>JALAZF010000124.1:0-4800000 GCA_022829125.1 Lathyrus tuberosus | reverse complement strand
ATGAAATAAATAATATTTTTGGGATTTTTTGATAAAATAAAATATTTTAACATTTTTGTGAATTATTAAAAAAAGAATCAACTCAAAATCATTAAAACTCAGAGAGAAATTAATTTTTGAATCAATTAAACAAAATCACAAAATTCAAATATTTGAATTTGAAAAATGGCGCCAAGAACACAAGCAAGAACACGCGCGTTTTCTGGGTTTGGCTGGATTTGCATTTTCCATCCAATCTCACTGAATACGTAATTATAACATGCAATCCACATATCATTATGCTCGCCTCAACCTCACGATCATGTCTATGTACTTTAATTTCATTTAAATTAAACATACAACAAGAAATCACGAAGCGACCTCGAGAACCCTAATTTCTGCATGAAGGCTAGGATTTTTGATACACGATTCAAACAATGCAATTAATTGAGGGAAAACATTCCATGCATGATTATGAACATATGGCCAAATTATTGTGCGAGGAAATATGCATAGATTGAGAGATGACCAAGTATGTGCTTACCTCCAAGTCGTGACAGCAAGAGCAGATGTGATTTTGAGTTGGAGGTGCTACAAACAAGTTGTGATGATCTGGACAGCTTCCCTACACCATATGGAGTGTGTTTGAACACTTGGATTGAATTGAAATGGACTGGATCAGTTTATGGCATCTCAGCTGCACCTTGTTTGAAAATTTGAGCAACCAGCTGGTGATTTCATGAAATTGATGTTTCAGAAGTTATGTGAGTGTTTGATCAGCTCATATGTGATGTATGTGAGGTGTGTGAGTGATTGGTTTGTGCAGAATTGCTCTCAAACTCAAAACCCGATAGCTACCTTGCTAAGAAAGGCATTTTTGCCAAGAGAAAGAGATTTTGAGGAAAGCATCTGTTAGATGGCTTTGGTGTACTTAAACTGACCACAATTGAGCTTTATTTATAGTAGAGCAAGTTTGTTTTGCAAGGAATAGTGCATGGCAGCTGGTAAGTAGGTTCCCTCAATGTTGGCCAATGGAAATGAAAGTCTCCTCTAGCCATTGACTAGAGGTTAGGGCACAGAGCTTTGATCCCCTTGGTCTTGGATAAGTCTTGACTGATTTCAGATGAGAATGGGTCAGTCTATGCCACCTTGATGGTTCCATTGAATGCCTCATTCCAAATTTGAAGTCTTGTCCCTATTTTGGCAACTCTAGGTTCAACATGCTATTCCTTGTTCCTTGGACCTTGAAGGCTTGGCTCAGTGATTGTCCCCTTTGGATTCAATCCTCTGAGGTGTCCAAGTGGATTGGAGCAATTGAAATTGGCTGATTTTGGAAAATCGACCCAAAATGCAAACTCTGCCTTGCTTTGACAGATTTCAGCAAGGTAACTTGCCAATGTTGTATCTCATGATGTAGGTTGAATTTGGCAATGTTCTTGGCCATTTTGGAAAGCTCTTACATGATACAACAACTGTTTGAACAAGTTTGGTTTTGATCTCTTTTGATTCCAAGTGAAAAATCCCCCTACATTTGGCAAAAAGTGAAGGCAAATTCTGACTTAGTGAAAATTTCACTAAGTGTTGGAAAAAGTGACTTTTTCACTTTTCATCCACTTTGATCACTCCATAACTCAAAATCCTTAATGAATTGGAATGACTTGTAGTTGAAGTTTTTGTAGGTGATAATGAGGGCTACAAATCCATCTTTGGATGAGAAAAAATGGCCTTGTGGTTTAGGAGTTATGGTCCTCCAAAGTTGGTACCTTTGCCACTTTATTTTTAACTTAGAAAAATTTCTAAGTTTTATGGTTACCCCTTTTACAAGTTATCTCACTTTTCTTGATTTTTCTTGATGAATGATGATTCAAATCATACATTAACATCATTTTAGGGTTAAAAATCCATTTTGGTGAAAAATCTCAAAAAGTCAAAGTTGACTTTTGTGCACAGTTGACTTTTTATCAGATGAATTCCAAACTGTGCAATTCTTCAGGAAATCATGTCCTTGACCTAAATCAAACTTGATGGACATGTTCCATGGGTGTCATAGGGTATATTCAATCATGTATTAGGGTTTGGGAGCATGTCCTGGTCAAAAGTCAAAGTTACAATTGACTTTTCCCTTAAAACCCTAATTGTGGTGCAGATAAAAATGAGACTTATTGCTCAAGCTTCTTGGATCAATCCATTGTTCCAAATGGATCAATATGGTGTATTAGAGACCCTCAAATCATGTCTTGAGGTCTTGGCTCATGGTTTGTCCCAAAAGTCAACTTAGGGGTGAATTAGGTCAAGAAACCCTAATACCTGATTTTTGATGAATGCATCCCCTGAGGTAAAATTGACTTGATGCATGGGTTCATGAGGTTCCATGAAGCATATTAGGTCATGTTTTGGATCATTGCCTTGTGCCCAGATGAAAATTTCCATCTGGAGGCCCTGGTCGACCAAAACCCTAATTTGGTGACACTGTCGATCTTGAGACTTGATCCACCTAGAAGGGAGCAGCCTTGTGCTTAATCCTTGAAGTGGGAGTCCTTTTTGATCCATTGTGGATGTTTGAGAGATTAGACAAGTTGAAGATCATGTCATTTCTTGATTGATCCTTTGTCTAAGCACTTAGAGAGGGCTTGAAACCCTAATTTTGATTGTATTGGATGCTCACCCATCTTTGGGGAGACTGATGAAGCATGATGGTTCATCCATATTGTGATGATGATTTTCACAATGATGGGAAATCTAAGTGGTCAAAATTTGGGGTATTACAGATGCCCCTATTTAATCTTCTTGGACCCGAAGGTATGAATGACAAAGGGATTCGGGCATTCGGGGTGCAAGAGGATTAAATATCGGAATATCTGAAATTTTGATGGTGGTTATGAATGGTAGCTTACGCATTCATCTTCTTTATCTAAGCGATGATGCTTAGAAAAGGTAAACTTCCCCTCGATCCTGGTTTCCTACCAAGGAACTGGTCTCAGTCTCTGATTTAAACTTCCCCTCGATCCTGGTTTCCTACCAAGAACTGGTCTTAGTTTCTGATTTAAACTTCCCCTCGATCCTGGTTTCCTACCAAGGAACTGGTCTCAGTTTCTGATTTAAACTTCCCCTCGATCCTGGTTTCCTACCAAGAACTGGTCTTAGTTTCTTTTGTCAATAAACTTTCTTGACAAGGGACGCTATTCATAGCGGCTTTCCTCAAACTTCTCGCCGAATTTTCCTGGGGAGATGCCATTTGAGTGGAAAAAGTTTTGATGTCAGACTTGCTGGGGAACCCAGTCGTCTGAGTTGTAGAGTTGTACAAACTTCTCTTTTGGAGACGCCATTTGTCGATTCTACTGGGGAAAGCGAGTCTCTTGAGAGACTTTTTTCGTTTGGGATCTTTCATCATACTTTTCTCGGGATCTTCCCGGAGAAATGCCATATGATGGGATCCAATTTTGAGGTGTCGATGACCTTTTCATCAGTGGTTT
Source organism: Lathyrus tuberosus (assembly GCA_022829125.1). NCBI lineage: Eukaryota > Viridiplantae > Streptophyta > Magnoliopsida > Fabales > Fabaceae > Lathyrus > Lathyrus tuberosus. The sequence goes on along the minus strand of JALAZF010000124.1, from coordinate 4,796,548 downwards.
TTCGGAGCAAAACTGGCGTGCTGCCGAATCTCTGATCACGAGGCTTTCTCTGTGGATTTTCCTTAATCCGGGAAAGCAAGGATATCATCTTCAATGGCGAAGAGTGATGTCTATTGAAAGTTTTCTCTGGATTTTCAGAGGTTCAAGTTATCAAAGTGGTCAAGGACCGACTCTGATCTAAAGATACACTGGTGGCGAGATTGTGCAGACGCAACACTTCCTGACGAGGAAAGAACTGACAAACTCGATTGAGAAAACTATTTATCACTAGGGGACAAGACCGACTCAAGTGATAGTGATGCAATATGAAATGTGAATGCAAATAAAAAATGCATGAAGTACGTATGTATATGCTGACAAAACAGACGCGACATACAGACTAATGGATGAACACAATTGGATACTCGGCCATCGCGGGGCGTATAGAGATATCGCTGGTTCAAGATAGCAATTCCACCTTGCTTAGGAGAGATAGTCCCGTTGGGAGCTATGTTGATCGGGCTTAGGAGATGAGAACTCGGCCGAGGATGTCAGACGAAACAAGGTCTCTGACACAGTTGATCCCTTCATTCAGGCATACTGGCTTAGAAGGAGTACTTTGATTCTGCACTTTGAAATCCGCTTACTTCGGGAGAAGCAATCGATGTTCTTCTGATGTTCAACAGTCAAAAGAAATGCCATCTTTAATTTAAAAGCAGAAAAAGTTTAACAAGTAAATTTATTTTTGTTTTATTTCAAGAATCGCTGATTAAGTTTAAACAACGTCGTTCTGTAAAGCTAAAACAAGTTAAGAATTACAAACAAAAGCACAAGGGCTCAAATTTTATTGATAAGATGGAGATCAGCCAAACGCGTGATTCCAAAGAGTATATACAAAGTTAGAAAATGGTAATTTATAGGGAAAAGGGCTATGTTGAAACATAACGACCACTATCCTTCTACCAACTTTGAATTCGGGGCATCCTGAGCTTCCGTCGAAGATGACCTTTGACTGGAGATTTCCTCCGATAGATGATGTAACTACTGCTGCTGAGGGACTTGCCTCTGTTGAACATAGTTACTTGCCATTATCCCTAATTTTTGTCTGGATTGTACTATGAGATTTCCAATCCATCGGGATGATTCTTTTTTTTTCTTCATGTCTCTAACTTTTGCCTGGACCGCCCTTTCGGGTTTTCAATCCACCGAGATGTTTTTTTTTTAGTTTAGGCGAAGTATTTCTTGACTACATCAACATTCGTGGGGTAGGCAAATTCCTCTCCGTCCATGGTTGCAAGTCTCAAGGCGCCTCTTGAGAAAGCTTTCGTGACCACATAGGGGCCATCATAATTTGGGGTCCATTTGCCCCGGGAGTCAGTGAGAAATGATTGTATCTTCTTGAGCACAAGGTCTCCTTTCCTGAAGACACGAGGTCGGACCTTTTTGTCAAACGCCCTCTTCATTCTTTGCTGATACAACTGACCATGCCATAGTGCCGTGATTCGCTTCTCTTCGATCAGGATCAGGTCGTCGTGTCGACTTTGACACCATTCAGCTTCGGTGAGCTTAGCTTCCATCAATACCCTGATAGGCAGGATTTCTACTTCCATGGGAAGCACTGCCTCCATGCCATATACTAGAGAGAAAGGGGTAGCCCTTGTTGAAGTGCGGACAGATGTGCGATAACCATGAAGAGCAAAGGGTAGCATCTCGTGCCAATCTTTATAGGTTACAACCATTTTTTGAACGATCTTTTTGATGTTCTTGTTAGCCGCTTCTACCGCTCCGTTCATCTTGGGTCAGTAGGGAGATGAGTTATGGTGTTCAATCTTGAACTCAGCGCATAACTCTTTCATCATCTTATTGTTCAAGTTAGATCCATAATCAGTAATGATCTCGCTTGGAACACCATAATGGCAGATGATATTGTTTTTGATAAATTGGACCACCACTTGTCGGGTTACATTGGCGAATGATGCTGCTTCGACCCACTTGGTGAAATAGTCAATGGCTACCAGGATGAACCGATGTCCGTTTGAAGCCTTAGGTTCGATCAAGCCAATCATGTCGATTCCCCTTATGGAAAATGGCCACGGGGAAGAAAGAACTTTGAGATGTGATGGCGGTACATGAATTTTGTCGGAGTATATCTGACACTTGTGACACCTCCTCATGTACTTGTAGCAGTCGGATTCCATGGTCAACCAATAGTACCCGGCCCTGAGAATTTTTCTCGCCATTGTGTGTCCGTTGGCATGAGTGCCAAAGGATCCTTCATGAATTTCTTTCATGAGCATGTCTGCTTCTGGTCTGTCGACGCATCGGAGCAAGACCATGTCAAAATTTCTCTTATAGAGAGTGTCACCGCTCAGGAAGAAGTTTCCAGCCAATCTTCTGAGGGTTTTCCTGTGTTTTCTGAGTGCCCCAGATGGGAACTCTTGTTTCTGAAGGAAGCATTTGATATCGTGATACCAAGGTTTATCGTCTATGACTGCTTCAATCGTGAAGATGTAAGTGGGCCGTTCAAGGCGCATTATGTCGATCTTAGGTATGTCATTCCACCGACCTACACTAATCATGGAAGAGAGAGTGGCTAATGCATCAGCCATGTGATTCTCATCACGAGGGATGTGATGAAAGTCGACTCTATTGAAGAAAGGTAACAACCTTCTTACATAGTCTTTGTAAGGAATCAATCCCGATTGGTATGTGTTCCAATCTCCTTTTATCTGGTTAATAACCAAGGCAGATTCGCCGTATACGTCCAAGTTTTTGATCCTTAAATCAATCGCTTCTTCGAGACCCATAATACATGCTTCGTATTCGGCCTCGTTGTTCGTACATTTGAACGTAAGGCTGGCAGTGAAAGGAATGTGGGAACCCTGAGGGGTAACAATGATTGCCCCAATTCTGTTTCCATAATGATTGACTGCTCCGTCAAAGATAAGTCCCCACTGGGAACCTGGTTCTGGCCCTTCACTGGGTAGCAGTTCATCGCAATCTTTCATCTTTAGATACATGACATCTTCGTCTGGGAAGTCAAACCCGATTGATTCTTGATTGTCAATCGGTTGATGAGCCAAATGATCGGCTAAAATACTTCCCTTAATGGCTTTCTGAGCATGGTACTCTATGTCATATTCTAATAGTAACATCTGCCAACGGGCAATCCTTCCCGTGAGAGCAGGTTCTTCGAAAACGTACTTGATTGGATCCATTTCGGAGACCAACCAAGTAGTATGACGAATCATGTACTGGCGAGGACGTTTGGCTGCCCAAGCCAAAGCGCAACAAGTTTTCTCAAGCATTGTGTACCGAGTTTCGCAGTCGGTGAATTTCTTGCTTAGATAGTAAATGGCAGACTCTTTCCTTTTAGTTTCGTCTTGTTGGCCAAGTACACATCCCATTGAGTCCTCTAAGACTGTGAGGTAAATGATTAGTGGTCTTCCTTCCACTGGAGGTGATAGAATCGGAGGATTCAACAGATATTCCTTGATACTGTCGAAGGCAGTTTGGCAGTCTTCTGACCAAATGCAATCCTGCTTCTTTTTGAGTAATCTGAAAATCGGCGCACAAGTTGCGGTCATAAGGAATATGAATCTGGAGATGTAGTTCAAACGTCCCAGGAATCCTCTGACTTGTTTTTCAATTTTCGGAGAAGGCATTTCTTGAATAGCCTTGACCTTGTTAGGATCAACCTCAATTCCTTTCTGGCTGACGATGAACCCTAGTAGTTTCCCTGAACGGACACCGAAGGTGCACTTGTTAGGATTCAAGCGGAGCTTGAATTTTCTTAGACGTTCGAACAATTTTGAAAGATGTTCAACGTGCTCATCCTCTGTTCTTGATTTTGCAATCAAATCATCGACATATACCTCGATTTCTTTGTGTATCATGTCATGAAACAGAGTAGTCATGGCCCTTTGATAGGTTGCCCCGGCATTCTTCAAACCGAACGGCATTACCTTGTAACAAAAGGTACCCCATGGGGTAATGAACGAAGTTTTCTCCATGTCTTTCGGCGCCATTTTGATCTTGTTATAGCCCGAGAATCCATCCATGAAGGAGAAAACTTTGAACTTTGCTGTGCTGTCTACCAGCATGTCAATATGTGGTAAAGGAAAGTCGTCCTTTGGACTTGCCTTGTTTATATCTCTGTAATCAACACACATTCTGACTTTTCCGTCCTTTTTAGGAACGGGTACGATGTTGGCTAACCATTGAGGATATTTAGATGTAGCGAGGAAACCCGCGTCGATCTGTTTCTGTACCTTCTCTTTGATTTTGATGGCCATGTCCAGGTGAGTCCGTCTCAACCTTTGCTTTACTGGAGGACATTCCGATCTTAGCGGTAAGTGATGTTCCACGATGCTGGTATCCAACCCTGGCATATCCTGATAGGACCAAGCGAATACATCGGGGAATTCTTTGAGAAGCTTTATCAAACTTTCTTTGACAGTTGGACTGAGCAGTGCTCCGATCCTGATTTCTTTTTTCTCTTTTTCTGAACCCAAGTTTACCGTTTCCAACGGCTCTTTGTGAGGTTCAATGGACCTTTCCTCTTGTCTGAGTAGTCGGGAGATCTCTTCTGGAATTTCGTTGTCATTTTCTTCTTCAGCCTCGAATACCGGGAACTCAAAGTTGGGAGAAGGCATCGGATCGTATGTTTCAACGGGGTATAAAACAAGCAATCTGCATGATGTGATGATTCGTGTTTAGAAGAGATAGAGAAAATGCAAGTGTGTGCAGTGTTTTGATTTTACTGCTTGTTTTTTATTATTGAATGTTTTTTTTTAGGATTACCATTTTCTAAAAAAGTAAAAAGAGAAAACAGCAATTAATGCGGAAATTACAGAACGACGTTATTTTATTAATGAACAAGTCGAATTTTGAAACTACAGCCCTATAAAACAAAACTCTGTCGCTTTGGGCAAAGCAAAGAAGGAAATTTACAGAAAGCGAGCCCTATCAAAACATCCGTTTCACCTGGGCAGGGTGAAAGGTTAAAGATGGCAATTACTTTTACTGATGAACGACCTTCGGAACCTCGACAGCAACCCATTGGCGGCGAACTCCTCAGTGAAACACAAAGTCTGGCACCTTCCTTGATTTGTCTTCAGAAATGACGCTGATTTATGGTGGAGTAGGATCATTGGAATCTGTTCCCCAGGCAGAATTGTCGTAGGAGGATTCCTCTGTTGCATTTTGCATAACATTTGTGCTCTCAGCTGCATCTCCCCATCCAGTTGGCTGGATGTCTTCGAGCCTGATACGAGAGCTTTCGGGAGCAGTGTACTTGACCATAAAGTCGTATTTTCCACTTGGTTGTCCCAAAGTGTCCCAAACCTCTTTGGAACTGGAGAAGTCACCCCTCTTGATGACGTTGACCTCAGGAAAAGCATAGTTGATGAATTCAAGTCCTGCGAACGTTGCGAATTCATCTTCATGTTGAGTAATTTCCGAATGACCTGAGTGTTGATCCCATGACCTGGTGGGGACAAAGGTATTCTGTTCAATGATGGTCAGCTGAGTTTCATTACTCGGCTGACTTTCTTGCCCCAAGTTTCCTGGATAAGGCTGCCACATTGGCAGGCCATCCATCGGGCCATAGTAATTGCGGTCAAAGTTGTCTTTCATCAGAGTGTCCTCCTCTAATGAATTTGGCGGAGCACGACATCCTTCCGGATCACAATCCCCGTAGATCATTTCAACATCTGATTTTGGTATAAATCTCGGACTTTCTGTAGGAAAGCAAAAAGGCATAGGCACCTCTTCCTGAGACATGTAGCCGTCCTTGTTAAGGTAGGACTTCCATTCTTCATCTGTGTCAGAGGGATCTTCCTTATTGATAGCATGAACTGTCTGAGACACTGGGTGGAGAAAACCTCCACTGTGGAAGAAGTTTTGAAGGGGATGAAGACTTTCATCGCTAGCAGTCGTCCGGGTACAGGTTTCAGAAAAACCAAGACCCTTCTTTGTTTTATTGTCAATAGGAATGACAAGCCGTCCCCATCCTGTCGTATCGGTACTCTCGACCGCTTTGATAGCATCTTTGTATGAGAAAATCGAGGTTCCTTCTTTGAACTGATTGTCCTTGCTCACCGATAGTGCTTAGAACTGAGTTCCAATAACCTCCTCGGGTTCTACACAAGTAGATGATGATAAGTTGCTTATAAGCAAGGCTTGTTCCCCACAAACCGTGACAAGTTGATCGTTCTTGACGAACTTTAGCTTTTGGTGGAGGGTCGAAGAGACCGCTCCAGCCTGATGTATCCAAGGTCTTCCTAATAAATAACTGTATGTTGCCCGGATGTCCATGACCTGGAAAGTGATTTGGAAAGTGTGAGGACCAATAGTTATGGGAAGATCCACTTCGCCGATAACTGTTTTTCTGGATCCGTCGAATGCTTTGACGACGACCTCGCTGAGTCTCATCGGAGTGCCCTTGAATGATAATTGCATCAAAGTGGACTTCGGCATAACATTCAGGGCTGACCCTGTGTCTACCAGTACGTTGGCTAAAGCATCGCCCTGGCAGTTGACTGTGATATTGAGTGCCATGTTATGACGGCGACCCTCTTCAGGTAATTCCTAATCACTAAATCCCAAATTATTGCAGGAAGTGATGTTAGAGACAATGCTATCAAACTGTCTGATGGTTACATCCTGTTCCACAAAGGCTTGCTCCAAGACTTTCTGTAGAGCCTCTCTGTGTGCTTCTGAACTGAGTAACAGTGATAATACTGAGATCTTTGAAGGAGTCTGTAACAGTTGATCAACGATGTTATATTCACTCCTTTGGATGAGCTTTAGCATCTCATCTTTGTCTTTTGAAAAGTCGGGATTACCAGATTGACTGACTGGTGGATCAGGAATTTCTGCCTGAAGTTCCTTTTCTTTGTTGGATTCTCCAACCCCTCGGTTGAAGATTCTACCACTCCGTGTTATACGACTGACGTCTGCAATATTCACGACGGAGGGTAATGGAATTTCCTTTCCATTCTCAATTGTTGTTGCACCGTATTTGTAAGGGATCGCCTTAGCTGATTCATACGCTAATGGTCCCGGCAGATAGATAACTACAGGAGCCTTCTGATTTTTCTGACCATTGTAAGTAATTTCGATCCGTTCCTGGTTGGGAACTTTAGATTCGTCAAGTAGAGGGACGATGGAAAAAACATCCCTGATCTGGTGATGACCAGAGATCGTGACAACATCCTCAACTTGATCGGCAAGGTAGTTCGGCGACCAAATGATGGGTCCAGAACCTGGATATGGACGAATTTCTCCATGATCAACTTGACCCTGAAGAGCTGCTCTCACAAGGTAACACCCTTGGTTACTTTCCGAACAGACGCTACAACTGTCATAGTTATGTGGTGGCACCTGGCCACGCCCACTTTGAATACAATGTAACCTCACTAGGTTACCTTCCATTGATCGAACATCCTGACTTTGACGACGAGTAGGATTCCTGTTATTGATACTAATTTACTGAGTATCTTCATCCATGTAGATTGGCATCCACCAGTGATTTAACAAGTGCTGAAGTGCCTCCTGGACAAGGGTACAACCTCGATCGTTTTCGCAACCTGCTTTACAACTTTGATAGTCATGTGATATTAAGAATCCAAGTCGGACCTGCTCAGCATGTAACTCTACCAGATTGGTATTCATCACGCGAATGTCAAAGATCTGAACCATGTTGATTTGATAGGAGTTCCTATCATGGTAGTCTTGGATCCATCCAAGATCCATCTGACGCTGGAGGGCCTCTTGTATGAAAGAGCATCCCTGTTTGTTTACCGAGCAAATCAGACAGGAACTATAATCGTGCCGTGGCAGATTATGATACTGGCTTTGCCTTGAGTGCATCGCCACCAAGTTGACATTCATCACACGGATGTCGTGGTTTTGAATGACGTTAGAATTCGTAGAGGCCATGTTAACTCCACAAACTCGGTGCTCTTGGATCCATCCAAGATCCATTTGTTCCTGTAGAGCTGCTTGCACTACAGAACATCCTTGGTTGTCTTTAGAGCAGATATCACACTGGTGATAATTATGAGGTGGCACATGGCCATATCCACTCTGTCTACAATGCATCTTGACCAGATTGGTCCCCAATAAGAGTACATCGTGAATTTGATAGACATTGTTAGTCTCTTTCTCAATCAGATTGACTACAACTTTCTCGTGTTGAGGCAGCGGGTTCGTAAGAACATTAGGATTCGTATCTTTGAAAGATAAGAGCCCGCTCCTAACAAGCTTTTGCACGTCGGATTTGAAATTGAGACAAGTCTCAATGTTATGCCCTGAACCTCCTTGATGATAAGGGCATGTTTGATCCACCTTAAACCAGAAAGGCGGATTTTCCGGAACTGAAAGGGGAGACTTAGTCTGAATGTGCCCCTTAGACAGCAGTAACGGAAACAGTTCTGCGTACGTTACAGGTATAGGATTAAATCCTGGTGGCCGTGTTGTACGGTTGTTGTTATATGGAGGACGAGCCTACTAAAGAGGCTGTTGTGTCCTTTGTTGGTCAGGTTGGCTCTGCGCAATCTGAGGTTGATACATAGGAACAGGCACGGGGCCGATAGCAGGAATAACAGCTGCTGCTGGCTGATAACGTCGCCTTTGCTTTCCGAGAGAGATATTCCCAATATCTTGCTCTTTTTTCTTAGGGAGAGCACTACCGTATTTTTTAGTACCGCTCGTTGATCCAGTGTCTTTTACCAAACGTCCTTCTCGGACGGCTTCCTCAAGACGTACACCCATGCCGACCATTTCGGTGAAATCACTGGGCGCACTGGCGACCATTCAGTCATAGTAATATGAGCTTAAGGTCTTTAAGAAGATCTTTGTCATCTCTTTTTCCTCAAGAGGTGGACAAATTTGAGCGGCAATTTCACGCCACCTTTGAGCATACTCCTTAAAGGTTTCCTTGTCCTTTTGCGACATCGATCTGAGTTGATCTCTGTCGGGTGCCATGTCCAAATTGTACTTGTATTGTTGGACGAAGGCAGTACCAAGATCTCTGAATGTACTGATCGTAGTATGGTTTAAACCCATGTACCATTTGAGTGCGGCACCGGTTAAAGTATCCTGGAAGTAGTGAATCAGCAGGTCCTGATTCTCCGTCTGGGCTGACATCCGCCGAGCATACATCACCAGATGGCTTTGAGGGCAAGAGTTACCCTTGTATTTTTCAAAGTCGGGCACTTGGAACTTGTGCGGGACTTTCACATTTGGGACCAAGCAGAGGTCTGCGGCGTCCTTTCCAAATAGATCCTGACCGCGAATGGCTTGCAACTCTTTCTGCATTTCCAAGAACTGCTCCTGGAATTCATCCATTCTATCGAACATAGTTTCCTTCTTACCAGAAGGTGTTGGTGGAATCTGTCCTTCCGGGACAGTGTGCACCACAGGGGGTGGTACGTGACTACGACAGTAAGTCTTGGCGCCTCCCGAAGTTTGTAACCTTCAGGAGTCTTGAGTATGCCCCTGGCATCTTCGCTTTCCCGAAGTTTGTAACCTTCAGGCCCAGCGGCTTCTGTTGCGATTCCCTGATCTTCAGTGATCGACGGAACATATCCTTCCGGGATATAGTTAACAGGCATGCCCCAAGGACGATCTTTCGGTATCTGATACCTAGGATCATACTTTTCTATGATGGGCATTGAGGTGATCTCTGAGATCACAGTTCTTTGTAGCTGAGCTTCTGCCATGGCTTGCATGTCGTTACGAAGCTTTCTCATATCCTCTCTCAGAGCGTCGATCTCTTCTTTCAACTCTCTATTTTCTTCCTCAAGATCATCCATCTTTTTCTGACGATTGGCCCGAGTATTATACGAATGAGACAGTTTGACTCTAGAATCGAGACACAAACGTGAGATTCGTAGGGAAGAAGAATACGCGATGTGAGAATGATGAATGCAATGATTATATTAATTATTGTTTTTTGGTTTAATCAAAATAAACTTCGACAATTAGATTGCAAATATCAAACAGTGGGGAAACCCCTTTTTATTGAATTCCAAAGGATTACAGAAATGGAAATACAGTAGATTACAAAGTGCAGAAACAGAAACCTAAACTAATGGGTCCCGAGTCCTCTTCTGAGGAGAAACCGGGTGCTGATTCTGGTATCTTCCTTTTCTTTGACCGGGGCGCTTGGGCCGTTGTCGGATTGTCATTCCTTTGCCAAGTGAAAGGAGTGAGCAAATTCCTTTGGTCATCTTGATTCTCTACAGCATGCTGCTCCAAAATTTCAATCAGAGCATCTTTCTCTTTTAGTAGTTGCTGTATTTGGATACACTCTACGTCGAGGGTGCGGTACTTGTTCTTCCAAGATCTTCTTTCCCTTTGAACTTTGTTGAGAGTAACCTGAAGCCTTTCAGTTTCCGTCATGAAGTACATGACAATTTCCCTCGGCGGAAGAATTCCGTAACGAGGATAAGGCATCTTTAGCTTGAGAGCTCTAGTTTGTACCCATTGGAGATAAGGCTCCACTGAGACACAATCCGGTTTTCCCAGAGACTCTCGTCCTTTCTTATGAACATGTTTCCAAGCTTGCACTATTTCCATCTTTAGTGCTCTGTCACTTTCTCCTTCTATGAAGAAAAGACTTTCCAGATGAACACCCAGTGGGATGTGTCTCATTGGGTATCCAAATTGATGAACAACTAATATCGGATGATAGTTGATTCCTCCTTTAGTTCCTATGAGGGGTACGCTGGGGAAGTTTCCACAACGGTCAATGATTCTGATTCCCTCATAAATCCTATTACACCAATCTATATCGGAATTGGTGAGAGACATGATCTTCTGCGACCAACGTAAGGCACTCTTGCAATCCCAAAAAGCAGCAGACTTGGGCAAGTGAGAGATAAACCATTTATAGAGCAAAGGTACACAGCATGTGATCTCCCCTCCGTTGTACAAATTTCCCAAGTGTACAGAATGATACGCATCTGCGAGCAAAGTCGGCACAGGGTTTCCAATGAGAAAAACCTTAATAGCGTTGATATCGACGAAGTTATTGATGTTGGGAAACAAAAATAATCCGTAGGTGAGCAAGACAAAGATGCTTTCAAAAGCAGTCCCGTTCCCTATACTAGCGAAGTATAGAGCCTTTTTTGTCAAGAACTGGGCTGACAAACCTTGGATGCCACCCTTAGTGGTCATGTGAGTCCTGACCTCAGACTCGTCCAAATGAATTGCTATTGCAATAGTCTGATTCTTTGGAATTTCTTCCAGTCCAGAAAATGGAGCTCGATCAGTGATATGTAAATCAGTCAGATGAGAATACTCCTCCAGCGTTGGTGATAGCTGGTAATCTGGGAATGTGAAACAATGATAAACCGAATCGTAGAACTGAATGAGCGCATCCATGATCCCCTTAATCACATGGACTCTTAACAGTGGTAGCAAACCACCGTGCTTGGCTCTGAAAGCCTATGGGTTAACGATCATCCTTGCTAACCTTCTCAAATCCACTAGTTTTGGAACCTTGAAGGTATACTGGTGAGTTCTCCTTCTACCGAAATCCATTAATGCAATCTTTTTCTCGGATATTTGCAATCACAGTCTTAGTTTAATTTGAAAAACAGAGAGACTAGAAGAGAATTTTTTTTGAATATTTTAATGTTTTATTAAATGAATGCATGAATGCAGCACACAAAAACATAGAAAAAACATGGGGTCAGAGGGTCGTTGTCATGAAGTCAAGGCTCTACCCATCCCCAAAGGTTTATACTAGGGTGATTTTTGTACCTGTACTCATTATCATCAACTCCTCCCAGGAAAGCAAAACTACAAGCGGATCGCCAGCGAGTTGTGTGCAATCTTAGAGTAAGTGCCATTCACCGAGAATAGATCACCAGCCTCAAATGAGGGTAGTATCGCGTAACAACTACTTCCGATAGCTTCCGCACTACGAAAAAGGTTGGCTTTTCTAGGTGTATACTCAATCTCACCACATGCGGCATCACACGCATTCCCAGTAGCAGAAAAATAAACACGTATAGCAATTAGGAAAAGCAGTATATATATTTGTCCTAATCATCCTAGACTTATAAAGCTATGAATCTTAAGTTCCTGACAGAAATGGGTTCCCCGACGGAAGCCCCAATCTGTGGTTCCCAGCCTAAGAGATGGACCAGCATAGGTCAATCTTTCTCCTCAGCAGAGTTCCCATTTTCCGTAGAAAACGGGGATGATGCCCTAAGGTAGAAAAGGAGACTCCCCAGCAGAGTCGCCATTTTACAAGGAAAACAGACAGAAAGAAAAACTGGCCCCACGGTGGGCGCCACTTTTCTGTAGCGAGCGATTTTGGACGCGGTTCTTAAGCGCTGGTCGCTCTCTGCGGTTGAGCTTAAACTACAGGTCAATTCATTTTTTATCCTATTGTGAGCTGAATAAGGAAGGGAAATAGATGTCTCCAATTAACCCTGCTTGCATACTGAGTTTAAACAGCGGTCTGTTAGGTTACGGATGCTATCAATGTGGGGGGGAGGGGCTTTGTACTGGTTATTCGTATTTCGCCAATACAGGTTTTCTTTCTTTTTTCTAGGCAAAGGGTTTCTGGCGGGGAACAAGGATTAGGATATTAGGACTGGTGCTTTTGAATTATTGCTTTTGATTGACGGAGATATGGGATTTGGTTTTTTTGTTGATTGCGCTCGCTAAGATCTTTTCTTTCGATCTTATGCCTACGTATTCCCTTTTACCGAAACAGGGAAATCAGAGCGTTCGTAGTTCCTCCTATTCTATGGGAGGAAATTGGTGTTTTGGTGTCTTGTTCAAAACCCAAGACATGAAGCGAAAGGTAGTTTGTATCTTGTTCAAAGCCCAAGATGTGAAGTGAAAAGTCTATTTGTGTCTTGTTCAAAGCCCAAGACGTGAAGCTAAAAGACCTCGACTTTAGAGAGAATTTGTCATCTCTAAAGAGGGGGAGAAGGAGAATTACTTTAACTGGGATACGCGGATCCGAGCAATGCCATAATTTCCGAAGAAAGGGTTTTAACCTGAAGGAGAAGACTTTAACTCAGTGTAGAGCAATGCCATCTTTCCTTAGAAATTTCTCATGCTAAAAGAGGGACAGTGGCATAGATATAGATGATCCAGAGGCTTGCCGCTTACAGCGATTAGATGGAAGGAAAGGAGTTGTTGATGTTTGTATACTGTGAACGAGGCACAACTTTGATGCTAAAAGGTCGATTGGATCAACCAGTGGTTTTCTTATACAAAGCCTAAGAGGAGGCTAATTTCCGCTAGGAAAATCATTATACAAAGCCTAAGAGGAGGCTATTTTATGTCTCGTACAAAGCCCGAGAGAGAGGCTAAAAGTTTTTGACCCAGTGGGGCATATCGTTATACAAAGCCTAAGAGGAGGCTAGCAAAGAGTTGAATCAGTTGGAGAATCTTTTATACTCAGTAAGAGAGTGTTTTTGTATCTCGTACAAAGCCCGAGAGAGAGGCGAAAAGGTTGTTTTGACTCCACTGGGGAGAATTTTGGTATCTCGTACGAAGCCCGAGATGGAGGCTATTGTAACTATTTCAGTTGAGTGACAGATCCAATATACTGATTTTAAGAAGCCGTAGTGTCCTTGAATAATGCCCAAGAGGAGGCCGATGCTTTTAAGAAGCCCGTGGGTCTATCATCTCCTTTCCATTTGGAGAGATAACTCTTTTAAAGATGAAAACCACTGGTAAACGTGCGAGGTTTACTATCCAGCGACTTTTAACTTTTAAAGAGGGTTCCTTAGTTAAGGTCCAAGATTATGACCGTAGTGGGTACCCAAACCCCGAGACATTCAAGGCAAGCTATCCACAAGGAATAGATCAAGTCAGGAAAGTTCGAGAATTTGGAAGAAACTCAAAGATTCCATTCACAGAGAATACATTCATCTTGGGGAGTAGAGCTTCTTGACGATTCTTAAGGAGGACAGCCGAAGAGAAGACTGTATCTGGTGCTCCTATTGGGGATCTAGGCGTCTATTTCTACGAATAAGTGAAACGGCGTCACCTAGTTCTAGACGTAGTTGCCGGGGAAACTCGAAATATCTATACTATTATTACACAGTAGATATGAGTTTATGAAAGGAGACTTACAGTGAGCAGCCCCACAATACAATTTATATATATGAAAGCAGTAAATGAAAGCGATAACCACTTACTCGGTTGTAGTGCTTCCATGCTGTTTGGTTAGTTGTTCAACAAAGAAAGATTAAAAACAATAGTATATTCAAAATCAAAGGAGAAAGTACTTTGAAAAAGAAAGATCTGGGGCTTACAGCTCAAGGAGAGGCCCAGGGTTTTATCAGTGAGCGCACTGTTTGAATTTGTACAGAGGGACTTATACAAGTGACTGAGGCCCAAAAAGGTTTCCTGTACAAAGGGATGGGTCTTACACTCTCTCAAGAGGCCCAAAAAGGTTTAAAGAAAAGAGGGGGGCTTATAACACGAGGGTAGGCCCAAATAATTTTTCGTTTAAAAATGGCGATCGCGCCGAGGTTTTCTTTTAACGCAGAGGGACTTATACAATAAGTGAGGCCCAAAATGTTTTGGTTAAAAGGGGGATTGGGTCTTACACTCTAATAGAGGCCCAAAGAGTTTTGAGATGAATAAATGGGTCTTACTACTCGAGGGTAGGCCCAGATGATTTTTGAAAAGGCGACGATCGCGCCGTTTGTTTTTTGACGGTATCGGGACTTATACAATAAGTGAGGCCCAAAGATGATTTGGTCAAAAAAAGGATTGGGTCTTACACTCTAATAGAGACCCAAAGTGTTTTGAAAATGATTTATGAGGGTTGAATTAATCCAAAACCCTAATTTGTTTTCAAAATGTATTTAATTGAATAAAAATTCAATTAAAATGATCAAAAATTGTTTAACACATGGAAAACAAATTGTGATCTTGGATTAATGCTTCAAAAATTAAGTATTGACCTACAAAATAATTAGAAAGCATTAAAAGTTGCAAAATCAATGTAGAAAAAATATTTAAAATGCCAAAAACAATCAAAATATTAATTCTTTACAAAAATATCAATTATATGAAATAAATAATATTTTTGGGATTTTTTGATAAAATAAAATATTTTAACATTTTTGTGAATTATTAAAAAAAGAATCAACTCAAAATCATTAAAACTCAGAGAGAAATTAATTTTTGAATCAATTAAACAAAATCACAAAATTCAAATATTTGAATTTGAAAAATGGCGCCAAGAACACAAGCAAGAACACGCGCGTTTTCTGGGTTTGGCTGGATTTGCATTTTCCATCCAATCTCACTGAATACGTAATTATAACATGCAATCCACATATCATTATGCTCGCCTCAACCTCACGATCATGTCTATGTACTTTAATTTCATTTAAATTAAACATACAACAAGAAATCACGAAGAGACCTCAAGAACCCTAATTTCTGCATGAAGGCTAGGATTTTTGATACACGATTCAAACAATGCAATTAATTGAGGGAAAACATTCCATGCATGATTATGAACATATGGCCAAATTATTGTGCGAGGAAATATGCATAGATTGAGAGATGACCAAGTATGTGCTTACCTCCAAGTCGTGACAGCAAGAGTAGATGTGATTTTGAGTTGGAGGTGTTACAGACAAGTTGTGATGATCTGGACAGCTTCCCTACACCATATGGAGTGTGTTTGAACACTTGGATTGAATTGAAATGGACTGGATCAGTTAATGGCATCTCAGCTGCACCTTGTTTGAAAATTTGAGCAACCAACTGGTGATTTCATGAAATTGATGTTTCAGAAGTTATGTGAGTGTTTGATCAACTCATATGTGATGTATGTGAGGTGTGTGAGTGATTGGTTTGTGCAGAATTGCTCTCAAACTCAAAACCCGATAGCTACCTTGCTAAGAAAGGCATTTTTGCCAAGAGAAAGAGATTTTGAGGAAAGCATCTGTTAGATGGCTTTGGTGTACTTAAACTGACCACAATTGAGCTCTATTTATAGTAGAGCAAGTTTGTTTTGCAAGGAATAGTGCATGGCAGCTGGTAAGTAGGTTCCCTCAATGTTGGCCAATGGAAATGAAAGTCTCCTCTAGCCATTGACTAGAGGTTAGGGCACAGAGCTTTGGTCCCCTTGGTCTTGGATAAGTCTTGACTGATTTCAGATGAGAATGGCTCAGTCCATGCCACCTTGATGGTTCCATTGAATGCCTCATTCCAAATTTGAATTCTTGTCCCTATTTTGGCAACTCTAGGTTCAACATGCTATTCCTTGTTCCTTGGACCTTGGAGGCTTGGCTCAGTGATTGTCCCCTTTGGATTCAATCCTCTGAGGTGTCCAAGTGGATTGGAGCAATTGAAATTGGCTGATTTTGGCAAATCGACCCAAAATGCAAACTCTGCCTTGCTTTGATAGATTTCAGCAAGGTAACTTGCCAATGTTGTATCTCATGATGTAGGTTGAATTTGGCAATGTTCTTGGCCATTTTGGAAAGCTCTTACATGATACAACAACTGTTTGAACAAGTTTGGTTTTGATCTCTTTTGATTCCAAGTGAAAAATCCCCCTACATTTGGCAAAAAGTGAAGGCAAATTCTGACTTAGTGAAAATTTCACTAAGTGTTGGAAAAAGTGACTTTTTCACTTTTCAGCCACTTTGATCACTCCATAACTCAAAATCCTTAATGAATTGGAATGACTTGTAGTTGAAGTTTTTGTAGGTGATAATGAGGGCTACAAATCCATCTTTGTATGAGAAAAAATGGCCTTGTGGTTTAGGAGTTATGGTCCTCCAAAGTTGGTACCTTTGCCACTTTATTTTTAACTTAGAAAATTTTTTAAGTTTTATGGTTACCCCTTTTACAAGTTATCTCACTTTTCTTGATTTTTCTTGATGAATGATGATTCAAATCATACATTAACATCATTTTAGGGTTAAAAATCCATTTTGGTGAAAAATCTCAAAAAGTCAAAGTTGACTTTTGTGCACAGTTGACTTTTTATCAGATGAATTCCAAACTGTGCAATTCTTCAGGAAATCATGTCCTTGACCTAAATAAAACTTGATGGACATGTTCCATGGGTGTCATAGGGTATATTCAATCATGTATTAGGGTTTGGGAGCATGTCCTGGTCAAAAGTCAAAGTTACAGTTGACTTTTCCCTTAAAACCCTAATTGTGGTGCAGATAAAAATGAGACTTGTTGCTCAAGCTTCTTGGATCAATCCATTGTTCCAAATGGATCAATATGGTGTATTAGAGACCCTCAAATCATGTCTTGAGGTCTTGGCTCATGGTTTGTCCCAAAAGTCAACTTAGGGGTGAATTAGGTCAAGAAACCCTAATTCCTGATTTTTGATGAATGCATCCCCTGAGGCAAAATTGACTTGATGCATGGGTTCATAAGGTTCCATGAAGCATATTAGGTCATGTTTTGGATCATTGCCTTGTGCCCAGATGAAAATTTCCATCTGGAGGCCCTGGTCGACCAAAACCCTAATTTGGTGACACTGTCGATCTTGAGACTTGATCCACCTAGAAGGGGGCAGCCTTGTGCTTAATCCTTGAAGTGGGAGTCCTTTTTGATCCATTATGGATGTTTGAGAGATTAGACAAGTTGAAGATCATGTCATTTCTTGATTGATCCTTTGTCTAAGCACTTAGAGAGGGCTTGAAACCCTAATTTTGATTGTATTGGATGCTCACCCATCTTTGGGGAGACTGATGAAGCATGATGGTTCATCCATATTGTGATGATGATTTTCACAATGATGGGAAATCTAAGTGGTCAAAATTTGGGGTATTACAGTGGGGGTGCTAATACCTTCCTCTCGCGTAACCGACTCCCGAACCCAGTTCTCTTGGTCGCAAGACCATGCTCTTTCCTTCCCTCAAGTTTATGCAGTGTTTCCTTTCCCTCTCTTGGGATAAATACACATTGATGGCGACTCTGTTTCCGTGCCACTTTCGCGTTTGTACTTGGATGAAAATCCCGGGAGCGACAGCTGGCGACTCTCCTGGGGATCGAAACCAGAATCTCTGGTTCCCTATGCGGGTCAATCCTAGCGCTTGTCTGTTTTTCTTTCATTGGGTGTTTTTTTATGGAGCTGTAGTGCTGTTTTTTTACTATTTTACTGTATTACTATTTATAGTATTACTGCTTTACTGTATCTTGCTGTATTACTGTATTTACCGCATTTACTGCATTACTTTTTATTATTGTAATAGACTGTGCTGTGCTGGTTTTCTGTTTGGCGGGATGGGTATTCTGAGAGATAAGCTCATTACACAGGCTTGAGTACATACATAGGATTAGAGTGGAAAGTAGTGTAGCCTACGTAGCGTTTTGGTACGTATGGTTTATACGAAATCCACAACCAGACGAGGTTTTCTTGGGAGATGTTCTGATTTACGCGTCTTATGCATTTCGGGGTGTTAAACTAGGAAGCTGTCGACTCTGGTGACCATTCCCGAGGACTCAGTAACGACACTCCTCCCAAGATGTGATAATGGTAGACTAGAAATGGCAAACCCATTACACTTCTTGATCCGAGGACCCAATGCGGGGAATTCGCTATAGGATGTCCTTTTTGAAAGTGAATCAGTGGAGGCACTCCTCGATTGGCGATAGTACTGTACCCCGCGGGATGAATGTACTATTGCTTTTCGACATCAGTGCCAGAAGCTGAGGACCTTTCGTTTTGGAGAATCATTTGAGGCCTCCTCGATTGATGATGATGCCAAACCAGAAATGGTGAACGTATCATCATTTCTTGACCTGAGAGCCCGGGATACTGAGGATCTTAGTACCCACATGTGAGAGGGGCAGGTTGTTTACAGGTTTGCAGGTAACCTTGACTTTCATCCTACCTGGTATTCTGGTTCTCTTATTAGTGAGGACTTATCAGCCTGGTATTCTGGTATTCTGATATTCTGGTTATTCAGATATTCTGGTATTCCGGTATTCTCTTCAGAGCACACCTTTGAACTTATCCATTCAGTAGCACAGCAGTATTGAGCATTGTGGAAGCCTTGATCCCATGTCTGTTGCATCTACATTGTCATATTCGCATACATGTTCTTGTATTTCCAAGGGATATTAACTTTGAGATTTGCTACTGAGCATTTCCATCCATTTCTTGTGGTTTGTAAGAAAAATATTTGAATCAAAGCATAATGATTCCTTGGAAAAATTCGAACATGGCATTCTGCATCGCATTCTCATACTCATATGCATAGCAGGTGTTCCGAAGCGGATTTCTCATTCTGACTTGGTAGTATCTTCAGGATGGCCAACATGTCTTCTTCCAACCACTCGATTCACTACAATTAAGGTTCAGATAGGGAACAACTCCGAGCGGAGGTGACTGAGATGAAGGCCCAACTGGGGCATTTTATAAGGGACATTCAGGCGCTGTCATGAGGTCAGGAACTGCTGAGAGAAGAAGTCAATCGGATGAAGACTCGTATGGGCCGGGTTATGGAAATTCTAAATGCCGTGTTAAGAAAGGAAAACAATCAGGTGCCCGCTTCCGCAGCAGATGTTCTCACTCCTCCTACCTCTTTGGGGTCTCCTCTAGACCATGGATTGCCTTGTGGATCCTCTCCACCATCAGAGCTTTTTCATCACCAACTGTTTCTTGAGGGTCTTAAGCCAGAGAAGACTGAGAATAAGTTTGATCCGATCCCGATGCCATACGCTCAGTTACTTCAGCACTTGCTCAAGTTTCAGTTAATTGAATTGATTGTTGCGGGACCTCCACACACCAAGTTTCGTATGGGTTCCAATGTCCATGATAGGTGTGAATTCCATTCAGGGGTACCTGGTCATGATGTTAAAGATTGTAAGATGCTCAAGTATAAGGTCCAAGGGCTCATTGATTTAGGGGCAATCGAGTTCGCGCCCATCGGCACTGTCAAGCGAAGAGATGTTCCTCCAACTGCTGCTAAAGAAAGGGATTTTCCTCCCTCATCTCATGGACCTTCCTCAATCCATAAACCTTGGGTTCCGAAATTACCGCATCAACAAATCACAGCTAGGACCTTCTCGGTTGTATCCCTTCATCATCAACGGAAGTAAGAAAGGGTTTTTGATCCTCTACAAATGTGTCATGCCAAATTACTTCAGCAACTGCTTCAGTTAAGATTGATTGAGCTCCAGAAGTTGACTCCTCCTCCTGCAAAGCTTCCAATAGGATGGGATGCCAAGGCTTATTGTGATTTTCACTCAGGGGCACCAGGCCATGATATTGAGGGGTGTAGAGCATTCCAGCACCAAATACAAGACTTAATTGACTCTAAAGCAATCGAGTTTGGACCAGCTGGCTTGAAGGTATCAGGTGATCTTACGCCAGTAGCGGCAAAGGAAGTGAGTATTCCTTCCCCTTCTCTAGGGTCTACCTCAGGTCACGGGTGTATTCCTCAGCTTCAGGTTTCAAAGTCATCACGTCAGCAACCTTTGTTTATTCCTCGGCCAAATGTGGAAAGAAAAGTGCAGGGGCAGAGTAGGCACCCTAATCAACATTGGCAGGAAAACCGTCAGCAACAGAGGCAACGAGGACTTAGGAGGTCTGAGAGAGTGTCTGCTCCAGTTCCTATTTCTCAAAGCCGACTTCTTGCTCGCCTTCTCCAAGGCTCTTCGATTCAGCTGGACAATGCCACGCCAGTGCCGTTTCCTTTTCCTCTAGATTATGACATGAATTCCAGGTGCGAGTTTCACTCGGGAACGTTTGGACATACAATTGACGATTGTAGAGTGTTAAAACATAAGGTGCAAGACTTGATTGATTCAAAAGTTATCACACTGTAATACCCCAAATTTTGACCACTTAGATTTCCCATCATTGTGAAAATCATCATCACAATATGGATGAACCATCATGCTTCATCAGTCTCGCCAAAGATGGGTGAGCATCCAATACAATCAAAATTAGGGTTTCAAGCCCTCTCTGAGTGCTTAGACAAAGGATCAATCAAGAAATGACATGATCTTCAACTTGTCTAATCTCTTAAACATCCACAATGGATCAAAAAGGACTCCCACTTCAAGGATTAAGCACAAGGCTGCTCCCTTCTAGGTGGATCAAGTCTCAAGATCGACAGTGTCACCAAATTAGGGTTTTGGTCGACCAGGGCCTCCAGATGGAAATTTTCATCTGGGCATAAGGCAATGATCCAAAACATGACCTAATATGCTTCATGGAACCTCATGAACCCATGCATCAAGTCAATTTTGCCTCAGGGGATGCATTCATCAAAAATCAGGAATTAGGGTTTCTTGACCTAATTCACCCCTAAGTTGACTTTTGGGACAAACCATGAGCCAAGACCTCAAGAGATGATTTGAGGGTCTCTAATATACCATATTGATCCATTTGGAACAATGGATTGATCCAAGAAGCTTGAGCAACAAGTCTCATTTTCATCTGCACCACAATTAGGGTTTTAAGGGAAAAGTCAACTGTAACTTTGACTTTTGACCAAGACATGCTCCCAAACCCTAATACATGATTGAATATACCCTATGACACCCATGGAACATGTCCATCAAGTTTGATTTAGGTCAAGGACATGATTTCCTGAAGAATTGCACAGTTTGGAATTCATCTGATAAAAAGTCAACTGTGCACAAAAGTCAACTTTGACTTTTTGAGATTTTTCACCAAAATGGATTTTTAACCCTAAAATGATGTTAATGTATGATTTGAATCATCATTCATCAAGAAAAATCAAGAAAAGTGAGATAACTTGTAAAAGGGGTAACCATAAAACTTAGAAATTTTTCTAAGTTAAAAATAAAGTGGCAAAGGTACCAACTTTGGAGGACCATAAATCCTAAACCACAAGGCCATTTTTTCTCATCCAAAGATGGATTTGTAGCCCTCATTATCACCTACAAAAACTTCAACTACAAGTCATTCCAATTCATTAAGGATTTTGAGTTATGGAGTGATCAAAGTGGCTGAAAAGTGAAAAAGTCACTTTTTCCAACACTTAGTGAAATTTTCACTAATTCAGAATTTGCCTTCACTTTTTGCCAAATGTAGGGGGATTTTTCACTTGGAATCAAAAGAGATCAAAACTAAACTTGTTCAAACAGTTGTTGTATCATGTAAGAGCTTTCCAAAATGGCCAAGAACATTGCCAAATTCAACCTACACCATGAGATACAACATTGGCAAGTTGCCTTGCTGAAATCTGTCAAGGCAAGGCCGAATTTGCATTTTGGCTCGATTTGCCAAAATCAGCCAATTTCAATTGCTCCAATCCACTTGGACACCTCAGAGGATTGAATCCAAAGGGGACAATCACTGAGCCAAGCCTCCAAGGTCCAAGGAACAAGGAATAGCATGTTGAACCTAGAGTTGCCAAAGTAGGGACAAGACTTCTAAAATCAGTCATGACTTATCCAAGACCAAGGGGACCAAAGCTCTGTGTCCTAACCTCTAGTCAATGGCTAGAGGAGACTTGGATTCTCATTGGCCAACATTGAGGAAACCTACTTACCAGCTGCCATGCACTATTCCTTGCAAAATAAACTTGCTCTACTATAAATAGAGCTCAATTGTGGTCAGTTTAAGTACACCAAAGCCATCTAACAGATGCTTTCCTCAAAATCTCTTTCTCTTGGCAAAAATGCCTTTCTTAGCAAGGTAGCTATCGGGTTTTGAGTTTGAGAGCAATTCTGCACATACCAATCACTCACACACCTCACATACATCACATATGAGCTGATCAAACACTCACATAACATCTAAAACATCAAATTCACAAAATCACTTGCCATCCACACAAGTTTGAAGTGAAGTTACAGCTGAGATGCCATAAACTGATCCAGTCCATTTCAATTCAATCCAAGTGTTCAAACACACTCCATATGGTGTAGGGAAGCTGTCCAGATCATCACAACTTGTCTGTAACACCTCCAACTCAAAATCACATCTGCTCTTGTTGTCACGACTTGGAGGTAAGCACATACTTGGTCATCTCTCAATCTATGCATATTTCCTCGCACAATAATTTGGCCATATGTTCATAATCATGCATGGAATGTTTTCCCTCAATTAATTGCATTGTTTGAATCGTGTATCAAAAATCCTAGCCTTCATGCAGAAATTAGGGTTCTTGAGGTTTCTTCGTGATTTCTTGTTGTATGTTTAATTTAAATGAAATTAAAGTATATAGACATGATCGTGAGGTTGAGACGAGCATAATGATATGTGGATTGCATGATATGATTACGTATTCATGGAGATTGGATAGAAAACGCAAATCTGAGAAACCAAGAACACACGCGTGTTCTTCAGCTGTTCTTGGCGCCATTTTCATATATTCAAATATTTGAATTTTGTGATTTTGTTTAATTGATTCAAAAATTAATTTCTCTCTGAGTTTTAATGATTTTGAGTTGATTCTTTTTTTAATAATTCACAAAAATGTTAAAATATTTTATTTTATAAAAAAATCACAAAAATATTATTTATTTCATATAATTGATATTTTTGTAAAGAATTAATATTTTGATTGTTTTTGGCATTTTAAATATTTTTTCTACATTGATTTTGCAACTTTTAATGCTTTCTAATTATTTTGTAGGTCAATACTTAATTTTTGAAGCATTAATCCAAGATCACAATTTGTTTTCCATGTGTTAAACAATTTTTGAGCATTTTAATTGAATTTTTATTCAATTAAATACATTTTGAAAACAAATTAGGGTTTTGGATTAATTCAACCCTCATAAATCATTTTCAAAACACTTTGGGCCTCTATTAGTGTGTAAGACCCAATCCTTTTTTTTGACCAAATCATCTTTGGGCCTCACTTATTGTATAAGTCCCGATACCGTCAAAAAATAAACGGCGCGATCGTCGCCTTTTCAAAAATCATCCGGGCCTACCCTCGAGTAATAAGACCCAATCCCCCTTTTAACCAAAACATTTTGGGCCTCACTTATTGTATAAGTCCCTCTGCGTTAAAAGAAAACCTCGGCGCGATCGCCATTTTTAAACGAAAAATCATTTGGGCCTACCCTCGTGTTATAAGCCCCACTCTTTTTCTTTAAACCTTTTTGGGCCTCTTGAGAGAGTGTAAGACCCATCCCTTTGTACAGAAAACCTTTTTGGGCCACAGTCACTTGTATAAGTCCCTCTGTACAAATTCAAACAGTGCGCTCACTGATAAAACCCTGGGCCTCTCCTTGAGCTGTAAGCCCCAGATCTTTCTTTTTCAAAGCACTTTCTCCTTTGATTTTGAATATACTGTTGTTTTTAATCTTTCTTTGTTGAACAACTAACCAAACAACATGGAAGCACTACAACCGAGTAAGTGGTTATCGCTTTCATTTACTGCTTTCATATTATAAACTGTATTGTGGGGCTGCTCACTGTAAGTCTCCTTTCATAAACTCATATCTACCGTGTAATAATAGTATAGATATTTCGAGTTTCCCCAGCAACTACGTCTAGAACTAGGTGACGCCGTTTCACTTATTCGTAGAAATAGACGCCTAGATCCCCAATAGGAGCACCAGATACAGTCTTCTCTTCGACTGTCCTCCTTAGGAATCGTCAAGAAGCTCTACTCCCCAAGATGAATGTATTCTCTGTGAATGGCATCTTTGAGTTTCTTCCAAATTCTCGAACTTTCCTGACTTGATCTATTCCTTGTGGATAGTTTGCCTTGAATGTCTCGGGGTTTGGGTACCCACTACGGTCATAATCTTGGACCTTAACTAAGGAACCCTCTTTAAAAGCTAAAAGTCGCTGGATAGTAAACCTCGCACGTTTACCAGTGGTTTTCATCTTTAAAAGAGTTATCTCTCCAAATGGAAAGGAGATGATAGACCCACGGGCTTCTTAAAAGCATCGGCCTCCTCTTGGGCATTATTCAAGGACACTACGGCTTCTTAGAAGTATTCACAACCTCCTCTTAGGCTTTGTATAATGATCTCTTCCTCCGGGAATGATAGCCTCCTCTTGGGCTTCGTACAAGGACCCGTCGGCTTCTTAAAAGTTTCCAGCCTCCTCTTGGGCTTCGTACAAATTGTCCCGACGACCTCCTAGAGGTATAGGAACAGAACCTAGTCATCCTCATAGAGCAGTCCTTTCCTAGAGTCTACTACTGTTTCTCAAAGCATAGTACAAAAGATAAAACTCTAGACACGGACAGTCTAACTTCCTTGAGTCTCAAAGACATTCTCAAGCACCCTTCGTTAAATAGGAAGGAAACCCGCAGACTCGGATAGTCTCAATACCCTTTGGATTTCCCGTTTCCTCAAAGAGAAGGAAATATCCCTGATCCTCAAATCAAATCCCTGAGTACAGTGTTGCTCATATAAGAACTGATTTTCTCTTTTAAATCAGTATATTGGATCTGTCACTCAACTGAAACAGTTACAATAGCCTCCATCTCGGGCTTCGTACGAGATACCAAAATTCTCCCCAGTGGAGTCAAAATAACCTTTTCGCCTCTCTCTCGGGCTTTGTACGAGATACAAAAACACTCTATTACTGAGTATAAAAGATTCTCCAACTGAGTCAACTCTTTGCTAGCCTCCTCTTAGGCTTTGTATAACGATATGCCCCACTGGGTCAAAAACTTTTACCCTCTCTCTCGGGCTTTGTACGAGACACAAAATAGCCTCCTCTTAGGCTTTGTAAAATGATTTTCCTAGCGGAAATTAGCCTCCTCTTAGGCTTTGTATAAGAAAACCACTGGTTGATCCAATCGACCTTTTAGCATCAAAACTGTGCCTCGTTCGCAGTACACAAACATCAACAACTCCTTTCCTTCCATCTAATCGCTGTAAGCGGCAAGCCTCTGGATCATCTACATCCATGCCACTGTCCCTCTTTTAGCATGAGAAATTCCTAAGGAAAGATGGCATTGCTCTACACTGAGTTAAAGTCTTCTCCTTCAGGTTAAAACCCTTTCTTCGGAAATTATGGCATTGCTCGGATCCGCGTATCCCAGTTAAAGTAATTCTCCTTCTCCCCCTCTTTAGAGATGACAAATTCTCTCTAAAGCCGAGGTCTTTCAGCTTCACGTCTTGGGCTTTGAACAAGACACAAATAGACTTTTCAGCTTCACATCTTGGGCTTTGAACAAGATACAAACTACCTTTCGCTTCATGTCTTGGGCTTTGAACAAGACACCAAAATAACCATTTCCTCCCATAGAATAGGAGGAACTACGAACGCTCTGATTTCTCTGTTTCGGTAAACGGGAAAACGTAGGCATAAGATCGAAAGAAAAGATCTTAGCGAGCGCAATCAACAAAAAAACCAAATCCCATATCTTCATCAATCAAAAAGCAGTAATTCAAAAGCTCCAGTCCTAACATCCTAATCCTTATTCCCCGCCAGAAACTTTTTGCCTGAGCCCTAGAAAGAAAGAAACCTGTATTGGCGAAATACGAATAACCAGTACAAAGGCCCCCCACATTGATAGCATCTGTAACCTAACAGACCGCTGTTTAAACTCAGTATGCAAAGCAGGGTTAATTGGAGACATCTATTTCCCTTCCTTATTCAGCTCACAATAGGATAAAAAATGAATCGACCTGTAGTCAAAGCTCAAACCGCAGAGAGCGACCAACGCTTAAGAACCGCGTCCAAAATCGCTCGCTACAGAAAAGTGGCGCCCACCGTGGGGCCCGTTTCTTTCTTTCTACTTCTCTTGTGTGAAAAATTACACAAATGGCGACTCTGCTGGGGAGTCTCCTTTTCTGCCTTAGGGCATCATCCCTGTTTTCTATGGAAAATGGGAACTCTACCGAAGAGAAAGATTGACCTAAGCTGGTCCATCTCTTAGGCAGGGAACCACAGATTGGGGCTTCCGCCGGGGAACCCATTTCTGTCAGGAACTTAAGAATCATAGCTTTATAAGTCTAGGATGATTAGGACAAATATATATACTGCTTTTCCTAATTGCTATACGTGTTTATTTTTCTGCTACTGGGAATGCGTGTGATGCCGCATGTGGTGAGATTGAGTATACACTTAAGAAAAGCCAACCTTTTTCGTAGTGCGGAAGCTATTGGAAATAGCTGTTACGTGATACTACCCTCATTTGAGGCTGGTGATCTATTCTCAGTGAATGACACTTACTCTAAGATTGCACACAACTCGCTGGCGATCCGCTTGTTGTTTTGCTTTCCTAGGAGGAGCTGATGATAATGAGTACATGTACAAAAATCACCCTAGTATAAACCTTTGGGGATGGGTAGAGCCTTGACTTCATGACAATGACCCTCTGACCCCATGTTTTTTCTATGTTTTTGTGTGCTGCATTCATGTATTCATCTAAAAAACGTTAAAACATTCAAAAAACTTTCTCTTCTAGTCTCTCTGTTTTTCAAATTATACTAAGATTGTGATTGCAAATATCAGAGAAAAAGATTGCATTAATGGATTTTGGTAGAAGGAGAACTCACCAGTATACCTTCAAGGTTCCAAAACTAGGGGATTTGAGAAAGTTAGCGAGGATGATCGTTAACCCAGAGGCTTTCAGAGCCAAGCACGGTGGTTTGCTACCACTGTTAAGAGTCCATGTGATTAAGGGGATCATGGACGCACTCATTCAATTCTACGATCCGGTTTATCATTGTTTCACATTCCCGGATTACCAGCTATCACCAACGCTGGAGGAGTATTCTCATATGACTGATTTACATATCACTGATCGAGCTCCATTTTCTGGACTGGAAGAAATTCCAAAGAATCAGACTATTGCAATAGCAATTCATTTGGACAAGTCTGAGGTCAGGACTCACATGACCACTAAGGGTGGCACCCAAGGTTTGCCAGCCCAGTTCTTGACAAAAAAGCTCTATACTTCGCTAGTATAGGGAACGGGACTGCTTTTGAAAGCATCTTTGTCTTGCTCACCTACGGATTATTTTTGTTTCCCAACATCAATAACTTCGTCGATATCAACGCTATTAAGGTTTTTCTCATTGGAAACCCTGTGCCGACTTTGCTCGCAGATGCGTATCATTCTGTACACTTGGGAAATTTGTACAGCGGAGGGGAGATCACATGCTGTGTACCTTTGCTCTACAAATGGTTTATCTCGTACTTGCCCAAGTCTGCTGCTTTTTGGGATTGTAAGAGTGTCTTACGTTGGTCGCAGAAGATCATGTCTCTCACCAATTCCGATATAGATTGGTGTAATAGGATTTATGAGGGAATCAGAATCATTGACCGTTGTGGAAACTTCCCCAGCGTACCCCTCATAGGAACTAAAGGAGGAATCAACTATCATCCGATATTGGTTCTTCGTCAATTTGGATACCCGATGAGACACATCCCACTGGGTGTTCATCTGGAAGGTCTTTTCTTCAAAGAAGGAGAAAGTGACAGAGCACTAAAGATGGAAATAGTGCAAGCTTGGAAATGGGTTCATAAGAAAGGACGAGAGTCTCTGGGAAAACCGGACTGTGTCTCGGTGGAGCCTTATCTCCATTGGGTACAAACCAGAGCTCTCAAGCTAAAAATGCCTTATCCTAGTTACAGAATTCTTCCACCGAGGGAATCTGTCATGTACTTCATGACGGAAACTGAAAAGCTTCAAGTTACTCTCAACAAAGTTCAAAAGGAAAGAAGATCTTGGAAGAACAAGTATCGCACCCTCGACGTAGAGTGTATCCAAATACAGCAACTACTAAAAGAGAAAGATGCTCTGATTGAAATTTTGGAGCAGCATGCTGTAGAGAATCAAGATGACCAAAGGAATTTGCTCACTCCTTTCACCTGGCAAAGGAATGACAACCCGACAACGGCCCAAGCGCCCCGGTCAAAGAAAAGGAAGATACCAGAATCAGCACCCGGTTTCTCCTCAGAGAGGACTCGGGACCCATTAGTTTAGGTTTCTGTTTCTGCACTTTGTAATCTACTGTATTTCCATTTCTGTAATCCTTTGGAATTCAATAAAAAGGGGTTTCCCCACTGTTTGATATTTGCAATCTAATTGTGGAAGTTTATTTTGATTAAACCAAAAAACAACAATTAATATAATCATTGCATTCATCATTCTCACATCGCGTATTCTTCTTCCCTACGAATCTCACATTTGTGTCTCGATTCTAGAGTCAAACTGTCTCATTCGTATAATGCTCGGGCCAATCGTCAGAAAAGGATGGATGATCTTGAGGAAGAAAATAGAGAGTTGAAAGAAGAGATCGACGCTCTGAGAGAGGATATGAGAAAGCTTCGTAACGACATGCAAGCCATGGCAGAAGCTCAGCTACAAAGAACTGTGATCTCAGAGATCACCACAACGCCCATCATAGAAAAGTATGATCCTAGGTATCAGATGCCGAAAGATCGTCCTTGGGGCATGCCTGTTAACTATATCCCGGAAGGATATGTTCCGCCGATCACTGAAGATCAGGGAATCGCAACAGAAGCCGCTGGGCCTGAAGGTTACAAACTTCGGGAAAGCGAAGATGTCAGGGGCATACTCAAGACTCCTGAAGGTTACAAACTTTGGGAGGCGCCAAGACTTACTGCCGTATTCACGGTACCACCCCCTGTGGTGCACACTGTCCCGGAAGGACAGATTCCACAGACACCTTCTGGTAAGAAGGAAACTATGTTTGACAGAATGGATGAATTCCAGGAGCAGTTCTTGGAAATGCAGAAAGAGCTGCAAGCCATTCGCGGTCAGGATCTATTTGGAAAGGACGCCGCAGACCTCTGCTTGGTCCTAAATGTGAAAGTCCCGCACAAGTTTCAAGTGCCCGACTTTGAAAAATACAAGGGTAACTCTTGCCCTCAGAGCCATCTGGTGATGTACGCTCGGCAGATGTCAGCCCAGACAGAGAATCAGGACCTGCTGATTCACTACTTCCAGGATAGTTTAACCGGTGCCGCACTTAAATGGTACATGGGTTTAAACCGTACTACGATCAGTACATTCAGAGATCTTGGTACTGCCTTCGTCCAACAATACAAGTACAATTTGGACATGGCACCCGACAGAGATCAACTCAGATCGATGTCGCAAAAGGACAAGGAAACCTTTAAGGAGTATGCTCAAAGGTGGCGTGAAATTGCCGCTCAAATTTGTCCCCCTCTTAAGGAAAAAGAGATGACAAAGATCTTCTTAAAGACCTTAAGCTCATTTTACTATGACCGAATGGTCGCCAGTGCGCCCAGTGATTTCACCGAAATGGTCGGCATGGGTGTACGTCTTGAGGAAGCCGTCCGAGAAGGACGTTTGGTAAAAGACACTGGATCAACGAGCGGTACTAAAAAATACGGTAGTGCTCTCCCTAAGAAAAAGGATCAAGATATTGGGAATATCTCTCTCGGAAAGCAAAGACGTCGTTATCAGCCAGTAGCAGCTGTTACTCCTGCTATCGGCCCCGCGCCTGTTCCTATGTATCAACCTCAGGTTGCGCAGAGCCAACCTGACCAACAAAGGACACAACAGCCTCTTCAGCAGGCTCGTCCTCCATATAACAACAACCGTACAACACGGCCACCAGGATTTGATCCTATACCCGTAACGTATGCAGAGTTGTTTCCGTTACTACTGGCTAAGGGGCACATTCAGACTAAGTCTCCCCTTTCAGTTCCGGAAAATCCGCCTTTTTGGTTTAAGGTGGATCAAACATGCCCTTATCATCAAGGAGGTTCAGGGCATAACATTGAGACTTGTCTCAATTTCAAATCCGACGTGCAAAATCTTGTTAGGAGCGGGCTCTTATCTTTCAAAGATACGAATCCTAATGTTCTTACGAACCCGCTGCCTCAACACGAGAAAGCTGCAGTTAATCTGATTGAGAAAGAGACTGACAATGCCTATCAAATTCACGATGTACTCTTATTGGGGACCAATCTGGTCAAGATGCATTGTAGACAGAGTGGATATGGCCATGTGCCACCTCATAATTATCACCAGTGTGATATCTGCTCTAAAGACAACCAGAGATGTTCTGTAGTGCAAGCAGCTCTACAGGAACAAATGGATCTTGGATGGATCCAAGAGCACCGAGTTCGTGGAGTTAACATGGTCTCTACGAATTCTAACGTCATTCAAAACCACGATATCCGTGCGATGAATGTCAACTTGGTGGCGATGCACTCAAGGCAAAGCCAGTATCATAATCTTCCACGGCACGATTACAGTTCCTGTCTGATTTGCTCGGTAAACAAACAGGGATGCTCTTTCATACAAGAGGCCCTCTAGCGTCAGATGGATCTTGGATGGATCCAAGACTACCATGATAGGAACTCCTATCAAATCAACATGGTTCAGATCTTCGACATCTACGTAATGGATACCAACCTGGTAGAGTTACATGCTGAGCAGGTCCGACTTGGATTCTTAATATCACATGACTATCAAAATTGTAAAGCGGGTTGCAAAAACGATCGAGGTTGTACCCTTGTCCAGGAGGCACTTCAGCACTTGTTAAATCATTGGTGGATGCCAATTTACATGGATGAAGATACTCAGCAAATTAGTATCAATAACAGGAATCCTACTCGTCGTCAAAGTCAGGATGTCCGATCAATGGAAGGTAACCTAGTGAGGTTACATTGTATTCAAAATGGGCATGGCCAGGTGCCACCACACAACTATGACAGTTGTAGCGTCTGTTCAGAAAGTAACCAAGGGTGTTACCTTGTGAGAGCAGCTCTTCAGGGTCAGATCGATCATGGAGAAATTCATCCATATCCAGGTTCAGGACCCATCATTTGGTCGCCGAACTACCTTGCCGATCAAGTTAAGGATGTTGTCACGATCTCTGGTCATCACCAGATCAGGGATGTTTTTGCCATCATCCCTCTACTTGACGAATCTAAAGTTCCCAACCAGGAAAGGATCGAGATTACTTATGATGGTCAGAAAAATCAGAAGGTTCCCATAGTCATCTATCTACCGGGACCATTACCGTATGAATCAGCTAAGGCGATCCCTTACAAATACGGTGCAACAACAATTGAGAATGGAAAGGAAATTCCATTACCCTCCGTCGTGAATATTGCCGACGTCAGTCGTGTAACACGGAGCGGTCGAATCTTCAACCGAGGGGTTGGAGAATCCAACAAAGAAAAGGAACTTCAGGCGGAAATTCCTGATCCACCAGTCAGTCAATCTGGTAATCCCGACTTTTCAAAAGACAAAGATGAGATGCTAAAGCTCATCCAAAGGAGTGAATATAACATTGTTGATCAACTGTTACAGACTCCTTCAAAGATCTCAGTATTATCACTGTTACTCAGTTAAGAAGCACACAGAGAGGCTCTACAGAAAGTCTTGGAGCAAGCCTTTGTGGAACAGGATGTAACAATTAGACATTTCGATAGCATTGTCTCTAACATCACTTCCTGCAATAATTTGGGATTTAGTGATGAGGAATTACCTGAAGAGGGTCGCCGTCATAACATGGCGCTCAATATCACAGTTAACTGCCAGGGCGATGCTTTAGCCAACGTACTGGTAGACACAGGGTCAGCCCTGAATGTTATGCCGAAGTCCACCTTGATGCAATTATCATTCAAGGGCCCTCCAATGAGAGTCAGCGAGGTCGTCGTCAAAGCATTCGACGGATCCAGAAAAACAGTTATCGGCGAAGTTGATCTTCCCATAACTATTGGTCCTCACACTTTCCAAATCACTTTCCAGGTCATGGACATCCGGCCAACATACAGTTGTTTATTAGGAAGACCTTGGATACATCAGGCTAGAGCGGTTACTTCAACCCTCCACCAAAAGCTAAAGTTCGTCAAGAACGATCAACTTGTCACGGTTTGTGGGGAACAAGCCTTGCTTGTAAGCAACTTATCATCATCTACTTGTGTGGAACCCGAGGAGGTTATTGGAACTCAGTTCCAAGCACTATCGATGAGCAAGAACAATCAATCCGAAGAAGGAACTTCAATTTCTTCATACAAAGATTCTATCAAAGCGGTCGAGAGTACCGATACGACAGGATGGGGACGGCTTGTCATTCCTATTGACAATAAAATAAAGAAGGGTCTTGGTTTTTCTGCAACCTGTACCCAGACAGCCGCCAACGATGAAAGTCTTCATCCCCTTCAAAACTTCTTCCACAGTGGAGGTTTTCTTCACCCAGTGTCTCAGACAGTTCATGCTATCAAAGAGGAAGATCCCTCTGACACATATGAAGAATGGAAGTCCTACCTTAACGAGGACGGTTATATGTCCTAGGAAGAGGTGCCTATGCCTTTTTGCTTTCCTACAGAAAGTCCGAGATTTATACCAAGATCAGATGTCGAAATGATCTACGGAGATTGTGATCCGAAAGGATGCCGTGCTCCGCCAAATTCATTAGAGGAAGACACTCTGATGAAAGAAAACTCTGATCACAATTACTATGGCCCAATGGATGGCCTGCCAATGTGGCAGCCTTACCCAGGAAACTTGGGGCAAGAAAGTCAGCCGAGTAATGAAACTCAGCTGAGCGTCATTGAACAGAATACCTGTGTCCCCACCATGTCATGGGATCAACACTCAGGTCATTCGGAAATTACTCAACATGAAGATGAATTCGCAACGTTCGCAGGACTTGAATTCATCAACTATGCTTTTCCTGAGGTCAACGTCATCGAGAGGGATGACTTCTCCAGTTCCAAAGAAGTTTGGGACACTTTGGGACAACCAAGTGGAAAATACGACTATATGGTCAAGTACACCGCTCCCGAAAGCTCTCGTATCAGGCTCGAAGACATCCAGTCAACTGGATGGGGAGATACAGCTGAGAGCACGAATGCTATGCAAAATGTAACAGAGGAATTCTCCTACGACAATTCTGCCTGGGAGACAGATTCCAACGATCCTGCTCCACCAGAAATCAGCGTCATTTCTGAAGACAAATCAAGGAAGGTGCCAGACTTTGTGATTCACCGAGGAGTTCGCCACCAATGGGTTGCCGTCGAGGTTCCGAAGGTCGTTCGTCAGTCAAAGTAATTGCCATCTTTTAACATTTCACCCTGCCCAGGTGAAACGGATGTTTTGATAGGGCTCGCTTTCTGTAAATTTCCCTCTTCGCTTTGCCCGAAGCGACAGAGTTTTGTTTTATAGGGCTGTAGTTTTAAGATTCGACTTGTTCATTAATAAAATAACGTCGTTCTGTAATTTCCGCATTAATTGCTGTTTTCTCTTTTTGCTTTTTCAGAAAATGGTAATCCTAAAAAAAAACATTCAATAATAAAAACAAGCAGTAAAATCAAAACACTGCACACACTTGCATTTTCTCTATCTCTTCTAAACACGAATCATCACGTCATGCAGATTGCTTGTTTTATACCCCGTTGAAACATACGATCCGATGCCTTCTTCCAACTTTGAGTTCCCGGTATTCGAGGCTGAAGAAGAAAATGACAACGAAATTCCAGAAGAGATCTCCCGACTACTCAGACAAGAGGAAATGTCCATTGAACCTCACAAAGAACCGTTGGAAATGGTAAACTTGGGTTCAGAAAAAGAGAAAAAAGAAATCAGGATCGGAGCATTGCTCAGTCCAACTGTCAAAGAAAGTTTGATAAAGCTTCTCAAAGAATTCCCCGATGTGTTCGCTTGGTCCTATCAGGATATGCCAGGGTTGGATACCAGCATCGTGGAACACCACTTACCGTTGAGATCGGAATGTCCGCCAGTAAAGCAAAGGTTGAGACGCACTCACCCGGACATGGCCATCAAAATCAAAGAGGAGGTACAGAAATAGATCGACGCGGGTTTCCTCGCTACATCTGAATATCCTCAATGGTTAGCCAACATCGTACCCGTTCCTAAAAAGGACGGAAGGGTCAGAATGTGTGTTGATTACAGAGATCTGAACAAGGCAAGTCCAAAGGACGACTTTCCTTTACCACACATTGACATGCTGGTTGACAGCACACCAAAGTTCAAAGTATTCTCCTTCATGGATGGATTCTCGGGCTATAATCAGATCAAAATGGCGCCGAAAGACATGGAGAAAACTTCGTTCATTACCCCATGGGGTACGTTTTGTTACAAGGTAATGCCGTTCGGTTTGAAGAATGCCGGGGCAACCTATCAAAGGGCCATGACTACTCTGTTTCATGACATGATGCACAAAGAAATCGAGGTATATGTCGATGATTTGATTGCAAAATCAAGAACAGAGGATGAGCACGTTGAACATCTGTCAAAATTGTTCGAACGTCTAAGAAAATTCAAGCTCCGCTTGAATCCCAACAAGTGCACCTTCGGTGTCCGTTCCGGGAAACTACTAGGGTTCATCGTCAGCCAGAAAAGAATTGAAGTTGATCCTGACAAGGTCAAGGCCATTCAAGAAATGCCTTCTTCGAAAACTGAAAAACAAGTCAGAGGATTCCTGGGACGTTTGAACTACATCTCCAGATTCATATTCCTTATGACCGCCACTTGTGCGCCGATTTTCAAATTACTCAAAAAGAACCAGGATTGTGTTTGGTCAGAAGACTGCCAAACTGCCTTCGACAGTATTAAGGAATATTTGTTGAATCCTCCGATTTTATCACCTCCAGTGGAAGGAAGACCACTAATCATTTACCTCACAGTCCTAGAGGACTCAATGGGATGTGTACTTGGCCAACAAGACGAAACTAAAAGGAAAGAGTCTGCCATTTACTATCTAAGCAAGAAATTCACCGACTGCGAGACTCGGTATACGATGCTTGAGAAAACTTGTTGCGCTTTGGCTTGGGCAGCCAAACGTCTTCGCCAGTACATGATTCGTCATACTACTTGGTTGGTCTCCGAAATGGATCCAATCAAGTACGTTTTCGAAAAACCTGCTCTCACGGGAAGGATTGCCCGTTGGCAGATGTTACTATCAGAATATGACATAGAGTACCATGCTCAGAAAGCCGTTAAAGGAAGTATTTTAGCCGATTATTTGGCTCATCAACCGATTGACGATCAAGAATCAATCGGGTTTGACTTCCTAGACGAAGATGTCATGTATCTAAAAATGAAAGATTGCGATGAACCGCTACCCAATGAAGGGCCATAACCAGGTTCCCAGTGGGGACTCATCTTTGACGGAGCAGTTAATCATTATGGAAACGGAATTGGGGCAATCATTGTTACCCCTCAGGGTTCCCACATTCCTTTCACTGCCAGACTTACGTTCAAATGTACGAACAACGAGGCCGAATACGAAGCATGTATCATGGGTCTCGAAGAAGCGATTGATTTAAGGATCAAAAACTTGGACGTATACGGCGACTCAGCCCTGGTTATTAACCATATAAAAGGAGATTGGAACACATACCAATCAGGATTGATTCCTTACAAAGACTATGCAAGAGGGTTGTTACCCTTCTTCAACAGAGTCGACTTTCATCACATCCCTCGTGATGAGAATCACATGGCTGATGCATTAGCCACTCTCTCTTCCATGATTAGTGTAGGTCGATGGAATGACATACCTAAGATTGACATAATGCGCCTTGAACGGCCCGCTTACATCTTCGCGATTGAAGCAGTCATAGATGACAGACCTTGGTATCACGATATCAAATGCTTCCTTCAGAAACAAGAGTACCCATCTGGGGCACTTAGAAAAGACAGGAAAACCCTCAGAAGATTGGCTGGAAACTTCTTCCTGAGCGGTGACACTCTCTATAAGAGAAATTTTGACATGGTCTTGCTCCGATGCGTCGACAGACCAGAAGCAGACATGCTCGTGAAAGAAATTCATGAAGGATCCTTTGGCACTCATGCCAACGGACACACAATGGCGAGAAAAATTCTCAGGGCCGGGTACTATTGGTTGACCATGGAATCCGACTGCTACAAGTACATGAGGAGGTGTCATAAGTGTCAGATATACTCCGACAAAATTCATGTACCGCCGTCACATCTCAAAGTTCTTTCTTCCCCGTGGCCTTTTTCCATATGGGGAATCGACATGATTGGTATGATTGAGCCCAAGGCTTCAAACGGACATCGGTTCATCCTGGTAGCCATTGATTATTTCACCAAGTGGGTCGAAGCAGCGTCATACGCCAATGTAACCCGACAAGTGGTGGTCCGATTTATCAAAAACAATATCATCTGCCGTTATGGTGTTCCAAGCGAGATCATTACTGATAATGGATCTAACTTGAACAATAAGATGATGAAAGAGTTGTGTGCTGAGTTCAAGATTGAACACCATAACTCATCTCCCTACCGACCCAAGATGAACGGAGCGGTAGAAGCGGCTAACAAGAACATCAAGAAGATCGTTCAAAAAATGGTTGTAACCTATAAAGATTGGCACGAGATGCTACCCTTTGCTCTTCATGGTTATCGCACATCTGTCCGCACTTCAACAGGGGCTAACCCTTTCTCTCTAGTGTATGGCATGGAAGTAGTGCTCCCCATAGAAGTAGAGATCCCGTCAATTAGGGTATTGATGGAAGCTCAGCTCACCGAAGCTGAATGGTGTCAAAGTCGACACGACGAATTGAATCTGATCGAGGAATAACGAATCACGGCACTATGCCATGGTCAGTTGTATCAGTAAAGAATGAAGAGGGCGTTTGACAAAAAGGTCCGACCTCGTGTCTTCAGGAAAGGAGACCTTGTGCTCAAGAAGATACAATCATTTCTCACTGACTCTCGGGGCAAATGGACCCCAAATTATGATGGCCCCTATGTGGTCACGAAAGCTTTCTCAGGCGACGCCTTGAGACTTTCAACCATGGACGGAGAGGAATTTTCCTACCCCACGAATGTTGATGTAGTCAAGAAATACTTCGCCTAAAACTAAAAAAAAACGTCTCGGTGGATTGAAAACCCGAAAGGGCGGTCCAGGCAAAAGTTAGAGACATGAAAAAAAAGAATCACCCCGATGGATTGGAAATCTCATAGTACAATTCAGGAAAAAATTAGGGATAATGGCAAGTAACTATGTTCAACAGAGGCAAGTCCCTCAGCAGCAGTTACAGCATCATTTATCGGAGGAAATCTCCAGTCAAAGGTCATCTTCGACAGAAGCTCAGGATGCCCCGAATTCAAAGTTGGTAGAAGGATAGTGGTCGTTATGTTTCAACGTAGCCCTTTTCCCTGTAAATTACCGTTTTCTAACTTTGTATATACTCTTTGGAATCACGCGTTTGGCTGATCTCCATCTTATCAATAAAATTTGAGCCCTTGTGCTTTTGTTTGTAATTCTTGCTTGTTTTAGCTTTACAGAACGACGTTGTTTAAACTTAATCAGCGATTCTTGAAATAAAACAAAAATGAATTTACTTGTTAAACTTTTTCTGCTTTTAAAATAAAGATGGCAATTTCTTTTGACTGTTGAACATCATAAGAACATCGATTGCTTCTCCCGAAGTAAGCGAACTTCAAAGTGCAAAATCAAAGTACTCATTCTAAGCCAGTATGCCTGAATGAAGGGATCAATTGTGTCAGAGACCTTGTTTCGTCTAACAGCCTCGGCCGAGTTCTCATCTCCTAAGCCCGATCAACATAGCTCCCAACGGGACTATCTCTCCTAAGCAAGGTGGAATTGCTATTTTGAATCAACGGTACTCTTCGCCCCGCGATGGCCGAGTATCCAATTGTGTTCATCCATTAGTCTGTATGTCGCGTCTGTTTTGTCAGCATATACATACATACTTCATGCATTTTATTTGCGTTCGCATTTCGTATTGCATCACTATCACTTGAGTTGGTCTTGTCCCCTAGTGATAAATAGTTTTCTCAATCGAGTTTGTCAGTTCTTTCCTCGTCAGGAAGTGTTGCGTCTGCACAATCTCGCCACCAGTGTATCTTTAGATCAGAGTCGGCACTTGGCCACTTTGATAACTTGAACCTCTGAAAAGCCAGAGAAAACTCTCAATAAACATCACTCTTCGCCATTGAAGATGATATCCTTGCTTTCCCGAATTAAGGAAAATCCACAGGGAAAGCCTCGTGATCAGAGATTCGGCAGCATGCCAGTTTTGCTCCGAAAGGACCGCTGATGAAAAGGTCATCGGCCCCACAAAATTGGACCCCATCATATGGCGTTTCTCCGGGAAGATCCCGAGAAAAGTATGATGAAAGATCCCAAACGAAAACAGTCTCTCAAGAGACTCGCTTTCCCCAGTAGAAACAAATGGCGTCTCTAACATAGAAGTTTGTACAACTCTACAACTCAGACGACTGGGTTCCCCAGTAAGTCTGACATCAAAACTTTTTCCACTCAAATGGCATCTCCCCAGGAAAATTCGGCGAGAAGTTTGAGGAAAGCCGCTATGAATAGCGTCCCTTGTCAAGAAAGTTTATTGACAAAAGAAACTAAGACCAGTTCTTGGTAGGAAACCAGGATCGAGGGGAAGTTTAAATCAAAAACTAAGACCAGTTCTTGGTAGGAAACCAGGATCGAGGGGAAGTTTAAATCAGAAACTAAGACCAGTTCTTGGTAGGAAAACAGGATCGAGGGGAAGTTTAAATCAGAAACTAAGACCAGTTCTTGGTAGGAAACCAGGATCGAGGGGAAGTTTAAATCAGAAACTAAGACCAGTTCTTGGTAGGAAACCAGGATCGAGGGGAAGTTTACTTCAAAAACTGAGACCAGTTCCTTGGCTGAAGACCAGGATCGAGGGGAAGTTTACCTTTTCTAAGCATCATTGCTTAGCAAAAGAAGATGAATGCACAAGCTGCCATTCATAGCCATCAAAATTTTGGGTATTTCGATATTTAATCCTCTTGCACCCCGAATGCCCGAATACCTTCGTCATTCATACCTTCGGGTCCAAGAAGATTAAATAGGGGCATCTATAATACCCCAAATTTTGACCACTTAGATTTCCCATCATTGTGAAAATCATCATCACAATATGGATGAACCATCATGCTTCATCAGTCTCCCCAAAGATGGGCGAGCATCCAATACAATCAAAATTAGGGTTTCAAGCCCTCTCTGAGTGCTTAGACAAAGGATCAATCAAGAAATGACAGGATCTTCAACTTGTCTAATCTCTTAAACATCCAAAATGGATAAAAAAGGACTCCTACTTCAAGGATTAAGCACAAGGCTGCTCCCTTCTAGGTGGATCAAGTCTCAAGATCGACAGTGTCACCAAATTAGGGTTTTGGTCGACCAGGGTCTCCAGATGGAAATTTTCATCTGGGCATAAGGCAATGATCCAAAACATGACCTAATATGCTTCATGGAACCTCATGAACCCATGCATCAAGTCAATTTTGTCTCAGGGGATGCATTCATCAAAAATCAGGAATTAGGGTTTCTTAACCTAATTCACCCCTAAGTTGACTTTTGGGACAAACCATGAGCCAAGACCTCAAGAGATGATTTGAGGGTCTCTAATATACCATATTGATCCATTTGGAACAATGGATTGATCCAAGAAGCTTGAGCAACAAGTCTCATTTTCATCTGCACCACAATTAGGGTTTTAAGGGAAAAGTCAACTGTAACTTTGACTTTTGACCAAGACATGCTCCCAAACCCTAATACATGATTGAATATACCCTATGACACCCATGGAACATGTCCATCAAGTTTGATTTAGGTCAAGGACATGATTTCCTGAAGAATTGCACAGTTTGGAATTCATCTGATAAAAAGTCAACTGTGCACAAAAGTCAACTTTAACTTTTTGAGATTTTTCACCAAAATGGATTTTTAACCCTAAAATGATGTTAATGTATGATTTGAATCATCATTCATCAAGAAAAATCAAGAAAAGTGAGATAACTTGTAAAAGGGGTAACCATAAAACTTAGAAATTTTTCTAAGTTAAAAATAAAGTGGCAAAGGTACCAACTTTGGAGGACCATAACTCCTAAACCACAAGGCCATTTTTTCTCATCCAAAGATGGATTTGTAGCCCTCATTATCACCTACAAAAACTTCAACTACAAGTCATTCCAATTCATTAAGGATTTTGAGTTATGGAGTGATCAAAGTGGCTGAAAAGTGAAAAAGTCACTTTTTCCAACACTTAGTGAAATTTTCACTAAGTCAGAATTTGCCTTCACTTTTTGCCAAATGTAGGGGGATTTTTCACTTGGAATCAAAAGAGATCAAAACCAAACTTGTTCAAATAGTTGTTGTATCATGTAAGAGCTTTCCAAAATGGCCAAGAACATTGCCAAATTCAACCTACACCATGAGATACAACATTGGCAAGTTGCCTTGCTGAAATCTATCAAGGC
Source organism: Lathyrus tuberosus (assembly GCA_022829125.1). Taxonomy (NCBI): domain Eukaryota; kingdom Viridiplantae; phylum Streptophyta; class Magnoliopsida; order Fabales; family Fabaceae; genus Lathyrus; species Lathyrus tuberosus. The sequence goes on along the minus strand of JALAZF010000124.1, from coordinate 4,755,428 downwards.
AAGGCAGAATTTGCATTTTGGCTCGATTTGCCAAAATCAGCCAATTTCAATTGCTCCAATCCACTTGGACACCTCAGAGGATTGAATCCAAAGGGGACAATCACTGAGCCAAGCCTCCAAGGTCCAAGGAACAAGGAATAGCATGTTGAACTTAGAGTTGCCAAAGTAGGGACAAGACTTCAAATTTGGAATGAGGCATTCAATGGAACCATCAAGGTGGCATGGACTGAGCCATTCTCATCTAAAATCAGTCAAGACTTATCCAAGACCAAGGGGACCAAAGCTCTGTGCCCTAACCTCTAGTCAATGGCTAGAGGAGACTTGGATTCTCATTGGCCAACATTGAGGAAACCTACTTACCAGCTGCCATGCACTATTCCTTGCAAAACAAACTTGCTCTACTATAAATAGAGCTCAATTGTGGTCAGTTTAAGTACACCAAAGCCATCTAACAGATGCTTTCCTCAAAATCTCTTTCTCTTGGCAAAAATGCCTTTCTTAGCAAGGTTGCTATCAGGTTTTGAGTTTGAGAGCAATTCTGCACAAACCAATCACTCACACACCTCACATACATCACATATGAGCTGATCAAACACTCACATAACATCTGAAACATCAATTTCACAAAATCACTTGCCATCCACACAAGTTTGAAGTGAAGTTGCAGCTGAGATGCCATAAACTGATCCAGTCCATTTCAATTCAATCCAAGTGTTCAAACACACTCCATATGGTGTAGGGAAGCTGTCCAGATCATCACAACTTGTTTGTAACACCTCCAACTCAAAATCACATATGCTTTTGCTGTCACGACTTGGAGGTAAGCACATACTTGGTCATCTCTCAATCTATGCATATTTCCTCGCACAATAATTTGGCCATATGTTCATAATCATGCATGGAATGTTTTCCCTCAATTAATTGCATTGTTTGAATCGTGTATCAAAAATCCTAGCCTTCATGCAGAAATTAGGGTTCTTGAGGTTTCTTCGTGATTTCTTGTTGTATGTTTAATTTAAATGAAATTAAAGTACATAGACATGATCGTGAGGTTGAGACGAGCATAATGATATGTGGATTGCATGATATGATTACGTATTCATGGAGATTGGATAGAAAACGCAAATCTGAGAAACCAAGAACACGCGCGTGTTCTTCAGCTGTTCTTGGCGCCATTTTCATATATTCAAATATTTGAATTTTGTGATTTTGTTTAATTGATTCAAAAATTAATTTCTCTCTGAGTTTTAATGATTTTGAGTTGATTCTTTTTTTAATAATTCACAAAAATGTTAAAATATTTTATTTTATCAAAAAATCCCAAAAATATTATTTATTTCATATAATTGATATTTTTGTAAAGAATTAATATTTTGATTGTTTTTGGCATTTTAAATATTTTTTCTACATTGATTTTGCAACTTTTAATGCTTTCTAATTATTTTGTAGGTCAATACTTAATTTTTGAAGCATTAATCCAAGATCACAATTTGTTTTCCATGTGTTAAACAATTTTTGAGCATTTTAATTGAATTTTTATTCAATTAAATACATTTTGAAAACAAATTAGGGTTTTGGATTAATTCAACCCTCATAAATCATTTTCAAAACACTTTGGGCCTCTATTAGTGTGTAAGACCCAATCCTTTTTTATGACCAAATCATCTTTGGGCCTCACTTATTGTATAAGTCCCGATACCGTCAAAAAACAAACGGCGCGATCGTCGCCTTTTCAAAAATCATCTGGGCCTACCCTCGAGTAGTAAGACCCATTTCTTTTTCTTTAAAACACTTTGGGCCTCTTGAGAGAGTGTAAGACCCAATCCCCCTTTTAACCAAAACATTTTGGGCCTCACTTATTGTATAAGTCCCTCTGCGTTAAAAGAAAACCTCGGCGCGATCGCCATTTTTAAACGAAAAATTATTTGGGCCTACCCTCGTGTTATAAGCCCCACTCTTTTTCTTTAAACCTTTTTGGGCCTCTTGAGAGAGTGTAAGACCCATCCCTTTGTACAGAAAACCTTTTTGGGCCACAGTCACTTGTATAAGTCCCTCTGTACAAATTCAAACAGTGCGCTCACTAATAAAACCCTGGGCCTCTCCTTGAGCTGTAAGCCCCAGATCTTTCTTTTTCAAAGCACTTTCTCCTTTGATTTTGAATATATTGTTGTTTTTAATCTTTCTTTGTTGAACAACTAACCAAACAGCATGGAAGCACTACAACCGAGTAAGTGGTTATCGCTTTCATTTACTGCTTTCATATTATAAACTGTATTGTGGGGCTGCTCACTGTAAGTCTCCTTTCATAAACTCATATCTACTGTGTAATAATAGTATAGATATTTCGAGTTTCCCCGGCAACTACGTCTAGAACTAGGTGACGCCGTTTCACTTATTCGTAGAAATAGACGCCTAGATCCCCAATAGGAGCACCAGATACAGTCTTCTCTTCGGCTGTCCTCCTTAGGAATCGTCAAGAAGCTCTACTCCCCAAGATGAATGTATTCTCTGTGAATGGCATCTTTGAGTTTCTTCCAAATTCTCGAACTTTCCTGACTTGATCTATTCCTTGTGGATAGCTTGCCTTGAATGTCTCGGGGTTTAGGTACCCACTACGGTCATAATCTTGGACCTTAACTAAGGAACCCTCTTTAAAAGTTAAAAGTCGCTGGATAGTAAACCTCGCACGTTTACCAGTGGTTTTCATCTTTAAAAGAGTTATCTCTCCAAATGGAAAGGAGATGATAGACCCACGGGCTTCTTAAAAGCATCGGCCTCCTCTTGGGCATTATTCAAGGACACTACGGCTTCTTAGAAGTATTCACAGCCTCCTCTTAGGCTTCGTATAATGATCTCTTCCTCCGGGAATGATAGCCTCCTCTTGGGCTTCGTACAAGGACCCGTCGGCTTCTTAAAAGTTTCCAGCTTCCTCTTGGGCTTCGTACAAATTACCCGACGACCTCCTAGAGGTATAGGAACAGAACCTAGTCATCCTCATAGAACAGTCCTTTCATAGAGTCTACTACTGTTTCTCGAAGCATAGTACAAAAGATAAAACTCTAGACACGGACAGTCCAACTTCCTTGAGTCTCAAAGACTTTCTCAAGCACCCTTCGTTAAATAGGAAGGAAACCCGCAGACTCAGATAGTCTCGATACCCTTTGGATTTCCCGTTTCCTCAAAGAGAAGGAAATATCCCTGATCCTCAAATCAAATCCCTGAGTACAGTGTTGCTCATATAAGAACTGATTTTCTCTTTTAAATCAGTATATTGGATCTGTCACTCAACTGAAACAGTTACAATAGCCTCCATCTCGGGCTTCGTACGAGATACCAAAATTCTCCCCAGTGGAGTCAAAATAACCTTTTCGCCTCTCTCTCGGGCTTCGTACGAGATACAAAAACACTCTATTACTGAGTATAAAAGATTCTCCAACTGAGTCAACTCTTTGTTAGCCTCCTCTTAGGCTTTGTATAACGATATGCCCCACTGGGTCAAAAACTTTTAGCCTCTCTCTCGGGCTTTGTACGAGACACAAAATAGCCTCCTCTTAGGCTTTGTATAATGATTTTCCTAGCGGAAATTAGCCTCCTCTTAGGCTTTGTATAAGAAAACCACTGGTTGATCCAATCGACCTTTTAGCATCAAAACTGTGCCTCGTTCGCAGTACACAAACATCAACAACTCTTTTCCTTCCATCTAATCGCTGTAAGCGGCAAGCCTCTGGATCATCTACATCCATGCCACAGTCCCTCTTTTAGCATGAGAAATTCCTAAGGAAAGATGGCATTGCTCTACACTGAGTTAAAGTCTTCTCCTTCAGGTTAAAACCCTTTCTTCGGAAATTATGGCATTGCTCGGATCCGCGTATCCCAGTTAAAGTAATTCTCCTTCTCCCCCTCTTTAGAGATGACAAATTCTCTCTAAAGCCGAGGTCTTTCAGCTTCACGTCTTGGGCTTTGAACAAGACATAAATAGACTTTTCAGCTTCACATCTTGGGCTTTGAACAAGATACAAACTACCTTTCGCTTCATGTCTTGGGATTTGAACAAGACACCAAAACAACCATTTCCTCCTATTCTATGGGAGGAACTACGAACGCTCTGATTTCCCTGTTTCGGTAAACGGGAATACGTAGGCATAAGATCGAAAGAAAAGATCTTAGCGAGCGCAATCAACAAAAAAAACCAAATCCCATATCTTCATCAATCAAAAAGCAGTAATTCAAAAGCACCAGTCCTAACATCCTAATCCTTATTCCCCGCCAGAAACTTTTTGCCCGAGCCCTAGAAAGAAAGAAACCTGTATTGGCGAAATACGAATAACCAGTACAAAGGCCCCCCACATTGATAGCATCTGTAACCTAACAGACCGCTGTTTAAACTCAGTATCCAAGCAGGGTTAATTGGAGACATCTATTTCCCTTCCTTATTCAGCTCACAATAGGATAAAAAATGAATCGACCTGTTGTTTAAAGCTCAAACCGCAGAGAGCGACCAGCGCTTAAGAACCGCGTCCAAAATCGCTCGCTACACACACCAGATGGGTGGCCCATAAATTGAACTTTCTTCGTCAGATCGAGCACCTAGTTTGCAAAGACATCTCCAGAATCAATAAGTCCAGACGGACTCAAGCCTCCTCAACAAGGACAATCATTTAGCTTCTTTACTGCATTCTTATGTGTAGCTTTTTATGTTTGTCAAAACATTTGTATGCATGCAGGAAATCTGTTTTTCTTTTAAGGTTAATCCTAATAAAGCGCGCATGTTTTTCCTGAAGTAATCCATTTGTATTCACTCATAATTTTGTATATGTGCATTGCAATACCAATTTTCTTGCTTAAACTCTTGTGGGAGGATGATGAGTTGAAAACACAAAAATCTCTAATTGTGTGCTCTTGGATAAAACCCTGTTGAGGATGTATAGGCATTGTTTCAAATCCCCAAACACTGGAGATATAAGGGAGATAGACCCTCATTAACCCCTTTGAGCCTTGAAGTAGGAGTTTCTTTTCGTATGAAAAAACCCTTACATTTAACCCAGGGGCAGGGTATGCGTCAGTTAATTTGACCGAGCGTTCAAATTTCAAAAGGAGTGTGCATCTGAGGATCCATTACCTTCTATTCCACCGTCAAGAGGTCAAGAGATGTGAAACCACAATGGTTATCCATCAACAATCAAAGAGTGAGGCAGTCACAACCCTTTCAACAGAGTCAAGACAAGCCTGTGTCACATGATTTGTTCCAGAAAAAAAAAGAATAAAAAAAAAGCCCGCTAAGTCGAAACTTGAAAACAAGCGACTTAGGCAAAAGTTAGGGCATCCTGCTAGACTTCAAAATCTAAAGATTCAAAAGAATCAGTCCAGGAAAAAATTAGGGATAAAAAAAAGGGCAAAAGGATGCGAAAGCGAAAAACAAAAGGATTACAAAAGAAAATCCTCGAGCAAGAACAAAGTCGTGTGACTACGAACAAAAGACAAAGGGGTGACTGTCACTCCAAAGCCTCATTAGGTGTCAAACCATCAGATGCATGGGTTCCTTAAAGATCACAAAATATTTTTGAGAGGCGAACGCTTGTTCAAATTAGCTGAATGTAGGACTGGAGAACATCACGAAGAGTGGGTGGGCACCAATAAACTTTGAGCCATAAACCATTTTTCTCAAAACCGTGAACCAGGCCACGATACAACCCTCAAAAGTCCTAATTGAAACATGGTTTATTTCGAGAGCGTACTCCGATGAGATAGCGTTCCTGACTCCTATGAGTTGTGCTAAAAGATCTTTGTTGGTGTTGCATGTGCATTGCATTCTTTCATTCAAAAATTAATGTCGTATCCTAATCTGTGATCTGCTCACAAAGGGTTTGCGACATCTTTTCAGTAAAACTTCAAGATTAACATGTGTGTTGCATTAGAATTTTCATTCTCAGAATAAAACGTTTTCTGCTCGCATACATTTGTTTGACGTCAAAAGAATTTTACATATGGAAATTCAGTCCAGAAGCTTAATCTTGCCGAGATGAGAATCCTGAAACTCCCAAAGGACAACCACATACAATGGTAATTCCTCAGGAAACTTTGTTGAGCGGGAGCTTTCTCAACAAGTTGTGTTAAGACGTAGCTGATCTGGGGCAATCACGTCGAGTCATCTCTTTAAGGTGTAGCCAATCTGGGCCAATCACGTCGAGAAATCTCTTCATAGTTCAGTTAAACTGGGGCAATTACTTCGAGATTCAAATCTCTCCAAAGGCAGGTATTCTGGGTCTTCCTTCGAAGATCAGTAATCAGGGGAAAAACTACTTCAAGCTTCATACTGGGGCAGGCCATCCCAAGAGCATGAGAAGTTAGTCCATCCAGACAACCGATTAGCCTATCCAGGGTTCAGAATACTGGGGCAGGATTTCTCACGGTGATATGAGATTGTTCATGAATCTTCTCGAGGCAAATTCCTCTATAGACCATACAGTCTGAGGCAGTTACTTAGAGATCTGACGAATCTCCCCAAGAGTTTGAAGACATTGAGGCATTTCGGATGTTAAGTCTTCTTTAAAATCCTCTGGAGACAATTTCTTTTGGTGGACCATGTTGGTCTGGGGCAAATGGAAAATTGTAAAAAACTGTTGTTCACGCATACGCAGTCAATCAGCCAAAAGGCTTGAAACAAAGGGGCATTCCAACCCAAGGCATTTGAGGTCCCCTGTTTTCAGCAGGCTTCATTAATCATGTTCCCAGTAAGAGATGCATCAAAACCTTTTCTCCCCAATAAGTGGTGGTTCAGAGTTGGATTTTCTCAGTTGCAGAAGTCATATCCAGCACGGGGCATACATGCATATCCTTTGCTTGCAGGTAGCAGCCTCATACTAGGCTCAAAAGTAAGATTGAAGCCTTTTCGAGATCATGGATAGTTTCTTCCAAACGAGTAATCACTTATCCCTATGCAGAATGTCGGGGCAATTATGTTCAGGAAAGCGTTCACATGTCACACTTTTGTCACAACGTTTACTGATTGAGTCCATTCGTCAGCTGACAGTCACTCACGATAATTTGATATTGACGAGTCAATTTCAACTGGATAGTGTTGCATCTTATTAAGTCAATTCTCCTATTCAGTACTTCTAACAGTTACAAGCTTTTCTTTGTCGATAACGGTTGCAAACTCCCTAGTAGAGTTACTTCGCAGACCTCGCAGTAAATATTCAAGACTCAGTGAGTGTCCAGGAATTTGAAGATGCCAAATCTTCTGTAGAATCCTCTTGGGACAATTTCTTCAGATCATCCGTGTAATCTGGGGGAAAAAAGCGAGTTTGTGATCCCTCCCAAGCCTGGGGCATCATGAAATTCCCTGGCAAGAGACGTTCCAGATCTATTATCCCCAGTAGAGTGGCCTCCCGGTTAATTCGTCTAGCTCAAGTCTCAGTATTTGTCTAAGAGTTGGAAGATGCTTGGTCTTCTGTAAAATCCTCACAAGGGACATCCCCAGCACGAGACGCTTTAAAGCGATTCTCTCCAGCAGAGTTTGTTGTCAACTCATTATCCCTAGTGGAGTCGTCAAACGAAAAGTTCGCCTAACATGGGGCATTGTGGCGCGCTTATCCTAAGATCGACAACTTTGTTCCTCAACAGATTACCGTGGATTTGCTTTGTGTTTTCCCAGCAGATCTCTAGGGACTCTTTCTCAGTATGTTGCAACGGAATGTCATCCAACCAGGATTTACGCATCCCCCATGGAGTAGTTCCGATCCTCAACAAGATTGTATTTTCGGCAGTTGTATCCCCACAGAGTTCAGCATTGAATCTTGTCAGCAATACTCCCTAGCTGAGTTGTTTTTTCTCCCTGCAGAGGTTTAGCATATCATCAGAATCTATTCCTCAGCAGAGTGTTAGTATATTCTTTCCTCAGCCAAGTCAGAAAGTTGTCATTCTTCCAGCGGAGTTGCTATGATCAGAATTCATCCCCAGGCGGATGAAATAATTCTTGGCAGAGTCATCACTCCTTTATATCTCAAAGTCCAATTTATTTTTGGCAAGCGTGACAATTCGAAGCAGACAGATTGTTCATTCCTTCTCCAGCAGAGATATCATCCTTTCAGGAGTCTCTAAGGTCACATCATTGACCATTGTTCCTCAGCAGAGTCAGCAGAGATGTCTGATATGCATGCAGAGCATAATCCAGTATTGGAATTTTGCAAAAGTCCACTCGCAGTGTGGCAAGCCAGTAGTCGTCTGGCGTCATTAAAAAGACATTTTTAAAGCCCACCAGCAGCGTGGCAAGCCAGTAGTCGTCTGGCGTCGTCTAAAAGACATTGTTAAAGCCCACCGGCAGCGTTGCAAGCCAGTAGTCGTCTGGTGTCGTTTAAAAGACATTGTTAAAGCCCACCGGCAGCGTGGCAAGCCAGTAGTCGTCTGGCGTCGTTTAAAAGACATTGTTAAAGCCCAGCGGCAGCGTGGCAAGCCAGTAGTCCTCTGGTGTCATACAAAAGACATTGTTAAAGCCCACCGGCAGCGTGGCAAGCCAGTAGTCGTCTGGCGTCGTCTAAAAGACATTGTTAAAGCCCACCGGCAGCGTGGCAAGCCAGTAGTCGTCTGGCGTCGTCTAAAAGACATTGTTAAAGCCCACCGGCAGCGTGGCAAGCTAATAGTCGTCTGGCGTCATCTAAAAGACATTCCTAAAGTCCATCCGCAGTGTGGCAAGCCACTAGTCGTCTGGCGTCGTACAAAAGACATTGTTAAAGTCCACCCGCAGTGTGGCAAGCCAGTAGTCGTCTGGCGTCGTACAAAAGATGTTGTTAAAGTCCACCCGCAGTGTGGCAAGCCAGTAGTCGTCTGGCGTCATACAAAGACGTTGTTAAAGTCCACCCGCAGCGTGGCAAGCCAGTAGTCATCTGGCGTCGTTCAAAAGACATCTCTCCAGCAGTATAGTTATCATCATAGTTCTATTCAAGCAGAGTTCATTTGGTTGGGTTTATATCCCTTTTCTTCTTCTCCACAGAGTGCAAATTTTCTGGTTATTCTTGGTATTCAATCCCTCCATACCTTGAAAGTCTGAAAGTAATCGCTATCATCCATTCAGGTCTACAGTGATTGAATAGGGGCTGTTGTAATACCCCAAAATTTGCCCTCTTGATTTTTATCTAGCTTATGTTTCATGGCATTGCATTTAGATCATAATTGCATCATAAACATACATGCATTGTGACAGGACCAAATTATTTCAACTAAGCTTTAACAGGTTGCGACAGGCGTTTATTTCGTCATGCGGCACGTGCATAAGAATCTCAGAGGAAGCTAAATTTCTCAGGTGATTCAGAGAAGTTTAAGCAGAATATCAGTTTTACGGTGCAATTTGCAAAATTTGTAACTCTCGCCCGGAAAACTCATTTTGGTCTGAAATTCAAAAGTTAGGACCGTCTCGGCATTCTCCACGACTTTTATGTTCATCTCGGAGGCCAATTCATCAAGGAAAGTGGTGAGAATTAATTGTTTCTGAAATTTCGGTTTCGCCGATTAACTGTGCTAGCGGCATTCAAGAGTTCGTAACTTCTGATTGGATCAACATTTTTGAGAGATTCGTATGCCAAAAAGTTCCGCCTTGACATCCTCTCCAGCTTTCATGTTTTGGCCGAGAACTAATTCTTTGAAGAAGATATCCGAATGTGCGAGTTTTCAGAGTTGATACAGTGAAAAACAGTGATGAACCGGTGAGTTTTGGGCACTAAAAAATTCATAACTCTTAGCTCGTTCGTCGGATTGATGCCGTTCCAGTGCCTAAAATTTCGTTTAGATGTTATCTTCGTGCCGTGAATACAGTTTGGGTCAGGTCCGAGCGGAAGGACCCCGAAAATGTGAATTACCCGTGGGGTTATTTGATGCAGTGCACTGTCTGTCAAATTTTGTAAAATTCATAACTCGGTCAATTTTCATCGGATTGCGTTCGTTCTCGAAGCTTTGGTTCACAAATTTTATCATCTTCAAGTTCCAAGACAAGCTCGAGTCTGAACGGTGCTCCGAAGATTGTCGGTTTGGTTTATTTCGTAAAACTAACGTGGTGAATAAAAAAAATGGTTGAGGGTTGTTTCGCAAGAAAATTCATATCTCCCTCGTCGTTTTTCCGATTGAGCTCAAATTTTAACACGAGGTCACTGACTCATATATCTACAACTTTTCTGAAAAAGTCGAGTTGAGATTATGCTCCGAAGAGGTTGACCTCATCACGTTTTCAAGTAACAGACACCAAATAAGCTGAAAAAACAACTTATTCAGTGAGTTCTTGCGGCTTAAACGTATCGATCGCACTCGATTTTGATCGTATGACATCCGTTCTTTTTGCGTTGCAACCGTGATTCAGAGACGGACGATGTTGTGGAAGGCTCAGAGTCGAAATTTCTTGCCGAAGACGGTGTTATTTTCACTTAAGCCAAAATTCTACCTTTTAGCCTTCATTTTAGACTCCACTATATATTCTTTTGACCCATAATTTCTCTCATAACTTCAATCATAACTCACAAACACCAAAAACACTCAAAAAACCCCCTCTCAAAGATCAAACACTATTCTCTCAATTGTTCTTGAAGAATCATCAAGATCTTCATCAAGTTCATATCAAACTCAAGAACAAAATCCGGAAAATCAAGAAATCTCTCCGATATCTCCCTCTCCGCTTGCGATGTCCCTCTTCCCACTCCCTTCTCCTAATCGCGCACCACCTCCCTCCGGTCAAGCACCACCGCGCCGGACCTCCCTCTCTCCTCCTCTCCTCCGTCCGCAATCGCGCATCACTCCCTCCAGATTCGCAATTTCTTCGTCGATTCTAATAGAATAAGAATTTATATTTTATTATATATTTACAAACTTGGTGACCAAGTTTGTTAGAGGGTATTTTAGTATTTTATTGTTGCTTTTGTAGCCCTAGTTTTAGCTTATAAATAGGGTAGTGTAGATGTCATTCCAATCATTGTATCCTTATCATTTGTAGCCGTCATTCTCAATATAATATATTCTTTTCTTTTCATCATTATTTTCACCTTGTACACCAACAATTGGTATCTAGAGCTCCGGTTCGGATCAATGGGAAAACACGGGAAACACGAGTGAAACGTGAGGATTTCTTGTGTGATTGAATTTTGGTTCTTGATTTGTGTTGAATCTTGAACGAAATTCTGATCAGAATCATAATTTTTGATTTTGTGGGTTGGGAAACACTGTGTGTGGTAAGTTCTGAGTGTATTGTACAAGGTTGAAGATGATGAACGGCAACGGCGGCATGAACACCAAGCTTCCAGTATTTGATGGCAAAAACTGGAATCGTTGGATGATTCAGATGCGTGTACTGTTCGGTGCTCAAGATGTTCTAGATCTTGTCACTGAAGGTTATGTTCCGGTAGCAGCAGATGCGACGGAGGAACTGAAGAACGTGCAGAAGGATACAAGGAAGAAAGATCAGAAAGCATTGTTCTACATCCATCAATGTGTGGATGCGAATGTGTTTGAGAAGATTGCAGATTCTACGACGGCAAAGGCGGCGTGGGACACACTGGTCAGATGTTACGGTGGTGACACATCAGTGAAGAAGGTGAAGCTTCAGTCCCTACGTAAGCAGTACGAGAATCTCAACATGAAGAACAATGAGAAAGTTTCTGAGTACATCTCCAGAGTGATTCTGATCACTAATGAGATGAAGGCGTGTGGAGAAACTCTTTCTGAACAAGTAATCATTGAGAAGGTATTGAGATCCCTTACTCCTCAGTTTGATTACATTGTGGTAGCAATAGAACATTCTAAAGATCTGAGCACCATGAGAATTGAAGAGCTGCAAAGCAGTCTAGAAGCGCAAGAGTTGCGTCTGACCGAGAGAACTTCTGAAAGAGAAGTAGAGCAGCAGGCTCTGAAAGCAGTTTCTGATAAGAAGCATCAAAAGCAGAGAAGATCTGATGGTGGTCAGAAGTTAGAAACCTCAACTTGTGATAGGCAAAAGAATGCTCAGATGGGAAAGAGAAGTATGACAAGAAGAAGATCCAATGTTACTGTTGCAAGAAGTTTGGTCACTTTGCTAGAGATTGTTGGTCAAACAAAGAAAGGAAGTCAGAAGAAGCAAATATAGGCAGAAGTTCTGATGATGAATCTGTGCTACTGATGGCTTCTGAATATGATGATACGAATTTGACAGACTGGTGGTATATGGACACTGGCTGCTCAAATCATCTTACTGGAAATAAGAAATGGCTGGTTGATTTTGATTCTGAGAAGAGGACAAAGATCAGATGTGCTGATGACAAATATCTTAACGCTGAAGGTATGGGAAATGTCAAAGTTGTTCTGAACAATGGGAAAATAACATTGATTCAGAAAGTGTGGTATGTACCTGGCATAAAAAGCAATCTGATGAGCGTGGGACAATTAATTGAGAAAGGTTTTTCAGTTACCATGAAGGAAAATCTTCTGAAGTTGTACGACCGTAATCAGAAGCTGATTATGGAGTCAGAACAGGGAAGGAATAGAACATTCAAGGCGAATGTCAGAACTTCTGACTCTGAATGTCTTAGTGCAACAAGTGTTGTGAAAGAAAGTGAGTTGTGGCACAGAAGATTTGGTCATCTGAATTTCAGAAGCTTAGAACATCTGAATTCGAAGAAGCTGGTACATGGAATTCCTATAATTAAGAAGCCTGAGAAGTCATGCAAAGTGTGCATGGAAGGAAAGCAACCAAGATTGCCATTTGCGTCAGAAGTTGCTCCAAGAGAAAAACATGCCTTGGGAGTAGGGGTGTGCATGGTTGGTTATTTTGAGAAACCAAACCATAACCATTTTCAAACCATTTAAATGGTTTGGATTTATAACCAAAACCACATTTTAATCAAAACCGGTTATAAAACCAGTTATAAATTTGGTTATGGTTATATAACCGGATTTTTTTAAAAAATCCAGTTTAAAAAAAACATTCAAAAAATATATTTTTTATTTATTTTAAAAGTTAAAAAATTTGGATTTTGGATAATAACCGGATTATAACCGAATCCAAAAAAATTTAACCAGTTAATAACCATTTAATTATATCCGGATTATATAAATGAATAACCAAAACCATTAAACACTAAACCGGTTAATAACTATTCAATTATATCCGGATATTTAAAACAGATTTGGATTTTGTTATGGATTTGGGCATCACAACCGGATATTTTGCACACCCCTACTTGGGAGTAGTACATTCTGATGTGTGTGGTCCATTTCCAGTAGCATCGATCGGAGGAAATAAATACTTCGTGTCATTTGTTGATGAATTCACGAGAATGATATGGGTATCCCTTATTAAGTTCAAACACGAGGTGTTTGCTGAATTCAAGAAGTTCCGAATGAAGGTTCAGAATCAGAGTGGTCAGACTCTGAAGATTCTCAGAACCGATGGTGGGGGTGAGTATAACTCCAAAGAGTTTCAGAAGTTCTGTAAGGAGAATGGAATTGAGAATGAGGTTACTGCTCCTTACACACCTCAACACAATGGTCTTGCTGAAAGAAGAAATCGTACTTTGCTTAATATGGTGAGAAGCATGCTGAAGGAGAAGAAGCTTCCTCAGAACTTCTGGGGAGAAGCTGTTGCCACCGCAGCATATGTGCTCAACAAATGTCCAACGAAGAAGCTGAAGGAAATAGTTCCTATTCAGAAGTGGACGGGAGAAAAGCAAAGTGTTAGTCATCTAAAGGTGTTTGGTTCTGTTTGTTACAAACATGTTCCAGAAGCTAGAAGACAGAAGCTGGATGATAGAAGCAAAGTAATGTTACTGGTGGGGTACCACAGTACGGGTGCGTACAAGCTTTATTGTCCAGAAACTAGTAAAATTGAGTTCAGCAGAGACGTTATTGTGAAGGAATCAGAAGTTTGGAATTGGGATAAGTCTCAATCTGATTCTGATGTGAGAACTTCTGAAGAAAGGTCAGGAATAAGAGTTTCTGAAACTGATGGTGATTCTGACTCTGAAGGAGACTTAGAAGATGAAGGTTATTCTGATGATCCAGATTCTGATGATGATCCAGATTCTGGTGGTGATTCAGATTCTGGAAATAGGCCAGATTCTGAAGATGGTCAAGGTTCTGGAGGAAGTCAACCTTCTGGAGCAAGAGCTTCTGAAGGAGAAACTTCTGAGGACAAAACTTCTGGGGTTCAAGCATCCGGAGAAAGTTCTGAACGAGGTTAGAGGCCACAGAGAATCAGAAACATTCCAAGAAGATTTGAAGAGTTTGACATGTTGCAAGACACTGAAGTCGATTCTGAAGGAGAAATTATTCAGTGTGCCATGCTAGTAGACTCTGAACCTGTGAGAACAGAAGAGGCTCTCAAGCAGACGTTCTGGCTAAAGGCCATGAAAGAAGAACTTGAGGCCATAGAAAGAAACAAGACTTGGAAGCTGACAGAACTTCCAAAGGACAAGAAAGCCATCAGCGTCAGATGGGTTTTCAACCAGAAGCTAAAGCCAGATGGATTAATTGGCAAATACAAAGCGAGGTTGGTAGCAAGAGGATTTCTGCAGAAACCTGGGCTGGATTATTCTGAAGTGTTTGCACCTGTAGCGAGACATGAAACAATCAGATTGGTGATTGCAATAGCTGCTAACAGGAATTGGCCTCTGATGCATTTAGATGTGAAATCTGCATTTCTGAACGGTCCATTAGAAGAAGAAGTTTATGTGTCACAACCTCCTGGATTTGTGAAAAAGAATCAGGAAGGGATGGTGTACAGATTACATAAAGCTTTGTATGGATTAAAGCAAGCGCCTAGTGCTTGGAATCAGAAGATTGATTCATTTTTTAAGAAGCAGAGTTTTCAGAAATGTGAGATGGAATACGGTGTTTATGTTCAGCATATTTCTGAAGGCAATATGATTCTGGTGTGTTTGTACGTTGATGACATATTGCTGACCGGAAGTTCTGAGCAAGAATTAGCTAAGTTCAAGAAGGTGCTGATGAATGAGTTTGAAATGACTGATCTCGGGAAAATGACATACTTTCTAGGGATGGAGTTCAGATATTCTGAGAAAGGTATCATTTTGCATCTGATGAAGTATGAACGAGAACTTCTAAAGAGATTTAAGCTGCAGAATTGTAAGGCTGCTATCACACCTGCAGATATGAATCAGAAACTAGATTCTGATTTTGATGGTGAGGACGTGGATGCTACAACCTTCAAACAGTTGGTTGGTTCTCTGAGGTATTTATGTAATACCATACCTGATATTTGCTATCTTGATGTTCCAAGAAACAACCTGTTGTTGCGCTATCAACCTGTGAAGCTGAATACATTGCAGGTGCTGTTACTGCATGCCAAGCTGTGTGGATTCTGAACTTGCTGGAGGATCTGAAGATCAAAGTTGACAAACCTCTGAAGCTGATGATTGATAACAAGTTTTCAATCAATCTTGCCAGAAACCCAGTGTTGCATGGGAGAAGCAAGCATATTGAGACCAAGTATCACTATCTGAGAAGTCAAGTTCAGAATGGAGTGTTAGAAGTTCTGCACTGTAGCACCCAGAAACAGTTGGCAGATGTTCTGACGAAGGCTATCAAGACTGATCAATTCCTTCGCTTAAGGGATGGAATTGGAGTTGTTAGTTTTGAGGAAATATAAATTAAGGGATGGTATTAGAATAATAATTTATATTTTATTATATATTTACAAACTTGGTGACCAAGTTTGTTAGAGGGTATTTTAGTATTTTATTGTTGCTTTTGTAGCCCTAGTTTTAGCTTATAAATAGGGTAGTGTAGATGTCATTCCAATCATTGTATCCTTATCATTTGTAGCCGTCATTCTCAATATAATATATTCTCTTCTTTTCATCATTATTTTCACCTTGTACACCAACAGATTCTTCATTCGGTTAGCTTCTTAAACTTTAATTCATGAATAGTTGTTGAATTTTTTCTTGAATTGAGTTTTCAAGTTGAATTAATTTTGTGAAGATTATATGAATTAATCTTTGAATTGATTGTTGATTGATGCTTGATTAATTGATTCTAGTAATTGTTGTGGTGCATAATTGAAAATTCTTGTTAAAGTTGACTTATAATAATTGGTGCATGTGAGGTGTTTGACAAAATTCCTAAGAGAGCTAATTGTTGTGACTTGATATTGATTGAAGTGCTTGAATCTTGAATTTATGCTCGTTTCAATGTGCAAATCCGGAATAGGATAGATTGATGCTTGATTGATGATGTTGTTCATGTGCCGCGTGCCGAAGAACGCGTTTTGATCATAACTTTCAAACCGTAGCATGTTTTTACGAATGTGAATAGTGTAACTCGACTTTGTTGATGATTCCGGAGCCATTGGTGAACTTTTTAGTCGATTTCGGATAACTTTTTTCTACTGTTTCGCTACTGCCAGCCGACGAAATCGGCTTAAAAGTCCCACTTCCGAGCGGAATTAATTCAAACCGAGTTCGTTTTTGAATCCGTTGGCACGTTTGCGGTCAACCATGCGATTTTCGTACAATTCTGAGTCGGTGATTTTTGACACGTTTTTTCTATTTTGAGGCTTTTAAGCTCCGTTTTGTGCGGATTTTGTTTGTCGACTTGCATTTGATATGTGCTTAGGCTTAATTGTTGATTTACTTCTCGTGTGTCGAAACTTTATCTTGAATTGCTAATTGTTGAGTTGTTGTGCATGATTGAAGCATATTTTGACTCTTATTTGTTGCATCAACTCATGGAACTTTGTTGTATGCTTGAAATAAACCATTTTTGTTGAGAATCCTTGCATTGTGATACATGTATATGTTGGTATTTCACTTGGTTGAGTTTGTATGATCATTTGATGACGTCCGTGCGAATTTCATGCGATTTCGAGTGCATTTTTCATGTGGTTTCGGTTCTGCCCCGGTTTTGAAAATCACACTTCCACATTGATTTAATTCGAACCGGTTGCATATTTGAATCCGTTGGCACGTTTACAAGCGACCATGCGATTTTCGTTCCATTCCGAGTCGGTGATTTTTGACGCATATTTTCCGATTCAATGCTTTTAAGCTACGTTTTGTGTGAAATTTGCGTCTTGACATTGATTTGATACGTGCTTATGTTTATTGGTCATTTGTGAATCATTGTGCATGAGTTTGTTTGATTCCGGTTTGATTTTGCGCATGATTTGTGTTACAACAACCTTATTGCCTGGTTTTTAAAGTATGTGTTCCGATACATGTTCACTACTTGTATACTCATTATTCTATTTGATTTTGGGTTGTGATGCGAATGTGCAACTTCCGGTTGCATTTGCTTGTTGTTTCTAACTCGTTTGTTAAGTCGTGCAAGGATTTTTGAGGGAATTTCTGAGACGATGTGATTGCATCGTGTTCCACTTTATTTGCGGGACGCGATTCCGACGTGATTCACCTTGTGGTTTGTTTGCTGCGTGTTCTACTTTATTTGTGGGATACGAATTCTTTTATGACACGACTTATCTTGTCTCTCACTTTGTGAGATGTATATACTTGCTTGTGTATTGTCTGGATTACGTTTCTTGCAGGTGTACTGTTGGATTGTGTGGTTGTGCCCGATACACACCACCTGTCGGTTGTGATTTATTTTCACAATGACCATGCTTTGACGCTTATGTCGGATACACGATTTCTGACTTGCTTTGTTTGTCGATGCTAGCGTGCTCAAAATATTCCGGGGATCTTACTTTGTTTAATTTTGCTTCGGATTGTTATCCATTTGGTATAGTTTATTTTCCCTTTTATCTCATTCCGCACTTTACTGTTTTCGATGCCATGATAAGTAGGATTGTATGGAAAGTCCTCAAGTGAGGCCATGATTGTGCTTGTTTAATATTGTGCCTGAAGACCTCTATGAGGCATCCCATTCCCATTTCCCCTGGTAAGACCTCCAAGGAGGCAACTGACGGAAGGTAGGGTTCACAATCGACCCCCGTTATTCTAGTTGAGTCGTTCTTAGATCTCATTACATGATTGAAGCTTTGAACATGTCTTGCTCGTATTATCGAGTCTGTCAGTGGAAGGAGGGTTTAGTAATCAAACCCCCACACCTTGTCTATAGCTCGCATTGAGCAATGCTGATGCTTGTGTGATCTGATTCACATCTTCCCCGTTCTTACTCTGCTCTCCATGGTTCTTGATACCATTGGGTGAGCACCCATACTTCCCACACTTAGCTTGTTTGCCTCGGTTGATATGACCCCTTGGCTAAAGATCCCTCTTTCTTATTGTGATTGTGTGATATTATTGTTAACTGACACTGTTTACTCCTTAGTTGCTTTTATTTCATTTTGTGATTGATTCATCCCGTGTTTACTTGTCTGATGACATGATCCCGTAGGATTCCTAGGTCCACTTAATTTTCGATTAAGTCGGAGGTAGGAGAGACATTAGGATAGCAATTCATGCATGACAATATTTGGTAGACTTCCCTCTTGATCCTGGCCTTAGGGCCACTTTTGCATGCTAACTTAGGTTTCTAAACCACACTAAACCATTAGGAACATCCAAGTATGCTAACTCTTAGGATCTTAGTCTCCCTTAGACTTTTACCTTTCTTAACCTTTGAGTTTCTCTTCTTATCTCAAAACAAAAGGCAAAAACACTTAATAAAGGCATAACATATATTGTATTTGAGCCTTTCATGTGAGAATGAGATAGTGAGGGGTCTTCTCTCACTTTCTCAGAATGTTTAGCATACGTCCTGTCTTGGGTCGATATGCGAGGCATTCGATCCTACGTGAAGGACTTAAATACAATATGCGTTGTAAACACAAAATAATCAAAATACTTCTTCTTAAAAGACAAAAACAAACAAACAACTCTCTTTTTATCTCTTCACTCCTTTCTAAAAGGACTCGTCATGTCCGTTCTACCGCAAACAGGTAACGCCTAAGTCTCCATACAGTGAGCTGCAATACCTAACTGCTGGGACGCGCACTCTGAAGTTTCCACTAAAAAACACAAACAAAGCAACCCTTGTTGAGCTGAACTACGTTTGCTCTGATTCTTCTTTCTCGTCTGATTGAAGATACGTAGGCACGAGATGCGATATCTCGACGAGCAACCTTTCCCCGTAGTCCGTCGAACTACGTTGACTCTGACTTTCCCATTGTACTGAGGGAATACGTAGGCCTAGGACAATGATAATGTCCTATCGAGTCACTTCTTTCCTTTTCCTCCTTTCTCCTCTCTACCTTTCATTTCCAGTTCTCCAGTCAGTAGCAAAGCTCCAGTCGACGACACCCTTCGATCGAACAGCAAGCCTGGATCCCATCGAGTATGATGGACGCGTGGGGGTGTTAATACCTTCCTCTCGCGTAACCGACTCCCGAACCCAGTTCTCTTGGTTGCAAGACCATGTTCTTTCCTTCCCTCGGGTTTATGCAGTGTTTCCTTTCTCTCTCTTGGGATAAATACACATTGCCGGCGACTCTGTTTCTGTGCCACTTTCGCGTTTGTACTTGGATGAAAATCCCGGGAGCGACAGATATCTCCTTGGAGCTCACCCAAAACAGAACAGGGTGACCTGCTCTGATGCCAAATGAAATTCTGGCACACAGATACCAAATGTCAAGACAGATGTCAGGACATTGGGATCAAGACAGCAAACAACACTTATGCAGAAAAATAAAAACATGAATGTAAACAATAACACAGTCAATTATTAACCCAGTTCAATGCAACATCACCTACATCTAGGGGCATCCAAGCCAGGAAGGAAATCCACTATAATAGTATTAGTTCAAAGCCACAGAAAAAACCCACAGATTTACAAGCTTCTCACCTAATCACTACTCGTGCTAACTTCTACCTAGGATCTCCTAGATATAAGCAAATACCCACATGTCCTGACACATGTCCCAACATCATGCTGAACATGTTGTCTGACTCACTTGTCAGGACATCTATCTCAACATCTTGTTGTGAACTTGTTTTAACAAAATTGTTGCCAAACTAAAAACCATATAACTTACAAATACCATCCCCTGACTTTGGTTTCCCACTTAGCTATACTTGCTTCTACAGTGTTGTTCTTATGGTCAAATGCACCCACTTTCATCAACAAGTAAGTTGATTTTTCTGTTAGTTAATTGAGTTTTCGTGTTTTGATTTTGATTAGGACTTCACCAAAGATCTCACATGTGCACATTTCTGAGGACCCTGTTTTCAGATTGCCTATGCTATTAGAATTGAGATCAATCAGGCTTTTACTCTATTAAGGGAGATTGCTTCTAGAAGTGATTTCAAGAAGTTTCTCTCGGTATGTTGGTTTCTTATCATTTTTTTTGTCTGTCATTTGGTTGTTATTTGCACTCTCTTTATGAACAATGATGGAAACAGTAAAACTGATTTTGCTGGAAGAATGGGAAATAGGATTGCTGCTCCAAGGTTACTCAAGTTAAACCCTCTCGATTCACAGTGCTCAGTTTTCCTGGGTGCGTTTTCTAATTTTTTGCTATAAATTTCCAGTTTCTTCGTCCGATTTTTGGCTCATGCTTCATATCCATTTCCTATAAATCTCACAGTATGATTAGCTTTACCATTCTCTTGTACCCATTATCTTTGTATGGAACTAATGAATTGAACCCTTAAAAAATTATGCTCAACCAACTTTTGGCAAGGAAAATCATCTACTTGCCTTTTATTACTTAACATTTTGTAGGCAATTCATGGACATAGTGGAGGGGTCTTCTAACCTTAATCTTGTGTTTGTTGCTAAAATATTCCAGCACATGTATGGGTTACTTTAAAGATGTTGCAAATTGTGTTATTCGCTTTGTTGCAATTTTTTGGGGGCACGCTTCGAAGAACCTATGTTCTTTCTTCTTTAACTTTTCTATTGGGAAAAGAGTGTCTCCTTTAATTTTTTCAATAGGCTTCCGACTTTTGAGTATCAGGTATATTAGAACTTATGAATATAGAAAGATTGTTCTTTCTTACTATTCTTTCCACTAGACTAAAATTTCCCATTTCAGAAGTTCTTGATAAGGTTTCGCCTGGATCTGTCAACTGGAAGTAGGCAACAGAACCTCCTATAAAGATGTTATTTCGAAAAGTGGAGAATTGCAACCAAGTTATAAAAATTGGGAAGAACCTTAACTTTTCCTTAGTAAATATTTCTGGTAACGATATTGTACAAGGGAATAAGAAGCTCTTACTAGGTTAGTTTCAATGATTTTTAACTTTATGGAAGATTGGTATTGTTGGGGAAACCGATATGTTTGTTTGATAACATATGAGTGTCTAATAAGAATGATCATCTATGTTTGTCCAACAACATTTATGTGGCAGCTTATGAGATTTACCATGCTTCAACTTCTGAGAAACTTAAAATCACACTCGCAAGGTAAAGAGATTAGGCAATTTCTTAATACACCACCCATGTTTCTTAGACACCACGCGAAATTTCGTTTTTGCTCCCAGTTTCTGGATGTGCACATCAGGACGCACCATTTTTTTAAAAACCGTTGATTTTGTTCCGGATGTGCAAATCAGGAAAAATTTCTGATCTGCAGATCCGAAAAAAATCAAAAGAATTCCATAAAATCATTTCCTGATCTGCAGATCCGGATAAAATCAAAAGTATTCCATAAAATCATTTACTTCTAAATATTATTCTTATAAATAGATAAGTTAAAATTTTAAAATTCAAAAATATGAAAAATATGAAAAAAAAATTAATATGATTTAAAACGAGATATGTTATTAATTATATTGGATTTTATTATTTTAGATGTTTTTAAAAAAAATCCAATATAATTAAATCCAATATAATTAAATCCAATATAATTAAAATCCAATATAATTAAAATTCAATATAATTAAAATTAATATGATTTTTTCATTATAATTAAATTCAATATAATTAAAATCCAATATAATTAAAATTAATATGATTTTTTTTTCTAAATGATTAATATGGTATTTACTTCTAAATGATTTTTTTTCAATATAATTAAATCCAATATAATTAAAATCCAATATAATTAAACCTCTGTGACTATAATTAAAAAAAATCATATTAATTTTAATTATAAAATTTTAACTTATCTATTTATACTTCTGTGACTATAAGTTAAAATTTTAACTTATCTATTTATAAGAATTATATTTAGAAATAAATGATTTTATTGAATGCTTTTGATTTTATCCGGATCTGCAGATCAGGAAATGATTTTATGGAATTTTTTTATTTTTTCCAGATCTGCAGATCAGGAATTTTTCCTAATTTGCACATCCGGAACAAAGCAATGTTTTTAAAAAAACGATGCGTCCTGACGTGCACATCCAAAAACTGGGGGTAAAAACGAAATTTCGCATGGTATCTAAGAAATATGGATGGTGCATTAAGAAACCCCCAGAGATTACAAATGCTGATATATTGAACCGGGGAAACAACAAAGTGAAGAAAGCTGGAAGAACGTCTCAAATGGAAAGTTTCAAATTCTTGCTACTCTTAATTTTTCATTAATCTAAAATCTAAAACTGTTATTAATATTCTCTCATGTAAAAAAAATTACAAATTCATTTGATTGTAAGGTTACTTAATGTACAATGTCTAATTCAATTAATTAAAATATATATTTGCCATAATTGTTGTGTTTGGGATTCTAAAATGTTTTTTATTCTTATAGTATCCAACATTTCTTATATATATAATGATATTAAACCAATTTCTTATTCAAATAAATTCTTCATTCATATTTTTCATAGTTCAAAATTAGATTAACACTTAGATAAAAAAAATCATTTTATAGATTGTTCTATAATTTAATCAAGTTTGATCAAAATATAAATTATGAAAAATGTTTAATGCACAATAATTATTTACAACGTGAAAATTGAAATTACTGGTCTAATTATTGTTATAAACTGGAACCATTTTACTATTAATTTAATATTTTAATAAATATTTTTAAAACTAAAATAAAATTTATATACGAGAAATAAATATATAGTTGATTCATGTATTTTTAAATAGGAGAACAACTTTATTATTGATTCAAATATTTTTATAAATAACATCAAAACAAAAATAATATTTATATATGGGAAAATTATAAATTGTTGATTAAAATATTTTCACATACGAAAAAAGTACTATTGTTATAAACGGGAACAATTTTACTACAGATCCAAATATTGAATAATAGAAATTTATTGACTATTTTTTTCAAATATGTAAAAAAGATTAAGAGAACTTATTAAAAAAATTGAGTTGATATTTTAAAATTGTATTCTCTCTTATAAAATAATTGTCTTATTTGTAAAAAAAACGATAATTTATCTAATACAAGTTTCAATTGTTTTTATTTTTAATCATATTGTTTTGATATTGTTTGATTACTTTTCATCTTCTACATTTATTATTATTTCAACTTCAATTTATTATTATTATTAAGTTTTTTTTTTCTTTTTTCAACTTTTAATTTTCATGACAGTTTACAAACAAATACGCATCCAAAATCGTATCTCACTCAAAAACTTACTTCGTGCGTAAGCACGGATTTATTACTAATATATAATACAGTAAAGATCATGATTACATTGGGTTGAAAAAAGTACTGAAGTACTCAACAACCTTATGATTTTTTTTTTATAATAAAAAATATATTCAAAATGGATCAAGGGGATCCACCACCCAACAAAGAAGTAAGCTATACAAGAGCATCACAAAGGATGCCAAGGAACAAAATACAACAACAACAACAAAAATAATGACCACCCTTATAAAAAAATCAAAAGGTCTTTTGCACCATTTATAATAGTTGCATTTAAGCTTGTTCCTATATGATATACCCAACCACCACCAAGACATATGAGTGATTCTTTTGAAAATTTCTTTAGGGACAACAAAACCATCATTGTAAATTACTTGATTCCTATACCACCATAGATTCCAACAAGTAGCCAACCATACTAAGATTGCAGAATGTTTTGACCGATAATCTTTAAACGATTCCAACGATGCTCTACACAATTCATAGACATGGATACTTCACACCCCAACCGATTCTCCACTTCTTGCCACACCAACTTAGTTTTTGGGCACGAAAGGAATAAATGATCTAAATTTTCATCAGCGCAAAAACAAAGAACACATACCTTATCGTGCTCATTAGATATTACACCTCTAGACGCCAAGTTTGAACGCGTCGGTAACCGATTTAAGATAAGTCTCCAACCAAAAATCTTAATCTTTAATGGAATCTTAGATCCCCACAAAAGATTCAAAGCTAAGAGCACCTTTTAATCCAATGGCAGTGAATCACTAACACCTGCTAAAGAAGAGTAACAATCCTTGACAGTAAAGTGGTTGAATTTACCCGTGGTCTAACTGATAGAATCTTCGCAGTCACTGATTGGCGAAACATCATCGAGCAGCGATACATGCTGTCCAGTTCCTGAACTAAATGAGCAGTCTGCTCCAAATTCTGTTCTCTCAATCTCCACTTCCATCGATCACCCTCCCATATGCCACAATTTTTCACAACGACATATTTGATGGCAGAGGCTTCGAACAGATTTGGGAATGCTGTTTTGAGAGAGTATCCTAACCAGTTAGCGTGCCAAAATGAAGTATATGTTCCATCTCCCAAATTCCATGACAGTTGGTTAAGGAATCTGTATTCTAGATATGAATCACCCAACCCCATCAAATCTTTCATCCAATTATATTTCATCCTAACATTTAAGTCAACACTTTTGTGAGTATTCTACGTCTTAAATTGCCATATTTCACTTCAAGGATTCCACTCAACAATGCATTTGGATCGTGAATGAATCTCCATAGCCATTTCATCAACAAAGGCCTATTAAATGTAGCTACATCTTTGATTCCCAAACCACCTAGCTCCTTGCTTCTTTCTCCATAGCTCCAGCCCACAAGAATTTTCTTTGAATATCCCTAATCTCCTTTAAAACCTTACCCGACGCCTTAAATAATGATAAATGGTGTATAGGCATATTGGTGAGAACCCATTTTATCAACATAACCCTTCCTCCTATTGAAAGATACCTCCCTTTCCAAGAAGATAGTCGAGCCTTTATACAATCAATGGGTGGTTTCCAAAATGAGACCTTTCTATGATTCCCTCCAATACTCAAACTAAGAAATTTGAAAGGTAGTTTTCCTATTTTGCAAGCCAAGAAATGAGAGGCAACCTCCAAGAATATATCATCCACTCCAACTCCAATCAAGTTACTTTTCCAAAAGTTTATCTTCTAACCAGATATTAGTTCAAAACCTCTGAGGATTGCTTTGATTCCCCACATATTCGACCAGGATTTGTCACACATAATTATCGTATCATCAGCAAATTGTAGGACATTTATCGAAGCCTCTCCAATCGCCGTCACACCACTGAGCATATTTCTAGTGACAACCCTCTTAACCAACAATGCCAAACATTCCAAAACCTATGTAAACATAAACGGAGACAAGGGATCTCCTTGTCGAAGGCCTTGTCTCGCCTTAAAATCACTAGTTGAACTCCCATTAATCAGAACAAAGAGGTAAGAGTTAAGAATCGCATCTTTCATCCATTTGATCCATCTTTCACCAAAGTTCATAGCCTCTAGTACCTTAATCAAAAATCCCCAATCAACACAGTCATATGCTTGAGAGAAATCCACCTTGAGTAATAGACAAGACTTCTTCTTTCTATTCAATAGATCGATCACTTCGTTCGCAACCACCATACCATCAAGTATTTGACGCCCAGGAATGAAAGTCATTTGCGAGTAGGAGACAAGCTTTATAATTACAGAACTCAATCTTTTAGCCAACATCTTAGCAACCACCTTGTAAATGCTGCCAATTAAGGCTATAGGTCTGAATTCGTCTAAGTTTTGCGGATTATCTCTTTTAGGAATGAGAGCGATAAAGGAGGAACACACCGTTTTTGGTAAGGTAGCTTTACTATGAAACTCTTGAATACAGTCAACAACATTCTTCCTAATCATGCCCCAACAATTCTTAAGGAAATCTAGATTAAAACTGTCGGGCCACGAGCTTTTGTTACCGTCGCAGCTATTGATGGTCTGTAGAATCTCTTTACTAGTGAAAGGCTCTTGAAGTTTGTCATTATCATATTGAGATATTCTTGATAAATCTGTTAGATCCACGTTAGGTCTGCACCTATCAGTATCTTGGAAATTTGCTGCAAAGTTATCTCTGATGGTTTGCTTAATAATAGTGACATCCCCCACTACTTTTGATCCTATTTTATTTGCTGAAATAGCATTCAACCTTGATCTAGAGTTAATCAGCGCGTGAAAAAACCTTGTGTTAGAGCCACCTTCAGTCATCCACTTTGCTATAGACTTTTGGTTTAGAAGGCTTTCTTTCAGGCGGAGATGATTCCAAACGACCTCTTTCACTTCACATCTCCTCTTAAGAATTTCGTCTGAAGTATCTTCATAGAAATCTGCCATGACCCTCTCAATGGTATTCAAATTTTCCACATCGTCAGCAATCTTTAAATAAAGCCAGCCAAACACGTGCTTATTTTACCATCGAATTTTATCCCTAAGCCCCTTCAGTTTAATGACCAAAATGTTACCAGCATTTCCAGACGCATCAATGGATTCCCAAGATTCCTTAACAAACTCAATGAAATCCGGGTGATCGAACCAAGCATGAAAGTTCTTAAACGGTTATTCCCCTAATCCATAGAATTAGAAACGAGCCACCCCGACATATGATCAGACACATCTCTATCCCCCACCTTCTGAGCCACTACTTTCCACTTTCTCACTAAATCTTCAGACAAAAGAATTATGTCGATCCTACTTTTGAACGACCCGCTCGAGTTGAACCAGGTAAACCTATTCCCCACAGCCGGCATATCTAAAATATTTATTACATCCATAAATGAAGAAAAATCATCCATCTCCACGAAATTCGGCCTACCCCTCCCCTTCCTCTCCAATTCAGATTTAACAGCATTAAAATCTCCCTCGATTACCCAATCATACCAAGGAAGAAGATTATTTTTCCATCTAATAAGCTCCGACCAGAGTTTCCTTTTCTCCAAAAAAGTACAAGATGAATACACATTAACTATACAGCAGTTTGCGCTTCCACTCCCCACAGATTCCCAAGAAGTCTCTACCTCTGAAGCTGAAGAAATGATTGAACACCTTCTTGTTCCAGATTGACAGCAATCCCTCAGAGAAACCAGCAGAAGCAATAGCTTACCATCCAAAGTCACCATTACCCCCATAGTTTCTTCACGAGTTTATCATCAACCACTTGAGCCTTAGTTTCCTGTATCATACAAAATTCCACCTTTTCGCTTGACACCATTTGACGCAGTCTACGTTTCTTAATAGACGAACCACACCCACGAATGTTAAAGGAAAAAATAATCATGGTACCTTAATTTGAGACACCTTCTTACCTTCAAAAATCCTCCAATCCCTGAGCTTCATATCTCTGATAATACCTTCAAAAATCTCGTCATCTTCGTCCCCTTCGATACCCAATTCTTTGATAGATTTCCAGATTTTCCCCAAAACATCCTCAAAAGATTTTATTATCCTAGCGTTACCCTGACTAACATCTGTATCAGTTAAGGACTCACAGCAGAGTATTGAGCCTCCAGAATACCTAGAACATGCCTCCTCCACAGAATTTGAATTAGCGATATTATTCATGGAAGCCACAATATCATCACGGTTTGGGATCATTTTATTAGTTGAGTGTAGCAGAGTTGAGTAACAGGAAAGGGAGAAAGGGATCTTAATATTTTCATAAAGATCAATGAGAAGTTTTTTCTTTCTAGGAATATGCCCAATGCAAGGCCCACCAATTCTCACCGTGGAGCAAGAAATAGGATCCGTTAAAATTCCCTCCAGGCCCACAATACATTTAATTCCCTTGTCATTCACTTGGGGAGAAATTTTTACCAATTCCAACGCACGTGTGATATGTACGTCAGACCTAGGTCCCATCATCATACAATCTGTTTCATCAACATTAAATGTATCGCGTGTTCCCATTTCTGTTTTATTTGTACTGTTAGCCACAATTACTCCAAGAAACTCCTTTTTTCCATCTGTCACTTGGATATTCGCCTCTTTGGCTTTGACTTGCATCCCTTTACTCTCTACTGATATGACATTATCAGTCCCTTTTTGTTTCTCCCCAATACTAGAGTTCCCATCACCACCCTTATCGCCTGACCTACCTTGGTTTTCATGCACTTCATCTTCCCCAATATCACCACCTTCTGAATCTTCAGGATCACCATCTTCATCTTCCGTTTCTCATATTTCTGACTCACTTTCCGATCTAGCAACCTTATTTACCATTATTCTTTTTGGACGATGTAAATCTTCCAACAGTTTAATTCTATATATCTTTCTATTTATTTCCACATTGAAAAATTTCATTTAGGTTCATGTCAAACTTGGTCTTTATTAAGAATCATGCAACGTCCAAGTTCTTGTGCATTTCTGTTTCCTCGTCACATTGGATAAATTCGCCCACACGTCCGGATACGAATTTAAAAAAATTAGAACACCACGCATGGCAGGGTAGCCCAAAGCATCTGATCCAAGTTAGTCGTTCATTATCAGTGTCCTCAGGGGACCAAGGATGTATGTTGCAAAACCAACGAGAAACTCATTCTTCCTCCTCATGAATCTGAGATCTCAATGAACCCTCTAAACTTTCTTCAAGTAGGCATAGGTTTGCACCAAGTGGAGTAGCTTTAATATGAAAAAATCCTTCTGCATTTAAAGCTTCCCGAATATTATACGTTGCTCATGGTTTTATCACGTCACTAACAAAAGCTCTCTCAAATCTATCCATCTTGGATTTGTCTATATTAAACTGCAAATGACCAAAGCTTGGTCTGTCTTCCATTCTTTTTCTCCATCTATGCATATTCCTGTTGCCCTCTCCCACTTCTATCTTTCCTCTACTGTCATTTTTGACCACTTGCGCAAAGGATCTACCATGAACAATCGT
Organism: Lathyrus tuberosus; assembly: GCA_022829125.1. Lineage (NCBI taxonomy): Eukaryota > Viridiplantae > Streptophyta > Magnoliopsida > Fabales > Fabaceae > Lathyrus > Lathyrus tuberosus. Next base: position 4,726,463 of record JALAZF010000124.1, on the reverse strand, counting down.
ATTCGTGTTAGCTATCACCGGTTTAATCACACCTCGTTGTCCATTTTTATCCATTCCTTTCGAAGGGTTACTCTTTTTCTCCCCTCCTCTACTAAACCTAGGAACATTTGCAAATAACTTTCTTCCATCAATCTGTATACTATCAAGCTTAGCCGCCATTAACCTTACATCCTGCACCTATCTAAACCTAACGAAGTCGTACCGTTATCCCCTATTATCCCTCATTGCATGGATATAGACCTCCAAGATAATGCCAAACTCCTTGAAAATATCCGCCATTTCTTTCGTTCCATGTGTCTCAGGGAATTCAGTAAAAAAGAAAGATGAAATATCTTTAGAGTCCACTGTTTTTTTTTTTTTTTTGCCTCCTCTTCCAAACCAAATTGAGGCACGCTTCATGGTGTTTCTATGTTTCCTACTGTGCACCTCTACTCAATCCATGTTCATGCAACAAGTGAATAAAAAATCCCACAAGATGGTCCCTAGTTTAGGACTAGGAATTTAAACCACCTGCAAGATTCTCCGATCCAAATGCTTATGGACGACGATGATGGTGTGTTGTTACTCAAACCAACTTTGTTTCATGGAAACTTTTGATTAATATATATATCATTTAGTCTAATGTATGGGATCTTAATTCGATCAGACCTACGTTTTATTTAAATAATTTAAAATCAACTAATATTTTAAGAAGAACATATAAGTAACTAAGTTTGGGTATGGTTCTCGGACTCAAGAAAACGAAACGATTAAAATCATTTAAAATGTTAACAAACTTATGCGATACAGTATTAATATAATAATAAAATACTTAATGAATCAATTTTTAATCTCGTCAAATTAGGTCACTTTAAATAGAAGTTTCTGATAGATATTATATAATGACATTAAATGGGGAGATAAAAAATATTTTGAAAAATTGTATAAAGAAAAATATATTCAGAATTTTAACTCATTTTAAATAAATTTGAATATAACTATTTTCTGTTCTTGATAGAACTTTTCAATAGCACTACTATACATGCATTAAGAAGATATTATTATCCCTTCATATATATTCATAGTAAAATGAGAAACAATTCTTGATCAATAAATGATTAAAACATTAAGAATCTTTATCTATGATAATAACCTATTGAATATAATTTTCTTTTGAATCTACTTATCATCCATCTTCATGTTTGTAGAGTCATTGAGAGTTATAGTAGCCATAGTAGCACATACATTGAAGTCATCCAAACCTTTACTTTCAATTTCTTCTGATTTAGGGCACTTCTTATCTTCATGTTTGTAGAGTTTTGGAGAATTTTCTTTGTGGCCTTCCAAAGTATGACTTTCATGAAATTCTTTTGATTTAGGATACTTTCCATCTTCATGTTTAAAGAATCTTTGAAAATCTTCTTTGTGACTTTCCATGAAACATTTTCCACAGATGTTCTTGATGCCAGCACGGTCATAAGAGCCGCATATGTTGTCAGGCCCGGTCTTAAGGCAAGGCGACAAAGGCTCTTGCCTAGGGCCTCTATTTTTTTCTTTCATTACAATGCCTGATGTGTATAGCATACTAGCTATGATAATAATTATTACTATTAATATTATGTGTAAAAACATGATGTATATGCATATATTTTGAACAATTACATTTACGAGGACCTCTAATTTTTATAGTGATCTGTGCCAATTTTGATTGTTTTGCCACTTGGTGTTTATTCTAGAATGGAAAACCACTAATTAATAGTAAATTGCACATTCAATAATTTTTTAATGGAGTTATTAATAAACTTTTCTTTTATATTTTTTTAATAGTATGGAAATAGTTACATTTAAAAAAGATTTTTTTTACATTTTTAGTTATAGTAACTTTTATTTTCATCAACAATTTTATTATACGGGTAGGTGAATAGTGTTTAAAATATTTTTTATACAAAATAACATATGGGCAGTTAAATTTTATTGTTCAAATATTTATTCATTTATTTTTAATTTATAGTTTTTATTTCATTTGATTCTGTTGTAACATATTTATTTTTTATTTTAGAGTATTAATAACATTTAATTTAGAAGTTAGAAAACTTAAAAAAATCAAAAAAAAAATGAAGTTTTTAAGTCCAGCAATGAAGATTAAAAGAGTTAATAATCTATTTTATGAGTGAAAAAGTATTAGGTGAAATTAATAATAATAATAAATAAATAATTTTGAGTATAACCAAGTTGACATTTCTACCATTTATACTCATTTAAAACAAGAAATGTGTGACTTTTAAATTTGTCTATAAAGAAAAAAAATATTTAAAATAAAATATAATTATTTTATTTTAATATTTTATAAATATTTAATTTTTAATTTCGCCTTGGGCCTCCATATGTGTTGGGCCGGCCCTGTATGTTGTTAGAACAAATTTGTGAAACCATGTTGTTTAAGGTAGATTGGCTAAGAAAGAATGAAAAAAGACGTCAGAATGGTAGAGAACAAAACAAGTTTATGAAAAAGAGAGAAATTGTTTGATTTATGAATGAGGTAGGTTTAATTTATAAAGAAAAATACTAGCAATTATGGTCATTAATGCTAGATCATAATCAGTTACGGAAAATAAGCGAATCAAATATATTCATATTTACAAAAAAATAGATATAGGAATTATCTACGCACCACGTCGGACAAACATGAAGCACTTGTAATAGTCTTTTCTTTTAATCTTTTAATGGTAAAATATTATCAATAAAAGGAAAAAACAGTCTGAGAAAGAACAAACAGAAACAACAGGTATAAAGAGTATCAAAACAAGACAAACACAAAAAAGGGGTGTATACTGTGCGGTTTAGGCGCTTTTGAAGTTAAACATTATTTGAACTGTAAGAGAAAAAAGTGTGCAGTTTGATTTAATTCGGTAAAGCAAATCAAACCAATGTGGGTTGGTTCGTTTTTTTACAATTTTTTATTAAATCATACATACAAATATAGAGGACAACATAACTATGTATTTATTCATTCATACATTATCAAATAACAATAAAACTCATCATATTTGGACAACAACTTCACATTTAATATATTAAAATCATATTAGACAAAAGTGGAATAATAAACATAAAACAATATCAAAAATATTATAATGAAACAAAAAATAGAGGAGATGAGAGATTAGAGGATATGAAAAAGAAAGAACATAAGAGATGAAAGATTAGAGAAAAAGAGGTGCGATAAAAATGAAATTGGAAGAGAGAACAATAACATAAAAATTAAAAGATGAAAAAGAAATAATATAATAGAGTAGTGATTAGAGAAGAAGCAGCGAGATCTACCTAGCGAAGAAGGCATGATACTACTATGAGAGATTTGAGAAAGTTGAAATTTAAATTCTAAGTGTGAGGACGAAGAAATCATTCGTAATCGTAAAGCTAATGCATACTAAGTTTAAGTATGCGTTGGATGTGGGTTAAATGAAGTTTGGGTTTTAAATGCGGTTTGATTCGGTTTGCAAAATACAAATTGCAAACCGAACCGAACCGTATGGTTTTGTTAAAAAATGACTCAAACTCATCCAAACCAAATGCGATTTTTTACGATTTTCGGTTTGGTTCGGTTCAATTTGAGATTTTCTATTGGGTCGGTTTGATTTTGAACGCACCTAGTCACAACAAAGGCAAAAGTATAACAAACTATAAAAAAAAATCCCAAAATCAACCAAAAAGAAGATAATACGTGCCCAAGATGCTACATGCCAACAGAGCAGCACCAAACAAGAACCAGGTGTCGTACCTCGAAAAATACAATCCTTCACGATGGTTGCGGAAAAATAGTTCGAACAAAGTCGCCACCGAACTTTATTTGTTCCGATGAAGGAATAGAAAAATATCGATAAAACCTTAAAAAAACATAATAATGGTCTTCGCAACCATATTCGGTTTCGGGAATCGATTACACAAGGGGAAGATATTAGCACCCCTCACGTCCGTTGTACTCAACGGGAACCTCTTAGTTGAATTTGCAATTGAATGTTAGCTTATGTTATTTGCTTTCTTCGAGTGATAAGAGATGTAAAAGGAAAAGAAAAGAAACCGCAAAAAGTCTAATTAACTGGGTACCTGACAATATTGTGGGTCTTGCTCCTGCGTATCTCCAGGTGCAATAGAGAATTCAAAGTTACGTAGTTATGGGGACTACAGTTTGTTGGTTTCTATTTTTTAATGAACAAGTACTTAGATCACATTCTAAGGGCTAAATATTGGCTTGTCTACTCTCGGCAGAGGCTTAAGCACTAGTTTGTATGTCCCGTTATAACGGACTAAACAATGTTCTTTATGAAAAGGTTTTTGATATCACTGGGGCGATAAAAAGATAGGTTTGATGTGTTAAGTGTTTTGTTGGAGGACAATTAATCGAATGGTTGAGTAAGGCAACTCGTATCCAAGGAAATGAGGATAGGAATCGAAGGCTCGAGACCATCCCCCTTTTCATCCTTAATTGTAAAAGGGTTTGAATATTGTTAAGGTATTTTGGACGACAAGTACTCGAATGGCCGAGTAAGGCAACTCGTATCCAAATACTCGGGGGAAGGGAATAGAAGGCTCTAGACCACCTCCATTTCATCCAAGTTATTACGAATATGAATTTGATTAGGTTTAATTAGAAGTTTTTTAAGATATGACAATTGTTCGACTAGTCGAGTAATGGAACTCGTGCCCAAACAACTGAGGAGAGAAATCGAAGGCTCGAGACCACCCCCATTTTGATCTTTAATAAAATGGTATTTAAGTATAGGTTAATGTATTTTAGATAAACGACGAATTCTCGAATGATCGAGTAAGGCAACTCGTATCCAAGTATTCGAGAAGGGAATATAAGGCTCTAGACCACTTCTTTTTCGTTCAAGTTATTGTGAAAATGATTAGGATTTTATCGGATTAGAAGTTTTTTAAGAGATGACAATTGTTTGACTAGTCGAGTAAAGGAACCCGTACCCAAACAATTGAGGAGAGGAATCGAAGGCTCGAGACCATCTCCCTTTTCATCTTTAATGAAAGGGTGTTCAATCGTGATTAGGTGTTTTGAATTGATTTGGAAAATGCGTACTCAATATGGATCAAAGTTTTTATTTGTTTTGCGGATGAATTGAATATGAAAATGGTTTCAAAATGGTTTTGAATAGGAATTAAATTGAACAGGCTTGGTTTGAAAATGATTGAAGTGAATTATCCACAATGTGCTCAAAGTCGGTTTGTGCTAATAAAAACACGAGTAATATCATACGCAAGATCATAACGCGGCGAAAATATCCTATCAATGTATTGAACTTTAAGCAGCATAACGACATGAATTTGTTGAATCCACCGATCAAAGTCCAAATTATCGCAATGGAAATAAATTAAACAACAACCACTTAAAATTATTTACAATATTCATATTGTTGTACCAATATCACGGTATCAAAAGCCAGCACACATATAATGTAATCGGGTCGCAATCGATAAAATATGCACATCAATACAAACAAATAACCGATAGAATATGTACATTTGACATCAATAGCCAAAAAAAGTGTAAGCTTATTCAAACCATGTACCAAAACTATCCTTTAAAATGGAAATAAATACAAACAAAAAAATAATGGTTTTTAACAAATAAATAAATAAATAACAACATTTTATATTGACATGGAAAGAAAATATTATGTTCTTAAAAAAATATAGGATAACATTAAACAATGATAAACAAACTCTAACTAAAATTAATGATTAAGCACCAACCTTATCTTATCCGCATACAGTAGCAATGAGGAAACACGAAGGTCGACTCCTTACGTTAAGCTTCTTGAAGATAATCTGAAACACTGTCTTTCTCATATTGTTGGTGCAACTCGGCTGCTTCATGCGTAAGCATAACTTGTCAGTTTTCAGTCTCTAGATTCATCATGGTTCGTTATGTGGTGGTTTCATGGGATGATCCTTAATCCATTTGATGATAGTGTCGTAACCCGAAATTTGACCTCCCTTTTGCCTTTTGCATAAGCATGTGCATTCGCATCGCTGACATACGCATTCACACTTTTTCTCTGTGTTTTGTTGCAAGATTATTTATGGTCTTTTAAGCCCGATTAATCGCATCTTCACATGATCATCTCATCCTCAAAACAAGCACAAAATAAGGGTTTCCATGATTATTCATCAAAACAAGAGGTGGAAAATCGAAACCAGGGCTTCAGCACTTGCTCCTAAGCAATTTGGGCAAATTTTGCATAGAGTAACCGATTACTCAAATAGGGTAATCGATTACTCTGTGCAGATTTGCAAATTCTGCTGCATTTTTGGGATAGCAACTATGCACTCTCTTTGTTCTTAGTTTCTACATAGTTCTAGCTTTATGTGAAACATTCTAGACATTTCAAGACCATTCAAGACACTCCACTTGCATTTATTCCAATGCATCACTTTAAAATAAGTGCACCGTGTTCCTTGATTTCCAAGTATGTGAACCTTTGATTTGGATTTACATTGGGATTACCACCGAGTTAGCTTCCTAACTAACTGAGTTAACCGCCGACTTGGTGAGTCAAGGGCAACTAACTCCCAACCTAGCTCCAAAGCTAAGTCCAAAGCTCATTCCAAACCTATCACACTTCATACATAGCCTCTATATAAACAAACCTTCAATCATTTTTCAAGGACCCTCAACCATTTCACACATTTCACAACACTTCACTCTCAATTCTCTCACATTCTCTCTAAATTTTTCTGCAACTTCTTCATCTTCATCTCCATTTTCTTCCCAAACCTCACCATAGCTCTTCACCATTGAGGAATAATCACTTTCACCTTGGAAGTGATTATTTCTTAAGCTTAACCTTCATCAACTTGCAATTATACTTGATTTTCTGGAGTTTTATTAGCTTTTGGATTCATCTCAAGTGTTTGCTTCAAGATTCTACAGTGTGAATTTGTATTTTTTAGTTCCGTCGCAATTTGCTCGGTTTCGATACGATTCAGCTACAAATTGAAGATTCCTCTGGTTTTCTTTGATTATATTCATCAAGATTCCTTTGCAACAATATCAAAGGCACATCTCAGCCCTGTAGGTTGGTATTTCTTTGCACATTTTACTATTTTGGACGTATTCGTATCATTCGCGATGTAGTTTCGATGCTTTTTGTGTGTGAATTGATTATGCCATTACATGATCCATGATCTTGATGATGTAATTGATTCCATTGCTGGTTTTTTTTCTTTTTTTAAACTAGATTTTCGTGTAAAAATTCATACCCTAGCATGTGGTAGTTTGGATAAGTGATTTAGGTGCTCAAAGTGCTTTTTGAAAAGCTATTTTTGCAACTATTACAGTGGTAATCGATTACTCAAAGAGAGTAATCGGTTACTCTGCACAAATTTACACTAGTGCTGCCTTTTTCAACCAAGTAACCGTTTACTCAAATAGAGTAACCGATTACTCTGCACAATTTTCACCAGTTTTGCCTTTTGCAAGCAAGTAACCGATTACCTGCTTAGGGTAATCGATTACCACTGTAGCAGAGTGCCAATTTTGATGTTTTTCAAGCTTGTTTTCCATGCTTTCCTCCTCTAACTTCCATGGATTGATATGATTAATTTTTATGGATGTTTTAGGTGCTATTTCACTTCAGTTTGAAGCATGATTGAATTTTTTGATGCTCGATCTTTCGATTTTGTAATTGTGCTCATTCTTGGAATTGTATGAACATGATCATTCTTGCATAATTTCATTCACATAATAACATGATTTGTGTTGCATTTTGGATTGTCATTTGGCACTGTTTTGCATTTTCCATTCATGTTTGAATTAAGTTTGTTCTTCAAAGAATTAGCTTAATCTTGTATAATCAATAACGCACCCTCTGCTTTAATAATTTTTCAATTCATTTTGGAAAATTATTAGCACATTCCTCCCTTTGATTAATTAATCGATACTTTGTTTTGATTATTAATCTTCCCGTTGGCATTTCTCTTTAGGCTTCCTTTAGAGCTTTCTCTCTCTCCTTCCCCCCGCAAAGTCGTAGTTTCGCGCGACACTAGAGCACTGTACAACTTGGAGCTGTTACACCATCCGTTTCAACTTCTACACTACACCCTGTGTGTTAGAGAAGGAATGAGAATGGAGAATTCCTACTCTCATTCTGACCACTTCAGGTAGGGGACGAATGACCCTGTGCATGGCTTAGTCATCTCTATCTCCATGCGGTAGCATATCTCTTTTCCCCAGTTGAGTCGATCCCTGATCGCTCTTATCTCTTTCAATCTCTCTTCTGATCAATCACCACCCACTTGGTTAAAGATCATTGTCGCTTGGGTTAACACCCGTCTCTTGTCTCAATATCCTTTTCTTGTGGTTGATCGCTGCTTTTTGATTCCCCAGAAGAATCCCAATTCCTTTTCTTTCGGGTAAACACATTCTTCCTGTTAAACACCAAAAATCTTGCGGAGTTCACAACCTTCTCTTGGTTCTTCTCCCTTTGATTGGTTAATCACTTCCTGTCAGTTAAAACACAAATTTGTACTTTTCCTCAGTTAACCACAGTCTATCAGTTAACATATTGAGTTCTTCTTGCGTTAATCATATTCTCTTGGTTAATCACCCATTTTTTTAGTTAACCACAAACTGTCTATTAAAACATTGAGCCCCTTTCGAGTTAATCACATTTTCTTGGTTAATCATGATGCGTGTTATCCACAAGTGTACGGAATGCGTCAGAGTAATATAAAAGATTTATCGTTCCCACAGAGACCAATGTCAATCTATCGATTACTATTGTTACGTTGTTTATCTAAGGCTACTGAATATCGGGGTAAAAGCTTTCTACTGAACGAAAATAGAAATAAATCAGATAAATACTATACTAAAATGTAATTCACATCAATCAAACAATACTCCTATCATCTAATTAGTAATACATATGGGGCAATGTTTTCTTCTTTGAAAAAGAGTTAATTAAAAAGGATCCGCCGCGTTAGCGTGATCGAAACCAGACCTAACCTTTAATCTATACCAGCCGCTCACGCTGCACCGGTCGCTCCTTGCGTTAAAGTGATAAAGTCCTTTTTTATGTAATTACCTCTAAGACTTAGTTAAAAAGTGCTTTTGACTGAAAATATTTTATACCAAAGGGTTTCTGGCATATGCTCGGCCAACCGGATCCTAAATCTATAAACGCGTCCGCAAATAGTTTAAAACCTCTTTCTAATAATATAAAACTTTCCTAGTTAATCAATAAAGTGCTTCCGCTGTATTTATTGATTAAAAACTAACAAACTCTTTTCTGAAATGTCGGACGACTTTCGATCTTACCCGATCTAGTCACAATCATTACGTGAACAAAAGCACGGTCTCATTTACGTAATGACCGATCAATTAAAGTTTAGAAGAGTTTAATTAAAATAAAAAACAGCCCCTAAAGTATTTCCAAAGAGATGTCGTGTGGAGCACCGTCAGAACGACGATCCTCACATCCAGCACAAGGGATTTAGCTGGACATGGTAACTAAAAATATAACAATAGATTGGTTTGCAAAGTAAAGCATTTGTAAGATAAAAACGTGCGAAATGTGAGAGTATATTTTGAGAGAGTGAACACAAGTGTCACGCTTAAGTTCAGTTCCAAAAGATACAGATCACACAGACAAATAAAATAATAAGGTAATGGCAGAGACAGAAAATAAATGAATGTAAAGCAGTGCAGGAAAATAAACGAATATAAAAGTGATGCGGAATATAATAAAATGTAATTTATAAAAGAAACTTTCTCCAAAGCGGAGACTGAATCTGGTACAGAGCTGGAAAGTAAATTTTGGGAAAGTAAATAACTGACTTGAATGTAAATAACTTCGAATGTAAAGCTCCAAACGACGATGATCCAATCTAACTAACAACAATAATGCAATAACCCCCCGATGTGACGGATTATTGCTTTACAAAGTGAACTTTATGCCTAAGATTGGAAACTAGGATTGGATGCCTAGAAAGTGAAAATACAAGTCTATTTATAGTGCTAATGAGATTGTAACATCCGCACAACATTATGGAAAACGGCTAAGTAATAATTTCCAAACGTGTGTAACTGCTTCTAACGTTCTTGACCGTTTTCCCGTTACAACGGTCGGCGCCCGCCGACCCCCTCTCCGCCTCCGCCGAGTGTTGGTGATTTTTTCCATGTTATAGATCTCTTCGTTAGCTTTCCAACGCTTCGAACGGGGCCTCATTCTGATTTACGGATAAAAAGTTATGGCCAAAATCGTCAGACAATGCCTTGTGTACAAATTGCTGCATTTCTTCCGTTTTTCATCCGAATTACTTCATTTTTTTGCATGTGACTCTTAAATGGCTAAATACCTAAAAACAAACAAAATACCAACATAATAGTACAAATTCAAATCAAAACAACTAGAAAACACGCATTAATCAAGTCAAATAAACGATGTATTTTCACGTTATCAAACTCTCCCACACTTGAACCTTTGCTTGTCCTCAAGCAAAACTCGTGTAAACAGAAAAAAACAGTGATTCTTATAGTGACTAAGCTTATGGACTTTACTTTGGACAAGGTCACACTGATAGGTACTAACTCAAAAATTAAGGATATCGTAACAACACACATCGCATTTTTGCGATCATAGGTTTATTTCATATACTTACCGATCCGTATCACATTATTATGCTCAAGCCAAACTTACTCATCTCACCTTTCATCTTTTTCATTCAGGCGCAATCACATTAAGCCCGTTATCTTGTACTCGCATGGTGAACAAACCTGTTGGTGATTATGATCCCGATATTTATGCCTAATTTCAACACTTTTTGCTATCTTTTTCAATACAGACGCACAAACTTAATTTCAAAGGTTCCTCCGCCGTTTGGGCTAAATAACCTGGTGATGGTTACCTCACTTAGAAGGCGGATTCTCTTTCCAAATCGTTTTCTTTTCATTATTTTTTTTTCTTTTTTCTTTCTTTTACGGGATCATTCACTTATTTGCATTGGTTCATTCGCTTAGTGGTAACTAAGATGGTGCTGACTGCAAAAATAAACTACTAAAGACAACTTCAAAAATGAGAATTCAAGGCTTTCAAATAATAATTATGCAAATTGATTCTTATATTCAAGAGAACTACGGTGTCAAGACGATACCGGTCTTTTAGGAACTTTCCCAAGTCTTTGTAACCTATCCTCTGATTGTTCCAAAAATTTCAAAAATTTCAAAATTTATTCACTTTTCTCCAAAATTTGGTATGGCTCAAGAAAGAGGGAAAGCGGGATAAACGATAGGAAACACACGTAAATGACTTGACAATACATGCAATGACTCAATAACAAACAAAGAAAAATAAAGAAAGCAAAAAATCTAACTAGAAAGCGAGTAAAATCCCTCCCACATTTAAACCAAACATTGTCCTCAATGTTTTGATAAAATGTGTAAAGGAATGGAATAACCTGATGAATGTAACTTCAAAGGCTAACCTTCCCCTTTTAACACTAATGATTCCCCTAGTTTCATGGTCTTCTAATTTTCTCTTTTTACGCAGGACCTCAGACATAGGTGCATTGGTGTGGATAGTTTCCAATACCTCCACATAACTTTTAGACTGGGAATTTTTCTTAGCTTCCACAAACCTTTGGAAAAGAATCGGTGGGTTATGGGGAGGAGAAACAATAATAGGCGCTTCCTTTTCTACCTCTTCGACAACCTCTCTTTCGGGTGGTGTCGGTGGATTTTTCTCGATCTCTACTCTTTTCTTACCAAAACTCTCCTCAACCTTATTACCACTCTCCTTAGGATTTTTTATTTGTTCTTCTTTTTCGTTTTGTACAGCGGTTTCACGTCCTTTCTTAGGTACCACATATACGGGGCTTACCCATTTACTATAGGATATTTGGTATATTATTCCAGCCTCTAACAACTTTAACACTTCCCTTTTTACTACGTCACTCATTATAGGACTTCTCCTTCGTTGATGTTCTCTAGAGGGTTTTGAGTCTTCCTCCGGCATAATTCGGTGCATACACACGAAAGGACTTATTCCTTTGAGATCAGAGATATTATAACCTAGAGCTGAGGGATATTTTCTTAAAACATCTAAGAGTTGATTAGTTTCAAGACCTTCTAACGTGGCACTAACTATTACTGGGCGGTTTAATTCTTTGTCTAAGAATTCGTATCTTAAATTCTTAGGAAGCTCCTTAAGCTCTATTGATGGGTTTTTAGGACATGGCATATGATCTGGGGTAAGTGCCAAGCATTCGTAAAGACTGTTATCTATGTAAGGTTCAGATAAGCGTTTGAATCCGTCGTCCTCTATTATGGGGGTCGAAGGCAGTTTGATGGTTTCTACTAGATCTTCTTTATCTAATTCTCTTATGCATTCATCAATTATATCGATGGCATAACATGAGTCATCCATGACTTGTGCATTTAAGAATTGGGATAGTATAAATTCTACTTTTTCATTACCTGCCTCGAATGTCATTTTTCCTTTCTTGACATTTATTATAGCTCCAGCTGTTGATAAGAAGGGTCTACCTAAAAGGATTGGGATATCATCGTCTTCTTTAATGTCCATTACGACGAAGTCCGTTGGAATATAAAGTTTACCAAGCCTGACTGGGATGTCTTCCAAAACGCCAATTGGATACTTAACTGATCTGTCGGCTAATTGGAGAGACATCATAGTCGGTTGCATTTCTCCTAGGTTTAACCTTTTACAAATGGCTAAAGGCATTAAGCTTACACTTGCTCCTAAGTCAAGAAGTGATTTATCAATAACTTGGTTTCCCAAAACACAAGGTATAGAAAAACTTCCTGGATCTTTCTCTTTCTTAGAAAGTTTATTCTCAGCAATTGAATTACATTCTAAAGGTTTAGGATCATCTAATCTTCGTTTATTGCTTAGAATGTCTTTAAGGAATTTGGCATAAGATGGTATTTGGGTAATAGCTTATGTGAACAGAATCTCTACGTGGAGTTTCTCAATCACTTTTATGAATTTCTTATATTGATTATCCAATTTGGTTTGTTTAAGTCTTTGTGGGTATGGAATCGGAGGTTTGTAAGGAGGAGGTGGTACATAAACTTTTTCATTCTCTTTTCTTTCCTTCTCCTTAACTTCCGTATTCTTAGATTTCTCAGGTTCCACCGATTTCTCAACTTCTTTCTCAGGTGTGGTCACAACTTCTTTCCTAGGAGGTTCTGGATTATTCAACCTAGGGTTTATAGGCCCATCGTAAGTGGTCCCACTCCTTAGGGCTATAGTATTCGCGTGCCCTTTAGGGTTAGGTTGAGGTTGTCCAGGGAATTGTCCTCCAGGTGTAGCATGGGTGGATTGTTGTTGTGCTACTTGAGAAATTTGGGTTTTAAGCATTTTGTTATGGGTAATTACATAATCGAGTTTAGTACCCAACTGGGTAATTTATCCATTCATATGAATGTTCTGGTTCATGAACTCCTTGTTCTATTGTAATTGAGCTGAGATGAATTCGTCCATCTTTTTCTCAAAATTTGATTTCTGAGGGGCATATGGTGTAGATCGATTGGGTCTTTGAGTTTGGAAACCGGGTGGCCTTTGAGGTGTTGAACTTTGAGTAGGGTTATTATTCTTATAGGAAAAATTAGGATGATTCCTCCATCCAGGGTTGTATGTGTTTGAATAAGGGTTTCCTTGGGCGTAATTAACCTGATCTATGGTACTCTCGGCTAAAAGGTTGCATTCAGCTACAATATGTCCTGAGGTTCCGCAGATTTCACATCCGAGTTGTATAGCTGCTATGGTTAATGTGGGGTTGATAGTCAGGTTTTCTACCTTTTGAGCTATAGCGTCCATCTTTGAGTTCATATGGTCAAAACAACTCACTTCATACACACCTCCTTTGGTCTCTTTCTTCTCCACCGGTGCTCGTTCGGTTTCCCATTGGTAATGGTTTTGTGCCATATCCTCAATGAGAGCGCTAGCCTCGGGGTAGGGTTTGTTCATTAGAGCGCCACCAGCGGCAGCATCTATGGTCATCTTTGTGTTGTACATGAGTCCATTATAAAAGGTATGGATTATGAGCCATTGTTTTAAGCCATGATGTGGACATGCTCTTAATAGTTCCTTATATCTCTCCCAAGCGTCGAAAAGGGATTCTCCCTCGCTTTGGGTAAATCGGGTTATTTGGTTTCATAGGACAGCGGTTTTACTCGGTGGAAAGTATCTAGCAAGGAATACTTTCTTTAGGTCATTCCAAGTGGTTATAGAGTTGGCTGGAAGGGAATCTAACCATGATCGAGCTCTATCTCTAAGGGAAAATGGGAATAGTCTTAGACGTATTGGCTCAGGAGGAGCTCCGTTCGCTTTTAAGGTATCGGCTAGTTGAATAAAGACTTTAAGATGTTGGTTCGGGTTTTCCGTAGGAAGACCTGCGAATTGGTTATGTTGTACTAATTGTAGCATAGATGGTTTCAATTCGAAGTTATTGGCTGGTATAGCTGGGTTAACTATACTAGAATGAGGTTCTTCGTTAGAGGGTAGAGCAAAATCTTTAAGAGGTTTAGCGTTTTCTTCGTCTGCCGTTGCTCTTTTGAATTTTCAAAATAAAAGACGAGCTCGGGCGTAACGTTCAGGCTCTTCTAAAGGATCAACTAAGTTTCCGGTACTGCGAGTTCTTCGCATTTACCGGCTAAGGGATGCCTTAGTCTAGACGGTGTAACAATAGGGTACGAAATTTTGACGTAATTGGTCCCCGGCAACGGCGCCAAAAACTTGATGCGTGTTATCCGCAAGTGTAGGGATTACGTCAGAGTAATATAAAAGATTTATCGTTCCCACAGAGACCAATGTCAATCTATCGATTACTATTGTTACGTTGTTTATCTAAGGCTAATGAATATCGGGGTAAAAGCTTTCTACTGAACGAAAATAGAAATAAAACAGATAAATACTATACTGAAATGTAATTCACATCAATCAAACAATACTCCTATCATCTAATTAGTAATACATATGGGGCAATGTTTTCTTCTTTGAAAAAGAGTTAATTAAAAAGGACCCGCCACGTTAGCGTGATCGAAACCAGACCTAACCTTTAATCTATACCAGCCGCTCACGCTGCACCGGTCGCTCCTTGCGTTAAAGTGATAAAGTCCTTTTTTTATGTAATTACCTCTAAGACTTAGTTAAAAAGTGCTTTTGACTGAAAATATTTTATACCAAAGGGTTTCCGACATATGCTCGGCCAACCAGATCCTAAATCTATAAACGCGTCCGCAAATAGTTTAAAACCTCTTTCTAATAATATAAAACTTTCCTAGTTAATCAATAAAGTGCTTCCGCTGTATTTATTGATTAAAAACTAACAAACTCTTTTCTAAAATGTCGGACGACTTTCGATCTTACCCGATCTAGTCACAGTCATTACGTGAACAAAAGCACGGTCTCATTTACGTAATGACCGATCAATTGAAGTTCAGAAGAGTTTAATTAAAATCAAAAACAGCCCCTAAAGTATTTCTAAAGAGATGTCGTGTGGAGCACTGTCAGAACGACGATCCTCACATCCCAGCATAAGGGATTTAGCTGGACATGGTAACTAAAAACATAATAATAGATTGGTTTGCAAAGTAAAGCATTTGTAAGATAAAAACGTGCGAAATGTGAGAGTATATTTTGAGAGAGTGAACACAAGTGTCACACTTAAGTTCAGTTCCAAAAGATACAGATCACATAGACAAATAAAATAATAAGGTAATGGCAGAGACAGAAAATAAACGAATGTAAAGCAGTGCAGGAAAATAAACGAATATAAAAGCGATGCGGAATATAATAAAATGCAATTTATAAAAGAAACTTTCTCCAAAGCGGAGACTGAATCTGGTATAAAGCTGGAAAGTAAATTTCGGGAAAGTAAATAACTGACTTGAATGTAAATAACTTCGAATGTAAAGCTCCTAACGACGATGATCCAATCTAACTAACAACAATAGTGCAATAACCCCCCGATGTGACGGATTATTGCTTTACAAAGTGAACTTTATGCCTAAGGTTTGAAACTAGGATTGGATGCCTAGAAAGTGAAAATACAAGTCTATTTATAGTGCTAATGAGGTTGTAACGTCTGCACAACATTATGGAAAACGGCTAAGTAATAATTTCCAAACGTGTGTAACTGCTTCTAACGTTCTTGACCGTTTTTCCGTTACAACGGTCGGCGCCCGCCGACCCCCTTTCCGCGTCCGCCGAGTGTTGATGATTTTTTCCATGTTGTAGATCTCTTCGTTAGCTTTCCAACGCTTCGAACGGGGCCTCATTCTGATTTACGGATAAAAAGTTATGGCCAAAATCGTCAGACAATGCCTTGCGTACAAATTGCTGCATTTCTTCCGTTTTTCATCCGAATTACTTCATTTTTTTCGCATGTGACTCTTAAATGGCTAAATACCTAAAAACAAACAAAATACCAACATAATAGTACAAATTCAAATCAAAACAACTAGAAAACACACATTAATCAAGTCAAATAAACGATGTATTTTCACGTTATCAAATCACTCATTTCTTTTCGGTTAATCACAGTTTCTCTGTTAACACTAAATCCTCAGCGGTTAGCCACCTCTTTTGGTTCAATACCCTTCTTCATCGGTCAAGTACTGTTTGTTCAGTTGGTACTGACGTCCCATTTGGGTCACAATCTTGCTCGATTCCACACCTGTTCTCTGGGTCACAACCTTTGTTTGGTTCTACACCCGCTTTTCTGGTTAACCACTATTTACCAGTTATTATACCGAAATCCCCTCAGAGTCAAACACCTTCTATTGGTTTAGTACTCTCTTCTTTTGGTTGATCACAGTCTATCTATTAAAACCTTTTCCCCACAGAGTCTTAATCTCTTTCTCTTCAGTTAACCACTCCCAGTCAGTTAATATACCGAACCCTTTTTTCTCTTGGTTTCAACACCATCCCTTTGTTTATTTATCCAGTAGGGTCGCTTACCCTCTGATCCCTAGCACAATTCTTTGTTCTCTTACTCCCCAATGGAGTCTCTGTTATTCTTTTGCTCTTTTATTTTCTTGGTTTCGACACCACTCTTGCACTTTATCCTCAACACAGTTATTATCTTTTCCTTTGCACTCCTTTCTTGATTTTGACACCATTTCTTTGGAATCCCCAACGGTGTTTCCTTCTTTCTTTTGTTCTTGGTTTTGACACCACCTTTTTCCTTTTCCTTTTTCCGTCTTAGTTCCCTGAACTACGGAAGCTCTGATTATGCATTCATTCGAATGTAAGATACATAGGCACAAGATTGCGATGATCTTGGCGAGCACCCCTCCACCTTCTTCCATTCTTTTTTTTCTTGGTTCCTTTGAACTACGGCGCTCTGATTTCCTCATTTCACTATGAGGGTACGTAGGCACAAGTCCCCAATCCTCCGCGAGAACTTTCTTCCTTTTTCTTTCTTTCTTCTCTCTCTCTCTCTCTCTCTCTCTCTGTCTTCTTCTTCTTCTTCTTCTTCTTCTTCTTCTTCTTCTATTAGCTAGAAGCCTTTATATAGATAACTCATCCAATCCTAGAAGCAAGCGAAATGGTTCCCGTCGAGTACGACAGATGGGTAAGGTGCTAGTACCTTCCTTTCGCATAACCAACCCCCTGACCCGTTTCTCTTCCCCTTGGGTTTTATCGATATTTTCCATGTCCTCTAGGACTAAATAAAGTTTGGTGGCGACTCTGTTGTATCTTTGAGTGTGCGATTCACTTAGGTATAATCCAACCATCTTCAGATAGTTTATTGGGATTAGGTAAAATCTTCATGCTTTAACCCTTTGTCAGATTTTTTGCACTATTCAAGATTTTACTCATGATTGCAAAAATCTTTATATAAACCCACTTCACACACCCTCGCTACTGTCACTTCCCACACTTTCTTATTTTCAAAGTGCAAAAGCTCTTAAACCCTAAAACCTGTTCTTCATCACTAATGGCTTCCCAACAACAATATGCTTAACAAGAACAAAATCAACAACAGACTCAATGCACTGCAACTCCTAAAAGGACTACTCGTGGTTCTTCATCGTCTAAACAACCACCACTTATTCCTCATCTTCTCCAAACCTATCAGACAAAGTCTAGTCCTGTATTTGTCAAATATGTTTTCATGTGAGATGCCTATGATACTCCTGAAATTACTTTATCCACTCCTACAAAAGATTTGGAAGTTATCAGCGAACTCGTGGTTGAGTTTGACAACATGAAAGACAACGATTTTGATCTTTCACCTGATGTGAAATTTCAAGGCTGGGAGAAGTTCTTCGAACATCTTCAAGGTCCAGTTTTCTTTCATCTTGTTAGAGAATTTTGGATTCATGCTAAATAAGCTATTTAATAGCGCTTTTTTTTATAGCGTTTAAAAGCTCTATTAACCGCGTCGCTATTGTAAATGTTTTTTTGTTTAATAGCGCTTTTAAAGCGCTATTAAAGTACCAGTTTTAAATAGCATTTTTCCTTAAGTGCTACCAAAGTGGGCATTTTGCGCGTTTTTTGATAGCACTTTCAAACAAAGCGCTAATATATGACACATGTTTGATAGCACTTTCAACAAAAGCGCTAACATATGACACATGTTTGATAGCACTTTCAACAAAAGCGCTATTATAGTACACTTTTTTTTACACAAAATCATCCTTTTGGTTTGCAAATATAAAAAAGATACATTCAATTCAATACCAAATAACGCTTGAAGTTACTCATTACATACATATTATAATCCATCAATACCGAATAATATTTTAAACCAAATCCACTTGTATAACTCAACTTTAGATTTCAGGAACTATAAATAGTAAAATTTATTATAAACACCCTATATAAGATTAATGAGACAAATGTTTTGAATTCTTAAAATTCAGATTTATTTTTTCATTCCTTATATTAAAAACACTAGTGGCTATATTTATCATGATCAATTTAAGGATTTACTTACATATGTATATACAATAAGTTCAATTAATGGCACTAACTCCCTATCAGCACACCACTATTCCATTCCAAGGACTAGAGATTCCATACATTAGAGTGTAGTACAACAAGCTTATTCGTTCAATGCTTGATAATCATTTTGTCTGGTATGAGAGCTACTTAGACGCTTCTTCCTCTATCTCCATGCCACCTGAATTCTATTTGCTGCAAGAGATCAACAATAAGGTGACACATACCTAATATAACACAATCATCAAATCATTATGTCATAGCTAAACAGTTTAGAATATAACTAATTTTTCAAATATCAAAATTATTTTAATCTCTTTCTACCTATGAAACACTGACACCCCAAACACAAATTCGACACTGACACGACGACACTGATAATTATTTTAAAAAATAAATAAATTAAACGTAATTACAAATGTTAGTACAAGTGTCCGACCCCGACACAGACACAAACACAAACACAGACACAGACACAGACACAGACACAAACACACCGTTTTTCAGAGGTGTCCGTATTACATAGCCTTCTACTATATACAACACCTAAAAACATTATTGCTATCCAAATCTACCTACAAAGTATTGTCACAGAAATCTGATATATTTAGCGGTGCTAAGGACATGCCACCGAAATCTACGTACAAATTTTTGTTCTTCGGCAAACTTTATGAAATAAGTTGTGTCTAGTGACTTACTTGTCAACCAAAAATCTATACTCAAAACATAAGTTGTGAAGTGTTTGCTGCTGAGTAATGGATTGGTCCATTCGACTAAATTTTGTTCCCCATATGATAACTGCATATTATCACCCTATTTTCCATCAAACAAAAACAGAGAATCTCAAGCAGTTCAGAGTTTTTGGAGTTAGCAACATAACAAAAATGGTCAATAGTTGTGAAGAAACAGAAAGAAAAACAGTAGTGGAATCATTGATTTGGGAAGCATTGTGTTGACAAAAAGATCCTGTAAATGGTTCTCTTGGAGCATATAAAAAAGTTTCCAATGAGTATAGAAAAGTGTTTGAAGAACTTAGAATATTAAAAGAGCAAAATCGATTAGTGCACATGCAAAATAATCAAGGATTAATACCAAAATTGTCTTAAGAGCTTCCTCGTAAGCATACCAGTTGTGTTGAGGTGCATATCTTACTATCTCATTAATTGTCCATCCCTACATAGCATCAAGAAACACAAGTCCCTAGCAGATAAGGAAAACCTCAACCAATAAAAATAATCAAATTTCAATTAACATAGCAACTAGCAAATGTTTAAATTAGCTTATTTGGCATAAATAATCAGCTTAAATCAAATTCAAATAAACTTCAAAAAACTTTGTTATGCTTCAGCTTCTTGAAAATTTTTTCTGTTATGCATCTTAACTTTTTCACAAATTATATCATCTAACTTTTGAATAGTCTTCTATAAGCTTATAAGGACTCTTTTATGTTGAATTCTAACTGATCTGTTGGGCATAACACTATTTTTAACAATTTTTATTTATTTTATGTTGAATTCTAACTATAACACTATTTCAATAACTGATGGTTTGCATCAGATGAGAGGAAAAATAACTAATCTCTTGGAGAAAAATATATGTGATAGTTTGATTGGAACACTTTTCAACCTTGAAATTAGGGGTTATGCTTCTTTTTAGAGAATTATATAAGTCAAACAATGAAATTCAATCATAGTATGTAGAAACAATGAATGCCGAATCATTGATGTTAAAATTAAATGCATAGTACTTTTTCAAAATACCAAAATTCAACTCTCAAACTTCAATCCAATGGATGAAATATCAGGTTAATAGCAATGCATGAAATGTCACTAGCATACTTCACTAACTAATATCATGTAAAAGTCACACAAAAAGATGACTACATTATTAAAGCCTAAATGTATGTATCATCCCTACACAAAAGTATTTCTTATTATTCGTTTGGATTCTTTAATATTGTTTTAGCCTAAATTACACTGTTGTCTCCACTGCTGCAAACGAGATTAAAACCAGAGTCATTCTGTCAAAGAATCCTTTCTGAGAGCTGCAAGAAATTTCCTGACAGTTGAGGAGAACAGGATACTTGAATTCAGTGTCCTAATAAGAACATATATGTATTTGAATTCAGTGGCCTAATAAGAACAGTAAAACCTGACCCAACAACTCAAAGAACAAACTACCTCAGCCAACACAAGAAACAAAATCATGCACACAACATACAGAAACCAAAATGCATTGTTTATCTTCTTCTATAAATACAATACAAATTAAAAAAGAACAATAGTAACACAACCTAAATCCAATCAAAAGAATAACATCAACTGAAAATATGTTAAAAACAATTTTAAAAAACAGGTCATAAGTTATTTCTACAAGCTCTTCCACAAATACGTATGCCAATAGATAAAATCAATAACTCAATCCTATGTCCTTATAATTCAAAAGTAATAGGAGAAATATGTCTTACTTAACAGCTTGGTTGATGACTTCAAAAGGGTTGGTGCCAGCATGCATGCAAACCATGTGAAGGCCTTGATTAGTCTCAACAACATGATCACATGCAATACCAAATCACATAGTTTGTTTGGGATACCACCTTATATATATTTTCTCCAAAGCTATAAACTCCATTTGTTCATTTAATCCATTGAGAATTATCCAGCCCCAATTCTAATTGCTTTAATGACTACTCCACCCCACAATTTTTGGCAGACCGGAAGAAACTGAATTAACAGTAAACATGCCTAAATTATAAATTTCATGCTTTTACACCAAACCAAACCAAACCATTTTCCACATGATAAAGAGTTAGTTACTCACCACTCTCAAAGCAAATCTCAATCTCGCTTTTCTCATTCCCTTGTAGAACAGATCGAAATGGACCTTCCAATAGAGGAAACAAAACAGTATAAATAACCGGAGAATTCTCCTCCTCCCCTTCACTGTCTTTGCTCTCTATAAGCATAAACTGAGTCTCCAGAGGAATATCCCTCCCACAAGTTCCCATTCTCTGTGTCATCCACCATAACTTGAACCGGAAGCAACACACAAACCGAAGCCCCCTACAAGTAAAGTACAAAGTTATCATTAAATTCGACTCCGTAACAATTAACCTGAAGTTGTGAAAACAAGAAGAACTTACTCTAAGATTCCGATGGGAAAAACATGGAAACTTTTGGAATCAGAAGCAGTTGCACCGATGAATGCACCGCCGATAATGAGACCATTACCAGAACCTGGAGTAAGCACAACATTTTCCGGAACTCCTTTAAGTACAGGCTTGCCATGAACAACCAAGTTTCCATCGTTAACATAGATTTTAGGTGTCACCGTCATCTTTCAAAAACTTAATCACTCTGTCATCAATCATAGCAAACAACAATAAAAAATCATAACTTCAGGCCTAGGGTACTTGAATATCTAAAAATTATGTACTTGAAACATTTCAGCAGCTAAAGGTAAAGAGAAAAAAACGAGTAAAATCTGAAACCAACAGTTAGGTAATCTTCAGGCCTAGGGTACGTGGAGACAATAGCAGAGGCCTTCGGCAGAGTATCCTCTGTCACTTTAACTTCAGCATCCATCACATGATCGACTCCATCGCTGGAATCCGAGCAGAAAAAAAACAAACCTCCCAAATAACGATGGTTCCGGCTCAAGCCGCTGAGGGAGCTCAGCACTCTAAGAAACGACAACGCGAAGTCTGCTGCGGGGCGGAGCACCGGTATTGCGGCGGGGTTTAGGCGGTGGATGCGAGAGGATGAAATGAGCTTCAACATTGGATTTGGGGAGAGGATGAAAGAATCAAAGAATTTCTGAGAAGAAATGCAGAAACGATGCTTGAGAAGAGAGTGAGAAACGATGTTAGGGCTTCAATTTCTAAGAAGAGAGTGAGAAACGATGTTTGAGAAGAGAGTGAGAAATGATTTTAGGGTTTTGATTTCATCTAAATGCTGGCATAGAAACGTGTTTTGTTTTTTTTAATTTTATTAATTTTATATTATAAAAACAATAGCGTTTTATGTATAAACGCTAACATAGGATAGTTCAATAATAGCGTTTTGTCAAAAGTGCTATCTTAGTGTATAATATTAATAGCATTTTGTCAAAAGTTCTATCTTAGTGTACAATATTAATAGCGTTTTGAGAAAAGCGCTATCTTAATGAAGTTTAATAATAGCACTTTTCCACAAAGTGCTATCAAAATCACATTGTTTGTATTCTTTAATAGCGTCCGACCATAAAGTGCTATTATAGATGTGTTTTTTCCTTTTAAATAGCACTTTCTTTAATAATTCTATTAAATTAGGTGATACAAAAAATCAATTTTGGCGTAGTGTAAAAGGACTACTCGTGGTTCTTCATCGTCTAAATAACCACCACTTATTCCTCATCTTCTCCAAACCTATCAGACAAAGTCTACTTCTGTATTTGTCAAATATGTTTTCATGTGAGATGCCTATGATACTCCTGAAATTACTTTATCCACTCCTGCAAAAGATTTGGAAGTTATCAGCGAACTCGTGGTTGAGTTTTACAACATGAAAGACTACGATTTTGATCTTTTACCTGATGTGAAATTTCAAGGCTGGGAGAAGTTCTTCGAACATCTTTAAGGTCCAGTTTTCTTTCATCTTGTTAGAGAATTTTGGATTCATGCTAATACGTCTACCTTCTAAGTTACTTCTTTTGTTTTTGGGAAGAAGATTGTCATTACTGAGAAACTGATAGCAAAACTCATTGGTCATGATAAGGGTGGAATAAGGTGCGAACAAATGGGGGAAAGAAGGTCAGATGTGATTGAAATCTCAAAGAGATTTCCATGACTGGAAGTCATTCAAGTAAGATCAAGAACTTTCACCCTATTCTGAGAATTTGGGCCAAAATTCTTCTTGGATGTGTCCATCACAGAAAGGCAACAAATTCTTTTAACTACATCAACGTCGATCAACAATATGTTCTTTATTATATTTCTACTAAAAAGAAAGTGAACCTCTCTGCACTTCGTTTTCAACACCTAAGGGATATTGTGAAGGAAACAAAGAATGGAAGCAAGAAGATTAGGAACTGGATTCCTCTTGGTAGGCTTATTTCAGACAATTTGATGGATAGCAAACTGATAGATTTTCTAACAGATGCTGAGAAAGCCATAGGGATGGAACCTCTAGTTAGAAAGGTTGTTTAATGCCAAAAGCTTGAAGCACATGGGCATTGTAACTGAAATGACTAGCCCACCGGTTGACATATCCAAGGGACACATTTGGAGCAAAAGGATCCCTCTAGAATACTTTCCCTATCTTCTCAAATCCAGAACCTCTAGATATTATGGTGAGCTACCGTAACAGTCATCAAGTTGTTGTTGTCACAACTTCTGAACCCATTGAGAAGAAGAGGAAGATTGCCAAGAAGCATTCTAAGAGAATGGCTAAGAGGCATAAGAAAGCTAGCAACTCTCTAGAACCTTTGGAAGAAGAACCCATAACTGATGTTGTTTCTATTTCTGCTGGAACTATCCTCGCTAAGTCATTTACTTCTGAAACTCCTTCTCATTCTGTTGTTAAATGTTCATCCATCCCATCTACCACTACACTTCCACCCTTTAATATTTCTGAACCAATTCACTTCCCACCTCCACATATTTCTGAACAAGTTCACTTTGAGCCTGTACATATTTTTGAACAGGTTCACATCCCCCTTCACATATTTTTGAATCTGATCACCTTGAACTTGCTCATATTTCTGGAGAAGTTCACTTCCAAACATTTTTTGCTCCCTAAACAACTAATCCAAAGGATACTTTTCCACATCTCACCTTAACTTTTGAACAACAATTTCCACCATCCTCGCCATCACCTACTAAAATCTGCACATCTATCATCACACCATCTCCTCAACTTCAACTTTCACCATCACCCCTATCCTCAATCATTCTACCAGAAAGCTCCACTCACTCGGATGCTCCTTTAGTTGAATCAGATGTTTCTGATTCTGACTCTGAGTCTGATGTTGAGATTATTGCCATACCATACCAAACCCGCCTCCAATATTCCACCCAAACTACTCACAAAACAAAACATCCTTCCAACATCGGATGAATTATTTTCACAGTTTCAAAATGATGTTGTTGCTAAATTTGAATATTCTCACTGAAGGTTGTGCATCTAATGCAAAACTTTCTAAAGTTATCTCTATGTGCAACGAGTTTAGAAAATGGCTTAATAGCAGTTCTGATGAAATGGAATTCTGGTGCTTGAAGGAAACACAATGGAACTTCCATGCCAGACTCTCTGGCATAGTCAAACCTTTACTTTAGAAAGTACCAGCAACATTTCTACTCCCTACATCCTTTGGGGAAACTTTTCCTCTTCCTCCTCATTCATCTGTTACTGAATTAGGATCCACTTCTGAATCTAAGGAAGTTGTGATTGTTGAAGACTCAGGCTCTGCTCCTTCTTTGCTGCTGAAGACTTTAGAAGATATCAAGGCTGAAAATGCAGTTGTCAGAGAAATGATGGATATGAAGGATGATATTCTTAAGGCTCAAGTTGGGACAAATTCAAAGATTAAAGAAATGCTAGAAGCCATTCTATCCAGACTGTCAAACTCTTAGAAACCTCATTTTTAACTTGTTGTTTTCTTTAGTTTATAAGTATTTTACTTTCATTTCTGTTATGTACACTTGCAATCATGAAATGAAATTTTGTTTGGTGTTCACTCTGTCTATCTTTAATTATCGTTTTTGGTTGATGACAAAGGGGGAGAAAAGTGATATATTATTTTGATATACCTATTTCCATTCTGAAACCCAAACATTTCTGACTCTGGTTAACAATTATGAGAACTTTGAAGTTCATCGTGTTAACCAAGTTTTTCGGGAAGTAAGAAATTTTATTAGTTGAACCAAGATGTTTTCTAAGATTTCTTCATAAGACATCAACTAAGTTGTGTGTTAAGAACCAATCTATGTGTTAAGAATTCTTTGGAAGAGTTTAACCAAACTGATATGCAAAGACCTGATAACAACCAAGCAAATAACCAGGCATATATATAAGTTCTGACAAATCATGCTCTGATATAAGGCTGATAACGAGAAATTCTAATACTCAAGGTAAAGTTAACTCTTAAATACTTCATCAATCAGACCTCTACTTCTGTAACCAGACATTCTGTGAAGTTATTTCTTTCATGCTGATTGAAATTTTTTGTCAAGATTATTTTAAAGTCTTAAATTCACGGGGGAGCTTGCAAACCTAATTTGAAATTCTAAGATGGAAAATAATTTTAATAGTATAAAATTCAGAGGGAGCTTACAAACCTCGGTCTGATGTTTTTTATGATTTAGTCAAGTAAAAATTGCTCATCAAAATACATGAGTTTTTCATCATCGAAAAGAGAGAGATTGCAAGAATAAGATTTGGTTCTGCATCTGGAATTTAGTTTTGATGATAACAATATATTATTTCTTAGAGAATAATTTTGTACCCTAATCGTTTTGTCTAGTATGTAGCTTTTTCTAATAGGTTCTGACTCTAAAGAATTAGTGTGTGACATCATCAGACTCTGGACTCAACACACTTTGAATCTAAATAACTACAATTTTGCACTTTACAAAGATATGTCCAGTTCTGAAATGCTCTTAGACAACGGTTCTGATGAACGTTTATGCTAAAGTTTCTAACTGTGACTCTGATAGAAGAGCCTCCAAAGACTTTTCAAGCTCTCAATATTCTGAAGAACAAACTCTGAAGACTCTGAAGACCAGGTTCTGAGGAACTATGCCAAAATTCTGAAAACAAATTTCTGAAGCTTCTCTCAACCAGTCTCTTGATCCTTCTAAACATGCTTCAACAACATTTTCTGAGAAGCCTCTAAAGATTAGAATATAAGATCAAAAGTTTTTACGTGAGAAAAATAGTACATAGTACACGATCAAATATTCCTTCCACTACCCGATTTTGTGGAGTAAGGATTGTACTATTTGTACCATTTTTTTCTCCCACAGATCGTTATGCAAGGTGACATCTCATTTATGAAGATGTCCATTCTACCCTCCAACGAATCTTTTCATGCCAATATAAAGGAGACATAGAAGAATGAATGAAGCTGCTAAGTTTTGCTAATTTTGCTACTCTATTCATGCTACAAAGCTTTTGTTGAACATACTACTTTTGTGAATATATATAGAAAACACATATAGAGCTTTTGTTAGTTATTGTGTGCATATTTGTTTGTACTTAAACATTGTGTAATCAGCTTTTTGAAGCAACTTTGTAAACAAAAAAACTTGTATCTCATTGTATTGAGGTCATTTCCTTGAGTGACTAGGGTTTACTTAGGATACTCGAGAAGACAAAGACATTTAGTATTTGTGTTGTGTGTCTGTAATCTGGTGATTATTGTGGATTAAGTCCTTATTGAGAAGGAAAAATTACCTTGGCGGGTGGACTAGATTAACTTCGTTAATAGTGAACCAGTATAAACATAATTGTGTTAATTTATTTTTACTCTTGGTTCTATTTTGAGTGTCTGTGCACCAAAATTTTTTAATCTTGGAAACCCATTTCAAATCCCCCCTTTCTTGTGTTTCTTGCCACCTTCAATTTCATCATTTCCATCCATTTCATACAAGTATTTTGCCTTCAAATGAATAGGTATGCTTCATGCTTGTTCCTTCTCATCACCTACATAAAAAAACATATGAGTTTCTGACGCTTGAATGTATGGCTTATTATCTTCATGTTCTCTAGTATGTATTAGTCTTGGAAAGTTTATAGAGGTAAAACCAAACTTATCGATCTTAATGCCTCTTGGGGTTGTGGTACACTACAAAAAAAGGTATGTTACGATAATTATTTTTTCACTTTTACGACGGTTAAAACTGCTACAATTTCTGAATCACGACGGTTTTTGTACTATCACAAAAAACATGTGTCGTCAGCATGATATGCGACGGTTTGAAAAACTACCACTCCAACTGTCGCTACTACTTACGACAGTTTGTGAACTGCCTTAGATAGTTATTCACGACAGTTTGTGAACTGCCTTTTATTTGGTGTTTCGTTTTCATTGTTGATTGTTGCGGTTTCAAAACAAATTACGGAGGTTTATAACCCCTGCTAAATTTATTAATTAAAAATAACTAATTCCAAGCAAACCATTAATTAATAAAATGCAGACAAACATCTAATAATTCATTAATATATTATTTTCTTAAATCCTTTTCAAACAAAGCATTGCTATCATTTCGAAATAACATATCTGATATGAACATTTGATAAACTACAACACAAAAAAATTTAAGTAAAGAAGAAAGGAACTAAGAACTTTAATAGTTGTATAAAGATAGGCCTCTCCATTTTCCTATTCCATTTTGCAAAATTTCTTTGGTGCCCAACATTAACTGTGACAAAAACTTCAATAGGGTAATATCATCGAAAAATAAATATCATAACATACATGGAATTCCATTTCATACTGATAATTGATAATCCAGAATACCATATTTAAATTTAGAAAAAATTTCTATCATAGTAGAAATCAAGAAATTTTTTTTAGAAGAATCTTAGTTGAAAGATTTTCTACTAGTCTATAATATAAAGAACCGTGAAGACCAAGACTAATAGTGTCTTAGTAACAACCAACAAATGCTAGTGTTTACTCTTCTAAATACGAGTTAATGAACATAGAGAGAAAGTATTTAAGAGAGAAAAAGCTAATAGAGGATTTAATATTGATTTGATTGTGAGAGAAAATAAATAACTTTCCTTAGAATTAAAGATGAAAAGGCTATGCAATTTCCAACAGAACCAAACAAGGTAATTTTTGCAATTTCCAACATAACCAAAGTCATCACCCTCATACATTCCTCTGAAAATAATACATTTTGTACATTAAATGTATGTGATCAGCATCTTGTGAAGCGTTGCGGACGGCGGTTAGAGAATCCTTAAAAAAGAGGGCATCAGGCATCATGATAGAAACAAGTGACGTAGTTTGTTCCAAAATTGTATGCACTGTTTTCATTCCTGGAACGTAATATCCCATTCACATTCACGTTTAAACATGGGCACTATAAACTCATCATAGAAAAAAACAGTAATGTCTATCAATCTTCCCCAATAAGAAACCCCTCCAAATCTCATTTGAGTATCACTATTACTTGAATAACCACGTGTCTCAAACATGTCAAAAAACTCCACTATTTTAAGTTTTTAAAGAATATTCTTGTTCCAAAGTTCTAAATTTGAATCCATTAACGTTGTATGCGGTAAACCTTTTAGCTTTATCAAA
Organism: Lathyrus tuberosus; assembly: GCA_022829125.1. Taxonomy (NCBI): domain Eukaryota; kingdom Viridiplantae; phylum Streptophyta; class Magnoliopsida; order Fabales; family Fabaceae; genus Lathyrus; species Lathyrus tuberosus. Next base: position 4,697,205 of record JALAZF010000124.1, on the reverse strand, counting down.
AGAACCATAAACAAGACTAATGAGAACATCTATATCTAGTCCATAAATGTTGTCAAGATTGTTGCAAATTTATACACGATAGAACATCCAATTAGTCATGTCTTTGTTAAAAACAAATTCAACGCAAACATCTATTTTATACGAAAACTAATATATTTGCGGAACCAATGAGAAAAATCTCTATGAACCTTCTTGTCTATCTCAGTAACACTTCTTTGACTACATCTCAGTTGGTTGTGAGTAGTACTTTGGAACTACCTATTTGGTTATTTCTTATTAGATGTAAAAAAATATATTAATGGTTGTATTGGTCAAAAAGTACAAGTATGTGTAGTATCCCTACAAGGGTAGGGGATACTCATAGGCCTCAGTAGGTTTATAATAGTTAGGCCTTACCCGAGGTGACGAAAGGCCTTGTATGATGATGCTTATAGTGTTTATGGTGGTACGAGAGAGTCAGCCCACGTGAGTAGAGTGACTCTGTGATCTCATTCTCTCTTGTTAGGGGGTAGTATTTATAGAGGCTCTTGAGTCTAGGGTTTCCTTGGGAACGATTAACAGCCCCTTAGTCAATGGTGGACTGTTGAATCCCTACTTTCTATGAGTAAATGATGAAAATATGGGTTTAGAAATGACATTTTTTATGATCTTCAAGAGAACAATCAATTGTGTGTTCATGACAATCGATTTCTTGCTTGAAGATGGACGAAATTCTGAAATTTCCCAGATGGCAATCGATTATTGTCCCTATGTGTCATACCCCAAATTTTGACCACTAAGGTTTCCCATCATTGTGCAAATCATCATCACAATATGGATGTACTTACATGCCTCATCAATCTCCTCAAAGATGGTTGAGCATTCACCATAATCAGAAATTAGGGTTTCAGGCCCTCTCAGAGCACTTAGCAAAAGGATCAATCAAGGAATGACATGATCTTCAACTTCTCTAACATCTCAAACATCCACAAAGGATCAAGAGGACTCCCACATCAAGAATCAAGCACAAGGTTGCAACATTCCAAGTGGATCAAGCCTCGGGATCGCCAGTGTCACCAAATTAGGGTTTTGGTCGACTGAGGCCTCCAGATGAATTTTTTTTCTCTGGGCATGAGCTAATGCTTCAAAGCACAACCCAAGATACTCCAAGGGACCTCATGGACCCAATCATCAAAGTAATTTAACCTCAGGGGATGCATTTATCCAAAAATCAGGAATTAGGGTTTCTTGACCTAATTCACCCCTAAGTTGACTTTTGGGACAAAACATGAACTAAGACCTCAAGACATGATTTGAGGGTCTCCAATACACTACATTGATCCATTTGCAACAATGGATTAATCCAAGAAGCTTGATCCATAAGTTTCAATTTCATCAGTATCACAATTAAGGTTTCGAGGGAAAAGTCAAATGTACCTTTGACTTTTGGCCCAGACATGCTCCCAAACCTTGCGACATGATTCAATACACCCTATAACACCTATGGAATATACCCATTAGGTTTGATTTAGGTCAAGGACTTGATTTCACAAAGGATCACACAGTTTGAATTTCATCCGATAAAAAGTCAACTGTGCACAAAATCAAGTTTGACTTTTTGGAAATTTTCACAATTTATGGTTCTTTGACCCTAAAACCATGTTAATATGTGATTGGAATCATCATTCATCAAGAAAAATCAAAGAAAGTGAGTTAATTTGTAAAAGGGGTAACCATAAAAAACTTAGAATTTTTCTAAGTTATGGAACAAAGTGGCTAGGGTACCAACTTCCAAGGACCATAACTTGAGATCCAAGCAACCATTTTAGATGGTCCAAGGCTGGATTTGTTGCTCTCATGGCATACTTTAAAAGCTTCAACTACAGATCATTCCAATTCCTCATGGATTTTAAGTTATGGAGTGATCAAAATGGCTGAAAACATGAAAATGACATTTTTCCAACACTTAGTGAAATTTTCACTAAGTCAGAATCTGCCTTACTTTTTCCAAAATGTAGGGACATTTTTCACCTTGATCCAAGTCAAACCAGGTCTAGGGGGAGATCAAAGTTAAAGAATTCCATGACGGCTTTCCAACAAGTACCAGATCATCTCTAAGTTCCATTTGAGCAAGGAGATACAACCCTTGAAACATGGCATCATGAACTGATTTTTCCAAGACAGATTTGGCAGATTTTGTGCATTTTGCTCGATTTGTCCAAATGTGATAAATCTAAGCCTTGTCATCAATTTGCACACATCTGAGGATCAAATCCAAGGGGGATGATCTGATCTCCAAGCCTCCAAAGTCCAAGAATCTACAAGTAGCATGCCAAACCTAAAAGAGCTAAAAAGGTGCCAAGACTCCAATTTTGTTGCAATGCATTTAATGGCTACACCAAGGTGGCATAGACTGATACATTCCTAACTAAATGAGTCAAGGATAAGCTCTAAATCAAAGAACCATAGGCCTGTGCCCTAACCTCTAGTCAATGGCTAGAGGAGACTTGAGATTCCTTTTGCATAACATTAGCCAAAGGCATGCTGCAGTTGCCATTCACTATTGCTTGCAAAACAAACTTGCTCTATTATAAATAGAGCTTATTTGTGCTCGGTTTGAGTACACCAAAGCAACCAAACTGATGCTTTCCTCAAAATCCTTCTCTTTAGGCCAAAATGCCTTCTTATGCAAGGTATCTCTGAGTTTTTGAGTTAAAGAGCAATTCCATCACAGCTCATGATCCAAACACATCCAATATGTCATATCTAAGCTGCCCAAACTCTCATATGTGACCTGTAACACCAAAATCACAAAGTCCCCTCTTTAGACCTCAAAATTGGACTTTTTTGCACTTTTCAAGCCATGTCTTGATTCAGTCACTTTCAAAACCAGATAAAGCCTCAAACACACTCCAAATATCATCCTTGAACTGTCCCAAATGGTTCCCCACATCTGGAACACCATTTGAGAGAGTTGCCATATTGGTCACTTTTTGCCCCTTTTGCAAGAAAGAGCTCAAACTTGTTCCTGAGGATTCCAGCTGGTTCTAACCATTCTAAAAGCTTCTAAGGGATCAATTGAGAGTGTCCAAAGCATCAAATTACTTCTGGCACAAGAAACTTGGCAGATTGCACAACAAGCTCCAAGAGGTAAATGCATCATCACTTGAACTTTCTAAATTATGCATTGCTTTGAAGGCCACTGATCATAAACATCTCATACATGTTATATATGTTGTGTTTGAACCAATTTTCCATGTAATTCTTGCTTGTACCATGTGTTAGTATAGAAAATGCAATTATAGGCCTATTTCAAAAATACTATCGGGTTTTTAAATAGAGACCTCATCTAAAAAAACCACCACCACCATTGGATTCCTTGGGAAATTCTAGGCCAGATGCATATCAATTTTGTCTCAATCCATGGAGAAATGAGAAAGTTATGGCCTTTACGTTTTTGGTCCAAAACCTTGCCTTGCCTTGGCCAGGCCTAAAACAAGGCATGCCTTATGTATTTCTAGGGTGTCTTTAATAAACGGATGTATCACCACCCCAGTGGTAGAAGGCACGCACTGCAACCTTGAGGTCTGGGGTTCGAATCCCCCTCGCCCCAGACCCTTTTTCTTTTAACACTTTTTCCACTTTTTTTTTTAATATTTTTCATATTATTTTAAATGATTTGAAAAATTAATTTCTCTCTCAATTTTAATTATTTTTTATTGGTTCTTTTTGCAAAAAATCACAAAAATGTTAAAATATTTTATTCCACAAAAAAAAAAATCCAATTTATATTATTTATTTAATATAATTAGAATTTTTGTAATTAATTTCATTTTAGTTGTTTTTACACATTTTTTAAATGGAATTCACACTTTGATCTTTCAAAATTAATTGGATTTTAAGCTTTCATATGATTAAACTTGATTTTCCAAAATATTTTCCAAAGTGTACAACTTTTTTTTGAATATAATTGATATTTTATCATTTATTATTTAAATTACCTTTGAAAAATGCCATTTTAATTCAAAAATTAGGGTTTCTTTAATGTTCACCATGACAAATCTTTTGCAAACACTCACGAGCCTCTAATAGAGTGTAAGACCAAACCCTTGTTGTACATAAAACTTTTTTGGGCCTCAGATATTGTATAAGTCCCGACACGATGAAAAATCTCGGCGTGATCGCCATTTTCAAACAGAAAATCCTTTGGCCTCTCCTTGAGTTGTAAGCCCCACCACTTGTATAAAAATAAATCTTTTGGGACTCTAATAGAGCGTAAGACCCAATCCCCTTTTAACCAAAACCTTTTGGCCTCAGATATTGTATAAGTCCCTCGGCGTTAAAAGAATCTCGGCGCGATCGCCATTTCCGAGCAAAAACAATTTTGGGCCTACCCTCGTGTTGTAAGTCCCATTTTTCTTTTTAAAAACCTCTTTGGGCCTCTTGAGAGAGTGTAAGACCTAACCCCTTTGTAAATAAATAATTTTTGGGCCTCAGTCATTCTATAAGTCCCAATTCGATATTCAGAACAACGGTACGATCACTGTTAAAACTTGGGCCTCTCTTTGAGTATAAGCCCCAACAATATTTTCAAAACAATTTCCCTTTTGATTTAGATTCAATATACATGATATTATCAAAACTTTCTTTAATTTTCCTGAACAACTAACAATACAACATGGAAGCTTGCTCACCTGTAAGTTTTAACAGCTTTCATTTACTCGCTTTCATATATATATATATATAACTGTATTGTGGGAAGCTGCGCATGGTTAGTCTTCTTTCATATCCTTTTAAATACTTGTCATCTATCAACTGTATATATACTAGTATAGTTATTTAGAGTTTTCCCCGGCAACTAGGTCTAGAACTAGGTAAAGCCATGTTGGTCACTCTTAAATACAGACAAAACTAGATCCCCATAGGATTTCCAGATACAGTCTTGCCTTCTCTTGGGCTTAAACAATATGGAACAAAGGGAAATGCAGTATTCTTCGTGAACCTTTTCTCAGGCTGTCACTTTAGAAATTGTCAAAAAAATTCTACTCCTCAGAGTTGATCTATTCTCGGTGAATAACATCTCTTGAGTTTCTTCAAATCTCAGAACTTTCACTAAATGATCTATTCTCGGCGAATAGCATTTCTTGAACTTTTCTTGGTTTGGGACCCACAGGCTTCCTAAAACCATCCCCGCCTCCTCTTGGGCTTTGTACAAGGACCCTCCAGCTTCTTAGAAATTCTCATGCCTTCTCTTGGGCTTAATACAAGGACCCTGACGACCTCTTAAAGGTATAAGACATAACTTAGTCATCCTTTGCTAGAGCAGTCTTTCCAGTGTCATATATCAGATTTTAGGGTTGATTCTCATCCCTTAATACCCGTTCCTCCTCTTAAAGGCATCATACAAAAGATAAAACTCTTCCACGCCAGTAGACTTGAACGGTCTAATCCCCTTGAGTCTCAAAGACATTCTCAAGTTCCCTACAAATACAGGGAGAAACTTTGGTTACTCTTGACCAATCTCCAGCAGAGCTAATCCCAGTCTCTCTCCCAAAAATCCCAAATCAGAACCTCAAGGCATCTGATACCTCAACTCTTCTGGAATCTTCATCAAGAGTTGATTCCCCACTTGGACCTTCCTCGGGATCTCAATTATCCCCGGCGAAAGCTAGCTTCCTCTTAGGCTTTGTATAATGACTTTTCCTCAGCAAAGTTAGCCTCCTCTTGGGCTTTGTACAATGATTCTCCCCAGCTGAGGTAACCTTTTCAGACTCTCTTGTTGAGTCAATTACTTTTCAGACTCTCTTGTTGAGTCAATTACTTTTCAGACTCTCTTGTTGAGTCGATTACCTTTCAGACTCTCTTGTTGAGTCACTCACCCTTTCAGACTCTCTCGTTGAGTCAATCACCTTTTCAGACTCTTTTGTTGAGTCAACCCTTTTTTAGCCTCAATCTCGGGCTTTGTACGAGACAGATAAAAACACTTTCTTGTTGAGTCCATCTTTTCCTGCCTCCTCTTAGGCTTGATATAAAGATTTTCCCTAGCAGGAGCTAGCCTCATCTCAAGTTGTGTAGAATAATTTCTCCAGCTTGTTCAGCCACAATCCGGGGCTTTGTACAGGACAGATAAAAGCACTATCTTGTTGAGTCAAACCCTTTTAGCCTCAATCTTGGGCTTTTTACAAGACATAAATCTTCATCTCTTAAGCTTGGAACATATATCTTCCCCAGTAAAGTCATTTTCTCCCAGCCTTCTTTTAGGCTTTTAGGAATGATTTCCCAAGCAGAGTCAAACTCTTTTCAGCCTCAATCTTGGGCTTTGTACAAGACAGATAACACTCTCCAGCAAGAGTCAAACCCATTTCAACTTTAATCTTGGGCTTTGTACAAGACACATACAAATCTTCCCGGCGGATTCAAAATCCCTTTTAGCCTCAATCTTGGGCTTTGTACAAGACAAATAGAACATTTTCCCCAGAAAAGTCAAGCTTTTAGCCTCCTCTTAGGCTTTGTATAATGATATCCCCAAAGAGTCAGTCTCTTTTTTTTTTGCCTCAATCTTGAGCTTTGTACAAAACACCAATATATACACTCTCTTGTTGAGTCGGTCTTATCCAGCCTCCTATTAGGCTTTGGGTAAGGATTCCCCCCAGTGGAGTCAATCAACCTCTTAGCTTCAACCTTGGACGTTGATCAAGCCACACAAAAATCAACAATCCCTCTTTAGAGATGACAAATTCTCTCACAGTCAAACCTTTAGCTTCAGTCTTGGGCTTTGAACAAGACACAAATAAACCTTTTAGCTTCAATCTTGGGCTTTGAACAAGACACCAAAACATCATCTTTTTCCTCCCTTAGAATAGGGGGAACTACGATTGCTTTGATTTCCCTGTCTCGTTTAAACGTGAATACGTAGGCTTAAGATTGCGAAATCTTAGCGAGCATACTAAATCAAAAACTTTAGGTCCAGTACCTTCATACATCAGTCAAAGACTTTGGGTTTCATACCTTAGTCATCCTTCATCCCCATTTTCCACAGAGAACATCAACTCACTCACTCACTCATACTTCCCAAGAAACTTTCCCAACCCATTAATGGATAAACACTATCAAGTACAAAGCGAAACATAAAGCTAATATCCTGTGGATAACCACATATAGGATGGGTAATTGACAACTCCCTATTGTATAACCTGACCCCGACTCCCCAAATCTCTTTTAAGCGTTTGTTCAGTTAAACATTCGCGTACAAGGTTAGTTTTAGATAGCTTCCCTTTCCCTTCCAGCTTCATGGGATAAATAAGAAATCAAAAAGTAGCACCTCCTCCTACCATTGCGATGAGGAAAACCCAGCGATAAGGTGGTCGCGTCACCGACAAAAATCGCTCGCTACACTATGACAATCGGTTTTACTTGTGTATTTTCTCAAAATTTCAAATTCAGACAAGCAGATGACAATCGATTATTGCCTTATTGTCGTACAGAAACAATCAATTATTCCTTATGAAAATTGTCCTCAATCATCCATTGTTGCTTTACAATCTTTAAAAATAAAAATGTGCATTCAATGGGAGTTGAACCCAAACTCCTTACCAATGGGCCAAGCTTTCCATTTCTTTTGTACTCTTGAACAAGGCTTATTTATATAGTAATTGAATGGTGTATTTAATGTTTATGTCCTATATTTTAGAATTGAATTACACGAATATGTGGACTTTCGTAAAAGATAATACTTGGTGAGTAAGTAACCCTAGGGTTAGAAATAACCTTAAGGCAAAAAGATCGAATATAAGTAGAATGTCACATTTCCTATGACCTAGGGAGCTTACGAGATTGTATGATATCTTAAGTAGAATTTTGATTCCTACGTCTTGGCTAATTGGTAGTTCGAAACGTAGTAGAGTAAGTCTCGAGGTAGGATAAGAACGACCCAGTCAATTCCTTAGGGCAGTTAGTAAGACCCGAATGTGGAGGCGACCATATCAAATCCTGAGGGTAGTAAGAACCAAAAGTGGAAGCGACATAACACATTCTTGGGGAAAAACAAAAATCCCAAAAGCGGACGCGGTGGGAACTATTTATTTGTTACATAAAAATGCCACTTCAGCGGACACACTTCCTAAACCTAGTCGGCATAAAAATGCCATTTATGCGAACATGTCATCACATAGGAAAGGCTCGTCGGACTGGTTGAAGACCAATGTCGACCACCTCAACATGGGAACAGACGAGGGGCATGTCCCCGAACATCAACGTTCAAAGGCAGTTGTCCACGAGGGTATCTCAAATCATCACTCTTCCTTAGAGCAAAGACTTGGGGGGCTCCTGTTCTGGACTGGGCAGGCGCTTGGCCCACAGTAGGGCAAGGGCCAATCCAGTCCAGCTCTTGACAATGCCCAATAGTCAGAAACTAGTCGTTGGCCAGAAACTAGCCGTTGGGCACAATATGATCGTTGAGGAGGTCCCCCTCACGCGCTTGACGGTTCACGCGACCAACTGTCTCCCCAGATCTCACAGAAACAGTTGGACCAAGTCAAAGGGTCACGCGCCTGACCCTCCATTTGACAGTCCCCCATTGGTCGACCAGATATTTTGGCCACATGAGAGACCTTGGCCCCGCACTGGGGGTTACTTCTATAAATACTCTCTCATGAGAGAGGGGTTGACCATTATTCAATACTTGAAATCATACCTCAGTACTTGCTTTTCTCTCTTGTCCAATCACTTACTTTGACATCGGAGTACCTTGCAAGTACAACCCCCTTTCCTCTCCTACAAGCATCTGACCTACGCGAAGGCCACGACGATCCATTCTGATCACCTCAGATAAAAAATAATCTTATATTATCTTATTCAAATGTACACTTTATATTGCAATATGGACCTTATTTATAGGACTTAAAGGAGATTGAAAGTCTCAGCTATTAATAGGAAATAGGACAATGAAAAGAAGAATAAGAATGAACATCCATTTTTATCTTTATTCATAACACTATTTATGTTATTTACTATCAATTATATTAATTAAGTTTTATGTTATATTAATTGGATGACTTAAATATACTATTAATTATATATTTTGCGACCATTTAATATTACAATAATATATGTGACAAATCCGTTTGGCATCAAATGTAATTGTCTAATTTTTATTTGAAAACAAAATATCAAAAAAGTTGTAAAAACCAACAACATCTAAAACAATAAAAAATAAATAATTACAATAAAACATAAACATAGTTTTAAAGTAAAGAATAAAACAAAACAAAAATGCACCTAAACAAATACTTTGTTTGCTTGAATTTGGTGGGAAAACGGGTCGGACTTGTCAAACCGACCATTTAACTTGTTATTTTCGGTGGGTTGATATCAAAATTTCACCAGATTTCACTACTAGACTTCATTTTATTTGCTAGATTTTTTGGTTGGATTTATTTTAAAATTTATTTTATTTTAATATTTGTTTAATGTTATTAAATTTATCTTGAGATTTATTTTAGGTTGAAAAAGCTGTTTAATTTTAAGATTTATTTAATTTTATTGGTTTTATATTGATGATATTGGTGCTATTAGTTTTGATATTAAATTTATTAATTAAGTAGATGGTGTTGAATATATATATATATATATATATATATATATATATATATATATATATATATATATATATATATATATATTCAAACTGTTGTCATTTTTGTTCTGAGTCGATCAAATGTCTAATTCATTTTAAAGTCACTCCACTCAATCCAATGTATAAAGTTAATCTTCATAATAAATGTTGAAGAAATTTCTAAAATATTAAATTGATAAATATTAATGGTTATATTAACAAAATAAATGGTCAAAAGTTGCAACTGTCTAGAATAGAACCAGAGACCCTATAATGATTGGGTGTGTGGTCAAAGGTGCAACCACCAGATCAACACAACTTTTCATGAAAATGTTTGTTGTTATTGATTACAATGGTATGGTCATGTTGGAATCAAATGAAACATTGTTTCTCCACACCAATCGGTACAAGTTTTCTTATAAATAGATATACTTACCAGCCATAAAATAGACACAAAATTACTTGTTTCAAGTGACAAAATTATATTTAAGTCATTCTTTTATTTTTCTAGTGCACAAGAATAAATAATGGAACTTTATTCTGTAAAATATCGTTGATCGATATGCTTAATCACTACAAGAAAATTGGCAAGTTGCGACGGTTAATATTGGCAGATTACGGCGGTTTGAACCGCCACAATTTACTAGTCGCGGCGGTTTTGCTTCTGTCACGAAAACGTGTGTCGCCAGGCTATATCGTGACGGTTCCTAAAACCGCCACTCTAACCGTCGTTCTATGTCGCGGCGGGTAAGGAACTGTCGTAAATTGAAAATTGCGGCGGTTAAAACCGCCATAAATATATGTTTTTTGTTATCCAAAAATAAAAAACCATAGGTATTTCCAAAGGTAAATCCGCAGGAAATGTAAAATCCGCAGGTAATTCCGCAGCTAATATATTCTAAAATTAAAAAAAAATCAAATGAACTTTTATAAGAACATTGATATTATTAGTGGTTGACTCCAGGACACAAGCTCTATAGGAAGCCAGATTCTTACTCGTCATTCAACATTACAAATAAGATGATTAAAAAAGATATAATTGTGCTTTTTAGAATGTCTCTAATTTGCTGAATAACCAGTTTTCATTTCACAACACATACTGAAAATAAAAAGTCTTAAATCATTACATATACTCATAAGAGAGTACTTATTACAACAATCACAGAGAAACTCAAACATCAAACATTTTTACTAAAACTATAATCACATGGCCGAAACACCACGAACTCGCAGTTTGGAACCCAAATGAAATTATCTGCAGGAAGAACTTCCCGGCAAAACACCAAGAACCTGAAATGAAACATGACCGTGTCCCCAATGAGAAGTATCCATATGACAAACAGCAATAGCTTCAACCATATCACCATTATCACCGACAAGTGAGACTCTATATAACCTATTCTCACTTTCTTGACTATGACAGTAATAAACAGCATAAGGGCAAGCGAGACTCTATATAACCTATTCTCACTTTCTTGTCACAAATATTGTCTTAGAGTCATTTCTTGATTCAATCTTGCTATAAGATCTTCCACATCTATTTTTTCCGTGGCCACTCTTCTGCTGCTGTGTATTAAGAACTCTATTGTGATTCAGTAGTTAGATGGTTATGTGAAACACTCTAGAGCAAAGTGGAGACAAAAAGAAAGAAAGAAAGAAAGCATAAACCATTCATGAGATAATAAGGAAATTATGCCCTAAATATAAGCATAGCAAAACAATTATTAGACTAAACTTAAAGTTCTATGAAGGAATTCAACCTGGAAGAGAATCCAAGCATGCAGATTATACAAGGCACCTTTCAAGATTCAATAGGACAAGCTTATGTAATCCTGGAATGAACCAAGACAACATTGAAAACAGAAGAAAAACAACCATTGAACAATGAAACATGATATTTCTTTAACAGGTAAGCAGTGAAATCCTACACTGGCACTAGGATGTACAACTTAACAATATATATTATTGAAAATATTTTATTATAAATTGTTAGGTTGAAGAAAATCTTGTTATATAGAAATGGGATTCCTAGTAGAAACATCAATCACCCCTTGCATCATTATACACAACCACAAATACTTTGATGATAATGAAAATTTGGGGTTGAACCTAACACAAACGAGCATTATTACACAGAAATAAGAAACACATGAACACAATGACCCATAAACTTGGTGTAAGCTAATCATATAATCTCTAATGCTCTAAAAAAGAACAATACAAGGCAGGGTATGACGCTTCTTAATAAACTGATGCAAAAATCAGTGACGTTACTACATGAAATCTCTAGACATGTCATGCTTGCAAGTACTGGAAGCATATTGAATCAAATAGATGTATAATTAGTTACTTAAATATGTGTAAAATAAGATAACAATGATGTCTTCTATAAATACAATGATACACTGACAAGTATATGGTTGCCAAACACAATTTTTGCAATCTGTTTTTTCTAGAGAAATAAAATATTTTGTAGATTTTCGCTCAAGGTAGTTCAACTTTACTTGGGTGGAATGTGTGTAGGTTCTTAAAATGAAGTCAATAACCTGAATATGAACTATTCAATAGTGTAAATACACTAATAGTATAGAAGAAAGTATCGACAATAAAACTTCTGTAAACTTTTGAGCTATTGTACAAAAGGGTTGCAAGCTGCAACAAACCTAATAGAGGCTTCATATTAGAATCTGTTATGCAATTACACCACTTCATATTGAGAGATTCCAACTAAGTTAAACCTAAAAAATATGGACCAAATAATTTGATTGAATTTATGAAGAAATCAATTTTCGGTTTCTATCCATGCTGCACACAAATACTGTAAGAAAATTTTATTCTTCTATTTAAGATGAATAAAAGACAAAGCAAAGATGCCAAGGGACCAACACCCAACTGCAGATATAAGAAAGAAATAGGAATAGGCATAAATACAGGAAAATAAAGAATATCACTGATATAATCCAGTCCATGATATGAAATTTGGTCACAATAATTTAGATTTAAGGAAATGAGACTTTGGCAATTTTTAAGGTAAGTCAATCCAAAATTAGTGACATCTAGGGATGGCAATGGGCAGGGTATGGGTAGGGTACTATAGTACCCGTCCCCATACCGGAAGTTGAAAAAAATCCCCGTACCCGAGCCCATACCCGCTTGGGTATCAAAATTGGCACCCGTCCCCGTACCCTATGGGTATATAAGTGCCCGTTACCCGTACCCGTTACCCGCATTTCTAATAAAAATAAATATATCAAGTATAAAATATCATAATATTTTAAGTTTTTATAAATATTAAAAAGTTTTTAAAAATTTGTATTGTTGAATTATGAAATAAATGATCACTTATATTAAATATATAGTAGTTTAAAATTGATTTTTTTATAAATTTTATAAACATTTATTTTTATATAATAATATAAATTAAAATATACAAATATATATTGTGCGGGTATGGGGCGGGCTGGGTACTAAGGTGCCCATCCCCGCAACCATCCCCGCTTATTTAAGTGGGTAATTACCCGAGCCCGTACCCGTACCCATTTTTGCGGGTTTTTACCCTACCCGTTGTGGGTAATTTTGTGGGTACCCAGTGGGGATGGGCCAAATTGCCATCCCTAGTGACATCATATCCAGAAAGATCTACCGAGAGTAAAGATGAACCCAGAGACGAGATGACATCCATCCAAGAATCATCAACACCAGCATATTCTCCCAAGTATATATTCTAGAAGTAGTAATTAAGAGATAAAACTAACCACTTAGATCAAGGAGACATGATGAGTCAGGTTCATAATTGATCTAATATGATTTACCTGGAGAGAACAATCTCTAAAAGCTTCACGAGAACCACCAGTAAGACGTCAAGAGTAGACCAAATTAATTAAGAATTGCTGACTTATATCACGTGGCAGGGTAGAAATGTGTTATGTCTATCCAAATCCTATGTCAAATAAAGATTGCATTGTGACTTAGACCAAAACATAGAGTCTGGATGGACAATGAAAACATATCATTAAACATTACCTCGCTTATTTTCTGGACACATAAATCTAGCAGTGATGGACATTCTCCTTTTTGTGCACATAAATCCATGGATGGATTAGAAAATGATGATGTCCACTGTAACACCCCATTTTAATTTATTTAATCGTCGTGTGGTATTTTTGTTGTTTGTCCTTGTTTAGGGGGTGTGTAGTTGAGCTTGTAAGCGTAGTGTCCTTAACGGAACGGGATAATAGAGGTGTCAGAATACTAATAAAGTAGTAATGAATAAAGTGGTGACATATTTAGTAGTAGTAGAAGGAGGTATATTATTAGTATTATTATTATTATTATTATTATTATTACTACTACTACTAATATTATTATTAATATAATTATTAAAGAAAATCAGATTTTTATGTAAAATTAGAGTAGTAGTAGTAAAGGGGAGAGAAAAATAGGATAGAAAATAGAAAGAAAGAAGAAGAAGAGAGAAGGAAGAGAAAAGAGAAGAGAAAACGGAAGAAAAAGCTTGGAATCATCAATCTTCACAAGAACTTGAGGTAAGGGTGGGATTCTTGATCATTATGGGTTTAGATAATGGTGTCAATGAGTAGAATACCATGCTATGAGGATTGGGTTGGATTTCCATAATTTTGAATGTTAGGGTTTTGTGTAAAAAACTATGTAGTGATGTTGGAAATCATGTTTTATGAAGTTTGTTGGATAACCCATGATAGAACCATGTTAATAGACCTCTATTGGCTGTTTGGGTATGGTTTTGAGGGTGAATTTGTGGTTTGGAAGTTGCTGTCAAAAAGGGATATTTTTCTGCATAACGTAGAGCCCGCTTAGCGCGGTAGGCGCGCTTAGAGCGGTCTGAAGAAATTTCTCCTCTTCCAGGCAGTGAGTAGCGCGCTTAGCATGGGTGGGGCCCGTTTAGCGCGACCTGGAACTGAAAAAAAATATTGTTTATAATATGGATTTTTGTCGATTATGGGAATTAATTGGAATTACGTGAATTATGTAAAACGGGACTTTTGAAATTCTGGAAGCTTCAAGTGGTGAACTAGTGAGAAAACTTAATATCAATGGTAGTAACGAATGATTAAAAATGGAATTTGGGGTGGACTAATTAGATAATTAACTAATTAGGCCCACGTGAGGTATCCTCCTTAATTGTGTGTATTATGATGATTTGATTGAACAGTTGACGTAATACTAGTGTGTATTACGGTGAGTATGTATCTCACGTGTGATCAAGTGGATCGTGAAGAGGTATAGTTGTTATTATACTTATGTTTTGTGCATCATATGTGTCATGCATTTCATGATGTGTCTGGTGGAGACAGCTAGGTGGGAATCCATGATGGGTGCCTAGTATTGTCCGGACTCCAATGTGGAGTTGGATGGAGATAAATCATTGCTCAGTGGGAGTGTATGTGATTTATCCGGATTCCATTAGGAATCGGGTTCGATTGAATGAACCAGGGTGTGTGGTGCCAGGAGATAAATCATTGCTCAGTGGGAGTGTATGTGATTTATCCGAATTCCATTGGGAATCGGGTTCGATTGAATGAACCATAGTGGGTGGCTCCACTTGCATTGCGTCTGTGTCTTTGAGTCACATTGCATTGTTTATGTCTTTGTTGGATTATAATTGAAAGTGACAAGTATGTCGTGAATGTACGCCTATTATGTGTGATTGCTTGATTTCTACTCCTTAGCATGTATTTTACACCGCTAATTATTGAATGTAGTTCTCACCCCTTTGTTGTTTCTTGTGTCCGTGCTTCTTGGGAAGTACAGATAATCCAGGTACTTGAGTATTGCATGGAGTGCGTGTTGCCTGATCGAGTCTTAGGAGTCGCTCTGATACGTAACACGGGATAATGGGAATTTCATCTTTTTGTTGCTCTTTTGATTATTTTGTTATGTAATATTACTTACTTTAAAACATGGTGAACCACGATATTATGTGGACTTTGCTTGTGTAAATATTTCATTCCGCTGTTTTAACTTATTTTGAAAAGACAAAAAAAAAGTTAATGAAGTAAATAGATAAAACTCAGGTTATGTTTTTCTTGGTGTGACATCCCAATTGTTAAGGGAACTCTGATTATTTTGGTATTATTTGTATTTTTTTTTTGATTGGGAAATTAGGGTGTTACAATTGGTATCAGAGCAGGTCGGTCCGTCCGGGCAGATGTTGTAGTGGAGTCTGTCCTTAGAATAGGAGTAGGTTTGTGTGTTCTTCTAACCGTGTGGTGATTGTTGAATAGTATGGTAGGGAGGAATGATACTGCTCTTGCTGCTGCACTGCAAGCTATGGTGCAGGCAGTGTAGAACAATAATCAGATTGCTGGGGAGGCGTAGTTTCGTAACTTAGAGAGGTTTCAGAGTAATAAGCCGCCTACTTTTGAGGGTGGTATTCTTGATCCTGAAGCGGCACAGAAGTTGCTTAAGGCTATTGAGTAGATCTTCAGGACCATGGGATGTAATGAAGCTCAGAAAGTGCAGTTTGGCACTCATATGCTGGAAGGCGAAGATGAAGCCTGGTGGGATAATAGTCGTCAGAGGTTGGAAGCTGCGGGTACTCTTGTTACTTGGGCAGTGTTTCAGGGTGAGTTTCTGCAAAAGTATTTCCCGGAAGATATTCGCAGTGCGAGGGAGATTGAGTTCTTGGAACTGAAATAGGGTACCATGACTGTTGTTGAGTATGCTGCTCGGTTTGAGGAGTTGGTGCAATATTGTGCTCACTACAATACCGACGAGGCTATGACTTCAAAATGCTTGAAGTTTGAGAATGGGTTGCGTCCTGAGATCAAACAGGGCATTGCTTGTCAGAAGATAAGGAGCTATCCAGAACTGGTAAGCAAAAGCCGGATCTATGATAATGATAACAGGGCCTGGATTGCTCATTACAAAGCCTTGAGTAACCGGAAGGGTAAGCAGAGGTATGGGGGTACGCCTTATAGTCCTCCAGCTGAGAAAGGGAAACAGAAAGCCGCTGTGGGAAAGAAACTAAGTGGGGGAGAAAAGGCTCATAATCCTACCAAGTGTTTCAAATGTGGTGGCACGGGTCATCGTGCTAATGATTGTCAGAGTGAGGAGAAGAAGTGCTTCGAGTGTGGACGACGAGGTCATGTGGTGGCAAATTGAAGGGCTACTATACCTACCTTTTATAACTGTGGAGAACAAGTCATATTAGCACTCACTGTCAGAAGCCTAAGAAATCTCAAACAAGTGGAAGGGTGTTCGCATTGGTAGGAGCCCAGTCTACCGGTGATGAGTGTTCCATCAAAGGTACTTGTTTTATCAATGTCATTCCTTTGATTGCTATCATTGACACAGGTGCAACCCACTCGTTCTTTTCTGTTGATTGTGTGAAGACATTAGGAATTGTGTCGTCTACTCTGGACCAGAGGATGACTATTGAAACTCCATCTATTGGTTCTGTGGTTACTTCTTTGGCATGCTTGAATTGTCCGTTAACTATTTTTGGTAGAGAATTCAGAGTAGACTTGATTTGTCTGCCACTCAGTAATCTGGATATCATTTTGGGAATGAATTGGTTAGAATTCAACCGAGTTTACATTGATTGCTTTAGGAAGAGGTTGTTGTTCCTTACTCCTGAAGAGGAAGCGTTGGCTAATTATTTGTCTACTAAGGAATTGAGAACCTTGTTAGAAGACGAAGCTAAGATGTTTGCGGTGGTCGCCTGGTTATCAGTGTAAAGTAATACATCAGTTAATGAGTTACCGGTGGTATGTGAATTTCCTGAAGTGTTTCCGGATGATATTACTGAATTGCCTCCGACGAGAGAAATTGAATTTACTATTGATCTTGTTCCTGGTACCAGACCTATATCTATGGCACCATACAGGATGTCGGCGTCGGAATTGGCAGAGTTGAAATTTCAAATCAGAGAATTGCTTGATAAGAAGTTTATTAGGCCAAGTGTGTCGCCGTGGGGAGCTTCAGTGTTGTTGGTGAAAAAGAAGGATGGTAGTATGCATTTGTGCTTCGATTACCTTCAGTTGAATAAGGTGACCATTAAGAATAAGTATCCACTTCCAAGGATTGATGATTTAATGCATCAGCTTGTGCGGGCTCGTATTTTCAGTAAAATTGATTTGAGGTCGGGTTACCATCAGATTAGAGTGAAGGAAGGTGATATTCAGAAGACTGCGTTCGGAACTCGCTATGGATATTACGAATATGCAGTGATGCCTTTCGGAGTGTCTAATGCGTCGGGTGTGTTTATGGAATATATGAACCGTATTTTTCATTCTTACCTGGATCAGTTTATTGTGGTAATCATTGATGATATATTGGTTTACTCCAAGTCTGAAGAGGATCATACCGAACACTTGAGGATTGCATTGCACGTGTTGAAGGATAATAAATTATTTGCAAAGTTCTCAAAATGTGAATTTTGGTTGAAGACTGTGAGTTTCTTGGGTCATGTTATTTATGGTGATGGCATAGCAGTAGATCCATCTAAAGTAAGTGCAGTGCTTCAGTGGGAACCTCTGAAGACTGTAGTAGAAATTAGAAGCTTCTTGGGTTTGGCAGGTTATTACCGAAGATTTATCGAAGGATTTTCTAATTTGGCGTTACCGTTGACTCAGTTAACTAGAAAGAGTCAAGCTTTTGTTTGGGATACGGCGTGTGAGGGAAGTTTCGAAGGATTGAAAAAGAAATTGACTACAACACCAATATTGATTCTACCAAATCCAAATGAACCTTTTGTAGTGTATTGTGATGCGTCTAAGATGAGATTAGGCGGAGTGTTAATGCAAGATGGCAAGGTGGTGGAATATGCTTCACGACAATTGAGGGTGCATGAGAGGAATTATCCTACTCATGATCTTGAATTAGCTGCGGTAGTTTTTGTATTGAAAATTTGGAGGCATTACTTGTATGGATCAAAATTTGAAGTATTCAGTGATCACAAGAGTCTGAAGTATTTGTTTGATCAGAAGGAATTGAATATAAGGCAGAGAAGATGGTTAGAGTTCTTGAAGGACTATGATTTTAATTTGAGTTACCATCTGGGGAAAGCTAATGTGGTAGCGGATGCTCTAAGTCGAAAGACAATTCATATGTCAGCATTAATGATAAAAGAAATGGAATTAATTGAACAGTTCAGAGACTTGAGTATGGTTTGTGAAACTACACCAGAAAATATTAGATTGGGTATGCTTAAAGTGAATAATGACGTTTTGGATGCAATTAAGGAAAATCAGAGGCTTGATGTGAAGCTAGTGGACTTAATGCCTACAGGAGGAGATGATCCTGATAGTGAGTTTAAGGTGGATAAGGGTGGTGTACTGAGATTCCGGGGCAGGATTTGCGTGCCAGATAATGTGGAATTGAGAAAAGCGATCTTAGAGGAGAGTCACCAGAGTAGCTTGAGTATTCATCCGGGAGCCACTAAAATGTACCAAGACTTGAAGAAGTTATTTTGGTGGTCAGGTATGAAGAGAGATGTAGCTCAGTTCGTTTATGCTTGTTTGACATGTCAGAAGTTAAAAGTGGAGCATCAGAAATCTTCGGGGTTGATGCAATCGTTGGAGATTCCAGAATGGAAGTGGGATAGTATTACTATGGGTTTTGTTACTGGTTTACCAAATACGGCGAGAGGCTTTGATTCTATTTGGGTAGTGGTGGATCGACTTACGAAATCCACACATTTTATACCAATTAATATCAGTTTTCCGTTGTCAAAACTGGCGGAGATTTATATCAGATTGATTGTGAAGCTGCATGGTGTTCCGTCGAGCATAGTGTCGGATAGAGATCCGAGGTTTACTTCAGAATTCTGGAAAAGTTTGCAGGAAGCTTTGGGTTCCAAACTGAAGTTGAGTTCGGCTTATCATCCACAGACCGATGGTCAGTCGGAGAGGACTATTCAGTCGTTAGAGGATTTGTTGAGAACCTGTGTGTTAGAGAAAGGTGGTGCGTGCGATGCTCATTTGCTATTGATTTAGTTCACGTATAATAATAGTCACCATTCTAGTATTGGGATGGTACCTTTCAAAGCCTTGTATGGTAGGAGGTGTAGGACACCTCTGTGTTGGTATGAAACTGGTGAGAATATTGTGTTTGGGCCAGAGATTGTGCAACATACTACTAAGACAATTCAGATGATCCGTGAAAAGATGAAAGTGTCTCAGAGTAGACTGAAAAGTTATCATGATAATCGGAAGAAAGATTTGGAATTCAGCGAAGGTGACCATGTATTCCTGAGAGTCAACCCGGTGACCGGTGTTGGACGTGCATTGAAATCAAAGAAGTTGGATCCTAAATTCATTGGACCGTATCAGATCTTGCAAAGAGTGGGTGCAGTTGCTTATAGAGTGGCGTTGCCGCCGGAGCTTTTGAACTTGCATGACGTATTCCACGTGTCGCAACTTCGGAAGTATGTGCCAAATCCATCTAATGTTATCCAGAGAGATGAAGTGTATATTCGAGATAATCTTATTGTGGAAACGAGGCCGATAAGAATCGAGGATTGTAAGATGAAGCAACTTAGAGGAAAAGAGATTCCTCTAGTGAGAGTAGCTTGGGGAGGAGCTGCTGGCGGAAGTGTGGCCTGGGAATTGGAAAGTAAGATGCCAGAGTCGAATCCGAAATTTTTCCATTAGGTACATTTTCGAGGACGAAAATATTTTAAGTGGGGGAGAGTTGTAACACCCCATTTTAATTTATTTAATCGTCGTGTGGTATTTCTGTTATTTGTCCTTGTTTAGGGGATGTGTATTTGAGCTTGTAAGCATAGTGTCCTTAACGGAACGGGATAATAGAGGTGTCGGAATACTAATAAAGTAGTAATGAATAAAGTGGTGACATATTTAGTAGTAGTAGAAGGAGGTATATTATTAGTATTATTATTATTATTATTATTATTATTATTATTATTATTATTATTATTACTATTATTATTATTATTATTATTATTATTATTAAAGAAAATCAGATTTTTATGTAAAATTAGAGTAGTAGTAGTAAAGGGGAGAGAAAAATAGGATAGAAAATAGAAAGAAAGAAGAAGTAGAGAGAAGGACGAGAAAAGAGAAGAGAAAAAGGAAGAAAAAGCTTGGAATCATAAATCTTCACAATAAATTGAGGTAAGGGTGGGATTCTTGATCATTATGGGTTTAGATAATGGTGTCAATGAGTAGAATACCATGCCATGAGGATTGGGTTGGATTTCCATAATTTTGAATGTTAGGGTTTTGTGTAAAAAACTATGTAGTGATGTTGGAAATCATGTTTTATGAAGTTTGTTGGATAACCCATGATAGAACCATGTTAATATACCTATATTGGCTGTTTGGGTATGGTTTTGAGGGTGAATTTGTGGTTTGGAAGTTGCTGTCAAAAAGGGATATTTTTCTGCATAACGCAGAGCCCGCTTAGCGCGGTAGGCGCGCTTAGTGCGGTCTGAAGAAATTTCGCCTCTTCCAGGCAGTGAGTAGCGCGCTTAGCGCGGGTGGGGCCCGCTTAGCGCGACCTGGAACTGAAAAAAATATTGTTTATAATATGGATTTTTGTCGATTATGGGAATTAATCGGAATTACGTGAATTATGTAAAACGGGACTTTTGAAATTCTAGAAGCTTCAAGTGGTGAACTAGTGAGAAAACTTAATATCAATGGTAGTAACGAATGATTAAAAATGGAATTTGGGGTGGACTAATTAGATAATTAACTAATTAGGCCCACGTGAGGTATCCTCCTTAATTGTGTGTATTATGATGATTTGATTGAACGGTTGTCGTAATACTAGTGTGTATTACAGTGAGTATGTATGTCACGTGTGATCAAGTGGATCGTGAAGAGGTATAGTTGTTATTATACTTATGTTTTGTGCATCATCTGTGTCATGCATTTAATGATGTGTCTGGTGGAGACAGCTAGGTGGGAATCCATGATGGGTGCCTAGTATTGTCCGGACTCCAATGCGGAGTTGTATGGAGATAAATCATTGCTCAGTGGGAGTGTATGTGATTTATCCGGATTCCATTGGGAATCGGGTTCGATTGAATGAACCAGGGTGTGTGGTGCCAGGAGATAAATCATTGCTCAGTGGGAGTGTATGTGATTTATCCGAATTCCATTGGGAATCGGGTTCGATTGAATGAACCATAGTGGGTGGCTCCATTTGCATTGCGTCTGTGTCTTTGAGTCACATTGCATTGTTTATGTCTTTGTTGGATTATAATTGAAAGTGACAAGTGTGTCGTGAATGTGCGCCTATTATGTGTGAATGCTTGATTTCTACTCCTTAGCATGTATTTTACACTGCTAATTATTGAATGTAGTTCTCACCCCTTTGTTGTTTCTTGTGTCTGTGCTTCTTGGGAAGTACAGATAATCCAGGTACTTGAGTAGTGCATGGAGTGCGTGTTGCCTGATCGAGTCTTAGGAGTCGCTCTGATACGTAACACGGGATAATGGGAATTTCATCTTTTTGTTTCTCTTTTGATTATTTTGTTATGTAATATTACTTACTTTAAAACATGGTGAACCACGATATTATGTAGACTTTGCTTGTGTAAATATTTCATTTCGCTGTTTTAACTTATTTTGAAAAGACAAAAAAAAAAGTGAATGAAGTAAATAGAAAAAACTCAGGTTATGTTTTTCTTGGTGTGACATCCCAATTGTTAAGGGAACTCTGATTATTTTGGTATTATTTGTATATTTTTGTTGATTGGGAAATTGGGGTGTTACATGCACCATTACAAACTCCCATATTTGCAATATTTCCTTGAAAAATCCTCTTCTAATATTATCTTCATCATCCCGTTCTTGCTTTCGAGAACACGCTCCACACATAGAAGAAATATCTAGTAATCAAAATATTCACTACAAAAGAAGTAGAATGCTAGTATCATCCACTAAATAATAAAAAATGCATGTATGAAACCAAATTCACCCTGTCGAAGAGAAATAATACATTTTATTAGCCAAATTGATCATTCAGGAAATTTCCATATTTTGTCTTATCATAAGCAAGATTCCACAACATATATTAGCAAACATATATAAATTTCCCTAGTAAAAAACCAAGTGATTCTATCACACAAACATTAAAAGTGTTTTTTGACCCAAAATAAAAACTAAAAATAAAGGAAAAAAAACTTTCACATCGCTTGGTGAACCTGGACGGAGACGAGTTCCTGTCGTCGTCATCATTGTCGGTTCAATAAAAACTAGCCCCACCGTCTTTCTCCCTCTACCACCGTCTCGAATCTCTCTGGCTATTTTAACACACACACACACTCTTTGCGTCAACAGAAGTCTCGTTTTGGGTCGTTGAGATTGAAATGTTTTACAGTTTATTTAGAAGAATAAAAATGATTCAGGGTTTGAAATTGAAAGCGGGTGCGTCACCGGAAGGAACACACTTCTGCAAAGCCATATCCCTGCAAAACATCAGAGGATCATGTAAAGCACCAATCTAAAAAAAAACACCCTAACGTTTACAAAATTATGATAGTAAAATCAAAAGGTAATTATCACAAATGATTAGATAGAAAAGAAACAACTAGCAAATAGCCAATATTCTAACATTGAATTCATTCACTACTATAACATTTTGTACTCACCCGATTCACCTCTCCATCAATAAAAATACGTTGAGTAATCACCACCTGCAAAAAAAACATGAATAATTATTTAGTAATTTCATCGAACAGTTGGTACTCATCGAACCGGTAGTTTGGAAATAAAAGAGACAAAACCTAAATCCCAAAATCAAAACAAACAAAATCGATAAATGATTTTATGGGCATTAAAACGAATAAACCCTAAATCCCCAATCGAAGCAAATTTCTTCAGAGAAATAAAAAACATAAAAACACCAATAAAAAGTACCTTCACTGATTTTCTTTGTACATGAGATGTGGGATAAGAATGATTTTGCAGTTATGAGATTAGATCGAATAAGAACTTTTTTCAATTTTAGGAAAATGGAATATGGTTTCAAATTGGATGGAAAAATGATAAGGTTTTACGATTCAAAAAGAAAACAAAAGCGCGGTAGAAATTAGAAGTCGCAGAATCATAGGTGTAACACCCCGATTTGTTTAATTGTATTTATTTATTTCATTTATGTGAATTTTGTGAAATGTGTGAATTTATTGTATTTTACCTGCTAATTGAGTTAATTGACTAATTTCTCTGATAGGTAAAATATTTGCAATAATTTATAATTTCTTTTCAACTTTTATTTCATGAAATATATTTCATCGGTAGGTTTATGTTTTATCGCTTTTTGAGAGCGTTTGCGAGATATTTGGGCTGAGGGGTATTTTGGTCTTTTTGCTTGGTTATTTTCATAAAATAGAAATTAGAGAGAAAAAGAGAGAAAATAGAAAGAAGGAAAAAGAGAAGAGAGAAAGGAAGAGAAGGGAAAAGGAGAGGAAAAGAGGAAAATCGAGAATTCATCCGTTTTAATCGCGATTAATCGGGTAAGGGTGAGAAGTTTCAATTATATCTTGCTTGTGTATGTATATGTGTTGTTTATGTATGTGTTTTGGTTGTTTTTACAATGTTTTCCTTATTGATAAATTGATGAACCATTGTCAGAAATTGATATAAATATGTGTTTGGAAACAATTGCAGGTACTTGTTTTGCTGTTGAAAATGGATTTGGGGATGAAAAATGGGATTTTTGGGGGAAAATTCGCAGAAAAATTATGCAGGAAAAATTCTGGGTTTTCGCTGCCCATATGCATATCAGGAAAGGCAATACGCGTATTGGGTTGGGCAATACGCGTATGGCAAGGAAGGAATGTGGGCAATACGCGTATGGGAGTGGGCAATATGCGTATGGAGTGAGGCAATACGCATATTGGATTTTTAGTGGAACTTTTGGGGAAAATCAGTCTCTGCCCATACGCGTATCACTTTAGGAAATACGCGTATGGATGGGCGAGGGAGCAAGGCAATACGCGTAAGGCTCAGGGCAATACGCGTATGGCCAGTAGGGGTGCAAAATGTTGTCTTTTCGCGATTCCTTTTCTTTTTACTTCCGTAACTTGTGTTCTGATTATCCGTTTTGAACATTCTTGGTATCGTTGGAAAGCTATTGAGATGTTCTTTCTTATTAAAATGTTTTTGAGATTGTTGGCTGATTTAATTATGTCGGGAATTTGGAATTGTGTCGTTTTGTTGACTTTTACTGTTATAATTATGTGTAATTGATGTGTTATCATGCAATGTGCTTTTGATATATATCGTATGACTTGTGTGATGTTATATGATGTAAATGCATGTGATGAAATGTTGTGATGATGGTTTATGGCCTAAGGGCAAGAAAATGCATTGTGTGGTGTTTGATTGTATATGCATGATTATGGGTGTATATGTGAAGATGCATTTGATTATCATGAGTCCTTGTATGCCAAGCATCATGATATGCATCTTGTGATGTCGTGTGCCCTAGTGGGTGTAAGCGATGAAACAGTTCCATAGGGAATCTGCTATAATATCATGTGCCTTATACAAAGAGGTGTGAGCGATGATTATAGACGATCGTGTGCCTTATACAAAGAGGTGTGAGCGATCGGGTCGTGTGCCTTATACAAAGAGGTGTGAGCGATCCATAAACGTCGTGTGCCTTATACAAAGAGGTGTGAGCGACGGGGAACATCGTCTGCCCGACGGGGAGTTACACTAAGTAACAAGCGATGGTTCCAATAGTTCCTGAGTGGACTAGTGGTGAGAATGATGGGTGGATGGTACCGCATATGCATTACATAGAGTCGTTGTGTCGGTCTCTGTGCATTTGCATAAATCATGAATGGATTGATTATGTGTGAGAATCATGAATGGATTGATTATGTGTGGAAATTGTGAATTGATTGATGATGTGTTGAGCTTGTGATAGCATTGGTGATTTGATATGCATTTGTGATAAATGCATTGGTTGTGGATAATATGTTTTATGTTTAGACATATGCTATGTGATGTGGTGGTGTGTTTCCATATGTTATGACTTGGTGTGCCTTATGTGCAAATATGTGAGTATGTTGGATTATTAGATATATGTTATGTATATGTGGAATGCTATATGTATTAGTATGTAATGCTTGTGGTGAGAATAACTAAGCATGTGAATTTATATGTGTTTGCATATTATTATGCAATCTTGATTTAGTTGTTATTTCTCATCCTTCTGCTGTGGTTTGTTGCTTTATGAGGCAATTGCAGATTAGTAGTCTTGGAGGCTTTTGTGAAAATTAGTTATCCATCCGTTTGTCAGTCAGTCTGCTCTGATACGTAACACGGGAGTCGGGGATCGCTTTTGTTATATATGTATACATTTGTTGAATATATTTTGTATTACTTTTGTATGTTATAAAACGATTCATTTTGCAAACCAAGACAGTTATGGATCTTTCCGCTTTATTCCATAACTGAACTTTCATTTTATATGGAAAAAGTTTCCCTTTTAGGTTTGTTCCATTTTGTGTTATGTATCAAAGTTTATGAGAAGGGATTGTGTTTTCTTTATATTGTTGTGACATCCTTGTTTCTGTCGGAAAAATAATTTTTTATTTTACTCTGATTTAATCATGTATTATTTATTCGCGATGGAAATTAGGTTGTTACAATAGGCACGTGAACTGAAAGATTAGTAAACAAAAGCGCGGTAGAAGAACACGACAGATGGTGGAGAATCGTCGTAGAATTTCATCGAGGTCGGATTCTTTAACTGTCGAGGCATATGAATATGAAATTTTTATTTGTAATTTTTCACAAAAAGGTTTTATATAATTATCAATTAATATATTATTTTTAAATTAACATTTTTTTCTTGGATTAATAAAATAGTTTAGGTTATTTAATAAAAATTTTCTAAACAATTTTACTGCTATAACTAAAAATTTTAATTATTAATTGTAATATTTTTTTTGTTTATTTAAATGTGCATATTATAAATTATAAAAGAAAATCAACTATTTAAAAATTAGATTATAATTATTTTTAAAATAAGAAACTATTTGATGTTTGTTTTATAAGAAATGTATAATATTAAGTGAAATATATATTTATAATGTATTAAAAGTTTTGGTTCAAATATCAAAATATAAAAAAATTAATAATTATTTAAAATTCAAAAATAAATAGAAGATAAATGTTATTTTGCATGGTTATATAAATTTAATTACTTTTGTACGGGACAAATTTAAATAGTTGGTAGCCTAAAAACCAACCAAATGATTGCGACGGTTGTACTCCAACTGTCGCAATCTAAGTGTCGCAAAATTACTTTTTTTCTTGTAATGAATGTGAATATGCGATTCATGTTAAGGTTTCCAAAGTATTCTGAAGAGGATTCGCCGGTTAACCCATTTGCATCTAATTTGTCTAAATTGGTGGGGGCGAATTGAACCTAAAGCTTAGTGTAAACACACGCTTTGAAATTTATTTTGTGTAACTTTCATCGTACCGTTTTCATCTTCTTCTTGTTCATGTTTTGCAGCAGCCCCAAACACAAGATCTAACAATCTTTAGGTTCGAATTTCAATTTTGATCCATACTTTATTTATAATTAATGGTAAAATATACAACTTTAAAGAATAATTTATCTTAAGAATCCCAATACGTTTTTATTGTTTTTCATAGAAATTAGAACACCGTGAAAATCCTATAAAAAATCTAAATATAGAAAGTTCCTATGTATAAGAACATGGTTATGAATATTATGATTTTTGGTAATGATGATCAGTTGATATAAAATTTTAAATTTGAAATAATCTATTACTTATATGTATATATATTACGTTATTCATTTGATCATGCAATATCGTTTTGGAAAGAGTGACGCATATATGAATATATGACAAAACTTCCATGGATATGATAGAATGGTCACAGTAGACACAAGGGAATTTAAAACTGTATATCATTTATATTAATTGAATATTGTAAAAGGCATAGTTACTGTACACACATTAAATGTTTTACGATATAATGTCTCAAAAGGTTATGATTATTTTACGGGTTTCATTACGAAATATACTTACAAGTTCTTTCCTGTTATAAAATAATATATTAAATTGATATTGGCTATGGGTATTGTGATTAAGGACATTAAAGTACTGTGTTTGAAAGATATTAAAACGCCTTAATATATACTCCCTCTGTTTTACAATAAGTGTCCTTTTTGAGATTTTCACATTTTTTAAAATAATGATTAATTGTATTGATTTCAATGATAAAACGAGTGTCATTTACTAAAATAATCTTATTAATAATAAATAGTAGAGTAGTTAAATAAATTAAAATACAATAAATAAGAGTAAATTAGAAAAAATAAATAATAAATATTACATTTGTATTCTAAAGGGACAAATAGTTTAAAACAAATAAAAAAATAAAAGAGACCATCTATTGTGAGATGGAGGAAGTAATTAAGACTTTAACATATTGTTAACGACAATCCAATATAAATTTGAATGGATTTTTTATTTATTTATTTTAAATTCATGATAATATGCATCTATTTGTATAATATAATTGTATCGAAAGTTTTTAGAACTTCCGCAACATGCATGTATGATTCCCGAATAGCATCACATCAATTTATATAGCATTCTATTGATACTGAAAAATTATGTTCTAATGTTTGTTTTCATGAGATTTGTTTCCGTGCCAACATTCAAATCCAAATTGGTTTACTTGATTTCTAAACCAAAATGATAAATAAAAGGAGACAATTTGGCATTCACTTCAGTCATACATTATTAAGCATCTAATTTTTGCCCCCATATCGGTTATTTTGGAGTATGGCGTTGTGTAGCTTATCAGTAGAACATAGACTCTTAAAGAATTAAGTTGGGTTCTTGACGGATCAAATGTGTTTTTGTTGACTATGTACCTAACATTTAAGTATATTAACTTTTGAATTTGAAATCTAATGAAATTATTGAATTTTGAAAATTGAAATTCTTTGAGAACCTCATAATGAAGGATAATAAATTCAAGATTCCCACAATGAAGAACCTCGTGAGAAAGGTTCTCCACGGATTGTTAAAACACAAACCGAAAACCATGACTTCTGCAAATTGTGTTTTTAAAGATGATGCTCTAATCAAGAAATTAAAAAATTCTTGAGAAAAGAATGGAGCTTTGAATGTGGAGAAATATGACATGTTAAAAATGAATGCCCTACACTTCAAAAGAGTAATAAATTCAAAAGCAAGAAGAACAAAAGATTGGTAAATGAAGAATGACATAAAAATTGTGTATATGACAAAATAAATGACTAAAGTGTTATGATTTGATGATAGATGGTAAATACTGTCAAGAGTACATAAAGTAATCATATGCATGATTAGTTGAAAAATTGAATATTCAGAATTTATTAAAGTTTGGAAAAATCTTGCAATTCTTTGACGAAAGGCTTGACAAAGATATGATGTCTTTGAATATAATTGAATACAATGAATACATCATTAGGGATATGGAACAAACCCATATCTAATTAATCATCGATAGTGGAAACTCAAGTCACACTTGATTATCATTAAGTCTTGAGTTCAATGATGAAAGTACACTATTAAAATAATTGAAGTACTTAACGATAGATACATCCCAAAGAGTAAAAGTACTTGGACCATAAGAATAAGTGTGGTAGGATGTGGTTTTTCTCTTAATAGACATATAGCATATGTTTGCTGGAATGCACAATTATGGGTGCATTTCTGATATAGTCTACCTATATGAGAATGGAGTGGTGCCGCTTCATAGAGTTCAAGGGCTTTACTCTTAAATTCTCATGAAAAGGATATGAGACACAAGACCTTATTAAATGTGTCATATTAATAATTTGATCAGTGGTACCTAGATTTCATGTGTGAGTTATGCACGCTTGTTCTAATGAATAATTGATTCAAAGCTTGTCTACCAATCTATTCGGGGATGAGTGAAAACTTAACTGACTAAGTATTGGTTCAAATCCTAAGATACCTTTATCTGAAACCATGAAATTTCCTGAATAATGGATTTAGATATATTTTGAAAATGGTGGGGGATTGTTGGAGAAATTTCTAAAATATTAAATTGATAAATATTAATGGTTAAATTAACAAAATAAATGGCCAAAAGTTGCAACTGTCTAGAATAGAACCAGAGACCCTATAATGATTGGGTGCTTGGTCAAAAGGTGCAACCACCAGATCAACACAACTTTTCATGAAAATGTTTGTTGTTATTGATTACAATGGTTTGTGAATGGTCATGTTGGAATCAAATGAAACATTGTTTCTCTATACCAATCAGTACAAGTTTTCTTATAAATAGATATACTTGTCAGCCATAAAATAGACACAAAAAATAATATACACTTTTTGATATCCAATTTCCACTATGGTCATCCTAAATCTTGAACTGACGTGTTAACCATGCAGGTCCACCCCGCGCCGTCATAAAGAAGATCATATCCAGTTCACCAACCACGTCCATCTTTGATTCCTGAACGAATTAATGGCACCATATATGAAAAACAACTTCCGATTCTTACAATTTCCACGATTTGAGATTCAATATATGATTTACCAACATGGATGACAATGGGTAAGGTATGGGTAGGGTATTATAGTACTCGTTCCCATGTCCGAAGTTTGAACAAATCCTCGTACCCGAGTTCATACCCACATGGGTATCAAACTTTATACTCATACTCATACTCTGTGGGTATCTAAGTACCCTTAACAGCACCCGTTACCTGCCAATTGAAAAATATCATATCATTTTAATTTTTTAAAACAAAAATAACAAAAAACAAATTAAAGATTTCACTATTGAATTGTGAAATAAAGGAACACTTATATTAAAATGTGTAATAATTTCATTGTGATGTTTTTTTAAAGATATAGACATAAATTTTTTATATTAGGATGAGTACTAAGGTACTAAGGTACCTATACCCGCACTCATACCCGCATATTTTAATGGGTAATTATCCATGCCAACACCCGTACTCATTTTTTGCGGGTTTTTACCCTACCCGTTATGGGTCATTTTACGGATACCCATTGGGTATGAGTACAATTGTCATCCTTACCAGTTTGCAACCTCCTCGGGTCACCGAATCAAGAGCATTCAGAATCAAACGTAGAGAACTGTCACATTAGATCCAGTTAGTTATCGTTTCAACTACGATTTATCAAATTTCCAAATCCCTGATTACCTTGAGAACTCCACAAAGTAGGAGAAGAAATGATCCTAGATCTAAATCCAAATCTACACTAAAATTATTAGAAAGTGAAGGCAATTTCCTTGGAGATCATGCCGAAGATTCATGACTGATCTTCCGATCTAACATGGCATCTATCTCCCACCGTCAACATGATACTTGTTGTGGCGACGTTAAAGATACGACGAGTTCATAATTAATGACTAGCATAGATTTGGTACCAGAGCACCTCTTATAGGTTAGATTCACTGAACGTAATCTTCTTAGGCCATATCCAGCTGGCCGGAGTGGAGCATGCTGACTATGATACATCATTTTCTTATCACTTAGGTTAATTATTATTGGGAGAGAAATTGATTCTAGTGACAACCTTCTAGTAAACTACCTCTTACATATGACCCCGGGGTGGTGCATCAAAAAATAGAGTTGGTAGAAGAACAAGAATGTTGAATAAAATACATCTCCAGGCTTCCTGATAAATGTAATAGTTTCCTTTGAGGCTGGAGTCCAGATAGGATAACTTGAAAAAAATTTCAGGACTATGGTAGTAATGAAACCAAGTCTCCTCCAAATACACCTCTAGTCAACAATTATCTTTGGCCTTTGCCCAACATCGCTAGTCCTTAGAAGGAATACCATATGAAGAGAGAAGACCAACCTTCTTTCGTAAAGGCCAGGGAATGATCCTCTCAAGGAACTTCACCTTCGCCAGACCATACTCTTGGCCCCCGAGGAATTGTTGGATGTGGAATAGGGGCAAGCAGCAAAAATATTTATTTTCGAAAGAATTCCCTCCGGGATTTATGTCGTGTCCACAGGGATCGGTTCGAGGGAAAGAATTATGTTCGACAATCTCTCGCGTTTATGAGTTTGGGTTTAAAATGGTTTCAACAAGAAAACAGAAAAGTAAATATCAACATAAAAAGAATTCATTCTTCAGAGAGAAGAAACTTATCCGACATGCACATAATTCACTCCTCACAAACTTAAACTTACCGACCAGTTATACTCAACCTACAATACTCTTCAATATCACCCAGCATCGCTCACAATAGTGTTCATCTCTGACACACTGAGCTGAGAGAGCAACCATGCTACCATCGTCGACACTCTCGCACTCGACTCAAGACACACATGGCATTAAGTTCCAACGCCTATTGAAGATTGTTAGCTCTAAATCTATCTCTAGAGTCCAAAAACTAACAGATAATCATCCCTAATCAAAGTTCGCAATGTTTATCTCTAACACAACACAAACTCCGAACATAAAGCAAAAATCAAAGACAATCACCAATAAAGATTTGTAAAGCAGATTTCATACAACGCCATGGGCGACAAATATACATGAGATCATAGTAAATATAAATACACAACCCAACAAAGAAGAAAAACACAAAGAAGAAAAACACAAAGAAGAAAAGAAATGAACCAAACTTCTCGCGGATTGTCAGAGCCGATCGATGATCAATCCACCCCGGTTGATCCGTGTCCAAGCTTCCATGTTGTTTTCTAGCTATCTCTACCAAAGAACAAGGTTGATGAAGTTGGGAGAACAAAAATCACCCCCAAACAACATAACCTAACAAAAATGAAGTAAAATGAAATATATACAAAATTCTGTCTCAGACGCTTTGCACGGCGGAAGAATGGCTTCGCCCGGCGGAGTATTATATTTCACTCACATCAGTTGCGTACTTAAACAGCCTGGCAACAAATATCTAATTTCTCCCGGCGGAAAAGGCCTCGCCCGACGAAGGCTCAAAAACATGGAATGCTACTGGAATTTCCTTATTTCCTCTCGCCGCTGCTTTGCCCAGCGAAAGGCAGTTTCGCCCGGCAGAAGGAATCTTCGCCCGGCGGAGTATGACAGTCAACAAATCTTCTGGTGTAATTCGCCCGGCCAAAGGCAGTATCGCCCAGCGACACTAGCTTCGCCCAGCGAAATCTGGCTGACTGCACTTCTTTATTTTGGCTTCCAGTTTCTATACAATGGCTTTCTTTCTTTGCCTTCTTCCTTTTATTGATCCAAATGGTATATCCTAGAGCTTTTATTACTCATTGCTCCAACAATGCTTAATTACCTACAAAATGAATGGAAAACTATTAATCGTTACATAAATGAATCAAAAACACAAGTATACACTAACTAATGTATTTATACACAAAGTTGGAGAATTATTCAATAAAATTACACTAAAACATGATAAGTGTCACAAAACTATATATACAAAACACTACAAATTGACACTTATCAAACTCTCCACAACTTACATAATTTTTTTCCTCAAACAAAGCCAAACAACTTAAAGAAACAAAAGACGATAATCCAAGAATCACGAATCAACAAGTTTTGAAAAACGGAAATAAATGAAAGGTTCAAATGAAAAATAGTACACACAAAGTAAATACTTACCACTAAACTATGACGATAACATAGTCACGAAACAAATGCAAAATACAAAAATCATGCCAAACATCCTAAAACAACACAAGTTCCAAAGTGAATCACACCTAGCAAACACAATCATCGGTAGATGAAAAACACAAAATGGGGTACTTATCACTCACACAACAATCATGCAAACAATAGACTAAATTATGCAATCATCCAAAAATTCACATTGAACATACAAATGCAAGAATCACAAGGGTTTTCAAGGTTGTAGCGTGGTCGGACAAACAAACAAAGGGCAATTTCTAAAGGTAATTGAAACAAAAACTTGCCTAAACCTAAGGGAGTGATCAACTCACAAAGACTCAAACACAAAATTCCAATCAACTTCTTCCAAAATCCCAAGTGTTACACAAAACACAATACTTATTTAGCACAATTATTTGAACTCTTTTTGTTTCCTTTTTCAAGGATTTTCTTTTTCTTTCTTTTTTTCTTTTCTTTTCTTTTTCATATTTTTCTCTTTTTTTCTTTTCTTTTTCAACCTCATAGAAACCAACCAATGAGTAAACAATCATTCTCTCCCCAACTTGAATTCAACCACATCATCATGTGAATACTCCCTACCTTCTAAGGCAAAGCAAAAATTCATACAACAACACAAAGTTGAGGGTTCAAGAAAAAACAAAATCCAATAAAAAATAAGTGAACTAAACACTCATAGACAAGCATTAAGTTCAAATAAAACATGGATCAAAAAGCTCAAAGGGGTTACAAATTATCACACACTCACAAGGTGAATGACTATTTGGCTAGGTAGTTGTGCTCAAAATGAAATAAAATGCCTTGATCCTTTTCATGCTTTCACATAATCAACATAAACAAAAGATTAAGCATAATATAATCCAGTTAGAACAAGAATGTTAGTACTCCGCGCATATATGAACAATGGAAAGCTACCTCACAAAAAGGAGGGAACTAAAGTGATTCACAAAAGAACAAGTATACAAAAGAATGAATGGCATGGAAGTTTGTAAAATGCCTAAGTATCATGAATAGGCTAAAGTCAAGAAAGCGATAAACACATACCTTGGACGTATACAAAACTTAACAATATCATTATCATACATCCGCAAGTTAAAATGATCAAACTTGGAAAATCACAAAATGCATCCTCAAATTAGCCAACCAAAATTTGCGTCCAGACAACAAACAAAAACATTAGAAACTAAAAACAATAAAACATGCTTGTTTTACGTCGTAAGCTCGACGCCTTTACAGTGCTTAGCTAGCAACTTCCTTCCTTCATACCATGGTGATGCCTCACCGCGCAACCAAAAGCAAGTGTCCTAACCAAACACTTAAACAAATGTTAATCTACAAGTATCAGTATAACAAGTGAAAATATACAATATATACAAAACCCAAAAACAAAGAAACTATCGCAATGCGATTCAATATCAAAACCAATCCCCGGCAACGACACCATTTTGTTGGATGTGAAATAGCGGCAAGCAGCAAAAATATTTATTTTCGGAAGAATTCCCTCCGGGATTTATGTCGTGTCCACAGAGATCGGTTCGAGGGAAAAAATGTCGTTCGACAGTCTCTCGCGTTTATGAGTTTGGGTTTAAAATGGTTTCAAACAAGAAAACAGAAAAGTAAATATCAACATAAAAAGAATTCATTCTTCAGAGAGAAGAAACTTATCCGACATGCACATAATTCACTCCTCACAAACTTAAACTTACCGACCAGTTATACTCAACCTACAATACTCCTCAATATCACCCAGCATCGCTCACAACAGTGTTCATCTCTGACACATTGAGCTGAGAGAGCAACCCTGCTACCATCGTCGACACTCTCGCACTCGACTCAAGACACTGATGACATTAAGTATCGACGCCTATTGAAGATTGTTAGCTCTAAATCTATTTCTAGAGTCCAGAAACTAACAGATAATCATCCCTAATCAAAGTTCGCGATGTTTATCTCTAACACAACACAAACTCCGGGCATAAAGCAAAAATCAGAGACAATCACCAATAAAGATTTGTAAAGCAGATTTCATACAATGCCATGGGCGACAAATATACATGAGATCATAGTAAATACAAATACACAACCCAACAAAGAAGAAAAACACAAAGAAGAAAAGAAATGAACCAAATAACTCGCGGATTGTCAAAGCCGATCGATGATCAATCCACCCTTGTTCATCCGTGTGCAAGCTTCCATGTTGTTTTCTAGCTATCTCTACTAAAGAATGAGGTTGATGAAGTTGGGAGAACAAAAATCACCCCCAAACAACATAACCTAACAAAAATGAAGTAAAATGAAATATATACAAAATTCTGTCTCAGAAGCTTCGCCCGACGGAAGAATGGCTTCGCCCGACGGAGCATTTTATTATACTCACATCAGTTGCGTACTTAAACAGCCTGGCAACAAATATCTAATTTCGCCTGGCGGAAAAGGCTTGGCCCGACGAAGGCTCAAAAACATGGAATGCTACTGGAGTTTCCTTATTTCCTCTCGCCGTTGCTTCTCCCAGCGGAAGGAATCTTTGCCCGGCGGAGCATGACAGCCAGCAAATCTTCTGGTGTAATTCGCCCGGCCAAAGGCAGTATCGCCCAGCGACACTAGCTTCGCCCAGTGAAATCTGGCTAACTGCACTTCTTTATTTTGGCTTCCAGCTTCTATACAATGGCTTTCTTTCTTTTCCTTCTTCCTTTTATTGATCCAAATGGTACATCCTGGAGCTTTTATTAGTCATTGCTCCAACAATGCTTAATTCCCTACAAAATGAATGGAAAACTATTAATCGTTACATAAATGAATAAAAAACACAAGTATACACTAACTAATGTATTTATACACAAAGTTGGAGAATTATTCAATAAAATTACACTAAAACATCATAAGTGTCACAAAATTATATATACAAAACACTACAAATTGACACTTATCAGGAATCTAGTCGTAAGCCCAATGGCAAACTAAAGCAATGTTATAGTTAATGGTTTAATTACTTAGTCATTTTGTTGTTTCAGTGTAACAATTTTATTTCATTATAAATGAAATACTTGTCTGCTATTTTTTCTCTGATTCCAATATTTTCTGTCTACCTCTCTTTAAGACTTTGAAGGTGAGGAGATAAAGATTACACACAGTTTTGTGTGTCTGATACAAAATGTACACATTTTTACATATCTGATACAACTTAAACATATTTCTCGTACTTCTGCGTGTCCGATATAGAATACACACATTTTTGGGTATCTGATACGGCTTAAATGCATTTCTCACACTTCTGCGTATACAAAATACATGCATTTTTGCGTATCCAATATGGCTTAAAAGCATTTCTCTCATGACTGCATTCTCGATATAAATTAAACCCATATTTGCATATCTGATACTGCTTAAACACATTTCTGCCTAGATAGCGCACCCATTTCAGATATAGCTAATCCAATGACATATATGGTGGAGCTTGGATACATCCACCTCGACTCGAACCAAGCCTTAGGGACAGGTATGGAGATTCTAACCTTGGCGGGGGAATGGTCCTCTGTGACACAAAGTGCAGTACAAAGAGACAAACTCATCTCATCGGTGTCGCCGATCACGAACTCCATCGTGGGAAACAAAAGCAATATGCTTCATACAACGCACAAATCAATACACTGCTACAATGAATGCTAAATGCAACATAATAACAAATGATAAATATAATAGACAGACAGAGAAACCAAATATGGTAGCTAACACTATTGAATGTGTTTAACCCTCAAATCACGAACACCATGTCCAAGAAAGTGCAAATAACACATCAAGTACTTCAGTGCAGCGAGGCACCTCTTTCCCTCCTAAAAGCAAGAGATGAGGGTTCCAACACCTTAAGCAGACAATCCTTCGTAGGCACCAAGACTTAGACTCGTAGCTCATCGTTGAACACCAATAATGCCATGTAACTCAAAAACCTTTTATTGTAGGGATACCAAGTGAACCCTGTCGTGACAACAACCTACAAACAACCAAAGTTGCAGTAGAGCAACAACAATAAAATAGTGACAATTGCAAAACTAAAAGCTAAATAATTCACAAATCATCGAGGTAAAAATACTTGTATAAATAGTAATTGTTACATCCAAGGTACAATGGTCTAGAATATGTTACATGAAATTAAGACAGTGCAGAGCAAAAGAAGTGGTCAAACCGAAGCATTCAGAGTTGAGGTACCAGAACCACCATCTTGAAACCCCTTGGGAGCAGTCTAGAATAGGTTCACCTCTTCAACAAGAATCCCAATAGTGGGGCAGAACCTCTTCACTTGTTCCATAACCTCGTCTCGAACCTGAACACAACTTGTATAGTTCGTTGAAGGGAACCCTGAAGCATCACATTTAGACTAGTAACCTCATATTCAAGAGTTTTCAAGGCCTTGACACAAGCCTTGGCCTCCTGACAAAGATTCGTTCAATTCTCCTCCGCCCGATGGGTCATCTCAATAGTAGACTTAAAGGCATCTTGACACCGTTCTCTTCTTCCTTAAGGGCAACCTCTAGCTCTGTTACCCAGGCTTCCGGAGTAGTAGGGGCGTCATGGATCTGTCTCATATTGCAAATAGATAGAAAGCTTTCCCTTCTTCCATAGTTCATACAAATCCTTCTGAAGCGCAAAACACTTTTGATCCATAACTTTTCATTTCCTCTTCCAATTGTCCATTTCCTTGGAGGGATTACCAAGAGCCATGATGTCCCCTCGGCCAGCAACGATTAGGGAGAATAAAGATGCAACCATATATTGTGAGTGACCTCAAAAACAAACTCCATCTTCTCCCCATCTGAGATATTTTTGACAAAGGACACGTCCAAAGTCAATATGGTAGCAACAACCTCTTCAGGAGTATGGGAAATCCGAGACCAGGAAACATTGTGCATCCGCAAGAAGGTAGTTACCTCCATTAAAGCATCGTCACTAGAAAGACGAGTTCTCTTAAGAAAGCTTTCTTTTGGGGAAGGGGACTGGTCTTCATCCCAACCTCTCTTTATTGGAATTGGAGATGAGGGCACCTGCCCCACAGTCACAATGTTTGTAACCTTAATGTCTTAGGCATTAGTAAGATCATAAAGCATTTTCAGCTTACCCATCTTACCTGTAAAATGTAGTCACACATATCAAAAACACACTAAGACTCCTTTCTCACTGAAAAATCTCTTTCCTTTCACCCTGACTAATTAGACTTATAAGGTCATAAGTGTCAATTCGTATTTTCCTCACCTCGGTAGATAACAAGTCACCAGGGCTGAACCATTCCTCATAGTCGAGACCCTAAAACCAAGAATGTGGGTATTCTTTCATCGCCACCTCATCAAGGGAAAGAGGACCCAACCTGGTGTGGTAGAAATAGACGTCCTAGTTAAAGTGAGATGAAGACCGGTACTTTAGAAATGGACTTATATATATTAGTGATAAGACTTGACAGATAAGTAACACAAAGTGAGATGATCCTCTAGCGTAAGGGGCCTCACCAGGTAAAAGAGCCCCAAAAAATCACCCTAATCGCAAATAAAGGGGTCGAGCCAAGGATTATTCAGATAGAATTTAATAAGCCATTGGTATAGAAGTTGTCCTAAGAGGAGCGCTTTGGGTGGAACATATTAAGGAATAATCCAATAGAATTTTTCCAAGAATTATGCTCGATACACAGTTGGAATACCCTCATGAAGGCTCATGACCTCGAATAAAGCTGAGAAGAAGCAAATTTTAAATATTTTAGGACTACCACTTCGAATTTGGGGAAAAGTAGACGTAGTCCTATCCTTGTAAACAAACACTCATATAGTTGAACTGCACAACCATCAAAGGAACTGCATATCCACTTCTCCAAGCCCACTGGAAGAGCCGACCTTTCAAGAGGGTCAGTGACCATGATACCTTTAGCGTCAATAAATGCCCTAGTACTCAAAATGGATGGAGTACCAACTACTTATACATCCATCCAATTGTATTTCACTATATCAGGATGTCGATAATACTGAAACACACTGCGTATTCGGCTCGGATTGCACATGTTTATTGTCGTTTAATTGTTATTTTCTTGTATTATGTTTGTGTTTTATCTTATTTTCAAGTACATAGCCTAATAAGAGCCTTTCACGAAGAAACGAAGTGAAAAGAGCGAAAAATAGAGATTTTAGGGTTGATTACACACATGGCGTTGGCCATGGGGGTAGCCGTGAGGTGTAGGGTTTCTCCCACGACCCAACGACCATGTGTAGCGAGCGATATTTTGTCGGTGACTCGACCACCTTATCGCTGGGTTTGGGTTTTCCTCCTCAAGGAGAAAGGGTGCTACTTTTTGATTTCTTATTTATCCCGTGAAGCTGAAAGGGAAAGGGAAGCTATCTAAAACTAACCTTGCACACGAATGTTTAATTGAACAAACGCTTTAAAGAGATTGGGGGGTCCGGGGTCAGGTTATACAATGGGTAGTTGTCAGTTACCCATCCTATATGTGGTTATCCACAGGATGTTAGCTTTAGGTTTCGCTTTGTAATTGATAGTGTTTATCTGTTAATGGGTTGGGAAAGTTTCTTGGGAAGTATGAGTGAGTGGGTGAGTTTTTGTTGATGGTCGGGTGTTTTTGGTAAGGTACTGGACCTAAGTTTTGATTGATATGAAGGTACTGAACCTAGGGTTTTTGATTGGTATGCTCGCTAATATTTCACAATCTTATGCCTACGTATTCCCGTTTAAACGAAATAGGGAAATCAGAGCAATCGTAGTTCCTCCTATTCTATGGGAGGAAATTGTTTGGTTTCTTGTTCAAAGCCCAAGATTAAAGCTAAAAGAGTATTTGTGTCTTGTTCAAAGCCCAAGATTGAAGCTAAAGGGGTATTAAGATGGAACTTGTCATCTCTAAGGAGAGATTGTTGAATTTTGTGTGCCTTGACCAAAGCACAAGGTTGATGCTAAAAGGTTATTTGATTTGGCTAGGGGATTTCTTTATACAAATCCTAAGAGGAGGCTGGATAAGACCGACTCAACAAGAGAGTGTTTTATCTGTCTTGTACAAAGCCCAAGATTGAGGCTAAAAAGAGACTGACTCTTTGGGGATATCATTATATAAAGCCTAAGAGGAGGCTAAAAAAGGGGTTTGACTCTGTCGGGGAGGTTTATATGTGTCTTGTACAAAGCCCAAGATTGAGGTTGAAATGGGAAATATAACTGACTCTGGTGAGGATATTTTTTTATGTGTCATGTATAAAGCCCAAGATTGCGGCTGCAATGAGTTTAACTTGGCTTGGGGAAATTATTCCTCAAAGCCTAAACGAAGGCTGGGAGGAAATGACTCGGCTGGGGAAGAAATATGTCCCCAGTTTAAGAGATGGAAATTTATGTCTTGTATAAAGCCCAAGATTGAGGTTAAAAGGGTTGACTCAACAAGAGGGTCTGAAAAGGTGATTGACTCAACAAGAGAGTCTGAAAGTTGATTGACTCAACAAGAGAGTCTTTTATACTAAATAAGAGAGTGATTTGCTGTCTCGTACGAAGCCCGAGATTGAGGAAAAAAGGGTCTTGACTCAACAAGAGAGTCTGAAAAGATTAGCTCTGCTGGGAGAATCATTATACAAAGCCCAAGAGGAGGCTGCCTTTGCTGAGGAAGGATCATTATATAAAGCCTAAGAGGAGGCTAGCTTTCTGCTGAGGAAAGGTCTTTATACAAAGCCTAAGAGGAGGCTATCTTTTACCGAGGATAATTGAGATCCCCAGGCATATCCAAGAGGGGAATCAACTCTTGCTGAGGGTTACAGAAGAGTTGAGATATCAGATACCCTGAGGTTCTGATTTGAGATAGTGTTGACCCTGGTCGAGGAACTCTCATGAGAGAGGCTGGGTCTCTACTGGAGATCGATCCAGAATGCCCGGGTTTTTTTTCTTATAGTTGTAAGGAACTTTAGAATGTCTTTGAGACTCAAGGGGATTAGACTATCCAAGTCTACTGGTGTGGAAGAGTTTTATCTTTTGTATGATGCCTCCAAGAGGAGGCAAAGGCATTAAGGGATGAGAATCAACCCTAAAATGGCTTGAGGTCTGACACTGGAAAGACTGCTCTAGCAAACGATGACTAAGTTCTGTCTTATACCTTTAAGAGGTCGTCAGGGTCATTGTATTAAGCCCAAGAGAAGGCATGAGAACTTCTAAGAAGCCTAAGGGTCCTTGTACAAAGCCCAAGAGGAGGCGAGGATACTTTTAGGAAGCCTGTGGGTCCCGAACCAAGAGAAGTTTGAGAAATGCAATTCACAGAGAAGAGATCATTTCAGGAAAGTTTGAGGTTCGAAGAAACTCAAGAGATGCTATTCACAGAGAATAGATCAACTTCGAGGAGTAGAATTTCTTTGACAATTTCTAGGGGTGACAGTCTGAGAAAAGGTTCACCGAGAATGCTGCCTTTCTCTTTGATCCATATTGTTTAACCCCAAGGGAAGGGAAGACTGTATCTGGAAATCCTATGGGGATCTAGTTTTGTTTGTATTTAAGAGTGACCAAAATGGCTTTACCTATTTCTAGACCTAGTTGCCGGGGAAAACTCTAAATAACTATACTAGTATATATACAGTTGATATATGACAAGTATTTTAAAAGGTATGAAAGAAGACTAACCATGCGCAGCTTCCCACAATACAGTTATATATATATATATATATATATAAATATCCGACATGTATTTAAAAGAATGAAAGAAGACTAACCATGCGCAGCTTCCCACAATACAATTATATATATCTGACATATATTTAAAAGAATGAAAGAAGACTAACCATGTACAGCTTCCCACAATACAGTTATATTTATCAAAGCGAGTAAAGGAAAGCTG
The DNA here is from genome assembly GCA_022829125.1 of Lathyrus tuberosus. Lineage (NCBI taxonomy): Eukaryota > Viridiplantae > Streptophyta > Magnoliopsida > Fabales > Fabaceae > Lathyrus > Lathyrus tuberosus. The sequence continues at coordinate 4,655,127 of JALAZF010000124.1, read as the reverse complement.
TTTAAAACTTACAGGTAAACGAGCTTCCATGCTGTATTGTTAGTTGTTCAGAGAAATTAAAGAAAGTTTTGACAACAACTGTATATTTGAACCTAAATCAAAAGGGATTGTTTGTAAAAAATTGTTGGGGATTATACTCAAGGAGAGGCCCAAGGTTTGAACAGTGATTGTACTATTGTTTTGAATACCGTATCGGGACTTATACAACGACTGAGGCCCAAAACGTTTCCAGTACAAAGGGATGGGTCTTACAACTCAAAGAGAAGCCCAAAGGTTATATAAAGAAAAGAAATGGGACTTACAACACAAGGGTAGGCCCAGATGATTTTGAAAAGGCGCCGATCGCACCGTTGTTTTGAAAATATACAGAGGGACTTATATAATATGTGAGGCCCAAAATTGTTTATTTACAAAAGGGGTTGGGTCTTACACTCTATTAAAGGCCCAAAAGTGTTTTTTAGAAAAGGAATGGGACTTATAGCTCGAGGAGAGGCCCATATGATTATTTGTTTGAAAATGGCGATCGCGCCGAGGTTTTGAAACACATTGGGTCTTATACGATGACCGAGGCCCAAATTATTTTGGTTGTCAAAAGGGATTGGGTCTTACACTCTATTAGAGGTCCAAAAGTGTTTGAAAAAGATTAATGAGGGTGGAATTAATCAAAACCCTAATTTTGTCTAAAATGGAATTAATTTTGTTTAAAAATTAATAAAAATTATTGAAAACATGTGAAAAATGAGTGGTGATCTTGGATCAATGTTTCAAAAATCATGTTTTTATCCGCAAAATGATTGAAAATCAATTTAGTTTGGAAAATCAAGAAGGAACAAGTATTTTAAATGTTAAAAAGTAAATAAAAATTAATTCTTTGCAAAAATATCAAGTATAGGAAATAAATAATATTTTTGGGAATTTTTTGTAAAATAAAATATTTTAACATTTTTGTGAATTATTAAAAAAAGAATCAACTCAAAATCATTAAAATTCAGAGAGAAATTAATTTTTGAATAAATTAAATAAAATCACAAAATTCAAATATTTGAATTTTTGAAAAAGGGCGCCAAGAACACCCAAGAACAAGCGCGTGTTCTGAGTTTTGCCCAAATTTGCATTTTCTCATCAATCTCACTGAATACTTGATGAAATCACACAATCCACATATCAATCTACTCGTTTTCACCTCACGATCATGTCTATGGTCTTTAATTTCATTTATTTTAAGCATGAAATAAGAAATCAAAGAGAAACCTCAAGAACCCTAAATTCTTCATGGAGGCTCAGAAATTCCACATACGATTCATACAAAGCAATTAATTGAGGGGAAACATTCCATACATGATTATGAACACATGGCAAAATTATTGTGCGAGGAAATATGCATGAATCATGAGATGACCAAGTTAAGGCTTACCTCTTGCAGCTGGTGATCGTGTTTTGAGTTAGAGGTGTTACAACTTGGTTCCAATGATGTGGACAACTTCCCTAGGTGCTATGGAGTGTGTCTGAATGCTTGGAGTGGATTGAATTGATCTAGAACTTAAAATGGTACCCCAACTGCAAGTCTGCTAAAAGCTTGAGCAGTTGGTTGGTGATTTTGTGAAATTAGTGTTTCAGATGTTGTTTTAGTGCTTGGATCACTTCTATATGATGTTTATAAGGTATGTGTGTGATTGGTTTGGTTGGAATTGCTCTCAACCTCAAAACCCGATAGTGACTTGCTTTGGAAGGTAAAATTGGAGTGAAAGAGGTGATTTTGAGGAAAGCATCAGTTTGGGTGCTTTGGTGTACTCAAACTGATCACAAATGACTTCAATTTATAGTGCACCAAGTTTGTTTTGGCTACAATAGTGTATGGTAACTGGTACAGGTCTTTGGCTAATTAGATCACTTTGGAATCTCAAGTCTCCTCTAGCCATTGACTTGAGATTAGAGCACAGGCCTACGGTTCTTTGATTCAAGGATAATGCTTGACTGAAGTGTTCATCTTTACTCTGATACATGCCACCTCTAAGCATCCATTGAATGCCTCAAAACAAAATTGGAGCCTTGAGGCATCTTTAGCTTTTAGGGGTGCCAAACCTATATGTAGTTCCAAAGACTTAGGAGGCATATGGATCAGTGTTTGTTCCTCCTTGGTCCCCCCTGAGGTGTGCAGATGGATAAACTTGTTTATCATTTGCACAAATTAACCAAATCGAGCCCTAATGCACAATCTGCATTGCCAAGACATTTTGCAGCAAGGCATGTTGCAACTGTCATAACTCCTAGCTCAGATGGAATTTGATGGAGTTCTTGGTCACTTTGGAAAGCTGGTGTATCCTACTTTATTGTGACGTCCAACTTTGGTTTTGATCCAAATTGAATTAAAATGAAAAATGCATCTACATTTGGAAAAAAATAAGGCAGATTCTGACTTAGTGAAAATTTTACTAAGTGTTGGAAAAATGTCACTTTCATGTTTTTCCCATTTTGATCACTCCATAACTAAAAATCCATGGAGAATTGGAATGAGATGTAGTTGACACTTTTAAAGTATGTAATGCGAGCTACAAATCCAGCTTTGGACCATCCAAAATGGTTGCTTGGATCTCAAGTTATGGTCCTTTGAAGTTGGTACCCTAGCCACTTTGTTCCATAACTTAGAAAAATTCTAAGTTTTTAGGGTTACCCCTTTTACAAGTTATCCCACTTTCTTTGATTTTTCTTGATGAATGATGATTCAAATCACATATTAACATTGTTTTAGGGTCAAAGAACTATAATTTTGAAAAATCTCAAAAAGTCAAACTTGACTTTTGTGCACAGTTGACTTTTTATTAGATGAATTCCAAACTGTGCGATCCTTTGTGAAATCAAGTCCTTGATCTAAATCAAACTTGATGGATATGTTCCATAGGTGTTGTAGGGTGTATTGAATCATGTCCCAAGGTTTGGGAGAATGTCCCGGTCAAAAGTCAAAGGTACAGTTGACTTTTTCCTCAAAACCCTAATTGTGGTCCTGATGAAAATGAAACTTGTGAGTTAAGCTTCTTGGACCAATCCGTTGTTGCAAATGGATCAATGTGGTTTATTAGAGACCCTCAAATCATGTCTTGAGGTCTTGGCTCATGTTTTATCCCAAAAGTCAACTTAGGGGTGAATTAGGTCAAGAAACCCTAATTCCTGATTTTTGGTGAATGCATCCCCTGAGATCAAATTGACTTGATGATTGGGTACATGAGGTCCCTTAGAGTATCTTGAGTTATATTTTGAAGCATTGGCTCATGCCCAGATGAAAATTTTCATCTGGAGGCCCTGGTCGACCAAAACCCTAATTTGGTGACACTGGCGATCTTGAGGCTTAATCCACATGGAATGTTGCAACCATGTGCCTGATTTTTGATGTGGGAGTCCTCTTGATCATTTATGTGTGTTTGAGAGGTTATACAAGTTAAAGATCATGTCATTCCTTGATTGATCCTTTGTCTAAGCTCTAAGAGGGCTTAAAATCCTAATGCTTAATTGTAGTGAATGCTCAACAATCCTTGAGGAGACTGATTGAGGCATGAAGGTACATCCATATTGTGATGATGATTTGCACAATGATGGGAAATATTAGTGGTCAAAATTTGGGGTATGACAGATGCCCCTATTTAATCTTCTTGGACCCGAAGGTGTGAATGGCGAAGGTATTCGGGCATTCGGGGTGCAAGATGATTAAATATCAGAATACCCTAAATTTTGACAATGATTATGAATAGTAGTTTATGCATTCATCTTATTTCGCTAAGCAATAATGCTTAGAAAAGGTAAAAACTTCCCCTCGATCCCTGTCTTCAGCCAGGGAACTGGTCTTAGTTTCTGATGTAAAGTTTCCCTCGATCCTGGTTTCCTACCAAGGAACTGGTCTCAGTTTCTGATATAAACTTCCCCTCAATCCTGGTTTCTTACCAAGGAACTGGTCTCAGTTTCTGATATAAACTTCCCCTCGATCCTGGTTTCCTACCAAGGAACTGGTCTCAGTTTTTGTTATAAACTTCCCCTCGATCCTGGTTTCCTATCAAGGAACTAGTCTCAGTTTCTTTTGTCAATAAACTTTGTTGACAAGAAACAATATTCTAGCGGTTTTTCCTCAAATGTCTCACCGAATTTTCCTGGGGAGATGCCATTTGACGGAAAAGGGTTGAGGTCAGACTCGTCGGGGAAACCCATTGGTCTGAGCTGTAGAGGTGTTCAAACTTCTCTGGTTAGAGACACCATTTGTCGACTCTACTAGGGAAACGAGTCTCTTGAGAGACTGCTTCCTACTTGGGGATATTACATCATACTTTTCCCCGAGATCTTCTCGGAGAAATGCCATGTGATGTATTCCAAATTTGAGGTGCTGATGACCTTTTTGTCAGCGAACTTTTCGGAGAGAAACTGCTGTATTGCCGAATCTCTGATAAAGGGGTTTTCTCTCGGATTTTCCTTAATCCGAGAAAGCGAAGATATCATCTTCAATGGCGAAGAGTGACGTTCAACGGAAGTTTTCTTGCTTTTCAGAGGTTCAAGTTATCAAAGTGGTCGAGGACCGTCTCTAATCCAGAGATAAACTGGAGAGAGATTGCTTAGATGATTCACTTCCTGACGAGGAAAGAACTGACAACTCAATTGACAAGAGAACTTTTATTACTAGGGGGTAAGACCGACTAGCGTGGTAGTGATGCAATATGAACACGAATGTAAATCAATAATGCATGATGTATGTATGTATATGCTGACAAAGCTGACGCGACATACAGACTAGTGGATGAACACGACTGGATACTCGGCCACTGTAGGGGATGTAAAGTATCAATGGTCCAAAAGTAGCAATTCTGCCTTGCTTAGGAGAGATAGTCCCTGTGGGGAACAACCGTTGGTCGGGCTTAGGAGATAAGAACTCTGTCGGGGATGTCGGACATAATATTCGCATCTGACACAGCTGATCCTTCATTCAGGTGCACTGGTTAAGAAGGAGTACTTTGATTCTGCACTTTGAGGTTCGATTACTTCTGGAGAAACGATCGATGTTCTTTCGATGTTCAACAGTCAAAAGAATTGCCATCTTTATTTTAAAAGTAGAAAAATTTGACAAGTAAATTCATTTTTGTTTTATTTCAAGAATCATTGATCATATTAAAAACATCATTCTGTAAAGCTAATACAAATGAGAATTATAAACAAAAGCACTAAGGCTCAAATTTTATGGATATGATAGAAATCAGCCAAACGCGTGATTCCATGGAGTATTTACAAAGTTAGAAAATGGTAATTTAAGGGAAAAGGGCTACATTGAAACATAACGACCGCTATCCTTCTACCAACTTTGAATACGGGACATCCAGAGCTTCTGTCGAAGATGACCTTGACTGGAGTCTCTCTAACGAATGGTATTACTGCTGCTGGGGGATTTGCCCCTTTGTTGGACGTAGTTACTTTCCATGAATCCCTAATTTTTTCCTAGATTGTACTTTGAGATTTCCAATCCACCGGGTTGATTTTTGATCATGTCTCTAATTTTTGTCTGGACCGCCCTTTCGGGTTTTCAATCCACCGAGACGTTTTTTTTTAATTTAGGCGAAGTATTTCTTGACTATGTCAACATTTGTGGGGTGGGAAAATTCTTCTCCATCCATGGTTGCAAGTTTCAAAGCGCCGCCTGAGAAAGATTTCTTGACCAAATAAGGGCCGTCATAATTCAGAGTCCACTTGCCCCTGGAATCAGTAAGAAATGATTGTATCTTTTTGAGCACAAGGTCTCCTTTTCTGAAGAAGCGAGGTCGGACCTTTTTGTCAAACGCCTTCTTCATCCTTTGCTGATACAACTGACCATGGCATAGAGCCATTATTCACTTTTCTTTGATTAGATTCAGTTCGTCGTGTCGACTTTGACACCATTCAGCTTCTGTTAACTTAGCTTCCATCAATACCCGGATTGATGGGATCTATACTTCTATGGGGAGCACTGCCTCCATGCCATATACTAGAGAGAAAGGGGTTGCCCTTGTTGAAGTGCGGACAGATGTGCGATAATCGTGAAGAGCAAAGGGCAGCATCTCGTGCCAATCTTTGTAGGTTAGAACCATCTCCTGAACAATCTTCTTGATGTTTTTGTTAGCCGCTTCTACCGCTTCGTTCATCCTGGGTCGGTAGGGAGATGAGTTATGGTGTTCGATCTTGAACTCAACGCACAACTCTTTCATCATCTTGTTGTTCAAGTTGGATCCATTATCAGTAATGATCTGGCTTGGAACACCATAACGGCATATGAGATTGTTCTTGATAAATTGGACCACCACTTGTCAGGTTACATTGGCCTATGACACTACCTTGACCCACTTGGTGAAGTAGTCAATGACCACCAGGATGAACCGATGTCCGTTTGAAGCTTTGGGTTCAATTATGCCAATCATGTCGATTCCCCATATAGAAAAAGGCCATGGAGAAGCAAGAACTTTGAGATGCATTTGCGGTACATGGATTTTCTCTGCGTATATCTTACACTTGTGACACCTCCTCATGTACTTGTAGCAATCGGATTCCATTGTTAGCCAATAATATCCTGCTCTCAAAACTTTTCTCACCATCGTGTGTCCATTGGCATAAGTGCCAAAGGATCCTTCGTGAATATCTTTTATCAATAGGTTTGTTCTTGTCTGTCTACGCATCTGAGCAAAACTATGTCGAAGTTTTTCTTATAGCGTGTATCACCGTTCAGGAAGAAGTTGCCAGCCAGTCTTCTGAGATTCTTCCTATCTTTTTTTGATGCCCCAGGCGGGTATTCTTGTCTTTGAAGGAAGCATTTGATATCGTGATACCAAGGTTTTTTGTCTATGATTGCTTCAATCATGAAGATATAGGCGGGCCTCTCAAGGCCCATTATGTCGATCTTAGGTATGTCGTTTCATTGACTTACACTAATCATGGAGGATAGGGTGGAAAATGCATCAGCCATGTGATTTTCTTCACGGGGGATATGATGAAACTCGATTATGTTGAAGAATGGCAATAACCTTCTCGCGTAGTCTTTGTAAAAAACCGATCCTGATTGGTATATACTCCACTCTCCCTTGATCTGATTGATAACCAGGGCTGAGTCTCGATACACATCCAAGTTCTTTATCCTTAAGTCAATTGCTTCTTCGAGACCCATGATACAAGCTTCGTATTCGGCCTCGTTATTTGTGCATTTGAACGTTAATCTGGCAGTGAAAGGAATATGGGTACCATGAGGTGTTACGATGATTGCCCCAATTCTGTTTCCATAAGTGTTGACACCTCCGTCAAAAATTAGTCCCCATTAGGAACCTAGTTCTGGCCCTTCACTGGGTAGCGGTTCATCGCAATCTTTCATTTTCAAGTACATGACATCTTCGTTTGGGAAGTCAAACCCGACTGATTCCTGATCATCAATCGGTTGATGAGCCAAATGATCGGCTAAAATACTTCCTTTGACGGTTTTCTAAGCATGGTACTCGATGTCGTACTCTGATAACAACATCTGCCAACGGGCAATCCTTCCCGTGAGAGCAGGTTTTTCAAAGACGTACTTGATTGGATCCATTTTGGAGATTAACCAAGTAGTGTGACAAATCATGTACTGGCGAAGACGTTTGGCTTCCCAAGCCAGAGCGCATCAAGTTTTCTCGAGCATAGTGTATCGAGTTTCACAGTCTGTGAATTTCTAGCATAAGTAGTAAATGACAGACTCTTTTCTTTTTGTTTCGTCCTGTTGGCCAAGTACACAACCCATAGAGTCTTCCAAGACTGTTAGGTAGATGATCAGTGGTCTTCCCTCTACTGGAGGAGACAAAATAGGTGGATTTAATAGATACTCTTTGATGTTGTCGAAAGCCTTTTGGAAGTCTTCTCTCCCTACGCAGCTTTGATTCTTTCTGAGTAGTTTGAAGATTGGCGCGCATGTCGCGGTCATAAGGAATATAAATCTGGAAATGTAATTCAAACATCCCAGGAATCCCCTGAATTGTTTTTCAGTCTTTGGAGAAGGCATTTCTTGAATGGCTATGACCTTGTCAGGATCAACCTCAAATCCTTTCTGGCTGACGATGAACCATAGCAGTTTCCCCGAACGGACACCGAATGTGCACTTGTTGGGATTCAAGTGGAGTTTGTACTCTCTCAGACACTCGAATAGTTTTGACAGGTGGGTCACATGTTCCTCCTCTATTTTAGATTTGGCAATCATATCATCGACATATACCTCGATTTCTTTGTGTATCATGTCATGAAACAGAGTAGTCATGGCCCTTTGATAGGTTGCCCCGACGTTCTTCAAACCGAACAGCATTACCTTGTACAAAAGGTACCCCATGGGGTATTGAACGAAGTTTTCTCCATGTCTTTCAGTGCCATTTTTATCTGATTATAGCCTGAGAATCCGTCCATGAAGGAGAATACTTTGAACTTTGTTGTACTGTCTACCAGCATGTCTATGTGCGGTAAGGGAAAGTCATTCTTTGGACTGGCTTTGTTCAGATCCCTGTAGTCTACACACATTCTGACCTTTCCGTCCTTTTTCGGAACTGGTACTATGTTGGCTAGCCATTGAGGATATTCATGCGTGGCGAGGAAACCCGCGTCAATCTATTTCTGTACTTCCTCTTTGATTTTGATGGCCATGTCTGAATGAGTCCGTCTTAGCCTTTGTTTTACTAGCGGACATTCTGATCTCAACGGTAGATCATGTTCCACGATGCTGGTATCCAACCATGGAATGTCCTGATAGGACCCAGCGAATACATCAGGGAACTCTTTGAGAAGCTTTGTCAAACTTTCTTTGACAGTTGGACTGAGCAGTGCCCCAATCCTGACTTCTTTTCTCTCTACCTCTGAACCCAAGTTGACCGTTTCCAACGACTCTTTGTAAGGTTTAATGGACCTTTCCTCTTGTCTGAGTAATCGGAAGATCTCTTCTGGAATTTCTTCTTCCTCTTCCTCCTCAACCTCAAATATCGGGAATTCAAAGTTGGGAGAAGGCATTGGATTGTATGTTTCAATGGGGTTTAAATCAAGCAATCTGCACGACGTGATGATTTGTTTTTTATAAAGGATAGAGAGAATGCAAGAGTGCGTGCAGTGTTTTTTTTTAAAACTGCTTGTTTTTATTATTTGAGTTATTTTTTACGATTACCATTTTCTGAAAAAGCGAAAAGAGAAAATAGAAATAAATGCGAAAATTACATAACGACGTTATTTTATTTATGATCTTGTCGATTCTTGAAACTACAACCCTATAAAACAAAACTCTGTCACTTTGGGCGAAGCAAAGAGGTACATTTACAGAAAGTGAGCCCTATCAAAACATCTGTTTCACCTGGGCAGGGTGAAAGGTTAAAGTAAAGACGGTAATTACTTCGACTTATGAACAACTTTCAGAACATTGACAGCAACCCATTGGCGGCGAACTCCTCAGTGAATCATAAAGTCTGGTACTTTCCTTCTTGATTTATTTTCAGAAATGACACTGATTTCTGGTGGGGCAGGATCATTGGAATCTTTTTCCAAGCAGAGTTATCATAGACAAACTCTTCTGTTGTATCTTGCACAATGTTTTCATTCTCAGGTGGATCTCCCCATCCAGTAGGCTGAATGTCTTCGAGCCTGATACGAGAGCTTTTAGGAGCGGTATACTTGAACAAGAAGTCAAATTTGCCACTTGGTTGTCCTAAGGTGTCCCACCATTCTTTGGAACTGGAGGAGTCATCTCTCTCGATGACATTGACCTCGGGAAAAGCGTAGTTTATGAACTCTAGTCTGGCAAGCTTTGCAAATTCATCGTCGTGTTGGATGTTTTCTGCCCTGAGTGTTGATCCCATGACATGGTGGGGACGCAGGTATTCTTTTCAATGATGCTCAGCTGATATACATCGTTTGGCTGACTCTTTTTCCCTAAGTCTTCTGGGTTCGGTTGCCAGATAGGCAAGCCATCCATTGGGCCATAATAGTCGTGGTCAAAGTTGTATTTCATCAAAGTGTCTTCCTCTAATGATTTTGGTGGAGCCCGACATCCTTCCGGATCGTAATCTTCGTATATCATCTTGACATCTGACCTTGGTATAAATCTCGGACTCTGCGCCGGAAAGCAAAATGGCGTAGGTACCTCTTCCTGAGACATATAACCGTCCTCATTAAGATAGGACTTCCATTCTTCATCCGTATCGGAGAAATCACCCTCGTTGATGGTATGTACTTCTTGAGACACTGGGTGAAGGAAACATCCACTATGGAAGAAGTTTTGAATGGGATGAAGACTTTCATCGTTAGTAGCTGTCTGGGAAAAGTTTGAAGAAAAACCAAGACCCTTATTTTTCTTATTGTCAGTAGGAATGACAAGCTGTCCCCATCCTTTTGTATTGTTACATTTGATCACTTCGAGAGCATCTTTGTACGAGGAAATCAACGTTCCCCCTTCTGATTGATTGTTTTTGCTCACCGAAAGTGCTTGGAACTGAGTTCCAACAACCTCCTCTGGTTCTACACAAGTGGACGACGATAGGTTACTCACGATCAAGGCTTGCTCTCCGCAGACTGTGACGAGTTGGTCGTTCTTGACAAACTTTAGCTTTTGGTGAAGCGTCGAAGTGACTGCCCTAGCCTCGTGTATCCAAGGTCTTCCCAACAAATAGCTGTATGTTGCTCGGATGTCCATGACCTAGAAAGTGTCTTGGAAAGTGTGGGGACCGATAATTATGGGAAGGTCGACTTCGCCGATAACTGTTTTCTGGGATCTGTCAAATGCTTTGACAGTGACCTCACTGCCTCTCATCGGAGGTCCTTTGAATGATAGTCGCATTAGAGTGGACTTTGGCATGACATTTAAAGCTGATCCAGTATCCACCAGTACGCTGACTAAAGCATCGTCCTGGCAGTTAACTGTAATATTGAGCACCATGTTGTGACTTTTGCCTTCTTCTGGCAATCTCTCATCACTAAACCCCAAGTTGTTGCAGGAAGTGATGTTGGAGATGATGCTGTCAAATTGTCTTAATGACACATCTTGTTCCACAAAGGCTTGCTCTAAGACTTTCTGTAGAGCCTCTCTGTGAGCTTCGGAGCTGAGTAAAAGTGATATCACTGATATTTTTGAAGGAGTTTGCAACAGTTGATCAACAATGTTGTATTCACTCTTCTAGATGAGCTTCAGCATCTCATCGCTGTTCTTTGAAAGGTCGGGATTGTAACGCGATTTTTGTGGTCCTGAGTCACGATAGCTTGGGCACTACAGTTCGATTCATTATTTATCCTATTGACCTGATTAAGGAAGGTAAATAGATGTCTCCAATTAACCCTGCTTGCACACTGAATTTGAACAGCGGTCTGTTAGGTTACAAATGCTATGTGGATGTGGGGCCCAATCTTCAGTTATTTTGTTAAGAACACAGTGTCTGGATTATTTATGAGGTTTTTGGTAATGTGTTTAGATTTACTGCTTTTGGGTTAATTCGGTGGAGATACTAGATTATGGGTTTTTGATTAGTATGCTCGCTAAGATTTTTCAATCTTATGCCTACGTATTCTCGTTTAACGAAATAGGGAAATCAGAGCGATCGTAGTTCGTCCTATTCTATGGGAGGAAAAGAGGTTGTTTTGGTGTCTTGTTCAAAGCCCAAGACATAAAGCTAAAGGTGATTTGTATCTTGTTCAAAGCCCAAGACGTGAAGCTAAAGGGTTTATGGATGAGAGAGAATTTGTCATCTCTAAAGGGGGATATTTGTTTGTTTATCACAACTGTCAGGTGACTGATTATAAAGGAGAATTACTTTAACTGGGATATGTGAATCCAGCAATGCCATAATTTCCTTTATAGGGGATTTTTTAACCTGAAGGAGAAGACTTTAACTCAGTTTACAGTAATGCCATTTTTCCTTAGGAATTTCTCATGCTAAAGGAGGGACAGTGGCATGGATGTAAATAATCCAGAGGCTTACCGCTTACAGCAATTAGATGGGAGGAAAAGGAGTTGTTGATGTTTGTATGCTGTGAGCAAGGCACATATTTGGATGCTAAAAGGTTGATTGACTCAACCGGGGTTTTCTTTATACAAAGCCTAAGAGGAGGCTAGTGACCCAACAAGAGGGTGCTAACAAGTGACTGACTCAAAAAAGAGGGTGCTTTTATGTGTCTTGTACGAAGCCCAAGACAGAGGCTAAAAGGGAAGTGACTCAACAAGAGAGTCTGTTTGACAAGTGATTGACCCAACAAGAGAGTCTTTTATACTCAACAAGAGAGTATTTTGTTCTCTCGTACGAAGCCCGAGATAGAGGCTGAAAGGAGATTTACTCAACAAGAGAATCTTTTATACTCAATAAGAGAGTGATTTTTATCTCGTACGAAGCTCGAGATGGAGGCTAAAAGTGGTTGACTCAACAAGAGAGTCTTTTATACTCAACAAGAGAGTGATTTCTATCTCGTATGAAGCCCGAGATGGAGGCTAAAAGGGGTTGACACAACAAGAGAGTCTTTTTATACTCAACAAGAGAGTGTTAAAAGGTTAGCTCCGCTGGGGAGAAGCATTTGTATAGAGCCCAAGAGGAGGCTACTTATGCTGGTGACTGTTTCAGTATTGTGACAGGTCTGGTATGTTGGATAAAAGAGAAAATCAGTTCTTATAAAAGGAAAAGATTAAAGGTATGGTTGTGCTTTAGCACTGATCAAAGGATCAGGGTTATTTCCTGTTCTTTAAGGAAATGGAAAATCCAAAGGGTACTGAGACTGTCTAAGTCTACTAGTGTTCTGAGAAATCGATTCTCAAATAGTGAATGATCTTTGTATGATGCCCAAGAGAAGGCTGATATGTTAAGGGATGAAGGTCAACCCATTAACTGGTCTGACACTTGACTCAGAAAGACAACTCTAGCAAATTGAAGACTAGGTTCTGTTCCTATACCTGTAGAGGTCTCTGGGTCTTTGCACTAAGCCCAAGAGAAGGCATGAGAGCTTTTAAGAAGCCGAAGGGTCCTTGTACAACGCCTAAGAGGAGGCGGGGATGCTTTTAAGAAGCCTGTGGGTCCTCAAATCCCGAGAAGTTCAAGACATGCCATTCACCGAGAATAGATCAAGCCAGGAAAGTCCGAGAATTTGGAAGAAACTCAAGAGATGCCATTTACGGAGAAAAGATCATCTCTGCGGAGTTAGAGTTTCTTTAACAATATCTAAGGGTGACAGTCTGAGAAAGGGTTCACTGAGAATGCTGCCTTTCACGTCTCCATATTGTGTAATCCCAAGAGGAGGGAAGACTGTGTCTGGTAATCCTATGGGGATCTAGTTTTGACTGTATTTAAGAGTGACCAACAGGGTTTTACCTAGTTCTAGACGTAGTTGCCGGGGAAAACTCTAAATAACTATACTAGTATTACACAGTGGATATATAGCAAGTATATAAAAGTTTGTGAAAGAAGACTTACAGTGAGCAGCCCCACAATACAGTTATATATATATATATATATATATATATATATATATATATGAAAGCGGGTAAACACTTACTCGGTTGTAGAGCTTCCATGCTGTTTTGTTAGTTGTTCAACAAAGAAAGCTTTGATAACAATATTATATTCTAAATCAAAGGAGAAAGTGCTTTAAAAAGATTGTTGGGGCTTACAGCTCAAGGAAAGACCCAAGGTTTTATCAGCGATTGCACTGTTGTTTTGAAAGTGTACAGGGACTTATACAAGTGACTGAGGCCCAAAAAGGTTTTCTATACAAAGGGATGGGTCTTACACTCTCTCAATAGGCCCAAAGGTGTTTAAAGAAAAGGAATGGGGGCTTATAACACGAGGGTAGGCCCAAATGATTTGATTTTTGAACTGGCGATCGCGCAGAGGTTTCTTTACCGGACTGGGTCTTATACAATGCATTGAGGCCCAAAAAAGCATTGGCTATGAAGGATGGGTCTTACACTCTATTAGAGGCCCAAAGGTTTATTTTTGTACAAGTGGTGGGGCTTACAGCTCAAGGTGAGGCCCAAAGGTTTTTGTTAAAAAAAACGACGATTGCGCCGAACTTTTTGATGGTGTCGGGACTTATACAATACACTGAGGCCCAAAAAGGTTTGTATTTACAAAGGATTGGTTCTTACACTCTACCAAGAGGTCCAAGAGTTTTGAAAATGATTGATGAGGTTTGAAATCAAAGAAACCCTAATTTTATTTTCCTTTAAAAGTATATATTTAAAGAAAATCAATAAAAATGATAAAAATACCAAATGAGTTTGAATAAACCACTTGTGATTTTTGTTTAAGGTTTGAAAAATGAGGTTTTAATCACAAGATGAATTAAAACTCATTTGGTTTTGATTTTCAAGGTAAATATTCACTTTTAAAATGTTTAAAAACAATTAAAAAGGAATTTATTCACAAAAATACTAATTATATTAAATAAATAATATAAACTTGATTTTTTTGTGGAATAAAATATTTCAACATTTTTGTGATTTTTTGCAAAAAAGAACCAATAAAAAATAATTAAAATTGAGAGAGTTGTTAATTTTCCAAACTATTAAAAATAATATGAAAAATAGTAGAAAAGTGGAAAAAATAGCAAAAAGAGGGTCTGGGGCGAGGGGGATTCGAACCCCAGACCTCTTGTGTATAGGGCGCGCGCCTTACCACTGGGGTGGTGATACATCCGTTAATTGAAACACAACCACAAATATACAAGGCTTGCCTTATTTTTGGCCTGGCCCAAGGCAAGGCAAAGCAAGATTTTGGTTAGAAATGTGAAGGCCATAACTTTCTCATTTCTCCATGGATTGGGACAAAATTTAGGTCTATCCTGCCTAGAATTTCACAAGGAATCCAATGGCGGTGGTGTTTTTTTTTTCAGATCATGCTCCTATTGAAAAACCCGATAGTGGTTTTGAAATAGGTCATGATTTTCATTTTCTGTGCTATCTCTTGGTACATGTGTGAATTACATGATAAATTGGTGCAAACACAACACATATAACACATGTAAGATGTGCATGATCAGTGGACCTCAAAGCAATGCATATTTCAAAGAGTTCAAGCTGTGATGCTTACCTCTTTTTGGAGCTTTTGTGCAATCTGCCAAGTACTTTGTTCCAGAAATGATTTGATGCTTTGGACACCCTAAAATGATCTCTTAGAAGCTTTTAGGATGGTTGGAATCAGCTGGAAACCTCAGGAACAAGTTTGAGCTCTTTCTTACAAAAGGGGCAAAAGTGGCCAAAATAGCAACTCTCTTAAATGGTGTTCCATATGGGGGGAACCATTTGGGACAGTTCAAGGATGATATTTGGAGTGTGTTTGAAGTTTTATCTGGTTTGGAAAGTGACTGAATTAAGACATGGCTTGAAAAATGAACAAAAGTCCAATTCTGAGGTTTTGAGAGGCGACTTTGTGATTTTGGTGTTACAGGTCACTTGTGAGTGTTTGGATCACCTCTATATGATATTTATGAGGTGGGTGTGTGATTGGTTTGATTGGAATTGCTCTCAAACTCAAAAACTCATAGTTACCTTGCTAAAGAAGGTATTTTTTCCTAGAGAAAGAGATTTTGAGGAAAACATCAGTTTGATGGCTTTGGTGTACTTAAACTGAGCACAAATGAGCTTTATTTATAGTAGAGTAAGTTTATTTTGGGAGCAATAGTGATTGGCAACTGCTGCAGAGGTTTGACCAATGTTGATCAATGAGAATCCAAGTCTCCTCTAGCCATTGACTAGAGGTTAGGGCACAGGCTGCTGGTTCCCTTGGTCTTGGATCATCCTTGACTGAATTCAGTGGAAGAGGCTCAGTTCATGCCACCTTGGTGCATCCATTAAATTCTCCAAGCCAAAATTGGAGTCTTGTCCCTCTTTTAGGGATTTCTAGGTTTGGCATGCTACTTTTGGTTCCAAAGACTTAGGAGGCTTATGGATCAGTTTTTGTCCCTCCTAGGTCTCCCCCTGAGGTGTTCATATGGATAAGTGTGTTTATTATTTGCACAAATTTGGTAAATTAAGCAAAATGCACAAATCTGCCTGGCTTTGACAGTTTTCAGCAAGGCATTGGCTCATGCAAAAATTGACTTGATGATTGGGTTCATGATGTCCCTTGGAGCATCATAGGTTATGGCTTGAAGCATTGGCTCATGCCCAGAGGAAAATTTCCATCTGGAGGCCCTGGTCGACCAAAACCCTAATTTGGTGACACTGTTGATTTTGAGGCTTGATCCACTCAGAATGCTGCAACCTTGTGCTTGATTCTTGCTGTGGGAGCCCTCTTGATCCATTGGGGATGTTTGAGAGGCTAGACAAGTTATAGATCATGTCATTCCTTTATTGATCCTTTGTCTAAGAACACTAAGAGGGCTTGAAACCCTAAGTTTGATTGTAGTGAAGGCTCACCCATCTTTGGGGAGACTAATGAGGCATGATGGTTCATCCATATTGTGATGATGGTTTGCACAATGATGGGGAATCTTAGTGGTCAAAATTTGGGGTATGACAGATGCCCCTATTTAATCTTCTTGGACCCGAAGGTGTGAATGGCGAAGGTATTCGAGTATTCGGGGTGCAAGAGGATTAAATATCAGAATACCCGAAATTTTGATGGTGGTTAAGAATGGCAGTTCACACATCCTTCTTATTTTGCTAAGCAATGATGCTTTGAAAAGGTAAACTTCCCCTCGATCCTGGTCTTTATACCAAGGAACTGGTCTCAGTTTCTGAACTAAACTTCCTCTCGATCCTGGTTTCCTACCAAGGAACTGGTCTCAGTTTCTGAACTAAAATTCCCCTCGATCCTGGTTTTCTACCAAGGAACTGGTCTTAGTTTCTTTTGTAAACTTCCCCTCGATCCTGGTTTCCTACCAAGGAACTGGTCTCAGTTTCTTTTGTTAATAAACTTTATCGACAAGGAACGCTATTCGTAGCGGTTTTCCTCAAACTTTTCTCCGAATTTTCCTGGAGAGATGCCATTTGATGGGAAAAGTTTTGATGTCAGACTTGCTGGGGAACCCATTTGTCTGAATTGTAGAGGTGTACAAACTTCTTTGTTGGAGACGCCATTTGTCGATCCCACTGGGGAAAGCTAGTCTCTTGAGAGACTGCTTCTAGCTTGGGGATATTACATCATACTTTTCTTGGGATCTTCTTGGAGAAATGCCATATAATGTGATCTAATTTTGAGGTGTTGATGACCTTTTTGTCAGTGGATTTTTTAGAGAAAAACCATTGTATTGCCAAATCTTTGATTAAGAGGGCTTTCTCTGGGGATTTTCCTTAATCCGGGAAAGCGAGGATATCATCTTCAATGGTGAAGAGTGATGTTTGTTGAAAGTTCTCTGGTTTTTCAGAGGTTTAAGTTATCAAAGTGGCCAAGGACCAACTTCATCCCGGAAATAAACTGGAGGAGAGGTTGCTCAAACGCGACATTCCTTGACGAGGAAATAACTGACAACTCGATTGAGAGGACTTTTATCACTAGGGGATAAGACTGACTAAAGTGATAGTGATGCAATGTGAATATGAATGTAAATCAATAATGCATGATGTATGTAAGTTAATGCTGACAAAACTGATGCGACATACAGACTAATGGATGAACACGACTGGATACCCGGCCACTGCAGGGGACGAAGAAGTATCACTGGTTCAAAAGTAGCAATTTTGCCTTGCTTAGGAGAGATAGTCCTCGTGGGGAACACCGTTGGTCGGACTTAGGAGATAAGAACTCTGCCGGGGGTGTCAGACGAGACATGGTTTCTAACACAGTTGATCCTTTATTCAGGTGCACTGGTTTAGAAGGAGTACTTTGATTTTGCACTTTGAAGTTCAATTACTTCTGGAGAAGTGATCGATATTCTTTCGATGTTCAACAGTCAAAAGAAATTGCCATCTTTATTTAAAAAGCAGAAAATTTTTGAAAAGTAAATTCATTTTTTGTTTCGTTTCAAGAATCGTTGATCATGTTAAAATGTCGTTCTATAAAGCTAAAACAAATAAGAATTGCAAACAAAAGCACAAGGGCTCAAGTTTTATTGATGGAATGGAAATCAGCCAAACGCGTGATTCCATAGAGTATTTACAAAGTTTAGAAAATGGTAATTTAAGGGAAAAAGGGCTACATTGAAACATGACGACCGCTATCCTTCTACCAACTTTGAATTCTGGGCATCCTGAGCTTCTGTCGAAGATGACCTGGATTGGAGTTTTTCTCGGATGGTGTAACTGCTCCGGAGCTAAACTGATCAGACGTAGTTACTTGCCATTAATCCCTAATTTTTGCCTGGATTGTACTTTGAGATTTCCAATCCACTGGGATGATTTTTGATTGGGTCTCTAATTTTTGCCTGGACCGCCCTTTCGGGTTTTAAATCCACCGAGACGGTTTTTTTAGTTTAGGAGAAGTATTTCTTGACTACATCAACATTTTTGGGGTAGGCAAATTCCTCTCCATCCATGGTTGCAAGTCTCAAGGCGCCGTCTGAGAAAGCTTTCATGACCACATAGGGGCCGTCATAATTCGAAGTCCATTTGCCCCAAGAGTCAGTGAGAAATGATTGTATCTTTTTTAGCACAAGGTCTCCTTTTCTGAAGACGCGAGGTCTAACCTTTTTGTCAAACGCCTTCTTCATTCTCTGTTGATACAATTGACCATGGCGTAGAGCCGTAATTTGCTTTTCTTTGATCAGATTTAGTTCGTCGTGTCGACTTTGACACCATTCAGCTTCTGTAAGCTTAGCTTCCATCAATACCCAGATTGACGGGATCTCTACTTCTATGGGGAGCACTGCTTCCATGCCATATACTAGAGAGAAAGGGGTTGCCCCTGTTGAAGTGCGGACAGACGTACGATAACCGTGAAGAGAAAAGGGTAGCATCTCGTGCCAGTCTCT
Organism: Lathyrus tuberosus; assembly: GCA_022829125.1. NCBI lineage: Eukaryota > Viridiplantae > Streptophyta > Magnoliopsida > Fabales > Fabaceae > Lathyrus > Lathyrus tuberosus. The sequence goes on along the minus strand of JALAZF010000124.1, from coordinate 4,636,260 downwards.
GTAGGTTACAACCATCTTCTGAACAATCCTCTTGATGTTCTTGTTAGCTGTTTCTACCGCTACGTTCATCTTAGGCTGGTAGGGAGATGAGTTATGGTGTTCGATCTTGAACTCAGCGCACAACTCTTTCATCATCTTATTGTTCAAGTTGGATCCATTATCAGTAATGATCTAGCTTGGAACACCATAACGGCAAAATGATATTGTTTTTGATAAATCGGACCACTTGTCGGGTTACATTGGTGTATGATGCTGCTTCGACCCACTTAGTGAAGTAGTCAATGGCTACCAGAATGAATCGATGTCCGTTTGAAGCTTTAGGTTCGATCATGCCAATCATGTCGATTCCCCATATGGAAAAAGGCCACGGGGAAGAAAGAACTTTGAGATGCGTTGGCGGTACATGGATTTTGTCTGAGTATATCTGACACTTGTGACACTTCCTCATGTACTTGTAGCAGTCGGATTCCATGGTTAACCAATAGTACCATACTCTTAGAATTTTTCTCGCCATTGTGTGTCCATTGGCATGAGTGCCAAAGGATCCTTCATGAATTTATTTTATCAGCATGTTTGCTTCTGGCCTGTCTAGACATCGGAGCAAGACCATGTCAAAATTTCTCTTATAGAGTGTATCACCGCTCAGAAAGAAGCTTCCCGCCAGCCTTCTGAGGGTCTTTCTGTCTTTTCTTAGTGCCCTAGGTGGGTACTCTTGTTTCTGAAGGAAGCATTTGATATCATGATGTCGCTCCCGGGATTTTCATCCAAGTACAAACGCGAAAGTGGCACCGAAACAGAGTCGCCAACAATGTGTATTTATCCCAAAGAAAGGGAAAGGAAACACTGCATAAACCTGAGGGAAGGAAAAGAACATGGTCTTGCGACCAAGAGAAAGGGTAAGGGAGTCGGTTACGCGAGAGGAAGGTATTAGCACCCTCTCGCGTCCATCGTACCCGATGGGATCCACGTTTGCTTGCTCGATCAAAGGGTGTAAAGGAAAGAATACTGGAAAAGGAACTGAAAGAAAGAAAGGAGCAAGAAAGGAAAAGGAACGAGAAACAAATGTAGGGAAATTAAAAGAAGTGCTCGCATGGGCCCTACCCCACTGCCTACGTATCTCATCGGGAACATGAGAATCAGAGCGACGTAGTTCCCCTCACTAGGGAAAGTTGTTTGTGTTTTTTAGTGAACGGCTAACGTTCTGGCTCAGGTGTTGCAGGCTCGCTGGTCCGAGTGCGTTACCATCTTGCAAGAGAACGAGTAGGAGCATGTTCATACGTTGAGAGTGAATGAGATGAGAAAAAGAATTCCCGAAGGAAAGACGTTGTTGTTTGTTTTGTCTTTTAGGAGTTTTTTTTCATTTATTTGCATATGACAGTGTATCTGAATCTTAGTCATTGGAATGTGTACATTCTCACATTCCAAGATGGAATGAGCAAGAAGACACACTAAGAGCGAAGAAGACCCCCACACTTAGTTCCAATTGTCAAGGTTCAAACACACTAGCATACTTGTGTTTATTAAGTGTTTTTGTTGATTAAGAAATGAAGAAGTGTTTTTTATTATTTGTACCTTCAACAAGCATTGCATTCAAGTCCCTCATACAAGATCGAATGTTTAACACATTGACCCAAGATGGGCTATAATGCTATACATTCTAAGATTATAAGAGAAAACCCCTCTATAATCTTTTCTTTATATGAAAGGCCTAAATGCAATAAATGCTTACCTTTATTGGATGTTTTGGATTTTCTTTAAGAGACGAGAAGAGAGACTCAAGGAAGGAGAAAAGATAAAACCTATGTGGACTAAGACTCAATCCTAATTGAAGATTAAAGGGAGTGATCCTAATGATTTGTGAGGTTTCAACCTAAAGTCTAAAGAAAGAATGAATTAAACAATTCACTTCTAAATTAGAAGATGAATTGTAATTCAAAAAGGGGAAGTGATGAGTTATTAAGAAAAAGCACATAAGTGCTTAACAAAACACAAGATGGAATTGTAAAAAGAGAAAGGATAGAAGTTGAATGTGGATTCCTTATCCACACTCAATTGCAACTTACCAAAGCCCCTACATGGTTAGTAAACATGTATAAGAAGTATAAGAAGTAAAAGAACATGTAATGCACCATAAAACTCAAAAGAATTAAATGAGAAATCAAATCCTATAACCACAACCAGAATGTACATCATATGGAAAACAAATGATTATCATCATGCAAGTCCAAGTGGATAGGCAACAAACATCATCCATGGCATTAGAATATGCTACCATAAGAAAAGGGAGAATGAAAGATGAAAAGAAAGAGAAGAAATATGCATAAATGGAACATGTAATCCAAGGATCAGAATTGAAATGAAATGAATAATGATTCACAAACATCTCATAAGTATTTATGAAGCACATCAAGACATTTAAGAAGTGATAGAAGAAGTAGAATTGAAATGGGAGTTCAAAAGAAAACACAAGTACAAACACAACATGTTAAAGGTGCACAAGGTTCAAATGAAAATCAACATGCAAGGATGACATGTAATACGTACCAATGACCTATAATGTCAAGTGAATGGTTCACCAAATAGGCAAATGATCATGCAAGTATGCACAAAAGAAATCATGTAAACATGCACAAAGATTACAATGATGTGACATGTTATAATGCTTTAAATGAAATGTCTTAAACAAAAATCAAATGAGTTCATGAAAATTATTCAAACATGGTATTGAGGTACACAAACCAGAAATGAATCACATATCAAAGTAGCATGTAAAAATTCAAGGCAAAAAGGTTTTATACAATGCACTTAAACCAAATTGGATGCACATGCAAAGTAATGCAAAGATGAACATCAAAACATGCCATAGCAAGACCTAAAAAATAAAATAAAATCATATGACATACTTCAAGATGTTAATAACTCAATACAAAAAGAAGCAACTCAAAACAATTTTTAATGATCAAGAACAAAAATGCACAAATTTATGTATCACATTAAGCATGCACACCAAAGAAATTCAAAGAAAATTATGGAGAAGGGGCAAAAAGGTCATAAAATCAGCAAATAAAATCACCAAAAATTTTATAAATGTTTTATTGATGTTCATGAATTTTTATGGAATTTTATGATGCTATTTAGTATTTTTAAAAATTAAAAACCAAACGTGTATAAAAATGGAAAATAAAATGAAATGGAAATAAAGAAAGGGGGTGCAAGCATAGCAATCCATCAGTTCAAAATCATTGGGCTTGAAAAACATAGGGTGCAAATATCAATTCAGAGCCTGGTCCACACACGCGCTATCCACAATAACTAGCATGCACTCTCAGTCAACAAAAGTCAATCAATTCACGCCATTGGATCAAGTCAAGTCAGCATAATAGTCAAAGTAGTTGAATCTAACGCACACACATGAATGTCCACGCACACTACCATGCACTGCACCACACGTTGATTAATTGAATTCAGAAATAAGACACGTGAGGTGCATGTGCATTTTAATGTGCTGGCACACTCTTAACCACACGATGATGAAAAACCAATGGCCACGATTAAAACGAACACAAACCCTAGCATCTGAAACCACCGGCCGGAGATGACTTCCGGTCATCTTCTCCGGCTAACCACCACCGTCTGCAACCTCAAATTTTCCAGAATTCCACAAATGATATACCAAAATGAAGAGGAAGTAAAGGAGAACACGGATCCAATGATAAAACACACAAAAAGTTCATGAAATGAGAGAATCGAACAGAGGAAAATTTGCCCTAACTTTTCAACTATGCCTCTAAAGGCCTATCAACTAGCCAGACAAGTTCTTGAGCTTATAAGAAGCTTCAAGAACCTGAAAACATCTTCACATCAGCTCTATAATGGTGGAAATTCGTACCTGAAGATTTGAGACCTTGAGATATTCTTCAGAAAACCAGAGATCCTGCTTCCTCTTTGAGCTACTTTTGGCCAAATAAAGGCTTAGATGCAGTGGTTGATGATGATTCAGTGGAAAGAAAATGGAACTAAACTTCAAAACCAGTTGCAATGTGATGAAATTGAGAGAGAATCAGAGAGAGTGTTGAATTGAAAAGGAACAAAGTGAAGCTCGAGAATCAGTTGAAATGGTGAGATTGAGAGAGAAGAAGAGAAAGTTTCTGAAGTGAATGTGTGAAAAATGAAGTTAGAAATGAAATTTGAGAGTGAGGTTTTTATTTATAGTGTGAGCTAACCATAGTTAACATGAGTGAGTCAGCTGAGTCATGGTTGAGTTAAGTGAGTCATCCCTAACTAACTGAGTCAAGTTAGTTAGGGAGAGCAATAGTATGGTGATGGCAACTCATGGTAAACTATGGTGGAGGTGAAAATGAATTGAATGGAAAGGCTGTTGTATCACAAAACTTGTTCAGCAAGCTTGTTATTTCTACTTTCATGCATAATGAGGCACGTGCTATGGTGTGTATGAAATGTGTTTGGTTTAAAAAGGCAATGGATAGCTGGTATGAATAATGCACGTGCAATCTTGTAACAACAAGATCGACAACATTGGTTTTGTTTCTGATTTTTTATGACAGTTGAGAACAGTGGAGATATGGTGATTTGATGATGTTTTCCTCTTTACTCAATGATTGGTTTGGTGAGTTTTTGGATTCATTTGAAAGAGGAGATGTAAGAGGACATGCTTGGTATGAAAAATGAATTGAAATAAGGCTTGGAAGAGGTTGAAAAATGACTTGGAATACACAAGTTTGGGAACTGGTTATGGGGGCGTGGCAAAGGTTGGTTGACAAGGTAACATGGCACCTAGGTTTTCAGCATGATCAAAGCACATTGGACTCAACATAACTTCTTGACCTTTGATCAAATGAAAAAAACATGAACACCAATCTTAAAGATCTCACATAGAGGAACAACTTTCATGTTGAAATATTTTTCATTTGAGGCCTCTAACCATGAGTAATTGATCTAAACATTTGGCCCACCATGTGTTTGTGAAAATGACACGCGCGTGACCTGAAAATTGACCAAGCTGACTTGCATTTTGCCCTAGTTTTCCCCAACTTTGATCATCCATATCTCACTCAATTTTTATCCAATGGAGATGTTCTACACATGGATTTGAAGCTTGAAACAAGATATTTTGTTACGGCCGAGTGGAATTTTCATTTGATGCCCCAATTTTAAATGGCCTTGGCTCAAACTCTGATGCAAAATGGCCAAAACTTGCTATATTTAGTAACCCTTCTTCATCCAAAAATGGCAACTTTCCACATCTTGATTTTTTCATGATTCCTTTGGAGTTTCTTGACCAAATTTTGCATATTGGACACATATAACATGAATTTCATGATTTTGGGCTCAAAAAGTCAAGAGTTGACTTTTTCTTCTGATTATTTGACTTGGCCCCAAATTTCCTGATTTTTTATCTTTCTTCCAATTAAACCACTTCTAAAACCAATTGAGAGGCAATTTTCCATACACATACACTTAAGAACATGTAGAATACCATGACATCAAGTTTTGTCCAAAAAATCAAAGATTCCCTGATTTAATGGGAAACCCTAATTTTGATGCCCACCTCCTAGGAGAAAAATGTGCAATCTTCAATTTCAAATTCCTCAGAGTATGTTGTGTATTCTCTTAAAGGATGATGAGATATGCCATTTGAGGGTGACTTTGGACCAATGAGCTATCTCTTTTGAGGGTTTTCCTTCATTTTTTAGATCTCTTGCATAGTGAAGTATGTATTGCTCCAATCTCCTATTGAATCTCACTTTCTTGAGGTGTTGGATGGTCAATTGAGATAATATGATACATGAAAGACTTCTTGGCTTGCCATGAGGCAACTTGACTGACCTTTTTGTGCTTTGAATGATCCCTTGATTGTCCACCTTCCACCTGATCACATGCCCTGATGGTAAGAAGGATGCTATGCTTCATTTTTCTATGTTAAATGCAATGTAATGTTAATGAGATGGATATGATATTGTAAATGATAATGCTATGCTATGATGCAAAAAGGGAGAGCAAATTTTGGGGTATTACACATGATACCAAGGTTTGTCGTCTATGACTGCTTCAATCGTGAAGATATAAGCGGACCGTTCAAGGCGCATTATGTCGATCTTAGGTAGGTCGTTCCATTGACCTACACTAATCATGAAAAAGAGAGTGGCTAGTACATCAGCCATGTGATTCTCATCACGAGGGATATGATGAAACTCGATTCTGTTGAAGAAAGGTAACAACCTTCTTGCATAATCTTTGTAAGGAATCAGTCCTGATTGGTATGTGTTCCAATCTCCTTTGATCTGATTGATAACAGGGCTGAGTCGCATATACATCCAAGTTCTTGATCCTTAAATCAATTGCTTCCTCGAGACCCATAATACAAGCTTCGTATTCGGCCTCGTTGTTTGTACACTTGAATGTAAGTCTAGCAATGAAATGAATGTGGGTACCCTGAGGTGTTATGATGATTTCCCCAATTCCGTTTCCATAATGATTGACAGCTCCGTCAAAAATTAGTCCCCATTGGGAACCTGGTTGTGGCCCTTCACTGGGTAGTGGTTCATCGCAATCTTTCATTTTTAAATACATGACATCTTTGTCTGGGAAGTCAAATACGACTGATTCCTGATCGTCAATCGGTTGATGAGCCAAATGATCGGCTAAAACACTTCCTTTTATGGCTTTCTGAGCATGATATTCAATGTCGTATTCTGATACAACATCTGCCAACGGGCGATCCTTCCCATGAGAGCAGGCTTTTCAAAGACGTACTTGATTGGAACCATTTCGGAGATTAACCAAGTAGTGTGACAAATCATATACTGGCGAAGACGCTTGGCTACCCAAGCCAGAGCACAGCAAGTTTTCTCTAGCATTGTATACCGAGTTTCACAGTCTGTGAATTTCTTGCTCAAATAGTAAATGGCAGACTCTTTCCTTTTGGTTTCGTCTTGTTGGCCAAGTACACAACCGATGGAGTCTTCCAAGACTGTTAAGTAAATGATCAGTGGTCTTCCTTCCACTGGAGGTGATAGAATTGGTGGGTTCAACAGGTATTCCTTGATACTGTCAAAGGCGGTTTGGCAGTCATCTGTCTAAACGCAGTCCTGTTTTTTTTTTAGTAATTTGAAAATCGGCGCACATGTTGCGGTCATGAGGAATATAAATCGGGAAATGTAGTTCAAACGTCCCAGGAATCCCCTGACTTGTTTTTCAGTCTTTGGAGAAGGCATTTCTTGAATGGCCTTGACCTTGTCAGGATCGACCTCAATTCCTTTCTGGTTGACGATGAACCCTAAAAGTTTCCCTGAACGGACACCGAATGTGCACTTATTGGGATTTAAGCGGAGTTTATACTTTCTCAACCGCTCAAACAGTTTTGACAGGTGGGTCACATGCTCCTCTTCTGTTTTAGATTTTGCAATTATATCATCGACATATACCTCGATTTCTTTATGTATCATGTCATGAAATAGAGTAGTCATGGCCCTTTGATAGGTTACCCCGACGTTCTTCAAACCGAATGGCATTACCTTGTAACAAAAGGTACCCCATGGGGTAATGAATGAAGTTTTCTCCATGTCTTTCAGCGCCATTTTGATTTGATTATAGCCCGAGAATCCATCCATGAAGGAGAAAACTTTGAACTTTGCTGTACTATCTACCAGCATGTTAATGTGTGGTAAAGGAAAGTCGTCCTTTGGACTAGCCTTGTTTAGATCTCTGTAATCGACACACATTCTGACCTTTCTGCCCTTTTTTGGAACTGGTACGATGTTGGCTAACCATTGAGGATATTCTGATGTGGCGAGGAAACCCGCGTCAATCTATTTTTGTACCTCCTCTTTGATTTTAATGGCCATGTCCAGGTGAGTCCGTCTCAACCTTTGTTTTACTGGCGGACATTCCGATCTCAACGATAAGTGATGTTCCACGATGCTGGTATCCAACCCTGGAATGTCCTGATAGGACTAAGCAAACACATCGGGGAATTCTTTAAGAAGCTTTGTCAAACTCTCTTTGGCAGTTGGACTGAGCAGTGCCTCAATCTTGACCTCTTTTCTCTCTTCCTCTGAACCCAAGTTGACTGTTTCCAACGGCTCTTTGTGAGGTTTAACTGACCTTTCCTCCTGTTTGAGTAGTTGGGAGATCTCTTTTGGAATTTCGTCGTCAACTTCTTCTTCAGCCCCAAATACCGAAAATTCAAAGTTGGGAAAAGGCATTGGATCGTATGTTTCAATGGGGTTTAAAACAAGCAATCTCCATGACATGATGATTTGTGTTTAGAAGAGATAGAGAGAATGCAAGAGTATGTGCAGTGTATTTTTTGATAATTGCTTAGTTTTATTATTGAGTTTGTTTTTTAGGATTACAATTTTCTAAAAAAAGCGAAAAGAGAAAACAGCAATTAATGCGGAAATTACAGAATGACGTTATTTTATTTATGAACGGTCGATTCTTGAAACTACAGCCCTATAAAACAAAACTCTGTCGCTTTAGGCGAAGTGAAGAGGGATATTTATAGAAAGTGAGCCCTATCAAAACGTCCGTTTCACCTGGGCAGGGTGAAAGGTTAAAGACGGTAATTACTTAGACTTATGAACAATCTTCGGAACATCGACAGCAACCCATAGGTGGCGAACTCCTCGGTGAATCACAAATTCTGGTACCTTTCTTGATTTGTCTTTAGAAATAACGCTGATTTTTGGTGGAGCAGGATCATTGGAATCTGTCTCCCAGGAAGATTCGTCATAGGAGGATTCCTCAGTTGTATTTTGCAGAGTATTTGTGCTCTCAGGCAAATCTCCCCATCCAGTTGGATGGATGTCTTCGAGCCTGATACGAGAGTGCTCAGGAGCGGTGTACTTGACCATGAAGTCGTATTTTCCACTCGGTTGTCCCAAGGTGTCCCACACTTCTTTGAAATTGGAGGAGTCATCCCTTTCGATGACGTTGACCTCTGGAAAAGCATAGTTGATGAATTCTAGTTTTGCAAACTTTGCGAATTCATCATCATGCTGGATATTTTCTAAATGACCTGAGTGTTGTTCCCATGACATGGTGGGGACGCAGGTATTCTTTTCAATGATGCTCAGCTGATTTTCATCGTTCTGCTGATTTTCTGGCCCCAAGTCTCTTAGATACGGCTGCCAGATAGGCAGGCCATCCATCGGGCCATAATATTCGTGGTCAAAGTTGTCTTTCATTAGAGTGTCTTCCTCTAATGAGTTTGGTGGAGCACGGCATCCTTCCGAATCACAATCTCCGTATATCATTTTGACGTCTGACCTTGGTATAAATCTCGGACTCTGTGAGGGATAGAAAAATGGCGTAGGCACTTCTTCCTGAGACATATAGTTGTCCTCGTTAAGATAGGACTTCCATTATGTGTCGGAGGAATCTCCCTTGTTGATGGTATGGACTGTTTGAGGCACTAGGTGAAGGAAACCTCCACTGTGGAAGAAGTCCTAAATGGGATGAAGACTTTCATCGCTAGCATTAGCCTGGGTACAAGTTAAAGAAAAACCAAGACCCTTCTTTGTTTTATTATCAGTAGGAATGACAAGTTGTCCCCATCCTTTGTATTGTTACTTTCAATTGCCTTGAGAGCATCTTTGTATGAGAAAATAGAGGTTCCTTTCCCTGATTAATTCTCATTGCTCATCGAAAGTGCTTGGAACTGAGTTCCAATAACCTCCTCGGGTTCTATACAAGTAGATAATGATAGGTTACTCACGATCAAGGCTTGTTCTCCGCAGACCGTGACGAGTTGATTGTTCTTGACAAACTTCAGTTTCTGGTGTAGTGTCGAGGTGACTGCCCCAGCCTGGTGTATCCAAGGTCTTCCTAATAAACAACTGTATGCTGCCCGGACGTCCATGACCTGGAAAGTGATTAGGAAAGTGTAAGGACCAATAGTTATGGGAAGGTCGACTTCGCCAATAACTGCTTTCCGAGATCCGTCAAAGGCTTTAACGATAACCTCACTGTCCCTCATCGTGGATCCTTTGAATGATAGTCGCATTAAAGTGGACTTTGGAATAACGTTGATGGCCGATCCTGTGTCTACCAGTACACTGGCTAAAGCATCGTCCTAGCAGTTGACTGTGATATTGAGCGCCATGTTGTGACTTTTTGCCCCCTCTGGCAAATCCTCATCACTGAATCCTAAGTTGTTGCAGGAAGTGATGTTAGAGATGATGTTATCGAACTATCGTATTGACACATCCTGTTCCACAAAGGCCTTCTCTAAGACTTTCTGTAGAGCCTCTCTGTGGGCTTCGGAACTTAGTAAAAGTGATAGCACTGAGATCTTTGAAGGAGTTTGTAACAGTTGATTAATAATGTTGTATTCACTCCTTTGGATGAGCTTCAGCATCTCATCATTGCTTTTTGAAAGGTCGGGATTACTGGATTGACCGACTGGTGGATCAGGAGCTTCTATCGGAAGTTCCTTTTCTTTGTTAGGTTCTCCAACTGCTCGGTTGAAGATTCGACCGCTCCGTGTTACTCGACTGATGTCTGCAATATTCACGACGGAGGGTAATGGAAGTTCCTTTCCATTCTCAATTACTGTTGCACTATATTTGTAAGGGATCGCCTTAGCTGATTTATACGGTAATGGTCTTGGAAAATAAATAACTACAGGAGCCTTCTGATTTTTTTGGCTGTCGTAAGTAACTTCAATCAGTTCTTGGCTAAGAACCTTTGATTCGTCCAATAGAGGGATGATGGCACAAACATCCTTGTTCTGTTGATGATCAGAGATTATGACAACGTCCTTGATTTGATCAGTGAAGTAGCCCGGCGTCTAGTTGATTGGCTCGGAACTCGAACACGGGTGAATCTCTTTACGATCCAACTGACCTTGAAGGGCTGCTCGCACGAGGTAACATCCTTGATTATTTTCCGAGCAGACTCTACAACGTTCGTAATTGTGTGGTGGCACCTGGCCATGTCCGCTTTGAATGCAGTGTAACCTTACTAGGTCTGTTTCCATTGATCGAACATCCTGACTATAACGCCTAGTAGGGTTCCTGTCGATCATACTGACTTGTTGTGTGTCTTCATCTAGAAAGATCGGAAGCCACCAGTGGTTTAACAAGTGTTGCAAAATTCTTTGAACGAGAGTGCACCCTTGGTTACTCTCACAACATCCTTTACAGCTCAGATACTCGTGAAAAGTGAGAAAACTGAGTTGGACTTGCCTGGCGTGTAACTCCACCAAGCTGGTATTCATCAGACGAATATCGAAGATTTGGATCATGTTGATCTGAAAGGGATTTCTATCATGGTAGTCCTGGATCCACCCAAGATCCATCTGACGCTGGAGGGCCTCTTGTATAAAAGAGCATCCCTGTTTGTTTACCGAGCAAGTCAGACAGGAATTGTAATCGTTCCGCGGAAGATTATGATACTGACTTTGCCTTGAGTGCATTGCCACCAAGTTGGCATTCATTGCATGGATGTTGTGGTTCTGAATGACATTGGAATTCGTGTAGGTCATGTTGACTCCACGAACTCGATGCTCTTGGATCCACCCGAGATCCAATTGTTCCTGTAGAGCTGCTTGCACCACAGAACATCCCTGATTTTTTTTAGAGCAGATATCACACTGGTGATAGTTATGAGGTGGCACATGGCCGTATCCGCTCTGTCTACAATGTATCTTGACCAAATTGGCCCTTAATAAGAGTACATCATGAATTTGATAGATGTTGTTAGACTCTCCCTATATCAAATTGACAGTAGCTTTCTCATGTTGAGGCTGCGGGTTTGTGAGAACATTTGGATTCGTATCTTTGAAAGATAAGACCCCGCTCCTAACAAGCTTTTGCACATCGGATTTGAAATTGAGGCAGCTTTCTATGTTATGCCCTGGTCCTCCTTGATGGTAAGGACAAGTCTGATATATTTTAAACCAAAAAGGAGGATTTTCCGGTACTGTAAGAGGAGACTTAGTTTGGACGTGCCCCTTGACCAGTAATAATGGAAGCAGTTTTGCGTACAACATGGGTATAGGGTCGAACCCTGGAGGTCGCGTTGTACGATTGTTGTTGTACGGAGGACGAGCCTGCTGAAGAGGCTGTTGTGTCCTTTGCTGATATTGCTGTTGAATTGGTTGGCTCTACGCAACCTGAGGTTGATACGTAGGAACAGGCGCAGAGTTGATAGTAGGAGTTACAGCTGCTACTGGTTGGTACCGTCGCCTTTGCTTTTCGAGAGAGATATTGCCAATCTCTTACTCTTTTTTCTTAGGGAGAGCACTACCGTATCGTTTTGTACTACTTGAGGATCCTGTGTCTTTAACTAAACGTCCTTCTCGGACTGCTTCCTCAAGACGAACTCCCATGCCCACCATCTCGGTGAAGTCACTGGGCGCACTGGAAACCATTCTGTCATAGTAAAATGAGCTTAAGGTTTTCAAGAAGATCTTTGTCATCTCTTTTTCCTCAAGAGGTGGACAAATCTGGGCGGCAATTTCATGCCATCTCTGAGCGTACTCCTTAAAGGTTTCCTTGTCCTTTTGTGACATCGATCTGAGTTGATATCTGTCCGGCGCTATGTCCAAATTGTATTTATATTGTTGAATGAAAGTAGCGCTAAGATCTCTGAAGGTGCCGATCGTAGCGCGGTTTAAACCCATGTACCATTTTAATGCGGCACTGGTTAAACTATCCTGAAAGTAATGAATTAGTAGCTCCTGGTTCTTTGTCTGAGCTGACATTCGCCGAGCGTACATTACCAAGTGGCTTTGAGGGCAAGAGTTACCCTTGTAATTTTAAAAATCGGGTACCTGGAACTTGTGCGGAACTTTCACATTAGGGACCAAACAAAGGTCCGCGACGTCCTTTCTAAATAAATCCTGACCGCGAAGGGCTTGCAGCTCTTTCTACATCTCCAAGAATTGTTTCTGGAATTCATTCATTCTGTCGAACATGCTGTCGTTTCCACCAAAAGGTATTTGTGGAACCTGTCCTTCTGGGACAGTGTGTACCATGGGTGGTGGTATAGTCATTATGGCCGAGACTCTCGGTGTCTCCCGAAGTTTGTAACCTTCAGGAGTTGCTGTCATGCCCCTGGCATCTTCGATTTCCCGAAGATTGTAACCTTCAGTCCCAGTGGATCCTGCCGCGGTTCCTTGATCCTCAGTGATCGGCGGAACATATCCTTCCGGGATATAGTTAGTAGGAATGCCCCAGGGACGATCTTTCAGAATTTTGTACCTAGGATCATACTTCTCCACCATGGGCGTAGATGTGATCTCCGAGATCACAGTCCTTTGTTGTTGCATTTGAGCTTCTGCTAGAGCTTGCATGTCGTTATGAAGCTTTCTCAGATCCTCTTTCAGAGTGTTGATCTCTTCCCTCAACTCTCTGTTCTCTTCCTCGAGATCATCCATCTTTTTCTGACGATTGGCCCGAGTATTGTACGAATGAGATAGTTTGACTCTAGAATCGAGACGCAAACGTGAGATTCGTAGGTAAGAAGAATGCGTTACGTGAGACTGATGAATGATATGCAATGATTATATTAATTATATGTTTTTGTTTATTCAAAGTAAACTTCGACAATTAGATTGCAAATATCAAACAGTGGGGAAGATCCCATTTTATTGAATTCAAAGATTGTGGAAACGGAAATACAGTAAATTACAAAGTGTTGTAAAAGGAAATCTAAACTAATGGATCCTGAGTCCTCTCTGAGGAGAGCTCAGGTGCTGGTTTTGGTGCTTTCCTTTTCTTTGACCGGGACTCTTCAGCCGTTGTCGGGTTGTCATTCCTTTGCCAAGTGAAAGGAGCGAGCAAAATCCTTTGGTCATCCTGATTCTCTACAGCGTGCTGCTCTAAAATCCCAATCAGAGCATCCTTTTCTCTTAACAGTTGCTGTATTTTCTTACACTCCACATTGAGAATACGATACTTGTTCCTCCAAGACCTCTTCTCTTGTTGAACCTTGCTGAGAGTAACTTGAAGTTTTTCCGTCTCAGACATAAAATAAAGGGCAGAGTCCCTTAATGGAAGAACTTCCTGGCGAGGGTAAGGCATCCTCAGCTTGAGAGCTCTAGTTTGTACCTAGTGGAGATAAGGCTCCACCGAGACACAATCTAGTTTTCCTAGAGACTCTCTTCCTTTTCTATGAACGTGTTTCCAGGCATGCACTATTTCCGTATTGAGTGCCCTGTCATTTTCTCCTTTCTTGAAGAAAAGACCTTCCAGATGAGCATTACGCGGGACATGCGCCATCGGGTATCCAAATTGACGACGAACGAGAATTGGATAATAGTTGATTCCTCCCTTAGTTCCTATAAGGGGTACATTTGGGAAATTTCCACAACGGTCAATGATTCTGATCCCATCATAGATTCGATTGTACCAATCGATGTCAGAGTTGGTAAGAGACATGATTCTCTATGACCAACATAAAGTATTCTTTTGATCCCAAAATGCAGCAGACTTGGGCAAGTGAGAAGTGAACCAATTGTACAGCAATGGTGCACAACACGTGATCATTCCCCCGCTATACAAATTCCTTAAGTGTACCTAATGATAAGCATCTGTAAGCAAAGTCGGTACAGGGTTTCCAATCAGAAAGCGACCACGTTCCCTATACTAGCAAAGTATAGAGCTTTCTTTATCAAGAATTGGGCTGGCAAACCTTGGATGCCACCCTTAGTGGTCATGTGAGTCCTGACTTCTGAATCGTCCAAATAAATTGTTCTTGCAATGGTTTGATCCTTTGGAATTTCTTCCAGTCCAGAAAAGGGAGCTTGATTAGTAATATGTAAACCAGTCAGGTGAGAGTACTCCTCCAGTGTTGGTGCTTGCTGATAATCTGGGAATGTGAAACAGTGATAGATCGGATCGTAGAACTGGATTAGCATGGACATGATTCCTTCGATTACATGAACCCTTAACAAGGACAACAATCCTCCATACTTGGCTCTGAAAGCCTCGTGGTTGGTGATCATTCTCGCCAAACCTCTCAAATCCTCTAACTTTGGAACCTTGAAGGTGTACTTATGAGTTTTCCTTCTACCGAAATCCATTAGCGCAATCTCCTTTCTCTGACATTTGCAATCATTGTCTTAGTTTAATTTAAAAAAGAGAGACTAGAAGAGAAGTTTTTTTTTGAATGTTTTTTTAGATGAATGCATGAATGCAGCACACAAAAACATAGAAAAACATAGGGTCAAAAGGTCGGTGTGATGAAGTCAAGGCTCTACCCCTCCCCCTCAAAGGTTTATACTGGTGATTTTTTGTACCTGTCTGAAAAATCATTGATCCCTTTTGGGATAACAACAGCAAGCGGATCGCCAACTAGGGCGATCTCAGATGAGGGTAGTATCGTGTGACAAATATTTCCGATAGCTTTCGCACTACAAAATGTCTTAAGTCTACTAAAAACCTCAGCTTCTCAGATAACCCAGTCGACCACACTACTTTCAACAACCGAAGTCATATAGGCAATGTATCTGCAAAGGGAGTCTCCACTGAGTTTGATGGTCAATCGGGGACTCTTAATTGGGATTCACTCCCCGCAAGATTACCCGCATTGCCATCACCTATCTTAGGTGTATACTCAATCTTTCCACATGCGGCATCACACGCATTCCCATTAACAAAAAAATAAACACATATATCAATTAGGAAAAGCAGTATATATATTTGTCTTAATCATCCTAGACCTCTAGTCTTATGATCCTATACAGACAATGACTCCCCAGCAGAGTCGTCATTTCTGTGACATTTTGGTGAACTCAAGGTTTTCACTGAAGATTGTAAGAAAGAGAAGACGGGCCCTACGGTGGGCGCCATTTTTTATGTAGCGCGATTTTTGTGGTCCTGAGTCACGATCGCTTGGGCACTACAGTTCGATTCATTTTTTTATCCTATTGAGCTGATTAAGGAAGGGAAATAGATGTCTCCAATTAACCCTGCTTGCATACTGAATTTGAACAACGGTCTGTTAGGTTACATATGCTATGTGGATGTGGGGCCCAATCTTCAGTTATTTTGTTAAGAACACAGTGTCTGGATTATTTGTGAGGTTTTTGGTAATGTGTTTAGATTTACTGCTTTTGGGTTGATTCAGTGGAGATACTGGATTTTGGGTTTTTGATTAGTATGCTCGCTAAGATTTTTCAATCTTATGCCTACGTATTCCCGTTTAACGAAATAGGGAAATCAGAGCGATTGTAGTTCCTCCTATTCTATGGGAGGAAAAGAGGTTGTTTTGGTGTCTTGTTCAAAGACTAAGACATGAAGCTAAAGGTGATTTGTATCTTGTTCAAAGCCCAAGATGTGAAGCTAAAGGGTTTATGAATGAGAGAGAATTTGTCATCTCTAAAGGGGGATATTTGGTCTGTTTATCACAACTGTCGGGTGACTGATTATAAAGGAGAATTACTTTAACTGGGATATGTGAATCCAGCAATGCCATAATTCCCTTTATAGGGGATTTTTTAACCTGAAGGAGAAGACTTTAACTCAGTTTACAGTAATGCCATTTTTCCTTAGGAATTTCTCATGCTAAAGGAGGGACAGTGGCATGGATGTAAATAATCCAGAGGCTTGCCGCTTACAGCAATTAGATGGGGGGGGGGAAGGAGTTGTTAATGTTTGTATGTTGTGAGCAAGGCACAAATTTGGATGCTAAAAGGTTGATTGACTCAACCAGGGTTTTCTTTATACGAAGCCTAAGAGGAGGCTAGTGACCCAACAAGAGGCTGCTAACAAGTGGCTGACTCAAAAAAGAGGGTGCTTTTATGTGTCTTGTACGAAGCCCAAGACGGAGGCTAAAAGGGAAGTGACTCAACAAGAGAGTCTGTTTGACAAGTGATTGACCCAACAAGAGAGTCTTTTATACTCAACAAGAGAGTGTTTTGTTGTCTCGTACGAAGCCTGAGATATAGGCTGAAAGGAGATTGACTCAACAAGAGAATCTTTTATACTCAACAAGAGAGTGATTTTTATCTCGTACGAAGCCCGAGATGGAGGCTAAAAGTGGTTGACTCAATAAGAGAATCTTTTATACTCAACAAGAAAGTGATTTCTATCTCGTACGAAGCCCGAGATGGAGGCTAAAAGGGGTTGACTCAACAAGAGAGTCTTTTATACTCAACAAGAGAGTGTTAAAAGGTTAGCTCCGCTGGGGAGAATCATTTGTACAAAGCCCAAGAGGAGGCTACTTATGCTGGTGACTGTTTCAGTTTTGTGACAGGTCCGGTATGTTGGATAAAAGTGAAAATCAATTCTTATAAAAGGAAAAGATTAATGGAATGGTTGTGCTTTGGAATTGATCAGAAGATCAGGGTTATTTCCTGTTCTTTAAGGAAATGGAAAATCCAAAGGGTACTGAGACTGTCCAAGTCTACTGGTGTTCTGAGAAATCGATTCTCAGATAGTGAATGATCTTTGTATGATGCTTAAGAGAATACTGGTATGTTAAAGGATGAAAGTCAACCCATTAACTGGTCTGACACTTGACTCAAAAAGACAGCTCTAGCAAATTGATGACTAGGTTCTGTTCCTATACCTGTAGAGGTCTCTGGGTCCTTCTACTAAGCCCAAGAGAAGGCATGAGAGATTTTAAGAAGCCGAAGGGTCCTTGTACAACACCCAAGAGGAGGCGGGGATGCTTTTAAGAAGCCTGTGGGTCCCAAAATCCTGAGAAGTTCAAGACATGCCATTCACCGAGAATAGATCAAGCCAGGAAAGTACTAGAATTCGGAAGAAACTCAAGAGATGCTATTTACGGAGAAAAGATCATTTTTGGGGAGTTAGAGTTTCTTTGACAATATCTAAGGGTGACAGTCTGAGAAAGGGTTCACTGAGAATGCATCCTTTCACGTCTCCATATTGTGTAACCCCAAGAGGAGGGAAGACTGTGTCTGTTAATCCTATGGGGATCTAGTTTTGATTGTATTTAAGAGTGACCAACAGGGCTTTACCTAGTGCTAGACGTAGTTGCCGGGGAAAACTCTAAATAACTATACTAGTATTACATAGTGGATATATAGCAAGTATATAAAAGTTTGTGAAAGAAGACTTACAGTGAGCAGCCCCACAATACAGTTTTATATATATATATATGAAAGCGGATAAAGAAAGCAGGTAAACACTTACTCGGTTGTAGAGCTTCCATGCTGTTTTGTTAGTTGTTCAACAAAGAAAGCTTTGATAACAATATTATATTCTAAATCAAAGGAGAAAGTGCTTTAAAAAGATTGTTGGGGCTTACAGCTCAAGGAGAGGCCCAAGGTTTTATCAGTGATTGCACTGTTGTTTTGAAATTGTACAAGGACTTATACAAGTGACTGAGGCCCAACAAGGTTTTCTATACAAAGGGATGGGTCTTACACTCTCTCAAGAGGCCCAAAGGTGTTTAAAGAAAAGGAATGGGGGCTTTTAACACGAGGGTAGGCCCAAATGATTTGATTTTTGAACTGGCAATCGCGCTGAGGTTTCTTTACCGTACTGGGTCTTATACAATGCATTGAGGCCCAAAAAAAGCTTTGGCTACAAGGGATGGGTCTTACACTCTATTAGAGGCCCAAAGGTTTATTTTTGTACAAGTGGTGGGGCTTACAGCTCAAGGAGAGGCCCAAAGGTTTTTGTTAAAAAAGCGACGATCGCGCCGAACTTTTGATGGTGTCGGGACTTATACAATACACTGAGGCCCAAAAAGGTTTGTATTTACAAAGGATTGGGTATTACACTCTACCAAGAGGCCCAAGAGTTTTGAAAATGATTGACGAGGTTTGGAATCAAAGAAACCCTAATTTTATTTTCCTTTAAAAGTAAATATTTAAAGAAAATCAATAAAAATGATAAAAATACCAAATGAGTTTGAATAAACCACTTGTGATTTTTGTTTAAGGTTTGAAAAATGAGGTTTTAATCACAAGATGAATTAAAACTCATTTGGTTTTGATTTTCAAGGTAAATATTCACTTTTAAAATGTTTAAAAACAATTAAAAAGGAATTTATTCACAAAAATACTAATTATATTAAATAAATAATATAAACTTGATTTTTTTTGTGGAATAAAATATTTCAACATTTTTGTGATTTTTTGCAAAAAAGAACCAATAAAAAATAATTAAAATTGAAAGAGTTATTAATTTTCCAAACAATTAAAAATAATATGAAAAATAGTAGAAAAGTGGAAAAAATAGCAAAAAGAGGGTCTGGGGCGAGGGGGATTCGAACCCCAGACCTCTTGTGTATAGGGCGCGCGCCTTACCACTAGAGTGGTGATACATCCGTTGATTGAAACACAACCACAAATATACAAGGCTTGCCTTGTTTTTGGCCTGGCCCAAGGCAAGGCAAGGCAAGATTTTGGTTAGAAACGTGAAGGCCATAACTTTCTCATTTCTCCATGGATTGGGACAAAATTTAGGTCTATCCTGCCTAGAATTTCACACGGAATCCAATGGTGGTGGTGTTTTTTTCAGATCATGCTCCTATTGAAAAACCCGATAGTGGTTTTGAAATAGGCCATGATTTGCATTTTCTGTGCTATCTCTTGGTACAGGTGTGAATTACATGATAAATTGGTGCAAACACAACACATATAACATGTATAAGATGTGCATGATCAGTGGACCTCAAAGCAATGCATATTTCAAAGAGTTCAAGCTGTGATGCTTACCTCTTTTTGGAGCTTTTGTGCAATCTGCCTAGTGATTTGTTCCAGAAATGATTTGATGCTTTGGACACCCTCAAATGATCTCTTAGAAGCTTTTAGGATGGTTGGAATCAGTTGGAAACCTCAGGAACAAGTTTGAGCTCTTTCTTGCAAAAGGGGGCAAAGGTGGCCAAAATAGTAACTCTCTCAAATGGTGTTCCAGATGGGGGGAACCATTTTGGACAGTTCAAGGATGATATTTGGAGTGTGTTTGAGGTTTTATCTGGTTTGGAAAGTGACTGAATCAAGACATGGCTTGAAAAATGCACAAAAGTCCAATTCTGAGGTTTTGAGAGGTGGCTTTGAGATTTTGGTGTTACAGGTCACTTGTGAGTGTTTGGATCACCTCTATATGATATTTATGAGGTGTGTGTGTGTGAGTGGTTTGATTGGAATTGCTCTCAAACTCAAAAACTCAAAGTTACCTTGCTAAAGAAGGTATTTTTGCCTAGAGAAAGAGATTTTGAGGAAAGCATCAGTATGATGGCTTTGGTGTACTTAAACTAAGCATAAATGAGCTCTATTTATAGTATAGCTAGTTTGTTTTGGGAGAAATAGTGATTGGCAACTGCTGCAGAGGTTTGGCCAATGTTAATCAATGAGAATCCAAGTCTCCTCTAGCCATTGACTAGAGGTTAGGGCACAGGCTGCCGGTTCCCTTGGTCTTGGATCATCCTTGCCTGAATTTAGTTGGAAGAGGCTCAGTCCATGCCACCTTGGTGCATCCATTAAATGCTCCAATCCAAAATTGGGGTCTTGTCCCTCTTTTAGGGATTTTTAGGTTTGGCATGCTACTTTTGGTTCCAAAGACTTGGGAGGCTTATGGATAAGTGTTTGTCCCTCCTTGGTCCCCCCCTGAGGTGTTCAGATGGATAAGTGTGTTTGTTATTTGCACAAATTTTGCAAATCGAGAAAAATGCATAAATCTGCCTTGCTTTGACAGTTTTCAGCAAGGCATGTTGCCATTGTCATATCTCATGGCTCAAGAGGAATTTGATGGAGTTCTTGGCCATTTTGGAAAGCCCTCATATGATACAACAACTGTTTGATCGTAATTCGTTTTGATACTTTTTGGATCTAAGTGAAAAAAGGCCCTACATTTGGAAAAAAGTGAAGGCAGATTCTGACTTAGTGAAAATTTCACTAAGTGTTGGAAAAAAGTGACATTTTCACTTTTTGTGATTTTGATCATTCCATAACTTAAAATCCATGAGGAATTGGAATGAGTTGTGTTTGAAGCTTTTGCAGAGGGCCATGAGAGCTACAAATCCAACTTTGGATGGGGAAAAATGGCCTTGTGGTTTAGGAGATATGATCCTCCAAAGTTGGTACCCTAGCCACTTTGTTCCATAACTTAGAAAAATTTCTAAGTTTTTATGGTTACCCCTTTTACAAGTTATCCCACTTTTCTTGATTTTTCTTGATGAATGATGATTCCAACAACACATTAACATTATTTTAGGCTCAAAGAACCAAAATTGTGAAAAATCTCAAAAAGTCAAAGTTGACTTTTGTGCACAGTTGACTTTTTGTCAGATGAACTCCAAACTGTGCGATCCTCTATGAAATCGAGTCCTTGACCTAAATCAAACTTGATGGGTTGATTTCATAGGTGTTATAGTGTGTATTGAATTAAGTCCCAAGGTTTGGGAGCATGCCTGCATCAAAAGTCAAAGGCATAGTTGACTTTTCCCGCGAAACCCTAATTGTGGTTCTGATGAAATTGAAACTTGTTGCTCAAGCTTCTTAGACCAATCCATTGTTGAAAATGGATCAATGTGGTGTAACCTTGTGCTTGATTCTTGCTGTAGGAGTCCTCTTGATCCATTGGGGATGTTTGAGAGGCTAGACAAGTTGAAGATCATGTCATTCATTGATTGATCCTTTGTCTAAGAACACTAAGAGGGCTTGAAACCCTAAGTTTGATTGTAGCGAAGGCTCACCCATCTTTGGGGAGACTAATGAGGCATGATGGTTCATCCATATTTTGATGATGGTTTGCACAAAGATAGGGAATCTTAGTGGTCAAAATTTGGGGTATGACAGGGATCACTAGATGGACCGACTGGTTGATCAGGAATTTTCGTTTGAGGTTCCTTTTCTCTGATAGGTTCTCCAACTCCTCGGTTGAAGATTTCTACTGCTCCGTGTTACTCGACTGATGTCTGCAATATTCACGACGGAGGGTAATGGAATTTCCTTTCCATTCTCAATTGTTCTTGCACCGTATTTGTAAGGGAGAGCCTTAGTTGATTCATATGGTAACGGTCCCGGTAGATAGATAACTACAGGAGCCTTCTGATTCTTCTGACCATTGTAAGTAATTTCAATCAGTTCCTGGTTGGGAACTTTCGATTCGTAAAGTAAAGGGATGATGGTACAAACATCCTTGGTCCTCTTATGATCAGAGACTATGACAACATCTTTGATTCGATCAGCGACAAAGTATGGCATCAAATTGGTTGACCCAGAACTTGGACACGGTTGAATCTCTTTGTGGTCCAACTGACTCTAAAGGGCTGCTCGCACGAGGTAACATCCTTTATTATCTTCAGAGCAAGCTCTACAACGTTCATAGTTGTGTGGTGGCACTCTACCACGTCCGCTTTGTATGCAGTGTAACCTCACTAGGTCTGTTTCCATAGATCGAACATCTGGACTTTGAAACCTAGTAGGGTTCCCGTTAATCATACTGACTTATTGTGTGTCTTCGTCTAAATAGATCGGAAGCCACCAGTGATTTAACAAGTGTTGCAAAGCTCTTTGAACGAGAGCGCATCCTTGGTCGCTCTCACGACATCCCTTACAGTTATGATAATTATGCGAAGTCAGAAAACCGAGCTGGACCTGCTTAGCATGTAACTCTACCAAGCTGGTATTCATCAAACAAATATCAAAGATTTGAATCATATTCACTTGATACTGATTTCTATCACGGTAATCCTGAATCCATCCAAGATTCATCTGACGATGGAGGGTCTCTTGTACAAAAGAGCATCCCTGATTATTTACCGAGCAAATCAGACAGGAATCGTAGTTGTTCCATGGCAGATTATGATGTTGGCTTTGCCTTGAGTTCATTGCCACCAAGTTGACATTCATTGCACGGGTGTCGTGGTTTTGAATGATGTTGGAGTTTGCATAAGTCATGTTGACCTCTCGGATTCGGTGTTCCTGGATCCATCCGAGATCCAACTGTTCCTGTAGAGTTGATTGCACCATAAAATATCCTTCATTGTTTTTAGAGCAGATATCACACTGGTGATAGTTATGAGATGGTACATGCCCATATCCGCTCTCTCTGCGATGCATTTTGACCAGGTTGGCCCTCAATAAGAGTACATCATGAATTTGATAGTTGTGGTTAGATTCTCCCTCTATCAAATTTACAGCAGCTTTCTCATGTTGAGGCAGCGCGTTTGTCTGAACATTTGGATTCGTATCATTGAAGGATAAGACCCCGCTCCTAACAAGCTTTTGTACATCGAATTTGAACCTGAGACAGTTTTCTATGTTATGTCCCAGTCCTCCTTGGTGGAAAGGGCAAGTCTGGTCCGCTTTGAACCAAAAAGGCGGATTTTCTAGAATTGTAAGAGGAGCCCTGGTTTGGACGTGCCCTTTGACCAGTAATAATGGAAACAGTTTTGCGTACAAAATGGGTATAGGGTCAAACGTGGGTGGTCGTGTTGTACGGTTGTTGTTGTATGGAGGACGAGCCTGCTGAAGAGGTTGTTGTGTCCTTTGCTGATATTGTTGTTGATTCGGTTGGCTTTGAGCAACCTGAGGTTGATACGTAGGAACATGCGTAGGGTTGATAGCAGGAGTTACAGCTGCTACTGGTTGGTAACGTCGCTTTTGCTTTCCAAGAGAGATATTGCCAATATCTTGCTCTTTTTTCTTAGGGAGAGCACTACCATATCTTTTGGTACTACTTGATGGTTCAACGTCTTTTACTAAATGTCCTTCTCAGATTGCTTCCTCAAGACGAACTCCCATGCCCACCATCTCAGTGAAGTCACTAGGCGCACTGGCGACCATTCTGTCGTAGTAAAATGAGCTCAAGGTTTTCAGGAAGATCTTTGTCATCTCTTTTTCCTCAAGAGGTAGACAAATCTGGGCAGCAATTTCGCGCCATCTCTGATCGTATTCCTTGAAGGTTTCCTTATCCTTTTGCGACATGGCTCTGAGTTGATCTCTGTCCGATGCCATGTCCAGATTATACTTATATTGCTGAACGAAGGTAGCGCCAAGATCTCTGAAAGTGACGATCTTAGTGCGGTTTAAACCCATGTACCATTTGAGTGCGGCACCGGTTAAACTATCTTGAAAATAGTGGATCAATAGCTATTGGTTCTCTGTCTGAGTTGACATTCTCCGAGCGTACATCACCAGATGACTTTGAGGGCAAGAGTTACCCTTGTATTTTTCAAAATTGGGCACCTTGAATTTGTGCGGACCTTTCACATTGGGGACCAAACAAAGGTCTGCGACGTCCTTTCCAAATAGATCCTTACCGCGAATGGCTTGCAGTTCTTTCTGCATCTCCAGGAACTGTTCATGGAATTCCCTCATTTTATCGTTCATCTGGGAAATCTGTCCTTCCGGGACAGTGTGTACCACGGGTGGTGGTATAGTCACTACGGCAGTGACTCTTGGTGCTTCCCTCTCCCGAAGTTTGTAACCTTCAGGAGTTGCTGTCATGCCCCTGGCATCTTCGCTTTCCCAAAGTTAGTAACCTTTAGGCCCAGCGGCTCCTGGTGCAGTTTCTGGATCTTCCGTGATCGGCGGAATATATCCTTCCGGGATATAGTTGAGTGGCATGCCCCAGGGACGATCTTTAGGCATGGTATATCGAGGATCATACTTTTCCACTATGGGTGTAGATGTGATCTCTGAGATCACGGTCCTTTGTTGTTGCATCTGGGCTGCTGCTAGAGCTTGCATATCGTTGTGAAGCATTCTCAGATACTCTTTCAGAGCGTCGAGTTCTTCTCTCAACTCTCTGTTCTCTTCCTCGAGATTATCCATTTTCTTTTGTTGACTAGCCCGAGTATTTTACGAATGAGACAGTTTGACTCTAGAATCGAGACACAAACGTGAGATTCGTAGGTGTAGCACCCCAAAATTTTCCCTTCTATTATACCATTAATAATTGGCTTATGCTTTGCATTCATCTGCATCTCCATTAGGTCATATTCACGATCATGCATTTCATTGGGCTCCCGAGGTGTGGGATCATGGTTTCTTATCCTCTGTGCGAATTGGTTGAAGATGGTGGTTAGGGTTCATGGCAAAGGCATCGTGACATGAGAACCAGTTGTGGATTTATATTGTAGTCAGGACAAAATTATTCTCTCAGTTGGTTATTGTTCATTACGTATCATACAAGTTAATGAGGGAGGAGATTGAAGTTGATTCGAGGTCAAGTTCATGGAGTATTTGAATTTGAATTTGGATTAGGCAAGTGCTTTAAGATACTTGGAGTTCAAGATACAAGTTCGTAAAACCATACTTTAATCCACTTCTTAACCCACATTTTATTTCAAACCATTTTACCTACACTTTCAAATCCATTTCATCTTCATCTCATTATCCCATTTCGAATGACTACTTTGATATCCATTTTTATTCAATTAAACCACTTTTTAACCATTATCCAATTCCTAATATCCATTTTTAGTCCAATGGTCCGTTTTAACATCCATATCCAAAGTTAGATCAACTCCGCATTCTTGATATCCATAGATCATAAAACCATATTTTTAGCCCATGTCCATATTTTAGACCCATTCTTGGTCCGTATCTATGTTTCCAATTTTTCATTATCCATGTTCATTCTTTTCCAAATTAATTACCCATTTTCTAAAACCATTTTTAGTATCCATTTTAACCATTCCAAATAAACCATATTCATTTTTGATCCATATTCAAGTCTAAATCCATTTTTATCCATCTTTCTAAAATCCAATATCATTTTAACCCAAATCCAAAATTCAAGTTTAAATTCGAAAACCATGTTATTCCTATTCAATATCCCTAAACCATTTCAAAGCCATTCATTCCATAACCGAAAAAACTTCACTAATAACAGAAAAACCAAAATTCACTAACCGAATTCCTAACTGAAAATTAACTAACTTCTAAGTTTCTAACAAAAAAAGGCTATCAAAAAATTTCACAGATAACAGAAGGTGCGGAAAAAAAAACTCTTCTTGGATTCTCTACATCTCATCATCAATCTTCACAGAATTCTCTCGGCAATCTTCTTCTTCATCACACCATCACCTGCAATCCTTTCAATCACACACCAACAAGCTTCATCAATTCTTCAAGAATCATCATCTTTAATCGGCATCACATAACATCTTCAACCTTCTTCTATCCACAAAACCTGTAGAGAATCGCTCAACAACATTGACAACTTGCAAAAATTCAATAACCTGCAACAATAATCCACAAGCTCAGTTTCAATCATCAACACCTCAATCAACAACTTCAACAATTTGAAGAAGAACACGCAAGCTTTCACAATAACTCAGCATTTTCAGTGGTTCACGCAAGATTCACACAACACTTATGCAAGTAAGAATTTGCAGCAACAGCTCAACCACAACAACAACGAATTCAGATTCGTAAAAAGGAAGCGGAAGGAGTTCGAGCTAGGCACAGAGTAGAAGAAGAAGCAGGTTGAATTGGAGAAGTAGAAGGAGAGGAAAGCGGAGTAAATCGAAAGCAAGAACATAAAACACGCATACCTGAGCCGGTTATCTTTGACGTTCTCATCAAGCTTAAAGCGCCGTTGGAGCGACTTCGATAGGTAAATGTCGCTAATTTGTTTTGCTTATATCTCTTTTCCGATGTCGTGTTCATTAGATTAGATCTCTTTTCGTTGTGATTTGCGAGAAGATGAGGTAAGGTATCCGCCGCCGCCGGTGCAACGCCACGGCGCGGTAGGGTGATACGTTTCTGGTGAGGTGAGGATTGTGTTTGCTTAGCGTGTAGTAAGGTTCACGACGCGAGAAGTTCATGGCGAGGAGGTCGTTGGAGGAGTTTATTGGTGAGCACGGTGAAGAACGGTGAGAACTGAGAATAGGGAAAGGCGTCGAGGTTGATGACACAATGTTGTTTGAGTAATGATGGACGGAGATGAGCCTGCGTGGTGGTGTTTTTATTTTCGCCGGCGGTTTGTCGTTTCAGAAGGTGAGAGCGGCGCCGTGTGGAGAAGGAGAATGACAAAGAGCAATGTGTTGAAGGAGAAGATAGAGGCTTAGGTTTAGGAGTTTGAGTTGGTTGAGTGATCTTTTGAACTTAGGTTTTTTTCCTCTAAAGACCAAGACGGACGTGGGCCGGGTTTAGGCCCGTGTTGTTTGTTTCTTCTCACACCCATGAAAATGCCACTCGCGCCCCCCTGTGTGAGTTCTTGGGCCTGCTGACCAAGGCCCACACACCCATCATGGTTCAAACTCCTCTAACACTATTGCACCCCTGTTACATTGGTTTTTAGTTTTTTAGATATTTTAGATAATTAGGTTTAATAGTTTGATTCTAGTTGGTTTAATATTGATTGGTAATTGATTAATGGCTTTAGTTAATTGATTAGGTATTAATCTTAGAATTGAATTTTAGAATTAATTCGCAATTTAGAATTTGTTTTAGATGTTAGTATTGACTTTAGTTGACATTTCGACATGGTTTGATAGTTAACTGTTGGTTGTTAGTTTTGATTAATTTTCGTTTAGAAATCAATTTCAATTTGATTTAAATATTGACTTTAGACCTTAACTTCGCTAATTATATTAGATTTTGATATTGATTTTTGAATAATCATTTTTAGCTTAATTGTTCAATAACTGTTTTTGCTTAATTGTAATAATTGTTTTGCCTACTAATGTTTTTAGCTTGATTGTTCATTAAGTGATTTTTGGCATAATTGTCCACTAATTGTTCATTAGAATTAACTTTGAACAAATTGGTCTCGACATAGTTTAAGTTGACTTTGATTTTGTTCTAACGTTATCTAATTTTTAGTAGTTTCATTTAGTTATCTTTGTTAATAGCCTTTAATATGTTTTGCATAGTTTTTGACCAATGGTTGTTTGCATTTTAATATTGATTTCATTTACTTCTTGTTGACAATTTCCATTTGAATTTTGACTAACCTTTGAGTTTGTTTTGTAGTGATTCTCACTTGACTTGATAAGTGGTTTAAATATAAAAGTTGTTGTAGCATACACTGCTGTAATGGACGAAGTGTGCTGTAAAATGTTGTTATTCTGCCTGGTTGCATATACACCTATTCTGTTTTGGAAATAGTAGCTGTTATAGGCTGTTTTTACTTGTTGCTGGTTTTTATAGCTATGCAGGTGCTGGAGCGCTGTCGTTGCTGCTGTTTATGGCTCATTGCCTTGTTTTGTCTTAAGGACTTAAACTTGTTTTACCTTAGCCATTGGTGGATGTTTATAAGATGTGTGCACACTTTTAACATGAGTTCAATTCTGGTTTTGGTTTACTTTCATGTCCTTTGCATATACTTGTAACCCTTAGGTGATTTCTTTTGTTGGTTTACCTTTAACTTCAAAGTAGATTAGTCTTGTAGCATAGTTGTAACTTGAATTGTAATTTCATAATCCTTTTAGGTATTTCACTTTGACTAATGTGACTCAAATATGCGTAGTCATTAGACTTTAGGTTTTCATATTGTACATACACTCTCTTGTTATTACTAATGTCTTTGGTTTACATGTGCAAGGTGCATAAAGGAGACATTCCAAAGGTGGTTTGACCATTTCATTTTGTAAAAATAAAAACTTGTTTCTAACTTGGTTTGCTATTTGTTTATAGGTACTTTCGTGACTTGCTTTCGTTGCGCTTTTGCTTTCGTTACTACGGATTGATATCCGTTTGGTATTATCTCCCTTCCCTTTTACTAATTCCGCATTTTTTCCTTCTGATGCCATGAGAAGTAAGATTGGGAATTCGTGCCACTTGGCCGGCAATGCTGGAAGTCCTCAAAGGAGGCTCTGTTTGTGATTGTTTACATATTGTGCCTAAAGACCTCTAAAGAGGCATCCCATTCCCATATTCCCTTGTAAGACCTCTAAGAAGGCAATTGACGGAAGGTAGGGTTCGCAATCGACCCCCGTTATTCTAGTTGAGTCGTTCTTAGCTCTCATTACATGATTGAAGCTTTGAACATCACCTGATCTCGTTATTGAGTCCGTCAAGTGGAAGAAGGGTTTAGCAATCAAACCCCCACACATTGTCTATAGCTCGCATTGACCAATGATGATGCTTATGTGATCTGATTCACATCTTCCCCTTTCTTACTCTGCTCCCCATGGTTCTTGATACCATTGGGCGAGCACCCATATTTCCCACACCTAGCTTGTTTGCCTCGGTTAATATGAACCCTTGGCCAAAGCTTTCCCTTTTCTTATTTTGACTGTGTGACATTACTGTTTATTGACACTGTTTACTCTTTCATTGCTTTTAGTTCATTTTGTGATTGATTTATCCTGTGTTTACTTGTCTGATGACATGATCCCGTAGGATTCCTCGCTCCACTTAATTTTTGATTAAGTCAGAGGTAGAAGAGACATTAGGATAGCAATCCATGCCTGACAACATTAGATAGACTTCCCTTGATCCTGATCTTAGGACCACCTTTGTATGGTAACATTAGGAATAAATTAGATTCCCTTTAGTTTTTTCTTTTCGGCTTGAGGCTTCTCTTCTCATCTCATAATCCTTATAAAACACTTAATAAAGTATTAACATCTATTGCGCACGAGCCTTATATGTGGGAAATGAGATAGTGGGGGATCTTCCTTCACTTTCTTAGGATGTTTAGCATGCGTCCCGTCTTGGGTCGATACGCGAGACATTCGATCCTATGTTGTAGACTTGGGTGCAATGCAAGTTACAAACAACATCAAAAACACTTCTGTCTAAAACACACAAAACACATTCAGACCTCTTTCATCCTTCGGGATCGTTAAGCTTCAAGCTGCATTTTCAGAAAAGGGCACGTTATTTTCCGTCTCGTCGCAAACAGGCATAGACCCTAACTGCCGGACGCAAATCTAACATCGCTCATAAAAATAAACACCGACCATGTTAAGTCGAACTACGACTGCTCTGATTTCCTCTTTCTAGTTAGATTGAGGATATGTAGGCACGAGACGGCGATGTCTTGGCGAGCACCCTTTCCCTTAGTTCGTGTCCGAACTACGTTGACTCTGATTTTCCTGTTCCCGAGGGCATACGTAGGCCTAGGACTCCGAGGACGTCCTATTGAGTCACTTTTTTTTCTTTTCTTCCTCGTTTCTCCTTTCTTTTCCGTGCCCGTTTCTTCTCTGGTCCAGTAGCAGTGGAGCTCCAGATGATGACACCCTTTGATCGAGACAACAAGCGTGGATCCCATCGAGTACGATGGACGTGTGGGGTGCTAACACCTTCCCTTCGTGTAACCGACTCCCTTACCCGTTTCTCGTGGTCGTGAGACCATGCTTTTCCTTTCCCCTAGGTTTATGCAGTGTTTCCTTTCCCTCTCTTGGGATAAATACACATTGCTGGCGACTCTGTTTCGCGCCACTTTCGCGTTTGTACTTGGATGAAAAAACCGGGAGCGACAGCTGGCGACTCTACTGGGGACTTCTTGTGGACTAGAATCTCTGGTTCCCTAAGCGAGTCTCTCCTAGCACTTGTCTATTTTTCTTTCATTGGGTGTTTTCTTTGATGATGTATTTACTGTTTTTACTGTATTGCTATTTACTGTATTTATCGCATTTATTACGTTACACATCATTATTATACTGGACTGTGTTGTGCTGGTTTTCTGTTTGGCGGGATGGGTATTTTGAGAGATAAGCCCATTACTTAGGCTTGAGAGTACATGTAGGATTAGAGTGGAAAGTAGTGTGGCCTACGTAGCGTCTTGGTACATATGTTTTACACGAAATCCACAACCAGACGAGGTTTTCTTGGGAGATGTTCTGATTTGCGTGTCTTGTGCATTTCGGGGTGTTAACCTAGGAAGCTGTCGACTCTGGTGACCATTCCTAAGGACTCAGTAACGGTACTCCTCCCAAGATGTGATAATGGCAGACCAGAAATGGCAAACCCATTACACTTCTTGATCCGAGGACCCAATGTTGGGAACTTGCTATAGGTTATCCTTTTTGAAAGAGAATCAGTGGAGGCACTCCTCGATTGGCGATAGTACTGTACCCCGAGGGGTGAATGTACTATAGCTTCTCGACCTCAGTGCCAAAAGCTGAGGACCTTTCGTTTTGGGGAGAATCAGTTGAGGCCTCCTCGATTGATGATGATGCCAAACCAGAAGTGGTGAACGTATCATTATTTCTTGACCTGAGAGCCCGAGATACTAAGGATCTTAGTACCCACATGTGAGATGGGCGGGTTGTTTACAGGTTTGCAGGTAACCGTAACCTTCAACCGACCCAGTATTCTGGTTTTCCCTATCAGTGCAAACTTATCAGCCTGGCATTCTGGGGTTATGATTATGCCGATATTCTGGTATTCCAGTATTATGATTATTCCAGCACCCTGGCATTTTGGTATTCTGTTTATGCCAATATACTAGTTATTCTGATATTCTAGTTATTCGGATATTCTAGTATTCGGGTATTCACTTCAGAGCAGACCCTTGAACTTATCCATTTAGCAGCACAGCAGTACATAGCTTTATGGAAGCCTTGATCCCATGTCTGTTGCATCTGCATTATCATTTTCGCATACATGTTCTTGTATTTCCAAGGGATATTAACTTTGAGACTTGCTACTGAGCATTTCCATCTATTTCTTGTGGTTAGTGTAAGGAAATTTTTTTTTTTAATCAAAGCAGATTAATTCCTTGGAAATATTCGAACATGGCATTTTGCGTCATATTCTCATACTCATATGCATGGCAGGTGTTCCGGAACGGATTTCTCATTCTGACTTGGTATTATCTTCAAGACAGCCAGCTTGACCTACCACCACTACTCGACCTGCGATAATCAGAGGATAGCCATGGAACAACTCCGTGCAGAAATGGCCGAAATGAAGGTTCAGATGGGGCCGTTTATAGGGAAGATGCAAGCTTTGGTTCAAGACCAGAAAGTGCTGAAGGAAGAGGTCAACCAAATGAAAACTCAGATGAATCTGGTTATGGAGGTCGTGAGAGGTGTGATAAGCAAAGATAATACTCCCGTGCCTGAAACTGCGGCTGGAATTGTCTCTCCTCCATTGCTTAAGGGATCCCTCCCAAAAAGTGAGCAGATTACCAATGTGACCGTCCTGGCTGTATCTCAATAGCAACAGAATCGTGCTCCACGCCAGCAGCAATTTACGCCTAAGCAGAATAGGCATTTTGAGACTCCACCAGTGCCATATTCTCAACTATTCCAGCATCTCCTTCAGTTGCAACTGGTACATAAAAGGACTTTGGCTCCTCTCTCTGTTACTCCCCCATGACTCAAGAGCTCATTGTGATTTCCACTCTGGTGCGCCGGGGCATAATGTGGAAAATTGTAAGGCCTTTCAGCATGCCGTACAGGATCTGGTCGATTCGAGGACAATTGAGTTCACGCCGAGCGGCGTAAGCTTTCATGGTGGTTTCATTCCTACTCTAGCTGCTGAAAAAGAAGTGGATATCCCTATTGTCTCTCCTAGAGTTGCATCAAGTCAGGGGTATATCTTGCAGTCCTTGGTCTTAGAATCCCCACATCCACAAATACTGCCTACGCCTCGACCAAGTTTGAAGAGAAAAGCGCCTAAAAAGATTGAGCGCTCGAATCAGTGTCAACAAGAGAACTGCTCTAGAAAGGGACAACAAAGGCAGAAGAAGCCTGAAAAACAGTTTGATGTTCTTGCCATACTATACGCTCAGTTATTGCCTGATCTACTCAAGTATCGGTTGGTTCAATTAAGGACTCTCACACCATGTCCAACAAGGATACCACCAGGTTGGGACGCAAGTGCAAGACGCGAGTTCCATTCAGGGGCACCTGGCCATTTGATTGAAAAGTGCAAAGCACTGCAACACAAGGTGCAAGACTTAATCGACTCAAAAGTCATCATGATCACGCGTGACGTTCTATACTTGAATTGAAGACTTCTTTCTGGAATAAGCATCCAAATTGTAGAGCATCGTCAGAAACATTAAATCCAGACAGAGTCAAGTCTCCTCAACAATGGCAATCTTCGGATTCTTTACTGCATTTTCATATGTAGCTCTCATTTGTTTGTTTAAATAGTGTTTGCATGAAAACTTGTTTGTATTTTGAATGTTGATTTTAATACAATGGTGTGTTGTTCCTGAAGTACTTTACTTTTATGCACTCATATCATGTTTATATGCAATGCAATACCAATTTTCTTGCCTAAACTCTTGAGGGAGGATGATGAGGGAAAAACGCAAAATCTTTGGTTGTGTGCTTTCGGATAAAACCCTGTTGAGGATGTACTGGCATTGTTTCAAATCCCCAAACACTGGAGATATAAGGGAGATAGACCCTCGTTGACCCCTTTGAGCCTTGAAATAGGAGTTTCTTTACGTAGGAAAAAACCCTCACATTTAACCCTGGGGCAGGGTAGGCGTCAGTTAATTTGATCGAGCGTTCAAATTTCAAAAAGGAGTGTGCATCTGAGGATCCATTACCTTTCTTTCCTCACATGTCAGGAGGCCAAGAGATGCGAAACCACAATGGTTATCCATCAACAACTAAGGAATGAGGCAGTCACAACCCTTTCAAACAAGTCAGACAACTAGTGTCACACGATTTGTTCAAAAAAAAAAGAAAGAAAAAATATAAAGAAAGAAAGCCCGCTAAGTCGAAAACTTGAAAACAAGCGACTTAGGCAAAAGTTAGGGCATCCCGCTGGACTTCAAAATTGAAAACTCAAAAGAGTCAGTCCAGGCAAAAATCAGGGAAAGCAAAAGAATGAAAAAGAAAAAAAACGAAAAGGATTACAAAGAAAAATCCTCGATAAGAACAAAGTCGTG
This sequence comes from Lathyrus tuberosus, assembly GCA_022829125.1. Classification (NCBI taxonomy): domain Eukaryota; kingdom Viridiplantae; phylum Streptophyta; class Magnoliopsida; order Fabales; family Fabaceae; genus Lathyrus; species Lathyrus tuberosus. The sequence continues at coordinate 4,602,553 of JALAZF010000124.1, read as the reverse complement.
TGGCTACAGACACAAAAGACAAAAGGGTTGACTGTTGCTCCAAAAACTCATTAGGTCTCAAACCATCAGTGCATGGATTCCTTAAAGATCATGGAATCTTTTTTAGAAATGAGCGTTTGTGTCAGATTAGCTAAACGTAGGACTGAAGAACATCAAGGAGAGTGGGTGGGCACCGATAAACTTTGAGCCTTAAATCCTTTTTTCTCAAAACCTTGAGCCAGGCCACTTTACAACCCTTAAAAGTCCTAATTGAAGCAGGGTTTATTCCGAAATTGCACTTCAGTGAGATAGCGTTCCTGACTCCCATGAGTTGTGCTAATAAGATTTTTTGGTATTGCATGTGCGTATTATTTTCCATTCAAAAATAAATGTCGCATCCCAGCTAGTGATTCATTCACGAGGCTTGGCGACGCATTTTCAATAAAACTTCAAGGTAAGCACGAGTGTTGCATTAGAATTGTCATTTTCATAATAAACATTTTCTGCTTGCATGTGTTTGACATCAAAGAAGCTTACACAGTGAACGCCAGTCGAGAAGCTCGATCACGCCAAGTTGAGATGGCGAAAACTCCGAAGGACAGTCATGTCAAGGGGTATGTGGCCAAGAGGGTGTGCATAGCCCAGACGTTCCCGGTGAATGGTGATAAGATACAGCCAATCTGGGGCAGTCACAATGAAAACTCTCCCTAAAGCAGCCAAACAGGGGCAATCAGGTTGATTTAACAAATCTCTGTAAGATCAGTCAGGGGTAAAGTTTCTTCAAGACTTGGGGCAGGCCACCTCAAAAGCACGAGAGGTTATCCAATCCTGAAGACGATTAATTGAAAACACCCCTTCAAGGTTCAAAATACTGGGGCAGAGTATTTTCAAGTCGTTACAAGTCCTCTCGAAGCAAATTCCTTCAAAGATCATACAGTCTGGGGCAGTTACATCAAGATCTGATAAATCTCTCCAAGAGTTTGAAGACCCTGGGGCAGTGTGAACGCCCAATCTTCTATAAAATCCTCTTGAGATGATTTCTTCCTTTAGACTTGGTGGTCTGGGGCAAATGAAGAGGTCAAAGGGCTGTTTATGACCATGGAGACAGGTCAGGCAGGGTAGCAAGAGTTCTCCCCAGTAGAGCTACTCTCCTCAGCACCTGAAAGATCATCATCTTCAGCAAAGCTTACGCTCCCCTGTAAGATTACAGGGGATGGTGTCCCCAACCGAAGTCATGGTTGATCTATTACTCCCCGGCAAGTAGTCAGGAACGAACTACTTCAAGGACAGGAGATGCTTGTTTCACTAGCAGCTATGTGCTCTAATCCCTAGCAGGGTAGGGTGAATCTTTTCCTCAGAAGAAATTACCTTCTCCAGGAAGAATACAGAGGCTTGTTTCCCCAGCTAGAGTGGTGGTTGGTCCATTACTCTCCTAGCAAGTAGCCAGAAGTTGATATTTCTGCATCCCCAGAAAGATACTGATGGGATATCTTCTTTGGACAAAGATGTTACTTCCCCACAAAGTCTGAACACCTATCTTCCTCAGTTGATCAGGAAATGTTTTCTCACCAACAATGGTTTGGTCTGATCCCCAGCAGAGGATTAATCTCGGTGGTATCCCCTAGCAAAGTGGATGTTGTCAATCACTGTTTCCCAAGCTGGTTTGCTGGTGGTGGCTGATATTCCCCAGCAGGATAGAGGTAAGAGTTTCTCAACAGTGGGTTAAGGTCAGTAATCTCCCCAAGCAGAGATTCAGTATTATTAACCTGTTCTCCCAAGAAGAGCGTGGCGGTGATCCTCTTAGTGGTTTGTTCAACAGCAGTTGATATCCCCAGCAGGTTTTAAGTCCAAGTGTTATTGGCATTCTTTCAGATTCAGGTAGAAGTCATTGGTAACCCCAGCGGAGAGAATTTCTCTTTGGATTCCATCTTCAATATTCGTAGTTATCCACCCCAACAGAATGGAGCTTCTACCGGAGTTTTTATCTCCAGCGGAGTTTGGGATCCAGAAGTCGTTCAGTAGAATTTTCCTCATCAGGATCTTTTATTTAGAGGACAATTCAGTTTGTCATCCCCGGTGGAGCTGCCTTTGTCTTCAGCATTTATTTTGCTGAGACATTTCTTTTGCATTGCATAAGCATTTTTGCATGGCATCCTCCAAAACGCGTAGCATTTCCATTCCGTATGGAGCATTATGCCATAGAAAAATTCAAACATGCGCATTTGAAGCATAATCCAGGTTTGATTTCTTTTGCCAGACTCTTTCTGTTAGTTCCTGGATTGGCTGGAATTTTGGTAAAACAAAGTTTATTCAATGTTGATGTCAAGGTGCTGATGTTGCAACATTGAAGTCTTAACACTGGGCTGTGTTAAGTAGGTAAGTGTTGAAGTTGGATGTCTGATGTCACACAGGTGATGTTGTAACATCAGACCTGCAGAATTAACAACAGCAGGTTTTTAGGGCACGCGTATTAGCTGGAATTGTGGAGAGTGGTTGACTCATTGGATGAGAATATCTTGGGATAGATATTTTCTGTTACATGGGAGATTTGATTGCAGGTCTGTTAGAGAATTAAAAGATTGTTTTAAAAAGATTTTGGGGATAAAATCTGTTTTGAAGATTCAGTTTTAATTAACAAATCTGATCAAATATTGTGACAAGTCCAAGCCCAATTCAGGAGCTATATAAAGCGCACAAGACCAAAGGAAAAAGTACAGAAAACATTCAGAAGATCAAGAGCAAGAGGCTTAGTGTCTAGAGTTTGTTTAAAGTGCTTGTATTTACACTATTCTAGGGTTTGAATAGGTGTTGAGTTTCTGTCCTCTTTAGAAGCTGTGAAGCAATAGAGAGTGGTTGATTGATCGAACCTGTGAAGTAAGATCAAGGGTACTCCAAGTTGTTTCTTTGAGTGTTTGTAAGGGATTGAGTGGTGTTCTCATACCTAAATGGTTTCTTAGGTAGGAAGTCATTAGTAGAGTATAAGTTTAGGAGATTGTCAACGGGTTGTTGAGTCTGTAAATTATATCTACAAGTAGTGAATACCATCCCTGGCTTGGTAGCCCCCAGAGTAAGTTGGTTGTAACCAAACTGGGTCAACAATTCTTGGTGTTATTTTACTGTTATTGCTGTCCATTATGCAGAGTGTGTTATTGTGACATCACACCTTAACATCACACGTTTGATACTAGAATTTCAATTGGTATCAGAGCAGGCATCCTGTCTATCTCTGGATGAGATCTAGGGAAGTTACTTTCTGGTGAAAAGATGGACAAAGAAGTTGGAGGATTCGTCAACAGACCCCCTATTTTGGATGGATCCAATTATGACTATTGGAAACCAAGGATGACCACCTTCTTAAAATCCTTGGACAGTAGGGCTTGGAAGGCTGTTATTAAAGAGTGGAAAGCACCTGTCATGTGTGAGAAGGATGATGCTAGCAAAGATAAAGAAGGCACCTCTAAGCCAAAGCCTGAAGAAGAGTGGATTAAGGAGGAAGATGAGCTTGCCCTTGGAAATTCCAAAGCTCTGAATGCTATCTTCAATGGAGTGGATAAGAACATCTTCAGGTTAATTAATACCTGTGAAGTTGCTAAGCAAGCATGGGATATCTTGCAGGCTACTCATGAAGGAACATCTAGAGTCAAGATGTCAAGACTTCAGATTTTAACATCAAAATTTGAAAGCCTGAAGATGAAGGAAGATGAGACTATTCATGATTTCCACATGAGTGTTCTTGAGCTGGCCAATGCATCTAGTGCTCTTGGAGAGAAGATGTCAGATGAAAAGCTAGTGAGGAAGATCCTTAGGTCCCTACCTAAGAAGTATAAGATGAAGGTTACTGCCATTGAAGAATCACAAGACATCAGCAAGATGAGAGTAGATGAGCTCATTGGATCTCTTTAAACCTTTGAGCTTGGGTTGAATGAGGAAAAACCAGAAAAGAAGCCAAAGAGTATAGCCCTGGTGACAAATGGTGAAGAAGAGAAAGGGAAGAAATCTGAATCCCAGGAGGATCTGTCTCAGGCCATAGTGATGTTGGGAAGACAGTTTACCAAAGTATTTAAGAGAATGAATAATAACTCCAGGCCTAATGTCAAGAACATGATTTCTGACACCAGCAAGAAGGATGAAGAGAAAACTGCCCAAGATAAAGGAGTGCAGTGCTTTGAGTGCGAAGGGTATGGACATGTCAAGAAAGAATGTCCCACCTTCTTGAAAAAGCAGAAGAAGGGCATGACAGTTTCCTGGTCTGACTTTGATAGTGAAAGTGAAGGCGAGTCAGCAAAGCATGTGAGACCTTTAACAGGAGCTGTGGTTTCTGATGATGATTCTAGTGATGGAGAAGTAACTTATGAGGAGTTGGCATCCACCTATCAAGAGCTGTGTTTAAAGAGTGCTGAGATTTGTCAAGAAAACAAGTGCCACAAGCAACAAATTGCTCGGCTAGAAAATGAAAAGACTGATCTGGAAAATGAAGTGGTGCTAGTTAGAGCTCACCTTGATCAAATGACCAAGTCTGTTAGGATGCTGAGCTGTGGTACAGACACACTTGACAAGATCCTTCAGTCAGAAAAAGCTGCTGGAGACAAAGCTGGGATAGGTTATGTGGCTGAGGACAAGGGAACTTCAGAAGGAAGCACTTCAGGTTCAAACAAGGAAGTATCACAACTTTCATCTCAACATCAGCCAAAGAAGTAGGATCCTACCCCTAAGAAAGCTGATGTTTCACAACCTAAGAAGATTTAGAAGAAGACTGGTCCCTATCAGAAGAGAAAGCAGCCACAGGGAGCTAGCCAATATATGCCCCCACAATACCATGAGAGCATGCAAGCTGCTCAGTTCAAACAGCACATGTCTCATCAGATGTCTCAACATCAGGACAACTGGTATAGTTATGGTTATGGATACACCAATGTTGTTCCTTATATATATGGTAGAAGAAAGCCACACCATCATGGGAGACAATCCAGGAAACAACATTGTCAGCCGTCTTATGGGAGAAGACATCAACATAATAGATGGCAGGGCAGTTATGGTAGGAGGAGACCACATCATGGATGGCAGCATAGGCATTCTCATCATGGCAGAAGATTCAGAGATGAAAGGGTGAGATGCTATTATTGTGGAAGATTTGGACATATGCAGTACTCTTGCTACAAGTTGCATGGATACCCTCAGCCTCAAAACAGATGGAGAGAGCACAGGCCCAAAGTTGTTAAACAATGGGTACCTAAGGAGAAGGTGAAGTGCTTATTGGCTCACATGGGTGATAAAGAAGGAACATGGTATTTTGACAGTGGGTGTTCCAAGCACATGTCTGGATGTAGATCCATGTTGGATAATCTTAGACCTTGCCCCTCTCATGAGGTCATATTTGGCAATGGAGAAAAAGGAGTTGTTGCAGGAGTTGGGAAAGTGCAAGGTGATGGTAGACCTGAACTTGACAATGTTATGTTTGTCAATGGCTTAAGTGCAAATTTGATCAGCATAAGCCAGTTGTGTGATAAAGGTTACGAGGTAAACTACACTAAGCATGAGTGTGTGGTTTTTGATGAGCATAATCAGATTATTATGAAGGGTGCCAGAACCAAAGACAACTGTTATCAGTGGACCTCTCTTGAAGGAGATTCAACTAGTGATGTACAAGTTGATGTTATAACATCATACTATGACATCAGGATGCTGAAAGGACACTCAAAGTTAACAAGTTTTGATGTGAGAGTTTTAAAAGGAAAGTTTTTGTGGAGGGAAAAAGTCATTGACACTCAAAATCAAGCTCCTAGCCTCAGAACCCCCTTTCCCGGTACTACAACATCTCGCGTCTTCAAAGCTCTGCTCTCGCAACGAATCAACTCCTTCGACTTCAAGAATCAACTCTCACTGAAAAGAGTCATGGCGTCTCCATCCAAGAAATCTGAGTGTCAGAGTTCCACAAAAGAAAGAGCTAAGGTTTCCCCTGACGAAGGTTCAGCATTCAATCCCATGGACATTGAGCCCCTCTCAACCATTCTTCCTGAATCAGGTAAATCTAGACCTTCCAAACTTGTTCCAAAAAGGGCTGGGACTATCTTTAGAGATAATGAAACGAAAAAGCTTGTTACGAGTGTGCTATTTAGTAATAAAATAGCACCTAGGTCATCCACTTCTCAAACTGTTGAGGAAAGGGTAGACGTGGATAAAAGCTTAGGTATATCTAGACCACTGAGACAAATGCCTGCGGAACATTCTGAAAGGGAAAAGAGCAACATGCAAAGTGCAGCTACAAATCTTCATAGACTTGCTATGTCTGTTGTTGAAGATTCTGAAGTAAGAATAGAAGAAGATGATGTACAGGAGGAAGCTAGTGTTAAGGAAGATGTTGGAACTTCACCTGCTGGGGAAGAAAAGGACGAGGATGTGATCAATGTAGTTGACTTATCCGATGATGAAATTATTAGAAAAGTTGTCCCAAGTATTGCTAAGAGACTGAAGACAAGGAAAGGAAAGACCGTTGAATCCTCTCCAAAGAAGTCTGAAGGCAAGAAGAACATTGTTGTTGGTCCAACCAAGCCATGGAGCAAAGTGGCTATGAAATCCAAAAAGAGGAAAATAAGGGAAGACTCTAATTCTGACCGTGACGATGAGGATGATGTTCATAACATCACACCTGTCAGAAGGACAATTTTGAAGAGAATCTCTGACAAAGTTCCTGAAGTTCCAGCCGACAACATTTCCTTTCATTATGCCAGCAGTGCATCATTATGGAAATATGTTTGTCAGAGAGGACTGGCCCTAGAGAGGGAGCTTGGGAAAGAAGCTTTGGAAATGAAGGATATCATGGAGCTGATTAAGGAGGCTGGATTGGTAAAGACTGTGATCAAGTTTCCTAAGTGCTATGAAAGTCTTGTTAAAGAATTTGTTGTCAACATTTCTGGAAATATTACTGATAAAAAGAGCACTGATTTCATGAAAGTTTATGTGAGAGGAAAGTGCATTAATTTCTCTCCTAGTACTATCAATAAGTATCTAGGAAGAGATGATGAAGAGTATAGTGAACTTGAGATGACTGATAATGATATATGTAAAGAGATTACAGCTGGTCAGATAAGGGTTTGGCCATTAAAAAAGAAGTTGCTAGCCAGTAAACTTAGCATCAAGTATGCAATTCTTCACAGAATTGGTGCTGCCAACTGGGTACCAACAAACCACAAGACAACAATCGCTGTTGGATTGGGCAGGTTTATCTGTACTATTGGGAAGAAGATTAAGTTTGACTATGGCAGCTACATCTATGAGCAAGTGGTGAAACATGCTGGAGTAAACGCTATCAAGTTACCCATAGCATTCCCATCTCTTGTGTGTGGTATCATCTTGGAGCAACATCCTGAAACTTTAACAAGCTCAGACATAGCATGCCCGAGGAAGACAGCCTTGTCCCTACACCCTAAACTATTTTCAGGACATCATGTTCCATACATTGTTCTAACATCAACTGCTGAAGTCAAGAAGAAGACTACAAAGGTTGAACTGATCGAAGAATTGAAGACCATGTGCAAAGACCTTGATGAAGTAATCAGTACCAGTTTGGTTAGAAAAGAGAGAATTGAAAAGCTGATCCAGCTGTTAGAACTGAACAGTGGTGATGATGATGTTGATGGCTCTGAAGTTGATGCCAGAGGGGATAGCTCTGAGGAGGAGGAAGAGAATCCTGGAGAACAATCTAGTTCAGAAGAAGACTAGCTTATCTTCTCTTGCCTTCTATAGTTTTGTTATTAGTTTAGTTTTTGTTTGTTGGTTTTGTAATTTGAATATTGTGCTGTTTTATGCACTGTTTATGCTTTTAGTTTCCTTCTATGATTTGTTTTTCCTGTTTACTAACTGAGAGGCTAACAATGAGAGCTAGGGTATACTGACTATAGTTAATAGGGCTTCTAACTGAAGTTTGCCTAATTGTGGCTAAAAAGGGGGAGAATATAGCCAAGATAGTCAAGAGTATTATTGCCATATGCTGCCAGTGTGGTGCAGATATTAAGGGGGAGATAAGCTGTTGCTGGTAAAAGGTGTTTAGTTGAAAAGTGGTAATGCAGTCATTAAGGGGGAATTTTAACATTTGAAGAGTGCAGCCAAGCAGACATCTAGGGGAGTAAATTGCTGCACATTATGAGCTACTGAACAGCTGTGATGCTGGTTCATGTTTTCAAGGGGGAGCACCAATTGGCTGTTGTCAATAATGAAGATGGTGCTGCAGCAGATCAAGTAATGAAGACTATGAAGATTGTCAAACTGCTGCTGATTGTGAGTTTCAAATTTCTGAAGATTATTCCGCTGCTGAAATCTCTGAAGGTGCAGAGTGCAGAAGTTGATTGCAGAGTGCAGAGGTTGTTTTAGCCAAAATTAGCCAAAGGGGGAGATTGTTAGTTCCTGGATTGGCTGGAATTTTGGTAAAACAAAGTTTATTCAATGTTGATGTCAAGGTGCTGATGTTGCAACATTGAAGTCTTAACACTGGGCTGTGTTAAGTAGGTAAGTGCTGAAGTTGGATGTCTGATGTCACACAGGTGATGTTGTAACATCAGACCTGCAGAATTAACAACAGCAGGTTTTTAGGGCACGCGTATTAGCTGGAATTGTGGAGAGTGGTTGACTCATTGGATGAGAATATCTTGGGATAGATATTTTCTGTTACATGGGAGATTTGATTGCAGGTCTGTTGGAGAATTAAAAGGTTGAAGATTTAAAAAGATTTTGGGGATAAAATCTGTTTTGAAGATTTAGTTTTAATTAACAAATCTGATCAAATATTGTGACAAGTCCAAGCCCAATTCAGGAGCTATATAAAGCGCACAAGACCAAAGGAAAAAGTACATAAAACATTCAGAAGATCAAGAGCAGGAGGCTTAGTGTCTAGAGTTTGTTTAAAGGGCTTGTATTTACACTATTCTAGGGTTTGAATAGGTGTTGAGTTTCTGTCCTCTCTAGAAGCTGTGAAGCAATAGAGAGTGGTTGATTGATCGAAGCTGTGAAGTAAGATCAAGGGTACTCAAAGTGGTTTCCTTGAGTGTTTGTAAGGGATTGAGTGGTGTTCTCATACCTAAGTGGTTTCTTAGGTAGGAAGTCATTAGTAGAGTATAAGTTTAGGAGATTGTCAACGGGTTGTTGAGTCTGTAAATTATATCTACAAGTAGTGAATTCCATCCCTGGCTTGGTAGCCCCCAGAGTAGGTTGGTTGTAACCGAACTGGGTCAACAATTCTTGGTGTTATTTTACTGTTATTGTTGTCCATTATGCAGAGTGTGTTGTTGTGACATCACACCTTAACATCACACGTCTGATACCAGAATTTCACTTTCCCCAGCAGAAAGTGATGTAACTCAGGAGAAGTTGTTTAACATTACACAGCAACCGGTGGATTCGTCCATCCTATTCCTTCATATACTCCCCTGCATAGTTGTCTGTCTAGGTTTCTCTTTTCCACAGCGGAGTCGTTTTTGTAGATCTGTTGATTCTACTAATCTTTAGGTAGCCTGTTTGTGGCCGGTTTTCCTTTTCGAGTTCGTCTGCGGCCGTCCTCATTTTATCCTTTGTTAGGTAGCCCGTCTGTGGCCGGTCTTCCTTTTTGAGTTCGTCTGCGGCCGTCCTCATGTTGCTTTTGCTAGGTAGCCCGTCTGTGGCCGGTCTTCCTTTTCGAGTTCATCTGCGGCCGTCCTCGTGTTGCTTTTGCTAGGTAGCCCATCTGTGGCCGGTCTTCCTTTTCGAGTTCGTCTGCTGCTGTCCTCGTATTATTTTTGTTGGGTAGCCCGTCTGTGGCCGATCTTCCTTTTCGAGTTCGTTTGCGGCCGTCCTCGTATTCTTTTGTTGGGTAGCCTGTCTGTGGCCAGTCTTCCTTTTCGAGTTCGTCTGCGGCCGTCCTCGTATTCTTTTGTTGGGTAGCCCGTCTGTGGCCGGTCTTCCTTTTCGAGTTCGTATGCGGTCGTCCTTGTATTACTTTTGCTGGGTAGCCCGTCTGTGGCCGGTCTTTCTTTTTGAGTTCGTCTGCGGCCGTCCTCGTATTATTTTTGCTGGGTAGCCCGACTGTGGCCGGTCTTCCTTTTCGAGTTCGTCTGCGGCCGTCCTCATATTCTTTTGTTGGGTAGCCCGTCTGTGGCCAGTCTTCCTTTTCGAGTTCGTCTGCGGCCGTCCTCGTAAAACACTCCATTTCGTTATCCCCACAGTTTGCAAATTTCAGGGTTCTTTTGGTATTCAATCTCTGTGTATCCTTGAATGTCTGAAAGTAGTTTCTATCATCCTTTCAGGTCCAAGTCGATTAAATAAGGGCAGCAGTAGCACCCCAAAATTTGCCCTTCTATTATACCATTAATAATTGGCTTATGCTTTGCATTCATCTGCATCTCCATTAGGTCATATTCACGATCATGCATTTCATGGGGCTCCTAAGGTGTGGGATCATGGTTTCTTATCCTCTGTGCGAATTGGTTGAAGATGGTGGTTAGGGTTCATGGCAAAGGCATCATGACATGAGAACCAGTTATGGATTTATATTGTAGTCAGGATAGAATTATTCTCTCAGTTGGTTATTGTTCATTGCGTATCATACAAGTTAATGAGGGAGGAGATTGAAGTTGATTCGAGGTCAAGTTCATGGAGTATTTGAGTTTGAATTTGGATTGGGCAAGTGCTTTAAGATACTTGGAGTTCAAGATACAAGTTCGTAAAACCATACTTTAATCCACTTCTTAACCCACATTTTATTTCAAACCATTTTACCTAAACTTTCAAATCCATTTCATCTTCATCTCATTATCCCATTTCGAATGACTACTTTGATATCCATTTTTATTCAATTAAACCACTTTTTAACCATTATCCAATTCCTAATATCCATTTTTAGTTCAATGGTCCATTTTAACATCCATATCCAAAGTTAGATCAACTCCGCATTCTTGATATCCATAGATCATAAAACCATATTTTTATCCCATGTCCATATTTTAGACCCATTCTTGGTCCGTATCCATGTTTCCAATTTTTCATTATCCATGTTCATTCTTTTCCAAATTAATTACCCATTTTCTAAAACCATTTTTAGTATCCATTTTAACCATTCCAAATAAACCATATTCATTTTTGATCCATATTCAAGTCTAAATCCATTTTTATCCATCTTTCTAAAATCCAATATCATTTTAAACCAAATCCAAAATTCAAGTTTAAATTCGAAAACCATGTTATTCCTATTCAATATCCCTAAACCATTTCAAAGCCATTCATTCCATAACCGAAAAAACTTCACTAATAACAGAAAAACCAAAAATTCACTAACCGAATTCCTAACTGAAAATTAACTAACTTCTAAGTTTCTAACAAAAAAAGGCTATCAAAAAATTTCACAGATAACAGAAGGTGCGGAAAAAAAAAACTCTTCTTGAATTCTCTACATCTCATCATCAATATTCACAGAATTCTCTCGGCAATCTTCTTCTTCATCACACCATCACCTGCAATCCTTTCAATCACACACCAGCAAGCTTCATCAATTCTTCAAGAATCATCATCTTTAATCGGCATCACATAACATCTTCAACCTTCTTCTCAATCCACAAAACCTGCAGAGAATCGTTCAACAACATTGACAACTTGCAAAAATTCAATAACCTGCAACAATAATCCACAAGCTCAGTTTCAATCATCAACACCTCAATCAACAACTTCAACAATTTGAAGAAGAACACGCAAGCTTTCACAATAACTCAGCATTTTCAGTGGTTCACGCAAGATTCACACAGCACTTATGCAAGTAAGAATTTGCAGCAACAGCTCAACCACAACAACAACGAATTCAGATTCGTAAAAAGGAAGCGGAAGGAGTTCAAGCTAGGCACAGAGTAGAAGAAGAAGCAGGTTGAATTGGAGAAGTAGAAGGAGAGGAAAGTGGAGTAAATCGAAAGCAAGAACGTAAAGCACGCATACCTGAGCCGGTTATCTTTGACGTTCTCATCAAGCTTAAAGCGTCGTCGGAGCGACTCCGATAGGTAAATGTCGCTAATCTGTTTTGCTTCTATCTCTTTTCCGATGTCGTGTTCATTAGATTAGATCTCTTTTCGTTGTGATTTGCGAGAAGATGAGGTAAGGTATCCGCCGGCGGCGGCGCAATGCTACGATGCGGCAGGGCGATACGTTTCCGGCGAGGTGAGGATTGTGTTTGCTTAGCGTAGTAAGGTTCACGACGCGAGAATTTCATGGCGAGGAGGTCGTTGGAGGACTTTATTGGTGAGCACGGTGAAGAACGGTGAGAACTGAGAATAGGGAAAGGCGTCAAGGTTGACGACACAATGTTGTTTGAGTAATGATAGACAGAGATGAGTCGGCGCGATGGTGTTTTTATTTTCGCCGACGGTTTGTCGTTGGAGAAGGTGAGAGCGGTGCCGTGAGGAGAAGGAGAATGACAAAGAGCAATGTGTTGAAGGAGAAGATAGAGGCTTAGGTTTAGGAGTTTGAGTTGGCTGAGTGATCTTTTGAACTTAGGTTTTTTTTCCTCTAAAGACCAAGACGGACGTGGGCCGGGTTTAGGCCCGTGTTGTTTGTTTCTTCTCACACCTACGAAAATGCCACTCGCGCCCCCCTGTGTGAGTTCTTGGGCCTGCTGACCAAGGCCCACGCAACCATCCTAGTTCACACTCCTCTAACACTATTGCACCGCTGTTACATTGGTTTTTAGTTTTTTAGATATTTTAGATAATTAGGTTTAATAGTTTGATTCTAGTTGTTTAATATTGATTAGTAATTGATTAATGGCTTTAGTTAATTGATTAGGTATTAATCTTAGAATTAAATTTTAGAATTAATTCGCAATTTAGAATTTGTTTTAGATGTTAGTATTGAATTTAGTTGACATTTCGACATGGTTTGATAGTTAACTGTTGGTTGTTAGTTTTGATTAATTTTCGTTTAGAAATCAATTTCAATTAGATTTAGATATTGACTTTAGACCTTAACTTCGCTAATTAGATTAGATTTTGATATTGATATTTGAATAATCATTTTTAGCTTAATTGTTCAATAACTGTTTTTGCTTAATTGTAATAATTGTTTTGCCTACTAATGTTTTTAGCTTGATTGTTCATTAAGTGATTTTTGGCATAATTGTCCACTAATTGTTCATTAGAATTAACTTTGAACAAATTGGTCTCGACATAGTTTGAGTTGACTTTGATTTTGTTCTAACGTTAACTAATTTTTAGTAGTTTCATTTAGTTATCTTTGTTAATAGCCTTTAATATGTTTTGCATAGTTTTTGACCAATGGTTGTTTGCATTTTAATATTGATTTCATTTACTTCTTGTTGACAATTTCCATTTGAATTTTGACTAACCTTTGAGTTTGTTTTGTAGTGATTCTCACTTGACTTGATAAGTGGTTTAAATATAAAAGTTGTTGTAGCATACACTGCTGTAATGGACGAAGTGTGCTGTAAAATGTTGCTATTCTTCCTGGTTACATATACACCTATTATGTTTTGGAAATAGTAGCTATTATAGGCTGTTTTTACTTGTTGCTGGTTTTTATAGCTATGCAGGTGCTGGAGCGCTGTCGTTGCTGCTGTTTATGGCTCATTGCCTTGTTTTGTCTTAAGGACTTAAACTTGTTTTACCTTAGCCATTGGTGGATGTTTATAAGATGTGTGCACACTTCTAACATGAGTTCAATTCTGGTTTTGGTTTACTTTCATGTCCTTTGCATATACTTGTAACCCTTAGGTGATTTCTTTTGTTGGTTTACCTTTAACTTCAAAGTATATTAGTCTTGTAGCATAGTTGTAACTTGACTTGTAATTTCATAATCCTTTTAGGTCTTTCACTTTGACTAATGTGACTCAAATGTGCGTAGTCATTAGACTTTAGGTTTTCATATTGTACATACACCCTCTTGTTATTACTAATGTCTTTGGTTTACATATGCAAGGTGCATAAAGGAGACATTCCAAAGGTGGTTTGACCATTTCATTTTGTAAAAATAAAAACTTGTTTCTACCTTGGTTTGCTATTTGTTTATAGGTGCTTTCGTGACTTGCTTTCGTTGCGCTTTTGCTTGCGTTACTACAGATTGATATCCGTTTGGTATTATCTCTCTTCCCTTTTACTAATTCCGCATTTTTTCCTTCTGATGCCATGAGAAGTAGGATTGGGAGTCCATGCCACTTGGCCGACAATGCTGGAAGTCCTCAAAGGAGGCTCTGTTTGTGATTGTTTACATATTGTTCCTAAAGACCTCTAAAGAGGCATCCCATTCCCATATTCCCTTGTAAGACCTCTAAGAAGGCAATTGACGGAAGGTATGGTTCGCAATCGACCCCCGTTATTCTAGTTGAGTCGTTCTTAGCTCTCATTACATGATTGAAGCTTTGAACATCACCTGCTCTCGTTATCGAGTCCGTCAAGTGGAAGAAGGGTTTAGCAATCAAACCCCCACACCTTGTCTATAGCTTGCATTGACCAATGTTGATGCTTATGTGATCTGATTCACATCTTCCCCTTTCTTACTCTGCTCTCCATGGTTCTTGATACCATTGGGCGAGCACCCATATTTCCCACACCTAGCTTATTTGCCTCGGTTGATATGACCCCTTGGCCAAAGCTTTCCCTTTTCTTATTTTGACTGTGTGACATTACTGTTTATTGACACTGTTTACTCTTTCATTGTTTTTAGTTCATTTTGTGATTGATTTATCCTGTGTTTACTTGTCTGATGACATGATCCCGTAGGATTCCTCGCTCCACTCAATTTTTGATTAAGTCAGAGGTAGGAGAGACATTAGGATAGCAATCCATGCCTGACAACATTAGATAGACTTCCGTTGATCCTGATCTTAGGACCACCTTTGCATGATAACATTAGGAATAAATTAGATTCCCTTTAGTGTTTTCTTTTTTACTAGAGTCTTCTCTTCTCATCTCATAATCCTTATAAAACACTTAATAAAGGATTAACATGTATTGCACACGAGCCTTATATGTGGGAAATGAGATAGTGGGGGATCTTCCTTCACTTTCTTAGGATGTTTAGCATGTGTCCCGTCTTGGGTCGATACGCGAGACATTCGATCCTATGTTGTAGACTTGGGTGCAATGCAAGTTACAAATAACATCAAAAACACTTCTGTCTAAAACACACAAAACAAATTCAGACCTCTTTCATTATTCGGGATCGTTAAGCTTCAAGCTGCATTTTCAGAAAAGGGCACGTTATTTTTCTTCTCGTTGCAAACAGGCATCGACCCTAAGTGCCGGACGCGAATCTAACGTTGCTCATAAAAACAAACACCTACCTTGTTAAGTCGAACTACGACTGCTCTGATTTCCTCTTTCTGGTTAGATTCAGGATACGTAGGCACGAGATAACGATGTCTTGGTGAGCACCCTTTCCCTTAGTTCGTGTCCGAACTACGCTGACTCTGATTTTCCCATTCCCGAGGGAATACGTAGGCCTAGGACTCCGAGGACGTCCTATCGAGTCACTTTTTTTTTCTTTTCTTCCTCATTTCTCCTTTCTTTTACGTGCCCGTTTCTTCTCCGGTCCATTAGCAGTGGAGCTCCAGATGACGACACCCTTTGATCGAGACAACAAGCGTGGATCCCATCGAGTACGATGGACGTGTGGGGTGCTAACATCTTCCCTTCGCGTAACCGACTCCCTTACCCGTTTCTCGTGGTCGTGAGACCATGCTTTTCCTTTCTCCTAGGTTTATGCAGTGTTTCCTTTCCCTCTCTTGGGATAAATACACATTGTTGGCGACTCTGTTTCGCGCCACTTTCGCGTTTGTACTTGGATGAAAAAACCGGGAGCGACAGTAGGTAAAAAGAATGCGTTATGTGAGAATGATGAGTGATATGCAATGATTATATAGTTTTTTTTGTTTAATCAAAATAAACTTCGACAATTGGATTGCAAATATCAAACAGTGGGGAAACCACGTTTTATTGAATTCAAAGATTGCAGAAATGGAAATACAGTAATTTACATAGTGCTGTAAAAGGAAATGTCTAAGCTAATGGATCCCGAGTCCTCTCTGAGGAGAGCTCAGGTGCTGGTTCTGGTATTTTCCTTTTCTTTGACCGGGGCTCTTGAGTCCTTGTCGGGTTGTCATTCCTTTGCCAAATGAAAGGAGCGGGCAAATTCCTTTGGTCATCTTGGTTTTCTACAGCATGTTGCTCTAAAATCTCGATCAGAGCATCCTTTTCTTTTAACAGTTGCTATATTTTCTTACACTCCACATTGAGAATACGATACTTGTTCTTCCAAGACTTCTTCTCCTGTTGAACTCTGTTGAGAGTAACCTGAAATATTTCCGTATCAGGCATAAAATAAAGGGCAGATTCCTTTAACGGAAGAACTTCCTGACGAGGGTAAGGCATCCTCAGTTTGAGAGCTCTAGTTTGTACCCAGTGGAGATAAGGTTCCACCGAGACATAGTCTGGTTTTCCTAGAAACTCTCTTCCTTTCCTGTGAACATGTTTCCAGGCATGCACTATTTATGTCTTTAGTGCCCTGTCATTTTCTCCTTCCTTGAATAAAAGACATTCCATATGAACATTACGCGGGACATGTCCCATCGGGTATCCAAATTGACGACGAACTAAAATTGGATGATAGTTGATTCCTCCTTTAGTTCCTATAAGGGGTACGTTAGGGAAGTTTCCACAACGGTCAATGATTCTGATTCTGTCATAGATTTGATTGTACCAATTGATGTCAGAGTTGGTAAGAGACATGATTCTCTGCGACCAACACAAAGTATTCTTAGGATCCCAAAATGCAGTGGACTTGGGTAAGTGGGAAATGAACCATTTGTATAGCAAGGGTACACAGCATGTGATCATTCCTCCGCTATACAAATTCCTTAAATGTACAGAATGATAAGTATTTGCGAGCAAGGTCGGTGCAGGGTTTCCAATCAAAAATATCTTAATGACATTGATATCTATGAAGTTATCAATGTTGGGAAACAAAAATAACCCGTAGGTGAGCAAAACAAAGATGCTCTCAAAAGCGGCCATGTTCCCTATACTGGCAAAGTACAAGGCTTTCTTTATCAAAAACTGGGCTGGCAAACCTTGGATTCCACCCTTAGTGGTCATGTGAGTCCTGACTTCTGACTCGTCCAAATAAATTTCTCTTGCAATGGTTTGATCTTTTGGAATTTCTTCCAGTCCAGAAAAGGGAGCTTGGTCAGTGATATATAAATCAGTCAGGTGAGAGTACTCCTCCAGCGTTGGTGCTAGTTGATAATCCAGGAATGTGAAACAATGATAGACCGGATCGTAGAACTGAATGAGCATAGCCAGTATTCCTTCAATTACATGGACCCTTAACAGAGACAGCAGTCCTCCGTACTTGGCTCTAAAAGCATCAGGGTTGGTGATCATCCTTGCCAGACCTCTCAAATCCTCTAATTTTGGGACCTTGAAGGTGTACTTGTGAGTCTTCCTTCTACCAAAATCCATAGCGTAATCTCCTTTCTCTGATATTTGCAATCACTGTCTTAGTTTAATTTGAAAAAAGAGAGAGTAGAAGAGAAGATTTTTTTGTTTTAATGTTTTTAATGAAATGAATGCATGAATGCAGCACACAAAAACATAGAAAAAACATGGAGTCAAAGGTTCAGTGTCATGAAGTCATGGCTCTTCCCATCCCCAAAGGTTATACTGGTGATTTTTTGTACCTGTCCTCACAATCATTGACCCCTCTTGGGATAACAACAGCAGGCTGGTTCACCCGAGCGAGCTGCAGTATCTTAGAGTAATCTCAAATGAGGGTAGTATCGTGTGACAACTATTTTCAATAGCTTTCGCACTACAAAATAGTAACATGGTTTCAGTCTACCAAAATCCTCACCTTCTCAGATAACCCAATCAAACAATCTGCTTTCAACAACCGAAGTCGTATAGGCATTGAATCCGCAAAGGGTCTCTCCACTGATTCGATGGTCGACCGGGACCTCTTATTTGGGAGTCACTCCCTGTAAGATTACCCGTGTAGTGCCTTCACTTATCTTAGGTGTATACTCAATCTTTCCAGATGCGGCATCACCTGCAGTCCCATTAGTAGAAAAATAAACACGAATATTAATTAGGAAAAGCGATATATATTTATCTTAACACCCTAGACCTCTATAATCCTATTCCTATACAAATAAAATGACTCCCCAACAGAGTCGCCATTTTACTCTAGAAAATGGGGACGATGCCCCAATGATCATTCTAAGGATTCTCCAGCAGAGTCGCCATTTTCCTGTAGCGAGCAATTTTTATCGGTGACGCGACCACCTTATCACTGGGTTTGGGTTTTCCTCCTCAAGGAGAAAGGGTACTACTTTCTGATTTCTTATTTATCCCGTAAAGCTGGAAGGGAAAGGGAAGCTATCTAAAACTAATCTTGCACGCGAATGTTTAATTGAACAAACGCTTTAAAGAGATTGGGGGGTCCGGGGTCAGGTTATACAATGGGTAGTTATCAATTACTTATCCTATATGTGGCTATCCATAGGATGTTAGCTTTAGATTTTGCTTTGTAATTGATAGTGTTTATCTGTTAATGGGTTGGGAAAGTTTCTTGGGAAATATGAGTGAGTGGGTCAGTTTTTGTTGATGGTCGGGGTTTTTGGTAAGGTACTGGACCTAAGTTTTGATTGATATGAAGGTACTGGACCTAGGGTTTTTGATTGGTATGCTCGCTAAGATTTTGCAATCTTATGCATACGTATTCCCGTTTAAACGAAACAGGGAAATCAGAGCAATCGTAGTTCCTCCTATTCTATGCGAGGAAATTTTTTGGTGACTTGTTCAAAGCCCAAGATTGAAGCTAAAAGAGTATTTGTGTCTTGTTCAAAGCCCAAGATTGAAGCTAAAGGGGTATTGAGAGGGAATTTGTCATCTCTAAGGAGAGATTGTTGACTTTTGTGTGCCTTGATCAAAGCACAAGGTTGATGCTAAAAGGATAATTGATTTGGCTAGGGGATTTCTTTATACAAAATCTAAGAGGAGGCTGGATAAGGCCGACTTAATAAGAGAGTGTTTTATCTGTCTTGTACAAAGCCCAAGATTGAGGCTAAAAAGAGACTGACTCTTTGGGGATATCATTATACAAAGCCTAAGAGGAGACTAAAAAAAGGTTTTGACTCTGTCGGGGAGGTTTATATGTGTCTTGTATAAAGCCCAAGATTGAGGCTGAAATGGGAAATTTAACTGACTCTGGTGAGGATATTTTTTTATGTGTCTTGTATAAAGCCCAGGATTGAGGCTACAATGAGTTTGACTTTGCTTGGGGAAATTATTCCTCAAAGCCTAAACGAAGGCTGGGAGGAAATGACTCGGCTGGGGAAGATATCTGTCCCCGGTTTAAGAGATGGAAATTTATGTCTTGTATAAAGTCCAAGATTGAGGCTAAAAGGGTTGACACAACAAGAGGGTCTGAAAAGGTGATTGACTCAACAAGAGAGTCTGAAAGTTGATTGACTCAACAAGAGAGTGATTTATTGTCTCGTACGAAGCCCGAGATTGAGGCAAAAAGGGTCTTGACTCAACAAGAGAGTCTAAAAAGGTTAGCTCCGATGGGGAGAATCATTATACAAAGCCCAAGAGGAGGCTGACTTCGCTGAGGAAGGATCATTATACAAAGCCTAAGAGGAGGCTAGCTTTCTGCTGAGGAAATGCCTTTATACAAAGCCTAAGAGGAGGCTATCTTTTGTCGGGGATAATTGAGATCCCCAGGCAGGTCCAAGAGGGGAATCAACTCTTGCTGAGGGTTACAGAAGAGTTGAGATGTCAGAACCCTGAGGTTCTGATTTGAGATAGTGTTGACCCTGGTCGGGGAACTCTCATGAGAGAGGCTGGGTCTCTGCTGGAGATCGATCCAGAATGCCTGGGGTTTTTTCCTATAGTTGTAAGGAACTTGAGAATGTCTTTGAGACTCAAGGGGATTAGACTGTCCAAGTCTACTGGTGTGGAAGAGTTTTGTCTTTTGTATGATGCCTCCAAGAGGAGGCAAAGGCATTAAGGGATGAGAATCAACCCTAAAGTGGCCTGAGGTCTGACACTGGAAAGACTGCTCTAGTAGAGGATGACTAAGTCCTATCTTATACCTTTAAGAGGTCGTCAGGGTCTTTGTATTAAGCCCAAGAGAAGCCATGATAACTTTTAAGAAACCGAAGGGTCCTTGTACAAAGCCCAAGAGGAGGCGGGGATACTTTTAGGAAGCCTGTGGGTCCCGAACCAAGAAAAGTTTGAGAAATGCAATTCACAGAGAATAGATCATTTTAGGAAAGTTTGAGGTTCGAAGAAACTCAAGAGATGCTATTCACAGAGAATAGATCAACTCTGGGGAGTATAATTTCTTTGACAATTTCTAGGGGTGACAGTCTGAGAAAAGGTTCACCGAGAATACTGCCTTTCTCTTTATTTAACCCCAAGAGAAGGGAAGGCTGTATCTGGAAATCCTATGGGGATCTAGTTGTGTTTGTATTTAAGAGTGACCAACATGGCTTTACCTAGTTCTAGACCTAGTTGCCGGGGAAAACTCTAAATAACTATACTAGTATATATACAGTTGATATATGACAAGTATTTTAAAAGGTATGAAAGAAGACTAACCATGCGCGGCTTCCCACAATTCAGTTATATATATCCGACATGTATTTAAAAGAATGAAAGAAGACTAACCATGCGCAGCTTTCCACAATACAGTTATATATATCTGACATGTATTTAAAAGAATGAAAGAAGACTAACCATGCGCAGCTTCCCATAATACAGTTATATATATCAAAGTGAGTAAAGGAAAGTTGTTTAAAACTTACAGGTGAGCGAGCTTCCATGCTGTATTGTTAGTTGTTCATAGAAATTAAATAAAGTTTTGACAACAACTGTATATTTGAACCTAAATCAAAAGGGAGTTGTTTGTAAAAAAATTGTTGGGGCTTATACTCAAGGAGAGGCCCAAGGTTTGAACAGTGATTGTACTGTTGTTTTGAATATCGTATCGGGACTTATACAACGACTGAGGCCCAAAAAGTTTTCTGTACAAAGGGATGGGTCTTACAACTCAAATAGAAGCCCAAAGGTTATTTAAAGAAAAGAAATGGGACTTACAACACAAGGGTAGGCCCGGATGATTTTGAAAAGGCGACGATCGCGCCGTTGTTTTGAAAATATACAGAGGGACTTATACAATATGTGAGGCCCAAAATTGTTTATTTACAAAAGGAGTTGGGTCTTACACTCTATTAGAGGCCCAAAAGTGTTTTTAAGAAAAAGAATGGGACTTATAGCTCGAGGAGAGACCCAGATGATTATTTGTTTGAAAATGGCAATCGCGCCGAGGTTTGAAAACACAGTGGGTCTTATACGGTGACCGAGGCCCAAATTATTTTGGTTGTCAAAAGGGGTTGGGCCTTACACTCTGTTAGAGGCCCAAAAGTGTTTGAAAAAGATTAATGAGGGTGGAATTAATGAAAACCCTAATTTTGTCTAAAATGGAATTAATTTTGTTTAAAAATTAATAAAAATTATTGAAAACATCTGAAAAATGAGTGGTGATCTTGGATCAATGTTTCAAAAATCATGTTTTTATCCGCAAAATGATTGAAAACCAATTAAGTTTGGAAAATCAAGAAGGAACAAGTATTTTAAATGTTAAAAAACAAATAAAAATTCATTCTTTGCAAAAATATCAAGTATAGGAAATAAATAATATTTTTGGGAATTTTTTGTAAAATAAAATATTTTAACATTTTTGTGAATTATTAAAAAAAGAATCAACTCAAAATCATTAAAATTCAGAGAGAAAATAATTTTTGAATAAATTAAATAAAATCACAAAATTCAAATATTTGAATTTTTGAAAAAGGGCGCCAAGAACACCCAAGAACAAGCGCGTGTTCTGAGTTTTGCCCAAATTTGCATTTTCTCATCAATCTCACTGAATACTTGATGAAATCACACAATCCACATATCAATTTACTCGTTTTCACCTCACTATCATGTCTATTGTCTTTAATTTCATTTATTTTAAGCATGGAATAAGACATCAAAGAGAAACCTCAAGAACCCTAAATTCTGCATGAAGGCTCAGAAATTCCACACACGATTCATACAAAGCAATTAATTGAGGGGAAACATTCCATACATGATTATGATCATATGGGAAAATTATTGTGCGAGGAAATATGCATGAATCTTGATATGACCAAGTTGAGGCTTACCTCTTGCATCTGGTGATCGTGTTTTGAGTTAGAGGTGTTACAGCTTAGTTCCAATGATATGGACAACTTCCCTAGGTGCTATGGAGTGTGTCTGAATGCTCGGAGTGGATTGAATTGATCTGGAACTTAAAATGGTACCCCAACTGCACGTCTGCTAAAAGCTTGAGCAGTTGGATGGTGATTTTGTCAAATTGGTGTTCTAGATGTTGTTTAAGTGTTTGGATCATTTCTATATGATGTTTATGAGATGTGTGTGTGTGTGTGATTGGTTTGGTTGGAATTGCTCTCAAGCTCAAAACCCGATAGTGACTTGCTTTGGAAGGCAAAACTGGAGTGAAAGAGGTGATTTTGAGGAAAGCATCGGTTTGGGTGCTTTGGTGTACTCAAACTGATCACAAATGAGGTCTATTTATAGTGCACCAAGTTTGTTTTGGCTGCAATAGTGTATGGCAACTGGTACAAGTCTGTGGCCAATTGGATCACTTTGGAATCTCAAGTCTCCTCTAGCCATTGACTTGAGATTAGTGCACAGGCCTATGGTTCTTTGATTCAAGGATAAGGCTTGACTGATGTGTTCATCTTTGCTCTGATACATGCCACCTCTAAGCATCCATTGAATGCCTCAAAACAAAATTGGAGTCTTGAGGCATCTTTAGCTTTTAGGGGTGCCAAACCTATATGTAGTTCCAAAGACTTGGGAGGCTTATAGATCAGTGTTTGTTCCTCCTTGGTCCCCCCCATGAGGTGTGCAGATGGATAAACTTGTTTATCATTTGCACAAATTAACCAAATCGAGCCCTAATGCACAATCTGCCTTGCCAAGACAGTTTGCAGCAAGGCATGTTGCAGCTGTCATAACTCCTAGCTCAGATGGAATTTGATGGAGTTCTTGGTCACTTTGGAAAGCTGATGTATCCTACTTTAATGTGATGTCCAACTTTGGTTTTAATCCAACTTGAATTACAATGAAAAATGCCTCTACATTTGGAAAAAAATAAGTCAGATTCTGACTTAGTGAAAATTTCGCTAAGTGTTGGAAAAATGTCACTTTCATATATTTTGCCATTTTGATCACTCCATAACTAAAAATCCATGGAGAATTGGAATGAGATGTAGTTGGCACTTTTAAAGTATGTAATGAGAGCTATAAATACAGCTTTGGACCATCCAAAATGGTTGCTTGGATCTCAAGTTATGGTCCTTGGAAGTTGGTACCCTAGCCACTTTGTTCCATAACTTAGAAAAATTCTAAGTTTTTATGGTTACCCCTTTTACAAGTTATCCCACTTTCTTTGATTTTTCTTAATGAATGATGATTCAAATCACATATTAACATTGTATTAGGGTCAAAGAACCATAATTGTGAAAAATATCAAAAAGTTAAACTTGACTTTTGTGCGCAGTTGACTTTTTATCAGATGAATTCCAAACTGTGCGATCCTTTGTGAAATCAAGTCCTTGATCTAAATCAAATTTGATGTATATGTTCCATAGGTGTTGTAGGGTGTATTGAATCATGTCCCAAGGTTTGGGAGCATGTCCAGGTCAAAAGTCAAAGGTATAGTTGACTTTTTCCTCAAAACCCTAATTGTGGTCCTGATGAAAATGAAACTTGTGAGTTAAGGTTCTTGGATCAATACATTGTTGGAAATGGATCAATGTGGTTTATTAGAGACCCTCAGATCATGTCTTGAGGTCTTGGCTCATGTTTTGTCCCAAAAGTCAACTTAGGGGTGAATTAGGTCAAGAAACCCTAATTCTAGATTTTTGGTGAATGCATCCCCTGAGGTCAAATTGGCTTGATAATTGGGTCCATGAGGTCCCTTAGAGTATCTTGAGTTATATTTTAAAGCATTGCCTCATGCCCAGATGAAGATTTTCATCTGGAGGCCCTGGTCGACCAAAACCCTAATTTGATGACACTGGCGATCTTGAGGCTTAATCCACTTGGAATGTTGCAACCTTGTGCTTGATTCTTGATGTGGGAGTCCTCTTGATCATTTATGTGTGTTTGAGAGGTTAGACAAGTTAAAGATCATGTCATTCCTTGATTGATCCTTTATATAAGCTCTAAGAGGGCTTAAAGCCCTAATGCTTAATTGTAGTGAATGCTCAATAATCCTTGAGGAGACTGATTGAGGCATGAAGGTACATCCATATTGTGATGATGATTTGCACAATGATGGGAAATCTTAGTGGTCAAAATTTGGGGTATGACACCATGCCTAGATGGCGGGTGCCATCTCCACAAAAGAGGAGTCAGTCTAGGGCGGTTGAAGGTTGAAGCCATGACCAGAGGTTTTCTCTCCCACAATTTCTAAAGGCCCAACTTGACGTCCAAGGCGCTGTTTCACTATAAATAGGACTTAGTTTTCCATTTTTTAGCATCCACTTTTAGTTGTAACATAGGCATATATTCACTTTGTAAAAGCGATAATTCGTCACATCGGGGAATTATCGCACCATTGTTGTGAGCGAGTGTGGAGCAATCGTAGAGTAGAAGCTTGGAGCTTGCCGTTATTTTCTTTACTAGTCTTATACCAGATTCAACTCTCCGCTTTGGAGCAGGTTTTTAATTCAATTCGCTTTTTTTTTATTATCGCATTTACTTTTGTTTATTTCTTGCACTGGTTTTACTTTGATTTATTTATCACATCGCTTAATTTTATCGTTCTGTTTTAATTTCTTTATTGTCTCGCACGTTTTACTTTGATTTATTTTATTGTTCTCGTCGTTACCTTTTCAAAACCAATTGCACACTTAACACGCATTTTTCCTAAATGACTTATTCCGATAATCAATTATATGCTATATTGTTTACCGTAGTCATGTCCAGGTAAATCATTAGTGCTGGAATGTGAGGATCGTCGCTTCAACGATACTCCGTATGTTGTGTCTGTAGGAATGCTTTAGGGGCTGTTTTGATTTTAATATAATTTTTCTGTGGTTTATCTGATCGGATATTACGAAAGTAGATATGTGATTACGTCGGGTAAGATCGCAAGCTGTTTGACACTTAAGATAAAAATTGGTTAGTTTTTGTTTAAGAAAAACAGCAGAAGCACTTTGTTAATCAATTAGGAAAATTTAATATTATTAGAAAGTGATTTTAAAACTATTTCGGACGCGTTCATAGGTTTAAGATCCGGTTGGCCAAGCATATGTCGGAAACTCTTTTGTGTTAAAAGTTTCCAATCAAAAGCACTTTTCAACTGAGCCTTAGAGGTAGTTATATAAAAAAGGATTTTTCACTTTAACGCAATACACGACCGGTGCAACGTGAGTGGTTGTTATAGATTAGAAGTCAAATCTGGTTCTGATTACGCTAACGCAATGGTTCCTTTTTAATTAACTCTTTTTCAAGGAAGAAAATATTGCCCCATAAGTAGTTTTATTTAGATACGATAGGAGTATTATATGATCGATTTGAATTGCATTTCAACATTGTTTCTCTGAATTTATTTCTATTTTCATTATTTTCTGTGCGCTTTGCAACCCTGCTTGATTAGCCTAAAATAGAACACCGTAAAAATAGTTATAGATAGCTTGACATTGGTCTCTGTGAGAATGATAATCTTTTATATTACTTTGTCGTAGTCCATATACTTGCGGAAGGCACTGACACGCGATCACATGTACCACCAATGTTACTCCCCTTTGGGCCAAGTGGTCGTCCTTAGAGTGTTTGTCGAGTATGATCTAAGAAAAGGTATCTGACCGACCTCAAATATCCATGAAAACCTTGACTCACTATGCCAAAGAAGGGCTTAGACAGCGCTTAAAAGCGCTGCCTATTCGACCGCTGCTATAAGTAAAGACATCGCTTTAGTTAATGAGAAAGCGCTGCTAAATGTCTTCTTTAGCCAGCGCTTTTACTTTGAAAGCGCAATCTGTTTGTCACTTTAGCCAGCGCTTTGTCTGTAAAAGCGCTGTCTAAAGAACCCCTTTAGGCAGCGCTTTGACTTTAGACAGCGCTTTTGGTTATCTTTAGGCATTGCTTTAGACGGCGCTTTCCTTTAGAAGCGCTGTCTATTCTCCACTTTAAGCAGCCCTTTTTATTTAAAGCGCTGTCTAATCCCCACTTCAGACAGCGCTTTTTTCTTTGAAGCGCTGTCTAATGTGCACGAAATTTTTTATATATAAAACTTAAAAAAAGCGCTGTCTGATATATACAATAAATATTTACCAGAATATCACCATATTTTGCACCAGGTTTTCACCACATTTTGCACCAGAATATGCATTTAGAATTTGCACCAAATTTTCATTAATTAGAGCTTCAATACAATAAATATGCACCAAATTTGTCTATTTATATATACATCTTTAATCCAATAATTTATATCTAAAAAAAATTGATGATATTCAAGATAAAAAACAACAACAATTCATATATCTTGTTAGCTACAAAAAATCTGATATTCAAGCTAAAAAACAACAACAATGAACTTGTTAGCTCTATCTTCTACATCTGCACATATAACCTGAAACAAAACAACAACAACATTAGACAAAATATAGAAGAAAACAAAGAAGGCATTGTTCTTATCTGATATTCAAGCTGCAAGCATTGCCAAATCTGATATTCAAGCTGCAAGCATTGCCAAAAATGTCAAAAAATGATCATGAGTTATTGAATAATGCCAAGTGCCTATGAAAATCAGTATATGATCCAACCTTCTATGGACAAGATATCAATCAATATTTGGCAGCACCAACACAATTTATGATTCCAACCTTCTATAACAAACAACAACAACATTGCAACACAATTTAATATACTAATGACGACATATTCATCAAAACTCAAACTTATATATACTCAAAATTCTCAACAATGAAAGAAAGACAATATACCTTATAAAACTCTCAGCTCAATAATGAATTGACACCATTCCTCCTTAAGTTCATCTAATTGATCTTTTGAGTAATGAACACATTTGAATTCATCAAAGTACTACATAATAATATAACATAGTATGATTTAGCTAAAACTATTTAATTATATGAGACATATGTGGTAAATATTAAAATAATTCCTAAGTTAGAAATCCATACCTTGGATGGAATATCTATTCGATCTAAAAGAAGGGTTTCTTTCATAAACCTCAACATGAAATATCTGCAATCTATTTCATTGCGCTGACGAGGACACTACACATGGAAAGAAAATACGAATATATATCAGGATATACCCCTTAACTAGTTTTATAAAGTATCATCACTAATATAATCAAAATTGTGAAAATATACCTCCACTCTAATCCATGTAATGTTGTTGGCTTTGCTCTTTGGAACTTGAATATCTCTTTGTGATCGAAAAACTTGTATAACGCTAATAAAATATAAACGAATATTTAGAACATGTCACATAAATAAATAAATATACACACGAATTTTTAGAACAATCTCACTTACGTATCAATCAACTTCTTCATATCTGGGTATGTTGCTTGATCATTGTGTAAAGAATCCAGATAATATACAATTTCTCTTATCGGATTAATTGCCACCAACAACCAATGTCCACTGTAAGATTAAACAAAGGTTAGAATGAAAACAAAGGTTAGATGGAAACTTTCTACACAACTTCAAAAAACAAAAAATTATAATAGATGAAGTTAGAATGAAAATCTAACCCGTTGCAAGTATTATATGGTAAAAAGAACAACTTTTCTGTATCTTTGCTGGCAATAAATAAACCGAGTACATACTGTATGACTTCATCTGGTTTCTGTACGATTAACCATGAGTTGATAGTCATGGGAGATAAGAAAGCGAATCTTTGTTCCAATCCACGCGGGCGCATCAATTTGTCATACAGAAACCTTAAATAAAAACATCATTAACATATTAGACTATTCATTTGAAATGAGTAAATAAATTGTTCAATTAATTAAACAAAGTTGATCGGAGTATACCGAATGTATGTATCGACAACACCGATGCCCAATTCCAAATGTTTAAAAACTTGCTCCATGTCCTCTCTACCAATTGTTTCCAAATATTCAAAACCAAAAATACCTTCCTCCATAGGTATAAGCCGAGTACCACCATCCGGAATATCTGTTATAAGTAAACATGTCTGAAGGCACGACCTATACTGAGAAGTAGGTTTTTTTCTAGCCGCGGTCTTCTTAGCAACACCCTTTGTTTGTGTGGGAATGTTGCTAATTTCAGGCATCTTACCCCTACTAACTTGTTCAATCTCTTTAGCCTGAATCTAAATATCATATAATTAGTTAGGTGAAGTATAAGATCACGAATTAACATTTTCCATGCATAAATATCATATAATTGTGTTGTACCTCTTTTCTCGATGCAACCGACTCGGTTTCCCGCA
Source organism: Lathyrus tuberosus (assembly GCA_022829125.1). Lineage (NCBI taxonomy): Eukaryota > Viridiplantae > Streptophyta > Magnoliopsida > Fabales > Fabaceae > Lathyrus > Lathyrus tuberosus. Next base: position 4,574,000 of record JALAZF010000124.1, on the reverse strand, counting down.
TAATCCCCTTATCATTTGATTTGGATTTTGTTGGAGTCTAACATTACCATGTAAAAAAAATGTACGTAAAATGCCCGTAAAAAATTTGAATACCCAAAGGTTCATAATGGTTTTAAGCTTACCTTATCATCTAGGCAAATGAGGCTTGACGGCCATACAACAAACGATCCTATTGCATCTCCCAACAATGTTGCATCCGAAACATCGTCAGGTAGTGGTAATAAGGCATCCCCCTCTAAAACAATATCAATCGATACTTTCAAAAATCCAGTGGGGAGCGGTTTATGGTGAAGCATTTCTCCCAAAGTGTTATGCACTTTTCCCTTGCCAACCATCCGATAAGTCGGTGACGATAAATAGAGTTGACAACGGGAAATGCCCTAAAACCAATAATAAATATGACATTGTTAATGTGTATATATGTCAATTAAATAAATTAAGCTAATTTAATTTCATAATAATATATATAATTACCTCGGGAATATTCGGTTGAAAATTACAATTGATACTATCTTTCTCACTAGTATCTTTAAAAGCTGAAGCTTGATCTCTTTCTTTTTTATCTCTTTCTTTTTCCTTTTTCAATTCACGAACTTCAGATTCTAATGCTTCCAACTTTGCCATCAGTTCTTTATTGCTAGCCGTTTTTTTCTTTGGTTCTTTCAAGGATGTTGGAGTGATCCCATATCCCTTACCCCTCACACGACCAGAATACTCACGAACATCTAATGCTCGACTAAGTAGCCTCCTGCAATCATTGTCTTCATCTGGAGATATAGACTGAGATAGCTGCTCCTGAAATTCATATGAATATCAAAAATTTGACTTAATTATATGTTAATAAACGTTTGATTTAATTCAAGCAATAATGTTATACTTACACATTTCTCAAAAATTTGTTGAACATCTTGTTTAACAACTCCATCCTTATCCATGCGGGCTTCCTTCCACAAAACATGGTCCGGAAGAGATGTTTCAGAACTTTTCTCCTTTGTTAACTACACATTAAGCCAAATAACATGATAAAAAATAACTCATGATGAACAAGTATATCATTGCAATTTATAGATACTTACTATAGATTGTTGTAAGTGTGCATATCCCATACGCCCTTTTTTGTATGGATACGCGGGACTTGATGCTCGTTGTCGATTTATGTCACTTACACTCTCAAATTCTGGGGTTTTTCGTTTGGATTTAAAAGTTTCCCATTCATGAGGTGTAATCAAATCTGCATATTTCTGTGGATGCTCTGCATCAATAAATTTTTTATCCACATCCTTAAGATACTTGTTTGATAAAAAAGATCTAAACCCTCTATGTATTTTTCCGGCCAATCCGAGTATATAATCTTTTTTGGTATCATCAATGTTGAAAGACCTCTACGAAAATCATACACAGAGTGCGTTAGTATAAGTAATTTAAATACATAATCGACATTAAAAACAAATGACATTACATATGGTACCTGTATCTCAATCCATATTTTGTCTTTAACGTCTGTCAACAATTTGTTTCTCCAATCATCACAAGTAATTGGAACTTCTCTCCTTGTAACTGAACCAAAATAACTTGTCAATGTTGAACCGTTAGGCTCAATTAGTTGGTTATCTTGACTCCAATGCACATCATGTTTTATGCCTCGATCTCTATCACGAATGAGTCGCTTCATAATTGTAATTCCTTGACTAATTTCCCTTTCCACTGCATTACCGGTCTCATCTCCATCATGTATAGAATCATCATGTGGGTGATCCTCGTTACTAGCCATCTAACCTGTAATAAGAGATTGTAATAGTTACATTTCATTTACAAAATAATGCAATATCACAATATTCTCACAATTCTATTATCTATTGGCAGTTCGTTGTTAATTAGTATTAAATATGTTAATTAATATAGATATGTTGTGATGTTGTTATGTTGTTGATCAATATAGTTGTATAAACACAGAAATGTACGGAAATTGCATAGGGCTTAAAAATTGCTTACCAAACATACCGATATTAATGCGGAAAAGAATGATACAATTAATAAAAGACTCTTCTCACTAATCAAATACATGTTCCTAAATGGAAAAGAATAAAGCTTATTATTCTGTCAAAAAAAAGCTAAAAAATGAAACATATGTTGCTCAAAAATGGAAAATAGGGAGACTTGAACTGAGTTGAAAACAGAAAAAAGAACAATGTTCTAACATGATTTTTCACTTGAAATGTCAAAGCTGATAACAGAACAAAAACAAAAGATAATACTGTCAAACCTCATATAACAAACACACAAAAACCATTTTAATGTCAAATTGATAATATTGTCAAACTTGAAAAACTTCATTATGCATGCTCTCAAACACACAAACTTAATGAAGCTAAGTGATTAAGAATAAAATGACGAAAAATAAGTTGGAAATAAAAATGATTATTCTGTCAAAAATAAGCTCAAAAATGAAACATGTGTTGCAAAAATAGGAAACTTGAACTGAGTTGAAAACAGAAAAAACAACAATGTTCTAACATGATTTTTCACTTGAACAAAGAACATAGGAGATAGTGAACTAACCTTGGAATGGAAGATGCAAAGTGAGAGAGATATCCGTGAAAAAGCTTCTTCTGATTGTGGAGAAGCTTCGTCTGATTGTGGAACCCAGAAGCCTCGCCGGAGAGGACGGAGGTGCGTGGTGCGTGAGAGGACGGAGGACGGAGATTTTTTCTGGGTTTAGGGTTTTTCGCGAGAGAAGAGAAACAGTTCTGAGAAGAGAAAGAATGAATAGAATATGTTTTTTAATTTTAATTTTAAACGACTTTAGACAGCGCTTTTGTGAAGCGCTATCTAATGAGTGCTTTTAGCAGCGCTTTCGCTTTGTAGTTGGGCATTTAGCTGCGCTTTAAGTAAAGCGCTGTCTAAGGTGGGCCTTTTAGCAGCGCTTTTACACAATTTCGTACATACTTTCTGTGTTTTATTTTTTATTTAACTTATAGCAGCGCTTTTGGAAAAAAACGCTGTCTAAGGTGCGCTGCCTAAAATCATTTTTGGCGTAGTGACTCTAGCATTGTTGGGTTCACAATTGTTGGTCTTTAATTAAATATGGATAAAACTTTTAGTGTGTTATATCCTTTACAGGTTAATGTGTATTTCATCCTCGGTTAAGATGGGAGAGGGCATAAGAAACTCAACACGATCCACCTCTTTGTCGACGTTTGATAAAAGGGCTTCTAAGGATTTATATGGAGAAACCCCTTCCTCTAGGGAATCCCCAAATACCCTTGCTGAGTCAGAATCTTCAGATAATGGTATGGCTTCTAGTTCTAGGAGATCATGATTAAGAGAAGGGAGATGAGGATCGGAGGATGTCACTATTCTCGAGGCAGAATAATTTCTCTTTCAGAATTGCTCACTAAGTTAACTGTATTATCACTCATCTTGTCCAAAGAACAGAAAATGCTGAAGAAAAAGCTTGAGTGTATGGGGTACCTGAGGTGTGAGATTGATGAAGTGGGATGAATGAAGAAAGTAGAGATTTTGATTAAATAGATGCAACTGTCCCGATTAATTCTTTAAGGGAAGAAAAAGTGAAAGGGTACTAAGATAATGAATATGAACGAACTCAAATAACAAGGAATGTGAAACGTTTTTGAAATGCCTAACTCATCCTATTTATAGGCAAGGAATGTTGGATGACTCAAATCAGCTAAAGAAAGGAGTTACTAAATCAATAACTAGATTCCTCCTCGAGGATACATGCAAACTCGAGTGCCTTATGAACCACGCCATTCCCTATCTTGTCGCATCATCACACATGTCAGAAGAAGGCGGCGAAACGTCCCAATAATGAAACGTGTTTAATGCGCTTGTTTCCCACTAATTTTTCAACTGACTCCAAACGTTTCATGTCTAGCGTACCTCGGACAACGTCTTGGAGGCCAGCCGAAATAACTAAAGGATTACCATGCTCACTCAATTCCAGGAAAAGCCTTGGGGGAAATTGCTCTGGGTCGATCAAAGGCCCAAATAGCCAAGACCTAGTTCATCTCAAATCCATTCCACTCGACCTAACGTATAAAGTCAGTCCTTATAGTAAATAATGTACATTTTCTTATCTACACTTTCCACTATACTCATATTAAATCTTGAACTGACTTAGGCGTTGGAGTGCTAACCATACATGTCCACCCTGCTCCACCATCACGGAGATCAACACCACTAGTTCAAGATATCTAGTTCACCAAGCGCATCCATTTCTAATTCTTGAACAGAAGAATTTACATTCTTGAAGATTTGCCTTTACATGTTTTCCATCAGTGTAAATAAAGAAGGAATAGGTCTAAAATACGAGTTAAAATTATCAACATGACTATTAATTATATTTACTAATACATGTTCAATTTTTATCAAAATTATATATATTTACATGTGATTTTTATGTAAAAAAACTTATTAAAAAATATTTTTCGTATCACGTGACAATTTGTCAATTCACTAACTCACCACTAAACATGGATGAGTGGGATTTTGGGCTCAAATACCTAAGTTGATTCAACTCACCCCACTCGACTTTTCGACGAATTCAAGTGAGGTGAGTATGCTCGTTTCGCCACCCCTAACTAGAATACTTATATAATTTTTTTAAAAATCTATAATAAGTATCTTAATCAAATTAAAACTAAAACAAATAGTAAATCAAAATAAAATCTTTGATATTTAATTCTAAAATTTAAAAAGATATAAAAAGAGTTGTACTTTGAAATTATAATATCAAAGCATTATTAATTAGTGTTTCATTATTAAAATCCTAATATACTCAAGGGCCAAATACGATTCTATCTTTTTCACTTAACCTTTTCTTTTTTTTTCATTCCTTGTTTCGAAGGTATTTGCGAACTTGTGGTCATCACTACCACAAGTTCTATTATCTAAAATAATATCATCATGAAAATAAATAATGTGAAATTCAGTATTAATTGACTCAACTTGTTACATGGTTGTTAGTGGTCTTTTATACATAGACCGAAACTAACATATACTAAAATACTTTAACATAATCAATCGTTAGTTGGTCCAGTGGTGATTGATGCTGAATTTGGTAGAACAGACCACAGTTTAATATCCCGTAACTGCGATCGAATGGGGGCTGAAACCACTTGATGCCATAAATGACCCCCAAACCTGATTAGGCGGTCTAGTAGGCTGGATACTGGTAGTAAAAACAAAAAAAAAACTTTAACATAATACATAACTAAATAAGAGTTCAAAACTAATCAAAATAAATGCAAATCGGTTTATAATTTAAACCACCACCTATAATTGGTAACTAGGTGTACCTTGTACATTTCTATGTAATCATTGGCTAACCGTTTTTATTTACAAAATTACTTACAACCTATAACCTTCTTATTAGGAGAGGGTTAGTTAACTTCTAAGTGTTATTATCAGTGAGGGCTTTAAATAAATATCTATATCATTTTTCTAATTAGGATATGTTATACCAGGAGAATAAGTAATAAAGGATAAAAATATAAGTTAAAAATTTTGTGATTAGAAGATAAATTATGATAAGAAATGTAGTTGGAAAAGGATGGAGATTTTTACCCGAGGAAATGGAAGGAAGAGTAGGTGTACCTTGAATGAAGGCACAATGATAATCTTTGAGGTATGTTGGAGGTCTAGAGATACAATTAGATTTTATTATGGGTTAGGGGTTGATGTTGTTGGGTTTAAGGACGAATGGTTGTGGGAAAGACTGTGGGCTCGGTTATGGGAGGGTTGAGGAGGAGTTGTAGTGGGTATTATTGTGTTAGTTTATGAAGGATTTGGTGATAGGAAGTGAGGGAGATTGGTGCTAAGTAGTCAAGATTAAGGTTAATAATGTGGTTAAGTGTAGGGATGTGTGTGTTGATGGGAGAAAGTTCTTCAATAGGAAAAATTAAAGTTATTTCAAAGAAGTTGGTGTCCATAGAAATAAAAATGTGTCTAGTTTGAAGGCCATAAATGATGTGTCCCTTTGACACTATGCTTATTACCTAGATAGATACATTTATGGGATATAAGGTCTAACTTGGTTTGGTTTCTCTTAGGGCTAGAAGCAAAAACTAAATAGCCAAAACCTTTATGTTGGAGTAATCAAGTATGAAATTGTAAAGGATGGTAAAAGGTTCTTTGAATTTTAAAAAATTAGAGGGGAGTTGTAACACCCTAATCCTGAAACTTATATAACAAGCATTATACACTGATTACAGTGTTACCAACTTCAAAATAACATCATAAAACTCCTCAAAACATTAATATGAATTCAACAAGTAAAACATGTGTCTCAACCCCGATGTTACATGATCAGAGCATAGCCACTAAATAAGCAACAAAACTAAATAAAAATAACTTGAAAAGCTATCTACTACTCACAGCAACAACTCTACTCCTGAGTATCTGCAAGATGTCCATGGTGAACAACATCCAAGAAAAGAAAGTGAGAATTCACATCAATAAATTAAGAGTATACGATGCAAGGTAGAATTCAAACATCTACACATTAACAACAATCACAAAAAACATCATTCTCACACTCAATCCATCATCATACACAAAACAATCATATATTCATCATTTAAAGTATGCAATGAGACTCACAACCTTAATTAGACTCATATGCATGTGGTAACATATCATCATCAATTGGTTCACTCGGGAACCAGGTTCACCCTGCTCGAACCCCGAATCCACCCTGCTCGGATTCGGGAAAAGTCATAAATCCACCCTGCTCGGATTGTAACTTGTCTCTTTCTTCAACAACAACAACATAATGAATGTATGTCACAACACGTCAATGCAACAACAACATAATGTTTAAAGTACTCTCCCAATAATAAACAAAACATGTATTGACCCAACAATAATAGTTCCCCTCCTGAACTATTATCCCATAATAACACAATCATATTTCATCAGCACGGCTCATGCTCATACTCAAAACAGGTTCCACTCTTGAACCATAAATTCACCAATTATCAGGTCTCACTATAATTCTACTAAATTATTCTATAAAACATGCATTGACCCAACGATAATAGTTTCCCTTCCAAACTATTATCCAACAATAACACAATCATATTTCATCAGCACAACTCATGCTCATACTCAAAACAGGTTCCACTCTTGAACCATAAATTCGCCAATTATCATGTCTCATTGTAATTATATTGAATTACTCAACTCAAACATCATCGTATATTTAAATTCAATAATTATATGATAACTAAAGAATTATCAATAACTGAGTAAGGTTGTATTATCACTCAACGCCTCGAAAATCAATCATATATGCTCAAAACGTCTCACAAAGTATTTTTATTAATTTATTCTATACGCTTAACTCATCAAAGGATACCACAATATATAATTATACTCAACATATTTTTCAAGGAACTCCAAACAACTCTACAACAATCCTTACAACTCTAAAATAACTCTAAGATGCTAAAAAAAGCTCTACTACCAACTCTTGCCTATAAAAATAACTCTTATGAACTAAATTGGTTGTTCTAACAACTTGATTGACAAATCTAAATAATAAATCTCAATTCTAAAATATTATAATTTATGGACGTTTTGGGGTTGAAGATGATGAAAATCGTGCCGGAAATTTTGGAAAAACAACTTTTTAGTAACACCTTCGTGCGCAGTTTTGATCATAACTTTCAACTCGTAAATCATTTTGGGATGGGGTTTGAAGTGTTGGGTAACTTAAAGAGAGAGATATAAATTTGTTTTAGGTATAAAATATTGTTAACGATATTCGGTAGCAGATGGGAATGAAGTGTATGAGGTGATCAATATGGACGAGATTTGTATTGAAAAATTATTTGATGTATTATGAATGATTAGGAGGATGTGTTTCATTATATTGGTGGTAGTCCAGAAGGGTGGATTACATTAAGCATGGTTGCAATTGAGTGATCGATTATGGATCACTAAATATTATTATAATAGTTGTGTTAATTACGCTATTACCATGTTGTCATACCCTAAATTTTGACTACAAGATTTCCCATCATTGGGTAAAAAATCACCACAATATGGATGTACCTTCATGCCTCATTAATCCTCTCAGGGATTGTTAAGCATTCACTACAATCAAGAATTAGGGTTTTAAGCCCTCTCAAAGTACTCAGACAAAGGATCAATCAAGAATGGACTTGATCCTCAACTTGTCAAGCCTCTCAAATATCCATGAAGTATCAAGAGGTCTCCCACATCAAGAATCAAGCATGAGAATGCAACATTTCAAGTTGATCAAGCCTCGAGATCATCAGTGTCACCAAATTAGGGTTTTGGTCGACCAAGGCCTCTAGAGGGAAATCTTCATCTGGGCATGCATTCATCAAAAATAAGGAATTAGGGTTTCTTGACCTAATTCACCCCAAAGTTGACTTTTGAAGCAAGGCATGAGCCAAGACCTCAAGAAGTGTTTTGAAGACCTCCAATACATCATATTGATCCATTTACAAGATTGGATTGATTCAAGGAACTTGGTCCATAAGCAATACAAGGATTCAAATTCATCTGAACCAATTAGGGTTTTTTTTTTATGAAAAGTCAACTGTACCTTTGAATTTGGACCAAGATATGATCCCAAACCTTGGGACATGATTCAAGACACTCTAAAACACCTATGGAATCCATCCATTAGGTTTGAATTAGGTCAAGAACTTGATTTCATAGAGGATCACAAAGTTTGAAATTCATCTGACAAAAAGTTAACTGTGCCCAAAAATCAATTTGACTTTTTGGATTTCTTGACAAACATGGCTTCCCTAAGTCAAAAACAATGTTAAATTATGGTTTGAATCATCATCTATCAAGAAAATTCAAAAAAAGTAAGGTTACTTGCAAAAGGGGCAATCATAAGAAACTTGAATTTTCACTAAGTCATGAAAAAAAAATGATTTCTACCCAACTTTGCAAGACCATAACTTGTGATCCAAGTAACCTTTTTCTTCCATCCAAAGATCAAATGAAAGCTCTCATTACATACTTCTAGATTATCAACTATAACATATTTCAAATCCTCGTGGATTTTGAGTTATGGATTGATCAAAAACACACAAAAAAAAATGGAAAATGGACACTTTTTCAACACTTAGTGAAATTTTGGACAGAATCTGTTTTGGATTTTCACCAATTTGCGGCCATTTTTCATTATGATCTAAGATGAATCAAGACCAAAGTTAAACATCAAAGTTGAAGTATGTTATAGGGGCTTTCCAAAAAGTACAAGAGCATCTCATGATTCAACTTGAGCAAGGAGTTATAAGCCTCCATAAATGGCATTTTTCACCCTGCCCACACAAAGGCATGAAGACATAACTTGGTTCCCATGATTTCTTGATCCAATTTTGGACACTTGCATCATTTCATTTATGTCCAAAATAAACTTGAATGATGAAGAATCTGATCACAAGGCCACCAAGTCAAAAACCTCATCCTTTAGGCATGTAGCATTCAAAGTTCAAAATCCAAAACTTTAAAATTTGTCATAAAGCATTTAAGGGGTGCATGGAGCTGGCAGGTATCAGTCCACAAAATGGTAAATGAGTCAAGATGAACTCATGCATCAGAAGACCATAGGCCTGCAAGATTGACCCAAGTCAATGGCTAGAGGAGACTTTAACTACATGACAAAGTTCAATGGATAATGGAGTGATCCAGCCTCCAATCATTATTGCTCCCAAAACAAAGTTGCTCTACTATAAATAGAGGTTCTTTATGATCAGTTTGAGTACACCAAAGCATAACAACTCATGCTTTTCTTCCTTTCACTCTCAAAAAACCAGAAAATGCTTCTTTAGCAAGTAACATTCGAGTTTTCAAATAGAGAGCAATTCCATCAAAACCAACCATCCTAACACCTCACATATGTCATATATAAGTAATCCATAACCTCAAAACACATCTGGAACACCAGAATCACTAAGTCACCATCCATTTGCTCAAGCTTTTTGGCCTATTTGCAGTCGAGGTACCACAACAAGATCCAGGTGCTTTCAATCCATTTCAAGCTTCCAAACACCTTACATTAGGTCCATTGGACCTGTCCAGATCATCACACAACATTTGTAACACCTCTACATCAAAATTTGATTTCTTCTTGCAAGAGGTAAGCCTAAACTCTCAAACTTAATGATCCATGCATCATAAATATGTTTTCAAGTTACAAACATGTTTCTGCACTTATGTAGTGTGTGTCCCCTCAATCAATTGCTTTGTAGTTATTATGTATAGGATTTCATAGTGTTCTTGTAGAAATTAAGCTTCATGTTTTCATCACTTGATTTCTCACTCCACACTTAATATAAATGCAATTAACTTGTACCATTGGAATCCTTGTTAAAAAACGAGTGAGATTGATATTTGAATCGTGCAAAACCATTGAGTAATCAGAGAGAAAAGTGAGGTTTTACAAATCTGCAAGAACAGAGCTCGCGCGAACCACACAAGGTGTTCTTGGCGCCTTTTGCAAATTTTCAAATTTTTTAATATTCTGATATTTTATTAATTGATTTCAAAAATTAATTTCTCTCTCATTTTTAATCATTTTTTATTGGTTCTTTTTTTAAGAATTCACAAAAATATTAAAATATTTTATTCTATAAAAAAATCAAATTTATATTATTTATTTAATGTAGCTTGAAATTTTGTAAATAATTTCATTTTATTTGTTTTAAAACATTTTTAAATGAAATTACCACCTTGATTTTTTAAATTCAAATGAATTCCAAGTTTTCATGTGATTAAACATGACTTTTCAAAACATTTTTCAAAGTTTACAACTTTATTTTGAAAATATTTGATATTTTTATATCATTTTTTATTTAATTTCCTTTGAAATTTGTTTTTTTTTAATTAAAATTAGGGTTTTTCTTAATTTTGATTTTTTTCAAACTTCATTTGAAACACTTATAGACCTCTAATAGAGGGTAAGACTCATCCCCTTTGTAAATACACAATTTTGGGCCTCAGTCATTGTATAAGTCCCGATACAATAAACGGTTCGATCGCTGTTTTTCATCAGGGCATCTCCTTGAGTTATAAGCCCTAACTCTTGTATCAAAATAATCTTTTTTGGCCTCTATTAGAGTGTAAGACCCATTCTTCCTTGTAAATAAATATTTTGGGCCTCAGTCATTGTATAAGTCCCTCTGTGGTTTTCAAAACCGTGACGCGATCATCACATTTTCAAATAAATCATCGGGGCCTCTCCTTGAGTATAAGCCCCATTAATCTTCTTTTCACAAACACTTTTGGGCCTCTATTAGAGTGTAAGACCCAACCCCTCTCTGTACAAAAATAATTTTGGGCCTCTGCTATAGTATAAGTCCCACAACGTCTTTCAGTATCGCAGTGCAATCAACGTTTTCAGATAAGTCATCTGGCCCTCTCCTTGAGTATAAGCCCAAATCTTTTGTTCAAAAACTTTGTTTTAAACAATAAACAACTTCCATGGGCATGTCCTTGAGTTATAAGCCCCATACCTCTGTTTTCAAAATCATCTATCTATTTTAAACTGGTGCTAAGAGGAGCATTATTCCCGGTGAAACTGCTCTTAGACCATTTGGGCCTCTCTTTGAGTTATAAGCCCCAAACATTCTTTCTTTTAAACCACTTTGTTTTGATTCAAATTCAAATTCAAAGTTTTCTAAAAACTTTCTTCAATTTTTTAAAACCCAAATCATACAGTTGTAGTCAATACAACAGATCACCATACACTTGGGCCATTTCTCAGAATGTAAGCCCCAACATCTTTTTTAATGTATATTTGTTTATATATCTGTCAGTTCACTTATCTATATATATACTTGTGCATATTTGTTTAGAGTTTCCCCCAGCAGTTAGGTGTACACTAAGGTCAAACCAGAGGTTACTTTCTAACATAGTCAAAAAATAGTTCCCTCATAGGAAATTCCTTCAATACAGTCTGCCTCCTCTTGGGCTTGTTCAATATGGAACAGAGAAAGGCATTATTCCCGGTGAAACTTTTCTCAAGACTGTCAAAACTTAGAAATATACATGTACACAAGAAATTCATTTCCCCATAGAGGATTAATTCCCGGCGAAACCTCTTTTGAATTTCTTTAAACCTTATAACTGTTCAACAAAGAAAGGATTATTCTCGGTGAAACCTTTCTTGAAACTTTCTTGGGCTTGGACCCACAGGCTTCTTAAAAGCATCCCCAGCCTCCTCTTGGGCTTAGTACAAGGACCCACAGGCTTCTTAGAAGTTCCCCATCCTCCTCTTGGGCTTAGTACAAGGACCCTCAGGCCTCTTAAAGGCATAGAAATTAGTCATCTTTGCTAGTTCAATCCCCAGGAGAGTAAAATTTCCAGAACATCAGACCAGGCTAGGGTTAATCTTCACCCCTAGAACCTACAGCCTCCTCTTAGGCGTCATACAAAGATTTCTCCCCAACCAGAATCTACCACTTCTTGAGAGACTTGGAGAGTCTCAACCTCCTCTTGGATCTCACACAAAGACTCTCAAGTTTCCTAAAAAGCACAGGAAAAACCCTGATCATTTTACCAGAACACTAGTCTCCAGCAGAATTGAAGACCTCATAGGTTTTCAAACTCATCTTTAAACTCCCTTGATACCCAACAAGGTTTGACTTTCACCTTTAAAATTCCCCATCCAGGGTCAATTTACCATCAAAAAATCCCTAACAGAATCAGAGCCTCATGGCATCTAGTACTTCAACTCTTCCCTGATTCCCAGCAAGGGTAAATCCTTTTGGGTTCCCCAATACAATTTGGACCTGCTCCTGGATTTCAATAAATCCTCAGTAAAAAATAGCCTTCTCTTAGGCTTCACATAAGAATTTTCTCAGTCAGCCTCAATCTTGGGCTTTGTACAAGGCAGATAAAACCCTCCCCAGTGGAGTCGGTTTCCTTTAGCTTCAACCTTGGGCTTTGATCAAGGCACATAAAAATCAATATCCCCACATAGGAGACCATGAGTCCTCTCTGTAGGAGGACACTTCCTCTATACATCACATTTTAAAACAAACAATAAAAAACCTTTTTCCAGATAATTGTTGTAAGTGGCACACTTGTTGATTCAAAATCCAAGCTGGAGTCCTTCCCTTATCCTGGCTAAAATTTCTCTTTCATTTAAAAGCTATAAGTGGCAAGCCTTTAGATTCCATACATCCAAGACAATGTTCCTCTCATAGCATGAAAGATTCATAAAGGAAAAAGTGGCATTGCTCTACACTGAGTTAAAGCTTTCTTATTTCATGACATCCCTCTTATAAAGGAAATTATGGCATTGCTGGATTCCATACATCCCAGTTAAAGTAATATCCCTTTACAACCAATTCCTCAACCTTTGTGATGAATAGGTGAGATATCTCCTTTTAGAGATGACAAATTCTCTCAATCACCCTTTTAGCTTCAATCTTGGGCCTTGAACAAGACACAAATACTCTCTAGCTTCAATCTTGGGCTTTGAACAAGACACCAAACATATTTCCTCCCATAGAAATAGGAGGAACTACGATTGCTCTGATTTCCCAAATCTCTTTACGGGAATACGTAGGCATAAGATTGTGAAATCTTAGTGAGCACACAAATCAAAAACTTTAGGTCCAATACCTTCCCAAAAACAACAGAAAACCCAAAAACAACAAAAACAGTCTCTCAATCATCCCAAAGGAGAAACTTTCCCAATCCACAGCTGATAAACACAAGAAAGCATTTCAAAATAACAGAAATACATGCAAAAGAAGGTTCCTATAGATTACCATAGATACACTGGGTGTTAATAGCTTCGCTTTGTATAACCCGACCCTGATCCCCGATCTCTCAGCATTTGTTAAAGAAAACATTTGCGTACAAGGTTAGTTTTAGATATCTTCCCTTTCCTTTCCAGTTTCATAGGATAAATACAGAAATCAGAAAGTAGCACCCAAATCCATTGCGGTAAGGTGGTCGTGTCACCGACAAAAATCGTACGCTATAGAAAAATGGCGACTCTGCTGGGGATTGGTTTAAGATTAGAGTTCCTAAGAGGTCTAGGCCTTGCTTTGCATTTATTTTTATATTATTTTACTTGCTTTCTCATTTTATATATATATATATATATCATCTGCTGTCATATTATTTGATACCCGTGTTTAAATTACTGTTATCTGGGAATGTAATTAATACACATGTGGTGAGTCCGAGAGAACATTAAGATAAGTGGTGGCGTATCCAGGAAGGCTTATAGGGAGTGAATCCCGACCAAGCTAACTTGGCAGTCCACCGAATCAATGGAGGTGCCCACGTGGATTTACCAATTTTGAACGAGCATGTCGTGAAAGCATTGTTTTATCCCATTGGGTTACCCTTGAAGCTGAGGATTAGTAGACATTTAACCATTAAACTATTAGGTAGTGCGGTGACTATCGGGAATAGTTGATACGCGATACTACACTCAAAGGAGACTCATCTTAGGATATTACAACTCTCTTGAGTCAATTGGCTTGCTGTTAGTATCCCTAAGAGGGGTCAATGATTTTAGGAACCTTTGTTAGAACCCGTTCTACAGGTACAAAAATTGACTTATTAGTACACACCTTTGGGGATGGGTAGATCCATAGCTCCATGCTCGTGACGATGAACCCCTAAACCCGTGTTTTCAAGTGTTTTTGTTTGCTGCATTCATTAAAAAACGCTTTTTAAACAAGAAAACATATTTTTCTAAAAGAACTAAAACAATAATTGCAAATATCAGAGGTTACGTTATGGATTTTGGTAGAAGAAAAACGCACAAGTACACCTTCAAGGTTCCAAAACTAGAATATTTAAGGAAATTGGGAAGAATGATTACTAATCTCGAGGCTTTTAGAGCTAAGGACGGAGGACTGTTGTCTCTCTTGAAGGTCAACATGGTTGAAGGGATCCTGTCTACACTGGTTCAGTTCTATAATCCGGTTTACCACTGCTTCACTTTTCCAGATTACCAGCTCACACCAACATTGTAAGAGTACTCCCACCTTATTGATTTACCTATCACTGATCAATATCCATTTTTCGGACTGAAAGAAATTCCAAAAGATCAAGCCATTGCAAGAGCAGTCTCTTTGGATGAGTCAGAAATCAGGACTCACATGACCACCAAAGGAGGAATCTAGGGTTTACCAGCTAAACTCCTAATAGAGAAAGCCTTATACTTTGCTAGTGTAGGAAATGTAACTGCTTTTGAGGATGTCTTTGTTCTACTCGTGTATGGGTTATTCCTCTTTCCCAACATTGACAACTTCGTTGACACCAATGTTGTTAAGATATTGCTAATTAGAAACCCGGTCCCAACCTTGCTCGAGGATGCTTATCATTCTGTACACTTAAGGAATTTGTACAGTGGAGGGATGATCACCTGTTGTGTACCATTACTCTATAAATGGTTTATTTCCCACCTGCCCAAGTCCGCTGCTTTTTGGGATCACAAGAGTAATCTGCGATGGTCGCAGATGATTATGTCTCTTACCAATTCAGACATAGATTGGTACAATCGGATTTACGAAGGGATAAAAATCATCAACAAATTTGGAAATTTCCCCAATGTGCCACTCATTGGTACTAAAGGAGGAATCAATTATCATCCAATTTTAGCTCACCGTCAACTTGGATACCCGATGAAAAATATCCCACATAATATTCATTTGGAAGGTCTTTTCTTCAAGGAAGGAGAAAATGACAGGGCACTAAAGAAAGAAATAGTGCATGTGTGGCAACATATTCACAGGAAAGGGAGATAGTCCCTTGGGAGGCGAAACTGCATCTCTGCAGAGCCTTATCTCCACTGGGTACAAACTAGATCCATCAAACTGAGGATGCCTTACCCTCGCCAAGAGGTTTTTCCCTTAAAGGAATTCGTCCTTTATTTCATGTTTGATGCAGAAAAACTCCAGGTCGCTCTCAACAAAGTCCAACGTGAAAGGAACTCTTGGAAGAACAAGTACCAGATTCTTAATTTGGAATGTACCAAGATTCAGGAACTGCTAAAGGAAAAGGATGCCCTGATTGAGATATTAGAGCAGCATGCTATAGAAAGTCAGGAGGAACGAAGAAATTTGCTCACTCCTTTCACTTGGCAAAGGATCGTCAACCCGACAACGGCTGAAGGAGCCCAATCAAAGAAAAGAAAAGTTCAGGAACCAGCATCTGAGCTCTCCTCAGAGAGAACTCGGGATCCATAGGCCTAATTTTCTTTCTCGCACTTTGTAAAATACTGTACTTTTCCTTGTAAAATACTGCAATATTTGGAGTTCAATAAAAGCCCCCCCCCCCCCTCCGTTGTGTGATATTTGCAATATAATTGTTGAAAGTTCTTTTGAAAACAAAAACTAAAAAAATATAACATTCTTTGCATATCATTCATCATTCTTATATAACACATCTTTGTCTTTGAGTCTCACGCATGTGTCGCACTCTAGAGTCAAACTGTCTCATTCGTACAATACTCGGGCCAATTGACAAAAGAAAATGAACGATCTTGAGGAAGAGAACAAAGAGCTGAGAGAAGAAATCAATGCTATGAAGGAGAGTTTGGAAAAATTCCACAACAACATGCAATCCCTGGCAGCAGCATAGGAACAACAACATCAGAGGACTGCGATCTCAGAGATTAAATCCACACCAGCATTTGAGACACTTGGCAGTCATCCTCAGTACAACATGCCTAAAGGTTTCCCCTAGGGCATGCCTCTCAACTTTATACCTAAAGGATACATTCCAATGGTCACTGAAGACCCGGAAGTCGTAGCAGGAACCGCCAGACCTGAAGGTTACAAACTTCAGGTAAATAAAGATGCAAGGGTTACAACAGAAACTCTTAAAGGTTATAAACTTCATGTCACTTAAGCGCCAAGAGTTACCGTCGTAATGACTATACCACAGCCAGTGGTACACACTATCCCGAAGGAACAGATTCTGCAGGTCACTTCTGGAAGAAATGAAGAAGTATATGAAAAGATGAATGAATTCCAGGAACAGTTCTTGGAAATGCAGAAGGAACTGCATGCCATTCGCGGTCAGGACATGTTTGGAAAAGACGCTGCCGACCTCTGTTTGGTCCATAATGTAAAGATACCGCACAAATTCAAGGTGCCCGACTTTGAAAAATACAAAGGCAGCTCTTGCCCTCAAAGTCATTTGGTGATGTACGCTCGGAAAATGTCTACCCAGACAGACAATCAACAACTACTAATCCATTACTTCCAAGACAGTTTAACCGGTGCCACACTCAAGTGGTACGTGGGTTTAAACCGCACCAAGATCAATACTTTTAGAGATCTCGGGGCAACCTTCGTTCAGCAGTATAAATACAACTTGGACATGGCACCAGATAGGGACCAACTCAGAGCAATGTCATAAGAGGATAAAGAAACCTTCAAGGAGTATGCTCAGAGATGGCGTGAAATCGCCGCCCAGATCTGTCCTCCTCTCGAGGAAAAGGAAATGACAAAGATCTTCCTGAAAACATTAAGCTTGTTTTATTACGATCGAATGGTCTCCAGTGAACCTAGTGACTTCACTGAAATGGTGAACATGGGAGTACGCCTTGAAGAAGCAGTCTGAGAAGGACGATTGGTCAAAGATGCAGAGCCATCCAGCAGTACCAAAAGATACGGTAGTGCTTTCCAAAAGAAGAAAGAGCAAGATATATGTAATATCTCTCTGGGAAAGCAAAGGCGAAGGTATCAACTGGTAGCAGCAGTAACTCCCATTATTAACCCAGCGCCGACTCTGACATATCAACCTCAGGTGGCTCAGAGCCAACCAAATCAACAACAGTATCAACAAAGGCAGCAACAACCTCTTCAGCAGGCTCGCCCACAGTATAATATCAATAATCGTACTACACGACCATCAGGGTTCATCCCTATACCGATGTTGTACGCATAATTATTTCCACTTCTACTAGCCAAGGGGCACGTTCAAACCAGGACTCCTCTTACAGTACCAAAAAATCCACCTTTTTGGTTCAAAGCAGATCAAACTTGCCCTTACCATCAAGGAGGATCGGGACATAACATTAATAATTATCTTAGCTTCAAGTCTGATGTATAGAAGCTCGTCAGGAACGGGATTTTATCTTTCAAAGATACTAATCTGAATGTTTAGACGAACCCATTACCGCAGCATGAGAAGACTACGATGAATTTAATAGAAGGAGAACCTGGCAGCAGTTATCAAATTCACAATGTACGCTTATTGGGAACCATTCTGGTGAAAATGCATTGCAGAGAGAGCGGGTACGACCATGTGCCATCTCAAAACTATCATCAGTGTGATATCTTCTCCAAGGACAATCAAGGGTGTGCCATAGTACAAGCAGCTCTGTAAGAACAAATGGATCTGGGCTAGATTCAGGATCACAGGATTCGTGAAGTAAACATGGCCCATGCACATCCCAATATTGTTCAGAACCATGACATTCGTGCAATGAACACCAATTTAGTGGCAATGCATTCGAGATAAAGTCAGTATTGCAATTTGCTGCGGCACGATTACAGTGCTTGCCCAATATGCTCGAAAGACAGCTAGGGATTCTCTTTTGTACCAGAGGCCCTCCAATGTCAAATAGATCTTGGATGGATCCAAGACTACCATGAAAGGAATGATCATCAGGTTAACATGGTTTAGATTTTTGATATCCGCTTGATGAATACCAGTCTAGTGGAATTGCATTCCAAGCAGGTCAGACTTGGTTTTTTGGCCTCGCACGATTATCAAGAATGCAGAGATTGCTTCAAAAATGATCAAGGGTGTGCAGTTGTGCAAAGAACTCTTCAACATATGTTGGACCACTGGTGGCTTCCGATCTACCTAGATGAAGACATACAACAAGTTAGCATGACTGTCGGGAATCCTGATAGACACCAAAGCTGTGATATCCGCTTACTAGAAACAAATCTGGTAAGGATACACTGCATACAAAGTGGATATGGTCAGGTACCGCCTCACAATTATGAACGTTGGGAGTATGCTCGGAAAATAACCAAGGATGTTATCTCGTACGAGCATCTCTCATGCATCAGTTAGACCGAAAGGAAACTCAACCATGCTTGAATTCTCAATCAATCAACATGATACAAGATGGCTTCCCTGTTTGAAACGAAAACACTGTCATAATCTCTAATCCTGGAATAATCAAGGATGTTTGCGCCATAATTCCTCTGCTCAAGGAGTAAAAAATCCCTCTTAACAGTAGAAAAATTCCAAACTTAGAGTTGATCGAGGTTGCCTACGATGGTCAAAAGGCCCAAAAAGCCCCTGTGGTTGTCTACTTGCCAGGTCCAATACCGTACAAGTTAGAAAAAGTTATCCCATACAAGTACGGTGCAACAACCATAGAAAATTGAAAAGAAACTCCATTACCCTCCGTTGTGAACATTGCCGACATTAGTCGAGTTACCCGGGGCGGTCGAATCTTTAACAGAGGAGTTGGAGAGCTTATCGAAGAAAAGGAACCTCAAGTCGAAGTTCCTAATCAACAACTCAATGCAGAACCTATGAAGAACAACGATGAAATGCTGAAGCTCATTCAAAAAAACGAGTACAACATTGTGGATCAATTGTTGCAAACTCCATCTCGAATTTCTGTGTTATCTCTCCTACTTAGTTCAGAAGCTCACAGAGAAGCCCTACAGAGAGTCTTCGAACATGCCTTTATAGAACAAGATGTGACCATGGGTCAATTTGACAGCATCATCTCCAACATCACTTCCTGCAACAACTTGGGATTCAGTGATGAAGAACTTTTAGAGGAAGGAAAGAACCATAATATGGTACTTAATATCACAGTCAATTTCCAGGATGATGCTTTAGCTAGCGTACTGGTAGACACAGGTTCATCCTTAAATGTCATGCCAAGGTCAACTTTGGTTCGACTATCTTTTCAAGGTACTCCGATGAAAGGTATTGAGATCATCGTCAAAGCCTTTGACGGATCCAGAAAAACAGTTATTGGCAAAGTTGATCTTCCCATAACCATTGGTCCTCACACTTTCCAAGTCACTTTCCAGGTCATGGACATCCGAGCAGCATACAGTTGTTTATTAGAAAGACCTTGGATACACGAAGTTGGGGCAGTCACTTCGACATTTTACCAAAAGCTGAAGTTTGTCAAGAACGACAAATTAGTCATGATATGTGGAGAGCATGCTTTAATCGTGAGCAACTTATCATCATTCTCCTGGATAGAACCAGAGGAAGTCATTGGAACTCAATTTCAAGCACTCTCGGTGAGCAATGAGAATCACCCAGAAAAGGGAACATTGATTTCCTCATACAAGGACGCTCTCAAAGTAATGGGGAGTAGTGACATAAAAGGATGGGGACAGATTATAATTCCTACTGATAACAAGACAAGAAAAGGTCTTGGTTTCTATCTGACCTGTACCCAGACTACGAAGAAGGATGAAAGTTTTCATCCCATTCAGGATTTCTTCCACAGCGGAGGCTTCTTCCACCATGTATCTCAAGAAGTACACACCATCGATAGGAACGACTCCTCTAATACGAATGACGGATGAGGAGTGGAAGTCTTATCTCAACGATGAAGGTTATATATCTCATGGAGAAACGTACATGCCATTCTGCTCTCCAAAGTAAAGTCCCAGATATATACCAAGATCAGATGTAAGAATGATCTACGGAGATTGTGATCCCGAAGGATGCCGTGCTCCACCCAATCCATTAGCAGAAGACACTCTGATGAATGACAACTTTACATGGAAAACTTGGATGACCTGCCTATCTGGAACCCTTACATGGAAAACTTGGAGCAAAAGAGTCTGCCAGACGATGCCTATCAGCTGAATAATCTTGAAAAGAATACACAGGTTCCCCCAGAGTCATGGAATCCTTACCTAGAACATTCCGAGAATGTCCAACACCATGTTGATGAATTTGCAAAGGTAGCAGGACAAAAATGCATTAACTACGCATTTCCTGAGGTCAACATCATTAAGGAAGATAACTCATCAATTCCCATAGAAACCTGGGATACCTTGGGGCAGCCAAGCGGAAAATACGACTTTCTAGTCAAATACACTGCTCCCAAAAGCTCTCGCATCAGATACGAGGACATCCAGCCAACGGGATGGGGAGATCCTCTCGAGAGTGAAAATATTATGGAAGATGTGATAGAAGAGACCTCTTATGATAAATCTGCATGGGAAGAAGACTCCAATGATCCTACTCCGCTAGAAATCAGTGTCATTTCTGAAGACAAACCAAGAAGGAAAGTACCAGACTTTGTGATCCACATAGAAGTTTGTCGCCATTGGGTTGCGGTTGATGTCCCGAAGGTCATTCATAAGTCAAAGTAATTGCCATGTCTTTGTTTTGACCTTTCACCTTGGCCGGGTGAAATGGATGTTTTATAGGTCACACTTTTCTGTAAATGTCCCTCTTCGCTTCGCCCAAAGTGACTGAGTTTTGTTTTATAGGGTTATGTTTCAAGAATCGACAAATCATGAATAAGTAATGTCATTCTGAATTCCCGCATTTATTGCTATTTTCACTTTTTCTTTTCCTCAGAAAATGGTAATCCTAAAAAACAACCCAAAATAAAAACAAGCATTTCTAGAAAATACACTGCACACACTTTTGCATTCTCTCTATCTTTTCTTTAAAAAGGGATTATCACGTCATGCAGATTTCCTGTTTTAAACCCCATTAAAACATATGATCAAATGTCTTCTCCCAACTTTGAATTCCCGATATTTGAAGCTGAAGAAGAAGATGACGGAGAAATTCCAAAAGAAATCTCCCGTTTACTCAGACAAGAGGAAAGGTCCATTGAGCCCCACAAGGAGCCGTGGGAAACGGTCAACTTGGGTTCAGAAGAAGAAAAGAAAGAAGTTAAGATTGGAGCACTGCTCAGTCCAACTGTCAAAGAAGGCTTGATAAAACTTCTCAAAGAGTTTCCAGATGTATTTGCTTGGTTCTACCAAGACATGCCAGGGTTGGATACCAGCATCGTGGAACATCACTTACCACTGAAATCAGAATGTCCTCTGGTAAAACAAAGAGTGAGAAGGACTCATCTAAATATGGCCATCAAAATTAAGGAGGAAGTGCAGAAACAGATCAACGCATGTTTCCTTGCCACCTTAGAATATCCTCAATGGTTAGCTAACATAGTGCCAGTTCCGAAGAAGGACGGAAAAGTCAGAATGTGTGTAGACTACAGGGATTTGAACAAAGCAAGTCCAAAGGATGACTTCCCCTACCACACATTGACATGCTGGTAGACAGCACAGCAAAATTCAAAGTCTTCTCCTTCATGAATGGATTCTCAGGCTATAATCAAATTAAAATGGCACCAAAAGACATGGAGAAAACGTCATTCATCACCCCATGGGGCACCTTTTGTTACAAGGTAATGTCGTTTGGTCTGAAGAACGCAGGGGCAACCTATCAAAGGGCCATGACAACTCTGTTTCACGACATGATGCCCAAAGAGATCGAAGTGTATGTTGATGACATGATTACCAAATCTAAAACAGAAGAAGAGCATATGGAACACCTATCAAAGTTATTTGAGCGTCTAAGAAAATACAAACTCCGGTTAAATCCCAATAAGTGGGCATTCGGTGTTCGCTCAGGAAAACTCTTATGATTCATCGTCATCCAAAAAGGAATTGAGGTTGATCCCGACAAAGTTAAGGCCATTCAAGAAATGCCTTCTCCAAAGACTGAAAAACAGGTCAGAAGATTTTTGGGACGTTTGAATTACATCTCAAGGTTCATATCCCTCATTACCGCGACATGCGCGCCGATCTTCAAACTGCTCAGAAAGAACCAAAGCTGTGTATGGACAAAAGATTGCCAAAAAAATTTCGACAGCATCGAAGAATATTTGTTGAATCCACCTATTCTGTCTCCTCCAGTGGAAGGAAGACCATTGATCATCTAATTAATAGTCTTGGAAGACTCCATGGGTTGTGTACTTGGCCAACAAGACGAGACAAAAAAAAGAGTCTGCCATTTATTAGTTAAGCAAGAAGTTCACGGACTGTGAAACTCGATACACTATGCTCGAAAAAACTTCATGCACTCTAGCTTAGGCAGCCAAACGTCTTTGCCAATACATGATTTGCCACACCACTTGGTTAATCTCCGAAATGGATCCGATCAAGTACGTCTTGAAAAGCCTCCTCTCACGGGAAGGATTTCCCGTTGGCTGATGTTGTTATCGGAATACGACATCGAGTACCATGCTCAGAAAGCTGTCAAAGTAGGTATTTTAGCCAATCATTTGGCTCATCAACTGATTGATGATCAGGAATCAGTCAAATTTGACTTCCCAGACGAAGATGTCATGTACCAAAAAATGAAAGATTGCGATGAACCACTACCCAACGAAGGGCCAGAACCAGGTTCCCAATGGGGACTAATATTCGACGGAGCCGTCAATGCTTATGGAAACAGAATTGGGGCAATCATCGTAACACCTCAAGGTACCTATATTCCTTTCACTACCCGATTGACATTCAAGTGTACAAACAATGAGGCGGAATACAAAGCTTGTATCATGGGTCTCAAAGAAGCTATTGACCTAAGGATAAAGAACTTGGATGTGTATGGAGACTCAGACCTGGTTATAAATCAAATCAAAGGAGAATGGAACACATATCAATCAGGATTGATTCCTTACAAAGACTATACGAGAAGGTTGTTACCATTCTTCAACAAAATTGAGTTTCATCACATTCCTCGTGAAGAAAACCACATGGCTGATGCGTTGGCTACCCTATCTTCCATTATTAGTATAAGTCGATGGAACAATGTACCCAAGATCGATATTATGCGCCTTGACAGGCCTGCTTACATCTTCGCAATTGAAGCACTCATAGATGATAAACCGTGGTATCACGATATCAAATGCTTCCTTCAAAGACAAGAATACCCGCCTGGGGAATCAAGAAAAGATAGGAAGACTCTCAGAAGACTGGCTGGCAACTTCTTCCTAAATAATGATATACTCTACAAGAGAAATTTTGACATGGTTTTGCTCAGATGCGTGGATAGACACAAAGAAAACATGCTAATGAAAGAAATTCATGAAGGATCCTTCGGCACTCATGCCAATGGACACACATTGGCAAGAAAAATTTTGAGAGCAGGATATTATTGGCTGACAATGGAATCTGATTGCTACAAGTACATGAGGAGGTGTTACAAGTGTCAGATATACATTAACAAAATCCATTTACCGCCTACGCATCTAAAAGTTCTTTCTTCTCCATGGCCTTTTTCTATATGGGGAATCGACAAGATTGGTATGATTGAACCCAAAGCTTCAAACGGACATCTGTTCATCTCGGTAGCTATTGACTACTTCACCAAATGGGTCGAAGCAGTATCATACACCACTGTGACCAGACAAGTAGTGGTTCGATTTATCAAGAACAATCCCATCTGCCGTTACGGTGTTCCAAGCCAGATCATTACTGATAATGGATCCAACTTGAACAACAAGATGATGAAAGAGTTGTGTGTTGAGTTCAAGATCGAACACTATAACTCATCTCCCTACCGGCCTAAAATGAATGGAGCGGTAGAAGTGGCTAATAAGAACATTAAGAAAATCATTCAGAAGATGGTTGTAACCTACAAAGATTAGCACGAGATGCTACCTTTTGCTCTTCACGTTTATCGCACATCTGTCCGCACTTCAATAGGGGTAAACCCCTTCTCTCTGGTGTATGGCATGGAAGCAGTGCTCCCCATAGAAGTAGAGATACCATCAATAAGAGTCTCGATGGAAGCCAAGCTAACAGAAGTTGAATCGTGTCAAAGCAGGCACGATGAGCTGAACCTAATCGAAGAAAAGAGAATAACGACTTTATGTCATGGACAGTTATTTAAGCAAAGAATGAAGAAGGCCTTTGACAAAAAGGTTTGACCCCGTGTCTTCAGAGAAGGAGGCATCGTGCTAAAAAAGATACAATCATTTCTTACTGATTTTAGGGGAAAATGGACTCCGAATTACGATGGCCCCTATATTGTAAAGAAAGTTTTCTCAGGAGGTGCCTTGAGACTCGTAACCATAGATGGAGAGGAGTTTGCCTACCCCACAAATGTTAATTTAGTCAAGAAATACTTCGCCTAAATAAAAAGAAAAAAAATGTCTCGGTGGATTGAAAACCTGAAAGGGCGGTCCAGGCAAAAATTAGAGACATAACCAATGATCATCCCGATAGATTGAAAACCTGAAAGGGCAATCTAGGCAAAAATTAGGGATTCATGGCAAGTAACTGCATCCGACAAGTTTGGATCCTCAGAGGCAACGTCATCCATCTGAAAAACTTCAGTCAAGGTCACCTTCGACAGAAGCTCAGAATGTCCAGAATTTGAAGTTGGTGGAAGGATAGCGGCCGTTATGTTTCAATATAGCCCATTTCCCTTTAAATTACCATTTTCTAAAACTTTGTAATGCTCCATGGGATCATGCGTTTGGCTGATTACCATTCTATCAATAAAATTTGAGTTGTGCCTTTTGTTTGCAATTCTCATTTATTCTATTTTACAAAATGACATTTTAATATGATCAACGATTCTTGAAACAAAAAATGAATTTTGACTTTTGCTTTCAAATTTACTCCTACTTTTAAAACAAAGATGGTCATTTCCTTTTGATTAATAAACACAAAAAGGAATTTCGACTGCTTCTCCGGTAGTGATCAAAACTCAAAATGCAGAATCAAAGTACTCTCTGAATAAAGGATCAACTATTTTGGACGAAATGATCCATCTATCATCCCCGGCAGAGTTCTTACCCCTGAATTCCAATTGTTGGTTTTTCTCCCTAGTAGGGTCCACCTCTGAAAAGCAAGAACGAATTTCTATCTCTAGCAGGTTTGTACCTCTGGAAACCGAAATGAATGCAGGAATCCATATTCTCTAGAAAAAATACAACTTTCAAAATCTCCAGTGATACCCCCATCTCCCAGAGTGGTCGAGTATCTGGTTGTGTTCATCACCAGTCTGTATGTCGTGTCTATTTTGTCAGCATAAACATACATACATCATGCATAATTGATTCATATTCATGTTTATATTGCATTAATATCACTTTGTCCATACTCATCCCCTAGTGATAAACGTCCTATCTTCAATAGAGTCGTCTGTCATCCTTTCTACGTCAGATAAGACAAAATTTTGGTCTAAGTTCTTTCCTCGTACAGAAATGTATCGTCTAAACAATCTCTCTCCAGTGTATTCCTGGATTGAAATCGGTCCTCAACCTCTTTGATAACTTAAACCTCTGAAAGGCAAGAAGACATTCGGATAGGCACCTTTGGAACATTACTCTTCACCGTTGAAGATAATATTTTGCTTTCCCGGATTAAGGAAAAATCCCAAAGAAAGCCACTCAACCAAAAGACTCTTGGCAATACGGCAGTTTCTCCGCGGAAAATTTTTGCTTTCAATAAAGTCATCAGCACCTCAAAATTGGATTACATCACGCGGCTTTTCTCTGAAAAAGGTCTCAAAGGGAAGTATGATGTAACATCACCAAGCAAAAAGCAATCTCTCATGAGATTTGTTTTCCCCAGTAGGTCGACGAATGGCATCTCCCACAGAGAAGTTTGCACACCTCTGCAGTTCAGACAAATGGTTCTCCCCAGCAAGTCTGACATCAAATCTTTTTCCATCAAATGGCGTCTCCCCAGTAAAACTCGGCGAGAAGTTTGATGAAGGCTGCTACAAATAGCGTTTCTTGTCAAGGGAAGAACTCGACAAGAAGAAACTGAAACCAGTTCCATGGCAGAAGACCAGGATCGAGGGGAAGTTTATTTAAAAAAGAAACTGAGACCAGTTCCATGGCAGAAGACCGGGATCGAGGGGAAGTTTATTTCAAAAATAAAATAAGATCAGTTCCATGGCAGAAGACCATGATCGAGGGGAAGTTTATTTCAAAAAGAAACTAAGACCAGTTCTGTGGCTAAAGACCAGGATCGAGGGGAAGTTTTACCCTTTTCTAAGTAACATCACTTAGCAAAATAAGAGGGATGAGCAAATAACTACCATTCATAACCACAATCAATATTTCGAGTATTCCGATATTTAATCCTCTTTTACCTTAAATGTCTGAACGTCTTCGCCATTCACACCTTCAGGTCCAAGAAGATTAAATAGGGGTATCTGTCATACCCTAAATTTAGAATACAAGATTTCCCATCATTGTGCAAATCATCACCACAATATGGATGTACCTCCATACCTCATCAATCCTCTCAGGGATTATTGAGCATTCACTACAATCAAGAATTAGGGTTTTGAGCCCTCTCAAAGTACTCAGACAAAGGATCAATCAAGAATGTACATGATCCTCAACTTTTCAAGCCTCTAAAACATCCATGAAGGATCAATAGGTCTCCCACATCAAGAATCAAGCATGAGAATGCAACATTTTAAGCTGGTCAAGCCTCGAGATCATCAGTGTCACCAAATTAGGGTTTTGGTAGACCAAGGCCTCCAGAGGGAAATCTTCATCTGGGCATGGACTAATACTTCAAAACATGATCCAAGAAGCTCAAAGGGACCTCATGGACCTAATCACAAGTTCAAAATAGCCTCAGGGGATGCATTCATCAAAAATCAGGAATTAGGGTTTCTTGACCTAATTCACTCTAAGTTGACTTTTGAAGTAAGGCATGAGCCAAGACCTCAAGAAGTGTTTTGAAGACCTTCAATACATCATATTGATCCATTTACAAGATTGGATTGATTCAAGGAACTTGGTTCATAAGCAATACAAGGATTCAAATTCATCTAGACCAATTAGGGTTTTCTGATAAAAAGTCAACTGTACCTTTGACTTTGGACCAAGACATGATCCCAAACCTTGGGACATGATTCAAGACACTCTAAAACACCTATGGAATCCATCCATTAGGTTTGAATTAGGTCAAGAACTTGATTTCATAGAGGATCACAAAGTTTGAAATTCATCTCACAAAAAGTCAACTGTGCCCAAAAATCAAGTTTGACTTTTTGGATTTCTTGACAAACACGGCTTCCCTAAGTAAAAAACAATGTTAACTTATGGTTTAGATCATCATCCATCAAGAAAAATCAAGAAAAGTTGGGTTACTTGCAAAAGGGGCAATCATAAGAAACTTGAATTTTCACTAAGTCATGAAAAAAAGTGATTTCTACCCAACTTTGCAAGACCATAACTTGTGATCCAAGTAACCTTTTTCTTCCATCCAAAGCTTAAATGACAGCTCTCATTACATACTTCAAGATTGTCAACTACAACATATTCCAAATCCTCATGGATTTTGAGTTATGGATTGATCAAAATCACAAAAAATGGAAAATGGACACTTTTTCAACACTTAGTGAAATTTTGGACAGAATCTGTTTTGGATTTTCACCAACTTTGAGGCCATTTTTCATTATGATCCAAGATGAATCAAGACCAAAGTTAAACATCAAAGTTGAATTATGTTATAGGGTCTTTACAAAAAGTACAAGTGCCTCTCATGATTCAACTTGAGCAAGGAGTTATAAGCCTCCAAAAATGGCATTTTTCACCCTGCCCACACAAAGGCATGAACACATAACTTGGTTCCCACGATTTATTGAGCCAATTTTGGACACTTTCATCATTTTATTTCTGTCCAAAATCAACTTGAATGATGAAGAATCTGATCACAAGGCCACCAAGTCAAAAACCTCATCCTTTAGGCATATGACATTCAAAGTTCAAAATCCAAAACTTTCAAATTTGTCATAAAGCATTTAAGAGGTGCATGGAGTTGGCATGTATCAGTCCACAACATTGCAAATGAGTCAAGATGAACTCAAGCATCAGAAGACCATAGGCCTGCAAGATTGACCCAAGTCAATGGCTATAGGAAACTTTGGCTACATGATAAAGTTCAATGGATAATGGAGTGATCCAGCCTCCAATCATTATTGCTCCTAAAACAAAGTTGCTCTACTATAAATAGAGGTTCTTTCTAATCAGTTTGAGTACACAAAAGCAAAACAACTCATGCTTTTCTTCCTTTCACTCTCAAAAAACCAGAAAATGCTTCTTTAGCAAGTAACATTCGAGTTTTCAAATAGAGAGTTATTCCATCAAAACCAACCATCCTAACACCTCACATATGTCATATATAAGTGATCCATAACCTCAAAACACATCTGGAACACCAGAATCACTAAGTCACCTTTCATTTGCTCAAGCTTTTTGGCCTATTTGCAGTCGAGGTACCACAACAAGATCCAGGTGCCTTCAATCCATTCCAAGCTTCCAAACACCTTACATTAGGTCCATTGAAGCTGTCCAGATCATCACACAGCATTTGTAACACCTCTACATCAGAATTTGATCTCTTCTTGCAAGAGGTAAGCCTGAACTCTCAAACTCAATTATTCATGCATCATAAATATGTTTTCAAGTTACAAACATGTTTCTGCACTTATGTAGAGTATTTCCCCTCAATCAATTGCTTTGTAGTTATCATGTATAGGATTTCATAGTGTTCTTGCTGAAATTAGGGTTCATGTGTTCATCACTTGATTTCTCACTCCACACTTAATTTAAATGCAATTAATTGGTACCATTGGAATCCTTGTTCAAAAACGAGTGAGATTGATATTTGAATCGTGCAAAACCATTGAGTAATCAAAGATAACAGTGAGGTTTTGCAAATCTGCAAGAACAGAGCTCGCGCGAACCACACAAGGTGTTCTTGGCGCCTTTTTCAAATTTTTGAATATTTTGATATTTTATTAATTGATTTCAAAAATTAATTTCTCTCTCATTTTTTATTAGTTTTTTTTTTTAAGAACTCACAAAAATATTAAAATATTTTATTCTACAAAAAAATCAAATTTATATTATTTATTTAATATAGCTTGAAATTTTGTAAATAATTTCATTTTATTTGTTTTTAAACATTTTTAAATGAACTTTCCATCTTGATTTTTCAAATTCAAATGAAATCCAAGTTTTCATGTGATTAAACATGATTTTTCAAAACATTTTTCAAAGTTTACAACTTGTTTTTGAATATATTTGATATTTTTATATCATTTTTTATTTATTTTCGTTTGAAAATTGTTTTTTTAATTAAAATTAGGGTTTTTCTTAATTTTGATTTTTTTCAAACTTCATTTGAAACACTTATGGGTCTCTAATAGAGTGTAAAACCCATCCCCTTTGTAAGTACACAATTTTGAGCCTCAGTCATTGTATAAGTCCCGATACGCTAAACGGTTTGATCGCTGTTTAAAATTCTTTCTTTTAAACCCCAAACATTCTTTCTTTTAAACCACTATCTTTTGATTCAAATTCAAATTCAAAGTTTTCTCAAAACTTTCTTCATTTTCTTAAAACCCTAATCATACAGTTGTAGTCAATACAACAGATCACCATACACTTGGGCCTCATCTCTGAATGTAAGTCCCAACATCTTTTTTAAATGCATATTTGTTTGTATATCTGTCAGTTCACTTATCTGTATATATACTTGTGCATATTTTTTTAGAGTTTTCGCCAGCAGTTGGGTCTACACTTAGGTCAAACCAGAGGTTACTTTCTAACATAGTCAAAAAATAGTTCCCTCATAAGAAATTCCTTCAATACAGTCTGCCTCCTCTTGGGCTTATTCAATATGGAACAGAGAAAGGCATTATTCTCGGTGAAACTTTTCTCAAGACTGTCAAAACTTAGAACTGTACATGTATACAAGAAATTCATTTCCCCGAAGAGGATTAACTCCCGGTGAATCCTCTTTTGAATTTCTTCAAACCTTAGAACTGTTCAACAAAGAAAGGATTATTTCTGGTGAAACCTTTCTTGAAATTGTCTTGGGCTTGGACCTACAGGCTTTTTAAAAGCATCCTCATCCTCCTCTTTGGCTTAGTACAAGGACCCACATGCTTCTTAGAAGCTCCCCAGCCTCCTCTTGGGCTTAGTACAAGGACCCTCAGGCCTTCTAAAGGCATAGGATAGAAATTAGTCATCTTTGCTAGTTCAATCCCCAGGAGAGTCAAATTTCCAGAACATTAGACCAGACTAGGGTTAATCTTCATCACTAAAACCTACAGCCTCCTCTTGGGCATCATACAAAGATTTTTCCCCAACCAGAATCTTCCACTTCTTGAGAGACTTGGATAGTCTCAACCTCCTCTTGGGCTTCATCCAATAACACTTGGAAAGTCTTATCTCCTCTTGGATCTCACACAGAGACCCTCAAGTTTCCTAAAAAGCACAGGAAAAACCCTGATCATTTTACCAGTACACTAGTCTCCAGTAGAATTGAAGACCTCATAGGATTTCAAACTCATCTTTAAACTCCCCTTATACCCAACAAGGTTTGACTTTCACCTTAAAAATTCCCCAGCCAGGGTTAATTTACCATCAACAAATCCGTAACAGAATCAGAGCCTCATGGCATCTGGTACTTCAACTCTTCCCTGATTCCCAGCAAGGGTAAATCCCTTTGGGTTCCCCAATACAATTTGGACATGCTCCTGGATTTCAACAAATCCTCAGCAAAAGATAGCCTTCTCTTAGGCTTCACATAATAATTTTCTTAGTCAGCCTCAATCTTGGGCTTTGTACAAGACAGATAAAACCCTCCCCAGTGGAGTCAGTTTCCGTTAGCTTCAACCTTGGGCTTTGATCAAGGCACATAAAAATCAACATCCCCACAGAGGAGACCATGAGTCCTCTCTGTAGGAGGACACTTCCTCTATACATCACATTTTAAAACAAATAATCAAAAACCTTTTTCCAGATAATTGTTGTAAGTGGCACACTTGTTGATTCAAAATCCAAGCTGGAGTCCTTCCCTTATCCTGGCTAAAATTCCTCTTTCATCTAATATTTATAAGTGGCAAGCCTCTAGATTCCATACATCCAAGCCAATGTCCCTCTCCTAGCATGAAAGATTCATAAAGGAAAAAGTGGCATTGCTCTACACTGAGTTAAAGCTTTCTTCTTTCATGACATTCCTCTTATAAAGTAAATTATGGCATTGTTGTATTCCATACATCCCAGTTAAAGTAATTTCCCTTTATAACTAATTCCTCAACCTTTGTGATGAATAAGTGAGATATCTCCCTTTAGAGATGACAGATTCTCTCTCAATCACCCTTTTAGCTTAAATCTTGGGCTTTGAACAAGACACAAATATTGTCTAGCTTCAATCTTGGGCTTTGAACAAGACACCAAACATCTTTCCTCCCATAGAAAAAGGAGGAACTATGATTGCTCTGATTTCCCAAATCTCTTTATGGGAATACATAGGCATAAGATTGCAAAATCTTAGCGAGCACACAAATCAAAAACTTTAGGTCCAGTACCTTCCAAAAAACAACAGAAAACCTGAAAACAACAAAAACAATCTCTCAATCCTCCCAAAGGAGGAACTTTCCCAATCCACAGCAGATAAACACAAGAAAGCATTTCAAAATAACAGAAATACATGCAAAAGAAGGTTCCTACGGATTACCATAGATATACTGAGTGTTAATAGCTTCCCTTTGTATAACTAGACCCCGATCCCCGATCTCTCAACATTTGTTAAAGAAAACATTTGCGTGCAAGGTTAGTTTTAGATATCATCCCTTTCCTTTCTAGCTTCATAGGATAAATACAGAAATCAGAAAGTAGCACCCAAATCCATTGCAGTAAGGTGGTCGACCGAAAAAAATTGAACGCTACACATGTCATGCATTTATTGTTGATGTTGAAGAAGATAAGTCATAGTTCTGAAGGGGAACGAAAGACTTATTTGGAACTCATAAGGGGGAATTCGAGATTCTGAAGGGGGAATCGGATTAACATGATGAACCATTAGTGAGAATTGGTACCACATGCATCGTGTAATGTTGTCAGATCTCATTGCATTGTAATTATGTTGTGCTTGTGCATTTGTTGTGGTTAGAATGTGATTGTGAATGAATGTGATTTGTGTGTATAAATACTACTCTCTTAATTATTATATACCGTTTATTATATAAATTAATTTCTCACCCATTTTGTGTTTGTTGTTTCTGTGCTCCCTCGGAGTACAGACAATAAGGTATCTGAGTAGTTGGAGATGTACCTCATGTTGCTATCGGTCGAGTCTACTAGTAGAGTTGCTCTGATACGTAACACCATGTAACATGTTGTTTTCATTATGTTATTATGGTACATATATTTTAATTTATAGTAATTATTGAAGCACTTTTGGTATAGGTGATTTATTGAGGCTATGGATGCCATACTTTTGTTTAATTCTGCTGTTTGGACTATAATTTTTTATTAAATGAATTAACATGCAGACTTCTTGGATTGTGAAGTGACATCCTACTTGGATAGAATTATATTTTATTTATTAATTATTGAGTCAGGAAGTAGGGTGTTACATTCACAGTGTTTGTTTTTCTTTTCTTTATAAGTTCAATTTGATATCGATATCAATTCAAGATAAACAAGACAAAATGAATTTAATTGGAAACGGAATTTTGCAATGAAAATAATTTGTTTTCATTCACTATCAATAAATATACATCGTACAATTACATGAAGAAAATTACATCAAAACTTTGCGCATGGAACAACAAAACCTCCCACTGATTTGTTTCCCCACTCCCCAGAAAATCAAGGGAAATCTTCACTCACAACCTCACTTTAACCTCTCATTCTTATAAATAAATGTAGACTCACACAACCTCACCCTAACAACTCATCACTTCACACAAGTTTTGCAACAATTTGTAAAACATCTCACTTAATTCCACATACTTTACATGCTTATAATTTGCCCCAAACTAGCCAATTTAAGTTAACAACATTAACAAAGTTGAGCGGCCACCAAAAATCTACACTGTGAGCCAAATTTCGAGCACCCTTTAGTCCCAATCTTTTCACAAAAACTCTTCCATATAGTAATTAGAGCTTCACTTTGAAGCTCTAAATTGGCTTGAGTTTAAGCCTTTAAGCATTCTCAGAAGCAGCAGCAAACACACATAGAAGAAGAAGAATAAGAAGAAGAAGAAGTTGAGAAAAATAAGAAGGAGAAGATTAAGAAGCAGTGAAAATAAAAGGATAACCGAGTAGAGCATACTTGGATTTCTTGATCGAAGCAGATTGATCTCGATTTGGTACATCTAGGGTTTGTTTTGATGTTTTCGTACTCAATTTATGTTGATTACATGCTCCTTAGCTTTTTCCCCTTTGATATTTCTTGTTGTATACTTGTAAATTGATGAAAATAATGAATTGGGGTTAGGGTTTCCGCGGGATTGAGGATCTTAATCTACGTTGTATGTTGTTTATTTAATATTTTTGTTGTTGAATACATGCTCATGAGGTTGTTTTTAGGTAGGGTTAGTGTTTAGGGTTTTCATATTTAAGGGGATTTGGGAGTGTTTCAGGAAAATTTGGATGAATGTTATGAACATTCATTATGTTCATGAAGAACATGATGAATGTGGTGGTTGGGATGGTGGTTTCTAGAATTGAACAATAGTTCGATGGGTGGTTATTAGTGATCTCAAAGAGAGAGGCAGGGAGTATAAAAGGGATGAGAGAGAAAAAATTTAGAAAAAATGAATCAGAGTGTGGGAGTTGGTCTTGTAAAGCGTTGAGTGTGAATGATTTTGGACCTTAGGGCCAATCAGGCTTAGTCCTTCTACACACGCCTCCTTTGCCAGTGTGTACCCCATTTTTTCCCTGTTTCAACTTGCGCTTGTTGGGCCACCCAACAAATGGGTCCTCGTTTTTACTTATTCACACTACTTGTTCTACTTAATACATCCCTAGTTCTTTAATTCAGTTTGTTTTAGGCCTCACTAGGTAGGCCTTTGTCTTACAATCCCCTTTTATCTCTTTACACCCCTTGTTAGTGCAAAGGAGAAGGGGACTAGGTCTTCCTTTTGGCCCAGGTGACCCTTTTAGGAGCATTTAACTTGCCACCCCCATAATTGTACTTGACACCCCCCCCCCCAAAACAGAATGAATATATACTATTAGCCTTGGAAAGTATTTAAATATTTTTCAAAATTTACCAAACATTCGTGCGAATTCCAAATTCTCTAAGCGATACTTCAAATTTTGTTTTATCTCCCAGAAATTTTGAAATCAGTATGTATTTTACTCAGACATTATTGTTATTTTTATGTATAATTTGTATATTACATGTAACATTACTCAAACATCTGCACATAATTTTATTATATAATGTTTTGGATCTTCCATTGATGCAAGATGAGCATAATTTAATAATTGACAAAGGATTACATAACTTAAACACAAATTAAGAAAATGATAATAAATAAGAAAACATAAAGACTACCAGATGATTCTGGACGTTTCATCATCTTAATTATGTCGTTGGCAAATCTTGAAATCTTTGCATCTAACGCGAATCGACCCCTTTGTTAACCTACAATGAATTGATCTCCACATAATGGTCACATCTTCACCAGTATTCAATTCAATAAGGTTGTATTCATCCTTCCATTAGTATTAATCCAATCTTCATGAAACTCGATCTTTCTCACCTTTCTATTATCGGTATCAAACAATAATTCATTAAGCTTGGATATCAAGGCATCGAGAGATCTGATGCCATCCGGAAGTCAGAACTCTACGGGAGGTGAAACTCCGATGAAGTACATTTCTACCCTCATCAAAAATTGAGGAATAGGCATTTTGAGATATTTTTCTCAAACAACAGTTAACCCCTATTTATACAACTTTGCATTCATTTTGGACCACACAAAATGGTTGGTACAATCACAACTGTCCATAAATGTCGGCAAAATCCTGACCGTTTAAAATTTTATAAAATTAAACTACCAGAATTTTCACTTTGATTGAAGTTTCTGGTAAAATATAGTACTTTTTAACATTTTCGATAAAATTGCAAACTCACGTAAATTATAGAAATTTCGGTAATACCGGAAATTCTGAATACACTACCGAAAATTTAGGTGGTACTGAGATTTTTGAATTGTCTACCGAAAATTTTGTACCCAAATATGTTTCAAAATTTTGGCAGGGGCAATTATGGAATTATGAAATTATGAGGGGGTTTCAAGTACAACTGTGGGAGTGGCAAGTTAAATGATCCCCTTTTAGCGCACCACCCTTATTGTATATTTGCACCCTTTGTTTTATTTTCTTTTTTTTTATCTTGATTGACTATTTATTTAATTAATTAGATTTCATTATTTGAGTTGATTAATTATTATAGATGAAATCAATTACACTTTTCAAATAAAAATCAATCTATTCAAAAATAAAAATAAAAAACACTTGATCAACATCAAGTTACTTTTCAAAAACCATTTCATCATTAAATCAATTTCATAAAAAAGCAAATCAAACACTTGATCAACATCAAGTCTTTTTCCAAACTTAACCCAAAAGCACTCAAATATTTTTCACAATAAAAGCGAAAAAAAGAATTAGTTAGACGTAATATCCATCCTTGTTCCCCAATATTTGGATGATAGTCGTAATAGTTTATCGTTCGAATATTAGTCTTCCATTAAAAACATGATAATTAAACGAATTTAGTTCGTTCTGATTTGGATGAAAAAGGATTAGTTGGACGTAATATCCATCTTAGTCTCTGAGTATTTGAATGATAGTTGTAATAGCTTACCGTTTGAATCATTGTCTTTCATTAAGGGATCATGACTTAATTCTCCTCACCCATTACATAAACGACTTGGACAAAAAAAATTAGTTTGACGTAATCATCCATCCTAGTCCCTAAGTATTTAGATGTTGGTCTTAATTAGCCTACCGTTTGAATACTCGTCATCCACCCAAAAACAACTCCAACCAATCAAACATATATTTTCCATCTTAGAGCGATGCAAAACCTTTTTCACAAATGAACAATGTTTTATCCATTCTAACGCGATACAAACAAAGGCTTAATCCTCCCATGTGCGAGCATAAATCAATGTTTAACCGTTAGAATGCAATCAAACAAGATCCATTTGAGCACAATACAAACAAACGTTTAAGCCTCCCATGTGCGAGCATGAAAGCATTGTTTAACCACTAGAATGTGACCTAAACATCGTTCACTAAAATTAACCAACACACAATTATTTTCTACTAGAACTACGTAGCTTTGAATTCCTCATCGTACTAGAGGATACGTGAGAGCGAGATTCAACATCTCTTCAAGCACCATAATGAAAAATATTAAATTTCTACTTTTCTCTCCCAGAACTACGTAGCTTTAAATTTCTCATCGCAATTGAGGATACTTAGGAGGGAGAGTCAACGTCTCGTCAAACACTATAACAAAAAATCAAAAAAATAACTTTTTCTTGCTAAGAACAACTTAGCTTTGAATTCTTCATCGCGCTTGAGGATACGTAGGAGCAAGACTTACAATCTTGTCAAGCACCCTAATAAAAAACTTATTTTTAGTCCTTTTCTTTTTTCCTTTCAAACTTTTAATAATTAGATGAAAAGAAATAAATGAAAGCTAACACTCATATTCGCAAAACTAACTAAATGGTTCCCATTAAGTATAATTGATGTGAGGGTGCTAATATCTTCCCCTTGTATAATCGACTCCAGAACTCGAATTTGGTTGTGGCGACCTTTTTTTTTCTTTAAGTGTTCTATCGATATTTTACCTTTCCTTTTGGAATAAATAAACTTCGGTGGCAACTTTGTTGTATTTTGAGTGTTTGTTATGCCCAGGTACTTTTTCGAGTTGCAACGGTTGACGACTTTATTAGGGACAATTCTCTAAAAGAGAGTCAAACCTAGTTTAGTATATTTTTGTGATGAATGTTAGCTTTGTTTATTCGCTTTCTTCTAACATTCTTTTTATCTCTTATGTGTTATTACTGTGTAGTCATCTACTGTATGGTTTATCATATGATGTAGTTGGGATTTTCTGGTTGTTAGTGTCGTAACCCGAAGTATGACCTCTTTTTTTTTTTTCTTTTTTCTTTCTTTTTTGCATAAGCATGTGCACTCGTATCGCTGGCATACGCATTCGCACTTTTTCTTTATGCTTTTGGTTGTAGGAATATTCAGGTTTCCAAGCCCGATTAATCGCATCCTCACAAGGATATCACATCATCAAAACAAGCACAAAATAAGGGTTTACATGCCTATTGATCAAAGCAGGAGGTTGAAAATCGGAATCGTGGCCACAGCACCATTTTCAGGCAAAATTGAGCATATTTTGGTCTGGTTAATCGATTAACCATTTGCAGTGCAATTATGTTAATAGATTAACCAGTGTAAAATTTTTGTTTTTCAAGTGTTAATCGATTAACACTTTGCAGTGCAATTATGTTAATCGATTAACACGTGCAAATTTTGCATAATTTGCTGCTTTTTAAAGACAACAACTTTCCCTCCACATTTTGAGATTCTACATTGGTCTAGTAGCATGTGGAACATTATGGAATCTTCAAGAATTCACTCATTTTTGTTCCAATGCATCATTTTCAAATAAGTGCGCCATGTTCCTTGTTTTGCAAGTATGTGGACCTTTGGATGTTGGAGCTCACCTAGGGATTGTTACCGAGTTGGTTCTAACTAACCGAGTTAACTGCTTGACTCGGTGAGTCAAGCCTAACTAACTCCTAGCCTAGTTCCAAACCACCCAAAGCTAAGTCCAAACCAAATTCCAAACCTCTCATACTCCAAACCTAAAGTCTATATAAACTCACCTTCACTCACTTTTCAATACCTCCACCATTTCATCCATAATTTCTCAACCATTCTACACATTTCACTCTCAATTCTCTCACATTCTCTCTGATTTTTTCTGCTACATCTTCATCTTCATCTCAATTCTCTTCCAAAACCTCACCAAAGCTCTTAATTCTCCATTGAAGAAAAAGCTACTTTCACCTTGAAAGTGCTTTTTTCTTGAGCTTAACCTTCATTGTCATTCCATTCTACTGGATTTGATGGAGTTTCAGTAGCTTTTGGATACTTCTCAAGTGATTATTTCAAGCTTCTTCGGTGATAATTCTCATTTCGGAGTTTTCGTCGAAATTCGTGCGGTTTCGATACGTTTAGGTTAGAATTAAAGATATTCTCTGGTTTTCTTTAATTCTCTTCATCAAGACCACTTTGCAACATTTACCAAGGCACATCTCCGCCTTGTAGGTTGGTGGATCTCATTCATTTTACTGTTTCGATCGTTTTCGTATCATTTGCGATGTAGTTTCGATGTTTTTGCATGTGAATTGATTATGCCATGGCTTGATCCTTGATATTGAGTGTTTAATTGATTCTATTATTGATTATTTGTTGTTTCTAAACTTGATTTTTCATGCATAATTGTTTCCCTTAGCATTGGAGTGATTACACAATCAAAAAGTTGACCAAAAGCACTTTTCAAAACTGATTTTCTGCTCCCTGTCCAGTGTTAATCGATTAACACTTTGCAGTACAATAGTGTTAATCGATTAACCAATGTTTTTTTGCACTTTTTTAAGTGGTAATCGATTAACACTTTGCAGTGCAATTGTGTTAATCAATTAACACTGAACCAGAAGGCCATTTTCTTGCATTTTTAAGTGTGTTTGCCATGCTTTCTCATTTTAACTTCCATTGATTGTCATG
Source organism: Lathyrus tuberosus (assembly GCA_022829125.1). Classification (NCBI taxonomy): domain Eukaryota; kingdom Viridiplantae; phylum Streptophyta; class Magnoliopsida; order Fabales; family Fabaceae; genus Lathyrus; species Lathyrus tuberosus. The sequence goes on along the minus strand of JALAZF010000124.1, from coordinate 4,534,372 downwards.
CTTGATTTTATGGATGTTTTAAGTGTCATTTAACTTCTGTTTGAAGCTTATTCATGAACTTTTGTTACACACTTTCGATTATTCAAATTGTTCATATTCTTGGCATTATGTGAATACTTGCTTTCTTGCATTTTCTTTGATAACATGCTACATGTTTTGGTGCATCTTTTGGCACTGTTTTTCACTTTCTCTCATTTGCTTTGCATTAGGTTTGTTCTCAAGGGAATGAACTTGATCTTGTATAATCAATAATTCGCACCTCTTACTTTAATGATTTTCCATTCATTTGGAAAATTGTTAGCATTCTCCTCCCTTTTAATTAATCAATCGAAACTTCATTTCGATTATTGATCTTTCCCTTGGCGCTTCTTTTTAGGCTTCCTTTAGAACTTGCTTTCTCTTGGTACCCAGCTGAGTTAGAGTTTCGCGCGACACGAGAGCACTGTACAAATTGGAACTGTTTTGCTATCCGTTTCAACTTCGGCATTACACCCTGTGTGTTAGAGAAGGAATGAGAAGGGAGAATTCCTACTCTCATTCTGACTACTTCAGGTAGAGGATGAATGACCCTGTGCTTAGCTTAGTCACCTCTATCTCCAGGCGGTAGTGTCTCTTTCTTCCCCAGTCGAGTCGATCCTTGATCACTCATATCTCTTTCAATCCCTCCTTTGATCAATCACCATTCTTTTTGGTTAAGATCATTGTTTTTGGGTTAGCAAACTCTCCTTGTTTCAATACCCTTGTTCTCTTCTTGCGATCCATCTTTGCTTCTTATTTCCCCACAAGAGTTTCGTTCCTCTTTTTCGGTTAAACACGGTAATCCTGTTATAACTGAATCCCCTGCGGAATTCACAACCTTCCCTGGGTTCTTCTCCCTTCGTTTGGTTAATCACTGCCTGTCAGTTAAAATACCAATTTGCGCGTCTTCAGTTAACCACAGCCTGTCTGTTAAAACACTGAATCTTTCGGGTTAATCACCCATTTTTCAGTTAACCACAGTCCGTCTGTTAAAGTACTGAGCTTCTTGAGTAATCACCTTCTTTGGGTTAATCTCTCGCTTCCTTTTTGGTTAATCACAGTTTCGGTTAGCAACCTCTTTTGGTTCAATACCCTTCTCCGTTGGTCAAGTGTTGTTTGTTCAGTCAATACCAACATCTCTTTTGGGTTACGAACTTCGATCGGTCCTACACCCGCTCTTGGTGCTGTTAAAACCTTGTCTTACTCTCTCTCCTCGGTTAACCACTGTTTATCAGTTAATATACCGATGTCCCCTCATAGTCAAACACCTTCTCTTGGTTCAGTACTCTTTCTTTTGGTTCATCACAGTCTGTCTGTTGACACCAACTCCTTTCTCTCACAGAGTTTCTAAATCTCCCTTTCTCTTCGGTTAACCACTGCCAGCCAGTTAATATACCGAGTTTCCTTATTCTCTTAGTTTTGACACCATCCCTTTATTCGTTTCCCAGTAGGGCCGCTTACCCTCTAATCCCTAGCAGAATTCTTTGATCTTTTTTTCCTCAGTGGAGTCCTTTCTATTCCTTCTACTCCTTTATTTTCCTTGGTTTCGACACCAATCCTCTTTGTTATCCCCAGCGGAGTTTCTTCTCTTCCTTGCTTTCTTGGTTTCGACACCATTCCTTTCTTGTTCCTTGTGTAATCGCTCTTACTGTTCGGCTTTCCCCAGTAGAGTTTCTTTCTTTTTTGTTCTTGGTTTTGGCACCATTTTCTTTTCCTTTTCTTTTCCTTTTTCGTCTTAGTTCCCCGAACTACGGAAGCTCTGATTCTGCATTCGTTCGAATGTCAGATACGTAGGCACGAGGCGCGATGTCTTGGTGAGCATACTTCCACCCTTATTTCTTCCTTTCTTTTCCCTGGTTCCTCTGAACTACGACGCTCTGATTTCCTCATTGCACTATGAGTGTACGTAGGCACGAGGGCCCGAATCCTCCGCGAGCACTTTCTTTCTTTCTTTTCTTTTCCCCCTTTCTTCTCTCTCCTCTTTCTTTTAGCTAGAAGCCTTTAGATAGATAACCCATCCAAGCCTAGAAGCAAGCAAAATGGTTCCCGTCGAGTACGACGGATGCGATAGGTGCTAGTACCTTTCTTTCGCATAACCGACCCCCGTTCCCGTTTCTCTTCCCCTTGGGTTTTATCGATATTTTCCCTGTCCTTTGGGACTAAATAAAGTTTGGTGGCGACTCTGTGTTATCTTTGAGTGTGCGATTCACTCAGGTATAAACCAGCCATCTTCAGTTAGCACATTAAGAGAAAGACTCTATACCTGAGTCAGAGAAAAATCCTATGTTTAAGATGGATGTTTTGTTTTTATTGGCCTATGAGATGTATGCCTCGTTGGGTTTATTCAAAGACCCCGCCTAGAGTATATCCTTTTGAAAATATTATTGTCTAATGAGTAATTCATTATGGCGGCAATATTTTCAAATAGGGTCCGTGACTCTAGGGACCTTTTGTATAGAACCCTAAACTTGTCATTAGGGCTAATAGTTGTGTAGTATCCGCCTGTGAGATGTGTGCATCGTTTGGGTTGATGCAATAACCTAATTCAAAATAAATCCTCTTGAAGGTACTATTGTTTAATTATTAATTATTATGGCGAAAATATTTTCAAATAGGATCCATGACTCTGGGAACCGTGTCTAGAGCCTTGGAGTCGATGGTTGTGTATAGGGGTGGCAAAAGACTATGCCCGCCCCACAAAAGCTCATAAAAAATGGGACGGGGCAGGTCAGTCATAGTTGAGGATGCAAGCCTAAAACCTAGGCTCACCCCACAAAAAATTTAGGGCAGGGCAGGGAAAGCCCGCGGGCACTATACCTTGTAAGCCTAAAAACGCAAAAAAATTATGTAAATGCTCGTGCATGCAAAAGCCCGCAAAGAAAATGGGATGGGACAGACACATTAAAGGGTGAGGGACTAAATCCTTTGCCCGCCCAACACTAAAGTGCAGGCAAAATGGGCATGCCCAATGGCTCGGGCCCATTTGGCCACCCCTAGTTGTGTAGTATCAGCCTGCGAGATGTATGTCTCGTTTGGGTTGACGCGAATACCTCACCTAGAGTGGATCTTCTTGAGGGTATTGTTATCCAATGAGTAATTCATTACGACGACAATATTCTCAAGCAGGGTTTGTGATTCTAGAAACCCTACAAAACCTTAGAGCCTACCTATGGGGAGTTATTGGTTAAAAGGCACCTAAAAGCCTTCTACCATGAACAACTATGCCTAAACCATTTGAAACCATACTTCTTAATAAACAAAAACATGCATGACATAACATTGCATTTTCATATCAAAAACAAAAATGTATACATCCGCATTTCATTAGTATGCATGCATATCTTTTCCACTAAAATAAATCATCCCGCCTTTTGTCCATAACTAGCAAACTGATTACCTGACACGCGCTTAGAACGTGAAGCATGTCACAAAACTATGGACGAACTTCAGCGAGGTCAATAATTGTTAAGAAATGAGGTCAATCATTTTAAGGGTCGGATGGGATTGATCATGGAAGTCATGCAAGATTTATTAAGAAGAGAGGGCAACCCCATACCAATTCCTGCAGCACAAATGATTACCTCTCTACATTCATTTAGTTTCACCACAGGTCAATAGAAGCCCATCCGGCGACCACTCATTTTTTAGTTAATGGACTTTCTCCCTGATATCATCCTCATCCCTTGCTTACAAGGCCTTCTTACCAACAATATTTGTCTATCCCTCAACAGAGTCAACGGGACCGAACACAAAGTAGAAATTAGATCATACTAAGGAATAACCAAAAGGTAAAGCGCCTTTGCCATGACTTAATCCCAGTGCATACAATCATATGTTGCATCATTTAAACCATAAGTGTATATTGGAAATTAAACCACTTAGACCTATGACGTCGCCATTTCCAAAAGGGTACGACTTAAACACTAATTGCGAGTATCATTCTGGATCAATGGGGCACTCGATTGAAGATTGCAAAGCTTTTAAGGTTAAAGTGCAAGAGTTTATCGATGAAAAGTCGCTGACCTTCAAGGAGAATGACCCAAATATAGAAATTTTGATTACAACTATGTGATGATGAAAGAAAAAGACTCCTTAAACCCCTTATTATTCTTTATCCCAAGGAAAGTGGCAAAATTTTGAAAATTAACATCACCGACATTACGATAACCAATAGACTGGCCCAGAATGATAAAATGCTTGCTTCAAAACAATTAAAGGAAGAGGTTGATGAAACGGTATTGGGGTCCTCGAGTGGAAAAGATCTTCCACATCTTAGCAAGGGGCAAGACCCATCTAAAGAGCTCGAGGGAGAAAACTTCGAGGACTATCATACCAATTTTAATGATCATGATGCCCCCAAACTCTGGGAGGGTAAAATGGAAAACCAAAAAATGAATCAATCATGAGAGAGTATCCTCAACATTGGCGATCATTAGGTTGTTTCATCCTTTTTATTTGTAATCTTTCTTATTTGTTAAGTGTTGTTTGCCTTTAAACTTGTTATTTTTAAATGGTAATAATAATGAAATGAGCATGCATCTTTTGAATCAATCTGTTCGTGGTCACTCTTGCTATATTTCTTTCATTTATACAAAAAAAAATAAAACAATATACATCAACATTTCTTCATCTCACTTTTCTTTATCAAACTTTTGTTTTAGCAAAGATTGGATGGTAGATAATGTAAACAAATACCGAAATTGCTAAAAGTATGATTTTTAAAACCTTGTTGATGATGCAATGCATTGCTTCAATTACCAAACACTAAGGAGTTGGGGAGGTATAATCCCTAGCCAACCACTTTGAGCCTAGAAGTTGATGTTTCTTCCTATATTATAAACCATTAATCTTAATCAGGAGCATGGTAGTTTTCACTTAATTTTACTATGCATTCAAATTTCAAGAGAAAAACATCCCATCAAAGGTTCAACCACATTTTTCTTCCTTGCACACATTGTGAAGTGTTGAAGAAGTAGTAAATATCTAAAATCTCATAGTGGTTGTTCTTCACCAATCATTGACATGGCAGTCACAACCTTTTCACCAAAAGAATAAGTTATGAGGAAATGGTTCCAACACACACACACACACACACACACACACACACACACACACACACACACACACATATATATATATATATATATAGAGAGAGAGAGAGAGAGAGAAAGAGAGAGAAAGAGTCCACTAGGTCAAAAACTTGAAAAATGACTTAGGCAAAAATTTGGGCATCTCGATGGACTGAAAACTCGAAAGAGTAGTCCAGGCAAAAATTATGGATAAAAAGCAAAGGAACAATATCAGTTGACCACCATGTAAAAAAAAGTAAACACCAAAAAATAGGTGATTGTCACCTCAAGTAGATCTCATAAGTTCTTGAGCCATTATCTTCACCTTTACACCGTTAAAATTCTCTTGGAAATTGAATGTGTGTGCCAAAGTAAATGAACGTGGGAATGAAGATCATTAGAATGAGAATAAGTGGGTTAAAAGTAATTTTTTAGCATTATATATTTTTGTTTCAAAAATCATGAACTAGGCCACGTTACAACCTTCAAAAGACCTAATTAAAGCAAAATTTATTTTGAAAGCATACTACATCAAGATTGCGTTAACTTGACTCCAAAGATATTTGTTAATCATCTGTATTGGTATCATACTCTCACATCATTTTTCCCACTTTGAATGTACAAATCAATATTGTGTTCTGATCATTGACCCATTCACCATAATTCCCAACATGAACTCATTAATAACTTTGATTTCAAAACCTGCATGAACATTGCATTAGAATTACCATTTTAAAGGAATAATTTTATCTGCAAGTCAACAATTAGTACTAAGGAAGTTCTAGCAATGAGCAATTAGTTGAGGAACGTGATCACTTGTAAGCGGTCCCATCATGAGCAGATCGCTTCAAGAGTCAGTCACATTAGGGATAGGTCACCTCAAAGGCGTAGAGAAGCACACCACTCCAAGAGTTGATTAATCAGGGGTAAATCTCTTCAAAGCTCATACTGGGGGCAAGACACCTCAAGGGCATAAAGAAAAAAATTACTCCAAGATTCGGTTAATCAGAGGCATATCCCTTCAAAGTTCAAAATAGTAGGGTCAGCCATCTCAAGGTCATATTATGGCAAGTTGCTTCCAAACACATGTTGAGGCAAATTTCTTCAAAGAACCAACATACCAGGGCATGATAAGTTGTACAATTAATGAGAAGGCAAGTTCTTTCCATATTTCAAGATGCTTAGGCAAGTCCAACAATACATCAGCAACCATTGAGGTCAAAAGGGTGTCGGGATTTCATGCTAGCACAATATCCCATCTTATAACATTTGCCTTTTGATAAGAAGCTTTGTTGCAAAAGAACCCTTCTATTCATTACCCACCATGTGAGGGCTTTTGGAAACCCTCAAGTCATTGCATAAATCATCTTCATGCATCAACCATATTTGCATTGCATCTAACATCAAACCATGCATCTCATTCTACACATCATTGCATCACACATGTGTCAAAGGTTTGAAAGCCTCATAAGATTAACAAAAATAGACATCTATAATCAAAAGGCCGAACCTTCAGTGGCACAACCCGAAATTAGTATATCACACGCATTGATTAGTCATCACGCTTCATGCATTTATTAAACCAATATCGTATAGACGATCATAATACTTCACAAAAATAAATCTCAAGCATAACATGAATCGTGAATGGTGCTCAACCTCATTCCCAAAGACTAGTATGTAACGCCCTATTTCGATTATTTCTTTACTTGATTATTGTATAGTATTTGGTGTATTTTAGTAGTAATGATAATAATATGATTGCATGAATATTATTGCTATTATTATTTGATGATTATTACTATGGGTGAAATATTAGTATTATTAATATTGTGGTGTAATAATTGTTTTTACTATGGGATGGTAATTGTAATTATTATTACCATTAGTATTATTATTACTATTAGATTTATTTTTATTAATTGTTACTATTACTATTATTATAATTAATAGTGGTGGGGCAATTATAAGTAATGGGGTAGTAAAATAAGTGGGTAGGTTTAGTGGAAAATTTAGAGAATAGTTAGTAAGAAAATTATGAAAGATATAATTATAAGAGATAATTAGAAGTTAGTGGAATTATTAGAGAGAGGAGATAGTAAGAGTTTTACGAGAATTATATATGGAAAGAAATAGAAAGGAAAAGAAAGAAAGGAAAAGGAAATAGAGAGGAAAGAAAAGAAGAGCAAAAGAAGAAAAGAGAAAAGGGAAAGAAGAACAAAAACCTACAAGAAGAAGGTGAAGAATCAAAGAGGTAAGGGGGAGAATTCTTGTTATTATGGGAGTATATGATTGTGATTAATGGGTAGTATAACATACTAGGAGAATTGGTTTGATTTCTATCAATTTCAATTGTTAGGTTTTGTGTATGAATTTAGGAAATTGATGGTAGAAAACATGTTTTAACTAAGATTCCTAATAGTTGTTATATGATGTATATAGGTTGTATAACAATTTGTTTCATGAAAAATGATGGATTTATGAGGTTTTTATGTTGATTTTCGTAGCTGACAGTAACATTTCCGAAAACAGCAGTTTTCTGGTTTTATAATAGTATTTTTCGCAACAGTAATTTTCTGGTTTTGACAGCATTTTGTAAAACTTGTAAATTCAATAACTTTTGAACCGTAACTTCGTTTTAGGTGTTGTTTGGACCGTTACGAAGCTAAGAATATTATCTATAATGTGATATTCATTTTGATAGCAGTGGATTAATATTTATTGAGGGAATCCAATGTGGATGTATGTTGTATGTATGTTATATTTCTTGAAAATGTTTGAGAATTATAACATTTGATATGTTGAGATTTTGAGATTTGGATCCAAAACTTTTGTGTTAGAAATCAAGTTTTAAGGTTCCTAATTGTTGATACATGATAGATATAGGTTGCTATGTATTTAGTTTGTATTATAGTGATGTTTAGATGAGATTTTTAGTGGAAAATGTGCAAAACCCGTAGCTGGTGCAGGGGCAATTTTCTGGTTTTGGGAAAATTTCAAATGGGCATAACTTTTGATCCGTAACTCCGTTTTGGTCGTCGTTCGAAGCGTTGGGAAGCTAATTAAATATTATTTCTAATAGGATTGGGTTGGAGGATAGTAGATGATTTTATTTAGGTGTGGTTGTGAAAACATTTGGGTTGTCGGATGTTTTGTTGTCTAACTAGCGTGCAATTGGTGTATTTGTGCGTATTAGGCTAATACCATATAAATGTGGATTGTTTGTGCCATTTATAGGTGTTTAGCAATTGTGTTGTGAATTGTTTCTGGGGGTAGCCTTATGGCGTGAATCCTAGTGAATAAACGATTAATGCGATTGCGTAATATCGTGCATTGATGAAACTTGAATAACATGAATCGGTGTATTCTATATATGTTATATTGTTGTGAATGTGATGGCGAACGTTATGACGATGTTTTTGATGAATAATTATGATGTTTACAAAATGTGAATTTTGTGATAACTTGATTAAATGACGTTGATGAACGACGATGAAGGCTTATGCCAATGATGATGATGATGTACATTTTGTACAGTGTTGAGAGCCGAGTGCTCAGTGTTGTTGATTGTGTTGTTGTATTTTGTTTTGATGAGGATGATGATGGCCTGAAAATTATGGCAAACACGATGGCTTGTTTTGGCACATGTTGTATACCGTTGTTCGGTAGTTGCATTTTGTGTTGTTGTATTTTGAGTGTCGCATACATCTCATGGCCTGAAAATTATGGCAAACACGTTGGTCTGGATTGGCAATATTTTTATGTTGGATCGAATGATCACCACGTTGGCCTGGATTGGCAATATTATTACGTTGGCCCTGAGTTGGCAAGTTATTACGTTGGGAGTTCTGCTCCATTGGTACCACATGCATGGTGTCGTGTCAGCATTATGCATTGCACATTGTCTTGATTGATGTTGTAGCGACGAATCCGATTTTGATAACCGGAAATTATTCTTGATGTGTGATGATGATGTTGTATATTTGTTGTTATGTGATGTTCGATTTGGTTTTGTAACATGAGATAATTGGTTAATTATTACATGTATGTTACATTGTGGTAATTGTGCTATATGCGACAATTGATGAATTTCTATACTTGTAATGCTTATAATTAAATTACTTTGGTATATGAAATATGTGAGCCATGTTGTATAGATGTTTGAGAAGTGTGATGAATTCTTGATGTATGTATGTTGTACATTGTTCATTATTATATATTTTCATAATGATGTGAATTCTCACCCTTCTGTTGGAATATGCTTTTTACGGCATAGTGCAGGTAATCAAGAAGGATAGCTGTTACTTTCGCTAGTTCGAGTCGGTGTCGTTTGCTCTGATACGTAATACTCGGGGGGATGAACGCTTGATGTTTATTTTTATTTGTTGTTTTTATGTTGAAGATTTTGAGAGTAATGTAACTCTCTTTTATTTGAATAGTTGTTGGCATATTTTTTATGAGAAATATGTTGTTGAATAATTATAATGTTTTCCGCTTTGTTATTAATAAAGAAGTTGAAGTTTTGAAAATTATATGATGATTTGTTTGTCGGTTCATCCAAAGTGTTATGTATCTATGTTGTTATTAATTGCAACATGTGTTTTGCTATGTCGAAGACTTGTGACATCCTGTTTCATTATGTTGGTTTTTGAAATTTTCAATTTACTCTGATATTATGCATTTAAATTGCCGACGGGGAATCAGGGTGTTATACAGTACATGTGTGGAAATGTCAAAACTCTTTTTGAACCTAAAACTTGTTCGAAATATGTCAAATTTTAAGTCTAGTTCCCGTCTGGCAATTGATACTCAAAACCAGTTCCCGTCTGGTAGTTAAACTTAAATCTAGTTCTCGTCTGGTAGTTTTAATTACAAAGTCGGTTCTTGTCTGACAACTTAATCTTTTACACTAGTTTCCATCTAGTAGCTTATTTTAAAGTCAGTTCCCATATGATAATTAAATCAAATCCAGTTTCCGTCTGGCAACTTAATATTTTTCACCCGTTCTCGTTTGGTAGCCTATTTTAAAGTCAATTCTCGACTGAAAAATAAATCAAATCCAATTCTCGTGTGACAGATTCTATTTTAAAAAACCAGTATCCGTACGGTAATTTCCATTTTAAATTCGATTCTCGTCTAGAAAGATAATTAGTCTTTCTTTTAAAGTCAGTACCCATCTGATAATCTCCATTTTTCAAGTCCATTTCTCTTATGGCAATCAAATAATTCCCAACTCCAGTATGCGCCTATCAATAAAATAATCAATTAACCCCTTACACGCATTGATCAATCATTGCATGCATCATTTCATGCATATCATATCCACGAACGTGGTGTACTACCCCAGGTAACCAAATGCATATCATGTCTTATCAAATACAACTGCATAAAGCATGTATGAATAGCATAAGCCAGGATTCTGTCACCGCTCATGGAAGTCCATATTAATCCATACCATAAACCAGGATTCAAGAACTACTCTCAAGAAAGGCCTAGTTCTCTTCTTTGGTGCCAATCCCAAGGACTCTTCAGAAACCCAATCAGTATTGGTGCCGATCGTTAAACCAAAGTTTTCCCTAGCGAAGTCATTTACAACTCCCCAAGGCTATTTTCTTGTCCAACAAAATTCAGAAGCCTGTTAATTCCAAGGATTACCGGATACCATTTGGTTTATTCTGTGAGAATCTAAAACTCATTATTTTTGTTACATGAGAATTCGTGACCCACATCTTTGTTATGAGAGAAGTCAGAACCTACCATTTTGTTACTTGAAAATCCATAACACACTTCTTTTCGTTCTGTGAGAAGCCATAACCCATCATTTTGTTACATGAGAATTTGCAACACACCTTTTTTGTTTTGTGAGAAGCCAGAACCCATCAATTTAGTTTCGTGAGAATCTGTAACCCACATTTTTTTGTTCTGTGAGAAGTCAAAGCCTACCATTTTGCTATGTGAGAGAATCCGTAACATACCTTTTTGCTTTATGAGAAGTCAAAACCCATTACTTTGTTATGTGAGAATGCATAACTTTTTTTTGAATACAAGGATTACCGAATGCCCTTTGGTTTATTATGTAAGAATCCAAAACTTATCATTATGTTATGAGGATTGCCGAATGCACTTGGTATTGTTCTATGAGAATCCAGAACTCACCATCTCTTTTGAAGAATCCCCAAAGAGCGTACTCCCCAGTCATTTTGTCAGATATATTCTCTAGTAGAACTTCTTCGCAAATTACCTCGTTTAAACCCCAATGAGTCCACCTTACATTTTCCGTCCCTATTAAAGGCAGATTGTCAACAATCATCTATTTCATATCCCCAGTAAGAGAAATCTTCCATAAACTCAAAACATAGCATGTCCTATCATTTTATCAAGGGACCAAATTCGGGTCCTTTGTATTCAACTATCTTTCACCATAATTATATGAAGATTGAAATTCTTCATATCCTCTAGTTAAAGATATTTAAATAGGGGCAACTGTCATCCCCAGTTTTGCCCCTAATACATTTAGGTATTTTGTTTCATTAATCAAGCATTCATGCATTCCATTTATGTTCTGAATTAAATTGACTTCGTTTATCAGCCATTTTTTTTGTTTCTATCATAATCATACATTCTCATCATTTCATTCATATCACATCCTTTCAAAAAGGCAAAGTCAACACCACATGACTAAAAGTCAACATTTTGGTTTTGAAGACCACTAGTCTAATTTCATCTCATTTCATTCATTCATCATGATATATGCATTATTTGTTCAATCATTCATTGCATTTTGGCTTAAGTTAAAATTTAGTTAAAAGGGTCAACTTTTTAGATTGTTTAAAGCTTGAATTATCATACATTACTAAACCAAATTGGATTTGTGAAAGAGTTATGGAGTTCATTTATTCATGTCCACATGGTTAACCTCACCATTCAAATAAAAATATATTAATTTTATCATCATAATTTAAACCATCTTTGCATAATTACTTTGAATTAATCTTTGCTTTGTTTCACATAACCATGATCACAATCTTTCACAATGCTCGTTTTTCATTTCTTTACAAATTTCAGTTTGTTTTCAATACAAATTCAAAATAAACAAGATAAAATAAATTTAATTGAAAACTGAATTTTGCAAAGGAAATAATTTGTTTTCATTCAAAATCAATAATGACACATAGTACAATTACATGAAGAAAATTACACCAAAACTTTGCACATGGCACAACAAAACCTCCCACAGATTTGTTTCCCCGCTCCCCACAAAATCAAGGGAAATCTTCACTAAAAACCTCACTCTAGCCTATCATTCTTATCTAAAAATGCATACTCACATAACCTCACCCTAACAGCTCATCATTTCACACGTGTTTTGCAACAATTTGCAAAATATCTCACTCGATTCCACACGCTTCACTTGTTTAAAATTTTCCTTAAACTAGCCTATTTAAGTTAACAACATTGACAGAGTTGAGTGGCTACCAAAAAGCCACATTGTGAGCAAAATTTTGAGCAACCTTAAATCTCAATATTTTCACCAAAGCTCTTCCCTACAGCCATTAAAGCTTCACATTGAAGCTATAAATTGGATCGAGCTTAAGCCTTAAATCATTCTCAGAAGCATCAACAAACACACATCGCATAAGAAGAATATGAAGTTAAGAAAAATCAGAAAGAGAGAAAGAAGAAGTAGTGTAAAGAAAAGGAGAGCCGAGCAGAGCATAGTTGGATTTCTTAATTGAAGCAAATTTATTTTAATTTGGTACATCTAAGGTTTGTTCTGATGTTTTCGTACTCAATTTATGTTGATACATGCTCCTTAGCTCCCCTTTTGATATTTCTTGTTGTATGCTTGTAAATTGACGAAGATAATGAATTGGGTTAAGGTTTTTGCAGGATCGAAGGTCTTAATCTCCGTTGTATGTTGTTTATTTGTTGTTTTTTTTGTCGAATTCATGCTCATAGGGTTGTTTTAGGTAGGGTTAGTGTTTAGGGTTTCGAATTTGAGGGGATTTGAGATTTTTTTGGAAAATTTGGATGAATATTCATAAACATTTATCATGTTCATGAAGAACATGATGAATGTGGTGGTTGGGATGGTGGTTTCTGGAATTGAATGGTGGTTCGATGGGTGGTTGTTGGTGATCTCAGAGAGAGGTGAAGAGTGTAAAGGGGAAGAGAGATAATTTTTTTAGAAAAAATGAAGTTAGGTGTGGGAGTTGGTCCCTTAAAGCGCTGAATGTGAATGGGTTTGGGACTTAGGGCCCAATCCAACTTAGTCCTTCTAGACACTTCTCCTTTGCCAAGGCGTACCCCCCATTTTCCTTGTTTTATCTTGCGCTTGCTGGGCCACCCAAAAATTGGGCCCTCGTTTTTACTTATTCACACCCTTTGTTCTACTGAACGTTGTTGAAACAAGTTTGGTTCATGCCATGAATCCTCTAAGGTTTTGATGATAACAAAGTATTTGAAAAAACAATTAGGATTTCTAACTAGCCATTTTGTGTGTGCAGAAATATATTTATTTGGTGGTACTAGTTCTGATACTGAAATGGCTTTGGTTCGATTCTGATCACGCTCTCTCAAGGACGTCTAATCATAAAAGCAGCCGCTAGTACACTCCAGCTCAGAAGCGTATTATGCTGCCTCTGATGCTGAGTAATGTCATGTCAGTTCTGATAACACGGGACTCAAGATTTATTGACATTATCTTCTACAGGTTGTGTTGTACTTTGTGTTAGTTCTCTTGGTTTAGGATTGGCTTAATTTAGGTAAAACAAATAATAGCAGCAATATTGTAATAGAGAATAGGAAGTATAAAACTTGATAAGAAGAACAGGTACAACTAGATGTCCTGTTGAAATGCCAGAACATGTTGTGTTGAAGTTATTCAACAACTGGAACAACATGTCGAAGAAGATGTCGTATGAGGAAGCATTCGACATCGCGCATGCTGAGCTGGATTAATGAGATTCAGCTATGTTTTGAATTGTGCAGAATTTTGAGAAAATTATGCATTCTATGTGGCGCATTTTTAAAGGTCTAGAAGATTCAATCAGAAATCAAGACTTTCTAAATATGGAGACATATTAGGAAATATTATATTAAATACCTATTTTCTTGGAGTGTATTTTGCAGTTTTGTAACATCTATTAAAGCTGTGATTGAAGGCCCAAATCCAGTGGTACAGTTTATAAATAGAAGGGTTTGTAACCCTGGAGGATGAGAGCTCAAGATGTAGAAGACTAGGGTTTTGTCTAGGTAAACCTCCCGACTTGTGGGAAGGTTACCCGTATTCCTCAAAACCTGTAGGTAAGAGGCAGTATGTTGTGTTACTTGGAGGAATCTTTTAAGTAACTCTAATTTGTGTCTTGGAAAGGAGTCGTCCTTGTTGAATTATTGTATAGGTAAAGAGTCGTTGATGCAGTGGCGGATTGTCAACTGCTATACATCATTGCGATGATTGGGAGTGAGAAGGGTTTCTCATATCTAGAGAGGATCTAGGTAGAAGGGTCATTGGGTAGTGATTAAGTGATAAACTGTAAATGGGTAGTTTAGCTTTGAATTGATACTACTAATAGTGGACTTCATCCCTGGCTTGGTAGCCCCCAGAGTAGGTGTGTTCGACCGAATTGGGTTAACAATTTTGTGTGTCTTGCTTTTATCTTTTCAGTACTGAAATTTTGGTACCAGACGTGTGATGTTAAGGTGCGATGTCACAACAACACACTCTACAATAATGGACAGAATAAGCAACAGGAAAACACAAGGAATTGTTCACCCAGTTCGGTCAAACTACCTACGTCTGGGGGCTACCAAGCCAGGGATGAAATTCACTACTTGTAGGTATAATTTACAGACTCAACACACCAGTTGACAATCTCCTAAACTTATACTCTACTAGTGACTTTCTACCTAAGAAACCACTTAGATATGAGAACACTACTCAATCCCCTAAAACACTCAGAGAACAACCTCTTTGAGATCCCTTGATCTTGCTTCCTAGCTTCGATCAATCAACAACTCTCTATTGCTTCACAGCTTCTAGAGAGGACAGAAAATTCAACACCTATTCAAACCTAGAATAGTGTGATTACAAGTACTCTAAACAAACCCTAGACTCTAAGCCTCCAGCTCTTGATCTTCAATCTGTTTTCTGTACCTTCTTCCTTGGTCTTGTGCGCTTTATATAGCTCCTTGAATTTGGATTGGATTTGTCACAATATTTGATCAGATTTGTTAATTAAAAACTGAATCTTTTAAAACAGATTTTATCCCCAAAATCTTTTTAAATCTTCCACCTTTTAATTCTCCAACAAACCTGCAATCAAATCTCCCATGTAACAGAAAATATCTAGCCCAAGATATTCTCATCCAACGAGTCAACACTCTCCACAATTCCAGCTAATACGCGACCCTAATAACAACAAGCCCATGATGTCATTAGCTTCAGTTCTGCAGGTCTGATGTTACAACATCACCTATGTGACATCAGACATCCACTTCAGCAACTAGCAACCTTAACACAGCTCAGTGTTAAGTGCAATGTTATGACATCAAGCCCATGACATCAAACATAGTTAACCTTCACAACTTAGTACAGCCCAGTACTAAGACTCAATGCTGCAACATCAACACCATGACATCAGCATTGAACACCTTGTTGTTTTACCAAAATTCCAGCCAATCCAGGAACTTACAATCTCCCCCTTTGGCTAATTTTGGTTAAAACAATCTCTGCATCTTCAGAGACTTCAGCAGCGGAATATCTTCAATATTTTGAAACATTAACTTGCAGCAGTTTGATAATCTTCATATAGTCTTCATTACTTGATCTGCTGCAACACCATCTTCATTATTGACAACAGCCAATTGGTGCTCCCCCTCAAAAACTTGAACCAGCATCACAGCTGTTCAGTAGCTCACAATGTGCAGCACATCTCCCCCTTGATGTCTGCTTTGCTGCAGTCTGCACTCTTCAATGCTATGAATTCTTCACTAGCAGCTCCACAACTATGCTGTCTATACTCCCCCTCCACAGCTGCATCATTACTTTTCAACTAAACACCTTTTATTTTTATTCTTTTAGCAGCAACTACTCTTCTCCTCATGGCAATTTTTAACTCTCCCCCTTTTTAGCCATAATTAGACAATTATCCCAAATCAAATGCCCTACAAGGTGACATAATACTGGTCCTACTGTTAGTAGCAACAAGACCTATGTAGTCTCCAAGCACAATGTTATGACATTATTAATGACATAGTCAAAAACAACTTCCAACCCCTTGACTGGTCAGGCGATACAACCCAAGCATTTGAACAAACCATTATAAAACCACTCTTTCTCCTATGCTCAGCACAACACACTAATAAAGCATGAGTCAATCAAGCTCCAAAGAACCAACCAAGAACCTCAAGCATGAGGATACACAACCAGACCCTATGAAGAAGAAGATCAAATCTCAGACGACATCAGGTCCTTCTACAGGAGCAACAAAAACTGGCAGGACTTCAGTGACCACTATGAAGCCTGGTAAGAACCATTCTGCTCAACAACAGCCTTCAGAAGATGAATGGGATGTAGATTGGAAGGCTTTTCTGGATGCAGGAGATTGGCATGAGGATGTAGTCTAATCTTGTATTTTCAACTATTGAATAAAAATCCTATTTTTAGATTTTTCAGTTGCCATGCCAAACACTTTACAGTACTATTCTAAACTGCTGAAATTTGTACTGCATTAAACAGAACCAGAGCACCAAGATGAGTTTCTTAGAGAGACTACACTAAAAAATTAAACTGACTATTTTATGTACCATACTATCTGCAGTTGGATAACCATTATCTTATAGGCCAACTGCACCATAAAACATCTTTCAATTAATTTTGAAGTAATACGCTCCCCAATTTTAAGCTCTCAAATTGGTTAGCATACATGAACTCATCATCTAAATTCTCTTTATTTACCAAATAATCTGAGTATTTAACCAGATCTTTTCTATCAACCTGCTCATCATCCCATTGATGAGTAACATTCTGCAATGTTGTAACATCTTTCTTGACATGGTGATTTCCCAACAGTCGTTTCTTCCACAAGAGTTGATAGCATGAGTTCTTTCCATATACCACTGATCTACGACTGTTCTTCTTCTTAGATCTGAGAATTAATCTGATTTTGCCCCTCTTTCTTCTTCTTAGTCTTCCAAGATCAGTTTGTATCTTTTGACCAGCATGATTCCATCCTAGAGGATGTGTATTTATTCTTGACATTTTAATCCAGGATCTGATAGAGCCAATATCAGAGGTCCTCTGCATGTCAATTTTCATATTGGGATCAGTCTTAGACTCTAGTCTATTCTGAATCATTTTTGCACTTTGTTCATCATCCTTCTTGAGGCTAGAAATACTCTTCTTGTCTTGAGATGTTTTAGCATCTGCTCTGACATCTGTATCTTTCGACACAGAGCTAATCATCCAGGGGAGGTTTTTCTGAGACATCGATCTTCTTCAGATCTTGATGATAGAATTTTTTATAGTTACCACTGGTATCTCCCATAACTTCAGTGAGTTCTTCAATCTCTAGCCTTTTAGACTTACTCACAGTCAGACCACTACATTGATGCGAGATTCTGATGATTTGTTCAGATGTTAAGACATCAGCATCTTTCCTCTCGAGAGATGTTGCTCTATTCAACTCCTGAGAACCTTTATTCCTTCCATCAATGGTGAGGACTGATGTGTAACATTTGCCCTTGACTAATTTCAGATCATCTTTTCTTCTGACCTTCATCAACCTGAGGGAACCTTCATCATTCTGATGTCTACACCTGATATCTTCTTTATCATCACCAGACTGGCTTTCAATTTGAGGAATCCACTGATAACAATTGTCTTTGGATCTTGCACCAGTCATTACAGCCTCACCCTTCTCATTCGTTACAACACATTTGTCTTTGGTGTAGCTGACTAAGTAACCTTCATCACATAATTGGCTGATGCTTATCAGATTAGCATTCAAACCATTGACAAGATAGACATTGTCAAGTTCAGGTCCTCTTACTTTTCCAATACCTTCTACAACTCCGTTATTCCCTTTACCAACCACCACTTCAAGAGAAGGACACGGTCTACATTCAGCAAACATGGATCTACATCCAGACATGTGTTTGGAACACCCACTGTCAAAATACCATGTTTCTTCTTTAGCTTCTTTGTCAGTCAGGTGAGCCAATAAGCACTTCATCTTCTCATTCTGTACCAATTGTTTAACGACTTTGGGCCTGTATTCTCTCCATCTGTTCTGTGTCTGAGGGTATCTATGCAGCTTGTAGCAAGAGTATTGCATATGTCCAAGCCTTCCACAATAAAAGCATCTCACCCTTTCTTCTCTGGATCTTCTGCCTTGATGAGACTGCATAGGTTGCCATCCATAATGTGGTCTTCTCCTAACATTGCTTGCCTGCCTTCTATTATGCTGGTATCCATAAGGAAGCTGAGAATACTTTTTCCTGGATTGTCTCCCATGATGGTGGGACTTTCTCCTTCCATAATGAGACACAGCATTAGTGTAACCATACCCCTGATGTTGAGACACCTGATGAGACATGCCTTGTTTGAACCTAGTAGCTAGCATGCTCTTATGGTATTGTGGGGGCATATACTGACTAGCTCTTTGGGGCTGTTTTCTCTTCTGATAAGGACCAGTCTTCTTCTCAATCCTCTTAGGTTGTGAAACATCAGCTTTCTTAGGAGTAGGATCCTGCACCTTTGGCTGATGTTGAGACAATGGTTGAGACATCTCCACTTTGGTTCCTGAAGTGCTTGCTTCAGTAGATACTTTTCCCTCAACCACAAATCCTAATCCAGTCCTGTCTCCAGCTATCCTTTCCGTCTGAAGAATCTTGTCAAGAGTGTCTGTACCACTGTTCAGCATCCTAACAGACTTGGTCATTTGATCAAGATGAGCTCTTACTAGCACCACTTCATTTTCCAGATCAGCTTTTTCATTCTCAAGCTGAGCAATCTGTTCCTTGTGACACTTGTTCTCTTGACAAATCTCAGCACTTTTAAAACACAGCTCTCTGTAGGTTGAAGCTAGCTCATCATAAGTGACTTCTCCATCACTATCATCATCAGATTCAACAATTCCTGTCAAAGCTGTAACATGCTTTGCTGACTCACTTTCACTTTCACTGTCAGAGTCAGACCAGGAAATTGTCAAGCCCTTATTCTGCTTCTTCAAGAATGTGGGACACTCTTTCTTGACATGTCCATACCCTTCACATTCAAAGCACTGAACACCTTTATCTTGGACAATCTTCTCTTCATCTTTCTCTTTTGACTTGCTGATGTCAGAGGAGATGTTCTTGACATTAGGCCTGTAGTTATAGTTCATCTTCTTGAACACTTTGTTGAATTGCCTTCCCAACATAACTATAGCCTGAGGCAGATCCTCCTGGGACTCATCATCTTTAGCTGCTGCAGGAGTGGAGACTAAGGCTATACTCTTGGGCTTCTTTTCTGGTTCTTCCTCATTCAGTCCAAGTTCAAATGTTTGAAGAGATCCAATAAGCTCATCAACTCTCATCTTGCAGATGTCTTGAGATTCTTCAATGGTTATTACCTTCATCTTATACTTCTTAGGGAGGGAGCTAAGAATCTTTCTCACCAGCTTCTCTTCTGTCATCTTCTCACCAAGAGCACTGGATGCATTTGACAGCTCAAGAACACTCATGTGGAAGTCATGAATAGTTTCCTCTTCCTTCATCTTCAAGCTTTCAAACTTAGATGTTAAAAGCTAAAGTCTTGACATCTTCACTCTAGATGTACCTTCATGAGTAGCCTTCAAAATATCCCAAGCAGCCTTAGCAGTTTCACATGAGTTGATCAGCCTGAATATGTTCTTGTCAACCCCATTGAAGATAGCATTTAGGGCTTTTGAATTCCCAAGGGCAAGCTCATCTTCTTCCTTGGACCATTCTTCTTCAGGCTTTCGCTTAGAGGTGCCTTCTTTATCCTTGCCAGCATCATCTTTTTCACACACAACAGGAGCTTCCCACTCTTTAATGATAGCCTTCCAAGCTCTGCTGTCTAATGACTTTAAAAAGGTAGTCATTCTAGGCTTCCAATACTCATAGTTTGAGCCATCCAAGATAGGGGGTCTGTTGACGAATCCTCCAACCTCTTTGTCCATCTTTCACCAGAAAGTAACTTCCCTAGATCTCACCCAGAGACAGACAGGATGCCTGCTCTGATACCAATTGAAATTCTGGTACCAGACGTGTGATGTTAAGGTGCGATGTCACAACAACACACTCTGCAATAATGGACAGAATAAGCAACAGGAAAACACAAGGAATTGTTCACCCAGTTCGGTCTAACTACCTACGTCTGGGGGCTACCAAGCCAGGGATGAAATTCACTACTTGTAGATATAATTTACAGACTCAACACACCAGTTGACAATCTCCTAAACTTATACTCTACTAGTGACTTTCTACCTAAGAAACCACTTAGATATGAGAACACTACTCAATCCCCTAAAACACTCAAAGAACAACCTCTTTGAGATCCCTTGATCTTGCTTCCTAGCTTCGATCAATCAACAACTCTCTATTGCTTCACAGCTTCTAGAGAGGACAGAAAATTCAACACCTATTCAAACCTAGAATAGTGTGATTACAAGTACTCTAAACAAACTCTAGACTCTAAGCCTCCAGCTCTTGATCTTCAATCTATTTTCTGTACCTTCTTCCTTGGCCTTGTGCGCTTTATATAGCTCCTTGAATTTGGATTGGATTTGTCACAATATTTGATCAGATTTGTTAATTAAAAACTGAATCTTTTAAAACAGATTTTATCCCCAAAATCTTTTTAAATCTTCCACCTTTTAATTCTCCAACAAACCTGCAATCAAATCTCCTATGTAACAGAAAATATCTAGCCCAAGATATTCTCATCCAACGAGTCAACACTCTCCACAATTCCAGCTAATACGCGACCCTAATAACAACAAGCCCATGCTGTCATTAGCTTCAGTTCTGCTTGTCTGATGTTACAACATCACCTATGTGACATCAGACATCCACTTCAGCAACTAGCAACCTTAACACAGCCCAGTGTTAAGTGCAATGTTATGACATCAAGCCCATGACATCAAACATAGTTAACCTTCACAACTTAGTACAGCCCAGTACTAAGACTCAATGCTGCAACATTAACACCATGACATCAGCATTGAACACCTTGTTGTTTTACCAAAATTCCAGCCAATCCAGGAACTTACAAGTACCATGATTTTTGTAATATACCTTGCCCTTTGTGATCATGTCAGACCAGATGTCGAACGACATGTTCTAGGACATCTGAATTCTGCACATGCACCATAATTTCAATTGGTATTAGAGCAGGTCATTCTGTTCTGTATCTGGATGAGATCCCAGGGAAGATACTTTCTGGTTCATGGTCAAGGTAGAAGCTTTCTACTGAAAAGTTGTTTGAACTTGGAGTAGTTCATATAGGTGTGAGAATGGTCCCTAGAAGTGGAGGATGGACTGTTCGTGACAGGCAGTGGCATGTACTAAAGGCTTGGAGGAATGATTGAAAAGCTGTTGTGTTGGGGTTTGATTTATTTTCAAACCTGTGGTATAGTGATGGCACCTGAATTATATTACTAGGTCTGATATGTGACACCTGAAGGCCTTGAGGAGTTTGTATCTTGATCCGCTGCGAATCTATCTGAATACTCCTAAGGTTATAACTAAGAAGGTTGTTCTTCTCTGAATGTATATCCTATGGTGATGGGGTTTATGCAAGACTTCTTCAACTTACAGTGTCAACAATACTTGAAGATTATTGTTCAAGTCCACTCATAAAGGCATTAATAAGTGAAGGTGTGAGGAAGAGAAGTAATTTACTTTTGCCTCTACTCCTAAAAGGACTAATCTCCAGTCTTTGATCTCTTGATGTGTTCATTGGAATGATGTCCTATCTCGTGTTAGAACATCACGCCAGAATTGTCGTGAATTCTGTTGTCTGAAGGAATGGCACAGCAGATGCTCTGGGTGCTAAACTAATGTGGTTTGATCACATGAGTTTGGAGCCTACTCCTGATATGGAAGAGGAGGCATCTGGGTGGTTTGTCTAAGAAGGTTCTGGCCCTGGAACTTATCTTAGTTGTGTGAGTTGGTCAAGGTGTGATCAACATACTCCTGAGGTCAGTTTATTTCTGGTTCTTGCTGTAGGAGTAGAAAACCTGAGATTCAAGAAGTATTATCTCTGGCAGACTTCTTGGACATGAAGGTCAAAGAACATAAAGTCTTGTTCTTGTATTGACTGCGTGCACTTAAGGATCTAATCACAGTATGTGCTGCTATTAAAGGGAAGAATGCATGTTAGCACCTGATGTCTTGGAAGTCATTGAAGACATGTCTCAAGCTGTCTGGATGATGAGAGTTGGATGAAAGAATACTACTCTCATGCTTCTGTGATGAGATGGCTGGTCCCAAGGCTTAAAAAGGGATGTTTGGAGATTCTGGTTGTGAAATGGGGTGTTTTTCTTAGTACAACTGGATTCTTTTCATGATGTTAAGACTAATGTCTTGACATTTGTTGACAGAACATTCTGTTCAGAATGCTATGGTGTGCGTCTCCAGAGATCACATGTCTCTACTTGACTTATGGATTGATGTAAGAGTTAAGCAGTATGTGAATGTGTTTAGCAGGTGTGTTGAACAGAGAGTGTTCTCTTGAAGACATGAAGATGAGTCTCATGTTCTCCATTCATTTAAGGCATTATTCTTGCAAAGGAGTACAGGTAGTCTTATATAGAGAAAAGTTGATCAGATTGAGATCATGTGAGTGTTGGTACAAGTGATGATTATGGTCAACTTGTGAGTTGAACAAAGAGTGAGCTCTTGAAAACATGAAGATGAGTCTTATGTTTTCCATTCTTCAAGGTACTAAGAAGCACATGATAGGGGGAGAGTGTTACAATTCTATGCAGCTGAACGTGTGATCTTCTGGTTTTTGGTGTTAGCACTTATTTTGTAGCAGATTAAAAATTTGCAGACATAAGGATTTAGTATGGAACAGAATTAAAATAGAATTTTATTGCATATTTTTTGAAAGCATACAAGATTTGTGAAAACACCATACAAAGGGTCTAAAGGTTATCCCAACCCCCCGAATCAAGAAATGTCTTCCAGTCTTCGTCCCATTCGTCATCAGAAACTTGAAGTTGCACTTGGGTTTTCTTGATGGTCCTCATCCTTGTTTCTGATGTCTTTCGTGTTCGTGTTGCTCCTGAAGATGCTCCAGCTGTGGACAGTGTTGTGTCTCTCAACTTCTGAGGATCTGGCTTCTTGTCCTCCTGCATGTGTCTCTTTCCTGCATTCTTGTTAGACTGACTCATGTTTCTTTCCTTGGTGTACTGGTAGGAGCAAGGAGGCTTGGTATTTATAATGGATAAAGAGGCCTTGGTTGTATCGCCTGGCCAGTCAAAGTTGTCGTTGGCGTGGGAATTTGTTGGGAACCTATTTTTCTTGGTACATTGGATACCAGAACTTCGTGTTCGGTGTCTTGGTAGAGGTTGTCCTAGTAGGATGAGCCTAGGTCTTGTCTGGTTGTTTGTTTAGTTTGCTTTAACTGCTGGTGCTGATCGTGATAAAGTGGCATGCTTTTTGTCTCGTGCTGATGTCCTACATTTTGTTACAACATTTTAGTTTGTCGTGTACCATACGTATGGAGTTGGAAGCAGCAGCATTATCGTCTGAAGTGGCAGTTCTGACATAATGTGGATTAGAATTGGCAGATTCTAATCGTGATGGCAAGTAGCTCTGGAAAACATGGTTACTTTCATGTTGAAGACTCTATCAGGGTGTTATAAGGAGGTTTCTTCTAGTACAAGTAAAAGGTGGTGGCAGTCCTTATCTTGTGTTGTAAGACATTTGTTTAGAATGTGTGAGAAATCTCAAATCAAGTGGGCTTGTGTTTATTGGACTTGGCAGACCATGTATCCAAAATCAACATGGTGAGGCCTTGCTCAACATTTACCAGAATGTGGTATTATTGGTGTAAGATCATAAAAGGCATTGAAAGTTAAGGGTGTTGTCTATAGCCTATTGCAGCTTGTGTGCTGGTCAAGTTTGTGCTGTGTAATGTCAAACATCATGATGGGACATATCATAGTTGTGTGAAGTTAGTGCCTATACTGTCTCTCTGCTGTTTTTGAAGGAATCCAAGAAAATATGCTTGGAATCTTAGGTTGATAAATTTGTAAACAAGCAGACAAACTATTTTAGTAAGATGTTAGAACAGCACTCAAGACATGTTTCCCTGAGCCAAACCAAGGAATATTCTAGACTGTGCATCCAGCCACGCGTAAGAAATGAGCCTAGTATGTGCTGACTAGACATGTAGGACTGGTCTAAGAGATATTAAAGGTGTTCAAAGTCAGTTTGGATGGCGCACCTTGAATTAAGCTACAGGTTTCCATGCTCAATTAACATTCTATTTGACCAAGAATTGAAAATCGTTAATATCTAAGTAACTGCTCTGCTATTTATAGAAGCTTTTCCTATCCTCTACCATCAGGTAAGGGTTGTTCTCATAAACACTATGGGTTTTGTTCGGGTCTGGGTTAGTTGTGCCTGGGTCTGGTTTTGTGATGGCCTCCTTTGTCAATTTTTGGCCAAAAAGGGGGAGAAAAGGATTGTTGCTCAGAGTTTCAGATAGGAGTCTGTGATTGCATATGTTGTCCAAACATGTCATAACAAATGTCTATCATGTTTCTTTTTGGATATTTTTTTGTGACCTGTGATCTGAGTTATGAACACGGTTGTGACCTGTGTTCTGAGTTACCAGGAGTGGTGGAGGGTTTGGTCTTAAGTTTCCTCTTATGCCCTGCAGAGAGCAATTAAGAGTTCTCTTATTCCACCATTGGTCTTCAAATTTAGAAGAGGTTCCTGGTTTGAGGGGGAGTACAAGCTGGCTTCTGCTATCTTCTTCCTCGTGTGCATCAACAAACTTCAGGACCTTCCTTCCTTTTATCCTGAAGATTGCTGTTCGTTGGTGATGATGCATGCAGTGGATTTTTTCAGAAGGTTGCAAAGAAGATGTCAAACAAAGATGTTGACACATTATTATCAAACTGAACATCTGTTGCTGTGTGCTGTAGACTCTGAACTCTATAGCTGTTGTATTTTTCCTGTAAACTCCTGGATTGTAATTACTTGTAGATTATTTGTTTTAGCCAAAATTTGCCAAAAGGGGAGATTGTTAGTTCTCTTGGTTTAGGATTGGCTTAATTTAGGTAAAACAAATAATAGCAGCAATATTGTAATAGAGAATAGGAAGTACAAAACTTGATAAGAAGAACATGTACAACTAGATGTCCTGTTGAAATGCCAGAACATGTTGTGTTGAAGTTATTTAACAACTGGAACAACATGTCGAAGAAGATGTCGTATGAGGAAGCATTCGACATCGCGCCTGCTGAGCTGGATTAATGAGATTCAGCTATGTTTTGAATTGTGCAGAATTTTAAGAGAAAATTATGCATTCTATGTGGCGCATTTTTAAAGGTCTAGAAGATTCAATCAGAAATCAAGACTTTCTAAATATGGAGACATATTAGGAAATATTATATTGAATACCTATTTTCTTGGAGTGTATTTTGCAGCTTTGTAACAGCTATTAAAGCTGTGATTGAAGGCCCAAATCCAGTGGGTACAGTTTATAAATAGAAGGGTTTGTAACCCTGGAGGATGAGAGCTCAAGATGTAGAAGACTAGGGTTTTGTCTAGGTAAACCTCCCGACTTGTGGGAAGGTTACCTGTATTCCTCAAAACCTGTAGGTAAGAGGCAGTACGTTGTGTTACTTGGAGGAAGCTTTTAAGTAACTCTAAGTTGTGTCTTGGAAAGGAGTCGTCCTTGTTGAATTATTGTATAGGAAAAGAGCCGTTGATGCAGTGGCGGATTATCAACTGCTAGACATCATTGTGATGATTGGGAGTGAGAAGGGTTTCTCATATCTAGAGAGGATCTAGGTAGAAGGGTCATTGGGTAGTGATTAAGTGATAAGCTGTAAACGGGTAGTTTAGCTTTGAATTGATACTACTAATAGTGGACTTCATCCCTGGCTTGGTAGCCCCCGGAGTAGGTGTGTTCGACCGAACTGGGTTAACAATTCTGTGTGTCTTGCTTTTATCTTTTCAGTACCATGATTTTTGCAATATACCTTGCCCTTTGTGATCATGTCAGACCAGATGTCGAACGACATGTTCTAGGACATCTGAATTCTGCACATGCACCAGAATTTCACTTTGTAACACTCCAAAATTTTCCCTCTCTTATTTCTAACCATAACTAGTTTGTGTTTTACGTTCATGTGCATTTTCCATTAGGGCATAACCTTAATCATGCATTGCACTGAGCTCTCGAGACATGGGATCACGGTGTCCTTGTGGCTCAGGACTTCTTTTATTCTAAGCAACAAGTGTCAGAATGCCCTAACATTTATTTTGCTCGGTAATTTGGTACCAGATCATTCTTTTTCCAGCAGGATATTTTGAGAGCTCATAGATTATTCCAGACATTTTTAATATTTTCATTCATCTGACTGTATTTCCACTCTGCATCATCTGCATAGCATAAAGTATTTTTTTTATCTCGCATAGTGCCTTAAATGTCACCCGGAATAATTTCTCGGATTTACAGACAGACCGATCAAACTAAATCTCAACGTTGCGTAAAATCAGTGGACGAAAAATTTTAAAATCGAGCTTGCAGACATCAATTATATTGTTTTACGTTTTGCATAATTTAACCTGACGTGTTCGTTTTATTTTATTTTTACCAGTTTTCGTCGCATTTTGATCAGTTTGAGCGTTTTAATTGGTCAAATTTATTTTAAAATCTGACCAAACGTTGTATTTTTTCGAGTCGTATATTTCGCGCTGATCATTTTAGTGTACTCAGTTTATTTTTTTGAGCACTCGGGAGTCCGACTTTTATTTATTTGGGGTCTGTTTAATTTTACATTTTTTGTCTAAATATTTAGAATAAATAAATAGGATAATTAGTATTTTAATTTTAATTTTATTTTTAAATGTTTATTTTATTTTGGGTCTAACTAATTATTTAACTTGGACTTTAAAATGGGCATGAGGGATATTATTGACAATTTAGAGTTAAACCTAATTAGATCCCTAAATATATTGTTGGTTGCTGAATATTTTGGGGACCGAAAAAAAGAGGAGAAAAGGAGAACGAGAGAGATACGATAAGAAAAACAAAACACAAAAGCGGCGGTTTAGTAATTAGTGGCGATTCATTGTGAAAAAGGTTTGATGTCACTGGTTTAGCTTTGATCCTACTTTTTTTCGATTTCATGTATAAGCTGATTTGATGTCCTTTTAATATATATATATATATATATATATTTTGTATGTTGTTACTATATGCATGTGTATGTGGTTAATATACTGATTTCATGTTCCATGTTTCACAAATTTTATCATCTACAATTTCTAAACTAATTTAATATTGATTCACTCTAACAAAACTTATGAATGCCAGAGCCTTTACAATCATGCAATTAGAGTACATCTTTGGGAAAGAATATGTTATCCTAATTTTTTACGATTCTATGCATGACGATAACGAACATAATCTCTTAATTTGCCTGATACATCATGATAGCAATAAACGAAAATTAATTTTAAAAAGGGAAATATGATTATTTATAATCTAAATAAATTAACTCGCCCAATCGTAATAGTTTATAAAAATATTTGTACAAATGTTTTTTCATATAAATATATGGTTAATTATATTTTTTTATTAGATTATTTGGATTGAATCATGTTGATACGCTGGTTGCATATTGGTGTGCATGATGCGTGACATTTGTTTTGATTCAATTCAGTTGCGATGGCCGCATTTTTGCGTTAGCAACATTGTTGAGTTTTTATCACATTTAAAATTTCTTCCTTTTGTGTTCCTTTTCGTTAAATTTAGATCCGCATAATTTCTATCCCTATTGCGATGATCACGTTGAGTGTAGCAAACTATTGGTCGATGTTATTGGTTTGTGTACGATTCTATGATTGGTTATTGTTGTATTTTGATTTTACACGCATCAGACGGTTTAGCATAGTAGAAATCCACTTTTTGCGCTTACCTATTCGCGTTTCGATTTGAAATTTGTGATTTTCTTTAATTTTATTATCTCGTTGTTTCTTGATTCGATTTGCGATGACCGCTAATGCGGTAGCAATTTGCTGTTTCAATTTGTATTATTCAATGCAATTATCTTCGCATCGAATTTGTTGTGGTAGGCTTTGCACTTGTTCGTGCACACGACCTTGATTCGCGTATTTGCGTCATGATTTTAATATGTGCACTTTTATTTTCAATTTATGTTTTGATTCATTTGTTGTGTGATGTTAAAATTGTGTATGCATCTTATTCCCCTTCAGCCTAACTTTAGGCTTCAATACTTTGTATGACAATATTAAGTTAGCTCCCTCCTAACCTCAACTATATGACCATTTGACATGACAACATCTAGGACCAAGTCTCCCTTAGACTTTCAGGTTTTATCTTCGCTCTCTTAATACAAGTAAAATACTTAATAACTACGATGTGTATGGTGTGCCACGAGCCTTAAGCACATGAGAAAAGATGAGCGGATGCATTTCTAACCTCATCTTAGGGTACTTTGTGCGAGAGACACTTGGATCGTTAGCGCAAAGTATTCGATCCTATGTCATAGACTTTAGTGCGATACACGTCACAAACAAAGTCAATTCACTTCTCTAAAATCCTTGAACAAATCCAAATCATTTTGTCCCTCAGGATGTTTCGTCAAACCTTTTCAAAAAGCGCATGTTACCTCCGTTATACCACAAACAGGCATCGACCCTAACTGCTGGAACGTGAGCTTAGCATCGCTCATAAAAGACACCAACCAACCCGTGGACGGTCGAACTACGATTACTCTGACTTCTTCATTCTCGTGAGGACACGTAGGCACAAGAAGGCGAAGTCTTAGCGAGCACCCTTCTCCCATTTCCGTAGTCCACGAACTACGGACGCTCTGATTTCCTCATTCTCGTCCGAATAAGGATATGTAGGCACAAGACAGAAAAGTCTTGGCGAGCACAATCCCCTCATTCACCCATAGTCCTCTGAACTACGTTGACTCTGACTTTCCCATTGTACGAGGGAATACGTAGGCATAGGACGGCGAGGTCCTATCGAGTCACCTTTAGCTTTTTGTTTCCATTTAGCATTAGGCTTTAGATAACACACCCTATGATTAGACAAAAAGCGTCGATCCCATTGAGTACAACGGATGCGAGGGGGTGCTAATACCTTCCTCTCGCGTAATCGACTCCCGAACCCAGACTATGGTTGCGATGACTCTGTCTTCTCCCTTTTGAGGTTTCTTCGATTGTTTCTTTTCCTCCATCATGATAAATAACACTCGGTGGCGACTCTGTTTTTTCGCCGATTATTTTTCGCGTTGCGACAGCTGGAGACTCTGCTGGGGACTCTGGTTCCCTATGTGAGTCAATCCTAGCGCCTGTCTGTTTCTTTTTCATGGGGTGTTTGTCTTTATGCTTTTATCTTGATTTATTTACTGCATTTATTACTTTTACTGCATTTGATTATTGTTGTCATATTGTTCTGGTTTTGCTGTTGTGTTGTTGGGTGGGATGGTTTCATGAGGGATAAGCCCATTACCCAGGCTTGAGTATACACATAGGATTAGAGTGGGCTTGTGTTGGCATGCTGTAACACCCATATATAAAACTCATACATCAAAGCATAAATATTATATATAGATCCAAGTGTTTGGTACTGAAACACATAAGCTCCTAGGTAACACATTGTATACAAATAAATGCCCTAAAGTACAAAGTACAAAAACCTAAGGCATATTATTCACAAGATGTTCAAATGATAAAAACTAAGAACTAGATCAACAATGATCCCAAAATACACTTCGCTACGAAAGCTAGCCATCAACAAGCAAGGAAAAGATCACACGACCTTATCCTTACCCTTCAAGGAACCTGAAGCACCTCAAATACATCAACAACGTGGGGTGAGATACATCAAATCTCAGTGAGTTCCCTATCTTACGGATTCTCTCGGATTAACAAGGTTCTAACAATCCTAACTCAAGTCCGGGGAAAAGGGGAAAGGACTCTTGAGTTCACATTTCAATTCTCACACTATATGGAAACATGCCATGATTTCATCAACTCAAAAGTATCACTAATCGATAACCATACCAAGGTACCTCCTGTTCCCGTCCGCTTCTACGTCTAGAAGGCGACCCGAGTCATAGATCCTTGTAATCTACTTGACATACGAATGGATTCGGGTTCTACGGGCCATTAACCGTTATGAACCGTCACTTCACACGGGCCATTAACCGTCACAAGCATACGCTCCATGGGCGCCATTCGTACAATACGGGGAATCAAACCTGCCAAGTAGTTGTGCGTCCATTTCAGAGGAGTCCAAGACTCATGAAACTACACTCAAGATAAACCGGTTACGATTACGTAATCACACACACGAACATGATTGTATTCGACAATCACTAGGCTATCATGCCTCAAGGCCTCTCTCGCCTTTCAAACCACAAAGGTTAACCAACATGTTCCATACTAGTGTCTCCAAACCTTCTAAATTCTCCTATAGTTCATAAGGGGGTTTTCCTCACTCTTTCTATTTCTTCTTCCATATTAACATGCATATTCAATTACAATCATGCTAAACAATAATAGGATAGGCAAGGCATCTCACAATTGCATAATAGAATAATTTATAACAATTAAAACATAATTAAAACACTTTTGAAACTTTCTCGATTATTTAATCGGTCGGTAAAATCGACATATTTCATCTCCATTGCATAGAATATTTTCTCGGCTTTACATCGATATAAAGAATGATCGAATCCGATAAACGAGTCGAAAGTTATGAATTTTCTCACTTAAGGAATAAAATCCCAAGTCCCAGGTCGCGCTAAGCGCACCCCTGACCGCACTAAGAGCGCAACTCTCTGCCATCTGGGGTTGCAGGATTTCAACACCGCGCTGAGCGGGCTTCTGCGTGCTAAGCGCGCTCTGCGAAACTCAGAAAAATGCTTCAGCAAAACAGAAATCTCCTACACCTCCAAACCTCTTCCAACCCACAATCAACCACCAGCAGAGGTACAATAACATAGTTTGAGCATGGTTTGAACAATAACATTCTTAAAACCTACATTTTTCTCAAGAACACAAAATTCCACAAACCCTATAATTTTCCAATCAATCCAAAGTAACCAAAACATCAAAACAAGCATCAATATATGTTTCTACAAGTATATTGATCATTCATTTCGATTTATATCAATTTCCAACCGTTAAAACATTGTTTTCAACATTCTAACCTAAAACTCATATTATCCAAAAATCTAAATTGAGGTCTCAAACTAGAACCCACCTCTTAAACAAGATGAATATGAAGAGAATGAGATGATTGGGCAATGATTGGATGAATGTTTGATGATTTGCTCTTGGATTTTCTTCAAATTCCTCTTTCTCCTTCTTTTCTCCTTCTTTTCCTTTTCTTTCCCTCTTTCTTCTTTCTCTCTCTTTCTTACTATCTTTTTCTTTTTGTTTGGAAAATGGGAGGAAAAGGAATAAGTAGTAAACTAGTATTAGTAAATAATACTACTAAATGTCCAAAAAGTCTCTTAAGTCCAAATTAGTAAAATACCTCAGAGTCAGATAATATTAATTGGATTTATTCTAAGTTCCACGGTTACTCTAATTATTTTGTCAAATAATTTCTCAGAGTACACTGGGATCAGTCGATCACAATATAATATTATCCGGAGTAATAAAATACGGGGTATTACATCCTCCCCCCCCCCCCCCTTAAATAGAAATTCGTCCTAGAATTTAAAGATTACCTGAACAAATGAGGGTAAGCATCTCGCATTTCCGATTCAAGTTCCCAAGTTGCATCACCCGGATGCGTTACATCCCACTGCACCTTAACGAGAGAAATGTCCTTGTTCCTTAATACTTTCGTTTCTCTTCCCACAATGCGGCTCGATTGAGGTTCAAACGTTAAATCTGCTTCTATTTCAACAGTGTCCGGTAGAATAGGCTGAAGAGGATCTGGAACAAACCTCTGAAGTTGAGATACATGGAAAACATCGTGCATTTCCGACAGAGAAGGTGATAAGGCCAATCTGTAAGCTACTTCACCAATCCTTTCTAAGATCTGATACGGTCCCACGTATCTCGGGCTTAACTTGCGTGACTTAAACGGTCCTTTCAAGCTCAATCTAGGAGTGACTTTCAAAAACACATGGTCACCTTCTTCAAATTCTAAAGGTCTCCTTCGATTGTCCGCATAACTCTTTTGTCGATCTTGTGCTTGCTTAATTTTCTCGCGGATCATTCGATTCTTTTCCGTAGTCTCTTGGATAATTTCAGGTCCTAAGATTCTATCTTCCCCAACTTCCGCACAACACAAAGGTGTCCTACACTTTCTTCCATACAAAACTTCATAAGGAGCCATTCCGATGCTCGCATGGTAACTATTGTTATAAGAGAACTCAATCAATGGTAGTAGTTCTTTCCAATTACCCTTACTTTCTAGTACACAAGCTCTCAATATATCCTCCATTGTTTGTATTGTTCCTTCAGTTTGACCATCCGTCTGAGGATGATTAGACGTGCTCAAACGCAACTCCGTACCCATAACTTGTTGAAAAACTTTCCAAAACCTTGAAGTAAACTTCGGATCTCTATCCGACACAATATTAGAGGGAATACCATGCAATCTCACAATTTTGGTAATAAACAACCTTGCAAGATGACTTGCTTTGGAGGTAGTCTTCACGGCCAAGAAATGCGCCGACTTTGTCAACCGATCTACTATTACCCAAATCAAATCATAACCACCTTGCGTACAGGGTAAACCTATTGCAAAATCCATAGAAATACTATCCCATTTCCAAGTTGGGATTTCTAATGGTTGCAATAATCCACCCGGTCTTTGATGTTCAATCTTGACTTGTTGGCATACTGCATATTCCGACACGAAGACCGCAACATATCTTTTCATACTGGACCAACAATAGTCCTTCTTTAAATCTTGATACATCTTTGAAGAACCCGGATGTATAGTGAAGGTACCCTTATGCGCTTCCTCTAAAATCCTTCTTTTCAAAGTCGTATCGTTCGGAACGCAAATTCTTTGGTTAAACATAATCATTCCATCGCTAGCGCGCACAAAACCCGGTTGACTTAGCATCTCTTGCAACTTCTCATCCAATAATTGTCCTTGTTGAATTTCAACTCTTAAAGTAGAATAGCCATTCAAATTCCCCATAATCACTCCATTAGGAGTCCACACAAATTGAAGATTTAAATCTCTAAACTTTTCCAACAACGAATATTCTAACATCATCAATTCGGCCTTTCTCAAAACTTTCCTACTCAAGGCATCGACCACTTTGTTCGCTTTACCCGGATGGTATTTTAGCTCTAGATAATAATCCTTTAAATATTCCATCCACCTCCTTTGACGCATATTCAACTCTTTTTGGTCAAAGAGGTACTTTAAACTCTTGTGGTCACTCAACATTTCAAAATGTACTCCATATAAATAGTGACGCCACACTTTCAAAGTAAACACCACCGCCGCTAATTC
This sequence comes from Lathyrus tuberosus, assembly GCA_022829125.1. Lineage (NCBI taxonomy): Eukaryota > Viridiplantae > Streptophyta > Magnoliopsida > Fabales > Fabaceae > Lathyrus > Lathyrus tuberosus. The sequence continues at coordinate 4,500,559 of JALAZF010000124.1, read as the reverse complement.
CAAATCGTGGGTTGGATAATTCTTTTCGTGAATTTTCAATTGTCGAGAAGCATAAGCCACAACGTGACTTTCTTTCATTAAAACACCTCATAATCCCATCTTAGACGCATCACAAAATACCTCATACGACTTGCTAGGATCGGGAATAGTCAGAACAAGAGTTGTAGTCAATCTTTCCTTCAAACTCATAAAGCTTTGTTCACACGCCGAATCCCACTCAAAGGGGCAATCCTTCAGAGTAAGCTTAGTCATCGGCAACGCTAATTGCGAAAATCCTTTGATAAACCTTCTGTAGTAACCTGCTAGACCCAAGAAACTTCTAATTTCCGATACATTCTTCGGTCTCTCCCAATTAGTCACAGCTTCAACCTTTGACGGATCCACCGCTACACCACCCTGTGATATAACGTGACCAAGAAAACTAACTTCAGACATCCAGAACTCGCACTTACTTAACTTGGTAAAAAGATGCTTCTCTTGTAAGATCGATAAGACGATTCTCAAATGTCCTTCGTGCTCTTGAGGAGTACGGGAGTAGATAAGAATGTCATCAATGAAGATCACAACGAATTGATCCAAGTAAGTTTGGAATAACCGATTCGTATAATCCATAAAAATAGCTGGAGCATTAGTCACACCGAAAGGCATCACTAAGAATTCGTAATGACCATAACGGGTCCTAAATGCAGTCTTAGGTACATCGGAATTCTTCACTTGAATTTGGTGATAACCCGACCTCAAATCAATCTTCAAGAACACACAGGCTCCTTTCAATTGATCTAATAGGTCGTCTATCCTGGGAAAGGGATACTTGTTCTTAATGGTGACTTTATTCAGCTGACGATAATCAATACACGATCGCATCCCGTCGTCTTTCTTCTTTACTAACAAAACTGGGGCTCCCCATGGTGAGACACTAGGTCTAATAAAATGCTTAGCCATATGCTCTTCCAATTGTTCCTTTAGTTCCCTTAACTTCAATGGTGCCATCCGATACAGAGAAACGGATATAGGAGCCGTTCCCGGTACCAGGTCAATAGAAAATTCCACTTCCCTCTCCAGAGGAAGAGAAGTGACATCTTCGGGGAAAACTTCGGAAAACTCGCAAACTACTTGAATATCCAAAACTTGAAGGTCGCTACTCCCTTCCTTAGTGAGAACCAAAAGAACAGATTTCTCTTCTTCGAACAAGAAATTTATCATTCCAACCGTACCTTCTAGAATAGTTGTTAAGACATCTTTCGGGGTAGCATCAATAGATGAAATGATGATGAGCTTTTCTTCACACCCAATAAACACCAAATTAGCAGAAAGCCAATCCATTCCCAAAATGACATCAACTTTCTTAAGTGGTAAGAAAATAAGATCAATCTGAAAAACTCTACCGTCCACAGACAAAACACAGTTTTCACACATCGACGGTGTCTCAACTATTTCATCCATGGCGGTAGTGACCACCATAGGAGGAGACAAAGGAACGGACCGCAACCCAAGTCGCTTCATACATTGCATCGATACAAAAGAGTGTGTAGCTCCACAATCAAACAAAACAAAACAAGGAAATCCGTTAACGAAGCACGTACAAGCAATTAAGGAATTGTCACTCTTCTTCTTCCTTGCATCTAAGGTATAAACCCTTCCTTGAGTCTGAGTCCTATTCTGAGGACAATCCCTTTTCAAATGACCCACCTTCTGACATTGGTAACACTTCACATTGTCTATACCACACCTTCCATAATGCATCCTTCCACAAGTGCGACACACCGGAGGTGTACTCGCCCTTGAATCTTGAACTTGCTTTCCTTTGAAGGCTTGTTGCCTAGGCCTGAATTGGTGGCTGGATCTTCCGCGATCCCCTTGATTCACTCTACTCGCAACACCTTCAGCTTGGACTTTCTTCAAACTATGCTCGGCCACATAGCATTGCCTTAAAACTTCAGCATATGTAGTGAACTCCCTCTGAGATACACTATGAGATATTTCAGCTTTTAGTCCAAACAGAAACTGGTCTATTTTCCACCTTTCGTCAGGAGCATACATAGCCTGCCTAGAATAAGCAGCCATGTCCTCAAACTTTTCAGCATAACTGGCCACAGTCATACTACCTTGTCTCAGTTGTTAAAATTCAAATTCTTTCTGAGTCCTCAATGAGCTCGGAAAATACTTCTCCATGAAAATAACTTTGAACTATTCCCAAACCTTTGGCACTTCCTGAATAGCCATCAAAGCCGAAGCGCTCTCCCACCATCTCATAGCGGGACCCTTCAGTGAATGAGAAGGGAACAACACCTTGTTCTCTTTGCTGCATTGGACTATCAAGAAAATCCTCTCCATACCAGAAATCCATTCGTGAGCCTTCATGGGATCTAATCCACCATGAAATTCTGGGGGATTCACGCGGATAAAATCCCGAAATTTCCCACCTTCAGCTTCTGGAACAACTATCGTAGGATGCAAACCTCCATTCATTTGTTGCACCATTTGCTGCATGAATAGATTCTATTGCTGCTGCATCTGTTGCATAAACTGATACAGAGGAGCATTGCCATCGCCGCCCGGCGGATTCGTCCCTTCAGGAGTGGTGTGGGGTTTACCACGAGTGTTTCTACGTCCTTCAGCCATGTTCCTAAAGGTCATACAAATAGGATTAAGTTGATTAGGCTCAATGCCATAAATATAACACTTAAGACCAATGGCGACACAACGTATATGAAACGGAAAGAAATACTTATACAATTTCATGGCTAGGTCGAGGATACGACCTGCTCTGATACCAACTATAACACCCATATATAAAACTCATACATCAAAGTATAAATATTATATATAGATCCAAGTGTTTGGTACTGAAACACATAAGCTCATAGTTAACACATTGTATACAAATAAATGCCCTAAAGTACAAAGTACAAAAACCTAAGGCATATTATACACAAGATGTCCAAATGATAAAAACTAAGAACTAGATCAACAATGATCCCAAAATACACTTCGCTATGGAAGCTAGCCATCAACAAGCAAGGAAAAGATCACACGACCATATCCTTACCCTTCACAGAACCTGAAGCACCTGAAATACATCAACAACGTGGGGTGATATACATCAAATCTCAATGAGTTCCCTATCTTATGGATACTCTCAGATTAACAAGGTTCTAACAATCCTAACTCAAGTCCGGGGAAAAGGGGAAAGGACTCTTCAGTTCACATTTCAATTCTCACACTATATGGAAACAGGCCATGAGTTCATCAACTCAAAAGTATCACTAATCGATAACCATACCAAGGTACCTCCTGTTCCCGTCCGCTTCTACGTCTAGAAGGCGACCCGAGTCATAGATCCTTGTAATCTACTTGACATACGAATGGATTCAGGTTCTACGGGCCATTAACCATTATGAACCGTCACTTCACACGGGCCATTAACCGTCACAAGCATACGCTCCATGGGCGCCATTCGTACAATACGGGGAATCAAACCTGCCAAGTAGTTGTGCATCCATTTCAGAGGAGTCCGAGACTCATGAAACTACACTCAAGATAAACCGGTTACGATTACGTAATCACACACACGAACATGATTGTATTCGACAATCACTAGGCTATCATGCCTCAAGGCCTCTCTCGCCTTTCAAACCACAAAGGTTAACCAACATGTTCCATACTAGTGTCTCCAAACCTTCTAAATTCTCCTATAGTTCATAAGGGGGTTTTCCTCACTCTTTCTATTTCTTCTTTCATATTAACATGCATATTCAATTACAATCATGCTAAACAATAATAGGATAGGCAAGGCATCTCACAATTGCATAATAGAATAATTTATAACAATTAAAACATAATTAAAACACTTTTGAAACTTTCTCGATTATTTAATCGGTCGGTAAAATCGACATATTCATCTCCATTGCATAGAATATTTTCTCGGCTTTACATCGATATAAAGAATGATCGAATCCGATAAACGAGTCGAAAGTTATGAATTTTCTCGCTTAAGGAATAAAATCCCAAGTCCCAGGTCGCGCTAAGCGCACCCCTGACCACGCTAAGCGTGCAACTCTCTGCCATCTGGGGTTGCAGGATTTCAACACCGCGCTGAGCGGGCTTCTACGCGCTAAGCGCGCTCTGCGAAACTCAGAAAAATGCTTCAGCAAAACAGAAATCTCCTACACCTCCAAACCTCTTCCAACCCACAATCAACCACCAACAGAGGTACAATAACATAGTTTGAGCATGGTTTGAACAACAACATTCTTAAAACCTACATTTTTCTCAAGAACACAAAATTCCACAAACCCTATAATTTTCCAATCAATCCAAAGTAACCAAAACATCAAAACAAGCATCAATATATGTTTCTACAAGTATATTGATCATTCATTTTGATTTATATCAATTTTCAACTATTAAAACATTGTTTTCAACATTCTAACCTAAAACTCATATTATCCAAAAATCTAAAATGAGGTTTCTAACTAGAACCCACCTCTTAAACAAGATGATGATGAAGAGAATGAGATGATTGGGCAAGGATTGGATGAATGGATGATGATTTGCTCTTGGAGTTTCTTCAAATTCCTCTTTCTCCTTCTTTTCTCCTTCTTTTCCTTTTCTTTCCCTCTTTCTTCTTTCTCTCTCTTTCTTACTATCTTTTTCTTTTTTTTTGGAAAATGGGAGGAAAAGGAATAAGTAGTAAACTAGTATTAGTAAATAATACTACTAAATGTCCAAAAAGTCTCTTAAGTCCAAATTAGTAAAATACCTCAGAGTCAGATAATATTAATTGGATTTATTCTAAGTTCCACAATTACTCTAATTATTTTGTCAAATAATTTCTCAGAGTACACTGGGTTCAGTCGATCACAATATAACATTATCCGGAGTAATAAAATACGGGGTATTACACATGTGTAGCGCTTGATACGTATTGTTGACATGAGATCTGCATTCAGAGGAAGTTTTCCTGGGAGATGCTCTGTCATGTATGCCTATACAGTAGCCAGAGTATTCCCTTGAGGACTTATGACTCTAGAGACCGTTCATGGGAAATTAGTTGAGGCCTCCTTGATTGGCGATGATGCCAAACCAGAAATGGGGAACGTATCATCATTTCTAAACCTGAGAGCCTGTGAAACTGAAGACCTGCTAGGATGCTGTCCAAGACTAGAACCCACATGTGAGAGGGGATGGGTTTTTGAAGGAAACCTTGACTTTCAACTAACCCGGTTTTCTGGTTTTCTTATCAATGTGGACTTATCAACCTGATACTCTGATTATTCTGAACTTTTGGTATTCTGGATTTCTGCTATTCTTGTGTTCTTGCCATAGCAGAGCTTTAAACCTATTCCATCAGCAGCACAATAGTTATTTGAATATGTGGCAACCGTGATGCCGTGTCTTTGCATTTGCATGGCATCATATTTGCATCCTAACATTCATGTTTATTTTATTTCCAGGGTTTGTATCTTATCCTTGATTCTAGTTGTCAAAAATCTACAGAGATGAACACCGGTAAGAAGGGTACTGTCAGCTTCAAATTTTAATCACCAGATTTAAGTTCTCTCTAGGGTTTGATTGCCAAGACCACTCGAAGTAATTTGGAGTCATTTAAGGATAAGTATGGGAAAATCTTGGGTATGTTGCATACAATCACGGAGTATGAGAGGATGGTTATTCACACGTTGTTACAGTTCTATGATCCTTCATTAAGATGCTTCACATTCAGAGATTATCACTTGGTTCCTAATTTGGAGGAGTTTTCACTCATCTTGGATATTCCAGTCAACAATCAGGTACCCTTTCATGAATCTATGAAAGTCCCCGCTCCAGAAGCTATTGTTGATGCTCTTTATTTGAGCGCATCTGTGGTGAAGGGTAATCTACGATCCAAGGGTGGTCTATCTGGCTTTTTGTTAAGTTCTTTGGTAAGTGAAGCTCTGGTGTATACTAAGCGTGTAGTTGGACTACTTTCAATGCCATTCTTGCCTTATGCATCTATGGGATTGCACTCTTCCCTAATGTGTCGGGATTCATAGATATGAACGCCATCAGAATCTTCATGATGAGAAATCTCGTGCCGACTCTTCTCAGTGACTTGTATCATTCAGTGCATTCAAGGTATTATAAAAATAAAGGTGGACTAGTTTACTGTTGCGCTCCTCTTCTCTGTAAATGGTTCATGAGCCATCTACCACGTGAGGGAACTTTTGTGGACACTAAAGATCTGTTAAAGTGGTCAGATAGGATAATGGGCATAGCTGCTAAAGATATTCACTGGTTTGACAAGGTTGTTGGGTGCTGAAATGATCTATAGTTACGGTGATTTTCCTAACGTGCCTCTTATAGTGATAAGGGGTGGCATCAACTACAATCCATCTCTTGCTAAGAGACAGTTGGGATACGCGTTGAAGGACCCCCCCAGCAGATGAAGAGGTGAAGGAATCCTTGTTCTACAGTGGGACAAAAGATTCTTAGGTAATAAGAATAGTTGTAAAAGCTTGGGGCACCATTCGACTGAAAAGGAAGTCATCTCTAGGCAAGAGCAATTCTAGAGCCTACCCTCCCTACATGGAGTGGGTGCAGATCAGAGTCGAGATTGTCCAGTTGCCTTTTCGCGTATAAGCACTTTTGTACCTCTAGAACTTGAACAGCCTAAGACAGTCAATATTGAAAAGGTATAACAAACTTTGGGTTGAAAAGGAAGAATTGCGCAAGGAGAACGAAGAGTTAAAGAGGGAGATTAGTCAGTTGGGGCATGATCAAAAGGAAGCTGTTTATATAGCTAAAGTGAAGATAGAGATGTTGGTCAGGAAAGAAAAAGAATTAACAGACGAGGTCAAGAATAGACAACGAGTAGGTTAAGATCTGAAAAGTTCCCACAGCTTACTCCAGGTGAGGAAGAAGGAGTTAAAAAGAGCCCATGTTGAGATTTCTAAGTTTAATAGCCAGTGGAATGCCAATGTGACTGCCAACAAGGAGATAGGAGATAAACTCGGAGTCCAAGTTGAAAAGTTGAAGCAACGACTTGAGGATAAAGAAAAAGAAGTCAGAGAAGAACTTTTCCACAGGCTCAGAAGTGATAAGCGACTTAGGGAGACCTTGTCAGCTATGGAGGAGCTCAAAGTTCAGGCGAAGGTGAAGAAACCTAAACTTGAAGATGCTTTTGGTGAAGATGCTTGGGAACTACGTTGTCGTTACTTGGAGGGGATCATGCAGAGACGAGATATTCTAATTCAAGAGCTAATTCAGAGGCCAAAACATCCCGACACTAAGAAGTTGTTCAAAGAAGTCCAAAACTGGAGCAGAGAAGACAATGGCTGGGGAGGATTGACCTTGGTGGAGATGGAGGATATACCTTAGTTGCTTTTTCATTTGTATTCGATCACCATTAGATTTGTTGATTGGGGTCGATGGCTTTGTATTTGAATATGTTTCTTCTGTATGAGCTTACTATATTGACTCTTTATTGATTCTTCTTCAGCTAATGCATGAGTGGTTTTTGCCAGTGTTCTATCCATTTCTCGTATTTATTGCTTTTTAAACTTGAATCAAGGAGTAGATCACCCTAGAAATATTTAAACATGGCATTTGCATCGCATTTTCATAAATCATGTGCATAACAGGTGTTCTTGACTAGCCTTCTTATCTTTATCTGGTTTTCGACAGAGAGAAGGATAGCGAACTCTATTATTCATAGATGTTGTACAAGGGAAATCAGAAAAGAGCAATGGAACAAATTCAGGCTGAGTTACTTGAAGTGAGGACCCGCATGAATTAGTTCATAGAGCTAAAGCAAAATATGGCTCAGGGGCAGGAACAGTTAAAAACCTTGGTCCAACCTTTGGTCGGTCGTGTTAATGAAGATGGTGTTGTTCATGGTGGTGCTGGCGTTATTCCTCCTAGTGGAGGTGGTATTGGTGGTACTAATCCTCCAGGAAGAGCTGGCGCTGGTGTTGTTATTCCTCCGGGAAGAGCTGGTACTGGTGGTGGTGGTTCTAATCCTCCTGGCGGAGGTGGTATTGGTGGAACAGTTAATTTGGAGGTCGGCCAACAGGAGGATGCATTCTCTATGCATGATGTAGAGGCTAGTTTCCCTTCTGAAGCCGAGAAGAAATTCAAAATGATAGAAGAAAGGATGAGGGTTTATAAGAATCAAAGTACTTTAGGGATGGACATGGCTGATCTAGGCTTAGTGCCTGGTGTGAAGATCCCACCAAAGTTTAAAGTCCCTGATTTTGACAAGTATAAGGGGACGGCCTGTCCAAAGACACTCATCAGGTCCTACTACAGGAAAATGTCTGCTTATTCTGAAGATGAGAAGCTGCTTATGCATTTCTTCCAGGACAACCTAGTTGGGGCATCGCTGGAGTGGTATATGGGGTTGGAGAGAACTTATATCTGAAGTTGGAAAGACTTGGCTGAGGCTTTTGTTAAGCATTATCAGTATAATAGTGACATGGCTCCAAACCGGACTCAATTGCAAGGACTCACTCAAAAGCCCAATGAAAGCTTTAAAGAATACGGACAGAGGTGGCGCGAACTCGCTGCTAGGGTTCAACCTCCAATGATGGAGAGGGAACTCATAGACATGTTCATGGGCACGCTACAAGGGTCGTACTATGAGAGATTGGTGGGGTGTACATCTGCAGGATTTTCAAATCTAGTGATGGCTGGTGAAAGAGTAGAGAGTGGGATTAAGGCTGGTAAAATTTAGGTTGGTGCCAACTCCTCATCTGGAGGAGGGAAGAAGCCTTTTATTGGGGCCCGAAGAAGAGAGAATGGGAGAATAATGATGTTACGTCATATAGAGGCAATGGAAGAATGAATCAGAATTCTCCTCAATAAATTTTTGCTGTAGCTATTCTTGCTGTTGTGCAACCAACTCCTCAGTACCGTCAACCATATGCATCTCAGCAGGCGAATCAATAGAGTAAAAGAATAGCGGAAAGGAATTTTGACCCTCCCCCAATGCCTTATGCACAATTGTTATAACATCTGCTTCAGTTGCGTCTAGTTGAACTTCGAACCATGGCTCCCCCGACTGGCAAGCTACCATTGGGTTATGATGCAAACGCCCGCTGTGATTTTCATTCTGGTGCCCTGGGGCATAGTATCGAAAGATGTAGAGCTTTCCGGCATAAAGTTCAAGACTTGGTTGATTCTAAGGCCATTGAATTCACCAATAATGCTCCTAACGTGATTCAAAACCCTATGCCGCCGCATAGGGGTGCCACTACTAATGCTATTGAAGAAGACACTGAGCTGAATTTGGTGACTGATGTGAACATGTTGAAAACGTCGTTGCTATTTGTGAAAGAGCGTCTGATTAAAGGAGGTGTGTTCCCAGGTTGTTCTGAGAATTGTCAAAGATGTGTAGCTCAGCCCGAGGGTTGTGTTTTGTTGAAAGAGGGTATTCAGAGGTTGATAAATAAAGGTCGACTGCAGTTCGATAGAACGTCTGTTGTTAATGATGGTGATAATGAAGATGTTACAACCATTTCCATTCTATATAATATTGTTCGTATATCGGCGCCAGCATGACAGGCACCGGTTGTTATCACAAGACCTGGACCAGTACCTTATGAAAGTACCAAAGCCTTTCCATGGAATTACGGGGCAGAGGTGTTTTATAATGGCCAAAAACAAGATATTGAGAATCCTTCTAATGTTGAATCCAGTGTTGGTAATGTCGTGGGTGTCGGACGAATCACTCGCAGTGGTCGAGTTTTCTCTCCACAGATTTCTCCTTATGGTAATAATGATGTCGCTGCTAAGAATAAGGGAAAACAAGTCATTGTCGAAGGTTCCAAGCAGAATCAGACACCTGAAGCTTCCTTTTCTAAGGATGTTGAAGAGTTCATGAGAATAATAAAAAAGAGTGACTATAAAGTGGTGGACCAATTAAATCAGACTCCGTCGAAGATTTCCATTCTTTCATTGTTACTCTATTCTGAGGCTTGGCGCAATGCTTTGCTGAGAATTTTGAATGTTGCTTATGCACCTCATGAGATTTCTGTCAACAAGCTAGAAGGGGTTATGGCAAATGTTAATGCCAGCAACGGGATGGGTTTCACTGATTTTGATCTAACTCCGGGCAGTAGGAACCATAACAAGGCCTTGTACATCTCCATGGAGTGTAAGGGTGTTATATTATCTCACGTATTGGTGGACACCGGGTCTTCACTGAATGTATTTCCCAAGAAGGCATTGATGAAACTAGACATACAGGGAGTGATCATTCGACCTAGTGATCTGGTTGTCAGAGCCTTCGATGGTTCAAAGCGGTCTGTCTTTGGAGAAGTAGCGTTGCCTATCAAGGTGGGACCTGAGATCTTTGAGACTACATTCTTTGTCATGGATATCCAACCTGCTTACAGTTGTTTACTGGGACGTCCATGAATACATGCAGCTGGGGCTGTGACATCCACCTTACATCAGAAGATTAAATTTGTGGTCGATGGTAAGGTCCTCACCGTTTGTGGTGAAGAGGACAACTTTGTGAGTCACTTGTCTTCTTTCAAATATGTTGAGGTGGAGGGAGAAGTCCATGAAACCTTATGTCAGGCATTTGAAGCGGTGAATATTCAGAATAATCTTCTTATGGTATATAAGAAGCCTGAATCATCAATGGAATCACTGAAAGAAGCTCGGGCTAAGGTTGAAGCTGGTAGTTCCAAGGGATGGGGTCAGGTCCTAGATGTTCTGATGAAGATGGATAAGTTTGGTTTGGGATACAAGTCTCCACAAGCACCACCAAGAGTTCAGAGCCATTAGGGTCATGTCATATTCTCAAGTACTGGAATTGTATATGATCATGTCAATGCTGCAGATGGGGATGATGTTGATAGTGATTATGATTTTTATAGCTGGATTCGCCCACGTATTCCAGGACAAACACTAAACAATTGGTCTTCTGAAGATATTGTTCAAGTCACTCTTCTTGAAGAGTAATTTTCTTTGTTTTTACATTTCTCAAGTCCTACGTTCTGCCCAAGACGTAGTGATCCATTTGTAGGGCCTCATGTTTTGTTTACAATGATTATCATGAATAAAGGACGTTTTTGCATTCAAATATTTCGTTCCATATCTTTCATTTTTACTTTTACATTTCAAAATGGCAATGTGTTTTTGTTTGTTCATTTTCCTCATTCTAAGATAAAGTATAAAACATCAATCATGCAGATCAATTCTCCTAGATTCCATCGATAATGATTCTGCTATGGCTCAGTATGACTTTAACAATCCGATCTACCAAGCCGAAGAGGAGGTTGAAGACGACTGTGAACTTTAAGAGGAATTGACCAGACTGTTAAAAATGAGGAAAAGGTCATTCAGCCGCATCAGGAAGATATTGAGATTGTTAATCTGGGTACCGAGGACGCAAAGAAAGAGGTCAGAATTAGGGCTACCTTGGAAGATAGTGTTAAGAGAAGGTTGATTGAGATACTACGAGAGTATGTTGACATCTTTGCTTGGTCTTACTAGGATATGCCTGGGCTTGACACGGATATCGTTATGTATCGTTTGCCTCTCAAAGAGGGTTGTCCTTCGGTCAAGCAAAAGCTTAGAAGAACTCGACTAAACATGGCTGCAAAGATCAAGGAAGAGGTTCAGAAACAGTTGAACGCCGGTTTTCTTGCTGTTACCAGTTATCCTCCATGGGTTGCTAACATCGTGCCTGTGCCCAAGAAGGATGGAATGGTCAGGATGTGCATTGATTACAGAGATCTGAATAGAGCAATCCCAAAAAATGATTTCCCGCTTCCTCACATTGATGTGTTAGTAGATAATACTGCCCAATTTTCAGTGTTTTCCTTCATGGACGGCTTCTCTAGGTATAACCAAATCAAGATGGCCCTAGAAGACATGGAGAAAACGACCTTCATAACACCGTGGGGAACTTTCTGCTACAAGGTAATGCTCTTTAGGTTGAAGAATGCCGGGGCAACCTATCAGCTGGTTATGATGACTCTCTTTCATGATATGATTCACAAGGAGATCGAATTCTATGTTGATGACATGATTGCGAAGTCCCGGGCTGAGGAAGAACATTTGGTTAATTTGAAGAAGTTATTTGAAAGGTTGAGAAAATTCAAGCTGAGGTTGAATCTGAACAAGTGCACTTTCGGGGTGAGGTCTGGTAAATTGCTGGGTTTTATCGACAGTCAGCGGGGTATTGAAGTTGATCCTGCCAAGATAAAAGCAATACAAGAAATGTCTGAGCCGAGAACAGAAAAAGAGGTTCGTGGTTTCTTAGGGAGGTTGAACTACATAGCTAGGTTTATCTCTCATATTACAGTCACGTGTGAACCAATATTCAAATTATTGAGAAAAGATCAGGCGGTTAGTTGGAATGAAAATTGTCAAAGAGCCTTTGATATAATAAAAAAGTACTTGCAGGAACCTCCGATCCTCATGCCTCCACTAGCAGAAAGACCATTAATAATGTATCTGACGGTTCTTGAGAATTCTATGGGGTGTGTACTCGATCAACACGACGAGACAGGTAGAAAAGAACATGCTATCTACTACCTGAGTAAGAAATTTACTTATTGTGAGCCAAGATACTCAATGTTGGAGAAAACATGTTGTGCACTTGCATGAGCAGCTAAGCGTCTGAGGCAATACATGTTAACTCACACAACCCTATTGATATCGAAGATGGATCTGATCAAGTATGTGTTCGAGAAGCAAGCACTCACTAGAAGAATTTCCCGTTGGCAGATGATTTTGACAGAGTATGAAATTCAATATGTGTCCCAGAAAGCTATCAAGGGAAGTGTTCTGTCAGAATATCTTGCTCAAAAACCTATTGAGGATTATCAACCGATGAAATTTGAGTTTCCAGATGAAGATATCATGTATTTGAAGATGAAAGACTGTGATGAACCTTTGCCTAATGAAGGATCAGAAATTGGATCTCAATGGAGTTTAATCTTTGATGGGGCTGTCAATGCATATGGTAATGGAATCGGGGTAATCATTACTACTTATAGGGGGTCTCATATCCCATTCACTGCCCGATTAGCGTTTATATGCACCAACAACAAAGTAGAGTATGAAGCATGCATCATGGGATTAGAAAAGGCTATTGATTTGAGAATAAAAAATCTTGATGTGAATGGTGATTCTGCATTGGTAATTAATCATATTAAGGGTGAGTGGGAGACACGTCAGCCAAACTTGGTACCTTATAAGAATTATGCCAGAAGATTGTTGCCATTCTTTGATAGAGTCGACTTCCATCATGTACCCCGGGCTGAAAATCAGATGGCAGATGCGTTGGCAACGCTAGCTTCAATGTACAAGGTGAATCTATGGAATGAAGTTCTGGTAATCAGAATCATGCGTCTCGATAGACCTGCTTTTGTGCTTGTAGTTTAAGAGGTGTCAGATGGTAAATCGTGGTTTCATGATATCAAGTGTTTTCTTAAGAATCAAGAGTACCCGTCAGGGGCATCCAACAAGAATAGAAAGACTCTAAGGAGATTGGCTAGTAATTTCTTCTTAAATGAAGATGATGTGTTGTACAAAAGGAACTTTGACATGGTCTTGCTATAGTGTGTTGATAAAGACGAAGCGGACAGGTTAATGGAAGAAGTTCATGAAGGTTCTTTTGGTACCCATGCCAACAGACATGCCATGGCTAGAAAACTATTGAGAGCAGGCTATTACTAGATGACTATGTAGTCCGATTATTTCAAATACGCCAGAAAATGTCATAAATGCCAGATTTATGCAGACAAAGTGCATGTGCCACCGACTCCTCTATATGTGTTGTCATCTCCTTTGGCTATGTGGGGCATTGATATGATAGGAAATATTGAGCCGACCGCTTCCAACGGACATCGATTTATCCTGGTTGCCATTGATTATTTCACCAAGTGGGTGGAAGCAACTTTGTTTGCAAATGTTACCAAACAAGTGGTTACGCGGTTCATAAAGAAAGACATTATATGTCGTTACGGTGTCCCTGAGAGAATCATCACTGATAATGGTTCAAATTTGAATAACAAGATGATGAAAGAGTTGTGTCAGAGTTTCAAGATCAAAAATCACAATTCTTCTCCATACCACCCTAAGATGAATGGTGTTGTTGAGGCAGCTAATAAGAACATCAAGAAGATTGTGCAGAAGATGGTTGTGATATACAAGGATTGGCATGAGATGTTGCCCTTCGCTTTACACGGTTATTGTACCTCGATGCATACATCGACAGGGGCAACTCTAAGGAGATTGGCTAGTAATTTCTTCTTAAATAAAGATGATGTGTTGTACAAAAGGAACTTTGACATGGTCTTGCTATAGTGTGTTGATAAAGACGAAGCGGACAGGTTAATGGAAGAAGTTCATGAAGGTTCTTTTGGTACCCATGCCAACAGACATGCCATGGCTAGAAAACTATTGAGAGCAGGCTATTACTAGATGACTATGTAGTCCGATTATTTCAAATACGCCAGAAAATGTCATAAATGCCAGATTTATGCAGACAAAGTGCATGTGCCACCGACTCCTCTATATGTGTTGTCATCTCCTTGGCCCTTTGCTATGTGGGGCATTGATATGATAGGAAATATTGAGCCGACCGCTTCCAACGGACATCGATTTATCCTGGTTGCCATTGATTATTTCACCAAGTGGGTGGAAGCAACTTTGTTTGCAAATGTTACCAAACAAGTGGTTACCCGGTTCATAAAGAAAGACATTATATGTCGTTACGGTGTCCCTGAGAGAATCATCACTGATAATGGTTCAAATTTGAATAACAAGATGATGAAAGAGTTGTGTCAGAGTTTCAAGATCAAAAATCACAATTCTTCTCCATACCACCCTAAGATGAATGGTGCTGTTGAGGCAGCTAATAAGAACATCAAGAAGATTGTGCAGAAGATGGTTGTGATATACAAGGATTGGCATGAGATGTTGCCCTTCGCTTTACACGGTTATTGTACCTCGATGCATACATCGACAGGGGCAACCCCTTTCTAACTTGTGAATGGTATGAAGGCAGTCCTACCGCTGGAAGTTGAGATTCCTTCTTTACGAATTTTGACGGATATAAAGCTCGACGAAGCTAAGTGGGTATGGACTAGATTGGATCAATTGAACCTCATTGAAGAGAAAAGATTGGCAGCCATTGCACATGGTCGGTTATATCAAAGCATGATGAAGAAGGCCTTTAATTAGAAAGTGTGCCCTCGATGTTTTCAGATAGGTGACTTGGTTTTGAAAAGGATCCTTCCTCCTCGGACAGATCATAAGGGCAAATGGACTTCGAATTATGAAGGACCATCTGTTGTGAGAAAGGTTTTCTCTGGTGGAGCCTTGTTACTCTCAACTATGGATGGTGAAGATTTTACGTCCCCTGTGAACGCAGATGCAGTCAAAAAATACTTCGCATAAAAGAGACCCGCTGGACCACAGAAAGAAAAGGTCCAGGCAAAAATGGGCATCCCGACGAACCACAAAAGGAAAAGATTCGGGCAAAAATTAGGGATAACAAGAAAAGAATTGAATGAACCCGCAAAGTTGAAAACCTGAAAAGGAAACTTTGGCAAAAATGGGTATACTGGTGGATTAAAAACCCGAAAGGCCGATCCAGGAAAAAGTTAGGGATTTGAAAGCGAAAGGCTGCGATCTGCAACCTTAGTTCAACTGTTTGGAATTCCAATGGATAGGAATTGGTCTAATCATCCTTCTCAGAAGACAAAGTATTTGAGAGCGTCGAAGACATACGAGTTATAGCCGAATCGGAACTTGGTGGAAATCTGTTTCCACATTGCCAATTTGTATTTTCTTTTCACTTTCATGCAGTTACCTCTTTCTAGGAATTGCTTCCTGGTGTAAATGCCTATTTACAGGCCAAATTCAATCAATAAAATGTCATTTCACTCATAAGATTTCCTGTTTTGTTTTCATTGTTACTGTTTTGTTTGCAAAAAAAACGTCCGATCTTTTTTATAAACATTGCATATGAAAACGTTAAAGCTTTGCGCATATGTGTTGAAAACATTTGAAATTGCTTTAAAGGTTGAGTGCATTAAATGGTAAATACAGCTGCCATATTGTCCCTGGAGACCCTTGTGTTCATGTTTGCAGGAATTGTAGTTTAAGGGTCGTCCCCAGCATGTGGCTCGTTTGACCTCTCTGCTCCCCAGTAGATTTTTTCTCCCCGCAGAACACTGAAGTATCCTTTCCTCAGGAGGATCGGGAAGTGTGATTTCCCCAGTGGAGTCCCACGTTCTTATGTTCTCCCTAAGCATAATTGGTGTTATTGGTTGTCACCAGAGCAGAGAAGTGGGTCCGGTATCAACCCCTAGCGGAGTCGGTACTGTCATTAGTAATTATTTTCCTCAGCAGGTGGAAGCTTGGTAGTGGTTAGTTTCCCCAGCAATTCAAAGCCCAATAATCATTGGCATTTACCCGGAAGGGGTGGTGTTCTCCCCTCAGAATGATGGAGTCTTTTTCAGCAGTTGCTTGTTGTCCTCCCCGGTAGGACCTCTTTGCATTTTGCATATAGAAATCATCACATTGCATCCAGTAAATGCGTAGCATTTCCATTCAATATGGAGCATTACGCCATAGAAAAATTCAAACATGCATGCATAACATAAGCCAAGTTTGGTACTTTATGATTGGAAAACTAAGTTAACCTTCGGTCAAGGCAAAAATTGTGCCCTAGTCCGGCCCGCATTCTCAGAATCCTATCCTCGTCTGGTAGACCTTAAAGAATTAAGTCTTAACACTCGTCCGTGTATTCTTTTCGACCTAAGCACTTGTCCGTGTTTGTTTCACTTCTTTTCAATACTCGTCTGTATTGATCTTCGACACTCATCTGTGTTCATCCATCGATCTGCAAACACTCGTCCGTGTATTCTTTTCGACCTAAACACTCGTCTGTGTTTGTTTTACTTCTTTTCAATACTCATTTGTATTGATCTTTGACACTCGTCTATGTTCATCAATTAATTTTCGAACACTGGTCTGTGTTTATTCTTTTCAATACCCGTTCGTATTGACCTAAACACTCGCCCGTGTTTCATTTCCTTTCAATACTCGTCTGTATTGATCTTTGACACCCGTCCATGTTCATGTATTGATTCAAACACTCATCCGTGTTTATTCTCTTCAGTACTCGTCCGTATTGATTTAAGCACTCGTCCGTGTTTATTCTTTTCAATACCCGTCCTTATTAACCTAAACACTCGTCCGTGTTTGTTTCATTTCTTTTCAATACTCGTCTGTATTGATCCTCAGCACTCGTCCGTGTTTATCAACTTTCTCAGTATTAGTCTATATTGATCTCGACACTCGTCTATGTTTATCCCCCAGCGCGGTTGACACTCGTCTATGTTCACCTCATTTGCTTCAATACTCGTCATTATTGATCTCAACACTCGTCGTGTTCATTTCTTAACACTCGTCTGTGCTCATCCCCAGTGAAGTAATCACTCATCTGTGTTCACCTCATCTGTCGGCACACTTTAATCATACCTGTTATTACTTAATCTCCAGCGGAGTCGTTTCTCCCCCTGCAGATTACAAATTTTATGGTTTTTTTGGTATTCAATCTCCTTCTACCTTGAATGTTTGAAAGGTGTCACTCTTCATACCTCCAGGTTTACGTTGATTGAATTGGGGCAGCTGTAACACCCCAAAATTTGCCCTCTCTTATTTCTAACCATAACTGGTTTAAGTTTTACGTTCATGTGCATTTTCCATTAAGGCATAACCTTAATTATGCATTGCATTGAGCTCTCGAGACATGGGATCACAGTTTCCTTGTGGCTCAGGACTTCTTTTATTCTAAGCAACAAGCATCATAATGCCCTAGCATTTATTTTGCTCGGTAATTTGGTACCAGATCATTCTTTTTCCAGTAGGATATTTTGAGAATTCACAGATTATTCCATGCATTTTTAATATTTTCATTCATCTGACTATATTTTCACTCTGCATCATCTGCATAGCATAAAGTATTTCTTTATCTCGCATAGTACCTAAAATGTCACCCGAAATAATTACTCGGATTTACAGACAGACCGGTCAAACTAAATCTCAACGGTGCGTAAAATCGATGGACAAAAAATTTTAAAATCGAGCTTGCAGACTTCAATAATATTGTTCTATGTTTCGCATAGTTTAACCTGGCGTGTTCGTTTTATTTTTTTTTTACCAGTTTTCGTCGCATTTTGATCAGTTTGAGTGTTTTAACGGGTCAAAATTTATTTTAAAATCTGACCAAACGTTGTATTTTTCCGAGTCGTATATTTCGTGCTGATCATTTTAGTGTACTCAATTTATTTTTTCGAGCACTCGGGAGTCTGACTTTTATTTATTTAGGGTCCATTTATTTTTACATTTTTTTATCTAAATATTTAGAATAAATAAATAGGATAATTAGTATTTTATTTTTAAATGTTTATTTTATTTTGGGTCTAACTAATTATTTAACTTGGGCTTTAAAATGGGCACGAGGGATATTATTGACAATTTAGAGTTAACCCTAATTTGGTCCCTATATATATTGTTGGTTGCTGAATGTTTTGGGGACCGGAAAAAAAAGGAGAAAAGGAGACCGGGAGGGATACGATAAGAAAAACAAAACACAAAAACGACAGTTTAGTAATTAGTGGCGATTGTTTCTTTTCCTCCGTCGGGATAAATAATGCTCGGTGGTGTAGGCTCCTAATTTCGAAACCTAAATTTCATTCAGGAGATAAAAGTTTAAAACTTGCCAGAGCATTTCGACAACGATTTGTTTCCAATAAAGAGGATCTGTCAAAAATGAGGGATAAGTTGGAATAGAAGAGATGGAGATTTTTTCTAAGTGTTAGAACTATTTCGACATGATCCTACGAAGATCTCGTTTCGACGGATATTTTTAAATTTAAATGGAGGATGGAATTTTGATTTGAAAGCAAGACGCGTGGAATGCATCTAAGAGGCGAAGGCATGCAAGACGCCATTTGTCGTCATTAGGAGAAATGGTCGTTGTTGACGGTTATTTTGACTGTATATAAATAGGAAGTCGTAGTGTTAGATTTCCGTGTGTGTATTTAAAATTTGTACAAGTTACTCAAAAATACTCAAAGTACCCGTGTGAGAGAAAAGAGTTAGCATGAGAAAATGTACGTTTGGAAAAACACTAGTTTCATTCTTTACATTTCATTGAAGTTTTAAGTTATTTATTTGCAATTCTTTCTACATTTCTGCAATTTCATTCTTGCACTTTTATTACGTTTTCATTATTTCTTTTAAGAACCAAACTTTATCATTCCTGTCCAAACCACATCGATTTATGAAAAAATAATGATGAACATAATGAATAAAAGGTTTGATTTCTATACAAATTGTCAAAACTCTTAAAGCACATTGTCCTAGGATTTGTATGGTCGATCCTGTAAGTAAACTAATTTTCACAAATTAGGAGACCAGCGGTTGTTTGCTAATTTTTGAAGCAAAAAAATTGGCACACCCGATAGGACCTTGTGCTATTGACAATTTAAAACCTTTGTTTTTACATTATTTTTACAAAAGCCTTCTTTACTTCGTTGCATGAGACTAAGAAGCGGTAAGATAGCCATAAATAACGAAGAAAGACCTAGAAGAAGACGAGTAAGGAGAAATCGAATCCAAATCCGCCAAACAATCAGAATTCCACAAATGATGGAGTGCCACCCCATATTCCTTCGACTGGGGGAAATACGGCCTCAATATCAGTATCAGAGGCTATACCAATAACCGCGGGTTCGACACCAGCGTATTCAATAGGACCCCAAGTTTCTCAAATGACCCCTCCCCCTTCAGGGAATATGTTCAGGCCTTTTATATCCAATTTTTCCATGCCTTCACTATATCGAGAACAACCGTATGGAATGCCAACATCAGTGATGGCAAGTTTACATAATGCGTCATCAGCATTTACAGATCCAACAGTTAACGTAACTTCGCCTTTATAAGGATCCGGTTCCGGTATAAACCATATGGGTAGGATTAGCCAACCTTTAGGAACAGGATATCAAACATATATGCCCAACATTACTAATAATTCTGCAGCAGTAATCAGGCAACAAATCGACGAAAGCAACCATGATATGGTTAAGATGTTAGCCCAACAGATGGGGTAATATTTAACCCCTTGATTCAAAACACTACACAAATAAACCAACAATTGGCAGCGCAAATAACGCGTATCGCTGATTTCTTTGGTGTCCCCCAACCTCCCCAAAGGGAACGTGTAATTCAGAATCCAGGAGTAACCGTCGAGGAAGACCCTACCATAAATCAAAGACAACCAGAGATCCCTCAGGCCAACGTGTTGAACCAGGGAGGTGCAATCGAACAACCAGGAGTCGAAATTCCTATCCCACAAGAACCAAGGGTAGTATTAGTTAATAGAAACCAAAATGCTGATAATATTATACAACAAATGCGACATAACGATATGCCTACAGAAAATAATTTGGCAGCCATGGTCGAAAGGATTATGGTACGAAATGGCATGAATGTAGGCCTCCAGAGGCCCAGTTATACTTCCCCTTTATCTGAATATATCTTGCAGCAAGATTTACCTCCAAGGTGGAAGGTTCCCAAGTTTACGAAATTTTCAGGAGATACTAGTGAATCGATGGTCGAACACGTGGCATGAATTTGATAGAAGCAGGCGAAATAGCAAATAATTAAAATTTGAAGATAAAATATTTCCCAAGTTCGCTAACAAAAAAACTCTTTTACTTAGTTAACTACTCTACCTGCAAATTCGATATATGCCTGGACCCAATTGGAGAGATTGTTCCATGAATAATTCTACATGGGACAAACAAAGATAAGTTTGAAGGAATTGGCTAGCGTCAAGAGAAAGTTCTCAGAGCCAATTGATGACTACCTGAATAGGTTTAGGTTACTCAAGGCAAGGTGTTTTACACAGGTGCCTAAACACGAGTTAGTCAAAATGGCTGCAGGAGGCCTCGACTACTCAATTAGAAAGAAATTAGATACCCAGTACTTAAGAGACATGGCCCAATTGGCTGATAGGGTTAGGCAGGTCGAACGACTAAAAGCCAAAAAGCTAGGGCTAACAAGAATAAAAAAGAAAGAGCATCATATGTCGAAGTTTGCAAAGACAATGACGAAGATGAATCATTGAATTTCGACGAACATGAGGTCGATCTGGCGGAATTAAAATAGGGTCCGCCATATGCTTGCAAAGTCTTGGCTTTGTCGAATGGGTAAAACCCAATCGAATCGGAAAAGAACGACAAGTTCCCCAAAAGAACTTATACGTTCGACGTCACAAAGTGTGACAAAATATTTGATTTGTTAGTCAAGGATGGCCAAATGATAGTGCCAACTGGTACTAAAGTGCCTCCTTTAGAACAGCAGAAAAAGAGAGGTTTTTGCAAATACCATAATTTTTTTGGGTCATAAAACATCTCAATGTTTCCTTTTCAAGGATCTAGTGCAAAATGAAATCAGAGATGGAAGGCTCAAATTCGGCGACAAGTCAAAGCCCCATATGAAGGTAGATTCAAACCCTTTGCAAGTGGTAGAAGCCCACTACGCTGAGCCATTCGTGGTGAACATGGTCGAAGTTGCTGAAGGCTTCGACTAACATGAATATGATCAAGGCTGCTGACGGTTTCGACAGTAATGTGGACATGAGGGAGATTACTGAGGATCCTGCCGACAAAAGTGACATGATAGAAGTTACTAATGACTTTGTAAACTAGGCTGTGATGGTTAAGGTTACTGAAGACCTTGACGGAATCATTATGGAGAATTATATTGGTAAGGCCACTGACGGCGTCAACCACGAAACTACTGAGGGTTTCTCCAAAATCAGCAATGAAGCTACTGAGGGCTTCGCCAGAATCAACAACGAAACCACTGAGGGTTTCACTAGAATTAACAACGAAACTACTGATGGTTTCGTCCAAATCAATAACGAGACCACAGATGGTTTCGTCCAGGTTAACAAAGGGACTACTGAGGGTTCCTACAAATAGGCTGTCGTTGGCCTCCTCCGGAGAATCATGGAGGATCCAAAGGAGAAGGCTGTCGGATTCGTCAGCCAACAGGTTACCAAGGGTCTGCCTCCGAAGGTACCAACAAAGGAAACCACTGAGGGTTTTAACCGTATCAAGAAGGATCATGAGGTCAATGAAGGCCTCAGTTTGAAGTTGAACAAATTAAGCATTGCCACAGAGACAACTGCCAATGTGAACATGGTGGAGGTGTCTCAGAATGTTTCGATGCAAGTCGATGAAGAGCGTCGACGTGAGGAGTACCACAAATTAGCATACCCCAAAGAAGAGGAAAAATTGGCAGATTTCATCCACAGATGCCAGAGAAAGAGGTATGAAATAATGCTCTGTCCTCGTTGTAGTGCCGTCTTCGAAAAAAGGCAGCACAAAACCTATAAGGAGTGGAAAGAGCAAAAAGAAAGGGAAATTGGAAGCCTTCTCAACCAGCAGAAGGGGAAAGATTCGACCCCAAGAGATGAGACCAAAACAGGCAGAAGTTAGGAGAAAGGTACCCAAACACAATCAAGCCTACGAATAAGGCTCCAAATGACAAATGGGTTAATCCAATTCGACAAGCCCAAGGCCAAGGGAAGTGGAAAGATTTCGAAGTACAAAGGGGATCTTCCTTTTCATATAGGAGAGAATTCCAAAAGTCTAAGAAGATGACTTACCCATCTGAAAACTACAAGGGTAAGAACCCTATGACGAAATCATAATGGAGGAGGTATCAGCGTCGAAAGAAAGCAGAGAAGGAGGCTGCAGGAATGGCTAAACCAGAAACCAGTAGTAATGTTTAAACCACGAACCAGAAAGAGGAATTGGAGGATAGAAACTCGTTTGTTTCTCCTGAACAAGCGTCTTCGAAGAAGGACGTAACTAGAGATGATGAAATGACTGATGATTTCAACTCAGGGTCGGAAGCATCTTCTGACGTGATGTGCAACGTTGTGTCAGTACTCCCCAAGGAGTATGACCAGATAATGGAAGTCGAAGATGAGGAAGAGGCTATGGAAGTCAAAACGGCCAGACACAGGCCTGTTTGTTATTATATCATGAACAATGGATACGTGGAAGAACAAAATGCATTTTTTGAAAGGCCAGATGATTCGATGAGAAATCACTTAAAACCCCTGTTCATTAAAGGAAAGGTGGGAAATATAGGGGTAAACAAGATTCTGATTGATGGAGGCACGGCAGTCAATTTGATGCCGCATTACATGCTCAAAAAGATTGGAAAGGATGATTCCGACACCAAACCTCATAACATGGTGTTGTCGAAATACGAAGGTAATGTGGGAACCACCATGGGTGTGATACAAGTAGATCTAACAGTCAGAACCATCACAAGGCTGACAATGTTTATGGTAATTGCCTCAAAGGCAAATTACAACCTGCTATTAGGCAGGGAATGGATACACGACATATGTGTCGTCCCTTCGTCGATGCATCAAAGAATAACAATTTGACGTGTCTACGGGATTGTCAAAAATATAGAGGCTGACCACAGTTACTTTTTGGCTAAAGTAAATCAGGTTGACATGCGAAGCTTTGATAGAAATTTGGCTCATATTGCTCCTTGTAGTCCTGCAACGTTCGACATAACGCCAACCGACAACGCCTTCTGCTCACTATACCTTCATCCCACCCACGGGTTTCAGTGGGATAAAGAGGTAGTTGGAAAATAAAATTATATATTTGGAACCTTACACATCCAGCCAACTGGCTGGGGCAGCGAATTTAGTGACAATGAGTGAGTCACTAGTTCTGAAGAAGATTGAGGCTTATATAGCCGAGAATAAACTTAAAGCGGCCTTAGAGGCCGAAGTAAAGTACATAGTTGTCGAAGCCAATGAGATCGAAGCAGATCAACAAGGTCTTGGAAAGGACTTTGATCCGGATCCACCTGACAAAGATCTGGGAGAATTGCAAAACCAGAGGCTCGACGCGATTTATGACGATGAGCCTTTAGGATTTGAGAATGATCCATTAGCAGCAGACATCAAGATGATGGCACAGGATCCACTCGAAGAAATCAACTTGGGTCGGGGGCAGAAAAAAGACCAACTTACATCAGTGCAAAAGTTAATCCCCAACTCAAGGTTGAAATAGTCCAGTTGCTGAAGGAATTCAAGGATTGTTTCACATGGGACTATGACGAAATGCCCAGTCTGGATAGGAATCTGGTCGAACTAAAGCTACCAATAAAGCCTGGGAGAAAACCTGCTAAGCAAACTCCAAGGCGAGTCGCACCAGAGATCCTCTCAAAGATTAAAGAAGAAGTCGAAAGGCTCCTCAGATGCAAGTTCATTCGCCCGACCAAGTATGTCGAATGGATTGCCAATATAGTTCCAATGATAAAGAAAAATGGCAAACTAAGGGTATGCATAGATTTTCGAGATTTGAATTCTGCTACCCCAAAGGATGTGTATCCTATGCCAGTGGCGGAAATGCTTGTCGATTCTGCCGCATGCCACGAGTACCTTAGTATGCTTGATGGGTACTCTGGTTACAATCAAATTTGTATTGCTGAGGAGACGTTTCAGAAAAGTGTAATGATGATTCTGACGTCACAAAATGTCAAGTCATATGAACAGTCGTTTCGTCGAATTATTCAAGGCGTCGAATTATGGTGTCAAAAAATGCTTTTCCTTCTTTGTCGAAATATGCATTTTTTGGGGGGCAATTTGTAGGCTCCAAATTTCGACGCCTAAATTTCATTCAGGAGATAAAACTTTAAAACGTGCTAGAGCATTTCGACAACGGTTTGTTTCCTATAAAGAGGATCTGTCGAAAATGAGGGATAAGTTGGAATATAAGAGATGGAGATTTTTTCTAAGTGTTAGAACTATTTTGACATAATCCTACGAAGACCTCATTTCGACGGATATTTTGAAATTTAAATGGAGGAGGGAATTTTGATTTGAAAGCAAGACGCGTGGAATGCATCTAAGAGGCGAAGGCATGCAGGATGCCATTTGTCGTCATTAGGAGAAATGGTCGTTGTTGACGGTTATTTAGACTGTATATAAATAGGGAGTCGTAGTGTTAGATTTTCGTGTGTGTATTCAGAATTTGTACAAGTTACTCAAAAATACTCAAAGTACCCGTGTGAGAGAAAAGAGCAAGCATTGAGAAAATGTACGTTTGGAAAAACACCAGTTTCATTCTTTACATTTCAATGAAGTTTTAAGTTATTTATTTGCAATTCTGTCTACATTTATGTAATTTCATTCCTGCACTTTTATTGCGTTTTCGTTATTTCTTTTAAGAACCAAACTTTATCATTTATGTCCAAACCACATCGATTTATGAAAAAATATTGATGAACATAACGAATAAAAGGTTTGATTTCTATACAAATTGTCAAAACTCTTAAAGCACATTGTCCTAGTATTTGTATGGTCGATCCTGAAAGTAGACTAATTTTCACAAATTAGGAGACCAGCGGTTGTTTGCTAATTTTCGAAGCAAACAGGTGGCGACTCTGTTTTTCCGCCGGTTGTTTTTCGCTTTGCGACATACTTGAATCAGAGTTGTATCCTCTAGACAAAGGCTTTGTTTCATGGATTCTCTTGTGACTGTAAGTTCCAACACTTGCTTTATTGGAAAAGAAGATGTAATAGAAGATTTGGTTTTGTTTGTAGCCGTTGAAAATCTCCAACATCTTTATTTCCCTTGGCTATAAAAAGGAGCTGAAGATTTGAAGATCATTAAGAAACAACGATGCAAATACAACTAAGAAATACACGCACTACTTTCAGAAAGGTGAGTCTGTTAAGAGTTTTTACTATTGTGTTGATAAGAATCTTTGTATAAGTGTGTTGTATTATTTAAACACCTCTGATATTTCATCAAGTGTAATTATAAGTTATTCCTTCTCTAAACTATTGTCATACCCTAAATGTGTCCTACCTTTTTTCAAATTTTCATTTGCCTGACTTTATTTTCAGTTTGCATCGCCTGCATAACATATCATCATAAATAATTCTTAAAATGATTAGCCAGAATGAATTCTTGGATATACAGGCAGATCAATTAAATTGTTTCTCAAATATACAAAAAATCATTGGTTGTAAAGTTTCGAATTTAAGCTTGCGGACGTCAGTAATATTGATCTACTATTCGCATAGTTTGATCTCTCGCGCTCGTCTTATTTTTCGACGAATTTCCAGTCACATTTCGATCAGTCTGAGCTTTTTTACCGGTTTCGATTTATTTTCAATTCTGACCAAACACTGTATTTTTTCGAATCGGTTATTCCACGGTGATCATTTTATTGCAGTCAATTTTTTTTGGGTACTTTGACACCCGATTTTCATTCATTTTCGGCCGTTTTATTTTTATCTTTTCGCCAAAATTTGCCCTCTCTTATTTCTAACCGTAACTGGTTTATGTTTTACGTTCATGTGCATTTTCCATTAGGGCATAACCTTAATCATGCATTGCATTGAGCTCTCGAGACATGGGATCACAGTGTCCTTGTGGCTCAGGACTTCTTTTATTCTAAGCAACAAGCATCATAATGCCCTAGCATTTATTTTGCTCGATAATTTGGTACCATACCATTTTTTTTCCAGCAGGATATTTTGATAGTTCACATATTATTCCATGCATTTTTAATATTTTCATTCATCTGACTATATTTTCACTCTGCATCATCTGCATATCATAAAGTATTTCTTTATCTCGCATAGTGCCTAAAATGTCACCCGGAATAATTACTCAGATTTACAGACAGACCGGTCAAACTAAATCTCAATGGTGCGTAAAATCGGTGGACGGAAAATTTTAAAATCGAGCTTGCAGACTTCAATTATATTGTTCTAAGTTTCGCGTAGTTTAACCTGGCATGTTCGTTTTATTTTATTTTTACCAGTTTTCGTCGCATTTTGATCAGTTTGAGCGTTTTAACGGGTCAAAATTTATTTTAAAATCTGACCAAACGTTGTATTTTTCTGAGTCGTATATTTCGTGCTGATCATTTTAGTGTACTCGATTTATTTTTTCGAGCACTCGGGAGTCTGACTTTTATTTATTTGGGATCCGTTTATTTTTACATTTTTTTGTCTAAATATTTAGAATAAATAAATAGGATAATTAGTATTTTATTTTTAATTTTATTTTTAAATGTTTATTTTATTTTGGGTCTAACTAATTATTTAATTTGGGCTTTAAAATGGGCACGAGGGATATTATTGACAATTTAGAGTTAACCCTAATTTGGTCCCTATATATATTGTTGGTTGCTGAATGTTTTGGGGACCAAAAAAAAAAAGGAGAAAAGGAGACCGGAAGGGATACGATAAGAAAAACAAAACACAAAAGCGACAATTTAGTAATTAGTGGCGATTCATTGTGAAAAAGGTTTGATGTCACTGGTTTAGCTTTGATCCTACTTTTTTTCGATTTCATATATATATATATATATATGTATATATATATATATATATGTGTGTGTGTGTGTGTGTGTGTGTGTGTGTGTGGTTAATATACTGATTTCATGTTTTCTGTTTTACCAATTTTATCATCTTCAATTTCTAAACTTATTTAATATTGATTCACTCTAACAAAACTTATGAATGCCAGAGTCTTTACAATCATGCAATTAGAGTACATCTTTGGGAAAGAATATGTTATCTGAATTTTTTACGATTCTATGCATGACGATAACGAACATAATCTCTTAATCTGCCTTATACATCATGATAGCAATAAACGAAAATTAATTTTAAAAAGGGAAATATGATTATTTACAATCTAAATAAATTAACTCACCCAATCATAATAGTTTATAAAAATATCTGTACAAATGTTTTTTCATATAAATATATGGTTAATTCTATGTTTTTATTAGATTATTTGGATTGAATCGTGTCGATACGTTGGTTGCATATTGGTGTGCATGATGCGTGGCATTTGTTTTGGTTGGATTCGGTTGCGATGACCGCATTTTTGCGTTAGCAACATTGTGAGTTTTTATCACATTTAAAATTTCTTTCTTTTGCGTTCCTTCTCATTAAATTTAGATCCGCATAATTTCTATCCCTATTGCGATAACCACGTTGAGTGTAGCAAACTATTGGTCGATCTTATAGGTTTATGTATGGTTCTATGATTGGTTATTGTTGTATTTCAATTTTACACGTGTCAGACGGTTTAGCATAGTAGAAATCCACTTTTAGCGCTTACCTATTCGCGTTTCGATTTGTAATTTGTGATTTTCTTTAATTTTATTATCTCGTGGTTTCTTGATTTGATCTGCGATGACCGCTAATGCAGTAGCAATTTGCTGTTTCAATTTGTATTAATCAATGTCGTTATCTTCGCATCGAATTTGTTGAGGTGGGCTTTGCACTTGTTCGTGAACGTGACTTTGATTCGTGTATTTGCGTCATGATTTTAATCTGTGCACTTTTCTTTTTAATTTATGTTTTGATTCATTTGTTGTGTGATGTTAAAATTGTGTATGCATCTTATTCCCCTTCAGCCTAACTTTAGGCTTCAATACTCTGTATGACAACATTAAGTTAGCTCCCTCCTAACCTCAACTATATGACCATTTGGCATGACAACATCTAGGACCAAGTCTCCCTTAGACTTTCCGGTTTTCTCTTCTCTCTCTTAATGAAAGTAAAATACTTAATAACTACGATGTGTATGGTGCGCCACGAGCCTTAAGCACATGGGAAAAGATGAGCGGATGCATTTCTAACCTCATCTTAGGGTACTTTGTGCACGAGATGCTTGGATCATTAGTGCGAAGTAATCGATCCAATGTCATAGAGTTTAGTGCGATACACGTCACAAACAAAGTCAATTCGCTTCTCTAAAATCCTTGAACAAATCCAAATCATTTTGTCCCTCAGGATGTTTCGTCAAACCTTTTCAGAAAGGGCATGTTACCTCCATTCTACCGCAAACAGGCATCGACCCTAACTGCTGGAACGTGAGCTTTGCATCGCTCATAAAAGACACCAACCAACCCGTGGATGGTCGAACTATGATTGCTCTGACTTCTTCATTCTCGTCTGATTGAGGATACGTAGGCACAAGACGACGAAGTCTTGGCGAGCACCAGTCTCCCATTTTCGTAGTCCACGAACTACGGACGCTCTAATTTACTCATTCTCGTCCGAATGAGGATACGTAGGCACAATACGGCGAAGTCTTGGCGAGCACAATCCCCCCATTCATCCGTAGTCCTCCGAATGAGGATACGTAGGTCACAAAATGTCAAGTCATATGAACAGTCGTTTCGTCGAATTATTCAAGGCGTCGAATTATGGTGTCAAAAAATGCTTTTTCTTCTTTGTCGAAATATGCATTTTTTGGGGGGAAATTTGCAGGCTCCTAATTTTGACGCCTAAATTTCATTCAGGTGATAAAAGTTTAAAACATGCCAGAGCATTTCGACAACGATTTGTTTCCTATAAAGAGGATCTGTCGAAAATGAGGGATAAGTTGGAATAGAAAAGATGGAGATTTTTTCTAAGTGTTAGAACTATTTCGACATAATCCTACGAAGACCTTGTTTCGACGGATATTTTGAAATTTAAACGGAGGAGGGAATTTTGATTTGAAAGCAAGACGCGTGGAATGCATCTAAGAGACGAAGGCATGTAGGATGCCATTTGTCGTCGTTAGGAGAAATGGTCGTTGTTGACGGTTATTTCGTCTGTATATAAATAGGGAGTCGTAGTGTTAGATTTTCGTGTGTGTATTCAGAATTTGTACAAGTTACTCAAAAATACTCAAAGTACCCGTGTGAGAGAAAAGAGTAAGCATTGAGAAAATGTACGTTTGGAAAAACACCAGTTTCATTCTTTACATATCAATGAAGTTTTAAGTTATTTATTTGCAATTCTTTCTACATTTATGCAATTTCATTCCTGCAGTTTTATTACGTTTTCGTTATTTCTTTTAAGAACCAAACTTTATCATTCTTGTCCAAACCACATGGATTTATGAAAAAATAATGATGAACATAACGAATAAAAAGTTTGATTTCTATACAAATTGTCAAAACTCTTAAAGCACATTGCCCTAGTATTTGTATGGTCGATCCTGCAAGTAAACTAATTTTCACAAATTAGGAGACCAGCAGTTGTTTGCTAATTTTCGAAGCAAACAGGTGGCGACTCTATTTTTCCGCCGGTTGTTTTTCACTTTGCGACATACTTGGATCAGAGTTGTATCCTCTGGACAAAGGCTTTGTTTCATGGATACTCTTGTGACTGTAAGTTCCAACACTTGCTTTATTGGAAAAGAAGATGTAATAGAAGATTTGGTTTTGTTTGTAGCCGTTGAAAATCTCCAACATCTTTATTTTCCTTGGCTATAAAAAGGAGCTGAAGATTTGAAGATCATCTAGAAACAACGATGCAAATACAACTAAGAAATACACGCACTACTTTCAGAAAGCTGAGTCTGTTAAGAGTTTTTACTATTTTGTTGATAAGAATCTTTGTAAAAGTGTGTTGTATTATTTGAACACCTCTGATATTTTATCAAGTGTAATTGTAAGTTATTCCTTCTCTAAACTATTGTCATACCCCAAATTTGTCCTACCTTTTTTCAAATTTTCATTTGCCTGACTTTATTTTCAGTTTGCATCGCCTGCATAGCATATCATCATAAACAATTCCTAAAATGATTAGCCAGAATGAATTATTGGATATACAGACAGATCGATTAAATTGTTTCTCAAATATACAAAAAATCATTGGTTGTAAAGTTTCGAATTTAAGCTTGTGGGCGTTAGTAATATTGATCTACTATTCGCATAGTTTGACCTCACGCGCTCGTCTTATTTTTCGACGAATTTTCAGTCACATTTCGATCAGTCTGAGCTTTTTTACCGGTTTCGATTTATTTTCAATTCTGACCAAACACTGTATTTTTCCGAATCGTTTATTCCACGGTGATCATTTTATTGCAGTCAATTTTTTTGGGTACTTTGTCACCCGATTTTCATTCATTCTCGGCCGTTTTATTTTTATCTTTTCGCCAAAATTTTCGGAATATTAAATTAGAATTTTCCATGCTTACATCTTATTTTTATCATGTGCATTTAGAAAAATGTGAATTTTATTTGATTTAATTGGTTTACATGCATTATCCTTATTTTTATTTATTAACCAATTATAATTTAGTACTTTTATTTTAGTTTGTTTAAATAAAATCAGAAAAATCCAAAAAAAATATCTTCCCTACACCATTTGAGAAGACATGTGGCCATGTGGAGGAGAATATGCATAAACCAAACGCGTCCAGCTCATTTCTCTCCGCTGACGCTCACTAAAAGACAAAAAGGGGGACTACTTTCCTCAATTTTTTCGCTAACGGTCAAAAGAAAAGGAGAAAATACTGAGGACTCCCATTCATTAGTGAAAAAATTTTCCTTTTCACGTGAGGACAACCACTCACTCAATTTGTGGACTCACAAATTTCTCTCTCTTGAACCTTTTATCAACCCTCACACTTTTTGGTAACAAGAGAATACTCTCTCTCAAAAGAAGTAGAGTAAGTCTTTAAAATCAAGAAGAACCCAACGTCAACAACGATTCCAGCAACGTTACAGTAGCTCAGATTCGCAGCAGAACTCGACATTTCAAGCGGTATACGAGGCAGCCGATTTTGCGACATAACCAGCGGCAACCATCAAGGTTTAAGTGATGTTTCGAATCGGTACTTTTCCGATTTCATCTTAACTATATGTTATGTCGTATTTCAGATTCATTGGCTTTATTATTTGATACCAATGCTGCATTATTAGTTTGCAATTATATCGATTTCGATTTTATTCGTTACAAGTTTGGTAAATATATCTATTGATCTGAGCTGCTTATATGTATGTTGTGTTCATCAATCGCGATCCAACTACACTTTGTTTAGGCTGAGTTTCGTGTTTTTTATATTGCTGTTGTGGACATGGTTCTGTGAATCTGCTGTGTGGGTTCGCATCAATAATTCTGCATTGCGATAACTTTTGGTTTTGAAATTCCTTTTTGCGTGATGTTGTCGTCAATTAGTGTTGCGATTTCAGTTTCACAAATTCTCATTTATATTTTGTTGACTGATATTGCTGCTTTAAGATGTTATGTCATGTACATTTCATTTCATGATCTAATTTACGATGAATGACATGCTAGCATTGTTTGTTAAGTTTCTGTTTCGATTCGATTTCGTCGAACTTCTGATGATGGTTGCATTTCTAACTTTGCGTCCAAAATTGCTTTCCTTAATCCCTTTATTGTCCAGAGATTCTAGTTGGTGTGTTTGTGTATCTGTTCGCCTTGAAATTTAGTAAACAACCTATGGTCTTCTAATTTGTGGAATTAGTTTACTAACAGGACCGACCACACAAATCCTAGGACACAATGCTTTAAAAATGCTGACAATTTGAGTAAAACTCTAACCTTTTCATCATTGTTTTATTATTGTTCTCACAGTTGGTAATTTTCGACTAACTAAAATAAATAGAACTTGGAATTGGTAAATAACTGGTGAAATGAAAATAACGTGACAAGAATAAAATTTGCAGAATCTTAAAGAGTATTGTAAACAAACTTAAATTTCATAAAGAATTGCAAGTAATAAACTGGTGTTTTTCTCAAACGTACATTTTTTCCATAATGACAAGTTTCTCTCACACGGTTACTTTGAGTAATTTGAATAACTTGTACAATTTTGAAATGCACACACCTTTTTCATACTATGACTACCTATTTATATACAAACCAGACAATTGTCGATAACAACTATTTCCCCTAAATGTGACAAATGGCGTCTTGCATGCTTCCTTGCCTTGGATATGCCTCACACGTCTGATTTCTTCAACTGCATCTCCCTCTCAATTTTGAATTTCAAACTATCTGACGAAATACCTCTCCAACTCAAGTTGTCGAAATAATGAACTTCTTTATTACTTAGAGAAATCCACATCACTTGTTCCAGTTTCCAAACCGTCTTCGACTAACTTTTAATTTAGCATTAAATCTTGAGTCGAAAATATTTCGACCAGCTCCTTCTACTTTTTGTTTTCCAGTCAATCCATTGTCGTCGAAAATAGCAGTCTACAAATTGCCCCCCAATAAATGCGTTTTCGATTATCAATGAGAAAAGCATTTTTTGCCAACATGATTCGACGCCTTCAGTAATTTACCAAATTGACTGTTCCTATGATTGGACACCTATGACGTTAGGATCATAATTACACTTTTCTGAAACGTCTCTTCAGCCCACGTTTCTGACAATTTTCATCATCGCTACCCTAATCCCTAGTAAATCGTGGGCGACCAACTCAACTGCCACCGTTTCAGTCCATCCACTCACAACTGCCACGTGCCCCATGATCTCTCCAAATTAAAAGATTTCTGAATTGTAACTGCTTCAGTCACCTCTTTTTACCATCTATAAATAAGTCAAAAAAACTTCTTTTTTAACCTTTTACGCTTCTTCTTCCTCTTGAGTAAACCCTTTCAACGTTTCTTCCTCTTCTCTGAGTTTCTCTACAACTTTTTTCCTCCAAACATGGCGTCTTCCGCAGCTCCCACAACTTCCAACAAAGCTCTAAAAAACTCTACAGATTTACCACCTGTTCACAAAATCTTTGGCCCAAAGGTGGTGGGAAACCAACAATATGTGCCTGAACCTCCTAATCAAGAAGAAAAAAGGCGCATTTTTAATCCCAGATACTTATCCATGTTCTAATTTCTGGTACATCATATGAAATGCTATGGCCTTTGCCTGATTTAAAATTAGATCCAGTGAAGGTAAAATAATTTTTTTCAGCTTATCACCGTTACAAACCCATAGCTAATGGGGTTAAACCTAGAACTGATAAAGAAAAGGCCATAGATGAGAAATCCATTGTTGATGGCCAAGGCTCACCCTCTGAAGAACCCATAAGCCTAGAATATCCTTTTTCTAATTTAAAGTTGTAATGTTACTTAGCTCTTTGAGGCCTATTGGTTTATCTGTAATGACAATTAAGCCATTTGTTTGGCGAATTTCACCAACTTTTATTATTTCTTTTTGTAACATTATTCCATCGTTATTTTAATTTCCTACAACATGGGTCTATATTTTTTAAATATTTCCCATTTATTTTCAGTACTCTTTTATCCTTTTCTAGTTCCTCAACTTCATATGCGCCATTCGAAAATACTTTAACAATCTGAAAAGGTCCTTCCCACTTGGGGGACCATTTCCCCATTAATCTATCTTTTCGATCCATGGGAAGAATAACTTTCCAGACGAGATCACCAATTGAAAAAGCTTTATTTTTCACCTTTTTATTGTAAGATTTTTCTACTCTTTCCTTTTGCCTTTTCAATAAATCTAGCGCTTTTAACCTTTCTTCATCAAAATCGACTAACTCATCTATCATCATGTTCCAATATGAATCTGATGGAATCTCATGATGTCTTTGAATTCGGGTCGATTGCAAATTTATCTCAACTGGCAAAACTGCGTCATGGCCATACGTTAGTCGAAAAGGAGTTGAATTTGTAGCTTCCTTAGGGGATGTTCGACAAGCCCATAGAATTTGATCCAAAGTCTTGTGCCAATTTTTAGGCTTTTTTCATACATGCTTCTTTATCAAACTGATTATGACTTTATTTGCTGCTTCGACCTGTCCATTGGCCTGAGCGTAATAAGGTGTTGATGTAAGAAGCTTGAACCCCGTTTCCTTCGCAAATGCTTGCATATTCTTACCAGTGAACACAGATCCCTGATTTGTTGTTATTGTTTCTGGGATCCCAAACCTATAAATGATATGTTTCTGGATAAATTCAATTACTGCTTCTTGATCCATATTCACCAAAGGTATGGCTTCGATCCACTTTGTAAAATAATCGACCCCAACCAAAATATATCTCTGGCTTTTTGAAGAGGCCGATCGAATCTCTCCAATTAAGTCCAAAGCCCAACCTCTAAATGGCCAAGGCTTTATTATAGAATGTAATTTGCTTGCAAGAACATGTGGTATCCCTGTGTGTACCTGACATTCTTGGCAACCTTTGGCAAATTTGACGCAATCTTTTAACATAGTTGGCCAATATACTCCTTGTCGGAATAATAGCCATTTCATCTTATGTCCAGCTTGATGTGCGCCACATGCCCCATTATACACATTTGACAAGGCTATGTACGCTTCAGCTTCGCTTAAACACTTCAGCAATATCCCCTCTGGAGTTTTCTTGAATAATTCATTTTCAAAAAGCACATAACTTAAAGCTCGATACTTGACTTTTCGTTCAACCGGTCTATTTGGGTTTTGTAAGTATTCCCTGATAGGTTTCCTCCAATCTTCAACCCTTGAATCATCCACGTTAAAAATCTCAAAGTTTTCTTCATCAGCGTATCCTAGCTTTATTGTCTCCAGATCTGATGGGGATAACCTAGTTGATACGACTCTTCCTCTTACTTCGATGGCTTTCTGCAATTTCTCTTTGGACACTTTGTATCCGGAGGCTATTTGTGCTAAATCATTTGCCTCCTGGTTTTCTATTCGAGGAATATGTCGAACTGTAACCATATCGAACTTCTTCAATAGTCGATTAGCTACTACGAAGTACATGATCAAATTTTCTTTGACACACTTGTACTCCTTGGTTATTTGCTTTACTACTAACTCAGAGTCTCCCATTATTTCAACTCTAGTTGCCCCCAATTCCAATAAAATTTCAAGTCCTACTATTAAAGCTTCGTATTCGGCTTCGTTATTTGAACATAGTCCTTCGACTTTATACTTGAATTTTGTTGGAATTCTTTTAGGAGAAATAATCAAAACTCCTACACCAGTTCCATTATGACTAGAACCATCGAAATATAACTTCCATGGCTCTATTTCGACATAGTCCACAGACTCTTCGTTTATGGCATGGTCGACTATAAAATCAGCCACCACTTGTCCTTTGACAACTTTTAATGGTAAGTATACACATAAACACAACTTTCCGATCACACTATATCTAGTTTCTGCATCATTTAAGACTCTACTGAGGTAATAAATGGCTCTTTCGACACCATTTTCATCCTCTTGGGCTAACATACTCCCTATTGTCTTATCTGACGCGGCTATGTACAGCCTCATACTTCTACTTCTACAAGGTGACATCAAAATAGGGGGATGCGTCAAGTATTCCTTGATTTTGTCGAAGGCATCTTGTTGCTCTTGCTCCCATGCAAAGTTTTCCCTTTTTAGTCAAAGTAGAGGAGAGAAGGCTTGCGTCTTCCCACTAAGGTTGGAGATGAACCTTCTGAGAAAATTAATCTTCCCAAGTAAAGACTGCAATTTCTTCTTTGTTGATGGCGCTTTCGCCTCCATTATTGCTTTGGCCTTGTTTTGGTTTATTTCGATCCCCTTCTTGTGGACCACAAAACCTAGGAAGTCTCCCGCCTGCACACCAAACGCACATTTGAGAGGATTCATTTTTAGACCATACTTCCTCATCCTTTCAAAGGACTATCGAAGGTGGTCAATGTGACTTTCTCCTGAAATAGACTTAATAACAATGCCATCAATATAAATCTGCATAAAAGTCTCAATGAAATCGTGAAAAATCGAATTCATTGCTCGCTGATAAGTTGCTCCAGCATTTTTCAAGCCAAAAGGCATCACCACCCATTCGTAGGTGCCTAAGGCTCCAGGACATCGAAATGTTGTCTTAGGAACATCCTCTTCTGCGATAAAAATCTGGTTATAACCAGAGTATCCATCAAGCATACTCAGGTATTCATGGCCTGCGGCAGAATCAACAAGCATTTCCGCCACTGGCATAAGATATTCATCCTTTGGGGTAGCTGAATTCAAGTCTCGAAAATCAATGCATACGCTTAACTCGCCATTTTTCTTTATTATTGGAACTATGTTAGCAATCCATTCGACATACCTGGTCGTACGGATGAATTTACATTTGAGAAGCCTTTCGACTTCCTCTTTGATCTTCGACAGGATCTCTGGGGCAAAACTCCTTGGTGTTTGCTTCACGGGCTTCCTCCCAGGCATTATGGGCAGCTGCAATTCGACAAAACTCCTGTCTAGGCCAGGCATTTCATCATAGTCCCACGCAAAACAATCTCTAAACTCTTTCAGCAGCTGGACTATTTCGACTTTGAGATGGGGATCAACTTTTGCACTTATGTTGGTTGGCCTTTTTTCTGCCCTCAATCCCAAGTCGATTTCTTCAAGCGGGTCCTGCGCCACTATCTTCATATTTGTTGACAATGGATCCTTTTCGAAGCCCAAAGGCTCATCGTCGTAAATGGCATTAAGCCTTTGATTCTGCCATTCGCCCAATTCTCCATTGAGCGGACTTTCATCAAAGTCCTTGTGAGGACATTGTTGGTCATCTTTGACCTAATTGGCTTCGACAACCATGTACTTCACTTCGGCCTCTAGAGCCGCTTTGAGTTTGTTCTCGGCTATATAAGTCGCGATCTTTTCGAGCGCTAGTGACTCACTCATTGTCACTGAACTCGCTACCCCAGCCAGTTGGCTGTATGTGTGCAGTTCTGAAGATGTAATTTGCCTCACCAACCACCTCCCTATCTCATTGGAACCCATGTGTGGGATGGAGGTATAACGAACAGAAAGCATTATCAGTTGCTGTCAGGTCGAATGTGGCTAGACTGCAAGGAGCAATGTGGGCCAAGTTTCTGTCAAAACTTTGGCGATCAACGTGGTTTACATCAGCTAGAAAATAGCTCTGATCAGCCTCTATGTTCTCCACTATTCCATCAACGCGCCAGATTGTTATCCTCTGATGCATTGACGAAGGAACGACACCTATGCCGTGTATCCATTCTCTCCCCAGAAGGAGATTGTAATTTGCCTTTGAAGCTATCACCATAAACATCGTCGGCCTAGTAATTATTCCGACTGTCAAATCTACCTGTATTACACCCATTGTTGTCCCTACTTTTCCTTCATAGTTCGACAAAACCATGTTGTGGGGCTTGGTGTCTGAATCGTCTTTGCCAATATTTTTCAACATGTAGTGCGGCATTAGATTTACTGCCGCTCCTCCATCGACTAGGATTTTGTTTACTCCCACATTTCCCACCTTTCCTTTTATGAATAAATGTTTAACGTGGCTTCGCATGGAGTTGTCTGGCCTTTCAAAAAACGCGTTTTGTTCCTCAACGCATCTGTTATTCATTATATAGTAGCACACTGGTTTGTGCCTTGTGGTTTCACTTTCCATGACTTCCTCTTCCTCTTCAACCTCCATCACCTGATCGTACTCCCTAGGGAGCACTGAGACTACGTTGCACATAACATCGAAGGACACCTCTGATTCTGAGTTGAAGTCATCAGTCATTTCGTCACCTCTGTTTATATCTTCTTTCGATGAAACTTGTTCAGGTACACTGTGTTGTTCATTATCTATGGACTCCTCTCTCTGACTCACAGTTTGGATGTTGCTGCTAGTTTTTGCCTTGCTTTTTTCTGCAGCCTCTCTCTCCGCCTTCTTTCGCCTTTGAAACCTGTTCCATTGAGATTTCGACATTAGGTTCTTACCCTTATGATTCTCTGAAGGGTAAGGCATTCTCCTGGGCTTCTCACTTTCTTTCTTCCATGTCAACGAGGAGCCCCTTTGCACCTCAAAGTTCTTCCATTTCTTCTGGCCCTGAGCCTGGCGAATTGGTTGAACCCACTTATCATTTGGGACTTTGTTTGTAGGTTTGAAGGTGTTTGGATACCTTCCTCCCAGCCTTTGCTTATTCTGATCTCCCCTTCTAGGGTCGAATCTCTCATTTCTTGAAGATGGTACTTCCCCCCAATTTCCTCTCCTTTTAGCCCTCTCGATTCCTTCCAAGTTTTCTGCTGCCTTCTTGTCGAAGACAGCGCTACAGCGAGGGCATAATATCACCTCAGATCTTTTCTTCTGGCATCTTTGAATAAACTCTACCAAATTCTCTTCTTCTTTTGGGTATGCCACCCTCTGGTACTCTTCTCATTGACGTTCCTCGTCGATTTGCACTGGGACTTTCTGGGATACTTCCACCATGTTCACATTGGCGGTTGGCTCAGTCGCAATGCTCAATTTGTTCATTCTCATACTGAATCCTTCGTCAACCTCATGTTTCTTCTTAGCTAGGTTGAAATCTTCATGATCACCTTTTGTGTGAATCTTCAAAGGCAAGCCTTTGACATCATGTTGGCAGCAAAACTCGACCGCTTTCTCCTTAGGGTCTTCCATTATCTGTTGAAGAATCCCTACAACAACTGGTTTGCAGGAACCTTCAGTAGTCCATCTGTTGGTTTGGGTGAAGCCATCAGCAGCTTCATCTTTGACTTTGTCGAAAACTTCAGCAATTTCTGTATTAATGTTGTTGAGGCCCTCAGTGGCCTTGTTGTTAATGTCACTGAAGCCTTCAGTAGCTTCACTGTTGATGCAGTTTTCTATAATTCCTTCATCAAGGTGTTCTGTAACCTTGATCATCACCGGCTGGTTTATGAAGTCATTGGAGACCTCTTCGACATCACTTTCATCAGTGGGGATCTCAATGATCTCCACCATATTTACATTGTTGTCGAAGCCTTCAGTGGCCTCGATCATCTCAAAGTTGTAGTCGAAACCTTCTTCAGCCTCCACCATGTTCATTGTGAATGGTTCAGCATAATGGGCTTCTGCCACCTGCATTGGATTAGAATTAATTTTCATCTGCGACTTTGATTTGTCGTCGAATTTGAGTCTTCCATCGCGAATTGCATTCTGCACCAAATCCCTGAAAAGGAAACATTGAGACATTTTATGACCCAAGAAATTATGGTACTTACAAAAACCTCTCTTCTTTTGTTGTTCTAGAGGAGGCACTTTAGTACCAGGTGGCACTATCAGTTGGCCATCCTTGACTAATAAATAGAATATTTCGTCACACTTGGTTACATCGAACGTATAAGTCCTTTTGGGGAACTTATCATTCTTTTCAGACTTGACTGGGTCCTTCCCGTTTGACGGAGCCAAAACTTTACAAGCATATGGCGGACCCTGTTTCAGTTTTGCTAAATCAATTTCCTGCTCGTCGAAATTTGGTGATTCACTTTCGTCCTCATTTTGACACACTCCGACATAAGCCACTCTCTCTTTTTTATTCTTATTGGCTCTAGCTTTTTCAGCCTTTAGTCTTTCGACCTGTCTAACTCTATCAACCAATTGGGCCATGTCTCTCAAATATTGTGTGTCTAATTTCTTTCTAATCGGATAATCAAGGCCACCTGCGGCCATTTCGACCAACTCATGTTCAGGTACTTGTGTGAAACATCTTGCCTTAAGCAACCTAAACCTATTCAAGTAATCATCAATTGGCTCAGAGAATTTTCTCTTGACGCTAGCCAATTCCTTCAAACTTATCTTTGTTTGTCCCATATAAAACTGTTCATGGAACAATCTCTCCAACTGGGTCCATGTATGGACCGAACCTGCAGGCAAAGATGTAAACTAAGTAAAAGCATTTTTCGTCAGAGAACTCGGAAAATATTTTATCTTCAAGTTCTCATTGTGCGTTATTTCGCCTGCTTCGATCAAGTAAGGGGACACATGTTCGACTGTTGATTCACTCGTGTCCCCTGAAAACTTAGTGAACTTGGGGACTTTCCATCTTGGGGGTAAATCTTCCTGCAATATATATTCAGATAATGGTGATGTGTAACTAGGCCTCTGTAGTCCTACATTTACCCCATTTCGAGCCATTATTCTTTTGACCATGACTGCTAAATTGTTTTCTGCTGGCATGTTATTACAACGTATTCGTTGCACAACATCATCAGGATTTTGATCCCTATTTACTAACACCCTCATAGGTTCTTGCGGAACATGAATTTCGACCCGGGGTGGTTCGACCACTACTTCTTGGTCTCTAGGGTTCGCTTGAGGAACATTTATTTGTCTTTGGTTTATTGTAGGTTCCTCTTCGACGACTATCCTTGGATTCTGGACTACCTGCTCTCTTTGAGTGGGTTGGGGAACGCCAAAAAAATCGGCAATACGCGCCATTTGCGCTGCCAATTGTTGGTTCGTTTGAGTGCTATTTTGAATCAATGGGTTAAATACAACCCCCATTTGTTGAGTCAACATCTGAACCATGTCATGGTTACTCTCATCTATTTGTTGCCTAATCACTTGCGCAGAATTATTAGTGATACTTGGCATATAGGTTTGATACCCTGTTGCCAAAGGCTGACTCATTCTCCCTATATGGTTTGCGCCAGATCCTGATCCTTGCAAAGGCGAAGTTACATTAATCATGGGATCTGTATATATTGGTGACACATTATGTAAACTTGTCATCACCGTAGTTGGCATTCCATATGGTTGATCTCGGTTTAATGGAGGCATCGTAAAACCAGACACAAAAGGCATGTACGTGCTTCCTGGAGGAGGGGGTGTCATTTGTTGCATTTGAGACCCCATAGTAGAAAAACTTGGCGCATTTTTGGGATCGAATGCGCAGGTGTCGAACCCGCTGTTGATTGCATAGCCTCTGATACTGATATTGAGGTCGTATTGCCCCCAGTCAAAGGATTAGGGGGGTGGTACTTCATTATTCGTAGGATTCTGGTTGTTAGGCGGATTTGGATTCGCCATTCTGCATACTCGTCTCGTTCTGAGTCTTTCTTCGTTATTTTCGGCAATCTTACCGCTCCTTAATTTCATACAACAAAACGAAGACGACTTCAAAGGAAAAGAAAATTTAAAAATAAAGGTTTAAAAAAATTTGTCAAAACGCACAAGGTCCCACTGGGCGTGCCAATTTGTTCGCCTTGAAATTTAGCAAACAACCTCTGGTCTTCTAATTTGTGGAATTAGTTTACTAACAGGACCAACCACACAAATCCTAGGACACAGTGTTTTAAAAATGCTAACAATTTGAGTAAAACTCTAACCTTTTCATCATTGTTTTATTATTGTTCTCACAGTTGGTAATTTTCGACTAACTAAAATAAATAGAACTTGGAATTGGTAAATAACCGGTGAAATAAAAGTAACGTGACAAGAATAAAATTTGCAGAATCTTAAAGAGTATTGTAAACAAACTTAAATTTCATAAAGAAATTCAAGTAATAAACTGGTGTTTTTCTCAAACGTACATTTTTTCCATAATGACTCGTTTCTCTCACACGGTTACTTTGAGTAATTTGAATAACTATTACAATTTTGAAATGCACACACCTTTTTCATACTATGACTACCTATTTACATACAAACCAAACAACTGTCGATAACAACTATTTCCCCTAAATGTGACAAACGACGTCTTGCATGCTTCCTTGCCTTGGATATGCCCCACGCGTCTGATTTCTTCAACTGCATCTCCCTCTCAATTTTGAATTTCAAACTATCTGACGAAATACCTCTCCAACTCAAGTTGTCGAAATAATGAACTTCTTTATTACTTAGAGAAATTCACATCACTTGTTCCAGTTTCCAAATCGTCTTCGACTAGCTTTTAATTTAGCATCAAATCTTGAGTCGAAAATATTCAACCAACTCCTTCTACTTTTTGTTTTCCAGTCAATCCATTGTCGTCGAAAATAGCAGTCTACATTATCATGTTTGAATCATATGGAAAAAGTGACCAAGGTGCTTAAACTTGATTAAGGCTGTAGCTTCTAACTTCTATTGCCTTTGCTGTAATTTTAAAGTTGAAGGAACACTTCTTGTTTCAATTTCAATCAATTCGATTCCGTGGATTTATGCTGGCTTTTATTCTGTCGGTTCCTGTTTCGATACGTTGCATTTTAGTTTTGAATTTCTTTGTTATTACGTTGAATGTTTAATATGTGTTGGCTGTGCTTTCATTGCGTTTTGTGCTT
Source organism: Lathyrus tuberosus (assembly GCA_022829125.1). Taxonomy (NCBI): domain Eukaryota; kingdom Viridiplantae; phylum Streptophyta; class Magnoliopsida; order Fabales; family Fabaceae; genus Lathyrus; species Lathyrus tuberosus. The sequence continues at coordinate 4,457,704 of JALAZF010000124.1, read as the reverse complement.
GCACATACGGTAATGCTGTATTTTGTTAGTGCGTTACGATGTTGAGATTTCGCATGTTGTTTCTCTTTTGAATAGGTTTTAAACACACACATCATGTTGGTTACGAATTGCTTTGACGAAAATCTGCGTGCGTGGTGTAGCATGTGTGGACCGTGTAGAATTATGCCATGCTTTTATGGTGTTCCATCCTGCTAGTTGGAAGATTATGATAAGGTGTAGCCGGTTTTGGTCATGTGCATTGAGTAGCACAACTTGTTTTGATGTGTTGATTATTCATTGTGTGTTGTTTTAAAAACTATTATAAGGATGAGGAGAATAAACCATGTCGAGTGTTGTTGTTACTTGCATTATTCGTGTCGTGCGGTTCACTTGAGCTATGCGAGTATCATATTTCCTTCTTTTGGAGAAGATGAACAGTGGCATGTCGTGTTTTAAATTTTACTTTTTTTTTTCTTCCTGAATACGTATGGAGGGAAGGGTGAAAAGTCAACATCACCTAGTTTTTTTCTCTTTTTATTATTATTTTCATTTGCTTCGTTTTTTTAACTTTGGCTAAAATACAGTTTTGGTCCCCCTGTTTTTCAAAATTCACAGTTTTGGTCCCCCTGTTTTTTTTTTTAACAGTTTTGGTCCCCCACCCCAATTTTGGCCCAAAAAAAGTGATGAACAGTAACTTGTCCGTACATGAACAGTACACGTCCGTACATGAACAGTGAGGGGTGGGGGACCAAAACTGTTAAAAAAAAAAACAGGGGGACCAAAACTGTGAATTTTGAAAAACAGGGGGACCAAAACTGTATTTTAGTCTTTAACTTTTTGTTAAGTTAAGATTTTGGGCCAAGATATTACTTTGTCTATAAGCCCATTGATATGTGTATATGTTTTTTTTTCCTATTAAAGTTTTTGTTCAATTGTACTAACATATGTGTTGGATATTGAAGTCATCACTATTTTGTTCCTATGTAATTTGAAACTTTGCAAATAAATTTCTATTGTTGATATTCGTTTTTTATTTTAATTGGACTTTGATCTTTGGATTCGGTAACTTGATACAGTTATGCCACAAAATAATTCTTACAAATCAATGGAAATTTTCGCCGCATTATGACCCTTGTGTATGACATTCCTCATGTTGTCATTACACACAAACCGACTTTGGAGCACATTGTGACAAACTCGATTCGATTTATTTTATGTGCTCGCTTTCGTGTTATTTCTTCCCCATTCGAAAAAATGCACCTCATTCAAATAAAATGTAATAATCTTATCGCTTTTGTCTTGATTATGCTTTAGTGCTTTAAACCTTTTTCAAAAGAAATAATTCTCGATTGATCGATCCATCTTTTTCACCTTTGTAAGTCGATCGCTTTTTTAAGCATCGCAATCAACCTCATGGTAACCATACACAAAATTCATAGCTTACTCCTGGACTTTCTTACAGTGAGACCTATTCAATTACTTCTAGTTGGTCGTTTAGAAGACTAGCCCACACTTTGCTAGTGCACACGATTAAAATTCAATTCGATTCCTTTCCTTTACTTGTTTATTTATATTTTGTCTTTGCATGATGATTAAATTACGAAACCCTAAAGTACTTGATCCAAATATCAAGCCCTACCCCAACTCTTGTAAGTCGATTGCCTTGTGCATCGCCATCGACCTTACCTTACACAATTAAGACCTCCTTACCATTTAGTTCAAACCCTTAAATATTTCGCGTGCAACTTTAAACCTCGATCAACAATTGAGTATTTTCTTCAAATCAAGCTAAAACACCTAATCATACTTAACACTATTTCTTAAAAGATGCAAAGGAGGGGTTTGGAGCCTTCAATTCTTCTCCTTGGTTGTTTAGGTGGGAGTTGCCTTTCTCGTTGCCTAAACAATTGTCATTTATAAAAAACTTCTATTTCGATAAGATTCAAATAATTTTTTTAATCACTTAAATGAATAAGGGGTGTAGAGCCTTCTATATCTCTTCCCGAGTGCTTGGGATACGAGGAGACTTCGTCGGTTGTTCCTAGCACTCGTCGTTCATTAAAACACTTAATTCATACTCAAATACTTTTTGCAAAGAACATTTTTTAAATCCCTTCTTCCGCGCAAATAAACTAGTGCTTCAGTCTCCCCTAGCGAGTAGACAAGCCAAAGTTTAGCAGTTAGAATGCGACCTAAACACTTGTTCGCTTAAAAAACACCAACCAACTGTAGTCCTACGAACTACGATTGCTCTGGCTTCCTCATTGCACTATGAGGGTACGTAGGCATACGATTGCGAGATCCTAGCGATCTACCTTTTTTCTTTTTACCTCAAACCTTTTCCCGTAGTCCCACGAACTACGAACGCTCTGATTCTTCATTTTTTCAAATGAAAGATACGTAGGCACAAGGGCCCGAATCCTTAGCGAGCACCTTAATAAAAAAAATACTCATTTTCCCCTTTAGAAATGAATAATTTATTCATTACTCCCTTAGAAGAAAATAAACAAACTTAGCTAACTTTTCTCACGAATCGAATTAAGAGGTTCCCGTTGAGTACAACGGACGTAGGGGGTGCTAGTACCTTCCTCTTACATAATCGACTCCCGAACCTAGAATTTGATTGTGATGGCCATTTTCTTATCCCTAAAGGTTTTATCGATATTTTCCTATTCCTTCCTTGGAATGAATAAAGTTCGGTGGCGACTCTGTTCGAACATTTTTTCCGCGTCCATCGCAATGATCGTATTTTTCGAGGTACGACAACTATCTGCTTAGATTAAAGTCTCTTGTTGTAGGCTTGAGCAAGGTAAAGTCTTAGACACGAGCTCTAAGCAAGGTAGAGTTTTAGACACGAGGTCTAAGCAAAGGAAAGTCTTAATTAGAGCCTGGTTAAGCAAGGGAAAGTTTTAAACACGAGCTCTAAGCAAGGTGAAGTGTTAGGCAGATGGTCCAAGCAAGAGAAGTCTCGGTCATGAGCTGATTGAGAAGAGTGAAGTCTTAGACACGAGCTCTAAGCAAGTGAAGTCTTGGACAAATGGTCTGAGCAAAAAGAAAAGTCTTATGCAAGTGTGTATAAGCAAGTGTAATATGGTTAATTATAGTGGAAAATCTCTTGCTTGGCAAGGGATCTTGAGTACTCTCAGTTGGGTGAGGAACCAAGATAACTACTGTGTGTTCTTTGTTATTTTTACTTTACTTTTGTCTCTATTTCTGCTGGACCTTATCAGATTCTGAACTCAGTTTTTAGAATCTGGACTCTGGTTCAGAAGTAAATCTAATTTTTGCAAAACACAATTCAACCCCCCTTCTTGTGTATTTTTCTAACCTTAAGTTGGCATCAGAGCAAGGTTTATACGTAAAACTTAACAGTGGTACAATCAAAGATCCAACGAGAAAAATATGGATCCTGAGGTTACTACTCCTAGTACCCCAAGGGGGATTCCCTATGATTACAATAGCTCTGAGAGAAATCATTATACTGCTAAACCTCCTAAATTCAGTGGTGACTCTACTGAATTTGAATGGTGGAAAAGCAAGATGTACGCATATATCATTGGACTCGATGATGAGCTATAGGATATTCTAGAGGATGGTATTGACATTTCTGTAGACAGTGTTGGTATGGTTGCTGACAGAAAAACTCTGACTTCTGCTCAAAAGAAAATCTACAGAAAACATCATAGAGTCAGAGGTATTTTGGTTGATGCACGTCCACATGCTGAGTATTTGAAAATCATTAATAAGTCTTCTGCAAAGACAATCTTTGAATCGATGTGTTCTATTTATCAAGAAAATCAACAAATCATAGAAGCCAAAGCTGGCTTGTTGATACAAAAGTATGAGTTATTCAAAATGAAGGAAAATAAGGATATTGAAACCATGTTCTCCAAGTTTCAGGTTCTTGTCTCAGGCCTTCAAGTGCTGAACAAAAGCTACTCAACAGCTGATCATGTGAAGAAAATTCTAAGAATTCTCCATCAGAAGTTTAGACCTAAAGTAACAGCTAATCAGGAAGCTAAAGATCTGAATACGCTGTCTCTTGAAAGTCTAATCAGCAATCTTCAAAGTCATGAGATGGAAATCAATGGAGATGAAACTTATAAAAAGCTTAAGTCTCTCGCATTGAGATCTGTCTCTGAAAAATCTGGTGACAAGTCCATAAGATCTTCTAAAAACAGTAAAGCTGATGAATCGTCTGAAGAAGAATTTGATGGAAGATCTGATGATGAAGACATGGCATGCTTCATCAGAGGAATTCAACAAATGGCCAGAAGAAGCAGAAGATTTCCTAAAAGTAACAAAAGGATCAACTTCAAAGATGAAGACAGAATCTGCTACAATTGCAACAAATCAGGTCATTTCAGGAGTTATTGTCCTGAACTTCTGAACGAATATCAGAGAAAAGGAAGTTATCAGAAGGATAATTTCAGAAACAGGATAAAAAATAATTTCATGGTAACATGGGAAAAACTAGATGAAGAAGAGTCATAAAAGGAAGATAATGCTAATTTAGCACTGATGGCTCACTCATCTGATGAATGACTTATATCTGAGTCTGAAAATGAACATGAGGTATTCTCTTACTCTAACTTTATTTCACGTGCTAACAATCTTCTAGATCATTGTATGAATCAAACTAGTGAGATTAAGATCCTTAAAAGAGATAACTCCGTGTTAAGAGAATAATTAAAAGAAGTCAATATATCTCAAAATGAGTGTTCATCTATGGGTAAACATGATCAAGCTTTTCATAAATTTATTACATCTGGCATTGATCGTACCAAACTTGCATCTATGGTTTATGGAGTCGGAAAATATAATAAATAAGGATTAGGATATGATGAAGGTTGCTAGTGCTAATGACTCTTCAAAAGTGCTTAAAGATTTCTGCTCATCTAGTATTGCTCAAACTGTGTTAAGTAACCATTTTGTCCCTGCTGCTAAAGCAATGAATTCAACTGGACATATTAATCAGAAGTTTAAAGACATTGTTATAGGAGAACCTGATAAATCAGATGTTTTGATAACATCAATGTTCAAAACTTCTGAATTACAGGATAAGTTTAATCCTGCTGATAAGGTTAAGAATAACTCCAGTCAAAACTCTTTGAAGCAAAATGATTGGAGTAAAGCTTAACCTTCTCACAAAGTAAGAGGACAAAATAAGAGAAAAACTGTTAAAACCAACCCGAAAGGACCCATACGTGTATGGGTACCTAAATCTCAAATAATCTTTGCTGCAGATATGCCCAAAAGAACAGATGGAATGCCAATCCTGGTACTTAGGTAGTGGCTGCTCACGGCATATGACAGGAGAAAGGCGTATGTTTCAAACCCTGAATCTGAAAGAGGAAGGAAATGTGGGTTTTGGAGGTGGCCAGAAGGGAAGGATCATCAGATCAGGTACCATAGGTAATTCTCAAACTCTTATTAATAAGGTATGGCTTGTAGATGGCCTGAAACATAATCTACTAAGTATAATCCAGTTGTGTGATGATGGTTGCAATGTATTGTTTGACAAGGACTTCTGTTTTGTTGTCAATTCTGATAAAATTGTAGTATTCAACGGGAAAAGAAAAGGGAATGTTTATAAAATGAATCTTTCTGAATTGGCTGTTCAGAAGGTCTTATGCCTAATGACAATGAGTGATAAAAAATGGGTCTGGAACAAAAGGTTAGGTCATGCTAACTATATATTAATCTCTAAACTTTCCAAGCTAAAACTTGTGAAATGGCTTCCAGATATTGATTATCACTCAGATGCTCTCTATGGAGCATGTCAAGTTGGAAAAATTGTAAAAACTCATTTTAAGAACAAAAAGATTATCTCTTCTTCTAGACCATTGGAATTTCTTCACATTGATTTAATTGGTCCTATTGGGACTGATTCAATCAATGGAAACAAATATGGTTTGGTCATAGTTGGTGATTTTAGCATATGGACTTGGGTGAAGTTTCTCAAATGTAAAGATGAAACATATGAAGTGTTTAGCACCTTCTGCAATCAAGTACAGTCTGAGAAATAATTGAAAATTCTAAAGGTCAGAAGTGACCATGGGGGTGAGTTTGAAAATGAATCATTTGAATCCTTTTGTGAAAAATATGGAATTATCCATGAGTTCTCTTCTCCCATAACTCCATAGAAAAATGGAGTTGTTGAGAGAAAGGACAGATCTCTGCAAGAAATGGCAAGGACAATGATTCATGAGAATAAACTCCCATATGAATTATTTCAAGGTATAAGACATAGTATCTCTTATTTTCATCAATTCGGGTGTACTTGTTACATCCTGAATAAGAAGGTCTACCTAAATAAATTTGATACTAAAGCTCAACACAGTGTCTTTTTAGGATACGCTGAACGCTCAAAAACATACAGAGTGTATAACTCTGAAACTAGAATGGTTGAAGAGTCTATGCACGTTAAATTTGATGACAATTTACCTGACCATAACAAGTTAGAGTATGTAGTTCAAAATGATTTCTCTGCAGGATTTCAGAATCACGAAGAACAATCTGTGGTCAATGTCCCTAAAGAAAAAATGTAGTGAATAATGATCAAGAATCTGTCACTATATCTGAAGCTATACCAGAAGCTATGGAAACTAGAGTTACTCCAACTGGTCCTACTTCTACTAATTCACTGATTGCTCATAATGGCTCAGAAGCCTCTGTTTAACCCAAGAGATCGTTTAAGTATAAAGCATCTCATCCAGAAGAATTAATCATTGGTAATAAGGAAGAGCCATTGAGAACCAGATCTCCTTGCAGAAATGATCACTCAATGATTAGACTTATTTCACTAACTGAGCCTTATTCTGTTGATGGTGCCTTAACTGATAATTGTTGGATCGTGACTATGTAAGATGAACTAAATCAGTTTCAAAGAAATGATGTGTGGGATCTTGTTCCAAGACCACAAGAGAAAAACATCATTGGGACCAAGTGGGTCTTCGGAAACAAACTTAATGAATTTGGTGAAGTTGTTAGAAATAAAGCTAGACTTGTGGCTCATGGCTATAGTCAGCAAGAGGGAATAGACTTCTTTGAAACTTTTGCTCCTGTTGCAAGGTTAGAAGCCATAAGACTACTTCTCTCATATGCCATCAACCATGATATAATTCTCTATCAAATGGATGTGAAAAGTGCTTTTCTAAATGGAGTTATTACTGAAGAAGTGTATGTCAAATAACCTCCAGGATTTGTTGATTCATATCATCCAGAGCATGTCTACAAGCTTAAAAAATCACTATATGGTCTTAAACAAGCTCCAAGATATTGGTATGAAAGATTGAGTAATTTTTTTTCTTGAAAATGGTTTTGTTAAAGGAAAGGATGGCACTACACATTTCAGGAAAACTTTGAAAGAAGAAATCTTGATTGTTCAAATTTATGTTGATGATATAATTTTTGGTTCCACTAATGCATCTCTTTGTCAAGAGTTTTCCAAGATTATGCAGGCCGAATTTGAGATGAGCATGATGGGTGAATTAAAATACTTTCGTGGTATTGAGATCAATCAGAAGTATGAAGGTATTTACATTCACCAGTCTAAGTATACAAAGGAGCTCTTGAAAAAATTCAATCTAGATGATTGCAAAGTCATGTCCACTCCTATTCATCCTACATGTAACCTTGGTACTGAATATTGCAGTTCCAAAGTGGATCCAACAAAATATCGAGGTATGATAGGTTCCTTACTCTATTTCACTGCTTCTAGACCTGATATCTTGTTCAGTGTATGTTTATGTGCAAGGTTCCAAGCAGATCCTAGAGAGACTTACTTAACTGCTGTTAAGAGAATCTTTAGGTATCTGAAAGGAACATTAAATCTTGGACTTCTTTATAAAAAGTCCTTAGATTATAAACTGATTAGATTCTGCGATGCTGACTATGCTAGAGATAGAATCAAAAGGAAGTCCACTAGTGGTTCCTGTCAATTTATAGGTGAAAACCTTATCTCTTGGGGTAGCAGAAGACAAACAACTGTTGCTTTGTCTACAGCAGAAGCAGAATAAATCTCAGCTGCTAATTGTTGCACTCAACTACTCTAGATGAAATATCAACTTGAAGTCTATCAGACTTTTGGAAACAAAATTCCAATCGTCTGTGATAATACTGCTGTTATGAATCTAACAAAGAATCCAATTCAGCATTCTAGAACCAAGCATATTAAAATCAAATATCACTTTATAAGGGATTATGTTCAGAAGGGTGTAATAAATATCCAGTTCATTGATTTTGAACATCAATGGGCTGATATATTTACAAAATCCTGGCCATTAATCAATTTGATTTCATCAAGAAAAATTTAAACATGGTTTATGTCGTAGAATAAATACTTGTTCTATGAATGGCGTATTGGAATATTCGTTGGAATCTGTTAGTAGTCAATTGAATTACTTCTGATAGTTTCTTAAGTATGGTCTTTAAGTCTGAATAGGGGTTACAAGATATCTATCTTCCTTGACTGCTTTATTTAAAGCATACAATGATAAGTTAATTCTTTGCTATGTGCTTTGAGTTAACTATTGGACTATTCCTTGAGTTCTAATAAAATAAAATCCTTGTTCTAATACTTTAATTTTCTGAATCTGCTCTAAAAAGTTTGGTTCATTAAAAAGGAGTATTCTGACAAAGATTTTAACTTGTTTTTATTCAGACTTAGGGTTGTCCAAACATTTTAATACGTACTTGCTTATATTCTAGCATTTTATGTGTTATGTTGCTAAGCTGTTTTTTTTTCTTCTCTCATGGATTATTTTCTACATAAGATAATTATGAGAATTCTCTATTCTCATCTAAATACTTCTTCAAAATGTCCTCTTAGTTCATTAAAGAAGATTTTTTTTTTATCTAGATTTTCTAAAGAAATTTACAGTTGATTTCAACGAATTGATGACGAATAATGCTTCACAATTTATTTCAAATTTTGTGAAAGACTTTTGGGCCAATGCTCATATTCATCAGAATGAGTAAAATGATTGTCTGATTCTGTTTGTTATAACAGCTCAGAAAATGATTCACACATCATCTATGGTAACAAAGGCCCTTCTGAGAGTTCTTCTACTCTTTCTCCTATGGCAAAAGTCTGGTATAATTTTTTGGTGAACATTCTAAGGCCTAGAGTATAGGGGACAAAATGACTTTCTCTGATGAAAAATCGTTATTCTTACTAAAGTCTTTTTTCTTCTCTTCTCTTTTTGATTGATGACAAAGGGGGAGAATGGATTGAGTATTTTAGGCTTATAATGGTTCCGAATGCGGTTAGTAATCTTATTTAGGGGGAGTTTGTGAATCTCACCCTTGGAGTAGATTTATTATTCTTCATAGAGAGGAGCTTACAAACCTCAACTCCTAGACTTTACAGACATGACTTAGGGGAGCTTACAAACCTCATCTCATAGACTGTTTGACTCAGGGAGAGCTTACAAACCTCAGACCCTGAAAGTTACTAAGTAATTTATTTTGCTTCTGATTGTTTTTAAAATACTTAATGTTGTCATCATTAAAAAGGGGGCGATAGTTGAAACAAGTTTGGTTCATGCCATGAATCCTCTAAGGTTTTGATGATAACAAAGTATTTAAAAAACAATTAGGATCTCTAACTAGCCAGTTTGTGTGTGCATAATTATATTTACTTGATGGAACTATTTCTGACATTGAAATGGAGTTGGTTTGGTTCTAATCACGCTCTCTCAAGGACGTCTGATTAGAAAAGTAGCCGCTAGTACACTCCATCTCAGAAGCATACTATGCCGCCTCTGATGCTGAGTAATGTCATGTCAGTTCTGCTAACACGAGACTCATGATTTATTGACATTATCTTCTACAGGTTGTGTTGTACTTGAATTAGAGTTGTATCCTCTGGACTGAGGCCTTGTTTCATGGATACTCTTGTGACTGTAAGTTCAAACACTTGTTTTATTGGAAAAGAAGATGTACTAGAAGATTTGGCTCTGTTTGTAGCCATTGAAGTTCTCCAACGTCTTTATTTTTCTTGCCTATAAAAAGGAGTTGAAGATTTGAAGATTACCAAGAAATAACGCTGCAAATACAACTAAGAAATACCTGCACTGCTTTCAGAAAGTAGAGTCTGTTAAAAGTTCTTACTCTTGTGTTGATTAAGAATCTTTGTAAAAGTGTGTTGTATTATTTGAACACCTCTGATATTTTATCATGTGTGGTTGTAAGTTATTATTTCTCTAACCTATTTGTTTAGATTAAAGTCTCTTGTTGTAGGCTTGAGCAAGGTAAAGTCTTTGACACGAGTTCTAAGCAAGGTAAAGTCTTAGACACGAGCTCTAAGCAAAGAAAAGCATTAATCAAAGGCTGGTTAAGCAAGGGAAAGTCTTAGACATGAGCTCTAAGTAAGGTGAAGTCTTAGGCAGGCAGTCTAAGCAAGAGAAGTCTCGGCCAGGAGCTGATTGAGCAGAGTGAAGTCTTAGACACGAGCTCTAAGAAAGTGAAGTCTTGGACAAGTGGTCTGAGGAAAAAGAAAAGTCTTATACAAGTGTGTATAAGCAAGTGTAATCCAGTTGATTATAGTGGAAAATCTCTTGCTTGGAAAGGGGACTAGAGTACTCTCAGTTAGGAGAGGAACCAGGATAACTACTGTGTGTTCTTTGCTATTTTTACTTTACTTCTGTCTCTATTACTGCTGCACCTTATCGAATTCTGAACTCAGTTTTTAGAATCTAAACTTTGGTTCAGAAGTAAATCTAATTTTTGCAAAACACAATTCAACCCCCCTTCTTGTGTATTTTTCTCACCTTCAAACGCATCCCTAGTTCTTTAGTTCAGTTTGTTTTGGGCCTCACTTGGCAGGCCTTTATAAATTAGTCCCCTTTATCTCTTTGAACCCCCTGTTGGTGTAAAGGAGAAGGGAATTGGGCCTTGCCTTTTGGCCCAGGTGTCCTTTTTAGCGCACCACCCTTCTTGTATATTTGCACTCTTTATTTTATCTTAATTGATGATTTATTTAATTAATTTAATTTCATTAATTAAGTTAATTAATTACTGTATATAAAATCAATTACACTTTTCAAATAAAAATCAATATTTTCAAAAATAAAAAACACTTGATCAACATTAAGTTACTTTTCAAAAACCATTTCTTCATTGAATCAATTTCATACAAAAGCAAATCAAACACTTTATCAACATCAAGTCTTTTTCTAAACTTAACCAAAAAGCATTCAAATCCTTTTTCACATTAAAATTGGAATGAAAATAATTAGTTGGACATAATATCCGTTATAGTCCCCGAGTATTTAGATGATAGTCGTAATAGCTTACCGTTCGAATACTAGTCTTCCGCTAAAAAACATGATAATTAAACAAATTTAGTTTGTTCCAATTTGGATGAAAAAAGATTAGTTGGACGTGAAGGTGGGAAAACACACAAGAAGGGGGGGGGGGTTGAATTGTGTGCGGCAAGAATGCAGATCCACTCTTTCGATTCTTTTGTGCTCAGAAGAAAGATATGATTCTGAACAGACATTCAGAACCAGATCATAAACGCAGCGGAACTGAAGCCAGACACAAAGTAAATAATACAAGCAACACAATAGATTTATACTGGTTTCTCTCCCAACTGAGAGTACTCCAGTCCCCTTACTTAGTAAGAGATTTTCTTACTATAATCAATGCTTGAATACACTTGCTTATGTACAAAAACATAAGACTTTTTACAACACTGACTTACAGTCTGAACCTTTACAATTTAACCAGATCCCGATTAAAGCTTTCTTTTGCTTAGAGCTCGTGTATAAGACTTCACCTACTCAATTAGATCATGATCGAGACTTCTCTTGCTTAGACTACTTGCCTAAGACTTCACCTTGCTTAGAGCTCGTGTCTAAGACTTTACTTTGATTAACGAGCTTCTGATTAAGACTTTTCTTGCTTAGACCACCTGCCTAAGACTTCACCTTGCTTAGAGCTCGTGTCTAAGACTTTACTTTGCTTAACCAACTTCTAATTAAGACTTTTCTTCGCTTACAGCTTGTGTCTAAGCCTTTTACCTTGCTTAGAGAACATGTCCAAGACTTTTTTTCTCAAACCTCCTGTCCAATACTTTGCCTTTGCTTAGAGCACATGTCTAAGACTTCTTTGCTCAGACCTCCTGTCCAAGACTTTTCCTTTGCTTAGAGCACATGTCTAAGACTTCTTTGGTCATACCTCCGGTCTAAGACTTTGCCTTTGCTTATAGCACATGTATAAGACTTCTTTGCTCAGACCTCCTGTCAAAGACTTTGCCTTTTCTTATAGCACATGTCTAAGACTTCTTTGCTTAGACTTCCTGTCAAAGACTTTTCCTTTGCTTAGAGACATCGGGTTTGGAGGAAGATAATGGTTTTTATAGTAAAAATCTTAGTGTGGTATCTAATGAATTTCTCTCTTCCTTTCAACAAAGGCTTCTTTTTAAGATGATGAGTTTAATCAATTTAGAGAACCTGTATAATTGAACTGTGCATGATAAAGCCAAAAAAATGATTCGTAGCTGGATAGATTTTAAGATTGTGGTTCACAAACTCATTTATCTTTTATTTATGGAAGATTGTTGCTTGATTGCTTGGATTACTCCATTGGATTGATAATACTCCATTGGATTAATAGTAATAATAATAATAATAATAATTTCATATCTACATAATAATAATAATAATAATAATAAGGGTTAATACCTATTTTCCCCCCTGCCATATGGGCGTGTTTTGAAAAACCCCCCTGCGAAAAAAAAGTTGCAAGACTAACCTTAACAAATTTTAAAAGTTTTGATTTAAACCTTTGTCAGGCCACATCATCAAAAATGCTTATGTGGCAATCATTTTTTTAATTTTTTAATGAAAAAAAATTCCACATCATTAAAAGGCTTTGTGAAATGACTCTTATACCCCCACTTTTTAATTTTTTTTATTTAGTTTTTCTTTTATTTAATTTTTTTAGAATTTATTTAATTTATAATTTTTTTATTTATTTAATTATTTTTTGTATTAATTTTATTTATTTAGAATTTATTTAATTTATAATTTTTTTATTTAGTTTATCAAAATATTAACATTGGGCCTAAGTCCATTTTTATTTCAAGACAAACACATGTTGCAAGCCCATTTTCAATTCATTGATATATATGAATGATTGGTATATAAACACTTGTTTTTCTCATATGCAAACCGATGTGGGACTTCTGTCATTCAACACCAAATGCTTCTCATAGTTTGCTTTTGTTGAAAAGGTGTTTTTGGGTTATCTTATACTTTGAGAAGCAAACTATGAACGGATATATTGAAACCGGTGGTGATGAGAAAATACCCGAGTTGGGCTCGTTCAAAGAAGAGACTACCATTGTTGGCGAGCTACCTGAGGCTGAGAAGAAAGCACTTCAAGAGCTGAAACAGCTTATTCAAGAAGCACTTAACAAAAATGAATTCTCTTTAGATTCTTTCACCATACAACACTACGATCCAAAACATCATGAGCCTTCGAAAGAGAATTGAAAGAAATACCTAAAATCGACGACTTCGTGGCGGAGGTGAAACGTCCGTAGCGGTATCGTTGGCGCGGCGGCTCCAATCGACGAGTAGGGGGGATTCACGACGGCTGAAGATTTTTCCCAAAGACAACAATTGCTTCTGACACGATGATGCAAGTGGCTTCGACGGGTTTGGTTCGCTCTTTCTCTTCTCTGATGACTCCCTTGTTCTTCTTCTGATTGTTGCTATTGTGTGTGTGAATTTTTTGAATACTGGTGTGAAATTTTTTCTGCGAGTGCGTGTGGTGAGGTTCTGAGTACGATTCGTGGGTTTTTTTCTATGAATTTCTCTGTGTGTATATGTTTGTTTTCTCTGAATTATCCCCATGTTTCAAATTAGAGCATGTTTGGACAGAACTATTAGAAGCATTTCAACAAAACCTTAGATAGGTTTGATGTCTTCACAGATATAACCGCCTTCTGTTCACTTAGATTGAAGAAAGCAACATAGACTTCTCCTGCATAAGCATACACCTATCGGAGTTAGAAAAGTATAACAAACAATTCTTTGTTGTGGCATGCTAGTTCAAGTGCCTAAACACCAATGATTAATTAATTTGCTTTGATGTTATCAGGGTAAGTGAAGTTGGAGAAAAATCAAGAGAACTCTCAAGATTTATCTGTAGTTTTTGTTAACTGACCTGTTCTTCCGGTTGCAGCCCAAGCTCGAAAACCACCAGAATTAATAGTAGCTGCATATACACCTTTTCAACAAAAGCAAACTATGAGAAGCATTTGGTGTTGAATGACAGAAGTCCCACATCGGTTTGCATATGAGAAAAACAAGTGTTTATATACCAATCATTCATATATATCAATGAATTGAAAATGGGCTTGCAACATGTGTTTGTCTTGAAATAAAAATGGGCTTAGGCCCAATGTTAATATTTTGATAAACTAAATAAAAAAATTATAAATTAAATAAATTCTAAATAAATAAAATTAATACGAAAAATAATTAAATAAATAAAAAAATTATAAATTAAATAAATTCTAAAAAAATTAAATAAAAGAAAAACTAAATAAAAAAAATTAAAAAGTGGGGGTATAAGAGTCATTTCACAAAGCCTTTTAATGATGTGGAATTTTTTTTCATTAAAAAATTAAAAAAATGATTGCCACATAAGCATTTTTGATGATGTGGCCTGACAAAGGTTTAAATCAAAACTTTTAAAATTTGTTAAGGTTAGTCTTGCAACTTTTTTTTTCGCAGGGGGGTTTTTCAAAACACGCCCATATGGCAGGGGGGAAAATAGGTATTAACCCTAATAATAATAATAATAATAATAATAATAGTAATTTTAGATTAATCAAATTAATATTTAAGTAATTTTGCTAATTATTAACGGATGTAAATAACAAGAAAATTTGGTAACAAAATATTCATTTATTATACTTGTGAATATCCATTGAGCTATCCAATCCGTGTCCGTGATGAGTTTTATCGCAGATATCCACGAGTACGATTTTTTTACCATCCCTAATATACATTGTCTCAAACATTTTCTAAACTTTTATACCAATATCCTCACAAATTAGTTGTTTGTCTATCCGATTCAATTTGACCAAAATTTGTAGCTTCTATTATTCTATTTGGTAAAGTTAAGTAGGAATTTTATAGTATTATAAATTTTTGTTAAAAAATTTTATAATTTTTTTTTATAAAAACTTCAAATAAAAATTTGATTTGAACAGTTGTTTTTAAAATATTATTTTAGGTATTTCATCATTTTATTGAAATTTTTTTTGGTATCAAAATTTTAAAAAATCGTATAATTTTAAAATTATTTCAAATAACTTTTTATAAAAATTATTTTTTAAATATAATTATTTTTGAAAAAATTGCGATCTGTTTTAATCTTCAACAATAATATATGTTTATGTTATAAAATGTCAAAATTAGTCTTTCAATTTATAAAAAACGAATTTGAAAAAACTTTTAAAATTTTAAAAAACAATTTCTTAAAAATCATTTTTGAAAAAATCTATTTTTTTAAAAATAAAATAAACAGGCCCTCAATCAATTAGAGAAATGATTTTTCTTCTTCTTTTTATTAATATATTTTGAGCCTTCTTAAGTTGATAGAAAAACTTAAGTTTTTTTTTTGTGTAATTTCTTTAAAAATTAGTTTAAGTTTTCAAATTTGAAATTTAGCAAGTGTTAAATTTTATAAAAAAATGGCTTAATACCCCTTTTGGTCCTCTAACCATACCATCGGGCTCAATTTGGTCCTCTTTCTTTTAAAAGTTCCAAATTGATCATTTACGTATTAAAATGGTATCACGTTTGTCCTGACCATTAGAAACGTTAGTCCCATATGTATTAAACTGGCAATGTGGCATGCTGACTAAGCCAAATGCTGATGTGTTAAAAACCTTTCAACATGTGCCATGATGACTAAGCCAAATGAATGATGTGTTAAAATCGTTGCCAAATTTTTAAGCTTCTTCTCTGAAACTCTCTGTATTCCCAAAAATCCCTAACTCTTTTCTTTCATCGAAGAAAAGCAATTCGACAATGGCGGATCAAGAGACGTTTGCTTTCCAGGCTGAGATCAATCAACTTTGCAGTCTCATCATCAACACGTTCTACAACAACAAGGAGATTTTTCTTAGTGAACTCATCAGTAATGCCTCTGATGCTTTGGATAAGATCTGATTTGAGGGCTTGACAGACAAGAGCAAGCTTGAATCTCAGCCAGAGTTATTCATTCACATCTTCCCTGACAAGACTAACAACACAAAGTGACTCTTCTAACAACAGTTTTCAATAGAAGAGGCCAACTAATGCAAATTTAAATTAGTTGCTTCCGAAATGACTATGCGAACTTTAGATATCATGTATTTATATCAAACCTATAAATGAGAACAAAACCTAATTTTTTTGGAACACTAAGTGAGGCACATATTTACCTCAACATGTTTATTTTGTAATGTCCTGCGGGTCCAAAGACCCTCCAAATTGTAGTAAGCTCTAGAATTTTCATCAAGTGCATGAACTATCACTTTACCTGAACAAAGGAAATGAATCAGTAGGCATGGATAGAACCAAATAACTAATTTCAATTTTTTAAAGCAAAAAACAGAACAGTCGCTAACACAGAATATGATACTTTAAATTCGACCAAAGATTGTTAGAAATTTTACTCTACACTCCGTAGCCAATGATGACAAGGAAAAAACTATACCCAAAATCAAATGATATAGAGATCCTTTCCTTTGATGCCTTGTCAAGCCACAAGATGCTCAAAGAAATAAAAGGAGTGAGATTTTAAAGAATTCATGGAAGCTTTGGCTGATGGTGCTGATGTTAGCATGATTGGACAGTTTGGTGTTTGTTTCTACTCTGCATATCTTGTAGCTGAGAAGCTTATTGTTACCACTAAACACAATGACGATGAGCAATATGTGTGGGAGTCCCAAGCTGGTGGGTCATTCACTGTGACTAGGGATAGTTTGAGATGTTTCCGTCGTTTCCGATCCGATTTTTTTTTGTAATGATTCTTGAAACTGTTTGTTGCATTGTGAAGAGCTTTCCGTTACAAGTCATTTCATATAATTTTCGAGCTCCGTCGCTACCGGATTGAGCTCTAATAAGGCGAAGAAAGTGCTAGCATGTCGGCGTGAATAGTGACACTGCATTGTAGAAGATGATTCACGTATAAAAAAAAATAATAATAAAAAAATAAAAAAATCCTAGTGGAAAATAAAAAATAATAAAAAATAATATAAAAATCCACGTGGAAATTAAAAGGCGCTGATTAGGCTACACGTCAGCAAAATTAACACCATTTGCCTTTATTTGACGGAAATGATCTTTTTGCTTATGTTAGACAACGTAAGGGACCAACTTGGAACTTTTAAAAGAAAGAGGACCAAATTGGACCCACGGGTTTAGTTAGAGGACTAAAAAGGGTATTAAGGCTATTTATAACTAAACAAATCTAACAATTCCTTAACGGGCAAAAAAACAACCCAATTAACGAACATATATGCGAACCAAAAAAGTAAAGCTCGATCCATGCAAACCGACTGAACCGGACTCGATGCCTGATGGACTTGAACTGCCGCAACCCTCCATTGAATATGCTCTTTCGACTATCGAACCCGTGAAGTCAATTTCCATTGGACCCTAGCCATCGCCAAAAATCACATATCTATACTATTTCACCGCCGACCACCTGACCTCCTCCACCATTGGCCTCTTTTGTTCGCCTACTTTTGAATGACCTTCGAATTGTCACTCTATAACTCCTGATAGCCACCACCAATTGGATCTCCCCCGCAACTTTGACGTCTTTAGTTGACTTTTTTATTGCTTTATGGCATTCTGATTTCTGACATTTTCGAAACTTGTTTTCTTTCTCTTCATCATTCAAAATTTTAAGGCATACTTCTACAAAATGAAATAGTAATAAAACATTAAGTGTGATTAACAATTTTTTAGGTATAGACATGATGAGTTCTTGGCAAGTGTACTGGTAATGTCCCAGTAATGACAAATCGAACTCACAAGGACTGTGTTCGAACAAGACAATGATTTGTGCAATTTAAAGTAAAACAGTTAAACATGGGTTTTTTTTTGCAGGTTTCAGTGAAAAAAGTAAATGGACGAGAAAACTATATCACGAAAGTGGTCAGATTATGTTTTAGAATCCCCATATCCCCTTTTGCTGATGTATGATGCCTTGTATGAATAATCTTATCCTTATAATCTCACGCCGAATTAACAAAACCGTTATATCCAGTCCCCCACGAAATAACTCACTAACAACTACTTGGAGCTTTCTATCCCTAGTCCGCCAGCGTAAGTAGTGTTATGCGGTGTACAAACTGTTAATTCCCTATGCCATTACTCGGGGTCTTTTATTCGTATTCAACCAGCTTTAGTAGAACAGTTTCCCTAGGTCCAACACATAGGCTACGGGTCAAGAATCCCTATATGTCTAACAACAGATTAATAAAGTATCTCAAATAAAAAGCATTAAGCATAAGCAGCAACTGAATAAAATTATAATTCAAAGGATTCATACAAAGTCAAACCAACATATAATGCCAATAAGATTGAATAAAGTTCATCACCACACAACCTAACCTAAGAGAATTTAGTTACACATTATTCAGAGAAAAATACCACAATCGGTAGATAAAAATAACATGAGAAGTCCCTTGAAGAGATGGCCTCAAATGGCTTCAAATTCCCTAAAAATCTCCCTTTGTGCTCCAAAACTCATGTTCTTTTTTCCAAAATTCATAACCCTTGTGAAAGTGCAGAATTTCCCCTTTTAAAGATGTTAGAAAGGGTCAGAACGCGTCAGAAAAAGCCCAGAAAAAGAAACCATCACGTGCATTATGAAAGGATCGTGCGTGCGATGCATCCTCTTGGCCTCTATCACACACGCGATGGTGCGCGATGGTACGCATGATTATTCCAGTAAGTCCCATTCTTCCATACTTGGCTATTTTTTACTCATTCTTGGGTCTTTCTTCATCATTTTAGCTCCCCTTTCACTAGTTTTTCCTCGATTCTAAGAATAATTAATGCAATGCGGACTGTCATCATAACCCCAAACTTGAATCTTTACTTGTCCTCAAGCAACTCACCTGCAACTAAACATTTCAACACACAAAAAGTCGCACAATAACAATTGAACATCACCATATATTTTTAGTTACCTGACCATTATTCTAGCTTCCAACTTCTATTCAGCAATTTCGAAAAACATCTTCAACATTGATTAGTACTCAACCCAACTCTCGACTCACTTAACTCGCTCAATGGCTAGGGTTATCACTCAATCAACATGCAAAATCAATTAAACTTAGTTTTATGATGTTCTAATAGAGTTAATCATAGAAACCACAACACACATTTAGAGGGATTTTTCGGTTGTAATTTGGCTTTGAAATTCTGGTACATGTGCAGAATTCAGATGTCCTAAGACATGTTATTCGACATCTGGTCTGACATGAACACACATGGCAAGGTATGAAAACAGTACTGAAAAGCATAAACAAAACACACAGAATTGTTAACCCAGTTCGGTCTAACACACCTAATCTGGGGGCTACCAAGCCAGGGATGAAGTCCACTATCAGTAGTATCAATTCAAAGCTAAACTACCCGTTTACAGCTTATCATTTAATCACTACCCAATGACCCTTCTACCTAGATCCTCTCTAGATATGAGAAACCCTTCTCACTCCCAATCATCGCAATGATGTCTAGCAGTTGACAACCCGCCACTGCATCAACGACTCTTTACCTATACAACAATTCAACACGGAAGATACACTTCCAAGACACAACTTAGAGTTACTTAAAAGCTTCCTCCAAGAACAATACTCCTCTTACTTAACAGCTTCGAGGATCACACTCACAAACTGTCCAACTCACATGTTGAGTGGTACAGTCATACCAACTCTCCTAGAGAGTGGTTCACAAGAACGAAACCCTAATAATTTTACATCTTGGAATCGTTACAAAACTAGGTTACAGAGCATCTATATATAACCTATTCCCAACTGGATTTGGGCCTTCAAAATCGCAGCAAATAAGCTGCTACAAATCAGCAGAAACTTCTGCTACATAATAGGTCTTAAATCAATTCCTTCCCAATTTATCTCCATAATTAGAAAGTCATTATTCTTTAATATTCTTCTTGATTCTGACTTGAACCTTCTAGACCTATAAAACAGCGCCACATAGGATAACATAATATTCCCAGAATATTCTGCATCTGTTAAATCATAACAGAATTTAACTGTCCAGCTCAACACAGGCGCGATGTCGAATGATTCAGCATAGGACATCTTATCCGACATGTTGCTCCAGATGATGAGAACTTCTCATCTCAACATGTCTCAGCATACAATAGGACTTCTTGCTTAACCTGTTCTTCTTAGCAAGTAATCACGTCCTATTAAACATATTGCTGCTACAAGAACGACAGACCATGATTTTCTCTCACCACATAACAGAATGTAAACACACGTCAGTCTTCAAAAAATACGCAGCAAATAAAACCAAAACAATCTCAACAGAATGTTACTTTGGATGTCGTGTTTGACATCACATCACAGAACCTTAACCTTCAGGTTTAGTGAGGTCCAATATGTCTGAATCTTTCATGACATAACCATGCACTCATACTAGCTTAGTGCAGCACAACATGCCAAGACATCACACTTGACATTTCCACAACCTGCAACTAAACTATACTGGCAGATACACACAAGCACATGTTAAAACAACTTTAGTGACATAAAGCTATCATATAGGTTTTAACAAAATTTAGCCAACACAAATACTGCATAGCTGCAGAACTAACAATCTCCCCCTTTGGCAAATTTTGGCTAAAACCATCATATCATATCAAATATATCAGCAGCAGAAGATAGTCACACACATCAGTAGCAGATAAAACAATTATCAGCACTGCAGCACCTACACAAGCAGACCAACACTCAATCTTCATCTGCACACATACACAACCTCACACAGCCACTCACACTAACTCAGAGAAGTTAGAACATCATATAGACCATCATATGTCAGCAGCACACTCATCTCCCCCTGACTCCAGCCAGCTTCCTCTCAAGGAAACAACCAAGGACACTGGCTACTACTACTTACTTCTCCCCCTTTTTAGCCATAATATGCCAAACCAAGCAACTATGCATTTAAGGGAAATCAACCAGAAGCAGGAAAAAAAATAGTAGTATTACTCCCCCTGACGTGGATAACTAGTGCACCTGAATGGAAAACATAAGACGCATCTTCATGTCTTCAAGAGCTCACTCCCAGTCCAGCCACCTGCTGAAGCACATTCATTTTAGCACCACAATCCCTTCTGACAAGAAAAAGTAGTCACTCACACATGAAGTTACATCATGCTATACGTGAGGAACATAAGGATCACCATTCTCCTTCAAACAACCAGAGAGCCACAAAAACTTCAAATCCACAAAACTTCAAAACCACAAAAATCACATCACAGCCCATCACATCACAGAAGATCACAAGAACACAGGAACAGTATTCTCTCACCCAACTCTCCAAAGGCAATCATTCCCTATCATTCTCCCGTATGATAGTTTGGAATACTCCTGATCAATTGATGAGTATCTTCACCTTCAGACTTTCAAGCAATCAATACCTGATCTGCTTCAGTCTTCTCTACATTCTTCATCCAAGGCAGACCTTCTACTTCATCATTCTCCCGTATGACTATGTAGACGCTCCTTAGGCATAAAGTAGACACCAAGCTCCAGAACCAGAGCAAAATCATCCTTCACCAAGGATATCCATCCCGAATAATGTTCCAACACCAAGTTAGAACATCTCCCACACACCAAGACATCATCACCATGATTCTTGATATGCTCCACCAACTGGACTTACTAAAGCATAGTAATCCAAAGAACTAGAGAAATACACTCTCATCCACCTTCAAGAAGAATAATCTCCTTGAGTCTTCAACTCATCACCCTTCTGCCCAAGAGTAACTTGTTCCAAGACAATCCTCAATCATAACCAGCTGCCACACTCTGATTATCTTGATTATTCGAATCCACTTCTGAGATAAACCAAATGCCACAGTTTGATCACCTCATTCATGAATCCTCATATGAAAAAGCCAACTGCCACAAATTGTCTTCTTCATGTTTTTCAAAATTCTCACAAAGATATCCTGATCTACCCACTGAAATTGATCTTCAAATCACATGTTCCACTTGCTTACTATCAAACACACTTAGAATCTCTAAGTCATGTAATATCTTCTTCTTCTTGCAGCTCCAGTAAACTGCCATGAGAGCAATCTTTATGAAGCATTCAATTTTCATTCCTGTAGATCATCCTATCTTAAGCTGATGTGCCACATCACCAACTGAGACTTCTAATGTTAAGCTAGATGTCAGAACATTATGACATCCAACTGTTAAATTCAGCTCTTCCTTCTGCCACTCAGAAGAACCTCCTCCCTTTGTAGAAACAGATTTCCATGCTCTCATAGACTTGATTTAACAATCAAGTTTGAGTAGACAACCTCCATCCTGCTCAGAAACCCCAAAGACTTCAAACCTACCACATCTGAGTCTTCAGAGAATAAGTAGTTCAAGACTACCCCATAGCTATACCAAAGAATGCAACTTCCCTTAGTAGAGCCGTCAGTAGAAAGCCAGAGATAACAACCACATATCCTCGACTTTCAAAAAAAACCATGCTCCAAAGCACCTAGATCAGAAATAAACTGATCCAACCATCAAGATTATGATGTCTTCATAGTCTTCCATCTCCATCTTCAGCATCAACAATATCCAGACCAGCTTCTTGCCAGGAAATTTTCCAGAAATACACGACTCCTGTCACACAAGACTGAAGCAAATCCTCAGGCCAACTCCCAAGAAATAACAGATGCTAAAGCTTATGCAGTACCCCTCCCATGATTCTGCACAAACTCTGATGATGAGATGTTCCAAACATCGTGTTGAGCATCACCAATCTTGAATCACAAGGATAATCAATCAAATATTTGTGAACTCCACAAACAATAATTGATCTTAAATCCTTGTATAATAGCCCTACTTCACTGCTGTAGCTGAGCTCCACCAGATCATGTCATGAACACTTATAAAGTATTCAGTCTTGTTGCAAGTATCTTTTTCAATGACAATGTTGAGATACCAAGGCTGCCACTCTTGACTCAAGTAACTAAGACTTTCTCTGAACAAGTCTTCTTTACCTCAACAAATCTTCAAACAGATTGGATTCACTCTTAGGGTCAAGAGAGATGCATCCTTCCTTGCTGTTTTTGTGAAAGGTGAAAATAAATCACCTCCACGGTCTTCACCCCTATGGTTCCTAGGAAGCACCTCCTAGTCTGAAGAATAACTAGAAGACTCCAGAACATGACTCAGTTGCCTTGATTGGACTTGATCATCATATCAAGTGTCTTCAACAACTTAATCAACAAGAAATCATCAAACCCCTAGAGCATGAGTTTGATAATTCATATTACCCTTCAATATGACTTCAGCATACATGATGAAGCCACTCACCCATGTACCAAGTCATACAAGACTCAACCATCACAAAGACATCCCTCTGCTCCCGACTTTGGAATGCTATGTGACATCACACAAGAACAGAAAACGAGTAAGGACAGCTACAATCTTCCTTCAATCATAACTCCAGAATCCCACACTTCTAGAGCTCTTCAATCAAAACCTCATGCAGCGGAACTACCAAGGAAACAGATCCTGCTTGCCCTAATAAGATGTCAGAACATCTTATAAGACACATCAACAAAAGAACTAGCCACTTCTTTCGTAGATGTTGTGGAATCTCCCTCAGCAATATGAACAACCAGGAATTTTCCATCAGATATATATATGCAGTGGAACACACACCAGAAAACTCCTCTACAGCCTTCAGGCAAAACATAATAACCCATGCCACTCCATGTGCAATAGGTCAACATAGGTTTGAAAATAAATCAAACCACACATAACCACAACACAGCAGCTTTTCAACCAAAAACTCCAAGCCTTCATCACATGCCACTGCCTGTCACGAACAGTCCATCCTCCAGTTCTAGGGACCATTCTCACAACTATATGAACTTCTCCAAGTCCAAACAACTTTTTAGTAGAAAGCTTCTACCTTGACCATGAACCAGAAAGTATCTTCCCTCGGATCTCATCCAGATACAGAACAGAATGACCTGCTTTGATACCAATTGAAATTCTGGTACATGTGCAGAATTCAGATGTCCTAAGACATGTTATTCGACATCTGGTCTAACATGAACACACATGGCAAGGTATGAAAACAGTACTGAAAAGCATAAACAAAACACACAGAATTGTTAACCCAGTTCGGTCTAACACACCTACTCTGGGGGCTACCAAGCCAGGGATGAAGTCCACTATCACCAGTATCAATTCAAAGCTAAACTACCCGTTTACAGCTTATCACTTAATCACTACCCAATGACCCTTCTACCTAGATCCTCTCTAGATATGAGAAACCCTTCTCACTCCCAATCATCGCAATGATGTCTAGTAGTTGACAACCCGCCACTGCATCAACGGCTCTTTACCTATACAACAATTCAACACGGAATATACACTTCCAAGACACAACTTAGAGTTACTTAAAAGCTTCCTCCAAGAACAATACTCCTCTTACTTAACAGCTTCGAGGATCACACTCATAAATTGTCCAACTCACATGTTGAGTGGTACAGCCATACCAACTCTCCTAGAGAGTGGTTCACAAGAATGAAACCCTAATAATTTTACATCTTGGAATCGTTACAAAACTAGGTTACAGAGCATCTATATATAACCTATTCCCAACTGGATTTGGGCCTTCAAAATCGCAGCAAATAAGCTGCTACAAATCAGCAGAAACTTCTGCTACATAATAGGTCTTCAATCAATTCCTTCCTAATTTATCTCCATAATTAGAAAGTCATTATTCTTTAATATTCTTCTTGATTCTGACTTGAACCTTCTAGACCTATAAAACAGCGCCACATAGGATAACATAATATTCCCAGAATATTCTGCATCTGTTAAATCATAACAGAATTTAACTGTCCAGCTCAGCACAGGCGCGATGTCGAATGATTCAGCATAGGACATCTTATCCGACATGTTGCTCCAGATGATGAGAACTTATCATCTCAACATGTCTCAACATACAATAGGACTTCTTGCTTAACCTGTTCTTCTTAGCAAGTAATCACGTCCTATTAAACATATTGCTGCTACAAGAACGACAGACCATGATTTTCTCTCACCACATAACAGAATGTAAACACACGTCAGTCTTCAAAAAATACGCAGCAAATAAAACCAAAACAATCTCCACAGAATGTTACTTTGGACGTCGTGTTTGACATCACATCATAGAACCTTAACCTTTAGGTTTAGTGAGGTCCAATATGTCTGAATCTTTCATGACATAACCATGCACTCATACTAGCTTAGTGCAGCACAACATGCCAAGACATCACACTTGACATTTCCACAACCTGCAACTAAACTATACTGGCAGATACACACAAGCACATGTTAAAACAACTTTAGTGACATAAAGCTATCATATAGGTTTTAACAAAATTTAGCCAACACAAATACTGCATAGCTGCAGAACTAACAGGCTTATGTCAGGGTAGGATATATTTAGGAAAATATGGTTAAACCTTTGGAGTTAGGTTCCTAGTTCTCCTTCATTCGTCATACCTTTTTGTTGGTACTCGAAATTTACGACTCTTCTTACAATGTCATTCTTTTTTTGTCATTCATTCATCATTTTTTAAGAAGTGTCTTTTCCACTTCTTTTTCTTGACAAATTTTTAAATTTTGGTTCAAATTCTTTAGTGTTGGTGTAAGCCCTAGAGGCCAATACTTTTGGTACTTGTATCGAATTATTTATTAATAATAAAAGGCATTTCTTTATTATGTTTTTTTTCCAAATTGATAAAGTCCCTAGAATAGCTAGTTCGTTTAATGAAATATTAAGTGTGACTTAATCATGAGATTCCATTAAACATAAGGACACTATTCTTAAAGTATCTGTAGTCGAGCTTTAATGTGAAATGGGATAACCTTAAAGCATTAAGACTATTATGTAGATTGACTTATGATCACATCTCATGGATCATGGATAATGAGTTATCAAGTCTTAACATAGGTATGAATATTAGGAGTAATATTTATACTGGAATGACCCACTATGAGAGTACTACATAGAATGTTATGCAAAGTGTCATAAGTTACTCTCATGGTGATAGTGGTGTATACCACCCTTCGACTTGAAACCATTATGGACCCTAGATGTAGAGTCAAGTACTTTATTGCTGATCGAACATTGTCCGTAATTGGATGACTATAAAGACAGTTGATGGGTACTTCATAAAGCATGTTGAGGGACATGAGTGACCAAGATGGAATTTGCCCATCCTGCATAACATGATAAATTTCTAAGGGCCCAATATTGAACTGAACAAGGATGACACAATATATGCCTTGTGTTCAGTATAGACATAAGGGCAAAAGGGCAATTGTACACACAAGCATTATCACAAAAGGTTTTGTCAGATCACATGACAATTTCGTGACTTGAGTAGCAGTGATGTGTTGCTAGATACTGCTCACTATTTATTATGTTAAATGCATGATTTAATATAATTATCAACGTCGCGAAATCCTACAGGGTCACACACATAAGGACAATTTGATAAGAGGTAGAGTAAATAAGGAACACCGTAAGGTACGGTGTACTTAAGTAAATATGTAATACCGTAAGGTACGGTGCACTTAATTGGAATACGGATTGTGGTAAGGTACCGCGTGCTTAAGTGATATACGGTACATCATAAGATATGGTGTGCGTGCACTTAAGTGGGCTTTTTAGCTTGCAACCCACACAAGTGGTTCTATAAATATAACCCTTGTGCAGATGCATAAACATTTGATGAAAATTCAGTTGTGAAACCCTAGCCGTATTTTCCTTCTCTCTATCTCTCACTCAAAACCTTCAATCGTAACAGCTAGCACTGAGACTAAAGGAAGTTATTCGTGTGGACTGAGTAGAGGCGATGTTCATCGTACATCGCTCGTGATCATTCCTTCGATTTAGAATCAAAGGTTTCATCGCCACAAGAGGTAACCATTCTATCACTGATCATGTTCTTTCGTAAGGATCACTAAAGGGAAATTTTAATTTCCATTGTGTTTTTGAATCGCGATTTCCCTTCAGTGGTATCAGAGCCACTTACGAAACCATGCATTAGATAAGTGTTTATTTTCTGTTTTTTGTTTTAATTCGATTAAAACACATAACAAATTAAATTAAATCAAGAAATTGAATTTTGGAATAAGGCTGTGTATGATTTGGATGATCGGTATTGATTATGCTTCGGAACCGACAATAGTATGGTGAAGCAGCGATATATCGATCATCCTTAAGTTACACAAATATGATCGACCAAATTTTATATGTGATATAATTAACTCAAATGCAAAGATGGTATATTGGATATACTGTTTCTATTTCGTTCATTTAAATCGCGTAATGATCATTATTCCTTTGAGCGATCCGTGTTCATTTGCTTTAGAAACCGACTTTAGTATGGTGAATCAGTGGCATATGGATCAATCATACTTAATTATTGATCATGGTGTTTTGACGATATGAAATTGTTGCATTAGGGTTCATGACGGCACAAGGGTTGTGTTGTTTGAAAGGTATGCGATTAGGGTTGTGATGGCACAAAAGTTGTGCTTTAATTTTATGGAAAGTATCAAGTGTTGATATGAAAAACGACGCCGATTTCAAATGAATTGTTCATTGAAAAAAAAAATTCGTTGGGGCGCTGCCCCCTCGACCCCCGTCCACTGACTGCTCAGCGGAACCCCTGCCCGCTGACCTTGCAGCGGAAACCCCGTCCGCATAGTGTGATCATTCGCCGAAATTTAATTTAATTCATTTAATTAACATGATTTAAATTAATAACAATAAAAGTGAGTTTATTATTTTTCTCTTGTGGTGATCAGGTATGGCCTTAGTTTTCCTTTATTTTGTTTTGGGATTTTAAAAATACGACCTGCCTGTCGTGCCTCTCTTTTAATCTCTTGATGTAACTTCTTTTCTCACCTCACTCCCTCGTATGTAAAACGAGTATTCTTTAATCTAATGTAATGTTATGAAGAAGAAGAAGAAGAAAACTACAAGATCAAAGGAGGACAACCTTGAAGATCTTGCTTGGAGAAGTGTAGATCGTTATTAGGTTTAGCTTAGGTTCTCTCATTGGCTTGGGAGAACAATTGTGCTAGGGGCCATAACTCTTTCATTTTGTATGTATGTTGATACATGTGTATGTATGTTGATGCATGTGAGAGACGATTTATATGATAAATAATCCGGTGAGATCAAACTAATGAAAATTCCCTCAAAAATTGAATATTAAGTTTATGCTTTCCAAGTTTTAGAACTCATCAAGACTAGTATCGAATAATGTAGGTTTCGCCTAGCATGAGGTGCATGTTCTATATTAGTAAGATGCGATGGGATAAACGTAATATCCAATTTCTAAAACAATGGGTCAAACTTAACTAAACAAAATATAATAAGATTATATACGTGTAGAAGCAAGAGTTAGGAATAATTCATATGATGGATTAGAATAAGGAGTTATTCACCCAACTGAAATATTCGAGAATTGTATTGGATACAATTGGAAGGAGTTCCTATCTAAATAGCTAAGTTTTGTGTAATCAGTCTAATGCTGACTTAAAACAAAGTGAAATATGGATCTCGATCCACTAGAAAACCTTCCAACGGGATTTTCCGAATCAAATGGTGAGGGTCATTTGGTTTGAGTAAAATAGTGGGGGCATATATAATTAAAGGCCTAATTGAATTTGTTGTTTTAATGATACTTATATTTTTCCATTCTATTGTGTAGATTACCATGGTAACAAACACATCTAACAACATTTTATGATCAATCATTGATAAGGAAAAATTGTCTGGGACAAATTTTCTGGATTGGCACCGAAATCTGAGGATTGTCCTCAAACATGACAAAAAGTTGTATGTCTTAGAGACACTTGTTCCTGAGGAGGAGCCTCCTAGTTCTGCTCCTAAAGCTGAAAGAGATGCTTATAAGAAGCATGTCGATGATGCCAATGAAACTGCTTACCTCATGCTGGCTACCATGAATTCTAAATTATAAAAGCAACATGAAAACATGGCAGCGTTCGATATGGCCGAACACCTGAAGATGCTCTATCAAGAGCAGGCAAGGCATGAGAGGTTTGAAGTTTCAAAATCCCTTTTTCAAGCCAAGCTATCTGAGGGAACCCCTGTAGGTCCCTATGTACTCAAGATGATTGGGTATGTGGAGAACCTTGAAAGATTGGGATTTCCCCTAAAAAAAGGAGCTTGCGAATGATTTGATCCTACAATCGTTGCCGGAAAGCTTCAGTCAATTTTTCCTTAATTTCAACATGAATGATATGGACAAAACTCTTCGTGAATTGCTAGGCATGTTAAGAACTGCTGAGCAAAATCTGAAGTCAAAAGGGAAATCCATTCTGATGGTCAGTAATGGAAAGAAACAGAACAAAAGGCCCACCAAGCAGGGTGGTAAATGGAAAGGCAAGGAAGTTACCAAACCCAAAAATACTGCCTCTGTTTTGAAGCCTAGTGGAGGTATAGCAAAGGAGGGCACTTGCTTCTATTGCGATAAGACCAGACACTGGAAGAGAAACTGCCCAAAGTACCTGGAAGATAAGAAGAATGAAGTGGAGACTTCGACTTCAGGTATTTTTGTTATAGAAATAAATTTATCTACTTCTGCATCATGGGTATTAGATACTGGATGTGGTTCTCACATTTGTACCAATGTGAAGGGGCTAAAAAGGAGTAGAGTTTTGGCAAAAGGTGAAGTTGACCTACGAGTTGGCAATGGAGCAAAGGTTGTTGCTTTAGCCGTAGGAATTTATGTATTGACTTTACCTAGTGGTGTAATAATTTAGTTAGAGAACTGTTACTATGTACCTGCAATTAGCAGGAATATTATTTCTGTTTCTTGTTTGGACAAGTTTGGTTTTTCATTTATAATAAAGAACAACTGTTGCTCTATTTATTTGAATGATGTATTCTATTCTACTGCACAAATGAATAATGGATTGTATGTCCTTGATCTTGAAATGCCAATTTATAACATTAATACTAAAAGGATGAAACCTAACGAGTTAAATCTAAGTTACCTTTGGCATTGTCGCTTAGGCCATGTAAATAAGAAACGCATCTCCAAACTCCATAAAGATGGACTATTGGACTCTTTTGATTACGAATCATATGGTACATGCAGATCTTGTTTAATTAGAAAGATGACAAAGTCCCCATTCACAGGAAAAGGTGAAAGGGCTAATGATCTTTTGGCCCTCAGACATACTGATGTATGTGGGCCACTGAACATACCAGTCAGAGGAGGTTTTCAATACTTCATCACATTTACCTATGATTTCAGCAGATATGGTTATGTCTATTTAATGAAACACAAATCTGAATCCTTTGAAAAGTTAAAGGAGTTCAAGAATGAAGTACAAAACCAACTAGGTAAGAATATTAAAACTCTTCGATCAGATCGAGACGGTGAATATTTAAGCCTAGAGTTTGATGACCATCTAAAAGAGTGTGGGATTCTATTCCAACTCACTCCTCCTGGAACACCACAATGAAATGGTGTATCTGAGAGAAGAAATCGAACCTTGTTAGACATGGTCCGATCCATGATGAGTCACGCCGATCTTCCAAACTCCTTTTGGGGACATGCACTACTGACAGAAGCTTACACTCTTAACCGTGTTCCATCCAAAAAGGTTGAAAAGACACCATATGAAATATGGAGTGGTAAGAAACCACATATGTCTTACATGAATATTTGGGGTTGTGAAGTTTATGTGAAACGACAAATTTCAACTAAGCTTGAGCCCAAATCTTACAAATGCTTATTTATGGGGTATCCTAAAGAAACAAGAGGGTATTACTTCTACAATCCTTCTGAGGGCAAAGTGTTTGTCGCTGAACTGGAGTTTTCTTAGAAAGGGACTTTATTTCCAAAGGAATCAGTGGGAGGAAAGTAGAGCTTGAAGAAACTCAAGAATCACAAAGCATTGATACACCTATGGAGGAATTAGAGAAGGAACAACAAGTAGTTGTGGAAGAGCAACCTGCTCAAGTAGAACAAGACCAACGTAGGTCGAGCAGGATACGTCACCAACCAGAGAGATATGGATATCTCATAAATAATCAAGGTGATGTATTACTCATGGATCAAGATGAGCCTGTAACCTATCAAGAGGCCATAACTAGTCCTGAGTCTGAGAAGTGGCTAGAAGCCATGAAATCTGAAATGGATTCCATGTACACAAACCAGGTTTGGACCTTAGTAGAGCCTCATGTAGGAGTTAATCCTATAGGATGCAAGTGGGTCTTCAAAAAGAAGACTGACATGGATGGTAAGGTACATACCTATAAGACAAGACTGGTTGCTAAAGGTTATAAACAAATTCTTGGTGTAGACTATGATGAAACCTTTTCACCAGTTGCAATGCTTAAATTTGTTCGGGTTTTACTTGCTATCGCTGTATATCATGATTATGAAATATGGCAGGTGGATGTCAAGACTGCTTTCCTTAATGGGAATCTTCTTAAGGATGTGTACATAACACAACCTAAAGGATTTGACATACCAGAAGAACCCCAAAAGATATGCAAGTTACAGCGATAAATCTATGGATTGAAGCAAGCTTCCAGAAGCTGGAATCTTCATTTTGATGAAACTGTAAAACAATATGGATTCATAAAGAATGAAGATGAGCCTTGTATCTACAAGAGGTTAGTGGGAGCATGGTCGTCTTTCTGGTATTATATATAGATGACATATTAATCATTGGAAACGATGTCCCTACCTTGCAACAAGTAAAAACTTGGTTAAGGAAATGCTTTTCTATGAAGGACCTTGGTGAAGCAGCCTATATATTAGGAATCAGGATCTATAGAGATAGATCACAAAAACTTCTTGACCTAAGTCAGAGTACATACATAGACAAAGTGTTGATATGCTTTAATATGCATGATTCCAAGAAAGGATTCATACCTATGCAACATGGCCCATGTCTATCAAAAACACAATCTCCTTCAACTAAGGAAGAGAGGGGTCGCATGAATAAGATTCCATATGCATCTGCAATAGGATCTATCATGTATGGCATGTTATGTACTCGACCAGATGTCTCGTATGCTTTAAGTGTAACGAGTAGGTACCAATCTGATCCCGGTGATGCTCATTGGGTAGTTGTCAAGAATATCCTTAAGTACTTGAGAAGTGTCATACCCCAAATTTTGACCACTAAGATTCCCCATCATTGTTCAAATCATCATCACAATATGGATGAACCATCATACTTCATTAGTCTCCCCAAAGATGGGTGAGCATTCACTACTATAAAAAATTAGGGTTTCTAGCCCTCTCAGAGTTCTTAGACAAAGGATCAATCAAAAAATGACATGATCTTAAACTTGTCTAATCTCTCAAAAAGGATCAAGAGGACTCCAACTTTAAGGATTAAGCACAAGGCTGCAACATTCTGAGTGGATCAAGCCTTAAGATCGCCAGTGTCACCAAATTAGGGTTTTGGTCGACCAGGGCCTCCAGATGGAAATTTTCATCTGGGCATGAGCCAATGCTTAAAAGCATAACCTATGATGCTCCAAGGGACATCATGAACCCAATCATCAAGTCAATTTAACCTCAGGGGATGCATTCACAAAAAATCAGGAATTAGGGTTTCTTGACCTAATTCACCCCTAAGTTGACTTTTGGGGAAAAGCATGAGCCAAAACCTCAAGACATGATTTGATGGTCTCAAATACACCACATTGATCCATTTCCAACAATGGATTGATCCAAGAAGCTTGAGCAACAAGGTTCAAGTTTCATCTGAACAACAATTAGGGTTTCGCGGGAAAAGTCAACTGTGCCTTTGACTTTTGACCAGGACATGCTCCAAAACCCTAGGACATGATTCAATACACCCTATAACACCTATGAAATCAATCCATCAAGTTTGATTTTGGTCAAGGACTTGATTTCATAGAGGATCGCACAGTTTGGAATTCATCTGATAAAAAGTCAACTGTGCACAAAAGTCAAACTTTGACTTTTTGAGATTTTTCACAATTATGGTTTTTTAACCCTAAAGTGATGTTAATGTGTGATTGGAATCATCATTCATCAAGAAAAATCAAGAAAAGTGGGATAACTTGTAAAAGGGGTAACCATAAAAACTTAGAAATTTTTCTAAGTTATGGAATAAAGTGGCAAGGGTACCAACTTTGGAAGATCATAACTCCTAAACCACAAGGCCATTTTTTCCCACCCAAAGCTGGATTTGTAGCTCTCATTACCCTCTATAAAAGCTTCAACTACCACTCATTCCAATTCCCCATGGATTTTGAGTTATGGAATGATCAAAATCACAAAAAGTGAAAATATCATTTTTTCCAACACTTAGTGAAATTTTCACTAAGTCAGAATCTGCCTTCACTTTTTTCCAAATGTAGGGGCATTTTTCACTTGGATCCAAAAAGTATCAAAACCAATTATGATCAAACATTTATTGTATCATATGAGGGCTTTCCAAAATGGCCAAGAACTCCATCAAATTCCATTTGAGCCATGAGATATGACAATGGCAATATGCCTTGCTGAAAACTGTCAAGGCAAGGCAGATTTTGGAGTTTTGCTCGATTTGACAAATTTGTACAATTCCAAGAAACTCTATCCATCTGAACACCTCAAGGGGGGACCAAGGAGGAACCAACTCTGATCCCAAGCCTCCCAAGTCTTTGGGACCAAAAATAGCATGCCAAACCTTGAAATCCCTAAAGAGGGGACAAGACTCTAATTTTGGATTGGATCATTCAATGCATACATCAAGGTGGCATGGACTGAGCCATTGCCAACTGAATTCAGTCAAGACTTATCCAACACCAAGGGAACTAGCAGCCTGTGCCCTAACCTCTAGTAAATGGCTAGAGGAGACTTGGATTCTCATTGTTCAACATTGGCCAAACCTATGCAGCAGTTGCCATTCACTATTCCTTGCAAAAAAAACTTGCTCTAGTATAAATAGAGCTCATTTATGATCAGTTTGAGTACACCAAAGCCATCAAACAGATGCTTTCCTCAAAATCTCATTCTTCACTCCAATTTTGCCTTCCAAAGCAAGTCACTATCGAGTTTTGAGTTTGAGAGCAATTTCAATCAAACCAATCACACACACACACCTCATAAACATCATATAGAAGTGATCCAAACACTCACATAACATCTGGAACACCAAAATCGTAAAATCACCAGCCAACTGCTCAAGCCTTTGACAGATTTGCAGTTGAGGTGCCAAATCAAGTTCCAGCTCAAATCAATCCACTCCAAGCATCCAGACACACTCCATAACACCTAGGGAAGTTGTCCATAACCTTGGAACCAAGCTGTAACACCTCTAACACAAAACACGATCACCATCTGCAAGAGGTAAGCATGAGCTCTTCTAACTCTATGATTCATGCAGTTTTTGCTGCACAATAATTTGGCCATATGTTCATAATCATGCATGGAGTGTTTTCCCTCAATCAATTGCATTGTTTGAATCGTGTATGGAATTTCTGAACCTTCATGCAAATTTTAGGGTTCTTGAGGTTTCTCTTTGATTTCTTATTCCATGTTTAAAATAAATGAAATTAAAGACCATAGACATGATCGTGAGGCTGAAACGAGTAGATTGATATGTAGATTGCATGATATAATCAAGTATTCAGCGAGATTGGATAGAAAACACAAATCTGCAGAAACAGACGAAGGGCGCGTGTTCTTGCCATGTTCTTGGCGCCCTTTTTCAAATATTTGAATATTTGAATTTTGTGATTTTATTTAATTGATTCAAAAATTAATTTCTCTCTGAGTTTTAATGATTTTGAGTTGATTCTTTTTTTAATAATTCACAAAAATGTTAAAATATTTTATTTTACCAAAAAATCCCAAAAATATTATTTATTTCATATAATTGATATTTTTGCAAAGAATTAATATTTTAATTGTTTTTGACATTTAAAATATTTTTTCCTTTTTGATTTTGCAAATTTTAATGACTTCTAATAATTTTGTAGGTCAAAACTTGATTTTTGAAACATTAATCCAAGATCACAATTTGTTTTCCACATGTTTAACAATTTTGATCATTTTAATTGAATTTTTATTCAATTAAAATACATTTTGGAAACAAATTAGGGTTTTTGATTAATTCAACCCTCATCAAACTTTTTCAAACACTTTGGGCCTCTAGTAGAGTGTAAGATCTAACCCTTTTGGAAAACCAAAATAATTTGGGCCTCAGTGTATTGTATAAGTCCCGATACCGTCAAAAAAATTCGGCGCGGTCGTCGCCTTTCTAACAAATCAAACCCTTGGGCCTACCCTCGTGTTATAAGCCTCACTCTTTTTCTTTAAACACCTTTGGGCTTCTATTAGATTGTAAGACCCAAGCCATTTGAAAACCATTTTGGGCCTCAGATATTGTATAAGTCCCTCTGCATTAAAAGAAAATCTCGGCGCGATCGCCAGTTCAAAAACCATTCTTTTGGGCTTCTCCTTGAGCTGTAAGCCCCACCACTTGTACAAAAATAAACCTTTGGGCCTCTTGAGAGAGTGTAAGACCCATCCCTTTGTACAGAAAACCTTTTGGGCCTCAGTCACTTGTATAAGTCCCTGTACAATGTACAAAACAACAGTGCAATCACTGATAAAACTTTGGGCCTCTCCTTGAGCTGTAAGCCCCAACAATCTTTTCAAAGCACTTTCTCCTTTGATTTTGAATATAATATTGTTATCAAAGCTTTCTCTGTTGAACAACTAACAAAACAGCATGGAAGCTCTACAACCGAGTAAGCGTTTACCCGCTTTCTTTATCCTCTTTCATATATATATATATATATATATAACTGTATTGTGGGGCTGCTCACTGTAAGTCTTCTTTCACAAACTTAATCAACTGTGTAATACTAGTATAGTTATTTAGAGTTTTCCCCGGCAACTACGTCTAGCACTAGGTAAAGCCCCATTGATCGCTCTTAGATACAGTTAAAACTAGATCCCCATAGGATTACCAGACACAGTCTTCCCTCCTCTTGGGGTTAAACAATATGGAGACGTGAAAGGCAGCATTCTCGGTGAACCCTTTCTCAGAGTGTCACCCTTAGAAGTTGTCAAAGAGACTCTACTCCCCAGAGATGATCTTTTCTCCGTGAATGGCATCTTTTGAGTTTCTTCCAAATTCTCGGACTTTCCTGGCTTGATATATTCTCTGTGAATGGCATGTCTTGAACTTCTCGGGGTTTGGGGACCCACAGGCTTCTTAAAAGCACCCTTAAAAATTGTCAAAGAAACTCTAACTCCCTAGAGATGATCTTTTCTCCGTGAATGGCATCTCTTGAGTTTCTTCCAAATTCTCGGACTTTCCTGGCTTGATCTATTCTCTGTGAATGGCATGTCTTGAACTTCTCGGGGTTTGGGGACCCACAGGCTTCTTAAAAGTATCCCCGCCTCCTTTTGGGCGTTGTACAAGGACCCTTCGGCTTCTTAAAAGCTCTCATGCCTTCTCTTGGGCTTAATACAAGGACCCTGACGACCTCTTAAAGGTATAAGACAGAACTTAGTCATCCTTTCCTAGAGCAGTCTTTCTAGCGTCAAAACTCCGGCCATTTGAGGGTTAGTACTCATCCCTTAACGCCCGTGCCTCCTCTTGGGCATTGTACAAAAGATGAAACTCTAGACTTGGACAGTCTCAATACCCTTTGGATTTCCCATTTCCTTAAAGAATAGAAAATAACCCCGATCTTCTGATCAGTACCAAAGTACAACCTCACCTGAAATCAGTCTCTTTATAAGAACTGATTTTCTCTTTTAACCAACATATTGGACCTCTCACTAAACTGAAACAGTCACCAGCATAGATAGCCTCCTCTGGGGCTTTGTACAATGATTCACCCCAGCGGAGCTAAACATTTTTAGCCTCCATCTCGGGCTTCGTACGAGATACAAAATCACTCTCTTGGTGAGTATAAAAGACTCTCTTGTTGAGTCAAACATTTTTAGCCTTCATCTCAGGCTTTGTACGAGATACAAAACACTCTCTTGTTGAGTCGATCCTCCTTTAGCCTCTATCTCGGGCTTCGTACGAGATACAAATCACTCTCTTGGTGAGTATAAAAGACTCTCTTGTTGAGTCAAACTCTTTTAGCCTCCGTCTTGGGCTTCGTACAAGACACATATAAAAACACTCTCTTGTTAAGTCAACCCTTTTAGCCTCTATCTCGGGCTTCCTACGAGACACAAAAGCATCCTCTTGTTGGGTCAATAGCCCCCTCTTAGGCTTTGTATAAAGAAATCCCCGTTTGATTCAATCAACCTTTTAGCATCAAATCATGCTTTGGTCACAACATACAAACATCAACAACTCCTTTTCCCTCGTCTAATTGCTGTAAGCGGCAAGCCTCTGGATTATTTACATCCATGCCACTGTCCCTCTTTTAGCATGAGAAATTCCTAAGGAAAGATGGCATTGCTCTAAACTGAGTTAAAGTCTTCTCCTTCAGGTTAAAAATCCCCGATAAAGGAAATTATGGCATTGTTGGATTCACATATCCCAGTTAAAGTAATTCTCCTTTATAATCAGTCACCCAACAGTTGTGACAAACAGACCAAATATTCCCCTTTAGAGATGACAAATTCTCTCTAAAGTCAAAACCCTTCAGCTTCACATCTTGGGCTTCAAATAAGATACAAATAGACCCTTCAGCTTCACATCTTGGGCTTTGAACAAGATACAAACCACCTTTAACTTCATGTCTTAGGCTTTGAACAAGACACCAAA
Organism: Lathyrus tuberosus; assembly: GCA_022829125.1. Classification (NCBI taxonomy): domain Eukaryota; kingdom Viridiplantae; phylum Streptophyta; class Magnoliopsida; order Fabales; family Fabaceae; genus Lathyrus; species Lathyrus tuberosus. The sequence goes on along the minus strand of JALAZF010000124.1, from coordinate 4,419,666 downwards.
ACACCATTTCCTCCCATAGAATAGGAGGAACTACAATCACTCTGATTTCCCTGTTTCGTTAAACGGGAATACGTAGGCATAAGATTGAAAAATCTTAGCAAGCACACTAATCAAAAAACCAAAATCCCGTACCTTCACACATCAATTGAAAATCATCAGTCCTAGTATCCTCACAAATAATCCAAACACCGTGTTCTTAATAAAATAAGAAGAGAGAGAGGCCCACAATCTAAACCGCATCTGTAACCTAACAGACCGCTGTTCAAACTCAGTATGTAAGCAGGGTTAATTGGAGACATGTATTTCCCCTCCTTCAATAGGATAAAAAATGAATCGACCTGTAGTACCCCAGAGCGACAGTGCTTAAGAACCACGTCCAAAATCGCTCGCTACAGAAAAATGGCGCCCACCGTGGGGCCCTTCTCAAGGCATCTTATCCCTCTTATCTCTCTGGGTGAAACCTTGAGTTCACCAAAATGTCACAGAAATGGCAACTCTGCTGGGGAGTCATTGTCTGGATAGGATCATAAGACTAAAGGTCTAGGATAATTAAGACAAATATATATAATGCTTTTCCTAAATGATATCTGTGTTTATTTTTCTGCTAATGGGAATGCAGGTAATCTTACTGGGAGTGAATTCCAGTTAAGAGCCCCCGATCGACCATCAAACTCAGTGGAGACTCCATTTGCAGATACATTGCCTATACGACTTCGGTTGTTGAAATTAGTGTGGTCGACTGGGTTATCTGAGAAGCTGAGGTTTTTAGCAGACGTAAGCCATTTTGTAGTGCGGAAGCTATCGAAAATAGTTGTCACGCGATACTACCCTCATCTGAGATCACTCCAGGATACATCAGCTCGCAGGCAATCCGCTTGCTGTTGTTATCCCGGAGGGGTCAATGATTTTGCGGACAGGTACAAAAAATCACCAGTATAAACCTTTGGGGGGGGGGGGGGGGGGGTAGAGCCTTGACTTCATGACACCGACCCTTTGACCCCATGTTTTTTCTATGTTTTTGTGTGCTGTATTCATACATTCATCTAAAAAACATTAAAACAAAAAAATCTTCTCTTCTAGTCTCTCTTTTTCAAATTAAACTGAGATAATGATTGCAAATATCAGTGAAAGGAGATTGCGCTAATGGATTTCGGTAGAAGGAAAACTCATAAGTACACCTTCAAGGTTCCAAAACTAGAGGATTTGAGAGGATTAGCAAGGATGATCACTAACCCTGACGCTTTCAGAGCCAAGTACGGAGGTCTGCTACCTCTGTTAAGGGTCCACGTAATTGAAGGAATCCTGTCCATATTAATCCAGTTCTACGAGCCAATTTATCACTGTTTCACATTCCCGGATTATCAACTAGCACCAACACTGGAGGAGTACTCTCACTTGACTGATTTACATATCAATGATCAAGCTCCATTTTCTGGACTGGAAGAAATTCCAAAGGATCAGACTATTGCACGAGCAATTTATTTGGACGAGTCGGAAGTCAGGGCTCACATAACCACTAAGGGTGACATCCAAGGTTTGCCAGCCCAGTTCTTGACAAAGAAAGCCCTGTACTTTGCCAGTATAGGGAATGTGGCCGCTTTCGAGAGCATCTTTGTTTTGCTCACCTACGGGTTATTTTTGTTTCCCAACATCGATAACTTTGTAGATATCAACGCCATTAAGATTTTCCTGATTGGAAACCCCGTACCGACCTTACTCGCAGATGCGTATCATTCGTTACACTTAAGGAATTTATACAACAGAGGAATGATCACGTGCTGTGTACCCCTGCTATACAAATGATTCACTTCCCATTTTCCAAATCTGTTGTATTTTGGGATCAAAAGAATACTTTACGTTGGTCGCAGAGAGTCATGTCTCTTACCAACTCGGACATCGATTGGTAAAATCAGATCTACGACGGGATCATAATCATTGACTGTTGTGGAAATCTCCCAAATGTACCCCTTATAGGAACTAAGGGGGGAATCAACTATCATCCGGTGTTAGTTTGTCGTCAATTTGGATACCGGATGAGGCATGTCCCGCACAATGCTCATCTGGAAGGTCTTTTCTTCAAGGAAGGAGAAAATGACAGGGCACTAAAGACAGAAATAGTGCATGCTTGGAAACACGTTCATAGGAAAGGACGAGAGTCTCTAGGAAAACCAGACTGTGTCTCGATGGAGCCTTATCTCCTTTGGGTACAAACTAGAGCTCTCAAGCTGAGGATGCCTTACCCTCGCTAGGAAGTTCTTCCATTAAGGGACTCTACCCTTTATTTCATGTCTGAGACAGAAAAACTTCAGGTTACTCTCAGCAAAGTTCAGTAGGAGAAGAGGTCTTGGAGGAACAAGTACAGTATTCTCAATGTGGAATGTAAGAAGATACAATAGCTATTAAAAGAAAAGGATGCTCTGATTGAGATTTTAGAGCAACATACTGTAGAAAATCAGGATGACCAAAGGAATTTGCTCGCTCCTTTCACTTGGCAAAGGAATGACAACCCGACAACGGCCCAAGAACCCCCGTCAAAGAAAAGGAAAGCACCAGAACCAGCACTTGAGCTCTCTTCAGAGAGGACTCAGGATCCATTAGTTTAGATTTCCTTTTCCAGCAGTTTGTAATCTACTGTATTTCCATTTCCGTAATCCTTTGAATTCAATAAAACGGGGTTCTCCCCAATTGTTTGATATTTGCAATCCAATTGTCAAAGTTTACTTTGAATAAACAAAAATAATTAATAATCATTGCATTCATCATAAACGTATTCTTCTTACCTACAAATCTCACGTTTGCGTCTCGATTCTAGAGTCAAACTGTCTCATTCGTACAATACTCGGGCCAATCATCAAAAAAAGATGGATGATCTCGAGGAAGAGAACAGATAGTTGAGAGAAGAGATCGACACACTGAAAGAGGATCTGAGAAAGCTTCATAACGACATGCAAGCTCTAGTAGAAGCTCAGATGCAACAACAAAGGACTGTGATCTCGGAGATCACATCAACGCCCATAGTGGAGAAGTATGATCCTAGGTAAAAGATGTCGAAAGATCTCCCCTAGGGCATGCCACTTAACTATATCCCGGAAGGATATGTTCCGCCGATCGCTGAGGATCAGGGAACCACAGCAGGAGCCGCTGGGCTTGAAGGTTACAAACTTCGGGAAAGCGAAGATGCCAGGGGCATGGCAGCAACTCCTGAAGGTTACAAACTTCGGGAGGCACCGAGAGTCTCGGCCATAATGACTATACCACCACCCGTGATACACACTGTCCCGGAAGGACAGATTCCCCAGATACCTTCTGGTGGAAACGACAGCGTGTTCGACAGAATGAATGAATTCCAGGAACAATTCCTGGAAATACAAAAAGAACTGCAGGCCCTTCGCGGTCAGGATCTATTTGGAAAGGACGCCGCGGACCTCTGCTTGGTCCCCAATGTGAAAGTTCCACACAAGTTCCAAGTGCCCGACTTTGAAAAATACAAGGGTAATTCTTGCCCTCAGAGTCATCTGGTGATGTACGCTCGGCGAATGTCTGCTCAGACAGAGAACCAGGAGCTACTGATTCACTACTTTCAGGATAGTTTAACCGGCGCCGCATTAAAATGGTACATGGGTTTAAACTGCGCCACGATCAGCACCTTCAGAGATCTTGGCGCTGCCTTCGTTCAGCAGTACAAATATAATCTGGACATGGCACTGGACAGAGATCAACTCAGATCGATGTCACAAAAGGACAAGGAAACCTTTAAGGAGTACGCTCAGAGATGGCGTGAAATTTCCGCTCAGATTTCTCCACCTCTTAAGGAAAAGGAGATGACAAAGATCTTCTTAAAGACCTTGAGCTCATTTTACTACGACAGAATGGTCGCCAGTGCGACCAGTGACTTCACCGAGATGGTGGGCATGGGAGTTCGTCTTGAGGAGGCCGTCCGAGAAGGACGTTTAGTTAAAGACGCTTGATCATCAAGTAATACAAAATGATACGGTAGTGCTCTCCCTAAGAAAAAAGAGCAGGATATTGGGAATATCTCTCTCGGAAAGCAAAGGCGACGTTATCAACCAGTAGCAGCTGTGACTCCTGCTATCAACCCTGCGCCTGTTTCTACGTATCAACCTCAGGTTGCGCAGAGCCAACCGAATCAACAACAATTTCAGTAAAGGACACAACAGCCTCTTCAGCAGGCTCGTCCTCCATATAACAACAACCGTGCAACACGACCACCAGGGTTTGACCCTATACCTGTGTTGTACGCAGAGCTATTTCTGTTACTACTGGTTAAGGGGCACGTCCAGACAAGTCTCCTCTTACAGTACTAGAAAATCTGCCTTTTTGGTTCAAAGTGGATCGGACCTGTCCTTACCATCAAGGAGGACCAGGGCATAACATAGAAAACTGTCTCAGTTTCAAATTCGACGTACAAAAGCTTGTTAGGAGCGGGGTCTTATCTTTCAAAGATAAGAATCTGAATGTTCTCACGAACCTGCTGCCTCAACACGAGAAAGCTGCAGTCAATTTGATAGAGGGAGAGTCCAGCGACAGCTATCAAATTCATGATGTACTCTTGTTAAGGGCCAATTTGGTCAAGATGCATTGTAGACAGAGTGGATATGGCCATGTGCCATCTCATAATTATCACCAGTGTGATTTCTGCTATAAAGACGATTAGGGATGTTCTGTGGTGCAATCAGCTCTACAGGAATAATTGGATCTCAGGTGGATCCAAGAGCATCGAGTTCGTGGGGTCAACATGACCTATACGAATTCCAACATCATTTAGAACCACAACGTCCGTGCAATGAATGTCAACTTGGTGGCAATGCACTCAAGGCAAAGCCAATATCATAATCTGCCGCGGCACGATTACAGTTCCTGTCTGACTTGCTCGGTAAACAAACAGGGATGCTCTTTTGTACAAGAGGCCCTCCAGCGTCAGATGGATCTAGGATGGATCCAGGACTACCATGATAGGAATCCCTATCAGATCAACATGATTCAAATATTTGATATTCGTCTGATGAATACCAGCTTGGTGGAGTTACATGCCAGGCAGGGCCAACTCGGTTTTCTCACTTGACATGATTATCAGAACTGTAAGGGATGTTGTGAGAGTAACCAAGGATGTTACCTCGTGCGAGCAGCCCTTCAGAGTCAGTTGGATCGCAAGGAGATTCACCCATACCTAGCTTCGGGGAACGTCGAATGGACGCCGGACTACTTCGCTGATCAGATCAGAGACGTGGTTGTAATCTCTGACCCTGAGAGGAACAAGGATGTTTGTACCATCATCCCTATACTGGACGAATCAAAAGTTCTTAGCAAGGAACTGATTGAGGTTAATTACGACAGTAAAAAAAATCAGAAGGCTCATGTAGTTATCTATCTATCGGGACCATTACCGTATGAGTCAGCTAAGGCGATCCTTTACAAATATGGTGCAACGATAATTGAAAATGGAAAGGAAATTCCATTACCCTCCGTCGTGAATATTGCAGACATCAGTCGAGTAACACGGAGCGGTCGAATCTTCAACCGAGGAGTTGGAGAACCTAACAAGGAAAAGAAACTTCAGACAGAAGCTCCTGATCCACCAGCCGGTCAATCTAGTAATCCTGACCTTTCAAAAAACAATGATGAGATGCTGAAGCTCATCCAAAGGAGTGAATACAACATTATTGACCAACTGTTACAAACTCCTTCAAAGATCTCTGTGCTATCACTTTTACTCAGTTCCGAAGCCCACAGGGAGGCTCTACAGAAAGTCTTAGAGCAGGCCTTTGTGGAACAGGATGTGTCAATACGACAGTTCGACAGCATCATCTCTAACATCACTTCCTGCAACAACTTAGGATTCAGTGATGAGGATTTGCCAGAGGGGGGAAAAAGCCACAACATGGCGCTCAATATCACAGTTAACTGCCAGGACGATGCTTTAGCTAGCGTACTGGTAGACACAGGATCGACCATCAATGTTATGCTGAAGTCCACTTTAATGCGACTATCATTCAAAGGACCCCCGATGAGGGGCAGTGAGGTCATCGTCAAAGTATTTGACGGGTCTTAGAAAGCAGTTATCGGCGAAGTCGACCTTCCCATAACTATTGGTCCTCACATTTTCCTAATCACTTTCCAGGTCATGGACGTTCGGGCAGCGTACAGTTGTTTATTAGGAAGACCTTGGATACACCGGGCTGGGGCTGTCACTTCGACGCTGCACCAGAAACTGAAGTTCGTAAAAAACGATCAACTCGTCATGGTTTGTGGAGAACAAGCCTTGATCGTGAGTAACTTGTCATTATCTACTTGTGTAAAACTTGAGGAGGTTGTTGGAACTCAGTTCCAAGCCCTTTCGGTGAGCAATGAGAATCAATCGGAGAAAGGAATCTCAATTTCCTCATACAGAGATGCTCTCGAAGTGATCGAGAATAACAATACAAAAGGACGGGGACAACTTGTCATTCCTACTGATAATTAAACAAAGAAGGGTCTTGGTTTTTCTGTAACTTGCACCCAGACAACTGCTAACGATGAAAGTCTTCATCCCATTCAGGACTTCTTCCACAGTGGAGGTTTCCTTCACCCAGTGCCTCAAACAGTCCATACTATCAACGAGGAGGATCCCTCCAATACGGATGAGGAATGGAAGTCATATCTCAACGAGAACGGTTATATGTCCCAGGAAGAGGTGCCTACGCTATTTTGCTATCCCGCACAGAGTCCGAGATTTATACCCAGGTCAGACATCGAAATGATATATGGAGACTATGATCCGGAAGGATGTCGTGCTCCACCAAACTCATTAGAGGAAGACACTCTGATGAAGGATAACTTTGACCACAACTATTATGGCCCGATGGATGGCCTGCCAATCTAGTAGCCGTACCCAGGAAATTCGGGGCAAGAAAATCAGCCGCACAATGAAAATCAGCTGAGCATCATTGAACAGAATACCTGTGTCCCCACCATGTCATGGGATCAACACTCAGGTCATTCAGAAAATATCTCGTACGACGATGAATTGGCAAAGCTTGCCGGACTAGAATTCATCAACTATGATTTTCCCGAGGTCAACGTCATCAAGAGGGATGACTCCTCCGCTTCCAAATAAGTGTGGGACACCTTGGGACAACCAAGTGGAAAATTTGACCTCATGGTCAAGTACACCGCTCCCGAAAGCTTTCGTATCAGGCTCGAAGACATCCAGCCAACTGGATGGGGAAAGATACCTGAGAGTACAGTAACACCTCAAAATTTACCCTCTTACTTTTAGCACTAACTGGCTTATGTTTCATTTCATTCTTGCATTTTTATCTTTGCATATCATTGGTTCTTAGCTTGGGATCAAGGTATCTAACCTCATTCACAAGAAGAAGATGTTTTCCAGGGTTTCAGCAAAAGTTCATGTGTATTGTCCAAGGGGCTAAGAGGCGAGATGGTTCTTGACATCATCATTACTTGGGTCACAAAGAAGCCTTGGGTCTCAAGGCATCCTAATTTGTTCATTACCTCATCAAAAGATCAAGCTTGACAAGAAATTCCAAGGGAATCACACTCTCCTAGCATGATGGTTCAATTTAGGGTTTTGAGATTCCTGAGTTCAACACCACATTGGGCAAGATCTTTGAGCTTTTACCCCCACCAAATGGCACATCTCATCATTGTTTGAGAGGATACACATCATACTCAGAGGAATTTGAATTTGGAGGATGTGCTGATTCCTCCTAGACTGAAGGCATCAAAGTTAGGGTTTGCCATAAAGTCAGTTTATTTCTGATTTTTTGAACAAGACTTGATCCCATGGTATTCCTCATATCCCTAAGTGTCTAGGATTGGAGAATTGTCCATCAATTTGGTTCAGAAGGGTTTCAATTGATCAGAAGTTTCAAAATCAGGAGAATTGGGGATAAAGTCAACTGTGCAGTGAAAAAGTCAACTCCTGACTTTTTGAGGTCAACCTCTTGATTTTCAAGTCAAATATGGTCCATGTATGAGATTTGATCAAGAAATGTACAAAGATTCATCAAAAATCAAGAATGTGAAAAAGTTACTAAAAATGGAAACTAGGGTTTTAGAAACTTACTATTTTTAGTAAGTTTTTAGCCACTTTCCAAACCACTTTTCACCATGTTCAAGGCTTCATTTGAAAATCCCTTCCACATGAAAGTTGTAGTAGGAAGCATTTCCTTCAAAATGAGCACAAGAACCATGTTATTTGAGTCATTTTTGAATGAGTTATGGTGTTCCAAAGTTGGGTATTTTCACCTTTACAAAGTTCAAAAACTTAGAATTTTTTTCTAAGTGTTTTAGGACAGATTTTGAAGCAACTTTCATGGCAAATTTCTTCATAGATCCCAGCTCCAATTCAAGATATAATCAACATGAGATATGTTCTTTGTCATGTGGGCTTTCCATAGAGCACAAGTATGTCCCAAATGGAGCTATTTTCATCAAGATATGATCATGCAAAGAGAAGCCTTTTCAACCAATTTCAAAGCATGGCATGATCCAATTGCTTGGCATATTTTATCATTGGTTTTGCAGCATTCTTGTACTACCTAAACCACACGTATCATCACCAATTACCTCACTACAACATTGCCTTATATGTCCAAACATACATCACATGCCATGCACATTTCATGCACAAAAATCCATCTTGTTTTGCCAAAATAGGAAAAGGATAATTTTCACAGACTCTGACATTCTTTCCTCTCACGTGCTATGTACACCACCCCTCATTTCATGATCCATTTTACACTAAAAAAATCACACAAAAACCACCTCCACCCCAAAAGGCAGCCTCTACCCATCATATTTAAACAACACAAACCCTAGAACGTAGGGAGGGTTTTCATTTTGGCAAAATCAGATCAAGAAAACTCACTTTTCTCTCATTTTTTCACCATTGGCGAATCATTGGTTTTCTGAGATTTTCTGGAGATCTGTTGCTTGAATCAACATCTACCAAGTGAACTTGAGCTTCTGTACGCATCACCTAGCTTCTGTAGTCACCATTGGAGACTCTCCAAGCTCTAACTTCTTCATCATCGTGTTGAGATTGGTTGAAGTTTTCTGGAGATTTTATGAACCAAACAAGCACTGATCTATGCTCTCCAAGTGACATAGAGGATTTCCACATCATTTCCTAGACTTGTCTCTTGCTAAGAAGGCGCAACGGACGTGCTCCGTTAGGTATTTTCATCTCTCTCATTTCACCTATTCTGGACGTGTAGTAGGCTTGCTATTTGTGTTTCTGAAGTCCTACATCAATGTAGGCAATGTTTATATACCTGTTGTGTTGATTTATGGAACTTTCAGTATTTGACACAAAATTTCGTGCTCACTTTTCATAGTGTTAAAGCTACTTTAAATTTGAATCAATGTCAAATATGAGATCCTCACAAGCTCCTCTTCATTTTGGTATGAGGTTTGTTGGTTTTTGATGAGGTTTCGCGCTGCAACTCCAGCGAGGTCGCCGGAGAAGATTATCGGAAATGGGCTCCGGCAACTAGGGTTTATGTTTGACCGGTGGGACTTTGATCTCTTGACTGGCCAATGAGGGCCCAGTCTTTCGCCACATCTCTAAGTGAGACCCCGCGTGGCCATGAAACACACCGTTCCACTTATTGTTTTTTTTGTTTTTTTTATTATTATTTCTGAGTATTGAGATTTGGGCTTAAGGCATGCTGCTCTTCACACCACCCGGATTGAGGCCCACTGCGTACACAACTTATTACCTCTGCATTGGAATATTGCTACTGCACCCCCTTTGTCATGTTTTCTTTTTTTATTTTCGCTTTTATTTCATTTTTTATTTGATTTTTATTTTAATTGTTAAAATCATCATAAAAAATACCAAAAAAATATTTCTCTGATTTATTGATGTCTTGAGATATTTTTCATTTTATTTTTCCATTTATTTTTCTATTTTATGTGGAATTAATTTGGAAGTTGCTTTAACATGTTTACCCTTGAATTAGGGTTTTGTTCTTTGATGTCTTTGATTGCTTTAATGATCCAATTTTCTTAACATGCTTTGATACATCATTGGTGAATGTTTGAGGATTGATTTGGTGCTGAGATGTTGAATTCTTGATTAATTCTTGATTGATTTTAATTAGTCCTCGATGCATGCTCAATTAGCCTCCTATGTGTGATGTTTTGACCCAATTGATGTTGAAATCTTGTGATTCTGGTTGAAACCACTTGCACACTTGTTATTGACTATTTTAGCATGGGTTTGGAAATTTATTTGGATTTTTATGAAGCATGTTTCTATTTTTGGTTGATACCTACTTGTGGTTTGAATTTGATTGAAGCATGCTTGGCTACTTGATCTAGTTTGAATGCTTTTGTTTACTTGTGATTGAATGATGCTTGAAATGATTATTTGGTATTATCATGTACTGTCTTATCTTGTTTGTGGCTTTGGATTCATCCTCATTTGTCTATTTTCCTATTTGTTCTTGATTTTATAAGTTGACAATGTCTTGACTTGAATCCTTTGGTGTGCTTGACCTAACCTTGTGAGATGTGTTCTTGTATGATCCAATCAATGCATGAGGACTTTTGTTTGATTTGAATGACATGTTTAAGGTTCTGGTCCCCTTGGTTTAGGGTTCATTATGTGAAATTTTCTCACTCTTTGCCTCACATGATCCTTTGTGTCTTGCATGAATGATATAAGTGGATGCTTTGTCTAATTTTGATGCATGTTTTGAATGTGATGCTTAATGATTCATCTTGATTGACTTGAATTTGGTTTTGGTTTGTTGATGATGTATTTTCTATGGCCCCTTGGATTCATTGCCTTGTTCCCATCTCATATGATCATTATGATTTGATTTGTATGATGCATATCATTATCATTTGACTTGTTGCTTCTTTGGCTCATAATGCATCATGATGTGAAGCATTCTTACATGTTTGAATTGGATGATTATGACATGAGTTGAATTATGACTTGGATCTATTTTCATCTTACCTTATTCATGTCATCTTTGTGTGAGGTTTAATGATGTTTAGTTATGCTTCTTATACAAGTTTTCTTGCATCCTTTCTTGTTTGCTCTTACTTGCTTACTTGAGCTTTCTTGTGTGATCTTTTGAAGCATGATTAATGATATGAATTGGATATGATGTGAATGATGTGTGTCATGCCCCAAATTTTGACCACTAAGATTCCCATCATTGTGTCAATCATCATCACAATATGGATGAACCATCATGCCTCATCAATTTCCTCAAGGATTGTTAGCATTCACTACAGTCAAATTTAGGGTTTCAAGCCCTCTCAGTGCCTAAGACAAAGGATCAATCAAGGAATGACATGATCTTCAACTTGTCTAACCTCTCAAACATCCACAATGGATCAAAAGGACTTCCACTTCAAGGATCAAGCACAAGGCTGCTCCCTTCTAGGTGGGTCAAGTTTCAAGATCGCCAATGTCACCAAATTAGGGTTTTGGTCGACCAGGGCCTCTAGATGGAAATTTTTCATCTAGGCATGATCCAATGCTTCAAAGCATAACCTATGATGCTCCAAGGGACATCATAAACCCAATCATCAAGTCAATTTGGCCTCAGGGGATGCATTCATAAAAAATCAGGAATTAGGGTTTCTTGACCTAATTCACCCCTAAGTTGACATTTAGGGCAAATCATGAGCCAAGACCTCAAAGGAGGATTTGAGGGTCTCTAATACACTACATTGATCCATTTTCAACAATGGATTGATCCAAGAAGCTTGAGCAACAAGTTTCAATTTCATCTGCACCACACTTAGGGTTTTAAGGAAAAAGTCAACTGTAACTTTGACTTTTGACCAGGACATGCTCCCAAGCCCTATTACATGCATCAATATACTCTATACCACCCATGGAACATGTGCATCAAGTTTGATTTAGGTCAAGGACATGATTTCCTGAAGAATTGCACAGTTTGGAGTTCATCTGATAAAAAGTCAACTATGCACAAAAGTCAACTTTGACTTTTTGAGATTTTTTACCCTAAAATGATGTTAATGTATGATTTGAATCATCATTCATCAAGAAAAATCAAGAAAAGTTGGATAACTTGTAAAAGGGGTAACCATAAAAACTTAGAAAAATTTCTAAGTTAAAAATAAAGTGGCTAGGGTACCAACTTTGGAGGACCATAACTCCTAAACCACAAGGCCATTGCTCCCCATTCAAAGCTTGATTTGTAGATCACATTGCCCTCTACAAAAGCTTCATACTGACCTATGTACAAATTCCTCATGGATTTTGAGTTATGGAGTGATCAAAATCAAGAAAAATCACTTTGTTTCAACACTTAGTGAAAATTTCACTAAGTCAGATTTTACCCTACTTTTTGCCAAATGTAGGGGGATTTTTCACTTGGATTCAAAAGAGATCAAAACCAAACATGTTCAAACAGTTGTTGTATCATGTAAGGGCTTTCCAAAATGGCCAAGAACATTACCAAATTCCATTTGAGTCATGAGATATGACATTGGCAAGTTGCCTTGCTGAAATCTGTCAAGGCAAGGCATATTTTGCATTTTTGCTCGATTTACCAAAATCAGCCAAATCCAAATGCTCCTATCCACTTGGACACCTCAGAGGATTGAATCTAAAGGGGACAATCACTGAGCCAAGCCTCTAAAGTCTTTGGAACAAGAAATAGCATGTTGAACCTAGAATGGCCAAAATAGGGACATGACTCCAATTTTGGATTGAAGCATTCAATGAAAGCATCAAGGTGGCATGGACTGAGCCATTCTCAACTGAATTCAGTCAAGACTTATCCAAGACCAAGGGAACCACAGCCCTGTGCCCTAACCTCTAGTCAATGGCTAGAGGAGACTTGGATTTCCATTGGACAACATTGGCTAAATCTCTGCTGCAGTTGCCATTCACTGTGGATCCCAAAACAAACTTGCTCTACTATAAATAGAGCTCAATTGTGATCAGTTTAAGTACACCAAAGCCATCAAACAGATGCTTTCCTCAAAATCTCTTCTTTCACTCCAATTTTGCCTTCTAAGGCAAGTCACTATCGGGTTTTGAGTTTGAGAGCTTTTCAAATCAAACCAATCACACACACACCTCACATACATCATATAGAAGTGATCCAAACACTCACATAACATCTGGAACACAGATTTCACAAAATCACCAGCCAATTGCTCAAGTTCTTGACAGTTTTGCAGTTGAGTTACCATCTTCAACTCCAAACCATTTCAATCCATTCCAAGCATTCATACACACTCCATGGCACCTAGGGAAGCTATCCAGATCATTGGAACCTAGCTGTAACACCTCCAACACAAATCACGATCACCAGCTGCAAGTGGTAAGCATGAGCTCTTCTAACTCTATGATCCATGCAATTTTTACTACACAATAATTTGGCCATATGCTCATAATCATGCATGGAATGTTTCCCCTCAATTTATTGCATTGTTTGAATCGTGTATCAAAAATCCTAGCCTTCATGCAGAAATTAGGGTTCTTGAGGATTTTTCATGATTTCTTGTTATATGTTTAATTTAAATGAAATTAATTGTCATAGACATGATCGTGAGGTTAAAACGAGTTGATTGGTATGTGGATTGCATGATATAATCAAGTATTCAGTGAGATTGGAGAGAAAATGCAAATCTGGGCAAACCCAGAACACGCGCGTGTTCTTGGCGCCATTTTTTGAATATTTGAATATTTGAATTTTGTGATTTTATTTAATTGATTCAAAAATTAATTTCTCTCCGAGTTTTAATGATTTTGAGTTGATTCTTTTTTTAATAATTCACAAAAATGTTAAAATATTTTATTTTCCCAAAAAAATCCCAAAAATATTATTTATTTTGTATAATTGATATTTTTGCAAAGAATTAATGTTTTAATTGTTTTTGACATTTAAAATATTGTTTCCACCTTGATTTTGCAACTTTTAATGCTTTCTAATTATTTTGTAGGTCAATACTTAATTTTTGAAACATTAATCCAAGATCACAATTTGTTTTTCCTATGTTAAACAATTTTGATCATTTTAATTGAATTTTTATTCAATTAAATACATTTTTGAAAACAAATTAGGGTTTTGGATTAATTCAACCCTTATAAATCATTTTCAAAACTTTTGGGCCTCTAATAGAGTGTAAGACCCAATCCTTTTTTTGACCAAATCATTTTTGGGCCTCAGTGTATTGTATAAGTCCCGATACCGTCAAAACAAACGGCGCGATCGTCGTCTTTTGAAAAATAACCTTTTGGGCCTCTCCTTGAGCTATAAGACCCATTAAAAACTTTTGGGCCTCTATTAGAGTGTAAGACCCAACCCACTTGTACAGAAAACATTTTGGGCCTCACTTATTGTATAAGTCCCTCTGTACATTTTTAAATCCGGCACGATCGTCGCCAGTTAAAAAATAAACCAACTGGGCCTCTCCTCGAGCTATAAGACCCATTCAAAACTCTTGGGCCTCTACTAGAGTGTAAGACCCAACCTCCTTTTAACCAAAAACAATTTTGGGCCTCACTTATTGTATAAGTCCCTCTGCGTTAAAAGAAAACCTCGGCGCGATCGCCATTTTAACAAAAAATCAATTGGGCCTACCCTCGTGTTATAAGCCCCATTCTTTTTCTTTAAAAACCTTTTGTGCCTCTTGAGAGAGTGTAAGACCCATCCCTTTATACAGAAAACATTTTTGGGCCTCAGTCACTTGTATAAGTCCCTCTGTACAAATTCAAACAGTGCGGTCACTGATAAAACCCTGGGCCTCTCCTTGAGCTGTAAGCCCCAAATCTTTCTTTTTCAAAGCACTTTCTCCTTTGATTTTGAATATACTGTTGTTTTCAATCTTTCTTTGTTGAACAACTAACCAAACAGCATGGAAGCTCTACAACCGAGTAAGTGTTTATACGCTTTCATTTACTGCTTTCGTATACATATAACTGTATTATGGGGCTGCTCAGTGTAAGTATCCTTTCATAAACTCATATCAACTGTGTAATAATAATATAGATATTTAGAGTTTCCCTGGCAACTACGTCTAGTACTAGGTAAAAGTCGTTTCGTTTAAATAGACAACTAGATCCCCACTAGGATCACCAGATACAGTCTTCTCTTCGGCTGTCCTCATTAGGAATTGTCAAGAAATTCTACTCCCAGAGATGAATGTATTCTTCGTGAATGGCATCTTTGAGTTTCTTCCAAATTCTCGAACTTTCCTGACTTGATCTATTCCTTGTGAATAGCTTGCCTAGAATTTCTCGGGGTTTGGGGACCCACGGGCTTCTTAAAAGCATCGGCCTACTCTTGGGCATCGTACAAGGACCCACAGGCTTCCTAAAAGCAACCCCCGCCTCCTCTTGGGCTTTGTACAAGGACCCTACGGCTTCTTAGAAGTATTCACAGCCTCCTCTTAGGCTTCGTATAATGATCTCTTCCTCCGGGAATGATAGCCTCCTCTTGGGCTTAGTACAAGGACCCATCGGCTTCTTAAAAGTTTCCAGCCTCCTCTTGGGCTTCGTACAAATTGTCCCGATGACCTCCTAGAGGTATAGGAACAAAACTTAGTCATCTGCATAGGACAGTCCTTTCAAAGAGTCTACTACTGTTTCTCAAAGCATAGTACAAAAGATGAAACTTTAGACTTGGACAATCTAATTTCCTTGAGTCTCAAAGACATTCTCAAGTGACCCCTTCGTTAAATAGGAAGAAAACCCATAGACTCAGACAGTCGCAATACCCTTCAGATTTCCCACTTCCTTAAAGAACAGGAATAACCCGGATCCTCGAATCTAAAATCCCTGAGTACAACATTACTCATATAAGAACTGATTTTCTCTTTCAAAATCAGTATACTGGACCTGTCACTCAACTGAAACAGTCACAATAGCCTTCTCTTGGGCTTGATACAATGATTCTCCCCAGCGGAGTCAAACAACGTTTAGCCTCTCTCTCGGGCTTTGTACGAGACACATAAGAGACTCCCTCGTTGAGTCAATCACCCTTTTGCCTCTATCTCGGGCTTTATACGAGATACAAAAAGGTTCTTATTGAGCCAAACAAATAATAGCCTTCATCTCGGGCTTTATACGAGATACCAAAAGACTTCATCGTCGAGTCAAAACCTTTCAGCCTCCATCTTGGGCTTTGTACGAGATACAGAAACACTCTCTTGTTGAGTATACAAGATTCTCTTGTTGAGTCAACCCTTTTAGCCTCTCTCTCGGGCTTTGTACGAGACACATATTAGCCTCCTCTTAGGCTTTGTATAAGAAAACCACTGGTTGATCCAATCAACCTTTTAACATCAAAGCTGTGCCTCGTTTGCAGTACACAAACATCAACAACTCCTTCCCCTTCATCTAATTGCTGTAAGCGGCAAGCCTCTGGATCATCTATATCCATGCCACTGTCCCTCTTTTAGCATGAGAAATTCCTAAGGAAAGATAGCATTGCTCTACACTGAGTTAAAGTCTTCCCCTTCAGGTTGGAAATCCCCTATAAAGGAATTTATGGCATTGCCGGATTCACATATCCCGATTAAAGTAATTCTCCTTTATAAAACAGTTGTGACATACAACCCCCTCTTTAGAGATGACAAATTCTCTCTAAAGTTGAGACCTTTCAGCTTCACATCTTGGGCTTTGAACAAGATACAAACTACCTTTCGCTTCACGTCTTGGGCTTTGAACAAGACACCAAAACAACCATTTCCTCCCATAGAATAGGAGGAACTACGATCGCTCTGATTTCCCTGTTTCAGTAAACGGGAATACGTAGGCATAAGATTGAAAGAAAAGATCTTAACGAGCACACTAAACAAAAACCCAAAATCCCATATATCCTAATCTGAAGCAGTATCCTAACAAAAAGAGAGAAAACAGTATTGGCGAAAATACAAATAACCAGTACAAAGGCCCCCCCCCCCGCATTGATCGCATCTGTAACCTAACAGACCGCTGTTTAAACTCAGTATGCAAAGCAGGGTTAATTGGAGACATCTATTTCCCTTCCTTCATCAGCTCACAATAGGATAAAAAATGAATCGACCTGTAGTAAACTCAACCACAGTGAGAGCGACCAGCACTTAAGAACTGCGTCCAAAATCGCTTGCTACAATGTGCTTGCTGCCCCATCTTATTTCTCATCTTATACCTCTCTTTCTTCTTCATCTCTTTCACTCTTTCTCTTCCCATGAGTCTCATGACTTGTTTAAGTCTTGGATTCACTCCCTTAAAGCTACCTAGTCCAACTTAATTTCTGATTAAGCTTGGAGTAGGATTAGCATTAGGATTCCCTTTGTGTGCTAACTTAGGTAGACGTTTCCCTTTCAAACTCAACTATAGGGCCACCTTTGCATGACAACATTAGGAACATTTAGTTTCCCTTTAGTGTTTTATTTTCCTTTGAGTCTTCTCTTCTCATCTCATAACACTTCTAAAACACTTATGAATATAACGAATATTGCGCTCGAGCCTTAAGTGTAGGAAATGAAGAACGGGGGGCCCCCTCCTCTTCTAGAGTGTTTAGCATACGTCCCATTTGGGGGCGACCATGCGATTCACTCGTTCCCGCATGGTAGACTTTAGTACAATGTAAGTTACGAACTAACTTCAATCCACTTCTGTCTAAAAAACACAAAAACAAACTCAAACCTTTTTCATCCTTCGGGATCGTTAATCTCAAGCCATTTTCGGAAAAGAGCACGCTACTTCCGTTTTGTCGCAAATAGGCATCGACCCTAACTGCCGGACGCGAATCTAACGTCGCTCATAAAAAACACTAACCGACCTCGTTAGGTCGAACTACGACTGCTCTAATTTCCTCTCTCTAGTCCGATTGAGGATACGTAGGCACAAGACGACGATGTCTTGGCGAGCAACCTCCCCCCTTAGTTCGTGTTCGAACTACGTTGACTCTGACTTTCCCATTGCACGAGGGAATACGTAGGCATAAGACAAGGGATGTCCTATCGAGTCACTTTTTTTTCTTTTCTTCTTCGTTTCTTCGTTCTTTTCCGTTCCAGTTCCTCCTCCTTTCCAGTAGCAGTGGAGCTCTAGATAACGATACCCTTTGATCGAGACAACAAGCGTGGATCCCATCGAGTATGATGGACGCGTGGGAGTGCTAACACCTTCCCCATGCATAACCGACTCCCTTACCCGTTTCTCTTGGTCGCGAGACCATGTTTTTTTCCTTCCCTCAGGTTTACGCAGTGTTTCCTTTCCCTCTCTTTGGATAAATACACATTGCTGGCGACTCTGTTTCTGCGCCACTTTCGCGTTTGTACATGGATGAAAATCCCAGGAGCGCCAGCTGGCGACTCTGCTGGGGAGTGGTTGACCTCTTGCTGGTCTATCCCCTTTTGTGAGTCAATCCTAGCGCTTGTTTGTTTGTTTTCATTGGGTGTTTACTATTGTGCTTTATTTTTCTGTATATTACTATATTACTGTTTGACTGTTTTTATCGCATTTATTGCATTGCATTTCATTATTATGTTGGACTGTACTATGCTGTGCTGGTTTTCTGTTTGGCAGGTTGGGATTCTTTGAGAGATAAGCCCGATACCCAGGCTTGAGCATACACCTATGATTAGCGATGTCTTAGCGATATACTGTTCTGCTACTGGATTTTCTGTTGGTAGGGTGGGTTGGATTCTTGAGAGAAAAGCCCAATACCCAGGCTTGAGCATACACCTATGATTAGCGTGGAAAGTAGTGTGACTTGTGTGGCATTTGGCCAGACTTAGTATACATGAAAACTCCACATCCAGACGAGGTTTCCTTGGTAATATTCTATCCTGCTCATTTGGGGCAGACGATGGAATATAACTTGGAAAACTGTCGACTCTGGCGATCGTCTCCCGAGGACTCAGCAACGCCTCTCCTCCTGACATGTGATAATGGCAGACCAAAAATGGCAAATCCATTACACTTGTCGATCCGAGGACCCAATGCTGGGAACTTACTATAGGATATCCTTTTTTAGGGGAATCAGTTGAGGCCTCCTCGATTGATGATGATGCCAAACTAAAAATGGTGAACGTATCATCATTTCTCGACCTGAGAGCCCTTGATATTGAGGGTCCTCAGTTTTCTAGAACCCACATGTGAGAGGGGATGGGTGTTTGCAGGTTTGCAGGTAATCGAAACCTTCAACCTACCCGGTTTTCTGGATTCCTCATCAGTGTACTATTATCATCCTGATATTCTGGCAGTTTGAATGGGCCGTTATTCTGGATTTCTGGGTTTCTGATATTTGGGGTCTTATTCAGTCAGCAGAACAACAACAATTTTGTGCATCATGGATACCTTGATCCCATGTTTGCATTTGCATCATCATTTTCCATTCTAACATGTTTGTTCATTTATAGGGTTGCATCCTAACTTTGATTCCGGTTATCCGAAGACTGTCCATGATGAATACTAGCACTAGAGAGAGAAAGAATATCATCCCGTACAAGTTCTCGGAGCTTCATTTAGATGTTGTGCACAAGATCTCGGCTATGGCAAAACCTGGGGTATTGGCAGACTTTAGAGGAGAATATGGGAGGATTCTGAGTTTCACCCGAGGTGTTACCAACTATGAATTCAGGGCTCTGCACACTCTGGTGCAGTTCTATGACCCTCACCTGCGGTGTTTTCTATTTGCGGATTATCTTTTAGCTCCGACATTGGAAGAGTATGCTCTCGTTTTGGATGTTTCTGTCAAAGAAGAAGCTCCCTTATATCCTTCTAAGGAATTTCCCGTTCTGGAAAAGGTTTCTGCTGCTTTACGTTTGGATCAGTCTTTGTTGAAGAGAAATGTTGCTAGTAAAGGAAGTTATAAAGGCTTTCACACGAAGTTTTTGATCGAGCAGATTGTTATTTGTGCTAAGGCTAAGTGTTGCTCGGTGTTCAATGCAATTCTGGCTATGTGTGTTTATGGAACGGCGTTGTTCCCTAATGTGAAGGATTTTGTAGACGTGCACGCTGTTCGGATATTCACCATGAAGAATCCGGTACCTACCTTGCTTGGGGATCTGTACTATTCGATGCACTATAAGAATGAGAAGAGGGGGGAGGACCTCTTTACTTTTGTGCTCCAATTTTCTACAAGTGGTTTGCTGATCGCCTTCCCAAATCTGGGGCATTCGTAGACACCAGAGAAACATTGGATTGGTCAAGGAGATTGATGGGATTAAGAGCTGACAACTTGATTTGGATCAATCGTTATTTGTTAGGCCAAGAGATCCTGATCAGCTGTGGAGGTTACCCAAACGTACCTCTAATAGGAAGGAAAGGGGAATTAATTACAACCTTATTCTTGCTATTAGGCAATTTGGGCATGCTTTAAAAGAGCCGCCGAAGGACCAAGATGTTCAAGAGTCTCTATTTGTGAGTGAGGAAGCCAATCTGGAAGTGTTAAAAGAAGATGCAAATACTTGGGGAGATCGCCACAAGAAAGGAAAGACTTCTTTTGGAAAGTGTAACAACAAAGCCTTCCTTGCATATGAGGACTGGATTCAGAGGAGAGTAGAGAGTATACTTCTACCGTTCTGCAGAGAACCTCCATCTTACCCCCTGCTGATTGAATCTCCGACCACAATTAAGATAGAGAAGTATAATAAACTGTGGGCTGAAAAGGAGAAGCTTCTAGAGGAGAACAGTGAGATGCAAAGAGAAATTTACCAGTTGAAACATGAGTGACGTGAAGCTGTTCATGTCGCCAAGTTGAAGACAGAGCTTCTCGCTAAGAAAGAAAAAAAGCTAGCTGAAGAGGTCACAGCCAGACAGAAGGTAGGGCAAGCCTTAAAAGGTGTTAGCAGGGTTCTAAAGTCAAAGAAGGAAGACTTGGCCAAAGCTTCGCTAAGAATTCACAGGTTCATTGCTAGTCGAAACACTGCAATCAGAGCCAACAAGCAGAAGGAAGATAAGTATTTGGAGCAGATTGAGAGTCTGAAGTTGAAGCTCAGGAAGAAAGACGAGGAGATCTTATCAGGGACGTTCCAAAGACATGCAGTTGAGGAACGACTGAATGAGGCCATAACAACCATAGAAGAGCTGAAGATATGAGCCGAAGTAAAGAGGCCTAGGGGTGAAGGCTCTAGCTTGGGCAGTGGTTCTCAAAGGGTGCAAGACCATGGAAGTTGAGGAGAACTCGCGCATTGATGATACTCCATAGTTTATTCTTTCTTTGTATTTTTTGTCACCACCAGAATTATTGGCAGGGATCTTTTCTTCTTTTATTTCAGACTTATTATGTTATCTTGGGTTGTAATCTCTGATAGTGATTTTCTCTGATTTATATATGAGCAGCAGTTTCATCCTATCTTGTCTTTAAAACTGGAATCAAGGGTTGGATTGCCCTGCAAATATTCAAACATGTTCATTTGCATTTGCATAATCATAATCATTTTTGCATAGCAGGTGCTCGTCCCGGGTTTTTCTAACCTTTATTTGGTTGCAGGCAGGATTGATAACCAGCCAATTCACCGGTATTCTACTAGATCAAATCAGAGGAGAATTATGGAGGAAATGCAAGCAGAGATGGCCGCCATGCAAGCTCGCATGGCCCAGTTCATGGAGTTGATGCAAGGTGTTGCCCAAGGGCAAGAGCAATTGAGGACTCTGGTCCAACCCTTAGTGGCAAGAGTGGATGAAGACGGGGTTCTTCATGGCGGAGTCCATAATAGCGTTGTTGATAACGGTTCTCAGGGAGGTCCTGTGGGCGTAGAGATCCCCATTCCTGGTGTTGTGATCCCTCCGGGCGGAGGAGAGCAAGTTGTGATTCCTTCTGTTGTCGGCGGAGGAAATAGTGTTTGCGCTGTGCATGGCTGTCGTTATGATAACCAACAAGACGACATTTTTTCTATGCAAGGTGTTGATGCTACTCCTCAAGTCGATAATGATCAGAGGTTTAGACTGATTGAAGAACAACTAAGGGGTGTTGTGAATCAAAATTCTGTGGGTATGAATCTGGAGGACTTGGGGCTGGTTCCCGGTGTTGTAATTCCGCACAAATTTCAGGCGCCCACTTTTGAGAAATACAATGGTACCACTTGTCCCAAGAAGCATGTCAGGGCATATGCACGAAAGATGGCTGCGTATTCTAAAGATGAGAAATTGCTGATGCATTTCTTCCAGGACAGCCTGTCTGGGGCATCCTTGGAATGGTATATGCAATTAGAGAGATGTCATGTCCGTAATTGGAGAGAGTTGGTCGAGGCCTTTATCAAGCACTACCAATATAACACTGATATGGCTCCCAACAGGACCCAGCTACAGAATATGTCTTAGAAGAATAACGAAAGCTTTAAGGAATACGCGCAGAGATGGCGTGAACTAGCGGCAAGGGCGCAGAGATGGAGAAGGAGATGTTGAACCTATTTATGGAGACTTTGCCGGGACGTTATTATGAGAAATTGTTACCTTGTATGTCAGGCAAGTTTGCTGATTTGATCATGGTTGGGGAGATGTTAGAAAGTGGAATCAAAGTTGGGAAAGTACCAAGTAATGATGGGTCGTCTTCTGGTCAAGGGAAGAAACCCTATGTGAATTATAAGAAGAAGGAGGAAGCAAATTCTGTGTCGTCTTACCGAGGTAAAGGGAAGCAGCATCAGAGTTATAACCAGCAAGTAGCTTCGATGACAATTCCTGCAGCACCTCCACAGCAGCAACAGAATCGTGCTCCACGCCAGCAACAATTTACGCCTAAACAGAACCGACATTTTGATACTCCGCCGTTGCCATATTCACAGTTGTTCCAGCATTTGCTACAGTTGCAGTTAATCCAGAAAAGGACTCTAGCTCCTCCCACCGGTAATCCACCTCCGGGTTATAATCCTAACGCCCACTGTGACTTTCATTCTAGGGCACCCGGACACTATATTGAGGACTGCAAAGCTTTTAAGCATGTAGTCCAAGACTTGGTGGATTCAAAGGCCATTAACTTTTCAAATGATGTGCCAAATGTTGTCCAAAACCCAATGCCGAACCATGGTGGGCCGAGGGTTAATGCTGTGTTAGAGGAGAATGAATCTTTGAATTTGGTTATGGATGTTAATGAATTAAGGACTCCTTTGACGGTGGTAAAGGAGAGGTTATTGAGGGGTGGGGTGTCCCCCGGATGTGATGAGAATTGTTCAGAGTGTATGTCGCAAGTGAATGGGTGTGGTTTGTTGAAATCTGGAATTCAAAAGCTGATAGATGAAGGTCGATTGCAGTTTGACTGGTGTGACCAACAGAAAGAAGTTGTTAGCAGGAAAAATGAAGTTGCTACCATTACTATCCCTTTCAAAACAATCACTATTTCAGGGCCAGTAAGACCAGCACCGGTTATTATTACAGCTCCCGGACCCGTGCCATATGAGAGCACCAAGGCCATTCCTTGGAACTATGGAGCCGAAGTGTTCGTTAATGGACAGAAACAAGAGCTGGTGGGAACTTCTGTGGTGAGCTCTCGTGTTGAGAATGATGATGATGCAGGGGCTATCACGAGAAGTGGTAGAGTCTTTATCCCTTCTGATGATCAAGCTGGCAGTTCCAGACAAGACAAAGGGAAGCAGGTTATAGATAATTCTGTGCAAACGCCAGTAGTGAATGACTCCACGGCAGGGCCGATTGATAATTCTTTTGCAGAGAATGTAGAAGAGTTTATGAGACTGATTCGGAAAAGTGATTATAAAATTGTTCATCAATTGCATCAGACTCCGTCCAAGATTTCTATCTTGTCCTTGTTATTGTGTTATGAGGCACACCGAAACGCACTGCTGAAAGTACTGAATGCTGCTTACGTACCCCAGGAGATCTCAGTTAATCAGTTGGAGGGGTAGTGGCCCATGTTAATGGAGGCAATGGTTTGGGTTTCACTGATGTTGACTTGACTCCAACTGGGAGAAACCATAATAATGCCTTGTATATTTCTGTTGAGTGTCGTGGATCGTTGATGTCTCATGTGCTTGTGGATACTGGATCCTCTTTGAATGTTCTGCCTAAGAAAGCCTTGATGAAGTTGGACACTCGGGGGTTGATATGCACACCAAGTGATTTGGTGGTGCGCGCTTTCGACGGCTCAAACAGGTATGTTTTCGGTGAGATTGTGCTACCAATTAAGGTTGGGCCAGAGGTTTTCGATGCTACCTTCTATATCATGGACATCCAACCTGCTTACAGCTGTCTGTTGGGTCGTCCATGGATTCACAGTGATGGGGTTGTGATGTCTACATTGCATCAGAAGTTAAAGTACATGGTAGACGTACATGTGGTGACGGTTTGTGGAGAAGAGGATATCATGATAAGCCAGCTATCTACTTTCAAATATGTGGAAGTAGATGGCGAAATACATGAAACTTTATGTTAGGCTTTTGAAGCAGTAAAGATCCCTGAGGAATCTCTCAAGGAAGTCAGGCAACCTGAAGTGGTAGAGCAGCCTACAGTGGTACATCAGCCAGAGATTTCTATGTCTTCCTTCAAGGATGCTTGGGCCGTGGTTGAAGCCGACAATTCACAAAAGTGGGGTCAGATTATTGATGTCCAGGAAAAACGAAATACTCATGGACTGGGTTATAAGCCACCTAAGCGTCCTGAAGAACCTCCCAAGTTCTATGGTCCAGTTCGTTTCACCAGTGCCGGTGTGTTCTTTGATAGAATTAATGCTATTGATGAGGATGGGGATAGTGATTGTGATATGGATAGTTAGATCCGCCCCTGTATCCCAGGTCAAAGTCTTCACAACTGGTCGTCAGAGAGAGCCATTCAAGTGACCGGACCAGAGTAATTGCTCATGTTTGTCATCTATGTTAATCCTACGTTCTGCCCAAGACGTAGCGATTCTTGTTTGTAAGGCTTGAATGTTTTTGTATGCTTTTCTTTATCATTAATAAAGGACGTTTTCGCATTCAAATGTTTTGATCCTTGTCTTTCTGTATTTTATTTTTTTCATTAAAACCACATCAAAATGGCAATGTGTTTTTGTTTGATGCATCCATAATAAACGTAAATCATCAATCATGCAGGTTTCCTTGTTCAGATTCCACCCCTCATGATTCAGCTATGGCCCGATAAGACTTCGACAATCCTATTTATCAGGACGAAGAAGAGATTGATAAAGATTGTGCCTTACCAGAGGAATTGGCCAGGCTATTAAAACAGGAGGAAAAGGTCATTCTGCCTCATCGGGAGGAAATCGAGGTTATTAACTTGGGAACCGAGGACGCAAAGAAAGAGGTACGGATTGGGGCTGCTTTGGAAGACACTGTCAAGTGAAGATTGATTGAAATGCTCCGAGAGTATGTGGATATCTTCGCCTGGTCTTACCAAGACATGCCTGGACTCGACACTGACATCGTGGTACACCGACTGCCGCTCAAAGAAGGATGTGCTCCGGTTAAGCAGAAGCTGAGAAGGACGAAACCAGAAATGTCTGTCAAGATTAAAGAAGAGGTTCAGAAACAGTTAGATGCTGGGTTTCTTGTTGTAACAAATTATCCTCCATGGGTTGCTAATATTGTACCTGTACCTAAGAAGGATGGAAATGTCAGGATATGCGTTGATTACAGAGATCTGAATAGAGCAAGCCCAAAAGACGACTTCTCGCTTCCTCACATTGACGTGTTAGTGGACAACACCGCTCAGTATTCTGTGTTTTCCTTCATGGATTGCTTCTCTGGGTATAACCAAATCAGGATGGCCCCAGAGGACATGGAGAAAACGACGTTCATAACACCGTGGGGAACATTCTGTTACAAAGTGATGCCCTTTGGATTGAAAAATGATGGGGCAACCTATCAGCGGGTGATGTTGACTCTCTTTCATGATATGATTCACAAAGAGATCGAGGTCTATGTTGATGACATGATCGTGAAGTCACAAATGGAGGAAGAGCGTCTAGTGAATCTTCAGAAACTGTTTGAGAGGTTGCGAAAGTTCAGACTGAGGTTGAATCCGAACAAATGCACCTTTGGGGTGAGATCTGGAAAGTTACTGGGTTTTATTGTCAGCGAAAGAGGTATCGAGGTTGACCCTGCTAAAGTAAAATCCATTCAAGAAATGCCTGAGCCAAGAACAGAAAGAGAGGTTCGTGGTTTCTTAGGGAGGTTGAACTACATTGCTAGATTCATCTCTCATCTTACAGCCACGTGTGAACCAATATTCAAGTTGTTAAGAAAAGATCAGGCGGTCAGGTGGAACGAAGACAGTCAAAAGGCGTTCGAAAAAATAAAAGAATATTTGCAGGAACCTCCGATCCTTATGCCGCCAGTACCATGAAGGCCTTTAATTATGTATCTTACGGTTCTTGAGAATTCAATGGGGTGTGTGCTCGGTCAACACGACGAGTCAGGTAGAAAAGAGCATGCCATCTACTACCTGAGTAAAAAGTTTACTGATTGTGAGTCGAGGTACTCAATGCTGGAGAAAACATGTTGTGCACTCGCTTGGGCAGCTAAGCATTTGAGGCAGTATATGTTAAACCACACAACCCTCTTGATTTCGAAGATGGATCCGATCAAGTATGTGTTTGAAAAGCAGGCGCTTTCTGGAAGAATAGCCCATTGGCAGATGGTTCTGGCAGAATACGATATTCAATATGGCCATTAAGGGAAGTGTTCTGTCAGAATATCTCGCTGAACAACCAATTGAGGATTATCAACCGATAAAGTTTGAATTTCCTGATGAGCATATCATGTTTCTGAAGATGAAAGACTGTGAAGAGCCTTTGCATGATGAAGGACCTGAAATTGGATCCCAATGGAAGCTGGTCTTTGATGGGGCTGTTAACTCATACGACAACGGAATCGGGGCAATCATTACGACTCCAAAAGGTTCTCATATACCTTTTACTGCCCGGTTAGCGTTCGTATGCACCAACAATGAGGCGGAGTATGAAGCATGCATCATGGGGTTGGAAGAAGCGATTGATTTGAGAATCAAGAACCTCGATGTTTATGGTGATTCCGCGTTGGTGGTTAATCAGATCACTAGAGAATGGGAGACGCGTCAAGCGAACCTGGTGCCTTATAACAACTATGCCAGAAGGTTGTTACCTTTCTTTGACAGAGTTGATTTCCATCATATACCACGGTTAGAAAATCATATGGCCGATGCATTGTCAACATTGTCTTTGATGTATCAGGTGAATCGTTGGAATCAAACTCCTTCGATCAGAATCATGCGTCTGGATAGACCAGCTTTTGTGTTTGTAATTGAAGATGTATTAGATGGTAAATCTTGGTATCATGATATTAAGGTTTTTTTGAAGAGTCAACAGTATCCAGAGGGTGCATCTTCCAAAGACAAGAAAACTTTGAGGAGGCTGGCGAGAAATTTCTTTCTGACAATAGACGATGTGTTATACAAGAGAAACTTTGATATGGTCTTGCTACGTTGTGTTGATGAACACGAGGCAAACCTGTTAATGGAGGAAATTCATGAAGGATCTTTCGGTACTCATGCCAATGGGCATGCTATGGCCAGAAAACTATTGAGAGCGGGGTATTATTGGATGACTATGGAATCTGATTGTTTCAAATACGCCTGGAAATGTCATAAATGCCAGATATATGCTGATAAGGTGCATGTACCACCTACTCCTCTGAATGTATTGTCATCACCTTGGCCTTTTGCTATGTGGGGCATTAATATGATTGGAAATATTAAGCCGACTGCTTCCAATGGGCATCGTTTCATCTTGGTTGCCATCGATTACTTCACGAAGTGGGTAGAAGCAGCCTCATTTGCCAACGTCACCAGACAAGTGGTAGCCAGATTTATCAAAAAGGACATCATCTGCCGGTATGGAGTCCCAGAGAGAATCATTACTGATAATGGTTCAAATTTGAATAACAAGATGATGAATGAGCTATGTCAGAGCTTTAAGATTGAACATCACAATTCTTCTCCCTATCGTCCGAAGATGAATGGGGCAGTTGAAGCAGCAAATAAGAACATCAAGAAGATTGTGCAGAAAATGGTAGTGACGTATAAGGACTGGCATGAGATGTTGCCTTATGCTTTACACGGTTATCGTACTTCGGTACGTACATCGACCGGGGAAACTCCTTTCTCACTGGTATATGGTATGGAAGCAGTTCTACCATTAGAGGTTGAGATTCCTTCTTTAAGAATTCTGGCAGACGTGAAGCTTGATGAAGCTGAGTGGGAGTGTTCCAGACTGAATCAGCTGAACCTTCTTGAAGAGAAGAGATTGGCAGCCATTGCACATGGTCGGTTGTATCAGAGCAGGATGAAGAAAGCCTTTGATCAGAAAGTGCGTCCTCGGTGTTTTCAGGCTGGTGAATTGGTTTTGAAAAGGATCCTTCCTCCTCAAACAGATCACAGGGGCAAATGGACTCCAAACTACGAAGGGCCATATGTAGTAAGACATGTTTTCTCTGGTGGAGCCTTATTACTCTCAACTATGGATGGCGAAGATTTTACGTCTCCTGTGAACGCAGACGTAGTCAAAAAGTACTTTGCATAAAAGAGACCCGCTGGACACAAAAAGAAAGTCCAGGCAAAAAAGGGGCATCCCGGCGAACCATAAAAAGAAAAGGTTCGGGAAAAAATTAGGGATAAAAAAAAGGAAAAAAGAATAAACTCACAAGGTTGAAAACCTGAAAAGGCAACTTTGGCAAAAAGGGGTATCCCGGTGGATTGAAAACCCGAAAAGGGCGATCCAGGAAAAAGTTAGGGATTTAAAAGCAAAAGGCTATGATCCGCGTTCGATCTGTGAGCATTCTTTGATACATGGAAATTTTGAGAAAGGAATTAGTCCAGTCAGTCTTTTCGAAGACCAAAGCATCTGCGGATAAGCGAGGCATATTGGGTCATAGCTGAATTGAATCATGGTGGATATCTGTTCCCCACATTGCCGACATGTGTATTTCCTTTTATTTATTTTGTGCAATTACCTCTTTTTAGGAATTGCTTCCGAATGTAAACGCCTATTTACAGGCCAATTCATTCAATAAATCTTCATTTTACTGAGAAAGCTTTCCATTTGTGTTTTTACTTTTACTGTTTTGTTTGTGAAAATGTCCGATATTTTGATAAAGCATTGCATGCGAAAATGTTAGGCCTTGCGAAGCATACCGGAAAACATTAGAAACTTCTTAGGCAACGGTCGTTGTAATGGTAATAGAAGTAGCCTTTTTGCATATAGAACTTTCTGTTGATTCTGTTTGCAGGGTAACAGGTTTGTCCTTCCCCAGTATAGCTACTCTCCTCGATATTGAAAAGTTCATCCTCCTCAGCAGGTTGTTACTTTCCCCAACCAGAGTGTCGAGAATTATCTTCCTCAGCAGAGTACAGAAGATTAATTCCCTAGCTAAAGTTGTGATTTCATCACTTTCTCAGCAAACAATCAGAAGTTGATGCTGATGCATCCCCAGCAGGAGACTTATGGGATATCTTCTTTGGGTAAAGATGTTATTTTCCCCACAGGGTCTGAGCACTCAGCTTGACAAGAAATGTTTTTCTCACCAGCAACGGTATGATTTAATCCCCTCAGATGGGTAAGCTTGATGTTATCTTCTAGCAGAGTTGATGTCATCATCTACCGTTCCCCAAGCAGATTTGCTGGTATTGACTGATATTCCCCAGCAGGGTAAAGGTAAGAGCATCTCTCAGCAGGTTGAGTTCGGTAATATCCCCAAGCAGGTTTGGAGTTATTGACTTGTTTCCCCAAGCAGAGTTTGGTGGTGATCCTCTCAGTGGTTTGTTCAATAGCAGTTGAAATCCCCAGTAGGTCTTAAGTCCAATTGTTATTGGCATATTTCAAATCCAGGTGTCGAGTTCTGTCTTCAATGGAAGTCATTGGTAATCCCCAGTGGAGAGAATTTCTCTTCGAGTTTCATCTTCAATATTCATTTTTATCCATCCCCAACGGAGTGGAATTTCTCTCGGAGTTTTCATCTCCAGCAGAGTTTGTGATCAGGAAGTCGTTCAGTGAAATCTTCCACAGCAGGGTCTTTTATTTCAGAGGACAATTTAGTTTGTCATCCCCAGTGAAGTTGCCTTTGTCTTCAACATTTATTTTGCTGGGACGTTTCTTTTGCATTGCATAAGCATTCTTGCATGGCATCCTCCCAAACGCGTAGCATTTCCGTTTCGTATGGAGCATTACGCCATAGAAAAATTCAAACATATGCATTCGAAGCATAAGCCAGGTTTGATATCCTTTACCAGCTTCTTTCCCCAGCAGAAAGTAACATGATTCAGGAGATGTTGTTTAACATTACACCACAACTAGTGGATTCGTCCTTCTTGTTGGTCCTTCCTACATTCCCCGTAGAGTTGTCTGTTTAGATTTCTCTCTTCCCCAACAGAGTCATCTTTGTAGATCCGTTGATTCTACTTTTCTAGGGTTGGAAAGTCCATCTTCGGCTGGGTCTTTCTTTTCGAGTTCGCTTTCGGTCAACCTCGCGCTCTTTGTTATTTTGTTATCCCCAGTAGAGTTATCCTATATGGTATAACCCTTGTTAAAAGAGTGTTTTTGGCCGGTCTTTCTTTTCGAGTCCGCTTTCGGTCGTACTCGTTTATTCTTTTCGAGTCCACTTTCGGTCGTACTCGTTTATTCTTCTCGAGTCCGCTTTCGGTCATACTCGTTTGCTGTTGGAAGAGCATTTTCGACCGATCTTTCTTTTCGAGTTTGCTTTCGGTCGTACTCGTTCGTTGTTGAAATTCTGTCTTCGGCCGGTCTTTCTTCTCGAGTCCGTTTTCGGTCGTACTCGTTTATTCTTTCCGAGTCCGCTTTCGGTCGTACTCAGTTGCTGTTGAAAGGGCGCTTTCGGCCGGTCTTTCTTCTCGAGTCCGCTTTTGGTCGTACTCGTTTATTCTTCTCGAGTCTGCTTTCGGTCATACTCGTTTGCTGTTGGAAGGGCATTTTCGGCCGGTCTTTCTTTTCGAGTCCGCTTTTGGTCGTACTCGTTCGTTGTTGAAATTCTGTCTTCGGCCAGTCTTTCTTCTCGAGTCCGCTTTCGGTCGTACTCGTTTATTTCTTTTCGAGTCCGCTTTTGGTCATACTCGTTTACGGTTGAAAGGGCGTTTTCGGCCGGTCTTTCTTCTCGAGTCCGCTTTCGATCGTACTTATTTATTCTTCTCGAGTCTGCTTTCGGTCGTACTCGTTTGTTGTTGAAAGGGCGTTTTTGACCGGTCTTTCTTCTCGAGTCCGCTTTCGGTCGTACTCGTTTGCTGTTGAGAGAGCATTTTTAGCCGGTCTTTCTTTTCGAGTTCGCTTTCGATCGTACTCGTTTTTTTCTTTTCGAGTCCGCTTTCGGTCATACTCGTTTATTCTTTTCGAGTCCGCTTTCGGTCGTACTCGTTTATTCTTTTCGAGTCCGCTTTCGGTCGTACTTGTTTATTCTTCTCGAGTCCGCTTTCGGTCGTACTCATTTGCTGTTGGAAGAGCGTTTTCGACCGGTCTTTCTTTTCGAGTCCGCTTTCGGTCGTACTCGTTCGTTGCTGAAATTCCGTCTTCGACCGGTCTTTCTTTTTGAGTCCGCTTTCGGTCGTACTCGTTTGTTCTTATATCCCCAGTGGATCCTCCTTCGGTCGGTCTATCCTCCCGAGTTCGCCTTCAGCCGTTCTCGTTTTCATTCTATTTTCACTACCCCCACAGGTTGCAAATTTCCAGGTTATTTTGGTATTCAAT
Organism: Lathyrus tuberosus; assembly: GCA_022829125.1. Classification (NCBI taxonomy): domain Eukaryota; kingdom Viridiplantae; phylum Streptophyta; class Magnoliopsida; order Fabales; family Fabaceae; genus Lathyrus; species Lathyrus tuberosus. The sequence goes on along the minus strand of JALAZF010000124.1, from coordinate 4,388,035 downwards.
CTCCGTGTATCCCGATTGTCTGAAAGCCGTTGCTTCCATACCCTCGGATCCAAGAAGTTTGAATAGGGGCAGCTGTAACACCTCAAAATTTACCCTCTTACTTTTACCACTAACTGGCTTATGTTTCATTTCATTCTTGCATTTTTACCTTTGCATATCATTGGTAGCATGGGATCAAGGTGTCTAACCTCATTCACAAGAAGAAGATGTTTTCCAGGGTTTCAACAAAAGTTCATGTGTATTGTCCAAGGGGCTAAGAGGAGAGATGGTTCTTGACATCATCATTACTTGGGTCACAAAGAAGCCTTGGGCCTCAGGGCATCCTAATTTGTTCATTACCTCATCAAAAGATCAAGCTTGACAAGAAATTCCAAGGGAATCACACTCTCCTAGCATGATGGTTCAATTTAGGGTTTTGAGATTCCTGAGTTCAACACCACAATGGGCAAGATCTTTGAGCTTTTACCCCCACCAAATGGCATATCTCATCATTGTTTGGGAGGATACACATCATACTCAGAGGAATTTGAATTTGGAGGATGTGTTGATTCCTCCTAGACTGAAGGCATCAAAGTTAGGGTTTGCCATAAAGTCAGTTTATTTCTGATTTTTTGAACAAGACTTGATCCCATGGTATTCCTCATACCCCTAAGTGTCTAGGATTGGAGAATTGTCCATCAATTTGGTTCAGAAGGGTTTCAATTGATCAGAAGTTTCAAAATCAGGAGAATTGGGGATAAATTCAACTGTGCAGTGAAAAAGTCAACTCTTGACTTTTTGAGGTCAACCTCTTGATTTTCAAGTCAAATATGGTCCATGTATGAGATTTTATCAAGAAATGTGCAAAGATTCATCAAAAATCGAGAATGTGAAAAAGTTACTAAAAATGGAAACTAGGGTTTTAGAAACTTACTATTTTTAGTAAGTTTTTAGCCACTTTCAATACCACTTTTCACCATGTTCAAGGCTTCATTTGAAAATCCCTTCCACATGAAAGTTGTAGTAGGAAGCATTTCCTATAAAATGTGCACAAGAACCATGTCATTTGAGTCATTTTTGAATGAGTTATGGTTTTCCAAAGTTGGGTATTTTCACCTTTACAAAGTTCAAAAACTTAGAATTTTTTTCTAAGTGTTTTGGGACAGATTTTGAAGCAACTTTCATGGCAAATTTCTTCATAGATCCCAGCTCCAATTCAAGATATAATCAACATGAGATATATTCTTTGTCATGTGGGCTTTCCATAGAGCACAAATATGTCCCAAATGGAGCTATTTTCATCAAGATATGATCATGCAAAGAGAAGCCTTTTCAACCAATTTCAAAGCATGGCATGATCCAATTGCTTGGCATATTTTATCATTGGTTTTGCAGCATTCTTGTACTACCTAAACCACACGTATCATCACCAATTACCTCACTACAACATTGCCTTATATGTCCAAACATACATCACATGCCATGCACATTTCATGCACAAAAATCCATCTTGTTTTGCCAAAATAGGAAAAGGATAATTTGCACAGACTCTGACCATTCTTTCCTCTCACGTGCTATGTACACCACCCCTCATTTCATGATCCATTTTACACTAAAAAAATCACACAAAAACCACCTCCGTGTGATACAAACCGTACCACACTCTCACTTTTTCCTTGGTGGCAAAATTCCCAATTGAGGTTTCCATTTCATTTAGGCCCAAAAGGCAGCCTCTACCCATCATATTTAAACAACACAAACCCTAGAACGTGGGGAGGGTTTTCATTTGGCAAAATCAGATCAAGAAAACTCACTTTTCTCTCATTTTTTCACCATTTGCGAGTCATTGGTTTTCTGAGATTTTCTGGAGATCTGTTGCTTGAATCAACATCTACCAAGTGAACTTGAGCTTCTGTACGCATCACCTAGCTTCTGTAGTCACCATTGGAGACTCTCTAAGCTCTAACTTCTTCATCATCGTGTTGAGATTGGTTGAAGTTTTCTGGAGATTTTATGAACCAAACAAGCACTGATCTATGCTCTCCAAGTGACATAGAGGATTTCCACATCATTTCCTAGACTTGTCTCTTGCTAAGAAGGCGCAATGGACGTGCTCCGTTAGGTATTTTCATCTCTCTCATTTCACCTATTCTGGACGTGTAGTAGGCTTGCTATTTGTGTTTCTGAAGTCCTACAGCAATGTAGGCAATGTTTCTATACCTGTTGTGTTGATTTATGGAACTTTCAGTATTTGACACAAAATTTCGTGCTCACTTTTCATAGTGTTAAAGCTACTTTAAATTTGAATCAATGTCAAATATGAGATCCTCACAAGCTCCTCTTCATTTTGGTATGAGGTTTGTTGGTTTTTGATGAGGTTTCGCGCTGCAAATCCGGCGAGGTCGCCGAAGAAGATGATCGGAAAAGGGCTCCAGCAACTAGGGTTTATGTTTGACCGGTGGGACTTTGATCTCTTGACTGGCCAATAAGGGCCCAGTCTTTCGCCACATCATCTAAGTGAGACCCCGCGTGGCCATGAAACACACCGTTTCACTTATTGTTTTTTTTTTGTTTTTTTTTTTATTATTATTTCTGAGTATTGAGATTTGGGCTTAAGGCATGCTGCTCTTCACACCACCCTGATTGAGGCCCACTGCGTACACAACTTATTACCTCTGCATTGGAATATTGCTACTGCACCCCCTTTGTCATGTTTTCTTTTTTTATTTTCGCTTTTATTTCATTTTTTATTTGATTTTTATTTCAATTGTTAAAATCATCATAAAAAATACTAAAAAATATTTCTCTGATTTATTGATGTCTTGAGATATTTTTCATTTATTTTATTTTATTTTTTCATTTATTTTTCTATTTTATGTGGAATTAATTTGGAAGTTGCTTTAACATGTGTACCCTTGAATTATGGTTTTGTTCTTTGATGCCTGTGATTGCTTTCGTGATCCAATTTTCTTACCATGCTTTGATACATCATTGGTGAATGTTTGAGGATTGATTTGGTGCTGAGATGTTGAATTCTTGATTAATGCTTGATTGATTTTAATTAGTCCTCGATGCATGCTCGATTAGCCTCCTATGTCTGATGTTTTGACCCAATTGATGTTGAAATCTTGTGATTCTGGTTGAAACCACTTGCACACTTGTTCTTGACTGTTTTAGCATGAGTTTGGAAATTTATTTGGATTTTTATGAAGCATGTTTCTATTTTTGGTTGATACCTACTTGTGGTTTGAATTTGATTGAAGCATGCTTGGATACTTGATCTAGTTTGAATGCTTTTGTTTACTTGTGATTGAATGATGCTTGAAATTATTATTTAGTATGATCATGTACTGTCTTAGCTTGTTTGTGGCTTTGGATTCATCCTCATTTGTCCATTTTCCTATTTGTTCTTGATTTTATAAGTTGACAATGTCTTGACTTGAATCCTTTGGCGTGCTTGACCTAACCCTGTGAGATGTGTTCTTGTATGATCCAATCAATGCATGAGGACTTTTGTTTGATTTGAATGACATGTTTAAGGTTCTGGTCCCCTTGGTTTAGGGTTCATTATGTGAAATTTTCTCACCCTTTGCCTCACATGATCCTTTGTGTCTTGCATGAATGATATAAGTGGTTGCTTTGTCTAATTTTGATGCATGTTTTGAATGTGATGCTTAATGATTCATCTTGATTGACTTGAATTTGGTTTTAGTTTGTTGATGATGCATTTTCTACTGCCCCTTGGATTCATTGCCTTGTTCCCATCTCATATGATCATTATGATTTGATTTGTATGATGCATATCATTATCATTTGACTTGTTGCTTCTTTGGCTCATAATGCATCATGATGTGAAGCATTCTTACATGTTTGAATTGGATGATTATGACATGAATTGAATTATGACTTGGATCTATTTTCATCTTACCTTATTCATGTCATCTTTGTGTGAGGTTTAATGATGTTTAGTTGTGCTTCTTATGCAAGTTTTCTTGCATCCTTTCTTGTTTGCTCTTACTTGCTTACTTGAGCTTTCTTGTGTGATCTTTTGAAGCATGATAATGATATGAATTGGATATGATGTGAATGATGTGCTTACTGCCCCATCTTATTTCTCATCTTATACCTCTCTTTCTTATTCATCTCTTTCACTCTTTCTCTTCCCATGAGTCTCAAGACTTGTTTAAGTCTTGGATTCACTCCCTTAGAGCTACCTAGTCCAACTTAATTTTCGATTAAGCTTGGAGTAGGATTAGCATTAAGATTCCCTTTATGTGCTAACTTAGGTAGACGTTTCCCTTTCAAACTCAACTATAGGGCCACCTTTGCATGACAACATTAGGAACATTTTGTTTCCATTTAGTGTTTTATTTTCCTTTGAGTCTTCTCTTCTCATCTCATAACACTTCTAAAACACTTAATAAATATAACTAATATTGCGCTCGAGCCTTAAGTGTAGGAAATGAAGAACGAGGGGTCCCCCTCCTATTCTAGAGTGTTTAGAATACGTCCCACTTGGGGGAGACCATGCGATTCACTCGTTCCCGCATGGTAGACTTTAATGCAATGTAAGTTACGAACTAACTTCAATCCACTTCTGTCTAAAAAACACAAAAACAAACTAAAACCTTTTTCATCCTTCGGGATCGTTAATCTCAAGCCATTTTCAAAAAAGTGCACGTTGCTTCTGTTTTGTCGCAAACAGGCATCGACTCTAACTGCCGGACGCGAATCTAACGTCGCTCATATAAAACACTAACCGACCTCGTTAGGTCGAACTACGACTGCTCTGATTTCCTCTCTCTAGTCTGATTGAGGATACGTAGGCACAAGATGGCGATGTCTTGGCGAGCAACCTCCCCCCTTAGTTCGTGTCCGAACTACGTTGACTCTGACTTTCCCATTGCATGAGGGAATATGTAGGCATAGGACGAGGGATGTCCTATCGATTCACTTCTTTTTCTTTTCTTCTTCGTTTCTTCGTTCTTTTCCGTTCCCGTTCCTCCTCCTTTCCAGTAGCAGTGGAGCTCCAGATGATGACACCCTTTAATCGAGACAACAAACCTGGATCCCATCGAGTACGATGGACGCGTGGGGGTGCTAACACCTTCCCCTTGCGTAACCGACTCCCTTACCAGTTTCTCTTGGTCGCGAGACCATGTTCTTTTCCTTCCCTCAGGTTTACGCAGTGTTTCCCTTCCCTCTCTTGGGATAAATACACATTGCTGGCAACTTTGTTTCTGCGCCACTTTCGCGTTTGTACTTGGATGAAAATCCCGGGAGCGAGAAGGATAAATACTATGCAAAATACAACATAGGAATCCTCCTAGGACAACTCTGCCTGGGAGACGGATTCCAATGATCCTGCTCCGCTAGAAATCAGCGTCATTTCTGAAGACAAATCAAGGAAGGTACCAGACTTTGTGATTCACCGAGGAGTTCGCCGCCAATGGGTTGCTGTCGATGTTCCGAAGATTGTTCATAAGTCAAAGTAATTGCCGTCTTTAACCTTTCACCCAGCCCAGGTGAAACGGATGTTTTGATAGGGCTCACTTTCTGTAAATATCCCTCTTCGCTTCGCCCAAGGCGACAGAGCTTTGTTTTATAGGGCTGTAGTTTCAAGAATCGACTTGTTCATTAATAAAATAACGTCGTTCTATAATTCCCGCATTAATTGCTGTTTTCTCTTTTCGTTTTTCAGAAAATGGTAATCCTAAAAAACAACTCAATAATAAAAACAAGCAGTAAAAGAAATACATTGCACACACTTGCATTTTCTATACCTCTTCTAAACACAAATCATCACGTCATGCAGATTGCTTGTTTTAAACCCTGTTGAAACATATAATCCGATGCCTTCTCCCGACTTTGAGTTCCCAGTATTTGGGCCTGAAGAAGAAGTTGACGACAAAATTCCAGAAGAGATCTCCCGATTACTCTGACAAGAGGAAATGTCCATTTAACCTCACAAAGAGCCGTTAGAAACTGTCAACTTAGGTTCAGAAGAAGAGAGAAAAGAAGTCAAGATTGGGGCACTACTCAGTCCGACTGTCAAAGAAAGCTTGATAAAGCTTCTCAAAGGGTTTTCCGATGTATTCGCTTAGTCCTATCAGGACATACCAGGGTTGGATACCAGCATCGTGGAACATCATCTACCATTAAGATCGGAATGTCCGCCAGTAAAACAGAGGTTGAGACGGACTCACCCGGACATGGCCATCAAAATCAAAGAGGAGGTACAGAAACAGATTGACGCGGGTTTCCTTGCTACGTCAGAATATCCTCAATGGTTAGCCAACATCGTACAAGTTCTGAAAAAGGACGGAAAGGTCAGAATGTGCTTGGATTAAAGAGATCTAAACAAGGCTAGTCCAAAGGACGACTTTCCCTTACCACACATTGACATGTTGGTAGACAGTACAGCAAAGTTCAAAGTTTTCTCCTTCATGGATGGATTCTCAGGCTATAACCAGATCAAAATGGCGCCGAAAGACATGGAGAAAACTTCGTTCATTACCCTCTAGGGTACCTTCTGTTACAAGGTAATGTTGTTCGGTTTAAAGAACGTCGGGGCAACCTATCAGAGGGCCATGACTACTCTGTTTCATGACATGATACACATAGAAATCGAAGTGTATGTCAATGATATAATTGTAAAATCTAAAACAGAGGAGGAGCATGTGACACACCTATCAAAACTATTCGAGCGGTTGAGAAAGTACAAACTCCGCTTGAATCCCAACAAGTGCACCTTCGGTGTCCGTTCAGGGAAACTCTTAGGGTTCATCGTCAGCCAGAAAGGAATTGAGGTTGATCCTGACAAGGTCAAGGCCATTCAAGAAATGCCTTCTCCGAAAACTAAAAAATAAGTCAGAGGATTCCTGGGACGTTTGAACTACATCTCCAGATTCATATTCCTCATGACCGCGACATGTGCGCCGATTTTCAAATTACTCAAAAAGAACCAGGACTGCGTTTGGACAGAATACTGTCAAACCGCTTTCAACAGTATTAAGGAATATCTGTTGAACCCACCGATTCTATCACCTTCAGTGGAAGGAAGACCACTGATCATCTACCTCACAGTCCTAGAGGACTCCATGGGTTGTGTACTTGGCCAACAAGACGAAACCAAAAGGAAAGAGTCTGCCATCTACTATTTGAGCAATAAATTCACCGACTGCGAGACTCGGTACACTATGCTTGAGAAAACTTGTTGCGCTTTGGCTTGGGCAGCCAAACATCTTCGCCGTACATGATTCATCACACCACTTGGTTAGTCTCCAAAATGGATCCAATCAAGTATGTATTTGAAAAACCTGCTCTCACGGGAAGGATTGCCCGTTGGCAGATGTTGCTGTCAGAATACGACATCGAATACCACGCTCAAAAAGCCGTTAAAGGGAGTATTTTAGCCGATCATTTGGTTCATCAACCGATTGACGACCAAGAATCAATCGGGTTTGACTTCCCAGACAAAGATGTCATGTATTTGAAAATGAAAGAGTGCGATGAACCGCTACCCAGTGAAGGGCCAGAACCAGGTTCCCAATGGGGACTAATTTTCGACGGAGCTGTCAATCATTACGGAAACGGAATTGGGGCAATCATCATAACACCTCAGGGTACCCACATTCCTTTCACCGCCAGACTTACGTTCAAGTGTACAAATAACGAGGCCGAATACGAAGCTTGTATTATGGGTCTCGAGGAAGCGATTGATTTGAGGATCAAGAACTTAGATGTATATGGCGACTCAGCTTTGGTCATCAATCAGATCAAAGGAGATTGGAACACATACCAATCCGGATGGATTCCTTACAAAGACTATGCGAGAAGGTTGTTACCATTCTTCAACAGAATCGAGTTTCATCGTATCCTTCGTGAAGAGAATCACATGGCTGATGCCTTAGCCACCCTCTCTTCCATGATTAGTGTAGGTCAATGGACCGACTTACCTGAGATCAACATAATGCGCCTTGAATGGCCCGCTTATATCTTCACGATTGAAGCAGTCATAGATGACAAACCTTGGTATCACAATATCAAATGCTTCCTTCAGAAACAAGAGTACCCACCTAGGGCATCCAGGAAAGATAGAAAAACCCTCAGAAGGCTAGCAGGCAGTTTCTTCCTGAGCGGTGATACACTCTATTAGAGGAACTTTGACATGGTCTTGCTTCGATGCGTCGACAGACCAGAAGCAGACATGTTGATAAAAGAAATTCATGAAGGATCCTTTGGCACTCATGCCAACGGACACACAATGGCGAGAAAAATTCTAAGAGCAGGGTACTATTGGTTGACAATGGAATCTGACTGCTACAAGTACATGAGAAGGTGTCATAAGTGTCAGATATAAGACAAAATCCATGTACCGCCAACACAGCTCAAAGTTATTTCTTCCCCATGGCCTTTTTCCATATGGGGAATCGACATGATCGGCATGATCGAACCTAAGGCTTCGAACGGACATCGGTTCATCCTGGTAGCCATTGATTACTTCACCAAGTGGGTCGAAGCAGCGTCATACGCTAATGTAACCCGACAAGTGGTGGTCCGATTTATCAAAAACAATATCATTTGCCGTTATGGTGTTCAAAATCGAACACCATAACTCATCTCCCTACCGACCCAAGATGAACGGAGCGGTAGAAGCGGCTAACAAGAACATCAAGAAGATCGTTCAAAAGATGGTTGTAACCTACAAACATTGGCACGAGATGCTGCCCTTTGTTCTTCACAGTTATCGTACATCTGTCCGCACTTCAACAGGGGCAACCCCTTTCTCTCTAGTTTATGGCATGGAGGCAGTTCTCTCCATGGAGGTAGAGATCCCATCAATCCGGGTATTGATGGAAGCTAAGCTTACAGAAGCTGAATGGTGTCAAAGTCGACACGACGAACTAAATCTGATTGAGGAAAAGTGAATCACGACACTATGCCATGGTCAGTTGTATCAGCAAAGAATGAAGAAGGCGTTCGACAAAAAGGTCCGACCTCGCGTCTTCAGGAAAGGAGACCTTGTGCTAAAAAAGATACAATCATTTCTGTTAGTTCTTTATTGTGTAGGGTTGGCATTAATTTTGTAAAACAAATAATAACAGCAATATGTTAGGTAGGATATTTTATCTTGCTAAAGAAGAACAGGTTGAGCAAGAAGTCCTATTGTGCAATGGAACATGTTGAGTTGAAGTAGTTTCAACATCTGGAACAACATGTCGTACTAAGATGTCCCATGAAGGTCCATTCGACATCGCGCCAGAACCAAGGTGAATTAAAGATTCTGTTATGTCTTAACAGATGCAGAATATTCAGGGAATAATATGCAAATTCTATGTGGCGCTGAATTAAAAGGTCTGAAGATTCAAATTGAGAAGAATACTGGAAAATATACACTTTCTAAATATGGAGATATTTTAGGAAGTTAAAGATTGAAGTCCTATAATGTAGCAGAAGTTTCTGCTGATTTGTAGCAGCTTATTTGCTGTGTTTGTGAAGGCCCAAATCCAGTTGGGAATAGGTTATATATAGATGCAGTGTAACCTAGAATTGTAACGCAACCAAAGATGAAAAAGTTCTAGTATTAGGGTTGGTTCCTGTACCACTCGACATATGAGTTGGACAGTTTGTTAGTGTGATCCTCGAAGCTGTTAAGTAAGAGGAGTATTATCCTTGGAGGAAGCTTTTAAGTAACTCTAAGTTGTGCCTTAGAAGTGTGTCTTCCTTGTTGAATTGTTGTATAGGTAAAGAGTCGTTGATGTAGTGGCGGAGTGTTGACTGCTAGACATCATTGCGATGATTGGGAGTGAGAAGAATTTCTCATAGCTAGAGAGGATCTAGGTAGAAGGGTCATTGGGTAGTGATTAAGTGATAAACTGTAAACGGAGAGTTTAGCTTTGAATTAATACTGCTGATAGTGGACTTCATCCCTGGCTTGATAGCCCCCAGAGTAGGTGTGTTAAACCGAACTGGGTTAACAATTCTGTGTGTTATGTTTGTATCTTTTCAGTACCAAGCTTATTGCTATATACCTTGGCATGTGTGTTTATGTCAGACCAGATGTCGAATGGCATGTTATAAGACATCTAAATTTTGCACATGTACCAGAATTTCAATTGGTATCAGAGCAGGTCATTTTGTTCTGTATCTGGATGAGATCCGAGGGAAGATACTTTCTGGTTCATGGTCTAGGTAGAAGCTTTCTACTGAAAAGTTGTTTGGACTTAGAGAAGTTCATATAGTTGTGAGAATGGTCCCTAGAAGTGGAGGATGGACTGTTCGTGACAGGCAGTGGCATGTGCTGAAGACTTGGAGTTTTGGTTGAATAGCAGATGTGTGGTGGTTCTAGTAGGTTTGATTTATTTTCAAGCCTATGGTATTCTGGTGTCACCTGGATTATGATGCTAGGGCTGATATGGGACACCTAAAGGTTTTGAGGAGTTTGTGCTTTGATCCGCTGCGTATCTATCTGAAAACTACTGAGGTTGTAACTGAGAAGGTTGTTCTTCTCTGAATGTATATCCTATGGTGGTGGGATATGTGTAAGACTGCTTCAACCTACTTTGTCAACGATACTTGAAGATTTTTTTCAAGTCCACTCATAAAGGCATTGATAAGTGAAGTTGTAAGGAAGAGATCTGAAGTAAGTGAGAAGTAATTTACTTTTGCTTCTATTCCTAAAAAGGCTAATCTCCAGTCTTTGATCTCTTGTTGTGTTCCTTGGAATGATGTCGTATCTTGTGTTAGAACATCACGATAGAATTGTGCAGAATCCTATGGTCTAAAGGAATGGCAGAGCAGATGCTCTGGGTGCTAAACTAATGTGGTTTGATCACATGGGTTTAGAACCTACTCCTGATCTGGAAGAGGAGGCATCTGGGTGGTATGTCTAAGAAGTTTCTGGCCCTGGAACTTATCTTAGATGTGTGAGTTGGTCAAGGTGTGATCAACATGTTATTTACTCCTGAGGTCAGTTTATTTCTGGTCCTAGCTGCAGGAAGTATTTTCTCTAGCAGACTTCTTGGACATGAGGGTAAAAATACTCATCAACTGATCAGGAGTATTCCAAATTATCATATGGGAGAATGATAGGGAATGATTGCCTTTGGAGAGTTGGATGAGAGAATATTGTTCTTGTGTTCTTGTGTTTGGCTGTGATGTGATGGATTATGATGGTTGTTTCTGGTCCCGAGGCTTAAAGGGGGAAGCTTGGAGATTCTATTTTTCTTAGTGCAGCTAGACTCTGTTCATGATTTCAAGACTAGTGTCTTAACATCTGTTGACAGAACATTCTGTTCAGAATGTTATGGTTTTTGTCTCCTGAGATCACAAGCCTCTACCTGATTTATGTACTGATGTGAGGGTCAAGCAGTAAGTGAATGTGTTCAGCAGGTGTGTTGAACAGAGAGTGCGCTCTTGAAGACATGAAGATGAGTCTCATGTTCTCTATTCATTTAAGTTGTTCTTCTTGCAAAGGAGTACTGGTGGTTGTAGATAGAGAAAAGTTGATCAGATTGGGATCATGTGAGTTTTAGTACAAGAGAGGATTGTGTTCAACTTGTGAGTTGAACAAAGAGTGAGCTCTTGAAGACATGAAGATGCGTCTTATGTTTTCCATTCTTCAAGGTACGAAGAAGCACATGTTATTTTTGATAGGGGAGAGTGTCAAAATCTTATGCAGCTGAATGTGTGATGTTAAGGGGGAGATTGATATTATGCAGCTTTCGGTGTTGGCACTTATTTTGCAAATTAGGAATTTGCATACATGATGATTAAGTGTGCTGGGATGTGTCTTGTGCAGTTGTGATCTTTATTGCATATGTTTAGTTGAAAGGAAACAGAATTGAAACAGAATTTTTTTGCACTGCTGAAAGCATACAAGATTAGAAAAAGCTACAAACAAAGAGTCTAAAGATTATCCCAACCCCCCGAATCAAGAAATGTTTTCCCATCTTCGTCCCATTCATCATCAGAAGCTTGAAGTTGCACTGAAGGTTTTTTGATGGCCTTCATCCTTGTCTCTGATGTTTTTCTTGTTCTTGTGGCTCCTGAAGTTGCTCCAGTCGTGGACAGTGTTTTGTTCTTCAACTTCTGTGGATCTGGGTTCTTGACTTCCTGCATGTGTCTCTTTCCTGCATCCTTGTTAGACTGACTCATGGTCCTATCTGTGATGTACTGCTAGAAGCAAGGAGGCTTGGTTTTTTATACTGCATAAAGAGTCTTTGTTCGTATCGCCTGACCAGTCAAAGCCGTCTTTGGTTTGGGAACTTGTTGTCTCTTGGGACCTTGTCACATTGGATGTTAGAAATTCGTGCTTGGTGCCTTGATAGGTTAAGAGGTTGTCCTATTGTGGCTAAAAGGAGGGAAAGTGAGCCTAGGTATTGTCTAGTTGTCTGATGTGATTCCCTTGAGTTTTTTTCGGTACAGCTGCTGATGCTGGTTGTGACCAGGTGGTTATGATTACCTGAATGAAATGTAGAAGGTGTGTTCTTTTATCTCTTGCTGATGTCCTACATATTGTTACAACATCAGTGTTTGTTGTGTATCCTGGAGGAAGGTCTGGGACTGTGCTTGAAGCAGCTTTATTGTCTGAAGTGGCAGTTCTGACATAATTTAGATTACAATGGGCAGATTCTGATCTTGATGTTAAGTAGTTTGGTCTGGCAATACATGACTATTTTCATGATGAAGACTTCATTAGGTGCTTGTGAATGTAAGGACAGGAGGTTGTTGTCAGTGGTGTGATCTGATCAGAATGGCTGAAGATAAGGAGGTTCCTTCTAATATAAGTAAAAGGTGGTGGCAGTCCTTATCTTGTGTTGCAAGTAATCTAAAGACATCTGTTATGGAATATGTGAGAAATTCCAAATCAAGTGGGCTCTTATATTGGACTTGGCAGACCATGTATCTGAAATTAACATGGTGAGATCTTGCTCAACAAATACAAGAAGTGGTAGTTCTTAAGTGTTGAGAATATGGCAATACCGTTGTGCTATCATTGGTTGTTCATGTCAGGGGGAGTTAAGGCTGATGTCTATGGTCTATTACTGCAAGTGTGCAGACTTTTGTGTAGCTTGCGTGCTGTTTAAGTTTGTGCAGAGTGATGCCAAACAACATGATGGGACATGTACTACTAAGTATGGTTGGGTGTTCCTAAGGCCGGTGTGATATCCTAGCTGCGTGAAGCTGGTGCTTATGCAGAAGGAGTCTGAAAAGCAGAATTGTTGTATCTGGGAGAATTTATTTTTCTCCGCTGTTCTGAAGGAATCTAGAAGGGATTGTGAGTTGTACTGATCGATAGAAGTCGTCTCAGAATCCAACAGAAAAGAAGACGTGCTTGTGTTTAGGAATGTATAATTTTCTGTGGAGTCTTAGGTTGATAATTTTGTGAGCAAGCAGACAAGTGTTTGGTAAGATGTCAGAACATGGTACAGGACATGTTTCTCTTGAGCCAAACAAGGAATTATTCTGGTCGGTAGTGTAAAGATAAGGTGAAACACGTGTCTCTGTCTATGCATGGAACGTTATTGGCTTAATTTATGGTAAGATTCAGTTGAGAAACAATAAAGGCATTCAAGACTGTTTTGGAAGGTAGACATTGAATTTGAATGGAGTTTTTGGTACCTAAAATAGCGTTTCTTTGACCAAGAACCTTGACATATTCAAAGCTCGTTAATTCCAAAGTAACTGGTCAGCTATTTATAGGGGTTGTTCTCTTCTCCTTCAGCCAGTGAGTGTTCTTGTTTCATAAGTCTTATGGCGTTTGTTCGTATTTGGGTGAGCATCACTTGGGTCTGGTTCTGTGAGGGCTTTCTTTGCCAATTTCTGGCTAAAAAGGGGGAGAAAGGGTGTGCGAAATGGTTTGCGCAGATGCCATGTCTGGAGTCTGCAGTTCCAAATGTGTGCAGAAATGTGGAAGAAGGTGTCCTTTCCTTGAGTTGGTGTTGAGTCTTTGTGACTTGTGTCCTGAGTTATGAACACATTTGTGACTTGTGTTCTGAGTTACCTGGGTTGGTAGATTGGTACTTCTTAAGTTTCATCTTATGCCACAGGTCGACTAGGGGCGTCTGATCAATTAAGGTGTCCAGAAATCTCTTATGCCACCATTGGTCCTTTATGTCAAGACAGACGTTTCTTTTCTGGAGGAGTCTTCTATAATTGTTCTGGGTCTGTCCTGGAAGGAAAAAGAAATGTGTTGTATTGAGGGGGAGTGTCTGATATCTTCTTCCTCATGTGCACCAAATGACTTCAGGACTTTCTACATCTTAGGTCCTAATGTGTTGCCTGCAGTTGTTGTGTTGTGGTGCTCGGAGGTGATGTCAAACATGATGTCCTAACATCATTCAAGATTTCCCAAGAAGATGATTCTTCATGGTTGCTGTACACAGTAGCTACCGATGGTTACTATTAGGTTCAGTAGTTGCTGATGACTACTGACAGTAGTGTAAGGTTGTAATTGCTGCTGTAATCTGAGTTGTAATGTTTATATATTTGTTTTAGCCAAAATTTGCCAAAGGGGGAGAATGTTAGTTCTTTATTGTGTAGGATTGGCATTAATTTTGTAAAACAAATAATAACAGCAATATGTTAGGTAGGATATTTTATCTTGCTAAAGAAGAACAGGTTGAGCAAGAAGTCCTATTGTGCAATGGAACATGTTGAGTTGAAGTAGTTTCAACATCTGGAACAACATGTCGTACTAAGATGTCCCAAGAAGCTCCATTCGACATCGCGCCAGAACCAAGGTGAATTAAAGATTCTGTTATGTCTTAACAGATGCAGAATATTCAGGGAATAATATGCAAATTCTATGTGGCACTGAATTAAAAGGTCTGAAGATTCAAATTGAGAAGAATACAGGAAAATATACACTTTCTAAATATGGAGATATTTTAGGAAGTTAAAGATTGAAGTCCTATTATGTAGCAGAAGTTTCTGCTGATTTGTAGCAGCTTATTTGCTGTGTTTGTGAAGGCCCAAATCCAGTTGGGAATAGGTTATATATAGATGCAGTGTAACCTAGAATTGTAACGCAACCAAAGATGAAAAAGTTCTAGTATTAGGGTTGGTTCCTGTACCACTCGGCATGTGAGTTGGACAGTTTGTTAGTGTGATCCTCGAAGCTGTTAAGTAAGAGGAGTATTGTCCTTGGAGGAAGCTTTTAAGTAACTCTAAGTTGTGCCTTGGAAGTGTGTCTTCCATGTTGAATTGTTGTATAGGTAAAGAGCCATTGATGCAGTGGCGGAGTGTTGACTGCTAGACATCATTGCGATGATTGAGAGTGAGAAGAGTTTCTCATAGCTAGAAAGGATCTAAGTAGAAGAGTCATTGGGTAGTGATTAAGTGATAAGCTGTAAACGGAGAGTTTAGCTTTGAATTAATACTGCTGATAGTGGACTTCATCCCTGGCTTGGTAGCCCCCAGAGTAGGTGTGTTAAACCGAACTGGGTTAACAATTATGTGTGTTATGTTTGTATCTTTTCAGTACCAAGCTTATTGCTATATACCTTGGCATGTGTGTTTATGTCAGACCAAATGTCGAATGACATGTTATAAGACATCTGAATTCTGCACATGTACCAGAATTTCAATTTCTCACTGATTCTCGGGGCAAATGGACTCCAAACTATGACAGCCCGTATGTGGTCAAGAAAGCTTTCTCAGGCGGCGCCTTGAGACTTGCAACCATGGACGGAGAGGAATTTTCCTACCCCATAAATGTTGATGTAGTCAAGAAATACTTCGCCTAAACTAAAAAAAACGTCTTAGTGGATTGAAAACCCGAAAGGGCGGTCCAGGCAAAAATTAGAGACATAATCAAAAATCATCCTGGTGGATTGGAAACATCACAGTACAATCCAGGCAAAAATTAGGGATAATGGCAAGTAACTACGTCCAACAGGGGCAAATTCCCTAGCGGCAGTCCTGCCATCCATCAAAAAACTCCAGTCAAGGTCATCTTCGACAGAAGCTCAGGATGCCCAGAATTCAAAGTTGGTAGAAGGATAGTGGTCGTTATGTTTCAATGTAGCCCTTTTCCCTTAAGTTACCATTTTCTAACTTTGTAAATACTCTATGGAATCACGCGCTTGGCTGATTTCCATCCTATCAATAAAATTTGAGCCCTTGTGCTTTTGTTTGCAATTCTTATTTGTTTTAGCTTTACAGAACAACATTTTAATATGATTAACGATTCTTGAAATAAAACAAAAACGAATTTACTTGTAAAACTTTTTCTGCTTTTAAAATAAAGATGGCAATTTCTTTTGACTGTTGAACATCAAAAGAACATCAATCGCTTCTCCAAAGGTGTTCGAACCTCGAAGTGCAGAATCAAAGTACTTCTTCTAAACCAGTGCGCCTGAATGAAGGATCAGTTATATCAGATGCGAATACTTCGTCTGACATCCCCGGCAGAGTTCTTACCTCCTAAGCCCGACCGACGGTGTTCCCCACGTGAACTATCTCTCCTAAGCAAGGCAGAATTTCTATCGTGGACCAGTGGTACTTCTTCGTCCCCTGCAGTGGCCGAGTATCCAGTCATGTTCATCTACCAGTTTGTATGTCGCGCCAGTTTTGTCAGCATAGACATACATACATCATGCATTATTGATTTACATTCGCATTCATATTGCTTCATTATCACTCTAGTCGGTCTGGTCCCCTAGTGATAAAAGTCTTCTCAATCGAGTTGTCAGTTCTTTCCTCGTCAGGAAATGTTGCGTCTGCACACTCTCTCTCCTCTAGTTTATTTCTGGGATGAAGTCGGCCCTTGACCACTTTGATAACTTGAACCTCTGAAAGACCAGAGAAAACGTTCGACAAATGTCACTCTTCGCCATTGAAGATGATATCTTCGTTTTCCCGGATTAAGGAAAATCCCCAAGAAAGCCTCACAACCTAAGACTTTCAACAACATATTGATTTTGCTCTCCGGAGAATCGATGTTAATGAAGTCATCAGCACCTCAAAATAGGATCGCATCATATGGCATTTCTCCGAGAAGATCTCGAAGAAAAGTAGGATGTAACATCCCCAAGCGACAGCAGTCTCTCAACAGACCTGCTTTCTCCAGTAGAGTCGATAAATGGCGTCTCCAACAGAGAAGTTTATACACCTCTACAACTCAGACAGATGAGTTCCCTAGCAAGTCTGACATCAAATTCTTTTTTCGTCAAATGGCATCTCCCTAGGAAAATTCGGCGAGAAGTTTGAGGAAAACCACTACGAACAGCATCCCTTGTCAAGAAGTTTATTGACAAAAGAAACTGAGACCAGTTCCTTGGTAGGAAACCAGGATCGAGGGGAAGTTCATTTCAGAAACTGAGACCAATTCCTTGGTAGGAAACCAGGATCGAGGGGAAGTTCATTTCAGAAACTGAGACCAGTTCCTTGGTAGGAAACCAGGATCGAGGGGAAGTTAATTTCAGAAACTGAGACCAGTTCCTTGGTAGGAAACCAGGATCGAGGGGAGGTTTATTTCACAAACTTAGACTAGTTCCTTGGTTGAAGACCAGGATCGAGGGGAAGTTTACCTTTTCTAAGCATCATTGCTTAGCAAAAGAAGATGGATGAGCAAACTGCCATTCATAACCACCGTCAAAATTTTGCGCATTCTGATATTTAATCATCTTGCACCCCGAATGCCCGAATACCTTCGTGATTCACACCTTCGGGTCCAAGAAGATTAAATAGGGGCATCTATCATACCCCAAATTTTGACCACTAAGATTCCCCATCATTGTGCAAATCATCATCAGAATATGGATGAACCATCATACTTCATTAGTCTCCCCAATGATGGGTGAGCATTCACTACTATAAAAAATTAGGGTTTCTAGCCCTCTCAGAGTTCTTAGACAAAGGATCAATCAAGAAATGACATGATCTTTAACTTGTCTAATCTCTCAAAAAGGATCAAGAGCACTCCCACTTTAAGGATTAAGCACAAGGTTGCAACATTCTGAGTGGATCAAGCCTAAAGATCGCCAGTGTCACCAAATTAGGGTTTTGGTCGACCAGGGCCTCCAGATGGAAATTTTCATCTAGGCATGAGCCAATGCTTCAAAGCATAACCTATGATACTCCAAGGGACATCATGAACCCAATCATCAAGTCAATTTAACCTCAGGGGATGCATTCACAAAAAATCAGGAATTAGGGTTTCTTGATCTAATTCACCCCTAAGTTGACTTTTGGGGCAAAGGATGAGCCAAGACCTCAAGATATGATTTGAGGGTCTCTAATACACCACATTGATCCATTTTCAACAATGGATTAATCCAAGAAGCTTGAGCAACAAGGTTCAAGTTTCATCTGAACCACAATTAGGGTTTCGCGGGAAAAGTCAATTGTGCCTTTGACTTTTGACCAGGACATGATTCAATACACCCTATAACACCTATGAAATCAATCCATCAAGTTTGATTTAGGTCAAGGACTTGATTTCATAGAGGATCGCATAGTTTGGAATTCATCTGATAAAAAGTCAACTGTGCACAAAAGTCAAACTTTGACTTTTTGAGATTTTTCACAATTATGGTTTTTTAACCCTAAAGTGATGTTAATGTGTGATTGGAATCATCATTCATCAAGAAAAATCAAGAAAAGTGGGATAACTTGTAAAAGGCGTAACCATAAAAACTTAGAAATTTTTCTAAGTTATGGAATAAAGTGGCAAGGGTACCAACTTTGGAGGATCATAACTCCTAAACCACAAGGCCATTTTTTCCCATCCAAAGCTGGATTTGTAGCTCTCATTACCCTCTACAAAAGCTTCAACTACCACTCATTCCAATTCCCCATGGATTTTGAGTTATGGAATTATCAAAATCACAAAAAGTGAAAATGTCACTTTTTTCCAACACTTAGTGAAATTTTCACTAAGTCAAAATCTGCCTTCACTTTTTTCCAAATGTAGGGGCATTTTTCACTTGGATCCAAAAAGTATCAAAACCAATTATGATCAAACATTTATTGTATCATATGAGGGCTTTCCAAAATGGCCAAGAACTTCATCAAATTCCATTTGAGCCATGAGATATGACAATGGCAACATGCCTTGCTGAAAACTGTCAAGGCAAGGCAGATTTTGGAGTTTTGCTCGATTTGCCAAATTTGTGCAATTCCAAGCAACTCTATCCATCTGAACACCTCAAGGGGGACCAAGGATGAACCAACTCTGATCCCAAGCCTCCCAAGTCTTTGGAACCAAAAATAGCATGCCAAACCTATAAATCCCTAAAGAGGGGACAAGACTCCAATTTTGGATTGGAGCATTCAATGCATACACCAAGGTGGCATAGACTGGGCCATTGCCAACTGAATTCAGTCAAGACTTATCCAAGACCAAGGGAACCATCAGCCTGTGCCCTAACCTCTAGTCATTGGCTATAGGAGACTTGGATTCTCATTGCTCAACATTGGCCAAACCTATGTAGCAGTTGCCATTCACTGTTCCTTGAAAAACAAACTTGCTCTACTATAAATAGAGCTCATTTGTGATCAATTTGAGTACACCAAAGCCATCAAACAGATGCTTTCCTCAAAATCTCCTTCTTCACTCCAATTTTGCCTTCCAATGCAAGTCACTATCGGGTTTTGAGTTTGAGAGCAATTCCAATCAAACCAATCACACACACACCTCATAAACATCATATAGAAGTGATCCAAACACTCACATAACATCTGGAACACCAAAATCACAAAATCACCAGCCAACTGCTCAAGCTTTTGACAGATTTGCAGTTGAGGTGCCAAATCAAGTTCCAGCTCAAATCAATCCACTCCAAGCATCCACACACACTCCATAACACCTAGGGAAGCTGTCCATAACCTTGGAACCAAGCTGTAACACCTCTAACACAAAACACGATCACCAGCTGCAAGAGGTAAGCATGAGCTCTTCTAACTCTATGATCCATGCAATTTTTGCTGCACAATAATTTGGCCGTATGTTCATAATCATGTGTTGCGTTGAGAATCGGATAACGAGCTATTAAATTAACTTGAATCAAAAAACTTTGAAACTCACCACTGAGCTTTGATTTATCCAAAGGAAACGGTAAAGAACGAAAACCCTAAAAAGAGAATCTAGGTTCAGGGGTTGGTTATACTAAGGGAAGGTATTAACACCCTAAGTATCTGTAGTACTCTACAGAAACCTCTTGTTAGTATTTGTGTTATGCTAAAGTTTGCTTGCTAAGGGAAATGTGCTAAGGTAAAGAAAGACCTAGGGGTATATACACTAAGTATGCTTGCCAAGACATCGCATCTCGTGCCTACGTATCCTGACGGGAATGGATTCAGAGCATTCGTTGTTCCCCTCAATACGGGGTAAAAGGGTGTAAAAATAAAATGTGGAATTTAAGAAGGCATTGGATGTAGAGGTAAAAAAAGGTGGAATCCGAGAAGGCATCGGATGTAAAGGTAAAAAAGGGTGGAACCCGAGAAGGCATCGGATGTAAAGGTAAAAAAGGGTGGAATCCGAGAAGGCATCGAATGTAAAGGTAAAATGGTGGAATCCAAGAAGGCATTGGATGTAAAGGAAAAAGGTAGAAAAAGAAAAAGGTAGCTCGCTAGGATTTCGTAATCCTATGCCTACGTATTCTCAAAAGGTGAACTTGAGAAATCAGAGCAATCTTAGTTCCCCTCAACGGGGGTGAAGAACTCTTGACCGTGGTCAAGGTTCCAAGGGAAAGTAGGGTCTGTCAGCAAGACACCTATGCGGAGTGCGGCGACTCCAAACCTAAGGCTAGGTTGAAAAGGGGGGTAAGTCTCGATCGCGCGGCGGCGTGAGATAAGGGAATGAATAGTCTATCCTAAATGACAGGTGTAACACCTCAAATTTGCCATTTTGTTTCTAACCTAACTGGTTTATGCTTCCTTTCATTTGCATTATCATTCCTGTATTTGCATTGTCCTTTTGAGCATGGGATTAAGGTATTCTTTCAGCAGCGCGGCGTCATCAGTTCCAGTATGATTTTTAACAGCGTTTAGAGCCCAGCAGATAGCTTTCCAAGTCTTTTTGAGCATTTATTTTGCTCATTAAGTGACTGGATGATTAGAAACCCCGACAGTCAATTTTTGATCAGTTATTCAGCACCAGACAGTTGGTATCAGCAGTTTAATCAGAGCACAGAAAAATAGTTCACAGCATATTTCAAGTGTTTTCCAGAGGTAATACCAAATGGCAAGTTTCAGAGATCTATCATGATTCAGAACAGGCGGAACCGGACGAATATCCAAGTTTCCCTCCTTTTGGCGCCAATTTTGAATTTTTTAAACTGAGTAATCGATTACTCAAAGTGAGTAACCGATTACTCTGGGCGAAATTACAAAAATGTGGCATTTTCAGCACTGCAGAATTTTGTGGTCATGTGCTTGGCTTGTGCATGTGTGGGAAGGATCTAGAATTGATCTTTTTGCATCATTTTCCACCCAAAATCCAAATTCTCTCCATCATTTTTCCACTCTAATTCCTCATTTCATTTCCTAATTCACATTTCATCCCAATTTCTACTCACTTAACCTCACTCCCAACCCAAACTTAACTCCTAACCTAGGGGTTATTTAAACCAGTTCATTCCAAACCTCTAAGAACCTAGATCATTTTTCACTCTCATTTTTCAGAATTTTTCTCTCATTTCTCTCTCACTTTTTCCACTTTTCATCTTCATTTTCAACCCCTCACCAAAGCTCCATATCCATAGATTCACAAATTCTTCATTGGAATTTGTGAATTCTTGAGCTAAACCTCTATCACATCATCATTCTTGTTTCAATTCTGATATAGCTACTGGTTTGGATCTTGGAATCACTTTTGGGAGCAGCTTTTGATTATTTGGAGTGTTATTGCTTGGATCTTGAAGTTTCATGCTAGGATCTTGAAGATTATTGTATAGATCTCTGGTTTTCTTGCTTGGATTCACTAATTTTCGTGCTCAACAATCGCCAAGGCAAATCTCAGCCTTGTAGGTTGGTTTTCCTTAGATCTATGCTTGATTTAGCTTAATTTCAACTTATGCAATGTAGATCCTTGGTTTGTGATGTGATTTGATCCATTTGCTTGATTTGATTTGTGATCTTGTTGTTTGATTGATGAAATTGGTGTTTGATTGCTGATATTTGATGTGAATTTCTTGATTAATTGATTGCATGATCATTTGGATGTTTGCATAAGTGATTGGATGCTGAAAAGTGCTTTTCAAAGTTGATTTTCTGCCTCTGTTTCAGTGGTAATCGATTACCCTAATAGGGTAACCGATTACTCTGCCTAATTTTCACGTTTTTGGTCAAATTTCAACTGAGTAACCGATTACTCAAAGTGAGTAATCGATTACCACTGCTGTAGAGTGATATTTTCTTGCATTTATTGGTTGTTTGAGATCCGATGCATACCTAAACTTCATGGATTAATATGTCATTGATTTAGGGATTATTCTTGAGCTGTTGCACCTCACACTATTGCATGAACACGATTCTTCGACACACGAGTTTTGGTTTTCGTCGATAAATGTTTATGCTTGTGTTGTTGATTTCTTGATGCTGTGAACACCATACACACACACACTTCTTTGAGCATGTTGACTGTGATTAAATGTTTATGTTGCTGGAATTGTGTTATGCATGCCTAATTGTTTCTATTCCTTGAGATGCATGTTTGTTCCAATTTGTGCACATGCTTAATGTTATGAATACCTTCATGATGCACTTTCTTCCATGGTGTTTTCAAGATTGTTTACCATGATATATGATGTGTTTGTAATCATAATGCATGATGTTTGATGCGCGTTTGCTTTGCCATGCTTGATTCGTATTCAAATGTATTGCATGCTGCCTTGTTTCTACAGCTGTCTATGTGTATGGCTGTTTGGCTTTTCACACCCTTTGTTATGCTGAATTATATGCTGTTGTATGCTGCCTTGCTTGTGTGCTACTTTTTACCGCTGTTTTGGTGCAGGAACGTTGCGGTAGCTGCTGTTTTTATTTATTCGCTTCTTTTCCCTTTTCGTCTCTTTCACTCTTTTCTTCCCTTGGATCTCAAGATTTGTTTAAGTCTTGGATTTTTTTCCCCTTAGAGCTACCTAGTCCAACTTAATTTTTGATTAAGCTTGGAGTAGGATTAGCATTAGGTCTTAGGTAGTTGTTTCTCTCCTAAACTTCACTAACCATAGGACCATCCTTTTGCATGACAACACTAGGATAGTGATTCCCTTAGAGTCACCCTTCTTCCTTGTGTCTTCTCTTCTCATCTCTTAACACTTCTAAAACACTTAATAAATATAACGAATATTGCGCTCGAGCCTTAAGTGTAGGAATGAAGAACGAGGGGTCTCTCCTCCTCTTCTAGAGTGTCTAGCATATGTCCCATTTGGGGGCGACCATGCGATTCACTCGTTCCCGCATGGTAGACTTTGGTGCAATGTGAGTTACGAACTAACTCAATCCACTTCTGTCTAAAAAACACAAAAACAAACTCAAATATTTTTATCCTTCGGGATCGTTAATCTCAAATCATTTTCAGAAAAGGGCACGTTACTTCCGTCTCGTCGTAAACAGGCATCGACCCTAACTGTCGGACGCGAATCTAACGTCGCTCATAAAAAACACTAACTGACCTCGTTAGGTCGAACTACGACTGCTCTGATTTCCTCTCTCTTGTTCGATTGAGGATACATAGGCACAAGACAGTGATGTCTTGGCGAGCAACCTCCCCCCTTAGTTCGTGTCCGAACTACGTTGACTTTGACTTTCCCATTGCACGAGGGAATACGTAGGCGTAGGACGAGCGATGTCCTATCGAGTCACTTCTGTTTCTTTCCTTTTTCGTTTCTTCGTCCTTTTCCGTTCCCGTTCCTTCTCGTTTCTAGTAGCAGTGGAGCTCCAGACGACGACACCCTTTGATCGAGACAGTAAGCGCGGATCCCATCAGGTACGATGGACGTGTGGGGTGCTAACACCTTCCCTTCGTGTAACCGAATCCCTTACCCTTTTCTCTTGGTCGGAAGACCATGTTCTTTCCTCTTCCCTTTAGGTTTACGCAGTGTTTCCTTTCCCTCTCTTGGGATAAATACACATTGTTGGCGACTCTGTTTTCCGCGCCACTTTCGCGTTTTTACCATGGATGCAAATCCTCGGGAGAGGCAACAGGGCAGTCAACTATAGGGTCCTTTCCTTTGGAATGAAGGATAAGAAACAGAGGGACAAAGAGGAAACCTCGGGTATCAAATATAAAATGAACAGCCATATACATACAACAAATGTAATAAGAATTAAATCAAAGTGAACACCAGGAATTGACTAAAATGAAAATACGAAAAATGTCAAGATAAAGTTAAAAATTAAATAAAAAATAATGAACAAAAATCTAATTAGAGCTATTATAAATTAAAATCTAATTAAAAGCTAATTAACTAATTGGACTAAATTCTAAAACTAAATATCTAATCCTAAAACTAAAAGACTAATCCTAAGAATTACAAAAGTCTTAATTCAAAAACAAAATCATTAACTAAATAAAAAAACTGAAAACTAAATCAAAAACTAAAAACTATTTAGTTAAAAAAAAACTAATAAACTCTTTCTAAAAAAACTACAAAACTACTAAATCCTAAACCAAAAGAAACACTAGACAGGTGCATAATTTCGGCGGGCTCAGAATAAATGGGTCGGATGACCCAGCCCAGTTAACAAAGCCAAAGACTTTGGCATTGACCTAACCATATCAACCTTGTTTTGGAAAGAAAACCAAATCTGAGAAACGCAAAAGAAAGAAGGTACGAACAAAAAGATTCCTTGAACTGATAGGTACCCTGCTCTCTACATTCACGATTCCCTTCCTCGATCACTTCTCATCTTCGCCAAAAATGACATCTCATGATAGCTTCATCTAACTGCGCATCAAAATCCACGACGACTCTTTGTTCTCTCTCTCTCTCGGTCAAACGCGATGATTCTTCGTCTCTCTTGCAAATCGCTCGCGATCGGATTCACAGTCGGAGAATGAAATCTCTGCCGCGGCTCGCCCTCACGATACATCACGCTTTCCTTCTCACAACCAGCTTCTCACTCCCTCTATTTCGCCGTTATCGTGACTTTCTCGCAGCCAGGTTCGCTACTTGCTCTCGCTCATTCTCACTATTCTCTTCCGAACTCAGTCATACGAACATAACGAAACCAACAGACATCAACAAATAATCATGAGAAGAGAGAAAAACTTACAACGACGGTGGCGATTGGAAGTAAAGAGTTCGATGGCAAAGCGCAGCAGAGTTAAACGATAATCTTGGAGCAGAATTTTGATCATACGCTCGTGAAAAACCTCGCCCCTTGTGGCTTCTGATGTTTGTGAGTTGTTTCTGGTCCTTTTTTATGAATTGTAGTCAAGGGTTTTGTATGAGAGAGCTACTGTATGAATCGAAAAAAGAAGAATGTGGTGATGGTGTATTAAGGTTTGAGTTGGTTGTACTGTGTTTGGGTGGTGGAGGAGAAGTTGCGTCCTTCTTTGCAGAAGGAAAAGATGAATCCGGTTTTGGAATATGCTTGGAGTTTTTTGGTGGTTATGTTACGGTTTTGGCGGAGGAAAGTTTGATTGAAGTGGAGATTTCTCAAGGTAAGTGTTTGAGGGTTTATTTTGAATTTTATAAATGTGATGCTTTGATCTTTTCTGTGAATTGTGTATGGGGTTTTCTCTCTGCCCCTATTCTGTTCCCATCCTCTTCTTTTAAATTCAAAATAAACTTGTAGATTAAGTTTCTGGTACAAAGGCTTTGTCTTGTTGTATCTGATGTGTCCTTTTCAATGTGCAAATTTGTTGTCTGTTGTTGGTTTTACGCAGGTCTATGGAGTAATGAGAGCAGGGTCAAAGCTTGGTTTTGTTTTGGCAGCTTGGGATGGATTTTGGTCAAAGGTCTTGTGAAGCAGCAGGGATTGCAAAGGTTTCATTTTGGTGCAATTGTGAGAAAATGTGCAGCAGAACTTGGCAGTGTTGGAGCGCAGGGAATTTCCCTTTTTTGACAAATTTCTGTTGTTGTAACTTATAAAGTGGACCAAATATAATCAAACTACAAAGATTAAACAGAACCTACTAAATGAACTAAGATTTACGTAAAGTTAGAATTGAAATTAAACTAAAAAAATAATGGATTAAATTAAAATTAAACTAAAAATGAAAATGATCTAAATTAAAATAAAATTCTAATACTAAACTAATTAAACTAAACTGATTAATGATTAAGCTTAATTAAAACTGGCTAAAAAATGAAAATTAAAGCTAAAATAAAGTTTAGACTAAATCAATTATAACTAAAATTAAAATTAACACTAAATTATATTAGAAATTAAAGTTAAATTAAAATTAAAATAAATTACCGATACACTAAAAATTACAAATAAGTTAAATTGTATTTAAAATAAGGTAAAAATAAACTATATAAAACTAAGTGGGAATGAACCAATTTTTTTTTACTACTATATCTAAAAAATGCATGATTGAGATATCTTACAGAAAAATGCGAGAACAGAGACCGACTTAAAATTATATGAAAAAGGTCAGAATATCCGAGGGTAAAATTTGGGGTACAACATCATGCATGAAGTGTTTTCCCTCAATCAATTGCATTGTTTGAATCGTGTATGGAATATCTGAACCTTCATGTAAATTTTAGGGTTCTTAAGGTTTCTCTTTGATTTCTTATTCCATGTTTAAAATAAATGAAATTAAAGACCATAGACATGATCGTGAGGTTGAAACGAGTAGATTGATATGTAGATTGCATGATATAATCAAGTATTCAGTGAGATTGGATAGAAAACGCAAATCTGCAGAAACAGAGGAAGGACGCGTGTTCTTGCCATGTTCTTGGCGCCCTTTTTCAAATATTTGAATTTTTGAATTTTGTGATTTTATTTAATTGATTCAAAAATTAATTTCTCTCTGAGTTTTAATGATTTTGAGTTGATTCTTTTTTAATAATTCACAAAAATGTTAAAATATTTTATTTTACCAAAAAATCCCAAAAATATTATTTATTTCATATAACTGATATTTTTGCAAAGAATTAATATTTTAATTGTTTTTGACATTTAAAATATTTTTTCCTTCTTGATTTTGCAAATTTTAATGACTTCTAATCATTTTGTAGGTCAAAACTTGATTTTTGAAACATTAATCCAAGATCACAATTTGTTTTCCACATGTTTAACAATTTTGATAATTTTAATTGAATTTTTATTCAATTAAAATACATTTTGGAAACAAATTAGGGTTTTTGATAAATTCAACTCTCATCAAACTTTTTCAAACCCTTTGGGCCTCTAGTAAAGTGTAAGACCCAACCCTTTTGGAAAACCAAAATAATTTGGGCCTCAGTGTATTGTATAAGTCCCGATACCGTCAAAAAAAATCGGCGCGGTCGTCGCCTTTCTAACAAATCAAACCCTTGGGCCTACCCTCGTGTTATAAGTCCCATTCTTTTTATTTAAACACCTTTGGGCCTCTATTAGAGTGTAAGACCCAAGCCCTTTGAAAACCATTTTGGGCCTCAGATATTGTATAAGTCCCTCTGCGTTAAAACAAAATCTCAGCGCGATCGCCAGTTCAAAAACCATTCTTTTGGGTCTCTCCTTGAGCTGTAAGCTCCACCACTTGTGCAAAAATAAACCTTTGGGCCTCTTGAGAGAGTGTAAGACCCATCCCTTTGTACAGAAAACCTTTTGGGCCTCAGTCACTTGTATAAGTCCCTGTACAATGTACAAAACAACAATGCAATCACTGATAAAACTTTGGGTCTCTCCTTGAGCTGTAAGCCCCAACAATCTTTTCAAATCACTTTCTCCTTTGATTTTGAATATAATATTGTTATCAAAGCTTTCTTTGTTGAACAACTAACAAAACAACATGGAAGCTCTACAACCGAGTAAGTGTTTACCCGCTTTCTTTATCCACTTTCATATATATATATATATATATATATATATATATAACTGTATTGTGGGGCTGCTCACTGTAAGTCTTCTTTCACAAACTTTTATATACTTGTCAAATATCAACTGTGTAATACTAGTATAGTTATTTAGAGTTTTCCCCGACAACTACGTCTAGCACTAGGTAAAGCCCCGTTGATCGCTCTTAGATACAGTCAAAACTAGATCCCCATAGGATTACCAGACACAGTCTTCCCTCCTCTTGGGGTTAAACAATATGGAGACGTGAAAGGCAACATTCTCGGTGAACCCTTTCTCATATTGTCACCCTTAGAAGTTGTCAAAGAGAATCTACTCCCCAAAGATGATCTTTTCTCCGTGAATGGCATTTCTTGAGTTTCTTCCAAATTCTCGAACTTTCCTGGCTTGATCTATTCTCTGTGAATGGCATGTCCTGAACTTCTCGGGGTTTGGGGACCCACAGGCTTCTTAAAAGTATCCCCGCCTCCTCTTGGGCATTGTACAAGGACCCTTCGGCTTCTTAAAAGCTCTCATGTATTCTCTTGGGCTTAATACAAGGACCCTGGCAACCTCTTAAAGGTATAAGACAGAACTTAGTCATCCTTTGCTAGAGCAGTCTTTCCAGCGCCAAAACTCCGGCCATTTGAGGGTTAGTACTCATCCCTTAACGCCCGTGCCTCCTCTTGGGCATTGTACAAAAGATGAAACTCTAGACTTGGACAGTCTCAATACCCTTTGAATTTCCCATTTCCTTAAAGAACAGGAAATAACCCAGATCTTCTGATCAGTACCAAAGTACAACCTCACCTGAAATCAGTCTCTTTATAAGAACTGATTTTCTCTTTTAACCAACATACTGGACCTCTCACTAAACTGAAACAGTCACCAGCATAGATAGCCTCCTCTGGGGCTTTGTACAATGATTCTCCCCAGCGGAGCTAACCTTCTTTAGCCTCCATCTCGGGCTTCGTACGAGATATAAAATCACTCTCTTGGTGAGTATAAAAGACTCTCATGTTGAGTCAAACATTTTTAGCCTTCATCTCGGGCTTTGTACGAGATACAAAACACTCTCTTGTTGAGTATAAGAAAACTCTCTTGTTGAGTCGATCCTCCTTTAGCCTCTATCTTGGGCTTCGTACGAGATACAAATCACTCTCTTGGTGAGTATAAAAGACTCTCTTGTTGAGTCAAACTCTTTTAGCCTCCGTCTTGGGCTTCGTACAAGACACATATAAAAACACTCTCTTGTTGAGTCAACCCTTTTAGCCTCTATCTCGAGCTTCGTACGAGACACAAAAGCATCCTCTTGTTGGGTCAATAACCTCCTCTTAGGCTTTGTATAAAGAAATCCCCGTTTGATTCAATCAACCTTTTAGCATCAAATCATGCTTTGATCACAGCATACAAACATCAACAACTCTTTTTCCCTCGTCTAATTGCTGTAAGCGGCAAGCCTCTGGATTATTTACATCCACGCCACTGTCCCTCTTTTAGCATGAGAAATTCCTAAGGAAAGATGGTATTGTTCTAAACTGAGTTAAAGTCTTCTCCTTCAGGTTAAAAATTCCCTATAAAGGAAATTATGGCATTGCTGGATTCACATATCCCAGTTAAAGTAATTCTCCTTTATAATCAGTCACCCAACAGTTGTGACAAACAGACCAAATATTCCCCTTTAGAGATGACAAATTCTCTCTAAAGTCAAAACCCTTTAGCTTCACATCTTGGGCTTCGAACAAGATACAAATAGGCCATTCAGCTTCACATCTTGGGCTTTGAACAAGATACAAACCACCTTTAGTTTCATGTCTTGGGCTTTGAACAAGACATCAAAACACAATTTCCTCCCATAGAATAAGAGGAACTATGATCGCTCTGATTTCCCTGTTTCATTAAACGGGAATACGTAGGCATAAGATTGAAAAATCTTAGCGAGCACACTAATAAAAAAAACCAAAATCCCGTACCTTCACACATCAATCGAAAAGCATCAGTCCTAGTATCCTCACAAATAATCCAGACACCGTGTTCTTAACAAAATAAGAAGAGAGAGGCCCACAATCTAAACCACATCTATAACCTAACAGACCGCTGTTCAAACTCAGTATGCAAGCAGGATTAATTGGAGACATCTATTTCCCTTCCTTCAATAGGATAAAAAATGAATCGACCTATAGTACCCCAGAGCGACAGTGCTTAAGAACAACGTCCAAAATTGCTCACTACAAGAAGGACTAAGGATTCATTCTTGATATATGCAGATCAGGAAGAGCTCGCGGTAATTGGATACACCAGTGCTAGCTTCCAGACAGATAAGGATGACTTTAAATCGCAACCTGGTTATGTGTTCTGCCTAAATGGTGGCGCTGTGTGCTGGAAAAGTTCAAAGCAAGAAATAGTTGCTGATTATACAACCAAGGCCGAGTACATTGCTGCCTCAAATGCAGCAAAGGAAGCTGTTTAGATCAAAAAGTTCATTAGTGAACTTGGCATAGTCCCTAACATTGTGGATCCCATTGATCTCTATTGTGATAACAATAATTCCATCGCACAAGCTAAGGAGCCTAGATCTCACCAACGATCCAAACACATACTTAGGCGTTATCATCTCATTCAAGAGATAATAGATCAGAGAGATGTGAAGATATATAGAGTACCTACACTTGACAACATTGCTGACCCACTAACAAAGCCTCTTGCACAGCAGAAGCATGATGGCCATACTAGATCTATGGGTATTAGGGGTATGCCTGATTAGCTCTAGTGCTAGTGGGAGATTGTTGGTGTAAGCCCTAGAGGTCAATACTTTTGGTACTTGTATCGAATTATTTATTAATAATAAAAGGCACTTCTTTATTATGTTTATTTTCCAAATTGATAAAGTCCCTAGAATAGCTAGTTCATTTAATGAAATATTAAGTGTGACTTAATCATGAGATTCCATTAAACATAAGGACACTATTCTTAAAGTATCCATAGTCGAGCTTTAATGTGAAATGGGATAACCTTAAAGCATTAAGACTATTATGTAGATAGACTGATGTTCATATCTCATGGATCATGGATAAGGAGTTATCAAGTCTTAACTTAGGTATGAATATTATGAGTAATATTTATACTGGATTGACCCACTATGAGAGTACTACATAGAATGTTATGCAAAGTGTCATAAGTTACTCTCATGGTGATAGTGGTGTATACCACCCTTCGACCTGAAACCACTACGGACCCTAGATGTAGAGTCAAGTACTTTATTGCTGATCAAACATTATCCGTAATTAGATGACTATAAAGACAGTTGATGGGTACTTCATAAAGCATGATGAGGGACATGAGTGACCTAGATGGAATTTGCCCATTCTGCATAACATGATAAATGTCTAAGGGCCCAATATTGAACTGAACAAGGATGACACGGTATATGCCTTGTGTTCAATATAGACATAATGACAAAAGGGTAATTGTATACACAAGCATTATCACAAAAGGTTTTGTCAGATCACATGACAATTTCGTGACTTAGGTAGCAGTGATGTGTTGCTAGATATCGCTCACTGTTTATTATGTTAAATGCATGATTTAATATAATTACCAACGTCGCAAAATCCTACAGGGTAACACACATAAGGACAGTTTGATAAGAGATAGAGTAAATAAGGAACACCGTAAGGTATGGTGTACTTAAGTAAATATGTAACATCTTAAGGTACGGTGCACTTAAGTGGAATACGAATTGCGGCAAGGTACCGCGTGCTTAAGTGATATACGGTACATCATAAGATATGGTGTGCGTGCACTTAAGTGGGCTTTTTAGCTTGCAACCCACACAAGTGGTTCTATAAATATAACCCTTGTGCAGAAGCATAACATTTGATGAAAATTCAGTTGTGAAACCCTAGCCGTATTTTCCTTCTCTCTATCTCTCAGTCAAAGCCTTCAATCGTAGCAGCTAGCACTTAGACTGAAGGAAGCTGTTCGTGTGGACTGAGTAGAGGCGTTGTTCATCGTACATCGCTCGTGATCATTCCTTTGACTCAAAATCAAAGGTTTCATCGCCACAAGAGGTAACCATTCTATCACTGATCATGATCTTTCGTAAGGATCGCTAAAGGGAAATTTTAATTTCCGCTGCGTTTTTGAATCGCGATTTCCCTTCATTTAGTACCCCCACCCAAAAATTAAAACGTTGCTCACTTCCAAGAGCAACCTCAAACTTAATCTTTTTCATACACTTGAATAACTCTACTTCTACCTAACTCCAAAGA
This sequence comes from Lathyrus tuberosus, assembly GCA_022829125.1. Lineage (NCBI taxonomy): Eukaryota > Viridiplantae > Streptophyta > Magnoliopsida > Fabales > Fabaceae > Lathyrus > Lathyrus tuberosus. The sequence continues at coordinate 4,355,840 of JALAZF010000124.1, read as the reverse complement.
GAGGGTTGAAAGAAAGGATCTTTCAAGTAATATGGCTAAGAATTTAAGGCTACATCACTGAAAGAAAGGCTTAGGCTCAAAGTGTTTTGCAAAGGATAATCCTACTACTAAAGGGTGGTTTACAAAGGGTCGGAGTGATATAGAAAAAATCGCCTTAATATGTATTAATCAAACTTGATAACTTAATCGGAAATAAATCAAACCAGATAAAAGAATAATGCATGGATACACTCTAAGAAAGAAAAAGTAAACAATGGAAATATTTAGGCTGGAACCTTACCAGATGAGGTATATTAAGGTTGAGTATAATTCTATTGATTCTTTTCTATTCCATTACCTTCAAGTCATCGGTTGCTTTCATTATGATCAAGTCACTTCTTTTTGTTCTTTTTCTTGGATCATGTGTTCAATGCTAAAGTTAAACTTTGTAAATCTGAAAAATAAAAAAAACAGCCACGCATAAGTTTATTAAGAACATATGGGTCTTCCTGACATGGATCTTCATTTAGTATCTAATTCCTCTTGTGGATGGTTTTGAAATAACATAAAAGCAACTTCTGCAAAACAAATAAACTGATTAAAATTTGATGGGTTGCCTCCCCTCCATCGCTTCTTTTCCATAATTAGCTTGACGTTTGGCATCATGGGTCGGACAATAGTAGGGAGGTTATTTCGCCAGGAACCTTTCCACCATAATAATGCTTCATCTGTTGCCCATTCACTTTAAATCGTCTTATATCACCAGGATCCAGAATCTCAATGGCCCCACTTTGACATACCTCTATGACTATGAATGGTCTTGAACACTTGGATCAAATTTCCTGGGAACAATCTTAGCCTCGAATTAAACATCAAATCTTGTTGGCCAACCTGAAAAGTTCTTCTTACCAGCTTTTTATCATGGTATCTCTTTGTCCGTTCCTTGTAAATGAGCGCATTTTCATATGTCGACAATCGCATCTCTTCCAATTCATCCAGTTTCAATAATCTCTTCTTTCCAGCTAATTTTTCGTCGAAATTCAAAAACTTGACTACCCAATATGCTTTATGTTCTAATTCGACAGGGAAATGACATGCTTTTTCATACACCAACTGATAAGGTGAGAACCCTAAATGTGTTTTGAAAGCTGTCCTGTATGCCAAAAGCGCGTCATCCAGTTTAGTTGACCAATCTTTCCTTGAGGTTGCCACCGTCTTTTCCAGAAGTTGCTTCAACTGTCTATTAGATACTTCCACCTGATCACAAGTTTGAGGATGATAAGGTGTGGACACTTTATGCTTCACATTAAATTTTTCTAATATTTTTTCCAAATATTTGTTGCAAAAATGTGTTCTGCCATCGCTGATTAAGACTTTGGGCATACCTAACCTAGAAAAAATATTCTTTTTCAAAATATTAGTAATGGTGTGGGCATCATTAGCACTGAAAGAAATTGCTTCCACCCATTTGGTAACATAATCAACACGCACAATAATATAAAGACATGCATTGGATTGGGGAAAGGGACCCATGAAATCAATTCCCTAACAATCAAAAGGTTTTACCTCCAGCATAATATTTAACAGCGTCTCATCTCGTTTTGAGATGTTACCTGTCTTATTATATTTCAGACACGTAGATACATACAACTTACAATCATGAAATAAGTTCGGCCACCAAAACCCACTTTGTAGAATTTTTGTTACCGTTCTCTCACCACTATGGTGTCCTCCATAAGCTGAACTATGACAGTGCCATATAATGCTCTCTGCCTACTTACCTGTAACACACTTGCGAAGTAAACCATCAGGACTTCTCTTAAACATATATGAATCATCCTAGAGATAAAAATTTGCTTCCTTATAGAAGCTTTTTCTTGTTTGCCATGTATATTCTTTGGGCACCACATTTGTTGCCTTATAATTTTCCATGTCTGCAAACCACGGTCTTTCACTTAACGCCATTATTTTCCCATCCAAAAATTTCTCGGTAATCTTATGCTTATTCTTTATCACTTCCTCATTTTCTAATCTTGACGAGTGATCTGCCACCACGTTCTCCACTCCCTTTTTGTCTTTGATTTCCAATTCAAACTCTTGCAACAGTAACACCCATCACAACAATCTTGGTTTGGAATCACTTTTGTAGAGAAAATATTTCAGAGTTGCATGATCTGTAAAAATAATAACTTTGGAACCAATTTAATACAGGCGAAATTTTTCCAAAGCAAATACTGTTGCTAGCAATTCTTTTTCAGTAGTGGTGTAATTAAATTGATTTTCAGTCAAGACTTTGCTAGCATAGTAAATTGCATGAAATTTTTTTACGTGTCTTTGGCCAAGTACTGCACCAACGACATAATCACTAGCATCACACATAATTTTAAAAAGAAGCTCCCAGTTTAGTGATACAATAACTGGAGCGGTGATTAGTTTCTGTTTGATTATAGAAAAAGCGCTTAGGCATTCTTCGTCAAAATTAAATTTGTTTTCTTTGACCAACAGGTTGCACAAGGGTTTTAAAATTTTAGAAAAATCTTTAATAAATCTTCTGTAAAAACCCGCATGCCCTAGAAAACTCCTTATTACTTTGATATTTAGCGGGGGTGGAAGTTTCTGTATCAATTCTATTTTTGCTTGATCGACTTCTATGCCTTTAGCAGAGATTTTGTGGCTAAGAACAATACCTTTAGTGACAGTTGGGATTAGTTCATTTTTCTCATTAAGAATAACAATGGTGCGCCCTTTTTTCGGGACTACATGCACATGGCTTACCCACGAACTATCAGAAATAGGATAAATTATACCTGCTTCCAATAATTTAAGGACTTCTTTTCTTATCATTTACTTCATTGCTAGATTTAGTCGCCATTGAGGTTGAATCACTGGTTTGAATTCTTCCTCGAGCTTGATTTTATGCATGCAGTATGAGGGGTTGATTCCTTTTAAGTCTGATACTCTCTATCCCAATGCCTTTATATTTTCCCTTAGCACTCGTACAACTTTTCTTCCTCAACTTTTAACAAAGTGCTGCTAATAATTATTGGGTGCTTATTTCCTTGACTTAGAAAGACATATTTCAGATGTGATGGGTGTTCCTTTAGTTTAGGATCTGATGGTTTTTCTTCACTATTTCCTCCCAATTCCTCAAATTTCCTATAAGCATGATCCCGATGTGCAGCTTGCAATTGGAGCACTACTTTGTTTACCCCTTCGTTTTTGTCTCAGATAAGATTTCTTTGATAGATTGTACTAGAACCTTTTTCGTTGGGGATGAGGAACGTTTTTCTTTTACAATATTCTCTATTAACTCAAGAATTAAATCAACTGGTAGCATTACAACTCTTCTTGAGCATGTTTCATGGCTTTAAAAACATTAAATATCACTTGCTCTTTATTACATTGGAGAATCAACTAGCCTCTTTCCACGTCAATTAACGGTCGTCTAGTTGCAAGAAAGGGTCTTCCCAACAACAAGGGTGTTTCTACATCTTCCGGCATATCTAGTTCAATGAAGTCGGCTGGAAAGATTAAATCATCAACCTTCACAAGAACATCTTCCAAAATTCCATAGGGATACATGAAAGATCGGTCAGCTAGAGTTAGAGTCATTTTGGTAGGTTTAGGTTCTCCACAATTTAGTTTCCTCATCATAGACAATGGAATTAAATTTATGCTTGCCTCTAAATCACATAATTCCTTGCCAATTTTTAAAGGGACTATATCGGTAGGGATAGTAAATCTACCAGGATCTGTAAGTTTTAGTGGCAATTTGCATTGAATGATGGCACTATATTCCTCTGCTAAAGCTACATTTTCATCATCCCTTAGTTTTCGTTTTCCGTTCAAAATTTCCTTCATGAATTTAGCATACACCAACAATAGCTCTAAAGCTTCTCAAGAAGGTATGTTCACTTGTAATGCGGTGAACATCTCCATAAAATTTTTAAATTGCCCCACTTCCATTTCCTTTTTCGGTTTCTTCTTACTCAATGGTAGGGTGGTTGAATGTAATCCGATAAAGGAGGATTTGGTTCATTTATAACCTAGTTTTTCGTTCTTCTGAAAGGCGAGTCTTTATCAATCAATTTATCAAGTGTATCCCCATCCCCAGGATCATTGTGTGGAACCTCTTTTTCAGTTGATATGGATTTTGGTTCTTCCTCCTCATCCTTGTTCTTTTTCACTATTTTTTTGTGTATTTCCGACCGGAGCGGAATGAATGGTGTGATTCCTCAATTCTATTGTGTCACAATTTCCCTTTTCTTCAAACAATGATGTAATTTTCTATGACAAATGGTACGTTTGTTCTCCCATTCTTCTCATTGATTCCTCATGCAGTTTTCTTAGCAATTTCATTGATTTATTTATCCTCACGAGTTCATCTTTAGTTACCGACATGAATTTTGCCAAGGTGTCTTCCAATGATATGAGTTTGTCATCTATAGCTGTTTGTGATAAATTTAGAGGGGCACTCTTGGCGATAGCTTGAGCTTTCCCTGCAAGATGTTCTTTAGTGCATTTACTTGGAAAATGTTCTTCCTTATAATTAGTACATAAAACAAACATTACCTCGTTTACACTTTCTTTGATTTTCTTGCCACCATGCAAACTTTTATTCAGCTCCTCCAACTTCGTGAGAAGCTCTTCGTAATCTCCTAGAGTTAGCTAATTATAGGGATTATTTTTCGTCTCCATACTTTGAATTCCTATAGTATTCACAGATTTGTACTCTTTTAGGCTCATTTTTTTCGATTAGCTCTTTCACTTGTGGCTCGGTCAGTGTTCTGATTGATCCGCCGATGGATGCATCTAAGAGTATTCGTACTTGCATTTATAGTCTCTTCACAAAGATCTGCATTTGTTCCAAGCAGCTCAATTTGTGATTAGGACACCTTCTCAATAATAGTTTAAACTGTTCCCACCCGTCGTAGAGAAATTCAGTATCTTTTTGTTCGAACTATGTAATTTCAGCTCTTCTTTCTATGAATTGTGCCTTAGTGAATATTCTTTCTAAGAATTTGTCTTCCAATTCTCTCCAAGTGGTTATTACCCCTTTGCAAGGAATAATAACCAATCCTTCGCTCTTTCAACCAACGAGAAACTGAACAACATAAGTTTAACATGATCCTCTGTAATGCCTTCTGGTCGACACATCAACGTTGTTTTGTAGAATTTGGCTAGATGTTCCCAAGGGTCATTAGTTGCATTTTTGTCAAATTGTTTGTCTCTCAATCTAGACAATACGGAATATTTGATGTTGAAATGTACCAGATTTGCGGGAACAAAACCTAAAGAGACATGTGATGCGTCTGTAGGCTTACAATAGTCCCCCAGAGTCTGTGTTATTAGTTCGGTCATGATGCCCGCTTTACTACCTGAGCTGCTTACACACAACTAAGAAATACCTCAGTAGCACTATAATAAAAAAAGAAAACAAACAAAAGTAATAAAACTAAAATTAAAATAAAATAAGAAAAGTATGTTGAACAAAGCGCTGCCCTATTGCAATCAACAATCCTCGACAACGGCCCCAAAAACTTGATGACTTCTCGGAAAGTGTACCGATAATGTCACAGTAATAAAAAGATCGAACTCACAAGTATTATGTTCGAACAAGACAATAATTTGTGCAATTTAAAGTAAAAAAGTAAAACAGGTTTTTTTTTTGCAAGTTTCAGTGCAAAAAGTAAATGGACGAGAAAACTATATCACAAAAGCGATCAGGTTGTGTTTTAGAATCCCTTTATCCCCTTTTGTTTATGTATGATGCCTTGTATGAATGATCTTATCCTTATAATCTCACGGCGAATTAATAAAACCGTTATAGTTAGTCTCCCATGAAATAACTCACTAACAACTACTTGGAGCTTTCTATCCATAGTCTGCTAGCGTAAGCAGTGTTAGGCAATGTACAGAGTGTTAATTCCCTATGTCACTACTCGAGGTCTCCTATCCCTATTCAACCAACTTAAGTAGAACATTTGCCTTAGGTATAACACATAGGCTACGGGTCAGGAATCCCTATATATCTAACAACAGATTAACAGAGTATCTCAAATAAAAAGCATTAGCATAAGCAACAACTGAATAAAATTATAATTCAAAGGATTCATACAAAGTCAAACCAACATTTAATGCCCAAAATATTGAATAAGGTTTATCATCACACAACCTAACCTAAGAGAATTTAGCTACACATTATTCAAAGAAATATACCACAATCGGTAGATAAAAATAACATGAGAAGTCCCTTGAAGAGATGGCCTTCAATGGCTTCAAATTCCCTAAAAAACTCCTTTTGTGCTCCTAAACTCGTGCTCTCTTCTCCAAAATTCGTAACCCTTGAGAAAGTGCAAAATTTTCCCCTTTTAAAGCTCTCAGAACGGGTCAGAAAAAGCCCAGAAAAAGCAACCATCGCACGCATTACAAAAGAATCACGTGCGCGATGCATCCTCTTCGCCTCTGTTGCGCACGCGATGATGCACGATGGTGCGTGTAATTATTTCAGTATCTGCATGGAAAATTACCTTTTTCACCAAAATTTTCACTAAGTCTCATTCTTCCATACTTGGCTATTTTCACTCATTCTTGGGTCTTTCTTCATCAGTTTAGCTCATCTTTCGCTCGTTTTTCCTTGATTCTTCGACTAATTAAGTGCAATGATGGACTATCATCAAGACACAAACACACTACTACAAAGATTAAACCATTAAAAAAATTTAAATTAAGTGCAAGTAGTCTCACCAAGAATCAAGTTTCACATTAACTCACTAAACACATTGAAATTAGGCACTATTTTCTTAGGGATTAGGTGGGAAAAGGTGATGCAATTTTTTAATATGTGGACTCTAAAAATCAGATTGCTGATATTTTTACAAAATTGTTGTCTGCTGAACTGTTTCATCTGATCTGTAGAGAATTGGGGATTCTTGACCCCTCTTTATTTGAACAAGATTTGATTTTATTCTTATTTCTTTTGTTATCTATAATTTTTTGTGTACTAACATTTTATCATGTAGTAAATTACGTTGTATATCAACTTTATGGGTATGATCCTTCTAACTCTTTCATCTTTTAGTTGTTAAATTTCTTTACCTAATCTATCTAATTTTGTTTCTTCATTTTATCTGATATGATGTTATATGTCTGGTTGTTGTGTTGAATTAAAAACCATTTTAAGTGAATTTTCATCTATAAGAATGTTGCTCTTCTAGTTTTCCATCATGCAATATTTATCGTCATTTTTCCATCTTATTTGTATTGTTTGACATTTTATGATATTTGTGTTTATTTCTGTAAGTTCTTGTAATTGGCTGAAATTTTGTTAAAACAATGTTGATGTCATGGTTGATGTTGCAACATGAGCTTCTAACAGTATTGGTATGTTTTGGCTAACATTCTGGTTTGTGAATATTGTTGAAGAGGTAAAGTGCTGAAGTGTGATGTCTTATGCGATGTCTTAACATCACTATACCAGAACATTAAAACATCAGGCTGGAATGGGCTGCGCTGATTACGTTGATTTAAGGTGATCTGTCAGTTAGATTGAATGCGAATTTCCTGGTACAATCAGTTATGAAGAAGATCAGTTTGTTGTGAATTTAAAGCATAAAGATATGGAGAATATTCAGAGTTAATTATTGAAGATTTAATTGAAGATTTGATTGAAGATCCATTTAGAAGCAGGATCTGTTGCAGATTTGTTACAGAAGATTTGATATGATTTGAAGGCCCAAATCCAGTTGAGATTATATTATAAATAGTATGCTTGTAACCTAAGAAAGGGTACGGGTCCAAGATGTAGAACATTAGGGCTTTGTCTAAGTAAACCACTCGGGTTGTGAGATGGTCACTGTGTTATTACTCAGAAACCTGTAGGTAATGAGCACTGTATTGTTCTTGGAGGAAGTTGTTAAGCAACTCCAATGTGAGTCATGGAAGTGTATCTTCTAGGTTTTTGTGTTAGAAAAGTTGTTGGTAAACAAGCTGTCGATGTAGTGGCGGAGTTGTTGACTGCTAGACATCATTGCGATGATTGAGAGTGAGATGGAGTCTCTTACCTAGGGAGGACTTAGGTAGAAGGGTCATTGGGTAGTGATTGAATTAGGTAGATTGTCAACTGGTCTGTTGAGTCTGTAATTTGATACTACTAATAGTGAACTTCCTTCCTGGCTTGGTATGCCCCCAGATATAGGTTGTTGAACCGAACTGGGTGAATAATCCTTGTGTTGATTTACTGTTACCATTATTGCCTTGTTCATACAGCAGATTGCGATGTTGTGACATTACACGAGACATCACACATCTGTACCAGAATTTCAATTGGTATCAGAGCAGGCATCCTGTCTGTTTCTGGATGAGATCTAGGGAAGATACTTTCTAGTTCATGACCAAGGAAGAGAGTTGTTTGGATGATCCCTTGGAGTGAAGGTTGGACTATCCATGATAAATCATTGTTGGCACGTGGTTTATGCTAATAGTTTGCAAGGATCTTTGTGTAGTGCCTGAAGGTTGTTGAGGAGTTGTTATGTGTTCCGCTGCAACCCTGATTGGTCCCTGAATCTCTTGGAAAGACAATAGGGCTTGGTCTCCTCAGCAGGATATTCTATTATCTCATATCCTTGTTTGGAGAGAAGTGTTCATAAGGTGAATGGATCTTCTAAAGACTGTTTGACATGGATGGATTAGAAGAAGATTATATTCAGACATTGAAGACCAATCTGTTCAGAACAGTGATTCCTTCTAGATGATGAAAGAAGAGGGTAGAGCCAAAGCAAAAGAGTATCACTGTCAAATCTTTCATGCGGGAGTGAAGATCTTGATAAGTCATCTCTTAAGCTTAGTAGTGGTGACCTAATTAGGAGGATCTTTCTGGTTATGATATGGTTCTTGTATATCTGAAGATACATGAACTGGAGGGCGTTTCATCAAGAAAGAAGCTGAGCTTGATTTGTTCTCATGTGTTCCCTCCAAGAGATTTGTGTGGATATAGTCTCCAAAGCCATAGCAGTTGCTTAATGTGATATAGACAGATGTTGGAACTAAAGTTGAAACATCATTCCAGTTCCAAAGAAAGTTAGTTGTACTCTTGGTGAAGTATCAGGATAAGCCACTTACCTAATCTGAAGTGATCAGTGGTGTGGATTAGCAAAAGAGGGATCAACTAGTGCCTCAAGTCTGCAGGAAAAAGATGTCAGGCCAGATAAAATGTTGTTTGCTGGATAATGTTGTGCATTCAACTAATGAACATATACATTGACGGGAGACTATGTATGTGTCTGAGGTTGAAGTGCAGGACTGCAGAAGAGTTGAGAATTTACCTTATGTGGCGGTTTAGAAGTATTTTCAAGGGTTAAGCTTCTTGGAGTTGAATCAACTGGTGGAGTTGATTGGTGGCTTTGGCAAGTGTCTGGGATGAGAGGCAGACAGATTGTGGAATGTTGATGACATCCAACATCTCTAAGTCAGACAGTGGTTGAGGTTGTAAGTTATGAAGACATCACATCTTGATGGTTACAGCATGGATCAGTGGTTTAGAGCATGGTTTTTTCTCTGGTTGTGAAGGTCGAGGATAAGTGGCAGTTATCTCTGGCTTTCTACTGACGGCTCTACTAAGGGAAGTGACTTTCTTTAGTATTGCTATGGGGTAGTCTTGGACTACTTACTTTCTGAAGATTCATATGTGGTAGGTCTGAAGTCCTTGGAGTTTCTAAGCAGAGTGGAGGTTGTCTACTCAAACTTGATTGTTGAATCAAGTCTATGAGAGCATGGAAATCTATTTCTGCAAAGGGAGGAGGTTCTTCTGAGTGGCAGAAGGTAGAGCTGAATTCAGCAGTTGGATGTTCTGACATCTAGCTTGACATCAGGAGTCTCAGCTGGTGAAGTGGCACATCAGCTAATGATAGGGTGATCTACAGGAATGAACAATAGGATGCTTCAAAAAGATCGTTCTCATGGCAGTTTGCGGGAGCTGCAGGAAGGAGAAGATGTTACATGACCATGGCTTAGGGAGTCTAAGTGTGTTTTCTATTGAGCAAGTGGAACATGTGACTTGAAGATCAAGTTTTCTTGGTGGATTGTTCTGGCAAACGTGAAAAAGGTCAAAATGTGGCATTTGGTTGTTTTCATGTGAGGATTGGTGCAAGTGTTGATTAAGCTCAACTTGTGAATTGAACAAAGAGTGAGCTCTTGAAGACATGTAGATGCGAAGAAGCACATGTTATCCTTGATAGGGGGAGATTGTTACTGTTTTATGCAGCTGAACGTGGGATTGATATTACTGCAGTTTTTGATGTGGCACTTATTGGGAAGGTGCTTACATGAGGATTTAGTGTCTTGTGCAGTTGTGCATGGCATTTGTTTAGTATAAATGAAACAGAATTAAAACAGAAGTTTATTGCATTTTTGAAGCTTACAAGATCAGTAAAATCAACAAGCAGAGAGTCTAAAGATTATCCCAACCCCCCGAATCAAGAAAAGATTTCCAATCTTCATCCCATTCATCATCAGAAGCTTGAAGTTGCACTTGGTTTTTCTTGATGGTCTTCATCCTTGTTACTGATGTCTTACGTGTTCTTGTTGCTCTTGAAGATGCTCCAGCTATGGATAGTGTTGTGTCCTTCAACTTCTGAGGATCTGGCTTCTTGTCCTCCTGCATGTGTCTCTTTGCTGCATTCTTGTTAGACTGACTCGTGATTCCTTCCTTGGTATGCTGCTAGGAGCAAGGAGGCTGGTTCTTTATAATGGATAAAGAGTCATTGTTTATATCGCCTGACCAGTCAAAGTTGTCTTTGGCGTGGGAATTTGTGCTTGGGAACCTAGTCTATTGTCCATTGGATGCCTGAACGGTGTGCCTTGGTAGAAGTTGTCCTAGTGTACCTAAAAGGATGAGCCAAGGTATTGCTTTAGTTTACCTTCGGTATAGCTGCTGCTTGTGGTCAAGTGGTTGTTACTACCTAAATGACCTACAGAAGGTGTGACCTTGTGTTTCATGCTGATGTCCTACATTTTGTTACAACATTATGGTTGGTTATGTACCATACTTTTGAAGTTGGAAGAAGCAGCATTATTGTCTGAAGTGGCAGTTCTGACATAATGTGGGTTAGAATGGGCAGATTATAATCTTGATGGTAAGTAGTTCTGGAAATACATGGCTACTTTCATGATGAAGACTTCATTAGGATCTTGTGATTGTAAGGACAGAAGGGTGTTGTCAGGAGTGTGATCAGAAGGTTCCTTCTAATACAAGTAAAAGATGGTGTCAGTCCTTATCTTGTGTGAAAAAAAAATCTCCATTCAAATGGGCCTTTGTTTATTGGACTTGGCAGACCTTGCATCTAAAATCCCCATGAGGAATGTGGCATTATTGGTGTGATATCATAAAGGGCATTGAATGTAAGGTTGTTGGCTATAGCCTATTATAGCATGGGTGCTGGTCAAGCTTGTGCAGTGAGATGATGGGACATATCATAGCTGTGTGAAGATAGTGCCTATGCTGGAGAGGTCTGAACAGCAAAATTGGTGTACATGGGTGATTTTATTGTTCTCTGATGGGTTGAAGGTATCTAGAAGGGATTGTGAGAAGTGGTCTCAATATCCATTAGATAAGAAGATGTGTTTGTGGAGCCTTGGGTTGATGAGCAAGCAGACAAGCTGTCTTGGTGTGATGTCAGAACATGATATAGGACATGTTTTTCTTGAGCCAAACAAAGAAGTATTTTGGACGGTAGGACAAGGATAAGATGTAACACGTGTCTCTGCCTATGCATGGAGCGTTATTGGCCTAATTTATGGTAAGATTCAGTTGTGAAATATTTAAGGCAGTCAAGGCAGTTTTTGGAAGGTAGGCGTTGAATTTGAATGCAGTTTTTGATACCTAAAATAGCGTTTCTTTGACCAAGAACCTTGACATATTCAAGGCACGTTAATTCCAAAGTTACTGGTCAGCTATTTATAGGGGTTATATTGTTCTCCTTCAGCAAGTGAGTGTGGTTATTTCATAAGTCCTATGGCTTTTGTACGTTTTTGGATAAGCATTATTTGGGTCTGGTTCTGTGAGGGCTTCCTTTGCTAATTTGTGGCTAAAAAGGGGGAGAAAGGTAAGGGTCTGGCTAATTGGGGTGTGCAGTTGTTATGCCTGGAGTCTGCAGTTTCTGATGCTGTAGAAGAGGATGTTAATTCCTTTAGTTGGGTTGAGTCTTTGTGACTTGTGTCCTGAGTTATGAACACAGTTGTGACTTGTGTTCTGAGTTACCTGGGTTGGCAGAATGGCACTTCTTAAGTTTCCTCTTATGCCACGGATTAAACCCAGTGTCTGATCAATGAAGGTGTGCAGAATTATCTCATGCCACCATTGGTCTTTGTTGTATAGACAAACATTTCTTTTCTGGAGGAGTCTTCTACAATTGGTCTGAGTCTGACCTGGAAGGAAAAAGAAATGTGTTGTAATTGAGGGGGAGTGTGGGATATCTTCTTCCTCATGTGCACCTCCTGATGTGCTGCCTGGAGTTGATGGTACATGGTGAGGTGATGTTCTAACTTCATTCAGAATTAGCCAAGAAGATGATTATCCATGGATGCAGTACACAGTAGCTACTGTTGTTTATTGTTGGATCAGATGACGTCTAACAGTAGTGTAGGGTTGTAATTACTGCTGTAATCTGAGTTGTAATGTTTATATATTTGTTTTAGCCAAAATTAGCCAAAGGGGGAGATTGTAAGTTCTTGTAATTGGCTGAAATTTTGTTAAAACAATGCTGATGTCATGGTTGATGTTGCAACATGAGCTTCTAACAGTATTGGTATGTTTTGGCTAACATTCTGGTTTGTGAATATTGTTGAAGAGGTAAAGTGTTGAAGTGTGATGTCATATGCGATGTCTTAACATCACTATACCAGAACATTAAAACATCATGTTGGAATGGGCTGCGCTGATTACGTTGATTTAAGGTGATCTGTCAGTTAGATTGAATGCAAATTTCCTGGTACAATCAGTTATGAAGAAGATCAGTTTGTTGCGAATTTAAAGCATAAAGATATGGAGAATATTCAGAGTTAATTATTGAAGATTTAATTGAATATTTGATTGAAGATCCATTTAGAAGCAGGATTTGTTGCAGATTTGTTACAGAAGATTTGATATGATTTGAAGGCCCAAATCCAGTTGAGATTATATTATAAATAGTATGCTTGTAACCTAAGAAAGGGTACGGGTCCAAGATGTAGAACATTAGGGCTTTGTCTAAGTAAACCACTCGGGTTGTGAGATGGTCACTGTCTTATTACTCAGAAACCTGTAGGTAATGAGTACTGTATTGTTCTTGGAGGAAGCTGTTAAGCAACTCCAATGTGAGTCATGGAAGTGTATCTTCTAGGTTTTTTGTGTTAGAAAAGTTGTTGGTAAACAAGTTGTCGATGCAGTGGTGGAGTTGTTGACTGCTAGACATCATTGCGATGATTGGGAGTGAGATGGAGACTCTTACCTAGGGAGGACTTAGGTAGAAGGGTCATTGGGTAGTGATTGAATTAGGTAGATTGTCAACTGGTCTGTTGAGTCTGTAATTTGATACTACTAATAGTGAACTTCCTTCCTGGCTTGGTATGCCCCCAGATGTAGGTTGTTGAACCGAACTGGGTGAACAATCCTTGTGTTGATTTACTGTTACCATTATTGCCTTGTTCATACAGCAGATTGCGATGTTGTGACATTACACAAGACATCACATATCTGTACCAGAATTTCAATTTCGTTCTATGCATATGTTGCATTTGACATGTTTAACAATTCTTGATTTTGTTACTCCATTCTTATGCAATTTATGTATCTTCTTATCTAGTTGTTTTAGATTATTTTATTCTTATTGGTATTGTTATGGATTTTCCTTGATCTAGTTGTTTGAGTTTTAAGGCTCCCCACTCCCTATCTCTTTTTGATATTGTCAAATGGTTAGAAGTTATAATGAGCCTATATATGTTTTATGCGTTTTATGCAATTGTAGTGCAATGTTTCAGGGGGGTATTTGCTCACTCTTTACTCATGTTGACTCAATTATAATGCAAGTTACCAAACATCAAAAAAGGGGAGACTGAAATTGCTCATAGGGTACCCCGATAATTTATTGTTTGTAATTTCGCCTATTATTGTTAGCAATTGAGCCCTTCACAATAAGTTCATTGCATATCTTTTAGAAAATGTTTTTCTTCATGCATAAAATGTTTTTAATGTATAAAACTGGCATGTGACTAAAAGTAAAGGCAAGATGACTTGAATCATAAAATTTTATGATTGGAAACAAGAAATTCTAACTGGCTTGATTCGAATCATACCAGTCTTTGGTTCAAATCATCAAATTTTCTTTTCCAAGAAAGTGGATTTGGGAAACATGATGTGAATCATCAAATTTTCATTTACATGAAGTGGCTTTGGAAAACATGATTTGAATCATGACAACCCTCGATTTGAATCATATGCAAGTTTGAGAGTTAATTTTGTGTTGATAACGTGATTCAAGTCACGCCCTTGCTTGGTTTGATTTGAACAAAACATAAAACTTGATTTTAAAAATAGTTTTTGGAAGCTAAATTCAAACCTTGATTAAGTGTGATTCGAATCACATGACTCCAATCATGATTTGAATCAAACAACCAAATTATGAGTTCTCAATCTCTTGATTCTAGTCACTTTCTCACTAGATTCGAATCATCCATTATGTCCTTGACTCGAATCAAAGTGCGATTTTTAGGCTATTTTTGTGCCTTATCTCTAGCACATTTATAATCTCTTTCTCACTCTAATTTTGAACAGAGAATCAATAGCTAAAATAAACTTTGATAAACCTTGAGTGTTCATCATTCACAACAAAATCTATTTTTATTAAACATTTAAGAAAAACTTGTTTATTGTTGATTTCTTGAGTTAGAAAAGATATTTGTGTGTGATATTCTTAAAAACACCATCTTCAACCTCAAACCAAAACACCATTTATGAGTGTTTCTCAAATCTAGGAGATATTGTGAGTTCTTATTCTGAGGCGATTTATTAGATGTTCTAATGTTCTCATGAAGATTTTTCAAATAACATTAACAGATTGTAATTTCTGGAGATTGAGTTCTAGTGAAGTGAAAGAAGAAGTCTTCTACAAGGGATTTTGGAGTTTTCATCACTTGTCAATAGATCAAAACTCAGACAAGGGAATCTAGGTGGAATCGAGTGAAGATTTTTATGGAAGACATCTTGGACTGCTAGAAGATATGAGTGAAGGTGTATCTGCTCTAAATCAATGATCTTGGAGATGTTGCAACCTCGCGAGTTGTGTGAAGTAAAAGGAAAATCAAGAAATAGGAGCGTTTAGCTTAGTAGTTTATTTTAAGTATTTCATCTTTGATATATGAATATCATTAGTACTAAAGGATAATGTATTGTAATTCATTGTGGAAGATAACAATAATTTTCGATGGCTTGCCATTAAACTTGATTAAGTGTTAACAAGTATGACACCTCTCACTATAAGAAAAATTTAGTTACCCACCAATATTTGCTCACAACTTGTAGTCGTCAGAATACACACACACACACACACACACACACACACATATATATATATATATATATATATATATATATATATATATATATATATATATGGCTAAGTTGATATTAATTTGTGGTTAAAAGTTACAAGAGTAATTATTTTTAATAATAATCTATCGGAGGACAAACCTTTGTAATTATCGACGATTATATAAACTGCATGTAATTACCTACCGTCACACCCTTAGTAATCCCATATACTATTGTAATTTTGAAATTTCTCTTATCCCTTTATGTTCCATTAAAAATAATTTATTTTTTATTTAAAAATATGAGCTCAGATAATAATTAATTGAAAAATATTCAATTTTATTATTTTGTAGTAAAAAATGATTTAATTTTTTAAAATTAGCTTAAATTTTTTTTTAATAAAGCCTTAAAATATAAAAAAGATTGAAAAACCTAAAAAAAGGTGGGGACAAAGCCAAAAACCACTCAAGAGGCACAAAACTTAAAGAAATGTAAACCTATTATATTCTTTACAAAGTCACATCTGAATTTCTATTGGTAAAGAGTTAAAAATCTGAAGGGCATTAACACTGAGGCCTAAAGAAGAAAAAAGGTCCGCACAATTATTACCTTCCTGGCATTTGCATCATTTTGCATTATATCAATCATCTCATGTGTGTGTTTTATGCATCACTAACCCTTTTGGATACAAGAACATGTGTTTTGGTTTTGCTCTGATCACAAGCTAGGGTTTTGCTCTCAAGAAGCTCAAGAGTTGACCAGTCAAAGGATTAAGGGATCCTTAACATCTCAATCCCTAATTCATTCAACATTGTTCAAGGGTCTCCTCTCATCAATAATCAAGTGCAAGATTACATTGAATTAAGATCAACAAGCCCCAAATCATATGGTGCACCCAAATTAGGGTTTTGACCTAATTCATCCTAGATTTGACTTTTTGAGCAAGGCATGATTCAACACCTCAAGATATGTTTCAAGGATCTCAAATACATCATATTAGTCCATTCATAGTATTAGATTAATCCAAGAAGTTTGATTCATTAGCAATTGAAGAAAATCAGGTTCATTTGGAAAAAGTCACATGTGAGCAAAGCCAAGTTTTACTTTTGAGTTTTTGGTCAAACATAGATTCCTCAAGTCAATGATCAGAAAAATATGTGATTTGGATCATGATAAATCAATAAAATCAAAGAAATCAAGAAAGGATCATGATTTGGAAAAATTCCATGATTTTTGCCCTACTTTCTAAGCTCATAACTTCCTCTTCAAGCAACCAATGAAGACAATTGAGGACTCATGTTAAAGATGGTATTACATACTTCATTTTGGTTAAAGAATGGACTCAAGATCATCTACCAATTGAAAGTTATGGTTGTTCAAAGTTGAGGTTTTACAAGTTATCAAAATGTCCAATACTTAGAAATTTTTCTAAGTATAAATCAGTGAAAATCCCAATTTTGATGGCCATTTTTCTCCATGATCCAAGATGATTAAAATCAAATGTTCAACATCAAAGTTGAATTATGTCCTCTCATCTTTCCAAAAAGTCCAAGAGCATGAATTTATCGCACTTGAGCTATGAGTTTCGAAAAGATGAACATGGCCTCCCAAAACTGAATTATAGGTCATTACATGGTAAGCTTCATGACCAAATCTCAAGCCTAAGCTACATGATCCCACTTTTCAGGCCATTTAACTTCTAAATCTCACCATAATCAGAGATTTACATAAACCCTTGATGCATTACTCAAAGAATTGAGGCCTTGTCCAAGTCTTGATACCATTTTTGGAGCAATTTGCATAAAGCTTGGTATCCACTTTGATAAAGTGAACCTTTTGCCAACAACTCTTGCATTGAGCTTCTAAATTGTTTTCTCTGATCACACTTAATCTCTAAGCTCAGAAGCAATCCCCTAAACTTCAGAAAAGCATGCCTATCCTCCACATTTCACTCCACCATTTCATCATGACCAAGTATGCATTTTTGTGCAAATTGAAACCAAATGGCCAAACCAGCATTCCAATTGACCCAAACACGATTTCTGCAAGTTACATGGACCATGTGGAACCTCTATAAATAGAGAACCAAGCCTCAAAACTCAACACACCAAGATTTACACAAAAAGCTCCATTGTAGCAAAACTTCCAAACCACAAACTTCAAACTTTCATTTCTGTCAAGCATTCCTCAAAGTAACCATACAAACACCTTCTACACCCTTAGTAAAAGTTGTCCAAACCCTCAACCATCTCTGTAACATCAAGGGCATCACCTTTCAAACTCAATTTTTGTCAACTGCAAGTGGATTTGGACAGTGAGATAGAGGAAGTTTCAGATTAAACCAAGCATTGCAATAGCTCCATTGAGGTCTAGTGAAGCTAACTGCATCATCATACATCATCTGGAAGCTTGTTTAAAGGGGAATTGGACTCACTTCAATATGTAAGTCTTGAACTTCTAGAACTCTATGATCCATACATCATTTGCATTCATTTGACTTACAAACATATTTGTCATTATGTAGTGATCATTTCCCCTAGGTTAATTGTTATGTATCAGTAAAATGTAGGATTTCACATTGAATATTCAATTTTTAGGGTTTATATGCTTCTGTTTGATTGTGTAAGATGTAGGCAAAATAAATGAAATTAGATTACACCACTGAATTCCTTGTCAAAATATAAGCAATTTTCATTTTCACATCTTCTCATTTGGTTGAGTATTAAGGAAGTTAGTAATTTGAGAATGTTGTTAATGGTGGACACGATTATGAGGAAGAAGATGAGTTTGGGTGGCGCGAAAATCTGATTTGAAATATTGTTTTACTATATTATTCATTGTTTGTGTCTTATTTCTTGAATTGGCATTGCGTCGTGGTGGATAGACGGTTGGTTTATGTGTGTTAGCGAGCATAAGGTCTAGGGTTCTAATCCCCCTCGCCCCAAACCTTTTGCTATTTTATTTTTAAGCATTTTCATGTTGAACTTCATATATTATTTTGTGCGCGCGTTATCTTGTCACCATGCATGCAGTTGTCCAGTTGTTAAAGTTTTGTGCTGTGGGTGAGGGTGCGTGGGTTCAATCCCTTTGGCCAGCAAAACCTTCTTTTTTACCACTTATATATTTCATTTTCTTCTCATTTTATTTTAATAATTTCTATATGTTTTTTTTTTCTTTTTGAGCTGATTTTTGGCACACTTATCATTTATCCTCTATATTTTGTGAATGCATGAAAAGTTACCAAAAATAATATTTATTTTGCCCAGTTTTATTAGGTTGAGATTTAGTTCCTTTTATCTGTCTTTTAGGTCTTTTAATGATTGTTCTTTGATTGATTCTTTGACTTAATTGATCATAGGTGTTTGTGTGGCTATAGTATGCTTTGATGACTTATATCATGTTTAGTTGTCCTTTTCTTTGAAAAAGCCTTGATTAAATGGTTTGTTTAAGTGGTACCTTTAGGGTTTAATCTTGCTTGATCATTTGAAACCTCTTGATGCATGATTAAGACTTCCACTTGAGTTTGATCTCTTTCACCTTTGATTCAATCACGTTTTAATGTCTTGTTCATTGTGCTTACTTTGTTAATCGTTGACATATTTTCAATTATTTCCTTCAAAAACTCCTAAATGTGAAGCATGCTTTATGTGTCTTTTAGGTCTTTTAATGGTTGTTATTTGATTGATTCTTTGACTTAATTGATCATAGGTGTTTGTGTGGCTATAGTATGCTTTGATGACTTATACCATGTTTAGTTGTCCTTTTCTTTGAAAAAGCCTTGATTAAATGGTTTGTTTAAGTGTTACCTTTAGGGTTTAATCTTGCTTGATCATTTGAAACATCTTGATGCATGATTAAGACTTCCACTTGAGTTTGATCTCTTTCACCTTTGATTCAATCACGTTTTAATGTCTTGTTCATTGTGCTTACTTTGTTAATCGTTGACATGTTTTCAAGTATTTCCTTCATAAACTCCTAAATGTGAAGCATGCTTATACCTTGTTAGGGTTTAGGGTTTGACTTGTTTTCAACATGTTCTTACTTCTCATTCATAACTTGTATGTATAATGATCCTCTTTAGGATTTTACTTCATCTTTACCATATTCATATGATCCATGATTCACTTTGGATGCTTACTTATTCAAACTTGTTTGTAATGTTTCATTTGATTCTGTCTTTGATCATTTGTTTTCAAGTATTTCCTTCATAAACTTACACAATGTTAAGCATGTCTTTTGCCTTATGTTTGTTCATGAGTTGTTTCTTGTGATGTTATGTAAGTCTTTGCCATGTCTTGTTTATGTTCACCATATCTCAATTCCTAAAATCATGTTAATGTTTTGTTCATGATGTTTATCAATTTATGCATGTTTATGTGATGAATCATTGTTATTCAAATCCAAGGGAAAAGAATCTTTTGTTGACTTCATCTCATTTGCATTTGCATCCTTACTTTCTTGTACAAATATCTCTTAACTTGTAATCCTAGAACTTGCTATCCCTTAGAAAGTCTCCCTTAGGATTACCTTCAACTTAGACCTTCAATTAGGGTTTTCCCTCTTCATAAACTCAAAACCACTTTCAATAAAAACCTTGAATTTAGGTCATTGATCTTTTTAAACTCTTTTCTTAACAAATGCTTCAAGAAATCTTAAGCATAATCAAATTCTTTCACAAAGACTAAAAGACACAAGCTTCAATTCAAACCTTTTGCTGTGACACCCCCAATCTATACCCCGAGTAATTAAAACGATAACGAAAGATCAGAGTATAATTAAAACATTCATGGCATAGACGGGAGCGTCACATTAAAGTAATGAATTATAACAACCTGCTCATATAGATATGCAACAATCAGGTAGCAACATAAACAGAGGAACTCAGTTCCTAACACCCACAATTTAGATACAGAATAAAAGCGGAAAATCTGCATCTGAAATCTCCTATATAAACATAAAAGTTTGTCTATCATATACAGAGTCATACATGTAAAATCCAAAAAAAAAGATCTATATACACATAATCACATAACGATCTCCCCGGCTACCCGGTGCTACATATCAGAGCCGACCGACAAAAGAATGAAGACATAATCTTCAAAAAAAGACCTCCAGCATCTAATCTGCAATGCCTCATAGAGCATTCAAACAGCAGAAGGGTGAGAAAAATGATTATAATATAATTGCATACAATTATGTAATAACATAAGATACGCATGCAAAAACATTTTCACCACAACGTATACCATAATTCAAATACAAAATAAAACAAGTCATAATTCATGCATCCATCACAAAGGCATATCAATCATGCTCAATACATTTATCACCAATGTATATCAACTCATCAATCCCATTCACAATTTCCCTCACATAATCAATCCATTCATGACTTATGCAAATGCACAAAGACCGACACAACGACTCTACGCATGCGGTACCATTCCATCCATCATTCTCATCATCATTAATTCACTCAGGAATTATTGGAATCATCCCTTGTTACTTAGTGTAACTCCCCGTCGGCCAAACGATGTTCCCCGTCGCTTTAGGTCCTCTTTGTATAAGGCTCACGACGTTTATGGATTACTTTAGGTCCTCTTTGTATAAGGCACACGATCCGATCGCTTTAGGTCCTCTTTGTATAAGGCACACGATCGTCTATAACGTCGCTTTAGGTCCCCTTTGTATAAGGCACACGATCGTTACAACATATTCCCTCTGGAATCGTTTCGTCGCTCACACCCCACAAGGGCACATGACATCACATGGTGCATAATCATGATGTATGGCATACTAATGACTCATGACAATCAAATGCATATACATATAACCATGTGAACCATCTCAACATCAATAATCATGCATTAAAGTTTAACCCGAAACAATGCATTTATTTTTCCATAAGACCACAAACTATCATCACAACCTCTCATCATATATATTCACATCATATACCATCACACAAGCTATACGTTATATATCAAAAGCATATCGCATGATAACACATCAATCGCACATAATTACGACGGTAAAAGTCGACAAAATGACACGTTTCCAAATTCCCGACACAATTAAATCAGCCACTAATCTCAAAACCATTTTTATAAGAAAGAACACATCATTAGCTTTCCAACGATACTAAGAACGTCTCGATCCGAGTTACGGATCAAAAGTTATGAATTTTCAAAGAAAATAATTTATTGAAAAATTGCCAGATTCGCCTGGCGAATTAGAATTTCGCCTGGCGAATCCTTCTTCGCCAGCACTTCGCCTGGCAAAGCTGCGGCGAAATGTCATTTTTGAAAATCCAAAAGTTCCAGTAGCTGAACCAAGTTCTGTCTCTTGAATTTCGCCTGGTGAATTAGAATTCCGCCTGGCGAATCCCTCTTCGCCAGCACTTCGCCTGGCGAAGCTGCGGCAAGACCTGATTCGCCTGGCGAACCGCACCGGAACCAGAATTCTGTTTCTGCGCTCCTCATGGCTTCCAAACCCCAAAATTCAACTTTTCCCAACCAAAATGTTTTCAATCAATCAAAACAAATATCAACAATGTTCATACATATAATACGATCATACTACGTGATTCATATCGATTTCCAACCGTGAAAACATCAATTTCTATTCATTTTCTCATTTCAACCTAGAATTGAAAAACTATGAAAAACAAGTAAACATTCAAACACACACATACATATTCATACACAAGCATATAATAACCGAGTTTCGCACCCTTAGTCGATTAATCGCGCTTTGAAATGTCGGTTGAATCGATTTCTTAAGCTTTAAGTTTTCCTCTTTTTTTCTTCTCTTCTCACTTCTCTTTCTCTCTATTTTTCTAAAGCTTATTTTTCTCTCTCTTTCTAATCTCTATGTTTCTATTTTAAGAAAAACAATAATATCTAACCAAGCAAAATGACCAAAATACCCCTACACTCAATTTTCTCGCAAACGCTCCCAAAACGCGATAAAACATAATAACGATAAACATAACATATTTACCAAATAAAAACCAAGACTAAAATAATATAAAAACAAAAATAATTAAATCGAATCAATTAAATAAATCTAACAAAAACCGGGGCGTTACAACTCTCCCCCACTTAGAAATTTTCGTCCTCGAAAATATTACCTGAGACAAACAACTCCGGATACGATTCCCGCATCCGACTCTCCAACTCCCAAGTCAAATTGCCCTCAGCAGCGCCTCCCCACGCTACTTTCACAAGCGCAATATCTTTGCCTCATAACCGCTTCAACTCGCGATCCAAAACCCTCATCGGTAATGCCTCAACCGTAAGGTTCTCCCTTACCTCAACCTCATCCATCAGAATCACATGCGACGGATCCGGAACATACTTCTAAAGCTGTGAAACATGGAACACATCATGTAAATTCAAAAGATTCGGTGGTAATGCCACCCGATAAGCCACATCACCCACTCTCGCAGATATCTGATAAGGACCAATAACCCGAGAAGTAAGTTTCTTCGACTTCAATGCACGTCCTACACCCGTCACCGGTGAAACTCTCAAAAATACATGATCGCCTTCTCGAAACTCAAGATCTTTCCTCCTTCGATCATGATAACTCTTCTGCCTACTCTGAGAAGCCTTCATCTTCTCACGAATAAGTTTCACCTTTTCCGTAGTTTGTTGAACTAACTCCGGTCCAACCACCGAACTCTCACCAGATTCATGCCAACACAAAGGTGTTCGACATCTTCTTCCATACAACGCTTCAAAAGGTGCCATTCCAATACTCGAATGGAAACTGTTGTTATACGTGAACTCAACCAACGAAAGATAACTATCCCAATCACCACCTTGCTCAAGAACACAAGCTCTCAGCAAATCTTCCAATGACTGAATAGTTCTCTCGGTCTGACCATCCGTCTGAGGATGATAAGCAGAACTCAATCTCAACTTGGAACCTAACGCCTTTTGTAAACTTTCCCAATATCTGGAAGTAAACCTCAGATCTCGATCTGAAACAATACACAACGGAACACCATGTAATCTCACAATCACACGGATATAAATCTCAGCCAACCTCTCCAAAGAAAAACAGATGTCAATCGGAATGAAATGCACCGATTTAGTCAACCTATCCACAATCACCCAAATGGCATTATGTCCCCTCTGAGTATTCGGCAACCCTGTCACAAAATCCATAGAAATGCTGTCCCATTTCCACTCGGGAATATCCAACGGTTGCATTAATCCACTAGGATTCTGATGGTCTACCTTTGACTTCTGACACGTCAAACACGTATAAACAAATTGAGCCACATACCTCTTCAATCCGGACCACCAAAAGATCTTCTTCAAATCTTGATGCATTTTATTAGCTCCCGGATGTATACTCAAACTACTCCGGTGTCCTTCCTCTAAAATCATCTTTTTCAATTCCGAATCATCAGGAATACAAATTCTACCATGGAATCTCAAAACACCCTGATCATCCACTTTAAAGTCACCATTCACACCTTTATCTCCAACCGTCATCAAATCAACAAATTTCACATCCAGCTTCTGTTTCTCGCTAACGGTCAACAGAAAATCATTAGTGACCTTTAACATACCAAGCCTCACGCTATCAGATGTCAATTCACACACCAAACTCAAATCTCTAAATCCTTCCAAAAGTTCCCACTCTTTAACCATCAAAGCAGACATATGCAAAGATTTCCGGCTTAACGCATCGGCTACCACATTAGCTTTACCAGGATGGTAATTCAAGCTAAAATCGTAGTCCTTAAAAAATTCCAACCATCTTCGTTGCCTCATATTCAACTCTTTCTGATCAAACAAGTATTTTAAACTCTTATGATTACTAAAGACTTCAAATCTTGCACCGTAGAGATAATGTCTCCAAATTTTCAATACAAAAACCACCGCAGCTAATTCCAAATCATGAGTAGGATAATTCTTCTCATGAACCCTCAATTGTCTCGAAGCATAAGCCACAACCTTACCTTCTTGCATCAATACTCCACCTAAACCAATCAAAGACTCATCGCAATACACCACAAACGGTTCACTAGGATTCAGTAAGATCAAAATCGGAGCTGTTGTCAATCTTCTCTTCAGCTCACTAAAACTCTCCTCACACTGAATATCCCAAATAAACGCTTTACCTTTACAAGTCAGTTGGGTCAATCGAACTTCAATGATTCTTCGATAATATCCAGCTAAACCCAAAAAGCTTCTTGAAATTCTGGTATCAGATGTGTGATGTTAGATGTGATGTCACAACAACACACTCTGCTAATATGAACAAGGCAATAACAACCAGTAAATAACACAATGAAGTTGTTCACCCAGTTCGGTCTAACTACCTACGTTTGGGGGCTACCAAGCCAGGGAGGAAATTCACTATCAATAGTATTAAATTACAGACTCAACAATCCCAGTTGACATCTACTAATCTTAATCACTACCCAATGAAACTTCTACCTAAGAGACCACTTACATATGAGAAACCACTCACTCCCTAAATCACCTCAGTGATATAATCCAATGATTACACTTTAAAACCCACCTTGATTCTGCTTAACAGCTATGATCAAGAACCAACCACTCTTGCTTAAAAGCTCTAGAGTGAACACACTTACAACTCAAAATAGTAACACTAATTTACACACGAATGGTTTACAAAATACACACGAAAACTCAAATTGACTCTCAGTCTATGCTCTCTGTCTTCGTTATTCACCAACAAGGGTTGAGGCTGCTTTTATAGAATTCTGACTTGGGCTTGGACCTCCTCCAAAAATATCTGATTTGATTTGTTTTAAAACCAGAATTTAAAACAATTTTGATCTTCAAATCTTTTTAAATCTCTTCAAATCAGCCCTAATGTTTGTTACATGATCTGCTCCATAATCTGTAAATTATCTGATTGGAAATATCTTCTCCAATAAATTCGCATCCAATATCTCTAACAGATCTCCTCAAAACTCACTAACACGTGCAGCCCTAAAACATCACAATCTGATGTTCTGATGTTCTGATATAGTGATGTCAAGACATCACTTATAACATCAGCATATAAAACTTCAACCCTGCAACAGCTAATGTTAGGAACTAATGTTAGGACATCAGACAAATGACATCAACATTTTTCAACTTTGTTTTACCAAAATTCTAGCCAATACAAGAACTAACAATCTCCCCCTTTAGCTAATTTAGGCTGAAATAATCTCTGTCATCATCAGAGGTACCTGCAGCGGAAAAACGTCACAACCAGCAGCAATCACAATCAAACTGCACACATCTAAACTCCCCCTCAAAATAAGAACCAGCATACCAGCTGTTCAAACATGCACACTCACCCTCAAGCCTAGAGCCACATCAGCCAACTAGGAGCCAACTAGGTAACACATAGCCTAACTCTCCCCCTTTTTAGCCATAATTTGACAACTACCAACAAGTTATACCCTACCACTATACTACAGTTAGTCCTACTAGCTCTCCTTGTCAGTCTAAAGTCAGCACCACAAGACAAGACAAATCATAGAACACAACCAAGATAAGCATAAAAGTACTATTATCCAAGTTACACACCATGCACACAATGTGCAGAAACAAAAAAACTATAAACTACAAAAGAAATAAACAACAAAAGCAGCACGTTAATCTTCATTAGCATCAGAACCATCTGCATCATTCTCCTCACTTTCCTCTGAACCTGAATCTTCAGTATTGACATTCACATCATCTTCACCCTGTTCCAAGGATTTGATCATCTGCTCAATTTTCAACTTCCTAGCAGTGCTAGTACTGATAACATATCAAGATCCTTGCAGGTTGCCTTTAATTCTTCAATCAACTCAGCTTTAGTACTGGCCTTCTTAACACCAGAACTTGATGTTACAATAATGTCTGGAACATGATTCCCAACAAACAGCTTGGGATGCAAGGATAAAGCTGACTCCCTCTTACATGCTACATCTGAACTGGTTAGAATTCCAGGATGTTGATCTAAGATCATTCCACAGACAAGGGAAGGGAATGCTATAGGCATCTTGATAGCATTAGTGGCACCATGCTTAACAACTTGATCAAATATGTAATTTCCATAATTGAACTTGACCTTTTTCCCAACAGCATAAATAAACCTTCCTAATCCCACAACTATGGTGGTTTTGTGATTGATAGGTACCCAGTTAGCAGCTCCAATTCTGTACAAAATAGCATACTTGATACTGAGTTTGCTAGCTGTCAATTTACCCTTCAGTGGCCAAAGCTTCACTTGAGTGGCTGTGATCTCTTTACACACATCATTATCAGTCACTTCCAGTTCACAACCCTCGTGATCATCTCTTCCCAAATACTTATTGATGGTACAAGGAGAGAAATTAATACACTTACCCCTAACAAACACCTTCATGAAGTCCACACTTCTGTTATCAGAAATGTCTATGGGAATGTTAACAACAAATTCCTTAACAAGTCCACCATAGCACTTAGAGAATTTTGTCACAGTCTTCAACAGGCCAGCAGCATGAATGAGCTCCATAATTTCTTTCATTTCCAATGCATCTTTGCCCAGCTCTCTCTCCAGAGCTAATCTCCTTTGACACACAAATTTCCATATTGGAGAACTGCTAGCATAATGAAAGGATATGTTGTCCACTGGCACTTCAGGAACCTTATCAGAAATTCTCTTCAAAATGGACTTTCTGACAGGGGTGATGTCTTGAACATCTTCCTCAACATCATACTAAGATTCAGATTCTTCTCTAACCTTTCTCTTTTTGGAGGTCACAGCAACCTTGCTCCAAGATTTAGTTGGACCAACAACAGATGTCTTTTTCTTCTTGCCTTCAGTTGTCATCTTAGGAGAAGATTCCACAGTATTTCCTTTTCTAGTCTTCAATCTATTGGCAATCCCAGGAACAGCATTACCAATTACTTCATTATCAGATAAGTCAACAACATCCACCACATCAGCATTCTTTTTCCCTCTGGGACTAGGAGTAACATCCTTAGCATGTGATGTTTCAACATCATGTTCAACATCATCCTCATTTTTAACATGAGTATCCCTTTCTCTTTCAGCTTCAACTTCAACCTCATCTTCAATCTCAGCATCTTCAATAACTGAAACAGCTAATCTATGAAGATTTGTTTCAGAAGTTTCAATATCATCCTTTTCCCTAACAGATTGATCAGCAGACATTTGACTCAGAGGTCTGGATATTCCCTTACCAGAAATCCCTTTCTCAAATATTTTTGTAAGAATCTGATCAATAATTTTGTCCACATCTACCCTTTCTTCAACAGCTTGAGGAAGAGGGGTGATAGTCCTAAGAGTAGGTTTGTCTCCAAACAATACACTAGTGACAAACGCTCTACTCTCGCTATCATCAAATTTCTTATCCATAGATTGATTAGAAGTATTACCTTTTGAAGACCTCTTAGGTTGATACTTCTCAGGTCTTGTCTTTTCTGAAGCTAGAATCATAGAGATAGGAGCAATGTCCATAGCTTCATCCACAGATACCTCTTCTGTCAAAACCCTAGAATTTGCATGAGTGGAACTTTTGGATGCAACCTTCTTGGATGGAGATGACACTTATTTAGACATCATTCCTGTGTGACAACTGAGAACCAAAGGTGTTTTGTAATTTCTGTTCTTAGGGGGGAAGATGAACGGGCTTGGAGTTTGGAGAGTGAAGTAGCGTGTGAGAGTAATAATAGGGAATGATAGCCTAAGGTAAGGGGTCTGCTTTTGTTGGTCACTTAAAGGCCAATAAATGTATTTTCCCCACAAAAACAAATTCCCTTTAAAATTTTTTAAATTTAATAAATGCACACCATAATTCACTAACCTTTGAATCCTTTTCCACATGCCCAAATTTCTACTTAACACTTCACAAATTTCAGCACACATATCTTTAGGGAAATCGTTATTACCCTTCATACCTGAATGATCAACCTCTACTACCTTGGTTTCTTCAATATTTCCTCTGAATAGTTGCATAACCCTAGGTTGTTTTGTGATCCTTCTAATGTCACATTCAGATGTCATAACATCATCCTTGGCATTACATGATAAGTTGGACTCTTGAGGAACCCACAAATAACAGTTATCTATGGATCTAACTCCCCTCATAACAACTTCACTCTTCTTATTAGTCACTAAACATTCATCTTTAGTGTAGCTAACCTTGAATCCTTCATCACATAACTGACTGATGCTAATCAAATTAGCAGTCAATCCTTTTACCAAAAGAACACTTTCAAGATTAGGTCCAGCCTCACAATTCAATTTTCCAATTCCTTTAACTTCCCCTTTTTCTCCATTACCAAAAGTTACATCCTTTGTGGAGTAAGTCCTGATATCCACCAACTGATTCTTGAAACCAGTCATATGCATTGAGCAACCACTGTCAAAATACCAACCATCCATAGCTAGAGTTCTAACAGATGAGTGAGCTAATAGACATGTGACATCCGCTTTAGGAACCCATTGTTTAACAGTCTGAGGCCTGTCCTGCTTCTGTCTAGGTTGAGGAACAGGCTTGGGATAACCATGCAGTTTAAAGCAAGAAGATTGTATATGGCCAAATCTTCCACAATAGTAACATCTTACTCTTTGAATCTCTTCTCTGAAGTGATTGAAATGTCTCCCACCTTGATGATGATTTCTGTCATAATGTTGGGGCTGCCATCTGTCAAAATATTGATGTTGTCTTCTCCCATAATTAGGCTGTCTTCTGTAATGCTTAGGCTGTCTTTTACCATGATGATGTGGCCTTCTTCTGCCATAACCATGAGGCACAGCATTATTAGGTCCAAACCCATACATTTTCCCTTGATGTTGAGACATCGAATAGAACATGTTATGTTTGAAATTATAAGCCTGCATACTCCTATGGTATTGGGGAGGCATATATTGTCTAGCTCCAGAAAACTGAGGCTTTCCTTGTGGTTGAGACAAAATCTTCTTAGGAACATGACCATAGCCTTTTCCATTATTTTGTGGCCCAAGGTGAGGGACAACCTTCTTAATTCCAGAACCATGTCCTTTTTCATGCTGATGAGGAATGTTTTGTTTAACCCCAGAAGAACTAGCCTCTGCAGATATCTTCTTCTCACCCTCATATCCTAGATCAGTCTTATCACTTGCACCTTTTCCAGCTTCAAGTATTTTATCCAGAGTGTCAGTTCCACTATTTAACATTCTGATGGATTTTGACATTTGATCAAGCTGGGATTTTAATAACAAAACTTCATTCTTAAGTTCATCTTTCTCAGTCTCAAGCTGTACAATAATCTTCTTCTGCTTCTCCCCTTCTTGGAGTACCTCTTCACTTTTCAGACACAGCTCTTGATAAGAGGATGCCAGCTCTTCAAAGGTCAATTCACCATCACTAAACTCTCCATCAGAGGCACATAGTCCAGTCAATGCCTTAACATGCTTGGCATTCTCTTCTTCACTTTCACTATCTGTATCAGACCAGGAAACAGATAACCCCTTTTTCTGCTTTTTGAGGTATGTAGGGCATTCTTTCTTGACATGACCATAACCTTCACACTCATAGCATTGAACTCCTTTGTCATGATTTGACTTTTCTTTATCTCTTGTTTTCTTCACTTGATCACTAGACCTGTTGTTGTCAGATGTGATGTTCTTAACATTAGGTCTATAGTTTCTATCCATTCTCTTTAACACCTTATTAAACTATCTCCCAAGCATCACAACAGCATTTGACAGTTCCTCCTGGGTTTCAAAATTACACTCCTTCTTACCATCTTCAGTATTGGACACCAAAGCTATGCTTTTGGTCTTCTTTTCAGGCTCCTCATTCAATCCCAACTCAAAGGTTTGAAGAGAACCAATCAACTCATCAACCCTCATCTTGCTGATGTCTTGAGCTTCTTCAATGGCAGTCACCTTCATTTTATATCTCTTGGGAAGGGATCTGAGAATCTTCCTTACCAGCTTCTCTTCAGTCATTCTTTCTCCTAAAGCACTAGAAGCACTGGACAGCTCTAGAATATTCATGTGAAAATCATTAATGGTTTCATCCTCCTTCATCTTCAGATTTTCAAACTTTGTGGTCAGCAGTTGAAGTCTTGACATCTTGACCTTGGAGGTTCCTTCATGAGTAGTTTTCAAGACATCCCAAGCTTCCTTAACTACTTCACACGTGTTTACCAGCCTAAAGATGTTCTTGTCAATACCATTAAAGATGGCATTCAAGGCTTTTGAATTTCCAAGTGCAAGCTCATCTTCTTCCTTTTTCCAATCTTCCTCAGGTTTTAGCTTAGTTGTACCATCCTTTTCAACAATAACAGGTGCTTTCTATTCCTTTAAAATAACCTTCCAAGCCCTGATGTCTAATGACTTCAAGAAGGTAACCATTCGTGGTTTCCAATAGTCATAATTAGAGCCATCTAGAATGGGGGGTCTATTCACAAATCCACCATTCTCCTTGTCCATTGCACCAGAAAGTATTAGCCCTAGATCTCACCCAGATGCAGAGCAGGATGCCTGCTCTGATACCAATTGAAATTCTGGTATCAGATGTTTGATGTTAGATGTGATGTCACAACAACACACTCTGCTAATATGAACAAGGCAATAACAATAAGTAAATAACACAATGAAGTTGTTCACCCAGTTCGGTCTAACTACCTACGTCTGGGGGCTACCAAGCCAGGGAGGAAATTAACTATCAGTAGTATTAAATTACAGACTCAACAATCCCAGTTGACATCTACTAATCTTAATCACTACCCAATGACACTTCTACCTAAGAGACCACTTAGATATGAGAAACCACTCACTCCCTAAATCACCTCAGTGATACAATCCAATGATTACACTTTAAAACCCACCTTGATTCTTCTTAACAGCTATGATCAAGAACCAACCACTCTTGCTTAAAAGCTCTAGAGTGAACACACTTACAACTCAAAATAGTAACACCAATTCACACACGAATGGTTTACAAAATACACACGAAAACTCAAATTGACTCTCAGTCTATGCTCTCTGTCTTCGTTATTCACCAACAAGGGTTGAGGCTGCTTTTATAGAATTCTGACTTGGGCTTGGACCTCCTCCAAAAATATCTGATTTGATTTGTTTTAAAACCAGAATTTAAAACAATTTTGATCTTCAAATCTTTTTAAATCTCTTCAAATCAGCCCTAATGTTTGTTACATGATCTGCTCCATAATCTGCAAATTATCTTATTGGAAATATCTTCTCCAATAAATTCGCACCCAATCTCTCTAACAGATCTCCTCAAAACTCACTAACACGCGCAACCCTAAAACATCACAATCCGATGTTCTGATGTTCTGATATAGTGATGTCAAGACATCACTTATAACATCAGCATATAAAACTTCAACCATGCAACAGCTAATGTTAGGAACCAATGTTAGGACATCAGACAAATGACATCAACATTGTTCAACTTTGTTTTACCAAAATTCCAGCCAATACAAGAACTAACACTTCTAATTTCAATAACAGATCTAGGAGCCTCCCATTGTAGAACTACATCTACTTTGGATGGATCCACATCAATACCATTACCTGAAATCACATGCCCAAGAAAATTCACTTCTGATAACCAGAACTCACGCTTGGACAACTTGGCATAAAGTTTCTTTCCCTTCAAAATTTGCAATACAATACGCAAATGTTCCGCATGTTTCTCCCGAGACTTAGAATAAATCAAGATGTCATTAATAAACACAACAACAAATTGATCCAAATGCTCATGGAATATGCGATTCATATACTCCATAAACACTCCCGACACATTAGAAACCCCGAACGACATCACGGAATATTCGTAATGTCCGTATCGTGTCCTAAAAGCCGTCTTCTAAATATCTTCCTCCTTCACTCTAATCTGATGATAACCAGACCTCAAATCAATTTTACTAAACACACACACACCTACCAACTGGTCCATCAAATCATCAATTCTCGGAAGAGGATACTTATTCTTAATCGTCACCTTATTCAGTTGGTGATAATCAATACACAATCGCATACTTCCATCTTTCTTCTTCACCAATAAAACTGGAGCACCCCAAGGCAATACACTCGGCCTCACAAACCTCTTTTCTAACAATTCATTCAACTGTTTCTTCAACTCAACCAACTCGGATGCCGACATACGATATGGTGCCATAGACACAGGTCTAGTACCAGGAACTAGATCTATAGAAAACTCCACCTCTCTTTATGGCGGCACATCAGAAATATCCTCCGAAAACACCTCCAGAAAATCACACACGACTGGAAACACATTAATTGCAACTTGACTATCCACAGTCAACAATGCAAACAACCCGAATAACTGAGCTTCATCCGCCAAAAGTTTCTTCAACTTTTTGGTATATAAGAAACTCGATTCCTCGTCTTCTTCAAGAGAAGGAAATCTTACCAACTTATGATAACAATCGATATGAACTCGAATGAACTGCAACCAATTCATTCCCAGAACTACGTCTAAACCCTCCAACGGCAGACACACCAAATCCATAGCAAAATCCTTACCATAAATGGTCAAAGGACAACTTAAACAAACCAGAGAAGTAGTTACCGACCCCAATGCTGGAGTATCGATAACCATCTCTCCACCCATCGACGACAACAAAAGATTCAAACGCCGCACACACTCAGACGAAATAAATGAATGAGTCGCTCCGGTATCAATAATAGCAACTAAAGGCGTACTATTAATAAAACAAGTACCTCTAATCAGACGATCTGCACTAGTAGGCTGAGTTCCTGCCAATGCAAATACTTTTCCTCCAGCTTGAGCTTGCTTTGGTTTCGTACACCTCGTACTAATATGACCAGATTCACCACAGTTGAAACACTTCACCACATTCCTCTTACAATCAGCTGCTACATGTCCTATACCTCCGCAATTGGAACACTTCCTCATATCCTTTCTACATTCAAACTGACGATGTCCTAAGTCACCACACTTAAAACATCTCGGAGGATTATACATACCTCCCCCACTTGGCCTTTTATCAAAATTAGCCCTTCGCTTTCCCTTGTCAGTTGGTGCCACATAAGGACCACCACGAAATGGTTGCTTTCCTTTCCTTTCGTTCACACTCTTATAATGAGTAGAACGAGCTTTGCTATCCTCCTCATAAATTCTACAACAATCCATCAAATCTGAAAACCTCCTAATTCTTTGATAACCAATTGCCTGTTTGATCTCGGGACGCAAACCGTTCTCAAACTTCACACATTTGGAAAACTCTGCAGTTACTTCAGCATAATGTGGATAAAACTGAACAAGCTCCACAAACTTAGCAGTGTAATCAGTAACAGACATGTTACCCTGTTTCAACTCCAAGAACTCTATTTCTTTCTTTCGTCTAACATCTTCAGGAAAATACTTTCTCAAAAACTCACTGCTAAACAAAGCCCAAGTGACAACTTCACCTATAGCTTCCCACACATGACACGTACTAACCCACCAATCATCAGCCTCCTCCTTTAACATGTGAGTACCCAGTCTCACCTTCTATTCCTCTGCATAATCCATCACTCGAAAGATTGTTTCAATCTCCTTAAGCAAAATTTGAGCACCATCAGGATCATATCTTCCTTTGAAGATAGGCGGTTTGTTCTTCCTGAACTCATCATTCCCACCAGAATTAGGTGTATTCCGCCAGCCTGTGCCATAGCTTGCATAGCAGCAGCAAGAGCAACATCATTTCTACCAGCCATATTCTGTTCATATCCAATAATAGTAATTGTGGTTAAACAATCAACTCGACAGAACACAATTGTCACACAACAAACAACTTGGTCAAAATGACCGACACGGACTGGCTCTGATACCACTTAATGTGACACCCCCAATCTATACCCCGAGTAATTAAAACGATAACGAAAGATCATAGTATAATTAAAACATTCAAGGCATAGACGGGAGCGTCACATTAAAGTAATGGATTATAACAACCTGCTCATATAGATATGCAACAATCAGGTAGCAACATAAATAGAGGAGCTCAGTTCCTAACAACCACAATTCAGATACAGAATAAAAGCGGAAAATCTGCAACTGAAATCTCCTATATAAACATAGAAGTTTGTCTGTCATATACAAAGTCATACATGTAAAATACAAAAAAAAGATATATATACACATAATCACATAACGATCTCCCCAACTACCCGGTGCTACATATCAGAGCCGGTCGACAAAAGAATGAAGACATAACCTTCACAAAAAGACCTCCAGCATCTAATCTACAATGCCTCATAGAGCATTCAAACAGCAGAAGGGTGAGAAACACAATTATAATATAATTGCATACAATCATGTAATAACATAAGATACGCATGCAAAAACATTATCACCACAACGTATACCATCATTCAAATACAAAACAAAATAAGTCATAATTCATGCATCCATCACAAAGGCATATCAATCATGCTTAATACATTTATCACCAATGTATATCAACTCATCAATCCCATTCACAATTTCCCACACATAATCAATCCATTCATGACTTATGCAAATGTACAAAGACCGACACAACGACTCTACGCATGCGGTACCATTCCATCCATCATTCTCATCATCATTAATTCACTCGGGAATTATTGGAATCATCGCTTGTTACTAAGTGTAACTCCCCGTCAGGCAAACGATGTTCCCCGTCGCTTTAGGTCCTCTTTGTATAAGGCTCACGACGTTTATGGATCGCTTTAGGTCCTCTTTGTATAAGGCACACGATCCGATCGCTTTAAGTCCTCTTTGTATAAGGCAAACGGTCTTCTATAACGTCGCTTTAGGTCCTCTTTGTATAAGGCACACGATCGTTACAACAGATTCCCTCTGGAATCGTTTCGTCGCTCACACCCCACAAGGGCACACGACATCACATGGTGCATAATCATGATGTATGGCATGCTAATGACTCATGACAATCAAATGCATATACATATAACCATGTGAACCATCTCAACATCAATAATCATGCATTGAAGTTTAACCCGAAACAATGCATTTATTTTTCCATAAGACCACAAACCTTCATCACAACCTCTCATCATATATATTCACATCATATAACAACACACAAGCTATACGTTATATATCAAAAGCATATCACATGATAACACATCAATCGCACACAATTACGACGGTAAAAGTTGACAAAACGATACGTTTCCAAATTCTCGACACAATTAAATCGGCCACTAATCTTAAAACCATTTTTATAAGAAAGAACACCTCATTAGCTTTCCAACAGTACTAAGAACGTCTCGATCCGAGTTACGGATCAAAAGTTATGAATTTTCAAAGAAAAGAATTTATTGAAAAACTGTCAGATTCGCCTGGCGAATTAGAATTTCGCCTGGCGAATCCCTCTTCGCCTGGCGAAGCTGAGGCGAAACGTCATTTTTCAAAATCCAAAAGTTCCAGTAGCTGAACCAAGTTCTGTCTCTTGAATTTCGCCTGGCGAATTAGAATTCCTCCTGGCGAATCCCTCTTCGCCAGCACTTCGCTTGGCAAAGCTGCGGCAAGACCTGATTCGCCTGGCGAATTCTGATTCGCCTGGCGAATCGCACCAGAACCAGAATTCTGTTTCTGCGCTCCTCATGGCTTCCAAACCCCAAAATTCAACTTTTTCCAACCAAAACGTTTTCAATCAATCAAAACAAGTATCAACAATGTTCATACATATAATACTATCATACTACATGATTCATATCGATTTCCAACCGTGAAAACATCAATTTCTATTCATTTTCTCATTTCAACCTAGAATTGAAAAACTATGAAAAACAAGTAAACATTCAAACACACACATACATATTCATACACAAGCATATAATAACCGAGTTTCGCACCCTTACCCGATTAATCGTGCTTTGAAGTGTCGGTTGAATCGATTTCTTAAGCTTTAAGTTTTCGTCTTTTTTTTCTTCTCTTCTCACTTCTCTTTCTCTCTATTTTTCTAAAGCTTCTTTTTTTCTCTCTTTCTAATCTATATGTTTCTATTTTAAGAAAAACAATAATATATAACCAAGCAAAATGACCAAAATACCCCTACAATCAATTTTCTCGCAAACGCTCCCAAAACGCGATAAAACATAATAACGATAAACATAACATATTTACCAAATAAAAACCAAGACTAAAATAATATAAAAACAAAAATAATTAAATCGACTCAATTAAATAAATATAACAAAAACCGGGGCGTTACATTTGCCACTTTGGCTTTTCAATCTTAAAACCTTTTCAAATAGACTAGACATTAGTCATCCTTAGTTGAGATATAATTCTCCTACCCCATAACATTGTGAGAAAGATGATTGATTTTTTTCCACTTGAGAGAGGTATGTGGCATACTTGTTGATTCTATATCCAAGTTGGAGCCCTTCTCTCAATGTGAAGTAAAGATCCCTCTTCCACATGTTTATGGTGGATAAGTTGAGCATTCTCCTTAAGATGACAACTTGTCTCTTCTTCATTAAAACCCACCATAACAAACTCTTTTCAATTTATATCTCGAACTACGAGGTTTTGATCCTTCATTGGTACATAGGCACAAGACTTCGTGTCTTGCCAAACACAAAAACAATAAAAAAGACATTTCTCTTCTCATCTCTCCAATCAATCCCAAATAGCAAACAACTTAACAATACCACAAATACAACAAGAGGTTCATATATGATACTATAGATACTTAGGGTGCTAATACATTCCCTTTGTATAACCAACCCCTGAATCTTATATCTCTTTATTGCACTATTTTGCATTGCATGTTTATGGGTTATTCTTTCTTTTCCCCTTCCCTTGAATAAATTAAAAATCGGTGGTGATATCTTAAGTTTTGTGAACCTAGTTAACTTAATAGCTATGGTCTCCGATTCTCACCGCGACACTTCCCTATATATGTGAGTTAGAATAAAACAGATTGAAAAAGTGAAGGATATACAAGCCTCCCAACGATGCCTGAGTTGTCACGAAACCTAATTACAATTAAAATAAGCATTAACCTCAAACATGGAGTCAGGTTCAATCTAGAGTTCATACCACTTCTGATCAATGGTAATATGTATAGATCTCAAAACTCTGGCGAATTCAGCTAGAAAATAACTTTTCCAATCTAACTGTTATTACATTAAAAATAATAAAAATATTATATTAGCTTAAAGCCTCAAAATTAACTTATTGATTAAAATAATATAGAATATAAAGTAATTTTTCAATGTAAATAATACTAAAACCTATTCTCTTCATTAAAAAAATCTCATCAGATAAGGAAACGAAAGAAAATTCCTCTTTCATTAGGGAAAGAACCGCACCATAATGGTTATTAAAGTGCATTCTTTCTTATGATTTTTGTCCTGCTAATGGTTAGTAATACTGACTACAATGAAATGTTCAATTTTAGAACATAAAAGAAGTGTCGTTTCACTTAGATTTAACACCAATTATGTATGGCTATGAACTTTTTGGAATGCGTTTAAGTTTTGAATGTTCTCCATTGTGTTGTACGTGTAGGATTGTGATTATTGAGTATGGTCTAAAAGATCAAAATATGCTTATAATTGACACAAAAAACGAAACATGAATAGAGTCTTTCTATTCTATCTTATCAAATCATTATTATAGCAAGATTAATATCATTTATCTGTTAGATTAATTACTCTTGCCACTGTGAAATGCAAAACCTGTTTACTTGTTTTAAAGAAGATTGCTTAATCTGAAATGTTTACAAAGTTTAATATGTAGTAAGTGTGTATGAAGTTTTAATGAAAATGAAGTCGTACTTAAATTGTATGAAAAAAAATTGTAAGAAATGATGAGCTCAAGGTTAAAATGCACAGGGTCTCTTTATTGAAGTTTGACAAAATATAAAAGTTTTAAATATAAAAATGTTTTTTCAATTTGACTTTTAAAACTGTTGCGTATGGATTTTTCTTTTCCATCCTGAATCAAAAGTTTTGGTAGAAATCTTTATGCTCATGTGATTTTAGATGATTAATCTCGCTTTATAATTTATTCTCATTTTAGAAGAGACACACATTTGATGCATTTCGGAAACTTTCCATAATTATTTAAAATGAAAAAGGACTAAACATTGCATTGATCATAAGTGATTATGGTGGTGAATTCCAGAATGAAAAATTTGAAAAGTATTTGTAAAGAGAATGGTATTCAACATACGTTTTCAATCCACGAACTCCCCAAATGAAATGGGGTTGTGGAGAAAAATAATATATCTCTAGAAGAGTTAGCAAAGACGATACTCAATGATACTAACATTCCTAAATACTTTTGGGCCGATGATGTAAGCAATGCTTGTTATGTAATGAATCATGAATTGATAAGGTCAATTCTAAATATAACACCCTATGATTTGTATAAAGAAAAGAAACTGAATATTTCTCATTTACATGTCTTTGGATGCAAATGGTTTGTCCTTAATAATGAGAAGGATATATAATCTTGAGAAATTTGACGCTAAAGCTGATGAAGGCATATTCTTAGGATATTCCACTTCTAGCAAGGCTTTTAGAATT
This sequence comes from Lathyrus tuberosus, assembly GCA_022829125.1. Taxonomy (NCBI): domain Eukaryota; kingdom Viridiplantae; phylum Streptophyta; class Magnoliopsida; order Fabales; family Fabaceae; genus Lathyrus; species Lathyrus tuberosus. Next base: position 4,316,734 of record JALAZF010000124.1, on the reverse strand, counting down.
TTTAACAAAATAACTCTAATGATAGAAGAATCAATTCATGTTACCTTTGAAGAGCCTAACCTCTTGTAGATGTAGATGTTATTTATTGTGCATGTATCCTTGAGAAAACATGCCTAGAAGATGATGATCAAGATCAAGGTCAAGAGGAAGAATCAAAGTCTAAATGGAGAGACTCAAGCTGAAGAAGCTACTTAAAAAATCAAAGTCGGCTCAAATAATGGAGGACTGCTAAGGACCGTCCGATTCATAACAATATTGGATATATTTATAAGGGAGTTAAAACTTGACACTCCTTTAACAAGGTATGTAATCATATGACATTTGTTTTCCAAATTGAGCTAAAGAAAGTTAATGATGCCCTCATCGACGAACATTGGTCTCTTGACATGCAAGAAGGGTTAAATCAATTTGAAAGAAACAACGTTAGGGATCTCGTTCCAAAAGCTTCATCTAACGAAGTGATTGAGACTCGCTGGGTGTTTCGTAACAAGATTGATGAAGATGATAAAGTTTTGACAAACAAAGCAAGATTTGTTGTGAAAGGATACAATCAACACGGGGGCATATATTTCGATGAGACATGTTGTATTGTAGCTTGATTAGAGACCTTAAGGATGCTTTTATCCTTTTCTTGCATCATTGATTTAAACTCTTCCAAATGGATGTATGTTTCATCTTGAAAAATACGATCTTACGAGCGCATCGCACGCTCACAAATGACTAACAGAGTTGCCACTAAATTTTGTTTATTCCTAAGGAAAGTAAAAATAATGATAAAACCCTAGGGAAAGAGGATCAGATGGTCATCGCAACCAAATCAGATTCGGAAGTCAATTATAAAAAGGGAAGGTATTAACATCCCTTGCATCTGTTGTACTCAATAAGAACCTCCTAATATGCTAGGGTTAAGTGTTTGCTTAAGGAATGTTTACAATTGTTTATTCTATTTATTAAAATATTTATGAAAAAGAGAGATATTTACAGAAGAAAAGAAAAAAGGTACATTTTTTAATTAGTGTACTCGCCAAAGTTTCAAAACTCAGTGCCTATGTATTCTCAGGTGTAATGAGAAATTTGGAGTCTCGTAGTTTGTGTCAAAATGCTTGTGGGTTGGTTGATTTTAGAGAATGGTGTTAGGTCGCATTTTAGCGATTAAACGTATGCTTGTATGTTCGCACGATGGAGACTCAGGCGTTGTTTGTATTTGCGTTAAATAGACCGGACTATCCTTTTATGAAAAAAAGTTTGGTTTAGAATGCCCAAGGGCAAAAAAGAAATTTGATAAGGGGAGTTGATTTTAATTTATGAAAAAGGTTTTGTACTTTTTGATTTTTTTTTGTGTGATTAATTAGACATTCTAATAAAAATAAAAGAAACAATTTTGTATTTTGATGTTAATAACCTAGATTAAATAAATTAAATGATTTTAATAAAATGAGAAAAAGGAAAACAAAATAACTAAATTAACTAAATCAAATAATTATAATGAAACCTAATATTTTTGTGTTTTTGCAGTTTAATTAAATATACATAAAAAGTGAAAGAAATAAAGTTGTATTTTTTATGTTACTAATTAAAAAGAAGTCACTCTAAATTAACTTAATGGAAAGAAAATCTAATAATTAGAAGTCAACTAAATATAAGATGACACTTTTCTATTTTTTAATATTTTTTATAATAAAAAAAAACTAAATAAATTAATAAAGAACCAAAATAACATAAAATATAAGAAAAATAAGGTTGGGTTGCACAAGTGGAGAGAGATGTTGATTAGTAAAAAGGTAGAGAACTTAGACAAATGATCCAAACGTATAGTAAAGTCTTTCCTAATTCTATCCCAATAATAATAATAACAATAATAATGATAATAATTAAACAAAATTAAAAAGGAAAAAAAAATAGTAACGTGAAATGATAATGAAGCAATTTGTTGTGCTAGATTTGTGATTTTTTGTATGATTTTTTTTTTTTTTGGTTTTGTGAATTATTTGTGGATAATGATTTTGAATGTTATTGAATATTGTTGAAATTTTTTTGATGAATTTTATGGTTGTATTTGTGGTGTTAATGGTTATAGTTGAGAAAGAATTTTGATTTTTGTTTGTAAGGGTGAATGTATGGTGGCTTATGGTGTAAGGAAGAAGGGGAAGATTGGATTGATGGAGACCTTTTGGCACACACGCAAAAGAGAACCAAAGAGGGAGTTTGACTCTTTTTGGGGTTGACTAAAATATAAAATAGAGATTTTTTTGTGTAATCAGTGTAAAAATTGACCTTTTTTAATAATAAAAATTAGGTCAACATAAAAGGAAATTAACCAACCGTGACAAACCACGACCAATCAAAAGCAAGTATGAAAAATTGTAACCAATCAGAAGCAAATGTGACAAGTTGCAACCAATCAGAAACAAGGATCACAATTTAGGAAAAATAATTAGAAAAAACAAATAAAAAGAAATGCAATAGGGTTCGAAGCAGCAACCTTATGCCTGATTGTTGTTGGGATGAAATCCACAAACGCAACAGAATAAACCAACAAGACAATCTATCCCAAATACCAAATGCAACGACAATCAACAAAACACATAAAACAACACAACAAGATTTAAGCGTGGAAAACCTCTGTTAACTAGGAATAAAAATCCACGGGACCCGTAGGCCACTTAAATCCTCCACTAGTATCAATCAATGGGTACAAGCAAGGTTCTCTCTAACACTAGTTAGAGGCATACATAAACATCATCAAGATTTGCAATCAATCTTGGAATACAACAATAATCAAGAGAGACAAAACAACCCAAAAACACCAAGAAATTCAGATCTCATAGATGGACTCGACAGACCGACTTAGAAAGCTCTGAATCCAATGAAAATCGTTCAAAATGTGCTCCTATGAGTCATGAACATTGTGTCAAAATTTCAGGACGATCCGACCGTTGGATTTTGCGCAATATCCGATTTAGTGGAACTGCTCTGTGCTAAATAGGGCTGCGGGATTTCACTCTTCTCTTTAATTTTCTTGTTGTTTTTCACACACAATGGAAAAAATTAACCTAATTCTCTTTGTTTGGTAATAACAAAGGCATAGAAACAAATGGGCCACTAACCCACATCAATGTGGGCCTCTCCAAATAGGAGGGATAGCCCAACAAACTCCCTCGACCGACTAGTTTGAGGGCAACACCAATCCGGCTTCCATACGACAAAACTCAAACTTTCCTCTAGGAAACACCTTCTTCAACATATCAGAACCATTGTCATTGATGTGAATCTTCTCAAGCTCTATCAACTTGGAATCTAATGCATCACGAATCCAATGATAACGAACATCAATATGCTTCGACCTCGAGTGAAAGGAGGAATTCTTCGATAAGTGAATGTCACTTTGATTATCACAAAACAATACATACTTTTCTTATTTCACACCAAGTTCCATTGCAAATTTCCTCAACCATAACAACTCTTTTGACGCTTCCACGACGGCTATAAACTCGGCTTCGGTAGTAGAGAGTGCAACACACTTTTGCAACTTTGATTGCCAAGCCACGACTCCCCCGACAAAAGTCACCATATACCCCGAAGTGGATTTTTGATCATCTAAGCTTCCGGCAAGATCCGAATCCGTATACCCAACCAACATAGGCTTCTTGCATCCCAAAGTTATTCTCAAATTCGAAGTGCCACGCAAATATCTCATTACCCACTTCACGGCCTCCCAATGATCTTTTCCTGGATTTGAGAGATAACGACTCACCATTCCCACGACATGAGCAATATCGGGTCTTGTACAAACCATAGCATACATCAAACTACCAACGGCCGACGAGTACGGAATGTTCTTCATACTCAACTTTTCTTCATCCGTAGATGGACATAGTTTATGACTAAGCTTGAAATGAGAAGCAAGTGGAATGCTCACCACTTTAGCCTTATCCATACTAAAACGCCGAAGGACTTTCTCCACATACTTTGCTTATGGCAAGTACAACTTCTTCTCATTTCGATCTCGAATAATTTCAATACCAAGAATTTTCTGAGCCTCTCCTAAATCCTTCATAGAAAAAGATTCACTCAAAATGTTCTTCAACTCTTTAATTCTTGAAATATTCTTTCCAACAATTAGCATATCATCCACATAAAGCAAGAGAATAATAAAATCACCTTCAGAGAAATTCCAAAAAAACACACAATGATCGGCGTTAGTCATCTTGTACCCATGTTCAATCATCACCGAGTTGAACTTTTGATACCATTGGCGAGGTGCTTGTTTCAAACCATAAAGACTTTTTACCAATTTACAAACATAGTCTTCTTTGCCTTTCTCTCGGAATCCATCCGGTTGCTCCATGTAAATTTCTTCATGTAGATCACCATGAAAGAAAGCCGTCTTCACGTCCATTTTCTCTACTTCCAAATCAAGACTAGCGGCTAGCCCAAGAACCACTAGAATAGATTTCATCTTCAAAACCGGAGCAAAAATCTTTCCAAAGTCAACACCTTCCCGTTATTTAAAACCTTTACCACCAAGCGAGCCTTGTATCTTCTTTGAGAAGTACACTCATCTTGCTTAATCCGATAAACCCATTTATTCTTCAATGCTCTTTCACCCTTTGACAACTTGACTAACTCAAACGTATTATTCTCACGAAGTGATTGATTTCATCCTCCATGGCATCCATCCACTCCTTTATGTTCTCATCCTCCAAAACTTCTTTAAAGCTTTCGGGTTCTCCACCACCGGTAAGAAAAACATACTCATTTGAGGGGTATCGAACGTAAGGCCTTTTATCCCGAATAGACTGCCTCAACTCATTAGAAGCAACCGGTTGCTCAACACTTTCAACCTCTTGATCAACCTCATTTTCAACAACATCTTCCGTAGCACCTACATCAACAATGTCATTAGGATTTAAAACATTATCAATATTCAAATACATACCTTGATTTTCAATTAGAACATCTTCGAAAGTGATAGGGATAAGAGCAATAATAGTTGAGTCTGTATCAACCATTTCTTCATCTTCAAAAATCAAATCTTTATTCTCAACTTTGTCTATGTCCTCAATAGTATAATCCTCCATGAATACGACATCACGACTACGAATAAGTTTCCGTTGAATCGGATCAAAGAATCGATACCCAAACTCATCAAGTCCATACCCAACAAACACACATTTCTTTGACTTCTCATCCAATTTCAATCTCTCATCCTTCGGAATATGCACATAAGTCATGCATCCAAACACCCGAAGATGGTTGTAGGTAACATCTTTACCACTCGAAACATAATTTGGAACATCAAACTTCAACGGAACACATGGAGTGAGGTTTAAAAGATGTACAACCGAGCTCAATGCTTCTCCCCAAAAATATTTCGGCAACTTTGATTGAGAAAGTAAACATCTCACCCTTTCCACCAAAGTTTTATTCATTCTTTCGGCTAACACATTCAATTGTCGTGTCTTTGGAGGAGACTTTTGATGACGTATACCTTGATCTTGACAATACTTGTCGAAAGGTCCAATATACTCTCCTCCGTTATCAGTTCGGATACACTTGAGCTTTTTACCGGTTTCTCTTTCAACCGATGCTTGAAACGACTTGAAAGTATCTAACACTTGATCTTTCATTTTCAATGTATAAGCCCATGTTTTCTGAGAACAATCATCAATGAAATTCACACAATAATATGCACCACCAAGTGACCGTGTCTTCATCAGACCACACACATCGGAATGTACTAAATCCAACACTTCCGATTTCCTCATTGGTTCGGTTGACATAAAGGAAACTCGCCTTTGCTTACTCTCCAAACAATGTGAACACTTTCTCAACTTTGCATCGGAAACAGCATTCAACACATTCTTCTTTTCCAAAATGCTCAAACCTTTTTCACTCCTATGACCCAAATGTTTGTGCCATAATTCTGATGAGCTATCATTGTCACAAGTGTAGATGTAGCACTTCGAAACCCCAATTTGGACGACATACAAGTTCGAATTCCTTTTTCCTTTAGCAACCACCATTGAGCCTTTCTTTAACTTCCACTCATTTCGCAAAAAATAATTATCATATCCTTCGTTATCCAACTTTCCAATGGATAAAAGATTAAATCGAAGTTCCGAAATGTGTTTCACACCTTTGAGAACTAGAGTTGTCCCATTATTAGTTTCGACACAAATATCTCCCATTCTGATGACATTAGCTTGTCCATTATTTCCCATACGAACAACCCCAAAGTCACCGGTCTCGTAAGTTGAAAAAAGATCACGTCTCGAGGTTGCATGAGTAGAAGCACCATTATCAACCACTCAATCTATCTCATCACATGATAGATTTACATTCTCAATACAACTATCACAAACAATAAAGAAATCATCAACAATAGCAACATCTTCATTATTGTAACCTTCCTTTTTATCGTTGTTGTAGCTCTTCTTATTGTTTTCCCTTTTCAACGTACGTCAATACCTCTTTATGTGTCCTTTTTCTCCACAATGATGACACTCAATATGAGAGAATCTATTAGAGCCTCCTTTTGATTTACCACGTGAAGTTCCACGATTACTTAAACCTCTACTTTGATTTCTCCACCTTGATTCGGTAATCAACACCTCGGAATGTGAAGAAGAACCTTGTGACTTACGCCTCAACTCCTCATTCAACAGACTACTTTTAGCCAAGTCCATCGAGATGATACCATTCGGAGCAGAGTTAGACAAGGATGTCCTAAAAGTCTCCCAAGAATTAGGCAAAGTACCAAGAAGCCATAACCCTTGAATTTCATCATCAAAAGTAAGATTCATCTCCGACAATTTATTTAGAATCCCTTGGAAAATATTCAAGTGATTGGTCATTGGTGAACCATCACTATACCTCAATGACATTAATTGCTTGAACAAGAACAACTTATTGTTTCCCGTCTTTCTTGCATACAACTCCTCAAGTTTGGTCCAAAGAGAGCGAGCATAAGTCACCGAGCTCACATGATTCAAAATATTATCATCCACCCATTGATGAATATAATCACAAACTTGTCTATGCAACAAAGTCCATTCTTCACCACTCTTTCCATCGGGTTTTTCATTAGAGAAAACCGGTAAGTGAAAACCTTTCACATAAAGCAAATCTTCCATTTTTCCTTTCCAAACATTATAATTGGAACCATTCAAAATCACCATCCTAGATGTGTTCGTCTCCATCATTACACAAATCAAACCACGACTCTGATACCACTTGTTGGGAGGAAATCCACAAACGTAACGAAATAAATCAACAAGACAATCTCTCCCAAATACCATATGCAACGACAATCAACAAAACACATAAAACAACACAACAAGATTTTAGCGTGGAAAAACCTCTGTTAACTAGGAGTAAAAAACCACGGGACTCGTAGGCCACTTAAATCCTCCACTATTATCAATCAATAGGTACAAGCAAGGTTCTCTCTAACACTAGTTAGAGGCATACATAAACATTGTAACACCCTGAATTCCCCCGTAATATTTAATCGAAAAATAAGAGTAAAATAATCCAATTCAATTTAAGGCATTACTTTCGGCAACATACTTACTCTTTATTAGACATGTAACATATTGTATAATTCAATAAACCAACTTTTATTATGCAGCGGAAAAATCAATCATAACAATGATAAGGAAACATAACGGTTTTAACTGACAACTTTTAATTCGAAACTATAAAGACAACAAAATCCTTTTAACAAAATAACTCATGCAATAAGCGTTCCCGACTCCCCATGTTACATATCAGAGCAGACGCCACAAGGTGAAGTACCTCGTCTTCACCGACCACGACTCTAACTACTCCTGAGTATCTGCAGGGTGCCGTATAAAGCATCACCGAACACAGAAGGGGTGGGATTCTTAAATCAACGAAAGAGAGAGATGATATAAATAGAATAGCATACATCATCAAGTTATTCACCATATCGTAGCATCCAACAAGAATCACACACCTCAACTTATGCACAGACAATCACCGATAACTATACCAACCATCATGCGACACAACCAACAAGAGAATGCAAAGGAGACTCGACTAAACTCAATGCATGCGGTACCAAAATCGATCCCTGTTTCATGATAACAGTTCCCGTCGGAACTCTCGACCCCTGTTTCATGGTCAAGTATGACCCCTATTTCATGATCACACCAACGACCCCTGTTTCATGGTCACGTACGACCCCTATTTCATGATCGCACCAACAACTGTAATTGCTTACACCCCATTTGGGCACACAATCAAGCCAACAACAACAATTCCATCAAGGAATTCGGATAGATGATAACACTCCACCTGGGCACGCCATCCCATAACTATGCACATGCCATGCACCATCAATGACAACATGCAACAATGACTCATGCATACACATAGCATACTCATCTTCATACCAACATCATTTAACAGTCAACATGCATTCATCTAAACATACATCATTGCACCAATACAACAGCTACACATCTTTGCATCATTCAATCATGCATTTCATATTATCACATCAACATCAACAAAACAAGCACATAACACCTCAATACATGCTCACCATACAACAACAACACAACATTAGTATAATATCAAACAGATATTTTCCATGAATTTTAAGTCAATAAAAATAATATTTTTCAGTCCCAAGTCGCGCTAAGCGAGCTTGACCCGCGCTAAGCGCGCAACTCTCTGCCTTGAAGAGGCGAAATTTATCCAGACCGCGCTAAGCGCGCTAGACCGCGCTAAGCGGGCCCTGCGATTCTGCAGCCCAAAACCCTATGATGACATCAACAAACCATCTGCATTTTTTTGCACTAACTAGATTTTTTAACAGCAATTTTTCATAGATTTTTCACCAATAGCCTACATCTAACATTTACAATTCAACCAAACAAATCAAACAAGACTAATTCATCAATTCCAATCATATTATCACAAAATCTTCCTAAAACCCTCATTCAACCCCATGGATTCCAACTTAGTGATTTCTACTTCAATACTTACATCATTTAACCCTTGAGAGATGAAAGAAATCTCACCCTTACCTTAAAGTGATGAGCTTTCCTAACTTGAATGGATTCTCCCTTTCTTCCTCTTGCCCTAGCTCTTCTTCCTCTTTCACTTTTTCACGTGGAATGAGAATAATGAACTCTCACTCTCTAATTCTCTCATATACCCCAATTAATGAATCGCCTTATTTGCCCTCACTTAACCCTCGCCTAATTACCATAAAGCCCTTCCACTCACTACACCTCTTAATTATTTTAATTATCTTATTATATTAACATTATCACTCAACTAATGAAATAAATTAGTCAACAAATGATAAATTTAAATAATCTAATCAACATTACTCAACGCACCGCTAATCTCTATGTTATTAGCCATACACCCTTACTACGCCCAAGACCTACTACTTAAGGCCACTACCCTTCACCACGAGTACATAAAACACAACGAAAGTACAACAACACATAATCAATCACAACAATATATAATTATTCGCAAATAATAATAAAAGGAAAATGGGGCGTTACAACTCTCCCCCACTTAGAATATTTTCGTCCTCAAAAATTTACCTGACGCAAACAAACTCGGATACGACTCTCGCATCTTACCCTCCAATTCTCAAGTCATGTTCCCACCAGAAGCACCTCCCCGTACTACCTTCATGAGAACAATCTCCTTGCCCCTCAACTACTTCACCTCGTAATCATCAATACGCTCTGGCAAGGCCTCGACTGTGAGATTATCTCTCACTTCCACATCATCCATCGGAATCACATGTGACGAATCCGAAACATACTTTCGAAGCTGTGAAACATGGAACACATCATGCAAATTCGACAAACGCGGCGCCAACGCCACTCTATATGCAACAGGTCCAACTCTTGCCGAAATCTGATACGGACCAATAAATCTAGGAGTAAGCTTCCTCGACTTCAAAGCACGTCCAACACCGGTCACCGGAGTGACTCTCAAAAACACATGGTCTCCTTCTTGAAACTCGAGATCTATCCTTCTCTTATCATGGTAACTCTTCTGCCTACTCTACGAAGCTTTCATCTTCTCCCGGATCAGCTTCACTGTTTCGGTAGTTTGCTGAACAATCTCAGGTCCGAGCACTACACTTTCACCAAATTCGTGCCAACACAAAGGCGTTCGACACCTACGACCATACAACGCTTCAAAAGGCGCCATTCCAATACTGGAATGATAACTATTATTATAAGTGATCTTAATTAACGGCAAATAACTATCCCAATCACCTCCTTGTTCAAGTACACAAGCCCTCAATAGATCTTCCAAGGACTGGATAGTTCTTTCCGTCTGACTATCCGTCTGCGGATGATAAGCCGAACTCAATCTCAACTTTGATCCCAAAGCTTCCTGCAAACCCTCCCAAAATCTGGAAGTGAACCTTGGATCTCGTTCGGATACAACACTCAACGGGATTCCATGCAACTTCACAATCACCTGAACATAAATCTCTGCCAACTTCTGCGAAGGAAAACTGATATTAATCGGAATGAAATGTGTCGACTTCGTCAGTCTATCCACTACTACCCAAATAGAGTCATGTCCTCTCGGCGTATTAGGCAACCCTGTCGCAAAATCCATAGAAATACTATCCCACTTCCACTCTGGAATATCTAACAGTTGCATCTTACCAGCAGGTTTCTGATGTTCCACTTTCGACTTCTGACAAGTCAAACAAGCATACACAAACTGAGCCACATCGCGTTTCAATCCAGGCCACCAAAATATCTTCTTCAAGTCTTGATACATCTTCGTAGCTCCTGGATGGATACTCAAACTACTCCGATGACCTTCTAAAATCATTCTATTCAACTCCGTATTATTAGGAATGCAAATCCTGTCACGGAATCGCAACAAACCTTGTTCGTCCACCCTGTACTCCTTACCTTCTGCTTGGTTATCTCCAATCATCAAATCCACTAGCTTCACATCCAACTTCTGACTGTCTATGATATTATTAAGAAATTCATTATTAATCGTCAGCATACCCAACATTATACTATGCGGTGTCTGTTCACAAACCAAACTCATATCTCTGAACTGTTCGATTAATTCTAACTCTTTAACCATTATAGCAGATACATGCAACGATTTTCGACTCAGAGCATCAGCCACGACATTAGCTTTGTCGGGATGATAGTTCAAGCCAAAATCATAATCCTTCAAGAATTCTAACCATCTTCTTTGTCTCATATTTAATTCCTTCTGATCAAACAGATACCTCAAGCTCTTATGATCACTATACACTTCAAATCTGGAACCATAGAGATAATGCCTCCAAATCTTTAATACAAAAACCACTGCGGCTAACTCCAAATCATGAGTCAGATAATTCCTCTCATGTACCCTCAACTGTCATGAAGCATAAGGCAAAACCTTACAATCCTGCATTAGCGCACCTCCCAAACCCATCAAAGAAGCATCGCAATACACTATAAACGGTTCATTTGGTTCAGGTAGAACCAACACTGGAGCTGTCGTCAACCTCTTATTCAGTTAAATGAAACTCTTTTCACGATTAACATCCCACACAAATGCCTTACCTTTACACGTCAAATGAGTCAACGGAAGTGCCAACTTCGAAAACCCTTTAATAAATCTTCGGTAATAACCATCCAAACCCAAGAAACTTCTAATCTTTGTCACCGACTTCGGAGTCTCCCATTGTAGAACAGCGTCTACCTTGGATGGATCTACAGCAATACCATCACCAGAAATAACATGACCATAGAGATATGTCTTCCAGTTGCTTCTTCAGCTCTGACAATTCTGACGCAGACGTCCTGTATGGTGCCATAGAGATATGTCTGGTACCAGGGACAAGATCAATGGCAAACTCTACTTCTCTCTGGTGGAACATCAGTAATGTCATCTGGAAACACTTCAGGGAATTCACGCACCACTTGCAATTCGTTAATCACTAAATTACTCTCCATTGACAAAGATGCAAACAATGCAAGCACCGGAACTTCTTCTTCCAAGAGCTCCTTCAACTCTCTAGCAGACAGAAAACCATCATCTCCATCTTCTTCAGGAGTAAGAAATCAAACCGACTTGTTAAAACAGTTAATATGAACATGATTGTACTCCAACCAGTTCATACCCAAAATCACATCGAGACCTACCAACGGTAAAAAAATCAAATCTACACCAAAGTCCTTATCATAGATTGATAATGGACAATTCAAACAGACTAAAGAAGTAGTCACCGATCCCTTAGCAGGAGTTTCGATAACCATCTCTCCCTTCATAGGAGAAACAACAAGGCCTAGCCTTCTTACACAATCAGCAGCAATAAAAGAGTGAGTAGCACCAGTATCAATAATAGCAATCAAAGGCGTATTATTAATATAACATGTACCTCTGATGAATCTGTCCTCACTAGAGGTCTGAGTCCCTGTCAAAGCGAACACTTTTCCTCCAGTTGAAGCTTGCTTTGGTTTCTGACAACGAGTACTAATATGGCCCTGTTCCCCACAATTGTAACAAGTAACCGGATTAACTTTGCAATCAGCAATCAGATGTCCTGCCTGACCACACTTGAAGCACTTCTTCACATCGCTCGTGCATTCACTGACACGATGTCCCAAATCACCATGCCTATAGCACTTAAGAGGAGCAGATGCACCTCCCCCACTTGGCTTCTTGCCATCAACATGTTTCTTTTTACCCTTCTTAGCACGAGCTGCATCAGGCTTCCCACGTTTCACCGGTTGTTTTCCTCTTCTCTCGGCCAGTCCCTTATAGTGAGTCGATCGAGCCTTGCTATCTTCCTCAAACATCCTGCAACAATCCACTAAATCAGGAAACCTTCTATTCCACTAATACCCAATTGCTTGTTTGATCTCAGGTCTCAACCCATTCTCAAACTTGACACACTTCGAGAATTCAACTGTCGCCACACTGTAGTGAGGATAAAATTTAGCCAAATCTGATAATTTAGCAGCATACTCGGTAACCGTCATATTACCCTGCTTCAGTTCCAAAAACTCAATCTCTTTCTTTCTGCGAACATCTTCGGGAAAATACTTCCTTAAGAACTCTCTACTGAACACGGCCCAAGTAATTGCCTCACCTGCTGCTCCCAATACTTGACGAGTACTAACCCACCAGTCATCAGCCTCCTCAGCCAACATATGCGTACTTAACTGTTAGATGTCAATCATGATATATATTTGTATGAATTACTTGGCATTTTTCATTTCTTTTCATATGGAATGTGTTGATTTTAGTGAGGAATGGTGTTGTTGTGCATACATTGAAATATACTTGTGGTGCTTGTAATTTGTGTGCTAATGTGCAGGAATAGGTATAAAAAGATCAAGATTGTGAGACACAATGAATGGAAGCAAGTTGCCATTGAAGGAAGAAATCAACAACAGCATTCGCTAGGCGAGTGTTAGCGAAGCAGCCAGCGAAGGTTCGCCTAGCGAACATTAGCGAGTCTGCCAGCGAAGGGTGGCAGAAAGTATGCAAAAACCTACAGTAGGAAAACTGGGTAAATTCGTTGGGCGAGAAAGCCAGCGAATGCTCGCTGATGTGTTCGCTAGGCGAAGGTGCCAGCGAAGGGTGGCAGAAACTTCCACTTTTGAAAACACCCAAACTTCGCTGAGGCGAATGGGGTAGCGAAAGCTCGTGTCGCGAGTGATTTGGTTCGCCTAGCGAACCCACGATAATTCTGGTGGGCGGTTTAAGTCTGAGGCACTTAAAGTGCCATGTTTTAGTTCATTCGCTAGGAGAATGAAGCCTTCGCTAGGCGAAGGGTGCTGAGATTGTAATTGTAGAAATAGATTTTCATTTGTTGTAAAGAGGATCTCTTGTTCATTTTCAATAAAAATCATAGTTTTCAGTATTTTGATCATCAAAGAGTGGATTTTCACTTGGAGAAGCTGAAGTCGCATCCATTCTCGATTATTCGTCGTGGATGCTCATTCATCTCCTCTCTTTACTTGTCATCAAAGCTACCATGAGAAGTGGTAGCTAAACACTCAATGTTGAGGTTAGATGTAGTTGATCCTGCTTTTATGTATTGCATTTGATCTTTTGTATATGAACAAAGTCTTTGATCAATATAGATGATGTTATTTTCTCTTAATGATCCATGTGTGATTTGTATTGCTCTAGACATAGATTCTACATATCATGACCTAACAATTTTATCTCTTAAAAACCAAACTCTAGACATAGATTTGGGATTTGCTATTCGCATTGTGTTGATCTTAATGACTGTTGTTTAGATTGTTAGCGTGAGACATCATCTAACGGTCTAAACAAGGATACTCACGACTTCGCTTTAGACATAAACTTAGTTGGGAGGATACGCAGTTGTATTGGTCGGAAACCGAGTTCATATGCTTGATTATTTATTTATACATGAAAAGGATTAGCGAAACCTAACCTTGACATGCTTTTATCAAAACTTTCACGAACTCTTTGTCACCAATTAATCTTTGCTACAAATTCATGTTAACAACAATTGAGAACCTTTTGAAACCATTGAACTTGAAATAGCGCAACTAGTGAACGGCACGCATCAAATATCGAACAATCCCTGTTGAGACGATTAAAAACAATCCCCACTACTACTCTACTAACAAAATGGCGCCGTTGCCGGGGATTGTTTAGTGATATTGCAAGCATTGCAATAGTTGAGCTATTTTAAGCTTGTTACCATTTTATCTTGAACTTGTTAATTTGTTTTGTTTAGTGTGCAGACTTAGTTTATACGAGGGAAACTACCGGCGGACCAACTTCTTTTCGATCCTGAGATTGAGAGAACCGCTCATAGAATCAATAGCAGAACTAGACGAAGGAGGCAGCTAGCAAGACAGGGGCGAGAACAAGAGGTAAGTACTTCTACACCACCACCACTTCCACAAATACTTCCAGTAATGGAGGCAGATCCACCACCACCTGCTTCTAGGCCATGCACAAATAGTCCGAGACACAATGCTCAGTTCGCTCGCCATGCACATAATGGTCGTCATTCCGAAATGAAGACCAGTATTCTCCAACTGTTATATCAAAGTCCATTTACGGGTATGGATCATGAAGATCCTTTTACCCATCTGACGAAATTCTATGAAATAGCGGGAGCGACTGGTGCACCTGAGGCAGAAGAGGAGTCTCTGTTCAAGAGACTATTCCCGCATTCCCTCATTGGGAAGGCTAAGGAATGGTACCTTGATCAGTCAACGGCCATAATGACGGAATGGAATGCATTGGAAGAGAAATTTTTGGAGAGATTTTTCCCACACACTCGGTTTATGGAGGCAAAGACCGCCATCGCGATATTCACACAAGGAGCCAATGAATCTCTCAATGAAGCTTGGGAGAGGTTCAAATCAATGTTAAGAAGGTTCAAAGGCCATGGTTTTGATGAATTGTCACAAATTCATATATTTCGAAATGGACTTCAACTTGTACACAAAACCTTGTTGGATGCCACCGCTGGTGGATCCTTGTTAAGCAAAACCGCAGCAGAAGCCACAACTATTATTGATAAGATGGCCTTGAACGACCATCAAGGTAGTCATAACCGTAGACCTTCTCAACGAACTCCGGGAGTGTTGGAATTGGGAACAAACGATGTTATCCTTGCGCATAACAAGTTATTGTCACAACAGGTTGAATTGTTGACTAAGAAAATGTCTAAACTTCCCCAACAATTCAAAGAAATTCACGACTCCACGAGTAAAAGTGTACAAGTAGCTTATTGTGAATTGTGTAGAGGTGATCATCCTACCGGCTATTGTCCTCCGCTTGTGGAGGAGGAAAATTATGCTGGAAATCCGACTCAAGGTTATCAAGGACGACCTCCGTACCAAAGTGCTCAACCACCGTACCAAAATCAACAAGGCTATCAACCTCGAAGCAACTACCAAAATCAACAAGGATGGAGACAAAATCCTTACCAACCACCCCAAGAACCTACTGGAAGTTCAAGAATGGAGGAGACTTTCACCAAGTTCATGCAATTATCTATGGAAACTCAAAAGAGTACGGAAGCTTCGATTAGAAATCTTGAATCGCAAGTAGGGCAACTTGCCAAGCAATTAGCCGAAAACCAACCGGGGTCATCCTTCTCCGCTACCACTCAACCAAATCCCAAAGGGGAGTGTAAAGCCATTTTCACAAGAAGTGGTAGAACAATTGGAAGTGATGTTGAACATGAGGTGGTAGTTGAAAAGGAAAACGATATTGTGTTGGAAGAAGTCGAAAAAAATGATGAAAATGGGGTAGTTGAAAAGAATGATGAAGAAGTGAGGAAGAAAAAAGAAAAATAAAGGAAGGAGTTTGAGAAGGAAGTCTTACAAAGACGATTACCGTATCCCCCTACTCCAAAGAAAAAAGAGAATGATAGGCATTATGCGAGGTTTTTGGAGTTATTTAGTCGGTTGCAAGTAACCGTACCTTTCTCTGAAGCTCTTGAACAAATGCCTAGGTATGTCAAGTTCATGAAAGACAAACTCATGAAAAAGAAGAGGTGCACTGACAAAAACAACATTGATCTTAATGTCGAGTGTAGTGTCATCATCCAATGTGTGCTTCCGCAGAAAGAACAAGATCCGGGAAGAGTAGCATTACCTATTACAATAGGTACTGATTTTCAATGCAAAGCTTTGGTTGACATGGGTGCGAGCATCAATTTAATTCCCTTGTCGGGGGTGAAAAGACTTGATAATATGACCATAAAATCAACAACCATGACATTACAACTTGCGGATAAGTCTAGAACGCGTCCGTATGGTGTTGTGGAGGATGTGCTAGTAAAAGTAGATAAATTCTTTTTTCCTGTTGATTTTGTGGTTGTTGAAATGGATTAGGATGAAGATACACCGATTATATTGGGCCGACCATTTATGAAAACCGCCAAAATGTTGGTGGATGTTGATGAAGGCTTAATGAAAGTGCGGATCAAGGAAAGTGGTATGGAGGAAGAAGCATGTTTTACATTGTTCAAAGGAGTGATGTTTGTGAATCAAGTGGAAGAAGTCGTTCAAAAAGGAAAAGACTTGGAAAAAAAGAAGTTGGAACGTATATCATTTGAAAAGAAAAATAATGAAGATGCAAAGGTAGCCTTGATGAATTCATGTTGGGATTGGTCATTTTTAAAGAAAAGGAAACCAAAAACTGGGCACGATAACGGATGAGTTTGTGTGCGCGTTGTGTGTTCGGTTCGGTAGCCGGTGGTTTGGCTTTTGTTTGTGAGGCATCTAGTCTCCGGACCGTCGAGCTTAGCCGACGTTAAACAAGCGCTTGTTGGGAGGCACCCCAACATTGTAAGTATTACTGCTTATTTCTGTTTTATTTGTGTTTAGTTAGCATTTTTAAGCCTTAAAAGATGTGGTAACTTTTGAAAATTTTTTGAAAATTCTGGTCTTGTTCGCTGGCCTTCGCTCCGCGAACCCAGCGAGACAGACCAGTCTAAGTTTTGCCACATCAGAAAAATGAATTGTAGATGGGCCACCCAATTGGGCCCAAGACCCATTTTGAATCAGAATAGAGGGGGAAACCCTAATTCATTTGCCACCATTTCCTTGTTCCATCGTTTTGCACTCTCCTTTCCTCTCAAGAGCTTGGCAACTTCTCTTTCCATTTTCCATTCACCCTAATCTCACCAGTACCATGCGAAATTCAGGTTTGCACACTCTTTCATTATTTATTTCATTATGCATTGTTTATGTTCATGATAGATCAATTAGGGTTTTGAAAATTGTGGAACCTCTGTCATTTTGCTTTTGGATTGCATGTTAGAAACTACCTAGGCATTATGGATAAAGTGATATTTGGAAAAAAGAGATTGTTGTTGGACTGGTTTTGATATTGTTTTTTTGCATTTTCGCGGGTTCGCTTCGCGAGCCTGCGCGAGCATTCGCCTAGCGAATCTGGGGCGAATGTTCGCCAGACTTCGCCTAGCGAACCTGGAGCGAACAAATGCAAATTTACAATTTTTTTATGAAATGCAAGTCTCTGGCTGGTTTGTTTTGTTTCACTAATGCGTTTGTTTGGTGTTGTTTTGTTTTATTGTTTGTTATGTGCAGATGGCACCAAAAACAGCAATTCACGCGGCTAAGAAGCGAAAGGCTTCAACCTCCAGACAAGTGCCCGTGCGTTTTGATGAAGACAGATTTAGGGGAACTAAGCAAGCAGCCAGATATGAAACCCTTAAGAGAAAGCACATTTTGGCTGAGAAACGATTCTTACTTAGTGATCGTGGAAGCTACCGGACTATTGATGCTCTTTTTGTGCAAAAGAAATGGGATCGTTTAATGATGCCTTTGGATGGGTACAACGCTGAAATAGTTCAGGAGTTTTATGCGAATGCCTTGCCGGATGATGGAGAGAGATTTAGCTGGACCTCATTGGTTAGAGGGGCTGTTGTGAGATTTGATCGGAGGACGATCAACACAGTTTTGGGAGATCCCTTGCCATTGGTTGGTACTGAGTTGGATGCGTACCATCGCGACTTGCACCTCCACCGAGACATTTAAAAGATGACCCGGGATTTACTTCTGGAAGGTAAGGAAGTTGAGCGGAATTCATCCGGGGTGCCGATTAGATTCAGAAGGGTGGACATGCAGTCATTGGTTCAGCTCATCTTGTTGTTTGTACTCACCAATATTTCTCCAAGGTCGCATCATAGTACAGTTCCAATTGCTCTTGCTCATCTTATTCACAGCATTCAGATGAATGTTCAGATTGACGTGGCCCGCATCATTGCGGATGAAATCAAGGCTATTGTTTTGAGTGGTTTGGGAGGTACTGCGGCGCGCAAGAATGCCCCGCTTACTTTTCCATGTCTTATTATGTCCTTGTGTGCTCACGCTGGTGTGGATATACCAGCCCGCAGGCATGTCACTATTCCATCTGTTATTGATGATCGGTATGTGGATAAGTTCTGTAAGGCTAGAGGGGTTGTTGGAGAGTCTTCCAGGGCTGGTGCTGATGATGCAGCTGAGACTGGTGGAGGTTCTGAATCGGCGTCGCCGGCCTTTTATCCGTATCAACGGGAGATCTGCCAATATAGTTGGGATTGGATGGCTGCCCAGCAGCGTGCCATGACTGATATTCATGATTCTTTGTAGGTTCTCCAATTGCAGATCCGGGACCCTTCTACTGAGCACATGATGATGACTAGGGAGCAGTTCCTAGTGCATGTTGGTTGGCCTAAGGCCAGGCCAATTTTATGAGGGGGTGAGGACGATGCTGATGATGAGGAGGCTGGTGTGGAGACTGTTGGTGATGATGACGATGAGGAGGAGGCTACTTCTGCTGGCGGTGAGGAGGATATTGAGGTGTCAGATGAGGATGATTGATTTTTTTTGGCTCTTAGACTTGTGTACTTCCTTTGGACTCCAAAGTGAAGTTTTCTAGTATTTGTTTTTTTCAGCTTTTACTAGTCTATTGTATCCACATAGTGGAATATCTTGAATACTGTTGTACTTGTACCCTAGAGGTACTCTTTTGCATATTGTAGGTGTTTTTACACCAAGTACTTTATTATTATTATTAGTAATGTTAAGAGTTTTGAGTAAAAAATTTTGTTTCGCTTTTACTAATAATTTGTTGTTTTTTTTTTAATTATTGTATTAAGTGTTGAGTTCTTCAGTTTACGAATGCTCAACACTTAAATTGTTAATATGTTTTTATTTTGATGTTCCTTCTTTGATGATGGAATTTTGGAAGTTAGGTTGGAGACTCTTGATTTTAAAGGAAGATTCCTCCAAGATGTGAGGGCAATGAAAGTACCGTAAGCATTGTGTTGCGACAAGGTACATCGTTACCTAGTTCGAGAATTTTTTATGTTTTAGAACTTTGTGTCTTGGTGCGATTGAAAATGTTGTTTCATGTTACAACTTCCTTTGAATGCATGTGTCATTTTAGGATCAAAAACCATTAAAGTGAGAAGCCTCCAAAGTGTTACTATATGTTAAGGATTGATGATGAATGTTGTTTTTACTTTTAATTCATGCCTTATCTTGTGACCATATAATTTTGTGGAAGTAGGAGAAGTGATCAAGGCACTTGTTGAAAGTGAGCACAACCATGTCCATATAGTAATTCACCCGTGAGGAGTGAGCATTTGGTAGCCCCTTTGAGCCTAAACAATTTAGAACTCAGTTTTGTGATGAACTTGTTTTATGTATATAATTTGCAAGTTTGGTTCATCATTGAATTTGGTGAGTTTCTAGCATTTTCTTCTTGAACCTTTGAAAATTGTTTACTTTGATTTCCTTGCCTTAAAAAGCAAGGAGCATTCACTTTAGGTTGAGTCGAAAATGAGTTGGGGAGAGTAAAAAGAAGATGGGTGCATTACTCCAAATTTTGAAAAAAATTTCAAGCAAGCATGTAAAGAAGAGAGTGTGAATAGGTTGTACACATGAGAAAATGCTTGCTTGAATGAAAAAAAAAAAGAGATTCAATAATTGTGCACGGTAGTTTGTGAAGGTGTAATGAAAAATTGGTGGAATGAAGTTGTGTGTGAATATGTGTTTAGTGAATGTTCTTTTGCTTCGGCAATTTCGTTTCAATGGCCATTAGAAATATCCCTTTTTGTTTACCCGACCTAGCTACAATCTTGAAGTCCTTAGTGATCTTTTACTTCCATGAATTCTTTTGTGTTCATTGAGATATGGTATGAATTGCTTAGTATTTGCATCATTCGTCATTTGAGTGTAATTGTCCCGTGCTTGTATGCACGTTTGCCTTTAATCCTTTTTCGAAGAGGAGTGTAGAATGACATGTGCATGATAAGTTAGTTGTCTCTTTAAACATTGTTTGAAATTGTTTAAGAGTCAAGTTCTTTTACACTTTAGGTTCTTGAATTGGGTAATTGTTGCATTGTTGTGATCGTTGTTTAGTTGAGCCGTTTTTCGCATCTTGGTTGAATTGAGTGCTCGAGCAAATCCTCGTGAGAGGCATACTTTGCTTGAGGACAAACAAAGAGTCAGTTGGGGAGAGTTTGTTAGATGTCAATCATGATATATATTTGTATGAATTACTTGGCATTTTTCATTTCTTTTCATATGGAATGTGTTGATTTTAGTGAGGAATGGTGTTGTTGTGCATACATTGAAATATACTTGTGGTGCTTGTAATTTGTGTGCTAATGTGCAGGAATAGGTATAAAAAGATCAAGATTGTGAGACACAATGAATGGAAGCAAGTTGCCATTGAAGGAAGAAATCAACAACAGCATTTGCTAGGCGAGTGTTGGCGAATTAGCCAGCGAAGGTTCGCCTAGCAAACATTAGCGAGTCTGCCAGCTAAGGGTGGCAGAAAGTATGCAAAAACCTACAGTAGGAAAATTGGGTAAATTCGTTGGGCGAGAAAGCCAGCGAATGCTCGCTGATGTGTTCGCTAGGCGAAGGTGCCAGCAAAGGGTGGCAGAAACTTCCACTTTTGAAAACACCCAAACTTCGCTGAGGCGAATGGGGTAGCGAAAGCTCGCGTCGCGAGTGATTTGGTTCGCCTAGCGAACCCACGATAATTCTGGTGAGCGGTTTAAGTCTGAGGCACTTAAAGTGCCATGTTTTAGTTCATTCGCTAGGCGAATGAAGCCTTCGCTAGGCGAAGGGTGCTGAGATTGTAATTGTATAAATAGATTTTCATTTGTTGTAAAGAGGATCTCTTGTTCATTTTCAATAAAAATCATAGTTTTCAGTATTTTGATCATCAAAGAGTGGATTTTCACTTGGAGAAGCTGAAGTCGCATCCATTCTCGATTATTCATCGTGGATGCTCATTCATCTCCTCTCTTTACTTGTCATCAAAGCTACCATGAGAAGTGGTAGCTAAACACTCAATGTTGAGGTTAGATGTAGTTGATCCTGCTTTTATGTATTGCATTTGATCTTTTGTATATGAACAAAGTCTTTGATCAATATAGATGATGTTGTTTTCTCTTAATGATCCATGTGTGATTTGTATTGCTCTAGACATAGATTCTACAAATCATGACCTAACAATTTTATCTCTAAAAACCAAACTCTAGACATAGATTTGGTATTTGCTATTCGCATTGTGTTGATCTTAATGACTGTTGTTTAGATTGTTAGCGTGAGACATCATCTAACGGTCTAAACAACGATACTCACGACTTCGCTTTAGACATAAACTTAGTCGGGAGGATACGCGGCTGTATTGGTCGGAAACCGAGTTCATATGCTTGATTATTTGTTTATACATGAAAAGGATTAGCGAAACCTAACCTTGACATGCTTTTATCAAAACTTTCACGAACTCTTTGTCACCAATTAATCTTTGCTACAAATTCATGTTAACAACAATTGAGAACCTTTTGAAACCATTGAACTTGAAATAGCGCAACTGGTGAACGACACGCATCAAATATCGAACAATCCCTGTGGAGACGATTAAAAACAACCCCCACTACTACTCTACTAACAATAATCGCACCTTCTGTGCCTCAGGACATTCCATAACCCGGAAGATTCTCTCAATCTCCTTGAGCCAAGTCTGCGCTACATCCGGATCATATCTTCCCTTGAAAGTAGGCGGATTGTTCTTTCGAAACTCATCATTCTCGTTAGCACTCAGCGGATTATGTACTGCTTGAGCCATAGCTTGCAAGGAAATAGCAAGAGCAGCATCGTTCCTTCCAACCATTCTAAATCTGTCACATGCCAACAACAAAACACAATGGATATGGAAACGACCCCGACACTAAACAACTCACACACGACAATGACTCGACAACTTGGTCGGACGGACCGACCTGCTCTGATACCACTTTGTAACACCCTAAATTCCCTCGTAATATTTAATCGAAAAATCAGTGTAAAATCATCCAATTCAATTTAAGGCATTACTTTCGACAACATACTTGCTCTTTATTTGACATGTAACATATTGTATAATTCAATAAACCAACTTTTATTATGCAGCGGAAAAATCAATCATAACAATGATAAGGAAACATAACGGTTTTAACTGACAACTTTTAATTCGAAACTATAAAGACAACAAAATCCTTTTAACAAAACAACTCATGTAATAAGCGTTCCTGACTCCCCATGTTACATATCATAGAAGACGCCACAGGGTGAAGTACCTTGTCTTCACCGACCACGACTCCAACTACTCCTGAGTATCTGCAGGATGCCGTATAAAGCATCACCAAACACAGAAGGGGTGAGATTCTTAAATCAACGAAAGAGAGAGATGATATAAATAGAACAACATACATCATCAAGTTATTAACCATATCGTAACATCCAACTAGAATCACACACCTCAACTTATGCACAGACAATCACCGATAATTATACCAACCATCATCCGACACAACCAACAAGAGAATGACAATGAGACTCGACTAGACTCAATGCATGTGGTACCAAAATCGATCCCTGTTTCATGATCAGAGTTCCCGCCGGAACTCTCGACCCCTGTTTCATGGTCAAGTATGACCCCTATTTCATGATCACACCAACGACCCCTGTTTCATGGTCACGTACGACCCCTATTTCATGATCACACCAACAACTGTGATTGCTTACACCCCGTCTAAGCACACAATCACGTCAACAACAACGATTCCATCAAGGAATTCGGATAGACGATAACACCCCACCTAGGCACGCCATCCCACAACTATGCGCATGTCATGCACCATCAATGACAATATGCAACAATGACTCATGCATACACATAGCATACTCATCTTCATACCAACATTATTTAACAGTCAACAGGCATTCATCTAAACATACATCATTGCACCAATACAACAACTACACATCTTTGCATCATTCAATCATGCATTTCACATTATCACATCAACATCAACAAAACAAGCACATAGCACCTCAATACATGCTCACCATACAACAGCAACAACACAGCATTAATATAATATAAAACAGATATTTTCCATGAATTTTAAGCCAATAAAAATAATATTTTTAGTCCCAGGTCGCGCTAAGCGAGCCCCACCTGTGCTAAGCTCGCAACTCTCTGCCTCGAAGAGCCGAAATTTCTCCAGACCGCGCTAAGCCCGCTAGACCATGCTAAGCTGGCCCTGCGATTCTGCAGCCCCAAACCCTGCGATGACAGCAACAAACCACCTGCGTTTTTCTGCACTAACTCGATTTTTTAACAATAATTTTTCATAGAATTTTCACCAATAGCCTACATCTACCATTTGCAATTCAACCAAACAAATCAAACAAGACTAATTCATCAATTCCAATCATATTATCACAAAATCTTCCTAAAACCCTCATTCAACCCCATGGATTCCAATTTAGTGATTTCTACTTCAATACTTACATCATTTAACCCTTGAGATATGAAAGAAATCCCACCCTTACCTTAAAGTGATGAGCTTTCCTAACTTCAATGGATTCTCCCTTTCTTCCTCTTGCCCTAGCTCTTCTCCCTCTTTCACTTTTTCACGATGAATGAGAATAATGAACTCTCACTCTTTAATTCTCTCATATACCCCAATTAATGAATCGCCTTATTTGCCCTCACTTAACCCTCGCCTAATTACCATAAAGCCCTTCCACTCACTACACCTCTTAATTATTTTAATTATCTTATTATATTACCATTATCACTCAACTAATGAAATAAACTAGTCAACAAATGATAAATTTAAATAATCCAATCAACAATACTCAACGCACCGCTAATCTCTATGTTATTAGCCATACACCTCTACTACACCCAAGACCTACTACTTAAGGTCACTACCTTTCACCACGGGTACACATAATAAAACGAAAGTACAACAACACATGATCGATCACAACAACATATAATTATTCGCAAATAATAATAAAAGGAAAATAGGACTTACAACTCTCCCCCACTTAGAATATTTTCGTCCTCGAAAATTTACCTGGCGCAAACAAACTCGGATACGACTCTCGCATCTTACCCTCCAATTCTCAAGTCATGTTCAACAGGGAGCACCACCCCATACTACCTTCACGAGAACAATCTCCTTGCCCCTCAACTGCTTCACCTCGTGATCATCAATACGCTCTGGCAAGGCCTCGACTGTGAGATTATCTCTCACTTCCATATCATCCATCGGAATCACATGCGACGGATCCGAAACATACTTCCAAAGCTGCGAAACATGGAATATATCATGCAAATTCGACAAACGCGGCGGCAACATCACTCTATATACACAAGTCTAACTCTTGCCAAAATCTGACACCGACCAATAAATCTAGGAGTAAGCTTCCTCGACTTCAAAGCACGTCCAACACCGATCACCAGAGTGACTCTCAAAAACACATGGTCTCCTTCTTGAAACTCGGGATCTTTCCTTCTCTTATCATGGTAACTCTTCTGCCTACTCTGCGAAGCTTTCATCTTCTCCTGGATCAGCTTCACTATTTTGGTAGTTTGCTGAATAATATCAGGCCCTAGCACTACACTTTCACCAGATTCGTACCAACACAAAGGCGTTCGACACCTACGACCATACAATGCTTCAAAAGGCGTCATTCCAATACTGGAATGATAACTATTATTATAAGTGAACTCAATTAACGGCAAATGACTATCCCAAGCACCTCCTTGTTCAAGTACACAAGCCCTCAATAGATCTTCCAAAGACTAGATAGTTCGTTCTGTCTAACCATCCGTCTGCGGATGATATGCCGAACTCAATCTTAGCTTTGATCCCAAAGCTTCCTGCAAACCCTCCCAAAATCTGGAAGTGAACCTTGGATCTCGATCCGACACAATACTCAACGGGATTCCATGCAACTTCACAATCACCTGAATATAAATCTCTACCAACGTCTGCAAAGGAAAACTGATATTAATCGGAATGAAATTTGCCGACTTCGTCAGTCTATCCACTACTACCCAAATAGAATCATGTCCTCTCGGCGTATTAGGGAACCCTGTCACAAAATCTATATAAATATTATTCCACTTCCACTCTGGAATATCTAACGGTTGCATCTTACCAGCAGGTTTCTGATGTTCCACTTTTGACTTCTGACAAGTCAAACAAGCATACACAAACTGAGCCACACCGCGTTTCAATCCAGGCCACAAAAATATCTTCTTCAAGTCTTGATACATCTTCGTAACTCCTGGATGGATACTTAAACTACTCCGATGACCTTCTTCTAAAATCATTCTCTTCAACTCCGTATTATCAGGAATGCAAATCCTATCGCGGAATCGCAACACACCTTGTTCGTCCACCCTGTACTCATTACCTTCTGCTTGGTTATCTTCAATCATCAAATCCACTAACTTCACATCCAACTTCTGACTGTCTCTGATATTA
The DNA here is from genome assembly GCA_022829125.1 of Lathyrus tuberosus. Lineage (NCBI taxonomy): Eukaryota > Viridiplantae > Streptophyta > Magnoliopsida > Fabales > Fabaceae > Lathyrus > Lathyrus tuberosus. The sequence goes on along the minus strand of JALAZF010000124.1, from coordinate 4,290,390 downwards.
TTAAGAAATTCATTATTAATCGTCAGCATACCCAACATTACACTATGCAGTGCCTGTTCACAAAGCAAACTCATATCTCTGAACTGTTCAATTAATTCTAACTCTTTAACCATCATAGCAGATACATGCAACAATTTTCGACTCAGAGCATCAGCCACGACATTAGCTTTGTCGGGATGATAGTTCAAGCCAAAATCATAATCCTTCAAGAATTCTAACCATCTTCTTTGTCTCATATTCAATTCCTTCTGATCAAATAGATACCTCAAGCTCTTATGATCACTATACAATTCAAATATGGTACCATAGAGATAATGCCTCCAAATCTTCAATACAAAAACCACTGCGGCTAACTCCAAATCATGAGTCGGATAATTCCTCTCATGTACCCTTAAGTGTCGCCAAGCATAAGCCACAACCTTACCATCCTGCATTAGCACACCTCACAAACCCATCAAAGAAGCATCGCAATACACTACAAACGGTTCATTTGGTTCAGGTAGAACCAACACTGGAGCTGTGGTCAACCTCTTCTTCAGTTCAATGAAACTCTTTTCACAATGAACATCCCACACGAATGCCTTACCTTTGCACGTCAACTGAGTCAACGGAAGTGCCAACTTCGAAAACCCTTTAATAAATCTTCGGTAATAACCAGCCAAACCCAAGAAACTTCTAATCTCGGTCACCGACTTCGGAGTCTCCCATTGTAGAACAACGTCTACCTTGGATGGATCTACAGCAATACCATCACCAGAAATAATATGACCAAGATAACTTACCACTCTCAACCAGAATTCACACTTAGATAACTTGGCATAGAGTTTCTTCTCTTTTAACACTTGCAACACAATCCGCAAATGTTCAACATGCTTCTCTTCTGACTTAGCATAGATTAGTATATCGTCAATAAAGACAACCATAAATTGATCCAAGTACTCATGAAAGATACGATTCATATATTCCATGAATACACCAGGTGCATTAGTAACTCCGAATGGCATTACCACATACTCATAATGTCCATATCGAGTTCTGAAAGTCATCTTCTGAATGTCTTCGTCTTTTACTCGTATCTGATGATAACCTGGCCTCAAATTAATCTTACTAAACACACGGGCACCCACTAACTGATCCATCAAGTCATCGATTCTCGGAAGTGGATATTTATTCTTAATCATCACTTTATTCAGCTGTCTGTAATCAACACACAACCTCATACTACCATCCTTTTTCTTTACCAACAACACTGGGGCTCCCCAAGGCGATACACTCGGTTTCACGAATTTCTTTGCTAACAAGTCTTCCAGTTGCTTATTCAGCTCTGACAATTCTGACGCCGACATCCTGTATGGTGTCATAGAGATAGGTCTGGTACCAGGGACAAGATCAATGGCAAACTCTACTTCTCTCTCTGGTGGCACATCAGTAATTTCATCTGGAAACACTTCAGGGAATTCACGCACCACTTGCAATTCGTTAATCACTAAATTACTCTCCAATGACAAAGATGCAAACAATGCAAGCACCTGGACTTCTTCTTCCAAGAGCTCCTTCAACTCTCTAGAAGACAGAAAACCATCATCTCCCTCTTCTTCAGGAGTAAGAAATCAAACCGACTTGTTAAAACAGTTAATATGAACATGATTGTACTCCAACCAGTTCATACCCAAAATCACATCGAGACCTACCAACGGTAAACAAATCAAATCTACACCAAAGTCCTTACCATAGATTGATAATGGACAATTCAAACTGACCAAAGAAGTAGTCACTGATCCCTTAGCAGGAGTTCCGATAACCATCTCTCCCTTCATAGGAGAAACAACAAGGCCTAGCCTTCTTACACAATCAGCAGCAATAAAAGAGTGAGTAGCACCAGTATCAATAATAGCAATCAAAGGCGTATTATTAATATAACTTGTACCTCTGATCAATCTGTCCTCACTGGAAGTCTGAGTCCCTGTCAAAGCGAACACTTTTCCTCCAGTTGAAGCTTGCTTTGGTTTCTGACAACGAGTACTAATATGGCCCTGTTCCCCACAATTGTAACAAGTAACCGGATTAGCTTTACAATCAGCAATCAGATGTCCTGCCTGACCACACTTGAAGCACTTCTTCACATCGCTCGTGCATTCACTGACACGATGTCCCAACTCACCACACCTATAGCACTTAAGAGGAGCAGATGCACCTCCCCCACTTGGCTTCTTGCCATCAGCATGTTTCTTTTTACCCTTATCAGCAGGAGCTGCATAAGGCTTCCCACAATTCACCGGTTGTTTTCCTCTTCTCTCAGCCAGTCCCTTATAGTGAGTCGATCGAGCCTTACTATCTTCCTCAAATATCCTGCAACAATCCACTAAATCAGGAAACCTTCTAATCCACTGATACCCAATTGCCTGTTTGATCTCAGGTCTCAACCCATTCTCAAACTTGACACACTTCGAGAATTCAGCTGTCACCACACTGTAGTGAGGATAAAATTTAGCCAAATCTGAGAATTTAGCAGCATACTCGGTAACCGTCATATTACCCTGCTTCAGTTCTAAAAACTCAATTTCTTTCTTTCCGCGGACATCTTCGAGAAAATACTTCCTTAAGAACTCTCTACTGAACACGGCCCAAGTAATTGCCTCACCTGCTGCTCCCAATACTTGACGAGTACTAACCCAGCAGTCATCAGCCTCCTCAGCCAACATATGAGTACTTAACGCACCTTTTGTGCCTCATGACATTCCATAACCCGGAAGATTCTCTCAATCTCCTTGAGCCAAGTCTGCGCTCCATCCGGATCATATCTTCCCTTGAAAGTAGGCGGATTGTTCTTTCGAAACTCATCATTCTCATTAGCACGCGGCAGATTCTGTACTGCTTGAGCCATAGCTTGCAAGACAGCAGCAAGAGCAGCATCGTTCCTTCCAGCCATTCTAAATCTGTCACATGCCAACAACAGAACACAATGGATAAGGAAACGACACCTACACTAAATAACTCACACACGACAACGACTAGACAACTTGGTCGGACGGACCGACCTACTCTGATTCCACTTTGTAACACCCTAAATTCCCTCGTAATATTTAATCGAAAAAATAGAGTAAAATCATCCAATTTAATTTAAGGCATTACTTTCGACAACATACTTGCTCTTTATTAGACATGTAACATATTGTATAATTCAACAAATCAACTTTTATTATGCTGCGGAAAAATAATCATAACAATGATAAGGAAACATAACGGTTTTAACTGACAACTTTTAATTCGAAACTATAAAGACAACAAAATCCTTTTAACAAAACAACTCATGCAATAAGTGTTCCCGACTCCCCATGTTACATATCAGAGCAGACGCCACAAGGTGAAGTACCTTTTCTTCACCGACCACGACTCCAACTACTCCTGAGTATCTGCAGGATGCCGTATAAAGCATCACCAAACACAGAAGGGGTGAGATTCTTAAATCAACAAAAGAGAGAGATGATATAAATAGAACAGCATACATCATCAAGTTATTCACCATATCGTAACATCCAACAAGAAACACACACCTCAACTTATGCACAGACAATCATCGATAATTATACCAACCATCATGCGACACAACCAACAAGAGAATGCAAAGGAGACTCGACTAGACTCAATGCATGTGGTACCAAAATCGATCCCTGTTTCATGATGACAGTTCCCGTCGGAATTCTCGACCCCTGTTTCATGGTCAAGTATGACCCCTATTTCATGACCACACCAACGACCCCTATTTCATGGTCACGTACGACCCCTATTTCATGATCGCACCAACAACTGTGATTACTTACACCCCATTTGGGCACACAATCACACCAACAACAACGATTCCATCAAGGAATTCGGATAGACGATAACACCCCACCTGGGCACGCCATCCCACAACTATGCACATGCCATGCACCATCAATGACAACATGCAACAACGACTCATGCATACAAATAGCATACTCATCTTCATACCAACATCATTTAACAGTCAACAGGCATTCATCTAAACATACATCATTGCACCAATACAACAGCTACACATCTTTGCATAATTCAATCATGCATTTCACATTATTACATCAACATCAACAAAACAAGCACATAACACCTCAATACATGTTCACCATACAACAGCAACAACACAGCTTTAATATAATATAAAACAGATATTTTCCATGAATTTTAAGTCAATAAAAATAATATTTTTGAGTCCCAGGTCGCGCTAAGCGAGCCCCACCCGCGCTAAGCGCGCAACTCTCTGCCTCGAAGAGGCAAAATTTCTCCAGACCGCGCTAAGCGGGCCCTACGATTTTGCAACCCAAAACCATGCGATGACAGCAACAAACCACCTGCATTTTTCTGCACTAACTCGATTTTTTAACAGCAATTTTTCATAGATTTTTCACCAATAGCCTACATCTAACATTTGCAATTCAACCAAACAAATCAAACAAGACTAATTCATCAATTCCAATCATATTATCACAAAATCTTCCTAAAACCCTCATTCAACCCCATGGATTCCAACTTAGTGATTTCTACTTCAATACTTACGTCATTTAACCCTTGAGAGATGAAAGAAATCCCACTCTTACCTTAAAGTGATGAGCTTTCCTAATTTCAATGGATTCTCCTTTTCTTCCTCTTGCCCTAGCTCTTCTCCCTATTTCACTTTTTCACGTGGAATGAAAATAATGAACTCTCACTCTCTAATTCTCTCATATACCCCAATTAATGAATCTCCTTATTTGCCCTCACTTAACTCTCGCCTAATTACCATAAAGCATTTCCACTCACTACACCTCTTAATTGTTTTAATTATCTTATTATATTAACATTATCACTCAACTAATGAAATAAATTAGTCAACAAATGATAAATTTAAATAATCCAATCAACATTACTCAATACACCGCTAATCTCTATGTTATTAGCCATAAACCAATGCTTAGATCGAAACAAAAGGAAATCGTTGTCGAAAAATAATATTTAGATCTGTAATACCCCAAATTTTAACCACTAAGATTTCCCATCATTGTGCAAATCATCAGCACAATATGGATGTACCTTTGTACCTCATTAGTCTCCCCAAAGATGGGTGAGCATCCACTACAACCAAAATTAGGGTTTCAAGCCCTCTCTGAGTGCTTAGACAAAGGATCAATCAAGAAATGACATGATCTTCAACTTGTCTAATCTCTTAAACATCCACAATGGATCAAAAAGGACTCCCACTTCAAGGATTAAGCACAAGGCTGCTCCCTTCTAGGTGGATCAAGTCTCAAGATCGACAGTGTCACCAAATTAGGGTTTTGATCGACCAGGGCCTCCAGATGGAAATTTTCATCTGGGCACAAGGCAATGATCCAAAACATGACCTAATATACTTCATGGAAGCTCATGAACCCATGCATCAAGTCAATTTTGCCTCAGGGGATGCATTCATCAAAAATCAGGAATTAGGGTTTCTTGACCTAATTCACCCCTAAGTTGACTTTTGGGACAAACCATGAGCCAAGACCTCAAGAGATGATTTGAGGGTCTCTAATATACCATATTTATCCATTTGGAACAATGGATTAATCCAAGAAGCTTGGGCAACAAGTCTCAATTTCATCTGCACCACAATTAGGGTTTTAAGGGAAAAGTCAACTGTAACTTTGACTTTTGACCAGGACATGCTCCCAAACCCTAATACATGATTGAATATACCCTATGACACCCATGGAACATGTCCATCAAGTTTGATTTAGGTCAAGGACATGATTTCCTGAAGAATTGCACAGTTTAGAATTCATCTGATAAAAAGTCAACCGTGCACAAAAGTCAACTTTGACTTTTTGAGATTTTTCACCAAAATGGATTTTTAACCCTAAAATGATGTTAATGTATAATTTGAATCATCGTTCATCAAGAAAAGTGAGATAACTTGTAAAAGGGGTAACCATAAAACTTAGAAATTTTTCTAAGTTAAAAATAAAGTGGCAAGAGTACCAACTTTGAAGGACCATAATTCCTAAACCACAAGGGCATTTTTTCTCATCCAAAGATGGATTTGTAGCCCTCATTATCACCTACAAAAACTTCAACTACAAGTCATTCCAATTCATTAAGGATTTTGAGTTATGGAGTGATCAAAGTGGCTGAAAAGTGAAAATGTCATTTTTTTCAACACTTAGTGAAATTTTCACTAAGTCAGATTCTGCCTCACTTTTTGCCAAATGTAGGGGGATTTTTCACTTGGAATCAAAATAGATCAAAACCAAACTTGTTCAAACAGTTGTTGTATCATGTAAGAGCTTTCCAAAATGGCCAAGAACATTGCCAAATTCAACCTACACCATGAGATACAACATTGCCAAGTTGCCTTGCTGAAATCTGTCAAGGCAAGGCAGAATTTGCAACTTTGGTCGATTTTCCAAAATCAGCCAAATTCAATTGCTCCTATCCACTTGGACGCCTCAGAGGATTGAATCTAAAGGGGACAATCACTGAGCCAAGCCTCCAAAGTCCATGGAACAAGAAATAGCATGTTGAACCTAGAATGGCCAAAATAGGGACAAGACTTCAAATTTGGAATGAGGCATTCAATGGAACCATCAAGGTGGCATGGACTGAGCCATTCTCATCTGAAATCAGTCAAGACTTATCCAAGACCAAGGGAACCAAAGCTCTGTGCCCTAACCTCTAGTCAATGGCTAGAGGAGACTTGGATTTTCATTTGCCAACATTGACCAAACCTACTTACCAGCTGCCATGCACTATTCCTTGCAAAACAAACTTGCTCTACTATAAATAGAGCTCAATTGTGGTCAGTTTGAGTACACCAAAGCCATCTAACAGATGCTTTCCTCAAAATCTCTTCTTTCACTCCAATTTTGCCTTCTAAGGCAAGTCACTATCGGGTTTTGAGTTTGAGAGCAATTCCAATCAAACCAATCACTCACACACCTCACATACATCACATATGAGCTGATCAAACACTTAGATTACTTCTGAAACATTAATTTCACAAAATCACCAGCTGGTTGCTCAAGGTTTTAACCAAAGTACAGCTGAGGTCCCACAAAATGATCCAGCCAATTTCAATCAAGTCCAACCATCCAAACACAATCCATAGGGTGTAGGGAAGCTGTTCAGATCATCACCACTCATCTGTAACACCTCCAAATCAAAAATCACTTTGACCTTGCTGTCACGACTTGGAGGTAAGCACATACTTGGTCATCTCTCAATCTATGCATATTTCCTCGCACAATAATTTGGCCATATGTTCATAATCATGCATGGAATGTTTTCCCTCAATTAATTGCATTGTTTGAATCGTGTATCAATAATCCTAGCCTTCATGCAGAAATTAGGGTTCTTGAGGTCTCTTCGTGATTTCTTATTGTATGTTTAATTTAAATGAAATTAAAGTACATAGACATGATCGTGAGATTGAGACGAGCATAATGATATGTGGATTGCATGATATGATTACGTATTCATGGAGATTGGATAGAAAATGCAAATCTGAGAAACCAAGAACACGCGCGTGTTCTTCAGCTTGTTCTTGGCGCCATTTTTCCAAATTTGAATATTTGAATTTTGTGATTTTGTTTAATTGATTCAAAAATTAATTTCTCTCTGAGTTTTAATGATTTTGAGTTGATTCTTTTTTTAATAATTCACAAAAATGTTAAAATATTTTATTTTCCCAAAAAAATCCCAAAAATATTATTTATTTTATATAATTGATATTTTTGTAAAGAATTAATATTTTGATTGTTTTTGGCATTTTAAATATTTTTTTCTACATTGATTTTGCAACTTTTAATGCTTTCTAATTATTTTGTAGGTCAATACTTAATTTTTGAAGCATTAATCCAAGATCACAATTTGTTTTCCATGTGTTAAACAATTTTTGATCATTTTAATTGAATTTTTATTCAATTAAGTACATTTTGAAAACAAATTAGGGTTTTGGATTAATTCAACCCTCATAAATCATTTTCAAAACTCTTGGGCCTCTTGAGAGAGTGTAAGACCCATCCCCCCTTGTACAAAAACTTTTTGGGCCTCACTCATTGTATAAGTCCCTCTGTACAAGTAAACGGCGCGATCGTCGCCTGTTTAAAAATAAAAATCATTTGGGCCTCTCCTTGAGCTATAAGACCCATTCAAAACACTTTGGGCCTCTATTAGAGTGTAAGACCCAATCCCCCTTTTAACCAAAACATTTTGGGCCTCACTTATTGTATAAGTCCCTCTGCGTTAAAAGAAAACCTCGGCGCGATCGCCATTTTTAAACGAAAAATCATTTGGGCCTACCCTCGTGTTATAAGCCCCACTCTTTTCTTTAAACCTTTTTGGGCCTCTTGAGAGAGCGTAAGACCCATCCCTTTGTACAGAAAACCATTTTGGGCCTCAGTCACTTGTATAAGTCCCGCTGTACAAAGTTAAACAGTGCGCTCACTGATAAAACCCTGGGCCTCTCCTTGAGTTGTAAGCCCCAAATCTTTCTTTTTTAAAGCACTTTCTCCTTTGATTTTGAATATACTGTTGTTTTCAATCTTTCTTTGTTGAACAACTAACCAAACAGCATGGAAGCACTCCAACCGAGTAAGTGGTTATCGCTTTCGTTTACTGCTTTCATATTATAAACTGTATTGTGGGGCTGCTCACTGTAAGTCTTCTTTCATAAACTCATATCTACTGTGTAATAATAGTATAGATATTTTGAGTTTCCCCGGCAACTACGTCTAGAACTAGGTGACGCCGTTTCATTTATTCGTAGAAATAGACGCCTAGATCCCCAATAGGAGCACCAGATACAGTCTTCTCTTCGGCTGTCCTCCTTAGGAATCGTCAAGAAGCTCTACTCCCCAAGATGAATGTATTCTCCGTAAATGGCATCTTTGAGTTTCTTCCAAATTCTCGAACTTTCCTGACTTGATCTATTCCTTGTGGATAGCTTGCCTTGAATGTCTCGGGGTTTGGGTCCCCCCTACGGTCATAATCTTGGACCTTAACTAAGGAACCCTCTTTAAAAGCTAAAAGTCGCTGGATAGTAAACCTCGCACGTTTAGCAGTGGTTTTTATCTTTAAAAGAGTTATCTCTCCTAATGGAAAGGAGATGATAGACCCACGGGCTTCTTAAAAGCATCGGCCTCCTCTTGGGCATTATTCAAGGACACTACGGCTTCTTAGAAGTGTTCACAGCCTCCTCTTAGGCTTCGTATAATGATCTCTTCCTCCGGGAATGATAGCCTCCTCTTGGGCTTCGTACAAGGATCCGTCGGCTTCTTAAAAGTTTCCAGCCTCCTCTTGGGCTTCGTACAAATTGTCCCGACGACCTCCTAGAGGTATAGGAACAGAACCTAGTCATCCTCATAGAACAGTCCTTTCGTAGAGTCTACTACTGTTTCTCAAAGCATAGTACAAAAGATAAAACTCTAGACTTGGACAGTCTAACTTCCTTGAGTCTCAAAGACATTCTCAAGTGACCCCCTTCGTTAAATAGGAAGGAAACCCGCAGACTCGGACAGTCTCAATACCCTTTGGATTTCCCATTTCCTCAAAGCGAAGGAAATATCCCTGATCCTCAGATCAAATCCCTGAGTACAATGTTGCTCATATAAGAACTGATTTTCTCTTTTAAAATCAGTATATTGGATCTGTCACTCAACTGAAACAAACCTTTAGCCTCCATCTCGGGCTTCGTACGAGATACAAAAAACACTCTCTTGTTGAGTATAAAAGATTCTCATGTTGGGTCAACCCTTTTTGCCTCTCTCTCGGGCTTTGTACGAGACACACAAAGACTCCCTCGTTGAGTTAAACAAACAATAGCCTCTATCTCGGGCTTCGTACGAGACACAAAGACTCTATCGTCGGGTCAAAAACTTTTAGCCTCTCTCTCGGGCTTTGTACGAGACACAAAATAGCCTCCTCTTAGGCTTTGTATAATGATTTTCCTAGCGGAAATTAGCCTCCTCTTAGGCTTTTGTATAAGAAAACCACTGGTTGATCCAATCAACCTTTTAGCATCAAAATTGTGCCTCGTTCACAGTACACAAACATCAACAACTCCTTTCCCTTCATCTAATCACTATAAGCGGCAAGCCTCTGGATCATCTACATCCATGCCACTGTCCTTCTTTTAGCATGAGAAATTCGTAAGGAAAGATGGCATTGCTCTACACTGAGTTAAAGTCTTCTCCTTCAGGTCAAAACCCTTTCTTCGGAAATTATGGCATTGCTCGGATCCGCGTATACCAGTTAAAGTAATTCTCCTTCTCCCTCTTTAGAGATGACAAATTCTCTCTAAAGTCGAGGTCTTTCAGCTTCACGTCTTGGGCTTTGAACAAGACACAAATAGACCTTTCAGCTTCACATCTTGGCCTTTGAACAAGATACAAACCACCTTTCGCTTCACGTCTTGGGCTTTGAACAAGACACCAAAAACCAATTTCCTCCCATAGAATAGGAGGAACTACGAACGCTCTGATTTCCCTGTTTCGGTAAACGGGAATACGTAGGCATAAGATCGAAAGAAAAGATCTTAACGAGCGCAATCAACAAAAAACCCAAATCCCATATCTCCATCAATCAAAAGCAGTAATTCAAAAGCATCAGTCCTAACATCCTAATCCTTGTTCCCCACCAGAAACCTTCTGCCCAGGTAAAAAAAGAAAGAAAACAGTATTGGCGTAAATACAAATAACCAGTACAAAGGCCCCCCACATTGATAGCATTCTTAACCTAACAAACCGCTGTTTAAACTCAGTATGCAAAGCAGGGTTAATTGGAGACATCTATTTCCCTTCCTTATTCAGCTCACAATAGGATAAAAAATGAATCGACCTGTAGTCAAAGCTCAAACCGCAGAGAGCGACCAGCACTTAAGAACCGCGTCCAAAATCGCTCGCTACAGAAAAGTGGCGCCCACCGTGGGGCAGTTCACTGACTTTCTTAAAAGTCTAAGGTGAAAACCTTGGACGAATCTTTTTCATGGCGGTGGCCACCACAAAAAAGTGGCGCCCACCGTGGGGCCAAATCTTCTTTCTTAAACGTTTAAGGTGAAAACCTTGGACAAACCTTTTTCCTCTTCACTTGTGTGAATACCACAGATTGGGGCTTCCGCCGGGGAACCCATTTCTGTCAGGAACTTAGGAATCATAGCTTTATAAGTCTAGGATGATTAGGACAAATATATATACTGCTTTTCCTAATTGCTATACGTGTTTATTTTTCTGTTACTGGGAATGCGTGTGATGTCGCATGTGGTGAGAATGAGTATACACTTAAGATAAGTGATGGCGACGGGGTCGACCATCAACCTCAATGGAGGCTGACCAACGCAACCCATTCACTCTTCTAGCCAATGGGCCGGTTGTTAAGTCTGAGAAGCTGAGGAGCCAAACCCTTTCGTAGTGCGGAAACTATCGGAAATAGTTGTTACGCGATACTACCCTCATTTGAGGCTGGTGATCTATTCTCGGTGAATGGCACTTACTCTAAGATTGCTTACAACTCGCTGGCGATCTGCTTGTTGTCTTGCTTTCCTAGGAGGAGCTGATGATAATGAGTACAGGTACAAAAATCACCTTAGTATAAACCTTTGGGGATGGGTAGAGCCTTGACTTCATGACAACGACCCTTTGACCCCGTGTTTTTTCTATGTTTTTGTGTGTTGCATTCATGCATCCATTTAATAAAACATTAAAACATTCAAAAAACTTCTCTTCTAGTCTCTCTGTTTTTTTAAATTAAACTAAGACTGTGATTGCAAATATCAGAGAAGAGGATTACGCTAATGGATTTCGGTAGAAGGAGAACTCGCCAGTATACCTTTAAGGTTCCAAAGCTAGAGGATTTGAGAAAGTTAGCGAGGATGATCGTTAACCCAGAGGCTTTCAGAGCCAAGCACGGTGGTTTGCTACCACTGTTAAGAGTCCATGTGATTAAGGGGATCATGGACGCGCTCATTCAGTTCTACGATCCGGTTTATCACTGTTTCACATTCCCGGATTACCAGCTATCACCAACGCTGGAGGAGTATTCTCATCTGACTGATTTACATATCACTGATCGAGCTCCGTTTTCTGGACTGGAAGAAATTCCAAAGAATCAGACTTTTGCAATAGCAATTCATTTGGACGAGTCTGAGGTCAGGACTCACATGACCACTAAGGGTGGCATCCAAGGTTTGCCAGCCCAGTTCTTGACAAAAAGGGCTCTATACTTCGCTAGTATAGGGAATGGGATTGCTTTTGAAAGCATCTTTGTCTTGCTCACCTACGGGTTATTTTTGTTTCCCAACATCAATAACTTCGTCGATATCAACGCCATTAAGGTTTTTCTCATTGGAAACCCTGTGCCGACTTTGCTCGCAGATGCGTATCATTCTGTACACTTGGGAAATTTGTACAGCGGAGGGGAGATCACATGCTGTGTACCTTTGCTCTACAAATGGTATATCTCTCACTTTCCCAAGTCTGCTGCTTTTTGGGATTGCAAGAGTGTATTACGTTGGTCGCAGAAGATCATGTCTCTCACCAATTCCGATATAGATTGGTGTAATAGGATTTATGAGGGAATCAGAATCATTGACCGTTGTGGAAACTTCCCCAGCGTACCCCTCATAGGAACTAAAGGAGGAATCAACTATCATCCGATATTGGTTCTTCGTCAATTTGGATACCCGATGAGACACATCCCACTGGGTGTTCATCTGGAAGGTCTTTTCTTCAAAGAAGGAGAAAACGACAGAGCACTAAAGATGGAAATAGTGCAAGCTTGGAAACATGTTCATAAGAAAGGACGAGAGTCTCTGGGAAAACCGGACTGTGTCTCGGTGGAGCCTTATCTCCATTGGGTACAAACCAGAGCTCTCAAGCTAAAGATGCCTTATCCTCGTTACGGAATTCTTCCACCGAGGGAAACTGTCATGTACTTCATGACGGAAACTGAAAAGCTTCAGGTTACTCTCAACAAAGTTCAAAAGGAAAGAAGATCTTGGAAGAACAAGTACCGCACCCTCGACGTAGAGTGTATCCAAATACAGTAACTACTAAAAGAGAAAGATGCTCTGATTGAAATTTTGGAGCAGCATGCTGTAGAGAATCAAGATGACCAAAGGAATTTGCTCACTCCTTTCACTTGGCAAAGGAATGACAACCCGACAACGGCCCAGGAGCCCCGGTCAAAGAAAAGGAAGATACCAGAATCAGCACCCGGTTTCTCCTCAGAGAGGACTCGGGACCCATTAGTTTAGGTTTCTGTTTCTGCACTTTGTAATCTACTGTACTTCCATTTCTGTAATCCTTTGAATTTCAATAAAAAGGGGTTTCCCCACCGTTTGATATTTGCAATCTAATTGTCGAAGTTTATTTTGATTAAACCTTAAACAATTAATATAATCATTACATTCATCATTCTCACATCGCGTATTCTTTTTCCCTACGAATCTCACGTTTGTGTCTCGATTCTAGAGTCAAACTGTCTCATTCGTATAATACTCGGGCCAATCGTCAGAAAAAGATGGATGATCTTGAGGAAGAAAACAGAGAGTTGAAAGAAGAGATCGACGCTCTGAGAGAGGATATGAGAAAGCTTCGTAACGACATGCAAGCCATGGCAGAAGCTCAGCTACAAAGAACTGTGATCTTAGAGATCACCTCAACGCCCATCATAGAAAAGTATGATCCTAGGTATCAGATGCCGAAAGATCGTCCTTGGGGCATGCCTGTTAACTATATCCCGGAAGGATATGTTCCGCCGATCACTGAAGATCAGGGAATCGCAACAGAAGCCGCTGGGCCTGAAGGTTACAAACTTCGGGAAAGCGAAGATGCCAGGGGCATACTCAAGACTCCTGAAGGTTACAAACTTCGGGAGGCGCCAAGACTTACTGTCGTAGTCACGGTACCACCCCCTGTGGTGCACACTGTCCCTGAAGGACAGATTCCACAGACACCTTCTGGTAAGAAGGAAACTATGTTTGACAGAATGGATGAATTCCAGGAGCAGTTCTTGGAAATGCAGAAAGAGCTGCAAGCCATTCGCGGTCAGGATCTATTTGGAAAGGACGCCGCAGACCTCTGCTTGTTCCCAAATGTGAAAGTCCTGCACAAGTTCCAAGTGCCCGACTTTGAAAAATACAAGGGTAACTCTTGCCCTCAGAGCCATCTGGTGATGTACGCTCGGCGGATGTCAGCTCAGACGGAGAATCAGGACCTGCTGATTCACTACTTCCAGGATAGTTTAACCGGTGCCGCACTCAAACGGTACATGGATTTAAACCGTACTACGATCAGTACATTCAGAGATCTTGGTACTGCTTTCGTCCAACAATACAAGTACAATTTAGACATGGCACCCGACAGAGATCAACTCAGATCAATGTCACAAAAGGACAAGGAAACCTTTAAGGAGTATGCTCAAAGGTGGTGTGAAATTACCGCTCAAATTTGTCCACCTCTTGAGGAAAAAGAGATGACAAAGATCTTCTTAAAGACCTTAGGCTCATTTTACTATGACCGAATGGTTGCCAGTGCGCCCAGTGATTTCACCGAGATGGTCGGCATGGGCGTATGTCTTGAGGAAGCCGTCCGAGAAGGACGTTTGGTAAAAGACACTGGATCGACGAGTGGTACTAAAAAATACGGTAGTGCTCTCCCTAAGGAAAAAGAGCAAGATATTGGGAATATCTCTCTCGGAAAGCAAAGGCGACGTTATCAACCAGTAGCAGCTGTAACTCCTACTATCAGCCCTGCACCTATTTCTACGTATCAACCTCAGGTTGCGCAGAGCCAACCTGATCAGCAAAGGACACAACAGCCTCTTCAGCAGGCTCGTCCTCCATACAATAACAACCGTACAACACGACCATTAGGGTTTTATCCTATACCCATGTTGTACGCAGAATTATTTCCGTTACTACTGGCTAAGGGGCACATCCAGACTAAGTCTCCTCTTACAGTACCGGAAAATCCGCCTTTTTGGTTTAAGGTGGATCAGACATGCCCTTATCATCAAGGAGGTTCAGGGCATAACATAGAGACTTGCCTCAATTTCAAATCCGACGTGCAAAAGCTTGTTAGGAGCGGGCTCTTATCTTTCAAAGATACGAATCCTAATGTTCTTACGAACCCGCTGCCTCAACACGAGAAAGCTGCAGTCAATCTGATTGAGAAAGAGACTAACAATGTCTATCAAATTCACGATGTACTCTTATTGGGGACCAATCTGGTCAAGATGCATTGTACACAGAGTGGATATGGCCATGTGCCACCTCATAATTATCACCAGTGTGATATCTGCTCTAAAGACAACCAGGGATGTTTTGTAGTGCAAGCAGCTCTACAGGAACAAATGGATCTTGGATGGATCCGAGAGCACCGAGTTCGTGGAGTTAACATGGTTTACACGAATTCCAACGTCATTCAAAACCACGACATCCGTGCGATGAATGCCAACTTGGTGGCGATGCACTCAAGGCAAAGCCAGTATCATAATCTTCTGCGGCACGATTACAGTTCCTGTTTGATTTGCTCGGTAAACAAACAGGGATGCTCTTTCATACAAGAGGCCCTCCAGCGTCAGATGGATCTTGGATGGATCCAAGATTACCATGATAGGAACTCCTATCAAATCAACATGGTTCAGATCTTCGACATCCGCGTAATGAATACCAACCTGGTAGAGTTACATGCTGAGCAGGTTCGACTCGGATTCTTAATATCACATGATTATCAAAACTGTAAAGCAGGTTGCGAAAACGATCGAGGTTATACCCTTGTCCAGGAGGCACTTCAGCACTTGTTAAACCACTGGTGGATGCCAATCTATATGGACAAAGATACTCAGCAGATTAGTATCAATAACAGGAATCCTACTCGTCGTCAAAGTCAGGATGTCCGATCAATGAAAGGTAACCTAGTGAGGTTACATTGTATTCAAAGTGGGCGTGGCCAGGTGCCACCACACAATTATGACCGTTGTAGCGTCTGTTCGGAAAGTAACCAAGGGTGTTACCTTGTGAGAGCAGCTCTTCAGGGTCAGGTCGATCATGGAGAAATTCGTCCATATCCAGGTTCAGGACCCATCATTTGGTCGCCGAACTACCTTGCCGAGCAAGTTGAGGATGTTGTCACGATCTCTGGTCATCACCATACCAGGGATGTTTTTTCCATCATCCCTCTACTTGACGAATCTAGAGTTCCCAACCGGGAATGGATCAAGGTTACCTATGATGGTCAGAAAAGTCAGAAGGTTCCCATAGTCATCTATCTACCGGGGCCACTACCGTATGAATCAGCTAAGGCAATCCCTTACAAATACGGTGCAACAATAATCGAGAATGGAAAGGAAATTCCATTACCCTCCGTCGTGAATATTGCATACATCAGTCGTGTAACACGGAGCGGTCGAATCTTCAACCGAGGGGTTGGATCCAACAAAGAAAAGGAACTTTAGGCAGAAATTCCTGATCCACCAGTCGGTCAATCTAGTAATCCCGACTTTTCAAAAGACAAAGATGAGATGCTAAAGCTCATCCAAAGGAGTGAATATAACATTGTTGATCAACTGTTACAGACTCCTTCAAAGATCTCAGTATTATCACTGTTACTCAGTTCAGAAGCCCACAAGGAGGCTCTACAGAAAGTCTTGGAGCAAGCCTTTGTGGAACAGGATGTAACAATCAGACAATTCGACAGCATTGTCTCTAACATCACTTCCTGCAATAATTTGGGATTTAGTGATGAGGAATTACCTGAAGAGGGTCGTCGTCATAACATGGCGCTCAATATTACAGTTAACTGCCAGGACGATGTTTTAGCCAATGTACTGGTAGACACAGGGTCAGCCCTAAATGTTATGCCGAAGTCCACTTTGACGCAATTATCATTCAAGGGCCCTCCGATGAGAGTCAGCGAGGTCGTCGTCAAACCATTCGACGGATCCAGAAAAACAGTTATCGGCGAAGTTGATCTTCCCATAACTATTGGTCCTCACACTTTCCAAATCACTTTCCAGGTCATGGACATCCGGGCAACATACAGTTGTTTATTAGGAAGACCTTGGATACATCAGGCTGGAGCGGTTACTTCAACCCTCCACCAAAAGCTAAAGTTCGTCAAGAACAATCAACTTGTCACGGTTTGTGGGGAACAAGCCTTGCTTGTGAGTAGCCTATCATCATCTACTTGTGTGGAACCCGAGGAGGTTATTGGAACTCAGTTCCAAGCACTATCGGTGAGCAAGAACAATCAGTTCAAAGAAGGAACTTCAATTTCTTCATACAAAGATGCTATCAAAGCGGTCGAGAGTACCGATACGACAGGATGGGGACGGCTTGTCATTCCTATTGACAATAAAACAAAGAAAGGTCTTGGTTTTTCTGCAACCTGTACCCAGACAGTTGCCAACGATGAAAGTCTTCATCCCCTTCCAAACTTCTTCCACAGTGGAGGTTTTCTCCACCCAGTGTCTCAAGCAGTACATGCTATTAATGAGGAAGATCCCTCTGACACAGATAAAGAATGGAAGTCCTACCTTAACAAGGACGGCTATATGTCTCAGGAAGAGGTGCATATGCCTTTTTGCTTTCCTACAGAAAGTCCGAGATTTATACCAAGATCAGATGTCGAAATGATCTACGGAGATTGTGATCCGGAAGGATGTCGTGCTCCGCCAAATTCATTAGAGGAAGACACTCTGATGAAAGACAACTTTGATCACAATTACTATGGCCCGATGGATGGTCTGCCAATGTGGCAGCCTTACCCAGGAAACTTGGGGCAAGAAAGTCAGTCGAGTAACGAAAATCAGCTAACCGTCATTGAACAGAATACCTGTGTCCCCGCTATGTCATGGGATCAACACTCAGGTCATTCCAGAACTACTCAACATGACGATGAATTCGCAACGTTTGCAGGACTAGAATTCATCAACTATGCTTTTCCTGAGGTCAACGTCATCGAGAGGGATGACTTCTCCAGTTCCAAAGAAGTTTGGGATACTCTGGGACAACTAAGTGGAAAATACGACTTTATGGTCAAGTACACTGCTCCCGAAAGCTCTCGTATCAGGCTTGAAGATATCCAGTCAACTGGATGGGGAGATACAGCTGAGAGCACCAATGTTGTGCAAAATGCAACATAGGAATCCTCCTACAACAATTCTGCTTGGGAGATAGATTCTAATGATCCTGCTCCACCAGAAATCAGCGTCATTTCTGAAGACAAATCAAGGAAGGTGCCAGACTTTGTGATTCACCGAGGAGTTCGCCGCCAATGGGTTGCTGTCGAGGTTCCGAAGGTCGTTCGCCAGTCAAAGTAATTGCCATCTTTAACCTTTCACCCTGCCCAGGTGAAACGGATGTTTTGATAGGGCTCGCTTTCTGTAAATTTCCCTCTTCGCTTTGCCCAAAGCGACAGAGTTTTGTTTTATAGGGCTGTAGTTTCAAGATTCGACTTGTTCATTAATAAAATAACGTCGTTCTGTAATTTCCGCATTAATTGTTGTTTTCTCTTTTTTCTTTTTCAGAAAATGGCAATCCTAAAAAATATTCAATAATAAAAACAAGCAGTAAAATCAAAACACTGCACACACTTGCATTTTCTCTATCTCTTCTAAACACGAATCATCACGTCATGCAGATTGTTTGTTTTATAACCCGTTGAAACATACGATCCGATGCCTTCTCCCAACTTTGAGTTCCCGTTATTCGAGGCTGGAGAAGAAAATGACGACCAAATTCCAGAAGAGATCTCCCGACTACTCAGACAAGAGGAAAAGTCCATTGAACCTCACAAAGAGCCGTTGGAAATGGTAAACTTGGGTTCAGAAAAAGAGAGAAAAGAAATCAGGATCGGAGCACTGCTCAGTCCAACTGCCAGAGAGGATCTGATGAAGCTTCTCAAAGAATTCCCCGATGTATTCGCTTGGTCCTATCAGGATATGCCAGGGTTGGATACCAGCATCGTGGAACATCACTTACCGTTGAGATCGGAATGTCCGCCAGTAAAGCAAAGGTTGAGACGGACTCACCCGGACATGGCCATCAAAATCAAAGAGGAGGTACAGAAACAGATCGACGCGGGTTTCCTCGCTACATCTGAATATCCTCAATGGTTAGCCAACATCGTACTCGTTCCCAAAAAGGACGGAAAGGTCAAAATGTGTGTTGATTACAGAGATCTAAACAAGGCAAGTCCAAAGGATGACTTTCCTTTACCACACATTGACATGTTGGTTGACAACACAGCAAAGTTCAAAGTTTTCTCCTTCATGGATGGATTCTCGGGCTATAACCAGATCAAAATGGCGCCGAAAGACATGGAGAAAACTTCATTCATTACCCCATGGGGTACCTTTTGTTACAAGGTAATGCCGTTCGGTTTGAAAAATGTCGGGGCAACCTATCAAAGGGCCATGACTACTCTGTTTCATGACATGATACACAAGGAAATCGAAGTGTATGTCGATGTTATGATTGCAAAATCAAAAACAGAGGGTGAGCACGTTGAACATCTGTCAAAATTGTTCGCACGTCTAAGAAAATTCAAGCTCCGCTTGAATCCTAACAAGTGCACCTTCGGTGTCCGTTCAGGGAAATTACTAGGGTTCATCGTCAGCCAGAAAGGAATTGAAGTTGATCCTGACAAGGTCAAGGCCATTCAAGAAATGCCTTCTCCGAAAACTGAAAAACAAGTTAGAGGATTCCTGGGACGTTTGAACTACATCTCCAGATTCATATTCCTTATGACCGCGACGTGTGCGCCGATTTTCAAATTACTTAAAAAGAACCAGGATTGTGTTTGGTCAGAAGATTGCCAAACCGCCTTCGACAATATCAAAGAATATCTGTTGAATCCTCTGATTCTATCACCTCCAGTGGAAGGGAGACCACTGATCATTTACCTCACAGTCCTAGAGGACTCAATGGGATGTGTGCTTGGCCAACAAGACGAAACTAAACAGAAAGAGTCTGCCATTTACTATCTAAGCAAGAAATTCACCGACTGCGAGACTCGGTACACAATGCTTGAGAAAACTTGTTGCGCTTTGGCTTGGGCAGCCAAACGTCTTCGCCAGTACATGATTCGTCATACTACTTGGTTGGTCTCCGAAATGGATCCAATCAAGTACGTTTTCGAAAAACCTGCTCTCACGGGAAGGATTGCCCGTTGGCAGATGTTACTATCAGAATATGACATAGAGTACCATGCTCAGAAAGCCGTTAAGGGAAGTATTTTAGCCGATCATTTGGCTCATCAACCGATTGACGATCAAGAATCAATCGGGTTTGACTTCCCAGACGAAGATGTCATGTATCTAAAGATGAAAGATTGCGATGAACCGCTACCCAGTGAAGGGCCAGAACCAGGTTCCCAGTGGGGACTTATCTTTGACGGAGCAGTCAATCATTATGGAAACGGAATTGGGGCAATCATTGTTACCCCTCAGGGTTCCCACATTCCTTTCACTGCTAGAGTTACGTTCAAATGTACGAACAACGAGGCCGAATACGAAGCTTGTATTATGGGTCTCGAAGAAGCGATTGATTTAAGGATCAAAAACTTGGACGTATACGGCGATTTAGCCTTGGTTATTAACCAGATAAAAGGAGATTGGAACACATACCAATCAGGATTGATTCCTTACAAAGACTATGCAAGAAGGTTGTTACCCTTCTTCAATAGAGTCGACTTTCATCACATCCCTCGTGATGAGAATCACATGGCTGATGCATTAGCCACTCTCTCTTCCATGATTAGTGTAGGTCGATGGAATGACATACCTAAGATCGACATCATGCGCCTTGAACGACCCGCTTACATCTTCGCGATTGAAGCAGTCATAGACGACAGACCTTGGTATCACGATATCAAATGCTTCCTTCAGAAACAAGAGTACCCATCTGGGGCACTCAGAAAAGACAGGAAAACCCTCAGAAGATTGGCTAGAAACTTTTTCCTGAGCGGTGACACTCTTTATAAGAGAAATTTTGACATGGTCTTGCTCCGATGCGTCGACAGACCAGAAGCAGGCATGCTCGTGAAAGAAATTCATGAAGGATCCTTTGGCACTCATGCCAACGGACACACAATGGCGAGAAAAATTCTCAGGGCCGGGTATTATTGGTTGACCATGGAATCCGACTGCTACAAGTACATGAGGAGGTGTCACAAGTGTCAGATATACTCTGACAAAATTCATGTACCGCCATCACATCTCAAAGTTCTTTCTTCCCCGTGGCCTTTTTCCATATGGGGAATCGACATGATTGGTATGATTGAGCCCAAGGCTTCAAACGGACATCGGTTCATTCTGGTAGCCATTGACTATTTCACCAAGTGGGTCGAAGCAGCGTCATTCGCCAATGTAACCCGACAAGTGGTGGTCCGATTTATCAAAAACAATATCATCTGCCGTTATGGTGTTCCAAGCGAGGTCATTACTGATAATGGATCTAACTTGAACAATAAGATGATGAAAGAGTTGTGTGCAGAGTTCAAGATCGAACACCATAACTCATCTCCCTACCGACCCAAGATGAACGGAGCGGTAGAAGCGGCTAACAAGAACATCAAGAAGATCGTTCAAAAGATGGTTGTAACCTATAAAGATTGGCACGAAATGCTACCCTTTGCTCTTCACGGTTATCGAACATCTGTCCGCACTTCAACAGGGGCAGCCCCTTTCTCTCTAGTATATGGCATGGAGGCAGTGATCCCCATAGAAGTAGAGATCCCGTCAATTCGAGTATTGATGGAAGCTAAGCTCACCGAAACTGAATGGTGTCAAAGTCGACACGACGAACTGAACCTGATCGAAGAGAAGCGAATCACGGCACTATGCCACAGTCAGTTGTATCAACAGAGAATGAAAAGGGCGTTCGACAAAAAGGTCCGATCTCGTATTTTCAGAAAAGGAGACCTCGTGCTCAAGAAGATACAATCATTTCTCACTGACTCTCGGGGCCAATGGACCCCAAATTATGATGGCCCCTATGTGGTCACGAAAGCTTTCTCAGGCGGCGCCTTGAGACTTGCAACCATGGACGGAGAGGAATTTGCCTACCCCACAAATGTTGATGTAGTCAAGAAATACTTCGCCTAAAACTAAAAAAAAAAAAAAAAACTTCTCGGTGGATTGAAAACCCGAAAGGGCGGTCCAGGCAAAAGTTAGAGACATGAAAAAAATCATCCTGATGGATTGGAAATCTCATAGTACAATACAGGCAAAAGTTAGGGATAATGGCAAGTAACTATGTTCAACAGAGGCAAGTCCCTCAGCAGCAGTTACATCATCCATCGGAGGAAAACTCCAGTCAAAGGTCATCTTCGACGGAAGCTCAGGATGTCCCGAACTCAAAGTTGGTAGAAGGATAGTGGTCGTTATGTTTCAACGTAGCCCTTTTCCCTGTAAATTACCATTTTCTAACTTTGTATATACTCTTTGGAATCACGCGTTTGGCTGATCTCCATCTTATCAATAAAATTTGAGCCCTTGTGCTTTTGTTTGTAACTTTTTACTTGTTTTAGCTTTACAGAACGACGTTGTTTAAACTTAATCAGCGATTCTTGAAATAAAACAAAAATAAATTTACTTGTTAAAATTTTTCTGCTTTTAAATTAAAGATGGCATTTCTTTTGACTGTTGAACATCAGAAGAACGTCGATCGCTTCTCCCGAAGTAAGCGAACTTCAAAGTGCAGAATCAAAGTACTCCTTCTAAACCAGTTCGCCTGAATGAAGGGATCAACTGTGTCAGAGACCTTATTTCGTCTGACATCCTCGGACGAGTTCTCATCTCCTAAGCCCGATCAACATAGCTCCCAACGGGACTATCTCTCCTAAGCAAGGTGGAATTGCTATTTTGAATCAACGGTACTTCTTCGCCCCGCGATGGCCGAGTATCCAATTGTGTTCATCCATTAGTCTGTATGTCGCGTTTGTTTTGTCAGCATATACATACGTACTTCATGCATTTTTTATTTGCATTTACATTTCATATTGCATCACTATCACTCTAGTCGGTCTTGTCCCCTAGTGGTAGAAGTCCTCTCAATCGAGTTTGTCAGTCCTTTCCTCGTCAGGAGGTGTTGCGTCTGCACAATCTCGCCACCAGTGTATCTTTAGATCAGAGTCGGCACTTGGCCACTTTGATAATTTGAACCTCTGAAAGATCAGAGAACCTTCAAGAGATGTCACTCTTCGCCATAGAAGATGATATCCTTGCTTTCCCGGATTAAGGAAAATCCACAGAGAAAGCCTCGTGATCAGAGATTCGGCAGCACGCCAGTTTTGCCCCGAAAAGGTCATCGGCACCTCAAAATTGGACCCCATCATATGGCGTTTCTCCGGGAAGATCCCGAGAAAAGTATCATGAGAGATCCCAAACGAAAACAGTCTCTCAAGAGACTCGCTTTCCCCAGTAGAATCGACAAATGGCGTCTCCAAAACAGAGAAGTTTGTGTACCTCTACAATTCAGACGAATGGGTTCCCCAGCAAGTCTGACATCAAATCTTTTCCCACTCAAATGACGTCTCCCCAGGAAAATTCGGCGATAAGTTTGAGGGAAAACCGCTACACATAGCGTCCCTTGTCAATAAAGTTTATTGACAAAAGAAACTAAGACCAGTTCCTTGGTAGGAAACCAGGATCGAGGGGAAGTTTATTTCAAAAGAAACTAAGACCAGTTCCTTGGTAGGAAACCAGGATCGAGGGGAAGTTTAAATCAGAAACTAAGACCAGTTCCTTGGTAGGAAACCAGGATCGAGGGGAAGTTTATTTCAAAAGAAACTAAGACCAGTTCCTTGGTAAGAAACCAAGAACGAGGGGAAGTTCATTTCAGAGACTGAGACCAGTTCTTGGTAGGAAACCAGGATCGAGGGGAAGTTTACAAAAGAGACTGAGACCAGTTCTTGGTAGGAGACCAGGATCGAGGGGAAGTTTACCTTTTCTAAGCATCATTGCTTAGCTAAAGAAGATGAATGCGTAAGCTACCATTCATAATCACCATCAAAATTTTGGGTATTCCGATATTTAATCCTCTTGCACCCCGAATGCCCGAATCCCTTCGTCATTCACACCTTCGGGTCCAAAAAGATTAAATAGGGGCATCTGTAATACCCCAAATTTTGACCACTAAGATTTCCCATCATTGTGCAAATCATCAGGACAATATGGATGTACCTTTGTACCTCATTAGTCTCCCCAAAGATGGGTGAGCATCCACTACAATCAAAATTAGGGTTTCAAGCCCTCTCTGAGTGCTTAGACAAAGGATCAATCAAGAAATGACATGATCTTCAACGTGTCTAATCTCTTAAACATCCACAATGGATTAAAAAGGACTCCCACTTCAAGGATTAAGCACAAGGTTGCTCCCTTCTAGGTGGATCAAGTCTCAAGATCGACAGTGTCACCAAATTAGGGTTTTGATCGACCAGGGCCTCCAGATGGAAATTTTCATCTGGGAACAAGGCAATGATCCAAAACATGACCTAATATACTTCATGGAACCTCATGAACCCATGCATCAAGTCAATTTTGCCTCAGGGGATGCATTCATCAAAAATCAGGAATTAGGGTTTCTTGACCTAATTCACCCCTAAGTTGACTTTTGGGACAAACCATGAGCCAAGACCTCAAGAGATGATTTGAGGGTCTCTAATATACCATATTGATCCATTTGGAACAATGGATTAATCCAAGAAGCTTAGGCAACAAGTCTCAATTTCATCTGCACCACAATTAGGGTTTTAAGGGAAAAGTCAACTGTAACTTTGACTTTTGACCAGGACATGCTCCCAAACCCTAATACATGATTGAATATACCCTATGACACCCATGGAACATGTCCATCAAGTTTGATTTAGGTCAAGGACATGATTTCCTGAAGAATTGCACAGTTTGGAATTCATCTGATAAAAAGTCAACCGTGCACAAAAGTCAACTTTGACTTTTTGAGATTTTTCACCAAAATGGATTTTTAACCCTAAAATGATGTTAATGTATGATTTGAATCATCATTCATCAAGAAAAATCAAGAAAAGTGAGATAACTTGTAAAAGGGGTAACCATAAAACTTAGAAATTTTTCTAAGTTAAAAATAAAGTGGCAAGGGTACCAACTTTGAAGGACCATAACTCCTAAACCACAAGGCCATTTTTTCTCATCCAAAGATGGATTTGTAGCCCTCATTATCACCTACAAAAACTTCAACTACAAGTCATTCCAATTCATTAAGGATTTTGAGTTATGGAGTGATCAAAGTGGCTGAAAAGTGAAAATGTCATTTTTTCCAACACTTAGTGAAATTTTCACTAAGTCAGATTCTGCCTCACTTTTTGCCAAATGTAGGGGGATTTTTCACTTGGAATCAAAAGAGATAAAAACCAAACTTGTTCAAACAGTTGTTGTATCATGTAAGAGCTTTCCAAAATGGCCAAGAACATTGCCAAATTCAACCTACACCATGAGATACAACATTGCCAAGTTGCCTTGCTGAAATCTGTCAAGGCAAGGCAGAATTTGCAACTTTGGTCAATTTGCCAAAATCAGCCAAATTCAATTGCTCCTATCCACTTGGACACCTCAGAGGATTGAATCTAAAGGGGACAATCACTGAGCCAAGCCTCCAAAGTCCATGGAACAAGAAATAACATGTTGAACCTAGAATGGCCAAAATAGGGACAAGACTTCAAATTTGGAATGAGGCATTCAATGGAACCATCAAGGTGGCATGGACTGAGCCATTCTCATCTGAAATCAGTCAAGACTTATCCAAGACCAAGGGAACCAAAGCTCTGTGCCCTAACCTCTAGTCAATGGCTAGAGGAGACTTGGATTTTCATTTGCCAACATTGGCCAAACCTACTTACCAGCTGCCATGCACTATTCCTTGCAAAACAAACTTGCTCTACTATAAATAGAGTTCAATTGTGGTCAGTTTGAGTACACCAAAGCCATCTAACAGATGTTTTCCTCAAAATCTCTTCTTTCACTCCAATTTTGCCTTCTAAGGCAAGTCACTATCGGGTTTTGAGTTTGAGAGCAATTCCAATCAAACCAATCACTCACACACCTCACATACATCACATATGAACTGATCAAACACTTAGATTACTTCTGAAACATCAATTTCACAAAATCACCAGCTGGTTGCTCAAGGTTTTAACCAAAGTACAGCTGAGGTGCCACAAAATGATCCAGCCAATTTCAATCAAGTCCAACCATCCAAACACAATCCATAGGGTGTAGGGAAGCTGTTCAGATCATCACCACTCATCTGTAACACCTCCAAATCAAAAATCACTTTGAACTTGCTGTCACGACTTGGAGGTAAGCACATACTTGGTCATCTCTCAATCTATGCATATTTCCTCGCACAATAATTTGGCCATATGTTCATAATCATGCATGGAATGTTTTCCCTCAATTAATTGCATTGTTTGAATCGTGTATCAAAAATCCTAGCCTTCATGCAGAAATTAGGGTTCTTGAGGTCTCTTCGTGATTTCTTGTTGTATGTTTAATTTAAATGAAATTAAAGTACATATACATGATCGTGAGATTGAGACGAGCATAATGATATGTGGATTGCATGATATGATTACGTATTCATGGAGATTGGATAGAAAATGCAAATCTGAGAAACCAAGAACACGCGCGTGTTCTTCAGCTTGTTCTTGGCGCCGTTTTTCCCAATTTGAATATTTGAATTTTGTGATTTTGTTTAATTGATTCAAAAATTAATTTCTCTCTGAGTTTTAATGATTTTGAGTTGATTCTTTTTTTAATAATTCACAAAAATGTTAAAATATTTTATTTTCCCAAAAAAATCCCAAAAATATTATTTATTTCATATAATTGATATTTTTGTAAAGAATTAATATTTTGATTGTTTTTGGCATTTTAAATATTTTTTCTACATTGATTTTGCAACTTTTAATGCTTTCTAATTATTTTGTAGGTCAATACTTAATTTTTGAAGCATTAATCCAAGATCACAATTTGTTTTCCATGTGTTAAACAATTTTTGATCATTTTAATTGAATTTTTATTCAATTAAGTACATTTTGAAAACAAATTAGGGTTTTGGATTAATTTAACCCTCATAAATCATTTTCAAAACTCTTGGGCCTCTTGAGAGAGTGTAAGACCCATCCCCCCTTGTACAAAAACTTTTTGGGCCTCACTCATTGTATAAGTCCCTCTGTACAAGTAAACGGCGCGATCGTCGCCTGTTTAAAAATAAAAATCATCTGGGCCTCTCCTTGAGCTATAAGACCCATTCAAAACACTTTGGGCCTCTATTAGAGTGTAAGACCCAATCCCCCTTTTAACCAAAACATTTTGGGCCTCACTTATTGTATAAGTCCCTCTGCGTTAAAAGAAAACCTCGGCGCGATCGCCATTTTTAAACGAAAAATCATTTGGGCCTACCCTCGTGTTATAAGCCCCACTCTTTTCTTTAAACCTTTTTGGGCCTCTTGAGAGAGTGTAAGACCCATCCCTTTGTACAGAAAACCATTTTGGGCCTCAGTCACTTGTATAAGTCCCGCTGTACAAAGTCAAATAGTGCGCTCACTGATAAAACCCTGGGCCTCTCCTTGAGCTGTAAGCCCCAAATCTTTCTTTTTCAAAGCACTTTCTCCTTTGATTTTGAATATACTGTTGTTTTCAATCTTTCTTTGTTGAACAACTAACCAAACAGCATGGAAGCACTCCAATCGAGTAAGTGGTTATCGCTTTTGTTTACTGCTTTCATATTATAAACTGTATTGTGGGGCTGCTCACTGTAAGTCTCCTTTCATAAACTCATATCTACTGTGTAATAATAGTATAGATATTTCGAGTTTCCCCGGCAACTACGTCTAGAACTAGGTGACGCCGTTTCATTTATTCGTAGAAATAGACGCCTAGATCCCTAATAGGAGCACCAGATACAGTCTTCTCTTCGGCTGTCCTCCTTAGGAATCGTCAAGAAGCTCTACTCCCCAAGATGAATGTATTCTCCGTGAATGGCATCTTTGAGTTTCTTCCAAATTCTCGAACTTTCCTGACTTGATCTATTCCTTGTGGATAGCTTGCCTTGAATGTCTCGGGGTTTGGGTCCCCCCTACGGTCATAATCTTGGACCTTAACTAAGGAACCCTCTTTAAAAGCTAAAAGTCGCTGGATAGTAAACCTCGCACGTTTACCAGTGGTTTTTATCTTTAAAAGAGTTATCTCTCCTAATGGAAAGGAGATGATAGACCCACGGGCTTCTTAAAAGCATCGGCCTCCTCTTGGGCATTATTCAAGGACACTACGGCTTCTTAGAAGTGTTCACAGCCTCCTCTTAGGCTTCGTATAATGATCTCTTCCTCCGGGAATGATAGCCTCCTCTTGGGCTTCGTACAAGGACCTGTCGGCTTCTTAAAAGTTTCCAGCCTCCTCTTGGGCTTCGTACAAATTGTCCCGACGACCTCCTAGAGGTATAGGAACAGAACCTAGTCATCCTCATAGAACAGTCCTTTCGTAGAGTCTACTACTGTTTCTCAAAGCATAGTACAAAAGATAAAACTCTAGACTTAGACAGTCTAACTTCCTTGAGTCTCAAAGACATTCTCAAGTGACCCCCTTCGTTAAATAGGAAGGAAACCCGCAGACTCGGACAGTCTCAATACCCTTTGGATTTCCCATTTTCTCAAAGCGAAGAAAATATCCCTGATCCTCAGATCAAATCCCTGAGTACAGTGTTGCTCATATAAGAACTGATTTTCTCTTTTAAAATCAGTATATTGGATCTGTCACTCAACTGAAACAAACCTTTAGCCTCCATCTCGGGCTTCGTACGAGATACAAAAAACACTTTCTTGTTGAGTATAAAAGATTTTCCTGTTGGGTCAACCCTTTTTGCCTCTCTCTCGGGCTTTGTACGAGACACACAAAGACTCCCTCGTTGAGTCAAACAAACAATAGCCTCTATCTCGGGCTTCGTACGAGACACAAAGACTCTATCGTCGGGTCAAAAAAATTTAGCCTCTCTCTCGGGCTTTGTACGAGACACAAAATAGCCTCCTCTTAGGCTTTGTATAATGATTTTCCTAGCGGAAATTAGCCTCCTCTTAGGCTTTTGTATAAGAAAACCACTGGTTGATCCAATCAACCTTTTAGCATCAAAACTGTGCCTCGTTCACAGTACACAAACATCAACAACTCCTTTCCCTTCATCTAATCGCTGTAAGCGGTGAGCCTCTGGATCATCTACATCCATGCCACTGTCCTTTTTTTAGCATGAGAAATTCCTAAGGAAAGATGGCATTGCTCTACACTGAGTTAAAGTCTTCTCCTTCAGGTCAAAACCCTTTCTTCGGAAATTATGGCATTGCTCGGATCCGCGTATCCCAGTTAAAGTAATTCTCCTTCTCCCTCTTTAGAGATGACAAATTCTCTCTAAAGTCGAGGTCTTTCAGCTTCACGTCTTGGGCTTTGAACAAGACACAAATAGACCTTTCAGCTTCACATCTTGGGCTTTGAACAAGATACAAACCACCTTTCGCTTCACGTCTTGGGCTTTGAACAAGACACCAAAAACCAATTTCCTCCCATAGAATAGGAGGAACTACGAACGCTCTGATTTCCCTGTTTCGGTAAACGGGAATACGTAGGCATAAGATCGAAAGAAAAGATCTTAGCGAGCGCAATCAACAAAAAACCCAAATCCCATATCTCCATCAATCAAAAGCAGTAATTCAAAAGCATCAGTCCTAACATCATAATCCTTGTTCCCCGCCAGAAACCTTCTGCCCAGGTAAAAAAAAAAGAAAACAGTATTGGCGAAAATACAAATAACCAGTACAAAGGCCCCCCACATTGATAGCATTCGTAACCTAACAGACCGCTGTTTAAACTCAGTATGCAAAGCAGGGTTAATTGGAGACATCTATTTCCCTTCCTTATTCAGCTCACAATAGGATAAAAAATGAATCGACCTGTAGTCAAAGCTCAAACCGCAGAGAGCGACCAGCGCTTAAGAACCGCGTCCAAAATCGCTCGCTACAAGATCAAAGGAACAAGAAATCGTCGTCACAATTAAAAAAAAAAACTCATAAAACCTTCAACTAATTTGTTTTCTTCTAACAAAACAGTTATTCTTCTAATTGTGGATATAATCTAATTCACTTTGCTAATTCTTTTATAATAGTTTTTTTTCATTCACTTCTTATGTTCTTAAAAACTCACACTTATTTATTTATTTATTTAGTTTTAAGCAAATTTATTAAATACATACAATGGGTAAGAACATCAAAATGTATTTTTTTAAAGAACACAAACAAAAAGAATAACACATTACTTTTGCTGAAATCACGGTAGCTTTAATCTGTATTCAGACCGTTTAATTGGTTATGCAATAATATAATTAATGCAATTTTCACTTCTTTTATTGTTGACTATATGCAGTTTTCACTTTAAAACGACACATTAGAGCAACTTTAGATAAATAAAAGGAATAAAAGGAAAATTTTATAGATACGATTAGAGCAATTTCAGTGATATTTTCAACAACAAAAAAGTTAAGTTAGATATTATAATTAACAAATCTTATATCATACGTAAAGTCAATTCTAAGATTTTCTAGGACATACATAAATAGATGATGCATCCTCTAAGAAAATGAAGAACCAAAAGTCCTTATTTATAGCAACAATAAGCCCTCGTGTTATTGACTTGCCAACGAAACTTAAAGTGTAATTAAATGTATTAGAAATGGTGAGACATCTAATTAATTCAGTTTGTTCACCAATCACACCAAACAAGTAAAATTTTAACATTAATCGATAGGCCTATTGACCAAAAAACATGACAAGTTTCAAGTTCAGTTAAGGTCTAAATTACACTTTAATTCTAATTCCTTAGGTTTTTTCCCTTCCATTTTATTCATTTATTATATAAATAAATTTAGACATTTTATTTTATATGCGTTTTTCATTTGAGAATATATTTCCTATTTGTCATTACGTTTTAGTATTTAGATGTCTGACTCAAAAAAAGGAAAATACAACATATAGAAAATACTACAGGGCTTAAAAATAATGTGGATAGAAAGTTTAACTTTGTTTAAATTGTAAAGGAATTGAAAGATCAAGGTTATATGAATTCTAGTTCATCGTTTCAATATGTATCGGTTAGAAATATTTTAAATTTGTTTTTTTTTTTTTCTTACTCTTAGAGCGTGGTAAAATATAGTTAAATATTTATTTTTAAGAATATGAAAGTATTGAGAATCGTGTGATGTTTGAAACAAGAGTTTGTGTGCTTTAATCATTTTCATATAGATTCTAATCATTAAACAACTATTTTAGTTTTTTCTCTAATTTTAAAATTTCAATATTTTACATTTTTGTATTTTGATTGCATTACTTACTTTTATGTGCTGCTTTTTTCTACAAAGATAAGAATTTATGATATGTTTTTGTTATGAAATTAAGCAAAATGATATAGAGACAAAAGAAGAAAAAAAAAGAAGAAAAGTGATATTATATTATTAACCTCAAGTTGTTTTAGTATTGCAACATGAACCATATTTATAATATATGATCAATAAACAACCATTTTTTTTGTAAGCAAGGAATTCATTCAAAGAGCACTAGGGGACTCTAACCCGATTACAAAGACGGAGAAAACCCAAAACCAACAAAGGAGAGATTACACCAAATGAAACTTAATCGAGAAAATGCAAAGGATCTTTGCAAAACTCATAAAAATTACATTTGGATTGAGTAATGTCTCCAATAGAAGACTATCTCCACACCAAAATTTTGATGTTCCAAATTAGATCAGAAACGTTGCAGCCTTCATCTCTGAAAATCATTTCGTTCCTCAATCTCCAAATACTCCAACAAACTACAAACCAAATCAACCCAACCTTCTCTTTTCTAACCTTCTTCCTTTTAAAGAAGTCATCCCAAAGCAAAAAATGGCTACAAACATCAGCACAAACAAAATCCTACAGCCCTATCCACTCGGAAACGGCTCGCCTAACCTTCTTCGCAAAAGTACAAAGAAAGAACATATGGTATATAGATTTTGATTCATCTATACAAAGGATACACGAGATCTGATCAAGCTGCAAAATACCTCTACGCCCCAGGTTATCTCTGGAAGGGAGTTTATTTAAAAAACACCTCTAATCGAAAGCCTTAATCCTAAACGGAATCGCGGCTTTCCACAACATCTCAAAACAAGTTTGTGACACATTGCCTATACCTGCAGAAACCGAACCAGAACACAACAATTCGTAACCCGACTTTGCCAAATAACCGACGAACTCATCACTCTTCCAAACCATGTCATCCACCGCATCTAACACCAGCGAAACCGAGGATAATAAGGCCTTCAACTCCCGCCGTTTGATCAACACATCAGGAGCAGAATTATCAGAAATCTCAAATTCTCCCCAAATACACCTCCCACACTGCCATATGCCCATATCTGCCACCGATACACACTTAACAGAGCTAGCACTGAACAAATCAGCAAAAATATCTTGCAGGCGCGCTCCTCCTATCCACTCCACAGACCAAAAAGGAATAGTTGAACCTCTCCCAAAAATAAACCGACAATTCTTAATAAAAAGACCGGACATAGTTCTATTTTCCAGAGAGTAAATATCTTTCCACCAAGTAGAGCAAGTTCTAGGATGAAACCTGTTGTTCGAAACCGAAAAATGATTATGCAAATCGTCGTATCTAGCGCTGAGAATATCAACCATTAACTTAAGGAATACACAAAGGTTAGGAAATTAACTCATAGGAGTTAAGGAATATAAAAAGTTGGGTAAATAAACATCCACATCTATTTACTATTATACATAAAATCCCCCTTGGATGTTCATTAAAGATATGCCTCGTTAAAACCTTACTAAAAAAACCCAGTGGGAAAAAAATCTAGTGAAGGAAAAATAGTACAATATCCTTTTAAAGTAAATTCATTTCTCCCCTTCAGATGAACGATCATTTCTTTGACGATGAAGACTGATCGCAACTTTATGAGTCTAACGGGGTTACTAACTGCAAGCGCACAGTCTATCGCGTAGTTTTAAAAAGATATCGATCCCACAAGGACTGATAATCAAACTAGTGCTATCGAATTATTACTATGTTTAGCTAAGGTTAATTGTTCTAAGGGAAATAAGGGCGACATAAATTGAATCTAAGAATGCTAAACTTTTAATAAGAATAATTCAATAACGAGATATCAGTATGTAACGCATTAATCGTCGGGAATTTAGTAAGTCATCGGTGTAGGTTTAAGTGCCAAATTACTTTTCAGTAGAAATACTCATTTAAAAGACCTTATCTCACACTCTCGTGTTTATTGATTCAGACTATACCGTTAAATCAAAATGAGCGCTCTCGCTGTATCATTTTCATTTAAAAATACTTTTTGAAAATGAATAAGTCCTAATCGATTCTAAAGTGTTTCCGCTGTATTTAAAATCAATGCCTAGTTTCAGCTATCTGGTTAAACTCTCAAACTCTCGTTTATCTTGACCTTAACCTTAAATGCCTTTTTACTTTCGTAAGAAAAACCAATCGATTAGAAATAAGAAACCAAAGCCTAAAAAACTAATTTGTAAAAGTTAACACCGATTATTACTTAATTCCATCTGATTAAATTGTTTACATACTGATACCAATTAATCTAGCCAGACATGGTTGTAAGGGAAAACATGCTAACACAATATAAATTACTAGTACTCATCATGCTACAATAAACGATAAATAAAAGCATATAATTAAAACCTGGAATTAAAATTAACTGGTAAACGAATTCTTGCTACAGACTTGAAGTGATCCGGCAAAGCTTGATTCAACGAGGAAGTAAAGAAACTGGAAGTGCAGAAGAAAATAAAAACTGTTTGATTTAAAAAATGTAGGAAAAAAAACTAATTCACTCAAAGCTCTCTTGAAAATTCACCGGACCCTCTCAAAGGAGGGCTTCAGTTCAATTTATATCAGTCGTCTTTGGCAGTTAAGAATAACGTGTGAGTCGTGTGGAAATCACTTGAGAAAATTACGCATGGAAGTTGAAACCCTAGAGAAAGTAGGAAAGGTGGTGCAATTATTTTTCTCTTCCCAGAAAATAGGTGGCTCGCGCCACCTCTTCATTCTCATCACATGTGGCTTGCGCCACTTTAGTCTTTGGTGGTGGGCGCCACCCACAATGTGGCTTGTGCCATATGTGTGGTGGTGGGCCCACCCTTTATATTTTTTTTTCTTTTTTTCTTTCCTTTCCATTTCTTTCCTTCTCATTTCTTTTCTTCTCATTTCCTTCAATAAATCTTTATTTTCCGTTAAATTCCGGTTCGACTCGAGTGCCTGAAAATATAAACAAACGTGGGTAAAATAGAACATAAATCGGGTAAAAACAAATAAAATATAATATAAATTCATGCATATCAAGTCAAATACACGATATAATTTCGCGTTATCAAAGACCAATCTTTTGTACTAGTTGATTAAAAGTTCTACTTGGGAGTGACTTTGTGAAAAGGTTTCATGTAATGCTAAAAGTTCTGCATGATTAGATGATGTTGCTGCTATGGTTTGTTTTACTGATCTCCATGAAATAGTTGTACCCCCACATGTAAACAAATAACCTGTTTGTGATATACCATTATTAGTATCTGACAAGTAACATGCATCTGCATAACCTGTTAATTCGAATCTGGATACTTTGGTTTAAAGCAAAACCATGTCTATCGTACCTCTAAGGTAACGAAGTTTATGTTTGACTCTGTTCCAATGTCTTCGTGTAGGTGAAAAACTGTATCTTACTAATAGATTAACAACAAATAATATATCACGACGTGTATAATTAGCAAGGTACATTAGTACTACAATTGTACTGAGATATGGTACTTCAGGACCAAGCAATTCTTCATCCTTTTCTCGAGGTCTAAAAGGATCTTTCTCCACATCTAATGATCTAACAACCATTGGAGTAGACAATGGGTGACATTTGTCCATATAGAAGCGTTTTAACACCTTTTCTATATAGCCTTCTTGATGTACAAATATTCCTTGGTCCAAATGTTCAATTTGAAAACCTAGACATAATTTTGTCTTTCGTAGGTCCTTCATCTCAAACTCTTTCTTTAAACAATTCATAGCTTTTGGAAGCTCTTCAGGAGTTCCAACAATATTTATGTCATCCACATAGATAACTATTATTGCAAATTTTTTTCCTGATCTTTTTATAAAAATACAAGGACAAATGGAGTTATTTGTATATCCCTCTCTAAGAAAATATTCACTGAGACGATTATACCACATGCGTCCAGATTGTTTCAGCCCATAGAGAGACTTGTTCAATCTTATATAATAGCTTTCTCGAGATCCAAAATTATGTGCATCTGTTATATTGAACCCTTCAGGGAGTTTCATGTAAATTTCACTATCAAGTGAGCCATACAGATAAGTTGTTACAACATCCATCATGTGCAAATTATGTCCTTCATGTGCTACAAGGCTTATTAGATATCAAAAAGTGCTTGCATCCATTACAGGTGAATATGTCTCATCAAAATCAATTCTAGATCTTTGCAAAATTCCGTGAGCAACAAGTCGAACTTTGTATCTCACAGTTTTTTCCATTTATTTTTCGTACAAAACCCCATTTGTATCCAAATTGCTTCACACCTTGAGGTGTTCGAACTACAGGTCCAAAAACTTATCCTTTGTAGAGTGAGTTTAATTCTGCTTCAATTGCATCTTTCCATTTTGGCCAGTCCCCACTTTGTCTACTGTTGAAAGTGTTTTTCGATGAGTAACAATTTTATCGTCTCCACAAGGATTGTAGTGATATCAGTTGTCGTTCTATAGTTTCAAGAGTTTTAAGTAGGATTTTCAAAGATGTTTGTTTTGGATCATAAGTTTTTCAAAAGTTTAGTAGCGAAGATTAAATTCTAAAAGATGCTTGTTTAACAAAGCATATCAAAGATAGATTTCATCAACCTAAATTGTATATATTTTATTAATCAAACATGTGAATTTGTTTATGATTAATATAATCAAGTATCCTCTCAATATCGTCTATGTCTAGAGCGGTGTCGTGAGTATTATTATATCATTCATTAGATGATGTCTCATGCTAACAACAAATACAATAATCTTTAAGATCAACACAAAGCAAATATCAACTCACAAATCTATGTCTAGAGTTTGTTTATAGATAGATGAATATATTAGATCAAGTTTTGTAAAATCTATGTCTAGAGTGATACAAATCATAAATAGATCTTTAAGAACAAAAACATTCACCATATATTAATCATCAGCTTGTTCACATACAAAGAGATCAAAAGAAATACATACAAGCTAAGGTAAACTACATCTACCTTTGATACAAAGGATTTAGCTACACATCACCATGGTAGCTTGCTTCACAAGGAAAGATAGAAGATGAATGTGCATCCACGATGAAGAATTGATCTAGGATGCGAATCCAGCTTCTACTTGTAAAATATCACTTCTTGATGAAGAAATGAAGAACTTAGGGTTTTTCTATCTAAGCCAATGTTTCTATTTCATAAAAATGAGGTTTTGATCCCCAAAAAGCAAGAAAACTACATAAATATCTTTATAAAATTTGTCTCGCTCGCACAGCGAACTTCACTTTTAGGCGCATGAAGTGCCTCTGAACAGTTAAACTGCCCTTGAGGATTCTTTGACTTTGCACTGCGAACTCATGTTCGCACTACGAACTTCTTCGCCCAGGCCTCGCACTGTGTTCAGCGAGGCGTTTTGCTACTGCCATGAATAGTGCTTTGATTCGTTGGCCTTCGCCTTGAGCTCGCACTACGAACTTGCCTTGACTTTGCTTCTGGCTCGCACTGCGAGCTTGCTGAATCTTCTTCTTTTCTTTGGCTTTTTTTTTCATTATTTTGTGTCTTTTTTCTTTGATATTAAAGCCTAATGCCTACACAATAACCCACAAATCAAGGAATCCAAAGGTACATGTAATTTTATTGAAGATTCACACAAGAACATTGAATAAATCAATTAAAACATAAGTAAAGAGTTGAAAAATACCAAAGTAATGGTTCAAATTAAGACATATATTTGGCATTCAACATCTACAAATTTTGATAGACGTTGGTTCCGGATCCTCTTTGTCACTTATCTTATTTAGCACTATATTGTATGCAAAAACATCATCAATGCCGACTTCGTGTCGGTTCCATTGTGTTCCATTTTGGACATAATTTATCAAGATCTCTTTATTTTCATGAGTGTCATGTACCTGATCAATATCTTCTAGATATAAAATGTTTATTATGTCTGAAGATTCTTTTATATTTTCTATATCCTCACTTGGGCCATCTTTATTCTTAAATCCGTTTCTTGTTTGAGGATTTTTATCTTTGGAACCGATCGGTCTGCCACGCTTCAAGCATGGTTGAGAGTCATTGGATTGTCCAACAGGGATATCAATTTTATTAGAGCATTTTTAGCATGTATATATGATTTAGTCGCACCTTTTGGATCATTAAATGCATTTGGTAATTGATTTGCTAAGTTTTGCAGCTGAATAATCTTTTGAACTTCTAGTTCACATTGTTTTGTTCGAGGTCAAGATGAGACAGTGATAATTCATTCCAACTAATCTATTTTTCCAGCTTCTTATTATCTCCCCTTAATGCTGGAAATTTTGATTCATCAAAATGACAATCATCCAATCGAGCAGTGAATAAATCTTTTATTGTTAGTTCAAGGTACTCTATAATAGATGAAGAGTCATATCCAACATATATTCTCATCTTCCTTTGAGGACCCGTCTTATTGCGCTGTGGTAGAGAAATTTGAACATACATCGCACATCCAAAAATTCTTAGATGAGAAATATTAGGTTCTTTACCAAAAAGTAATTGTAAAGGGGAAGAGGTGTGGTAACTCGTTGGACTGATGCAAATTAATGTGGCAACATGCAAAATTTCATGTCCCCAAGTAGAAATTGGGAGTTTGCACTTAATAATAAGTGGTATTGGAATTAATTTTATACGTTTAATAAATGATTCTTCAAGTCCATTTTGTGATTGAACATGTGTTACTGGATGTTTAATGTTAATTCCAATAGACATACAATACTCATTAAATGCTTGAGATGAAATATCTAAATGATCCACATGAAGGGTGTATTTGCCTAAAAATATCACCATGTATACGCTCTAAAAAACTGATAGATTCATTTCTAGTTTTTGTTGGTGATGGCCAAATTATCAACTTCCTTTGCAAGCAAGAGCTTCATGAGAACTTATTTGATTGAATAATTTCCATACTCATTAATTTATGACAGCATGAATTTTAACTTATCTTTTGCATCATTATATAATCGGGATAGCCCAACCGGTCATGCCAAATTAGAAATTTATCATTATTTGTAAACTTCTGGTTTACAATTGTATGTGCTTCAATTGTAATAATATAAGTGTAGTACAAGCCAGAGGAGAAAGTTGGTAGCTTTTCCATTATACATTTTGTGTCTGAATTGTGTTTTGTAATACAAAGATATTTAATACCTCCATCATCTCGTGTTTCAATATGGTATCCATTTAGGAAAATATCTTTGAAACTTAATAAATTCTTATGAGACTTAGAGAAATATAATACATTATCAATGTGTAATAGTGTTCCTCCACATAACAACACATTGGATCTTTTTGAGCCTTCAATAGAGAGCTCAATATATATACCAAAATATTTTAAGCCAAATTTGATGAACGCTCAATATCACATTAAGATGCATTACATTTGTGATTCGAAAGTAAAATAATTTCCCTTAGTCAGTGGCATCAAAATCTTCAACCATGATACTTAGAGGAGACAAAAAATTCATGTAATATCTATTGGAAGCAAAAAGAAGCTCTAAATAACATAAGGGGCATGACATTTGTGATTTCACAATGTAACACAAGTTTTCTTGTAATCAATGGCATCAAAAATATTAAATCATGACGCATAAAAATCCAAACAATAATTAAGAAAGAAATGTTAGACATTATCAATAAGATGAAATATATAGATTTATAATTCCAATTATGCAACAAATGATACTCTAACAAATTTGTCAAATGCTAGAAAAAAATTACAATAATATAAAAATATAGTTATCCTTCTGAGATGCGTTAGAATCATCCATGGCATTCTTCTGGAATGATAATCATTTTATGAGTATATTACAAATTTTTACATCTAAACACAAAAATATTTGTCAAATCCTTCAGGAATATTTTAACATAATTGCAATACCATAATTTTTATCCCTAAGATCCCACATATCATTTGCATCTTATACCACAAACAAGATCACAAGCTTTGGTTCTCTTGCCTTTCTTTGTAGGTTTGTTCTTGAAGGAGATCACTGAGCACTCCTGTTTTCTTGTTTGTTTGATATTTGTTTATGATTATGTTTACTAACCCTTAATTAAAATCCAAAAATATGTTTGTTTTCCCTTTACTAACTTTTTCAGGAAGAGGTTGGGATCAAGAATGTCAAATATCAATTCCTCGACTCGAATGAAATTCATCTAAACAAAGTCAAAGTCGATCTGCAAATAATTCAAAATCATCTGATCAAGAGTTTCCCAAGATTTAATTGATTATTATTCAAGAGACCCCAAGGTTCAGTGTTTATTTCCATGCCTTCTTTGACAAGTCAAAAGAATCGAGGCAGAGCCAAGACAACACATCAAAAAGTCATTTTTCACACTTTTTCACTGTGTTAATCGATTAACACATTTGTACATGCAAATGGTTAATCGATTAACCAGTGCGTTTTTTGTGAAAATGAGCCAAATTCAAATTCTGCAGCATTTTGGCACCAACTTTCAAATATTTTATCATGAGAATATTCTAGATCACCTCATTTTAATTCTCCTACCTCATCATAATTAATTTCCACTATACACCCTCATTAATCACCACTTGATCTTGATTTTGCCTCCAAATTCAAATTCCAAGCCTAATTTTGGTTCCAAACCAAATTCTAAACCACCAAAATTTCCAAGCCTAAATTCTATAAATAGAGGCCTCATTTCATTCATTCTTCAAGCTTTGGATAGCCAAATTCACCTTGCAAAAATATTTCTCAATTCTTCATCTACCCAAATTCACCAAAGCTCTTTCTTCCATTGAAAGTTAGTAAGTTATACATTGGAGCTTACTAATCTTTGAGCTAAACCTCCACCCAATTACTTTTTCATCATCAATTTCTGTAGATCAAGGATTTGGAGTGTGGTTCTTGAAGTTGATTTGAATCATTTTTAGATTTGAAGTGGTAATTCACTTATTCCACCATCGTTTTGCTTGATTCATTCTCCACAATGTGATCTATTTTGATTCTTGTTGTTTGATCTTTTGATCTTGCAAATTGTGTTCCATTGGTGTTATTTGTTGTTGTTTTACTTGAATTTCCGTGCTAATTTGCATTCATGATCATAAGGTGTTTGAAGAAATAATTGGATCATGAATGCTGAATTTTTTTCAAAAAAATTTTGCTGTCATAGCAGTGTTAATCGATTAACACATTTGCACATGCAAATGGTTAATCATAACCAATAACAGAATTGTGTTTTTGGTTCTGTTTTGGGACTGTTTTGGTTCCTTTCTCTTCTTCTTCCATTTCCTTTTGATATTTGCCTTGCTTTACAATTTTAAAGGTCCTATTCCTCTTTAATTCAATGGATTTAGGGTGTAGATGAAGTTGGATAAACATTCACTGATTCAAATCTATCTTTAAAATGAATTGTTCAATTCATTTTAGGTGCTTTGAGTTAATGATATGTTTAGTGCTTTAATCCACCAAGATTAGTGGTTGAACTTAAAGATGGAATGATTTTAGAATTGTAATTCAATTTGGCTTTCCCTTCTCTTCTTCTTCTTTTTTCTTTTGATCGATGAAAATCTTTGATATCATTGGAACTTATTTTAAGTTCTTAATGAAGATGAGATCGTTACCACTTTTCTTTTTGTGCGGTATTGCTTTCGAAGAGTGATCTACATATCACTTCTCTAGCATGCATTAGTACTAACATTGTTATTGACCGGCCTCAGATAGTCGTGGTTTCTACATTAACCCGTTTACGATTGCTTAACATAGCGCTAAATTGTCCCAAAATTGGAAAATTATTGTGATTTGTAAGCGAATTATCAGTCTCTTATTCGTCCATGGCGTAGTTTGAAATAGATTGGCTTTCTCTTGTTACCCGTGGGGGTTAGTTGGCATACTCGTTGATTTTATCCGAGTTGGAGCCTTCCCTATGGTAATGTATGAGACCATGTTTTCATTCTCATGGATGTCTAGTCGAGCATTTTCGAAACACAACAAAACTTGTTCTCTCATTTTGGATCACTTTTGCTCTATATTGTATACTTACTTTGTTTATGTTTATGCCTCCTTCTTACTCCCTATTTCTCTTAATTTTTTATGCTTTATGTTATCATATCATATCACATTATTTGTTTATGTTTCTGCCTTTTTTTTCCTTTGTCCATTTGGACCATTTGTTTATGTTTATGCTCTTTTTCTTTTGTCCATTTGGACCAAAAACATTAATAAAGGATTAAACCCCTAAAAAACTTGTTCTCTTAATGGTGGACTATGGTTACCATCATTTGCATTGGACATGGAACTTTGGACTTAGAACTAGGATCTTAACCTATGCTTGGAAGTTTGTGATGGAAAACCTTAGATTTTGGGAACTTGAAGTTCTCTTTTGAAGACTTATTTTGATCAAGGCCTAATCTAAAGGAAAGAATGCTTATGTTATGGAGCTTTCTTGTGTGGTTAGACCGTTCTTATCCTTAA
The DNA here is from genome assembly GCA_022829125.1 of Lathyrus tuberosus. Classification (NCBI taxonomy): domain Eukaryota; kingdom Viridiplantae; phylum Streptophyta; class Magnoliopsida; order Fabales; family Fabaceae; genus Lathyrus; species Lathyrus tuberosus. Next base: position 4,248,507 of record JALAZF010000124.1, on the reverse strand, counting down.
CTTTTATCTTTATGCAATAGGATACACTACGCCAAACAAGACCTTAGACAGCGCTTTTTTTGGCCTTAGACAGCGCTTTTAAGCGCTGTCTAAACCTGCGCTGCTAAAGGTTTAGACAGCGCTTTGGGTAATACCAAAAGCGCTGTCTAAAGGGGGGTATATTTAATGAAAAGCGCTGTCTATGGTACCATTAGACAGTGCTTTTTGACATTTTTTAGGTATACCTTAGACAGCGCTTTTTTTAAAAGCGCTGTCTAAGCCCCACCTTTTTGAACTTTTTTAGGTATACCTTAGACAGCGCTTTTTGTGAAAGCGCTTTCTAAGCCCCACCTTTTTGAACTTTTTTAGGCATACCTTAGACAGCGCTTTTGGTGAAAGCGCTTTCTAAGCCCCACCTTAGACAACGTTTTTAGTGTAAAGCGCTGTCTAAGGTATACGAAAATTTTTATATAAATTTTTTTAAACCACAATTTTTACCAGGTTTTTCAACCAGAATTTGACCTGTTTTTCAACCAATTTTTTTCCAGAAAAATACCACAATTTGGAGATTCAAATCAATCCATTTTGGCCTATTTAAATGTACCAATTTACACCAAAATTATATATCCAAAACAATTGGCAATTCAAACCAATATATATATATATATATTTACACCAATTTATAATTACAAATCATTACATTTTTTCTACAAATGTACATATTACTTATACTAGTACTTTTGCATCCAACCAAAGCATTGCTTCAAATCTACATAGGTCCTGAAAGAACACAAAGATTGTAATTCAATTAAAAGAATACATCAACAATGTCTATAGTTAGAAAGTTACACATATTTAAATTCTCATCAATTAAAGTAAGAGTACAATATTATACCTGATAAAACTCTGAGCTCCATAATGTATTGACACCAATCCTCTTTAATTTCATCCAATTGAGAAATTGAGTAATGAGCACATTTGCATTCTTCAAAGTACTACATTATAATATAACATAGTTTGATTTAGTTTTAACTATTTCATTATATGAGAGATATGTGTTAAATATTAAAATAACTCATAAGTTAGAAATAAATACATCGGATGGCCACTTCTCTGCAAGGATTAATTACGACCAACAACCAATGTCCACTGTAAGATTAAACAAGTGTTAGATGGAAACTTTCTACACGACGTCAAAATACAAAAAAACTATAATAGATGAATTTAGAATGAAATAATATATAACATTTTATTATTTTACCTCTTTCACTAACATCTCTTTCTTTTCTTGGTTGGAATATGAATTACTTGTTTCTTAGCAATGCGGACGGATGAATGGATCCAAATTCCCTCATTATGGTCATTTCTGATATATGACTCATCCGCTATAAGATCCTCATCTTGATCATTTCTATTCAACTCATTCCGTCTAATGCATGACTCATTCTCAACATCAATATCACATTGATCTACACCGCTATCATCAACCACTTTGTTAGATAAAAGCACTATAGACCATTTCGTACTCGTCGGGTCAGTGACATAGAACACTTGTTTAGCTTGAGATGCTAGAATAAAAGGCTCATCTTTGTACCCCACCCTATTAAGATCCACTTGCAAAAATCCAGACTTATCCATTCGTATGCCACTACTATTTACCCACTTGCAACCAAAGATTGGAATCTGAAACTTCTCGTAATCAAACACCCAAATGTGCTCAATAACTCCAAAATATGACAGATTTGCATATTTGGGGTTTAAGTCCTTCATACTTGATATGTGCATTGCTTCAGCTAGGACGGTAACACCACTATTTTGCATAGTACTTTTATCATCTTGTTCTTTGGTATAAAATGTGTATCCATTAATTGCGTATGCGCTATGAGAATACACATGCAAACTTGGACCATATGCCAAACATCTCAACCTTTCTATTACTGAAGCAGGATCTGAAGAGCGCTTCGAATAAATATGATCCTTTAACCATTGTATGAAACTTTGATTGTGCTCTCGTACTATCCAATTTTCATTTCTGTTCTGATTTAACCTTCGGAGTACATCCTTGTGCATCTCAACATATGGCTCAACCTCATTATCATTGTGCAGAACATACAAATGCACTTGATCCCGTTCATCCCTTGATACTGTCACAATTTTATTTCCAATTAATCTTTTACCATCCTTTTTTTCGAAAATATGAGCTTTGGGGAGTCCAATCGATTGAACATTGGACAAATATTCAGTACAAAACTCAACCGCTTCTTCAACAATGTATCGTTCAACAATACACCCCTCTGGTCGACTTCGGCTTTTCACGTACCCTTTTAATATTTTCATATAACGTTCAGCAGGGTACATCCATCTCATATAAGCTGGTCCACACAACTGTGTCTCTTTCACAAGATGAACAACTAGATGTACCATTATGTCAAAAAAAGAGGGAGGAAAATACATTTCAAGCTCACACAAGGTAATAACTATCTCTTTTTGTAGTGTTGGTAAGATATCGGGATCGATTACCTTACTACAAATTGACCTAAAGAAAAAACACAAATTAGTTATGGCACTTCTTACTTTCACTGGCAAAATACAACGTATACCTATTGGTAGAAAGTGTTCCATTATAACATGGCAGTCGTGTGTCTTTAAACTCTTCAACGTGAGGTCTTTCATAGACACAAGTCTTCTAACATCTAAAGAGTATCCTTCTGGAACTTTAACTTCACTCAGAAACTTACACAATATTTTCTTCTCCTTTCTAGACAGAGTAAAAGCAGCAGGTGGTAGATATGTTCGTCTTCCTTTCTTCACGGGTGCTAATTCAGTTCTAATCCCCATCGCTACCAAGTCTTTTCTTGCTTTAAGGCCATCCTTAGTCTTTCCTTTTATATTGAGTAACGTACCAATAACACTTTCAAATACATTTTTCTCAATATGCATAACATCGAGAAAATGTCTCACGTACAAAGACTTCCAATATGGCAATTCAAAAAATATCGACCTCTTTTTCCACCCACCTTTGACAACCTTATGTGCAAAAGGTTTGCCAAACTGAGTACGCATATCTTTCACCTTTTTAAAAACTTGGTCACCTGACAACATAGGTGGAGCTCTACCTTGTTCGGTGTCTCCATTGAATTCTTGTCTCCACCCACGGTAGTGATGTTTGGCATTTAAGAATCTACGATGGCCGAGAAAGACATTCTTATGACCAAACTCCAATCGCTTCGAATCTGTTTTATCTTCACAAATAGGACACGCTTTTTCACCTTTTATGTTGTACCCTGATAGATTCCCGTAAGCTGGAAAATCATTAATTATGCCAAACAACATCGCCCTCAAATTGAAACTTTCTTTCCTATATCCATCATAAACCTCCACACCGTTCTCCCACAATATCTTTAAATCTTCGATCAAAGGTGTCAAGTATATGTCTATGTCATTCCCTGGTTGTTTAGGCCCAGAGATTAACATAGATAACATCATGTACTTACGCTTCATGCATAGCCACGGAGGTAGGTTATAAATCATAAGAATCACAGGCCATGTGGTATGTGAGATACTTTGAAGACCATGCGGGTTCATTCCATCAGTAGATAATGCCAAGCGAAGGTTTCTTGCTTCTTCTCCAAAGTCAGGATAATCATTATCAATTTTCGACCACTGTGGTGAATCAGCCGGATGTCGCAACTTTCCATCAATAATTCTTTCATCTGCATGCCAAGTCAGGTGTCTTGCATCGGTTTCACTACGAAACATGCGCCTAAATCTCGGAATTATAGGAAAATACCATAAGACCTTGGCTGGAGACAATTTTTTCTTATATCGAGACAAACCGCATTTAGGGCACTCAGTTAACGATGCATATTCGTTTCGAAACAAAACGCAATCGTTTGGACAAGCATGTATCTTATCATAGCTCATACCAATAGAGCACAACATTTTTTTGGCCTCATAGGTTCGATTGGGAAGAACATTATCCTCCGGTAGCATTTCTCTCAAAAGGGCCAACAACTCTGTGAAACTTTTATCCGACCATCCATTGCCCGCCTTTAAGTTGTACAACTTCAATACCGCAGACAATCTTGTGAATTTAGTGCAACCTTGATAGAGCGGTTTCTCTGCATCGCTTACCAACCTCTCAAACATTTCGGGACAATCATGAAGATCTTCTTCAACTGCTTCTGCAATCTCTTCGACTCGATCACAATCGTATGTTTTTGTGTCTTTGTCATCTGAAGCATAGGTCGTATTACTTTTCCCCTTCGGTTCAACATTCTCGTTAATTTTCTCACCATGATGTATCCAACACTTATAACTTCGATTAATTCCATGCATCAGTAAATGCGATTTCAATCCATCTGCGTCAACCTTACCCACATAACAACAACCCAAGCAAGGACAGTCTATTCGACTGGGGTCTTTAACGTGTTGAACAACAAACTTAACGAAATCCAATACCCCATTCTCGTACTCTTTGGACAATCGATCGGCATCCATCCATTTTTTATCCATGGTTTTCCTACTTATTAAGGTCAACAAAAACACTATTATATGAGGAATCAAAACATTGAATGAGGAGGAAAGTTATGATAAAACATAGAACATTGAATGAGCTTCTAACAGGGCTTCTAACATAACACAGTTCTTTACCTAATAAATTGCTTTGAATTTCGGTTCTTTAGAACAACAACCTCAAGGATTTACAATATTAAAATAATAAGCAATATTAACACTAACACTAACACTAACCTAAACTAACCTAAACTAAACTAACACATTATATAGCAATAACAATGTAGAGCAACATTAACACTAACCTAAACTACAATAACACTAACCTAAACTACAATAACACTAATCTAAACTACTCATATTCTATCAAAAGAACATCATTCTATCAAAAGAACTCCAAAACCTAACAGAACAAAACCTAACAGAACATCATTATATCTAAAGAACTCCAAAAATATGGTAACAAGAACAAAACCTAACAGAAAAATATGAAACTCACTTAAAACCTAACATAAAAAGAAAAACTCTTACCGGAACAGTGGAGCACGGTGGAGTACGGTGGAGGATGGTGGAGGACAATGTAGGAAGGACGACGGTCGGACGAACGACGGCGAGAAAGGACGGACGACGGCGGTGAAAGGACGGACGACGGCGGTGGTTTCAGCTGGTTCGTTCTTGTTCGCAGAAAGAGAGGGAAAGAGGGAAAGAATGAAATGAAAAAGTATAGAATACTGATACCGTTTCAATTTTTATTTTAATTTATAAGACCTTAGACAGCGCTTTGAATGAAAGCGCTGTCTAAGGTGGGCCTTAGAAAGCGCTTTTGAAAGCGCTGTCTTATATGGGCCTTAGACAACCCTTTTGATTTTATTTTTTTTTTATTTATAAGACCTTAGACAGCGCTTTTGAGTAAAGCGCTGTCTAATATTTTACTTTAATTTTTTTTTAATTTATAAGACCTTAGAAAGCGCTTTCCTCAAAAGCGCTGTCTCAGGTCTTATATTTTTTTTAATTTATTAGACCTTAGACAGCGCTTTTAAGGAAAGCGCTGTCTAATATTTTCCTTTAATTTTTTTTTTAATTTATAAGACCTTAGAAAGCGCTTTCCTCAAAAGCGCTGTCTAAGGTCTTATATTTAGACGCGCTTTTATTTTTCTAAGTGAACAGTTTCCGTGTTTTCTAAATTTTTTAACTTATAGCAGCGCTTTTGTAATAAAACGCTGCCTATGTAGTGCTGCCAAAGAGTAATTTTGGCGTAGTGATAGTCCCTTCTTCTTCACCCCTTCTTTAATTTTCAAAATATCCTCTCCTTTTCAAACCCTTTTTGTTTTCGAAACTTAAACTGCTATCACAATAAAACCTTGACTTTTGTCAAGTGATTTTCAAACTTTGTTTTCTTAAATAAATGTCAATCAATGTTAATCATACTTTGACTAATTTCAAAAAGACATAAAAAAACACTTCAAACTCATTCAAACTTTTTGTGCTTTTGTGCACTTTTTCTTTTAACCTTTTCTAAAAGATTAGACAAGAGTCATCTTCTTTGATGAGATGTAAAGCTCCTAACCATGGTATTTTGTGTAAAGTATGGTCATTCCACTATGATGTTGAAGTGATTAGTCTTGTTGATTTTTATCCAAGTAAATCCTTCATCTTAAAGTGATGCAAATGTCTCTTTCACATACTTGTGGGTAATTAGTTGAGTAATCTTTCTTGAGAATGACAAGTTGTCTTTTCAAGATAAAATGAATTATAACCAATAATTTTTGTTATTTGTACCACGAACTACGAGATTTTGATCCTATATTGCACTTTGTGGGTAAGTAGGCATGAGGCAATAAGTCTCTTCAAACACAAAAATCTTCAAAAATACTTCTCCTCTCATCTCCCCAATCTCTTTTCAAACAAACATTTTCAAACTAAAATGCGTAGATATTTCAAAGAATTCCTATAGATTACTATAGACGTTTTGGGTGCTAACACATTCCTTTAGCGTAACCAACCCCCTTACCCAGTCTCTATTCTTTTGTTCTTGTTTTAGAACTTGTTTAGATTTTGTTCACTCTTTTTCCTTTCCTTTTGGATAAAATAAAAGTGCGGTAGAGACTCTTGCTTTATGAGTTAAGTTAATCAATAGCTTAAAATCACAAATTTCCCCGCTACAATAATTCATAATTTCCTTATGGGATGCATGTTATTCATGCGATCCTTCAAGGATGCATGTTATTCACGAAATCCTTCAGGAATGCGTGAAAATCACAATTGATATTTTGTCATATAAGATATAATAGGTAGAATAACTAATATATTTTATGAAACAAAAACCAAAAAAATATACCTGAGAACTTCGTTTTACCAAGAAAAATTACAATATTTGCAATTCTTTAAGGATGGTTTTACTAAGAAAAATTACAATATTTGCAATCCTCCCAGGATGCTTACCATCAAATTATGAAGAAAAAAATTGGATCACTTTTATTCAATTTTATTTCTAAAAAATTTATGTTACAACTCTTTATATCAATAAAAGAAAAAATCAAATTTCTTTGTGAAATTCTTCTAGGATACTTCACTATTATTTATACAATCCTACTAGAATTCAATAATATTATTGGTGCAACCATTTTTCTAATATTTTAACATAATTGATGCAATCCTTCTGGGACTTATTAATATTATAGATGCAACCTTTTAAAGATGCTTGAATGTTGAATTTTTCTGAAATTTATCAATTATTGATATACAGAAGAATCGGTTAAATCCAGTCTTTGAATAATACTTTAGAGATAGTTTAATATTAAATTTTATAATATTAAATTTAAGTTCTACAAAAACTACATCACAAACTATTTTCATAAACAATGATCAAGAAATATTATTTTTCGTGCAATCCTTCAGGGATGCTTAAATGTTAAATTAACACTTTGACGTGTTAAAATTTAATTTCAGGCAATCATATAGAAATGTTTTAATGTTAAATTCTTTCCGAATTTAATAAGAATGATCAAAGAAATGTAATATAATTGTACAAGGTAAATAAATTTCTCTACAAAATATATATTAAAAAATAAACATATTTATATGAAAAAATAGTAACAAGATCATGAATTATATTATATTTTATATGAAATAAAATAGTAACAATATCATGAATTATATTATAACAGTTCAAATATATTGAGAGTAGAAAAATAATGTAAAACCTGACTATATCATCACTCGCACTATAGAGTTTCCTGTTGATAATGTGTTATGAAATTAACCAAAATGATATAGAGATGGAAGAGACAAAGAGAAGAAGAAAAGTGATATTATATTATTCACCTCAAATTTTCTTAGCATTGCAACATGGACCATATTTATAGTACATGACCAATAAACAACCATTAACTTATGGAATACACAAAGGTTAGGAAATTGACTCATAAGAGTTAAGGAATTTAAAAAGTTAGGCAAATGAATATCCACAACTATTTACTATTATTTACAATAGCTTTTGTTTACTGATGATTTTAATAAAAAAAATCACGAATTTTAGTTCACACTTAGGATCAAACTCAAAAATCCTAAGTGTCACTTTGTGTGTATAACGTTTGAGAAAATGTAATTGTGTTTAAAAGATTTATAATGTAAATAAGGAAAGAAACAAGGTAAAAATGCTTAAATTAACAAGAGCAAGTAAACAAATAAACAACAATAAAGCAATTGAAATGTTTGAATTGAAAATAAAACGAATGTTTATACATTTCTCACAAATTCGTTATCTCGGTGAATCAGATGTATGAGTTTTAAAGAGAACAAAATGAATCGCGACCCTTGACTACAAAGTCAAAATTCGCTTATATACTAGATACACTATTAACTACCAGCAACGGCTAACTCATCAAATTCCGACATGTATACTCCTATGTGGGCTTTCATCTTCTGATTTATTTTCACGTGTCTTCGCCACTTGAACCGCTTCAAACCGCCACTGATGTTGAAAACGCCTTTAAGTAATTCAACCATATATGTTAAAAAGATTAACAGATCTATTTTGTGACTTTGATGTCAAAAATATGACTTAGTTATCTACACTTGGCATTTTTATATAACTTATATCACATATTCATATGAAAATGCTAAGCTAAAAACTTAGACTAACAACTTTGTGATTGCAACATGGCATATATGAATATGATTTCTCAAAACAAAGTTGATAGTGTGAAAGTGTTGTTTTAGAAAGGTTATGGTTAGAAAAAAAATTGATAGTTAAGTGTGTCTATTATGCCATTAGCTCTATTTTCTATGAAATTCTCTTGTTCACATTTTACAATATGGATGCAACTAAAATCACATGTTTCAATGTAAAGTTTGTAGAAAATTTAAATAAAGAAAGTGTTGATACGCCAGAATTATACAAGATGATGATTAGTATATAAACGCTGATTAATATCGATCCAATTTGTGTCATGAGAATTTTTCGGTGGTCGAAGAACTTCCTTCTAAAATGAGAGTTTCGCGATAAAATTTTAACCTAATTTTTGACATATAAAAATTCTTAGAGTGGTTTATCTTCCAGTGATATATACTCTTTATGAAGGAGTATAATAGTTCTTTTGAACTTTGATAGTTCTTTTAATAGATATTTGTAAGTTAAGTGGTAAATTATCCATAATATTTGTAACTTAAGAAACTAAAATACAACAACAACCAAGTTTTACACACAAAGTGAGATCGGCTACATGGATTAAATTATGTTATAATGTTCTATCAAAAACTACGAATCTCTCCCATCATTAATTTTGATATCTTTCTTATTCTTTTTTCTTTTTTTTTTCTAAGTCATTTTCCACCTCTAGTGATTTTACTATCATTCATCTGATTTACTCTCTTTACTATAGAAAATCGTGAGTTTTCTCCGTACATGCTTAAACCACCTAAAACAAGTTTCCACGATCTTTTCTATTATAGGTGATACTCCAACTGTTTATCTAATGATATCTCTCCTAGTAATACTATACGTTCAAATAAACATCCACATATGTGTTACACTTAATTTATTTTTGTGTTGGTTCTTTACAGACAAACATTTTGTCTTGTACAACATCGCCAGTCTTGCAGATGTCATCATATAAAAGTTTTCTTTAGTTTGTGTGGTACTTTCCCATCGCATAAACATCATAGACCTTCCTTTATTTCAACCACTCAACTTGAATTCAGTAGTATATGTCTTCTTCATTTTTTTATGTGGGTTTTTACTAATATTTAAACTACATAACTTGTGGAATGGTATCTAGGTTAGAATCATCTCGCCATTTTTCAAGTTTATATTTTATATACTCCGTATTACTTTCCGCTAGAAGGAAGGTGTGTGATTTTATAAGGCTCGTATCAAAGTCTTCAGCCTTCCAATTAAATCCTCCCTCGAGCCTCCCAATTAAATCCTCCCTCGAGTCTCCCCGAAAACCTATATCATCTAAAGAGCATAAATCCCATTTTTCGCTCTTGGATGTGTTGCGTAAATATATCAAACACTAAAGTAAAAAGATAAGGGCTTAAAGTTGAACCCTAGTGCAATCCTTATGAAAAAATTGTTTATATCTTTGCCAAGTATCCTAACATTAGTCGAGACTCCTTCATACATGTCCTAGAAACATTAAATATAGGTAATTCTAACTCTTTTGTTCTCTAGAGCTTTCCATAATATATCTCTAAAAAATTTATTATGTGTCTTCTCTAAATCAATGAAAACTAAATATAAATCTTTTTTTATTCATCTGATACTACTATGTCACATGTCGTGGTAAATAAACTACTTTTATGATCAACGTCTCATGCATAAAATCAAATTGATTATCAGTAATTTAAATATCTTTTCTTAATCTTTATTCAATCATTTTTTTTCATAATTTTATAGTATTGTCTCATAAATTTAATCCTCTTATAATTTGCATAATTTTACTTATCCACTTTATTTTTATAAATTAAAAATTAAAGTATTTCATCTTCATTTAGACATTTTTGTAAGTTTATACTTTTGCTCAAACACTAAAATAAAACAAACATAAGTAAAAGAAAGTGCATCCTAAAACTAACTTAAAAGAGATAAAAATGTAGCTTTCCAAATTAGTAAGGTTTGAAAACTACAAGTCACCTAAAAACACTCTAAATGATACAAAGTACAATTATAAGAAAAATCCGAATGACTCATGTACACAATTTTTAATTTACCTTTTCAACATATCCTTATTGTCAAAAGAATTATTTTTTGTTGAGTGGTTTAATTCTCCCTATCTCACAAACTCTGCCGGCTTAAAGATCATCATGTGGGGGCTTGCTTGTTCACCATTTGATGTGTTCTATATTATTCCCCACTTGAAATCACCAATAAAATAATAGAATGGAATAAAATAGAAGGTGACATATTCAATTAAAATAATATGAGACATGGTTACTAATTGTATATAAAATCACCAATATTAAACAAATAATAAAGAGTGAGTGGAAATTAATATATAAAAAATGTAAAGTGTAATATAATTAACTTGTGCTTTAATCACAAAGTTTAGAAATCATTTCACGTGGATTGTAATACAAAGCTAAGGTACCTTTGATCATGTGACATACAGATAGAGTTAGGAGAAGAAACAGCTAATTATCTAATTAATTAATTAATATCTAATTTTTGATTTTTTTTTTTAAATTATTTCTATAATGAAAAATAAATATTTAGAAAAACAGCTGGATATAAATTATTGAAAGAAAGAAAAGACATTGATTAGGAAAATATTGTATATATTATACTACATAATTGACCAAAAATAACTATGATATGACCTACCTCTTCTGGCTCAATTATGTAATGTATTTAGTGGAATGAAAACTTGTTTGTGGAGACAATGACTAAATTCTATTTTTTAAACAAGATTCAACTTGTGAAGTAATATAGGCCTCAAAATAAAATATCGCCCTCTTTAAAGTTCACTAACTTTTTCAATCAATATGTTCCTCCAGCTGCCTTATCTTCAAATGGCCATGGTTTTGTTGAAATATCTTATTGATACAAAAATATATCAGCCGACTTCGCCAATGATTGATCTGAGTAGTTATTTTAACTTCAATTCAATTTAGTTTGGCAGTTCGTTTCAGTTCTTGATTTGTTAAAATTTTTTGTTTATTTAACGGGCCTAGCAATATATCATTCAAAAAACGTCCTTACATAAATTTATCTGAAAAATATGGAAAAAATATAAGAGAGAAAAGGAAACTCAATAACTTTGGATTGTGTCTGTTTTGTGAGTTGGTAGTAATTGACCAGTTGATGAAGGGTGAAATTGATTGAGTTTATAACAAACGGTTGGTTCATAATATACACAGCAGAACAACAGTCTCAATCATGTTACCAAACATTATGCTTTATCTGTCTGAAGTACATTCATTTAATAATGCATGAAAAATTAATAATCAACTACAAGCATATCTTCAGACCTCAAAGCATCTTTAGACCTCAAGTTCAGAACATTGCATTGTGTTTTCAAGATATCGTTCGATTTAGGTTGTGTGTGAGCACTCAAGGTTTTTTCTTTGTAAAAAAAAACATGTTTTATAAGGCTGGTTTTGTTCTGAATTGGCCAAAAATAAAAAAAGTTAAGTCCAATTCAATATAAATTTATTTAAAACAATCCAATTTATTTAAAACAATCCAATATAAATTTATTTAAAACATATAATATTTGAGGTGCACTTTTTTATCTCTATTTTTTTATATATTTATCTTGAATTTTGAATTGACTGGAACGTTGAAGTCTTAAACTTGTAAGTCCACCTTGCGCCACCGTCTTAGAGATCACTACCACCAATTCAAGATCTTTCACCATCAATACTCACCAATTTCAGTTCCACGAAACACCTTTAAATCTCATCTTTCAAATAATATAAAGAAAAAAATTGAACGCAAAGAATCTTACTATTAGATAAATTAGCTAAACTCAAACCTAGACACAGAGCCGTTAAATTCTCTTGAGTGGAAATTGTATTATCTATTATTGTTTGAGAAATTAATCTATCCGATTTGCACAGTGAATAATCAATTTCTAGAAGAAAAAAAAAGTCTAGCTAGTAGTCCTATATGAACTTAACGTATCCTACAAATTTGCAATTATAAATGTTGGGAGTAAATGGTACATAACACAAGTAGGTTCACTATTAAATTAGGCTACCTATCCCAAGGGGACCATCCTCCACAAAATTAAAGGCAACAGGTTTGTGGTTTCGACAAGGTTGAACAGAAAATCAAAACCATGCATGTAGCATCATTTACCAACTAGGACTGTCGATTAATGTGGCTGGCTAACTTTTCCATTCACTGGACTAAAGGTGTAAGGTGCTTAATAGCCATTGTTTTTTATTATTTATGGTATACTGATAGTTATTGCCAACTGATTATTTGATATGTACATGTTTGCTATGCTTTTTAAAAATCTTGTGACAGCTATGCTAGATTAGATTTTAGCTTAAGTTTGACTGCCTTTTCTTTAGTTAGGCTTATCTTCTTCAATACTCTTGTGTCAATAATTAACATGTCATTGTCAACTAATTAAGCTAGCTATGCTTAAGCTCAAATTCAAATATGAAGTGTTTCTTTCTCATTGAAATCCAAGATTCTTTACAAAGAAATCATTCTTTACCAATCATTAGTTGTTGATTGAGTGGTGATTAGCGTTAGACTTGATAAGAAGAACCACAGTTCGAGATTCTTTACAAAGAAATCATTCTTTACCAATCATTAGTTGTTGATTGAGTGGTTATTAGCGCTAGACTTGATAAGAAGAACCACAGTTCGATTCCCCGCAACTGCGATCGGAAAAAAGCTAAAACTAAATTAGGCAGTCTGGTGGACCAAATACTATAGTGAAAACAAAAAAATATCCAAGATATTTTTCTCAGTTGAATCTCTAACTTGAATCAATCCAATTGTTGGGAGAAATATCTATTGTGTTTTTTGTCAATTAAATAGTTATGCTTTTCCATTCATTAAATAATAATTAACCTGATATACTTTTTTTACATGCCTGTGATATCATGCCTTTGATATCAAAATCAGCTTGAGAAAAAACATGAAAAATTCAATCTCATCACCTTCAGCATTTAACCAGTTCATGAGCTGAATATAGAACAGTTCAACCTCGGTGCAATTAATTCAGTAGCCAACAAGATTTTCGGAACAAATTCAATACAACTCCTTGGCTTGAATCATGATTTATTGAACTGTTTACAAATTCCCTCAGTAGGAGTTATAAAATATGACACATGAGCCCAAGAAAAAACAAGTGCAAGAACTAGTATTGCATGGTATGATTGACTCATCCAGATGTTATTTAAAATTACAGAAGCAAAAGTACATTGCTCATTTAACTTGAGAAAAATATATCACAAAGGCAAACCAAACTGATAAATAACCTAGAATATTCACAGATGATTGAGACCTGAAAAGGGTATATGACTACAAACTCAAAGATCTTACAAGATCAGGTCTAGTTGCAGGTCTTATAAAAGTATTGCCTCAAATTTTTAAAAACCAGCAGATGCATCGGTTTCTCAGTTCAAGCAAGATGGGTAAATGATTTGCAGCTCTTCAAATAATAATAACTACTACTCATATGGGGCCGCAGTTGACCAGACGCTTGAAACAGCAAGATTCAGGTGGCCGTGTTGTTGCTTCCAAACAAAATGTGTTTTCTGATTCTTTCTATATTAGGAACTTCATATTCCCCCATTATCAAATGATTCTACATTCCCTGAAATTAACATTCCAAACCAATAAATAAGAGTTGTGTTAAACAAGAAAAGAAGGAACAATAGATCAAAATAATCAAATAACTTAAATAGAGAATCAAGATCGCAAATAAGCACTATACATTGACAAAAATTGCAGGCAAAAGCATTCCATACAACCTTTTCCAAAGAGAGATTCATATAACAGCACACAAGTTGTATATTGTCTTTCTACCACTTCTTAAACAATTAGAAGACATATAATAGCATATAGAATTAGGTTGAAACTGTAAAAGCATTAAGCATTAAAGTGAAACAGTAAAGGGCTCTTGAGTTGAAAACTAGCACTGCATAGAGAAGAAAATTAGATCCAAACCAAACCTAAGCTGAAATATTTTTCGGAACAGACATAATTAAAAAGGAGACACAGGCAGATTCAGTTAGCAGGAAAAGGTTACAAAAAAGATTATGAGTGGGGTCTCAGCCACGACATTAAGGTCGTAATGTATCCACAATAGCAATTGAGGCCACATTAGTCACATTTTACCACAATTATCCAACATCAAGGATTACGAGTGTGGCCAAAATCAAAAACTTGAGGCAAACAAGCGCAGACAAACCGAAACACTAAGCTTAGGTTTAATCTTTAACATTTATTTCAAGTTGCAATTCATTAACGGATCACAAAATCAGGCATGCAACTTCATAATCATATTAACCTAAAGTATGAATTATATAATGAATAAAAAAAACACAGCAAAGCAAAGCAATTGTAAGAGATGCACCTTAGATGGGAGCAAAAAGTATCAAAAGGAATTCATCTCAAGGCAATAAGTCCTTCTTTTAATAAGCATTGTAGCGGCAGACCTATACGGCTCTTCAAAAGCCGTAGAAACCCAAGACAAATCAGATCCTTCCTTCTTAGCAGTTGTAGTTGACATCTCACTAGGCCTGATAGCAACAAGAGTAGCACCTTTCAAAACAACCCCATCAGGTAACTCCAAATGAGGCGCATACCAAAGCCTCATATTCAAAGCAGGCACAAGAGTCCTCTTTGAAGCAGAAGAAGCCGAAAGCGGCTTCACCCTCAACTCTTCAAGCTGATCTCTGTTCATATACAACACACCTTGCCCATCTGCATCAGTTAACACCAAATTATCCAAAGTCTTATGCTCTGAAATAATCGGTTGCAACAAGTAATGCCTCGCAGATGCAGCAATCAACGAACTAATCGTCCAAACTACTCTCAATTTCAAACCACCGTTCGTGTAAAACGAATCAGGTATACTTCCATTATCATCACCACCACCACCACCATTGTTATTTCCACCACCACCACCGCCACAAGATGCATCAACAACAACACCATCTTGAGATTTCGGATGAAAAACAGAAGAAGCCCCTAGAATTACACAATTATCAAGAGTTGATCCAAAATCAGCTCTCCATTTCAACAAAACCCCATCCTCTATCCCTAACTCCCCACTCGGAAGCTCGATCCGAAGCAACCGAATCTCGTTAAAATTCTTCAAAACCTGAGTAGGCGAGTGATGTGTAACACCGCCATCTCCATCATCCTCACTTCCAACAGCCAGCGGCGAAGAACTCGACGAAGACGAATTCCCCGAATTCAAACCGGAGCCTCTCTTCGGCCCCAAAAACTGACCAATTGTCTGAATCGGTTTAGCAATCCCACCAAAAACCAACCGAAGCAGATTCCAAAACGGGCCACGAGATTTATCAGACGAAGCCGACGAAGAATTCGAATCATCATCAGAAATAACACAATCAACGCGCACAACAACGTTTTCAACCTGAGGAACTAAAGAGTGAAAGCGCCGCGAAACGACGCAGCACCTCCCCAGGGCTTTAACATCACCGATCTTGTTGAAAACTAAGAGAAGAAGGGAATCGGGGATGCGATCGAAATGGTCGATTTGGGGGAAATAGGGTTCGGGGTAGATCCGATTGGGATTGGGAGGTTGATCTGAGCGAAGTGAGGACATGGTGTGAAAGATCGGAAAGAGAGTTGATTTGGGGGTAGATCTGGTTTTAGGGTTGAAGCATGATTGGAAGTGGTGAAGGCGAAGATTTAGGGGAAATGGAAAATGAGGAGACAAATAGACGGTTATGGTTTTGTCTTTACATAGAGAGAGAAAAAAAAAGAGAAAGAGATATTATTTATGATGCGCGTAGAAGAAAACGGTGAATCAGTGGTAGAGAAAGGGTGTGATTGTGTTTCTGACTTACTCGCGAAGTCTCTATTTATTTATTTTATTTTATTTTATTTTATTATTGCTAACAAAAATGATAATAATAATATTTTGATTTGGTGCATTTTATTTTGCTTCCATACTTCTAAAAGGTGTGATGATTTATTATATTGAGATTTAAAATTAAAAGTTAAAGTATTTTGTTGGGTTGTCTTTAGAGAATATTTAAATGACTATTTAATATCCGCATGATGCTTGTAGTGATTCAAAATGTAGAAATTTTTTTAGTTTTATAGGATTTATGCCTTTATAAGATTTAAAATTATTATATGGATTTTTATATTAGACTGATTTTTGGATAAAGAAAAATAAAAAATAATTTTTTTTTAAGTTTTTTAATAATAAAATGATTATAATTAACTTTATGCCTTCTTGAATAATATATCAGATTTGCTGGAGATTGTTGCAGCGGAAGTTGTGTAGTATGGTGTTTGGCAGCATAGAAACTGCATCACTTTTCATAGACATGATGATACTATATAAACATTATTGACAATATAGTGTGTTCTGGACTGGGCCGAGGCTGCCCAACAGTCGAGCAGGCCCAACCCATATTGCCCGGGGAGGCCCAATAAGGCAAGGTCCCTCTGCGGACGCACGACTGCCACGTGCTAGCCACAGTCTCGCTGGGCACTCAGGTAGTGTCGGGCAACTTGGACAATAGGAGTCGAGGACGTCCCACCCCGCTGAGATGTGGCTCCTCGACAAGCTAGCCTTTCTCCCCGCGAGAATGCTACACATCACTCCTCGACGGACATGATTCCTCCCCGCGAGGCCATGTCCATTCTACGGGCTTCATCTCTCCTCGACACAGAAGGCTCCTCCCCGCGAGGAGCGCCCAACGGTCCATACCACGTGGACACGTTCCAAGTAACCTCCCACGTCCGAAGGATTCGGTCTGCCCTACTTCCGAAAATCTAGGAGCAGTTACTCTAGGGCGAAGACCACGTGCTGGTCTTCACTACAACACGTAAGCCCTAGCAGTTGCTTGGAGTGGGCCTAGTTGATCCAGCCCACTGCAGATAACCGTTGGCCCCGCGCTGGGGGCTCTCTATAAATACCCTCTCATTTGAAAGGGTCAGGTTAGACACTTTCTTCCTACCATTCTCACTTTCTCGTATTTGCTGATATTCTGTACACTCTCTCACTTAAGCGTCGGAGTACCCTGCAGGTACACCCCCCCCCCCCCCCCCCCCCGCCGTCTCTCACCATCACCGGAGCTGTTGTTCCAGACGCCGTTGGCCACCATCACTGTCTGATCCAGGTACGATCAGTGGCGCCGTCTGTGGGAACAACATAAGCTTCCCCATTTTTCTGTTCGATAAACCAAAGCTTCCTCCGTTCCACAACTATCATGGCCAACCCGTCAGCGAATCAAGCCTTAGACAACGTCATTGCCCAACTCACTACTGGCAACCACGTCGACAACAACGCTTCCCGACCCGTCGTGGAGAACGACGTCAGAGACGGACTCACCGCCTCCCCATCATCCGACGAAGTGGAGTACGAGACAGCTCACCAAGACGGACAGGAAACAGTCCTCCAGCCCGTCTTTCAGCCCGTGGACCCGCCGCCAAATGCGGATCCGAGCACCGCCGCCTTGTTTGCGTTGGTCAATCAAACCAACCAGATGATCTTCAACCAGAACGTCCGGATCGAGGCGCTGGAGAAAAGTCGTGGTCGATCTTCCCTGCGAAGGCACCGACCACCGCCACTTCCAAGACGTTCACCGTCCCCGGGGGAATCGCGAAGCCCTTCCCCGGTTCCCCGAGGTCGCAGGCCGCGCTTAGAGCGTTCACTGCCGGAACAGCCTCAGAAACGCCACCGCTCCCCGCCCCCTAAGGGACCTGTTCGGTCCTCGAAAAACAAAAGGAGCAAGTCGAAAACCGAGGATCCCAGAGGACGTCCAAGAGATCACTCCCCGAGACATCACCATGTTCATGGGCGACACTCCCCATCCGTGTCCCCAAGAGCAAGCGAGGACGACGACTACCGGACCCCTCTGGCCAGGCACATCATGGACGCCCCTATCCCTAAGGGCCTGGAGAGACCCCCATCCTTAGGAACCTATGATGGGACGTCCGATCCTGATGACCATGTCGAGAGTTTTGAAGCTCTCCTCGATTTCAGGAACGTCTCCGGCGCCATCAAATGTCGATTATTCCCTACGACTCTTCGGAAAAGGGCCATGGCTTGGTATAAAAACCTAGCTTCCGAGTCAATTACGTCGTGGAGGGTCCTGAGGGAACGCTTTCGAAAACACTTTACGGCGTCTCGTCGACATCCGAAGACAATAGCCTCCCTAGAAGCCATCTTTTAGGGGAAGGATGAACCTCTTCGGAGCTACATAGAGAGGTTCAACAAAGAGGCAATCGAGATCCATGTGACCGACCATATCAAAATGTACCTCATCATCAAGGGTTTGAGGATAGGATCCAAGTTCGCAGAATCCGTCGGGCTGCACCGTCCCCGCAGCTTTGAAGGCCTCCTCGAGAGGGCTCAGTCGCACATCGAGTTCGAAGAAGCTGAGGCTGCGCAAATTGCCCTCGACTCGAGGCGCAGAGAAGGCCCTCGCGGCAACAAGGAAGAAGACTCCCCTCCACCCAGGCGAGGTGGAGACAGGAGAAGAGGAGACTCCCCTCCACCCATGCGAGGCGGAGAAAGAAAGAAAGAAGCCCGGACCAAAGAGCCCCGCGAATCACGGGGATCGTCTGGCCTTTTCAAAGATTACACACCACTGAACGTGTCCCGCTCGCACATTTTCAGCGACTGTGCCAACTAGGAGTTCGTCAAAGGGGGGATCCGCTTCCCGAAACCGACGGCTGCCAAGCCAAATGCTGACAAGTCCAAGTATTGCCGGTTTCATCGCAGTCACGGGCACGTTACTGAAGATTGCGTCCACCTCAATGACGCTATCGAAACGATGATCAAAGAAGGGTACCTGAAGAAATACGCCAAACAGCAAGAGCCCCCCCCCCCCCCCGCCCCAGCGGCCAGGAAGCTCAGAATGTCGAGGAGTCAACTCCCTCCCCCGACAACGGATCGCTGCAAGTCGCGTTGAGCATCACGCGACCAGAAGACCTCGGTTTTTCGGGAGAACTCGACAGCCCTGAAGCTGTCCGGGACATGTGGAAGAACTTCCCGGCTGAAGACTCGATAAGTGCCCGAAGCACCTGGGAGTCTTTCCCCCAAGCCCTGGTCATATCGGGCGGAGCCCTTGACCGCTTGACCGTGGGGTCAATCAAGAGGAAGTTTGACGAGCTGAAGGCAACAACCCCTCGAGCTCCTACACTCGAGAGGGTCAAAAGACGATCAAATCCGATTACCTTCTACCTCGAGGAACTTCCCGGCAGGGCACCGAACGCAAACATCCCCCTCCTGATCTGGGCACAGATGGCCAACTTCGACGTCCACAAAATTTTGGTCGATCAGGGGAGCTCGGTGGACATCATGTACGTCCACCTTTTCGAGACCCTCTAGCTGACCAAGCAACACTTGTCCCCGTACGTAGGATCAGACTTACAAGGTTTCAACGGCGCGACCACCAGACCGTGGGGTTTCGTGGAATTGATGGTCACCTTCGGGATTGAGGAAACTGCCCGACAGGTGAAGACGCGTTTCTTAGTGGTGGACTGCCCGTCCCTTTACAACTGTATAATGGGGAGGACCACGTTGGCGGAGCTAACGGCAGTACCATTAACGGTCCACCTGAAGATGAAATACTACACGAAGCGCGGACGTGTGGTCACCCTCCACGGAGACATCAACGCGGCCAGAAGATGTTTCGACATAGCAATCAGGGGTCTGAGCGTCGTCGACGGCATCAAATCCAAGACTCAGGCCGAGTCACCTTCAGACGTCGTGCAGGCTCCCCTACCTCCGGTCAATGCGGTCGACCTGGACAGCCGATTTCCCGGGGAGCAGGGGGGAGCAGATGGCGAGGATCCCCCACTTGAAGTCAACGGGCAGCCTCTCCACCCAGCGCGCCCCGTCCCAGATGGAGATTTCGAGCTAGTTCCACTCGGCGACAACCCAGACCGAAGCGTGAAGATTGGCTCTGGACTCCCCGACCTAGCGAAAAGGCAACTGAAGGCGTGTCTCCGAGAAAATGCAGATTTGTTCTCCTGGAGTGCTGATGAGATGCCCGGACTGGACCCTAAAATAGCTTGTCATCAGCTGACTATAGACCCGGCCGCTAGGGCCGTAGCTCAACGTAGGCGTAGGCAGTCTCCGGAAAAAATGGAGGCTGCTGAAAAAGCTGTAAAAGACCTCCTAGAGGCAAATTTTATTTCCGAGGCCAAGTACACAACTTGGCTCTCAAATGGTGTACTCGTTAAGAAAAGTAATGGAAAATGGAGGATGTGCGTTGACTACACGGATCTTAACCGGGCATGCCCGAAGGACTCTTATCCCTTACCTAACATCGACCAACTAGTCGATAATTCTGCAGGATTTAAATTACTATCTTTTATGGACGCTTATTCGGGGTACAACCAAATCCCCATGGACGAGGCCGACAAACGGCATACAGCCTTCAAGACCGAGTCGGGCAATTACTACTATAACGTAATGCCCTTCGGCTTGAAAAATGTGGGCGCCACCTACCAACGAATGATGAAAAATGTCTTCCGGGCAGATATCGGCGATGTGCTCGAGGTTTATATGGACGACATGATCGTCAAATCCGTGGAGGAAATCGACCATGCCGCTCATCTCCAGAAAGTATTCGACACGGCGAGGAAATGTCGCATGAGGTTCAACCCCGACAAATGCACCTTCGGTGTTCGCGCGGGGAAATTCCTCGGCTTCTACCTCACGGAGAGGGGCATCGAGGCGAACCCCGATAAATGTAGGGCGTTCTCCAAAATCCCCACACCGAACTCGAAGAAGTCGATCCAATCGCTTAACGGAATGCTGACGTCTCTCTCCCGTTTCATAGCCAAATCCGCGCAGTACGCACTCCTCTTCTTCAAGCTTCTCCGGCAGAAGGCGACATTTGAATGGAGTAAAGAATGCGAGCAAGCCCTCCTCCATCTAAAGCAAGTCTTGTCTCAACCCCCGGTCTTATCCCGACCAGATACTGGGGAAACACTTTTCTTGTACCTGGCCGTCAGCGGCGAAGCCGTGAGCGCTGTCCTTATACGGGAGACTCCCGACGGACAGAAACCGATTTATTTCACGAGCAGGGCTCTTCAGGGCCCCGAGCTCAGATACCAACAGATCGAAAAGGTCGCCTTGACCCTCGTATCGGCAGCCCGAAGATTACGTCATTACTTCTTGGCCCACACGATCGTGGTAAGAACAGAGCAACCCATCCGACAGCTCCTCAGTCGGCCAGATATGGCGGGGAGGATGCTCCGGTGGTCTCTTGAACTGTCCGAGTTCGGCCTTCGATACGAAGGAAGAAAAGCCCTGAAAGCCCAAGTACTGGCCGACTTCGTAGCAGAAATGACTGTCACTGAATCCTCGACCGATGGCTCCCAAAAATGGACGATTTACGTCGACGGGGCCTCCAGCGCGAAGGGAAGCGGAGCGGGCATTATCCTGGAAAACGAGCAGGGCATCCTGATAGAGGTCTCCCTTGAACTATCTTTCAAGACATCGAACAACCAAGCCGAATACGAGGCCTTCCTCGCGGGACTGCGGCTTACGGAAGATCTCGACGCAAAAGAGGTCAAAATCATTACAGACTCCCAGCTCGTGGCATCACAGGTCCGAGGAGAGTTCCAGGCTAAAAACGACAGTCTCATCGAGTACCTCACCTTGGTGCAAGAAAAGTTGAAGAAATTTGTCTCCGCGAAAGTGGCTCACATCCCGCGCGAGCACAACACTCGGGCAGACGTGCTTTCCAAGCTAGCGAGCACTAAGAAGAAATGAGGGAACAAATCAGTTATCCAGGAGATACTGACCCAACCGAGCATTACCAAAACCGCAACGACCACGGAAGTCAACGCAACCGGAGACGCAAACTGTTGGATGACCCCAGTTCGCGAATACTTGACGACGGGCAAACTGCCTGACGATCCTAAAGAAGCGGGGATAGTCAAGAGGCGGGCATGTGCGTATACCGTCGTCGATGGTAAACTATACCGTCGAGGATTCTCTATTCCCTTACTCCGTTGTGTCAAAGAAGGCAAAGTTTCGGGGATCCTCCAAGAAATCCACGAAGGAATCAACGCCCGGCACCTCGGCGGAAGGTCCCTAGCCCGAAAAGCACTCCGAGCAGGGTATTATTGGCCTACTATGCAGCATGATGCAAAGGAGCACGTTAAGAAATGTGACCGCTGCCAAATACACGGAGACATGCACCTCGCTCCTCCAAACGAGCTTAAGTCGTTGTCGTCCCCGTGGCCATTTGCGTGGTGGGGAATGGATATTCTCGGACCTTTCGTCATGGGGTCGTACCAAAACAAGTACCTCATAGTCGGGGTGGATTACTTCACGAAATGGATTGAGGCCGAGGCACTGGCCAAAATCACGGCTTTCAATATACTCCGTTTCTACAAGAGAAACATCCTCGCCCGATTCGGGGTGCCCCAAGCCATTGTCACAGACAACGGGACACAGTTCACCGACAGGAACTTCCAGGACTTCGTCGCCAAGCTGGGCACAAAACAACACTTCACGTCGGTCGAACACCCTCAAACTAACGGGCAAGCCGAAGCAGCGAACAGAGTGATACTCCGGGGACTTAAGCGACGACTTGGCGAGGCTAAACATCGGTGGGTCGAGGAGTTGTACAGCGTCCTCTGGCCGTATCGAACGACCCCGCACTCCACGACCGGGGAGACCCCGTTTCGCTTAACGTATGGAACCGAAGCGATTATCCCCGTCGAGATTAGGGAACCCTCGAGGAGAATAGAAGCTCCCCTCGACGATGAAACGAACGACGAAGCTTTGCGCGAGGAACTTGAGCTTGTCGATGAGATAAGGACCGGTGCTTCCCTCCGAGAAGCCTCTTTAAAACAAAAAATAACTTTGCGTTATAATGACAAAGTTATCAAACGAGACTTCCAAGTAGGCAGTCTTGTCCTGCGAAGAAATCAAAAAGATTCGCGCGAAGGAAAACTGGCCGCAAACTGGGAGGGCCCCTACCGCGTCACTACTAAGACGGGGACGGGTGCCTATTACCTCGAGAACCTACACGGGGAACAACTTGCTCGACCATGGAATGCTGAGAAGCTCAAGCAATACTACAGTTAGACACTGCCCGGGACAGTACAACGTCGTGACCACGGGGCGCGTGCAACGGTACATGCGGACACCTCTATATAATACACGACGGCCAAAAACCACGAAGTGTGTGCGTGGGACTTTTTGGCCCGGCGAGGAGACCTCAACCGAGCTCCTTCGTTGACGTACCAAATAGGCAGAACACCCAACTCGCGATGGGAAGTTCACGCCGCGAAGCTAAGACATCTACCGCTCTCTTAGCCTCGTCGAAGGTCGGAGTACAACCCCTGACCGCTCGGATAAGCTATCTTCGCAGTCGAGCATCATCAAAGTCGAGCACAAGCCCAAGGCACCAGTGGTATCAACTACTTAGACAAAAATAAGCAATGCATAAAATATCACACACAAGCAAAATTAATAAAGAGACACAACGAAGTATGAAAATCGGGCAAAGCCCATTGTACGAATATTACACATATAACCCCACAAAGCGGGCAAAATAACCATTGTGCGAAAAGTACATCAAATAAGCCCACAAGCCGAGCAAAAACAAAATGGCACGCAGGCCAAGTAAACTATGTCCCTACTCTGCAGCAGTCTCGGTGGCGTCCGGCCCACCTCCCTCGTTGGCGTCCTCTCCTTGCCCGGGCGGCACTATCCGGCCATCGACCACCTCGAAGTCAACGTCCGCCCCGTCGGTCACCAGGCCGGGGTTCAGGACCTGGAGTCACGCCACTGCGTTTCTGAACCCTATGCCCGCTGTCTCGAGAGCATCGTCCTCAGATAGCCGGAGATCTCGCTCGAGTTTCCTGAGTTGAGCCACCAGCGCTGCTCGAGTGGTTAGGAGCCTGTCCTCCTCGGTCTCGCCTTCGGCCGGCCGCACAGCATCCTCCAACTCGGCGATCCTCTCCTTGAGCCGCTTCTCCTCCGCCTCCAGCTCGGCGATTCAGGAAATGTGGCCTTTCTCCTTCTCCTCGACTTCCTTCAGCTTCCTCTCAGCCCGCTGCTGCTGCTCGCCTTGTTCTTTGTTTAGGTCCCTGCACTCCTTTAACTCATTGCGCAGTTCGAGCATCTCAGCATCCAATCTCTCGAGTTTCTCTTGCAGTCGAGAAAACCCAGCAGCAGGACGAGTCTCGTCGTTCAGGACAATGGCGGTCGAGCAAAGCCGCATGACCGCGGACAAATCCTCGAAGATCGTCTTCCTCCTCGCCTCACCGGCAGCTCCTAGCACAGCTTCGACTTCAGAGGGAGGGACACAGGGATAGATGACTTCGGAGAAGAAGCGAGGTTTTTGATGGCATGGTGGAAACTCAAACCTTGGAGGAGGTGGGGGACTGTCTTCGTGGCCTAGATCGACGATCTCCACGCTTGAAACCCGTTGCCGCTTTGGCGTTCCTTGAGTACCCGGAGACTGGCTCCCAGCAGGAGGTGTCCGCCTCTCTGAAATCTCGGACACAATGGCAGCAGGCTGAGACTGACTTGAACCTTCGGGCATGGTGGCCAAGGAACCACCCTCGAGCATGACCCCGGAAGGAGCGACGTCTTGACCTTTCGAGCGAGACGCCTCCACCCGAAGCTGCTCTTCCCTAGCCCGCTTCGCCTTCAATTTTTTGAATCTTTCCTCGGCTCCGGCCATTTTTCCTGCAAAAAGAAAGAAAATGTTAGTAAGGCAAGGAATGAAAGGAATTCAGATGCGAGGAATGCTTAGATCGTGGACGTTTTCACCACCTAACAACTAGATGGCCTCTTCGTCGGAGAAGGTCTCGAGCAGAACGCGGGTGTTGATCAGACGACGCTGTTTCTTCACCTGCCCGTCTGCTCCCATTATGGGCTGACCGTCCAATGTTTCGTGTTGAGCCTCGTTGAAGCTCTCGACGAACGCGACGATCTTGTCGTAAGCTTCCCGGTCCTCGACGACCAGCTGACTATGCTTCACCTTATATTTGTCCACCCCCTTCTTAAAGTGTTCCTCCGTCCAGTATAGGGGGAACCTCGGCTCTAGAACCTCCTCGGAGACACCGTCGACGTCGCGAGTGACTTTCCGGTACAACGAGTATACGGCCCCGACGGTGACCGGCTTCACGAAATAATAACGGAACTTGAAGTCCCGGATGGAGTCTAAATATGTATGAAACAGAGCTTTGCTCTGCTTGAAGGACACCCATCCATGTCGTCCACCTGATGACGACCTCTGTAGATGGAATATCCGGAAAAAGAGGGACGTCGTCGGGACGATTGCTAAATGCTTACAGACAAGCTCGAAGGCCCGGATAAAAGCCAAGGAGTTCGGATGAATTTGTGAAGGGGCCAGCTGCAACCAAGAGAAGATTCCCTCTTGTAAGTCCGTGAAGGGCAACCTCCACCCCGCCTGGTTGAACATAAATTCATACAACGGGATTCGCATTCCCCGATAAGGCTGGCATATCCGATGATGCTCCTCTGGACGGAAGACCTTCCAAGATTTGTCCGAACCGATGAGCCTGTGCTCGACAGTGCAGAACGCGTCGTCCACGTCCTTGTAGGTGAAGATTGACGACATCTCTAGGGCTTCTTTACAGACCCACTCTTCGAGCGGGCGCTCGCGGGCGAAAGCCATGTGAGCCATGGGAGAGTCGGGTTGGTCGTCGTCTTCTTCGAATGATCCTACAGCCACCTTCGTAGACAAATCGTCCATTTACCTGAAAAGCAGAAGGAAACGGTGAATTCGATGGGTCGTATCAAATTCACCCCTCCACCGCTGTTCAAGCGAACGGGCGAGGAAGGGCAAGGCTCTCTCTGTTCCCCGACATAACCGGCCGAGGATCGACACGTTTGCCGGGGAACTCATCGCCTCCCCGGAAGACTCTGCCCCGTGTCCCCGTGGCGCTAAGGAAAGAAAGTAACTATTGGGGACCCCGAGACATTCAACGGGTCCCCGACATGTTCATCCCTAGTCCCCGAAACATTCAACGAAAGCGGGTGAAGTTCTTAGCACCCCCTCTCTCAACAACTAACGATTCCTGCCGTATTCGCCAGGAATCCTCACATTTCTCATGAGAACATCATCAGTTCATCAAGGAAATGCCTTATACTAGATGAAATTAAAGAGAAATGTAAGAAAAAAGGTCAATTTCGAAGCAAGTACCTTGTGAGTAGCGGTTTTAGGGTTCCGGCACGGAGTTTCCGGCGGCTTTACGGCGGAGAGCGACGGTTGTAGGTTCCAGGCACGGAGTATCCGACGGCTGACGGCGGCGACCGGCAACGGGAGAGTGTAGAGAGAGAAGGAGAAGGATTCTTGAGAGAGAAAGGCAAAAGTGAAAAATGAACGAGGGGAGCAGCCTTTTATAGGCGATTCTCGCGGGACTCGAGGGGCCTAGGGCACTCAAGTGCACTACCCTAGCCAGCCGCCCTAGCCTCCCTAGGTAATAATGGCAGGCGACACGTGGCACGCATGCAGCTGCACGTCTTCCCACGCGTGTCGCTCCAAGTTTCCCCAACGCTTTGGATCCGAAACTCCTCATCTCCCCGGCGTGCCGACCAAACGCGACTGAACGACGCCCGAGGTATGTGCGACCGTACGTACGTTGACCACGAAGATGGCTTCCTTGGCTCCTCTCTTAGGGTATCCCCGACATGCCAGTAAGCCTTAAGTCATTACTCTGACGACTCAGAGCAACGACTTGGGGGGCTCCTGTTCTGGACTGGGCCGAGGCTGCCCAACAGTCGAGCAGGCCCAACCCATACTGCCCGGGGAGGCCCAATAAGGCAAGGTCCCTCTGCGGACGCACGACTGCCATGTGCTAGCCACAGTTTCGTTGGGCACTCAGGTAGTGTCGGGCAACTTGGACAATAAGAGTCGAGGACGTCCCACCCTGCTGAGATGTGGCTCCTCGGCAAGCTAGCCTTTCTCCCCGCGAGAATGCTACACATCACTCCTCGACGGACATGATTCCTCCCCGCGAGGCCATGTCCATTCTACGGGCTTCATCTCTCCTCGACACAGAAGGCTCCTCCCCGCGAGGAGCGCCCAACGGTCCATACCACTTGGACACGTTCCAAGTAACCTCCCACGTCCGAAGGATTCGGTCTGCCCTACTTCCGGAAATCTAGGAGCAGTTACTCTAGGGCGAAGACCACGTGCTGGTCTTCACTACTACACGTAAGCCCTAGCAGTTGCTTGGAGTGGGCCTAGTTGATCCAGCCCACTGCAGGTAACCGTTGGCCCCGCGCTGGGGGCTCTCTATAAATACCCTCTCATTTGAGAGGGTCAGGTTAGACACTTTCTTCCTACCATTCTCACTTTCTCGTATTTGCTGATATTCTGTACACTCTCTCACTTGAGCGTCGGAGTACCCTGCAGGTACACCCCCCCCCCCCCCCCCCGGCCGTCTCTCACCATCACCGGAGCTGCCGTTCCAGACGCCGTTGGCCACCATCACTGTCTGATTCAGGTACGATCATAGTGTATAGGGGATGGTAATACACGAAGTATAGAAAACACATAGCAAAAATAATGATGTAATTATTAGTTTTTGGTTGGTTTTTGTCTTTTTGGGCTGGCTGGATCCGAGTGATCGTCTTGTATTGGTTTATCTGTTTTTTTGATATATATATATATATATATTCTTTTATTTCAAAAAAATAATATATTAGTTATTATTAATAAGTTAGCATTTCAAACTCATATTCTTTGAATTTTAAATTAGGTTAAAATTTTCAAAATACATTGTAAGACTACTCTAAATTTGATTTAATCTAGTGTGAAAGCTCTTAACTCCTTCATTTGTGACTTCACCATCATAAAACGTTTCAAAGTCAAACTAAACTAGCTAAAGGTTCCTAAAATTATTGAGGTTGTATGGTCTCCTCTTGCCATTGGATCAAATGCAACACTGATTGTTCTTATGTTAACTCATTCGCTTTTTGTGAAGGGCTTTTTCGGAATGAGTGCGGAGATTTTTTGTTTAGCTTCTCTGACTTGGTTGAAGGAAATTCTTCCCTCTATGCCGAGTTTTTTGGTGTCATAAAAACTATTGATTTTACTTTTAGGTCCAACTTCGCTAAGGTTTGGTTGTAGATGAATTTGAATATGATTATTCTTGTAACTCAAGATTCTAAAACTGTGCCTTGGACCTTGCAAACTAGATGACTTAATGTTATGGCTAAAGTTTGAGATATGGAGTTTCACATCTCTCATATTTATATGGAGAGGAATCATCACACAGACAAGTTGGCTACTAAGGTCACCATCGATGAGTCCTATGTTGTGTGTCACAATCCTCCTAATCTTCTTACCTCATATTTGTATCATTATAAGATAGGTTTGTCCAATTTTAAATTTGTTGGTATTTATGTGAATCTTTGTTGAATTTCCCTCTCTTTTTCTCTGATATATTGCATTTCAAATTTATTATAAAAATAAATAAATAAATTTGTTATTTTTATTTTTGTAAATTGGTAATGCTGAATATAAAGGTATTTTTAATAAGTTTAATCATAATAATATTACTTGAAATTTTTTTATAAAGTAATAAAAACACTATATCAATTAAAGATAATCATAAATATCATGAACTCATTTAATAATAACCACTTAAATATAATAATCATAATAATAACAATAGTATAATAATATAATATGAATACTATCTATTTTTTATGAAACTGTTTTCTTTTTTTTTTTTTAACTAAACACAATATTAATTCAAAATTATTAAATAAAGAAAATAAAAATGGTGAAAATGTTAATAGCTGAATATTTTTTAAAATTTCATTCAATTAAGAAAATTTAATAACATGATTATTAAATTTCAAATTCAAAATTGTAAACAAAATTGAGTAATAATTACAAATACATCCCAATGAAAATAGATGTAATTTCCCTTCTTTACAATGTAATACAAATGCATCTTATGTGAGTAAGTATCACATTTGTTGATGATATTGAAAAACAAATTTTTCAAAAATTTGGATGAAAATTTTGAAGGAATTTATTTTAGCTAAAAAAAGCTCACAAAATTTATGGTGAGAGTTATTGATGATGATGAGTGAAAATTGAGGGTTTTATAGGTGAGGCTTAGAAGAAAATGAAGGAGGGAAAGTTAGTTAGAGTGGTTAAAACAGTTGGGGTTAAGTCGTTTGTGGCCTTTGGAATGTGATTCATGTGATAGGCTTAAGACCGATTAATTGATTCAAGTTAGTTGGAGATTATGTTAGTCTATGGTGTTAATTGTGAAAAATCAGTCAGATTTTGTGTTAGTTTGCAAATATTAGAGGCTAGTTAGATGAAGTGGTTGATATGATAGTTAGGAGTTGGTTTAGGTTTAGTTGACAGTTGGATAGTTAGTTAACTGTTAGATGGTTAGGCTTAAGTAAGGTTAATTGAAGTTGTTGAATTACTGTTGAAATGAGATGCTTATCAACTTGCACTGCATTTTCCTTGGTTTAAAGAATGACTACCTTTTTGTGTATTCTTCTCTTATATGTAAAAATGAAAGATGTTTCAATTTTTTTACTGAAAATATCAGCTTCTTTGATCACTTTCTGTAACACCCCATTTAATTATTTAGTTGTTTTATGATTTATTTTGTGTGTTGTTGTGATTTTATTGACTTAATTAAGGGTGTGTGGTTAAGGGTGAGTGAGAGGAGTTAGCCTTAACGGAATAAAATCAATAAAACTTTAGGATAATGATAATTAATTAGTAATAGGTGGGAAAACATTAGTAACATTATTGTTATTATTTTTAGTGCCATTATTATTATTATTATTATTATTATTATTATTATTAATATGGTTATCATGGTTAGCATTATTAGTGGAATTATTATTAGGAATAATAATAGGATTATTATTTGGATTATTATCATTATTTAGAAAACTAAAAAGAAACAAAACATAATTATGAGGGATTAGTGGATGAGTTACAGTCAGTTTTGGTTTCACGTGAAAAGAGAAGAAAAAAAGAGAAGGAAAGCTAGGGCTAGAGAACAAGAGAAATTTTCCACCATTGTTGAAGGATCAAGCTCAGATTTCAGGTAAGTGGGAGAATGGGATTCAATATAGGTGATCTGAACATGAAAGGGTAGTGAGGGGTTATTTCCCTCTTAAGTTCTATGTATTTTCTTCTTTTTCTTGATCTATTGCATGTTTGTATGATGATTATTGTGAATTCGTGAGTATGTAATGTCTGCTATGAATTCGTGTGGGATGCTGATGTTGTTGTGAAAATTCGTATGGAATGTATGTTGTTGCTGTGTTGAACATAAAACCAGATCTGACAATTGGGATTTTTATGGGGTTAACGATCCTAGGTTTAATGACAGAAAATGTTGACAAATTGATGGAACAATGAAGTAGAATTGGGACTGTGAAATGGTACTGAATTAAAATTGGCTTTGGGTCTGATTTAGAATGCTTGAAAGTGCTTTAATGGGAGAAATTTTGCACTGATGCGAAATCTGAGAATTTTGGCATGTTTCTGGTCATACACGTATGGGGGGGCCATACGCGTATGAGGGGGCACTCCTAGGGCTTACGCGTATCATATGTGCTCTGTCCCAAAAGCCAGCACGACCATCTACTGATACGCGTATGGGATGCGTATGAGGAGTGGCCATACGTGTAGGGGGAAAATTTGAGGAGTTTGAGAGAGAAATCACGCTATGGTGATACGCGTACAGCACAAGGTCATACGCGTATAAGGCCTGAGAAGATTGGCCTTACGTGTAGGATACGCATGCCTAGGGCGTGGGAATTGAGTCCATATGCGTATGGGCATGGTCATACGCGTATGGGCAGGGTTGTGGTGAAAATTTCCCATTTTTTGCAATTTTTGTCCTGATTTCGCGTGTAATGTAATTTTCCTTGATCCGTAAGACTAAGATGGTATAATTGGACATAGGAGAAACTAGTAATAATATTAAGTAGGATAAAATATGAGTTTTCATGAGAACGTCTATTTGAGACGCGTTGGGTGTGTGGGCCAAGATTGTCGTGTGTGGACGGTCTTGTGCTGTGGTGGTAATTCTTGAGAGAATTACGTTGAGCATGTGGCTCGTGTGCGATCATTGAGGATCGTGAATTAGGCTTGAATAAATATTATATTGTGCATAATTGGTGTCATGCATTCATGTCATGTGTGGTGGAGATGAACTATGTGGGAATCCATGATGGGTGCCTAGTCTCATCCGGACTCTATGTGGGAGTCGAGCGGAGATAAGTCGTAGTTCAGAGGAACGTATACGACTTATCCGAATTCTGACGGGAATCGGGTTCTAGGGTGAACCGTATATGATTGTGATGGTACCGCATGCATAGTGTCGTGTCAGTTGAGTCACATTGCATATGTATATGATTGAATATGGATTGTTTATGCTGAATGATGATATGGAACTTGTATGTGCGTGGTAATTGTATCATTGTTGTTTTGTGTATGAACTACTCTTTAGCATGTGTTTTTCACCGTGTATTTATTGAATGTAGTTCTCACCCTTTTTCTGTTTGTTGTGTCTATGCTCCTTGGGGAGTACAGATGATCAGGTATCTGAGTAGTGCTTAGAGCAGTGAGTTGCTATTTGATTGAGTCATAGGAGTTGCTCTGATACGTAACACGGGCAGGATGGGGATTTCGTGATTTCTTTATGTTATTTGACTTTGTATTTCTTACGTATCCGGTTTGGATTTAAATTGCTGTTGAACCACATTTTATGTGGAAAGTTGATGTATTTGGAGTTTACATGTTAAACCGTTTGATTTAATTCTGCTGTTTAATCAAGCTACTTATTTTTATGAAATGAATAAAATGTGAAGTGAATCGATACTTCACTTTGATGTTGTTTTTGTAATGTTACATCCTATGTGTATTAACTCTGATTTGTTTCCGCAATATTTTCGTATTTTTAATTATTATTTGGATGGGTAGAGTAGGGTGTTACAATTGGTATCATAACAGGTCGGTCCGTCCGGCCAGTGTAGTAGTAGTAGAGTCTGACTATAGAGTGTGTATAGTCGTGTATTTCTTCTAACTTGTGTTTCCATTGGTGTTGAGCAGTATGGCTGATAGGAATAATGTTGTGATTGCTGCTGCATCAGTTGCGTAGGCGGTGCAGAGTAACAATTGGAGCGCTGAGGATGTCGGGTTCTGCAATTTGGAAAAGTTTCAGAACAACAAGCCACCAAAGTTCGAGGGTAGACACGAACCGGATGTGGCGTAGAAGTGGCTGAAGGATATTGAGAAGATCTTCAAAGTCATGGGATGCACTGAAGCTCAGAAGGTGCAATTTGGTACACACATGCTGGATAGAGAAGCTGAAAACTGGTGGGATAACACCCGTCAAAGGCTAGAAGCTGCAGGTGGTCCTATTACTTAGACGTTGTTCAAGGATGAGTTTCTGGAGAAGTATTTTCCAAAAGATGATCATGGCAAGAAAGAGGTTGAATTCCTGGAATTGAAGCAATGAAACTTGACGGTTGTAGAATATGCGGCTCAATTCGAGGAACTGTTGAAGTATTGTCCTCATTACAATATTGATGCTGCTATGAGTTCGAAGTGTGTCAAGATTGAGAACGGGCTACGTCCTGGGATCAAACAAGGTATTGGTTATCACAAGATCAAGTACTTTCCTGAATTAGTGAACAGGTGTCAAATTTGTGATGAAGACAACAGGGCCCAGGTTGCTCACTACAAGGCCCTGAGTACACCTTACAGTGCTCTGGTAGATAAAGGAAAGCAGAAAGTTGTTGCTGGCAAGAAGCCAAGTGGGGGAGGAAATTCTTCCAATCCTTTCAAGTGTTTCAGATGTGGTGGCGCGGGTCACTATGCTAATGAATGTCAGAATGAGGTGAAGAAGTGTTTCAAATGCGGGAATCCAGGTCATGTTGTGGCAGATTATAAGACCAATATACCTACCTGTTACAACTGTGGTGAACAGGGTCACATCAACACCCATTTTAAGAAGCCGAAGAAGTCGCAGACCAGTGGGAATGTATTTGCATTGGTGGGGGCTCAGCCTACCAGTGAGGATCATTTGGTCAGAGGTACTTGTTACATTTATAACATTCCTTTAATTGCTATCATTGATACGGGTGCGATCCACTCGTTTATTTCTGTTGATTGTGTGAAGAAACTAGGACTTGTGTCGTCTACTCTGAGTAAAGGAATGGTAATTGATACTCCATCTATTGGGTCGATAACTACATCTTTAGTGTGCTTGAATTGTCTTGTGTCAATATTTGGTAAAGATTTCATAGTGGGTTTAATTTTGTAACCACTCAGTGATCTGGATGTTACTTTAGGGATGAATTAGATAGAGAGCAATTATGTCTACACTGATTTCTATAAGAAGAGGTTCTTATTTCTTACTCTAGAGGAAGAAGAGTTGATTAGTTTTATATCTACCACGGAGTTGTGAACCTTGTTAGAAGATGAAGCTAAAATGTTTGCGGTGTTTACCTCATTGTCTGTTGAAGGCAAATCGTCGATCAATGAATTACTGGTAGTGAAAGAGTTTTTGGAAGTGTTTCCGGATGATATTTTAGAGTTGCCTCTGCAGCGAGAGGTGGAATTTGCAATTGATCTTGTTCTTGGTACCAGACCGATATCTATGGCACCATACAGAATATCAGCGTCAGAATTGGCGGAGTTGATATCTCAACTCGAAGAATTGCTTGATAAGAAGTTTATTAGACCTAGTGTGTTGTCGTGGGGAGCTCCGGTGTTGTTGGTTAAGAAGAAGAACGGTAGTATAAGATTGTGTATTGATTATCGTCAACTGAATAAAGTGACCATCAAGAACAAATATCCGCTTCCAAGAATTGATGATCTAATGGATCAACTCGTGGAAGCTTGTGTTTTTAGTAAATTGATTTGAGATCAGGTTACCATCAGGTTCGGGTGAAGGAAGATGATATTCAGAAAATGGCTTTCAGGACTCAGTATGGATATTACGAATATGTTATGATGTAGTTCGGAGTGTCCATTGCACCGGGTGTATTCATGGAATACATGAATCGTATCTTTCATGCTTATTTGGATTAGTTTGTGGTAATATTTATTGATGACATTTTAATTTATTCCAAGTCGGAAAGAGATCATGTAGAGCATCTGAGGGTTGTATTGCAAGTGTTGCAAGATAATAAGTTGTTGGCAAAATTTTCAAATTGTGAATTTTGGTTGCATGAGGTGAATTTTCTGGGACATGATATTTCTAGTGATGGCATAACAGTGGATCTATCCAAAGTAAGTGTTGTACTTCAGTGGGAACCTACGAAATCAGTGACGGAGATTAGGAGTTTCTTGGGTTTGGTAGGTTACTACCGCAAGTTTATTGAAGGATTTTCTAATTTGGCCCTTCCTTTGACTCAGTTGACTAGAAAGGGTCAGACCTTTAAGTGGGATATCTTGTGTGAAGAGAGTTTCAGGGAATTGAAGAAGAGGTTGACTATAACGCCAGTGTTGATTTTACCAAAGCTAGATGAACCTTTTGTGGTGTATTGTGATGCGTCTAAAATGGGATTAGGCGGGGTATTGATCAAAGATGGCAAGGTCGTGGCTTATGCCTCACAATAATTGAGGGTACATGAAAGGAATTATCCTACTCATGATCTTGAGTTAGCTGTAGTGGTTTTCGTGTTGAAGATTTAGAGACATTACTTGTACAGGTCGAGGTTTGAAGTGTTCAGTGATCATAAAAGTTTAAAATATCTATTTGACCAAAAAGAGCTGAATATGAGACAGAGAAGATGGTTGAAGTTCTTAAAGGACTGTGATTTTAGCTTGAGTTACCATCCTGGTAAAGCTAACATCGTAGCAGATGCTTTGAGTAGGAATACAATTCATATGTCGACATTGATGATTAGAGAGTTGGATTTAATTGAGCAATTTAGAGACTTGAGTATGGTTTGTGAACTGACTCCTGAGAGTGTGATATTGGGTATGCTGAAAGTTAATAATGAGTTCCTTAGTGAGATTAGAGAGAGTCAGAAGCTTGATTTAAAGCTGGTGGATTTGATGACCGCGGGAGGGTCGGATGCAGAAGGTAACTTCAAAGTGGATAATTTTGGTGTTTTGAGATTTCGAGGCAGAATTTGTGTGCTGGATAATTTTGAATTGAGAAAAATGATCTTAGCGAAGAGGCGATGCCGATAAGGAGCTACAAAATTGTATCATGATCTTAAGAATTTGTTTTTGTGGCTGGGTATGAAGAAAGACATAGTTCGGTTTGTGTATGCTTGTTTGACTTGCCAGAAGTCAAAAGTGGAACATCAGAAACCTTCCGGTTTGATGCAATCGATGGAAATACCAGAGTGGAAGTGGGATAGTATCGCGATGGATTTTGTGACTGGGTTGCCGAATACGGTGAGAGGCTTTGATGTTATTTGGGTAATTGTGGATAGACTGACAAAATCAACACATTTTATACCGATTAACATCAGTTTTCCATTGGCAAAGTTAGCAGAGATTTATATCAGGATAATAGTGAAGTTACACGGGGTTCCGTCAAGCATTGTGACTGACAGAGACCCGAGGTTTACGTCCAGATTTTGGAAGAGCTTGCAAGAAGCTTTGGGTTCTAGTTTGAAGTTGAGTTCTGCTTATCATCTGCAGATAGATGGACAGTCTGAGAGGACTATTTAGTCACTGGAAGACTTGTTGAGAGGTTATATACTTGAGCAGGGAGGTGCTTGGGATACTCATTTACTGCTGATTGAATTTACTTACAATAACAGCTACCATTCTAGTATTGGAATGGCGCCTTTTGAAGCATTGTATGGTAGGAGGTGTAGGACGCCTCTATGTTGGTATGAGTTGGGCGAGAGTACTGTACTCAGACCCGAGATTGTGCAACAGATTATTGAGATAATCCAGATGATTAGAGAGAAGATGAAGGCATCCCAGAGTAGGCAGAAAAGCTATCATGATAATAGGCGAAAAGACTTGGAATTCAATGAGGGCGACCATGTGTTTCTAAGGGTCAATCCTGTGACCGGTGTTGGTTGTGCACTGAAATCGAAGAAGTTGGATCCTAAGTTCATTGGACCATATCAGATTTTGCAGAAAGTTGGGACTATTGCTTATAGAGTAGCGTTGCCACCTGAGCTTTCGAATTTGCACGACGTGTTTCATGTGTCACAACTTCAAAAGTATATTGTTGACCCATTCCATGTGCTTCAGAGGGATGAAGTACATATTTTAGATAATCTTACCGTAGAGGCGATGCCGATAAGAATCGAGGATCTCAAAATGAAGCAGCTAAGAGGTAAAGATATTCCTTTAGTGAGAGTAGCTTGGGGAAGAGCTGCTGGAGGAAGTGTGACCTGGGAATTGGAGAGCAAGATGCGAGATTCGTATTTGGAATTGTTCTCGTCAGGTATATTTTCGAGGACAAAAATATTTTAAGTGGGGGAGAGTTGTAACACCCCATTTAATTATTTTTTCGTTTTATGATCTATTTTGTGTGTTGTTGTGATTTTATTGACTTAATTAAGGGTGGGTGGTTAAGGGTGAATGAGAGAAGTTAGCCTTAATGGAATAAAATCAATAAAACTTTAGGATAATGATAATTAATTAATAATAGGTGAAAAAACATTAGTACCATTATTGTTATTATTTTTAGTACCATTATTATTATTATTATTATTATTAATATGTTTATCATGGTTAACATTATTGATGGAATTATGATTAGGAATAATAATAGGATTATTATTTGGATTATTATCAATATTTAGAAAATTAAAAGGAAACAAAACATAATTAGGAGAGATTAGTGGATGAGTTACAGTCAGTTTTGGTTTCACGTGAAAAGAGAAGGAAAAGAGAGAAGGAAAGATAGGGCTAGAGAACAAGAGGAATTTTCCACCATTGTTGAAGGATCAAGCTCAAATTTCAGGTAAGGGGGGAGAATGGGATTCAATATAGGTGATCTGAACATGAGAGGATAGTGAGGGGTCATTTCCCTCTTAGGTTCTATGTATTTTCTTCTCTTTCTTGATTTATTGCATGTTTGTATGATGATTATTGTGAATTCTTGAGTATGTAATGTCTGTTATGAATTCGTGTGGGATGTTGATGTTGTTGTAAAAACTCGTATGGAATGTATGTTATTGTTGTGTTAAACATAAAACTAGATCTGACAATTGGGATTTTTATGGGGTTAACGAACCTAGGTT
The DNA here is from genome assembly GCA_022829125.1 of Lathyrus tuberosus. Classification (NCBI taxonomy): domain Eukaryota; kingdom Viridiplantae; phylum Streptophyta; class Magnoliopsida; order Fabales; family Fabaceae; genus Lathyrus; species Lathyrus tuberosus. The sequence continues at coordinate 4,210,660 of JALAZF010000124.1, read as the reverse complement.
TAATGACAGAAAATGATGACAAATTGATGAAACAATGAAGTAAAATTAGGACTGTGAAATGGTATTGAATTAAAATTAGTTTTGGGTCTGATTTAGAATGCTTGAAAGTGCTTTAATGGGGGAAATTTTGCACTTATGCGAAATCTAAGAATTTTGGTATGCTTCTGGTCATACGCGTATAGGGGAGGCCATACGCGTATGAGGGGACACTCCCAGGGGCATACGCGTAGCATACATGCCCTGTCCCCAGAGCCAGCACGACCCTCTGCTGATACGCGTATGGGACGCGTATGAGGAGTGGCCATACGCGTATGGGCAGGGGCATATGCGTAAGGGGGAAGATTTGAGGAGTTTGAGAGAGAAATCACTCTCTAGTGATACGCGTACAGCACAAGGTCGTACGCGTATGAGGCTTGGGCAGATTGGCCCTACGCGTAGGATACGCAGGCCTGGGGCGAGGGAATTGAGTCCATACACGTATGGGCAGGGCTGTGGTGAAAATCTCACTCTTTTTGCAATTTCTGTCCTGATTTCGCGTGTAATGTAATTTCCCTTGACCCGTAAGTAGGGCTGAAAATGAGTCGAGTCGAGTCGAACTCGCCTTAGCTCAGTTCGACTCATTAAGAATTAGCCGAGTTCGAGTTCATCACGAACTTTTTTTTCAGCTCAAACTCGACTCATTAAGAATTGGCCGAGTTCGAGTTCGACTTCATCACGAACTTTTTTTTCAGGTCAAACTCGACTTGTTAGAAGTTCACGAATATCTCGGTTCAACTCATTAGGTTTATCTTGTTAGGTTCAACTCGCTTATTTCACAGACTTAAAAGTAATTTTTTAAAGTCTATTTTTTTATATATATATTTGAAATTTTAAATTAATATTTTTTAAATAAAAAATATAGAAATAAAATAAAAGGTATAAGATTGTAATTTATACGATGTTAATTTTATTTGTATAATTATTCGTAGAAATATTTTACTCACTTGAGAATATAAATTATCAATTAAAACCGTTAGATTAAAAGAAAATATGAGACTAAGATTTAGAACAAATCTTTAAACCTACTCTTAAAGACAATATAATCTATCTCATATATAATTGAATTGACTCATGAATCTAATGAGTCGAACTATGTATAGTTCAAGTTCAGATCATTTAGTTAACAAACTTAGTTTTTAGCTCATATTCAGCTCATTTGGTTCATGAACCTAGTTCAACAATTTAATTTTCGAATCGAATTTCGAACTATTTTTTAGTTAGTTTGGTTCATTGACAGCCCTATCCGTAAGACTAAGATGGTATAATTGGACATAGGAGAAACTAGTAATAATATTAAGTAGGATAAAATATGGGTTTTCATGAGAACGTCTAGTTGAGACGTGTTAGGTGTGTGGGCCAAGATTGTCGTATGTGGACGGTCTTGTGCTGTGGTGGTAATTTCGGAGAGAATTACGGTGAGCATGTGGCTCATGTGCGATCATTGAGGATCGTGAATTATGCTTAAATAAATATTATATTGTACATAATTGGTGTCATGCATTCATGTCATGTGTTGTGGAGATGAACTAGGTGGGAATCCATGATGGGTGCCTAGTCTCATCCAGACTCTATGTGGGAATCAAGTGGAGATAAGTCGTAGTTCAGAGGAACGTATACGACTTATCCGGATTCTGACGGGAATCGGGTTCTAGGGTGAACTGTATGTGATTGTGATGGTACCGTTGTAGCGGGGAAATTTGTGAGTGTAAGCTATTGATTAACTTAACTCAAAATTGCAAGAGTCGCCACCGCACTTTTATTTTATCCAAGAAGGAAAGGAAAAAGAGCGAACAAAACCTATACAAGTTCTAAACAAGAACAAACAGAGAATGTGTAAGGGGGTTGGTTACGTAAATGGAAGGTGTTAGCATCCAAAACGTCTATAGTACTCTATGGGAGCCCTTTGAAATATCTACGCTTTTTGGTTTGAAAAGGTTTGTTTGAAAAGAGATTGGGGAGATGAGAATATAAGTATTTTTTAAGATTTTTGTGTTTGGAGAGACTTATCACCTCATGCCTACGTACCCACAAAGTTCAATATAGGATCAAAACCTCGTAGTTTGTGGTACAAATAACAAAATTTATTGGTTATGATTCATTTTATCTTTAAAAGACACCCGTCATTCTCAAGAGAGAACACTCAACTAATTACCCAATGGTATGTGAAATATGGATTTGCATCACATTAAGATGGAGGATTTGTTTGGATTAAAATCAACAAGACTAATCACTTCAACATCATAGTGGAAAATGACCATACTTTACACAAAAACCATGGTTAGAAGCTTTACATCTCATCAAAGAAGATGACTCATGTCTAATCTTTTTGAAAAGTTTTAAAAGAAAAAATGCATAAAAGCACAAAAAGTTTGAATGAGTTTTTGTATTTTTTATGTCTTTTTGAAATGGTCAAAGTATGATTGACATTTATTAAAGAAAACAAAGTTTGAAAATCACTTGACAAAAGTCAAGGTGTTATTTATGAAATCAGTTTTAAGTTTGAAAACAAGAAGGTTTTGAAAAAGAGGGGAGACTTTGAAAATTTAAGAAAGAGGTGGAGAAGAAGGGACTATCCTATTGCATAAAGATAAAAGCTAAGGATAAGAACGGTCTAACCACACAAGCAAGCTCCATAGCATAAGCATTCTTTCCTTTATATTTGGCCTTGATCAAAATAAGTTTTCAAAGGAGAATTTCAAGTACCCAAAATCCAAGGTTTTCCATCACAAACTTCAAAGCATAGGTTAGGATCCGAATTCTAAGTCCAAAGTTCCATGTCCAAATGCAAAAGATAGTAACCATAGTCCAACATTATGAGAAAATTTTTTTTAGGGGTTTAAACCTTTATTAGTGTTTTTTTTGTCCAAATAGACAAAAGAAAAAAAGCATAAACATAAACAAATGGTCCAAGTGGACAAAAGAAAAATGGCGGAAACATAAACAAATAGAATGATATGATATGATAACATAAAGCATACAAAGTAAAGAGAGATAAGGAGCAAGAAGGAAACATAAACAAAATTAGTACAATAATATTGTTAGTGAGTTAGTGATTAGCTGTTAGAACAAATGATCAACGATTGTTAAATAATGAACTTAGGTCAAATTTAATGAAGACTCGTTAGAGGATTAATAAGACAAAAGCCTCCTAACAACGAGTTTCATAAGTAACGGACCTAAGACAAATAATCAGCCATACTTGGACTTTCAAACATAAGTTTGAGCCACGAATGATCATTTTCTGATACGGGACACATGTAGCACTATGTTAAGCAATTGTAGCACAATCTATGAGGAAGATCATAGTATGGGAGGCCGATCAATAACGATGTTAGTGGTAACGCATGCTAGAGAAGTGATATGTAGATCACTCTCCGAAAGCAGTACTGCACGAAAAGAAAAGAGGTAACGATCTCATCTTCATCAAGAACTTAAAATAAGTTCCAATGATATCGAAGATTTTCATCGATCAAAAGAAAATGAGAAATAGATGAAGAAATGCCAAATTCAACCACACAAAGATGTAATCCAAGGTAAAGAGCTAAAGGAAATGGAAGGAAAAGGAACCAAAACAATCCAAAAAAACAAGCCAAAAACACACCCTGGACACTGGGTAATCTATTACCCTAATGTTGGTAATCGTTTACCACTGCTAAAAGGGCAGATCCAGATGCAAAAAACAGGGTGTAATCGATTACTACCAGGAGAGTAATCAATTACACATGCTAAAACAGCAGAAAATCAGTTCGAAAAATGCAAAATCCTTGATCAATCATTTCTTCAAACACCTCATGATCAAGGATGCAATTGTGCACGAATAATCAATTAAAACAACAGCAAATAACACCAATGGAACACAAATTGCAAGATCCAAAGATCAAGCAACAAGAATCAACAATAGATTACATTGTGAAGGATGTATCAAGAACAACAATGGTGGAACAAGAGTTTACCACTTCAAATCTAAAAATTCTTCAAATTAACTCCAAGAACCACACTCCAAAGCCTTGATCTACAGAAATTGATGAAGAAAAAGTGAATGGATGATGGTTTAGCTCAAATATTAGTAAGTTCTAATGATGAACTTACTAACTTTCAATGGAAGAAAGAGCTTTGGTGAATCTGGTAGTTGGAGAAAATTGAGAGAGTCAAGAAGAAATTTGACAAGGTGAATTTGGCTATCAAAAGCTTGAAGAATGAATGAAATGAAGCCTCTATTTATAGGATTTAGGCTTGGAAATTTTGGTGGATTGGAGTTTGGTTTGGAATCAAAATTAGGCTTGGAATTTGAATTTTGGAGGCAAAATCAAAATAAGTGGTAATTAATGAGGGTGTATGGTGGGAATTAATTATGATGAGGTAGGGGAATTAAAATGAGGTGATCTAGAATATTCTCATGATACAATATTTGAAAATTGGTGCCAAAATGCTGCAGAATTTGAATTTTCCACATTTTCACAAAAAACGTATTGAGTAATCGATAACCCTAATGCTGGTAATCGATTACCACAGTGAGAAATTGTGAAAATTTGCCTTCTAATGTGCTGCTGTGGCTATGGCTCGATTCTTTTTGCTTGTCAAAGAAGGCATGGAAATAAACACATGAACCTTGAAGTGTCTTGAATAATAATTAATTAAATCTTGGAAACTCTTGATCAGATAATTTTTGAATTATTTGCCGATCAATTTTGACTTTGTTCAGATGAACTTCATTCGAGCTGAGGGACTGGTACTTGATATTCTTGATCCCAATCTTTTCCTGAAAAAGTAAGTAAAGGAAAATACAAATATTTTTTTGGATTTTAATTAATGGTTAGTAAACATAAACAAATACAAACATCAAACAAACAAGAGAACAAGGGCGCTTGGTGATCTCACTTAAGAACAAACCTACAGAGGAGGGCAAGAGAACTAAAGCTTATGATCTTGTTTCTGATATGCAATGCAAATGATATGTGGGATCTTAGGGGTAAAAATTAGGATATTACAACCGCATGCATATTGTCGTGTCAGTTGAGTCACATTGCATATGTATATGATTGAATATAGGTTGTTTATGCTGAATGATGATGTGGCACTTGTATGTGTGTGGTAATTGTATGATTGGTGTTTTGTGTATGAACTACTCCTTAGCATGTGTTTTTCACCGTGTATTTATTGAATGTAGTTCTCACCCTTTTTTTTTTGTGTTTGTGCTCTTTAGGGAGTACAGATGATCAGGTACCTGAGTAGTGCTTGGAGCATTGTGTTGCTATTTGATCGAGTCTTAGGAGTCACTCTAATACGTAACACAGGCAAGATGGGGATTTCGTGATTTCTTTATGTTATTTGACTTTGTATTTGTTACGTATCTAGTTTGGATTTAAATTATTGTTGAACCGCGTTTTATGTGGAAAGTTGATATATTTGGAGTTTACATGTTAAACCGTTTGATTTAATTCTGCTGTTTAATCAAGTTACTTATTTTTATGAAATGAGTAAAATGTGAAGTGAATCGATACTTCACTTTGATGTTGTTTTTGTAATGTGACATCCTACGTATATTAACTCCGATTTGTTTCCGTAATATTTTCGTATTTTTAATTATTATGCAGATGAGTAGAGTAGGTGTCATACCCTAATTTTTGACCCTAAAATTTTGTTTTTTGTTTCGCATTGTCTGTACAGCATGACATGCATTTCATCTCGCATATTGCCTAAAATATCAGTCGGAATAATTTCTCGGATTTACAGACAGACTGGTCAAATTGAATTTCAGCGGTGCGTAAAATCAGCGGACGAAAAATTTTAAAATCGAACTTGCAGACCTTAATTATATTATTCTACGGTTCGCGCAGTTTAACCTGGCGTGTTCGTTTTTAATTTTTCGACAATTTTTCGTCGCATTTTGATTAGTGTGAGCATTTTAACGGGTCAATATTTGTTTTAAAATCTGACCAAACGCTGTATTTTTTCGAGTCGTATATTTCGTACTGATCATTTTAGTGTACTCAGTTTATTTTTTCCGAACACTTGAGTGTCCGATTTTATTTATTTGGGGTCTGTTTATTTTTTAATTTTTGTCTAATAAATAAATAGGCTAATTAGTATTTTATTTTAATTTTATTTTTTAATAGTTATTTTTGTTTTAGATTTAACTAATGTTAAGAATAAATAAGTAGTGATTAGCATTTTATTTAAATTTTATCTTAAATTTTTTATTTTTATTTTTAATAAATGAATAGGTTTTAGTTTCTATTTTAAATTTATTAAATTATTTAAATTTTGTTTATTTTTAATATTATTCTATTTGGGCCTCAAAATGGAAATTAAAGTTATTATTGTCAATTTGAAAAATAGTTAACCCTAATTTGTTTCATTATATATATGAGGAGAATAGGGAGACGGAGAAAAATTGAGAAGGATCGCCGCTAAACCAATTGAATTTCATCGCAGGTACAGTAAGTATTGCACATTGTTTCATCGTTATGTGTTTACGTTTTTAATAACTTATATGTTATACAAATTAATATGTTTTGTTACAAGTTACGCAGTATATATATCATGATATGTCTTGCCGAAACCGCATATTACCACTAAAAGTAGCCAATGATTTGTTTTTTTTTTTAATCAAAAGAGAAAATATATTAATTCAAAAAATAGTTCAAACAAAAGGTGATCCAAGGGATCCAACCCACTTAAGGACTAATTACATCATGTAGTGAACTAAGTGCTTTTTTATCTTTACAATTTGCCACCCCCTATACACAATGGTATCAATTATATTCTTTACTATCATATCACTATCTATTTCCTTCCCAAAAATAACACTATTTCTATAATTCCACGTGTGGTAAATAATTTCAACTGCAACAATCTTGAATAAGGCTACTTTCCACCCTTTTCCTTTAGCTTTATCATTGATCCACTTTAATTCATCACTCCAATGGGTAGGCTTATGATGTATGTCCAACCAATTTAACACATCTCTCCAAATGGCCTTGGTCTTTGCACAATTATAGAACAAGTGATCCACGGTTTCTATGCCCCCTTGCAAATTCATATTTGTTATCCTTGACAGATCCAAACTTCATTAAATAGTCTTTTGTAGGGAGGCAACCATGACATGCCATCCACATACAAAACACGGCACGAGGCCTGGCCCTATTGCTGCCAACAATGTTTCTCCATTGAAATCTTGTTCCATCATCAATAGCTTCATAATAAAAAGTTACAGATTTAAAATGTTTGCTATCAACAGCCTTGTCCCAGCTCGTTTGGAACCTCTGCACCATACTCCTTTGTTGCATAATAGCCTTGAAAATCCATTGCTTTGATATGTTATAATAACTCTCATGTTATTTTAATATATATATTCCGTTAATTTTTTATTATTTATATAGCGTAGGATTTTCTTTATTTATTTATTTTTGTTACTAACATTGTTATATATATATATATATATATATATTTTTTTTTTTTAATTCTCATTTTAGATTTTTTTCCGAATCGAATTATGTCGATACGTTGTTCGCATATGCGTATGCATGATGCGTGACATTTATGTTTAATTGATCCGGTTGCGATGATCGCATTTTTTGCGTTAGCGACATTATTGTTTTAAAATGTTTTAAAATTTATTTTTTATGCATTTTTTTGCACGATTTCGATCTGATTGCGATGATCATGTTGAGTGTAGAAAACTATTGATCGATTTTCATCGATTTTTATGCGGATCTATATTCGTTTATCGTTGCATTTCGATTTCGAAGTTAAAATCTAATTTAACTTTCGAGAACCGCTTGAGTGCATATAGTCATTTGCTCGGCTTGTCATAGAGAGATTCCTACATGAATCCACTCTAATTTAGCTTCAGAGCTAAATTCAGTTGCCATTAGATTTCGGTTGGTCTCGGTCCCGCATTTACTTGTTTGATTGTGTAGTATTTCAGTCATTTACTTACTTCCCATTGATAAAATGTATCCCTCACCCTCATGTGTAATTGTTATTTGTTTTTTCCGCTTCTATTTCTTTAGATAGATAATTAATAAAAAAAAACAAAAAATAAAATAAAATCAATCTTTCATAAAAAATCAAAGAATTTAGTCAACACCAAGTTCCATTTTCAAAATATTGGTCAACACCAATTGAACAATCAACCCAAGCATTCTTGATCCACATATCAAGCCATGCCCCAACTTGTAAGTCGACTGCTTTTTAGCATCGCCATCAACCTCATGCCAATATTTTCTCTCTTACTTTGATTACGGTTTCGTTTACTAGGAGCACCCTTAGGGACTAGGATTCGACTTAACTTTTTCTCAAAACCCTTGATCCAACGTCAAGTGGCTACTTCTCTCGTAAGTCGGTTGCCTTTTACAATCACCATCACGCAATTCAAACCTCGATCTTTTTTCGAGTATTTTTCTCTTAAAACTAATAAAAAATATTTTCTCAATCAAATTCCAAAGTCAAGGTCCCGTTTTTGACTACCATGTCACATATTAGCCTAACTTTAGGTCATTCCCTTTATCCTTAGGATTAGAGTCACCGCACTCTTTACATGTGTTCCGCCGCGAACACCTCTTTCCTTTATCCTAGCCTTCGGGTCGGAGTCATCGCGCTCCATACATATGTTCCGTCGTGAGCACTTACTTCCCTTATAACTCAACTTTAACTTTAGAGTCACCGCACTCTACGTAATGTCTTGCCAAAGACACTACTCCCCTTGGAACCTTGACCATAGTCAAGAGTTCCTCACCCTCTTTGAGGGGAACTACGAATACTCTGATTCCACTCCCGTCAGGATACGTAGGGACAAGATGCAATGTCTTGGCGAGTATACTTAGATACTAACCCCTAGGTCTTTACCTTAGCATATACCCTTAGCTAGCGAGCAATAGATAACATAATAAAAATAAGAGGTTCCTGTAGAGTACTACAGATGTTTAGGATGCTAATACCTTCCCTAGACGTAACCAACCCCCGAACCTAAATTCTCTTATTTGGGTTTTCGCTCTTTACCCTTTCCTTTGGATAAATCAAAGACCGGTGGTGAATTAAGAATTATGATTCAAGTTAATCCAATAACTTGATATCCAATTCTCACCGCGACAGTATGGTGTTACACTTTTAGCCTATTTGCAAGGGTTTTTAACTTCATTTTGAGTTTAAGCGTTGAAATTCTTAGCCAAACTCAATGATCCTCTTACACTTGAGATATGAGGTGATTTCTCCCTAATGGTCGATTTATTTTGAACTCCTTGAAACATGTCAATATCATGTTGATCCACAAAACTTAGAGCAACTAGGGTTAAATCCTCAGGACCTGGTGAGTGATATATATGGTTGTTACTATCAAAGCTCTCATCATTGATTGAAGCTTTTTTATCCCCAGTACCAGGTTTCCAGAATAAAAGATAAGTGATTCTCAATTTCACAATTGTTATGAAATGATGTTCAATTTTGTTATTTATTTCTTAGCTTGCATATCTGTTTGGTTTTGATTATGGATTATTACTAACACTCAGTAAAATATACTCGTGCTAGCCATTTAAAATTGGATCACAAACTTTAGTAATTTAAAATTGTTAATGGTTATTGACTGTCCAACCATAGTTTACATGCTGGTATAACATTTGACATATCAAACTAATATTATTGCTCTGTGACTTGTCCTTGAATGTCCAAATGCAAAATCTTGGGTGTTCAGTCATGGTGGATAATTGCTATGGAGAACTTGTGTAAAGCATTGGACCTCCCATGGTGGTATGCCATAATGTGCTAAAGTAAGTATTGTTTTTGGTGTATTACTCTTTTAGAGAGAAAATTTTCTCTAGCCTTGAATGGAACTGCTAGTTCACATGAACCAAATGGTAACTACAACTTTTTCTCTAAACTTATGCAGGTTTGAAAAATATTGGTGGGACATGAAACATCAAGGAATGGTTGAAAGGGTGATGAAGATAGTTTGAAGATAGTTCACAATTAACTTAAGGAATAGGTCTAGGAAGGCTTAGGATATTGGTCAAAGGTTTAGTCAACAGGGTCAACCGGTTGACCAAAAGTCTACCACTTCTTTATTCTATTATTCTTTCATGTAATCCTTTACAGAGTTATAAATTGCGGCCACTCCCGGTAAGATCCCGGGCGATCCGGTCGGAGCAACCCCCATCAGCACGAGAACAGTGGAGTGATTCGCAGTTTGAGATCGCAACCGATTTTGGCGAGATAGCGTGTAGCGGTTTGCACCCTGGGCGGAGTGGTTTATCCACTTTTTTTTCTCTCTGGCTGTGTTTCTCTGGTTGCTTTGCAGATGCGGTTGTTTTGCAGACGCGGCAGAGAAGAAAGGGAAAAGAAAGGTTGTTAGGGTTTTTCAACGGAGAAGATAGGTTGTTAGGTTTTTCACACTTTTGTGTAACCAAATGGAACGTGTGACTTTTTTTACTGAATACATAACTTGAAATGGGCCTGATATGGACTTTTTTTAAACTTTTTTAACTGAATACATAATATGTTAATAAAACTTAATAAAAAGAATAACATTAAACATAATAAATATAATAAAATTTAATAATGAAAATAATAATAACATACATTAGAATAAATAATTAAATTTTTAATCCATTTTTATTTTATTAATTTGATTTTTATAAAACTTTTGTGTTGCTAATTTAATATTTGATTCCAAAATAATTTATTTATATAGATTACTTATATATTTAGTCTAAAAAATAGTCAATTTTAAAAAGTCAACAAAACTTATCCGCTATCCCGCTATCCCATTTTGGGGGTCTACCGCTCCGCTTCACTATCCGCTATTAGTAACTCTGATCCTTTGTAGCTTGCCTTGTAGTAACTTGTAAAGGTGGTTTGTATGGCAAGCTTTGTAATTTAACTTAAATTAGTGAACCTTGTATCCTAACTTTGAATTAATAAATCCTTTCAATTTTAAATCAATACAACTTGTTCTTATGTTTTCAAATGTGAAATGATGTATGTGAATGAAGGAATATGATAAATGCATGGATGTGGAAATCACAACCTATCTTCAAAATTGGCAAAAATATTGATACTTGTCCCATAGTAGAACAACCCTTGTATTTCAACCAAAGATGATATAAATATCATCCAAATAACCTCTGATTATGCATGATATGTATGAATTTGGTCAAAATAATCAACATGGCCCACATTTACCTTTAGTCCTTGATCGTTGAATTTTGACCTATGCATGAAAATGGGACCTTATGGCCAGATGAAATGGTTATAAAAATGATATATAGATGAAAATATGCAGGTGAAAAACTTAAAAGCTTAGGGCAAAATTTAGGGTATGACAAGTGAAACTCAATCATTTTCTAGCAAACTACAAATAGTTATTAATGAAAAATAAAGAAAATATATGGATAGTTATTGGTGGAAGCTTGGATAATACCAAGTTTGAACTCAACACATATCGTGTTGTTGTGTGTAGCACCCCAAATTCGGTTAACTTATTTAATCGAATTATTTATACTTTTTATTTAATTATTTAGTGTTTCGTGTGCCTTTAAATAAAATTATGTGATTATATGTGTTGCTGGGGTGTAGTGATAATGGTAGGGTGTGGTGAGAATATAGTAGCTTGGTAGAATGATTTAGAAAATAATTAGAATAATTAGTATTTTAATTAATAGTAGAAATAACTTGAGAAAATTGGTAAAAATAAGGAATTGGTCCAATTGTGTGATTTGAGGGAAGTATGAGGTGAAAGGAGAAAAGCTGAAAAATTGGTGGGCAATAATAATAATTAGGCAAAAATAATTAGAATGCTATATATTCTAAAAGTTGGGATAAAATTAGATTTTAGGAACCTTTTTTTAGTATATGAAAACAAGGAGGCTAGAGAAACAAGAGTATTTGGAAGGAGAGCTAGGGTTTGAAGGGAGAACCCATAGGAGCTGCTTGATTTGCTATTGTTGTTAAAAATCTAAGGTAAGGGGGGAGAAAGGGCTTTCAATATAGGTGTTTTGCATGACGAGGTAGAGAAGAGAGGTCCTTACTCTCATTAGGGTTCCATGATTTTGCTTTGATGAATTGTTGTTGTGTTAGAAATCTGGAATTTGATGATTGATTATGTTTATACATGTGATTCTGTGACTAAATGCTTGAATTATCATCAGTATGCATGTATAAAATTCTGCCATTGATGAATATTTGAATGCTTGAATTGTGTACATGATTGTTGATGAATTGCTATGAATCATGATAAATATAAGTGTTATAATGTGTTGATGGATGTGATAACATGATTCACCGTTAAATTTGTATTTTGGGTCACTTGATTTTGGGAATAATTGATTGGAGTCATATATGGAGGTTTATGGGTGAAGGAGATGAAAAACATGTGGGAAAGCTGGGTTTTTTTTGGAAAACCATACAGTGACAATCGATGACCTCATGATGACAATCAATTGCACCAGTGTAAGTTTTGAAAAAAAAGGTGACAATTGATTGTCATAATAAAAGAATCGATTACATTGCCTTGAAACATGATTGTTTTGAAATTCAGTAGCAAACCATGTTTGATGACAATCGATTGTGACCCTATGAAAATCGATTTTCTTAGGCCAAATTGTGAAAAGTTCCATTCTGTTTTTTGTTGTATTGTCCGACGATTTTTACCATAACTTTAGTTCCGTAGGTCCAAATGAGGTGTCATTTAAAGTGTTATAAAGCTTACGCACAGAGCTACCTCATGGTAGAGCTTGGTGAAATAATTGGTTTGTAGTCATGTGTTCACAGTAGGAATGTATGTGATGACATTTATGATTAATTGGTGAATCATTATGTTTACTTAATGATGAGTTGATGTTTATAATGAATTAACATGATTGAATGCTGAGTGAATATACATTTGATGAGGTTCTACTATTTAGTGTTGTTTGTTAATTGTCGTAACATTGATTAATTATTGTGTGTTGAGAATGATGTTATGCATAGTAGTGATAAATGCATGGTGATAATTTTGGTGATTTTTTTTTGTGATAATGCATGTTGTTGAGAGTCATGCATTATGGTGTATGGATTTTGGTCTAGTTTTGGTGTGCTCTGGTCCGGTGGTATGGATCCAGGAGCGAGTAGCTGATTCTGTATGGGAATCGATGAAACGTTACTTATGGTGATAGTAACGATTTGGTGTGCTCTGGTCCTATGGTGGGGATTCAGGAGCAAGTAGTTGGTTCCAGATGGGAATCGGTGAAGCGTTACTTATGGTGATAATAACAATTTGGTGTGTTGTGGTCCTATGGGGGGGGGGGGGGGGATTTAGGAGGGAGATGAACATGTGTTGTCCATGAATGATACTACATGCATAATGACTCAATTGTGGAGTACTGCATACATGTTTGCGTATGTAATTGGTTATTCATGATGTTGTTGATTTGTTGAGAATACTTAACGTAGTGAATGAGTTATTGTGAATAGTATGTATACCTGATGAATGTGTATGTTGTTATGAATGGGTGTGAGACATTGGTGATATTGATTTGTGTATTGAATATGTGTTATGTTGTATGTTTTCTCTATTTTAGCATTCTTTACACTGTTTCATTTTGAATTTTGTTTCTCACCCTCTTTGCTTCATGTTGTCCACCATGGTCATCCTGCATATATTCAAGAGTAAGAATTGTTGTTTTGTGTAGAAGATGGATTGTTAGAGCTACTCTTCATTTTCTTTATTATCGCGTTATTATATATTAGTGGTTTTCAGTGCTCTGATCATGTAACATCGGGGACATGAGTTTGTTATGTTTTACGTTGACGTTGATTTTGTTGTTCTGAAGTTTAATACCTTATTTATGAAGTTGCGATAAAGATGTTTTTCCGTTGCGTAGTTTAAAATGGTTTTGACGTGTTTTCGAAGGGTTGTCATTGGTGACACCTTAAATTGTCGAGTAATGCTTTATTGATAAGTTTTGGGGTTTAGGGTGTTACAATGCCCATTTTTGTCTTTTTACCACGAGTTGGATGAAAATATGTATTTCCAACAGAAATCATGCACTCACAAAAGCAGTGAAGGAAAATCCTCAGTGTGATGGGTTATAAGATCCAAGCTTAGAATTCAAATTAGACCTTGTTACTATGAACTAAATGTGGACTAGAGTATTTCACTGGTCTAGAAAAAATTGATAAGGAAACTAGATCCTAGTCATTATACTTGCGTTGGTCCCAAGACAATCTAGTTGGAGGAGACAAATTTGGTTATGACACCATTCCCAACCATAAAACTATTGCTTTCACCAGAAAGTAACAAGTGGAGTAATTGCACTCAGAGTCACCTACATTTGTAATATTTCTTAGTGTCATACCCCAATTTTGTCTGGGCATTTAAAATTCATCTGATACATGTCCATTTGTCAAGTTTTGTATTTTTTTTAGTCATATGCATTTTTATCATTAAATAAATTCACCATAATCATGCATATATGCAGTATAGTAAAAAAGTCAACATAAAGTCAACATTTTACATGTTGAAGAAATTGACTAAAATTGCATTTTTTTCATTATTCATTTTGAAAAAATAAATTCATGATCATTTTATTTATCATCAAAATATCCATTTGAATTTTATTAATCATTTTCATGCATCATAAAACAAATCAACGTTTCTAGACGGTCCAAAATATCTCTAATTTATTACATCATTATTCCATGTATATATTACGCCATTATTCACTATTTAATTAAACTAGTGGAATACTCGTGCATTCGCACGGGTACCGGTTTGTTATGTAATGTTAGTTGAGAGAGAGTTGAAAAAAAAAAAGAAAACAAACAAATTTCCGACAGACTAAATATTTAAGAGGAAATTGATTATTGGTGTAAATCAAAATAGTTAACAGAGACTTGATGAGTGATGTAAATGATAATAAAAACTAATGAAATTGAGAATAATGTTAATTGATAGGTTTGATTAAAAGAATTAAATAAAAAAAAATATTAATAAATAATATATTAAATACTGAGAATGAACCAAAAGTATGAAATATGGTAAATAATAAATTAAATAGTGGGATAATGTAACATGTGTGGTTAAAAAGAGGAAGCGTGTGATTTTGGAGAAAGAAAAAGTTGTTGTTAGTGGCATGGGTAAAAGAACCATAACGGTGTTAAAATACTCCATCATAAATAGCAATTTGGATAGCAGATGAGGTTAATAGAACACGCATTTGTGAGAATTCTGTCAAAGCTGTTACGTCTTCTTCATCCTCCAAGCATGGCTTCTCAAAAAGGAGCAAAAAGGGGTGTCGGGTATGAGAAAAACATCTAGTTTGCATGTTCTTGTTTTTTAGTCATGTATGAATAATGTTATATAAACCAAGTAATGTATTTTTGTAGATCTTGTGATGTGTGGCTAAAAGAGAAGGAGATAATCGATAAAAAGCTTCAAAGTCTTTATGCTGAAGCATCAGAAAGTAAGGAAAAAAACGCAAGGGCAAAGAAATCGCCACCAACACTGAAGTTGTTGGTCCCACTAGAGGAAAAATGGGTCAAGATGTTAAAGGTGGCGACAGAGCTGTAAATTTAAGATGAAGGTATAGAAAATGCAGTTGAAAAAATATGCATGCAATAATATAGTTGGAAAAAACATGTAAAAAGAAGCTTCTGATGTAAATGATTTTTGGTGGTTGATATTATATTTGTGTGGTGTATAAATTAGTTTGTTTATGCATGTTATATTTATTTTCAAATCCTGTGATGCATGGCTGAAAGAGTAAGAGTTAATTAATCTGAAGTTTTGTTTTATGTATGGTGAAGCATCAAAGGGTAAGGAAGAAAATAAGAAGGGCAAAGCAAATGCCAAAGTGTCATTCGCTGTAGAAGCTTTTGATCTTAGTAGAGGGAAGATGGCTGAAATTTTTAAGGTTGATGGCAGAGTTGCCCCAAAATAGGAAGGTAATAAAAAATTGTGTTCACCAAATTGTGCATGCAAGAATAGGTTTAATGGTTCCACTACTACAAAAAAACATATACAACAACAATTAGAAAAGATATATTATCACGCAGGACCGTGTCATACCCCAAATTTTGGCCACTAAGATTTCCCATCATTGTGCAAATCATCATCACAATATGGGTAAACCATCATACCTCCTCAGTCTCCCCAAAGATGGGTGAGCATTTACTACAAACAATAATTAGGGTTTCAAGGCCTCTCAGAGCTCTTAGACAAAGGATCAATCAAGGAATGAAATGATATTCAACTTGTCTAACCTCTCAAACATCCACAAAGGATCAAGAGGACTCCCGCATCAAGGATTAAGCACAAGGTTGCAACATTCCAAGGGGATTAAGCCTCAAGATCGACAGTGCCACCAAATTAGGGTTTTGGTCGACCAGGCCTCAAGGTGGAAGTTTTCCTCTAGGCATGAGCCAATGCTTCAAAGCATAACCTAAAATACTCCATGGAACCTCATGGACCCAATCACCAAGTCAATTTAGCCTCAGGGGATGCATTCACCAAAAATCAGGAAATTAGGGTTTCTTGACCTAATTCACCCCTAAGTTGACTTTTGGGACAAAACATGAGCCAAGACCTCAAGACATGATTTGAGGGTCTCTAATACACCACATTGATCCATTTGTAACAATGGATTGATCCAAGAAGCTTGATTCCAAAGTTTCAAGTTCATCACGACCACAGTTAGGGTTTCACGGAAAAAGTCAACTATGCCTTTGACTTTTGACCCAGACATGCTCCCAAACCTTGGGACATGATTCAATACACCCTATAACACCTATGAAATCAATCCATCATGTTTGATTTAGGTCAAAAACTTGATTTCATAGAGGATCACACAGTTTGGAATTCATCTGATAAAAAGTCAACTGTGCCCAAAAGCCAAAGTTTGACTTTTTGATTTTTTGATCAATTATGGTTCACTAACCCTAAAATGATGTTAATGTGTGATTTGAATCATCATTCATCAAGAAAAGTCAAAGAAAGTGGGATAACTTGTAAAAGGGGTAACCATAAAAAACTTAGAAATTTTCTAAGTTATGGAACAAAGTGGCTAGGGTGCCAACTTCCAAGGATCATAACTTGAGATCCAAGCAACCATTTTGGCTGATCTAAAGATGGATTTGCAACTCTCATGGCATACTTTAAAAGTGTCAACTACACCTCATTCAAATTCCTTATGGATTTTAAGTTATGGAATGACCAAAATCACAAAAAGTGAAAATGTCACTTTTTTCCAACACTTAGTGAAATTTTCACTAAGTCAGAATCTGCCTTGTCTTTTTTCCAAATGTAGGGGCATTTTTCACTCAGATCCAAAAGGTATCAAGACAAACTATGATCACACATGTGCTGTATCATATGATAGCTTTCCAAAATGGCCAAGAACCCCATGAAACTCCACTTGAGCTATGAGATATGACAATGGCAATGTGCCTTGCTGCAAACTGTCATGGCAAGGCAGATTTACGATTTGAGAAATTTTTACAAATGGCAAACAAGTTTATCCATCTGAACACCTCAGGGAGGGACCAAGGAGGGACAAACATTGATCCATAAGCCTCCCAAGTCTTTGGAACTAAAAATAGCATGCCAAACCTAAAAAACCCTAAAGAGGGGACAAGACTCCAATTTTGTTTTGGAGCATTCAATGGATGCACAAAGGTGGCATGGACTGAGCCATTTCCAACTGAATGAGTCAAGGATGATCTCTGAACCAAGGGACAATAGGCCTGCGCTCTAACCTCTAGTCAATGGCTAGAGGAGACTTGGATTCCTATTGATCAACATTGGCCAAACCTCTGTTGCAGTTGCCATTCACTATTGCAGCACAAAACAAACTTGCTCTACTATAAATAGAGCTCATTTTTGCTCAGTTTAAGTACACCAAAGCACTACAACACTTGCTTTCCTCAAAAACTCTTTCTCTAGGCAAAATTGCCTTCTTTAGCAAGGTAACTCTGAGTTTTTGAGTTAGAGAGCTCATGATTCAAAACACATCCAGTATGTCATATCTAAGCTGTCCAAACTCTCACAAGTAACCTGTAACACCAAAATCACAAAGTCCCCTCTCAAAACCTCAAAATAGGGCATTTTTGCATTTTTCAAGCCATGTCTTGATTCAGTCACTTTTAAAAGCAGATAAAACCTCAAATACACTCCAAATATCATCCTTGAACTGTCCCAAATGGTTCCACATATCTGGGAACACCCATTTGAGAGAGTTGCTATTTTGGCCACTTTTGCCCCTTTTGTAAGAAAGGGTCAATTTCCATTCCTGAAGGTTTCCAGCTGATTCTAATCTTCCTAAAAGCTTCTAAGGGATCATTTGAGAGTGTTCAAAGCATCAAAATATTTCTGGAACAAGGCACTTGACAGATTGCCCAAAAAGCTCCTAAAGAGGTAAACATCTCAACTTGAACTCTTTAAAATATGCCTTGCTTTGAGGTCCACTGCTCATGCACATCTCATACATGTTATATGTGTTGTGTTTGAACCAATTCATCATGTAATTCATGGCTGTACCAAGACGTAGCACAGAAAATGCACATTATAGCCTATTTCAAAACCACTATCGGGTTTTGAGGAGGATTGATTTTCTGGAAAAACCACCACCACCATTGGATTCCTTGGGAAATTCTAGGCCAGGTGCATATTATAGTGAGCGATTTTGGACGCGGTTCTTAAGCGCTGGTCGCTCTCTGCGGTTTGAGCTTAAACTACAGGTCGATTCATTTTTTATCCTATTGTGAGCTGAATAAGGAAGGGAAATAGATGTCTCCAATTAACCCTGCTTGCATACTGAGTTTAAACAGCGGTCTGTTAAGTTACGGATGCGATCAATGTGGGGGGCCTTTGTACTGGTTATTTTGTATTTTCGCCAATACAGTTTTCTTTCTTTTAATCTAGGCAAAGGGTTTCTGACGGGGAACAAGGATTAGGATGTTAGGACTGATGTTTTTGAATTACTGCTTTTTGATTGATGGGGATATGGGATTTGGGTTTTTTTGTTGATTGCGCTCGCTAAGATCTTTTCTTTCGATCTTATGCCTACGTATTCCCGTTTACCGAAACAGGGAAATCAGAGCGTTCGTAGTTCCACCTATTCTATGGGAGGAAATGGGTGTTTTTGGTGTCTTGTTCAAAGCCCAAGACGTGAAGCGAAAGGTAGTTTGTATCTTGTTCAAAGCCCAAGATGTGAAGCTAAAAGGTCTATTTGTGTCTTGTTTAAAGCCCAAGACGTGAAGCTGAAAGACCTCGGCTTTAGAGAGAATTTGTCATCTCTAAAGAGGGGAGAAGGAGAATTACTTTAACTGGGATACGCGGATTCCGAGCAATGCCATAATTTTCGAAGAAAGGGTTTTAACCTGAAGGAGAAGACTTTAACTCAGTGTAGAGTAATGCCATCTTTCCTTAGGAATTTCTCATGCTAAAAGAGGGACAGTGGCATGGATGTAGATGATCCAGAGGCTTGCCGCTTACCAGCGATTAGATGAAGGGGAAGGAGTTGTTGATGTTTGTGTAACTGTGAACGAGGCACAATTTTGATGCTAAAAGGTTAATTGGATTAACCAGTGGTTTTCTTATACAAAGCCTAAGAGGAGGCTATTATGTGTCTCGTACAAAGCCCGAGAGAGAGGCTAAAAAGGTTTTGACTCAACGGTGGAATCTTTTGGTATCTCGTATAAAGCCCGAGATGAAGGCTACTTGACTTAACAAGAGAGTTTTTTTTTATATCTAGTACGAAGCCCGAGATGGAGGCGAAAGGGTGATTGACTCAACGAGGGAGTCTCTTTATGTGTCCTCGTACAAAGCCCGAGAGAGAGGCTAAACGTTGTTTGACTCCGCTGGGGAGAATCATTGTACAAAGCCCAAGAGGAGGCTATGTCAGTTAAGTGACAGGTCTGGTATACTGATTTTGAAAGAGAAAATCAGTTCTTATATGAGCATCACTGTACTCATTGGTTAGATCTGAGGATCGGGGTGGTTTCCTTTCCTTCGAGGAAACAGGAAATCCAAAGGGTATTGAGACTGTCCAAGTCTGCGGGTTTCCTTCCTATTTAACGAAGGGGTCGCTTGAGAATGTCTTTGAGACTCAAGGAAGTTAGACTGTCCGTGTCTAGAGTTTTATCTTTTGCACTATGTTGTGAGAAACAGTAGTAGACTCTATGAAAGGACTGTTCTATGCAGATGACTAAGTTATGTTCCTATACCTCTAGGAGGTCATCGGGACAATTTGTACGAAGCCCAAGAGGAGGCTGGAAACTTTTAAGAAGCCGACGGGTCCCTTGTACTAAGCCCAAGAGGAGGCTATCATTCCCCGGAGGAAGAGATCATTATACGAAGCCTAAGAGGAGGCTGGGAACACTTCTAAGAAGTCGTAGGGTCCTTGTACGATGCCCCAAGAGGAGGCGGGGTTGCTTTTAGGAAGCCTGTGGGTCCTTGAACAATGCCCAAGAGGAGGCCGATGCTTTTAAGAAGCCCGTGGGTCTATCATCTCCTTTCCATTAGGAGAGATAACTCTTTTAAAGATAAAAACCACTGGTAAACGTGCGAGGTTTACTATCCAGCGACTTTTAGCTTTTAAAGAGGGTTCCTTAGTTAAGGTCCAAGATTATGACCGTAGTGGGTACCCAAACTCCGAGACATTCAAGGCAAGCTATCCACAAGGAATAGATCAAGTCAGGAAAGTTCGAGAATTTGGAAGAAACTCAAAGATGCCATTCACGGAGAATACATTCATCTCGGGGAGTAGAGTTTCTTGACGATTCCTAAGGAGGACAGCCGAAGAGAAGACTGTATCTGGTGCTCCTATTGGGGATCTAGGCGTCTATTTCTACGAATAAACGAAACGGCGTCACCTAGTTCTAGACGTAGTTGCCGGGGAAACTCGAAATATCTATACTACTATTACACAGTAGATATGAGTTTATGAAAGGAGACTTACAGTGAGCAGCCCCACAATACAGTTTATAATATGAAAGCAGTAAACGAAAGCGATAACCACTTACTCGGTTGGAGTGCTTCCATGCTGTTTGGTTAGTTGTTCAACAAAGAAAGATTGAAAACAACAGTATATTCAAAATCAAAGGAGAAAGTGCTTTGAAAAAGAAAGATTTGGGGCTTACAGCTCGAGGAGAGGCCCAGGGTTTTATCAGTGAGCGCACTGTTTGAATTTTGTACAGAGGGACTTATACAAGTGACTGGGGCCCCAAAATGGTTTTATGTACAAAGGGATGGGTCTTACACTCTCTCAAGATGCCCAAAAAGGTTTAAAAGGAAAAAGAGTGGGGCTTATAACACGAGGGTAGGCCCAGATGATTTTTCGTTTAAAAATGGCGATCGCGCCGAGGTTTTCTTTTAACGCGGAGGGACTTATACAATAAGTGAGGCCCAAAATGTTTTGGTTTTAAAAGGGGGATTGGGTCTTACACTCTAATAGAGGCCCAAAGTGTTTTTAATGGGTCTTATAGCTCAAAGAGAAGGCCCAAGGGTATATTTTGAAAAGGGCGACGATCGCGCCGTTTGTTTTTGACGGTATCCGGGACCTATATACAATGTACTGAGGCCCAAAAATGATTTGGTCAAAAAAAGGATTGGGTCTTACACTCTATTAAAGGCCCAAAATGGTTAAAAAAAAAAGAAATGGGTCTTACTACTTGAGGGTAGGCCCAGGTTTATTTTTAAAAAAAGGCGACGATCCGCGCCGTTTACTTGTACAGAGGGACTTATACAATGAATGAGGCCCCAAAAAGTTTTTGTACAAGGGGGGATGGGTCTTACACTCTCTCAAGAGGCCCAAAAGTGTTTTGAAATGATTTATGAGGGTTGAATTAATCCAAAACCCTAATTTGTTTTCAAAATGTATTTAATTGAATAAAAATTCAATTAAAATGATCAAAAATTGTTTAACACATGGAAAACAAATTGTGATCTTGGATTAATGCTTCAAAAATTAAGTATTGACCTACAAAATAATTAGAAAGCATTAAAAGTTGCAAAATCAATGTAGAAAAAATATTTAAAATGCCAAAAACAATCAAAATATTAATTCTTTACAAAATTATCAATTATATGAAATAAATAATATTTTTGGGATTTTTTGATAAAATAAAATATTTTAACATTTTTGTGAATTATTAAAAAAAGAATCAACTCAAAATCATTAAAACTCAGAGAGAAATTAATTTTTGAATCAATTAAACAAAATCACAAAATTCAAATATTTGAATTTCTAAAAATGGCGCCAAGAACAAGCTGAAGAACACGCGCGTATTCTTGGTTTCTCAGATTTGCATTTTCTATCCGATCTCCATGAATACGTAATCATATCATGCAATCCACATATCATTATGCTCGTCTCAACCTCACGATCATGTCTATGTACTTTAATTTCATTTAAATTAAACATACAACAAGAAATCACGAAGAGACCTCAAGAACCCTAATTTCTGCATGAAGGCTAGGATTTTTGATACACGATTCAAACAATGCAATTAATTGAGGGAAAACATTCCATGCATGATTATGAACATATGGCCAAATTATTGTGCGAGGAAATATGCATAGATTGAGAGATGACCTAGCATGTGCTCACCTCTAGGCCGTGACAACAAGTTCAAAGTGATTTTTGATCTGGAGGTGTTACAGATGAGTGGTGATGATCTGAACAGCTTCCCTACACCCTATGGATTGTGTTTGGATGGTTGGACTTGATTGAAATTGGCTGGATCATTTTGTGGTACCTCAGCTGCACTTTGGTTAAAACCTTGAGCAACCAGCTGGTGATTTTATGAAATTGATGTTTCAGAAGTAATCTAAGTGTTTGATCAGCTCATATGTGATGTATGTGAGGTGTGTGAGTGATTGGTTTGATTGGAATTGCTCTCAAACTCAAAACCCGATAGTGACTTGCCTTAGAAGGCAAAATTGGAGTGAAAGAAGAGATTTTAAGGAAAGCATCTGTTTGATGGCTTTGGTGTACTTAAACTGACCACAATTGAGCTCTATTTATAGTAGAGCAAGTTTGTTTTGCAAGGAATAGTGCATGGCAGCTGGTAAGTAGGTTTGGCCAATGTTGGCAAATGAAAATCCAAGTCTCCTCTAGCCATTGACTAGAGGTTAGGGCACAGAGCTTTGGTCCCCTTGGTCTTGGATAAGTTTTGACTGATTTCAGATGAGAATGGCTCAGTCCATGCCACCTTGATGGTTCCATTGAATGCCTCATTCCAAATTTGAAGTCTTGTCCCTATTTTGGCCATTCTAGGTTCAACATGCTATTTCTTGTTCCATGGACTTTGGAGGCTTGGCTCAGTGATTGCCCCCCTTTAGATTCAATCCTCTGAGGTGTCCAAGTGGATAGGAGCAATTGAATTTGGCTGATTTTGGCAAATCGACCAAAGTTGCAAATTCTGCCTTGCCTTGACAGATTTCAGCAAGGTAACTTGCCAATGTCATATCTCATGGTGTAAGTTGAATTTGGCAATGTTCTTGGCCATTTTGGAAAGCTCTTACATGATACAACAACTTTTTGAACAAGTTTGGTTTTGATCTCTTTTGATTCCAAGTGAAAAATCCCCCTACATTTGGCAAAAAGTGAGGCAGAATCTGACTTAGTGAAAATTTCACTAAGTGTTGGAAAAAGTGACATTTTCACTTTTCAGCCACTTTGATCACTCCACAACTCAAAATCCTTAATGAATTGGAATGACTTGTAGTTGAAGTTTTTGTAGGTGATAATGAGGGATACAAATCCATCTTTGGATGAGAAAAAATGGCCTTGTGGTTTAGGAGTTATGGTCCTCCAAAGTTGGTACCCTTGCCACTTTATTTTTAACTTAGAAAAATTTCTAAGTTTTATGGTTACCCCTTTTACAAGTTATCTCACTTTTCTTGATTTTTCTTGATGAATGATGATTCAAATCATACATTAACATCATTTTAGGGTTAAAAATCCATTTTGGTGAAAAATCTCAAAAAGTCAAAGTTGACTTTTGTGCACAGTTGACTTTTTATCAGATGAATTCCAAACTGTGCAATTCTTCAGGAAATCATGTCCTTGACCTAAATAAAACTTGATGGACATGTTCCATGGGTGTCATAGGGTATATTCAATCATGTATTAGGATTTGGGAGCATGTCTTGGTCAAAAGTCAAAGTTACAGTTGACTTTTCCCTTAAAACCCTAATTGTGGTGCAGATGGAATTGAGACTTGTTGCTCAAACTTCTTGGATTAATCCATTATCCCAAATGGATCAATATGGTATATTAGAGACCCTCAAATCATCTCTTGAGGTCTTGGCTCATGATTTGTCCCAAAAGTCAACTTAGGGGTGAATTAGGTCAAGAAACCCTAATTCCTGATTTTTGATGAATGCATCCCTTGAGGCAAAATTGACTTGATGCATGGGTTCATGAGGTTCCATGAAGTATATTAGGTTATGTTTTAGATCAATGGCTTGTGCCCAGATGAAGCTTTTCATCTGGAGGCCCTGGGTGATCAAAACCCTAATTTGGTGACACTAGCGATCTTGAGGCTTGATCCACCTAGAAGGGAGCAACCTTGTGCTTAATCCTTGAAGTGGGAGTCCTTTTGATCCTTTGTGTATGTTTGAGAGGTTAGACGAGTTGAAGATCAAGTCATTCCTTGATTGATCCTTTGTCTAAAGCTCAGAGAGGGCTTGAAACCCTAATTTCTGATTATGGTGAATGCCCAACCATCTTTGGGGCATGTAAATACATCCATATTGTGATGATGATTTGCACAATGATGGGGAATCTTAGTGGTCAAAATTTGGGGTATGACACATATAAATTTTGTCTCCATCCATGGAGAAATGAGGAAGTTATGGCCTTCACGTTTCTGACCAAAAGCCTTGCCTTGCCTTGCCTTGGCCAGGCCAAGAACAAGGGAAGCCTTGTATATTTGTGGCTGGGGTTTGATACACGGATGTATCACCACCCCAGTGGTAGGGCGCGCACACTGCACACAAGAGGTGTGGGGTTCGAATCCCCCTCGCCCCAAATCCTCTTTTTTACCACTTTTTCATATTTTATTATTTTTCTTATTATTTTTAATGATTTGAAAAATCAATAACTTCCTCAATTTTAATTATTTTTTATTGGTTCTTTTTGCAAAAAATCACAAAAATGTTGAAATATTTTATTCCACAAAAAAATCAAATTTATATTATTTATTTAATATAGTTGGTATTTTTATGAATAAATTCATTTTTAATTGTTTTAAACATTTTAAAAGTGAATATTCACCTTGAAAAATCAAAACCAAATGAGTTTTAATTCATCTTGTGATTAAAACCTCATTTTTCAAACCTTCACCAAAAATTACAAGTTGTTTATTCAAGCTTATTTGGTGTTTTATCATTTTTTATTGATTTTCTTTGAGAATTTACTTTTAAAAATGATGAAATTAGGTTTTTGATTGATTTCACCCTCATCAATCATTTTAAAACATTTTGGGCCTCTAATAGAGTGTAAGACCCAACCCCCTTTTGTACCTAAATAAATTTGGGCCTCAGTCATTGTATAAGTCCCGGTACAGTTTTCAAAATAACGGTGCGATCGTTGTTTTTCATCTGGGCCTCTCCTTGAGTTGTAAGCCCCGTCTCTTGTATAAAAAACCATTTATGGGCCTCTAATAGAGTGTAAGACCCAATCCCCTTTTAACTAAAACCTTTTTGGGCCTCAGATATTATATAAGTCCCTCTGCGTTAAAAGAAAAATCTCGGCGCGATCGCCTTTTTAACAAAAACAACTTGGCCTCTCCTCGAGCTATAAGTCTCATTCCTTTTCAACAAAAACATTTTGGGCCTCTAATAGAGTATAAGACCCAACCACATTTTGAAACCAAAAACTTTGTGGGCCTCACACATTGTATAAGTCCCTCTGTACAGTTTTCAAAACAACGGTGGAATCATCGTTAAAACTTGGGCCTCTCCTTGAGCTGTAAGCCCCGACAACTTTTCAAAGCACTTTCTCCTTTGATTTTGAATATAATATTGTCATCAAAGCTTTCTTTGTTGAACAACTAACAAAACAGCATGGAAGCTCTACAATGGATAAGTGTTTATCCGCTTTCATTTATCGCTTTCATATGTATATAACTGTATTGTGGGGCTGCTTCACTGTAAGTCTTCTTTCACATCCTTTTATATACTTGTCAAATATCCACTGTGTAATACTAGTATAGTTATTTAGAGTTTTCCCCGGCAACTACGTCTAGCACTAGGTAAAGCCTTATTGGTCACTCTTAAATACAAACAAAACTAGATCCCCCGTAGGATTCTAGATATGGTCTTCCCTTCTCTTGGGGTTAAACAATATGGAACAAAGAGAAAGGCAGTATTCTTGGTGAACCTTTTCTCAGACTGTCACTCTTAGAAATTGTCAAAGAAACTCTACTCCCCAGAGTCGATCTATTCTCCGTGAATAGCATCTGTTGAGTTTCTTCTAAATTCTCGAACTTTCCTGGAATGATCTCTTCTCTGTGAATTGCATTTCTTGAACTTCTCTTGGTTTGGAGACCCACAGGCTTCCTAAAAGCATCCCCGCCTTCTCTTGGGCATTGTACAAGGACCCTTCGGCTTCTTAGAAGTTCTCATGCCTTCTCTTGGGCTTAATACAAGGACCCTAACGACCTCTTAAAGGTATAAGACAGAACTTAGTCATCCTTTGCTAGAGCAGTCTTTCCAGTGTCAAACTTCTGGCCATGTTAGGGTTGATACTCATCCCTTAATGCCCGTGCCTCCTCTTGGGCATTGTACAATAGATAAAACTCTAGACTTGGACAGTCTAAACCCCCTTGAGTCTCAAAGACCTTCTCAAGTTTCCTTTCAAACACAGGAAAAAACACTGATCACTCTGAAACCCAATCTCCAGGAGGGCTCTCCCACTTGGACCTATCTCGGGATCTCAATAATCCCCAGCAGAAGTTAGCCTCCTCTTAGGCTTTGTATAATGATCCTTTCCTCAGGAAAGTCAGCCTCCTCTTGGGCTTTGAACAAAGATCTTCCCCCAACGGAGCTAACCTTTTCAGACTCTCTTGTTGAGTATGAAGGACTCTCTTGTTGAGTCAATCTCCCTTTTAGCCTCTATCTCGAGCTTCGTATGAAACATCAAATCACTCTCTTGTTGAGTATAAAAGATTCTCTTATTGAGTCAACTTTTAGCCTCCGTCTTGGGCTTCATACAAGACACATATAAAACACTCTCTTGTTGAGTATAAATGACTCTCTTATTGAGTTGATTTCTTTTTAGCCTCTATCTCGGGCTTCGTACGAGACAACAAAACACTCTCTTGTTGAGTATAAAAGACTCTCTTGTTGAGTCAATCACCTGTCACATAGACTCTCTTGTTGAGTCAACCTTTTTAGCCTCCGCCCTGGGCTTTATACAGGACAAATAAAAGTACTCTATTCTTGAGTCAAACCTTTTAGCCTCCGTCTTAGGCTTCATACAAGACACATAAAAAGCACTCTCTTGTTGAGTCAGTCACTTGTTAGTATTCTCTTGTTGAGCCAACCCTTTTAGCCTCTATCTCGGGCTTCGTACGAGACAACAAATAAAAGGCACCCTCTTGTTGGATCAATCGCCTTCTCTTAGGATTTGTATAAGGAAACCTCGGTTGAGTCAATCAACCTTTTAGCATCAAATTTGTGCCTTGCTCACAGCATACAAACATCAACAACTCCTCTTTAGAGATGATAAATTCTCTCTCATCCAAAACCCTTTAGCTTCACATCTTGGGCTTTGAACAAGATACAAACCACCTTTAGCTTCACATCTTGGGCTTTGAACAAGATACAACACCAAAACAACCTTTTTCCTCCCATAGAATATGAGGAACTACGATCGCTCTGATTTCCCTATTTCGTTAAACGGGAATACGTAGGCATAAGATTGCAAAAATCTTAGCGAGCATACTAATCAAACACCTAAAATCCAGTACCTTCATATATCAATCAAAAGCATCAAATCTAAACACCTTACTCAAATACCTCACAAATAGTCCAAACACCGTGTTCTTAGGCAAAATAACCTTAAAAGACGAATCCCCCTTTTGTAGCATCTGTAAACCAACAGTTTTGACTGTTTAACCTCAGTTTGCAAGCAGGGTTAATTGGAGACATCTATTTCCCTTCCTTAATCAGCTCAATAGGATAAAAAATAAATCGAAGTGTAGTACCCAAGCGATAGTGATTCGAAACCACAAAAAATCGCGCTACCGACCGACCCGTTGTTACGTAGCGTGTGGTTGTATATGCGTTACTTACAATCACAGTCGTATGACCGTTTTAGAAAACCTGAAAGCGCGCGGCATATTACCACTGTTGCTTTAACTAACTCTTGTAACATATTAAAGGTCCCAGGTTCGATTCTCAGTAGCGCCTTTTTGGTATATATATTATTCTGGATATCGTTCACTCTACAACCATAATCATATTTAATAACCGTCGTTAAATTATTTGCTCTTAAAAAAAAATATTTCTACTTTTTGAAATTTTTCCATTTTTAACCTGTATTTTTGTGAACCGTATCAGAACAGAAACACCAATTGTATCATAACAATAATTGTATTGTATTACATCAAATCCATATATTGGATTAAAAACCAAACATTGTATACATATTACATAAAAAGAAAAATGGCACAAAACAACCTACACACACATTATATAACATCACATAATTGTGTCTTAGTGTTTTGGTTTCTTGTCTCTTGGTGTCTTGACTTTAAACACCTACAATTTCAAATAATCATACTTGTTAGTAAATATACTTAGAAATAATAACTTACATTAAATTATGAATAAAGAATAAAATACTTCTTAATTTTCCCATATGCCTTCATTATGATCGATAGGAATAACATGAACACCATCTTTATCAACTTCATCATATGTGGATAGGCACCTGTGTTGTGTAAGAAGGAGTAGAAGGAATATCAAAACTTTCATCACTGCTAGGAATGTACTTTCCTCAGAGAACGATTGACCATTTCCCCGATGTGTCCGAAGGGTCGGTCACATAGAAAACTTGTTTTGCTTGTGAAGCCATGATGAATGGTTTGGTCATATAATTTTCCTTGCCAAGGTGAACCCAGGTGAATCCTAAGTCATTAGTTTGTTCACCATTAATATTATTGGGAACCCACTTGCATTTAAATAAAGACACTTTGAAGATAACATAATCAACCTCCCAAATCTCCTCAATGACACCATAGAACACACTAGATGCCAATATTAGATTCTTATCTTTCGAACTAGAGAAATACATGGATTCGGCCTCAACCATAACCCCACTATTTTGCATTGTACTACAATCTGATTTTGTATAAAAGGCATAATGACCAATGTCATATGCAGTCCAAGTTATCACATTAAATTTTGGCATGTACGACAACCATTTAATTGTCTCGGATGTACTATGATCATTTGGTATCATTTTATTAAACCAATCTAGGAATTTCTTGTTATGCTCGATCAACAACAACTTTTCACTCATTCGTGGATATCTTTTCTTCAAAAGTCTTTTGTGAGTAGGTTGAACTTCTTCAAGATTATTCAATATACAGAAATGTTCTTGAATAACTACATCTCGAGCCATTGACTTAACATTTAAACCTTAAATACATCTACCTTCAGTGTCAGCATGACGAGATTTTGGAATTCCTATAGACTTTGCTTCCGACAAATAGTTTGTACAAAACTCAACAGCTTCTTCTGTGATGCACCTTTCAACAATCGAAGCTTCTGGTCGGTGATGATTCTTCGTATATCATTTAAATATCTTCACATATCGCTCTATTGGATATATCCACCTTAAATAAACTGTACCACAAAATCTGATTTCTTTGACTAGATGAACAAGTAAGTGAACCATAATGTCAAAAAATGATGGAGGAAAATACATATCCAATTGACACAAGATTATGGCAGTTTCATCTTCTAATTCATCTAATTTTTTAAAATCAAAAGCTTTATTATATATGGCATTGAAGAAAAAACACAATTTAGTTATAGTCACTCTCACATTTTTTGGTAGGATGCCACGGATAGCCACTGGTAGAAGTTGTAGCATCAAGACATGACAATCATGTGATTTCAAACCAATTAACTTGAGATCTTTCATTGATACAAGTTTCTTGATGTTTGGTGAGTAACCTTGGGGAACTTTGATACCATGCAAACACTCGCAAAAACTTTTCTTTTCCTTTTTACATAGAGTGTAACAAGCTGGAGGAAAATAAGTTCTTTTCCCTTTTTATATTGGAGCCAATATCGAGACGAGATTGCTTACTATCTTTAGTCTTGCCTGGAATGTTTATAAGTGCTCCAATCAAACTATCACACACATTTTTCTCCACATGCATCACATCAAGACAATGTCTTACATCGAGACTTGACCAATATGGAAGTTCAAAGAACACATACCTTTTTTTCCATATATTTTTCTCAACTGGCTCTTTTTATTTTTCTCTCTTTCCAAAGACAAAATTAATGTGTTTCTGTCGTTGATAAACTTCATCCCCAATTAAAGGTTTAAGAGTGATATCAAACTCCTGCTCTTTATTAAAAGCCTTTTGCAATATACGATAAGAATGACCAGGTTTTAGAAGTTTATGATGCCCAAAGTAAACGGTCTTTTTTCCAAACTTAAGTTAGTGATAAATGGTATTAGATTCACAAACAGGACACGCTTTGTGTCCTTTGACACTATATCTAGCCAAATTACCATATGCAGGAAAGTCGTTGATTGTGCAAAATAACATTGTACGCATCTTAAACTTTTCACCAAAATATGCATCATCAACTTCAACGCCTTCCTCCCACAAAAGTCTTAAATATTCAATTAATGGACTTAGATAAACATCTATGTAGTTTCCAGGTTGTCGTGGTCCATAAATCAGCACACTTAATAACATATACTTACGCTTCATGCACAACCAAGGAGATAGGTTGTAAATCGTGAGAAAAACAGGCAACGGAGAATGGTTAGTACCAAGATTACCAAAGGGGTTCATTTCATTGGTGGCAAGCCCAAGCCTAAGGTTTCTTGGCTCACTGCCAACATCCAGAAACAACAAATCAATTTTCTTCCATTGCAAAGAATCAGCTACATGGCGTATGTTTCCATCACATTTTCTTTCATCTGCATGTCATCTAATATTTTTTGTGTCATTCACATTAGCAAAAAGTCTCTTGAATCTTGAAATTATTGGCAAGTACCATAACACTTTAGCAGGAGGACTATTCCTACTAACATTGTCATTGTCATTGTCATCACCGTTGTTGTCCTTTAGCTTGTAACGCGACACCCCACATTCTGGACATTCATCCAAATTTTCATACTCTTTCCTATATAATATGCAATCATTAGAGAATACATGTATTTTGAAATACTCTAAATCCATTGGAAACAATTTCTTCTTGGCATCATAACAACGATCAAGCATATTGTTATCTTCTGGTAGCATTTATTTTAGCAAATAAAGCAATTCCATGAAACTTTTACCTGACCACCCCATTTTTTGCTTTCAGATTAAACAATTTTAACATCGTAGACAATCGTGTAAAACTTGTGCACCCCATATATAAAGGGGTGTTCTTATCACTACATAAAGTATCATAAATATGAGCTTTCTTAAAATAAGATTCTCCAATATCACAAAACATATCTTCTAGTCGGCCATCCATATATTCATCTTCATCAACTTCGTGACTTTGAGACGCCATGTTTTGCTTTTTTTTGCACCTCACCATGCCACGTCCATATTGTATAATTTTGACATATACCATCACAACATAGGTGATGGAATATCTCATCCTTTGTACCATTATTTATATTCCCTCAATTAACACAAGGACAATAAAATATACCATTATTGTCGGGATGATTTTTATCAGCGTATTCAAGGAATTCAAGAACTCCTTTTTCATATATCGGACCTAATCTATCAACTGTCATCCAACTATGATCCATAATAAATTCTGAAATTTATATCAAAACAATATTGTGAATGGCATAACAAAATCTAAACCTAAAGCATATTCATAACAATAACACAACTCTAAATATTAAGCATATGGATATCCATTGTAGCAAAGTTATAATATTTTTGTTCACTGCTAAATCCAACAACAAAACATACAACATATGAATTTGCACAAAACAGACCACAAAGTCAAACAAGAATGAAGATAATGAAGATTAACAAGAATTAGGAAGATGAGGAAGATAGTGAAGTTTGCACGAAACATACAGTACTTCGAAGAGAAAGAGACCAAGAACGAAGATAGTGAAGATGAATATTTCGCTATCGCTGTCGTCTCCGGTTCGCTGGTTCTCTAGTTTTCTTAGGGCATGTTATGAAGGAAATAATGAACCTGTTTTGTTTTAAATTTATCAAGAAAACATTTGACCACAATTGTTATATCCAACCACAGTGAAATGTAGATCTTATTACAACGGTTGAATAGTAAAATCGAGGTTAAATAATTTTCAATTATTTATTTATTTATGAACTTAAGTGACACACGTTTTTTGTAATAGGAAAAATAGAAAAAGTGTAGTTGATATGATTCAAAACTTGTAACACTTGATTTATCACCACAGTTGTTTATCTCAACCATTTAAATAACTTTCAAAAAAATAAAAAAAATATATTAGGCGCATCTAGTTTGCAATATTACAACGGTGGAAAGCATAACCGTAGTAGTATTATGTTACTAATGGTGTATTTTGTAGTAGTGTTCACAGTATATAAGAAAGTATGGGATGTTAAATGTTGTTTAAAATTTAACTATGTGAAGACATATTGCATGTTGTGAAAATTGTTACTAAAAAGATTAGGAACATTGAAGACATGGTTGAACATTCTGTAATACTCTATTTTTTAACCCTAAGATCCCATCCTCTTTTTACATTTTTGCATACAAAACAAGATCACAATCTTGGTTGTTTTCTTACCCCCTCATCTTTGTATTTGCTTTTGCAGAGATCATCTAGTACCTCTTTGTGTATCTTTTTCTTTTATGTTTATATGCTTTACATTTCACTAACTACTAATCAAAATACCAAAAATATATCTTGTATCCTTTTGTTTCTTTGCAAGGTAGGGCGTTATATCAAGAACACCAAGCATTATTCATCAGCTAGGGTTTTGTTCTCTCAAGGTTGAAGTGTAATTCCCAAGGGCTATCTAATCAAACCATGGCTTCTAATATCAAAGTAAAAGGTTTTAAGCATTATTCAATCTCATTTTGATCGAGGATATCTCAAGGTTTAGTAGCTTGTCTCTCAAGAAAAGTCAAAGGTTCATGTATTTATTTCCATGCCTTCATCAACAAGTTACCTCAAGATTTGGTCAATTTAATCAAAGGAAATTCAAGGACACATTATTTTGAGTTCATATCATTATCCATGTGCTTTAAAATGCAAGGAAAGTCCAAGTTTACAAGTTGATTCAAGGAAGTTTGACCTAAAAAGTCAACATTTCAAGTCAAATTTCCAAAGATCACAACTCCTTCAATTCTCAATATTTTTTAATTCTTCTTCTTCTTGCATATGACTCTTCTTAACATCCTCTTCAACTTCTCTTTACATGACAAGGGCCAATTATACTTGGAGGATCATCAAAAGTTTGAAGACATTATAGGTCATTTGCGGACTTAGTGAAATTTTGCCTATTTTCAAGTGACTTTTTCTCAACTTTCAAGAATCACAACTTCTTTAAATTTCAACATTTGGAGCTCATTCTTTTTGTACAATATCATTTGTAATACTCTATACAAGATTTCTTCAATGGTTAAAGCCAATTTGTGCTTGGAAGGCCATGGTATTCATTAATACATTATATGTCATTTTCAGCCATTTGGACTTAGAATATTTCAAGTTTGGTTTGTCAGATTTTTGTGCCAACTTCAACATGACATAACTTTTTGCTCAAACATCCAAATGAAAAATTTCTTGGCATATTATGATCTTTGTTATGATGTTAACCAATTGTAAATAAAAAAGCCTCGTGTACAAGATGCCCCATTGAGTTTAACATGGTTACTTGGAACTGAAGTTTTCACCATGATCAGAATTTTTACCTCAACCAAAACTTGTTTACAAGCCAGATTACCACATGATTTGCACTATAATCATATTAAGGGATATTTACCATGTGAAAATGACTCAGAATGGCCAAGATTAGTTGTGTTTTGAGTGACCTTATGCGCAAGTTTGATCACACTTTTGGTGTTGATGATTTCACACGAATTCTGATAAAAACTTCACATGTGTGAGTTCATCATCATATCCTATAAATAGAGACCTCATTCCAATCATTTCTCAAGCTTTTGATATCCAGAAAACCCTTGCTTCACTCTCAAATTTTCTTTAAAAAGTGAGCTATCGTGTTTTGATTTCCAGTTAGTTTCAATCTAATTTCTTGATTCAGTTAGATCCATCGTGTTCCTCTGAAGCTTCTATAACAATTCCCAAGCTCTAAGAGTCCCTGAGTCACTCCAACCAAATCCAATTTCAGATCTCCTTCGATCCTTTTTGGACAAGTTTGTTTGAGGCTCCATTTTCAATCAAACAAGTTACCACAATGTAGTCCTTTGCCTTCTGATTGTTTCCCCTAACCTAGCCGGTGTTGATAGCTTGTGTTCATCATTTAATTTTTGTTTTCATGATTTTTGTTTCACTGAGTTTTCTCTGTAATTCTCTCTACTCTCTTTCATTAAATGAAAATGGAGTATGAGGATGAGCTCACCTTGATGTGATGGTTGCAATGATGGTGGTCTCGTGCCCTAACTTTACCACTTAGAAATCTCCAGTGAGCATCTCACCATAGAAGATGACCAGAGAGGTGAAGGTGGTGATCTGAGATGGACCCACGTTGGCTGTTTAAAATGTTTTGATTGGCTGTATTTGAATGTGATCTAGCGTATTTTCTTTGTTATTTTCCACCATGCACCATCATCTGAGGAGCGTGGGATATGCCACGTCAATTAATGAAGTCGGATCCTACGCTCCTCCTTTTTTCCTTTTATTTTGTTTTTTATTTTAAATTACATTTTCTTTCTAAAATTCATAGAAAATTCATTTTAACTCCAAAAAATTCCAAAATGATTTCTAAAATTCTCTTTTATTTTTCTCTTTCTGATTTTATATTTCTCATATTTTATTTTCATCATTTTCTATTTTTCATGATTTTTCTCATTTTTGAAGCATTTTAAATAGTTTAAAAATAGTTGTATGCATTTTAAAATTCTCAAAAATTTTATATATCATTCTTGACTTCTTTCTGACTTGCTTGATTTTTCTTGACCATTTGTGATTTGATTTGAAGCATCATTTGCATTTTCATATTTATTTTCATTTTAAAATTAATTTTAAAAATCATTTTGATGCATTTTTATTCATATTTTTGCATTTTATATTTGTTTGACTTCTGTTGGCCTTGAATCTTGGTTGATTTAGTCACAAGTTTCATTAAAATCAATAGATCTTGGGTGTTGATGGGGTGAAAACCATAATCCACCAAAATGGATGATTGATTTTGATGATAACTTGATCATCACTTGGATCCAATTTGGTTTTGCTATCTTGTTTGATCCTCTCTTCTTCATCTCTTTCTTTTTTCTTTTTCACCTTTCTTTTGATCGATTGGAGGATGTGTAGGCCATCTTGTTCATGAGATCTTGAGTGGTGCTTGATGAACTTTCATTATTTCAAATCTACCATTTGAATGATCAATTAATCAATTGAGGTACTTGGATTAATGCATAAGTTTATCCTATTTACCATGAGGGGTTGATTGATGTAATGGATTCAACTTTCTTTGACTTAGGTATTGATCCATCTTGTTTTGACTTGTGCTACATGTTTTAGGTGTATGATCTTTATATCATATCTCTAACATGTATGGTACATAAGTTGTTATTGACTGGCCTCCCATAGTATGATCTTCCTTATAGATTGTGTTACGATTGTTTAACATAACGCTAAATTTGTCTCTGATCATTTGGTCCAATTTTATATATTAGTCATTTTTAGTTTATATGTAATTCTCCTATCTCCATAGTGTGTTGATTCTTTTCCACTTAAGAGAGCTAGTGACATACTTGTTGAATTTATCCAAGTTGGAGCCCTTCTCAAAGGATGATGCAAAGTTCTCACACTTGTTGGGTTAATTAGATGAGTAATCTACTTTAAATGATAAAATGTATTCTACATTAACTTTAACACTAACACTAACCTTAATTGTACTAACTTTTATTTTATGCCATTTATTTTTATGCACTTTTATCTTTATGTTCTTTATTTCTTGCTCTTTATTTTATGCATATCATTTCATATCATATTTTCATATTGTTTATGTTTATGCCATTTTCTTTTTGTCCACTTGGACTTTCTTTTTCTTTTTAAGACATTAATAAAGGCTAAACACCCTAAAAGATCTTAATTATTCCTTGGAATATTTGGTGACTATCCCTTGCATGGATTTGGAGTTTTGGATTTAGAATTAAGTTTTTTGCCCTCTGCTTTGGAGTTGTGACTTGAGACCTTGGATCTTATCTGGTACTTTGACCTTGAGTTAACCTCTTGTGAAGACTTGGCTTGGATACTTGGTTTTCATCTGATGCTTGGCTATTATTGCTTATCTTGTTGCTTGAATCCAAAGGATGGGATAACTTGTATTTTGGTTAGATCTTTCCTTCCTTAGCTTTTATTTTATGCTTTAGGATAGCCTCTTCATCTCCTCCTCTTCTTAAACTTTCAAAATCACCTTCTTTTTTTAAACTAGAACCACTTTCTTAATAAATCTTGACTTTGTCAAGTGCATTTTCAAACTCATTTTCTTAATAAATGCTAATCAATCTTAAACATATCAAGACCATTTTCAAAAGACTTAAAAAAATAAAACTCATTCAAACCATTTCGTGACTTTTGTGCACTTTTTTCTTTTAACACTTTTCATGAAGTTTTGACATGAGTCATTTCCATAGTTGATATGTGATCCTCCTATACCCATAGTATTGTTTGAAATGAGTTGATTCTTTTCCACCTTAGAGAGTTGGTGGCATACTTGTTGATTTTATCCAAGTTGGAGCCCTTCTCATGGTGATGCAAAGGTCCATTTTCACATACTTGTGGGTGATTAGTTGAAGTTTTCTCCTTAAAATGACAAGTTGCCTTTTCATTTAAAATGAATCATAACAAACCATTTTGTTATTTGTACCACGAACTACGAGGTTTTGATCCTCCATTTCACTTTGTGGGTACGTAGGCACGAGGCTCGGGAAGTCTTGTCAAACACAAAATTATTGAAAAACACTTCTCTTCTCACCTCACTAATATTTTTGCAAACAACACATTTTAAAGCCAAACGCTGGATTTTCAACAGGTTCCTATAGAGTACTTTAGACGTTTTGGGTGCTAACACCTTCCGTTTGCGTAACCAACCCCTTACCCTTGTCTCTGTTTTTATTTATTTTTGTTTTAAAACTTCTTTAGGTTTTGTCCGCTCTTTTCCCTTTCCTTTGGAAAAATAAAAGTGCGGTGACGACTCTTGTTTTGCGAGTTAAGTTAATCAATAACTTAATCTCAAAGTTACCCGCTACACGTTCATATAAAATAAAGATAGATTTATACAGACTATATTGCTGTAAAGTGTGATTTATATTGCATGTAAATGGGATACATAGTAAAAGTTAAATACACTAGCATGTTGTAATAATTGGAATCACGTTATAATTTCATAAAAATGTTGTTAATCAGGTGTTTATGGATGTTAGTTGCATGGAAAATATTTATACAATTTCTAAAAAAGTGTTGTTAATCTATTGTGTATGTGTTACTGTATAAATGGATTAATTATTGAAAAGTGATTTTGTATGTCAAAATATGTAAGTGTAAGTGAAATTCTGGTACAGATATGTGATGTCAAGTGCAATGTCACAACATCGTAATCTGCTGTATGAACGAGGCAATAATAGTAACAGTAAATCAACACAAGGATTGTTCACCCAGTTCGGTCCAACAACCTACATCTGGGGGCATACCAAGCCAGGAAGGAAGTCCACTATTAGTAGTATCAAATTACAGACTCAACAGACCAGTTGACAATCTACCTAATTCAATCACTACCCAATGACCCTTCTATCTAAGTCCTCCCTAGATAAGAGACTCCATCTCACTCCCAATCACCGCAATGATGTCTAGCAGTCAACATCTCCGCCACTGCATCAACAAACTTGATTACCAACAACTTTTCAACCCCAGAAAAGTAGAAGTCACACTTCCATGACACACATTGGAGTTGCTTCAAAGCTTCCTCCAAGAACAATACAATACTCATTACCTACAGGTTTCTGAGTAAGAACACAGTGACCATCTCACAACCCGAGTGGTTCACTTATACTAAGCCCTAATGATCTACATCTTGGACCGTGTCAATTCTAGATTACAAGCATTCTATTTATAACTTTTTCCCAACTGGATTTGGGCCTTCAAATCACAGCAAATCTTCTGCTACAAATCAGCAAAAGATTCTGCTACAAAATAGATCTTCAATTAAATCTTCAATCAGCTCTTCATAATTAATCTCTAATTATTCTTCATATCTTTTGCATTAAATTAGCAACAAACTAATCTTCTTCATAACTGATTGCAACAGAATATATCTATCCCATGATATTCGCCTGCAATCTCTGATTCTCTTCAGCAGAACATCTCATTAAACCAAAACCATGTGCAGCCCTAAACAAACATCCCTGACTGATGTTCACAAATGATGTTAAGACATCAGGTTTAACATCAGCACACAGCTGCAACCCTTACACCCTTACCACACCAGAATCTTAAATAACAATAATGTTAGAAGCTCATGTTGAAACATCAACCATGACATTAACCTTGTTTTACCAAAATTTCAGCCAATTACAAGAACTAACAATATCCCCCTTTGGCTAATTTTGGCTAAAACAACTATATAAACATTACAGCTCAAATTATAGCAGCAATTACATTACAACCCTATACTACTTTTAGAAGTTGTCTGATCCTAACACTAATCATCAGTAGTTATCAGTAGCTACTGTGTACAGCAACCATGAAGAACCATCTTCTTGGGAAAATCTGAATGATGTTAGAACATCATGTTTAACAACTCTTTCCAGCACAACAACTTTAGGCAGCACATTAGGACCTAAGAAGTGGAAAGTCCTGACGTTATTTGGTGCACATGAGGAAGAAGATATCTGACACTCCCCCTCAATACAGCACATTTCTTTTTCCTTCCAGGCCAGACCCAGAACAATAGTAGAAGACTCCTCCAGAAAAGAAATGTCTGTCTAGACATCAAAGACCAATGGTGGCATAAGAGAATTCTGCACACCATATTTGATCTGACGCCCCCAGTCGACCTATGGCATAAGATGACACTTAAGAAGTGCCAATCTTCCAACCCAGGTAACTCAGAACACAAGT
The DNA here is from genome assembly GCA_022829125.1 of Lathyrus tuberosus. Taxonomy (NCBI): domain Eukaryota; kingdom Viridiplantae; phylum Streptophyta; class Magnoliopsida; order Fabales; family Fabaceae; genus Lathyrus; species Lathyrus tuberosus. The sequence goes on along the minus strand of JALAZF010000124.1, from coordinate 4,171,133 downwards.
CACAATTGTGTTCATAACTCAGGACACAAGTCACAAAGACTCAACATGGCTTAAGGATAGGCCATCCTCTTCGACATCTCTGAACCACATCTGGAACTTAAGAATCCAGACCTCTGCACACCCTTTCTCCCCCTTTTTAGCCAAAAATTGGCAAAAAAAGCCCTCACAGAACCAGACCCAAGTAGTGCTCACCCAAAAACAAACAAAAGCCATAAGACTTATGAAACAAGAACACTCACTGGCTGAAGGAGAGAAGAATAACCCCTATAAATAGCTGATCAGATACTTTGGAATTAACGAGCTTTGAATATGTCAAGGTTCTTGGTCACAGAAACGCTATTTTAGGTACTAAAACTCCATCCAAATTCAACGTCTTCCGTCCAAAACAGTCTTGACCAATCTTATTGTTTCCTAACTGATTTTTACCATAAGTTGTGCCAAAACAGTTCAATGCACAGTCGAAGCCACGTGTTTCACCTTACCCTTACACCACCGTCCAAAATACTTCCTTGTCTGGCTCAAGAAAATCATGTCCTATACCATGTTCTGACATCTTATCAGACATTATCTGCTGGCTCACAAAATTAACAACCCAAGACTCCTCAGAATATTATGCACACAAGCACAACTTTCATTGATCAGCACAACTCACAATCCCTTCTTCAACAAAAGATCAACTCCCCCTATCTAAGATAACCAGTGCTCCTTTGCAAGAAGAACACCTTAAATGAATGGAAAACATAAGACTCATCTTCATGTCTTCAAGAGCGCACCCTCTATTCAACACACCTACTGAACGCATTCACATAATGCTTAATCCTCAAACAATCCAAGTACCACACTAGTACAGACAGAAGTTCTCCCATTATATTTCACAAATGGTGCTCCTTGACCAGTATATCATAACATTTGGAAAATCCAGACATAGTCTTCATTCATCCAGTTAGGAATGCTTCACACAATCATCCACAAGTTCTGAAGCACACACACAATGCCTTCCACTAAACTCTAAATAAATTCCTCTTACACACACCAAGACAAGTGTGACATCTCCCATCAACAAGGACCCTCACAAAGCTCTTCCAAAATCTGCAGAGAAAAATAAATTCTCCCATACATAACCAAAGTTGTCCTTCAGACTTCTCCTCAGAAGCATGTGCGCATATGATTCAAACAATTAGCTTCACATGGCTAGAACCATTCATGTCCACACCAACATGTCATCCAACAGCCTAATGTCATAACATGTTATCTGACATTATATCCTCAATCTTCACAATCTTGATCAGCATGCAATCTTCACAATATATGTACCTTTGCAGCAAAATCCATAGACAAGTACTCCCCAGTCATGGTTAACTAATGCTCTAGATGAAGATGAACATTTGAGCACACTTGCTGAGCACATGCATTTTGGTACCATTGTCCCTTTCTCCAAAGGCAGTCATTCCCTATCATACTCTTCATCTTCAGACTTCCAATCAATCAATACCTGATCTACTTCAGTCTTCTCTACATTCTCCATCCAAGGCAGACCTTCTACTTCATCATTCTCCCGTATGACTATGTAGACGCACCTTAGGCATAATGTATGCACCAAGCTTCAGAACTAGAACAAAATCATCCTTCACCAAGGATATTCAACCAGATATTGTCCCAACACAAGTTAGAACATTTGCCACACCCCAAGATATCATCACCATGATTCTTGATATGCTCCACCAACTGGACTTACTATTGCATAGTAATCCAAAGAACTAGAGAATTAAACTCTCATCCACCTTTAAGAAGAGTAATCTCCTTGAGTCTTCAACTCATCACCCTTCTGCCCAAGAGTAACTTGTTCCAAGACAATCCTCAATAATAACCAGCTGCCACACTCTGATTATCTTGATTCTTCGAATCCACTTCTGAGATCAACCAAATGCCACAGTTTGATAACCTCATTCATGAATCCTCATATGAAAATAACCATATGCCACATTTTGACCAATTTCATGTTTGTCAGAACTCTCACAAAGATATCTTTAAGTCACATGTTCCACTTGCTCAAAAGCAAACACGCTTAGACTCCCTAAGGCATGGTCATGTAACATCTTCTCCTTCTTGCAGCTCCCGCAAACTGCCATGAGAACGATCTTTTTGAAGCATCCTATTATTCATTCCTGTAGATCACCATATCATTAGCTGATGTGCCACATCACCAGCTGAGACTTCTGATGTTAAGCTAGATGTCAGAACATTATGTCATCCAACTGTTGAATTCAGCTCTACCTTCTGCCACTCAGAAGAACCTCCTCCCTTTGCAGAAACAGATTTCCATGCTCTCATAGACTTGATTCAACAATCAAGTTTGAGTAGACAACCTCCATCCTGTTTAGAAACTCCGAAGACTTCAAACCTACCACATCTGAATCTTCAGAAAATAAGTAGTCCAAGACTACCCCATAGCAATACTAAAGAAAGTCACTTCCCTTAGTAGAGTCGTCAGTAGAAAGCCAGAGATAACTGCCACTTATCCTCGACCTTCACAACCAGAGCAAACACCATGCTCCAAACCACTTAGGTCAGAAAATAACTGATCTAAGCTGTAACCATCAAGATGTGATATCTTCATATCTTTCAGCCTTAAAACCAGCAACTTGTCTGACTTTGAGATGTTGGATGTCATCAACATTCCACAATCAATCTGCCTCTTATAATCCCAACTCATCCCAGATAATTTGGATGATACTCCATAGTCACCAATCAACCTCACCAGTTGATTCAACTCCAAAGTGCTTAACCCTTGAAAATACTTCCAAAACAGCCACATGGAGAAAAGTAAATTCTCAACACTTCTGCAGTCATTTGATCTGGTCTGACATCCTTTTCTTGCAGACTTGAGGCACTAGTTGATCCCTCTTTTGCTAATCCACACCACTGATCACTTCAGATTAGGTAAGTGGCTTGACCTGATACTTCACCATGAGCACAACTAACTTTCTTTGGCTGAGAAAGCAAAGAACTAAAATGATGATTCAACATCAGTTCCGACATCAGTCTACATCACATTAAACAACTACTATGGCTTTGGAGACTACATCCACACCTATCTCTTGTAGGGAACAAATCAAGCTCAGCTTCTTTCTTGATGGAACTTCCTCCAGTTCATGTATCTTCAGATATACAAGAACTATATCATAACCAGAAATATCCTCCTAATTAGGTCACCACTACTAAGCTTAAGAGATAACTTATCAAGATTTTCACTCCCGCATGAAAGATTTGACAGTGATACTCTTTTGCTTTGGTTCCACCCTCTTCTTTCATCATCACGAAAATTGATAAGAAGGAATCAATGTTCTGAACAGATTGGTCTTCAATGCCTGATTTGAAACAGAACCTTCCATGTCATACAGTCTTCAATAAGATCCATTCATTTTTTTGTCACTTCTTTCCCCAAAACAAAGATATGAGATAATCCTCAAGTGACTTTGGTATCTCTAACAAAACGGTTGAAGTTGTCTTGCATCAACTACAACATCATAGAATATCCTGCTGAGGAGACCAACCCCTAATGTCTTTCCAAGAGAATACCTACCTAGAATCTCACTACCAGAGATACAAGAACCAACCAGGGTTACATCAGATACCATGCAGCAGAACATATAACAACTCCTCAACAACCTTTAGGCACTACTCAGTAATCCTTGCACACCATCACCATAAACCAAGTGCCAACAAATCAAACTCACAACAGCAGTTCTCCTAATAACAACAGACAGGTCCAATACATACCCTGTCATGAATAGTCCATCCTTCACTTCAAGAGATCATACAAACAATTATATGAACTGACAAAGTCCATAACTCAGCAAAACTATCTTCCTTGCTCATGAACCAGAAAGTATCTTCCCTAGATCTCATCCAAAAACAGACAGGATGCCTGCTCTGATACCAATTGAAATTCTGGTACAGATATGTGATGTCAAGTGCAATGTCACAACATCATAATCTGCTGTATGAACGAGACAATAATAGTAACAGTATATCAACACAAGGATTGTTCACCCAGTTCGGTCCAATAACCTACATCTGGGGGCATACCAAGCCAGGAAGGAAGTCCACTATTAGTAGTATCAAATTACAGACTCAACAGACCAGTTGACAATCTACCTAATTCAATCACTACCCAATGACCCTTCTATCTAAGTCCTCCCTAGATAAGAGACTCTATCTCACTCCCAATCATCGCAATGATGTCTAGCAGTCAACATCTCCGCCACTGCATCAACAACTTGATTACCAACAACTTTTCAACCCCAGAAAAGTAGAAGTCACACTTCCATGACACACATTGGAGTTGCTTCAAAGCTTCCTCTAAGAACAATACAATACTCATTACCTACAGGTTTCTGAGTAAGAACACAATGACCATTTCACAACCCGAGTGGTTCACTTAGACTAAGCCCTAATGATCTACATCTTGGACCGTGTCAATTCTAGATTACAAGCATTCTATTTATAACTTTTTCCCAACTGGATTTGGGCCTTCAAATCACAGCAAATCTTCTGCTACAAATCAGCAAAAGATTCTGCTACAAAATAGATCTTCAATTAAATCTTCAATCAGCTCTTCATAATTAATCTCTAATTATTCGTCATATCTTTTGCATTAAATTAGCAACAAACTAATCTTCTTCATAACTGATTGCAACAGAATATATCTATCCCATGATATTCGCCTGCAATCTCTGATTCTCTTCAGCAGAAGATCTCATTAAACCAAAACCATGTGCAGCCCTAAACTAACATCCCTGACTGATGTTCACAACTGATGTTAAGACATCGGGTTTAACATCAGGACACAGCTGCAACCCTTACACCCTTACCACACCAGAATGTTAAATAACAATAATGTTAGAAGTTCATGTTGAAACATCAACCATGACATTAACCTTGTTTTACCAAAATTTCAGCCAATTACAAGAACTAACAGTAAGTATTCTGTAAATGTAGGGGTCATAGTTTCATAGCAACAAAGGAACAAAAGACAAATGGGAGTGATGAAAAAAATAGGACAGATCTCCAAGATCCTACGTTTAATGTGGAAGACATTGATTATTCTTTCGAAGAAGATGACGATGACTCTGACGATGAAAACTCGGACGAATAATTCTTTTGGGAAAGACACATTTGTTTGAATACAAAGTTCGCAAAAATGTGATGGTATGTTGGAATAATTGCATATTTAAATTTAAAGTAATATAGGAAAATAATTGTCTTATGTAACTATTTTTTGTGCAATGTAACAACATTTTCTTAAAGAAGTTACCAAGAGTTGCTAATATTGGAACCATAAGTCAATACAATTGATTGATTCAGACGCTAGGAGGGTCTATCCTACAAAGGTTCATTGTGCCAAGCGTAACAAAAAGATTGTTAAAACAGAAAAGTTCATAGGCAGAGGTATGTTAGTGTGTTTGATGGTTGTTGGGGTAGTTATGAATCATAGTTTGGTTAGTGTAGTATTTTGAGATTTTGTTTTGTTTGTAATATGGAACGTTATGGCAATCCACGTTTTGTTCTTTTCAAGGTGTTAGTATTGTCGAGTAGTTAAGTAACTTTGAACCACATTATGTTTACTTTTGGTTTTAATATGAAAGTAGTATATGAAGACATTTTTTGATTTGCGTGTATTTAGTAATTGTATGTAGTATATTTCATTTGTAACTTTATAAAATATAGTAGTTGAATTGAAAATAGGTACACCTTTTGAAATAGTTGTATATGTTTCATTATTATAATTAAAAGTTTTAACAGTCAACAACTATATAATTTGTTTTAATGTGAGTATATAATAATAGTTCTTCAATAAATGCTAAATAATATAAAAGGGAAATTGAAAACACTGTAACATGAAATGAGCTATGGCGGTAGTAAGTTAAAGAGAATATAAGAAAGGGAGTCATTGGTAAAAAGAGCAGATGGTGATATTTAGATACAAAAATTTAAGTTAAGGCCACACTGAAAATATTTGGATACAAAAGCAGGTGAACAAAATATTAAAGACATTGTTGTATACGGTTCGGTACCAACACTGAGATGTTGAAGTCATTCTGAAAATGATCCTGTAATATAAACAAAGTAGTGTAAGTAAAATATAAAATGGTGAAAAACTGATGGTTGACTTTATCAAAAGTCTGAAAAAACTATAACAATGAATATTAAATATATTTATGTTATTAAGTTTGCAATAGGAGTATGATAATAATAAGTTAACTTAAAAATTCAGGGAGCACTCTTAATGAAGAATATTGACAAAATGAAGAAAAATGAATTTGTTAAGGGGATTAATAAAAAAAAATTATAATAGTGAAACAAAATATATTAATGCAGAAGATGGAAATCGTATGATTTTGAAAAGCCAAATATAAGTACTGGCTATACGTTGTTGAAGACTTCCTTGTAGACGATATTAGCAGTGGAAGATTTTGGGTTGTTGTTTTCGTTGTGTATCAAGATTTTGATACCCTTTTTTCGTGTTACCATTGATATTGCGACGTATAGTTGCCCATGACTGAAGGCATCTTTTGGGATATATAGTCCAACCCAATCCAAAGAATGTCCTGAGATTTGTTAATCGTCATGGCGTACGATACAATGATTGAAAATTGTCTCCTGTTTAGTTTGAAAGGCCAAGGTGATTGGAATGGGGACATATCCATTCTTGGTATGTATATGACTTTGCCATGCCCCATCCCACCCATTATTTTAGCTTCAAGAACATGATTAGTCATTTTCATAACAATTAGCCTTGTTCTATTACACAAACGTTCAGATTGATCTATGTTTTTCATAAGCATGATTGAGGTCTCTATCTTTAATTTAATATGGTGGTTGGGCAACCCTTAAGTCCTTAGAGAGTTGAGTAATTCAGGACTAAGGACTTCAATAATGTTGTTATCATGAATTTCATATCTATCAAATGAATTAGAGCTATAATAATCACTGGTTTCGCCTATAATAAGCAATGGTATAAATAAATGAGACACAAATAAAGAAGGATTGCTATAGTTTAAAAAACAAATGTATGATATGATGAAGTGTTATGAAAAATATACTTGGCATCATTTGAAGAATATGATTATTTATCTGATCAACAACTTCAGTGGTTGATGCAAAAATTGTGTGGCTTTTCAAGTACTCGTAAGATTTAGATTTATAATTATCCATGAAAGAAGTGTGCGTGTATATATATATATATATATATACATACTTTACACAATGGCAACAATAGGGTCATCAAACTGTTGAATTAAAATTTCAGGGGGAATGTCAATATCACCATAACCATCATTATGTTCAGATATCATACCTTCACCTAATTTTAAAAGCCATTTGGAAAATTTAGCAATATCATGAGTTTCTTGTGTAGATTGACCTCCTTGCAGTCGAATATTTCATGTTAGTGTCAAGACTTCACAAGAATCCCAAATTTACGATGTATTGATGGTTGAGTGAACAATATCGGATTTACTCCCTCTGGGGATAACAAGAAAATATGTCTAAAATCTCCACCGAAAACTATAACTTTACCTCTGAAAACTTCATCGGAATTACTATAGCTACTCATGACATCCTTTAAAGTTTTATCAAGAGCTTCAAAACAAAATTTGCTAGCCATCGGGGCCTCATCTCAAATAATCAATTTGGTTTGGTGAAGTAGTTCGTCGTGGTCGTCACCAAAGTCAATATTGCAATTTGAATTTTCCATAGTTGGGACAAGTATTTTAAACTTAGAATGAACGGTCATACCCTCAGGTAATAAAAAAGATGTAGTTCCACTTGATGCAATAGTTAAAACAATTTCATGTTTAGATCTTAAAGAAGTTGCAAGTGTTTTTCACATATACATTTTACCGGTACTGCCATAGCCAAGCAAGAAAAACACTCCTCCTTTTTGGTTGGTAACAACCAACATTTTTTTTTTGTCAAAGATAGTGCACTACTCATTTAAAAAACAATAACATACAACCATAAATTAAATAGCCAAAAGTGAAATTAAAAATAAAAAGTATTTGTATAGATTAAGAAACATGTAAGTGCATTGAAAAGAGTATTGAGCTCATATTTTATTACGACAACATCATAACATCTCTCTTCATAGATAAGTCCATTACCCAGTTGTTGAACAACATAACCATTTGGATATTAAATTGGTTTGAAATCTGTAAGACTCTTGCGGTTTGCCCGAAGTAAAGTTTCAATCTCAATTAAATTTAAATTTTGTAATTCATCTTCTGTCAAATGCAATTCTGCATTGAAAAAAAGTGTTTCACGAGTTCATACTTATTGGTTAACAAATGCAGTGTATGTGTTCCTGTAAGTAGTAATGTAACATAAAAAACAAAATAAGAGAAACCTGTATTATTTGTGACATTTCTATGTTTGTGTAAACTATTGTCTGATAAAAAGGTCTAAGTTTGATTCCATACATGGGTGGGTCTGTTTATAGTTATAGACAACATCATAACAACAAACAACTTTCTTAGGAAATGTCCAGACCCCGACTGACTTACATCTTTAATAGCTCTAATGTATTCCCTATCATCCTCAAGGAAACCCATTGCAAAGCATGCTTCCCTAAAAGAGTCATACTATTTTCCCCCACCTTATGAATGTCTTCATAAGTTTTTGGTCCTTTTATAATGGTGAGCATCATTCGTAGATAAAAGAGTTCTCTAGTAGTTGGCAGAACCCAGATCTAGTGGCCAATGATAAAACCTTTCTTCCAGGGCTTCCATGATCTTTTCATTTTTTCATACACAAACTTGCTTACAAATTGGGAATATGTTAATTCTTATCTTCTTCAAATTGTCCATTTGCAATTAACCATGAAGTGAACATATATTTTGGTACACTTGCTTTTTCCAAGATAAATTCCATCCTTTCGAAATCCTTATAGTAGATAACCTTCGCACTTAGAAGACGGTAAATCATACGTTCTACAACAAGTTTTCTTCCATAAAGTTTGTAAAAAAAAAATCCACCAACATGCCTCGCTAGGAGAGACATACCTACAGTCCAGGTATTCCTTTATTTCATCAATTCTGTTTTGTTCTTTAGAAGATGATTTCAAAATAGGAACAACAGGAGACTTGATCTTGTCATATCCTTTGTGGATATATTTGAAAACGTACTTGATTGAAGTACTTTGGTTACACCACTCCATATTGATGTGAGCTTCATATTTTAGAAGCAACCTTGTGTTCTATGGAACGACATGCCTATTATCCAACGAAACACCATATTTGACCATAGTATGTGTTTTGGAACTTCTTTTGTAAACTGGATAACCGTCGTTATCAACAATGGTCTGTTCATTGAATTTTTTAGGAAAAAACTTAGAGTATTTTCTATTTTTCATGCAGGGCGATGACATTCTGGACAAACTGCAAGGACTGTCCATCATGTGTGATTTGACTAAGTTATACAACTTTGGATGTAAAAGAGGGTCTAGAATTTTAGCATAGATGATGTTTTCAATGTCTGGTGGTGTTGGATACTTACTTTGTGGATGCATGAAAATAAGAATGTGAGCATGTGGCAAGCTTCTTTTCTGGAATTCAATAGTATAAATGTCTTAAATGCACAAAAAATCAGTGTTAATGAAAACCATAAGTGCATCTAAAAATATAATGAAGAAGGAAATTATAGATGACTTACATGCCTAAACTTTTCCAAGTACATGTCGCTTGGTTAAGTCTATCATGAGTTCGTCAAAATTGATCTTGAATACTTTGGAAACATCATCAGGTCGATCATGTGCCTTTAAATTATGTTTGGACAGTAGTCGTGTAATCTCAGGCCAATTGGGGTTGCACGTAAAAGTAATAAATAAATCATAAAAGTCAAGTGTGTTGGAGATAGCCATACCATAAAAATAAAGTTGATCCATGTATTGTTTGCCACCTACAAATGAAGAAGGCAACACAACTCTTCTGCCTGTTTTGGTTTGTTGGTTTTAAAGACCACCTATGTGCTTTTCATTAAGCTATATATACTTTCCAACTCTTAGGTTAGATTGATTATTCCTTAACCAATGAAGACGCTCCGTTTCCATCATTGTATATCCATCAACTAAAAATTGTTGGAAGAGTCTTCTATAATTTAACAATGTTTTGGCTTCATCTGTCTGTTCGTGTAACCAGAAACATAACCAATCTTTGTTGTTTGACGATTTTGCTTTGTAAAAACTTTTTCATGTTTATATTTGTGGAGTATGTTAGGCCTATATCCATCTTCACCATATGGAAAAATTAATGGGTATTGATAGGCCAAGTAACTTGGATGAAATTCGTCAATCCTTTGTAATTGAACTTCACGGCATTGTACAATTATGTCTCTTTTTGATGCTGAATCTATATCCCCAACTATTAGAGCTGCAACTTCTGACACAGTAGGGTCGTTATACACGCAACCCTCAGTGGATCTTTCAGAGATAAGCCTAAGCATCAAATCTTGATATGTGTTATTTTTCAACATGTCCCTTGCCATTCTAAAAGGTTTTGCATGAGGGTTATTCTCATCTAACATGAACTTGAAACTTGTTACTATAGCTTTGTCAGTATGTTTATTGTGCCTGTCATAAAGAGATAAAATTTGAATGTAAAAATTCATTGAAATCGAAAGTGTGATAAATAAGTAGTTAAGAAAAAGATGAAAACCTAAAACATTCCATTCTGTTGGCAACTTCATTATCTGTGTCAAGGATATACAATTGCGTATATTTTGGTGGTTGTCCTAATTCAGGTAGAAAGCTTCTGATTCAGTCGCAAGTTTGACCATGCAGTCGCAAAGTAGGTGGACCCCGTCCTCCCTTAGTATTGGATGTGTCAAATTTCATGCCCGATGACGTGAACGAAAACATTGCATTGTATGTTTGAACATTGTTTTGAAAATTCTTAGCATCCAGATGGTTATGATAAAAAAGAAGTTTGTGTAAAATAAGTGGTGGTGGCTGAAGCATTGGAATTACAATTTTCCCTCCCTTGCAACATAGTTGGAACTTTGGAATAGTTGAGTGTCTTGACTTTCCTCTACACTCTTGATACCATATTAAGCACGACAATGTTTGCATTCCCATAAAGGATCTCCTATATCTGAATAAACTGCAATTCAAAAAATAGAACAAGCATTGTGGCCACGTCATTTAGATGAAATATAAATGGACATTGAAGTGTAGAAATAATCCAATATGCATTATGGAGTAAATTGGATAATAAATAAAACTTGAACGTTAGAACTTCTAAAGGAAGAGAGTTTTGGTCATCATCATCTTTAGAGTTATGATCAAAGGCGTCTTCTGAGTTAGAATTGCTTGATGTGTCAGTATCAGAGTTTTCCGTATTGCTAATGTTGGGAGCCTGTGGAGATAGAATGCTTTCATAAAAAGAAGATGGTGTATGAAGATTCCTTAATTGTGGCTCATTAAAATTGGTGATATGAGGGGGTGTCACCGTATTGAAGACATTGATAAGATTAACTCGTGTTAGTAGAGGAGTTCTTGCTCTTTTAAAAATGTTTCTTTCATATTGATAACGATCAGATGAAGCAGTATGAATTGTATTTGTTATATTTGTAGAAAGTAGTGTAATTTTTTTTAGGACGGCTGGTTGAGGCCGGGGTGAGAATTTGTGGTAATCTTTCATACTAGTTAACATTCTCTTTGTTGCAGTGTAATAATGTGTTTCTCTAGATCATCAGACATAACTTTCTTTTTCTTCTTGCAAAAGATGCAGGTGTATCGTTGTTGTTTAGTCGTGATTGTTCCATATCAGATTTGTGTTAATTGATGAGAAAATAATACATCAGGGATCATAAAAAGTGATAGACAAAAAATTATGAATTAGTTGAGGTAAATGAATATGATGGAACAATATAAAATTAAAAAAGCCTTTTTCATAATGTGCATTATGATAATAGTAGTTTTATGCTAATGTGTAAAAATGAGTAACCTGTAACTTAATAATATAGGTGTACAAATGACAAACCTGAAGTTGTATTGGAGATGAAGATTTGATTCACATTTTTGAAATAATTGATCAAGCAATGTAAGACATGAAAAATTAGACAATACTTGGTGTTCAAGACTGTATGATTGAAGACTTGGTTAGTTTGGTATCAAGTGGAGAAAGAAAACCTTTTGTCCATTGTAACTTGGAAAAAGTATTGGGCGCAATATTTTAATAAAAAATTAAAATAGAAACCTTATTAAAAGATTGTAAGTTTGACAATGGTAGGCATTAGAGTAGTAATGCATATTGAAAGTTGTGCATTAGTAGCAGAAGAAAAATAAGTGTATAAAAAATTGAGAAAAAAATTGCTGAAGTGATATATGAGGGAGAATATGTCATGTCAAGGACATTTGGTAGAGCAAATCAGTTTTCAAAATTAGTAGGGCGACATCTATAAAGGCAGGCATATAGGTGGTGTTTTGGTAATCGTAAATTATATTTTAATATGTATAGTGATGGGAAGAAAATATTATATGCATTTGTTGTAATAAGATGAATATATTTTTCATTTGTTATGGATTGCTGACAAAGTTGAGGAGGTATAAAAAATTTGAATAACCTTTTATATTTGTTGAGGACTTATTAAAATGTTGAATGTCATTATAAATGTTGATGCAAAACTGTCATTGGTGACGCATAGTTGAAATAAGTTTATGATGTGCATAAATCAGATTAATTTAATTATAGTAGTACGGCAAAAGGCATACACAAAAGCAGTGTCATTACATAAAGAAAGAGCATTACATAAAGAAAGATCATGGTTCAAAAGTAAATAACATGAGTACTATAATGTTGATACAAAAAGTCAAAAAGCGACATTGTACACAGGGAAAAATTTTAAAAGCAGTCACTTTTCCAATTTGATAAGCTTCTTTAGTTTGGTGGAGGATTGCACAATCGTCTAATTCCCTGGAAGGAGTAGATACATTAGAAACCTCTGTTGCTACCCTCTTTGACGCAGAATTTGGCGTAACTGGGTCAGGGTTATGGTTGGAGGTAATTTGAAGATCCTGAAATAAGTTTTGATATGTTAGCAAATTGAAATAAACAAAAAATAGAAACATTTAATATATGTAATTAGACGTGTTTTTAAAAATTACGACAACTACATCCCAGTCCTTAATTGTGATAGCTTCATCAATGCTTTCATTAATCTACAAAGGAAGAAAATAACTGGCGAACATAATCATGCAGAACATGATATATGTGTAGACAAATAAAAGTGAAGATGAAACAAACAAAAACATGCACCACGTCCTTTGTTGCGGAAGGTAAAAAAGATGTCTCATTGAGAATGCAAGAAAAAATGTAAGTTAAAATTGAATTAGTAGATATGTAGAAGAAATATATAATGTGGGAACATTTATACCAATTTTGGAACAAATGAGAATGATAGTTATTTGATGACATTTTTATCCTGATATATAGAGACAACAAATGCATTATCCCATGATGGTTGCCACTTGACCTTAAATGCAATGGTGGCACCAACCAAAGTATCAGGTGCTAAAGGATATCCTAGAGGGTCAGTCACTCCAACCTATTTAGAATTGGGTAACAAAAATATTACTATTTAGCATATACCTCAGAATTGTATATGTCAAGATCACAAAATTTAAATATACCTGAAGCATGTTGTTGCACATTTGAGCAGCAGATAGTTTTAAGGGTTCTGAACACTCACGGTCCCATACAACAAACATGACATGACATCCATCATTTACAACTTCAATAAAAATGTTATACCTATTTATGCAAGAGGATTATGTTCATATACTAAAGTAAAGTAGTCAAGGTAACAAGAAAATTGAAAATAAAGTATGACTTATAAATTTCAGTCTCCGTATTGTAAGGTGGTTGATGTCCCTTGGTAACCCTTGGACATTCATGACATGCCAGGTAATACCAACCTCCGTGGGAGGCTTTGAGTTTGTTCGTTGTTCCTACTGTTACACATGGAGTGATCTGTAGGAAAAAAAGCTCAAATGGGTACTACATGGATATACGAAATACACAGTCATGAATGGTTAATAAAAATGAAATAAAATGAATAATTGTTACATATTTAACTTGTATAATCTCATTGATAGGAATAACTATAGCCTTATACATGAATTTGTCGTAAGGTGTAAGCTGAGAACTCCCTGAAGTTTGAGACCAGTTTTGTGATTGTGAAGTCATTGTTTGACTTGAACCTTCAATGCCATCCATTTTTGGGATCCTATGTGAAAAAATTCTTAAAAGGATAGGCATGATGAAGGAAATGTAAAACATATGTAAATAGAGTTAAACAGAATGTATAGTATTTGCAGGAATGGAGAACCTATTTAGGAAATCTTTAATTCTAAGTAAGTCATCATTGGTGTGCAAATTAGTTACATTGAATGTGTTTGAAATACATAATTGATATTTTCCTACATGGTAGTTAAATAACAGATCAAATGTGGGGAAAATAAATAATGCAAAACATAGCTACAAAAGTAATAACATTACGGTATAGTTTTGACCTTCCTCTTTGACTTTGGCAAATTGTAAAATGATTATTGTTGGTAACGAAGAGTCTTTCCTATGTTTAATGTATGCATGGAACAACAAAGCATAACCTTCCCACAATGTACAATGTATAGTGTTGTTACTACAAATATAGAAAAGAAGATAGTTAAAAAAAGTAAAATGAAGAAGACAGAGAAAATAAAATGATAATGGTGCAAGTTTGTCATAGACACACCCCAAGTACTTCAAGACCAAATTAATTTTTTTTTTGCTGCCACTTTTTAATTGTGTGTAACTAATGTCGGCAACCATTCCAATAACATCTGCAACAATGCATTTATAAACAAAGGGAACTATTCTGCTTGCTTCTAGGCTTGGATGGGTTATCTATCTAAAGGCTTCTAACTAAAAGAAGAAGAGAGAAAAGAAGAGAAAGCAGAGAAAGAAAGAAAGTAAGAAAGTGCTCGCGAAGGATTAGGGACCTCGTGCCTACGTACCCTCATAGTGCAATGAGGAAATTAGAGCGCCATAGTTCATGGAACCAGGGAAAGGAAAGAATGAAAGAAGATGGAAGGGTGGAAGTGTGCTCACCAAGATCATCGCAATCTCGTGCCTACGTATCATACATTCAAAAGAATGCAGAATCAGAGCTTCCGTACTTCGGGGAACTAAGAGGGAAAAATAAAGAAAAGATAGAGGTGGTTTCAAAACCAAGATCAAAGGAAATAAGGAAACTCTGCTAGGGATTCCCAAGAAATGGTGTCAAAACCAAGAAAGGCGTGCAAAGGAAAGATAGAGATAGAGAACAACGTGCAATAGTGGTATCGAGACCAAAAGAAAAGGAAGCTCAGTATATTAACTGAGTGGCAGTGGTTAACCGAGGGACAAGAAATAATGACTCTGGTGGGGATAAACAAGCTGGTATCAACAGACAGGTTGTGATGAACCAAAAAGAAGAGTACTGAACCAAGAGAAGGCGTTTGACTCAGAGGGGACTTCAGTATTTTAACTGATAAATAGTGGTTAACCAAAGAAGGAAAGATTACAACTCTGCAGGGATAATGGTTTTAACAGATTAACTGTGATCAACCAAAAGAACGGGTGTAGAACCAAGCGAAGGTTGTAACCCAAAGGACGGGTGTGGAACCAAGCAAAGGTTGTGACCCACTGGGGATGTTGGTACTGACCGAACAAACGGTGCTTGATCAACAAAAAGGGTATTTGAACCAAAAGAGGTTGCTAACCGCCGGGGATTTGGTTTTAACAGAAAGACTGTGATCTATCGAAAGAAATGAGTGATTAACCAAGAAAAGGTGATTAACTCGAAAGGGCTCGGTACTTTAACAGACAGGATGTGGTTAACTGAAAAAAAGGTGATTAACCAAGATAAGGTGATGAACCCAAGAGGAAGTGGTACTTTAACACAGACAGGCTGTGGTTAATCACAGACAGGCTGTGGTTAACTGAGAAGAAGTGTAAATTGGTGTTTTAACTGATAGGCAGTGATTAACCAAACAAAGAGAGAGCAATCAAGAGAAGGTTACGAACTCCTGGGGATTCGGTTTTAACAGAAAAAACTATGATTAACCAAAGAAAAGGAAATGAAACTCTTCAGGGGAATCAAAAGCAATGATTGACCACAAGAAAAGGAGTAGGGTATTGAAACAAAGAGTTTTCTAGCCCAAGAACAATGATCTTAACCAAGATTGTGGTGATTAACCAAAAGAGATGTAGAAAGAGGAAAGCAAGCCAAGAGTGATCAAGGATCGACTCGACTGGGGAAAGAGATACGCTACCGCTTTGAGATAGAGGTGACTAAGCCAAGCACAGGGTCATTCATCCCCTACCTGAAGTGGTCAGAATAAGAGTAGGAATTCTCTATTCTCATTCCTTCTCTAACACACAGGGTGTAGTGCAGAAGTTGAAATGGACGACGTAACAACTCCAAGTTGTACAGTGCTCCAGTGTCGTGCGACGTGCGAATCTCCGACTTAGCAGGGGATCAAAAGAAAGCAAGCTCTAAAGGAAGCCTAAAGAGAAGCGCCAAAGAGGAGATCAATAATCGAAATGAAATTTCGATTAATTAATCTAAAGGGAGGAACATGCCTATAATTTTCCAAAATGAATTGAAAAATTATTAAAGCAAAGGGTGTGTTATTGATTATACAAGATTAAGCTTATCCATAAAGAACAAACTTAATGAAAAAAATGCAAAACAGTGCCAAATGGAAATCAAAATGCAACACAAAATCATGTCATTATGTGAGCAAAGTGGTGCAAGAATGATCATGTGCATGCAATGTCAAGCATGAGCATAGTTATGGAATCGAAAGATCGAGCAATGAGAAATCATAATCATGCTTTAAACTGAAGTAAAACAGCACCTAAAACATCCATAAAAATCATTCATATCAATCCATGGAAGTTAGAGGAAGAAAGCATGGCAAACCAGCTTGAAAAACACCAAAAATGGAACTCTGTTACAGTGGTAACCAGTTACTCCAGAATGAGTAACTGGTTACTTGCTTGAAAACAGCAAATTTGGGGAAAATTGTAAAGGGTAACCGGTTATCCTATAATGAGTAACCGGTTACACAGTTGATAAAAAAATAGTGATGATGCAAAATTTGTGAAGAGTAACCGGTTATCCTATATCAAGTAACCGGTTACCACTGTAATAGTGGCAAAAATAGCTTTTGAAAAAGCACTTAAAACATTCAAATCACTTGTTCAAATCACCACATGCTAGGGTATGAATTTGTGCACGAAAATTAAGCTTAAAAACAACAAGTAAACAGTAATGGAATCAATTAACACATCAAGATCATGGATCAAGGAATGGCATAATCAATTCACAAGCAAAAAGCATCGAAACTACATCGCGAATGATACGAAAACGTTCGAAACAGAAAAATGAGTGAGATCTACCAACCTACAAGCCAGAGGATTGGCTTGGTAATTGTTGCAAAGGATTCTTGATGAAGATAATTAAAGAAAACCAGAGGAATCTTCAATTGTAGCCGAAACATATCGAAACCGAGCAAATTGCGACGAAACTCCAAAATACGAATTCGAACCGTTGAATCTTGAAACAAGCACTTGAGATGAATCCAAAAGCTAGTAAACTCCAGAAATCCAAGTGTAATTGCAAGATGGTGAAGGTTAAGCTCAAGAAATAATCACTTTCAATGTGAAAAGTGATTATTCTTCAATGGTGAAGAGCTACGGTGAGGTTTGGGAAGAAAATTGAGATGAAGATGAAGAAGTTGCAGAAAAATTCAGAGAGAATGTGAGAGAATTGAGAGTGAAGTGTAACACCCCAATTCCCATCGCAGATAAATAATACATAAATAAATCAGAGTAAATAAAAATTTATTATTCTTAGACAGAAACCAGGATGCCACATTTAAATGAAGAAAACACAATCCCTGCTCAATTATTTGATACATAACACAAAATGGAATAAACGTAAAAGGGAAACTTTTTCCATATAAAAGGAAAGTTCAATTATGGAATAAAGCGGAAAGATCCATAACTGACTTGTTTTACAAAATAAATTGTTTTATAACATCAAAATATACATAAAAAGGTAATACAAAATAAATCTAACAAAGGTATACATATATAACATAATCGTTCCCCGACTCCCGTGCTACGTATCAGAGCAGACACCAAGACCGACAAAAGAATGGAGAACCAATCTTCACAAAAGCCTCCAAGACTACTAATCTGCAATTGCCTCATAGAGCAACAAACCACAGCAGAAGGTTGAGAAATAACAACTAAATCAAGATTGCATAATAATATGCAAACACATAAAAATTCACATGCATAGTTATTCTCACCACAAACATCACATACTAATACACATAGCATATATCTATTACACCAACATAATCACATATTCACACATAAGGCACACCAAAGTCATAACATATGTAAACACACCACCACATCACATAACACATATCTATACATAACACATATCATCCATAACCAATGCATTTATCACATATGCACATCAATTCACCAATCCAATCATAAATCTCAACACATACTCAATCAATTCACAATTTCCACACATAATCAATCCATTCATGATTTTCCACACATAATCAACCCATTCATGATTTTCCACACATAATCAATCCATTCATGATTCTCACACATAATCAATCCATTCATGATTTATGCAAATGCACAGAGATCGACACAACGACTCTATGCAATACATATGCGATATTATCCATCCATCATCTCATCACTAGTTCACTCAGGAACTATTGGAACCATCACTTGTTACTTAGTGTAACTCCCCGTCGGGCAAACGATGTTCCCCGTCGCTCACATCTCTTTGTATAAGGCACACGACGTTTATGGATCGCTCACACCTCTTTGTATAAGGTATACAACCTGATCGCTCACACCTCTTTGTATAAGGCACACGATCGTCTATAATCATCGCTCACACCTCATTGTATAAGGCACACGATGTTATAGCGGATTCCCTCTGGAACCGTTTCATCGCTTACACCCACTAGGGCACACGACATCACAAGATGCATATCATGATGCTTGACATACAAAAACTCATGACAATCAAATGCATCTTCACAATTCAACCATATGAATTATCTCATCATCATTATTCATGCATTGGAAATCAATTCACACAATGCATTTACTTGTCATGAGGCCACCAAATAACACATTGAATTTCGCATAAACAAAACATTTCATCATAATCCATAAACCACAACAATTAGCATGTTAGCATACACACTCATATCAATTCACATCAAGAATTACTCACCATCAACCACAACAATCCCACAAAACATCATAACAACATACATTGATATTTAATCAAACAATTTATTTTACCACACAACAACATCATAACAACATACATTATCACATGCATCAATATCATATAAATAGCACAAAAGCCCCACATTTATATGAAGATAATAAATCACATCGGACACAAACAAGCACAACAAAACCTACAAACCACTAATCATCCTCTACCAAATATTCTTGGTTAAATCATGGTTTAACATCACCATTTAATAGCATCTTAAGTTATCTATCTAATTCCTCAAGTCCCACATTAATCGGACTCTCGATTCGGGAGTTATGGTGAAAACATAAACCACACTTTTCACACATACATTACTTTTCCATATTTTCTTATCAATCCATGGCTTAAACATATGTTCCTATTCCACTATCAAAAATAGCATTCAATTAGCTTTCCAACGCATCTGACCGTGCCTCAATCCGATTTACGGATCAAAAGTTATGAAGAAAACAATTTAGAAAAGCTGTCATGTTCGCAATGCGAAGCTCCTAGCGAGTCCTTCGCTTTCCTCATTCGCAGTGCGAATGCCCCATCGAACCATGGCAGAAAGAAAATAGCCTACAGTTTCGCAGTGTGAACTCCCAGTGAACCTTCGTTGTCCCCTTCGCAGTGTGAATCCCCCAGCGAACCGTGGCAGAAGCAAAAAGGCCTGAAATTCGCAATGCGAACAGCTAACGAACGTTCAATGTTTCCTTCACTTTGGCTCGCAATGCGAACCTGCGAAACCCAGAATTTCCAGGAGCGATAAAATAGGTCATTTGGGGTCAAAATCCCTCATTTCTTCCACCCAAACACTTCCAAAACATACTATAACAACCAAATCATAATCCAAACCTAACGACAAGTATTCTACTCAGTTTATATCAAATTTCATCCGTGAAAACATCGATTTCTATCAATCGCTCCTAATTCCAATCGATAAGAAAAGTCACAAAACAACCAAAACAATTACAACAAACAACACATATACATACACAAGTAACATATAATTGAAACTTCTCACCCTTACCCGATTAATCGCGCTCGAAACGGAGTTCCCGCGATTTTCCTCTTTCTCCTCTTTTCTTTCCTCTTCCTTTCTATCTTCTCTTTTCTTTCTCTCTATTTTCCTTTCTCTCTATTTCTCTCTAATCTCTATTTATATAAAAATATCTAAACCCCTAAAAAGACTATTTTACCCCTCAACTCAAATATCTCGCAAACGCTCCCCAAACGCGATAAAACATAAACAGCGATGAAAAATAATATATTGTCAAATAAAAGTCAAGAGTAAAATAATATAAAACAAAAATAATTAAATCGACTCGATTAAATAAATAAGACAAAACCGGAGCGTTACATGAAGTGTGAGAAATTTGTGTGAAAATGGTTGAGGTCCCCTGAAAAATGAGGGAATGTTTGTTTATATAGAGTTTTGGTTTGGAGTGTGAGGGGTTTGGAATTAGGTTTGGACTTAGCTTTGGGTGGTTTGGAATTAGGCTAGGAGTTAGTTACACTTGACTCACCGAGTCAAGCGGTTAACTCGGTTAGTTAGAAAGTTAACTCGGTAGCAATCCCAATGTAAGCTTCACATCCAAGGGTTCACAATTTATGAAAATGAGGTGTATAGTGGTCTTGAATGGAAAGGAATCATTGTAGTAAATGCTCATGAATCCATTGAAGAGTCTAGCATATTCCACCTGTTGCTAGAACAATGTAGAATCAAAAACCAAAGAGTGTGCATAGTTGCTGTCCCAAAAATGTAGCAGAAATTGCAAAATTGCACTGAGTAACCGGTTACCCTATATTGAGTAACCGGTTACCCTAGGCAAAAAATGCCCAGATGGCTTAGGAACAAGTGCTGGATCCCCTGGTTCGATTTTCCACCTCTTGTTTTGATGAATAAACATGGAAGCCCTTATTTTGTGCTTGTTTTGAGGATGTGATGACCTTGTGAGGATGTAATTAATCGGGCTTAGAAAACCTGAAAATCCTGCAACAAGAAACACATAGAGAAAAGTGCGAATGCTTATGCCAGCGATGCGAATGCACATGCTTATGCAAAAGGCAAAAAGAGGAGGTTAAATTTCGGGTTACGACAGTTGCCCCTATTTAATCCACTTGGACATGAATGTACGAATTGCGCTAGCCTTTAGATGATTTGAGGTAGAAGGGGATTAAATAAAAGAGCAGCTTGAAAATTTGGCCGACAGCGACAAAAGAAGAGTTTTGAGAGTGTTTGAAGTTTGGCTGAATATCTGTTGAGGAGACGAATCAGGCCAAAAGAAAGGGAGTATGCTTTATGCATATGCCATGTATGTGTTCTACATGATGCTTGATATCATGCCATGTAAAGGTGCGGGTCGATGTATTGCGCGGTGGATTAGGCGAAGATAGTAGCAAAACGAACTCGACACCCTCGATTGGGAAGAGAACCCACAGATGAAGACAAAATCTATTGGGGAAAGGCCCCTGAAAGGTGACGATTCCACTGGCGAAAAAACTGAGAAGTCTCAAATTTCTAGACTATCACCACAGCTATTGCCGGGGATAAGAGAGTCAGGTCAATCTTCAAACCATGACTGACTCCGTCGGGGAAATGAACCCAGCAAACTACCACTAACTCTGCTGTGGATACCCCAACTAACTCTGATATAGAGAATTACCAAGGCCTTAATGATTTTCTCTGCTTGGGGAAGGTGAGGAACCAAATCGTAACGCTGCTGGTGCGTGACAGTTTCGACATGCCGGGAATGATGCACGACCCGTGCTGGGGAAAAGAACAATCGTATCCTCTCGGGATACATCATGACAACTTTACTGGGTACCTTATGGATCTGCCGGAGAAATGGGAGGTAAACAACCCTTCTGAAGAGACATAATGGCGATCGCTGGGGAAATGATGGCTCTGCTGAGAAAACAACAATTTCTTCAAAGAACCATCACGGTGTGAGTCGGCATTAGGCTTGCCGATGGATATTACTGATTATCCTGCATGAGTCACCAGTAACATATGCAATGTATCATGCTTTCCCCATTAATTTTAGCTTTTTATTATTCTCAACGCTTTATAGTATTACGTGATCACAAATAATAGTTTATTTTGCAAACAAAATACTAGAAAGAAAACAATTGAGAAATTGAATGATGCATTTTTATTGAAATGTGGAAACATATGTACATAAGATGTGTACAAGGATGCACAAATCCTTGATGAGGAAATCTGCAATAAAATTGAAAAACAAATGTAAATGGCAAAGGGAAACATGTTTTGCATTGATTACAACATTGGCTACCATCCACTACAAGTCTAGGTTCCAACGTCTTGCACTAGTTGATGATGATTTGACTGCTCTGTACCATATGAGGTCTTGCTATGATGAAGAGAGGCTCAAGTGTTTATAGTCAGATGCCTTTATCCCTAATTTTTTCCTGGACATTTTCTATATTTTTTTTGTCCACCGGGATGCCCATTTTTGCCTAATTCGCCCTTTTGAGTTTTCAACTTAGCGAGCTGTTATTGTTTTTTTTTCATATGTCCCTAACTTTTGCATGGACATTTCTTTTTTTGGTCCATCGAGACGCCCATTTTTGCTTAGATTGTCCCTGCGGGTGTCAATCTAGCGGACTTTTTATTCATTTTTTTCCAGGCATAATATTTTTGACTGTATCGGAGTTCACGGGCGATGGCAACTCCTCCCCATCCATGGTGGTGAGGATCAGGGCTCCGTCTGAGAAGGCATTCTTGACAACAAAGGGTCCTTAGTAGTTGGGAGTCTACTTGCCTCATTGATCCGAGTGAACAGGTGAATATCTCTTGAGCACGAGTTCGCTTTCCCGGAACGTTCGAGGGAGAACTTTCTTGTCAAATTCTCGCTTGAGGCATCTCTGATACAAATGACCATGACAAACAACAGTAAGATGCTTCTCTTCAATGAGATTCAACTGGTCATATTTGGATTAGAACCATTCAGGTTCATCAAGACCCGCTTCCATGATGACTCTAAGCGAAGGAATCTCGACTTCAATGGGTAGAATAGCCTCCATACCATACACAAGCGAATACGGAGTTGCCCCAGTAGAAGTGCGGACTGAAGTTTTGTAGCCATGCAGTGCAAAGGGAAGCATTTCATGCCAATCTTTATATGTCTTGACCATTTTCTGGACAATCCTCTTGATGTTTTTGTTTGCTGCTTCGATGGCACCGTCCATCTTGGGCCGATATGGTGAAGAGTTGTGGTGCTCGATCTTAAATTCTTGACATAGCTCTTTCATCATCTTGTTGTTTAGGTTGCTTGCATTGTCAGTGATAATGTTGCTAGGAATGCTATAGCGACAGATTATCTCTTTCTTGATAAATCTGGCAACCACTTGTCATGTAACATTGGCATAAGAAACAGCTTCAACCCACTCGGTAAAGTAGTCGATAGCAACTAGAATGAATTAATGACCGTTGGAAGCCTTCGGCTCGATCATTCCAATCATATCTATACCCCACATAGAGAATGGCCAAGGTGAAGTCAAGACGTTCAATGTAGTTGGAGGCACATGGATCTTGTCTCCGTAGATTTGGCACTTGTGACATCTTTTGGCAAAGTTGTAATAATCTACCTCCATTATTGTCCAATAATACCCAGCTTGAAGGATCTTCTTGGCCATGGTAGGACCTTTAGCATGTACACCCTCGCATCCCTCATGTATGGACCTTATAATTGTGTTTGCTTCATGTCTATCCACGCATCTGAGCAACACAGAATCATAATTCCTCTTGTACAGTACACCACCACTTAAGAAGAATTTGGCGCAAAGACGTCTAAGAGCCTTCTTGTCAATGACAGTAATACCCTTGGGATATTCCTATTTTTCCAGATATCTCTTAATGTCGTAGAACCAAGGCTTGTCATCAAACTCGTCCTCGATTACTAAACAATGAGCTGGTTCATTCAAATGATCAATGCAGATAGAAGGAGCTTCATTTTTCCACTTGACTTTGAACATGGGTGCTAAAGTAGCAAGTGCATCAGCTAGTTGATTTTCCTCTCTAGGAATATGATGAAAAGAGATCTCATCAAAATAAGGAATCAATTTCGCGATGTGTTTTTGGTATGGAACCAACTTGGAATCCCGAGTCAAAAAGTTCCCTCTGACTTGGCCAATAACCAAAGCAGAATCTCCATAGACCTCAAGAATCTTGATTCTCATGTCAATTGCCGCTTTAATACCGTAGATACATGCTTCGTATTCAGCCATATTGTTAGTGCATGCAAAGCATAATCTCCCACCAAAGCACATTGGGTACCAAATCAAACTTAATTTGTTTTGTAGGTTTGCTTGAGGATCACTTTAAATCTATGTTGTTTTGATAAGTGGTGGCTCTAAGCTTTTGGTGGGAGACATAAACTAAATTTCAAATCTAGTGCTTAAAGTCCTAGGGTTATTTCACATTTGGGGAATACCTTAAAGGAAAAATTCTTGGTATTGGAAAAATTGGAGCACAAACTTTCACATTCATTGAAGATGCACTTTATGTTAAAGGACTAAAGGAATATCTTCTAAACAAAAGTCAACTTTGTGACAAAGGCTTTAAGATCATGTTCGCCAAGGATGAATGTTTTGATGAAGTCAATCATGACGTAAATCTCATAGGTAAAAATTGTCTTTATTTTTCATAATTTCTTTATATACTTCAAGTTTTTTCCCATCCTTTTTGTTAATGACAAAGGGGGAGAAGAATTGTGTATTATTGCTTGGTTTCTCTAACAAAATGTGCAGATTTGAAAACTCTCTAAAATCATGGATTAAGGGGGAGCAATATCCAAGGGGGAGCAACCTTTGGTTAGAGAAACAAGATTGGATCGAATTTTCAAGAATTGGGTTGTCATCATCAAAAAGGGGGAGAATGTGAAGACATAGCTTCTCAATGGTTTTGATGAAGACAACAATGTTCATTCAAGGTTTTATGTACAAAAGGAAATGGATCAAAGACTTCAAAGCTAGAACAAGTTTCATATTAATTCAAGTCTTGAAGATTTCTCAAAGAAGGAAAAAGAAGAAATGCATAAGACTTGACTACACTTGCAAGATAGGATTAATCAAACTTTTAGGTATATGAAATTCTTAACTAAAACATTTTTTAGTGCTCAAAATATTTCTTTAATTGGAAAAACCATTTTTCATTTTTGAACCATAATAAATCACTTTCCAATATAATCTATTGACTTGGAAAAATAAATATATGTTGCATAAAATTGGTTCAAATACTTAGACAAATTTTTTAATTTTTCAATTTATTTAAACATTCAGTTTTTGGTAAATTATGGCATTTTTAACCGTCGTAACAGCACCAAAACCGCCATAATTCGCACCATTTTGAAACTGTATTTTAAATTTTAAATTTGAAAACTTTTTGGTAAATTATGGTGTTTTGAACCGACTTAACGGAACAAAAACCGCCACAATTTACAGCATACTAAAACAGTATTTTTAATTTAAAAATTGAAAAATGTTTTGTTTGAATGCACCTTTTCATGGCATCTCTTACATCATTTCTCTTATTAAAATTCAGAATTTTTCTAACCATTACCATGACTTTTGAATGGTTGCTTTCATCAATATAAATTCATTTCAAATTTTCATTTTTCAATCACCTCTTTCATAAAAAATAATAAAATATCTCTACATTTATTTTCTACACATCTTTCATACTTAGATACTTTTTGAAATACATTTTCACATTATTTTATCATAAAAGTATCTTGAGCACTTAGAGAGAATTTGTCTTGAATCTTCATACTTGAAAGAAAAGATCAATCTTGAGATTGATAGAGTTTCAAAGTTTCATCTTGTACACTTATTCAAAAATTCAGAAATATTGTTCTTTGTCACATCTTATTTTTCCAGGATTGTTGGATATAAGATTGTGAGGTGTAATCCTTGTTATCCGGATTGTGGATACAAGAGGTCCATTTGTGAGAGGTTAATTCTCGGTTGGACTTTAAACTTGTAAAATCCAAGAGGGTGTTCTTGGTGGTTGATAGTTAGTGACTTGTATAGAAAGACTAGGAAGAGTCTTGTCTTGTCCAAAACTATAGTAAAATCTCTTTCATGTTGAAAGGGGAGTGGAGTACTCTCGACCTGTGAGGGGAACCACTATACGTCTTGGTGTTCTTTACTTTCCGCATTTACCGCTTTCCTCACTTAGAATTTTTAGGAAAGTAAAAATCAAAAACCGTCAAAAATCTGGATAATCATCTCAGTACCTAATTCACCCCCCTTCTTAGGCACACATATAACTTACAGAGGATAGCACCAATTCCACGACCTTTGGCATTGGAGGTACCATCGAACACGAGCGTCCATCATGCCCCTAATTCGGGTGCTATGTCAGGGTCTGGAGTCTTGTAATCCCTGATAAACAGAACATCCTCATCGGGAAAGTCAAACTTTATTTGTTGATAACCCTCTACAGGTTGATGAACAAGGTAGTCAGACAAGACGCTCCCTTTTAATACTTTCTGGGTAACATGTTGGATATCATACACAGTTAATAACATCTGCCATCGAGCAATCCTTCCAGAGACAATAGGCTTTTCAAATATGTACTTTATCGGATCCATTTTGGATATCAATAAAGTAGTATGGCAAATCATGTATTGTCTTAGGCGTCGAGTGGCCCAGACCAGAGCACAACAAGTTTTCTCCAAGAGTGAGTATCTAGTCTCACAATCAGTGAACTTCTTGCTTAAATAGTAAATTGCCTGTTCTTTTCTACCAGTGTCGTCATGTTGACCCAAGACACATCCCATTGATTCGTCGATAACAGTGAGATACATGATTAAAGGCCTACCAGGAACCATCGGTACTAAGATCGGTGGTTTTTGCAAATATTGTTTTATTTTGTCAAATGCTTCTTGAGAGTCATTGTTCCATTCGACCGATTGATTTTTTCTTAGTAATTTAAACACCGGTTCATAGGTAGCCTTCAAGTGGGATATGAATTTTGAAATGTAATTAAGTCTGCCCAGGAAGCCACGAACTTCTTTTTCTGTTTTGGGAGGCGGCATGCTCTGAATTGCTCGAACCCAATAGTTTACCATATCAAACTCCGAAAGTACACTTCACAAGATTCAACCGTAGTCTAAACTTTTGGAGTCTGTTAAACAGTTTCTTCAGATGGATCAGGTGATCATCTTCAGTTTTGGACTTGGCAATCATATCGACCACATAAACCTCAATCTCTTTATGGATCATATCGTGAAAGAGGGTTGTCATGGCACGTTGGTATGTTGCCCCTGCATTCTTCAAACCGAATAGCATGACTTTGTAGCAATATGTACCCCATGGCGTGATGAAAGTAGTATTTCCATATCGGCTGGGGACATTTTGATCTGATTATATCCTGAAAAACCGTGCATGAAGGAAAAGACAGAGAACAACGCCGTATTATCTACCAAGACATCCATATGAGGCAGAGGAAAATCATCTTTCGGGCTTGCCTTGTTGAGATCTCGATAATCCACACACATTCTGACCTTCCCGTCTTTCTTTGGAACCGGGACGATGTTGGCAATCCATTCAGGATATTCGGAAGTGGCTAGGAACCTAACATTAAGCTGCTTCTTTACCTCTTCTCTGATTTTGAGTGCCATGTCAGGTTTAGTCTTCCTTAGTTTCTGCTTGACAAGATGGCATCCGAACTTGAGTGGCAAGTGATGTTCAACGATGTTGGTATCCAACCCCGACATATCTTGATAAGACCAGGCGAAGATATCAACATACTCTTTCAATAACTTGACCAACTCGGAGTGTACATGCTTAGCGAGGGATGCGCCAACCTTGACTTCTCTTCGGACCTCATCGGTACCAAGATTGACAACTTCCACTGGCTCTTTGTATGGCTGAATCTCTTTATGCTCGTTCTCAAGGAGCCTTGCTAGTTAAGCCGGTAATTCACAATCTTCCTCACCATCTTCTTCGGCTTGGTTGATTGGAATCCCAGAATTACAATGGATGTTTTCCATGTTGTTATCAATGCATTTATTAGTTTTGCATGTTTATGAATATGTTTAGAATGAGCTATTTTGAAAAGTGAAAATAAAAGAAACTTTTACCATTTGTTTTTGAAAAAGTAAAATAAAGAAAGAAAATAGAGCATGATTTTGAATGTAAATAAACTTTTATTTATTGGTAACATAATATTGCAAAAGCGTGAGACACTTTACAAGATATTCACTCGTCTTATGCGAGGAAGAGGGAAAGGGAAAGCAAAATGCATTACATGTTTGTTGGAAAAACCACAGGAATCACGGTAGATGTCCAATTGTTGAGCTTGAAACCCGGCGGGCACTTGCGCGCAAAGCTTGAAATTTGGTTGCTAGGATCAGCATCATCAATAGCTGCCACGATGTCACCCTTTTGAAAACCCACGCTACTGAACTTGATTAAATTGCACTGTTTCTGACCAAGTGAACTAGATTGTCGACCAGGACGATAACCCAATCCAAATCAATCATGCTTCTCAGCCACATCAATCACATGCCCCCAGCCCGACAAGGTGTAGCGAGCGATTTTGGACGCGGTTCTTAAGCACTGGTCGCTCTCTGCGGTTTGAGCTTTGACTACAGGTCGATTCATTTTTTATCCTATTGTGAGCTGAATAAGGAAGGGAAATAGATGTCTCCAATTAACCCGGCTTTGCATACTGAGTTTAAACAGCGGTCTGTTAGGTTACGGATGCTATCAATGTGGGGGGCCTTTGTACTGGTTATTTGTATTTTTGCCAATACTGGTTTCTCTCTTTTTACCTTGGCAGAAGGTTTCTGGCGGGGAACAAGGATTAGGATGTTAGGACTGACTTTTTTGAATTACTGCTTTTGATTGATGGGGATATGGGATTTTTGTTTAGTGTGCTCGCTAAGATCTTTTCTTTCAATCTTATGCCTATGTATTCCCGTTTACCGAAACAGGGAAATCAGAGCGTTCGTGGTTCCTCCTATTCTATGGGAGGAAATGGTTGTTTTAGTGTCTTGTTCAAAGCCCAAGACGTGAAGCTAAAGGGTAGTTTGTATCTTGATCAAAGCCCAAGATGTGAAGCTGAAAAGTCTATTTGTGTCTTGTTCAAAGCCCAAAACATGAAGCTAAAGGTTTCGTCTTTAGAGAGAATTTGTCATCTCTAAAGAGGGGGTTGTATGTCACAACTGTTTATAAAGGAGAATTACTTTAACCGGGATAGGAGGATCCTAGCAATGCCATAATTTCCTTTAAAGGGGATTTTAACCTGAAGGAGAAGACTTTAACTCAGTGTAGAGCAATGCTATCTTTCCTTAGGAATTTCTCATGCTAAAAGAGGGACAATGGCATGGATATAGATGACCTAGAGGCTTGCCACTTACAGCGATTAGATGAAAGGGAAGGAGTTGTTGATGTTTGTGTACGAGGCACAACTTTGATGCTAAAAGGTTAATTGGATTAACCAGTGGTTTTCTTATATAAAGCCTAAGAGGAGGCTATTTGTATCTCGTACAAAGCCCGAGAGAGAGGCGAAAAGGTTTTGACCCGACGATGGAGTTTTTTGGTATCTCGTATAAAGCCCGAGATGGAGGCTATTTGACTCAACAAGGGAGTTTTTTGTAACTCGTATGAAGCCCGAGATGGAGGCCGTTGCTTGTTTGGCTCAATAAGAACCTTTTAGTATCTCGTATAAAGCCCGAGATGGAGGCAAAAGGGGTGATTGACTCAACGAGGGCGTCTCTTATGTCTCTCGTACAAAGCCCGAGAGAGAGGCTAAACGTTGTTTGACTCCGCTGGGGAGAATCATTGTACAAAGCCCAAGAGGAGGCTAAGGTAACTATTTCAGTTGAGTGACAAATCCAATATACTAATTTTAAAAGAGAAAATCAGTTCTTATATGAGTAACACTGTACTGATGGAATTGATTCAAGGATCCGGGTTATTCCTGTTCTTTAAGGAAGCGGGAAATCCGAAGGGTATTGAGACTGTCCGAGTCTGTGGGTTTCCTTCCTATTTAACGAAGGGGTCACTTGAGAATGTCTTTGAGACTCAAGGAAGTTAGACTATCCAAGTCTAGAGTTTTATCTTTTGTACTATGCTTTGAGGAGCGGTAGTAGACTCTACGAAAGGACTGTTCTATGAAGATGACTAGGTTCTGTTCCTATACCTCTAGGAGGTCGTCGGGACAATTTGTACGAAGCCCAAGAGGAGGCTGGAAGCTTTTAAGAAGCCGACGTGTCCTTGTACTAAGCCCAAGAGGAGGCTATCATTCCCGGGGGAAGAGATCATTATACGAAGCCTAAGAGGAGGCTGTGAATACTTCTAAGAAGCCGTAGGGTCCTTGTACTAAGCCCAAGAGGAGGCGAGGGTTTCTTTTAGGAAGCCTGTGGGTCCTTGTACGATGCCCAAGAGGAGGCCAATGCTTTTAAGAAGCCCGTGGGTCCCCAAACCCCGAGAAATTCAAGGCAATGCTATTCACCGAGAATAGATCAAAGTCAGGAAAGTTCGAGAATTTGGAAGAAACTCAAAGATGCCATTCACGGAGAATACATTCATCTTTGGGAGTATAGTTTCTTGACGATTCCTAATGAGGACAGCCGAAGAGAAGACTGTATCTGGTGATCCAATTGGGGATCTAGTTGTCTATTTCTACGAATAAACGAAACGGCGTCACCTAGTTCTAGACGTAGTTGCCGGGGAAACTCGAAATATCTATACTATTATTACACAGTTGATATGAGTTTATGAAAGAAGACTTACAGTGAAACAGCCCCACAATACAGTTATATGTATATGAAAGCGGTAAATGAAAGCAATAACCACTTACTCGGTTGTAGAGCTTCCATGCTGTTTGGTTAGTTGTTCAACAAAGAAAGATTGAAAACAACAATATATTCAAAATCAAAGGAGAAAGTGCTTTGAAAAAGAAAGATTTGGGGCTTACAGCTCAAGGAGAGGCCCAGGGTTTTATTAGTGAGCGCACTGTTGAATTTGTACAGAGGGACATATACAAGTGACTGAGGCCCAAAAAGGTTTTCTGTACAAAGGGATGGGTCTTACACTCTCTCAAGAGGCCCAAAATTTTTAAAGAAGAAGAGTGAGGCTTATAACACGAGGGTAGGCCCAGTTGATTTCTCGTTAAAATTGGCGATCGCGCCGAGATTTTCCTTTTAACGCAGAGGGACTTATACAATAAGTGAGGCCCAAATGATTTTGGTTAAAAGGGGGTTGGGTCTTACACTCTAATAGAGGCCCAAAAAGTTTTGAATGGGTCTTATAGCTCAAGGAGAGGCCCAAGGGTTATTTTGAAAAGGCGACGATCGCATCGTTTGTTTTTTACGGTATCGGGACTTATACAATACACTGAGGCCCAAAAAGGATTTGGTCAAAAAAGGATTGGGTCTTACACTCTATTAGAGGCCCAAAAGTTTTGAAAATGATTTATGAGGGTTGAATTAATCCAAAAACCCTAATTTGTTTTTAAAAATGTATTTAATTGAATAAAAATTCAATTAAAAATGATCAAAATTGTTTAACACATGGAAAACAAATTGTGATCTTGGATTAATGCTTCAAAAATTAAGTATTGACCTACAAAATAATTAGAAAGCATTAAAAGTTGCAAAATCAATGTAGAAAAAATATTTAAAATGTCAAAAATAATTAAAATATTAATTCTTTGCAAAAAAATCAATTATATGAAATAAATAATGTTTTTTGAGATTTTTTGATAAAATAAAATATTTTAACATTTTTTTGAATTATTAAAAAAAGAATCAACTCAAAATCATTAAAACTCAGAGAGAAATTAATTTTTGAATCAATTAAACAAAATCACAAAATTCAAATATTTGAATTTGTGAAAAAGGCGCCAAGAACACAAGCAAGAACACGCGCGTTTTTCTGGGTTTGGCTGATTTGCGTTTTCCATCTAATCTCACTGAATACGTAATCATATCATGCAATCCACATATCATTATGCTCGTCTCAACCTCACGATCATGTCTATAACACATAATTTCATTTAAATTAAACATAAAACATGAAATCACGAAGAAACCTCAAGAACCCTAATTTCTGCATGAAGGCTAGGATTTTTGATACACGATTCAAACAATGCAATTAATTGAGGGAAAACATTCCATGCATGATTATGAACATATGGCCAAATTATTGTGCGAGGAAATATGCATAGATTGAGAGATGACCAAGTATATGCTTACCTCTAAACCATGACAGCAAGTGCAATTTGATTTTTGATTTGGAGGTGTTACAGATGAGTGGTGATGATCTGAACAGCTTCCTTACACCCTATGGAGTGTGTTTGAATGCTTAGACTTGATTGAAATTGGCTGGATCAATTCGTGTCATCTCAGCTGCAACTTGATTGAAAATTTGAGCAACCAGCTGGTGATTTTGTGAAATTGATGTTTCAGAAGTGATCTAAGTGTTTGGATCACTTCTATATGATGTATGTGAGGTGTGTGAGTGATTGGTTTGATTGGAAAAGCTCTCAAACTCAAAACCCGATAGTTACCTTGCTAAGAAAGGCATTTTTGCCAAGAGAAAGAAATTTTGAGAAAGGCAAGTGTTGTAGGCCTTTGGTGTACTTAAACTGAACACAATTGAGCTCTATTTATAGTAGAGCAAGTTTGTTTTGCAAGGAATAGTGAATGGCAGCTGGTAAGTAGGTTTGGCCAATGTTGGCCAATGGAAATCCAAGTCTCCTCTAGCCATTGACTAGAGGTTAGGGCACAGAGCTTTGGTTCCCTTGGTCTTGGATAAGTCTTGACTGATTTCAGATGAGAATGGCTCAATCCATGCCACCTTGATGCTTCCATTGAATGCCTCAATCCAAATTTGGAGTCTTGTCCCTATTTTGGCCATTCTAGGTTCAACATGCTATTTTTTGTTCCATGGACTTTGGAGGCTTGGCTCAGTGATTGTCCCCTTTAGATTCAATCCTCAGATGTGTCCAAGTGGACAGGAGCATTTGAATTTGGCTGATTTTGGCAAATCGAGCCAAAATGCAAAATCTGCTTTGCCTTTGACAGATTTCAGCAAGGCAACCTGACAATGTCATATCTCATGGTGTAAGTTGAATTTGGCAATATTCTTGGCCATTTTGGAAAGCCCTTACATGATACAACAACTATTTGAACATGTTTGATTTTGATCTCTTCTGATTCCAAGTGAAAAATCCCTCTACATTTGGCAAAAAGTGAAGCAAAATCTGACTTAGTGAAATTTTCACTAAGTGTTGGAACAAAGTGTGATTTCTTGATTTTGATCACTCCATAACTCAAAATCCTTAATGAATTGGACTTAGGTCTAGTTGAAGTTTTTGTAGAGGGTAATGAGGGATATAAATCCATCTTTGGATGAGAAAAAATGGCCTTGTGCTTAATCCATTAAGTGGGAGTCCTTTTGATCCTTTGTGGATATGTTAGAGGCTAGACAAGTTGAAGATTAAGTCATTCCTTGATTGATCCTTTGTCTAAGAGCTCTGAGAGGGCCTAAAACCCTAATCTTTGATAGTAGTGAATGCTCAACAACCCTTGAGGTATTTGATGAGGCATAAAGGTACATCCATACTGTGATGATGATTTGCACAATGATGGGAAATCTTAGTGGTCAAAATTTGGGGTATGACAGATGCCCCTATTTAATCTTCTTGGACCCGAAGGTGTGAATGACTAAGGTATTCGGGCATTCGGGGTGCAAGAGGATTAAATATCAAAATACTCGAAATTTTGATGGCTATGAATGGCAGCTTGCGTATTCATCTTCTTTTTTCTAAACAATGATGCTTAGAAAAGGTAAACTTCCCCTCGATCCTGGTCTTCTACCAAGGAACTGGTCTTAGTTTCTTTTGTCAACTTCCCCTCGATCCTGGTTTCCTACCAAGGAACTGGTCTCAGTTTTCTGATTTAAACTTCCCCTCGATCCTGGTTTCCTACCAAGGAACTGGTCTTAGTTTCTTTTGTCAACTTCCCCTCGATCCTGGTTTTCTACCAAGGAACTGGTCTCAGTTTTCTGAATTAAACTTCCCCTCGATCCTGGTTTCCTACCAAGGAGCTGGTCTTAGTTTCTTTTGTCAATAAACCTTATTAACAAGGAACGCTATTTGTAGCGGATTTCCCTCAAACTTCTCGCCGAATTTTCCTGGGGAGATGCCATTTGAGTGGAAAAAGGTTTTGATGTCAAACTTGCTGGGGCAACCATTCGTCTGAGTTGTAGAGTTGCACAAACTTCTCTGTTTGGAGACGCCATTTGTCAATTCTACTGGGGAAAGCGAGTCTCTTGAGAGACTGCTTCCGCTTGGGGTCTTTACATCATACTTTTCTCGGAGATCTTCTCGGAGAAATGCCATATGATGTGATCCAATTTTGAGGTGTCGATGACCTTTTCATCAGTGGATTTTCGGAGAAATACTGATGTACTGCCGAACCTTTGCTTAAGAGGCTTCCTCTGGGGATTTTTCTTAATCCGGGAAAGCAAGGATATCATCTTTAATGGCGAAGTGTGGCATCTGTTGAAGGTTCTCTGGCTTTTCAGAGGTTCAAGTTATCAAAGTGGTCGAGTGCCGACTCTGATCTAAAGATACACTGGTGGCGAGGTTGTTCACACACAACGTTTCCTGACGAGGAAATAACTGACAACTC
Organism: Lathyrus tuberosus; assembly: GCA_022829125.1. Classification (NCBI taxonomy): domain Eukaryota; kingdom Viridiplantae; phylum Streptophyta; class Magnoliopsida; order Fabales; family Fabaceae; genus Lathyrus; species Lathyrus tuberosus. Next base: position 4,136,061 of record JALAZF010000124.1, on the reverse strand, counting down.
GATTGAGAGAACTCCTATCACTAAGGGACAAGACCGGCTAAAGTGATAGCGATGCAATATGAAATGTAAATGCAGATCAATAATGCATGATGTATGTATGTATATGCTGACAAAACTGACGCGACATACAAACCAAAAGATGAACATGACTGGATACTCGGCCATCGCAGGGCGCGTAGAAATATCGTTGGTTCAAGATAGCAATTCCACCTTGCTTAGGAGAGATAGTCCCTTCGGGGAATACCGTTGATCGGGCTTAGGAGATAAGAACTCGGCCGAGATGTGTCAGACAAAACAAGGTCTCTGACACAGTTGATCCTTCATTCAGCCGTACTGGGTTAGAATGAGTACTTTAATTCTGCACTTTGAGGCTCGAACACCTTTGGAGACGCAATCGACGTTCTTTCGATGTTCAACAGTCAAAAGAAATGCCATATTTATTTTTTAAAAGCAGAAAAAGTTTAACAAGTAAATTCATTTTGTTTTATTTCAAGAATCGTTGATCATGTCAAAATGTCGTTCTATAAAGCTAAAACAAATGAGAATTGCAAACAAAACCACTAGGGCTCAAATTTTATTGATAGGATGGAAATCAGCCAAACGCGTGATTCCAAAGAGTATATACAAAGTTTGAAAATGGTAATTTATAGGGAAAAGGGCTACGTTGAAACATAACGACCACTATCCTTCTACCAACTTTGAATTCGGGACATCCTGGGCTTCTGTCGAAGATGACCTTGACTGGAGTTTTCCTCCGATGGATGCTGTAACAGCTGCTGAGGGACTTGCCTCTGTTGAACATAGTTACTTGCCATTATCCCTAATTTTTGCCTGGATTGTACTATGATGTTTCCAATCCATCGGGATGATTTTTTTTCATGTCTCTAACTTTTGCCTGGACCGCCCTTTCGGGTTTTCAATCCACCGATATGTTTTTTTTTTTTTTTTTTTTAGGCGAAGTAGATTCGTCAAGTAGAGGGATAATGGCTAAAATATCCCTGGTCCTGTGATGACTAGAGATCGTGACTACATCCTCAACTTGCTCGGCAAGGTAGTTCGGCGTCCAGTTGATGGGTCCAGAACTCGGATATGGACGAATTTCTCCACGATCGACCTGACCCTGAAGAGCTGCTCTCACAAGGTAACACCCTTGGTTACTTTCCGAACAGACGCCGCAACGTTCATAGTTGTGTGGTGGCACCTGGCCACACCCACTTTGAATACAATGCAACCTAACTAGGTTAGCTTCCACTGAGCGGACATCCTGGTTTTGACGCCGAGTGGGATTCCTGTTACTGATACTAATCTGCTGAGTATCTTCATCCATGTAGATTGGCATCCACCAATGATTTAACAAGTGCTGAAGTGCCTCCTAGATAAGGGTACAACCTCGATCATTTTCACAACCTGCCTTACAGCTTTGATAGTCATGTGATATTAAGAATTTGAGTCGGGCCTGCTCAGCATGTAACTCTACCAGGTTGGTATTCATCACGCGAATATCAAAGATCTGAACCATGTTGATCTGATAGGGATTCCTATCATGGTAGTCTTAGATCCATCCAAGATTCATCTGACGCTGGAGGGCCTCCTGTATGAAAGAGCATCCCTGTTTGTTTACCGAGCAAGTCAGACAGGAACTGTAATCGTGCTGTGGCAGATTATGATGTTGGCTCTGCCTTGAGTGCATCGCCACCAAGTTGACATTCATTGCACGGATGTCGTGGTTCTGAATGATGTTAGAATTCGTGTATACCATGTTAACTCCATTAACTCGGTGCTCTTGGATCCGTCAGAGATCCATTTGTTCTTGTAGAGCTGATTGCACCACAGAACACCCCTGGTTGTCTTTAGAGCATATATCACACTGATGATAGTTATGAGGTGGCACATGGCCATATCCACCCTGTCTATAATGCATCTTGACCAAATTGGTTTTCAATAAGAGTACATCATGAATTTGATAGACATTGTTAGTCTCTTTCTCAATCAGATTGACTGCAGCTTTCTCATGTTGAGGCAGCGGGTTCGTAAGGACATTAGGATTCGTATCCTTGAAAGATAAGACCTAACAAGCTTTTGCACGTCAGACTTGAAATTGAGGCAAGTTTCTATGTTATGCCCTGATCCTCCTTGATGGTAAGGGCATGTCTGATCTACCTTAAACCAAAAAGGCAGATTTTCCGGTACTGTAAGAGGAGACTTAGTCTGAATGTGCCCCTTAGCCAGTAGTAACGGAAATAATTCTGCGTACAACATGGGTATAGGATCAAACCCCGGTGGTCGTGTTGTACGGTTGTTGTTATATGGAGGACGAGCCTGCTGAAGAGGCTGTTGTGTCCTTTGCTGATCAGGTTGGCTCTGCGCAACCTGAGGTTGATACGTAGGAATAGGCGCAGGGTTGATAGCAGGAGTTACCGCCGCTACCGGCTGATAACATCGCCTTTGCTTTCCGAGAGAGATATTCCCAATATCTTGCTCTTTTTTCTTAGGGAGAGCGCTACCGTATTTTTTAGTACCGCTCGTCGATCCAGTGTCTTTTACCAAACGTCCTTCTCGGACGGCTTCCTCAAGACGTACGCCCATGCCGACCATCTCGGTGAAATCACTGGGCGCACTGGCAACCATTCGGTCATAGTAAAATGAGCTTAAGGTCTTTAAGAAGATCTTTGTCATCTCTTTTTCCTCAAGAGGTGGACAAATTTGAGCGGCAATTTCACGCCACCTTTTAGCATACTCCTTAAAGGTTTCCTTGTCCTTTTGCAACATTGATCTGAGTTGATCTCTGTCGGGTGCCATGTCCAAATTGTATTTGTATTGTTGGACGAAGGCAGTGCCAAGATCTCTGAATGTACTGATCGTAGTATGGTTTAAACCCATGTCCCATTTGAGTGCGGCACCAGTTAAACTATCCTGAAAGTAGTGAATCAGTAGGTCCTGATTCTCAGTCTGAGCTGACATACGCCGAGCGTACATCACCAAATGGATTTGAGGGAAAGAGTTACCCTTGTATTTTTCAAAGTCGGGCACTTGGAATTTGTGCGGGACTTTCACATTTGGGACCAAGCAGAGGTCTGCAGCGTCCTTTCCAAATAAATCCTGACCGCGAATGGCTTGCAGTTCCCTCTGCATTTCCAGGAACTGCTCCTGGAATTCATCCATTCTATCGAACATAGTCTCATTCTTACCAGTGGGGAAACTTCGACAATACCGTGAATGATGAATGCAATGATTATATTAATTGTTTAAGGTTTAATCAAAATAAACTTCGACAATTAGATTGCAAATATCAAACAGTGGGGAAACCCCTTTTTATTGAAATTCAAAGGATTACAGAAATGGAAATACAGTAGATTACAAGGTGCAGAAACAGAAACCTAAGCTAATGGGTCCCGAGTCCTCTCTGAAGAGAAATCAGGCGCTGATTCTGGTATCTTCCTTTTCTTTGACCGGGGCTCTTGGGCCGTTGTTGGGTTGTCATTCCTTTGCCAGGTGAAAGGAGTGAGCAAATTCCTTTGGTCATCTTGATTCTCTACAGCATGCTGCTCCAAAATTTCAATCAGAGCATCTTTTTCTTTCAGTAATTGCTGTATTTTGACGCACTCTATGTCGAGGGTGCAGTGCTTGTTCTTCCAAGACCTCCTCTCCTTTTGAACTTTGTTGAGAGTTACCTGAAGCTTTTCGGTTTCCGTCATGAAGTACATGACAGATTCTTTTGGCGGAAAAATCCCGTAACGAGGATAAGGCATTTTTAGCTTGAGAGCCCTAGTTTGTACCCAATGGAGATAAGGCTCCACCGAGACACAGTCTGGTTTTCCTAGAGACTCTCGTCCTTTCTCATGAACATGCTTCCAAGCTTGCACTATTTCCAATTTTAGTGCTCTGTCATTTTCTCCTTCCTCGAAGAAAAGACCTTCCAGATGAACACCCAGTGGGATGTGCCTCATCGGGTATTCAAATTGACGGCGAACCAATACCGGATGGTAGTTGATTCCTCCTTTAGTTCCTATGAGGGGTACGTTGGGGAAGCTTCCACAACGATCAATGATCCTAATTCCCTCATAAATCCTATTACACCAATCAATGTCAGTGTTGGTAAGAGACATGATCTTCTGCGACCAACGTAAGGCACTCTTACAATCCCAAAAAGCAGCAGACTTGGGCAAGTGGGAGATAAACCATTTATAAAGCAGAGGTACACAGCATGTTATCTCCCATCCGTTGTACAAATTCCCCAAGTGTACAGAATGATACGCCTCTACGAGCAAAGTCGGCACAGGGTTTCCAATGAGAAAAACCTTAATAGAATTGATATCGATGAAGTTATTGATGTTGGGAAACAAAAATAACCCGTAGGTGAGCAAGACAAAGATGCTTTCAAAAGCAGTCACGTTCCCGATACTGGCGAAATACAGGGCCTTCTTTGTCAAGAACTGGGCTGGCAAACCTTGTATGCCACCCTTAGTGGTCATGTGAGTCCTGACCTCAAACTCGTCCAAATGAATTGCTCTTGCAATGATCTGATTCTTTGGAATTTCTTCCAGTCCAGAAAATGGAGCTCGATCCGTAATGTGTAGATCGATCAAATAAGAATACTCCTCCAGCGTTGGTGCTAGCTGGTAATCCGGGAATGTGAAACAATGATAAACCGGATCATAAAACTGAATGAGCGCATCCATGATTCCCTCAATCACATGGACTCTTAACAGTGGTAGCAGACCTCCGTGCTTGGCTCTAAAAGCCTCAGGGTTAGTGATCATCCTTGCTAACCTTCTCAAACCCCCTATTTTTGGAACCTTGAAGGTATACTGGTGAGTTCTCCTTCTACCGAAATCCATTAGCGTAATCCTTTTCTCTGATATTTGCAATCACAGTCTTAGTTTATTTTGAAAAAAATAGAGAGACTAGAAGAGAAGAATCTTTTGAATGTTTTAATGTTTTTTAAATGAATGCATGAATGCAACACACAAAAACATAGAAAAACATGGGGTCAAAGGGTCGTTGTCATGAAGTCGAGGCTCTACCCATCCCCAAAGGTTTATACTAGGGTGATATTTTGTACCTGTACTCATTATCATCAGCTCCTCCCAGGAAAGCAAAACAACAAGCGGATCGCCAGCGAGTTGTAAAGCAATCTTAGAGTAAGTGCCATTCACCGAGAATAGATCACCAGCCTCAAATGAGGGTAGTATCGCGTAACAACTATTTCCGATAGTTTCCGCACTACGAAAGGGTTTGGCTCCTCATCTTCTTAGACTTAACAACCGGCCCATTGTCTAGGTGAGAGAATGGGTTGCATTGGTCAGCCTCCACTGAGGTTGATGGTCGACCCCGTCGCCATCACTTATCTTAAGTGTATACTCAATCTTTCCACATACGGCATCACCCGCATTCCCATTAGCAGAAAAATAAACACGTATAGCAATTAGGAAAAACAGTATATATATTTGTCCTAAACATCCTAGACCTTTAAAGCTAAGGATCCTAAGTTCCTGACAGAAAATGGGTTCCCCAGCGGAAGCCCCAATCTGTGGTTTTCACACAAGAGGTGAAAAGGGAAAAAAGTTCAAACGGGCCCCAAGGTGGGTGCCATTTTTCTGTAGCGAACGATTTTGGACGCGGTTCTTAAGCGCTGGTCGCCCTCTGCGGTTTGAGCTTTGACTACAGGTCGATTCATTTTTTATCCTCTTGTGAGCTGAATAAGGAAGGGAAATAGATGTCTCCAATTAACCCTGCTTTGCATACTGAGTTTAAACATCGGTCTGTTAGGTTATGGATGCTATCAATGTGGGGGGCCTTTGTACTGGTTATTTGTATTTTCGCCAATACTGGTTTCTCTCTTTTTACCTTGGCAGAAGGTTTCTGGCGGGGAACAAGGATTAGGATGTTAGGACTGACTTTTTTGAATTACTGCTTTTGATTGATGGGGATATGGGATTTTTGTTTAGTGTGCTCGCTAAGATCTTTTCTTTCAATCTTATGCCTACGTATTCCCGTTTACCGAAACAGGGAAATCAGAGCGTTCGTAGTTCCTCCTATTCTATGGGAGGAAATGGTTGTTTTGGTGTCTTGTTCAAAGCCCAAGACGTGAAGCTAAAGGGTAGTTTGTATCTTGATCAAAGCCCAAGATGTGAAGCTGAAAAGTCTATTTGTGTCTTGTTCAAAGCCTAAGACATGAAGCTAAAGGTTTCATCTTTAGAGAGAATTTGTCATCTCTAAAGAGGGGGTTGTATGTCACAACTGTTTATAAAGGAGAATTACTTTAACCGGGATACGCGGATCCTAGCAATGCCATAATTTCCTTTAAAGGGGATTTTAACCTGAAGGAGAAGACTTTAACTCAGTGTAGAGCAATGCTATCTTTCCTTAGGAATTTCTCATGCTAAAAGAGGGACAGTGGCATGGATATAGATGATCCAGAGGCTTGCCGCTTACAGCGATTAGATGAAAGGGAAAGAGTTGTTGATGTTTGTGTACGAGGCACAACTTTGATGCTAAAAGGTTAATTGGATTAACCAGTGGTTTTCTTATACAAAGCCTAAGAGGAGGCTATTTGTATCTCGTACAAAGCCCGAGAGAGAGGCGAAAAGATTTTGACCCGACGATGGAGTCTTTTGGTATCTCGTATAAAGCCCGAGATGAAGGCTATTTGACTCAACAAGGGAGTTTTTTGTATCTCGTATGAAGCCCGAGATGGAGGCCGTTGCTTGTTTGGCTCAATAAGAACCTTTCAGTATCTCGTATAAAGCCCGAGATGGAGGCAAAATGGGTGATTGACTCAATGAGGGAGTCTCTTATGTGTCTCGTACAAAGCCCGAGAGAGAGGCTAAACGTTGTTTGACTCCGCTAGGGAGAATCATTGTACAAAGCCCAATAGGAGGCTAAGGTAACTGTTTCAGTTGAGTGACAAATCCAATGTACTGATTTTAAAAGAGAAAATCAGTTCTTATATGAGTAACACTGTACTCATGGATTTGATTCAAGGATCCGGGTTATTCCTGTTCTTTAAGGAAGCGGGAAATTTGAAGGGTATTGAGACTGTCCGAGTCTGTGGGTTTCCTTCCTATTTGACGAAGGGGTCACTTGAGAATGTCTTTAAGACTCAAGGAAGTTAGACTGTCCAAGTCTAGAGTTTTATCTTTTGTACTATGCTTTGAGGAGCGGTAGTAGACTCTAAGAAAGGACTGTTCTATGAAGATGACTAGGTTCTGTTCCTATACGAAGCCCAAGAGGAGGCTGGAAGCTTTTAAGAAGCCGACGTGTCCTTGTACTAAGTCCAAGAGGAGGCTATCATTCCCGGGGGAAGAGATTATTATACGAAGCCTAAGAGGAGGCTGTGAATACTTCTAAGAAGCCGTAGGGTCCTTGTACTAAGCCTAAGAGGAGGCGAGGGTTGCTTTTAGGAAGCCTGTGGGTCCTTGTACGATGCCCAAAAGGAGGCCGATGCTTTTAAGAAGCCCGTGGGTCCCCAAACCCCGAGAAATTCAAGGCAATGCTATTCACCGAGAATAGATCAAAGTCAGGAAAGTTCGAGAATTTGGAAGAAACTCAAAGATGCCATTCACGGAGAATACATTCATCTTTGGGAGTAGAGTTTCTTGACGATTCCTAATGAGGACAGCCGAAGAGAAGACTGTATCTGGTGATCCTATTGGGGATCTAGTTGTCTATTTCTACGAATAAACGAAACGGCGTCACCTAGTTCTAGACGTAGTTACCGGGGAAACTCGAAATATCTATACTATTATTACACAGTTGATATGAGTTTATGAAAGAAAACTTACAGTGAAACATCCCCACAATACAGTTATATGTATATGAAAGCGGTAAATGAAAGCAATAACCACTTACTCGGTTGTAGAGCTTCCATGCTGTTTGGTTAGTTGTTCAACAAAGAAAGATTGAAAACAACAATATATTCAAAATCAAAGGAGAAAGTGCTTTGAAAAAGAAAGATTTGGGGCTTACAGCTCAAGGAGAGGCCCATGGTTTTATCAGTGAGCGCACTGTTGAATTTGTACAGAGGGACTTATACAAGTGACTGAGGCCCAAAAAGGTTTTCTGTACAAAGGGATGGGTCTTACACTCTCTCAAGAGGCCCAAAAGTTTTAAAGAAGAAGAGTGGGGCTTATAACACGAGGGTAGGCCCAGTTGATTTCTCGTTAAAAATGGCGATCGCAGCGAGATTTTCCTTTTAATGCAGAGGGACTTATACAATAAGTGAGGCCCAAATGATTTTGGTTAAAAGGGGGTTGGGTCTTACACTCTAATAGAGACCCAAAAAGTTTTGAATGGGTCTTATAGCTCAAGGAGAGGCCCAAGGGTTATTTTGAAAAGGCGACGATCGCGCCGTTTGTTTTTTACGGTATCGGGACTTATACAATACATTGAGGCCCAAAAAGGATTTGGTCAAAAAAGGATTGGGTCTTACACTCTATTAGAGACCCAAAAGTTTTGAAAATGATTTATGAGGGTTGAATTAATCCAAAAACCCTAATTTATTTTTAAAAATGTATTTAATTGAATAAAAATTCAATTAAAAATGATCAAAATTGTTTAACACATGGAAAACAAATTGTGATCTTGGATTAATGCTTCAAAAATTAAGTATTGACCTACAAAATAATTAGAAAGCATTAAAAGTTGCAAAATCAATGTAGAAAAAATATTTAAAATGTCAAAAACAATTAAAATATTAATTCTTTGCAAAAATATCAATTATATGAAATAAATAATATTTTTTGGGATTTTTTGATAAAATAAAATATTTTAACATTTTTGTGAATTATTAAAAAAAGAATCAATTCAAAATCATTAAAACTCAGAGATAAATTAATTTTTGAATCAATTAAACAAAATCACAAAATTCAAATATTTGAATTTGTGAAAAAGGCGCCAAGAACACAAGCAAGAACACGCGCGTTTTTCTGGGTTTGGCTGATTTACGTTTTCCATCCAATCTCACTGAATACGTAATCATATCATGCAATCCACATATCATTATGCTCGTCTCAACCTCACGATCATGTCTATAACACTTAATTTCATTTAAATTAAACATAAAACATGAAATCACGAAGAAACCTCATGAACCCTAATTTCTGCATGAAGGCTAGGATTTTTGATACACGATTCAAACAATGCAATTAATTGAGGGAAAACATTCCATGCATGATTATGAACATATGGCCAAATTATTGTGCGAGAAAATATGCATAGATTGAGAGATGACCAAGTATATTCTTACCTCTAAACCGTGACAGCAAGTGCAATGTGATTTTTGATTTGGAGGTGTTACAGATGAGTGGTGATGATCTGAACAGCTTCCTTACACCCTATGGAGTGTGTTTGAATGCTTAGACTTGATTGAAATTGGCTGGATCAATTTGTGGCATCTCAGCTGCAACTTGATTGAAAATTTGAGCAACCAGCTGGTGATTTTGTGAAATTGATGTTTCAGAAGTGATCTAAGTGTTTGGATCACTTCTATATGATTATGTTCGGTGTTTGAGTGATTGGTTTGATTGGAAAAGCTCTCAAACTCAAAACCCGATAGTTACCTTGCTAAGAAAGGCATTTTTGCCAAGAGAAAGAGATTTTGAGAAAGGCAAGTGTTGCAGGACTTTTGTGTACTTAAACTGAACACAATTGAGCTCTATTTATAGTAGAGCAAGTTTGTTTTGGAAGGAATAGTGAATGGCAGCTGGTAAGTAGGTTTGGCCAATGTTGGCCAATGGAAATCCAAGTCTCCTCTAGCCATTGACTAGAGGTTAGGGCACAGAGCTTTGGTTCTCTTGGTCTTGGATAAGTCTTGACTGATTTCAGATGAGAATGGCTCAGTCCATGCCACCTTGATGCTTCCATTGAATGCCTCAATCCAAATTTGGAGTCTTGTCCCTATTTTGGCCATTCTAGGTTCAACATGATATTTCTTGTTCCATGGACTTTGGAGGCTTGGCTCAGTGATTGTCCCCTTTAGATTCAATCCTTAGATGTGTCCAAGTGGATAGGAGCATTTGAATTTGGCGGATTTTGGCAAATCGAGCCAAAATGCAAAATCTGCTTTGCCTTTGACAGATTTCAGCAAGACAACTTGACAATGTCATATCTCATGGTGTAAGTTGAATTTGGCAATGTTCTTGGCCATTTTGGAAAGCCCTTACATGATACAACAACTGTTTGAACATGTTTGATTTTGATCTCTTCTGATTCCAAGTGAAAAATCCCTCTACATTTGGCAAAAAGTGAAGCAAAATCTGACTTAGTGAAATTTTCACTAAGTGTTGGAACAAAGTGTGATTTCTTGATTTTGATCACTCCATAACTCAAAATCCTTAATGAATTGGGCTTAGGTCTAGTTGAAGTTTTTGTAGAGGGTAATGAGGGCTACAAATCCATCTTTGGATGAGAAAAAATGGCCTTGTGGTTTAGGAGTTATGATCCTTCAAAGTTGGTACCCTTGTCACTTTATTTTTAACTTAGAAAATTTTCTAAGTTTTTATGGTTACCCCTTTTACAAGTTATCCAAATTTTCTTGATTTTTCTTGATGAATGATGATTCAAATCATACATTAACATCATTTTAGGGTTAAAAAACCATTTTGGTGAAAAATCTCAAAAAGTCAAAGTTGACTTTTATGCACAGTTGACTTTTTATCAGATGAATTCCAAACTGTGCAATTCTTCATGAAATCATGTCCTTGACCTAAATCAAACTTAATGGACATGTTCCAAGGGTGTCATAGGGTATATTGGGGCATGTCCTAGGGCTTGGGAGCATGTCCTGGTCAAAAGTCAAAGTTACAGTTGACTTTTTCCTTAAAACCTTAATTGTGGTGCAGATGAAATTGAGACTTGTTGCTCAAGCTTCTTGGATTAATCCATTGTTCCAAATGGATCAATATGGTTCATTAGAGACCCTTAAACCCTCCTTTGAGGTCTTGGCTCATGATTTGCCCAAAAAGTCAACTTAGGGGTGAATTAGGTCAAGAAACCCTAATTCTTGATTTTTGATGTATGCATCCCCTGAGGCAAAATTGACTTAATGAATGGGTCCATGAGGCTCCATGGAGTATATTAGGTTATGTTTTGGATCCTTGGCTTGTGCCCAGATGAAACTTCCCATCTGGAGGCCCTGGTCGACCAGATGAAACTTCCCATCTTGTGCTTAATCCTTTAAGTGGGAGTCCTTTTGATCCTTTGTGGATATGTTAGAGGCTAGACAATTTGAAGATCAAGTCATTCCTTGATTGATCCTTTGTCTAAGAGCTCTAAGAGGGCCTAAAACCCTAATCTTTGATAGTAGTGAATGCTCAACAACCCTTGAGGTATTTGATGAGGCATGAAGGTACATCCATACTGTGATGATGATTTGCACAATGATGGAAAATCTTAGTGGTCAAAATTTGGGGTATGACACAAGGTACCTTTCTCAATGGTCTCTTTAGCACTCTTGGCGTATGCTAAGGTCATTTGTGGTGATCTACTTTGACTAGTTGAAGCAGAGCTACCATCTTTGAATTCGAGACACTGCAACGACACCTCAGCTATGCCTTCCTTAGTCTCGACGTATCGGAAAGATGATAACTTGCTTATAATCAGATCCTCTTCACCACAGACGATGACCAGTTAATCGTCAAACATGAATTTCAATTTCTGATGTAAAGTGGAAGTAACTGCCCCTGCGGCGTGAATCCACGGGCGACCCAATAGGAAATTATACGCAGGATTGATATCCATCACTTGGGAAGTAATGGTGAACAAATGCGGTCCAACCTTGATGGGTAAATCCACTTCTCTAATGACTTACCTTTGAGAACCATCAAAGGCCCTAACAACTAAGGCGCTCGGCCTCATCTCGATTTCTTCTACCAGTAACTGACTCAATGTTCCCTTAGGCATCACATTGAGGGAAGAACCGATATCCATAAGAACACGAGATAATAAGGCATCCATGCAAGTTACAGATATGTGCAGTGCTTTGTTGTGGGCAACTCCTTTAGGAGGAAATTCTGATTCATTAAAGCCCAAGTATCTGCTTGTTGTTATATTAGCCACTATATCATCAAATTCGACAACGGATATATCATGCATCATGTGGGCAGTGTTCAAGACCTTCAACAAAGTTGACCTGTGTGCAGGCGAGCTCACGAGTAAAGACAAAATCGAGATCCTTGAGGGAGTCTGGCCTAGGTGATCCACAATTTTAAGGTCACTTTTCTTAATCAACCTTAGAAATTCTTGATCATCAATTATTTCCTTGTTATTTGAAACATCTTCAGACGGAATAGTCGGCACTGGAACTGTAGTAGATGCCTCTTGTTGAACAACAAGGGTTACAGATGTAGGCTTCTCCCTGGGAGGAACAATGGTGTCATACCCCAAATTTTGACCACTAAGATTTACCATCATTGTGCAAATCATCATCACAATATGGATGAACCATCATACTTCATCAATCTCCCTAAAGATGGGTGAGCATTCACTACTATCAAACTTAGGGTTTCAAGCCCTCTCAGAGCCTTAGACAAAGGATCAATCAAGGAATGACATGATCTTCAACTTGTCTAAACCTCTAAAACATCCACAAAGGATCAAGAGGACTCCCACATCAAGGAATTAAGCACAAGGTTACAACATTCCAGGTGGATCAAACCTCAGGATCGCCAATGTCACCAAATTAGGGTTTTGGTCGACCAGGGCCTCCATATGGAAATTTTCCTCTGGGCATGAGCCAATGCTTCAAAGTACAACCTAATATACTCCATGGAACATCATGGACCCAATCATCAAGTTAATTTAGCCTCAGGAGATGCATTCATTAAAAATCAGGAATTAGGGTTTCTTGACCTAATTCACCCCTAACTTGACTTTTGGGACAAATCATGAGCCAAGACATCAAAAGAGGATTTGAGGGTCTCTAATACACCACATTGATCCATTTTCAACAATGGATTGATCCAAGAAGCTTGATTTCCAAGTTTCAAGTTCATCAGAACCACAATTAGGGTTTCGCAGAAAAAGTCAACTGTGCCTTTGACTTTTGACCCAGACATGCGCCCAAACCTTGGGACATGATTCAATACACCCTATAACACCTATGAAATTAATCCATCAAGTTTGATTTAGGTCAAGGACTTAATTTCATAGAGGATCGCACAGTTTGGAATTCATCTGACAAAAAGTCAACTGTGCACAAAAGTCAACTTTGACTTTTTGAGATTTTTCACAATTATGGTTCTTTAACCCTAAAATGATGTTAATGTGTGATTGGAATCATCATTCATCAAGAAAAATCAAGAAAAGTGGGATAACTTGTAAAAGGGGGTAACCATAAAAAACTTAGAAATTTTCTAAATTATGGAACAAAGTGGCTAGGGTACCAACTTTGGAGGATCATAACTCCTAAAACACAAGGCCATTTTTCCCCATTCAAAGCTGGATTTGTAGCTCTCATGGCCCTCTACAAAAGCTTCAACTACACCTCATTCCAATTCATCATGGATTTTGAATTATGGAATGATCAAAATGGCTGAAAACATGAAATGCCACTTTTTCCAACACTTAGTGAAATTTTCACTAAGTCAGAATCTGCCTTGCATTTTTTCCAAAAGTAGGGGGATTTTTCACTTGGATCCAAAAATTATCAAGACCAACTATGATCACACACATGTTATATCATATGAGGGCTTACCAAAATGGCCAAAAACTCCATGAAACTCCATTTAAGCCATGAGATATGACCATGCCAATATGCCTTGCTGCAAACTGTCATGGCAAGGCAGATTTGGGAGTTTTGCTCGATTTGCTCAAATTTTGCAAAGGGCAAGCAAATCTATCCATATGAACACCTCAAGGGGGACCAAGGAGGGACAAACACTGATCCATCAGCCTCCCAAGTCCTTGGAACCAAAAGTAGCATGCCAAACCTAGAAATGCCTAAAAGAGGGACAAGACTCCAATTTTGTTTTGGAGCATTTAATGGATGCACCAAGGTGGCATGAACTGAGCCATTTCCAACTGAATTTAGTCAAGACTTATCCAAGAATAAAGGAACCAGTAGCCTGTGCCCTAACCTCTAGTCAATGGCTAGAGGAGACTTGGATTCCCATTGATCAACATTGGCCAAACCTCTGCAGCAGTTGCCAATCACTATTGCTCCCAAAACAAACTTGCTCTACTATAAATAGAGCTCATTTGTGATCAGTTTGAGTACACCAAAGCCATCAAACATATGCTTTCCTCAAAATCACTTTCTCTAGGCAAAAATACCTTCTTTAGCAAGGTAACTCTGAGTTTTTGAGTTAGAGAGCAATTCCATCACAGCTTATGATCCAAACACATCCAATATGTCATATCTAAGCTGTCCAAACTCTCACAAGTGACCTGTAACACCAAAATCACAAAGTCCCTTCTCAAAACCTCAAAATAGGGCCTTTTTACATTTTTCAAGCCATGTATTGATTCAGTCACTTTCCAAACCAGATAAAACCTCAAACACACTCCAAATATAATCCTTGAATTATCCCAAATGGTTTCCAACATCTGGAACATCATTTGAGAGAGTTGTTATTTTGGCCACTTTTGCCCATTTTGCAAGAAAAGGCCAATTTCCATTCCTGAGGTTTCCAGCTGATTCCAATCATCCTAAAAGCTTTTAAGGGATCAATTGAGGGTTTCCAAAGCATCAAATCATTTCTAGAACAGAGCACTTGGTAGATAGCCTAAAAGCTCTAAATAGAGGTAAACATCACAACTTGAACTCTCTGAAACATGCCTTGCTTTGAGGTCCACTGATCATGCATCTCTTATACATGTTATATGTGTTGTGTTTGAACCAATTCATCATGTAATTCATGCCTGTACCAAGAGGTGGCACAGAAAATGCAAAGCATCGCCTATTTAAAAACCACTATCGGGTTTTGAGTAGGATTTGTTTTCTGGGAAAACCACAACCACCATTGGATTCCTTAGGAAATTCTAGGCCAGATGCATATATATTTTGTCTCCATCCATGGAGAAATGAGAAAGTTATGACCTTCACGTTCCTAACCAAAATCTTGCCTTGGGCCAGGCCAAAAACAAGGCAAGCCTTGTATATTTGTGGTTGTGTTTCAATCAACGGATGTATCACCACCCCAGTGGTAATGCGCGCGTCCTGTACACGAGAGGTCCGGGGTTCGAATCCCTCTCGCCCCAGATTCTCTTTTTTACCACTTTTTCATATTTTTTCATATTTTATTATTTTTCATATTATTTTTAATGATTTGAAAAATTAATAACTCCCTCAATTTTAATTATTTTTTATTGGTTCTTTTTGAAAAAAAATCACAAAAATGTTGAAATATTTTATTCCACAAAAAAAATCAAATTTATATTATTTATTTAATATAATTGGTATTTTTGTGAATAAATTCATTTTTAATTGTTTTTAAACATTTAAAAGTGAATATTTATCTTGAAAGTCAAAACCAAATGAGTTTTAATTCATCTTGTGATTAAAACCTCATTTTTCAAACCTTAAACAAAAATCACAAGTGGTTTTTTCAAACTTATTTGGTATTTTTATCATTTTTATTGTTTTTCTTTAAATATTTACTTTTAAAGGAAAACAAAATTAGGGTTTCTTTGATTTTTACCCTCACAAATCTTTTTCAAACACTTTTGGGCCTCTAGTAGAGTGTAAGACCCAATCCTTTTTGAAAACCAAAATGATTTTGGCCTCAGTGTATTGTATAAGTCCCGACACCATCAAAAAGTTTGGCGCGATCGTCGCCTTTTTAACAAAAACCCCATGGACCTCTCCTTGAGTTGTAAGCCCCATCTCTTGTACAAAAATAAACCTCTTTGGGCCTCTAATAGAGTGTAAGAACCAACCCCCTTTTAACCAAAACTTTTTGGGCCTCAGATATAGTATAAGTCCCTCCGCGTTAAAAGAAAAATCTCGGCGCGATCGCCAGTTCAAAAATCAAATCATCTGGGCCTACCCTCGTGTTATAAGCCCCATTCCTTTTCTGTAAACACCTTTGGGCCTCTTGAGAGAGTGTAAGACCCATCCCTTTGTACAGAAAACCTTTTTGGGCCTCAGTCACTTGTATAAGTCCCTGTACAATTTCAAAACAACAGTGCAATCACTGATAAAACCTTGGGACTCTCCTTGAGCTATAAGCCCCAACAATCTTTTCAAAGCACTTTCTCCTTTGATTTTGAATATAATATTATTATCAAAGTTTTCTTTGTTGAACAACTAACAAAACAGCATGGAAGCTCTACAACTGAGTAAGTGTTTATCCGCTTTCATTTATCGCTTTCGTATGTATATAACTGTATTGTGGGGCTGCTTCACTGTAAGTCTTCTTTCACATCCTTTTATATACTTGTCAAATATCAACTGTATAATACCAGTATAGTTATTTAGAGTTTTCCCCGGCAACTATGTTTAGCACTAGGTAAAGCCTTGTTGGTCACTCTTAAATACAGTCAAAAATAGATCCCCCATAGGATTACCAGATACAGTCTTCCCTCTTCTTGGGGTTAAACAATATGGAAACGTGAAAGGCAGCATTCTCGGTGAACCCTTTCTCAGACTGTCACTCTAAGAAATTGTCAAAGATACTCTACTCCCTATAGTTGATTTATTCTCCGTGATTAGCATCTCTTGAGTTTCTTCCAAATTCAAGAACTTTCGTAGCTTGATCTATTCTCGGTGAATAGCATGTCTTGAACTTCTCTTGGTTTGGGGACCCATAGGCTTCCTAAAAGTATCCCCGCCTCCTCTTGGGCGTTGTACAAGGACCCTTCGGCTTCCTAGAAGTTCTAATGCCTTCTCTTGGCCTTAATACAAGGACCCTGACGACCTCTTAAAGGTATAAGACAGAACTTAGTCATCCTTTGCTAGAGCAGTCTTTCCAGCGTTAAAACTCCGGCCGTTGTAGGGTTGGTACCCATCCCTTAATACCCGTGCCTCCTCTTGGGCATTATACAAAAGATAAAACTCTAGACTTGGACTGTCTAAGACCCTTGAGTCTCAAAGAAATTCTCAAGTTCCCTTCAAACGTAGGCAGAAACCTGGTCTCTCTCATGAGAGTTCCCTATACTTGGACTCACTTCCGGATCTCCAGAATCCCCGGCGGTAAGGTAGCCTCCTCTTGGGCTTTATACAAATGACTCTCCCCAGTGGAGTTAACCTTTTCAGACTCTCTTGTTGAGTCAGTCTCTCTTTAGCCTCTATCTCGAGCTTTGTACGAGATACTGAAACACTCTCTTGTTGAGTATAAAAGACTCTCTTGTTGAGTCAATCTCCTTTTAGCCTCTATCTCAGGCTTCGTACGAGACACTAAAACACTCTCTTGTTAAGTATAAAAGACTCTCTTATTGAGTCAAACCTTTTAGCCTCTGTCTTGGGCTTCGTACAAGACACCTATAAAAACCCACTCTCTTGTTGAGTATAAAAGACTCTCTTGTTGAGTCAATCTCTCTTTAGCCTCTGTTTTGGGCTTCATACAAGACACCTATAAAACACTCTCTTGTTGAGTATAAATGACTCTCTTGTTGAGTCAACCCCTTTTAGCCTTTATCTCGGGCTTCGTACGAGACATCAAAACACTCTCTTGTTGAGTATAAAAGACTCTCTTGTTGAGTCAATCATCTGTCAAATAGACTCTCTTGTTGAGTCAAACCTTTTTAGCCTCCGTCTTAGGCTTCATATAAGACATATAAAAGACTCTCTTGTTGAGTCAAACCTTTTAGCCTCCTTCTTGGGCTTCATACAAGACACATAAAAAGCACTCTCTTATTGAGTCAGTCACTTGTTAGCACCCTCTTGTCGGGTCAATCGCCTCCTTTTAGGCTTTGTATAAGGAAACCCCGGTTGAGTCAATCAACCTTTTAGCATCAAATCTGTGCCTTGCTCATAGCATCCAAATATCAACAACTCATTTTCCTTCATCTATTTACTGTAAGCGGCAAGCCTCTGGATTATTTACATCCACGCCACTGTCCCTCTTTTAGCATGAGGAATTACTACAAAAATATAGCATTGCTTTAGGTTAAAATCCCCTATAAAGGAAATTATGGCATTGCTGGATTCACATATCCCAGTTAAAGTAATTCTCCTTTATAATCAGTCACCCAACAGTTGTGATAAACAGACCAAATATCCCCCTTTAGAGATGACAAATTTTATCTCATCCAAAACCCCTTTAGCTTCACATCTTGGGCTTTGAACAAGATACAAATCACCTTTAGCTTCATGTCTTGGGCTTTGAACAGGACACCAAAACACCTTTTTCCTCCCATAGAATAGGGGGAACTACGATCGCTCTGATTTCCCTGTTTCGTTAAACGGGAATATGTAGGCATAAGATTGCAAAATATTAGCGAGCATACTAATCAAAAACCCAAAATCCAGTATCTCCACCAAATCAACCCAAAAGCATCAAAATTAAACACATTACCAAAAACCTCACAAATAGTCTAGACACGGTGTTCTTAACAAAATAACCGAAGAGTGGCCCACGTCTTAATAGCATCTTTAAACCAACAATTTTGATTGTTTAACCTCAGTTTGCGAGCAGGGTTAATTGGAGACATCTATTTCCCTTCCTTAATCAGCTTAACAGGATAAAAAATGAATCGAATTGTAGTGCCCAAGCGATAATGATTCAAGACCACAAAAATCGTGCTACAGAAAAAAATGGCGCCCACCGTGGGGCACTCTTCTCTTTCTTACAACCTTTGGTAGAAACCTTAAGTTCACAATCTTAGATAGAAAACCCTGAGTTCACAAAGTATCACAGAAATGGCGACTCTGCTAGGGAGGCATTATCTGTTTAAGATCGTAAGACTAAGAGGTCTAGGATGATTAAGACAAATATATATATATATATATATATATATATATATATATATAAATATATATATATATATATATATATATATATTGCTTTTCCTAATTGATATCTGTGTTTATTTTTCTGCTAATGGGAATGCGTGTGATGACGCATGTGGAAAGATTGAGTATACACCTAAGATAGATGATGGCAATATGGGTAATCTTACTGGGAGTGAATTCCAGCCAAGAGTCCCCGGTCGACCATCAAACTCAGTGGAGACTCCCTTTGCAGATACATTGCCTATATGACTTCGGTTGTTGAAAGTAGTGTGGTAGACTGGGTTATCTGAGAAGCTGAGGTTTTTAGTAGACTGAAACCATTTTGTAGTGCGGAAGCTATCGGAAATAGTTGTCACACGATACTACCCTTATTTGAGATCACTCTAGGATACATCAGCTCGCTGGCGATCCGCTAGCTGTTGTTAGCCCAAGAGGGATCAATGATTTTGCGGACAGGTACAAAAAATCACCAGTATAAACCTTGGGGGGGGGGGGGTAGAGCCTTGACTTCATGACACTGACCCTTTGACCCCATGTTTTTTCTATGTTTTTGTGTGCTGCATTCATACATTCATTTAAAAAACATTCAACAAAAAAATCTTCTCTTCTAGTCTCTCTTTTTCAAATTAAACTAAGACAATGATTGCAAATGTCAGATAAAGAGATTGCGCTAATGGATTTTGGTAGAAGAAAAACTCACAAGTATACCTTCAAGGTTCCAAAGTTAGAGGATTTGAGAGGTTTGGCGAGGATGATCACCAACCCTGAGGCTTTCAGAGCCAAGTATAGAGGACTGTTGTCTCTATTAAGGGTCCATGTAATTGAGGGAATCCTGTCTACACTAATCCAGTTCTACGATCCAGTCTATCACTGTTTCACATTCCCGGATTATCAGTTAGCACCAACACTGGAGGAGTATTCTCACCTGACTGATCTGCATATCACTGATCAAGCTCCCTTTTCTGGATTGGAAGAAATTCCAAAAGATTAAACCATTGCAAGAGCAATTTATTTGGACGAGTCAGAAGTCAGGACTCACATGACCACTAAGGGTGGCATCCAGGGTTTGCCAGCCCAATTCTTGATTAAGAAAGCCTTGTACTTTGCCAGTATAGGGAACGTGGCCGCTTTCGAGAGCATCTTTGTTTTGCTCACCTACGGGTTATTTTTGTTTCCCAACATCGATAACTTTGTAGATATCAATGCTATTAAGATATGCCTGATTGGAAACCCCGTACCGACCTTACTCGCAGATGCGTATCATTCGGTACACTTAAGGAATTTATACAGCGGAGGAATGATCACGTGCTGTGTACCCTTGCTTTACAAATGGTTTATTTCCCATTTGCCCAAGTCTGCTGCATTTTGGGATCAAAAGAATACTTTACATTGGTCGTAGAGAATCATGTCTCTTACTAACTCTGACATCGATTGGTACAATCGAATCTATGATGGGATCAGAATCATTGACCGTTGTGGAAATTTCCCAAATGTACCCCTTATAAGAACTAAAGGAGGAATCAACTATTATCCAATTCTTGTCCGTCGTCAATTCGGATACCCAATGAGGCATGTCCCACGGAGTGCTCATCTGGAAGGTCTTTTCTTCAAGGAAGGAGAAAATGACAGGGCACTAAAGACAGAAATAGTGCATGCTTGGAAACACGTTTATAGGAAAGGAAGAGAGTCTCTAGGGAAACCGGACTGTGTCTCGATGGAGCCTTATCGCCACTGGGTACAAACTAGAGCTCTCAAGCTGAGGATGCCTTACCCTCGTCAGGAAGTTCTTCCGTTAAGGGACTTTGTCCTTTATTTCATATCCGACACGGAAAAACTTCAAGTTACTCTCAACAAATTTCAACAGGAGAGGAGGTCTTGGAGGAACAAGTACCGTATTCTCAATGTAGAGTCTAAGAAACTACAGCAGCTATTGAAAGATAAGGATCCTCTGATTGAAATTTTAGAGCAACATGCTGTAGAAAATCAGGATGACCAAAGAAATTTGCTCGCTCCTTTCACTTGGCAAAAGGATGACAACCCGACAACGGCTGAAGAGCCTCTGTCAAAGAAAAGAAAAGCACCAGAACCAGCACCTGAGCTCTCCTCAGAGGGGACTCAGGATCCATTAGTTTAGATTTCATTTTACAGCACTTTGTAATCTACTGTATTTCCATTTCCGCAATCGTTGAATTCAATAAAATGGGGTTTCCCCACTGTTTGATATTTGCAATCAAAATTGTCGAAGTTTATTTTGATTAACATTATTAATTAATAAAATCATTGCATATCATTCATAATTCTCGCATAAGCGCATTCTTCTTCCCTACGAATCTCACGTTTGTGTCTCGATTCTAGAGTCAAACTGTCTCATTCATACAATACTCGAGCCAATCGACAAAAGAAGATGGATGATCTCGAGGAAGAGAACAGAGAGTTGAGAGAAGAGATCGACACTCTGAAAGAGGATATGAGAAAGCTTCATAACGACATGCAAGCTCTAGCAGAAGCTCAGATGCAACAACAACGGACTGTGATCTCAGAGATCACATCAACGCCCATAGTGGAGAAGTTCGATCCTAGGTACAAAATGCCGAAAGATCATCCCTGGGGCATGCCACTCAACTATATCCCAGAAGGATATATCCCGCCGATCTTGTAAGATCTGGAAAACACAGCAGGAACCGCTGGGCCTGAAGGTTACAAACTTCAGGAAAGCGAAGATGTCAGGGGCATGACAGCAACTCCTGAAGGTTACAAACTTTGGGAGACACCAAGAGTCTCTTCCATGATGACTATACCACTGCCCGTGGTACACATTGTCCCAGAAGGACAGATTCCACAGATACCTTCTGGTGGAAACGAAAGTATGTTCGAAAGAATGAATGAATTCCAGGAACAGTTCCTGGAGATGCAGAAAGAACTGCAAGCCATTCGCGGTCAGGATCTATTTGGAAAGGACGCCGCACACCTTTACTTGGTCCCCAATGTGAAAGTCCCGCACAAGTTCCAAGTGCCCCACTTTGAAAAGTAAAACGGTAACTCTTGCCCTCAAAGCCACTTGGTGATGTACGCTCGGCAAATGTCAGCTTAGACAAAGAACCAGGAGCTACTAATTCACTACTTTTAGGATAGTTTAACCGGTGCCACCCTCAAATGGTACATGGGTTTAAACCGCGCTACCATTGGCACGTTCAGAGATCTTGGCGCTGTCTTCGTTCAGCAATATAAGTATAATCTGGACATGACACCGGACAGAGATCAACTCAGATCAATGTCACAAAAGGACAAGGAAACCTTTAAGGAATACGCTCAGAGATGGCGTGAAATTCCCGCCCAGATTTTTCCACCTCTTGAGGAAAAAGAGATGAAAAAGATCTTCTTAAAAACCTTGAGCTGATTTTACTACGACAGAATGGTTGCTAGTGCGCCCAGTGACTTCACCGAAATGGTGGGCATGGGAGTTCGTCTTGAGGAAGCCATCCGAGAAGGACGTCTGGTTAAAGACGTTGGATCATCAAGTAGTACAAAACGATACAGTAGTGATCTCCCTAAGAAAAAAGAGCAGGATATTGGGAATATCTCTCTTGGAAAGCAAAGGCGACGTTACCAACCAGTAGCAGCTGTAACTCCTGCTATCAACTCTACGCCTGTTCCTACGTATCAATCTCAGGTTGCGCAAAGCCAACTGAATCAACAGCCTCTTCAGCAGGCTCGTCCTCCGTACAACAACAACCGTACAACGCGGCCGCCAGGGTTCGACCCTATACCAATGTTGTACGCAGAACTGCTTCCGTTACTACTGGTCAAGGGGCATGTCCAAACCAAGTCTCCTTTTATAGTACCAGAAAATCTGCCTTTTCGGTTCAAAGCGGATCAGACTTGTCCTTACCATCAAGGAGGACCAAGGCATAACATAGAAAACTGTCTCAGTTTCAAATCTGACGTACAAAAGCTTGTTAGGAACGGGGTCTTATCTTTCAAAGATACGAATCCTAATGTTCTCACAAACCCGTTGCCTCAATACGAGAAAGCTACAGTCCATTTGATAGAGGGAGAGTCTAACAACAGCTTTCAAATTCATGATGTACTCTTATTGAGGACCAATATGGTCAAGATGCATCGCAGACATAGCGGGTATGTCCATGTCCCACCGCATAACTATCATCAGTGTGATATCTGCTCTAAGAACAATCAAGGATGTTCTGTGGTGCAATCAGCTCTACAGGAACAATTGGATCTCGGATGGATCCAAGAGCATCGAATTCGTGGGGTCAGCATGACTTGTACAAATTCCAACATCATTCAAAGCCACAACATCCGTGCGATGAATGTCAACCTGGTGGCAATGCACTCAAGGCAAAGCCAGTATCATAATCAGCCGTGGCACGATTACAATTCCTATCTGACTTGCTCGGTAAACAAACATGGATGCTCTTTTGTATAAGAGGCCCTCCAGCGTAAGATGGATGTTGAATGGATCCAATATTACCATGATAAAAATCTTTATCAGATCAACACGATTCAAATCTTCGATATTCGCTCGATGAATACCAGCTTGGTATAACTACACGCTACGCAAGTCCAGCTTAGTTTTCTGGCTTCGCATAATTATCAGAACTGTAAAGGAAGTTGTGAGAGTGACCAGGGATATGCTCTCGTTCAAAGAACTTTACAACACTTGTTAAACCACTGGTGGCTTACGATCTATATGGACGAAGACACGCAACAAATCAGTGTGACTAACAGGAACCCTACTAGACGTCAAAGTTAAGATGTCCGATCTATGGATACCGATCTAGTGAGGTTACACTGTATTCAAAGCAGGCGTGGCCAAGTGCCACCGTATAACTATGAACGTTGTAGAGTCTGCTCGAAAAATAATCAAGGATGCTACCTTGTGCGAACAACCCTTCAAGGTCAGTTGGACCACAAAGAGATTCAACAACATTCAGTTTCGGGGTCCGTTAACTGGGCGCCAGACTACTTCACTGATTAAATCAAAGATGTTGTTGTAATCTCTGATCGCAAAAGGACCAAGGATGTTTGTGCCATCATCCCTCTACTTGACGAATCAAAGGTTCTTAGCCAAGAACTGATTGAAGTTACTTACGACAGTCAAAAAAATTAGAAGGCTCCTATAGTTATCGATCTACCGGGACCATTGCCGTATAAATCAGCTAAAGCGATCCCTTACAAATACGGTGCAACGATAATTGAGAATGGAAAGGAAATTCCATTACCCTCCGTCGTGAATATTGCAGACATCAGTCAAGTAACACGGAGCGGTCGAATCTTCAACCGAGGATTTGGAGAACCTAACAAAGAAAAGGAACCTCAGACAGAAGTTCCCAATCTACCAGTTGGTCAATCTAGTGATCCCGACCTTTCAAACAACAAGGATGAGATGCTGAAGCTCATCCAAAGGAGTGAATACAACATTGTTGATCAGCTGTTACAAACTCCTTTAAAGATATTCGTGCTGTCACTTTTACTCAGCTCCGAAGCCCACATAGAGGCTCTACAGAAAGTCTTAGAGCAGGCCTTTGTGGAACAGGATGTGTCAATACGAAAATTCGATAGCATAATCTCTAACATCACTTCCTGCAACAACTTAGGATTCAGTGATGAGGATTTGCCAGAGGAGGGCAAAAGTCACAACATGACGCTCAAAATCACAGTCAACTGCCAGGATGATGACTGAACCAGCATATTGGTAGACACAGGATCGGCCATCAACGTTATGCCGAAGTCTACATTAATGCGACTATCATTCAAAGGATCCCCGATGAGGGGCAGTGAGGTCATCGTCAAAGCCATTGATGGATTTCGCAAAGCAGTTATCGGGGAAGTCGACCTTCCCATAACTATCAGTCCTCACACTTTCCTAATCACTTTCCAGTCCATGGACGTCCGGGCAACATACAGCTGTTTATTAGGAAGACCTTGGATACACCAGGCTGGGGCAGTCACTTGGACGCTGCACCAGAAACTAAAGTTCGTCAAGAACGATCAACTCGTCACGGTCTATGGAGAACAAGCCTTGATCGTGAGTAACCTGTCATTATCTACTTGTATAGAACCCGAGGAGGTTGTTGGGACTCAGTTCCAAGCACTTTTGGTGAGCAATGAGAATCAGTCAGAAAAAGGAACATCGATTTCCTCATTCAGAGATGCTCTCGAAGTGATCAAAAGTAACAATGCAAAAGGATGGGGATAGCTTATCATTCCTACTGATAACAAAACAAAGAAGGGTCTTGGGTTTTCCACAACCTGCACCCAGTCAGCTGCTAACGATGAAAGTCTTCATCCCATTCAGGACTTCTTCCACAGTGGAGGTTTCCTTCACCCAATATCTCAAGCAGTCCATACCATCAACGAGGGAGATCCCTCTGATACAGATGAAGAGTGGAAGTCCTATATTAATGAGGACGATTATATGTCTCAGGAAGAGGTCCCTATGCCATTTTTCTATCCCGCACAGAGTCCGAGATTTATACCCAGGTCAGACGTCAGAACGATATACGGAGATTGTGATCCGGAAGGATGTCGTGCTCCACCAAACTCATTAGAGGAAGACACTCTGATGAAAGACAACTTTGACCACGACTATTATGGCCCAATGGATGACCTGCCTATCTGGCAGTCGTACCCAGGAGACTTGGGGCAAGAAAATCAGCCGAACAATGAAAATCAGCTGAGCATCATTGAACCGAATACCTGCGTCCCCACCATGTTATGGGATCATTACCCAGGTCATTCAGAAAATATCCAGCACAACGAGGAATTTGCAAAGTTAGCAGGACTAGAATTCATTAACTACGCTTTTCCTGAGGTCAACGTCATCGAGAGAGATGGCTCCTCCAGTTCCAAAGAAGTGTGTGACACCTTAGGACAACCAAGTGGAAAATACGACTATATGGTCAAGTAAACTGCTCCTGAGAACTATATGGTCAGTTCAAAATGAGCAAGATACAATCAGAACTATGCTTGGAGATGATCAACAAAATGAAGAGATATTTGCTCAAAGTGGAGGATCATCTGAAATGTTGAGAAATTGATGCGGAAGGTGATTTGATAGAAGAGGCAATGATTTAAATCATGCAATTAATTATTCAAATTGGTTGACAGCTATGCAAGAAGAGCTAAGAGAAATTGAAAGAAACAAGACCTGGGAGCTCATGGATAGATCAAGAAAGAAACTAATTGATGTGAAGTGGCCAGGTCTATAAGTTGAAACTTAGACCAAATGGTGAGATTGTAAAGTTAGCATTTCTAAATGGACCATTGGAAGAAGAGGTTTATGTTAGCCAATCTCCAGGTTTTGAAATCAAAGTGCAGAAACTAAAAGTGTACGGTTTGAGGAAGGCCTTGCATGGCTTGAAACATGCTCCAAGTGCTTGGATTAACATAATAGATAGCTTCTTGATGAAGGCAGGATTCACAAAATGCACTTCAGAGTATGATATTTTAGCATGACCAATCATTAAATGTTGATTAAAAGTGAACACATTTATATAATCATTTGTTAACTATCGAATATAGTTAATTGATCATAGTGAATGTTTCTTATCATTTTGGAATTGTTTTAGGGAAGAATGGAATTTACACTGACTAAGTGTATACATCTAAAAGCAATGGTGGAAGTATCATCATGTCATACACTTGGTCCTTCAATGAAATATGGTTTCTTCTGATCCTTCAAATGGTGTACAACCCCTCAAGGATATACAACTTCATCTGGCCCTTCAACAGTGCAAATCTTGTCGCGACCTCCTTTGATATTGATACTATTCTCTCATAGTGTAAATCCTATTGCGACCTTCTTTGAAAATGACATTGGCCTCCAACAGTGCAAAGACGACTACAGCCTCATTTGAATATGATGTTGGCCTTCCAACAAAGTCATTGCCTAACGAAAAAGATAAGTGGTTATTTCCTTATTTTACTTTTAGCATACAATATAAATGTTTGTACATTTCAGCACTAGAAAATATGGTTTTTGCTTTAAAATATCCATGTGTATGCATTGTTTTTATTGGAAGATCTATTGAAACTAAATATGAAGAATTACACATTTTAGCATAAGGAATATACACTTCAACAAAGGTTTTGAGACAAAATGAAAGACAACAATTCTAAAATCATAGAAATTATGAAAGGATGATCTTGTCGTCACTTTTATTCATAGTCTTTCCTCTATTGGAAGTGCATCTAAGTTAGGAGATTCATATTTTTTTTTTTCAATCTTGGTATCCGGCCTTGGAACCGACTAATCTAAGAGGGACTAATCCCACCATCCACTAGCGGGGGCTCCATTTTACTCCGTATGGACTGACTCACACAAGTGTTGATTGCACCTAGTAGGATTTGAACTTAAGACCTTGAAAAAAGCACATTCTCAAGACCCAAACCTCCACCACTAGGCCAACTCTTGGAGATTAGGAGATTCATGTTATTAATTTGTTAATAATTTATGAATTCATGTTCAATGTTTCATGTATTATCAAATATATTGCAAGTAAAAGTGGAATATGAAAAACCTCAAAAACAACAAAGTTATGTCTCTCATGGTTTTAAATTGCGGTTGCGGTCGCGGATGCGGTTACAGTTGCGTGTGTTGCGATTGCGGTTGTTGCGATGCGTATTGCGGCCATTGCAACGTGAATTTTTATTGAAAAATATTTGAAATATACCATTGAAAAACTCTTGAAGTTAATTTTTTATATTACAAATGAGATATAAATTGAATTTTTGGGTCTCAAACTTTGATTTATGATAAAATAATATGAAAAAACATGGATGAAGTTGTTTGGGGTGAATTCTAGTGTAGTTAGACGCGTTATTTCAAATCACACCGCAATTGC
The DNA here is from genome assembly GCA_022829125.1 of Lathyrus tuberosus. Lineage (NCBI taxonomy): Eukaryota > Viridiplantae > Streptophyta > Magnoliopsida > Fabales > Fabaceae > Lathyrus > Lathyrus tuberosus. The sequence continues at coordinate 4,108,305 of JALAZF010000124.1, read as the reverse complement.
GGTCTGATGCGGATGCGGTGACTACTGCGTCAGCAATATTGCGGCCGCAATTGCGGTTGCGAACCACAATTTAAAACCATCTCTCCCTTAGCTTTTAGGTTGGTATGAAGAGGGACTGGATACCTTAGAAATATAAGATCCCTCGTTTAACTTCTTAATTCTAATAGGGAGAGTCATCATCTTCATTCCTTTGAAAATTTCTATAGGGATACGCCATCAATGGCCTTTTGAGGAGACAAAAGGTCTTTCTTCTATGACAATTCATAATTGTAAATACATAAGATGCATGTACATGAAATTCTTTCAATATATGCAATTTTCACAAGTGGAAATGGGAGCTCTATTGTAAGCGCCATTCACATCATTTTGTACCATATTCAATAACTTTTGAAATTGTTAGACCTAAATTAAAAGACATGCTCTGATACCAATTTTAGGTTGTATATGGTAGTCAAAGTTTTGAAGGGGTTTGAATAGATTGACTCCCCTTGTTTTATTTTGAAAATCAGAGTTAAATTCCGAAATCTAAATTGATGAAAAGTGTTTGAAATAAATTTAGGTAGTTGAAAGTGTTGTATGCAATGGTAAAAAAGTCAAAAGGATAATGATGATTGAATAACAATATGTATATTAATATATTACAACTTAATTAGAGAAATTTTAATTTTATTAGATTAACCAAATTGACAATCTAATATTACAACTTCACACCTTAATCAACAAAAAGATAACTTTGAAAATTTTGATATAATCAGGTCTAGCTTTTACAAATAAACATAATCAACACAAAGAAAAATCCTAGTACAAGCAAACTAATCAAAACAAGAAACTCCACAACATAAAAATCTTAGCAAGAAATATGAGAGAGAGAGAGATTATACTAGTTCAATCTCTTTGTCTTTGCTTTATATCGAATTCAGTCTCTGATGGTATACCATCAAAAAATTTCTTCCACTATTTATGGTTTTTGGAATAGAGTTTGATTGCAATAAGAAATCACAGAAAAATTATCCTAGCTAATCTTATCTTATTTCTTGACTATCCTATGTTTCTAACACATATAACACAACTGGAAATCTTGATGACCAATTTGATCTTGACTACAATACCTTCAACCTTTTAGAATCTTCAATCGTCACACTTGTGGAAATTTCCTCAAAGTTCTGCTTGGAAAACTTGAACTTGATCTTAAAATGGTTTATAGAAAGAAGAAACTCCAATTCCTTGGAAAAGACTATTATTTTTCTTCAATGGAACTTCAAATCAATAATTCCACACCAAATCTACAAACTAGAAACAGTTCACTCAACACACATTAGCAAACCAATTGATTTCCTCAAAAAACAATATCACAATCACAAGGTGGATCAATATTCATGCACAAGATGAAGCTTTTTGTTTTTTAGAGAGATGGTGAATTTTTCTAAAAATCACTCAATTTATTTTGATTTATTAAATGAAATAAATGAAAATAAATATTTTTTCATATGTGCTTGAGAAATAGCACAAAATCACTGTACAAAGTAATAAGTGATTCGAGTTAATATCATCCAATGAATTGAATCAAGTGGTAAAAATGGCTGAAATATTCATTTTGAGATTTGAGCCATAAATCGAGTCTTGATTCAAAAAAATCATGACTTGGATCACATATCTATAATTGAAAATCTTACATATAAGAAATTAGGTGCCTAGGGAAAAGACTATCCTGCCCTCCTGCTTCCCCAACCCTCCACCTGGGTGTCTGCTTCTCCTCCACCTGGCCTTTGTTGACGTGGCTGCTGCTGAGTGTTTTGACAATGTTTTCTTTCAATTCCTTCATTCTTCATGCGTTGCACTTAAAATCTTTTGGCTGATAATATCTTACCATCCCATGCTGTATTTAATGCACCACTGCTCATAGCCCATTTACCAACTTCTGCTTCCTTATCCGTTGCATTTTGGTTTGTATCGTTCTTCTTCTTCTTCATTCCAATACAACATATTGCGTTCTCTGCTTTCTACTCTCTCGCGTTCATCGACTCCAATGGCGCGTCCGTTTACATCTTTGGGTGACGTTAACGATACGAAAGACCTTTGGAAGGTCGCGGTCCGCATCCACCATTTGTGGCCAGTCGTGATGAATACCAAACGCCACTTTGAAATGGTTGTGGTTGGTGATACTGTGAGTTTGTTTCTTTTAGTGTTATGGTGTAATTTCCTGTTTTATATTATAGTTTGTAGGTTGAGTTTTACAGCCATGTTTGTTGTTTGGGTGTGAAATGCTTATGGTTGATGATGCCGTGACTTTGTTTCTTTTAGTGTTATGTTGTTGTTTCCTGTTTTTATATTATAGTTTGTAGCTTCACTTTTACATCCATGTATGTTGTTTGGGTGGTCTATGTTGTTTTTTATTATATTGTTAAGCCGGCTTTTGATGTTATTTCGTGTTTTTTGTATTTGTAAGGGTGATGACATGCATATGGTTATGCCAGCGGTGGTGGAAAAGACTTTTGGTCCCATCATGGAGGTTGGAACTACATACATTATATCAAATTTCCAGGTTGTGCAAAATAATTTGGTATTCAAGCCTTCGTCGCACCGGTTTATGGCAAAATTTACTGGTGGAACCTCTGTTGCCGATGTTGGGGAGCATAATATACCGGCGGTTCCGCTTTCCCTTACCAGTTTTGGTGATATCATTACTGGCAACTTCAAAAAGGATATGCTCATAAGTTATAATGTTTCTTTTGACTCACGTCATTATTCATCTACTGTCCTGTTTGTTATATCCCTATTTATTCTTTGTTTTGTTCGCAGATATTGTTGGTATGGTGGAAAGTATAGGTTTCACCCAAAACCATAGTGGAGGAAGGAAACAGCAGATTAATTTGATGCTTAAGGATAATGCGTGGGTTTGGTTGTATATTATTTATACCCTGGTTCTTTGTTGTATTTGTCGCTCCTGTTAAATTTCCCCTGGATTTGCAGGAACAATGTCATTAACTGTACTTTATGGGAGGCATATGCGGATCAGTTTATGAAATTCCACAGGGAACATGTTGGTCAATCTGGACCAACTGTTCTTCTCCTGCAATATGCTAAAGTCAAGGAAGAAGGTTATTAATGTTATTTTCGTCTTGGCATATTTATTTTAAATTGTTTTCTTAACTTGGATCTAATTTGTTTTGAATGTATCTGATGTAGGGAAATATCCTCTATCTGTTTCCAATACATTTAATGTCACTGCATTATTGATTAATGCTGATGTTTCACCAATCAACGACTTTATTAAAAGGTTGTATGAATGTTGCATCTTTAAATTTGATGGTTTTCTGTTTATGTTAAGTTTTAAACAAAAAAATTGTGTTGCAACTCAGCATTCCTGCTGCGTCGGTTGTTACACTCTCCGAAGGAACATCTTCCCATTATTCGCCGAACACGGCTGGTTCACCAGCAACTCCTTTTGAAAAAATAATTTCAAAGGCAATTGTGCTCCCTCTTGATGAAATCTGTAAACTTTCAAAGGTATGTTGTGTCTCTGCTTCTAAATAAAAATTATCTTGATACTTTGGTTATGGTGTTGCTTTTTTTACATAGGTTACCTTATGTGCCACTGTTGCGAGAACAACAAAAATTCTTGCCTCACAACATGGCTGGTATTATCATGCATGCCATGAATGTCCAAAAGTTTCTCGTGGAGATGGCCCGCCTTTTATATGTGAGGCTGGACATATTACAGAGACTGAGATTTTAAGGTGCTGTTAGGTTAAAGTTAATTGGATTACGTCATGTTTCAATTGTTAAATTTATAATTCAATTTTTATGCTCTTTATTGTGTTTTGCCAGGTTCAAGATTGAGATAGAGGTTATTTATTCTAAGAGGCATTGTAAATTTGTTTTCTGGGATAGAGAATGTAATCAACTGTTAGGGGTCTCAGCTATTCAAATGCGTGATTCGCTTGCGAAGGTGTAATTTCGTATTTATATTTATATTTCATTCTGAAAAACATGTCTTGGGTGCTTTTGTGGGTCCTGATTCAGAGGAAAAAATGCATAAAGGAATCACGAATCCTCTGGAGTTCCCATTAGAACTCGATGCAATGTTGCAATTGGAGATGGTTTTTAGAGTTAAGTGGCAGCCTGAATGGGAAAATTGCTCTGTTGTCATGCTTCTTAGAGATGAAGCTGCTGTCAAACAGCTGAAGGCTCCGTGGGAGATAACTCAGGTATCTCTCATTGTAGTTGACTATAAATGTTCTTTTTTCCTTTAATAAACAATTTATTATTTTCCTCTTTATTCTGTACAAGACACCAACATCTGACCAAAGCACACCACCTCATCCGCATGCTGTGTCGCAGCTATCTACAAATTCTTCCCCAGCATCTACATCGCATCTGTCACAGGTTTGCTGTCTTTCTATGTGTGTAATTAGATGTTTTTTATTGTGGCCTTTACAGTTTCTTTATGTTTTCCCTACTTATATTGGATCAACTGTGTAGAGGCCAGACAGGTTGGAAAAAGGCAACGCCTCAGGTGTCGACACCTCGGGTGTTTCTGTGGTATGTATATCAACAAACCAGCAAATGCTTATTCCACCGATATGTTATGCTGAACCTGTTACGCCAACTTCAAAGAGAAAGAATGCATATTTCGTTGATAACGTTAAGTTTAGTTCCCTAGATTCGGTATGTATGCCAATTAGCACACAGAATTCAGCATGCACGTATTCCCATTGCTTTTCTAATTTTCCCCACTGTCAGGATGTGGATATCCAATCTGTTTATCACACTGAACCTAAATTCTAGATTCCAAAGATGAAGAATGTCGAGTCTGTTAATGAGGTCTGATGCAATTTTTTAAATGACTCGCTTCCGCCGTTTTGTTGCAAACTTATTGCCACTCACCTTTCTATTGTTTTAACCATTTTTTGGGCTCACATGAAATACAGGTTACATCTGCCTGTGACAATGAGCTTGTTACACCAACTTCAAAGAGGGGGATCGCAGATTGTATTGATAACATAAACTTCAGTTCACTGGATGCGCCTAATGTAGCAGTGGTATACATAACAATGAGACCACTCAATTTGATTATAAACTTATTGTCAGCTACATTTTAATTTGATCTTAATTTTTTTTCCTGCAAGATTGTTGAGGTCCAACCTGTCTGTGTTGCTGGACCGAAAATCGCAATTTCAAATGTGCAAAACGCTGTTCCTCTTGATGAGGTCGGATCTAATTCATTGAACGATTCTACGATAAAAGTAAACAAATGAATGTATAATAAAGATTTGTAACATTGAATCTTCTAACTCAACTAATTTTGGTCACATAGTATTAAGGAATGTCTGCTTGTCACTGGATGTTAGTGAAATTGGGATTTCAAAACTAAATTATCAACCTTTGAATTATAAAGTTGGCAACAACCTGGCTATCATAGGTGATGATGGAAAACAAAGAGTTATATGACATACAATATGATACATTACATGTTGCAGGCAGAGAGAAATACATTTTCTATAATTTACATGTAGCATCCAAGATAACTACGAAAATCAAAAGTTAATAAGATTGTATATAATTTAGATGTAGCATCCTAGATAACTACCAAAATCAAAAGAGAAACCAATTCCAAAACGAGCATTACAATAGGGAAACAAAAACAAACATCTAGTCTAGCTTCTCCAACAAAGATAGACAATGGTTAAGTGTTTAACATCGCAGTTCAAAGTAAACAAATGAATGTATAATAAAGATTTGTAACATTGAATCTTCTAACTCAACTAATTTTGGTCTGGACACGATTTCCTCTGAAAGCTCAACATCAAATGCATATATCCCTTTCTGGTTTATGTACCTACTGTGAAATATTGGAAGATCCTCCAACCCAGTTACCTCTTTGAATGCAGCAGCTTCAAATTTGTTGTTCCCATAAATAGCAACAACTACAGCCACATCATTTGGAAGTTCATACAGTTGTTGCAGCTCCGTCCAACCAGTGACAACCAGGGGAACATCCTCATTTCCATTAAATCCAATTTCAAAAACATTTCCATCATTCTTTATTATCGTCCATGTCTTTGCTAGATCTGGTATGTGGCTTCTGACAAATGTTGGATCAATTTCTGGAAACGGCTACACCACATATATTCCCATCATGAATTTGTCTACTGTTTTTTGCGATTTGTACCAACGAGAAATAGTGTCTTGAAAATAAAATTGGAAAACAAACATGAATTAATTTAATTACTAGCAAACTTACTTGAATGCTCAACTTTGCAATTTCAAAAGTATCCACCAGATCTGCAGCTCCCATCTCTGCCTCTGTTGCCATTGATTTTGAACACGGAACCAAATAACCCAGTTTAGCAAGTAGTAACAAGAGTTATGGTTCTTCACACCAGATCTAATTCCTTATTTGGTATGCCTAACCTTTCTATTTATTCCAATATATTCAGCATCACATGCATTTTGTCTTTATTGTATTATAACATTTTACTACCAAAAAGATGGGTCCAGCTTATTTAACTTGACCTTTAACATTTTACTACCAAAACGATGGGCCCAGCTTATTTAAGTTGACCTTTAATTTCACGTGCCAACAGTCCCCATTGTGTGCTATCCAAAAGCATAATCACATCATATAATATATATATTCAAAACTATTGGAAAACTATCATTCATCTATATAAAGCAAGCCATCATTGTGGACTACAAATATAACACTTGACAGGTTTTGTTTCACGTGCCCACAGTCACAATTATGTGCTATGCAACATATTAATCACATCATGTAATATATATATATTCAAAAAAATGAAAAAACTATGATTCATCTATATAAAGCAACTCAAGTGTTCTCTGGGGCCCCTGCTGATTCCACATAGCACACAAATCTGCTGTAGATATTTTCCCATGCCTTTATGTAGATATTTCCCTGTTCCCTTGAGTTCTCCTTACTCATACAACATTAAACTGAATTTGAACTACATTTTCTAATTGAATTTGAACTGTATTTTCTTAGAACGTTGATAAAACTGATTCATTCTATGGATGCTGTTGAATTACCAGTTGGTAGCAGGAAATGTTCTGATGCAAGGAAAAGACGAAAGCTGATAATGAACTTTAAGAAAAACTCACATGCACATGGTTATGGTGCCACTGATTTCTTTAATGTACCTGATATGCAGGCACCAAACCTTCCAGGATTACAGATTGGTAACACGAAATCTGCTGATGCAAGGAAAAGACGAAAGCTCATAATGAATTTTAAGAAAAACAAACATGCACATGGCTATGGTACCACTGATTTGTTTAATCTAGCTGATATGGAAGCAGCAAACCTACCAAGGTCTATCAATGTTGTCCCTGAGGTTTTTCAGTCAACTAATGTCTACCCATTTGTTTCTGGTTCAAAGTCTGCTGCTGTTTTCATTGCAAGAAATAGGAGGAGGTTGATTTTAAATACCAGGCTAAATTCGCATATCCATCCCTACTTGAAAACTATCCCAACATCGCAACAGAATAATGTTGGAATCAATAAAAATCTATTGCACAATTCTGTTATGTGGCTTTACAAGAATACAAATAACTCCACTCGACCTATGTCGATGCAACAGGATACATTGCATAATTCGGATCATAACATACCAATCCTCACTCCAACACAAGATGTGCCTGATATACACAAAATTCCCACTCATCTGATGAATGATCCTCAATCGTCAACTGGTCTTGCTGCTCCAATCCACAATGCCATAAATCATGATCCTCAGTCATCAAATGCCGTCAATACGGAGAATATAAATCACCATATCAATAGCGCTACTTATTCATCTGACGAAGGTCTCTCTGATTCTGATGATCATCAAACTGCGACGGACAATTAGAACTCAGATGGTGACTCCACCGATAGATTAGGCATTGATTTGAATGCAGGATATTTTGATATTGGCAACCCTATGTATAAATGCCAGTTCTGTGGAGCAGAAATGTGGTACCAAGAACGCAATCGGAAATCACGCGACACTGCAAATCCTAAGTTCACCATCTGTTGCAAGGGAGGAAAAATTGTATTGCCTATTCTCAAAGAACCACCACCCCATATACAGAACCTCCTATACGGCAAACAAAGTTCACCTGAAAGTAACAACTACCAAACCAATATCAGAACCTACAATGCAATGTTTTCTTTCACATCACCAGGTATGAAATTTGACAGAACACACTCTAATGGAATAGGACCACCAACTTTGAGGCTTCACGGACAAACATGTCACAGAATTGGTGGTTTGCTACCAGCGGTCGGTCATCCACCACAATATGCCCAACTCTATATCTATGACACCAATAATGAAATTGAAAACAGGATAGACTATTTTAGGTAATTGTACTGTTTTCAAATTTGTATTATTATTTTGCATTCAGTTTTATCTCATTAAAAACTACTATCTCACTGCAAACAGGGATAACAAAGGGCTTATGAGAGATATTGTTGCCAAATTAAAAATTATGTTAGATGACTGTAATGTTCATGCCAAGGTTTTTAGAATGGCAAGGGATCTGTTGGAAGGTAATTCATTATTAGACTTGAAATTAAAGCTTATTTATGATCGTCAACATGATGGTAGACTCTACAACACTCCTACTGTTTCCGAAGTAGCAGCACTAATTGTCGGTGATGTTGATTCAGCCTCTAAAAGGGACATTATTGTCCGTGCAAGGGATGGAGAATTACAGAGGATAGATGAGTTCCACCCAGCATACCTCGCATACTAGTATCCTCTTATTTTTGTGTACGATGAGGATGGTTATCGAAATAATATACTCCACAAGTACCAACATGAGCATTTAGTTGCGAAGAAAAATCGACAAACCATTAAAGATTGGTTGTGTTTTAGATTGCAGCAACGTGATACCGAGTCTAAGACTCTGCTCCACTCACGCAGGCTTTTCCAGCAATTTTTGGTCGATGGATATGCAATGATGGAATTGGAGAGACTCAATTGGTTGCGCAAGAATCAGTCAAAATTGCGAGTTGGAAAATACAAGCAATTAAATTACCAGTATGGAAATACTTCCCAGGAGGTAACAGGTAAAAAAGGAAAAAGAGTTGTGCTCCCGTCATCTTATATCGGAAGCAAAAGATATATGGACCAACTTTATTTCGATGGCATGGCAATTTCCAGCAAACTAGGATTTCCAGATTTATTTGTGACGTTCACATGCAATCCGACTTGGCCTGAAATTTTGCAACTTTTGGCGGGGACTGGTTTGAAGCCACATGACAGGCCCGATATAATTTCCAGGATCTTCAAAATCAAATTCAACGAATTGATGATAGATTTAACCAAAAAACATGTCCTCGACAGAGTGATAACATGTACGTCTCTTATGTAATTATGTCTTCTATTTTTATCTGTTACCTACATTGAAATTTTGTTTCTGAGCTATGCAGTTTTTCGATTATTTCAGTTCTGTACACAATTGAATTTCAGAAGCGAGGATTGCCACACGCACATATTCTGTTGTTCTTGCATCCTCAAAGAAAATATCCCACCCCATCTGATATTGATGCTATCATATGTGCTAAAATTCCAGACCCAATTTGCTATCCTAATTTATATTGTCTGGTCAAACAGAACATGATGCATGGTCCATGCGGTCTTGCCCGCATCACTTCACCGTGTATGAAGAATCGAAGATGTTCAAAATTTTTCCCAAAGAAATTCAATGAAGTTACCATAATTGATTCAGAGGGCTATCCACTATATAGAAGGAGATTGAAAACACACTCAATTCTCAAATACGGAATATCATTGGACAACCACCATGTTGTGCCATACAATGTTGGGCTACTTTTAAAATACCGTGCGCATAGTAATATGGAATGGTGCAACCAGAGCACTTCCATCAAATATCTTTTCAAATACATACATAAAGGATATGATAGAATAACAACTACAATAGTGAATTCCCAGTCAGATTCCCAAACTCGAACGGAACCAGTTGATGAGATAAAATAATATTTGGATTGCAGGTATGTTTCACCAAGTGAGGCGTGCTGGCGAATTTTTTCATATAATATCCATGGTCGGAAACCATCTGTGGAACGGATGTTTTATCATTTGATAGGCGAGAAACCAATTTACTACACTGGTTTTGCTCGCATGGAAGATATTTTAGAAAAAGCGAGTGTCACGGAATCAATGTTTACTGCATGGTTAGTCGCTAATGTCAAATATGAAGAAGCCAAATTATTAACATATGCACAATTTGTCTCCAAATTTGTTTATGTCAAGCCAAAACCTTTATGGAAGCCTCGGAAAAAAGGTTTCACTATTGGACGTTTGATATGGGTTCCGCCAACTACTGGAGAACTATATTACTTGCGGATGATGTTGACAATAGTCACGTGACCAACCTCATATGAGGACATACGCAAGATCGGAGACACTCAATTCCATTCTTTTCGGGATGCCTCTTTTGCAATGGGATTCCTTCAAGACGATAGAGAGTATATTGGTGCCATTAGAGAGGCAAGTCAATGGGGTTCAGGAGATTATCTAAGGAGACTTTTGTCATTATGCTCCTGTCCGGAGCTGTAAATAGGCCAGTTCATGTTTGGAAAGAATCCTTTCAATTATTATCTGATGGAATCTTATATAAACAGAGGATTTTGGCTAATAATTCAGGTGACAACATATTTAATCTCATTGTTTTCAGCTTTTGTGCATCACAATCTCGGTAATTCATTTTTATATTTAACAACATTATTCTTCTGTATTGCAGATTTGGTGTTATCAGAATATCAATTGCAGAATTTGGCATTAACTGAAATCGAAAAAATACTACAAGCAAATCGGAGCACTCTCAAAGATTTTAAACCTATTCCATATCCAGATGCTTATGTCCTGCGACAGCTAGGAAATAGGTTTATATATGATGAAAGAAAGTATGATATCCTTACAATGAAATCTGAATTTGCGAATCTGTTTGCGGCAATGACAGGTGTATGCAAATGTTTATAATTACACTCTGTGTATTACATGTGTACTTCTAACATATCTTATTTTATCTTCTTAGATGAACAGAAGCTGATCTATGAACAAATTATGAGTGTTGTTTCAGAACAAAAAGGTCAGGTTTTCTTTTTGCATGACTATGGTGGTACGGGCAAAACATACATATGGAGAACATTAGCAGCTGCCTTGAGGTCAAAGCATAATATATGTTTAACAGTTGCAACAAGTGGTATAGCTGCTCTATTATTACCCGGTGGCCGAACTGCACATTCAAATTTTAAAATACCAGTCCCCACATTAGAAAATTCAACTTGTAAGATTAATTATGGCGATGACGTTGCTGAATTACTAAGGCAAACAAAATTAATTATTTGGGATGAAGCACCAATGGCACACAGACATGCTATTGAGGCGCTTGACCGGACATTGCAAGATGTAATGAGCAGTTATAGCAATTCTGATAGTGCCTTTGGGGGAAAAGTTGTTGTCTTCTGTGGGGATTTTAGACAAATTTTACCAGTTGTTCCTAGGGGAAGTCGTTCTGATATAGTCCATTCTGCAATAAATGCATCGTATATATGGCATTCTGTAAAGGTGTTAACTTTGACTAAGAATATGCGACTACACTGCAGCCATAATCAACATGAAACAAACGAAATGCTTGAATTCTCAAATTGGCTCTTAAAAATAGGTGAGGGCAGAATTTCTGAACCAAATGAAGGATATGCCAACATTCAAATTCCAAATGAACTATTGATTACTGATTACACCGATCCTATCGACGCCATCATTGAAAGCACATACCCACAGTTCCTCTCTAACTTTCAATCGAATGACTACTTTAAGGGTAGAGCCATATTGGCTTCAACTTTGGAAGTGGTTGATCAAATTAATGACCGAGTTCTCACATTAATGCCAGGTTCCAATTTTATACCATATCTATTTCATTATCTAAAACCATATCTTCTTTTTCCCACCTCACAATTTCATTTTCTCTACAGGTAATATACATAACTATTACAGTTCAAATTCTGTTGATAGATCTGAAATTCATGACAGTGGCGTTGTTGATATTCTAACCCCAGAATTCCTTAGTTCCCTTGCTACCTCAGGATTGCCTAACCATCACATTAAATTGAAGATTGGAACGCCTATCATGCTTATGCGCAATATTGATCAGGCAGCCGTGTTATGTAACGGGACATGACTCATCATAACAAGGATGGCAAATTATGTTCTCGAAGCATCTATAATGGATGGAATAAATTTTGGCAACTTGGTTTATATACCAAGAATGGATATGTCCCCATCACAATCTCCTTGGCCTTTTAAACTAAATAGACGCCAATTCCCAATTGTTGTTTCTTTTGCGATGACAATAAATAAATCACAAGGCCAATCTCTAGATCATGTTGGACTTTACTTACCAAATGATGTTTTTACACAAGGGAAAATCTATGTTGCACTATCCAGAGCCACCAACAAAAACGCAATCAAAATATTGATACATGGTGAAGATGATAAACCCAAATTCTCCACAACAAATGTTGTATATAAAGAAATTTTCAATAATATCTAGATTAAACCATATCATATTTATTACTTACATGTTTCATTTTCTATATGAATATAATCAATATCTAAATTTTCCAACACATTCACACCAATCCTACGACATTTACGCCAATCACATTTGACATGAATGATACAGAACTGAGTCTACTTTTCACAGCTGTTTCATCTGCTTCAATATCAGCATTTTCCACATATTGTTCATTACCATCCATTTAATATGTTCAGAGATTTTCGCATCTTCCTATTACCTCAGTTATGCTGTTCCTGCTCTGATCATTTTAAAAACGTAATGGGAAATGTTGTGATCTCAAATTATATATTGTGAACCACATCCTGACAACACCCGAGTTCTGCACCACCGACCTCATCCTGGTGTTGTCCATCAACCAGCGCAGGTTCAATTTCATAAATCGATGCTCCTTTTTTGTTGAAATACTATATACACTTCTGCATTTCATTTTCTTCCCCCTTTAACATTTATTCTGTTGAATACTGTGTAGTTTTGGCTCATGTTATAATTTGTTGTTCTTCTACACAATAATCATTGCAGATACTAAAATACTGATTTACTTGATGCAGAATTGGTACAAAAATTTACCAGCAGGTCACATAAATAAATTGACATTATGTTATTTTCAAACCAAATTTTGTATGCTATCATTAGTTTATGGTATAACCAAATTTTATCAGTTTTCATTTTTGATTTAGATGAAACATGAGACATAGTTTTCAGAAAGCTCAACATCACAATCATAATAAAGTTGACATTTTATGTTTAACATAAAGCAGATATTCCAAAACATCCATTACAACCAAAATACTTACAAACCTAAACTGATAACAAACTATAACATTCAAAACATTCAAAACAACACCCATAATGAAAACCAACTATAAACAAAACGATTCTTTAACTTCCAGCAGATTCAACACCAGCATACAACCATACTGGGCTTCAGTTTCCATCACCACGCTCAACTGAAACGACAATTTCTTCTATAGGCGGATACCGAATTGAAAAATGCAGACGATCTCCATCTTTTATGTCCCAATCTTTTGGAAAACGATACCAGCTCCCTAATAGATATTTCTCTAATTTCTTTGGTGTCTTCTTCACATCACAATAATATGCAACAGATTCGTCCGAATCCCAAAGACGAACATAGTCAATGGGTCCACGGAGACATTTCTTGATAACATCAGTAGGAATTTTCTACAGATATATACAAATATTAGCAATGCATTTATCTCCTAATATTATAAACCTAAACTTATTAATCAAATTCTGCATTTACTTACAAGCACATTTTTCTTCAACTTCTTCGCATTCTTTACCACCATTGTCCAATTGGCTTCATGCTCAAACATAACAGCAGTTCCCCTGCAATATATCACCGGAATAAAATTAGTTCATTTTCAATAATACGTAATCTTACACACCCTCCAATATACAATTGTTTATATATGTATATCATAAATTGCAATTACCTGCCCGTTTTCCCAAGACAATATCCTGCTCCTATGCCAGACATTGAACCCTTTTGTTTGATCTTTACATCATCACTTAAGATACAACAAAGTATACAGATTATTACAATTCCCATTCACCACCCAACCAACAAAACAAACATGAAATATAACTTCTTTACATTATAAGATTCTTAAAAATACCTTTTCCTTTTTTAAACAAATTCTCTGTTTCTTTAACAGACACCACATCCCTTTTTTTTCCCTTATCGTCAAAACTGCACACACACATAACTTTGTTAGTTACTTAGATTGAACCATTGAATACCAAATATATTTTTCCTTCAGTTTATCCAGAATACACAATACAAATAACTATTCCGTTATGAATACCACACTAAACATACACATCACAAAATACATATGTTATGAAAAATACTATCATGCAAATTATATCTTCAAAAAAATCAGACATAATAACTTGCATGTAACTGCTACAGATGCATTTATTACGTCCAAACCTTCCAGCAACTACCCCGCGTTCTGGTTCAATGACGAACTTCTCCCTCCATTTTCTAACAACCTGCCGTTCTTCCATACCCTGGCGAAAAAACATCTCCCTGCCAAGCTTATCCCATTGCCTTCTCGACCCCATGCCACACCCTTGGTCTCTCGTCGGCGCCACCCGAAAGAACTGCTACACGATCGCCCCTCTGCTTGCAAAAACAAGAACGCTAAATTTTTAACCCCTCGCTGCGATACAAATATTACTCACACCCCACACCCTTCACCAAAGGCATGTCGATCCATACCCACCTCTTCACATTCAACTATTGCCTTTTTAAAATTATTTTGCTCCATTTCTTTATTTATTAATATTTTTTATACAAAAAATTCACTCAATTTTCAAAATAATGATTGCGTCAGCTTTTTCATGCTGATAGCTTATTACTTTGGATAAACAATCCCAGTTTCCAACATAACATATTTCTATTTATTCTACTTATAAATAATTTCCTTTATTTTATTCCCAGTATTTTTAAAATACAATCTATAAATAAATATCTCAGCCCTTTCGACTACCATCTTTATCCATCCAACGGCCCAAAAACCGGTACCCATAATAACCTATACAAATACATTTCATCAATACTAAGTTACGACATTACCATAGTGTGTTATATATGTTACGAACACTGAAACCACTATTGCCAACCACACTTCCTAAAACAACACAGGCATGTCTGCAGATCACCCGCGCCGACCCCCTCAAAGGTACGCAAACCACTTCATTCTTGCTTATCATTTCCCTTTAATTGTTATACGCTTTCTTTATCAGTTCCATGCTCATCCGCATTCATATTTCCAGTAACACCGACATGCAAGATGTTGATGCCACGATCAAAAAAATGCTTGTCGAAGTCGCAACAACTTCTGAGGACCGCCACAGCCTCAAGGGCGTCCTTACTAAGCAAGATTATCTCAAAAAAAGTTTGAGAACAGATTCAAAAGAAACAAACAGTACGCCACAAGATTGAACCTTGATACCCCGGTACGCTTCCTCTATTTACTTTGCATGCATGTTTACCCAATGCCTTATCAAAACCTAACTAATTCCCCTATCCTTTCATTATAGTAACATTGGTACAGACTTGGATCGCCTCCGCCCAAATACAGACCAGGCCCTCCCCAAAAAAAGGGTCTCATTTGCTAAAGATCCTATAGAGGTTTCTTCACCTCCCCAAGTTGTAATCAAGCAACCACAAACACCTGCACTCCCAATGGACCCCAGGTATAATCTCCCAGAACTCAACTAAGCACTTATACTATGCTTCACCTATGTCATATTAGTTATAAAAATGGACTGTTATGTGAAATTTCATCCTATTTTATTCTATTTACAATAACTTAAGTCCATTCTTACATATGATTGAGCAACTCTACTGAATGAAATTCGATTCTGTTCATTACATTACTTCAATCTAAAAATAATTTAACTCACTCTCCATATTGTTTAAATTCTATAATTAGTTTTCAGAATATGAAATAAGGAATGCAACATTCTGACGAATCTGATAACTCTTTGCAAGAATTAAGTCGTTTTGCAAAAATGACTAAATTTCATTGATGTTGAGTACATTTGAATTTCTGAAACACTTTTTCCTGGTTCCATATTTCAACTTTTTCTGTTTCATTTCTAATCTTTTATTTTACTGTAACAACATCAATTTAATATGTTCTTATCATATTTTACTAAAAACATATATTCCATGTCTATAGCTCACAGGAAGCCCTCCCCACAGGTCACCTAAATTCTACCTATACTTTTAATGAACCAGATACACTAAGGGCCCATAGAGCAAGGTATACCTCGCATATGGCACTTTTATGTATTGCCAAAACTAATTTCATCATGCATTCATTACTTATTACTACTCCGTCTATGGTTTTCATGTCATGCTAGAAATCTCGAAATATGGTTGAGACAGAGAAAGGAAATTGACGACCAATTACGACAACTACATGCAGACACATCACAGGTCCAGTTTCAAAAGGATGACGATTTGCTGTCTGAGAACATCAACCTTACTCAACATCCTATACATGGGAACAACACCGCTGAGAAAATCCAGAATGACCCTGACATTCCAACCCACCTCAAGTAATCTCTGTCTCTTCAACACTGTCGATATGTCATCGTCATTTCACCTTTATAATAATCACTATCTCTTCAACATTCATTATAGGTCTTCAACACACAAACAGGTTGCCATGCAAACATCTGATAACCAACAATCTGATAGGCAGATGTTGGATGATCAACAATGCAACAACGAATTCCACTGGGAAAAGAGAATCACTTTTAGATACAAGGCTACAAAAAATGTCATGGTAAGTTCCAAATTACATAGTCCTTCAACATAATAGGGTTACTGCTCACAAATTGTATAACTCAGCCTTATGGTACCATTTCTGCAGCATTTCCCAAACAAGGTTACACGTGAAATTTTACACATCAATCAGACAAGTATTGAGTTAATCGATGTAGATGACGACAGGATTTATCAAGCTGATGTACGTTCTGCACGGCATAATGGCAAAATCAACAAGATGGAGAAGTTTATGACAAAGGGCTGGTACCAGTTTGTTGTGAATAACAAACTTGGTAAAGGTGATATGCTTCAATTCACAATAACAATTCCTCCCCAAAGGCTGTATGTCAACGTTGTTAGAAGACATGAACATCCTTAGATTGAAAACAGCATGTTAGAACTTTGTATCATCAAACAATTCTATGTTTGGTTTATCACTATTCCCTTAACTTTGTAATTTCCCGCTTTTCAAAAACACATGTTATTTTGTTAGATATATTGTTTCAGCACTGTCGAAATAACCAGCATTTGAATATCATCTTTCGTTTTATGATAATCATTTTTTGAAATACTACATGGTTAGCAACCACTATCACATTCTATAAAGAGGACTGTTATTTTAACACTACAATTCTCACACTTAATTGATAAACATTAAAATGGAAGCAAGCTTGACATCGAAGGAAAAACTTTGATTAGAGGAAAAATTACAGTCTGTTTGCATAAATGGTTTAAATATTCTTCCAATAAATTTTGAATAAAATTAAAGTACTTTTCTAAATTGTCATAATTGTAAAAAAAATCACCGAATTAAACCACTTTAATTTAAATATTATACATATTTCTATTTAAATAAAATCAAAGTATGCATAGTCACAAAAGTAATTATTTCTATTAAAAGGCATATGATAAATTATATATCATTTTTTCAAAGTATACATCACTTTACAATTTTTAATAAACTATTTATTCACTATAAGATTTTCAAAAACTATTACATTTTATAATTATCACTATTATTATTATTATTATTATTATAAAATTATTATTATTAGTTATATTTTTTTCATTCCAAATTTTGATTTTAGTCAGTAATATTAAATAATTTGAAAAATACTGCTTTCATAAAATTATATTATTTATACATATTTAGTTATTTAATCAAATTATTTACAAATTTTTACCAATCTTTGAATTGCACCTCTTTTTAATAACCATACTTCAAATTTTGTACAAATCATTAAAGTAGAACAAAAACTACTAAAGATCAAACAATCAATTCCAATATATTCATCAACAATCAAATGTATTTATTTATGCTCATAATATTTATTTCTTAACTAAATAAAATGTTTACAATGATTATTATATTATTTCATATTTATAAATACAATTACATTTTTAATATATACTTTAAAAAGTAATTATTGATTTCAGGAAAAAACACAATTTTTAATAAACTATTTATTCACTATAAAATTTTCAAAAACTATTACATTTTATATTTATCACTATTATTATTATTATTATATTATTATTATTATTATTATTATTAGTTATATTTTTTTCATTCCAAATTTTGATTTTAGTCAGTAATATTAAATAACTTGAAAAATACTGCTTTCATAAAATTATATTATTTATACATATTTAGTTATTTAATCAAATTATTTACATTAAAGTAGAACAAAAACTACTAAAGATCAAACAATCAATTCCAATATATTCATCAACAATCAAATAAAACAAACTCCTCATATTTTAAAAACAAAAGACAAACTTAAAATAAGGGATCAACAAACAACAAATTCAAATTAAAATATTTTAGTAGACCAGTACATGATACACATAATCATAATTTGAAAACTTAGTCACGAACTCGAAAACTACTTAATGTCATAAAGTTCTCCCAGTCATAGTCATGCTCATCATCATCATCAGAATCATACATATCAATCTCCAGTTCATCATCATCTGCTACATCAAATTTGTTAAACCTCCTACCCGCTTTTCCTGATTGACTTAATCTTTTTCTCTTCTGCCTTGGTCGAGCAGCAACAGAACGACGTGCCTGATGGAAAAAACCAATAAATCATTATTCAGAAGAAGAACAACAAAATATTTTATGTCACAATAAACCACAAAGATTGACATCTGCTGAACAGATTTATTCTTTGGAAACCACACAGTATTCAACGCTGTCATACCAGTTGCAACTCATGACGATGTTCAACATCAGAATGATGTCGATACTGCAACGACCGGCTATTGTTAGCATGTTGTACATTCTCTGGAAGCTGTTCAATTTCAAGCTCTGCTGTTAACGGCATAGCCACATCAAGTTGTTGTTGCACCTATTAATTCAATAACAAAAAACAGAATGTCAAAAGAGTACGAAAAACAACTGCAAAATTCTATATGGATTTCAACAAAAAAAAAACCATGCATTTACAAAATTTAACCTCCACTGCTTAATGAAAAACAACAGGATGATCTCGATGGGGTAGAACTCGGGTGTTATCAGCATGTGATTCATTCACTGGAAGTCATTCCATGAGAATATCTGCTGTTACCCGAACACCCAGATCAAGTTGATGTTGCACCTATTCATTAAATCACAAAAAACAATGTCAACAGCAGAAGAAAACAAATGTAGAATGGTATATAGTATTTGAATAAAAGAAACCCATCCATCCACGAAATTAAACCTCCTCTGCTTCATGCACATCAGTTCCCTGTGGTAATCCTGTCAATGGTTGCATTACCCTCGCACTATACACTGGTGTAGCCTGTGAAACCTCCTTTTCATCATTGCTAGCCATGTAAGCAGTACTCACTTTCAAAATTGTAGTATCTGTGGATAACAGAAAGAAGGTTATATATAAACTTTACCCAAACACTCTTAATATTCTCCCAGCATTGATAATCCAAAACCATTAATTATTTTGGAAAATGTATTATTGGAAGATACAGAGCCAAACTAATTACTACTCCTGAGGAAGATTAATGAGAAGTGGGTTATAATTTGGCATTAAAACCCACTTATTCCAATTCTATACATGAATCTACCGGCCCATATTTATATTAGTATTCTATCTTACTTTACACAAATTTTCTAATAAAATTCAACATTTTTGACAATTAACAAAATTCAACCAAACTAACAACACTAAACACATTAAATCTCCACATTTTTCATGTACATTTGTCAAAAAACATCACCTGAAACCAACAACAACATGTCTATCAGCAACCATTGCTATCATACAGCCTATTTCATTACACAACAAACATAATTAACATTAACAGAAACTTAACAAAAAATTAACACAAACTGCCATTAATCTTAATTTAAACAACTAACTCTTTTGATTTTCCACAACTATCAATGTTTCTCAAACTTTACACTAAATATCAGTTTTTTACCCCCACA
Organism: Lathyrus tuberosus; assembly: GCA_022829125.1. Classification (NCBI taxonomy): domain Eukaryota; kingdom Viridiplantae; phylum Streptophyta; class Magnoliopsida; order Fabales; family Fabaceae; genus Lathyrus; species Lathyrus tuberosus. The sequence goes on along the minus strand of JALAZF010000124.1, from coordinate 4,087,951 downwards.
TTCAAACATCCAAATAAAAAAACTTAGATCAATCTGTTCACCTCAACTTCAACTGATATAAATGAACAACATACTGAATTTATATTTAAACATTTCCAATACATATTTAACATAATTCTGCGCAAAATTAATACACCATCATACATACTTAAACCTAAAACTATAAATACTTTTATCTTATTTATGATTTAATAACTTAACCCTCATTCGGTCCCCACCAGGCTTGCGAATGCTCAACCTAATTCTATCCCCATCCTTCAAATCTCTTTCCTTTGCATACTCATACCAACCATGGCCAATAAACTTCTCCACATGGTTCCCTCTATCACAAATATGGAGCTCACAATTGTAAATCTTTTTCATATCACACGCATACATCAAAACTCGATCGGATTCTAGCCCCACACACTCTTTAATCACGTGTTGTAGAATGTGCTGCACAATCACAACCAAAAAACCCTATAATCCCATATATATTCCTATATAAACTTTACAAAATAATATGTCTTCATTATAAACTTACCAGCACATTCTTTTTTGCAGTCATCCCACACCGTATATCCTTATACCATACAACAAACCTAACCATTACAACCAAATCAACACTGTTTAACAAACATGCAACCTCTAAAACCTTAATACACAACATAAAACATATGCTTTACCTTTTCGCCTCTGTCTGCAAACCACCACTTCTCAACAATTCCCCCTCCTTCGAACCTTTCCCCACCTCTCCCCCATCACTGCTTTTCCGATCCATTTGGTGTTCGTCTCGCTTTCTCCGGCCGCACAAGAATGCTTGAAACTTTTAGTTTTCCTTCTTTCCCCAAATGCTTTCCCCTGCTTCCAGTTACTATTGTAGAAAATCTCAATAAATTCTCATATCAAATATTATTATAAAATGTCAATTAATAATTCTCAATTTGTTTTTAAACATATTCATGGGTATTGATTCTACTTTTTTTAATATAATTTTTTTTTTATATTTACTCATATTTATTAATTGTATTTTTTTTGTCAAAATGGATATCATATTAATTTTTACTAAATAACAAATGAACTCATTTTTATTATATTTTTTGCCCTTAATTTTAAATATAAATAAATACATTCTAAGAACAAATATATTCTAAAAAAAACATATGTTATAAATATAAATACGCGTCACCGACGGGTAACCGTGCAAACGTACGAGTATCATACTAATATATAGTAAATCCGAAATTTAATAATTTTTATTAATTATATTTTGTTTTTATTTTAATTTTAAATGTAAACAAATACATTCTGCAAAAATACATTATGAGAACAAATACATTCTGAAAACAAATGCGCGTCACAGACGTGTACCCGTGCGAACGCACGGGTATCATACTAGTGAAACATAAAAATCTCATTCATGAATCGATTCATGAGGTGAATTGAATCACATATCCAAAAATAATATGTTAAATTGCAAAAAGCTCATTTGAATTTATTCAAAGGAAGTGATGAAATGTTTAGCAAGTGCACTAAATCTTCGTCAAGTAATAAATTAAAATTGTCTATCCACATGGATTGCTCAATTTCAACTCAACAATACCTAGGGATGGCAATTTGGCCCATCCCCAGTGAGTACCTACAAAATTACTCACAACGGATAGAATAAAAACCTGCAAAAATGAGTACGGGTACATGCTCAGATAATTACCCACTTAAATAAGCGGGGATGGGTGTGGGTATGAGCACCTTAGTACCCAGACCCGCACAATATATATTTATATATTTTAATTTATATTATTATATAAAAATAAATGTTTATAAAATTTATAAAAAAAAAACAATTTTAAACTACTACATATTTAATATAAGTGATCATTTATTTTATAATTCAACAATAAAAAATTTTAAAAACTTTTTAATATTTTTAAAAACTTAAAATATTATGATATTTTATACTTGATATATTTAATTTTATTAAAAATGCAGGTAACGGATACAGGTACGAGTATTTATATACCTATAGAATACGGTGACGGATGCTAATTTTGATACCCAAGCGGGTATAGACTCGGATACGAGGATTTTTTTCAACTACAGGTATAGGAACAGATACTATAGTACCGTATCCATACCTATCCATTGTCATCCTTAACAATACATGTACTAAAGGTGTTAATTTGTGGTGTTCTTGTAAAATTTTGTTTAACGAATAAAAAAATTAAATAGAGTAAATTTGACAAAAGGATAAAAATGATTATGCTTTTTCTAATAATTTATTTCGCACTATCTGGTTTTTGCATCTATTCCTAAAATTATTCCCCTAAAATCACAATGAATTGACAAAAAGAGTTATGACCAATTTCTTGACTCACAACCCTCTCTTTCAACATATAAATAGCATTCAATAAAAATTCAACTGAATGATACTACTAGAATTGCAATTTTAGCGAATAATACTCTATAATTACATGATTCAAATAATCCAAAACAAACTCATCTCAAAACCCTAATCAATAGAAATTTATCTACTCATAATATAATTATCCATAGCTAAAAAGTTTAAACAAAGATACATGAATTAGAAATGAAAAATGGTCTTAAATAGTGTAAAGTTTTCATTCCTTCCTTGCTAAAATCTTGCTTCTAACAAAATCCAATAAAAATTCTAAACCCCCTAAAATATATGCAATTTTTCCTTTTATAATAATGGGCTCAAACGCATCTAAATTGCGCCATGATCAAGGCAGGTCGTGCCAAAAATTTTCCAGAAGCTTGTCATAGATTTTAAATTTCATTTTCCACCGGTCGCAACTCAATCAGAGTTACGATGCTCTAGATATAGTTAAAATACTGCAAAAAAAAAAAACATGATATAAAATGTATAGAAAATAGAATTGCATTCTTCCTAAAAATTCAATGTGCTCCTTTTTCTTTTTGATAGTTTTTTGCTTTGTCTTAAAAATTGTCAAAATTCATATTCAAACCATGTAATTGATAAGTGTCAAAATCACTTAAAATACATAGGTGTCGCAGCGGAAAAAATCATTAAGATTAAGCTATTGATAATCTTGACTCGAAAATTAAGAGTCGCCACCAAACTTTATTGTTTCCAAAGGGAAAAGAGAAAATGTCGAACAAAACCCACAAAAAGAAAAAAGCTAAAAAAGAGAGATCTAGATACATGGGTTGGTTATGCAAGGGGAAGATATTAGCACCCCTCACATCCGTTGTACTCAACGGAAACCACTTGCAAATCTGTGTTTATATAAAGTTGGATTGTTTGTTGATTGATTTTAAATGAAACGATATTTTTTCATATTTGAGTGGAAAACTCAACTTACTATCCACAAGTATGAGGAAATGAGCATTTGCATCATCTTGATATGGAGAACTTTTACTTGGACTTTATCACAAGAACATCTCAACATTCAAGTGGAAAATGTCAGTCATTTCTCAGGATCTTGTAGAATTATAGTGGTTTGCATCACTACAAGAATATACTAATATCAAATCTTTTGAAAAGAAGGCTCTTAAAGAAAAGTGCACCAAGGCACAAAAATGAATTTGATGAGGTTTGTCTTTTTTAGAAGTTTTGAAAGGAGTTTAAATATGCTTAAGTGTTTTAGCATTTATTGAGAAAAGATTTTATTGATCACTTGACAAAGTCAAGGTTTATTAAGAAAAAGGTGTGAAGTTTGAAAACAAGAATTTTTTTAAATAGGAAGAAGTTTTGAAAATTTAAGAAGTGGGAAGGAGATGAAGAGACTATCCTAAAGCATAAAGTAAATGGTCTCATTGTCAGGTAGCCCAAGAGAAAACCTTTGTGTGTGCAAGTGTAATAACCACAAGATGGAGCAAGCATTTTACATTAGTCAAAACAAGCATTCATTTCCCTTTGAATTGAGCCACATGATGAACAAGCAACAGGAACAGATGAATATTGAAGAAAAGACAGATGGACAACCAAGGTCACCAAGCCATAAAGAATATACAAGCTTTGAATTGAGGATCAAAACTCTCAAATGAAGCACTATGTCTTAGATGGATCACAAGGTCTCAGATACCACTCAAAGCAAAGGGAAATACTAAGTCCTAATGTCCAAGGTCCAAAATACTCCTCAAGTAAAGGATAGTAACACAAAGTCCATGCGATCAAATTAATTATTTTTAGGGTTTTAGCCATTTTATGATGTTTTTTATACTTTTAAAATAAGAAAATAATAAAGAGCAAAAATAACTACTAGAATGTAAATGACAATGAATGTAAGACGATATAAAGTAATGGCATGAAAGTAAATGACATAAATGTAAAGATCATAAAATAAATGTTAGATGTTAGCATAATTAATATGTCAATTTTAGTGTTAATGAGAATTTAATCGAGTCGGGACAATTTAGCATTGTGTTAAGCAAACGTAAGTTGACTTATGTAAAAGTCACACCTATCTGAGGCCTATGTACTCAAACATGCTAAAGAAATGATACAAAATCATTTTCCTAAACAATGCAACACAATAGTTAAAACAAAAAGAAGAAGAGATGGAGAGGAAGAGAGATAAAACCATCATGTAGGGATCATCTAACAATAAACCAAAGCATCAAAGTAGATTCATGATAACTTGAAAATGTATCATATATTTCGACTCAACTCGCATGCTGTTTAGAGTCATTTTATCATGTTTTCGTAGTATTATGTCGGATTATGCTTTTGTTTCAGGTATTTTTAGAATAAGAAGCATTTGTGCAAGAAAACCAAGAAAAGAGCAAGGAAGTGAAGAAAAGTGCAGAATTTACAAGTTTCTGGTGTATGGCGTTTACCACCACCTCATGGTGTTCGCCATACACCTAAGCCAAGTCATCCACAACTTAAGACCATGGCGTTCGCCACGGACCTCATAGCGTTCGCCATGGACGCACAGTTCAGAAAAACGTGGAAACAGAATTGCTCAGTCTTCTCTACCCCTTCCTACTTTTTCTCAACATTTTCTACATGACCTCAAGGAAGTTTTCAGCAGTCTAGGACTATATAAGAGTATTTTTATTAGGATTTTGACATCCAAGTTCATACGCATAAGTTTAGTTTTTTAGTTTAAGCATAAATTACATTCCAAAGTGGTAATCTCTCGTATTGAGGGGTTGCCACACTATTACTTTTAGTTCTGATTTTTGTAAGCCTGGATCATAATCTTGTCGGCATTAGAATTTTCGTTTCGTCCATTGTACTTGAAGTATTCCCGCAATTTAATTCCAGTTCTTCAGGTTTTTACATTATTGCCTTATATTTCTACTTATTCACATTTTAAATTCAATTGCTATGTTTCTATTTATTTCAATTACCATGAATTATTTATTTATGTTCAAAATCATGTCCGGCTAAACCGTTTTGAGTCCGGTATTTGAGGACCGTCGTTCCGACGGGACTCGGTGATAAGTTGGTATTACACGTTTTCATAAATTATTCTTCTGACTTTAATTTTCAATTTTAATTCAAAAATTTTACACGAGAGTGAAAACAACTGAGGTTCTAGTCGATAGCGCAAGAGTGTGAGGCTTGAACTGGATAGTAAAAATTGGGCATTAATCATAAATACAGCGAGAACGCTTTAGGCATTAATTAGGACTTATTTAGTTTTCAAAAAATACTTCTTGATTCAAATGGGCGAGCGAGAGAAAAATCTCATGGTCTGGGAGTATAGCTTTAATCAATAGCATGAGAGTGTGAGATAAAGGTTTTTCAACTGGTATTTTCTACTTAGAGTAATTTAACGTCAAAACCAACATTAATGAATTACAGAGTCCCTGAGGTACAATGGGATCCATATTCCGGTCTCTCTTCTCTGATATTTTTCTTAAACTTTATTTTAGTTTTAGCTTTTATTTCCGTCCAAACCCAAGAACTCATTGGCCTTAGCTTTACATAGTATCAATAGATAGCAATAGATTGATTATTGGTCTCTGTGGGTTCGATATCTTTTAAAACTACGCAGTACAATATATACTTGCAGTTAGATAATCCGAAAGACTCATAAAGACGCGATCAATTCACCTAAGGGATAACCTATCTCTGATGCAAAGTTTCACAGATGATCAAATGATCATCCATCAACATGTTTGAACCAAAGAAGGTTCAATCAACTAAGGGATCATCAATAAATGATTTGAGATGTTGAAGACATGATCAACCAAACAATCATCAAGTACCAAAACACAAGTATCAAGAAAAAAAACAAAAAAAAATAACTAAAAAGTGATTTAATATGGAAATTAAATGAAAAATTCAAAAGAAGGATCAAAATGTAAAATAAATGATGGAGAAAATTATGAGAAACCCAAAATATTGCAAATAAAAGAATCTCAAAAGTTGGATGCAAAAATATTTGAAAATTTTCAAAAATAAAATTGAAAATGAAAATTAAATGAAAAATAAGAGAAAATATGAATTAAATGCAAAATGATTTTTAAAAAATATGAAGAAAAAAATATATGTGGTAGAAAATATTTTTATGAAATCATGAAAAAGAAATTGGAGTCAAAAAGCATTAAAAATGATTAAAATAACAATCAGAAAATAAAAATGAAATAAAAAACTATTTAAATGAAAAAGGATCTAACAGCTAGCTGCATGGCGCATCATGATTGGTCAGAATTTGAATTTGACACTAAAACACGTGTAACCAGCTCCGTCTTCAACCTTCAGCTTGATTTTACAAATCCATGAACTCGTGTTTTTAACCAGAATCAAGCATGGATTCAAGTGTGCAACACATCATCGTTCATGTCTCTCTACATCAGAGCAATTGATTTGCTTTGAGCAGAGAGAATTTGCGCAAAAACGTGAAAAATCCTAGTTCTTCAAAGTAAAATTAAATGACGAATTCAAAAGATAAATCCATGGTAAATGAGGGCTTTTAATCAGTAAATCAAGACAAACACGCTGGTAACTTATTTTCTCAGAAATGTTACGTGTAACTACATTTCTAGTTGAAGCTTCGAAGGTCAATAATGGTGGAAATGGAGAGCATGATCCAGGTAACTTCAAAGCATGACAATGGTACAGTTAGCTTTAGAAGGTGCTGGTGAGTGATTTTGGGCGAAGATTCGAAGCTAAAAGAGCATGAATCAAAGAAATGGTTTACTGGTTTTTTCAGGTATCGGGTTCAAATGGCTTTCAAAGCTTGAAAATGAAGACAAATCAATCTTCTATTTATAGGGAAAGTTTTGTTGAGCTCACGCATGTGAAATGGATATGAAATACGTGTGAAATAAGTTAAAAATTCTTGATTTGCAATCTGTGTGAGGGAAAGGGTGAAATGTGTGATTCAATCACGGAAATTGGTCGTTTAGCACTTGTTTGCACGCATTTTTGGTTATACAAAAATTTCACCCATGAGCAGGTGGTTCCAAATTGAGAATTTGCATGAAAATCATGACCTAAAACTAATCAAGGAATAGAGATCAAGGTGTCGTGTTTGGAGTTAGGCCAAATGAAATCCACTTGTGCATTTTTTAAAATTTTCTTTGTGCCAAATGATCTTCTCACTGTAAAGAAGTAAATGCGAAAAGAATCACATCAAAAGGATACTTGGATTTAAAATGGCATTGATCCAAAGTTGGGGTTGTGGCCTGAAATTTTAGGTCAGGCATTACGTCGACCAGCTCTTGGGCCTACTTTTGTGCACACATGGGAAGCTGAGAAAATCCCAAAATTGATGGACTTAGAGGTTGAATTAATGTTTGACCCTTGAAACAAAGTTGTAGAGGAGTTCAAATGTGACATTTGGCTCAAAGAAGATTCCAAGAATGTTGAGAAGTGAGAAAGTTATGGTGTTTGGACCAAGTGACATGCCATGCTTGATTTTAGGCCAACCAAACATGTGCCAACTTGATATTTCTTTTCATTTCTTCCTTCCAAAGGTCCATTGATAGACATTGGGATACCAAATAAGGAAAACTTGATTACCCCTTTGAATGATCTTGAATGATGGCTTCAAAATTGGATGAAGATGGCATGGAAATAAACAGATGAACCATACTTGGATCAACTTTGAAATCATACAACAAAATTGAACCTCTCTTGATCAAATGATGTTAAATGAAGCTTGCCATGAATGTGACCTAAGATTATAGATCATTCCTTGAATTGAAATCTCTTGTGAACCATTTTTTACTAAGACTTTGACTTTGAGAATCCAAACCCTAATTTAGAAACCAAGTTTAATCCATTGATTGCATGTTCTTACCTTGTATAATAAGAAAAGGAAAAAACGCATGTTTTTTGTATTTTAAATAGGGTTAGCAATGTTAACATATAAGCAAGCAAAGGGAACTTAAAGGTGCTTGGTGATCTCTCCCCAAAGGCAAACCCAAAGAGAGGGGGATACCATGCTTGTGATTTTAAGTGAAATGCCAATGATATTATTGGTGGAATCTTAGAGGTAAAACTTAGGGTATGACAGATGCCCATATTTAAGTTTCTCCTATCCAGAGATATGAAGATTGGAAATCTCCATATCAACGAGATTGAAGATACTTAAATACATAAGACGTGATTGATATTCTGGCCTATGCAGACAGCAAATGTCCTACCACATGTCAAGACATTGTGCTGCATAATCTTTTAAACTTGGAGGCGTAACTGCAGACTGATACCTTGAATATCATAACTGCACCATCACAGATGTCACGACATCTGATCCAACATATTCATCATGAACCCTAACAGAAACGTAAATCTACAGAATGATAAAGAACACAGTAATTGTTAACCCAGTTCAGTGCAACTCGCCTACATCTGGGGGATACCAATCCAGGAAGAAGACTTCACTATTGTGTAGACTATTACAAAGTTAAACTCCCACGTTTACAACTTTATCCCTAACATCTACCCCATGAACATCTTTACCAAAGTTAAACTCAAACGTTTAGAACCCTGATACGAGATACTCCACTCACTTCCCTCAACCACCAACTGTGATTTCTTCATCGTCCCTATCAATACAGAAATCTGTTAAGCATACTTGATAAACAAGCTAACTCAGATTTGCTTAAAAGCTTCATCCAAGAACAATACACAATCTAATACCTCAAGGCTTATGGATCTGTGTGACACCTATGGCTACCGCAGTGTATCAACTGATACAAATGGTGACTTACAAGAGGAACCTACGACTCTCAAACCTAAAACCTACTTTACAAAATAGGATTCCTAAGTCTATGTCATCGTCCCCTCTCTATCTGTCTAGGTCTTGGTCTTCTTTTACAGTCTTCTGCTGAGTTGGGCTTTGTATCTTTCTTCCTTGATTCATCATTAGTCATGCCTTGAATCATGGAACAGATTTAAACAAAACCTGATATGACAGTCATGATGTCGAGTTTTCATGTTGTGACATTTCACTCGGCATCTTTAGTCTGGGTCTGAATCCTTCATGTTGGAACATCTTTCCCAACATTATGTTTTACCAAAATTTAGTCAAACCCTTGGAGCCATCAATATCCCTCTTTTGACCATATTTGGCTAAAACATCCTTTCAACTTGATGATGCATGCAGTGGAAAAATACTTGAAGCAAGTGGTGAGGAAAAGGGAGAAGATAATTTGGAGTTACCCTCTTCATTTCCTTGTGATACCTGGAACATAGTGAATGTAACTCAGGTCACAGAACACAACTTGCTTTCTAACTCTGGTCACAAAACATAACTTCCCAAGATGTTATAACAAAAAACGTTGGAACATCTTTGGAACATTTTGCATATACCAGCAGCACAGACCATACACCTCTCAGCAATAAGCTATTCTACCCCTTTTTAGCCAAAAGATGGAAAAAGTGGCCCATGCATACCCAAACCAAAATTATGCTTACCTATATCCGAACATAAATCACTTTCCCTCAACTTAAGACGAGTGTTTCCACCACTTCTTAAAAAGAAGGCTATGTAGATAGAGCCAGAAGACCAGTTAAAGATTCCATCGTTTCTGACTTGTCCTCGAAACTACTTTTGAACCTTGTCTTGATACCTAACCTGATATTTTCAGGCTTATGGTCCCCAAAGATAGGACTTTCTTAGCAGACTCGATTACAATCATAATTCTTTCATTAGCACAGAACTAATTTCTTCCTGTCAGCACCCAATAGATTCCTGTATTGTATAAACTCTTCACAGTTTTTCGTGACTACAATCTGCAGAGAAAAATAAATTCTCCCAGACTCATCAATGATTCTTAAGCATCCAATAAGAACCATTCAAGTATGCATTGCCAAGTTTCCCACAACTTGCAACAATACTCTAATGTCAAGACATCCTCCTTGACATCTCAGTTTGCTTAACGCACAAATGCAAACTGGAATTTTCAACAATAATGCCAAGCCAGCTTGACATCTCAGTTTGCTTGACGCACAAATGCCAACTGGAACTTCATCTCAGATCAAGAGGCCTCTCCCCCTGACTAAGGTAACTGGTGCTCCTCCACTGAACACCCAAGCTAATGACTAGAAAACATAAGACGCATCTTCATGTCTTTAAGAGCGCACCCTCTGTTCAACACACCTGCTGAACGCAACCATTAACTCATTATTGTTCCCTCTGACAAGAAACAGTAATTACTCACACATGATCAAAGTCATGTATCCCATGAGTACGTGCATACCAACCATAACAAACTCTTGGTTTGAGATCAAAGTCCCATTGATCCCCTCACCCTGCAACCATCTACACACCACACGAACTCCTCTTGAATTCTCATGTATAGACCTCCAGCTGCTTGAGGCACAAACCAATTGAATCAGAATGCTTCACATTCCTCAAAGAGACGCACAAGGCCTCTTAGTTTGTTATAACAATGTCAGCTATCATATGCATGCTCCAGAACTTCACAGCTGCTAAACTGATCCACTACTAGCATGACTTGCTCCAAGGGCTCCAATTTCGTATGCAAGATTTTCCACTGACCTTACCCAGCCAGCAATAGAGATAAACCCTGCAGTCCAAGACAGTCATTCCTATCATTCTCCTATATGATAACCTGGAATACTTCTGATTTATGGTAAATCTCCACTTCTGAACTCATTCAGGAAACAGACTTCCATGTAATCACCTCATGATTCACTTCAGTCTTCACAAATACTTACATCCTCCTTCCAAGGGACCCTTCTACTCCATCATTCTCCCGGATGATCATGTAGATACTTCTTGAACACGATGCAAGTAACCAGTTCATCACAGAACCTGAAATCCTTCACCAAGGATAACTAACCCAAAGATGTTCTAACATCAGTTAGGACATCTTCCACACATCACATACACCACACACCATGGTTCTTGATATGTTCCACTACTGGACTTACTATCAGCATAGTAATCCACACTGAAGATCTTCACACAACACTGACCCACCAACTTGAACAAAGAAGTCTTCAGGAACCCAGAGAGAAATAAACTCTCAACCACCAAGAATGCATGCTTCCATTCTCAACCCAGAACTTCTTCCACAAGCTCCCAGAGAACCAGAACCTTCAAACAAATTCAACTAACTACTCTTGTACAAAAGAGCAATCAGTTTCGAGCATCCTGCTTGAACGCACATTGTGAAACCAATCAAATGCCACTTTTTGATTGACCTCACTCATCTTCAGAACTCCCACAAGATACCCTGATCTACTAATGAAACCAGATCTTCAAGTCACACGAACTACTTGCCCTATAGCAAGACATCTTGGATCCACCAAGCCTCTTAGTCATGTAACATCTTCTCATCCACAACTCCCACAAACTGCATGAGATAGACATTTTTGAAGAATCCATCACTCCCATTCTCCTGTAGATCACCTTATCTTAAGTTCATGTGCCACATCACCAGCTGAGACTTCTAATGTTAAGCTAGATGTCAAAACATTATGACATCCAACTGTTGAATTCAGCTCTTCCTTCTGCCACTTAGAAGAACCTCCTCCCTTTGCAGAAACAGATTTCCATGCTCTCACAGACTCTATTCAATAACTAAGTTTTGAGTAAACAACCTCCATTCTGCTTTGAAACTCCAAAGACTTCAAACCTGCCACATCTGAATCTTAAGAAAATAAGTAGTCCAAGACTACCCCATAGCAATTCCAAAGAATGCCATTTTCCTTAGTAGAGCCGTCAGTAGAAAGCCAGAGATAACTGCCACTTATCTCCAACCTTCACAACCATAGCAAACACTATGCTCCAAAGCACCTGGATCAGAAATAAACTGACCCAAGCTGTAACCATCAAGATTATTATGTCTTCATAGTCTTCCGTCTCCATCTTCAACATCATCACCATCTGGACAAGTCATTCACAATACTTTCCAGGAAACAGACGCTAAGCCAATAATCCCAGGTCAACACCTAGGAGACTTTTGAGCGAATGCAGAACCCCTCCCATGATTCTCCAAACCTCTGATGAAAAGATGTTAGAACATCTGATAGAACATCCTCAATCTTGACTTTCAAGGATAATCAATTAAATACTTGTGGATTCCACAAATAGCAATTGATCTTAAATCCTTGTACAATAACCCTTCTTCACTGTTGTAGCTGAGCTCCACCAGATCATGTCATGAACACTTATAAAGTATTCAATCCTTTTTGCAAGTATCCTTTTCAAAGAACAATGTTGAGATACCAAGGCTGCCACCCTTGACTCAAGTAACTAAGACTTTCTCTGAACAAGTCTTATTTACCTCAACAACTCTTCAATCAGATTGGATCCACTCTTAGGGTCAAGAGAGATGAATCCTTCCTTGCTGTTTTTGGATGGTGAAAATAAATCACCTCCACGGTCTTCACTTTGTGTCTCAAGGAAACACCTTCTAGTCAGAAGAGTAACTAGAAGACTCCAGATACACGACATAGATGTCTTTACGAGTGGACTTGAGAGAATTCTCAAGTATCTTTGACAACCTAGCCGTCCAAACATTTATCAAACTCCTAGAGCAAAACCCTGATAAATGATAACGCGAAATTATATCGTTAAATCGACTCGACTTACATGAATTTTACTTATGATTTCTCTATTTTAATTAATTTTATTTACTAATTTATATGTGGATTTTATGTTTGTAGACCATTTTGGACTTAATTGAAAAAGAAGGAAATGAGGAAGAAAATTAGAGAAAAAAAATAATAATGGAAAAAAAAAAAGAAAAGAAGAAAAAGGAAAAAAATAAAGGGTGGGCCCACCACACACTTAAGGTGGCGCCTGCCATACACTTAAGGTGTGGCGCCCACCACACTTAGATGAAGAAGATGTGTGGCGCCTGCCACACATAATGGGGAGTAGGATGTGGCGGTTGCCACATGTATCTCACGAACATTGTGGTGACTGCCACAAAGCCCTACCTATTATTTTGCCGGGTCTTCCTCCATGCAGAGAAACTCGCCCACGACTCTCCTATTTTCTTGGTCCAAAACCGTCAACAACCTGAGGGATTTTAGGAGAACGGGGTCGTCAATATAAAGGGGAGCAGTTGCATTTTCCAGGCTCTCTCTTCGCTTCCTTTACTTTTGCCCAGAATTTTATTGTCTAAGTTTTTAAGCATTTTCGTTTTCTTTCACCATGTAAAAGTAATAGTTCTCCACATCGGGGGACTATTACCAATATAATTTTAGGATTTATTTTTGTCAGTCGATTTTTGTACTTTGATTTGAAGCCTTCAGGTGTGTTATAATTCAGCATCTATTTAATTTCAGGTTCCCTTTATCGTCTATTTTACTGTTATTGCTTTCTTATTTTATTCGCTAGATCATGTTTAGCATTAAGTTTATTTATCGTAACTACGTGTTTGTTTTCCTATTTATGTCTTTCTAAATATTCTCGAGTCCGGCGTCTTAGGACCGTCGTTACCTACGGGACTCGGTAGAAAATAATAGGTGCGAACTTATGATTAAAATTATGTTTTGGTTTTAATTTCCAAGTCTAATTTAAATAGCTTTGTCACGAGAGTGAGAGGTTATTTAACACGATTTTGTCACGAGAGTGAGAAATTAATTAAGGTTAGAGCCGGCACTGCGAGAGCGTGGGGGTCGAATCGGATAGTGGAAATTAGACAACACATCTAAATACAGTGAGAGCGCTTTAGATACGTTTAGGATATTATTGGCTTTCAAAATATATTTCCTAGTTACCGGGCGAGCGAGAGCAAAATCTTGGGATTAGGGAATATGACTTTAGTTAATACCGCAAGAGCGTGAGGCAGAGTTTTTAAGTCGGTATATTCTACGAAACTAAGTTATATTTGTAATTAGTGTAACACCCCAATTCCCTTTGCGGATAAATAATACATAAATAAATCAGAGTAAATAAAAATTTATTCTTAGACAGAAACAAGGATGCCACATTTAAAGAAAGAAAACATAATCCCTGCTCATAAATTTGATGCATAACACAAAATGGAATAAACCTAAAAGGGGAAACTTTTTCCAACAAAAGGAAAGTTCAATTATGGAATAAAGCGGAAAGATCCATAACTGACTTGTTTTACAAATTAAATTGTTTTATAACATCAGAATATTCATACAAAGGTAATATAAAATAGATCCAACAAATGTATACATATATGACAAAAGCGTTCCCTGACTCCTGTGTTACGTATCAGAGCAGACAGACCGACAAAAGGGTGGAGAACTAATCTTCATAAAAGCCTCCAAGATACTAATCTGCAATTGCCTCATAGAGCAACAAACCACGGCAGAAGGGTGAGAAATAACAACTAAGTCAAGATTGCATAATAATATGCAGACACATATAAATTCACATACATAATTATTCTCACCACAAGCATCACATATTAATACATATAGCATGCCACAGATACATAACATATTTCTAATAACCAACAACATAGCATATATCAATTATACCAACATAATCACATATTCGCACATAAGGCATACCAAAGTTATAACACATGGAAACACACCACCACATCACGTATATTCATATATAGCACATCAACGATAATCCAAACAATCATTGTAATGTATAACGTCTCCACAAAATATGGCATATGCCAATTCATAAAACATATCATTCATACATTTATCACAAATGCATATCAAATCACCAATGCTATCACGAGCTCAACACATAATCAATCAATTCATGATTTATGCAAATGCACAGAGACCGACACAATGACTCTATGCAATGCAATGCTGTACCAATCCATCCATCATTCTCATCATCATTAATTCACTCAGGAATTATTGGAATCATCGCTTGTTACTTAGTGTAACTCCCCGTCGGGCAAACGATGTTCCCCGTCGCTTTAGGTCCTCTTTGTATAAGGCTCGCGACGTTATGGATCGCTTTAGGTCCTCTTTGTATAAGGCTCACGATCCGATCGCTTTAGGTCCTCTTTGTATAAGGCTCACGATCATCTATAACGTTGCTTTAGGTCCTCTTTGTATAAGGCTCACGACCGTTATAGCAGATTCCCTCTGGAATCGTTTCGTCGCTCACACCCCACAAGGGCACACGACATCACAAGATGCATATCATGATTCTTGGAATACAATGACTCATGTGAACCATCTCCACATCAATAATCATGCATTGCAATCGAACCCAAAACAATGTATTCCATCATAACCCACAAACCACAACAATTAGCATTTTAGCATATACACTCATATCAATTCACATCAAGAATTACTCGCCATCAATCACAACAATCCTACAATCATACAATGATACTCACAACACTAGGATTCACGCCACGAAGGCTACCCACAACAACATACATTAATACCATACATTTGCATTTCAATTCAACCATGTATCCTTCCATTAGGCCATAAACAACCATGACAAATTATCACATGCTTCAACATCATATAAACCACATAAAAGCTCCACGTTATATAACAATAGCACAACACACGGTAAAACACCAACCACACGCATTTAACGCGATAAAAACCCGAAAACCCAACACTTTTACAAAAACACGACTTAAATAATTCATGTACTTCCCTCCAAACCTTTTTTAGTAGAAAGAATATTTCATTAGCTTTCCAACGCTTTGAACGGGGGTCAAAACGGACTTACGGTTCAAAAGTTATGAATTTTTGAAGTTTCGAAAATTTTTCATTTTTGCCCAGACCGCGCTAAGCGCGCAGACCCGTGCTAAGCGCGATACCTGCAGAGATTCAGCAGAATTTGGCCTTAAAAACACCATCGAAAGACTTCCGGAGATTCGTTTTTGATTTCGTAAAAAGCTGCGATCTCAGAATTCAACGTACTACAATATTTTCACCATTAAAAAGCCATCCAACACATTGTCCATTTTTGAAATATTTTGAAACATAATTTTATCAATTTAACCCAATTCCAAACTCGATCAAAACCACTCGAAAACACAGAAACAACCATTCCCGATTAATTCCTATCCTCACCCGACTATACTACACAACTTGTTCCGCACCCCAACCGTGAAAACATCGATTTCTCACTATTTTATCATTATTACCCTAACTCTCACAAACTATATAAATCAATCCAAAACTCCCTAAATCATACCAACGAGTATTCCCGATTAAACCCCAAACCTTACTCGACTATTCTACACGATCTATTCCAAATTCTAACCGTTAAAACATCGATTCTGTCGAAATGATCACAATTCCAATCAAGTGGAAAATATATATTTTTCAACCAAACATTCAAACAAATATATACATATACATATACAAGCAAGATATAATTGAAACTTCTCACCCTTACCCAATTAATCGCGCTTGAAACGGAGTATTGGAGATTTCCTCATCTCCTCTCTTTCTCTCCTCTTCTCTCCCTTCCTCTTCCTTTCTTTCGTTTCTCTTTCTTTTCTCTCTTTTCCTCTCAAATCTCTATTTATAAAAATATCTAAGTTTTCTAAAATATCTAACCCCTCAAAATGACAATTTTACCCCCTAACTCAAATATCTCGCAAACACTCTCAAAACGCGATAAAACATAATAACGATGAAAAAAATAATATATTGTCAAATAAAAGTCAAGAATAAAATAATATAAAAACAAAAATAATTAAATCGACTCAATTAAATAAATCGGACAAACCGGGGCGTTACAATTCTCCCCCACTTAGACATTTTTGTCCTCAAAAATATAGCTGAGACGAACAACCCCGGATACGACTCCCGCATCCGACTAACCAACTATCATGCCAAAAAAAAGGCACAACACGAAGAACACAAACTGACAAACCACCTTGCTAACAGCAGCTACAACAACGACACGACAACGACGACAACCACAACGACAAAATGCAAAGCCCATACAATGCACTTGACGACTAACTCACGACTCAAGAAAAACCATGTTACCAACACCCAGGTAACACTCCCCTAATCTCCCACATAGGAATTAGCCACACGCACTCGAACCAGTACCATGGAAATGAGGCAACAACAATGACAAGAACCTAAAGTCCCACGACACAACAACGTCTCAACAACATCAACAAAACCAGAATACCAAACATAATATCAATACAACAACGTTGTGATTTACCCATCAAACATGTAACTAATACATCCATTTACATATTAGTACATGATTAATATTGAAACCTTCCACCTATCACTTCCATTATAGAACATCCCACGGTCTCATCATTCCTACATGTTTTCAATGTCCAGCCTATGAACTCTTACAAGTCACACACTTGTATACGAAATATGCCACATCACGCTTTCGATGCGCACTCTGATTACCCGCAACAATCAAATCTACCAATTCTATATCCAACTTCTGACTCTCTCTAATATTTACCAGAAAAAGCATAGTTCATCTCTAATAGACCCAACCTTACACTCCACTGAGTTATTTCACACACCAGACATAAGTCTCTGAACTGCTCAAATAATTATAACTCCCTGACCATCAAAGCAGACATGTATAAAAACTTTTGACTTAACTCATCAGGCACGACACTAACTTTACCAATAGGATAATTCCAGCTAAAGTCATAACTCATCAGGAATTCCAACCATCCTTGTTGTCTCATACTCTATTATTTCTGACCAAACAGGTACGCAATATTCTTGTGATTACTAAACACTTCGAACCTAGAACCATAAAGATAATACCTCCAAATTTTCCAACACAATACAACCGCAACCAATTCCAAATCCTGAATAGTATAGATCTTTTTATGAATCCTCAATTGTCGTAAAGCATAAGCTACAACTTTACTCTCTTGTATTAACACACTAACTAAACTTATCAAAGACACATCACAATACCTCCCAAACGGTTTGTTAGGATCACACAGAATCGAAACTGGAGCCGTAGACAACTTCTACTTCAGCTCTCTGAAACTTTCCTTACAACAAACATCCCAAACAAACGAATTACCTTTTGCAAGTCAATGGAAGTAACGAAAATGCTAACTTAGAAAAGCCTTCCATAACCTCAGGTATTAAACCAACTAAAGTCCAAAAAGATTCTAATCTCCTTAACCAACTTCGGAGCCTCTCATTGTAGAACTGCATCTACTTCTGATGGATCCATAACCATACTCTCATTTGACATAACATATCCAAGAAAACTAACCTTTTTCAACCAAAATTGTCACTCGAATAACTTAGTATAAAACTTCGTCTCTTTTCAACACTATTAATTCAATTCTCAAACACTCTACCTGTTCTTCCTCTGAGTTTATAACAGATCTGAATATCCTCAATCAAGACCACTACAAACTTATCAAAATTCACGACACAATCAAATCGGCCACTGGTATCAAAACTATTTTTATAAGAAAGAACATCTCCTTAGCTTTTCAACGGTACTAAGAACGTCTCGATTCGAGCCACGGATCAAAAGTTATGGATTTTAGAAAAAAAACAAGTTTTATTTTTGCCCCAGGTCGCGCTAAGCGGGCTCCACCCCACGCTGAGCGCGCTCCTCACTGCCTGGAAAGGTTGCAAATTCTCCAGACCGCACTAAGCGGGCGACTGCGCGCTAAGCGCGCACTGCGATTTTCAGAAAAATAACCCTTCGACAGCCCTTCCCCAAAATCACCATTTCCATCTTAAATCAGTTCCAAACAATTGTAATTTCAATCAAAATCAACCAAACCATTCCATTCATTTATTCTTGAAAGTGGACACTTATTCTCAATCGTTACCTTATTCAACTGTCAGTAATCCATACACAATTTCTTCTCTTGACCGTCCAATTCCACAAATTCCAACATGCATCAACAACCAACCAAAAAGAACTCTTAATATCAATATTACATCCACACATAAGGGTTTTCTCAAGATTTCCATTAATGCTCTTAAATTCCAAAGACTCCAAACCTCACCAGAACTCTAAGTTTTGCTTTCCATAGTCTCAATACCATTATACACATCATACTTGTTATTACGTTCAATCATCCATCCTTTTTGTTACTAACAATACTGGAGCTCTCCAAGACGACACACTTGGCCTCATAATTCTCCTTTCCAGTAAATCTTCCAACTGCTCTATCAGTCCGGGTACTTCTAATGCTAACATCTAATATTCCATCCGAAAATACATCTAAAAATCACGCACAACTGGCAGCCCATCACTGTGGCCTTTCTGCCAATTTCTAAAAAACTATCATCACGAACATAACAAACATCTTAGTCTCTTCTCCTAAGAGTTTTTCTACTCACTTAGCAGATATAAACCTCAACTATTCGCCTTCGTCTAATTTAAGTTCACTCTCTACTCTCTGAGAAGCAGCCATTAATAATACCCAATCATTCTCCCTCAGAGACATTCCAACTTGACCAACATACACAAACCTCGAATCCACCTCACCTTTGTCATACCCCAAATTTTGACCACTAAGATTTCCAATCATTGTGCAAATCATCATCACAATATGGGTGAACCATCATGCCTCATCAAATGCCTCAAGGGTTGTTGAGCATTTACTACAATCAGAATTAGGGTTTTAAGCCCTCTCAGAGCTTTAGACAAAGGATCAATCAAGGAATGACATGATCTTCAACTTATCTAAACCTCTCAAACATCGACAATGGATTAAGAGGACTCCCACTTCAAGGATTAAACACTAGGCTGCTCCCTTCTAAGTGGATCAAGTCTCAAGATCGACAGTGTCACCAAATTAGGGTTTTGATCGACCAGGGCCTCCAGATGGAAATTTTTCATCTGGGCACAAGCCAAAGATCCAAAACATAACCTAATATACTCCATGGGACCTCATGGACCCAATCATCAAGTCAATTTTGCCTCAGGGGATGCATTCACTAAAAATCAAGAATTAGGGTTTCTTGACCTAATTCACCCCTAAGTTGACTTTTGGGATAAATCATGAACCAAGACCTCAAGACATGATTTTAGGGTTTCTAATATACCATATTGATCCATTTGGAACAATGGATTGATCCAAGAAGCTTGAGCAACAAGTTTCAATTTCATCTGAACCACAGTTAGGATTTTGCGAGAAAAGTCAACTGCAACTTTGACTTTTGACCAGGACAGGCTCCCAAACCCTAAGAAATGATTCAATATACCCTATGACACCCATGGAATATGTCCATCAAGTTTGATTTAGGTCAAGGACATGATTTCCTAAAGAATTGCACAGTTTGAAATTCATCTGATAAAAAGTCAACTGTGCACAAAAGTCAACTTTGACTTTTTGAGATTTTTCACCAAAATGGATTTTTAACCCTAAAATGATGTTAATGTATGATTTGAATCATCATTCACCAAGAAAAATCAAAGAAAGTGGGATAACTTGTAAAAGGGGTAACCATAAAACTTAGAAAAATTTCTAAGTTATGGAAAAAGTGACACTAATGTGCCAACTTTGGAGGACCATAACTCCTAAACCACAAGGCCATTGTTCCCCATTCAAAGCTTGATTTGTAGATCACATTGCCCTATACAAAAACTTCATACTAACTTATGTCCAAATTCCACATGGATTTTGAGTTATGGAGTGATCAAAATCAAGAAAAGTCACTTTGCTCCAACACTTAGTGAAAATTTCACTAAGTCAGATTTTACCTTACTTTTTGCCAAATGTAGGGGGATTTTTCACTTGGATTCAAAGGAGATCAAAACCAAACATGTTCAAACAGTTGTTGTATCATGTAAGGGCTTTCCAAAATGGCCAAGAACATTACCAAATTCAATTTGAGCCATGAGATATGACATTGGCAAGTTGCCTTGTTGAAATCTGCCAAGGCAAGGCAGATTTTGCACTTTTGGTCGATTTGCCAAAATCAGCCAAATCCAAATGCTCCTATCCACTTGGACACCTCAGAGGATTGAATCTAAAGGGGACAATCACTGAGCCAAGCCTCCAAAGTCTTTGGAACAAGAAATAGCATGTTGAACCTAGAATTGCCAAAATATGGACAAGACTTCAATTTTGGAATGGAGTATTCAATGGAAGCATCAAGGTGGCATGGACTGAGCCATTCTCAACTGAATTAAGTCAAGACTTATCCAAGACCAAGGGAACCACAGCTCTGTGCCCTAACCTCTAGTCAATGGCTAGAGGAGACTTGGATTCTCATTAGACAACATTGGCCAAACCTCTGCTGCAGTTGCCATTCACTGTGGATCCCAAAACAAACTTGCTCTACTATAAATAGAGCTCAATTTTGATCAGTTTGAGTACACCAAAGCCATCTAACAGATGCTTTCCTCAAAATCTCTTCTTTCACTCCAATTTTGCCTTCTAAGGCAAATCACTATCGGGTTTTGAGTTTGAGAGCTTTTCCAATCAAACCAATCACACACACACACCTCACATACATTATATAGAAGTGATCCAAACACTCACATAACATCTGGAACACAGATTTCACAAAATCACCAGCCAATTGCTCAAGTTCTTGACAGTTTTGCAGTTGAGGTACCATCTTCAACTCCAAACCATTTCAATCCATTCCAAGCATTCATACACACTCCATGACACCTAGGGAAGCTATCCAGATCATTGGAACCTAGCTGTAACACCTCCAACACAAATCACGATCACTAGCTGCAAATGGTAAGCATGAGCTCTTCTAACTCTATGATCCATGCAATTTTTACTGCACAATAATTTGGCCATATGTTCATAATCATGCATGGAATGTTTCCCCTTAATTAATTGCATTGTTTGAATCGTGTATCAAAATCCTAGCCTTCATGCAGAAATTAAGGTTCTTGAGGATTTTTCGTGATTTCTTGTTCTATGCTTAATTTAAATGAAATTAATTGTCATAGACATGATCGTGAGGTTGAAACGAGTTGATTGGTATGTGGATTGCATGATATAATCAAGTATTCAGTGAGATTGGAGAGAAAATACAAATCTGGGCAAACCCAGAACATGCGCGTGTTCTTGGTGTGTTCTTGGCGCCATTTTTTGAAAATTCAAATATTTGAATTTTGTGATTTTGTTTAATTGATTCAAAAATTAATTTCTCTATGAGTTTTAATGATTTTGAGTTGATTCTTTTTTTAATAATTCACAAAAATGTTAAAATATTTTATTTTCCCAAAAAATACCAAAAATATTATTTATTTTGTATAATTGATATTTTTATAAAGAATTAATGTTTTAATTGTTTTTAACATTTAAAATATTTTTTTCCACCTTGATTTTGCAACTTTTAATGCTTTCTAATTATTTTGTAGGTAAATAATTAATTTTTGAAGCATTAATCCAAGATCACAATTTGTTTTTCATATGTTAAACAATTTTGATCCTTTGAATTGAATTTTTTATTCAATTAAATACATTTTGAAAACAAATTAGGGTTTTTAGATTAATTCAACCCTCATAAATCATTTTCAAAACACTTTTGGGCCTCTAATAGAGTGTAAGACCCAACCCTTTGTAAATACAACCTATTTTGGGCCTCACTTATGGTATAAGTCCCGTTGTATTTCAAAAAGTTCGACGCGATCATCATCCGTTGAAAAATAACTTGGGCCTAGCTTGAGTAGTAAGACCCATTTCTTTTCTTTAAAAACTCTTTTGGGCCTCTAATAGAGTGTAAGACCTAACCCCCTTTTAACCAAAACAATTTTGGGCCTCACTTATTGTATAAGTCCCTCTGCGTTAAAAGAAAACCTCGGCACGATCGCCATTTTTAACGAAAAGTCATCTGGGCCTACCCTCGTGTTATAAGCCCCACTCTTTTTCTTTAAAACTTTTTGGGCCTCTTGAGAGAGTGTAAGACCCATCCCTTTGTACAGAAAACTTTTTTGGGTCTCCGTCACTTGTATAAGTCCCTCTGTACAAATTCAAACAGTGTGCTCACTGATAAAACCCTGGGCCTCTCCTTGAGCTGTAAGCCCCAAATCTTTCTTTTTCAAAGCACTTTCTCCTTTGATTTTGAATATACTGTTATTTTCAATCTTTCTTTGTTGAACAACTAACCAAACAGCGTGGAAGCTCTACAATCGAGTAAGTGTTTATACGCTTTCATTTACCTCTTTCATATACATATAACTATATTGTGGGGTTGTTTCGTTGTAAGTCTTCTTTCATAAACACATATCAACTGTGTAATAATAGTATAGATATTTCGAGTTTCCCCGGCAACTACGTCTAGAACTAGGTGACGCCGCTTCATTTATTCGTAGAAATAGACAACTAGATCACCAATAGGATCACCAGATACAGTCTTCTCTTCGGCTGTCCTCATTAGGAATTGTCAAGAAACTCTACTCCCAGAGATGAATGTATTCTCCGTGAATGGAATCTTTGAGTTTCTTCCAAATTCTCGAACTTTCCTGACTTGATCTATTCCTTGTGAATAGCTTGCCTTGAATTTCTCGGGGTTTGGGGACCCACGGGCTTCTTAAAAGCATCGGCCTCCTCTTGGGCATCGTACAAGGACCCACAGGCTTCCTAAAAGTAACTCCGCCTCCTCATGGGCTTAGTACAAGGACCCGCCGGCTTCTTAGAAGTATTCGCAACCTCCTCTTAGGCTTCGTATAATGATCTCTTCCTCCGGGAATGATATCATCCTCTTGGGCTTCGTACAAATTATCCTGACGACCTCCTAGAGGTATAGGAACAGAACTTAGTCATCTTCATAAAATAATACTTTCCAAGAGTCTACTACTGTTTCTTAAAGCATAGTACAAAAGATGAAACTCTAGACTTGGACAGTCTAATATCCTTGAGTCTCAAAGACATTCTCAAGTGACCCCTTCGTTAAATAGGAAGGAAACCCGTAGACTCGGACAGTCTCTATACCCTTCGGATTTCCCACTTCCTCAAAGAAAAGGAAATATCCCTGGTCCTTAAATCAAATCCCTGAGTACAGTGTCACTCATATAAGAACTGATTTTCTCTTTAAAATCAGTATACTGGATCTGTCACTTAACTGAAACAGTTACCATAGCCTCCTCTTAGGCTTTGTATAATGATTCTTCTTCAGTGAAGTTAGCCTCTCTCTTGGGCTTTGTACAATGATTATCCCCAGCGGAGTCAAACAACGTTTAGCCTCTCTCTCGGGCTTTGTACGAGACACATAAGAGACTCCCTCGTTGAGTCAATCACCTTTCCGCCTCCATCTCAGGCTTTATACGAGATACAAAAAGGTTCTTATTGAGCCAAACAAATTTCAGCCTCCATCTCGGGCTTTGTACGAGATACAAAAACACTCTCTTATTGAGTATAAAAGATCCTCTTGTAGGATCAACCCCTTTTAGCCTCTCTCTCGGGCTTTGTACGAGACACAAAAACACCCTCTTGTTGAGCCAACAGCCTCCTCTTAGGCTTTGTATAAGAAAACCACTGGTTGATCCAATAAACCTTTTAGCATCAAAACTGTGCCTCGTTCACAGTACACAAACATCAACAACTCTTTCCCCTTCATCTAATCGCTGTAAGCGGCAAGCCTCTGGATCATCTACATCCATGCCACTGTCCCTCTTTTAGCATGAGAAATTCCTAAGGAAAGATAGCATTGCTCTACACTGAGTTAAAGTCTTCTCCGTCAGGGTAAAATCCCCTATAAAGGAAATTATGGCATTGTCAGATTCACACATCCCGGTTAAAGTAATTCTCCTTTATAAATAGTTGTGACATACAACCCCTTCTTTAGAGATGACAAATTCTCTCTAAAGTCAATACCCTTTTAGCTTCACATCTTGGGCTTTGAACAAGATACAAATAGACTCTTCAGCTTCACATCTTGGGCTTTGATCAAGATACAAACCGCCTTTCGCTTCACGTCTTTGACTTTGAACAAGACACCAAAACAACCAATTTTCTCCCATAGAATAGGAGGAACTACGAACGCTCTAATTTCCCTGTTTCGGTAAACGGGAATACGTAGGCATAAGATTGAAAGAAAAATCTTAGCGAGCACACTAAACAAAAACCTAAAATCCCATACTCTCACAAAAAGCATCAGTCCTGACATCCTAATCCTTGTTCCCCGCCAGAAACCTGTCATTCTGTCAAAATAACACAAGAAAGGCCCCACCACATTGATCGCATCTATAACCTAACAAACCGCTGTTTAAACTCAGTATGCAAGTAGGGTTAATTGGAGACATCTATTTCCCTTCCTTCATCAGCTTTAATAGGATTAAAAATGAATTGACCTGTAGTAAACCCAAAGAGCGACAGCGCTTAAGAACCGTGTCCAAAATCGCTCGCTACAACCTTCAGATATAAAAATCTTCATCGACTCAAAAAAAAAATAATCTGTAATCATTTTCTTAATTCCAAACAATTCATTGCACACACTATCAAAGCCAGAAATACACGTATATTCCATCCAACATAATTTCGTCTACTATCAACAAGAGATTAAGGGTGACCAGTTCCTCAATTTGTCAATAGACAGCCGACAATCATGATGGGGCATAAACCGTCTTTACCAAACTATAATAGCATTTCTTGCATCTTGTGCACAAAACTACCTAAGGCACAAATCCTTAGTCGACATAAACCTTACCTCCGCATTCCCTCCGGAACCGGGAACAACACTGTCCAAACAACACTTACAATCTTGCAATCTACAACACACTGAGCCAACGCTCCACACCTGAAGCAACTTGGAGAAGCACCCACTTCTCCCCCACTTATCTCATTCTCACACCTGAAGATAACGGATTAGAAAACCAAAAAGTACTAGAAGTGTTTCACACATATATCACTTACTAAGGGACAAACAACATCGACAGTATTCAACTGTCACACCAAGTGACTCAAAAACTTAGCCGGACGGACCGACCTGCTCTGATACCACTTATGTAACACCCCAATTCCCATTGCGGATAAATAATACATAAATAAATCAGAGTAAATAAAATTCTATTCTTAGACAGAAACAAGGATGCCACATTTAAAGAAAAAAAACACAATCCCTGCTCATAAATTTGATACATAACACAAAATGGAATAAACCTAAAAGGGGAAACTTTTTCCAAGAAAAGGAAATTTCAATTATGGAATAAAGTGGAAAGATCCATAACTGACTTGTTTTACAAAATAAATTGTTTTATAACATCAGAATATTCATACAAAGGTAATAATAAATAGATCCAACAAATGTATACATATATAACAAAAGCGTTCCCAGACTCTCGTGTTACGTATCAGAGCAGACAGACCGACAAAAGTGTGGAGAACTAATCTTCACAAAAGCCTCCAAGATACTAATCTGCAATTGCCTCATAGAGCAACAAACCACGGCAGAAGGGTGAGAAATAACAACTAAGTCAAGATTGCATAATAATATGCAAACACATATAAATTCACATACATAATTATTCTCACCACAAGCATCACATATTAATACATATAGCATGCCACAGATACATAACATATTTCTAATAACCAACAACATAGCATATATCAATTATACCAACATAATCACATATTCGCACATAAGGCATACCAAAGTTATAACATATGGAAACACACCACCACATCACGTATATTCATATATAGCAGATCAACGATAATCCAAACAATCCTTGTAATGTATAACGTCTCCACAAAACATGGCATATGCCAATTCATAAAACATATCATCCATACATTTATCACAAATGCATATCAAATCACCAATGCTATCACGAGCTCAACACATAATCAATCAATTCATGATTTATGCAAATGCACAGAGACCGACACAACGACTCTATGCAATGCAATACGGTACCAATCCATCCATCATTCTCATCATCATTAATTCACTCAGGAATTATTGGAATCATCGCTTGTTACTTAGTGTAACTCCCCGTCGGGCAAACGATCACTAGTACAAAAATATAAATTCACACCCGTTTTTTATATAATTTACACCCGTTATTGGAGGGTGTAAATTCAACGGGTGAGAAATGTCTAACGAATTTACACCCGTTTAAAAACGGGTGTAAATACATGCTAAATTACACCCTTTTTTAATAGAAAACAGGTGTAAATTGTTATATATATACATTTAAATCAAACAAATTTACACCCCATTTGATAAAATTGGGTGTAAATACATACTAAGTTACACCCTTTTTTTAATAAAAATGGATGTAAATTGTTACAATCAAACAAATCTACACCTCATTTGATAAAAATTGGGTGTAAATACATGCTAAGTTACACCCTTTTTTAATAGAAAACAGGTGTAAATTATTACATATATACATTTAAATCAAACAAATTTACACTGCATTTGATAAAAATCGGGTATAAAATAAATAATGCTTACTATGAATATCAACAAATTTACACCCTATTTCTTTAAATATGGTGTAAAAATATGGTAGATTACACCCTATTTTAATTATCACGGGTGTGAAATATGATTATTTTATTATATTTAATTTCATTTACATCCTATTTCATATGATACATTACACCTTATTTCATATGATATATTACATCCTTTTAAATGTTATGAACATAAATTTCAAGAATACAAACAATTAACTAGCAAGAGGCTATTTAGCTAGTTGCAATTGTAATGGAGAAAAAATAACCCTTCTCAAACTGAATTGTATTCATCTTGAATGTTGGGGTCAAATTTGTTCGGCACCTCTCTAACTTGATTATTAGATCATTAATAACTTTTGCATCATCTACAATTTGTTTGATTCATTATTGGATTCATCTACAGTGAAGCTAAGAAATAACTTGGCAGAGTTATGATCCTGAGGCAGTAAACGCATGCATAGCTCTAGTCGGAAATCAGAAACTATCTTAGTAAACTCCTGCATCACAGGATCCTCCTCTGCGTACGTTAACATCACCATTACTGTTACAATCAATATCTTGATAGCTTCCGCCATTTGGAAACATGCTGGGCAGAACTGCATTTCTACGAACCTTGGTAACCTCTTTGCAGGAAACCAAGGACTTTCCCTTGCCAGGAACCTGCATCGCCAAAGACAAAGCCACACCTTCTAACAAAATAAGCTTTATTGGTCGGATCAAATGAAAATATCAATGAAGTTATGGCCCAATCTCTTATAATAATCCATCATGCCAGGTGTTTGTAAATCACCATCTTCAAATCATATGCAAGAGCTACGTATTCCAATTTCCAAGTTACAGACGGAGGCTTCGCTAAAACATGTATTAGCAACAGCAAGGCAAAGTATTATCATGTAACAAATTCTTCTTACATTTTATAGAAGAAAATAAAGATCTAATTTAAAAATTGAAAGATAAATAAGAATCATGTTTGTGGTATAAGATACCATGTGAAAACTGAATGAAAGCCTAAACTTAATACTTGAGTAGTACAAAAATTGCTAAATGGAAAAAATAAACTCCCAGGACCTTAAATTTGACCCCAAAACAATCATAACAGAAGTTACTTGTTGCTGTTCCATAAGAAACATCTAGTAGTTTCAATTTAGCTAGTAACATTGGAACAAGATTCTTGCTCCGTCAAATCATTCTCAACATCAGAACAAACCGGCAAGAATATATGTAAATCATAGTAGATTATTTAAAAAAATAATAATTGCATAAACATACAATAATGAAATTAATAAAAACCAATATAAAATATGAGCTTCCATGGATTAGTGCTAGAAAGTAAAACTATGCTATAAAAACATAAATTAGCCTATCCCATCAAAACACATAATTTACTATGCCACCACCTGTTTCGTATTTGGCATATGTTCATAACCAAATTTTGCTGAGAATCATCCAGGACGAGACTCCTAGTATTAGGTAGGCCTTCTTTTTTTAAGCCTATGCAAATAAAGTTCCATCATGTGTACAACCATCTTCAGATTTTTAACATTTCCTTTGATCTTTCTTTTCTGCCTAGCACTAGTATCCTTCAACTTGCTCAATGTCCTAAGCTTTTTGTTTTCTTTTTAACCATACAAATAGTCAGCCTAAAGTCCACACAACAATTAACAATTTAGTCATATATATTGAAGCAATTCAAACTACAATTTTATGCATCAAAACAGGGTACATTTCATCATAAAAGGCATGAACCGCATCCACACAACAACATTATTTGGAGAAATATAATAGTTGTACTGCAGGAATACAATCTTATGTTTTAATGTCTATCCAAAAAAATTCATATCAATTCCTGCCATATTATTAAAACAAATTAGTAGCTCCAAACTCACAAGATTTTCAACTAAATCGGGAAACATACGACTAAACTTTTTCCTTCTTAAATCAATCCTCTGCAGCTTCAATCAGGTTCCTAACTATTCTTCAATACTGCATGGAAAGGTTCAATGATACATTGAATGTGAAAAGTTGTGCTAAGTATTAAATTTCCTAAGGAAGATAACTGTAAAAGTAATTATTCGACCAATAAAGTTTGCATACTATATTAAGCATTAAATAAGTCAGTAGATTAAACAATGATTATAGTGACCTGTGAAATTGCATAGGGTAAGGCAGAATACATTCCAGCAGCTTTTTCTCGATAAAAAACAGTTCTTTCAACTGCAACCACTGGCTGCACAGAAGAATTTTGTATTCCAAGGAATCACCACTCCCAGTATTTCGAGGAATCACAAGAATCCCATAAATCCAACCTTGAAATACAAATGGAGAATTTCAATGCATCACTAACTCATTCACACCCAAATTGCCTCTGCAACTACCAATCCCAACATTTTGAGGAGTCGCAAGAATCTCATAATTCCAACCTAGAAATATTAATGCAGGATTTCAATGCGACACTGACTCACTCCCAATATCTAGAGGAACCGCACCCAAATTTCCTCTACGATCACCATTCCCAATATTTTGAGGAACCACAAGAATCCGTCAATTCCAACCTCGAAACATTAATGGATGATTTCATTGAAATAACAACTAATTCTGGGCTAGAATCTATGATGGAGCGCTTTGTGGAGACACAAACTCTCCAGAATGAAGAGCTTAGAAGACAACATCTCGATACTTATAAAACCTTTGGGCAGATAAACACTATGGTCGAGTCCCTCATGAGTCACACTGAGGCATTGGAGACTCAAATCTCCCTGCTTACACAGACACCTATAGGGCCCTCCCCTGAGGAGAATGTGTGTTGTAACAACCAGTAGTGATACACAAATCAAAAATCCTGAGGAGAGTAATAATGAGGTTGAGGAGAGTTCTGGTGAGAAGAGAGTAGAGATTGAGAAAAATCCATCGACACCATCTGAAAGGGAGGTTGTCGAAGAGGTAGCGAAGGAAACACCTAATGTCGTTCCTCCTCCATATACCCCACCAATTCCTTTCTCGCAAAGGTTTGTGGAAGCTAAGGTAGAATCCCAATCCAAAATGTATGCGGAGGTATTGGAAAATATCCACACCGATGCATCTTTGCTTGAGGTCAAGTATAAAAAGAGAAAATTAGAGGACCATGAAACTAGGGAAATCATTTGTTCTAAGAGGGTAAGGTTAAACTTTGAGGTGATGGATGAAATGACTAAGCCCAAACTTAAAAAGCTAATACTTAGTATAGATGTAGAACCACCACCACAAGTTCAAAAGAACGAACCACCCCACAGAAGAAAGAAAAGAAAAGGCGAGGGATATGTGAGAAGGCTTGATAAGTGGCCATGGAAACTGAAGGTTAACACTTCAAACCGTCGAGCTATCAACGTTAAACAAAGCCCTGCGTGGGAGGCAACCCACGAGTTTTTAATTTAATGTTTTACTTTTATTGTTTGTGTTTGCAGAAAATAAAGAATTGTATCGCTTGTCACGTCTCAACTACATTTAGGCGAAAGATCTCTAGATGACAATCCCTTAAGATGAGTTGGTGCCCATGGACATTCCTACGAATGTCGCTGTTGGTGGTGACACAATTGATGAGTATGATAGGAGAGAGCATGTCTCTCCCGTCCGTTACTTACATCCACCTTGTTCTTCACATGGTCAGGTTCCACCTGCACACACCGCACCGTATTTTTCTAACATTTTTTGCAGATACTTCCTTCGGAAATAGGCAATATGATGAGCGGCTTCAAGAAAATGAAGTTTTCAGCAAATTCAGATAACTCGTAGTGCAAGACACCGGAGTAGAAGTGGCCAGCAAAGACAGGGACAACAAGGGAAGAATCAACGCAAATTTGGTCGTGGTAGCACGCAATGGCATTCATACAGGTCCTATCTTTCCTTTTTCACCTTTTATCAAAACATTGAGGACAATGTTTGGTTTAAGTGTGGGGGAGGAACTTTACTACTTTCATTTTACTGCTTTCTAGTTAAATTTACTGTTTTCTAGAATGATTTTAAATTTTTTTCTGTTTTAATGTTTCGTGCGTCTGTGCATGTGTTGTCGAGTATTTATGCGTGATTTTATGTTGTCTATCGATTTCCCCATTCTCTTGAGCCATACCAAATATTTTGAAAATTTTTGAGTTAAAAATAGTGTTTCTTTTGAAAATCTTAGGTTACAGAAGAAATTGAGGTTATATTGTGAGACTTGGGAAAATTCCGCAAGATCGGTATCGTTTTAACACCGTGAGCCTCTCAATTATGGAAATCAATTTGAGTACTTGTTATGTCGTAGCCTTAAGTTCTCACCCCTTTAGTAGTCCTTAACTAGTTTATTCAGCAGTCAGCACCATCCTAAGCACGCACTAAGTAGGAAGCCGATGCAAATAAGTGTATGATCTCAGACTTAAAAGGTAAATTAAGAAAAGAACAAAAATGATGAATTAATTAAAAGAAATGCTCTTTCTAAGTTAGGTGATCCTCACCCAATCATTTAGCCCAACTGTGCAAACTTCTTTATTTTATTGATATTAAAGACAATGTGCAAAAAGAAAAAAAAAATATGATGATAATGAGATCACAGTCACTACCAGGTTATCCTACCATGAGTGTGAAAGGATAACGGGCTTAATGTGATTGTGCCAGAATGAAAAGGGATAAAAGAAGGATGAGTGAGTTAGGCTTAGGTATAACGACATGATTCGGATTGGTTTGTATAGGAGGGAGATTGATGACCACAAAAGCAAAATTGTGTTGTTACGATATCCTTAGTGTGTGAGCAAGTACCTATCGACACAAACTTAACCGAAGTAGAGTTGGTAGCCTAGGATGAGTATCTGTATACAATATTTCTCTCGCGAGTCATGGTTTGCTTGAGGACAAGCAAAGGTTTAAGTGTGGGGGAGTTTGATAACGCAAAATTATATCGTTAAATCGACTCGACTTACATGAATTTTACTTATGATTTCTCTATTTTAATTAATTTTATTTACTAATTTATATGTGGATTTTATGTTTGTAGGGCATTTTGGACTTAATTGCAAAAGAAGGAAATGAGGAAGAAAATTAGAAGGAAAAAATAATAATGGAAAAAAAGAAGAAGAAAAGAAGAAAAAGAAAAAAAAATAAAGGGTGGGCCCACCACACTCTTAAGGTGGCGCCTGCCACACACTTAAGGTGTGGCGCCCACCACACTTAAATGAAGAAGATGTGTGGCGCCTGCCACACATAATGGGGAGTGGGATGTGGCGGTTGCCACATGTATCTCACCAACATTGTGGCAACTGCCACAAAGCCCTACCTATTGTTTTGCCTGGTCTTCCTCCACGCAGAGAAACTCGCCCACGACTCTCCTATTTTCTTTGTCCAAAACTGTCAACAACCAGAGGGATTTTAGGAGAATGGGATCGTCAATATAAAGGGGAGTAGTTGCATTTTTCTGGCTCTCTCTTCGCTTCCTTTACTTTTGCCCAGAATTTTATTGTCTAAGTTTTTAAGCATTTTCGTTTTCTTTCACCATGTAAAAGTAATAATTCTCCACATCGGGGGACTATTACCAATATAGTTTTAGTATTTATTTTTGTCAGTCGATTTCTGTACTTTGACTCGAAGCCTTCAGACATATTACAATTCAGCATCTATTTAATTTCAGGTTCCCTTTATCGTCTATTTTAGTGTTATTGGTTTCTTATTTTATTTGCTAGATCATGTTTAGCATTAAGTTTATTTATCATAACTACGTGTTTGTTTTCCTATTTATGTCTTTCTAAATATTCTTGAGTCCGGCGTCTTAGGACCGTCGTTACCGATGGGACTCGGTAGAAAATAATAGGTGCGAACTTATGATTAAAATTCTGTTTTGGTTTTAATTTCCAAGTCTAATTTAAATAGCTTTGTCACGAGAGTGAGAGGTTATTTAACACGATTTTGTCACTAGAGTGAGAAATTAACTAAGGTTAAAGTCGGCACTGCGAGAGTGTGGGGGTCGAACCGGATAGTGGAAATTAGGCAACATATCTAAATACAGCGAGAGCGTTTTAGATACGTTTAGGATATTATTGGCTTTCAAAATATATTTCCTAGTTACCCGGGCGAGCGAGAGCAAAATCTTGGGATTAGGGAACATGACTTTAGTTAATACTGCGAGAGCGTGAGGCGGAGTTTTTAAGTCGGTATATTCTACGAAACTAAGTTATAGTTGTAATTAGTACCCAAATTCTACAAAGTCCTTTAGGAACGCGGAATCCATATTCCGGCCTCTCTTTATTATCATATTTTCTTAGTTTTATTTTAGTGCTAGTCTTAGTTTTCCTTTTTTCGAATATCATTAGCCTTACCTTTACATCGCAGCAATAGATAACGGTAGGTTGGCCTTGGTTTCTGTGGGTTCGACAATCTTTTATATTACTTCGATAAATTTGTGCACTTGCGGACGCATCAATAAACTTTAACTCAACACATCTCCTCTTCAACTGACTCCAAACTGCACTAAGAAACCAAGCTTCCAAGTACCAAGTCACTATACCAGATATCTATCCACAACACCTTTCACTCCATCGCTCCCGACTCTGGAATAAAAGAACACAAATATCTTCAAATATATATAAGCCGACGATTAAGACCTTCCACCGACTATCTTCAGTAACAACTCCAGAATCCCATAATTCTAGAGCTCTTCCATCAGAAACACATGCAGCGGAACCACCAAGGAACATATCCTGCTTGCCCTAATAAGATGTCACAACATCTTATAAGACACACCAACAAGAGAACTAGACACTTCTCCTTTAGTTGTTGTAGAATCTCCTTAGCAACATGAACAACCTCCGGGTTGCTCCCTTCGATCTAGAACATCCATCTCATCCATTAATACCCTTAGCTATGTCTGAGTTAATTGATCTGATCTTCAAAACTCCTCCTTGTTTATACGCCAGAAAGTATCTCCCAAAGATCTCATCCAGAACGAGACAGGATGCCTACTCTGATACCAATTGAAATTCTGGCCTTTGCAGACAGCAGAAGTCTTACCACATGTCAAGACATTGTGCTTCATAATCTTTTAAACTTGGAGGCGTAACTGCAGACTGATACCTTGAATATCATAACTGCACCATCACATATGTCACGACATCTGATCCAACATGTTCATCATGAACCCTAACAGAAACGTAAATCTGCAGAATGATAAAGAACACAGTAATTGTTAACCCAGTTCAGTGCAACTCACCTACATCTGGGGGATACCAATCCAGGAAGAAGACTTCACTATTATGTAGACTGTTACAAAGTTAAACTCCCACGTTTACAACTTTATCCCTAACATCTACCCCATGAACATCTCTACCAAGGTTAAACTCAAATGTTTAGAACCCTGATACGAGATACCCCACTCACTTCCCTCAACCACCAACTCTGATTTCTTCATCGTCCCTATCAATACAGAAATCTGTCAAGTATACTTGACAAACAAGCTAACTCGGATTTGCTTAAATGTTTCATCTAAGAACAATACACAATCCAATACCTCAAGGCTTATGGATCTCTGTGACACCTATGTCTACTGCAGTGTATCAACTGATAAAAAGGGTGACTTACCAGAGGAACCTACGACTCTCAAACCTAAAACCTACTTTACAAAATAGGATTCCTAAGTCTATGTCGTCGTCCCCTCTCTATCTGTCTAGGTCTTGGTCTTCTTTTATAGTCTTCTGCTGAGTTGGGCTTTGTATCTTTCTTCCTTGATTCATCGTTAGTCACGCCTTGAATCATGGAACAAATTTAAACAAAACCTGATATGACAGTCATGATGTCGAGTCTTCATGCTGTGAAATTTCACTCGACATCTTTAGTCTGGGTCTGAATCCTTCATGTTGGAACATCTTTCCCAACATTATGTTTTACCAAAATTTAGTCAAACTCTTGGAACCATCAGTGATTTTTAACCCTAAGATGTCGGACAATGCTTATGATATAAATGCAAAGGATACAAACTCTGCGAGGAAGACGCTATGGGAGACACATTTTGCATAGACGGATTAGAATTATGATACTGCTAGAGAAAATCTTGAAGGGATCCTAACAGGGAGATATAACTCACTAGGGAGAGACCAACATCGCAAGGGCCCATACTAGGAAACAACCCAAAGTATAGCCAGAAGCGAGAAACCTAGTAAGCGACAATGGAAGACTCCACTGGAGAACTTGCAGCAAGGAAAAATACCGAACTTACTGGGGAATCAACCCTGAGTAATCTGTTGAAAATGAACTACTACCAACTCATAGTTGAAGGTAGTAAACAGGATAATACCGACTCATAAATGATGGTAGAGAAACATGTAATATCGATTCATGGATGACGGTATACTACCAACTCATAGACGAAGGTAGTGACAAAATTTAAATTGATAATAAGCCTCCCATAACTTCCGATCTTCCACCTGGAACGGGGCTTAGCTTCCTCTTTAACCAAGTCTTTCACTTGGAAAGGGTAATAAACCTCCCATGACTGCCGGTCTTCATCCTGGAATAGGTCTCAGATTCTTCTTTAACCAAGTCTTCCACTCAGAAATGGTAATAAACCTCTCATGACTTCCAGTCTTCAGCCTAGAACGGGTCTCAGTTTTCTTCTTTAACCAAGTCTTCCACTCGGAAAGGGTAATAAACCTCCTATGACATCTGGTCTTTATCCTGAAATGAGTCTCAGTTTCTTCTTTAACCAAGTCTTCCACTTGGAAAGGGTACCAAACAAGCTTTCCTCAACTTCTGGTCCTCAACCTAAAGCGGTATTCACTTGCTGGGGATTGATATCTTGACTTTGATTGGGGATCGCAACAGGCTTCCCAAATAAAGAGACAGCCACCTGTTAGAAAACGAACCGGTAGGATGATCTTGGATGATGGCTTGAAAATTGGATGAAGATGCCATGGAAATAAACACATGAACCATACTTGGATCAACTTTGAAATCATGCACCAAACTTGAAACTCTCTTGATCAAATGATGTTAAATGAAGCTTGCCAGGAATATGACCTATGAATATAGATCATGCCTTGAAGAAAAAGCTCTTGTGAACCATTTGTTGACTAAGACTTTGACTTTGAGAATCCAAACCCTAATTTAGAAACCAAGCTTGATCCATTAATTGCATTTCCTTACCTGTACAATAAAAAAAGGAGAAAACACATATTTTTGTATTTTGAATAGGGTTAGCAATGTTAGCATATAAGCAAGTAAATGGAACATAAAGGTGCTTGGTGATCTCTCCCCAAAGGAAAACCCAAAGAGAGGGGGTAGGAGGATACCATGCTTGTGATTTTGATTGAAATGCCAATGATATGATAGGTGGAATCTTAGGGGTAAAATTTAGGTTATGACAGTAGGCACTTATTAACTTTCTTTACAAGGAAACAATATAAAAAAACCTTGATTTGTCTATGAAAAGTGATAAAAATACATGTTTGGACTTTTTACTTGCATGTTTATCAAAACAGGTGAAAAGTACTAAAAAAACCACCAAGAAACACACAAAGACCTTTTCAAGACCATTTTCCTACAATAAATGCCCGTTAGGCCATGTCCATGGGCGTGCTAGGCGAACACATGCGAAATAAGACTTTCTGGATTAGTAACTTCACGGTGAAGGAAGAATTTGCATGTTAAGCAAATAATAGTGGTGTGTCTAGAGAGCTAGGGCAGCTAGGGCTAGTTGTAGGGTGAGTTGGAATTGCTTAATACATAAGAAAGTAGATGCATTAGGCGAGGACTGATGTTGCGCCTAACAAGTCTACCTTTCTCAAACCTATAAATAGGAGTCCAAATTTAGTTCTAAGAGAGTTTTGGTGGATTCAAGGGAGTACAGAAAGGTAGTACGTTCACTATAGTATCAAAAGAAGAATAGGAGAGGGGTATTAAAGGTGGAAGCGTTGCTCAAGAAATTGTTGCAGATGGCCTTCCAAGTTTCTATTCTTGGGATTACTATACAACTACGATGATTAAGCATAGCTAAAAATATATTTGTTGGGGTAGATGTAGTCACTATATTCTCATGTTTAATTACAATCATGGCGTTTAATATTATTCTACTTATGCTTTAATATTGGTGATTCTCCATTCTTAATTATTATTTTGCATTAGCTACCTAAAATATATTTTCATTGTACAAATTGACATACGAGAGGTGCAAGTCATTATTAGATTTGAATTTTAATCCATTAGATGTTAATGCCTAGAGATAGTGTTAGGTTTAATATCTGCAGAACATTAATAACTGATGATCAATATCTTTATATCTTTGTTGAATATTAATGTTGTTGTATTTAATAGTGTGAGAGATCGCGTATTAGGAAATACAACTAATATCATGTCGTAGAGTCAGATATGAGATGCGATGAAAGCAACTAGCGCTAATATTCATAGATGAGTAAACAAGCATATTACTTACCAATGGTTATGCATGAGTATAAACGATGATTAAATCTACCCTTAGCAAGTTTTCGTAAAGTTAACACTGAAATCTCCAATTTTTTATGTTATTTAATTTTCCACAACCAAACAACTATAATACCTTACTTAAAATCATGAAATTTGTTGAATCTGTCTTTAACCACAAGCAATCTGTGTGGATACGATAATATTGCACTTGCTAACTGTTCTACAACAAAAATGGCGTCGTTGTTGGGGACCGGAGTTAGTTTTTAAGACATCATATTTAATCGCTTTGTTTGACTTAAATGTTTCATTAAGATTATATGAAAACCTTCTCCTTTAGATTTCCCTTTATGTTGTCATCATCAATAGCACATTGACAAAGTAAAATCGTGATAGGTCTCTTTCGCTTTGATCACTTGTCTTGAATACACTGAAAAAACATGTTTCCATAGTGAAGATTGGGATAAAAGAAATAGACTCTTTGAAAAATAATGATTTACCTAATGAAATTTTCCTCTCTTATCTTTAGGTTTATGAATCTAAAGAAAAACCAATATTTTTTGTAAGCCCAACCATGTTAAAACCAAAAGAAATACCTTAGTGATCCATGAATGATAATGTGTCTTGTGACATTTCTTAGATGAAATACAAAATGTTACTAAATTTTGCTCATATTCCAAATTATGATGAAACACTAACCATTGAGAGATACTCATGAGATCATGATTCAAACAAACAATTGACTGTTGTTCTAGAAATGTTTTAAAATTTTACTTTAGTCAAAC
Organism: Lathyrus tuberosus; assembly: GCA_022829125.1. Taxonomy (NCBI): domain Eukaryota; kingdom Viridiplantae; phylum Streptophyta; class Magnoliopsida; order Fabales; family Fabaceae; genus Lathyrus; species Lathyrus tuberosus. Next base: position 4,049,072 of record JALAZF010000124.1, on the reverse strand, counting down.
AAATAGCTTATCTTCATGCTATGGTATGTGGATATTTATTATGTTGATCATGAACTTTTATTAGAAAAAATATCATGTCATTCAAGTTATTTTCAAAAATATTTGACCAAATCATTCAACCTTTCATGAAACGTGAGTTTTAAAACTTCTTAGCCATCCGAATGAATTTTGTATGAGGACAAACAAAAAGATAAGTTGGCGAGAATTTATAAGTGACAAAATTACATAAAATATGTTGGCACTAATTTATTTGTTTTACAAGTAATCAATATAAAAAAACTCTGATTTATCTATGAAAGTGATCAAACGCCTGTTTGGACTTTTTACATACACTTTTATAAAAAAAACACATGAAAAAGATTGAAAAACCATAAAGCAACATACAAAGACATTTCCAAGACCATTTCTCTACAAGCAAGGCTTGCTAAGCCACGTCCATAGGGGCTCTAGGCGAGTGGAGAAGAGAGAATACTTCCTGGCTAAGTAACTTCATGGTGAAGGGATGGTTTATGTGCTAAGCGGAGATTGTGGTGCGCTTGGTAAGCTAGGGCGGCTAGGTCTAGTTGTAGGGTGAGATGGCATTGCATAACAGAGAAGAAAGTATGAGCACTACGTGAGGATGGGTGGGGCATCTAGCGATCCTACTTTTCTCAAGCCTATAAATAAGAGGTCCAATTTCAATTCTAAGAGAGTTTATGTGGATTTAGAAAGTGCATAAAGGCATTACGTTCACAATGGTCTCAAAAGGAGAATTGGAGAGAGGGATTAACGGCAGAAGCGATACTTGAAAGATCCCTGCATATGGCCTTCCAAGTTTGTATTATCATGATTACTTGTACAACTACGATGAGTAAGTGTTGCTAGAAATTCCTTTGTTGGGGGGTCGATGTAGTCATTATAATGTCATGTTTAATTACGTTCACAGTGTTTTATGCAATTCTAATTAAGCTTTAATATTGATGATTTTTCGTTCTTAATGCTTATTTTGGATTAGCTATCTAAAATATGTTTTCATGGTGCGGCTTGACATACGAGAGGTGTAGATCGTTATTATATCCAAGTTTCCATCTATTGAATGTTAATGGCTTAGTTCGCAGAACATTTATAATTGATGATCAATATCTTTATATCACGGTTGAATCTTAATGTTTTTGTATTTAATAGTGCGAGAGAGCATCTATTAGGTAATACAATTGATCTCACGTTATTGAGTCAGAGATGGGTTCCAATGAGAGCAAGAGGCATAATATTAATAGTTGAGTAGAGGAGCATATTATTGACCAATAGTTATGCATAAGTATAAATAATGATGAAATATACCCCTAGCAAATTTTATCACGGTTAACATTGAAATCTCCATTTATTTTCTATCATTTACTTTTCTGCAACCAAACAACTATAAAGCCATGGAATCAAAAAATTGTTGAATTCGTCTTTAAGCACAACTAGTCTTTGTGAATATGATAATATTGCCCTTGCTAATTGCTGCTCTACAACAATAATTCTCCATTAAATACTACGAAACATACTAAATACTTTGATATACAATTGTTGTACCCCAAATTTTAGCCACCATTTCTTCACTTTTTAATTTAGAATATGGGACATTAACGTGTCCTGGGTCCCTTTACCAGTCACTAGTCAACCCCAATGACCTAAAAAGTCAAAGGGGACCATTTTGACTTTTAACCTCTATTAGGGGTTTGACTTTATCTTAGGATTCTAAGTTGCTATTTTTGGGATACCGCCTAGATTTTTCATTTAATATATAGTTGTTAAGATGATTAGAAAATTAGGATTAAAATGGTTAAAATGTATGATATACTAATTAGAGTATGCTATTTAGTGCGGTTTTATTATTTGAATTATTGCTAAGACAAGTTTATTTAGCCAAATAACTATTATTATCAATATTATTATTATTATTATTATTATTATTATTATTATTATTATTATTATTATTATTATTATTATTATTATTATTAGACTATTATAGAATAATTATTAGGTATTTGCTATAATTAGGTATTACTTAGTTAATTACACGATTCTATTATTAGATTATTAAATAAAATATTATTAATTATTTTTCATTAAGGATTATATTGCTATCAAATTAGTATTTTAGATATCATATTAAGTGACATTTTTTTTATTATTATCTAAAATTATCAGTAAATTAATATTTAATATTATTGCTTTTCCGATTTAATATTTATTATTATTGTTAAGATTATTATTTATAATCAATATTATTATTTATTATTAATATTATTATTAATAGCATTATTAATATTAAACTATCATTATTATTTAAATTAATCAAATTTATATTATTAATATTATTATTAATTAGTATGAGTTTACTATTATTATTTAGATAAAATCCAACTTTAGCTAATAGTGGTCGTCAAATGGGTTGGGATGGTTTGGTTATTGTTATCTAGCCCATGTGATGGCCAGATAACCCAGGCCCATCATCAATCACAAACCGGGTCATACCCGGGTCCGTCCCCAATCAATCCTTATCCTTAGAAACCCTAGAGAGGGGTCATTTTGCCCATTTCATGAATCAAAAATTGCACAAGGTAAAAATAAAAAGCAGAATCCAATCAAATCTAAATATAATTTCTAATCCAAATATGAATCTTAACAATCAAATTATAAATAGTACAATAAATCTAAAATACAATCAGATTAAATCAATTTACAACAATCAAAACCTAAAATTTCTAAATACAAAACAACCTAATTAAAGTGAAAAACCTAAAAAAAAGCTATAAATACAAGAAATTTCATATGAAAACGGACCGGAAAAAAAAAAAAGAAAAATCTTGGCTTCTGCAATCTCTCGAACCCTCCCCTAATAGCTCGAACCATAGAAGTAATTAGGGTTTCTCACTGAAACCCTAATATACTTGAGCTTGACCACCATCACTGATCAAAAGACCTCGCAGGCATAGAAGAAAAGAAGTTAGGAGCCAGTGAAAGGGATAAATCGGATTATAGGAAAGACAAGGAAGCAAAGTTGTTACCTTTTAAATTGGGAATCGCCTCCTTCCCGTAGGTTGGTGATCTTGCTTATTATGCTTGCATTTTGTTGATCTGTACATGTGTGTTTGAAATAAACTGGTACCTAGAGCTTTAATTAGGTTTATTTGTGTTTTCTGAAAAATTTTGGGATAGGGTTCAGAATAAGGGATTAGAGATTTTTTTATGACTGATCTATTGGTTTTGTTGTTCGATTAAGATAGAGGGAAGTGGAGTTCACATGTTAAAGGTTGGTGGGTTGGTCATGGAAAAAGGCTGGGTTAGGGCTTAGGATTCTTAAAAAGGGTTAGGGTTCTTCCTAGAACTCTTAAGGTTCTTAGGGTTCATCCGGACCAAGTTAGGGTTCTAAGGGATGGGGGCTAGGGTTCTTTAGGTTGGGGGTTTCTGGGTAGGGTTCCTTGCAAGGGTTCATGATGGATGAATTTTTTGGTTGTATGTAAACCGAAAAATTGGGTTCTAGGGCATTTTTGGGGTGGCAGGAGGCCAGGCCAGGCGGTCGAGGTTGGGAGACGGTGAGAGAGTAAGAGAGAGATTAGACGGAAAGAAGTTAGAGAGAGAGAGTGAACAAATGGGAAATGATCCATTTTCTAGAGGCATAGGATTTTATGCTCCCTCGCCCCGCTATCATATTCTTAACATGTGGCCTTTCTCATGGCCAGGCGATCAACATACCTTGACTCCTCTGACACATAGGAAGAGCCTCTTGAGATGACTGTGTATAATCAGGGGATGTTCAAAACTAAGTCGTGTAACAAATGGCAGGAAACTGGAGCATGCCTTTATAGTGATCACTGCCAATTCGCTCATGGTATTGGGGAGCTTCGCCCGGTGATCCGTCACCCACGCTACAAAACTGAGGTCTGTAGGATGGTCCTTGCTGGGGTTGTTTGTCCCTATGGCCATAGATGTCATTTCCGTCATGCACTTACTGAGCAAGAGAAAGCAATATCACAATCTGCGCCCAGATCAAAGAAGCTGGAAAAATAAGTAGTCTCATGGAGTTGTTTGTTTGACTCAAAACATATACAACAGTACATAATAATATTCTTGATTAGCAATTAAAGTCTAGAGCATGATTCTTGACATTTTGATTTTTGAACTCTACATACATATATACGTCTATATTGGTCCCAACACAATGAACAAGTACTATGTGAAATAATACTTTTTTTTGGATAGTTTTGCAATGATACTCCTTCGAAACTTTACATATTAAGCAATTCATCATTGTGTTTGTAATATGATGCTAGTGGTCTATTTTTCCTTCAAGTTTTAGTTTTTTAATGTGTCATATGAAATAGGGTGTAAATGTATCATATGAAATAGGGTGTAAATGAAATTAAATATAATACTCCCTCCGTCCCATATTATAAGAGAAATTTACTTTTTAGATTCATTGAATAATTAATGTATCTGGTCTATATATAAACCAGATACATTAATTATTTAATGAATCTAAAAAGTGAATTTCTCTTATAATATGGGACAGAGGGAGTATAATAAAACAGGGTGTAAAAAGTGTAAATTATATTAAAAAAAGGGTGTAAATTAGCATGCATTTACACCCGGTTTTTATTAAAATATAGGCTAAATTACCTGCAGGGTCCTTTAAGTTATTTAATTGTAACACTTTGGTCCTTTATGTTTGTTTTGCTTCAAGTAGGTCCTTTAAGTTATTTTAAAATATCAAGTTAGTCCCTTAAGTTGTTTTTGTAACGCTTTGGTCTCTTTTTTAAAAATCTCTGTTAAAATAAATTGTAAACTCATATACCTTTTGAACTGGTTTTTCGCGCTGATCACGAATATGTAACTAGTTTTGCGTTTTATTGTGTATTTTGGTCGGATCGATGATTTTTTCATTATCTATTTCGTCCACTTTTAACTAATTCTCATGAATCGTAAATTGTTTAATAATTTTGATTGCATATTCACGATCAGCGCGAAAAACCAGTTGAAATGATGTATGAGTTTGCAATTTATTTTAACGGAGATTTTTAAAAAAGGGACAAAAGCGTTACAAAAACAACTTAAGGGACTAACTTGATATTTTAAAATAACTTAAAGGATCTACTTGAAACAAAACAAACATAAAGGACCAAAGTGTTACAATTAAATAACTTAAAGGACCCTGGATGTAATTTAGCCTAAAATATAGTGTAACTAAGAATGTATTGACACCCGATTTTTATTAAAATAGGGTGTAACTAAGAACGTATTTACACCCGATTTTTATTAAAATAGGGTGTAACTAAAAACTTATTTACACTCGATTTTTATTAAAATAGGATGTAATTAAAAACGTATTTACACCCTATTTTTATTAAAATAGGGTGTAACTAAGAACGTATTTACACCCGATTTTTATTTAAAAAGGGTGTAACATAGCATGTATTTACACCCGTTTTTAAATGGGTGTAAATCTGTTAGACATTTCTCACCCAATGAATATACACCCATTTTTTATTAAATTTAAATGGGTGTAAATTTAATAAAAAAACGGGTGTAAATTAACCTTTTTGTACTAGTGGCTCCTTTGTTTTATTGTGTTTAGTATGCAGATGCAACGCTCATGATGAGATTTGTCTTGATCTCTTTTGACTAATCTAACACCCCTGAGAGAGTTAACGTTTTACTCTCTCCATGGACTTGCTAACCATCATTTGGGCTTCGTCTCAATTGGGCTTCCTGAGTCTTCCTCTTAGCACCCCTTGTTTATTTGGTCCAACATTCCTTACCTAATTTACACCCTCAGCCCCAATATTCATTTAAATTATATTACTTAATGAATTCAATTAGTAATTAGGATTATACTTTGATTGTATAATTAAATTAATCTTAGAGGGATAATTATGATTAATTAATATTTTTACAATAATGATCAATTAGGGTTATAATTTAAATTAGTTAGAGTAATACTTAGGGTTTAACTAATATGATGAGGGGATTAATAAAACTAATTAAGTAATTTGCCTAGATAATTATAATTAAGAAAATATAATTAGCCTTCAGGATTAATTTTAGAACAATTAAGCATGTTGAAATTAGGGACTAATTTTTTAAAAAAGGGTTAATATAAATAATATAAGGAATAAAAGAAATTAGGGTTAATTATGTGATATTAATCGATTTGGGAAATTAGGGTTAATTCATGGGATAATTATGGGACAACTTAGGGATAGTATGGGATAAAATTCTATTACACTTTTTAGGGTTTCAGGAATAAAAAATCAGGAATAAAAATCAGGGATAAGAGATGTGGTATTTTGTTTATAATTAAAACTTCTAATATTTTATTAGAATAATTATATATACAATATCACTATGGGTTTACTTTATTAAATAAAAAAAATAGATTTTTGCATTCAATCCAAGGGGATAAAATCAATTTAACACACCTTAAGTCATAAGTCCTCTGTCCTTGTGCATTAAGGCAATTTTCAAATCAAACACCTTCTCCGCCCCCGATGCATTGAGAACTTTTTCAAGTGATAAAAACAACAAACACACCAACATTTTCTACAAGATTTACGGTGCTCTAATCTCTCATCCAATATAAGGGTATGTAGGCATAGAGTTGTAAGACTTTTACGAGTACAATAATCAAAAACATTTTTAGGTTTTCTTTTCTCAATTAATTAATTTTCTTTTAAAATGATAAAATATTTTTTTGTAAATTAATAAATTGAACAATAAATAAATGATAACCAAACATCCTTAGGCATACACTAACTCTAATGTTAGTGGATGATCCCATTGAATATAATGGAGGTGAGGGGTGTCTAGTACCTTCCTCTCACTTAATTGACTCACAAACCTAGTCTCTCACCCTTAATCATTAGGTTTTATCATTGTTTCTCTGTTTCTTAGGAACAAATAAAGGATGATGGCGACTCTGAATTTTTTCTGCCACAACAACAATCATAACTCAATCATATAAACATATCATATTCAGAAATACTCATCAACAATACTATCATACCCCAAATTTTGACTACTAATATTTTCCATCATTGTGCAAATCATCATCACAATATGGATGGACCATCATGCCTCATCAGTCTCCCAAAACATGGGTGAGCATCCACTACAATCAAACTTAGGGTTTCAAGCCCTCTCTGAGTTCTTAGACAAAGGATCAATCAAGAAATGACATGATATTCAACTTGTCTAGCCTCTCAAATATCCACAAGGGGTCAAGAGGACTCCCACTTCAAGGATTAAGCACAAGGCTGCTCCCTTCTAGGTGGATCAACCCTTAAGATCGCCAGTGTCACCAAATTAGGGATTGGTCGACCAGGGCCTCCAGATGGAAATTCTCCTCTGGGCATGAGCCAATGCTTCAATGCTTAACCTATGATGCTCCAAGGTGTAGCGAGCGATTTTGGACGCGGTTCTTAAGCGCTGGTCGCTCTCTGCGGTTGAGTTTTAACTACAAGTCGATTCATTTTTTATCCTATTAAAGCTGATGAAGGAAGGGAAATAGATGTCTCCAATTAACCCTGCTTGCATACTGAGTTTAAACAGCGGTCTGTTAGGTTACGGATGCTATCAATGTGGGGGGTCTTTGTACTGGTTATTTATATTTTCGCCAATACTGATTTCTTTCTTTTTATTTTGAGAGAAGGTTTCTGGCGGGGAACAAGGATTAGGATGTTAAGACTGATGCTTTTTGAATTACTGCTTTTGATTGATGGAGATATGGGATTTTGGTTTTTTGTTGATTGTGCTCGCTAAGATTTTTCTTTCAATCTTATGCCTACATATTCCCATTTACCGAAACAGGGAAATCAGAGCGTTCGTAGTTCCTCCTATTCTATGGGAGGAAATTGGTTGTTTTGGTGTCTTGTTCAAAGCCTGAGACGTGAAGCGAAAGGTAGTTTGTATCTTGTTCAAAGCCCAAGATGTGAAGCTGAAGGTCTATTTGTATCTTGTTCAAAGCCCAAGATGTGAAGCTAAAAAGGGTTTGCCTTTAGAGAGAATTTGTCATCTCTAAAGAGGGGGTTGTATGTCACAACGGTTTATAAAGGAGAATTACTTTAACCGGGATTTGTTAATCCGACAATGCCATAATTTCCTTTATAGGAGGTTTTTAACCTGAAGGAGAAGACTTTAACTCAGTGTAGAGCAATGCTATCTTTCCTTAGGAATTTCTCATGCTAAAAGAGGGACAATGGCATGGATGTAGATGATCCAGAGGCTTGCCGCTTACAGCGATTAGATGAAGGGGAAGAAGTTGTTGATGTTTGTGTACTGTGAACGAGGCACAACTTTAATGCTAAAAGGTTAATTGGATCAACCAGTTGTTTTCTTATACAAAGCCTAAGAGGAGGCTGATATGTGTCTCGTACAAAGCCTGAGAGAGAAGCTAAAAGGTTTTGAGTCAACGAGGGAATCTTTTGGTATCTCGTATAAAGCCCGAGATGGAGGCTATTTGACTCAACAAGAGAGTTTTTGTATCTCGTACAAAGCCCGAGATGGAGGCGAAAGGGGTGATTGACTCAACGAGGGAGTCTCTTATGTGTCTCGTACAAAGCACGAGAGAGAGGCTAAACGTTGTTTGACTCAACGAGGGAGTCTTTTGTATCTCGTACGAAGCCCGAGATGGAGGCTAAAATTGTTAGCTCCCCTGGGGAGAATCATTGTATAAAGCCCAAGAGGAGGCTATGGCGCTGTTTCAGTTGAGTGACAGGTCCAATATACTGATTTTAAAGAGAAAATCAGTTCTTATATGAGTAACACTGTACTCAAGGATTTGACTCGAGGATCAAGGTCATTTCCTGTTCTTTAAGGAAAGGGGGAATCCAAAGGGTATTGAGACTGTCCGAGTCTGCGGGTTTCCTTCCTATTTAACGAAGGGGTCACTTGAGAATGTCTTTGAGACTCAAGGAGATTAGACTGTCCATGTCTAAAGTTTTATCTTTTGTACTATTCTTTGCGAAATAGTAGTAAACTCTTGAAAGGACTGTTTTATGCAGATGATTAAGTTCTGTTCCTATACCTCTAGGAGGTCTTCGGGACAATTTATACGAAGCCCAAGAGGAGGCTAGAGACTTTTAAGAAGCCGAGAGGTCCTTGTACGAAGCCCAAGAGGAGGCTATCATTCCCGGAGGAAGAGATCATTATACGAAGCCTAAGAGGAGGCTATGAATACTTCTAAGAAGCCGGCGGGTCCTTGTACTAAGCCCAAGAGGAGGCGGGGTTGCTTTTAGGAAGCTTGTAGGTCCTTGTACGATGCCCAAGAGGAGGCCGATGCTTTTAAGAAGCCCGTGGGTCCCCAAACCCCGAGAAATTCAAGGCAATGCTATTCATCGAGAATAGATCAAAGTCAGGAAAGTTCGAGAATTTGGAAGAAACTCAAAGATTCCATTCACGGAGAATAAGTTCATCTTTGGGAGTAGAGTTTCTTGATGATTCCTAATAAGGACAGCCGAAGAGAAGACTGTATTTGGTGATCCTATTGGGGATCTAGTTGTCTATTTCTACGAATAAACAAAACGGCGTCACCTAGTTATAGACGTAGTTGCCAGGGAAACTCTAAATATCTATACTATTATTACACAGTTGATATGAGTTTATGAAAGAAGACTTACAGCGAAACAACCCCACAATACAGTTATATGTATATAAAAGTGGTAAATGAAAGCGGATAAACACTTACTCGGTTGTAGAGCTTCCATGCTATTTGGTTAGTTGTTCAACAAAGAAAGATTGAAAACAACAGTATATTCAAAATCAAAGGAGAAAGTGCTTTAAAAAAGAAAGATTTGGGGCTTACAGCTTAAGGAGAGGCCCAGGGTTTTACCAGTGATTGCACTGTTGAATTGGTACAGAGGGACTTATACAAGTGACTGAGGCCCAAAAAGGTTTTCTGTACAAAGGGATGGGTCTTACACTCTCTCAAGAGGCCCAAAAAGTTTTAAATGGGTCTTATAGCTCAAGGAGAGGCCCAGTTGTTATTTTTCAAAAGGCGATGATCGCGCTGTTTGTTTGAAAATGTACAGAGGGACTTATATAACGAATGAGGCCCAAAATATTTCTGTACAAGTGGGTTGGGTCTTACACTCTAATAGAGGCCCAAAAAGTTTTAAAGAAAAGAAATGGGTCTTACTACTCGAGGGTATGCCCCTGGTTTGTTTTTCAACGGATGATGATCGCGTCGAACTTTTTAAAATACAACGGGACTTATACAATAAGTGAGGCCCAAAAATAGGTTGTATTTACAAAGGGTTGGGTCTTACACTCTCTCAAGAGGCCCAAAAAGTTTTGAAAATGATTTATGAGGGTTGAATTAATCCAAAAACCCTAATTTGTTTTCAAAGTGTGTTTTAATTGAATAAAAATTCAATTAAAATGATCAAAATTGTTTAACACATGGAAAACAAATTCTGATCTTGGATTAATGCTTCAAAAATTAAGTATTGACCTACAAAATAATTAGAAAGCATTAAAAGTTGCAAAATCAAGATGGAAAAAATATTTTAAATGTTAAAAACAATTAAAACATTAATTCTTTGCAAAAATATCAATTATATGAAATAAATAATATTTTTGGGATTTTTTGGGAAAATAAAATATTTTAACATTTTTGTGAATTATTAAAAAAAGAATCAACTCAAAATCATTAAAACTCAGAGAGAAATTAATTTTTGAATCAATTAAATAAAATCACAAAATTCAAATATTTGAATTTATGAAAATGGCGCCAAGAACACGCGCGTGTTCTGTCTTGCCCAGATTTGCATTTTCTATCCAATCTCACTGAATACTTGATCATATCATATAATCCACATACCAATCAACTCGTTTCAACCTCACGATCATGTCTATGGTATTTAATTTCATTTAAATTAAACATATAACAAGAAATCATGAAAAATCCTCAAGAACCCTAATTTCTGCATGAAGGCTAGGATTTTTGATACACGATTCAAACAATGTAATTAATTGAGGGGAAACATTCCATGCATGATTATGAACATATGGCCAAATTATTGTGCAGCAAAAATTGCATGGATCATACAGTTAGAAGAGCTCATGTTTACCACTTGCAACTGGTGATCGTGATTTGTGTTAGAGGTGTTACACCTAGGTTCCAATGATCTGGATAGCTTCCCTAGGTGCCATGGAGTGTGTATGAATGCTTGGAATGGATTGAAATGGTTTGGAGTTGAAGATGGCACCACAACTGCAAATCTGTTAAGAACTTGAGCAATTGGCTTGTGATTTTGTGAAATCTGTGTTCCAGATGTTATGTGAGTGTTTGGATTACTTCTATATGATGTATGTGAGGTGTGTGTGTGTATGATTGGTTTGATTGGAAAAGCTCTCAAACTCAAAACCCGATAGTGACTTGCCTTAGAAGGCAAAATTGGAGTGAAAGAGGAGATTTTGAGGAAAGCATCTGTTAGATGGCTTTGGTGTACTCAAACTGATCACAATTAAGCTCTATTTATAGTAGAGCAAGTTTGTTTTGGGATCCACAGTGAATGGTAACTGCAGCAGAGGTTTGGCCAATGTTGTCCAATGGAAATCCAAGTCTCCTCTAGCCATTGACTAGAGGTTAGGGCACAGAGCTGTGGTTCCCTTGGTCTTGGATAAGTCTTGACTGAATTCAGTTGAGAATGGCTCAGTCTATGCCACCTTGATGCTTCCATTGAATGCTTCATTCCAAAATTGGAGTCTTGTCCCTATTTTGGCAATTCTAGGTTCAACATGCTATTTCTTGTTCCAAAGACTTTGGAGGCTTGGCTCAGTGATTGTCCCCTTTAGATTCAATCCTATGAGGTGTCCAAGTGGATAGGAGCATTTGGATTTGGCTGATTTTGGCAAATCGACCAAAAGTGCAAAATCTGCCTTGCCTTGGCAGATTTCAGCAAGGCAACTTGCCAATGTCATATCTCATGGCTCAAGTTAAATTTGGTAATGTTCTTGGCCATTTTGGAAAGCCCTTACATGATACAACAACTGTTTGAACATGTTTGGTTTTGATCTCTTTTGAATCCAAGTGAAAAATCCCCCTACATTTGGCAAAAAGTAAGGTAAAATCTGACTTAGTGCAATTTTCACTAAGTGTTGGAACAAAGTGACTTTTCTTGATTTTGATCACTCCATAACTCAAAATCCATGAGGAATTTGGAAATAACTTAGTATGAAGCTTTTGTAGAGGGCAATGTGATCTACAAATCAAGCTTTGAATGGGGACCAATGTCCTTATGGTTTAGGAGTTATGGTCCTTCAAAGTTGGCACATTAGTGGTACTTTTTCCATAACTTAGAAATTTTTCTAAGTTTTATGGTTACCCCTTTTACAAGTTATCCAACTTTTCTTGATTTTTCTTGATGAATGATGATTCAAATCATACATTAACATCATTTTAGGGTTAAAAACCAATTTTGGTGAAAAATTTCAAAAAGTCAAAGTTGACTTTTGTGCACAGTTGACTTTTTATCAAATGAATTCCAAACTGTGCAATTCTTCAGGAAATCATGTCCTTGACCTAAATCAAACTTGATGGTCATGTTCCATGGGTGGTATAGGGTATATTGATGCATGTCTTAGGGTTTGGGAGCATGTCCTGGTCAAAAGTCAAAGTTACAGTTGACCTTCCTTGTGAAACCCTAATTGTGGTGCAGATGAAATTGAGACTTGTTGCTCAATCTTCTTGGATTAATCCATTGTTCCAAATGGATCAATATAGTATATTAAAGACCCTCAAATCATGTCTTGAGGCCTTGGTTCATGATTTGTCCCAAAAGTCAACTTAGGGGTGAATTAGGTCAAGAAACCCTAATTCCTGATTTTTGATGTATGCGTCCCCTGAGGCAAAATTGACTTGATGGTTGGGTTCATGAGGCTCCATGGAGTATATTAGGTTGTGTTTTGGATCCTTGGCTTGTACCAAGATGAAAATTTTCCATCTGGAGGCCCTGGTCGACAAAAACCCTAATTTGGTGACACTGTCGATCTTGAGACTTGATCCACCTAGAAGGGAGCATCCTTGTGCTTAATCCTTGAAGTGGGAGTCCTTTTGATCCATTTTGGATATTTTAGAGGCTAGACAAGTTGAAGATCAAGTCAATCCTTGATTGATCCTTTGTCTAAGGCTCTGAGATGGCTTAAAACCCTAATTTTGATTGTAGTGAATGCTCAACAACCCTTGAGGCATTTGATGAGGCATGATGGTTCATCCATATTGTGATGATGATTTGTACAATGATGGGAAATCTTAGTGGTCAAAATTTGGGGTATGACAGTTGCCCCTATTTAATCTTCTTGGACCCGAAGGTGTGAATGACGAAGGTATTCGGGCACTCGGAGTGCAAGAGGATTAAATATCGGAATACCCGAAATTTTGATGGTGGTTATGAATGGTGGCTTACGCATTCATCTTCTTTTGCTAAGCAATGATGCTTAGAAAAGGTAAAAACTTCCCCTCGATCCTGGTTTCCTACCAAGGAACTGGTCTCAGTTGCTGAAATAAACTTCCCCTCGATCATGGTTTCCTACCGAGGAACTGGTCTCAGTTTCTGATTTAAACTTCCCCTCGATCCTGGTTTCCTACCAAGGAACTGGTCTCAGTTTTTAAAATAAACTTCCCCTCGATCCTGGTTTCCTACCGAGGAACTGGTCTAAGTTTCTTTTGTCAATAAACTTAATTGACAAGGGACGCTATGCGTAGCGGTTTTCCTCAAACATCTCACCGAATTTTCCTGGGGAGATGCCATTTGACGGAAAAAGTTTTGATGCCAGACTTGCTGAGGAACCCAGTCGTCTGAGTTGTAGAGGTGTACAAACTTCTCTATTGGAGATGCCATTTGTTTCTACTAGGGGAAAGCAGGTCTCTTGAGAGACTGCTGTCACTTGGGATCTTACATCGTACTTTTCTCGGGATCTTCCCAGAGAAATGCCATATGATGGGGTCCAATTTTAAGGTGCCGATGACCTTTTCATCAGCGATCTTTTCGAAGAAAGGCAGCTGTACTACCGAATCTCTGCTTAGGAGACTTTCTCTGGGGATTTTCCTTAATTCGGGAAAGCAAGGATATCGTCTTTGATGGCGAAGAGTGACATTGACTGAAGGTTCCTCTGGTTTTTCAGAGGTTCAAGTTATCAAAGTGGTCGAGTGCCGACTCTAATCCAGCAATACACTGGAGGCGAGATTGTTCAAACACAGCATTTCCTGACGAGGCAAGAACTGACAACTCAATTGAGAGGACTTTTATCACTAGGGGACAAGACCGACTAGAGTGATAGCGATGCAATACGAATGCGAATGCAAGTAAAATGCATGATGTATGTATGTATATGCTGACAAAGCTGACGCGACATACGGACTAAGAGATGAACATGACTGGATACTCGGCCATCGCAGGGAGAAAAAGTACCGCTGGTTCAAGATAGCAATTCTGCCTTGCTTAGAAGAAGTAGTCCTCGCGGGGAATACCGTTGATCGGGCTTAGGAGATAAGAACTCGGCCGAAGAGGGTATCAGATGGAAAAGCCGCATCTGATGTAGTTGATCCTTCGTTCAGGCGTGCTAGTTTACAAAGAGTACTTTGATTCTGCACTTTGAGGCTCGAACACCTTTGGAGACTCAATCAATGTTCTTTCGATGTTCAACAGTCAAAGGGATTGCCATCTTTATTTTAAAAGCAGAAAAAGTTTTAACAAGTAAATTCATTTTTGTTTGGTTTCAGGAATCGTTAATCATGTTAACAACGTCGTTCTGTAAAGCTAAAACAAATAAGAATTACAAACAAAAGCACAAGGGCTCAAATTTTATTGATAAGATGGAGATCAGCCAAACGCGTGATTCCAAAGAGTATATACAAAGCTAGAAAATGGTAATTTACAGGGAAAAGGGCTACGTTGAAACATAACGACCACTATCCTTCTACCAACTTTGAATTTGGGGCATTCTGAGCTTTTGTCGAAGATGACCTTGACTGGAATTTTCCTCCAATGGATGGTGTAACTACTGCTGCTAAGGGACTTGCCTCTGTTGAACATAGTTACTTGCCATTATCCCTAATTTTTGCCTGGATTGTACTATGAGATTTCCAATCCATCGGGATCATTTTTTTTTCATGTCTCTAACTTTTGCCTGGACTGCCCTTTCGGGTTTTCAATTCACCGAGACCTTTTTTTTTTTTTTTTAATTTAGGCGAAGTATTTCTTGACTACATCAACATTCATGGGGTAGGCAAATTCCTCTCCGTCCATGGTGGTAAGTCTCAAGGCGCCGCCTGAGAAAGCTTTCGTGACCACATAGGGGCAATCATAATTCGGAGTCCACTTGCCCCGAGAGTCAGTGAGAAACGATTGTATCTTCTTGAGCACGAGGTCTCCTTTTCTGAAGACACGAGGTTAGACCCTTTTGTCGAACGCCTTCTTCATTCTCTGCTGATACAACTGACCGTGGCATAGTGTCGTGATTCGCTTATCTTCGATCAGGTTTAATTCGTCGTGTCGACTTTGACACCATTCAGCTTCGGTGAGCTTAGTTTCCATCAATACCCAGATTGATGGGATCTCTACTTCTATGGGGAGAACTGCCTCCATGCCATATACTAGAGAGAAAGGGGTTGCCCCTGTTGAAGTGCGGACAGATGTTCGATAACCGTGAAGAGCAAAGGGTAGCATTTCGTGCCAGTCTTTGTAGGTTACAACCATTTTTTGAACGATCTTCTTGATGTTCTTGTTAGCCGCTTCTACCGCTCCATTCATCTTGGGTCGGTAGGGAGATGAGTTATGGTGTTCGATCCTGAACTCTACGCACAACTCTTTCATCATCTTATTGTTCAAGTTAGATCCATTATCAGTAATGATCTGGCTTGGAACACCATAACGGCAGATGATATTGTTTTTGATAAATTGGACCACCACTTGTCGGGTCACATTTGTGAATGACGCTGCTTCGACCCACTTGGTGAAATAGTCAATGGCTACTAGGATGAATCGATGTCCGTTTGAAGCCTTGGGCTCAATCATGCCAATCATGTCAATTCCCCATATGGAAAATGGCCATGGGGAAGAGAGAACTTTGAGATGTGATGGCGGTACATGAATTTTGCAGGAGTATATCTGACATTTGTGACACCTCCTCATGTACTTGTAGCAGTCGGATTCCATTGTTAACCAATAATACCCTTCTCTTAGGATTTTTCTCGCCATTGTGTGTCCGTTGGCATGAGTGCCAAAGGATCCTTCGTGAATTTCTTTCATAAGCACGTCTTCTTCTGGTCTGTCTATGCATCAGAGCAAGACCATGTCAAAATTCCTCTTATAAAGAGTGTCACCGCTCAGGAAAAAGTTTCCAGCCAATCTTCTGAGGGTTTCCTGTCTTTTCTGAGTGCCCCAGATGGGTACTCTTGTTTCTGAAGGAAGCATTTGATATCGTGATACCAAGGTCTGTCGTCTAGGACTGCTTCAATCGTGAAGATGTAGGCGGGCCGTTCAAGGCGCATTATGTCAATCTTAGGTAGGTCGTTCCATTGACCTACACTAATCATAGAAGAGAGAGTGGCTAATGCATCAGCCACGTGATTCCCATCACGAGGGATGTGATGAAACTCGACTCTGTTAAAGAAAGGTAACAACCTTCTTGCATAGTCTTTGTAAGGAATCAGTCCTGGTTGGTATGTGTTCCAATCTCCTTTTATCTGATTGATAACCAAGGCAGAGTCGCCGTATACGTCCAAGTTTTTGATCCTTAAATCAATTGCTTCCTCGAGACCCATGATACAAGCTTCGTATTCGGCCTCGTTGTTCGTACATTTGAATGTAAGTCTGGCAGTCAAAGATAAGTCCCCATTGGGAACCTGGTTCTGGCCCTTCACTGGGTAGCGGTTCGTCGTAGTCTTTCATCTTTAGATACATGACATCTTCATCCGGGAAGTCAAACCCGATTGATTCTTGATCGTCAATCGGTTGATGAGCCAAATGATAGGCTAAAATACTTCCTTTAACAGCTTTCTGAGCATGGTACTCTGTGTCATATTCTGATAGCAACATCTGCCAACGGGCAATCCTTCCCGTGAGAGCAGGTTTTTCGAAGACATACTTGATTGGATCCATTTTTGAGATTAACCAAGTAGTATGACGAATCATGTATTGGCGAAGACGTTTGGCTGTCCAAGCCAAAGCGTAACAAGTTTTCTTAAGCATAGTGTACTGAGTTTCGCAGTCGGTGAATTTCTTGCTTAGATAGTAGATGGCAGTCTCTTTCCTTTTGGTTTCGTCTTGTTGGCCAAGTACACACCCCATTGAGTCTTCCAACACTATAAGGCAGATGATCAGTGTTCTTCCCTCCACTGGAGGTGATAGAATCGACGAATTCAACAGGTATTCCTTAATACTGTCGAAGGCAGTTTGGCAATCTTCTGACCAAACGCAATCCTGGTTCTTTTTTAGTAATTTGAAAATCGACGCACGCGTCGTAGTCATGAGGAATATGAATCTGGAGATGTAGTTCAAACGTCCCAAGAATCCTCTGACTTGTTTTTTAGTTTTCGGAGAAGGCATTTCTTGAATGGCCTTGACCTTGTCAGGATCAACTTCAATTCCTTTCTGGCTGACGATGAACCCTAGTAGTTTCCCTGAACGGACACCGAAGGTGCACTTGTTAGAATTCAAGCAGAGCTTGAATTTTCTTAGACGTTCGAACAATTTTGACATATGTTCAATGTGCTCACTCTCTGTTTTTGATTTTGCAATCATATCATCGACATATACCTCGATTTCTTTGTGTATCATGTCATGAAACAGAGTAGTCATGGCCCTTTGATAGGTTGCCCCGGCGTTCTTCAAACCGAACGGCATCACCTTGTAACAAAAGGTACCCCATGGGGTAATGAACAAAGTTTTCTCCATGTCTTTCGGCACCATTTTGATCTGGTTATAGCCCGAGAATCCATCCATGAAGGAGAAAATTTTGAACTTTGTTGTGCTGTCAACCAGCATGTCAATGTGTGGTAAAGGAAAGTCGTCCTTTGGACTTGCCTTGTTCAGATCCCTGTAATCAACACACATTCTGACCTTTCCGTCCTTTTTGGGAACGGGTACGATGTTGGCTAACCATTGAGGATATTCAGATGTAGCGAGGAAACCCGCGTCAATCTGTTTCTCTACCTCCTCTTTGATTTTGATGGCCATGTCTGGGTGAGTCCGTCTCAACCATTGCTTTACCGGCGGCCATTCCGATCTTAACGGTAAGTGATGTTCCACGATGCTAGTATCCAACCCTGGCATATTCTGATAGGACCAAGCGAATACATTAGGAAATTTTCTGAGAAGCTTTATCAAACCCTCTCTGGCAGTTGGACTGAGCAGTGCCCCAATCCTGATTTCTTTTCTCACTTTTTTTGAACCCAAGTTTACCGTTTGCAACGGCTCTTTGTGAGGTTCAATGGATCTTTCCTCTTGTATGAGTAGTCGAGAGATCTCTTCTGGAATTTCGTTGTCAACTTCTTTTTCAGCCCCAAATACCGGGAACTCAAAGTTGGGAGAAGGCATCGGATCGTATGTTTCAAAGGCGTTTAAAACAAGAAATCTGCATGACGTGATGATTCGTGTTTAGAAGAGATAGAGAAAATGCAAGTGTGTGCAGTGTTTTATTTTACTGCTTGTTTTTATTTTTAATTGTTTTTTAGGATTACCATTTTCTGAAAAAGCAAAAAGAGAAAACAACAATTAATGCAGAATTTACAGAACGACGTTATTTTATTAATGAACAAGTCGACTCTTGAAACTACAACCCTATAAAACAAAACTCTGTCGCTTTGGGCGAAGCGAAGACGGAAAATTTACAGAAAGCGAGTCCTATCAAAACATCTGTTTCACCTGGGCGGGGTGAAAGGTTAAAGATGGCAATTACTTTGACTGGCGAACGACCTTTGGAACATCGACAGCAACCCACTGGCGGTGAACTCCTCGGTGAATCACAAAGTCTGGCACCTTCCTCGATTTGTCTTCAGAAATGACGCTGATTTCTGGTGAAGCAGAATCGTTGGAATTTGTCTCCTAGGCAGAGTTGTCGTAGGAGAATTTCTCAGTTGCATTTTGCATAGCATTTGTGCTCTCAGCTGTATCTCCCCATCCAGTTGGTTGGATATCTTCGAGCCTGATACAAGAGCTTTCAGGAGCGGTGTACTTGACCATATAGTCAAATTTTCCACTCGGTTGTCCCAAGGTGTCCCACACTTCTTCGGAACTGGAGGAGTTATCCCTCTCGATGACGTTGACCTCGGGAAAAGCATAGTTGATGAATTCAAGTCCTGCAAACGTTGCAAATTCATCATTATGTTGAGTAGTTTCCGAATGACCTGAGTGTTGATCCCATGACATGATGGGGACACAAGTATTCTGTTCAATGACAGTCAGCTGATTCTCATTGTTCGGCTGACTCTCTTGCCCCAAGTCTCCTGGATAAGGTTGCCACATTGGCAGACCATCCATTGGGCCATAGTAGGTGTAGTCAAAATTGTCTTTCATCGGAGTGTCTTCCTATAATGAATTTGGTGGAGCACGACATCCTTCCGGATCATAATCCTCGTATATCATTTCGATGTCTGACCTGGGTATAAATCTCGGACTCTCTGTAGGAAAGCAAAAAGGAGTTTGCGTTTCGTCCTGAGACATATAACCGTCCTGGTTAAGATAGGACTTCCACTCTTCCTCTGTGTCAGAGGGATCTTCCTCATTAATAGCATGGACTGCTTGAGGGACTGGGTGAAGAAAACCTCCACTATGGAAGAAGTTCTGAATGGGATGAAGACTTTCATCATTGGCAGCTGTTTGAGTACAGGTTGCAGAAAAACCAAGACCCTTCTTTGTTATATTGTCAATAGGAATGACAAGCTGTCCCCATCCGGTTGTACTAGTACTATCGACTACTTTGCTAGCATCTTTGTACGAGGAAATCGAGGTTCCTCCTTGGGATTGATCGTCCTTGCTCACCGACAGTGCTTGGAACTGAGTTCCAATAACCTCCTCAGGTTCTACACAAGCAGATGATGATAAGTTACTCACGAGCAAGGCCTGTTCTCCACAGACTGTGATAAGTTGATCGTTCTGAACGAACTTTAGCTTTTGGTGGAGAGTTGAAGTAACCGCTCCAGCCTGATGTATCCAAGGTCTTCCTAATAAGCAACTGTATATTGCCCGGATGTCCATGACCTGGAAAGTGACTTGGAAAGTGTGAGGACCGATAGTTATGGGAAGATCAACTTCGTCGATAACTATTTTTCTGGATCCGTCGAATGCTTTGACGACGACCTCGCTGACTCACATCGGAGGGCCTTTGAATGATAATTACATCAAAGTAGACCTCGGCATAACATCCAGGGCTGACCCTGTGTCTACCAGTACGCTGGCTAAAGCATCGTCCTGGCAGTTAACTGTAATGTTGAGCGCCATGTTATGTCGGCGACCCTCTTCAGGTAATTCCTCATCACTAAATCCCAAATTATTGAAGGAAGTGATGTTAGAGACAATACTATCGAACTGTCTGATCGTTACATCCTGTTCCACAGAGGCTTACTCCAAGAATTTCTATAGAGCCTCCCTGTGCGCTTCTGAACTGTGTAACAGTGATAATACCGAGATCTTTGAAGGAGTTTGTAACAGTTGATCAACAATGTTGTATTCACTCCTTTGGACGAGCTTCAGCATCTCATCGTTATTTTTCAAAAGGTCGGGATTACTGGATTGACCGCCTGATGGATCGGGAACTTCTGTCTGAGGTTCCTTTTCTTTGTTAAGTTCCCCAACTCCTCGGTTGAAGATTCGACCGCTCCGTGTTACACGACTGATGTCTGCAATATTCACAACGGAGGGTAATGGAATTTCCTTTCCATTCTCAATTGTTGTTGCACCATATTTGTAAGGGATAGCCTTAGTTGATTCATACGGTAGTGGTCTCGGTAGATAGATGACTATGGGAACCCTCTGGTTTTTCTGACCATCATAAGTAATCTCGATTCATTCCCGGTTGGGAATTCTAGATTCGTCAAGTACAGGGATGATGGCAAAAACATCCCTGGTCTGGTGACGGCCAGAGATTGTGACAACATCCTCGACTTGATCGGTGAGGTAGTTCGGCGTCCAGTTGATGGGTCCAGAACCCGGATATGGACGAATCTCTCCTCGATCCACCTGACCCTGAAGAGCTGCTCTCACAAGGTAACATCCTTGGTTACTTTCCGAACAGACGCTACAACGGTCATAATTGTGTGGTGGCACCTGGCCACGCCCACTTTGAATACAATGTAAGCTCACTAGGTTAGCTTCCACAGATCGGACATCCTGACTTTGATGTCGAGTGGGATTCCTGTTATTGATACTAATTTGCTGAGTATCTTCATCCATATAGATTGGCATCCACCAGTGATTTAACAAGTGCTGGAGTGCTTCCTAGACAAGGGTACAACCTCGATCGTTTTCGCAACCTGCTTTACAACTTTGATAGTCATGTGATATTAAGAATCCGAGTCGGACCTGCTCAGCATGTAACTCTACCAAGTTGTTATTCATCACGCAAATATCAAAGATCTGAACCATGTTGATCTGATAGGGATTCCTATCAGGGTAGTCTTGGATCCATCCAAGATCCATGTGACGCTGGAGGGCCTCTTGTATGAAAGAGCATCCCTGTTTGTTTATCGAGCAAGTCAGACAGGAACTGCAATCGTGCCGTGGCAGATTATGATATTGGCTTTGCCTTGAGTGCATCGCCACCAAGTTGACATTCATTGCACGGATGTCGTGGTTCTGAATGACGTTGGAGTTTGTATAGACCATGTTAACTCCACGAACTCGGTGCTCTTGGATCCATCTGAGATCCATCTGTTCCTGTAGAGCTGCTTGCACTACCGAACATCCTTGATTACTTTTAGAACAGCTATCACACCGGTGATAGTTATGAGGTGGCACATTGCTATATCCACTCTGTCTACAATGCATCTTGACCAAATTGGTCCTCAATAAGAGTACATCGTGAATTTGATAGACATTGTTAGTCTCTCCTTCTATCAAATTGACTGCAGCCTTGTCATGTTGAGGCAGCGGGTTTGTGAGAACATTGGGATTCGTATCTTTGAAAGATAAGAGCCCGCTCCTAACAAGCTTTTGCACGTCGGATTTAAAATTGAGACAATTCTCAATGTTATGCCCCGATCCTCCTTGATGATAAGGGCATGTCTGATCCACCTTAAACCAAAAAGGTAGATTTTTTGGTACTGTATGTCATACCCCAAATTTTGACCACTAGGATGTTCCATCATTGTGCAAATCATCATCACAATATGGATGAACCCTCATGCCTCATCAAATACCTCAAGGGTTATTGAGCATTCACTACAATCAAAATTAGGGTTTTAGGCCCTCTCAGAGCCTCAGACAAAGGATCAATCAAGGATTGACATGATCTTCAACTTGTCTAACCTCTCAAGTAACTACAAAGGATCAAAAGGACTCCTACTTCAAGGATTAAGCACAAGGTTGCTCCCTTTAAGGTGGATCAAGTCTCAAGATCGCCAGTATCACCAAATTAGGGTTTTGGTCGACCAGGGCCCCCAGATGGAAAATTTCATCTGGGCACAAGCCAAGGATCCAAAACACAACCTAATGTACTCCATGGAACCTCATGGGCCCATTCATTAAGTCAATTTTGCCTCAGGGGATGCATACATCAAAAATCAGGAATTAGGGTTTCTTGACCTAATTCACCCCTAAGTTGACTTTTAGGGCAAATCAAGACCCAAGACCTCAAGAGAGGATTTGAGGATCTCTCATGAGCTATATTGATCCATTTGTAACAATGGATTAATCCAAGAAGCTTGAGCAACAAGTCTCAATTTCATCTGCACCACAATTAGGGTTTTAAGAGAAAAGTCAACTGTAACTTTGACTTTTGACCAGGACATGCTCCCAAGCCCTAGGACATGATTCAATATACCCTATGACACCCATGAAATATGCCCATCAAGTTTGATTTAGGTCAAGGACATGATTTCCTGAAGAATTGTACAATTTGGAATTCATCTGATAAAAAGTCAACTGTGCACAAAAGTCAACTTTGACTTTTTGAGATTTTTCACCAAAATGGATTTTTAACCCTAAAATGATGTTAATGTATGATTTGAATCATCATTCATCAAGAAAAATCAAGAAAAGTTGGATAACTTGTAAAAGGGGTAACCATAAAAACTTAGAAAATTTTCTATGTTAAAAAGAAAGTAACAAGGGTACCAACTTTGAAGGATCATAACTCCTAAACCACAAGGCCATTTTTTCTCATCCAAAGATGGATTTGTAGCCCTCATTACCCTCTACAAAAACTTCAACTAGACCTAAGTCCAATTCATTAAGGATTTTGAGTTATGGAGTGATCAAAATCAAAAAGTCACACTTTGTTCCAACACTTAGTGAAAATTTCACTAAGTCGGATTTTGCTTCACTTTTTGCCAAATGTAGAGGGATTTTTCACTTGGAATCAGAAGAGATCAAAACCAAACTTGTTCTAACAGTTGTTGTATCATGTAAGGGCTTTCCAAAATGGCCAAGAACATTGCCAAATTCATCTTACACCATGAGATATGACATTGTCAAGTTGCCTTGCTGAAATCTGTCAAAGGCAAGGCAGAATTTGCAATTTTGCTCGATTTACCAAAATCAGCCAATTTCAAATGCTTCTATCCACTTGGACACATCTGAGGATTGAATCTAAAGGGGACAATCACTGAGCCAAGCCTCCAAAGTCCATGCAACAAGAAATAGCATGTTGAACCTAGAATGGCCAAAATAGGGACAAGACTCCAAATTTGGATTGAGGCATTCAATGGAAGCATCAAGGTGGCATGGACTGAGTCATTCTCATCTGAAATCAGTCAAGACTTATCCAAGACCAAGGGAACCAAAGCTCTGTGCCCTAACCTCTAGTCAATGGCTAGAGGAGACTTGCATTTCCATTGGCCAACATTGGCCAAACCTACTTACCAGCTGCCATTCACTATTCCTTGCAAAACAAACTTACTCTACTATAAATAGAGCTCAATTGTGTTCAGTTAAAGTACACCAAAGGCCTACAACGCTTGCCTTTCTCAAAATCTCTTTCTCTTGGCAAAAATGCCTTTCTTAGCAAGGTAACTATCGGGTTTTGAGTTTGAGAGCTTTTCCAATCAAACCAATCACTCACACACCTCATATACATCACATATGAGCTGATCAAACACTTAAACAACAACTGGAACACTGATTTCTCAGAATCACCAGTCAATTGCTCAAGGTTTTAACCAAAGTGCAGTTGAGATGCCATGAAGTGATCCAGCCAATTTCAATCAAGTCTAAGCATTCAAACACACTCCATAGGGTGTAGGGAAGCTGTTCAGATCATCACCACTCATCTGTAACACCTCCAAATCAAAAATCACATTGCATTTGCTGTCACGGCTTAGAGGTGAGCATATACTTGGTCATCTCTCAATCTATGCATATTTCCTCGCACAATAATTTGGCCATATGTTCATAATCATGCATGGAATGTTTTCCCTCAATTAATTGCATTGTTTGAATCGTGTATCAAAAATCCTAGCCTTCATGCAGAAATTAGGGTTCTTGAGGTTTCTTCGTGATTTCATGTTTTATGTTTAATTAAATGAAATTAAGTGTTATAGACATGATCGTGAGGTTGAGACGAGCATAATGATATTTGGATTGCATGATATGATTACGTATTCAGTGAGATTTGATGGAAAACGCAAATCAGCCAAACCCAGAAAAACGCGCGTGTTCTTGCTTGTGTTCTTGGCGCCTTTTTCACAAATTCAAATATTTGAATTTTGTGATTTTGTTTAATTGATTCAAAAATTAATTTCTCTCTGAGTTTTAATGATTTTGAATTTATTCTTTTTTCAATAATTCACAAAAATGTTAAAATATTTTATTTTATCAAAAAATCCCAAAAATATTATTTATTTCATATAATTGATATTTTTGCAAAGAATTAATATTTTGATTGTTTTTGACATTTTGAATATTTTTTCTACATTGATTTTGCAACTTTTAATGCCTTCTAATTATTTTATAGGTCAATACTTAATTTTTGAAGCATTAATCCAAAGTCACAATTTGTTTTTCATGTGTTAAACAATTTTGATCCATTTAATTGAATTTTTATTCAACTAAATACATTTTTGAAAACAAATTAGGGTTTTTGGATTAATTCAACCCTCATAAATCATTTTCAAAACACTTTGGGCCTCTAATAGAGTGTAAGACCCAATCCTTTTTTGACCAAACCATTTTTGGGCCTCAATGTATTGTATAAGTCCCGATACCGTAAAAAATAAACGGCGCGATCGTCGCCCTTTTTGAAAAATAACCTTGGGCCTCTCCTTGAGCTATAAGACCCATTCAAAACTTTTGGGCCTCTAATAGAGTGTAAGACCCAACCCCCTTTTAACCAAAATCATTTGGGCCTCACTTATTGTATAAGTCCCTTTGTGTTAAAAGAAAATCTCGGCGCGATCGCCATTTCGAACGGAAAAATCATCTGGGCCTACCCTCGTGTTATAAGCCCCACTCTTTTTCTTTAAACCTTTTGGGCCTCTTGAAAGAGTGTAAGACCCATCCCTTTGTACAAAAAACATTTGGGCCCCAGTCACTTGTATAAGTCCCTCTGTACAAAATTCAACAGTGCGCTCACTGATAAAACCCTGGGCCTATCCTTGAGCTGTAAGCCCCAAATCTCTCTTTTTCAAAACACTTTCTCCTTTGATTTTGAATATACTGTTGTTTTCAATCTTTCTTTGTTGAACAACTAACCAAACAGCATGGAAGCTCTACAACCGAGTAAGTGGTTATCGCTTTCATTTACCGCTTTCATATATATATAATTGTATTGTGGGGCTGTTTCGCTGTAAGTCTTCTTTCATAAACTCATATCAACTGTGTAATAATAGTATAGATATTTCGAGTTTCCCCGGCAACTACGTCTAGAACTAGGTGACGCCGTTTCGTTTAGAAATAGACAACTAGATCCCCAATAGGATCACCAGATACAGTCTTCTCTTCGGCTGTCCTCATTAGGAATTATCAAGAAACTCTACTCCCAAAGATGAATGTATTCTCCGTGAAGGGCATCTTTGAGTTTCTTCCAAATTCTTGGACTTTCCTGACTTAATCTATTCCTCGTGAATAGCTTGCCTTGAATTTCTCGGGGTTTGGGGACCCACGGGCTTCTTAAAAGCATCGACCTCCTCTTGGGCATCGTACAAGGACCCACAGGCTTCCTAAAAGCAACCCCCGCCTCCTCTTGGGCTTAGTACAAGGACCCTACGGCTTCTTAAAAGTATTCATAGCCTCCTCTTAGGCTTCGTATAATGATCTCTTCCTCCGGGAATGATAGCCTCCTCTTGGGCTTAGTACAAGGACCCGTCGGCTTCTTAAAAGATTCCAGCCTCCTCTTGGGCTTCGTACAAATTGTTCCGACGACCTCCTAGAGGTATAGGAACAGAACCTAGTCATCCTCATAGAACAGTCCTTTCATAGAGTCTACTACTGTTTCTCAAAGGATAGTACAAAAGATAAAACTCTAGACATGGACAGTCTAACTTCCTTGAGTCTCAAATACATTCTCAAGTGACCCCTTCGTTAAATAGGAAGGAAACCCGCAGACTCGGACAGTCTCAATACCCCTTGGATTTCCCGCTTCCTTAAAGAACATGAATAACCCGGATCCTTGAATCAAATCCCTGAGTACAGTGTTACTCATATAAGAACTGATTTTCTCTTTGAAATCAGTATACTAGACCTGTCACTTAACTGAAACAGTTACAATAGCCTCCTCTTGGGCTTTGTCCAATGATTCTTCCCAGCGAAGTAAATGTTTAGCCTCCATCTCGGGCTTCGTACGAGATACCAAAATTCTCCCCAGCGGAGTCAAACAACGTTTAGCCTCTCTCTAGGGCTTTGTACGAGACACATAAGAGACTCCCTCGTTGAGTCAATCACCTTTTAGCCTCTATCTCGGGCTTCGTACGAGATACAAAGGCTCTCTTGTTGAGCCAATCAAACTTCTCGCCTCCATCTCAGGCTTCGTACGAGATACAGAGACTCTCTTGTTGAGTCGAACTTTCAGCCTCCATCTCGGGCTTCGTATTAGATACAAAAACACTCTCTTGTTAAGTATAAAAGATTCTCCTGTTGAGTCAACCCTTTTAGCCTTTCTCTCGGGCTTCGTACGAGACACATAAAAGCTCCCTCTTGTTGGGCCGATAGCCTCCTCTTAGGCTTTGTATAAGAAAACCACTAGTTGAGCCAATCAACCTTTTAGCATCAAACCTGTGCCTTATTCACAGTACACAAGCATCAACAACTCCTTCCCCTTTATCTAATCACTGTAAGCGGCAAGCCTCTGGATCATCTACATCCATGCCACTATCCCTCTTTTAGCATGAGAAATTCCTAAGGAAAGATAACATTGCTCTACACTGAGTTAAAGTCTTCTCCTTCAGGTTAAAATCCCCTTTAAAGGAAATTATGGCATTGCTAGGATCCGCGTATCCTGGTTAAAGTAATTCTCCTTTATAACCAGTCACCCAACAGTTGTGACAGACAAACCCTTCTTTAGAGATGATAAATTCTCTCTAAAGTCGAGGTCTTTCAGGTTCACGTCTTAGGCTTTGAACAAGACACAAATAGACCTTTAGCTTCACATCTTGGGCTTTGAACAAGATACAAACTACCCTTTAGCTTCACGTCTTGGGCTTTGAACAAGACACCAAAAACACCCATTTCCTCCCATAGAATAGGAGGAACTACGAACGCTCTAATTTCCTTGTTTCGGTAAACGGGAATACGTAGGCATAAGATTGAAAGAAAAATCTTAGCGAGCACACTAAACAAAAACCCAAAATCCCATACTCTCATGTATCTATCAAAAGCATCAGTCCTAACATCCTAATCCTTGTTCCCTGCTAGAAAGTCCTAGAAAGAAAGAAAAACGTATTGGTGAAAATACAAATAACCAGTACAAATGCCCCCCACATTGATAGCATCCGTAACCTAACAGACCGCTGTTTAAACTCAGTATGCAAGTAGGGTTAATTGGAGACATCTATTTCCCTTCCTTATTCAGCTCACAATAGGATAAAAAATGAATCGACCTGTAGTTTAAGCTCAACCGCAGAGAGCGACCAGCGCTTAAGAACCGCGTCCAAAATCGCTCGCTACAGAAAAATGGCGCCCACCGTGGGGCCGGGTCTTTCTAAAACTTTTGTTTCCTTTTTTTCTCTTCACTTATGTGAAAACCACAGATTGGGGCCTCAGCCGGGGAGCCATTTTCTGTCAGGAACTTAGGATTCTTAGCTTTATAAGTCTAGGATGATTAGGACAAATATATATATATATATTGCTTTTCCTAATTGCTATACGTGTTTATTTTTCTGCTAATGGGAATGCGGGTGATGCCGTATGTGGAAAGATTGAGTATACACTTAAGATAAGTGATGGCGACGGGGTCGACCATCAACCTCAGCGGAGGCTGACCAACGCAACCCATTCACTCTTCTAGCCAATGGGCCGGTTGTTAAGTCTGAGAAGCTGAGGAGCCAAACCCTTTCGTAGTGCGGAAACTATCGAAAATAGTTGTTACGCGATACTACCCTCATTTGAAGCTGGTGATCTATTCTCAGTGAATAGCACTTACTCTAAGATTGCTCTACAACTCGCTGGCGATCCGCTTGTTGTTTTGCTTTCCTGGGAGGAGATGATGATAATGAGTACAGGTACAAAAATCACCCTAGTATAAACCTTTGGGGATGGGTAGAGCCTTGACTTCATGACAACGACCCTTTGACCCCATGTTTTTTCTATGTTTTTGTGTGTTGCATTTATGCATTCATCTAAAAAACACTAAAACATTCAAAAATATCTCTCTTCTAGTCTCTCTGTTTTTTTTAAATAAACTAAGACTGTGATTGCAAATATCAGAGAAGAGGATTACGCTAATGGATTTCGGTAGAAGAAGAACCCACCAGTATACCTTCAAGGTTCCAAAGATAGGGGATTTGAGAAGGTTGACAAGGATGATCACTAACCCTGAGGCTTTCAGAGCCAAGCACGGAGGTTTGCTACCACTGTTAAGAGTCCATATGATTGTAGGAATCATGGATGCGCTCATTCAGTTTTATGATCCAGTTTATCACTGTTTCACATTACCGGATTACCAGTTAGCGCCAACGCTGGAGGAGTATTCCCATCTGATCGATCTACACATTACAGATCGAGCTCCATTTTCTGGACTGGAAGAAATTCCAAAGAATCAGATCATTGCAAGAGCAATTCATCTGGATGAGTCAGAAGTCAGGACTCACATGACCGCTAAGGGTTGCATCCAAGGTTTGCCAGCCCAGTTCTTGACAAAGAAAGCCCTGTACTTCGCTAGTATAGGGAACATCACTGCTTTTGAAAGTATCTTTGTCTTGCTCACCTACGGGTTATTTTTGTTTCCCAACATCAATAACTTCGTCGATATCAACACCATTAAGGTTTTTCTCATTGGAAACCCTGTGCCGACTTTGCTCGCAGATGCATATCATTCTGTACACTTGGGAAATTTGTACAGTGGAGGGGAGATCACATGCTGTGTACCTCTGCTTTATAAATGGTTTATCTCCCACTTGCCCAAGTTTACTGCTTTTTGGGATTGCAAGAGTGCCTTACGTTGGTCTCAGAAAATCATGTCTCTTACCAACTCTGATATAGATTGGTGTAATAGGATTTATGAGGGAATCAGAATCATTGACCGTTGTGGAAACTTCCCCAACATACCCCTCATAGGAACTAAAGGAGGAATCAACTACCATCCGGTGTTGGTTCTTCGTCAATTTGGATACCCGATGAGACACATCCCATTGGGTGTTCATCTGGAAGGTCTTTTCTTCAAGGAAGGAGAAAACGACAGAGCACTAAAGATGGAAATAGTTCACGCTTGGAAGCACGCTCATAAGAAAGGACGAGAGTCTCTAGGAAAACCAGACTGTGTCTCGGTAGAGCCTTACCTCCATTGGGTACAAACTAGAGCTCTCAAGTTAAAGATGCCTTATCCTCGTTATGGGATTCTTCCGCCAACAGAATATGTCATGTACTTCATGACGAAAACCGAAAAGCTTTAGGTAACTCTCAACAAAGTTCAAAAAGAGAGGAGGTCTTGGAAGAACAAGTACCGCACCCTCGACATAGAGTGCGTCAAAATACAGCAATTACTGAAAGAAAAAGATGCTCTGATTGAAATTTTGGAGCAGCATGCTATAGAGAATCAAGATGACCAAAGGAATTTGCTCACTCCTTTCACCTGGAAAAGGAATGACAACCCAACAACGGCCCAAGAGCCCCGGTCAAAGAAAAGGAAGATACCGGAATCAGCACCTGATTTCTCTTCAGAGAGAACTCAGGACCCATTAGCTTAGGTTTCTGTTTCCCCACCTTGTAATCTACTGTATTTCCATTTCTGTAATCCTTTGAATTTCAATAAAAAGGGGTTTCCCCACCATTTGATATTTGCAATCTAATTGTCGAAGTTTATTTTGATTAAACCAAAAAAATAATTAATATAATCATTGCATTCATCATTCTCACATCGCGTATTCTTCTTACCTACGAATCTCACGTTTGTGTCTCGGTTCTAGAGTCAAACTGTCTCATTCGTATAATACTCGGGCCAGTCGTCAGAAAAAGATGGATGATCTTGAGGAAGAAAACAGAGAGTAGAAAGAAGAGATCGACGCTCTGAGATAGGATATGAGAAAGCTTCGTAACGACATGCAAGCCATGGCAGAAGCTCAGCTACAACGAACTGTGATCTCAGAGATCACCTTAACGCCCATAGTGGAGAAGAATGATCCTAGGTATCAGATGCCGAAAGATCATCCCTGGGGCATGCTTGTCAACTATATCCCAGGAGGATATGTTCCGCCGATCACTGAAGATCAGGGAATCTCAAGAGAAGCCGTTGGGCCTGAAGGTTACAAACTTCGGGAAAGCGAAGATGCCAGGGGCATACCAACAACTCCTGAAGGTTACAAACTTCGGGAAGCACCAAGATTTACTGCCGTAGTCATGGTCCCACCCCCTGTGGTGCACACAGTCCTGGAAGGACAGATTCCACAGACACCTTCTGGTAAAAAGGAAACTATGTTTGACCGAATGGATGAATTCCAGGAGCAGTTCCTGGAAATGCAGAAGGATCTGCAAGCCATTCGCGGTCAGGATCTATTCGGAAAGGACGCCGCAGACCTCTGCATGGTCCCCAATTTGAAAGTCCCGCACAAATTCCAAGTGCCCGACTTTGAAAAATACAAGGGTAACTCTTGCCCTCAAAGCCATCTGGTGATGTACGCTCGGCGGATGTCAGCTCAGACGGAGAATCAGGACCTGTTGATTCACTACTTCCAGGATAGTTTAACCGGTGCCGCATTAAAATGGTACATGGGTTTAAACCATACCACGATCAGTACATTCAGAGATCTTGGCACTGCCTTTGTCCAACAATACAAATACAATTTGGACATGGCACCCGACAGAGATCAACTCAGATCGATGTCGCAAAAGGACAAGGAAACCTTTAAGGAGTATGCTCAAAGGTGGCGTGAAATTGCCGCTCAAATTTGTCCGCCTCTTGAGGAAAAAGAGATGACAAAGATCTTCTTAAAGACCTTAAGCTCATTCTACTATGACCGAATAGTTGCCAGTGCGCCCAGTGATTTCACCGGGATGGTCGGCATGGGCGTACGTCTTGAGGAAGCCATCCGAGAAGGACGTTTGGTAAAAGACACTGGATCGACGAGCGGTACTAAAAAATACGGTAGTGCTCTGCCTAAGAAAAAAGAGCAAGATATTGGGAATATCTCTCTCGGAAAGCAAAGGCGACGTTATCAGCCGGTAGCAGCTGTGATTCCTGCTATCAGCCTTGCGCCTATTCCTACGTACCAACCTCAGGTTGCACAGAGCCAACCTGATCAGCAAAGGACACAACAGCCTCTCCTGCAGGCTCGTCCTTCATACAATAACAACTGTACAACACGACCATCAGGGTTTGATCCTATACCCATGTTGTACGCAGAACTATTTCCGTTACTACTGGCTAAGGAGCGCATCCAGACTAAGTCTCCTCTTACAGTACCAGAAAATCTGCCTTTTTGGTTTAAGGTGGATCAGACATGCCCTTATCATCAAGGAGGATCAGGGCATAACATAGAGACTTGCCTCAACTTCAAGTCCGACGTGCAAAAGCTTGTTAGGAGAGGGCTCTTATCTTTCAAAGATACGAATCCCAATGTTCTCACGAACCCGTTGCCTTAACACGAGAAAGCTGCAGTCAATCTGATTGAGAGAGAATCTAACGATGTCTATCAAATTCACGATGTACTCTTGTTGAAAACCAACTTGGTTAAGATGCATTGTAGGCAGAGTGGATATGGCCATGTGCCACCTCATAATTATCATCAGTGTGATATCTGCTCTAAAGACAACCAAGGATGTTAGGTAGTGTAAGCAGCTCTACAGGAACAGATGGATCTCGGATGGATCCAAGAACACCGAGTTCGTGGAGTTAACATGGTCCATACGAATTCCAACGTCATTCAAAACCACGACATCTGTGCGATGAATGTCAACTTGGTGGCGATGCACTCAAGACAAAGCCAGTATCATAATCTGCCGCGGCACGATTACAGTTCCTGTCTGATTTGCTCGGTAAACAAACAGGGATGCTCTTTCATACAAGAGGCCCTCCAGCGTCAGATGGATCTTGGATGGATCCAAGACTACCATGATAGGAACCCTTATCAGATCAACATGGTTCAGATCTTTGATATTCGCGTGATAAATACCGACCTGGTAGAGTTACATGCTGAGCAGATCCGACTCGGATTCTTAATATCACATGACTATCAAAGCTGTAAAGCGGGTTGCGAAAAAGATCGAGGTTGTACCCTTGTCCAGGAGGCACTTCAGCACTTGTTAAATCATTGGTGGATGCCAATCTACATGGATGAAGATACTCAGCAGATTAGTATCAGTAACAGGAATCCTACTCGGCGTCAGAGTCAGGATGCCCGATCAGTGGAAGCTAACCTAGTAAGGTTACATTGTATTCAAAGTGGGCGTGGCCAGGTGCCACCACACAACTATGACAGTTGTAGCGTCTGTTCAGAAAATAACCAAGGGTGTTACGTTGTGAGAGCAGCTCTTCAGGGTCAGGTCGATCGTGGAGAAATTCGTCCATATCCTGGTTCTGGACCCATCAACTGGACGCCGAACTACTTTGCCGAGCAAGTTGAGGATGTTGTCACCATCTCTGGTCGTCACTAGACCAGGGATGTTTTTGCCATCATTCCTCTACTTGACGAATCTAAAGTTCCCAACTGGGAACGGATCGAGATTACTTATGATGGTCAGAAAAATCGGAAGGTTCCTGTAGTCATCTATCTACCAGGACCGCTACCGTATGAATCAACTAAGGCTATCCCTTACAAATACGATGCAACGATCATTGATAATGGAAAAGAAATTCCATTACCCTCCGTTGTTAATATTGCAGATATCAGTCGAGTAACACGGAGTGGTAGAATCTTCAACCGAGGGGTTGGGGAACCTAACAAAGAAAAGGAACTTCAGACAGAAGTTCCCGATCCACTAGTCGGTCAATCCAGTAATCCCGACCTTTCGAAGAACAATGATAAGATGCTGAAGCTCATCCAAAGGAGTGAATATAACATTGTTGATCAGCTGTTACAGACTCCTTCAAAGATCTCAGTGATATCACTGTTACTCAGTTCAGAAGCCCACAGGGAGGCTCTACAGAAAGTCTTGGAGCAAGCCTTTGTGGAACAGGATGTAACAATCAGACAGTTCGATAGTATTGTCTCTAACATCACTTCCTGCAACAATTTGGGATTTAGTGACGAGGAATTACCCGAAGAGGGTCGCCGTCATAATATGGCGCTCAATATCACAGTTAACTGCCAGGACGATGCTTTAGCCAGTGTACTGGTAGACACAGGGTCAACCCTGAATGTTATGCCGAAGTCCACTTTGATGTAATTATCATTCAAAGGCCCTCCGATGAGAGTCAGCGAGGTCGTCATCAAAGCATTCGACGGATCCAGAAAAACAGTTATCGGCGAAGTTGATCTTCCCATAACTATCAGTCCTCACACTTTCCAAGTCACTTTCCAGGTCATGGATATCCGGGCAACGTACAGTTGTTTATTAGGAAGACCTTGGATACATCAGGCTGGAGCGGTCACTTCGACCCTCCACCAAAAGCTAAAATTGGTTCAGAACGATCAGCTTGTCACGGTTTGTGGGGAACAAGCCTTGCTTGTGAGTAACTTATCATCACCTGCTTGTGTAGAACTTGGGGAGGTTATTGGAACTCAATTCCAAGCACTGTCGGTGAGCAAAGACGATCAATCTGAAGGAGGAACATCAATTTCCTCATACAAAGATGCTATCAAAGCGGTCAAGAGTACCGATACAAAAGGATGGGGACAGCTTGTCATTCCCACTGACAATAAAACAAAGAAGGGTCTTGGTTTTTCTACAACCTGTACCCAGACAGCTGCCAACGATGAAAGTCTTCATCCCCTTCAAAACTTCTTCCATAGTGGAGGTTTCCTTCACCCAGTGTCTCAGACAGTTCATACTATCCATGAGGAAGATCCCTCTGACACAGATGAAGAGTGGAAGTCCTACCTTAACAAGGATGGTTATATGTCTCAGGAAGAGGTGCCTATGACTTTTTGCTTTCCTACAGAAAGTCTGAGATTTATACCAAGATGAGATGTCGAAATGATCTACGGGGATTGTGATCCAGAAGGATGTCGCGCTCCGCCAAATTCATTAGAGGAAGAAACTCTGATGAAAGACAATTTTGACTATAATTACTATGGCCCAATGGATGGTCTGCCGATGTGGCAGCCTTACCCAGGAAACTTGGGGCAAGAAAGTCAGCCGAGCAATGAAAATCAGCTGATCGTCATTGAGCAGAATACCTGTGTCCCCACCATGTCATGGGATCAACACTCGGGTCATTCAGAAACTACTCAACATGAAGATGAATTCGCAACGTTTGTAGGACTTTAATTCATCAACTATGCTTTTCCCGAGGTCAACGTCATCGAGAAAGATGACTCCTCCAGTTCCAAAGAAGTTTGGGACACTCTGGGAGAACCGAGTGGAAAATAGGACTATATGGTCAACTACACCGCTCCCGAAAGCTCTCGTATCAGGCTCGAAGATATCCAGCCAACTGGATGGGGAGATACAGCGGAGAGCACCAATGCTATGCAAAATGCATCAGAGGAATTCTCCTACGACAACTCTGCTTGGGAAACAGATTCCAATGATCCAGCTCCACCAGAAATCAGCGTCATTTCTGAAGACAAATCAAGGAAGGTGCCAGACTTTGTGATTCACCGAGGAGTTCGCCGCCAATGGGTTGTTGTCGAGGTTCTGAAGATCGCTCATCAGTCAAAGTAATTTCCATCTCTAACCTTTCACCCTGCCCAGGTGAAACGGATGTTTTGATAGGGCTCGCTTTCTGTAAATTTCCCTCTTCGCTTCGCCCAAAGCGACAGAGTTTTGTTTTATAGGGCTGTAGTTTCAAGAATCGACCTGATCATTAATAAAATAATGTCGTTATGTAATTTCCGTATTAATTATTGTTTTCTCTTTTTGCTTTTTCAGAAAATGGTAATCCTAAAAAACAATTCAAAAATAAAAACAAGTAGTAAAACAACAACACTGCACACACTTGCATTTTCTCTATCTCTTCTAAACACAAATCATCACGTCATGCAGATTGCTTGTTTTAAACCCCGTTGAAACATACGATCTAATGCCTTCTCCCAACTTTGAGTTCCCGGTATTTGGGGCTGAAGAAGAAGATGACAACGAAATTCCAGAAGAGATCTCCCGATTACTCAGATAAGAGGAAAGGTCCATTGAACCTCACAAAGAACCGTTGGAAACGGTAAACTTGGGTTCAGAAAAAGAGAGAAAAGAAATCAGGATTGGGGCACTGCTCAGTCCAACTGCCAGAGAGGGTTTGATAAAGCTTCTCAAAGAATTCCCCGATGTGTTTGCTTGGTCCTATCAGGATATGTCAGGGTTGGATACCAGCATTGTGGAACATCACTTACCGTTAAGATCGGAATGTCCGCCAGTAAAGCAAAGGTTGAGACGCACGCACCCGGACATGGCCATCAAAATCAAAGAGGAGGTGCAGAAACAGATCGACGCGGGTTTCCTCGCTACATCTGAATATCCTCAATGGTTAGCCAACATCGTACCCGTTCCCAAAAAGGACGAAAAGGTCAGAATGTGTGTTGATTACAGGGATCTGAACAAGGCAAGTCCAAAGGACGACTTTCCTTTACCACACATTGACATGCTGGTAGACAGTACAACAAAGTTCAAAGTTTTCTCCTTCATGGATGGATTCTCTGGCTATAATCAAATCAAAATGGCGCCGAAAGACATGGAGAAAACTTCATTCATTACCCCATGGGGTACCTTTTGTTACAAGGTAATGCCGTTCGGTTTGAAGAACGCCGGGGCAACCTATCAAAGGGCCATGACTACTCTGTTTCATGATATGATACATAAAGAAATTGAGGTATATGTCGATGATATGATTGCCAAATCAAAAACAGAGAGTGAGCACGTTGAACATCTGTCAAAATTTTTTGAACGTCTAAGAAAATTCAAGCTCCGCTTGAATCCCAACAAGTGAACCTTCGGTGTCCGTTCAGGGAAACTACTAGGGTTCATCGTCAGCCAGAAAGGAATTGAAGTTGATCCTGACAAGGTCAAGGCCATTCAAGAAATGCCTTCTCCGAAAACTGAAAAACAAGTCAGAGGATTCCTGGCACGTTTGAACTACATCTCCAGATTCATATTCCTTATGACCGCCACGTGTGCGCCAATTTTCAAGTTACTCAAAAAAACCATGATTGTGTTTGGTCAGAAGACTGCCAAACCGCTTTCGACAGTATCAAGGAATATCTGTTGAATCCTCCGATTCTATCACCTCCAGTGGAAGGAAGACCACTGATCATTTACCTCACAGTCTTGGAAGAATCAATGGGGTGTGTACTTGGCCAACAAGACGAAGCTAAACGGAAAGAGTCTGCCATTTACTATTTGAGCAAGAAATTCACCGACTGTGAAACGCGGTACACGATGCTCGAGAAAACTTGTTGCGCTTTGGCTTGGGCAGCCAAACGTCTTCGCCAATACATGATTCGTCACACTACTTGGTTAATCTCCGAAATGGATCCAATCAAGTATGTTTTCGAAAAACCTGCTCTCACGGGAAGAATTGCCCTTTGGCAGATGCTGTTATCAGAATATGACATAGAGTACCACGCTCAAAAAGCCGTTAAGGGAAGTATTTTAGTCGATCATTTGGCTCATCAACCGATTGACGATCGAGAATCAATCGGGTTTGACTTCCCAGACGAAGATGTCATGTATCTAAAAATGAAAGACTGCGATGAACCGCTACCCAGTGAAGGGCCAAAACCAGGTTCCCAATGGGGACTTATCTTTGACGGAGCAGATAATCATTACGGAAATGGAATTGGGGCAATCATTGTTACCCCTTAGGGTACCCACATTACTTTCACCGCTCGACTTACGTTCAAATGTACGAACAACGAGGCCGAATACGAAGCTTGTATTATGGGTCTCGAGGAAGCAATTGATTTAAGGATCAAAAACTTGGACGTATACGGCGATTCAGATTTGGTCATCAATCAGATAAAAGGAGATTGGAACACATACCAATCAGGATTGATTCCTTACAAAGACTATGCAAGGAGGTTGTTACCCTTCTTCAACAGAGTCGACTTTCATCACATCCCTCGTGAAGAGAATCACATGGCTGATGCATTAGCCACTATCTCTTCCATGATTAGTGTAGGTCAATGGAATGACATACCTAAGATCGACATCATGCGCCTTGAACGACCCGCTTACATCTTCACGATTGAAGCAGTCATAGACAACAAACCTTGGTATCACGATATCAAATGCTTCCTTCAGAAACAAGAGTACCCACCTGGGGCATCCAGGAAAGACAGAAAAACCCTCAGAAGATTGGCTGGAAACTTCTTCCTGAGTGGTGACACTCTCTATAAGAGAAATTTTGACATGGTCTTGCTCCGATGCGTCGACAGACCAGAAGCAGAATAGCTGATGAAAGAAATTCATGAAGGATCCTTTGGCACTCATGCCAACGGACACACAATGGCGAGAAAAATTCTCAGAGCAGGGTACTATTGGTTGACCATGGAATCCGACTGCTACAAGTACATGAGGAGGTGTCACAAGTGTCAGAAATACTCTGACAAAATTCATGTACCGCCATCACATCTCAAAGTTCTCTCTTCCCCGTGGCCATTTTCCATATGGGGAATCGACATGATCGGCTTGATCGAACTGAAGGCTTCAAACGGACATCGGTTCATCCTAGTAGCCATTGACTACTTCACCAAGTGGGTCGAAGCAGCGTCATTCGCTAATGTAACCCGACAAGTGGTGGTCCGATTTATCAAAAACAATATCATCTACTGTTATGGTGTTCCGAGCCAGATCATTACTAATAATGGATCTAACTTGAACAATAAGATGATGAAAGAGTTGTGCTCAGAGTTCAAGATCGAACACCATAACTCATCTCCCTACCGACCCAAGATGAATGGAGAGGTAGAAGCGGCTAACAAGAACATCAAAAAGATTGTTCAAAAGATGGTTGTAACCTACAAAGACTGGCATGAGATGCTACCCTTTGCTCTTCACGGTTATCGCACATCTGTTCGCACTTCAACAGGGGCTACCCCTTTCTCTCTAGTGTATGGCATGGAGGCAGTTCTCCCCATAGAAGTAGAGATCCCGTCAATCCGAGTACTGATGGAAGCTAAGCTCACCGAAGCTGAATGGTGTCAAAACCGACACGACGAACTAAACCTGATCGAAGAGAAGCGAATCACGGCACTATGCCACGGTCAGTTGTATCAGCAAAGAATGAAGAGGGCGTTTGACAAATAGGTCCGACCTCGTGTCTTCAGAAAAGGAGACCTCATGCTCAAGGAGATACAATCGTTTCTCACTAACTCTCGGGGCAAGTGGACCCCAAATTATGATGGCCCCTTTGTGGTCACGAAAGCTTTCTCAGGAGGTGCCTTGAGACTTGCAACCATGGACGGAGAGGAATTTTCCTACCCCACGAATGTTGATGTAGTCAAGAAATACTTCGCCTAAAAAAAAAACGTCTCGGTGGATTGAAAACCCGAAAGGGCGGTCCAGGAAAAAGTTAGAGACATGAAAAAAAATCATCCCGATGGAATGGAAACATCAAAGTACAATCCAGGAAAAAATTAGGGATAATGGCAAGTAACTATGTTCAATAGAGGCAAGTCCCTCAGCAGCAGTTACAGCATCCATCGGAGGAAAACTCCAGTCAAGGTCATCTTCGACAGAAGCTCAGGATGTCCCGAATTCAAAGTTGGTAGAAGGATAGTGGTCGTTATGTTTCAACGTAGCCTTTTTCCCTGTAAATTACCATTTTCAAACTTTGTATATACTCTTTGGAATCACGCGTTTGGCAGATCTCCATTTTATCAATAAAATTTGAGCCCTTGTGCTTTTGTTTGTAATTCTTATTTGTTTTAGCTTTATAGAACGACATTTTAACATGATCAACGATTTCTTGAAATAAAACAAAAATGAATTTACTTGTTAAAACTTTGTCTGCTTTTAAAAATAAAGATGGCATTTCTTTTGACTGTTGAACATCGAAAGAACGTCGATTGCGTCTCCTAAGGCGTCCGAGCTTCAAAGTGCAGAATCAAAGTACTCCTTCTACGTCAGTACGCCTGAATGAAGGATCAACTGTGTCAGAGACCTTGTTTCGTCTGACACATCTCATCCGAGTTCTTATCTCCTAAGCCCGATCAACGGTATTCCCCGCAGGGACTATCTCTCCTAAGGAAAGTGGAATTGCTATCTTGAACCAGCGATATTTCTACGCGCCCCGCGATGGCCGAGTATCCAGTCATGTTCATTTTTTGGTTTGTATGTCGCGTCAGTTTTGTCAGCATATACATACATGGATTATCTATTTGCATTTACATTTCATATTGCATCGCTATCACTTTAGCCGGTCTTGTCCCTTAGTGATAGGAGTTCTCTCAATCGAGTTGTCAGTTCTTTCCTCGTCAGGAAACGTTGTGTCTGAACAACCTCGCCACCAGTGTATCTTTAGATCAGAGTCGGCACTCGACCACTTTAATAACTTGAACCTCTGAAAAGCCAGAGAACCTTCAACAGATGTCACTCTTCGCCATTGAAGATGATATCCTTGCTTTCCCGGATTAAGAAAAATCCCCAGAGGAAGCCTCATAAGCAAAGGTTCGGTAGCACATCGGCATTTCTCCGAAAGTCCGCTGATGAGAAGGTCATCGGCACTTCAAAATTGTATCACATCATATGGCATTTCTTCGAGAAGATCTCCGAGAAAAGTATGATGTAAAGACCCCAAGCGGAAGCAGTCTGTCAAGAGACTCGCTTTCCCCACTAGAATCAACAAATGGCATCTCCAATAGAGAAGTTTGTGCACCTCTACAACTCAGACGACTGGGTTCCCCAGCAAGTCTGACATCAAAACTTTTTCCACTCAAATGGCATCTCCCCAGGAAAATTCGGCGAGAAGTTTGAAGGGAAAACCGCTACAAATAGTGTTCCTTGTCAATAAAGTTTATTTGACAAAAGACACTAACACCAGTTCCTTGGTAGGAAACCAGGATCGAGGGGAAGTTTAAATCAGAAACTGAGACCAGTTCCTTGGTAGGAAACCAGGATCGAGGGGAAGTTTAAATCAGAAACTGAGACCAGTTCCTTGGTAGGAAACCAGGATCGAGAGGAAGTTTAAATCAGAAACTGAGACCAGTTCCTTGTTAGGAAACCAGGATCGAGGGGAAGTTTACCTTTTCTAAGCATCATCGCTTAGCAAAAGAAGATGAATGCGCAAGCTACCATTCATGACCACCATCAAAATTTCGGGTATTCTGATATTTAATCCTCTTGCACCCCAAATGCCCGAATACCTTCGTCATTCACACCTTTGGGTCCAAGAAGATTAAATAGGGGCATCTGTCATACCCCAAATTTTGACCACTAGGATGTTCCATCATTGTGCAAATCATCATCACAATATGGATGAACCCTCATGCCTCATCAAATACCTCAAGGGTTGTTGAGCATTCACTACAATCAAAATTAGGGTATTAGGCCCACTCAGAGCCTTAGACAAAGGATCAATCAAGGATTGACATGATCTTCAACTTGTCTAACCTCTCAAGTAACTACAAAGGATCAAAAGGACTCGCACTTCAAGGATTAAGCACAAGGTTGCTCCCTTTTAGGTGGATCAAGTCTCAAGATCGCCAGTATCACCAAATTAGGGATTTGGTCGACCAGGGCCCCCAGATGGAAAATTTCATCTGGGCACAAGCCAAGGATCCAAAACACAACCTAATGTACTCCATGGAACCTCATGGGCCCATTCATTAAGTCAATTTTGCCTCAGGGCATGCATACATCAAAAATTAGGAATTAGGGTTTCTTGACCTAATTCACCCCTAAGTTGACTTTTAGGGAAAATCAAGACCCAAGACCTCAAGAGAGGATTTGAGGATCTCTAATGAGCTATATTGATCCATTTGTAACAATGGATTAATCCAAGAAGCTTGAGCAACAAGTCTCAATTTCATCTGCACCACAATTAGGGTTTTAAGAGAAAAGTCAACTGTAACTTTGACTTTTGACCAGGACATGCTCCCAAGCCCTAGGACATGATTCAATATACCCTATGACACCCATGAAACATGCCCATCAAGTTTGATTTAGGTCAAGGACATGATTTCCTGAAGAATTGCACAGTTTGGAATTCATCTGATAAAAAGTCAACTGTGCACAAAAGTCAACTTTGACTTTTTGAGATTTTTCACCAAAATGGATTTTTAACCCTAAAATGATGTTAATGTATGATTTGAATCATCATTCATCAAGAAAAATCAAGAAAAGTTGGATAACTTGTAAAAGGGGTAACCATAAAAACTTAGAAAATTTTCTAAGTTAAAAATAAAGTAACAAGGGTACCAACTTTGAAGGATCATAACTCCTAAACCACAAGGCCATTTTTTCTCATCCAAAGATGGATTAGTAGCCCTCATTACCCTCTACAAAAACTTCAACTAGACCTAAGTCCAATTCATTAAGGATTTTGAGTTATGGAGTGATCAAAATCAAGAAGTCACACTTTGTTCCAACACTTAGTGAAAATTTCACTAAGTCAGATTTTGCTTCACTTTTTGCCAAATGTAGAGGGATTTTTCACTTGGAATCAGAAGAGATCAAAACCAAACTTGTTCAAACAGTTGTTGTATCATGTAAGGGCTTTCCAAAATGGCCAAGAACATTGCCAAATTCAACTTACACCATGAGATATGACATTGTCAAGTTGCCTTGCTGAAATCTGTCAAAGGCAAGGCAGAATTTGCAATTTTGCTCGATTTGCCAAAATCAGCCAAATTCAAATGCTCCTATCCACTTGGACGCATCTGAGGATTGAATCTAAAGGGGACAATCACTGAGCCAAGCCTCCAAAGTCCATGGAACAAGAAATAGCATATTGAACCTAGAATGGCCAAAATAGGGACAAGACTCCAAATTTGGATTGAGGCATTCAATGGAAGCATCAAGGTGGTATGGACTGAGCCATTCTCATCTGAAATCAGTCAAGACTTATCCAAGACCAAGGGAACCAAAGCTCTGTGCCCTAACCTCTAGTCAATGGCTAGAGGAGACTTGCATTTCCATTGGCCAACATTGGCCAAACCTACTTACCAGCTGCCATTCACTATTCCTTGCAAAACAAACTTGCTCTACTATAAATAGAGCTTAATTGTGTTCAGTTTAAGTACACCAAAGGCCTACAACACTTGCCTTTCTCAAAATCTCTTTCTCTTTACAAAAATGCCTTTCTTAGCAAGGTAACTATCGGATTTTGAATTTGAGAGCTTTTCCAATCAAACCAATCACTCAATCACCTCATATACATCACATATGAGCTTATCAAACACTTAAACAACAACTGGAACACTGATTTCTCAGAATCACCAGTCAATTGCTCAAGGTTTTAACCAAAGTGCAGTTGAGATGCCATGAAGTGATCCAGCCAATTTCAATCAAGTCTAAGCATTCAAACACACTCCATAGGGTGTAGGGAAGTTGTTCAGATCATCACCACTCATCTGTAACACCTCCAAATCAAAAATCACATTGCACTTACTGTCATGGCTTAGAGGTGAGCATATACTTGGTCATCTCTCAATCTATGCATATTTCCTCGCACAATAATTTGGCCATATGTTCATAATCATGCATGGAATGTTTTCCCTTAATTAATTGCATTGTTTGAATCGTGTATCAAAAATCCTAGCCTTCATGCAGAAATTAGGGTTCTTGAGGTTTCTTCGTGATTTCATGTTTTATGTTAAATTTAAATGAAATTAAGTGTTATAGACATGATCGTGAGGTTGAGACGAGCATAATGATATGTGGATTGCATGATATGATTACGTATTCAGTGAGATTGGATGGAAAACGCAAATCAGCCAAACCCAGAAAAACGTGCGTGTTCTTGCTTGTGTTCTTGGCGCCTTTTTCACAAATTCAAATATTTGAATTTTGTGATTTTGTTTAATTGATTCAAAAATTAATTTCTCTCTGAGTTTTAATGATTTTGAGTTGATTCTTTTTTCAATAATTCACAAAAATGTTAAAATATTTTATTTTATCAAAAAATCCCAAAAATATTATTTATTTCATATAATTGATATTTTTGCAAAGAATTAATATTTTGATTGTTTTTGACATTTTGAATATTTTTTCTACATTGATTTTGCAACTTTTAATGCCTTCTAATTATTTTGTAGGTCAATACTTAATTTTTGAAGCATTAATCCAAAGTCACAATTTGTTTTTCATGTGTTAAACAATTTTGATCCATTTAATTGAATTTTTATTCAACTAAATACATTTTTGAAAACAAATTAGGGTTTTTGGATTAATTCAACCCTCATAAATCATTTTCAAAACACTTTGGGCCTCTAATAGAGTGTAAGACCCAATCCTTTTTTGACCAAACCATTTTTGGGCCTCAATGTATTGTATAAGTCCCGATACCGTCAAAAACAAACGGCGCGATCGTCGCCCTTTTTGAAAAATAACCTTGGGCCTCTCCTTGAGCTATAAGACCCATTCAAAACTTTTGGGCCTCTAATAGAGTGTAAGACCCAACCCCTTTTTAACCAAAATCATTTGGGCCTCACTTATTGTATAAGTCCCTTTGTGTTAAAAGAAAATCTCGGCGCGATCGCCATTTCGAAAGGAAAAATCATCTGGGCCTACCCTCGTGTTATAAGC
Organism: Lathyrus tuberosus; assembly: GCA_022829125.1. Lineage (NCBI taxonomy): Eukaryota > Viridiplantae > Streptophyta > Magnoliopsida > Fabales > Fabaceae > Lathyrus > Lathyrus tuberosus. The sequence continues at coordinate 4,004,469 of JALAZF010000124.1, read as the reverse complement.
CCCACTCTTTTTCTTTAAACCTTTTGGGCCTCTTGAAAGAGTGTAAGACCCATCCCTTTGTACAGAAAACATTTGGGCCTCAGTCACTTGTATAAGTCCCTCTGTACAAAATTCAACAGTGCGCTCACTGATAAAACCCTGGGCCTCTCCTTGAGCTGTAAGCCCCAAATCTCTCTTTTTCAAAACACTTTCTCCTTTGATTTTGAATATACTGTTGTTTTCAATATTTCTTTGTTGAACAACTAACCAAACAGCATGGAAGCTCTACAACCGAGTAAGTGGTTATCGCTTTCATTTACCGCTTTCATATATATATAACTGTATTGTGGGGCTGTTTCGCTGTAAGTCTTCTTTCATAAACTCATATCAACTGTGTAATAATAGTATAGATATTTCGAGTTTCCCCGGCAACTACGTCTAGAACTAGGTGACGCCGTTTTGTTTAGAAATAGACAACTAGATCCCCAATAGGATCACCAGATACAGTCTTCTCTTCGGCTGTCCTCATTAGGAATTGTCAAGAAACTCTACTCCCAAAGATGAATGTATTCTCCGTGAATGGCATCTTTGAGTTTCTTCCAAATTCTTGGACTTTCTTGACTTGATCTATTCCTCGTGAATAGCTTGCCTTGAATTTCTCGGGGTTTGGGGACCCATGGGCTTCTTAAAAGCATCGGCCTCCTCTTGGGCATCGTACAAGGACCCACAGGCTTCCTAAAAGCAACCCCCGCCTCCTCTTGGGCTTACTACAAGGACCCTACGGCTTCTTAGAAGATTCCAGCCTCCTCTTGGGCTTTGTACAAATTGTCCCGACGACCTCCTAGAGGTATAGGAACAGAACCTAGTCATCCTCATAGAACAGTCCTTTCATAGAGTCTACTACTGTTTCTCAAAGCATAGTACAAAAGATAAAACTCTAGACACGGACAGTCTAACTTCCTTGAGTCTCAAAGACATTCTCAAGTGACCCCTTCGTTAAATAGGAAGGAAACCCGTAGACTCGGACAGTCTCAATACCCCTTGAAGAACTGGAATAACCCGGATCCTTGAATCAAATCCCTGAGTACAGTGTTGCTCATATAAGAACTGATTTTCTCTTTGAAATCAGTATACTGGACCTATCACTTAACTGAAACAGTTACAATAGCCTCCTCTTGGGCTTTGTTCAATGATTCTTCCCAGTGAAGCAAACGTTTAGCCTCCATCTCGGGCTTCGTACGAGATACCAAAATTCTCCCCCGCGGAGTCAAACAACGTTTAGCCTCTCTCTAGGGCTTTGTACGAGACACATAAGAGACTCCCTCGTTGAGTCAATCACCTTTTAGCCTCCATCTCAGGCTTCGTACGAGATACAAAGACTCCCTCGTGGAGTCAATTAAACCTTTAGTCTCCATCTCGGGCTTCGTACGAGATACAAAGGCTCTCTTGTTGAGCCAATCAAACTTCTCGCCTCCATCTCGGGCTTCGTACGAGATACAGAGACTCTCTTGTTGAGTCGAACTTTCAGCCTCCATCTCGGGCTTCGTACGAGATACAAAAACACTCTCTTGTTGAGTATAAAAGATTCTCCTGTTGAGTCAACCCTTTTAGCCTCTCTCTCGGGCTTCGTACGAGACACATAAAAACTCCCTCTTGTTGGGCCGATAGCCTCCTCTTAGGCTTTGTATAAGAAAACCACTAGTTGAGCCAATCAACCTTTTAGCATCAAACCTGTGCCTTATTCACAGTACACAAGCATCAACAACTCCTTCCCCTTCATCTAATCGCTGTAAGCGGCAAGCCTCTGGATCATCTACATCCATGCCACTGTCCATCTTTTAGCATGAGAAATTCCTAAGGAAAGATAACATTGCTCTACACTGAGTTAAAGTCTTCTCCTTCAGGTTAAAATCCCCTTTAAAGGAAATTATGGCATTGCTAGGATCCGCGTATCCTGGTTAAAGTAATTCTCCTTTATAACCAGTCACCCAACAGTTGTGACAGACAAACCCTTCTTTAGAGATGATAAATTCTCTCTAAAGTCGAGGTCTTTCAGCTTCATGTCTTGGGCTTTGAACAAGACACAAATAGACCTTTAGCTTCACATCTTGGGCTTTGAACAAGATACAAACTACCCTTTAGCTTCACGTCTTGGGCTTTGAACAAGACACCAAAAACACCCATTTCCTCCCATAGAATAGGAGGAACTACGAACGCTCTGATTTCCTTGTTTCGGTAAACGGGAATACGTAGGCATAAGATTGAAAGAAAAATCTTAGCGAGCACACTAAAGAAAAACCCAAAATCCCATACTCTCATGTATCTATCAAAAGCATCAGTCCTAACATCCTAATCCTTGTTCCCCGCTAGAAAGTCCTAGAAAGAAAGAAAACCGTATTGGCGAAAATACAAATAACCAGTACAAAGGCCCCCCCACATTGATAGCATCCGTAACCTAACAGACCGCTGTTTAAACTCAGTATGCAAGCAGGGTTAATTAGAGACATCTATTTCCCTTCCTTATTCAGCTCACAGTAGGATAAAAAATGAATCTACCTGAAGTTTAAGCTTAACCGCAGAGAGCGACCAGCGCTTAAGAACCGCGTCCAAAATCGCTCACTACACTGTAAGAGGAGACTTAGTCTGAACGTGCCCCTTAGCCAGTAGTAACAGAAATAGTTCTGCGTACAACATGGGTATAGGATCAAACCCAGATGGTCGAATTGTACGGTTGCTATTATATGGAGGACGAGCCTGGTGAAGAGGCTGTTGTGTCCTTTGCTGATCAGGTTGACTCTGCGCAACCTGAGGTTGATACGTAGGAACAGGCGCGGGGATGATAGCAGGAATTACAGTTGCTACCGGCTGATAACGTCTCATTTTCTTTCCGAGAGAGATATTCCCAATATCTTGCTCTTTTTTCTTAGGGAGAGCACTACCATATTTTTTAGTACCGCTTGTCGATCCAGTGCCTTTTGCCAAACGTCCTTCTCGGACGGCTTCCTCAAGACGTACGCCCATGCCCACCATCTCTGTGAAATCACTGGGTACACTGGCAACCATTCGGTCATAGTAAAATGAGCTTAAGGTCTTTAAGAAGATCTTTGTCATCTCTTTTTCCTCAAGAGGCGGACAAATTTGAGCGGCAATTTCACGCCACCTTTGAGCATACTCCTTAAAGGTTTCCTTGTCCTTTTGCGACAACGACCTGAGTTGATCTCTGTCGGGTGCCATGTCTAAATTGTATTTGTATTGTTGGACGAAGGCAGTACAAAGATCTCTGAATGTACTGATCATAGTACGGTTTAACCCCATGTACCATTTTAAGGCGGCACCGGTTAAACTATCTTGAAAGTAGTGAATCAGCAGATCCTGATTCTCAGTCTGAGCTGACATTCGCCGAGCATACATCACCAAGTGACTCTGAGGGCAAGAGTTACCCTTGTACTTTTCAAAGTCGGGCACTTGGAACTTGTGCGGGACTTTCACATTGGGGACCAAGCAAAGGTCTGCGGCGTCCTTTCCAAATAGATCCTGACCGCGAATGGCTTACAGTTCCTTCTGCACTTCCAAGAACTGTTCCTGGAATTCATCCATTCGATCAAACATAGTTTCCTTTTTACCAGAATGTATCTGTGGAATCTATCCTTCCGGGACAGTGTGCACCACAGGGGGTGGCACCGTGACTACGGCAGCGAATCTTGGCGTTTCCCAAAGTTTATAACCTTCAGGAGTCTTCAATATGCCTCTGGCATCTTCGCTTTCCCGAAGTTTGTAACCTTCAGGCCCAGCGGCTTCTGTTGTGATTCCCTGATCTTCAGCGATCGGCGGGACATATCCATCCGGGATATAGTTAACAGGCATGCCCCAAGGACGATCTTTCGGCATTTGATACCTAGGATCATACTTCTCCATGATGGGCGTTAAGGTGATCTCGGAGATCACAGTTCTTTGTAGCTGAGCTTCTGCCATGGCTTGCATGTCGTTACGAAGCTTTCTCATATCCTCTCTCAGAGCGTCGATCTCTTCCTTCAACTCTCTGTTTTCTTCCTCAAGATCATCCATCTTTTTCTGACGACTGGCCCGAGTATTATACGAATGAGACAGTTTGACGCTAGAATCGAGACACAAACGTGAGATTCGTAGGGAAGAAGAATACGCGATGTGAGAATGATGAATGCAATGATTATATTAATTGTTTCTTTGGTTTAATCAAAATAAACTTTGATAATTAGATTGCAAATATCAAACGGTGGGGAAACCCCTTTTTATTGAAATTCAAAGGATTGCGAAAAAGAAAATACAGTATATTACAAGGTGCAGAAACAGAAACCTAAGCTAAGGGGTCCCGAGAAGACTCGTGTGCTGATTCTAGTATCTTCCTTTTCTTTGACCGGGGCTCTTGAGCCGTTGTCGGGTTGTCATTCCTTTGCCAAATGAAAGGAGCGAGCAAATTCCTTTGGTCATCCTAATTCTCTACAGCATGTTGCTCCAAAATTTCAATCAGAGCATCCTTTTCTTTCAGTAGTTGCTGTATTTTGGTACACTCAACATTGAGGGTGCGGTACTTGTTCTTCCAAGACTTCCTCTCCCGTTGAACTTTGTTGAGAGTAACCTGAAGCTTTTCAGTCTCAGTCATGAAGTACATGACAGATTCCCTTGGCGGAAGAATTTCGTAACGAGGATAAGGCATCTTTAGCTTGAGAGCTCTAGTTTGTACCTAGTGGAGATAAGGCTCCACCGAGACACAGTCCGGTTTTCCTAGAGACTCCCGTCATTTCTTATGAATGTGTTTCCAGGCGTGCACTATTTCTGTCTTTAGTGCTCTGTCATTTTCTCCTTCCTTGAAGAAAAGACCTTCCAGATGAGCATTCCGGGGAACATGCCTCATCGGGTATCCAAACTGACGGCGAACCAATATCGGATGATAGTTGATTCCTCCCTTAGTTCCTATAAGGGGTATGTTGGGGAAGTTTCCACAACGGTCAATGATCCTGATTCCATCATAAATCCTATTACACCAATCTATGTCAGAGTTAGTGAGAGACATGATCTTCTGCGACCAGCGCAAGGCACTCTTATGATCCCAAAAATCAGCAGACTTAGGTAAATGGGAGATAAACCATTTGTAAATCAAAGGTACACAACATGTGATCTACCCTCCGTTGTACAAATTCCCAAAGTGTACAGAATGATATGCGTCTGCGAGCAAAGTCGGCATAGGGTTTCCAATGAGAAAAACCTTAATAGCATTGATATCGACGAAGTTATTAATGTTGGGCAACAAAAATAATCCGTAGGTGAGTAAAACAAAGACGCTTTCAAAAGCAGTCCCGTTCCCTATACTAGCGAAGTACAGAGCTTTCTTTGTCAGAAACTGGGCTGGCAAACCTTGTATGCCACCCTTGGTAGTCATGTGAGTCCTGACCTCAGACTCGTCCAAATAAATTGCTCTTGCAATGGTCTGATTCTTTGGAATTTTTTCCATTCCAGAAAATGGAGCTCAATCTATAATGTGTAGATCGATCAGATGAGAATACTCCTCCCGCGTTGGTGCTAGCTGGTAATCCGGGAATGTGAAACACTGATAAACTGGATCGTAGAATTGAACGAGTGCGTCCATGATTCCCTTAATCACATGGACTCTTAACAGTGGTAGCAAACCTCCGTGCTTGGCTCTGAAAGCCTCAGGGTTAGTGATCATCCTTGCAAACCTTCTCAAATCCTCTAGTTTTGGAACCTTGAAGGTGTACGTATGAGTTCTCCTTCTACCGAAATCCATTAGCGTAATGCTTTTCTCTGATATTTGCAATCACAGTCTTAGTTTAATTTGAAAAACAGAGAAACTAGAAGAGAAGTTTTTTGAATGTTTTAATGTTTTTTAAATGAATGCATGAATGCAACACACAAAAACATAGAAAAAACATGGGGTTAAAGGGTCGTTGTCATGAAGTCAAGGCTCTACCCATCCCCAAAGGTTTATACTAAGGTGATTTTTGTACCTGTACTCATTATCATTAGCTCCTCCCAGGAAAGCAAAACAACAAGCGAATCGCCAGCGAGTTGTAGAGCAATCTTAGAGTAAGTGTCATTCACCGAGAATAGATCACCAGCCTCAAATGAGTGTAGTATCGCGTAATAACTATTCCCGATAGTTTTTGCACTACGAAAGGGTTTGGCTCCTCAGCTTCTCAGACTTAACAATCGGCCCATTGTCTAGGTGAGAGAATGGGTTGCATTGGTCATCCTCCACTGAGGTTGATGGTCGACCTCGTCGCCATCACTTATCTTAAGTGTATACTCACTCTTTCCACATACGACATCACCCGCATTCCCATTAGCAGAAAAATAAACAAGTATATCAATTAGGAAAAGCAGTATATATATTTGTCCTAAACACCCTAGACCTTTAAAGCTATGAATCCTAAGTTCCTGACAGAAAATGGGTTCCCCGACGGAAGCCCCAATCTGTGGTTTTCACACAAGTGAAGAGAAAAAAAGTTTGTCCAAGGTTTTCACCTTAAACGTGTAAGAAAGAATTTTAGGGTCCCACGGTGGGCGCCACTTTTTTGTGGTGGCCACCGCCATGAAAAAGATTTGTCCAAGGTTTTCACCTTAAACGCTAAGAAAGAATGAGATAGGCCCCACGGTGGGCGCCACTTTTATGTAGCGAGCGATTTTGGACGCGGTTCTTAAGCGCTGGTCGCTCTCTGCGGTTGAGTTTTAACTACAGGTCGATTCATTTTTTATCCTATTAAAGCTGATGAAGGAAGGGAAATAGATGTCTCCAATTAACCCTGCTTGCATACTGAGTTTAAACAGCAGTCTGTTAGGTTACGGATGTTATCAATGTGGGGGGTCTTTGTACTGGTTATTTGTATTTTTGCCAATACTGATTTCTTTCTTTTTATTTTGACAGAAGGTTTCTGGCGGGGAACAAGGATTAGGATGTTAGGACTGATGCTTTTTGAATTACTGCTTTTGATTGATGTAGATATGGGATTTTGGTTTTTTTGTTGATTGTGCTCGCTAAGATTTTTCTTTCAATCTTATGCCTACGTATTCCCGTTTACCGAAACAGGGAAATCAGAGCGTTCGTAGTTCCTCCTATTCTATGGGAGGAAATTGGTTGTTTTGGTGTCTTGTTCAAAGCCCAAGACGTGAAGCGGAAGGTAGTTTGTATCTTGTTCAAAGCCCAAGATGTGAAGCTGAAGGTCTATTTGTATCTTGTTCAAAGCCCAAGATGTGAAGCTAAAAAGGGTTTGACTTTAGAGAGAATTTGTCATCTCTAAAGAGGGGGTTGTATGTCACAACTGTTTATAAAGGAGAATTACTTTAACCAGGATTTGTGAATCCGGCAATGCCATAATTTCCTTTATAGGAGGTTTTTAACCTGAAGGAGAAGACTTTAACTCAGTGTAGAGCAATGCTATCTTTCCTTAGGAATTTCTCATGCTAAAAGAGGGACAGTGGCATGGATGTAGATGATCCAGAGGCTTGCCGCTTATAGCAATTAGATGAAGGGGAAGGAGTTGTTGATGTTTGTGTACTGTGAATGAGGCACAACTTTAATGCTAAAAGGTTAATTGGATTAACCAGTGGTTTTCTTATACAAAGCCTAAGAGGAGGCTGATATGTGTCTCGTACAAAGCCCGAGAGAGAAGCTAAAAGGTTTTGACTCAACGAGGGAATCTTTTGGTATCTCGTATAAAGCCCGAGATGGAGGCTATTTGACTCAACAAGAGAGTTTTTGTATCTCGTACAAAGCCTGAGATGGAGGTGAAATGGGTGATTGACTCAACGAGGGAGTCTCTTATGTGTCTCGTACAAAGCCCGAGAGAGAGGCTAAACGTTGTTTGACTCAGCGAGTGAGTCTTTTGTATCTCGTACGAAGCCTGAGATGGAGGCTAAAATTGTTAGCTCCGCTGGGGAGAATCATTGTATAAAGCCCAAGAGGAGACTATGGCGCTGTTTCAGTTGAGTGACAGGTCCAGTATACTGATTTTAAAGAGAAAATCAGTTCTTATATGAGTAACATTGTACTCAAGGATTTGATTCGAGGATCAGGGTCATTTCCTGTTCTTTAAGGAAAGGGGGAATCCAAAGGGTATTGAGACTGTCTGAGTCTGCGGGTTTCCTTCCTATTTAACGAAGGGGTCACTTGAGAATGTCTTTGAGACTCAAGGAGATTAGACTGTCCGTGTCTAAAGTTTTATCTTTTGTACTATGCTTTGCAAAACAGTAGTAGACTCTTGAAAGGACTGTTCTATGCAGATGATTAAGTTCTGTTACTATACCTCTAGGAGGTCGTCGGGACAATTTGTACGAAGCCCAAGAGGAGGCTAGAGACTTTTAAGAAGCCGAGAGGTCCTTGTACGAAGCCCAAGAGGAGGCTATCATTCCCGGAGGAAGAGATCATTATACGAAGCCTAAGAAGAGGCTGTGAATACTTCTAAGAAGCAGGCGGGTCCTTGTACTAAGCCCAAGAGGAGGCGGGGTTGCTTTTAGGAAGCCTGTGGGTCCTTGTACGATGCCCAAGAGGAGGCCTATGCTTTTAAGAAGCCCGTGGGTCCTCAAAGCCCGAGAAATTCAAGGCAATGCTATTCACCGAGAATAGATCAAAGTCTGGAAAGTTCGAGAATTTGGAAGAAACTCAAAGATTCCATTCACAGAGAATACATTCATCTTTGGGAGTAGAGTTTCTAGACGATTCCTAATGAGGACATCCGAAGAGAAGACTGTATCTGGTGATCCTATTGGGGATCTAGTTGTTTATTTCTACAAATAAACGAAACGGCGTCACCTAGTTCTAGACGTACTTGCCGGGGAAACTCTAAATATCTATACTATTATTACACAGTTGATATGAGTTTATGAAAGAAGACTTACAGTGAAACAGCCCCACAATACAGTTATATGTATATGAAAGCGGTAAATGAAAGCGGATAAACACTTACTCGGTTGTAGAGCTTCCATGCTATTTGGTTAGTTGTTCAACAAAGAAAGATTGAAAACAACAGTATATTCAAAATCAAAGGAGAAAGTGCTTTGAAAAAGAAAGATTTGGGGCTTACAGCTCAAGAAGAGGCCCAGGGTTTTACCAGTGATTGCACTGTTGAATTTGTACAGAGGGACTTATACAAGTGACTGAGGCCCAACAAGGTTTTCTGTACAAAGGGATGGGTCTTACACTCTCTCAAGAGGCCCAAAAAGTTTTAAATGGGTCTTATAGCTCAAGGAGAGGCCCAGTTGTTATTTTTCAAAAGGCGATGATCGCGCCGTTTGTTTGAAAATGTACAGAGGGACTTATACAACGAATGAGGCCCAAAATATTTCTGTACAAGTGGGTTGGGTCTTACACTCTAATAGAGGCCCAAAAAGTTTTAAAGAAAAGAAATGGGTCTTACTACTCGAGGGTAGGCCCCTGGTTTGTATTTCAACGGATGATGATCGCGTCGAACTTTTTAAAATACAACGGGACTTATACAATAAGTGAGGCCCAAAATTAGGTTGTATTTATAAAGGGTTGGGTCTTACACTCTCTCAAGAGGCCCAAAAAGTTTTGAAAATGATTTATGAGGGTTGAATAAATCCAAAAACCCTAATTTGTTTTCAAAGTGTGTTTTAATTGAATAAAAATTCAATTAAAATGATCAAAATTGTTTAACACATGGAAAAAAAATTGTGATCTTGGATTAATGCTTCAAAAATTAAGTATTGACCTACAAAATAATTAGAAAGCATTAAAAGTTGCAAAATCAAGGTGGAAAAAATATTTTAAATGTTAAAAACAATTAAAACATTAATTCTTTGCAAAAATATCAATTATATGAAATAAATAATATTTTTGGGATTTTTTGGGAAAATAAAATATTTTAACATTTTTGTGAATTATTAAAAAAAGAATCAACTCAAAATCATTAAAACTCAGAGAGAAATTAATTTTTGAATCAATTAAATAAAATCACAAAATTCAAATATTTGAATTTATGAAAATGGCGCCAAGAACATGGATCAAGAACACGGACCAAGAACACGCGCGTGTTCTCTCTTGCCCAGATTTGCATTTTCTATCCAATCTCACTGAATACTTGATCATATCATGTAATCCACATACCAATCAACTCGTTTCAACCTCACGATCATGTCTATGGTATTTAATTTCATTTAAATTAAACATATAACAATAAATCATGAAAAATCCTCAAGAACCCTAATTTCTGCATGAAGGCTAGGATTTTTTATACACGATTCAAACAATGTAATTAATTGAGGGGAAACATTCCATGCATGATTATGAACATATAGCCAAATTATTGTGCAACAAAAATTGCATGGATCATAGAGTTAGAAGAGCTCATGCTTACCACTTGCAGCTGGTGATCGTGATTTGTGTTGGAGGTGTTACAGCTAGGTTCCAATGATCTGGATAGCTTCCCTAGGTGCCATGGAGTGTGTATGAATGCTTGGAATGGATTGAAATGGTTTGGAGTTGAAGATGGCACCTCAACTGCAAATCTGTCAAGAACTTGAGCAATTGGCTTGTGATTTTGTGAAATCTGTGTTCCAGATGTTATGTGAGTGTTTGGATCACTTCTATATGATGTATGTGAGGTGTGTGTGTGATTGGTTTGATTGGAAAAGCTCTCAAACTCAAAACCCGATAGTGACTTGCCTTAGAAGGCAAAATTGGAGTGAAAGAGGAGATTTTGAGGAAAGCATCTGTTAGATGGCTTTGGTGTACTCAAACTGATCACAATTGAGCTCTATTTATAGTAGAGCAAGTTTGTTTTGGGATCCACAGTGAATGGCAACTGCAGCAGAGGTTTGGCCAATGTTGTCCAATGGAAATCCAAGTCTCCTCTAGCCATTGACTAGAGGTTAGGGCACAGAGCTGTGGTTCCTTTGGTCTTGGATAAGTCTTGACTGAATTCAGTTGAGAATGACTCAGTCCATGACACCTTGATGCTTCCATTGAATGCTCCATTCCAAAATTGGAGTCTTGTCCCTATTTTGGCAATTATAGGTTTAACATGTTATTTCTTGTTCCAAAGACTTTGGAGGCTTGGCTCAGTGATTGTCCCCTTTAGATTCAATCCTCTGAGGTGTCCAAGTGGATAGGAGCATTTGGATTTGGCTGATTTTGGCAAATCGACCAAAAGTGCAAAATCTGCCTTGCCTTGGCAGATTTCAGCAAGGCAACTTGCCAATGTCATATCTCATGGCTCAAGTTGAATTTGGTAATGTTCTTGGCCATTTTGGAAATCCCTTACATGATACAACAACTGTTTGAACATGTTTGGTTTTGACCTCTTTTGAATCCAAGTGAAAAATCCCCCTACATTTGGCAAAAAGTAAGGTAAAATCTGACTTAGTGAAATTTTCACTAAGTGTTGGAACAAAGTGACTTTTCTTGATTTTGATCACTCCATAACTCAAAATCCATGAGGAATTTGGAAATAACTTAGTATGAAGCTTTTGTAAAGGGCAATGTGATCTACAAATCAAGCTTTGAATGGGGACCAATGGCCTTGTGGTTTAGGAGTTATGGTCCTCCAAAGTTGGCACATTAGTGGTACTTTTTCCAAAACTTAGAAATTTTTCTAAGTTTTATGGTTACCCCTTTTACAAGTTATCCAACTTTTCTTGATTTTTCTTGATGAATGATGATTCAAATCATACATTAACATCATTTTAGGGTTAAAAACCCATTTTGGTGAAAAATCTCAAAAAGTCAAAGTTGACTTTTGTGCACAGTTGACTTTTTATTAGATGAATTCCAAACTGTGCAATTCTTCAGGAAATCATGTCCTTGACCTAAATCAAACTTGATGGACATGTTCCATGGGTGGTATAGGGTATATTGATGCATGTCTTAGGGTTTGGGAGTCCTTTTGATCCATTGTGGATATTTTAGAGGCTAGACAAGTTGAAGATCAAGTCAATCTTTGATTGATCCTTTGTCTAAGGCTCTGAGAGGGCTTAAAACCCTAATTTTGATTGTAGTGAATGCTCAACAACCCTTGAGGCATTTGATGAGGCATGATGGTTCATCCATATTGTGATGATGATTTGCACAATGATGGGAAATATTAGTGGTCAAAATTTGGGGTATGACACAAGGGACATCATAAACCCAATCATCAAGTCAATTTAGCCTCTGGGGAAGCATTCATCAAAAATCAGAAATTAGAGTTTCTTGACCTAATTCACCCCTAAGTTGAATTTTGGGACCAATCATGAGCCAAGACCTCAAGAGATAATTTGAGGGTCTCTACTAAACTACATTGATCCATTTGCAACAATGTATTAATCCAAGAAGCTTGAGCAACAAGTCTCAATTTCATTAGAGCCACAATTAGGGTTTCGTGAGAAATGTCAACTATAGCTTTGACTTTTGACCAGGACATGCTCCCAAACCCTAGGACATGATTCAATATACCCTATAACACCCATGGAACATGTCCATCAAGTTTGATTTAGGTCAAGGGCATGATTTCATAGAGGATCGCACAGTTTGAAATTCATCTGACAAAAAGTCAACTGTGCACAAAAGTCAACTTTGACTTTTTGAGATTTTTTACAAAAATGGTTTTTTAACCCTAAAATGATGTTAATGTATGATTGGAATCATCATTCATCAAGAAAAATCAAGAAAAGTGGGATAAATTGTAAAAGGGGTAACCATAAAAACTTAGAAAATTTTCTAAGTTATGAACAAAGTGGCAAGGGTACCAACTTTGGAGGACCATAACTCCTAAACCACAAAGCCATTTTCCCCCATCCAAAGCTTGATTTGTAGATCTCATTACCCTCTACAAAAGATTAAAACTGACCCCCCTCCAAATTCCTCATGGATTTTGAGTTATGGAATGATCAAAATCACAAAAAGTGAAAATGTCACTTTTTTCCAACACTTAGTGAAATTTTCACTAAGTCAGAATCTGCCTTCACTTTTTTCCAAATGTAGGGGGATTTTTTACTTGGATCCAAAAGCTATCAAAACCAAATATGATCAAACAGTTGTTGTATCATATGAGGGCTTTCCAAAATGGCCAAGAACATCACCAAATTCCACTTGAGCCATGAGATATGACAAGGGCAATATGCCTTGCTGAAAACTGCCAAGGCTAGGCAGAATTTTGCATTTTTCCTCGATTTGGAAAAATCAGCCAATTCCAAGCCTTGTCATTATCTTGGACACATCTGAGGATCAAATCTAAAGGGGACAAACACTGATCCAAGCCTCCAAAGTCCTTGGAACAATAAGTAGCATGCCAAACCTAGAATTGCCTAAAAGAGGGACAAGACTCCAATTTTGGATTGCAGCATTCAATGCATACACCAAGGTGGCATGGACTGAGCCATTTGCAACTGAATTCAGTCAAGACTTATCCAAGACCAAGGGAACCACAGCCCTGTGCCCTAACCTCTAGTCAATGGCTAGAGGAGACTTGGATTCCAAAGTGCAACCATTGGCCAAACCTCTGCTGCAGTTGCCATTCACTATTAATCCCAAAAAAAACTTGCTCTACTACAAATAGAGCTCATTTGTGCTCAGTTTGAGTACACCAAAGCCATCAAACAGATGATTTCCTCAAAATCCCTTTCTTTAGGCAAAAATACCTTCTTTAGCAAGGTAACTCTGAGTTTTTGAGTTAGAGAGAATTTCCATCATAGCTCATGATCCTAACACCTCATAAACATCATATGTAGGTGATCCAAACTCTCACAAGTGACCTGTAATCCTTAAATCACAAAGTCACATCTCAAAACCTCAAAATAGGCTTTTTGTGCATTTTTTAGGCCATGTCCTGAATCAGTCACTTTCCAAACCTGATAAAACCTCAAACATACTCCAAATAACATCCTTGAACTGTCCCAAATGGTTCCCCCCATCTGGAACACCATTTGAGGCAGTTGCTATTTTGGCCATTTTAACCCCTTTTGCAAGAAAGGGCCAGTTTGTGTTTTTGCAGGTTCCAGCTGATTCCAATCATCCTAAAAGCTTCAAAGGGATCATTTGAGAGTGTCCAAAGCATCAAACCATTTCTGGAACAAAGAACTTGGCAGATTGCACAGAAAACTCCAAAAGCTCAAAAAGAGGCAAGCCTCATGACTTGAACTTTCCAAAATATGCATTGCTTTGAAGTCCACTGATCATTCACACCTCATACATGTTGTATATGTTGTGTTTGAACTAATTCATCATGTAATTCATGCCTGTATCAAAGTGTAGCATAGAAAATGCAATTATAGGCCTTTTTCAAAACCACTATCGGGTTTTGAGGAGGGAGTATGATCTGAAAAAAAATACCACCACTATTAGATTTCTTGTGAAATTCTAAGCCATATGCATATAAATTTTGTCCCCAAACATGGAGAAATGAGAAAGTTATGACCTTCACGTTTCTGAGCCAAAACTTGTCTTGCCTTGCCTTGGCCAGGCCTAGAAAACAAGGCATGCCTTGTATATTTGTGGTTTCACTTCAAGCAATGTATGTATCACCACCCCAGTGGTAAGGCGCGCGCCCTATAACCTTGAGGTCGTGGGTTCAAACCCCACCCATGCCATTTTGTGTTTTCTCACATTTTTGCTATTATTTCCAATATTTTATGTTTTATTAATTAATTGGAAAATTAATAACTCTTTCAATTTTAATTATTTTTTTTTTGTTCTTTTTGCAAAAAAATCAAAAAAATATTGAAATATTTTATTCCACAAAAAAATTAATTTTATATTATTTATTTAATATAATTAGTATTTTTGTGAATAAATTCCTTTTTAATGTTTTTAAACATTTAAAAAGTGAATATTTACTTTGAAAATCAAAACCAAGTGAGTTTTAATTAACCTTGTGATTAATCCCTCATTTTTCAAACCTTAAACAAAAATCACAAATGGTTTATTCAAACTTATTTGGTATTTTATTTGATTTTCTTTAAATATTTACTTTTAAAGAATAACAAATTAGGGTTTCTTTGATTTTCACCCTCATCAAACAATTTCAAACACTTTTGGGCCTCTAATAGAGTGTAAGACCCAATCCCCTTTTAACCAAAACAATTTTGGGCCTCAGATATTGTATAAGTCCCTCTGCGTTAAAAGAAAATCTCGGCGCGATCGTCCGTTGAAAAATCAAACCCTTGGGCCTCTCCTCGAGCTATAAGACCCATTCAAAATATTTTGGGCCTCTAATAGAGTGTAAGACCCAATACTTTATAAATACAAAACAATTGTGGGCCTCACTTATTGTATAAGTCCCGTTGTATTTCAAAAAGTTTGACGCGATCATCGTCTGTTGAAAATAACCCTTGGCCCTCTCCTCGAGCTATAAGACCCATTCAAAATCTTTTGGGCCTCTATTAGAGTGTAAGACCCAACCCCCTTTGAAAACCAAACCATTTTGGGCCTCAATGCATTGTATAAGACCCACCGCGTTTTCAAAAATCTCGGCGCGATCGCCATTTCAAACAAATGACCCTGGGCCTCTCCTTGAGTTGTAAGCCCCACCACTTGTACAAAAATAAATCCTTGGGCCTCTTACGAGAGTGTAAGACCCATCCCCTTGTACAGAAAAATTGTTTGGGCCTCAGTCACTTGTATAAGTCCCTCTATACAAAACGACAGTGCGATCACTGGTCAACCTTGGGCCTCTCCTTGAGCTGTAAGCCCCAACATCTTTTCAAAATAATTTCTTCTTCAATTTTGAATATACTGTTGTTTTCAATCTTTCTTTGTTGAACAACTAACTAAACAGCATGGAAGCTCTACAACCGAGTAAGTGTTTATACGCTTTCATTTACCGCTTTCATATACATATAACTGTATTGTGGGGTTGTTTCGCTGTAAGTCTTCTTTCATAAACTCATATCAACTGTGTAATACTAGTATAGATATTTAGAGTTTCCCCGGCAACTACGTCTAGCACTAAGCCCTGTTGGTCACTCTTAAATAGACTAAACTAAATCCACATAGGATTACCAGATATAGTCTTCCCTCCTCTTGGGGTTAAACAATATGGAGATGTGAAAGGCAGCATTCTCGGTGAACCCTTTCTCAGACTGTCACCTTTAGAAATCGTCAAAGAAACTCTACTCCCCAGAGATGATCTTTTCATCGTGAATGGCATCTCTTGAGTTTCTTCCAAATTCTCAGACTTTCCTGGCTTGATCCATTCTCGGTGAATGGCATGTCTTGATCTTCTCGGGGTTTGGGGACCCACAGGCTTCCTAGAAGCATCCTCGCCTCCTCTTGGACGTTGTACAAGGACCATACGGCTTCTTAGAAGTATTCACAACCTCCTCTTAGGCTTCGTATAAGGATTCTTCCTTCGGGAAGAGAGCCTCCTCTTGGGCTTCGTACAAATTGTCCCTCGGCTTCTTAAAAGATTCCAGCCTCCTCTTGGGCTTTGTACAAATTGTCCCGACGATCTCCTAGAGGCATAGGAACATAAATTAGTCATCTTAATAGAACAGTCTTTCAAAGAGTCTAGATCTTTCTACCGTGAACGTACGACTACTGTTTCTTTAAGTATAGTATAAAAGATAAAACTCTAGACTCGGACAGTCTAATCTCCTTGAGTCTCGAAGACATTCTCAAGTAAGGAAACAACCGTAGACTTGGAAAGTCTCAAATACCATTTGGATTTCCCATTTCCTTAAAGAACAGGAAATAACCCTGATCCTTTGATCGATCCCAAAGCATAGCCTTACCTTTAATCAGTCTCTTTATAAGAACTGATTTTATCTTTTAACCAACCTACTAGATCTGTCACTTAACTGAAACTGCACTCCTTTTAGCCTCTATCTCGAGCTTCATACGAGATTCAAAAAGACCATTAGCCTCCGTCTTGGGCTTCGTACAAGACACACAAAAATGACTCTCTTGTTGAGTCAGCCACTTTTAGCCTCCATCTCGGGCTTCGTATGAGATACAAAACACTCTTTTATTGAATATAAAAGACTCTCTTATTCAGTCAACCTTTAGCCTCCGTCTTGGGCTTCGTACAAGACATATCTAAAAGCACTCTCTTGTTGAGTCAACCCTTTTAGCCTCTCTCTCGGGCTTCGTACGAGACACATAAAAACACCCTCTTGTTGGGCCAATAGCCTCCTCTTAGGCTTTGTATAAGAAAAACCCCGGTTGAGTCAATCAACCTTTTAGCATCAAAACTGTGCCTCATTCACAGGATACAAACATCAACAACTCCTTTCATCTAATCGCTGTAAGCGGCAAGCCTCTGGATTATTTACATCCACGCCACTGTCCTTCTTTTAGCATGAGAAATTCCTAAGGAAAGATAGCATTGATCTACACTGAGTTAAAGTCTTCTCCTTCGGGTTAGAACCCCCTATAAAGGAAATTATGGCATTGCTAGGATTCACATATCTCGGTTAAAGTAATCCTCCTTTATAGTCAGTCACCCCACAGTTGTGACAAACAGACCCCCATTAGAGATGACAAATTCTCTCTAAAGACAACACCTTTAGCTTCACATCTTGGGCTTTGAACAAGATACAAACCACCTTTAGCTTCACGTCTTGGACTTTGAACAAGACACCAAAACACCATTTCCTCCCATAGAATAGGAGGAACTACGATCGCTCTGATTTCCCTGTTTCGGTAAACGGGAATACGTAGGCATAAGATTGAAAGAAAAATCTTAGCGAGCACACTAATCCAAAAACCCAAATCCCGTACCTTCACACATCAATCGAAAAGCATCTGTCCTAAACTCCCACAAATCGCCCAGGCACTATTTTAACAAAATAACTTAAGAGAGACCCACAATTTCAATAGCATCTGTAAACTAACAGTCATCTGTTTAAACTCAGTATGCAAGCAGGGTTAATTGGAGACATCTATTTCCCTTCCTTCATCAACTTCAATAGGATAAAAAAATGAATCGAACTGTAGTACCCCAAAAGCGATAAGTGCTTCGCAACCAAGTCCAAAAATTAGCGCTATAGAAAAAATGGCGACTTTGTTGGGGACAAGATCTTGTTCTTTTCCCATCTCTTAAGAAAAAACCTTAAAAAGTGCCACAGAAAAATGCCGCCCACCGTGGGGCTCTTTTCTTTTCTTCCTTTCTTTGGGGATTTCACCGGGATAGGACTTTTGTTGAGTTCACTAGGATCTTAGGTCAAAAACCTGTAAAGTTGGGAAGGTACCACAGGATGACGACTCCGCCAGGGAGGCATTTTCTGTCAGGAACATAGGATTCATAGCTCTTTAAAGTCTAGGACTTTAGGACAAATATATATACTGCTTTTCCTAATTGATATATGTGTTTATTTTTCTGCTAATGGGAATATGTTTGATGCCGCATGTGGAAAGATTGAGTATACACCTAGGAAAAACCTCTTTTAGTGGTGCGGAAACTATTGGAAATGGTTGTCACGCGATACCACCCTCTTCTGATGGTTCTTTGAAAAACATCACCTAGCACGGTTCCTAGCCCGCTGGTGTTTTCTCGACAAGAACTGATGATGTTGAGAGACAGGTACAAAGTTCACTAGTATAAACCTTTGGGATGGGTAGAGCCTTGACTTCATGACACCGACCCTTTGACCCCATGTTTTTTATATGTTTTTGTGTGTTGCATTCATGCATTCATCTAAAAAACATTACATCAAAGAAAAACTTCTCTTCTAGTCTCTCTTTTTCAAATTAAACAAAGACAATGATTGCAAATGTCAGAGAAAAAGATTGCGCTCATGGATTTCGGTAGAAGGGGAACTCATACGTATACCTTCAGGGTTCCAAAACTAGAAGATTTGAGAGGATTAGCGAGGATGATCACTAACCCTGAAGCTGTCAGAGCC
This sequence comes from Lathyrus tuberosus, assembly GCA_022829125.1. Lineage (NCBI taxonomy): Eukaryota > Viridiplantae > Streptophyta > Magnoliopsida > Fabales > Fabaceae > Lathyrus > Lathyrus tuberosus. The sequence continues at coordinate 3,985,662 of JALAZF010000124.1, read as the reverse complement.
AAGTACGGAGGTCTGCTACCTCAGTTAAGAGTCCATGTGATTGAAGGAATCATGGAGGCACTCATTCAGTTTTACGATCCGGTCTATCACTGTTTCACATTCCTGGATTACCAGCTCGCACCAACGCTGAAGGAGTACTCTCGCCTGACCAATTTACACATTACTGATCGAGCTCCATTTTCTGGACTGGAAGAAATTCCTAAGGATCAGACCATTGCAAGAGCAATTTATTTGGATGAGTCAGAAATCAAGACTCGCATGACCACCAAGGGTGGGCTCCCGGGTTTGCCAGCCCAGTTCCTGACAAAGAAGGCTCTGTACTTTTCTAGCATAGGGAACATGACTGCTTTTGAAAGCATCTTTGTCTTACTCACCTACGGGTTATTTCTGTTTCCCAACATTAATAGGTTCGTCGATATCAATGCCATTAAGGTTTTTCTCATTGGAAACCCTGTGCCAACCTTGCTTGCAGACACGTATCATCCTGTACACTTAGGAAATTTGTACAGCGGAGGAATTATCACATGCTGTGTACCCCTACTATACAAATGGTTTATCTCCCATTTGCCCAAGTCTGCTGCTTTTTGGGATCATAAGAGTGCCTTACGTTGGTCGCAGAAAATCATGTCCCTCACTAACTCTGATATAGATTGGTGTAGTAGGAATTATGACGGGATCAGGATCATTGACCGTTGTGGAAACTTCCCCAACGTACCCCTCATAGGAACTAAAGGATGAATCAACTACCATCCAGTATTAGTTCGTCGTCAATTTGGATACCCGATGAGGCATATCCCGCGTGATGCTCATTTGGAGGGTCTTTTCTTCAAAGAAGGAGAAAGTGACAGGGCACTAAAGATGGAAATAGTGCACGCTTGGAAACATGTTCATAAGAAAGGACGAGAGTCTCTAGGAAAACTGGATTGTGTCTCGGTGGACCCTTATCTCCACTGGGTACAAACTAGAGCACTCAAGCTAAAGATGTCTTATCCTCATCACGGAGTTCTTCCGCCGAGGGAATCTGTCATGTACTTCATGACTGAAACGGAAAAACTTCAGGTTACTCTCAATAAAGTTCAACAGGAGAGGAGGTCTTAGAAGAACAAGTACCGCATTCTCAATGTAGAGTGTACCAAAATATAGCGACTACTAAAAGATAAGGATGCTCTGATCGAGATTTTAGAGCAACATGCTGTGGATAATCAGGATGACCAAAGGAATTTGCTCGTTCCTTTCACTTGGCAAAGGAATGACAACCCGACAACGACCCAAGAGCCCCGGTCCAAGAAAAGGAAAGTACCAGAATCAGCACCTGGTTTCTCCCCAGAGAGGACTCGGGACCCCTTAGCTTAGGTTTCTATTTCCGCACCTTATAATCTACTGTATTTCTATTTTTGCAATCCTTTGAATTCAATAAAACGGGGTTTTCCCCACTATTTGATATTTGCAATCTAATTGTCGAAGTTTACTTTGAATAAAAAAACAATTAATATAATCATTGCATTCATCATTCTCACGTCACGTATTCTCCTTACCTATGAATCTCACGTTTGTGTCTCGGTTCTAGAGTCAAACTGTCTCATTCGTACAATACTCGGGCCAATCGTCAAAAAAAGATGGATGATCTCGAGGAAGAGAACAAAGAGTTGAGAGAAGAGATCGACGCTCTGAGAGAGGATATGAGAAAGCTTCGTAACGACATGCAAGCCATGGCAGAAGCTCAGCTACAAAGGACTGTGATCTCAGAGATCACCTCAACGCCCATAGTGGAAAAGTCCGATCCTAGGTACAAAATTCCGAAAGATCGTCCCTGGGGCATGCCACTTAACTATATCCCGGAAGGATATATCCCGTTGATCAATGAGGATCAGGGGACCGCAGCAGGAACCGCTGGGCCTAAAGGTTACAAACTTCGGGAAAGCGAAGATGCCAGGGGCATGACAACAACTCCTGAAGGTTACAAACTTCGGGAGGCACCGAGAGTCTCGACCATAATGACTATACCACCGCCCGTGGTACACACTGTCCCAGAAGGACAGATTCAACATATGCCTTCTGGTGGAAACAACAACATGTTCGAAAGAATGAATGAGTTCCAAGAACAGTTCCTAGAAATGCAGAAAGAACTGCAGGCCCTTCGCGGTCAGGATTTATTTAGAAAGGACGCCGCGGACCTCTGCTTGGTCCCTAATGTGAAAGTCTCGCACAAATTCTAGGTTCCCGACTTTGAAAAGTACAAGGGTAACTCTTTCCCTCAGAGTCACTTGATGATGTACGCTCGACGAATGTCAGCTCAGATAGAGAATCAAGATCTACTAATTCACTACTTTCAGGATAGTTTAACCGGTGCCGCACTAAAATGGTACATGGGTTTAAACCGTGCTACGATTATCACTTTCAGAGATCTTGACACTGCCTTCGTCCAATAATATAAATACAATCTGGACATGGCACCCGACAGAGATCAACTCAGATCAATGTCACAAAAGGACAAAGAAACCTTCAAGGAATACGCTTAGAGATGGCGTGAAATTGTCGCTCAAATCTGTCCACCTCTTGAGGAAAAAGAGATGACAAGGATCTTCTTAAAGACCTTAAGCTCATTTTATTATGACAGAATGGTTGCCAGTGCGCCCAGTGACTTCACAGAAATGGTCGGTATAGGAGTTCGTCTTGAGGAAGCCATCCGAGAAGGACGTCTAGTCAAAGACACTGGATCATCAAGTAGTACAAAGCGATACGGTAGTGCTCTCCCTAAGAAAAAAGATCAAGATATTGGTAATATCTCTCTCGGAAAGCAAAGGCGACGTTATCAGCCAGTAGCGGCTGTGACTCCTGCTATCAATCATGCGCCTGTTTCTACGTATCAACCTCAGGTTGCGCAGAGCCATCCTAATCAGCAAAGGACTCAACAGCCTCTTCAGCAGGCTCGTCCTCCATACGATAACAACCTTACAATGCGCCACCAGGATTTGATCCTATACCCGTATTGTACGTAGAACTCTTTCCGTTATGAGTGGCTAAGGGGCATGTCCAGACTAAGTCTCCTCTTATAGTACCGGAAAATCCACCTTTTTGGTTTAAGGTAGATCAGACTTGCCCTTACCATCAAGGAGGACCAGGGCATAACATAGAGAACTGTCTCAATTTCAAATCCGACGTACAAAAGCTTGTTAGGAGCGGGGTTTTATCTTTCAAGGATACAAGTTCTAATGTTCTCAGAAACCCGATGCCTCAACACGAGAAAGCTACGGTCAATTTGGTAGAGGGAGAGACTAACAACATCTATCAGATTCATGATGTACTCTTGTTAAGGACCAATCTGGTCAAGATACATTGCAGACAGAGTGGATATGGCCAGGTGCCACCACAAAACTATGAACGTTGTAGAGTCTGCTCATGAAGTAACCAAGGAAGTTACCTTGTGCGAGCAGCTCTTCAGGGTCAGGTGGATCGTAGAGAGATTCGCCCATATCCGGGTTTTGGACTAATCAATTGGGCGCCATACTACCTCGCTGATTAAATTGAGGATGTTGTCGTAATCTCTGATCATCAGAGGACTAGGGATGTTTGTACCATTATCCCTCTACTTGACGAATCGAGAGTTCCCAACCAGGAGCGGATCGAAATTTCTTACGATGGTCAGAAAAATCAGAAGGCTCCCATAGTCATCTATCTACCAGGACCATTACCGTATGAATCAACTAAGGCTATCCCTTACAAATACGGTGTAACAACAGTCGAGAATGGAAAGGAAATTCCATTACCCTCCGTCGTGAATATTGCAGACATCAGTCGAGTAACACGGAGTGGTCGAATCTTCAACCGAGGAGTTGGAGAACTTAACAAAGAAAAGGAACCTCAGACAGAAGTTCCCAATCCACCGGTCGGTCAATCCAGTAATCCCGACCTTTCGAAAAACAATGATGAGATGCTGAAGCTCATCCAAAGGAGTGAATACAACATTGTTGATCAACTGTTACAAACTCCTTCAAAGATCTCGGTATTATCACTTTTACTCAGTTCAGAAGCGCACAGGCAGGCTCTACAGAAAGTCTTGGAGCAAGCCTTTGTGGAACAGGATGTAACAATCAGACAGTTCGATAGCATTGTCTCTAACATCACTTCCTGTAATAACTTGGGATTTAGTGATGAGGAATTACCTGAAGAGGGTCACCATCATAAAATGGCGCTCAATATCACGGTCAGCTGCCAGGGCGATGCTTTAGCCAGTGTACTGGTAGACACAGGGTCAGTCCTGAATGTTATGCCGAAGTCCACTTTGATGCAATTATCCTTCAAAGGACCCCCGATGAGAACCAATGAGGTCATCGTCAAAGCATTTGACGGGTCTCAAAAAATGGTTATCGGCGAAGTCGACCTTCCAATAACTATTGGTCCTTACACTTTCCAAGTCGCGTTCCAGGTCATGGACATCCGGGCAATGTACAGTTATTTATTAGGAAGACCTTGGATACATCAGGCTGCGGCGGTCACCTCGACCCTCCACCAAAAGTTAAAGTTCATCCATAACAACTAGCTCATCATGGTCTGTGGAGAACAAGCCTTGCTCATGAGTAACTTATCATCATCTACTGGTGTAGAACCCGAGGAGGTTATTGGAACTCAGTTCCAAGCACTGTCGGTGAGCAAGGACAATCAATCCGAAGAGGGAACTTCCATTTCCTCATACAAAGATGCTATCAAAGCGGTCGAGAGTACCAATACAACAGGATGGGGACAACTTGTCATTCCTACTGACATTAAAACAAAGAAGGGTCTTGGTTTTTCTGCAACCTGTACCCAGACAACTACTACCAGCAATGAAAGTCTTCATCCCATTCAGGATTTCTTCCACAGTGGAGGTCTCCTTCACCCAGTGCCTCAAGAAGTGCATACCATCAATAAAGATGATTCCTCTGATATGGAGGAAGAATGGGAGTCCTAACTTAACAAGGACGGTTATATGTCACGGGACAAAATGCAGACTCCCTTCTGCTTTCCTACACAGAGTCCGAGATTTATACCCAGGTCAGACGTCGAAATGATATACGGAGATTGTGATCCGGAAGGATGTCGTGCTCCGTCGAATTCATTAGAGAAAGACACTCTGATGAAGGACAACTTTAACCACAACTATTATGGCCCGATGGATGCCCTGCCAATGTGGTAGCCGTATCCAGGAGACTTGGGGAAAGGAAATCATCCGAACAATGAAAACCAACTGAGCATCATTGAAAAGAATACCTGCGACCCCACTATGTCATGGGATCAATAATCAGGTCATTCAGAAAATGTCCAGTATGACGATGAATTTGCAACATTTTCAGGACTTGAATTCATCAACTATGCTTTTCCAGAGGTCAAAGTCATCGAGAAGGGTGACTCATCCAGTTCCAAAGAAGTGTGGGACACCTTGGGACAACCAAGTGGGAAATACGACTATATGGTCAAGTACACTGCTCCTGAAAGCTCTCGTATCAGGCTCGAAGACATCCAGTCAACTGGATGGGGAGATACAGCTGAGAGTACAAATACAATGGAAAATGCAACAGAGGAATCCTCCTACACAACTCTGCCTGGGAGACAGATTCCAATGATCCTGCTCCGCCAAAAATCAGCGTTATTTCTAAAGACAAATCAAGGAAGGTGCCAGATTTTGTGATTCACCGAGGAGTTCGCCGCCAATGGGTTGCTGTCGATGTTCCGAAGATTGTTCATAAGTCAAAGTAATTGTCGTCTTTAACCTTTCACCCTGCCCAAGTGAAACAGATGTTTTGATAGGGCTCACTTTCTGTAAATTTCCCTCTTCGCTTCGCCCAAAGCGACAGAGTTTTGTTTTATAGGGCTGTAGTTTCAAGAATCGAGTTGTTCATTAATAAAATAACGTCGTTCTGTAATTTCCGCACTTACTGCTGTTTTCTCTTTTCGCTTTTTTTCAGAAAATGGTACTCCTAAAAAATAACTTACTAATAAAAACAAGCAGTTTCTAAAATACACTGCACACACTCTTGCATTTTCTCTATCTCTTCTAAGCACGAATCATACCGTCATGCATATTGCTTATTTTAAACCCTGTTGAAACATTCAATCCGATGCCTTCTCCCAACTTTGAGTTCCCGGTATTCGGGGCCGAAGAAGAAGATGACAACGAAATCCCATAAGAGATCTCTCGACTACTCAGACAAGAGGAAAGGTCCATTGAACCTCACAAAGAGCCGTTGGAAATGGTAAACTTTGGTTCAGAAAAAGAGAGAAAAGAAATCAGGATTGGGGCACTGCTCAGTCCAACTGCCAAAGAGAGTTTGATAAAGCTTCTCAAAGAATTCCCCAATGTATTCGCTTGGTCCTATCAGGATATGCCAGGGTTGGATACCACCATCGTGGAACATCACTTACCGTTAAGATCAGAATGTCCGCCAGTCAAACAGAGGTTGAGACGAACCCATCCGGACATGGCCATCAAAATCAAAGAGCAAGTACAGAAACAGATTGACGCGGGTTTCCTCGTCACATCAGAATATCCTCAATGGTTAGCCAACATCGTACCCGTTCCAAAAAAGGAAGGAAAAGTCAGAATGTGTATGGATTACAGAGATCTAAACAAGGCTAGTCCAAAGGACGACTTTCCCTTACCACACATTGACATGCTGGTAGACAGTACAACAAAGTTCAAAGTTTTCTCCTTCATGGATGGATTCTCGGGCTATAACCAGATCAAAATGGCGCCGAAAGACATGGAGAAAACTTCGTTCATCACCCCTTGGGGTACCTTTTGTTACAAGGTAATGTCGTTCAATTTGAAGAACGCTGTGGCAACCTATCAAAGGACCATGACTACTCTGTTTCATGACATGATACACAAAGAAATCGAGGTATATGTCGATGATATGATTGCAAAATCTAGGACAGAACAGGAGTATGTGACCCACCTGTCAAAATTATTCGAGCATTTGAGAAGTTCAAACTCCGCTTGAATCCCAACAAGTGCACCTTTGGTGTCTGTTCAGGGAAACTCTTAGGGTTCATCGTCAGCCAGAAAGGAATTGAGGTTAATCCTGACAAGGTCAAGGCCATTCAAGAAATGCCTTCTCTGAAAATTGAAAAACAAGTCAGAGGATTCCTGGGACGTTTGAACTACATCTCCATATTCATATTCCTCATGACCGCGACGTGTGCGCCAATCTTCATATTACTAAAAATGAATCAGGATTGCGTTTGGACAAAAGATTGTCAAACTGCCTTCGACAATATTAAGGAATACCTGTTGAATCTGCCGATTCTATCACCTCCAGTGGAAGGAAGACCATTAATCATCTATTTAACAGTCTTGGAAGACTCCATGGGCTGTGTACTTGGCCAACAAGATGGAACCAAAAGGAAAGAGTCTGCCATCTACTATCTGAGCAAGAAGTTCACCGACTGCGAGACTCGGTAAACTATGCTTGAGAAAACTTGCTGCGCGTTGGCTTGGGCAGCCAAACATCTTCGCCAGTAAATGATTTGTCACACTACTTGGTTAATCTTAGAAATGGATCCAATCAAGTATGTTTTCGAAAAACCTGCTCTCACGGGAAGGATTTCCCGTTGACAGATGTTGTTATCAGAATATGACATAGAGTACCACACTCAAAAAGCCGTTAAAGGGAGTATTTTAGTCGGTCATTTGGCTTATCAACCGATTGACGATCAGGAATCAATCGGGTTTGACTTCCCAGACGAAGATGTCATGTATCTAATAATGAAAGATTGCGATGAACCGCTACCCAGTGAAGGGCCAGAACTAGGTTCCCAATGGGGACTTATCTTTGACGGAGCCGTCAATTATTAAGGAAATGGAATTGGGGCAATCATTGTTACCCCTCAGGGTACCCACATTCCTTTCACCACCAGACTTATGTTCCAGTGTACAAACAATGAGGCCGAATACGAAGCTTGTATTATGGGTCTCGGTGAAGCGATTGATTTAAGGATCAAAAACTTGGACGTATATGGCGACTCAGCCCTGGTTATCAATCAGATCAAAGGAGATTAGAACACATACCAATCAGGATTGATTCCTTACAAAGACTACGCAAGAAGGTTGCTACCCTTCTTCAACAGAATTGAGTTTCATCACATCCCTCGTGAGGAGAATCACATGGCTGATGCCTTAGCCACCCTCTCTTCCATGATTAGTGTAGGTCAATGGAACGACCTACCTAAGATCGGCATAATGTGCCTTGAACGGCCCGCTTACATCTTCACGATTGAAGCAGTCATAGACGACAAACCTTGGTATCACGATATCAAATGCTTCCTTCAGAAACAAGAGTACTCACCTGGGGCACTAAGAAAAGATAGAAAGACCCTCAGAAGGCTGGCAGGTAGTTTCTTCCTGAGCGGTGATACTCTCTATAAGAGAAATTTTGACATGGTCTTGCTCCGATGCGTCGACAGACTAGAGGCAGACATACTGATAAAAGAAATTCACGAAGGATCCTTTGGCACACATGCCAACGGACATACAATGGCCAGAAAAATTTGAGAGCAGGGTACTATTGGTTAACCATGGAATCCGACTGCTACAAGTACATAAGGAGGTGTCACAAGTGTCAGATATACTCCGACAAAATCCATGTACCACCAACACATCTCAAAGTTCTTTCTTCCCCATGGCCTTTTTCCCTATGGGGAATCGACATGATTGGCATGGTTGAACCTAAAGCTATAAACGGACATCGGTTCATTCTGGTAGCCATTGATTACTTCACCAAGTGGGTCGAAGCAGCGTCGTACGCTAATGTAACCCAACAAGTGGTGGTCCGATTTATCAAAAACAATCCCATCTGCCGTTATGGTGTTCCGAGCCAGATCATTACTGATAATGGATCTAACTTGAACAATAAGATGATGAAAGAGTTGTGCGCTGAGTTCAAGATCGAACACCATAACTCATCTCCCTACCAACCCAAGATGAACGGAGCGGTAGAAGCGGCTGACAAGAACATCAAAAGGATCGTTCAAAAGATGGTTGTAACCTACAAAGATTGGCACGAGATGTTGCCCTTTACTCTTCACGGTTATCGCACATCTGTCCGCACTTCAATAGGGGCTACCACTTTCTCTCTAGTATATGGCATGGAAGCAGTGCTCCCCATCGAAGTAGAGATCCCATCAATCCGGGTATTGATGGAAGTTAAGCTTACAGAAGCTGAATGGTGTCAGAGTCGACACGACGAACTAAATCTGATCGAAGAGAAGCGAATCACGGCACTATGCCACGGTCAGTTGTATCAGCAAAGAATGAAGAAGGCGTTCGACAAAAAAGTTCGACCTCGCGTCTTCAGAAAAGGAGACCTTGTGCTCAAAAAGATACAACCATTTCTCACTAATTCTCGGGGCAAGTGGACCCCGAATTATGACGGCCCCTATGTGGTCAAGAGAGCTTTCTCAGGCGGTGCCTTGAGACTTGCAACCATGGACGGAGAAGAATTTGCCTACCCCACAAATGTTGATGTAGTCAAGAAATACTTCACCTAAAAAAATGTCTCGATGGATTGAAAACCCGAAAGGGCGGTCCAGGCAAAAATTAGAGACATGATAAAAAATCATCCCGGTGGATTGGAAACATCACAGTACATCCAGGAAAAAATTAGGGATAATGTCAAGTAACTACTTTCGACAAAGGGGCAAGTCCCTCAGCAGTTATGTCATCCGTCAGGAAAGCTCCGGTCAAGGTCATCTTCGATAGAAGCTCAGAATGCCCCAAATTCAAAGTTGGTAGAAGGATAGTGGTCGTCATGTTTCAATGTAGCCCTTTTTCCCTGTAAATTACCATTTTCAAACTTTGTAAATGCTCTATAGAATCACGCGCTTGGCTGATTTCCATCCTATCAATAAAATTTGAGCCCTTGTGGTTTTATTTGCAATTCATATTTGTTTTAGCTTTACAGAATGATGTTTTTAACATGATCAACGATTCTTGAAACGAAACAAAAACGAATTTACTTGTAAAATTGTTCTCCTTTTAAAAATAAAGACGGAAAATTCTTTTGACTATTGAACATCGAAAGAAAATCGATTGCTTCTCCCAAAGGCGGTTAAGCTTCGAAGTGCAGAATCAAAGTACTCCTTCTAAACCAGTACACCTGAATGAAGGATCAGCCATGTCAGATGCGAATGCTCCATCTGACCTCTCCGGCAGAATTCTTATCTCCTAAGCCCGACCAACATAGCTCCCCATGAGGACTACTTCTCCTAAGCAAGGCAGAATTACTATCTTGAACCAGGGATATTTCTATACGCCCCACTGCGGCCGAGTATCCAGTCGTGTTCATCTACTAGTTTGTATGTCGCGTCAGTTTTGTCAGCATATACATACATACATCATGCATTATTGATTTATATTTGCATTCATATTGCATCACTATCACTCTAGTCAGTCTTGTCCTGTAGTGATAACAGTCCTCTCAATCGAGTTGTCGGTTCTTTCCTCGTCAGGAAATGTTGCGTCTAAACAATCTCTCTCCTCCAGATTATTTCTGGATCAGAATTGGCCCTTGACCACTTTGATAACTTGAACCTCTGAAAGACCAGAGAACCTTCAACCGATGTGACTCTTCGCCATTGAAGATGACATTTTTGCTTTCCTGGATTAAGGAAAATCCCTAGAGGATGCCTCTTAAGCAGAGATTCGGAAATACAGCAGTTTTTCTCCGAAAAAACCCACTGATGAAAAGGTCATCGTCACCTCAAAATTAGATCACATCATATGGCGTTTCTCTGAGAAGATCCCGAGAAAAGTATGATGTAATATCCCGAAGCGTGAAAGCAGTCTATCAAGAGACTCGTTTTCCCCAGTAGAGTTGGCAAATGGCGTCTCCAAACGGAGAAGTTTGTACACCTCTACAACTCAGGCGAATGGGTTCCCCAGCAAGTTTGACATCTAATTTTTTCTATCAAATGGCATCTCCCCAGGAAAATTCGGCAAGAAGTTTGAGGAAAACTGCTACGAATAGCGTCCCTTGTCAAGAAAGTTTATTGACAAAAGAAACTAAGACAAGTTCCTTGGTAGGAAACCAGGATCGAAGGGAAGTTTATTTCAAAAACTAAGACCAGTTCCTTGGTAGGAAACCAGGATCGAGGGGAAGTTTATTTCAGAAACTTAGACCAGTTCGTTGGTTGGAAACCAGGATCGAGGGGAAGTTTACATCAGCAACTGAGACCAGTTCCTTGGTAGGAAACCAGGATTGAGGGGAAGTTTATATCAGAAAACTAAGACCAGTTCCTTGGCTGAAGACCAGGATCGAGGGGAAGTTTTTACCTTTTCTAAGCATCATTGCTTACCAAAAGAAGAAGGATGCGCAAGCTGCCATTCTTAACCACCATCAAAATTTCGGGTATTCCGATATTTAATCCTCTTGCACCCCGAATGCCCGAATACCTTCGCCATTCACACCTTCGGGTCCAAGAAGATTAAATAGGGGTATTTGTCATACCCCAAATTTTGACCACTAAGATTTCCCATCATTGTGCAAATCATCATCACAATATGGATGGACCATCATGGCTCATCAGTCTCCCCAAAGATGGGTGAGCATCCACTACAATCAAACTTAGGGTTTCAAGCCCTCTCTGAGTTCTTAGACAAAGGATCCATCAAGAAATGACATGATCTTCAATTTGTCTAGCCTCTCAAATATCCACAAGGGATCAAGAGGACTCCCACTTCAAGGATTAAGCACAAGGCTGCTCCCTTCTAGGTGGATCAATCCTTAAGATCGCCTGTGTCACCAAATTAGGGTTTAGTCGACCAGGGCCTCCAGATGGAAATTATCCTCTGGGCAAGAGCCAATGCTTCAAGGCATAACCTATGATGCTCCAAGGGACATCATAAACCCAATCATCAAGTCAATTTAGCCTCTGGGGAAGCATTCATCAAAAATCAGGAATTAGGGTTTCTTGACCTAATTCACCCCTAAGTTGACTTTTGGGACCAATCATGAGCCAAGACCTCAAGAGATGATTTGAGGGTCTCTAATAAACTAAATTGATCCATTTGCAACAATGGATTAATCCAAGAAGCTTGAGCAACAAGTCTCAATTTCATCAGAGCCACAATTAGAGTTTCGCGAGAAAAGTTAACTGTAGCTTTGACTTTTGACCAAGACATGCTCCCAAACCCTAGGGCATGATTCAATATACCCTATAACACCCATGGAACATGTCCATCAAGTTTGATTTAGGTCAAGCACATGATTTCATAGAGGATCACGCAGTTTGGAATTCACCTGACAAAAAGTCAACTGTGCACAAAAGTCAACTTTGACTTTTTGAGATTTTTCACAAAAATGGTTTTTTAATCCTAAAATGATGTTAATGTATGATTGGAGTCATCATTCATCAAGAAAAATCAAGAAAAGTGGGATAACTTGTAAAAGGGGTAACCATAAAAACTTAGAAAATTTTCTAAGTTATGAACAAAGTGGCAAGGATACAAACTTTGGAGGATCATAACTCCTAAACCACAAAGCCATTTTTCCCCATCCAAAGCTTGATTTGTAGATCTCATTACCCTCTACAAAAGCTTAAAACTGACCCCCCCTCCAAATTCCTCATGGATTTTGAGTTATGGAATGATCAAAATCACAAAAAGTGAAAATGTCACTTTTTTCCAACACTTAGTGAAATTTTCACTAAGCCAGAATCTGCCTTCACTTTTTCCAAATGTAGGGGGATTTTTCACTTGGATCCAAAAGGTATCAAAACCAAATATGATCAAACAGTTGTTGTATCATATGAGGGCTTTCCAAAATGGCCAAGAACATCACCAAATTCCACTTGAGCCATAAGATATGACAAGGGCAATATGCCTTGCTGAAAACTGCCAAGGCTAGGCAGAATTTTGCATTTTTGTTCGATTTGGCAAAATCAGCCAATTCCAAGCCTTGTCATCATCTTGGCCACATCTGAGGATCAAATCTAAAAGGGACAAACACTGAGACAAGCCTTCAAAGTCCTTGAAACAAGAAGTAGCATGCCAAACCTAGAATTGCCTAAAAGAGGGACAAGACTCCAATTTTGGATTGGAGCATTCAATGCATACACCAAGGTGGCATGGACTGAGTCATTTGTAACTGAATTCAGTCAAGACTTATCCAAGACCAAGGGAACCACAACCCTGTGCCCTAACCTCTAGTCAATGGCTAGAGGAGACTTAGATTCCAAAGTGCAACCATTGGCCAAACCTCTGCTGCAGTTTCTATTCACTATTGATCCCAAAACAAACTTGCTCTACTATAAATAGAGCTCATTTGTGCTCAGTTTGAGTACACCAAATCCATCAAACAGATGCTTTCCTCAAAATCCCTTTCTTTAGGCAAAAATACATTCTTTAGCAAGGTAACTCTGAGTTTTTGAGTTAGAGAGCATTTCCATCACAGCTCATGATCCTAACACCTCATAAACATCATATGTAGGTGATCCAAACTTTTACAAGTGACCTGTAATCCTTAAATCACAAAGTCACCTCTCAAAACCTCAAAATAGGCTTTTTGTGCATTTTTCAAGCCATGTCTTGAATCAGTCACTTTCCAAACCAGATAAAACCTTAAACACACTACAAATAACATCCTTGAACTGTCCCAAATGGTTCCCCCATCTGGAACACCATTTGAGGGAGTTGCTATTTTGGCCATTTTAACCCCTTTTGCAAGAAAGGGCCAGTTTGTGTTTTTGCAGGTTCCAGCTGATTCCAATCATCCTAAAAGCTTCCAAGGGATCATTTGAGAGTGTCCAAAGCATCAAACCATTTCTGGAACAAAGAACTTGGCAGATTGCACAGAAAACTCCAAAAGCTCAAAAAGAAGTAAGCCTCATGACTTGAACTTTCCAAAATATGCATTGCTTTGAAGTCCACTGATCATACACACCTCATACATGTTGTATATGTTGTGTTTGAACCAATTCTTCGTGTAATTCATGCCTGTATCAAAGTGTAGCATAGAAAATGCAATTATAGGCCTTTTTCAAAACCACTATCGGGTTTTGATGAGGGAGTATGATCTAAAAAAAATACCACCACCATTGGATTCCTTGTGAAATTCTAGGCCAGATGCATATAAATTTTGTCCCCAAACATGGAGAAATGAGAAAGTTATGACCTTCACGTTTCTGAGCCAAAACTTGTCTTGCCTTGCCTTGGCCAGACCTAGAAAACAAGGCATGCCTTGTATATTTGTGGTTTCACTTCAAGCAATGGATGTATCACCATCCCAGTGGTAAGGAGCGTGCCCTATAACCTTGAGGTCGTGGGTTCAAACCCCACCCATGCCATTTTGTGTTTTCTCACATTTTTGCTATTTTTTCCAATATTTTATATTTTATTAATTAATTGGAAAATTAATAACTCTTTCAATTTTAATTATTTTTTATTGGTTCTTTTTGCAAAAAATCACAAAAATATTGAAATATTTTATTCCACGAAAAAATTAAGTTTATATTATTTATTTAATATAATTAGTATTTTTGTGAATAAATTCCTTTTTAATGTTTTTTAAACATTTAAAAAGTGAATATTTACTTTGAAAATCAAAACCAAGTGAGTTTTAATTAACCTTGTGATTAATCCCTCATTTTTCAAACCTTAAACAAAAATCACAAATGGTTTATTCAAACTTATTTGGTATTTTATTTGATTTTCTTTAATTATTTACTTTTAAAGAATAACAAATTAGGGTTTCTTTGATTTTCACCCTCATCAAACAATTTCAAACACTTTTGGGCCTCTAATAGAGTGTAAGACCCAATCCCCTTTTAAACAAAACAATTTTGGGCCTCAGATATTGTATAAGTCCCTCTGGGTTAAAAGAAAATCTCGGCGCGATCGTCCGTTGAAAAATCAAACCCTTGGGCCTCTCCTCGAGCTATAAGACCCATTCAAAATCTTTTGAGCCTCTAATAGAGTGTAAGACCCAATCCTTTGTAAATACAAAACAATTATGGGCCTCACTTATTGTATAAGTCCCGTTGTATTTCAAAAAGTTCGACGCGATCATCGTCTATTGAAAACAACCCTTGGGCCTCTCCTCGAGCTATAAGACCCATTCAAAATCTTTTGGGCCTCTATTAGAGTGTAAGACCCAACCCCCTTTGAAAACCAAACCATTTTGGGACTCAATGCATTGTATAAGACCCACCGCATTTTCAAAAATCTCGGCGCGATCGCCATTTCAAACAAATGATCCTGGGCCTCTCCTTGAGTTGTAAGCCCCACCACTTGTACAAAAATAAATCCTTGGGCCTTTTGAGAGAGTGTAAGACCCATCCCCTTGTATAGAAACACTGTTTGGGCCTCAAGCACTTGTATAAGTCCCTCTGTAAAAAACGACAGTGCAATCACTGATCAACCTTGGGCCTCTCCTTGAGCTGTAAGCCCCAACATCTTTTCAAAATAATTTCTCCTTCAATTCTAAATATACTGTTGTTTTCAATCTTTCTTTGGTGATCAACTAACTAAATAGCATGGAAGCTCTACAACCGAGTAAGTGTTTATACGCTTTCATTTACCGCTTTCATATACATATAACTGTATTGCGGGGCTGTTTCGCTGTAAGTCTTCTTTCATAAACTCATATCTACTGTGTAAAACTAGTATAGATATTTAGAGTTTCCCCGACAACTACGACTAGCACTAAGCCCTGTTGGTCACTCTTAAATAGACTAAACTAGATCCACAAAGGATTATCAGATACAGTCTTCCCTCCTCTTGGGGTTAAACAATATGGAGACGTGAAAGGCAGCATTCTCGGTGAACCCTTTCTCAAACTGTCACCTTTAGAAATCTTCAAAGAAACTCTACTCCCCAGAGATGATCTTTTCTCCGTGAATGACATCTCTTGAGTTTCTTCCAAATTCTCGGACTTTCCTGGCTTGATCCATTCTCGGTGAATGGCATGTCTTGATCTTCTCGGGGTTTGGGGACCCACGGGCTTCCTAGAAGCATCCCAGCCTCCTCTTGGGCATTGTACAAGGACCCTACGACTTCTTAGAAGTATTCACAGCCTCCTCTTAGGCTTCGTATAAGGATTCTTCCTTCGGGAAGAGAGCCTCCTCTTGGGCTTCGTACAAATTGTCCCTTGGCTTCTTAAAAGTTTACAGCCTCCTCTTGGGCTTCGTACAAATTGTCCCGACGACCTCCTTGAGGTATAGGAACAAAAATTAGTCATCTTAATAGAACAGTCTTTCAAAGAGTCTAGATCTTTCTACCGTGAACGTACTACTACTATTTCTTTAAGTATAGTACAAAAGATAAAACTCTAGACTTGGATAGTCTAATCTCCTTGAGTCTCGAAGACATTCTCAAGTAAGGAAACACCCGTAGACTTGGAAAGTCTCAAATACCCTTTGGATTTCCCATTTCCTTAAAGAACAGGAAATAACCCTGATCCTCTGATCGATCCCAAAGCATAGCCTTACCTTTAATTAGTCTATTTATAAGAACTAATTTTCTCTTTTAACCAACCTACTGGACCTGTCACTCAACTGAAACAGCACTCCTTTTAGCCTATATCTCGGGCTTCGTATGAGATACAAAAAGACCCTTAGCCTCCGTCTTGAGCTTCTTACAAGACACACAAAAATGACTCTCTTGTTGAGTCAACCACTTTTAGCCTCCATCTCGGGCTTCGTACGAGATACAAAACACTCTCTTGTTGAGTATAAAAGACTCTCTTGTTGAGTCAACCTTTAGCCTCCGTCTTGGGCTTCATACAAGACACATCTAAAAGCACTCTCTTGTTGAGTCAGCCATTTTAGCCTCTCTCTCGGGCTTCGTACGAGACACATAAAAACACCCTCTTGTTGGGCCAATAGCCTCCTCTTAGGCTTTGTATAAGAAAAACCCCGATTGAGTCAATCAACCTTTTAGCATCAAAACTGTGCCTAGTTCACAGGATACAAACATCAACAACTCCTTTCATCTAATCGCTCTAAGTGGCAAGCCTATGGATTATTTACATCCACGCCACTGTCCTTCTTTTAGCATGAGAAATTCCTAAGAAAAGATAGTATTGCTCTACACTGAGTTAAAGTCTTCTCCTTCGGGTTAAAAGTCCCTATAAAGGAAATTATGGCACTGATAGGATTCACATATCCCAGTTAAAGTAATCCTCCTTTATAGTCAGTCACCCCACAGTTGTGACAAACAGACCCCTTTAGAGATGACAAATTCTCTCTAAAGACAACACCTTTAGCTTCACATCTTGGGCTTTGAACAAGATACAAACCACCTTTAGCTTCACGTCTTGGGCTTTGAACAAGACACCAAAACACCATTTCCTCCCATAGAATAGGAGGAACTACGATCGCTTTGATTTCCCTGTTTCGGTAAACGGGAATACGTAGGCATAAGATTGAAAGAAAAATCTTAGCGAGCACACTAATCCAAAAACTCAAATCCCGTACCTTCACACATCAATCAAAAAGCATCAGTCCTAAACTCCCACCAATCGCCCAGGCACTATTTTAACAAAATAACTTAAGAGAGACCCACAATCTTAATAGCATCTGTAAACTAACAGTCATCTGTTTTAACTCAGTATGCAAGCAGGGTTAATTGGAGACATCTATTTCCCTTCCTTCATCAGCTTCAATAGGATAAAAAATGAATCAAACTGTAGTACCCCAAAAGCGATAAGTGCTTCGCAACCACGTCCAAAAATTCGCGCTACAAATACAAAATATTAACATATTATCACAATACTACTCACCAATAGAGTATTTCACATTATTACTTATGTCAGACCACTAATAAGATAAGGCAACAAATACCTAAGGCAACTCTAACCTTATCAAAACAACTCTAAAGAGTCAAATTACTCAAATCTAAAATCAAATCAATAATATTATAAATTACTCAACAACTAAATTTAACTATTTTGGTTCGACAGTCTTAAATAAATAAAGATATTACTCAAAAAGCAACCTTATAATGTCAAAAGACTTCAAACTCAATTCAAGTGTATCATATATCATGATCTCCAACTCTAAACAACTCAAAAGCAACTCCAAAAACTCTATAACAACTCTAACCTAATAAAATAATACTTTTAAACTCATCAAAAAGGTAATGAAAGATAATTGAAATCACCAAATACTCAAAATTCAACATTTTTTATTCAACTCGATCAATCACGTGATTGAAACTCTAAAACAGAATGTATGAATTCAAAAAATACCAAAAATTATAGACTTATGATAAAATTATGAAACTCTCAATTTTAAAATATCATTGAACTCTCTTTCTGACGCAACTGATGACACCCCAATCAGACTTACGAAACTTAAGTTACAAGTGAAACATGATAACCGACGTAGGGCTGAAATTGACTACGCATTTGGTATAAAATCCATATAATTGCTACTGTTGTAGTGCTCCTAGACTCAATTTCCCCACTTCAAAAAAAGGATTGTTGTGTTAGCTTTCTACGCAATTAACGACACCTCAAACAGACTTACGAAACTCAAGTTATGAATGAAATAAAACACGATCAATCCCCTTTTATGGAGAAGACAAGTGACATAATGCTTAGGGTCACTTTGTCGATGTGGCACCTTTTGATCATTGCCTCGTTTCTTGAGTTAATGGAGGTAACTCTTTATAAAGGTTTTCAAAGTGAGTAATACTTATATGCGAATCAATTTTCCATGCATTTATTGTCCATTTACTTATTTGCATGTTTTCTTGTCATTTTAGAAGACATTTATGGACAATAATTATTGTTTATCGATATATATATATATATATATATATATATATATATATATATATATATATATAATAGATGTAGGAAATCGAAAAATTAAGAAGAAAAATATAGATCAAAGTGGGGAAGAAAGATTATGGATCATGTTAACTTGTTTTCTAAAGGCACATTTTAATAAATTCAAAAACAAAATATCTATAATATAAGAAAAGTTAGAGTTCTGGAATTTATTTTTCTGCCCCAACCTCTACATCTTCCATATCACCAAAATAAGGGTATTTTGTGTCTAAAAAATACTTTTTTCAACTAATGATGTCATATGGTTCTATTTCAGTTACATGTAGGGGTGGAAGTAGGCCAAGCCGATAACAGGGGCCTACAGGCTAGCCTATACAGGCTCAGTCCAGGCCAAGCTATTTTTTTAAATAGAAAGACCTAGGCTTTTTTATAAGCCTATTTAGTTAAAAAAGGCTAGGCCTCAGATCATAGAAAAAGCCTTTTAACCCTAACAGGCCGGCCTATTTAAATAATTATGAATAATTTTTTATTATCTTATATTATGTTTTGTACTTTGAGTTAAAAATACATAAATAAAATTTTGTTATTTTGGAGAACTTATGAAAATAAGATGAAAACACCTTATGAACAATGTTATAAGTTGTTTTCATAAGTTATCTTAAACAAATAGTCTCACAAAACTTATGCTAATATGTATGTTAAAATAAGTCAATGCAAACAAATTTTTAGTCTCATTGATTTTTTAGTTTGTTAGTCTATTTAAAAATTATTTTAATTATTTATTTACATTTTTTTTAAAATAATAGGCTTTTATATAGGCTAACAGGCTAACCATGCCTTAGAAAGGGCTAGGCTCAAGCCTAAAAATTAGCCTATGACAGGCTACAGGCCAGGCTTAGGCTTTAGTTTTTTGGTAGACCAGGCTTAGGCTTGGCAAAGCCTAGCTCGGCCCAGCCTATTTCCACCCCTAGTTACATGGTTGTTGTTTTTTTTTCTATTGATCATTAGGTTGGAATGAGTTGATGATGTCACTTAGTTCAAATTTAATGTCTACTTTAATTCAAAATGTGTAGAATCTTCACTTTCTCTCTCTATTCATTTTTCTCTTTCTTTTCCGCGGTTCTCTCTCTTTTCTCTGTCAGCTCAATCTCTCTCTTCCTCTTCTTATGTCTTTACATCTTCCACTTCGTTCTTCTTTCTTTTCATATTCCACTTCGTTATTCTTTCTGTTCTCCATTTCTTCTCATTAATATGACTTTTTTTTTTCAGATCCAACACTTATATGGATCCACCATTTTTCGGTGAAAAGTGTCGAAGTCACGATGAAGTAATGTCGAAAATCAGAACAGCGGAAGAGGATGTAAAGTTTGGGTTTTTCTTGAAGATGATTTGTTATAGTATTATTTTTCTTGATGATTATTGACCTTCTCCATTGTCCATTCTCATTAACAGGACTTTTTGTTTTTCCAGATCCAACGCTTCCATGGCTTAGGGTTTGCGAATCCAACGCTTCACCATTGACCTTATGTTTTTCTTGACTGCTGTTTTGGTCTATAGAAAGTTAGGTTCTTTTTACTGTTGATGAAGTTTGTTGTGTTAAGTTTAGGTTTGTTATTCCCCTTTTGATTTTTCTTAGGTGCAGTGTAGTTATTGATTTGAGGAAAGGTGATTTGTGTTTAGACTTTAGACAAGAGTCATTATCTGAAGTTTATTTTTTAGTGTCTGGTTTCTGCTTTCAACTGTTTTGAAAAACACCTTGCCACTTGGATCCAACTGAGTGTAAAATATTGATAAAATCTCTTACTTTTTATGATTTACATTATATATTTTCTTGTGTGAATAATCAAAATAATGACTATTTATATTATTGATTTTCTAAGATTTGTTGAATAACTACATTTTATTCCTTTTTCTTCTTCTGTTTTTTATGATGAGTTTGTTTTCCATCATTTTTAAAATATGAAATTTTTTATTTTTTGTTATATATGTGTGTATTAATACGGAAAACAATTGATTATTATGTGGTTTTATGAGGTTTGTTGCAACTCTGATTTTCATTCTTGCTGCAACTCTATTTTATGAGGTAGGTTGATTTCCTGTTATTTTACTTCATTGTTACAAGTCATATTTTTTTATGTCTCTTACTATTGTTTTGCTTTTATTTTAGTGTTTCTTCTCTTTCATGGTTTATATCAAATCAAGAGACAAGTTTTGTGACAATTAGTCAGTGATTGTTGGAAAATCCCTTAAGGTAAGCTCTATTGATTTCTTCTTTTCAAGTTTTTTTCTACAACAGAAAAAAGTTTTTATCTTCTTCATCCATGTCCAGGTAATGTTCTCTTCCTTAATAGAAAATATATATTTCGATTTTGTGTTTGTGTTTTCCATATTTACCAACCGAATCAGTGTTTTCCATAAAAAAAAGTTTGATAAATTTATAATATGGAGAACATACTGTGATGGACAACTGAAAAAACAGTTTGTGCAGAAAAGCTGAGAATGTCCATTTAATCGGTTGATATTTAATATAAGTGTTTATTAGGAAAATGTTACCAAGATAAATCTCATACTGCACATAGGCTTTTTAATGGTTTCCATAGCTTCTTCCAGACAAAAATGAATAATTTTTCAAAAATATATTGACCTATGAACTTCATTATTTATTTCTGTCTTCAAAATTTGAATGGATTAATAATATTATTTTTTAATTTTTTTCCTTCTCTATTTAATGTTTTTTACAAGAATTTCAATACATTAATTTTTTTTTTCTTTTTCATGACAATCTCTCTTCTATACTTTTGCATATATAAAGTATTAAATGCTTAGAATTAGTGAAGAAAAAGATTTGTTACAAAGTTCTAAAGATTTTCAAAGAGCTTTTTTTTTAATGTATTTCATCTTCTTAAAATATTGTATTTTAAAAACATTGTGTAAAATCAATTTTACATGAGGACCTCTATCAAATGAAATGATTGATTGCATACTCAAAGAAAATTTACATTTACAATCACATGCTTGAATTTTTTTTTTATTTCTTAAGAAACGGTTATACATACATTACCAAGGATTTGTAATTTCTTTTATATTAAACATGATTCTTTATATTTATTTAATAATTGTATTCATAATGACAAATAATAGATTAGTATGATGCACGTGATAAACCTTATATAAAGAGTAAGTTATAGGAAAATACAGAGTAGGGTCATAATAGTATTTTGTTTTGTAGTTTTAATGCTTTTTGGACATATTCAATAAGATTAAGAGTAGTTGAGCATCAAGTTATAAATTGTTTAGTTTATTTTATTTGAAAATATTTTATTTCTATATTTTTAGTATCTTCTTTTGATTTCAATAAAATTGTTTGATTTCTATTTGGTTTCTTTTCCTAGTTTTCAATACAATAAATGTGACATTTCTTACAATCCTTTCTTTTCTCTTTCACACAAGAAAATATGTAAAACAAATCTTTATTTTCCCTTTCATCCAGTAGAGTGATAAAAACTGCTTGAAGTTGTTTATTCAATAATATTTTTTCTACTCCCTCCGTTCGTTTTTAAGTATCATTTTTAGAATAATTTTTGTTTCTTTTTAATTGCCACTTACTAAATTCAAGGAAGTATTGATTGCACTTTTATCAAAATTACTTATGTGTTTCACACATTTTGCTTTGGTGTTTGGGAATGAGAGTGACATTAACAAGTGCCCCATTGATGGAAATTTGGTCCCATCAGGCGCTCTTGTCACATTTGTTCAGAAGAGACTACCGTTCTTGGAGATGGAAGCTAACTAGAATAATGTTAACATTCTATACTTTTTGTATTATTATTGCATTCTTTACTTTTTGTACTATTATTGTACTCTTACATTGAATCATATAATAACATCCCTGCAATCTTTGTTTTTATACTAATTTATTTTATTTTTATGTCTTCAAAGTACAACCTACTCTAAATTAAGCCTTTACTAAATCACTAAGATTTGAATAGTACACGTTTTTCTAAACTGGCATATTGTGTGTGTTGTTATCACATATAGTGGTTTACTACCAATGTATATCTAGCATGCATAACATCATGAAAATGTCTTATACTTTTTTTCGTAGTACATAACTTTGAAACGTATCAAAAAAAATATAGAACCAAAAAATAAAGAAAAAAATTATGTATATGTTTAGTCAATTTGGAATCACTTATGTATATGTGGAATCAATTGTAAAAAAATCACATTTAATTAATATTATTAATTATTTAATTATATTAGTAGAAAACACAAATAATAAATAAATTTATAGTCAATATACATATTTTGAATATATATATATATATATATATATATATATATATATATATATATATATATATATATATATATATATATATATATATATATAACATAAATAATAGTAGATAACACATTTATAGTCAATATACAGATTTTGAAAAAAAAAACACATTTAATTGATATTATTTATTGTATCAAATATACTATAATTAATAGTAGATAACATACATAATAAATAAATTTATAGTCAATATAGAGTTTTGATTATTTTGTAAACAAAATAAATTAAATTTTAATGCATATGAATATGAATAAAAAGTTATAAATTTTTTAAATTATTTAAATGGTCGAGTTATATTTTAGATTGCATGATAAACATTTATATAAATTAGTAAAAAATTTAGGTTTTAAAATTTTTAATATGCACTAATTATAGAGTTAGAAATTTAATTATATATAATTATTAATAATAAATAGCAAATAATGGTACCTTAAATATACTATATATATATATATATATATATATATATATATATATATATATATATATATATATATATATATATATATATATATATATATATATATATATATAATTAATAGTGAGAAATTAAACTTTAAAACTTTCTAATGTCATACCAATAATAGAGTTAAAGTTTGAATGGATAAATAATTATTGACAATAAATAGTGAGAAATTGAGTTTCATTTTTTTTTTACGATTTAAAATATTTTTATATTTGTAAATTTAATAATAATAAAATATCTCAATAGATATTATTTGACATTTTTTTATTTAGTTAAAATTTAAATTGATACATAATTATTTAAGATAAATAGTTAGACATAAGGTTATAATTTTTTTAATACGATACTAAATGAAGACTTCGAAAAAATTAGGTACATTATTATAAGGTTTTAAAATTAATAGTGAAAAATAAATTTTACTAGTAAAAATTAGTGAGTCAAAATAATAATTATAGAGTTTCAAATATTGACAATTAGAATTTCAAATATGATATGTAACGGTGAAATACTAATTGAATTTCAAATATTGACAAATAGAATTTTAAAATGAATTACTAATTAATCATTGATACTAAATATTGACAAATAGAATTTCAATTTTTTTTAATATTTCATTAATTAAATAATATCAATCAACTATGGTATGTAACGGTGAAATGTAAGAAACGAGAATTTCAAATTTCTTCCATTTATTCATTTACTTCAAATGTAATAATATACCTACTTTCGTATTATTATTTTTAAGTTATGTTCTTTTCTTATAGTGCAATCATAATGGTTGGATTTTATTTATTTATATATAGGTATTATATTAGTTAAAATTGTACAATAAGATATCATATTTTTATATAATTGTATATAATGTATAATATAAGAAAAAATTTATTTTTGATTGAAATTTTTTTATATAAGATAAAATACTACTGTTGTAAACGGGAAAAACTATAATTTTGATTCAAATATTTTTCTATACGCAAAAAGTACTATTGTTATAAACAAGCACAAGTAGTATTTTCATTAAAAAATTTTGATTTGCGAAAAAATATACTATTGTTATAAACGGGCATAACTTTAATTTTGATTCAGTTTTTTATATATAAGATAAAATACTACTATTATAAACAGAGACAACTAAAATTTTAATTCAAATATTTTTATATACGAAAAAAATACTATTGTAATAAATGGGCACAACTTTAATTTTGATGTAAATTTTGTTATATATGGAAAAAAATACTATTGTTATAAACAGACACAACTTTAATTTTGATTCAATTTTTTTTCTATAAGATAAAATACTACTGGTATAAACGGGGACAACTATAAATTTGATTTAAATATTTGTATACACGAAAAAATACTATTGTTATAAACGGGCACAACTTTAATTTTGATTCAATTTTTTTTTTTTGGAAATAGAATCAATATATTATATATCCAAAACTGTTATGTACAAGCGACCTAAAAGGTCCAGCAGAACTACAACCAAAACAATCTACAAACTAGCTCATCAACAATTGAGCAACATGCTTTCTCATTTTGGGTTTCAACCATAACCTATAAACTATAGTATCAGTATGCACATTATTCCTAAACACATTATTGTTTCTCCATTTCCAGCATTCATAAACAGTCTCATCCAAAGCAGTCTGCAACGCCCTATGCTTCCAACTCTTGCCTTTGCTGTTTTGTAAAACCCACTCTAATTCTTTGTGACATCTCTCCGGAATATGTTGAACATTGAGCCACTCTAGCACCTGCTGCCACACTTCTCTTATACAACCACACTCAAACATCAAATGGTCCAATGTTTCAACTTTGTTGCAGAAACTGCATCTATCATCATTCAACAATCCAAATCTCTTCAATCTTTCCTTAGTTGGTAACCTATCTTGACAGGAAAGCCATAATATAAATTTGGCTCTTGGTCTTGCCACATTATCATACAAAATCCTTCTCCAAATAACAGGCTGACAAACTTCCAGAAAATTATAGTAAAATTCCTTTACTATAACCTTGCCATTCTGCATAGCCTTATTCCAACTTTGACTATTATTCACCTTATTTCGTTGTTGTAAGATGTTACTCAGGATCCAAGAACAATTGCTCTTAATAGGGGCTCTCATGACTTCCTCCTGCTTCATATAATAGGTATGCACCCACTTGATCCATAGGCTATCCTCTTTACAACACAAATTCCACAACAGTTTAGTCATCTGCGCATTATTCCACTCCATCAGAGCCACAACATTTAGACCACCATGTTTCTTCCTATTGCACACTTTTTTCCAAGCTACCAAAGATTTTCTACTGTTGTCACCTTTCCCATTCCACAAAAAGCTCCTACACAGGCTCTCAATTCTAGCTATCACCCCTTTAGGCAAAGGGATACAGTTCATCCAATAGTTAGTCATAGCAAAGACAACACTATTGATTAACTGAAGTTTTCCTGCATAACTCAGTAAATTCGAGCTCCAATGCTTAATTATGTTCTTAATTCTATCAACCAATAAATTACAATGGACATTAGATAACCGTTTACTCATAAGAGGTATGCCTAAGTATCTAAAAGGAAGATCACCCATATTAAAACCAGTAGTTTCCTGCAGAATCTTTCTATCATCCGTATTCACGCTACTAAGATACATGAGGCATTTACCTGGATTCACAAACAGCCCTGTTGCCTTCAAAAACTCAGTCAGCCTATCCACTATCAACTTAACAGAACCATTATCCCCTCTAGCAAACATGAGCAGGTCATTAGCAAAGCACATATTGGTTATCTTCAGCCTCTCACATTTAGAGTGGTAATTAAAATTTGGAATTCTGTCAAGCTCCTGCATTTTCCTGTTTAGATACTCCATTATTAACACAAACAACATAGGTGAAATGGGGTCACCTTGTCATAATCCCCGCCTGGCCTTCATCTCCTTCGTATATATCCCATTGACACTAAATCTATATGTAACAGTTGTCACCCCATCCATGATCCATTTCACAAACTTTCTTGGAAATCCCATTTCTCTTAAAATCATTTGAAGTGCATTCCAATCCACCGTATTATACGCCTTTTGAATATCCAATTGGAGCATACACCTAGGCACAGTCCCTTTCCTACTATAGCCTTTAATAAGTTCATAGGTCAATAGCACATGGTCATGTATCCTCCTACCAGGAACAAATGCAGCCTGATTGTAATTCACAACACTTCCTAACACTCTACAAAGCCTGTTTGCCAACACTTTAGAGATGACTTTATAGAGTGTAGTACAACATGAAATAGGCCTATACTCTTTAAGGGTTTTAGCTTCAGGATGCTTAGGGATAAGGGTCACTAGTGTTCCATTCATTTTTCCAATTCTCCCTCTATCAAAATAGTCCCTGATAGCACTCATCACATCATGCCTAACTATGTTCCAGGATTTCTTGAAAAACCTTGAGCCATAGCCATCCACACCAGGTGCCTTCATCTCATCAATTCTATTAAGAGCCCCTTCAATTTTAGCATCTGTAATAGGATCAACCAGCATAATTCTTTGATCATGAGTAAGTTGATTTCCATTCCTCAGAGCTACAATATCAATACCTCCTAGGTCCTCATTAGGTTTTCCCATCAGATTTTCATAGAAACACGGCACCTCCTTTTCAATGTCTTCTTGAGAATTCAATCTAGTTCCATCATCTTTATAAAGCTTATTCATCAACCTCTGTTTATGCCCACTTTTTAGAGCGGCATAAAAGAAAGCATTATTACTATCACCAAGTTTAATCCAGTCTATCTTACTCCTCTGCTTTAAGATCTGTTCTTCAGTGTCATTAAGATTCAAAAGAACTTCAGTACACTTCCTGACTTCATCAATCTTAAGACAATTCATACAATCCTGCCCCAGATCTTTTTGAGCCTCATTCAACTTATCCCTTGCTATCTCAATTTGCTTCCTTATGCCAATCATAGGCCTCTGCAGTTGCTTCATCACTGACTGTAACCTGATCAGTTTCTTCCAAACTATGTTCATTGGATCCCGTGTAGTAATCCTGTTCCAATTCTTACCAACAACTTCCTAATACCCCTCAGTCTCAGTCACAGAGTTAATGAACCTAAACTGTCTCTTGGCCACAATGGTTTCCTCATCCCCTTTTAACAACAAAAGTTCATGATCAGAAACTCCAGGCTCTAAAACATGCACACTTTTCTCCATATTCTTCTGAATCCAGTTCATGTTAGCAATAGCTCTGTCTATTCTAGAGTACACAGGTCCATCCCTCTACTTATTAGACCATGTAAACCAATCACCTTCGTTATCTACTTCATATGAACCAGTTTTCCCCATCATGTTCTCCAAATCACAATATTCACTCTCTTTGACTTCTTTTCCTCCTTTTCTATCTTGGGTGCTTAAAACATTGTTAAAGTCTCCCATTAGCAACCAGGGGTCATTGCTACTGTCCAGCTCTTCAATATCCTTCCACAAACTTTTCCTTTGACTAAGACTATTAGATGCATATATGGCTGTCAACCAATGCTGGAAAACACCATCACTATTATTTACCTCACAGTGTATCATTTGATCACTAGATTTAACCAAGCTTACCATCACCCTACTAGGGTCCCAAAGAATCCATATAAGTCCATTAATATGATTAGCATAGTTATCAATGAACCTCCACTTAGAACCAAATAACTTCCTATTCTTGTCAGCTTTTTGACTCTTTATTCTAGTCTCTACAATCATAGCAATATCCGGGTTCAACATCTTGAGACGGAAGCACATCTGTTTATTCTTGGCTACCCTATTAAGCCCCCTAATATTCCAATACACTATCATTTGTTTATAAGGGGGTTCATTGTGGAATCATTCCAAAGCCCCAATGAAGCAAACACATTCCCATTACTACCTTGACTAGGTAACATCACTGCCATAGGTTTCTTTCCCCTATCCCTTGCTTTCCTTTTTACATTAGTCCAATCACCATCTTCCTTGTGCTCAGTATCTTCAGTCACCAAATGATCATTCTTTGGCTCTTCTACTTCAGTCACCTCTTGATGTTCCTTTGGTTCTTCATGCACTTTGCTATTTTCCCCTTGACTTTGTGCCATCTGTAACTCTTTTCCTTGTTGGCTTTGGATCACAGGTCTAGGCTGCCACTTTCGCATTTGTATCTTCTTTTCATTGTTTCATTGATGACCAATTTTCTGGCATCTTTCACAAAACTGTGGCTTCCATTCGTACTCCATCTTTTGTTGAATAATCCTTCCATTATTATCTTTTATAGGAATAGTTTCTCTCAATTTTTGTGTTACATCCACTTCTACCATTATTCTAGCATATGTAACTCTAAGCTTATTCGCCGTACATTCATCCGTGAATAATGGTTTCCCTATAGCACTTTTTATCTTTCCAAGACTCTTAACCCCCCATAGGTGGAGAGGGAGATGCGGTAGCTTGATCCATATAGGAAGGGCCCTCATCATGTCACGTTCTAGCGAGAAATTTGTCCTCCATTCCAAAAGAACCATAGGTTTGTTGTGTATTGAATAGGGCCCCTTCAAGAGCACTTCATCCCTCTCCTTCTCAGACTTAAATTTCAGAATGAAGTATCCCTCTTCATTGTAAAACATCTCTGGCGGCTTCACAAAATCCCAAAATTTGATGATGAAGTTTTTAACAACGTTCATACTTATATTCGCTCTAATAACATACATGGTCAGAGAAAATTCCCAAAATTGTACCTCCGTTTCCACATCTTCATCCTCAATTTCAACTTCAAAATCTCCATTAACTATCTTTGGCGGAGCAAATTGTATCGCCAGGCCATTGGTAGAACACGATTGCCTCGTATCACATCTACCCATAGACGCTCTGGTTCCTCATTATTTTTCCTTCCAGAAATCGCAAGGTTTTGCCCTAAATCGCTATCCATTGAATCCTTCTTGTCCCTTTCCACATATGTGTCCTTCAAATGATCACAAGTTTCCTTTACCTCATCATTTCCAAGGTTTGGAATCTCCTTCTCAATCCAATCCCCCCTAGTTGCGTCAGCTTCCTCTTCTGCAATCACTTCAGAATTGTTATCCATCTCTCGTATCTCCGCACTAGAACTTGCAGATCCACGCCCTGTCCCTGATCGAGGAGTGGCTGTCTATTTTCGCGATCGGCCACGTCCTCTTCCCATCTCAGAACGCCAAAACGTAGCTACCGGAGTTTCACCGAAAATCGCTTTGCCCTAGCAGAGAGAAAATTATTTCTGAAGTAATTGATTATTATTATTTTGATTCAAATTTTTTTATATACAAAAAAAATACTATTGTTATAAACGGGCACAACTTTAATTTTGACTCAAATTTTTGTTATAAACGGGGACAACTTTAATTTTGATTCAAATATTTTTATATACGAAAAAATATTATTGTTATAAACGGGCACAACTTTAATTTTGATTCAAATTTTTTTATATACGAAAAAAATATTACTGTTATAAATGGGCACAACTTTAATTTTGATTCAAATTTTTTATTATAAGATAAAATACTACTGTTATAAACGAGGACAACTATAATTTTGATTCAAATATTTTTGTATACGAAAAAATACTATTGTTATAAACGTGCATAACTTTAATTTTGATTCAAATTTTTTTATGTACGAAAAAAATAATACTGTTACAAACGGGCACAACTTTAATTTTGATTCAAATTTTTTCATATAAGATAAAATACTACTGTTATAAACGGGATCAACTTTAATTTTGATTCAAATATTTTTATATACGAAAAAAATAATATTGTTATAAACGGCCACAACTTTAATTTTGATTCAATTTTTTTTATATACGAAAAAAATACTATTGTTATAAACAGTCACAACTTTAATTTTGATTCAAATTTTTTCATATAAGATAAAATACTATTGTTATAAACGAGGACAACTTTAATTTTGATTCAAATATTTTTATGTACGAAAAAAATACTATTATTATAAACCGGCACAGAGTTAATTTTGATTTAAATTTTATTATATACGAACAAAATACTATTGTTATAAACGAACACAACTTTAATTTTGAATCAAATTATTTTATATAAAAAAAATACTTTTTTTATAAACGGACACAGTTTTAATCTTTATTCAAATTATTTTATATACGAAAATAATAATATTGTTATAAACTGACACACCTTTACTTTTGATTCAAATTTTTTGATATACGAAAAAAATACTATTATTATAAACAGCCACAACTTTAATTTTGATACAAAATTTTTTTATATACGAAAAAAATACTATTGTTATAAACGGGCACAACTTTAATTTTGATCCAAATTTTTTTATATACAAGAAAAATACTATTGTTATAAACGGGCACAACTTTAATCTTGATTCAAATTTTTTATATACTAAAAAAATACTATTGTTATAAACGGGCACACCTTTACTTTTCAATAGTTCTTAATCATATTATTATTATTGATATTTTTTTTACCTTTCATCTTTTACATGTATTATTATTTCAACTTAATTTTACTATTATTCTTAAGTTTTAATCATATTATTATTCTTAAGTTTACTATTATTCTTTAGTTTCATATGTTTTTGGTCTACCTATTGATTATTATTTTTTGTTTAATATTTCCAATCATCATTGCATTATTTGAATTTATATCAATAATTAATTTAATTTATTCTTTTACAACACACAACATTTTCTTATACTTACCAATACAAATTTTTAATTTCAATCATATCTATTTTTATAATCTTATAATTTTTTTTCAATTTGATTAACAATTAAGCGCCCATAACATAAAATCCTCGAACAGACTGGCCCGTGCGAACGCACGTGTTAGTTACTAGTTTGTGTTAAAAAAAATTCTAAACTTTAAAAAATTATTACACAACTTTTAAAATAAAATTTTAACATTTAGTTTTTTAATCTTTGTCCATTTTTTTAAAACTATTGATTCGTATGAGATAGGAACGGGATTTATTTTTAATAAGCAACGACCATTACAAAAATGGTAGCAAAACAAAACAACATTGTCAAGAACTAGAAACACAACCTGCAAAATCAAAGAAAATAGACTATGAGAAAAAACAAATAGGGTTGGAAATCCATGAATTCCACTCTACATTAACTGTCCCTTTTGAGGAAAAACCAACCAATCCCATGAAAAAGTCTTAACAAGGCCCATAATTTCCTCTGGCTTCCTCAATTTTTCGTGGAACACCAAATCGTTTCTAGCAAGCCACGTGAAGAAAAAATCCATAATCCACAAAAATCTATGAGACTTGTGTAAGAACAATAGTGGTTCTAAATCTGGCCTTAAGTTTTGATGATACCTGCACATGTAATCTTAGAGAACAATTCAATACTCTATGGTTTCTGTCTAGTGTGTAGCTTTTGTTAAACTAGATCTGAATCTGATTAAAAGGCGTGTGACGTCATCAGACTATAATCTAAACACTATGGAAGAAAACATAAGTTGTGTACAAGATTTAAATTCAATATTCAAGAATGTTTTTTAATGCAATAGTTCTGAAGAACGTTTGTACTAAAGCTTCTAATTGTGACTTTGTTAGTAAGCCTTGAAAGCTTTCTAAGAGACATGCTTCTATCGCTATAAGTTCTAAAGTTTCTGAAGACAAGGTTCTGTTGAATGAAGTTCTGAATATTCTACAGACATCATTTCTGCTGAGCAAATTCTAAAGTTTCTGAAGACAAGGTTATATTGAACGAAGTTCTCAAGATTCTAAAGACATCATTTCTGAAGATCAAGTTCTAAAGACTCTGAAGACAAGGTTCTGTTGAACGAAGTTCTGAAGACTCTGAAGACAAATTTGTGCTAAACAAGTTCTGAAGATTCTAAAGACAAGGTTCTGCTAAACAAGCTCTGAAGTCTCTGAAGACATCACTTCTAAAGACCAAGTGTTGAAGACTCTTTAGTTAGTTCTACTGAATGAAGACCTGAGATTATGAAGACTTAGGTTTTGAAGTTACAAGTATTGATCTCTCTACATGCTTCATCAAATATATATTAGAAGCCTTTGAAGATTAGAAGACAGAAGATCAAGAATGGTTTGCGAGTTTCAATGAACATAAAAGTACAAAGTAGTATATGACCTCTACCTAGAATAGGTGGCACGAGGACAGCTCTGTTGTATTATGATGTGACCATTCCTGTAAGTGAACGTTGAGATATTACAATTGGAATATGTTTCCTATTATACCCTCCAACGGATCTATTCTCAAGCTCCATATATTGAAGATCTGAATGCTTGAAGCTATGTTGTCGTAGCTAGCATGCTGATACAGCTGCTGCTATGAGCCGAGTGAAAATTCTAAATGTCAAAGTACAAAATGTTGCAAGAGCAAAAGAGAAAATCATGAGAGAGTAACTAGAACAAGAAGTTAAAGAGCTGAAGAAAACACGAGAGTATATGTGCAAGGCGAAAGCAAGCACCAAGTTGTAAGCTCAAGAAGAAGATGCTCAATGCTCAACCAAATTAGAGTGTTGCTCTACAAGAAATGAGAGAAGCATTAAAAGAAGCTTTTAAGCACACAAAACTCATGCAAATACGATGCAAATCTCTAGGAGTTCATTCTTAAGATGGTTTTGTAAATTAGCAAGGAGTTGTTGTTCATATCTTGCTAGAAACACTTTTGTGTTATTGTACTTCAATTGTGTCATCTGCTTGTTTAGAAGCAATTCTTGTACACACCTTTGTAACACTTTTCAAAGTGTGGTTTTCTCAAGTGACTAAGTTGTTAGTCTGAATACTTGAGAGGGCTAAGTTATTTTCTAACACTTAGAGGTTGTAATATTTATAGATTATTGGATTAAGTCCTTGTCTAAGGAAAACTCACATTGGGAGTGGACTGGAGTAATTTTGTTAACAGTGAACCAGGATAAAAATGATCGTGTCTATTTATTTTTATTCTCTTGTTAGCATTGATTTTTAATACCATAGAAAATATCATTGTTGGTGAAACCCAATTCAACCCCCCCCCCCCCCCCCCTTTCTTGTGTTTCTCACCCCTTCAACTTGTTGTCCACAGACCCAGACAACCAATCAGAAACCTACAACACACACGCCTAAATTGAAGCAGCGTCAATGGTAAGCTTTGACACACCCAACCACGTTGTAACTTGGTTCAAAACCAGCAACACAACCGGTTAAAAAGAATAAGTGTGGAATCATTTCAGCAACACCGGAACAAAATTAATAGAGTAAACATTGTTCATTACTGAGGATGCCTCACCTAGCAATGTTAATTCTAGTTTGCAGCTTGTTAAGGATGAATCTCTAACAAAAAATATTAATCTTGCTAGGAAATTTAGCTTTCCACATAAATCTCCACACTGCCAAGAACCAGCACCCAAATCGACAATCTCATTATTAAACTCATCAAATCTTGAATAACTGTTTTTATTTAAAAAAAGGCCTCCTTTCCTCCCCCACACAACACTATCCTCAACCTCCAGAACCGGCTCCACTACTTTCAAAATCTATGCCACCTTCAAATATTGACCTCTACACTCCTCATAAAACTAGCATCTTCAAAACCCAACTCCCACTTCCACCGATTATCCAACCAAAACACAATATACATCACTTTGATGAAAGGACGAGAGGAACACACATAAAGTCGAGAAAAAAAAGTCTTTAATGGAGCCTGACCCAACCATTTATTATTCCAAAAATCTATAAAAGCACCATTCCCTAGTCTACACAAAATACTATAAAAGAACCACCTAATCACAATATCCAACAAACAACACTCGCTTCACGCATCCCTCCACCATAAGGAATGCTTATTTATATTGCCTTGCACTATGTCGTACCTCAAAAAATGAGAACGACCTCTCAAAGCACAATTCCACGCCTGTGAGATGGACTTAACAGAGTCGTCATCGAAGCTTTATTTATTCCCATGGAGGGAAAGGAAAAATATCGAATAAAACCCAAAAATAAAAGACAGGGATATGGTCATCACAACCAATATCAGGGTTCGGGAGTCAGTTACACAAAAGGAAGGTATTAGCACCCCTCACGTCCATTGTACTCAACGGGAACCGTTAGGTTAGTGTCGCTCCCGAGATTTTCATCCAAGTACAAACTTGAAGTGGCGCGGAAACAGAGTCGCCAGCAATGTGTATTTATCCTAAGAGAGGGAAAGGAAACATTGCGTAAACCTAAAGGAAGGAAAAGACATGGTCATCGCAACCATAGTCAGGGTTCGGGAGTCGGTTACGCGAGGGGAAGGTATTAGCACCCCCACGCGTCCATCGTACTCGATAGGATCCAGCTTGTTGTCTAATCAAAGGATGAGTTATCTAAAGCCTACTGCTAAACGAAAACGAAACTGGGTAAAGAAAAGAAAAAGGTGACTCAGTAGGACATCGTCGTCCTAGGCCTATGTATTCCCTCGTGCAATGGGAAAGTCAGAGTCAACGTAGTTCGGAAAACTACGGGGGGAGGTTGCTCGCCAAGACATCACCGTCTTATGCCCACATATCCTCAATCTAACCAGAAGGAGGAAATCAGAGCAGTCATAGTTCAACCTAACGAGGTCTTAGTGTTTTTTATGAGCGACGTTAAGTTCGTGTCCGGCAGTTAGGGTCGATGCCTGTTTGCGACAAACGGAAAATAACGTGCTCTTTTCTGAAAATGGTTTGAGACTTAACAATCCTGAAGGATAAAAAGGTTTTGAATTTGTTTTTGTGTTTTTTAGACAGAAGTTGATTGAAGTTAGTTCGTAACTTGCATTGCACCGAAATCTATGACATAGGAACGAATGCTTAGCAAATCGTTCCAAGATGGAACGCCCACCAAACACTCTAAAAAAATGAGAGGAAACCCCTCATTCCTCACTTCCCACATGCAAGGCGCATGCACAATACACGCTAATTTTATTAAGTGTTTTAGAATTATTATGAGATGAGAAGAGAAGACTCAAGGAAAAGAAAACACTAAAGGGGAATTATATCCTAATGTTGTCATACAAAGATGGCCCTATAGTTGAGGTTAAAAGGGAAATATCTACCTAAGTTAGCATGCATGGTTTGAAAGCCTAGTGTCTATCCTACTCCAAGCTTAATCAAAAATTAAGTTGGACTAGGAACCCTAAGGGAGCAAGCAAAAGCAAGGAAAAAACCAAAGCGATAAATCAAAAACAGCGGCTACAACAGCGCTCCAACACCTGCACAGCGGTAAAAACAGCACAATGCACCAAACAGAATTCAACAACTCATGTTTCAGCACAAAATAGGTGTAAAAGGCAAAACAGTAGCACATACAACAACACATTTGCAAAGGAACAACAGCGGAAAATAGCGCATCATGCAATGTATCCAAACAAATGCTCATAGAAAGGTCTCAATAATGACTAATCATATCAAGCATACATCCAATTAAGCATCAAGCAACTAGGTATGGATAAACCAAAGACATGTAAGCAAATCAAGAACATGTACATTCAACAAAGTTGCAATTCTATATTATCAATCCCAACATCATGCATAAGCGAACATGGATGCAAACAATGATCATGCATTACAAATCCAACAAGTTGAGCATTAATCAAGAGTTAACATGTTCATCACATTAAGAAGTCAACAACGCAAACATGAATAATCATCAATGAAAATCAAAAGTCACGTGTCGGAAAACCATGTTCATACAAAGGTGATGTGAACAAAATGAAGTGAGAATGGAGCAAAGTCAGAACTTAAGTCATATCATGATCATCCAATTCAAACATGTAGGAAAGCTTCACATTAACATGCACCAAGACTAGTTGAACATATACCATGATCACTTCCAAAGGAAAACAAATTTTCAAGCAAGGTAAAAGGCACACATGATCCAACTTATGCACACCATAGCATCATACTCAAATGTATCACATCACATTCATTTATAAGAGATTACACAAGTTCAACAAGTCATTATTCACAAATGAACCAATATGCCTCATGAACATGCTTCAAGAATGCAAACAAATCAACGATCGGAAAATCGTGCATCAAAGATTCACATACATCTAGCAACTAGAGGTTAAACAACCCTAGAAAATTCCACAAATATGCATCATACAAAGCCATGAAGGTTAGGGGTGGAATAGGTACCAATACGTGCTTCTAAACAAGCCAAAAAACAAAAGTTATAGGTGCAAATCGATTGCAACAGGGTGCAAATCGACTGCACAGTTACAGAATGCATTTTCTATTGAAAAAACAAAGGTCAAATCGATTGCAGCATGGTGCAAATCGACTGCACAGTAACAGACCTGCAAAAATCACTTCTCATAATCACTTTTCCAACACCAATCACATATTCAAACATCCAAATGATCATGTAATCAAACATACACGAAAATCCACATCAAATATCAGTAGATAAACACATATTTCATCAATCAATCAATCAAACAGATCATGAATCAAATCAAGCAAATGGATCAATTCACATTGAAAACCATGGATCTACATTATATAAGTTGAAATTAAGCTAAATCAAGTATGGATCTGAAATTAACCAACCTACAAAGCTGAGAATTGCTTTGGTGATTGTTGCAAACAAAAATTGATGAATCCAAGCAAGAAATCCAGGATCCTAGCAAGAAACTTTAAGATCCTAGCAAGAAACTTCAAGATCCAAGCAACAAGCTAACAATACTTCAAAATCACTTCCAATAAGCACTTCTGAAATTCCAGATCTAGATCTAAACGAAAATCACCAATGAATTCAAGTAATGGAATGATAATGAGAGGCTTTAGCTCAAGAATTAACAAGTTCCAATGAAGAACTTGTTAATCTCTATGGAAGATCTTTGAGTGTGGTTGAAAATGGAGGTTGAGAGTGAAAATGTGAGAGAGAATTGAGAGAGAGAATTCTGAAAATTGAGAGTGAATGATGAGTGAAAATGATCAAGGTTGGTGAGGTTTAGAATTGATTTGTTTAAATAACCTCTAGGTTAGGAGTTAAGTTTGGGTTTGGAATGAGGTTTAGTGAGTGGAATTAGAAGTGTAAAATAAACTTGGAAAGGGAATGTGGAATTTATAGTGGAAATTGGAGGGAAATGAAATCAAATTCTGCAGCCATCTAGATCCTTCTACTGATATAGCATTGATCCCAAGTGAATGTGGTGCATTGAAAATTGATATAGTGCTGAAAAATGAAGGTTTTAGGCTAATCCGTTACAGTGCAATCGATTGCACAACAGTACAAATCGATTGCACACCCTTGTAAAGGCCAAAATGTGAAAACTGAAGGGGTGCAATCGATTGCACACTTATGCAAATCGATTGCACCAAGGCAAAATGGTAAAAATTGCCTCATTGCAACTTGCTTTAAGTCCTGCTTCATGTCTAATCCTTAGCCAATGATAAGACCCTTGAATGGTGCCTGAAACATGATAGAAAACCTGTCTGGAACAAGATCAAATTAACCCTGCTTTATGATCATGATTTTGAAATGATCGACCCATCTGCTAATAAAATAAATGGCTGATGCCTCTGATGATTGTGCAAACTTGGTAAGATACTTTGATGAACATGAACACCACAAGATTGAGTACATTCTCTTGATTTGGCCTTGAAACACATCCTCCTCTTGAGGGCTAACAAGGATACCTTGATCCCATGCAAAGGACTAATGATATGCACACATGCAGATGCAAAAATGAAATGAAACATAAGCCAGTTAGTGTTAAAAGTAAAAAGGCAAATTTTGGGGTCCTACAGCTGCCCCTATTCAAACTTCTTGGATTCGAGGGTATGGAGGCAAAGGCTTCCAAACAATCGAGATACATGGAGATTGAATACCAAAATAACCCAAAAATTTGCAACCAGTGGGGAAATGGAAGGGAGGGTGATTGCCAGCCGAAGCCGGACTTAGAGATAGCGGATACCAACCAATAGTTGGGATAGAAAATGGTACCAACCAATAGTTGGGATGAATGATATTAACCAATAATTACCAACCAAGAGTTGGGAAAAAGGGGGACTAACCGAAAGCAAACTCACAATGAAAGATACCAACCAATAGTCGGGATGAAAGAGTGGACCAACTAATAGTTGGGATAGAAAAGGGAGACCAACTAATAGTTGGGACAAACGAAGGGGACGAACCAATAGTTGGGATGAAATACACTAACCAGTAGTTAGGATAACAGAGTGGACCAACCAATAGTTGGGATAACAGATACTAACCAATAGTTAGGATGAAAGAGTAGACCAACTAATAGTTGGGACAAGCAAAAGGGACCAACCAATAGTTGGGATGAAATACACTAACCAATACTTAGGATAACAGAGTGGACTAACCAATAGTTGGGACAAACGAAGGGGACCAACCAATAGTTGGGATGAAATACACTAACCAATAGTTAGGATAACAGAGTGGACCAACCAATACTTGGGATAACAGATACTAACCAATAGTTAGGATGAAAGAGTGGACCAACCAATAATTGGGATAAAGGATACTAACCAATAGTTAGGATGAAAGAGGGGTACCAACCAATAGTTGGGACAAACAAAGGGGACCAACCAATAGTTAGGATAACAAACAAAGAGGACCAACCAATAGTTGGGATACAATACACTAACCAATAGTTAGGATAACAAGGGAGACCAACCAATAGTTGGGATAAAGCACACTAACCAAAAGTTAGGATAACAAAGGAGACCAACCAATAGTTGGGATGAAATACACTAACCAATAGTTTGGATAACAAATGAGACCAACCAATAGTTGGGATAAAAGATACTAACCAATAGTTTGGATAACAAGGGAGACCAACCAATAGTTGGGATAAAATACACTAACCAATAGTTAGGATAACAGAGTGGACCAACCAATAGTTGGGATAAAAGATACTAACCAATAGTTAGGATAACAAAGGAGACCAACCAATAGTTAGGATGAAACAAAGGGGACCAACCAATAGTTGGGATGAAACAAAGGGGATCAACCAATAGTTGGGATGAAAAGGACGCCGATCAAAGGCGAGCTCACAACAAAGAATACCAACCAAGAGTTGGAATACAACAAAGGGGACCAACCAATAGTTGGGAT
Source organism: Lathyrus tuberosus (assembly GCA_022829125.1). Lineage (NCBI taxonomy): Eukaryota > Viridiplantae > Streptophyta > Magnoliopsida > Fabales > Fabaceae > Lathyrus > Lathyrus tuberosus. The sequence continues at coordinate 3,946,005 of JALAZF010000124.1, read as the reverse complement.
TCAAACCAAGGAGAAATAAAAGTGTACCAACCAAAATTTGGGATAAAACAAAGGGTACCAACCAATAGTTGGGATAAAATAGGAAACAAACCAAAAGTTGGGATAAGCGAGCACGTCGACCAAAGGCGAACTCAACCAAAAGATACCAACCAAGAGTTGGAACACCGGAAATACAGGAAGTAGAATCAACGGACTTACGACCTGAAGAGAAGATGACTCTGATGCAGAAAAGAGAAGCTTAAACAGACAACTCTGCAAGGGAGCATACAACAGTTCTTCGAAAAGAGAACAACAATCGATTAGGGTATAAAGTTAAACAACACATTCTAAGTTATGCCACTTTTGCTGGGGAAAAAGTCTGGCAAAAGATATCAAACCTGCCTTATGCTTCACATGCATATGTTTAAATTTTTCTATGGAGTAATGCTCCATACGAAATGGAAATGCTACGCATTTGGAGGATACAATGCAAATGATGCTTATACTATGCAAAAGAACCACCTCAGCGAAATAAACACTGAAAACAAAGGCAACTCCATCGAGGATGACAACCTAAATTGTCTCCTGAGTCAACAAACCTGCTGAGGAAAATCACACTAAACAAATTTCCTGACCTAGGCCTCTGTTGAAGACGAAACCCAAAGAGAACTTCCCCTCACCTGGAGCTACAAATAACCTTTGTTAAAGATAACACCCAAAACCTGACACTTCTTCTCTATTAGGGGAATCAAGAATGATAACTGCTGAAGATGGAACCCAAAACTTGATACTGAAAAGTGCCAATAACAATTGGACTTAGAACCTGATGGGGATGCCAACCACCATTGAACAAACCACTACGAGGATTACCACCAAAGTCTGCTTGGGGAGAGAAGTCAATAATACGAAACCTGCCGAGGGATATCATTGAGCTTAACCTGCCGTTGGAGGAAAGATTTTACCCTGCTGGGGATTAGAGCATGTCGTTGCTGGTAAAAACACGTTTCCTGACTAGCTGGGGAAAGTAAATAGCAGACTCTGTGGGGAAAATAAAGTATTTTCCAGAGACATCCCACACATCTTCTGCTGGAGGTACAACAACGTCCACCTTGGAGCAATCCACTTCTGACTGCTTGATGGGGAGAGTAAGCTATGCTAAGGATGATGAAATTTCAATGCTGGGGAGAGAAACTCTACTGGGGAGAAATAATCTTGCTACCCTGCAACCATACGGTAAACTGAATTGTTTCTATGTTCATAGACTCTGCTCGAGAATCCAACCAAACCTCCGTTCTGTAATAAACATTTGCTGAAAATACCCAAGGGCTCTGCTAAAGAGAAGTACCAATGGCAATTGGCCTTTGCCCTGCTGGGGAAAGCTAAACAACAACCACCAATCTGCTTGGGGAGAGGCAATTGGCGATATCTTCTCCGCTAGGGAACGGCATTCTACCATTACTACGTTGGGGAGACGAAAACCACCTTGCCACAAACTCGAGAAACAACGACCCACCACTCTTGACTTGTACGGGGGAATATAAATTCGTGTTGATAAGTAATAAACTTCAACAACCATGCCGGAGGAGAGCAAACTTCTGAACTCTGGTTGATGAGGATAATCAGAATTTTCATAATGCTCTGCCATGGATGATAGAACTTTGCCTATCTTTGCTATGGACGAATGGCGATTCAAATGCCTCCCTCATTGGGAAAAGATACCTTTTGGCGGCTTGCTGAGGAAGAGAAATTCTATACTTGGGACTACTTTGGCGCTTCATGCTTCTATTAATCGACTGCGTGTTGATTCTCACACGTGACCACCGGCCCTTTGATCTCCACGTGCCCCAGACTACAAGGTCTAACGGAAGAAATCGTCTCAAGAGGATTTTATAGAAGACCTGGCTTTTAATATGCCCCTGGTCTTCAAACCCTTAAAGATTTATCAGATCTCAACATAACTGCCCCAGTTCTTAATCCATGAAGTAAACTGCCTCGAGAGGATTCGCACTGACCTGAAATACTCTGCTCCATTATTTTGAACCTTGAAGAGGTGCTCTCAATTAACCGTCTTCAGGAGTGGACAACTTCTCACGCTATAGAGGTGGTCTGCCCCAAGTCTTGATGAAACTTTGCCCCTGACTGATCTTACAGAGATTTGTCAAATCGACCTGATTACCCCATATTAAACGCTTGTGGAGAGATTTATCGAATCTCAACATAATTGCCCCAGTCTGGCTAAACTTTGAAGAAATTTTCTCAATATGGCTGTCCGTGATTGATTGAACTCTGAAAAGACTTTCTCGACTTGAATGCCCCAGATTGGCTATGTCTTAACACAACTTGCTAGAAAAACTCCTGCTCAACATGGTCTTCAGCACCATGACCTTTGATATGACTGTCCTCCGGGGTCTTCAAGCACTTCAACTTGGCAGGATCAAGCTTCTCAACTGATGTTCATCATGTAAGCTTCTTTGATGTCAAACACATGCAAGCAGAAAATGTTTATTATGAGAATGACAATTCTAATGCAACACTCGTGTTAACCTTGAAGTTTTATTGAAAATGCGTCGCCAAGCCTTGTGAACGAATCACTAGCTGGGATGCGACATTGATTTTTGAATGGAAAACAATACGCACATGCAATACCAACAAAAATCTTATTAGCATAACTCATAGGAGTCAGGAACGCTATCTCGTTGAAGTACGCTTTCAGAATAAACCCTGCTTCAATTAGGGCTTCTGAGGGTTGTAACTTGGCCTGGTTCACGGTTTTGAGAAAAAGGATTTAAGGCTCAAAGTTTATTGGTGCCCACCCACTCTTCGTGATGTTCTTCAGTCCTACGTTCAGCTAATCTGACACAAGCACTCACCTTTTAAAAAGGATACTGAATGACAGGAGGATAGAAGGAACCCACACGGTTTTTGGAGTGACAGTCACCTCTTTTGTCTTTGGTGTTTGTAGTCACACGACTTGTTCGTTATCTAGAATTTTTCTTTTGATCCTTTCTTTTTGTTTTTTGCCTTTTTTATTTCCCTGATTTTGCCTGGACTGATTCTTTTTTTTTCTTTCTATTTTGAAGTCCAGCGGGATGCCCTAACTTTTGCCTAAGTCACTTGTTTTCAAGTTTTCGACTTAGCGGGCTTTCTTTCTTTTTTTTTTTGAACAACTCGTGTGACACTGGCTCGTCTGACTTGTTTGAAAGGATTGTGACTGCTTCACTCCTTGTGGTGAGGGATAACCGTTATGGTCTCACGTCCCTTGACCTCCTGATATGTGAGGAAATAAAGGGAATGGATCCTCAGATGGACATTCCTTTTGAAATTTGGGCGCTCGGTCAAATTACTGACAACTACCCTGCCCCGGGTTAAATGTGAGGGTTTTTTCGAACTAAAAGAAACTTCTACTTCAAGTCTCACCAGGGTTGACAAGGGTCTATCTCCCTTATATCTCTGGTGTTTGGGGATTTGAAGCAATGCCTGTACATCATCAACAGGGTTTTATCGAAAAGCACACAACCAAAGATTTTGCGTTTTTCACTTCATCATCCTCCCTCAAGAGTTTTAAGGCAGGAAAGTTGGTATTAAAGTGCATATAAACATGATATGAGTGCATAAAAGTAAAGTACTTCAAGAAAAGTACATTCATTGCATTAAAATCATCATTCAAAACGCAAACAAGTTTTTTTTGTGCAAACACTGTACAAACAAACAATGAAAAATTACACATGAAAATGCAGTAAAGAAGCTGAAGATTGCCATTGTCGAGGAGGCTTGACTCCGTCTGGACTTATTGCTTCTGATGACGCTCTTGCGATCTGGTGCTCACTTTGATAAGGAGGCTTCAGCCCATGGGGGTACCATCTGGGGTGATGACCTTTGAGTCGATCAAATCTTGCACCTTGTGTTGGAACGTGTTACAATTATCAATTGTATGCCCAAACGTTCCTGAGTGGAACTCGCACCTAGCCTTCATGTTATAGTCCGGAGGAATAGGGTACGACACTGGCGTGGTATTCCTCAGCTGAATCAGAGAGCTTTTGAGCAAGCGAGCAAGCAACTGACTGCAAGGAATAGGAATAGGATCAAATATCCTCTTGGGCCTTCTTGGTCTGAGTTGCCCCTGTTGCTGATAGTTCTGTTGCCGATGCTGATTCGGGCACCCAATTCGCCCATGTACTTTCTTTTCCATATTCAGCTGAGGCACGAATAAGGGTTGCTGATGTAGAGCTTCTGAAGCATACGACTGTGGAGGAGATACATGATGTGAAGTGGATCCTACGGAAAAGGAAGGAGACTCTACTTCCTTTGCAGGAATTGGGGTAAAATCACCTTGTTTACCAGTGTTGACTGACGTGAACTTGATTGCCCCTGAATCAATGAGCTCTTGGACCTTATACTTGAACCTTGTACAACTTTCAACATTGTGACCAGGTGCACTAGAGTGGAAATCACACCTAGCATTGATATTAAAGCCCAAAGGAAACCTGGTCGGATGCGGTTCTAAAGTGATAGGCTCGACTAGTTTGAGCTTGAGTAAATAAGGAAGCAGTTGCCCATACGGCATTGGAAGGGGATCAAACTTCTTCTTAGGCCTCTCTGGCCTAAGATCTTCTTAGGGAGCAGGAAGCGATTGCTGATGAGAAAGCTCTGAAACTTCAGATTGTGGAGGGGATTCATGAGGCAATCCATGATCTAGAGAAGACCTAAAAGAGATGGGATGATTAAGGACTTCTGTTGCATAAACGAGCACATGATTGTTTTCCTTCTTTAACACGGTATTAAAAATTTCCATAACCAGGCTCATCTGAGTCTTCATTTGATTGACTTTCTCTCTTAACAGTTTCTGACCTTGGGACATGGCCTGCATATCCTCCCTGAACTGCCTCATCTGAATCTTCATTTCAGTCACTTCTGCACTGAGTTGTTCCATGGCTATCCTCTGATTATCACAGGTTGAGTAGTGGTGACAGATCAAGCCAGCAATTCTGAAGGTAATACCAAGTCAGAATGAGAAATCCGCTCCTGAACACCTGTTATGCATATGAGTATGGAAATGCAGTGAAAAATGCCATGTTCGAATATTTCCAAGGAATCATTATGCTTTGATTCAATTTTTTTCATAGGAACCACATGAAATAGATGGAAATGCTCAACAGCTAGTCTCAAAGTTAAGATCCTTGGAAATACGAGAACATGTATGTCAAAATGAAAAATGACGATGCAGATGCACACATGGGATCAAGGTATCAAGCTGCCCTGAATATCTGATGTGCTATCAACTGATCAAAGACCACAAACCCAGAAACCCAAAATATCGGGACATCGAATCACTGAGATAACCAGAAAACCAGGTAGATAACTACACACTGATGAGAAACTCAGAAAACCAGGTAGGTTGAAAGTTAAGGTCACCTGCAAACCTGCAAACACCCATCCGCTCTCACATGTGGGCTCTAGAAAACTAAGGATCCTCAACGTCGGATTCTCGATTTGAGAAGCAATAGTACATTCATCCCTTGGGGTACAATATTATCGCCAAACAAAGAGGTCGTACACTTATTCCCCTAAAAATAAGGTCATCCTATGCAAGTTCCCAGTTTCAGGTCCTCGGATCAAGAAGTATAATGGGTTTGTCATTTCTGGTCTGCCATTACTACCTCTTGGGAGGAGTACCTCGACTGAGTCCTCGAGGAAACGGTCGCCAGAGTCGACAGCTCTCTAGATCAACACCCTGAAATGCGCAAGACACGCACGTCAGAATATCTCCCAAGATAGCCTCGTCTGGATGTGAATTTTGTGAACACCAAACGTACCAAGATGACGCGTAGGTCCCACTACTTTCCAATCTAGTCCTAAGTGTATGCTCATGCCTATGTATTAGGCTTATCCCTCAAAGAATCCCAACCCGCCAAACAGAGAAACCAGTACAGCACAGCACAGTCCATCATATGATGAAATGTAATAAAATGCAGTAAAAATACAGTAATGTAAAGTAATATACAACAAATAAAGCACAACAGTAAACACCCAATGAAATAAAAACAGACAAGCGCTAGGATTGACTCGCATAGGGAATGGACCAGCAAGAGGTCAACCTCTCCCCAGCAGAGTCGTCAGCTGTCACTCACGAAAATTTCATCCAAGTACAAACGCGAAAGTGGCGCGGAAACAGAGTCACCAGTAATGTGTATTTATCCCAAGAGAGATAAAGGAAACACTGCGTAAACCTAAGGGAAGGAAAAGACATGGTCATCGCAACCATAGTTAGGGTTCGGGAGTCGGTTACGCGAGGGGAAGGTATTAGCACCCCCACGCATCCATCGTACTCGATGGGATCCACGCTTGTTGCCTAATCAAAGGGTGATTTATCTAAATCCTACTGCTAAACGGAAATGAAACAGGGGAAAGAAAAGAAAAAGGTGACTCGGTAGGACATCGTCGTCCTAGGCCTAAGTATTCCCTCGTGCAATGGGAAAGTCAGAGTCAACGTAGTTCAGAAAACTACGGGGGGAGGTTTCTCGCCAAGACATCGTCATCTTGTGCCTAAGTATCCTCAATCTAACCAGAAGGAGGAAATCAGAGTAGTCGTAGTTCAACCTAACGAGGCCTTAGTGTTTTTTATGAGTGACGCTAAGTTCGCGTCCGGCAGTTAGGGTTGATGCTTGTTTGTGACAAACGGAAAATAACGTGCTCTTTTTTGAAAATGGTTTGAGACTTAACAATCCCGAAGGATAAAAAGGTTTTGAATTTGTATTTGTGTTTTTTAGATAGAAGTGGATTGAAGTTAGTTCGTAACTTGCATTGCACCGAAATCTATGACATATGAACGAATGCTTAGCAAATCGTTCCAAGATGGAACGCCCACCAAACAATCTAGAAAAATGAGAGGAAACCCCTCATTCCTCACTTCCCACATGCAAGGCTCATGCGCAATACACGTTAATTTTATTAAGTGTTTTAGAATTATTATGAGATGAGAAGAGAAGACTCAAGGAAAAGAAAACACTAAAGGGGAATTCTGTCCTAATGTTGTCATACAAAGGTGGCCCTATAGTTGAGGTTAAAAGGGAAACATCTACCTAAGTTAGCATGCATGGTTTGAAAGCCTAGTGTCTATCCTACTCCAAGCTTAATCAAAAATTAAGTTGGACTAGGAACCCTAAGGGAGCAAGCAAAAGCAAGGCAAAAACCAAAGCGATAAATCAAAAACAGTGGCTACAACAGCGTTCCAACACCTGCACAATGGTAAAAACAGTACAATGCACCAAACAACATTCTACAACTCATGTTTCAGCACAAAAATAGGTGTAAAAGGAAAACAGTAGCACATTTGCAAAGGAACAGCAGTGGAAAACAGGGAATCATGCAATGTATCCAAATAAATGCTCATAGAAAGGTCTCAATAATGACTAATCATACAAGCATACATCCAATTAAGCATCAAGCAACTAGGTATGGATAAACCAAAGACATGTAAGCAAACAAAGAACATGTACATTCAACAAAGTTGCAATTCTATTTTATCAATCCCAACATCATGCATAAGCGAACATGGATGCAAACAATGATCATGCATTACAAATCCAGCAAGTTGAGCATTAATCGAGAGTTAACATGATTCAAATGTGTGTGCAACATGTTCATCACATCAAGAAGTCAACAACGCAAACATGAACAATCATCAATGAATATCAATAGTCGCGTGTCGGAAAGCCGTGTTCATACAAAGGTGATGTGAACAAATTGAAGTGAGAATGGAGCAAAGTCAGAACTTAAGTCATATCATGATCATCCAATTCAAACATGAAGGAAAGCTTCACATTAACATGCACCAAGACTAGTTGAACATATACCATGATAACTTCCAAAGGAAAACAAATGTTCAAGCAAGGTAAAAGGCACACATGATCCAACTTACGCACACCATAGCATCATACTCAAATGTATCACATCACATTCATTTCTAAGAGATTACACAAGTTCAACAAGTCATTATTCACAAATGAACCAATATGCCTCATGAACATGCTTCAAGAATGCAAACAAATCAACGATCGGAAAATCGTGCATCAAAGATTCACATACATCCAGCAACTAGAGGTTAAACAACCCTAGAAAATTCCACAAATATGCATCATACAAAGCCATGAAAGTTAGGGGTGGAATAGGTACCAATACATGCTTCTAAACAAGCCAAAAACACAAAAGTTACAGGTGCAAATCGATTGCAACAGGGTGCAAATCGACTGCACAGTTACATAATGCAATTTTTAATGAAAAAACAAAGCTGTAATCGATTGCAGCAAGGTACAAATCGACTACACAGTAACAGACCTGCAAAAATCACTTCTCATAATCACTTTTCCAACACCAATCACATATTCAAACATCCAAATGATCATGTAATCAAACATACACGAAAATCCATATCAAATATCAGTAATCAAACACATATTTCATCAATCAATCAATCAAATAGATCATGAATCAAATCAAGCTAATGGATCAATTCACATTGAAAACCATGGATCTATATTATATAAGTTGAAATTAAGCTAAATCAAGTATGGATCTGAAATTAACCAACCTACAAAGCTGAGAATTGCTTTGGTGATTGTTGCAAACAAAAATTGATGAATCCAAGCAAGAAATCCAGGATCCTAGCAAGAAACTTTAAGATCCTAGCAAGAAACTTCAAGATCCAAGCAACAAGCTAACAATACTTCAAAATCACTTCCAATAAGCACTTCTGAAATTCCAGATCTAGATCTAAACGAAAATCACCAATGAATTCAAGTAATGGAATGATAATGAGAGGCTTTAGCTCAAGAATTAACAAGTTCCAATGAAGAACTTGTTAATCTCTATGGAAGATCTTTGAGTGTGGTTGAAAATGGAGGTTGAGGTTGAAAATGTGAGAGAGAATTGAGAGAGAGAATTCTGAAAATTGAGAGTGAATGATGAGTGAAAATGATCAAGGTTAGTGAGGTTTGGAATTGATTTGTTTAAATAACCTCTAGGTTAGGAGTTAAGTTTGGGTTTGGAATGAGGTTTAGTGAGTGGAATTGGAAGTGGAAAATAAACTTGGAAAGGGAATGTGGAATTTAGAGTGGAAATTGGAGGGAAATGAAATCAAATTCTGCATCCCTCTAGATCCTTCTATTGATATAGCATTGATCCCTAGTGAATGTGGTGCATTGAAAATTGATATAGTGCTGAAAAATGAAGGTTTTAGGCCAATCCGTTACAGTGCAATCGATTGCACAGCAGTGCAAATCGATTGCACACCCTTGCAAAGGCCAAAATGTGAAAACTTAAGGGGTGCAATCGATTGCACACTTATGCAAATCGATTGCACCAAGGCAAAATGGTGAAAATTGCCTCATTGTAACTTGCTTTGAGTCCTGCTTCATGTCTAATCCTTAGCCAATGATAAGACCCTTGAATGGTGCTTGAAACATGATAGAAAACCTGTCTGGATCAAGATCAAATTAACCCTGCTTTATGATCTTGATTTTGAAATGATCAACCCATCTCCTGATAAAATAAATGGTTGATGCCTCTGATGATTGTGCACACTTGGTAAGATACTTTGATGAACATGAACACCACAAGATTGAGTACATTCTCTTGCTTTGGCCTTGAAACACATCCTCTTCTTGAGGGCTAACAAGGATACCTTGATCCCATGCAAAGGACTAATGATATGCACACATGCAAATGCAAAAATGAAAGGAAACATAAGCCAGTTAGTGTTAAAAGTAAAAAAGCAAATTTTGGGGTGCTACAGTTAGTTATATGTGTTACTGTTTATTTAAAAGTTTGGCTTCTCAAGTTATTAAAATGGCAAATAAAAGAGAAAAGGACCTAAAAAGGTTTTTATTGTTAGGGGTCAAAGAAGAAAGGGACCTAAAAAGGCTTTTATTATTAGGGTACCTGACAAGATTTCGCAACCCTGCTCCTACGTGTCTCAAAAGAGAAATCAAGGCACACGTAATTCTGGGTTAAAAAATGTTTGTTTGTTGGTCGATTTTAGCGAAAGCTATCTTGTATTAACCGACGAAAAATATTTTTTTACCCAAAACAGGTGAGGAGCGGACGTTTACGTCACATTGAATGGATTTATGAATCTCATTCTCAGGAACACGCCTCTTATCTCAACTCAATCAGTTGTGGATGAAGCATTGCTTAGCATCATCTTAAGAAAATATGTCTTTCATTTTGGAAAGGTTTTTTAAGATCACACAGCGGCGAGAAAAACAGTTAATGTGTTGGATGTTTCATTTGAATGACGATTACTCGGATGGTCGAGTGAGGCAACTCATATCCAAATTATCGAGGAGAGGAATCGAAGGCTCCAAACCATCTCCCTTTTCATCCTTAATTGCAAAAGGATTTAGTATATTTAGAGTATTTTAAGTGGATGGCAAATACTTGAATGGCCGAGTAAGGCAACTCATATCCAAGTATTCGGGAAAGAGAATAGAAGACTCTAGACCACTTTCTTTTTCATCTAAGTTAATAGGAAAAATAGGTTTTGATTTAATTTGATTACAAAAAGCTTTTAAGGTGAATTGGATGATAGGTTTTTAAAGAGAAGACAATTGTTTGACTAATCGAGTAAGGCAACTCGTGCCCAAACAATTTAGGAGAGGAGTCGAAGGCTCCAGACCATCCCCTTTTTCATCTTTAATGGAAAAATGTTTAAATATGATTAGGTGTCTTAATTTGGTTTGGATAAAATACTCGATGTTGATCGAGATTTGAATTTACGTTCGAAACGGAGTAGAGATTTGAAATGATTTGAAGGGAAGACCTACTTGGTGTTGGGTTAAGGTTTTGGCATTTTGAAAAGGGCTTAAATACAAATAAAAGTTACTACTCACAAGATCAAAATTCTAAAAAAACAAGTGTATGTAAATAAAATATGCTCAGTGTAAGAAATCCCAAGAGTAAGCTAATGAGTGTGTGCAAGACAAAAGTCATTGTAAGAAAACCCAAGAGTAAGCTATGTGAGGTTGATGGTGATGCTAAAAGAGATCGACTTGCGAAGGTGTTAAAATGGGCTCGACATTGAATCGAGGATTATTTTATCTTTTAAAAATGGTTTGATATGATTTTGAGAAAAAGAAACACTTGGCGTTAGACCAAGGTTTTTGAAAATAGAGCTTGTTGTTGACCAAGTACTTTGATTTATTTTTGAAAGATTGATTTTATATTTTTTTGTTCTTTTTTCTATTTATGTCTATCACCAAATTAAGCAATCATTCTACCTAGATGAGAACAACACAAACAAGGATATAATATAGATACACACAAAGGGTGGGGGTACATTTTGATAATTGAAAAATATAATTAAAAAGCAATAAAGCTAATAAGAATAATGATATCAAGTAATTTAAACAAAATAGTGAAATAAAACAAAACAAATAATAATAAAGATATATGAAACACGCTTTATATTTAAAGGTAAAATTAAAATAAGTTATTTTTGAGATTTTTTTTAGATGTTTAAAATAATCCAATTTATTGTATTTTTATATAAAAACTAAATATCTAAATAACTTACTAAAATAAATATATTTTTATGTTTTTAATTTGGAGTTGAATAACAAAATAATAAATTAATAAAAAAGAGAATAGAAATAAAATATAAAAAAGTGTTTTTTTTTTTTGCTTTAAAATTTTAAAACTAAAAAATAAATAAATAAAAAAATTGATATAATGTCCTTATCTTTGTTTAAAATGATAATTAAAAAAATAATAAAAAGAAGAAAGGAAAATGGGTTGTGATGGTGAAGAAAATGCACAGGGTAAAGAGGTCTAACAAAACAAACTAATAGGTTGGGCGCAGGCCAACAGCAGACCCTCACGGGTCGATCCGAATCTGCCTTTACAAAGGAAAGAAGAAAAAATGGATTCCCCCAATGAACCCTAATTCCAAGGTTGTTTCCTCTCCATTTCTCTTTCGTTCTCTCTTCTCAAAGTTCCAATCGCTCTTTTTCTTTCTCATTCACTCTTTCAATCTCGTTCTCTCCTCTCTCTCTGTCAAATCCAGCCTCTCTCTCTCTCTCTCTCTAAAAGATGAAAAAAACCTCATCGCACAGTGTGGACCGATTTCCGTAACCCCACCAATCCTGAGATGGTGAGATCCTCATGCACCATGCTTGTGCCACTTTCGAATTTCTAATATTTATTCTATGATGCTTAAAAGGATGGAGAAGGAATCTAAACTAACCCTGCACGCAAATGGTTTTCCTACAAATGCAAAGAGATCTGGAATCAGGGGTCGGTTATACAAAGGGCAGCTATTAACATCCTAAGTATCTATAGTTGTTTACTGTTGACTGGGAAAGTTTTAACCTATGGGTGAGAATGAGAATATGAGGTGTTTTTGGGAGTTTTTGTTTTATGAAAGGTACGGGGACCTAAAGGGTTTTATTTAAAGGTGTGCTCGTTAAGATCTCACAATCTTATGCCTACGTATTCCCAAAAAAATAGACTTTAGGGAATCAGAGCGTTCGTAGTCCCACCTAACTATGGGTGGAATTTGTATCATATTCAAAGCCCAAGATGGTGAAGCTAAAAAGGTATTTGCGTATCTTTTTCAAAGCCCAATATGTGAAGCTAGAAGTTTTGTTGGTTTGAAAGAAAAGACAAATTGTCATTTTTTAAGGGAGATATCCCACCTATTCATCACGAACATTTGAGAATAATAACATAACGGAAGAAGCTTTGAAATTGGATGTTAAATAATCCTAAGCAATGCCACATCTTCCTTTATGAGTCTTTTCATGCTAAGAGAGGGACCTTAACTTGGATATAGTATCAACAAGTGTGCCACTTACATCACTTACATAAAAGAAAAGTTTTGGACCATGATAAGAGAAGGACTCCAGCGTGGATTTTGAATCAACAAGTGTGCCACTTACATCACTTATATGAAAAAAAAATTTTAATGTTTGATTTTGAATTGTGTGACTCAATGTCTCATCTCTGGGGAGAAGTTGAATTATTTGAGTATCTTGTTCAAAGACCTAGGTGTTGAAGCTAAAATATTTGTATCTTGTTCAAAGCCTAAGATGTGAAGCTAAAAAGTTTATTATAGCCAGAGAGGAGGCTGACTTAACTGGGGGTTTTGAATTGATGGTATCTTGTATGAAGCCTAAGATAGAGGCTATGATGCTTTTAAGAAGCCTCAAAGGTCCTTGTATGAAGCCGAAGAGGAGGCTGTGATGCTTGGATAAAGCCCAAGAGGAGGCTATGGTGAAGTTGACTTCATCCAAGGGGAACTAGTGTTTGAACTAAGTTGTAGTTGAGGGAACCCTAATGTTTGAACTAGGTCTAAACTAAGGATGAGGTGTTATAAATGTCAAGAGAAACTTAATATGAATAAGTATATGACAAGTATTTGACAAGTATAGACATGAATTGAAAGTACAGGGTCTTACACTCTAATAGACGCCCATGTCTAAGCATGGTTGAATTGAAAAGATTATGGGTTTTACACTGTTATAGAGGCCCATGTCTAATCATTGTTATACTTGAAAAGATGATGGGTCTTACACTCTTATAGAGGCCCATGTCTAAGCATTGTTAGACTTGAAAAGATGATGGGTCTTGCACTCTTATAGAGGCCCATGTCTAAGTATGGTTGAATTGAAAAGATGGTGGGTCTTACACTGTTATAGAGGCCCGTGTCTAACCATTGTTAGACTTGAAAAGATGATAAGTCTTACAATCTTATAGAGGCCCATGTGTTTTGAGATTTAAATGCCACTAGGGATCTGTTTGATGAAAGCTGGAGATTGAGATTTGAAAGATTGAAAGTTTTAAGAAATTGAAGAAAGTTTTGAGAGGAGGGGAAGGACTTACACTCTAATAGAGGCCCAATAGAGTTTGTTTAAGAAGTTTGAAAAAGTTTTTAATCAAGATGAAACCCTAAATGAAAGATTTAATCAAACGCATTTTCAAAAAGGAAATGATTTAAACATGGTATAAATGATGTGTAATTCAAGATAAACATGTTGTGATCTTGTATCAATGTTTTTAAACAAAGTGTATTTATCCATATGAGAATAAAAAATGAATTAGGTTTGAAAAGATTAAAAAGAAAATCAATTTTTCAAAGTTTTTGACCTAAAAAGCACTTCTTTTCAACTTAATAAAAAGTAATTAAATAAATTTTTTTTTGAATTTTTTTATGGATTAAAATAATAGAGTGTATGAGTGATATGTGTGGAAAAAATTGGGTCAAAAAGAATTAATTTGATAGGAGAAATAAATTTTTGAATTTTGGGATAAAATGTGAAAAAAAAAGGAAAATGTGGTAAAAAAAAAATGGTGTGAGTGGGAGTTGAACCCATGCCACCAAGGGTTAAACCAACAAAACATGCCCTTGCCAACTGAGCCAACGTGCGTTGGTGCTAACTAAACACAACCATTTGAATAAATATTAAAATTACGTGCCAAATTCAAAAAATACGCGCCATGGACTTCATCTTCTTCCTCAAGCTCCATTTTTGCAGAATGGGCTCTATCTCATTCAATACACAATGATTTTGAAAGATGTAAATGTGAAAACTGTTCGTTTTTAAACAAGGAATCGAATGGTGGTTTTTAATTTCATTTATTTTTAGTGTGGAGTGAACTATCAAGCACGAACCAGATGAACCCTAGTTTTGCAAAAATTATAATGAAATCCTATACACGTAATATAAATGACAATTGATTGAGGATAAATGATCAATGAACTTCCAGAAACACATTGGTAACTTGAAATAACATTTATGATGCATGAATCATAGAGTTTGAAAAGTTCAGGCTTACCTTGCAAGAGGAAATCGAATCCTCAGTTGGAGGTGTTACAGATGTGAAATGATGATCCTAACAGCTTCCCTGGACCTCAAGGATTGTGTTGAGATGCTTAGAACAAGTTGAAACCTCCTGGATTGGTTGGCTCGAATCCAACTGCAACTTGATCAATGTGAGATGTGATCTTGATGAAGTTGATGTTACAGAAAGTGTTTAAGTGTTTGGATCACTTATACATGATGTATATGAAGTGTTTGAATAAAAAGTTTGAGTGGAGAAGCTCTAGTTTTGAAAACTCAATTCTCACTCTTTGAAATTTTGAAACTTTGAAGTGAAAGAAGAATAATGAGAAAACAAGTGTTGTGATTGTTTTGGTGTACTCTGAATGATCAAATGTGGCCTCTATTTATAGGGAAAAAGATTTGTTTTGGAGGAATAGTGATGGTTGAAGGATGAGCTCGATGTTTAATGGTTTAGGCAATGTATCATTACTTCTATCTCAAGGTACATTATCTCTTCCACTAGCCTAGCTCTCCTTTTGACCAATTCAACATTCTGCATATGTTTTTATTGTTGTTTAAGAGTGCATCTTGACTGGTGAGAGTGGTTTCTTTGACAATGCACTATTTCACATAAATGCCTCTTGAATTCAAGGCTTAAGTGATAATGTTTCATCATTTCAAAGGGATTCCTCTTGACTTAGTGGCTCTATCTTGCAGGTTTTGTATGATTCAATCAGATTATTATTGAGTTAGCATCGTATGATCATCACACTTGGACTTAAGAAATCGTGCATCACAAGTAATGCCAAATCTGTCTTACCAAAACAGTTGCATTAAGGCATGTTGTGCACTTCATATCTCCTTGCTCAAGTGAAATTAGATTGTGTTCTTGGACATTATGGAAAGCTGAGATGTCATACTTCAATTTTGATGTTTGAAATTGGTCTTGATTCATCTTGGATCATGGTGAAAAATAACCTCAAAGTTAGCTCCAACACAAGACAGATTCTGTCTAAAAATTTTCTAAGTGTCAAAGTTCAAAAAGTGTTGAAACCCTAACTTCATGGCCTCATACCTTAAAATCTATGCTCTTTTTGGGAATCCACCCTAAGTGACAAAGTTATACTATGTAACAAGCTCTTCAAATTGATCTTTTGATCAAAGAAAATGGTTACATGATTTGGAAGTTATGACCTTGGAAAGTAGGGCGAAAATCTTTATTTTTCAATGACTTAGAAAAATTTTAAGTTCTCCATGGTTGCCCTTTTTACAAGTAACCTCACTTTTCTTGATTTTTCTTGATCAATCATGATCCAAATCACATATTAACATTGTTCTTGGCTTGAAGAGACCATGTTTGACCAAAAACTCCAAAAGTCAAACTTGATTTTGACCATAGTTGACTTTTTGTATCAGATGAGTTTTGAACATTGTGATCCTTTATAAAATCAAATCCTTGGGCTAAATTAAACATCGTGGATGGACTGCAAATGTGTTTTTGAGTGTCTTGAATCATGTCCCAAGGTTTGAGATCATGTCTTGCTTAAAAGTCAAAGGTACAGTTAACTTTTCATCAAAACCCTAGTTTGTGGCCCAGATGAATTTGAATTTTTGCACTGCTTATGAATTAAGTTCTATGGATCAATCCAATCATATGAATGGACTAATATGAGGCATTTTATGTCTTTGAAACATATTTTCATACCCCAAATTTTGACCACTAATATTTCCCATCATTGTGCAAATCATCATCACAATATGGATGAACCATCATGCCTCATCAAATGCCTCAAGGGTGGTTGAGCATTCACTACAATCAAAATTAGGGTTTTAAGCCCTCTCAGAGCCTTAGACAAAGGATCAATCAAGGAATGACTTGATCTTCAACTTGTCTAGCCTCTAAAATATCCACAATGGATCAAAAGGACTCCAACTTCAATGATTAAGCACAAGGCTGCTCCCTTCTAGGTGGATCAAGTCTCAAAATCGACAGTGTCACCAAATTAGGGTTTTGGCCGACCAGGGCCTCCAGATGGAAATTTTTCATCTGGGCACAAGCCAATGATCCAAAACATAACCTAATATACTCCATGGAACCTCATGGACCCAATCATCAAGTCAATTTGACCTCAGGGGATGCATTCATAAAAAATCAGGAATTAGGGTTTCTTGACCTAATTCACCCCTAAGTTGACTTTTGGGATAAATCATGAACCAAGACCTAAAGACATGATTTTGGGTGCTTTAATATACTATATTGATCCATTTGCAACAATGGATTAATCCAAGAAGCCTGAGCAACAAGTCTCAATTTCATCTACACCACAATTGGGGTTTCGCGAGGAAAGTCAACTGTAACTTTGACTTTTGACGAGGACATGCTCCCAAACCCTAAGACATGATTCAATATACCCTATGACACCCATGATTTCCTCCCAAACCCTAAGGACATGCTCTCAAACCCTAAGGACATGATTTCCTGAAGAATTGCACAGTTTGGAATTCATCTGATAAAAAGTCAATTGTGCACAAAAGTAAACTTTGACTTTTTGAGATTTTTCACCAAAATGGATTTTTAACCCTAAAATGATGTTAATGTATGATTTGAATCATCATTCATCAAGAAAAATCAAAGAAAGGGGGATAACTTGTAAAAGGGGTAACCATAAAAACTTAGAAAAATTTCTAAGTTATGGAAAAAGTGACACTAATGTGCCAACTTTGGAGGACCATAACTCCTAAACCACAAGGCCATTGTTCCCCGTTCAAAGCTTGATTTGTAGATCACATTGCCATCTACAAAAGCTTCATACTGGCCTATGTCCAAATTCCTCATGGATTTTGAGTTATGGAGTGATCAAAATCAAGAAAAGTCACTTTGTTCCAACACTTAGTGAAATTTTCACTAAGTCAGAATCTGCCTTTACTTTTTTCCAAATGTAGGGGGATTTTTCACTTGGATTCAAAAGAGATCAAAACCAAACATGTTCAAACAGTTGTTGTATCATGTAAGGGCTTTCCAAAATGACCAAGAACATTACCAAATTCAATTTGAGCCATGAGATATAACAATGGCAAGTTGCCTTGTTGAAATCTATCAAGGCAAGACAGATTTTGCACTTTTTCTCGATTTGCCAAAATTGTAAAAATCCAAATACTCCTATCCACTTGGACACCTCTGAGGATTGAATCTAAAGGGGACAATCACTAAGCCAAGCCTCCAAAGTCTTTGGAACAAGAAATAACATGTTGAACCTAGAATTGCCAAAATAGGGACAAGACTCCAATTTTGGATTGGAGCATTCAATGGAAGCATCAAGGTGGCATGGACTGAGCCATTCTCAACTAAATTCAGTCAAAACTTATCCAAGACCAAAGGAACCACAACCTTGTGCCCTAACCTCTAGTCAATGCTAGATGAGACTTGGATTCTCATTGGACAACATTGGCCAAACCTCTGCTGCAGCCACCATTCACTATTGCTGCAAAAACAAACTTGCTCTACTATAAATAAAGCTTATTTGTGCTCAGTTTTAGTACACCAAAGCCATCAAACAGATGCTTTTCTCAAAATCTCTTCTTTCACCTCAAATTTGCCTTCCAAAGCAAGTAATTCTGAGTTTTTGAGCTTGAGAGCTTTTCCATCACAATCAATCACACACACACCTCATATATTTCATATGTAAGCTGTGCAAACTATCACAAGTGACCTGTAATCACAAAATCACAAAGTCACTTCTCAAAACCTCAAAATGGCACTTTTTTGCATTCTTCAAGCCATGTCTTGATTCAGTCACTTTACAAACCAGATAAAACCTCAAACACACTCCAAATATCATCCTTGAACCATCCCAAATGGTTCCCATCATCTGGAACACCATTTGAGGGAGTTTCTATTTTGGTCACTTTTAACCCCTTTTGCAAGAAAGGGACTGTTTTTGTTTTTGCAGGTACCAGTCAATTCCAATCATCCTAAAAGCTTCTAAGGGATCATTTGAATGTGTCTAAAGCATCAAATCATTTCTGGAACAAAAGGCTTGACAGATTGCACAAAAGCTCCAAAATCTCAAAAAAGAGGTAAGCCTCACAACTTGGAATCTTTGAATCATGCAATGCTTTGAAGTCCACTGATCATGAACATCTCATACATGTTGTATATGTTGTGTTTGAGCTAATTCACCATGTAATCCATGCCTATACCAAGTTGTAGCATAGAAAATGCAATTATAGGTCATTTTCAAAACCACTATCGGGTTTTGAGGAGGGAGTGTGATCTGAAAAAACTACCACCACCATTGGATTCCTTATAAAATTCTGGTCCAGATGCATATAAATTTTGTCTCAAACCATTAAGAATTGAGAAAGTTATGACCTTCACGTTTCTGAGCCAAAACTTGCCAAAACTTGCCTTGGGCCTGGCCTAAAACCAAGTCATGCCTTGTATATTTGTTGTTTTGTTTCAAACAATGGATGTATCACCACCCCAGTGGTAAGGCGCGCGCCTTGTAACTTTGAGGTCTTGGGTTCAAACCCCACCCATGCCATTTTGTGTTTTCTTCACATTTTGCCATTTTTTCCCAATATTTTCATGTTTTATTAATTAATTGGAAAATTAATAACTCTTTCAATTTTAATTATTTTTATTGGTTCTTTTTGCAAAAAATCACAAAAATGTTGAAATATTTTATTCCACAAAAAAATTAAGTTTATATGATTTATTTAATATAATTAGTATTTTTGTGAATAAATTTATTTTTAATTGTTTTTTAACATTTTAAAATGAATATTCATCTTGAAGAATCAAGACCAAATGAGTTTTAATATCTCTTGTGATTTATACCTCATTTTTCAAACCTTAAACAAAAATCACAAGTGGTTTATTCAAACCTATTTGGTATTTTTCATTGATTTTCTTTAAATATTTACTCTTAAAGAATAAAATTAGGGTTTCTTTGATTTTCACTCAAACAAATCATTTTCAAACACTCATGGGCCTCTAATAGAGTGTAAAACCCAATCCTTTTTTTGACCAAATCATTTTTGGGCCTCAGTGTATTGTATAAGTCTCGATACCGTCAAAAACAAACGGCGCGATCGTCGCCTTTTGAAAAATAACTTTTGGGCTTCTCCTTGAGCTATAAGACCCATTCAAAACTTTTGGGCCTCTAATAGTGTGTAAGACCCAACCCCCTTTTAACCAAAACAATTTTGGGCCTCACTTATTGTATAAGTCTCTCTGCGTTAAAAGAAAACCTCGGCGCGATCGTCATTTTTAACGAAAAGTCATCTGGGCCTACCCTCGTGTTATAAGCCCCACTCTTTTTCTTTAAAAACTTTTTGGGCCTCTTGAGAGAGTGTAAGATCCATCCCTTTGTACAGAAAACCTTTTTGGGTCTCAGTCACTTGTATAAGTCCCTCTGTACAAATTCAACAGTGCAATCACTGGTAAAACCCTGGGCCTCTCCTTGAGCTGTAAGCCCCAAATCTTTCTTTTTCAAAGCATTTTCTCCTTTGATTTTGAATATACTATTGTTTTCAATTTGTCATTGTTGAACAACTAACCAAACAGCATGAAAGCTCTACAACCGAGTAAGTGTTTGTACGCTTTCATTTACCGCTTTCATATACATATAACTGTATTGTGGGGTTGTTTCGCTGTAAGTCTTCTTTCATAAACTCATATCAATTATGTAATAATAGTATAGATATTTAGAGTTTCCCCGGCAACTACGTCTAGAACTAGGCAAAGCCGTTTCATTTATTCGTAGAAATAGACAGCTAGATCCCCAATAGGATCACCAGATACAGTCTTCTCTTCGGCTGTCCTCATTAGGAATTGTCAAGAAACTCTACTCCCAGAGATGAATGTATTCTCCATGAATGGCATCTTTGAGTTTCTTCCAAATTCTCGAACTTTCCTGGCTTGATCTATTCCTTGTGAATAGCCTGTCTTGAATTTCTCGGGGTTTGGGGACCCACGGGCTTCTTAAAAGCATCGGCCTCCTCTTGGGCATCGTACAAGGATCCACAGGCTTCCTAAAAGCAACCCCGCCTCCTCTTGGGCTTAGTACAAGGACCCGTCGGCTTCTTAGAAGTATTCACAACCTCCTCTTAGGCTTCGTATAATGATCTCTTCCTCCGGGAATGATAGCCTCCTCTTGGGCTTCGTACAAGGACCCGTCGGCTTCTTAAAAGCTTCCAGCCTCCTCTTGGGCTTCGTACAAATTGTCCCGACGACCTCCTAGAGGTATAGGAATAGAACTTAGTCATCTTCATAGAACAGTCCTTTCAAAGAGTCTACTACTGTTTCTCAAAGCATAGTACAAAAGATGAAACTCTAGACACGGATAGTCTAATGTCCTTGAGTCTCAAAGACATTCTCAAGTGACCCTTTGTTAAATAGGAAGAAAACCCGTAGACTCGGACAGTCTCAATACCCTTTGGATTTCCCATTTCCTTAAAGAATAGGGAATAACCCCGATCCTCGAATCAAATCCTTGAGTACAGTGTTACTTATATAAGAACTGATTTTCTCTTTAAAATCAGTATATTGGATCTATTGCTCAACTGAAACAGTTACAATAGCCTCCTCTTCGGCTTTGTACAATGATTCTTCCCAGGGAAGCAAATGTTTAGCCTCTCTCTCGGGCTTCGTACGAGATACAAAAGACTCCTTCGTTGAGTCAAACAACGTTTAGCCTCTCTCTCAGGCTTTATACGAGACACATAAGAGACTCCCTCGTTGAGTCAATCACCCCTTTCGCCTCCATCCCGGGCTTTATACGAGATACAAAAAGGTTCTTATTGAGCCAAACAAATTTTATCCTCCATCTCGGGCTTTGTACGAGATACAAAAACACTCTCTTGTTGAGTATAAAAGATCCTCTTGTAGGATCAACCCCTTTTAGCCTCTCTCTCGGGCTTCGTACGAGACACACAAAAACACCCTCTTGTTGGGCCCATAGCCTCCTCTTAGGCTTTGTATAAGAAAACCACTGGTTGATCCAATCAACCTTTTAGCATCAAAGTTGTGCCTCGTTCACAGTACACAAACATCAACAACTCCTTTCCTTTCATCTAATTGCTGTAAGCGGCAAGCCTCTGGATCATTTACATCCATGCCACTGTCCCTCTTTTAGCATGAGAAATTCCTAAGGAAAGATAGCATTGCTCTACACTGAGTTAAAGTCTTTTCCTTCAGGTTGGAAAACCCCTATAAAGGAAATTATGGCATTGCCGGATTCACACATCCCGGTTAAAGTAATCCTCCTTTATAGCCAGTCACCCAACAGTTGTGACAAACAAACCTCTTCAGAGATGACAAGTTCTCTCTAAAGTCAAACCTTTTTAGCTTCACATCTTGGGCTTTGAACAAGATACAAATATACCTCTTAGCTTCATATCTTGGGCTTTGAACAAGATACAAACACCTTTCGCTTCACGTCTTGGGCTTTAAACAAGACACCAAAACAACCATTTCCTCCCATAGAATAGGAGGAACTACGAACGCTCTGATTTCCCTGTTTCGGTAAACTGGAATACGTAGGCATAAGATTGAAAGAAAAGATCTTAGCGAGCACACTAAACAAAAACCCAAAATCCCATACTTTCATACATCCGTCCTAAACCTCCCACCAATCGACCGAACACCACTTTCAAAAAAAAAAACTAATAGAGACCCCGAATCTTTGTAGCATCTGTAAACCAACAGTTTTGACTGTTTAACCTCAGTTTGCAAGCAGGGTTAATTTGAGACATCTATTTCCCTTCCTTCATCAGCTTTAATAGGATAAAAAATGAATCGAGCTATAGATACCAAAGAGCGATAGTGCTTCGTAACCACGTCCAAAAATCGCTCGCTACACATATCTTGAGATTTTGGATCATTCCTTGCTCCAAAAGTCAACCCAGGGACTGAATTAGGTCAAAACCCTAATTTAGGTGCATTGGGGATCTTGAGGCTTATTGATTTTGAAATGAGGCAATCTTGTACTTGATTATTGATGAATGAGAGCTCTTAATCTTCATGGATGAATGAGAGACTGGGTAAGTTAAAGATCATGCCCATTCTTGACTGATTCATTGCCTGAGTCTCTTTTGAGGCTCAAAAACCCTAATTTGTAATCAAATGAAACAAACAACAATCTTTGTATCTTCAAATGGTTTAGTGATGCATAAAAGTATACACACATATGATGCTAATGAAATGCAAATGATGTGGGATCTTAGGGTAAAAAATTAGGATATGACACACAGTCCCTTCTATACCCTCTAACTAAACTCATTAACAAAACACACATCATATGAACGGAAAGTAAGAATCAAACGAGGAAAACATGAAAACGGTAAACGTGCAGTGGATGCACAGTAAAAAAATTTAATGAGGAAATACCGACACATAATTTCTCAGCAGCAGAAACAACAGGTATGCGCGTTTGAAACGTCTTTCTGGTTTTTCGATTTCTTCCCCTTCCAGTTCTCGTGGCTTATTCTGGTTCTTGCGTGTCTCTGAAACTTCTGTTATGTGCTTTTTCTTGGCGTGAGTTTTGTGCGTATACTCAGATAATGGCTAAGTTTTGTTTTTTCTCTATTTAATGTGTATTGATTGTTGTTCTATGTTTCTCTAAGGTGTGAAAGTTGTGGTTTGATTGAAAGGTTTTAGGTTTGGGTGTTGAGAGATTGATGGAGAATTTTGGCAGAGGTATGTATTTTAGAGTATGGTTCTTCTAATATGGTGTAGAAATGTGATTAGTTTTTTTACTCTGATATTTTGTGGGATAGCAAGGTTTCTCAGTGTGAAATATTTGGATGTTGCTACTTTTCTCTGTGGGTTGTATGTTAGTGACTAGAGTTTGGTGGCTGAAAAACTCTCCTTGATGGCTCTGCCTAATGTTGATTTTATATTGTGAGTTTAGAGTTTGAAATGTGTTGTAGGTTGATAGAAAGGGAAAGAATCAAAAAATTTTAACCTGTTGCAAAGAGAGATATCCAATCCTGTGAAACAAATGTTTTCTACTGCTGAAATTTTTCTTACTATCCTTGTTTGTCATCTTCCTCGTGATTTTCTTGAATTGAATTGTAAGTAGAAAAAATTAGTGCAGTAAAAACTTAAGTGACTGCCTTGTTCTCATTTGAATTTGGATTAAATTGGTGAAAATTTGAATTTGCATTGTGAATTTGTCTTTAACATTGTGTTTCCTTTTCTTTACTGCAGTAGGATACTTGTCCATATCTTGCTTCCATAAGGCTTTATTTATTTTGGTTTGATTGGAATTTACATAGTCATTTGGTGCTAGGTTTTCACTATGATAATGGGCACGGTTGAAGCGGCTTAATGGTGAAGTCTTAGCACTAGATTTTGGTTGATGAACCGTGGCTGTAAGGTATATCTTTTGGTGACGATTTGACGACTTGGAGGGTGAACCAAAGGTGACATGGAAGTTATTTAGAGTTTAAAGAAATGAAGGAAAACAATTAGAGTCCTTGAAGACTCTTAGAGTTAGGTCCTAGGTCCCACCCTTTTTGTTCAAAATGTAGTGAAAACTCAAAGGTATCAAAGTTTGAATTACACGTGATGAGTCTCTTTGTAACTTATTGATACAATGTAAATATGAACCTTTGAAATTACTTTGAAAAAAATGAATGCATATTTGTTACTTTGAATTCAATTAAACTTTGAATTATAGCATTATGAGAAAAAACAAAATGAAATGTGTTCCATTAGAAATCAATAATGTCCTTGAATTAATACATTATGAATGTGAGACAAAATGAAAATCAAGGCCAAAAAATGAAATATGCCAATAAAAACACTTTATTAATGGTTTAAAATAAGGTAATGTATGCATGAATGAATACGAGAAATGCATGGATCATGACCAATAATCGTGCAAGACTTAAATTAAGCAGACCAAAGTGAATCAAAATGAACAAGATGATCCATTAAAGTTTCAACTTCAATGACCTCTCATGGTACATGACACGAATGTATGAAATTGGCCAATGAGAACAACAAAAATAAACTAACCTTAAATTCTAGACCACTGATTGGACTTATGTAGGAAGATAACATTCTATGGCCAGACTAAATGGTCATAAGAAGTTACTTAAAGAAAGAGGTACGGATGAATGAGATGTAAATGAGTGAATGCTAATGAATGAATGAACTGAATGAACGCAGATGAATTATGAATTGAACGAATGCAGATGAATTATACGGCGGTAAAATTTAGGGTATGACACACTCCTTCACCTAAAAAAAGGGAATCAAAATTACCATACCTGAACTTAAGGAATTTGGAGAAAATTTCTTGCGTTCGGATAAGCATCTCCAACCTCACTTTCTAATCAATGCCTTATTAAATTTCTCTCAATTCTTTACACACAATCCACCTTTCTTCTTGTCCAAGTACACCAAGTCCTAACTAACCCAATTAATCTTTCTAATCTTTCCCCTCCTCCCCAAAGGAAAGATCTTTGCAACTTGATAATCTCATCGACAATGGATCTAGGAGCTTTATAGAAAGACCGCACATAAATCAAAATACTATTCAAAACATAATTCAACAAAACCATTTTTCCTCCGAACGATAAATGCTTACCTTTCTGTAGCGAGCGATTTTGACGCGGTTCTTAAGCGATGGTCGTTCTCTGCGGTTGAGCTTAAAACTACAGGTCGATTCATTTTTTATCCTATTGTGAGCTGAATAAGGAAGGGAAATAGATGTCTCCAATTAACCCTGCTTTGCATACTGAGTTTAAACAGCGGTCTGTTAGGTTACGAATGCTATCAATGTGGGGGGGGGGCCTTTGTACTGGTTATTTGTATTTTCACCAATACGGTTTTCTTTCTTTCTAGGACTTTCTAGCGGGGAACAAGGGTTAGGATGTTAGGACTGATGCTTTTTGATAGATACATGAGAGTATGGGATTTTGGTTTTTTGTTGATTTTGCTCGCTAAGATCTTTTCTTTCGATCTTATGCCTACGTATTCCCGTTTACCGAAACAGGGAAATCAGAGCGTTCGTAGTTCCTCCTATTCTATGGGAGGAAATGGGTGTTTTTGGTGTCTTGTTCAAAGCCCAAGACGTGAAGCGAAAGGTGGTTTGTATCTTGTTCAAAGCCCAAGATGTGAAGCTGGAGGTGATTTGTATCTTGTTCAAAGCCCAAGATGTGAAGCTGAAAAGTCTATTTGTGTCTTGTTCAAAGCCCAAGACGTGAAGCTGAAAAGTCTATTTGTGTCTTGTTCAAAGCCCAAGACGTGAAGCTGAAGGACCTCGGCTTTAGAGAGAATTTGTCATCTCTAAAGAAGGGTTTGTCAGTCACAACTGTTGGGTGACTGGTTATAAAGGAGAATT
Source organism: Lathyrus tuberosus (assembly GCA_022829125.1). Lineage (NCBI taxonomy): Eukaryota > Viridiplantae > Streptophyta > Magnoliopsida > Fabales > Fabaceae > Lathyrus > Lathyrus tuberosus. The sequence goes on along the minus strand of JALAZF010000124.1, from coordinate 3,919,853 downwards.
ACTTTAACCGGGATACGCGGATCCTAGCAATGCCATAATTTCCTTTAAAGAGGATTTTAACCTGAAGGAGAAGACTTTAACTCAGTGTAGAGCAATGCTATCTTTCCTTAGGAATTTCTCATGCTAAAAGAGGGACAGTGGCATGGATGTAGATGATCCAGAGGCTTGCCGCTTACGGCGATTAGATGAAGGGGAAGGAGTTGTTGATGTTTGTGTACTGTGAACGAGGCACAACTTTGATGCTAAAAGGTTGATTGGATCAACCAGTGGTTTTCTTATACAAAGCCTAAGAGGAGACTATTGGCCAAACAAGAGGGAGTTTTTATGTGTCTCGTACGAAGCCCGAGAGAGAGGCTAAAAGGGTTGACTCAACAGGAGGATCTTTTATACTCAACAAGAGAGTGTTTTTGTATCTCGTACGAAGCCCGAGATGGAGGCTAAAAGTTTGACTCAACAAGAGAGTCTTTGTATCTCGTACGAAGCCCGAGATGGAGGCTAAAAGTTTGACTCAACAAGAGAGTCTTTGTATCTTGTACGAAGCCCGAGATGGAGGCTAAAAGGGTGATTGACTCAACAAGGGAGTCTCTTATGTGTCTCGTACAAAGCCCGAGAGAGAGGCTAAATGTTGTTTGACTCCACTGGGGAGAATTTTGGTATCTCGTACGAAGCCCGAGATGGAGGCTAAACGTTTGCTTCGCTGGGAAGAATCATTGAACAAAGCCCAAGAGGAGGCTATGGTAACTGTTTCAGTTAAGTGACAGGTCCAGTATACTGATTTTAAAGAGAAAATCAGTTCTTATATGAGCAACACTGTACTCAGGGATTTGATTTAAGGATCAGGGATATTTCCTTCTCTTTGAGGAAACGGGAAATCCAAAGGGTATTGAGACTGTCCGAGTCTGCGGGTTTCCTTCCTATTTAACGAAGGGGTCACTTGAGAATGTCTTTGAGACTCAAGGAAGTTAGACTGTCCGTGTCTAGAGTTTTATCTTTTGTATTATGCTTTGAGTAACAGTAGTAGACTCTTTGACAGGACTGTTCTATGGAGATGATTAAGTTCTATTCCTATACCTCTAGGAGGTCGTCGGGACTATTTGTACGAAGCCCAAGAGGAGGCTAGAAGCTTTTAAGAAGCCGGCGGGTCCTTGTACTAAGCCCAAGAGGAGGCTATCATTCCCGAAGGAAGAGATCATTATACGAAGCCTAAGAGGAGGCTGTGAATACTTCTAAGAAGCCGTAGGGTCCTTGTACTAAGCCCAAGAGGAGGTGGGGTTGCTTTTATGAAGCCTGTGGGTCCTTGTACGATGCCCAAGAGGAGGCCGATGCTTTTAAGAAGCCTGTGGGTCCCCAAACCCCAAGAAATTCAAGGCAAGCCATTCACAAGGAATAGATCAAGTCAGGAAAGTTCGAGAATTTGGAAGAAACTCAAAGATGCCATTCACGGAGAATACATTCATCTTAGGGAGTAGAGCTTCTTGACAATTCCTAATGAGGACAGCCGAAGAGAAGACTGTACCTGGTGATCCTATTGGGAATCTAGTTGTCTATTTCTACGAATAAACGAAACGGCGTCACCTAGTTCTAGACGTAGTTGCCGGGGAAACTCTAAATATTTATACTATTATTACACAGTTGATATGAGTTTATGAAAGAAGACTTACAGCGAAACAGCCCCACAATACAGTTATATGTATATGAGTTTATGAAAGGAGACTTTCAGTGAAACAGCCCCACAATACAGTTATATACATATGAAAGCGGTAAATGAAAGCGGGTAAACACTTACTCGGTTGTAGAGCCTCCATGTTGTTTGGTTAGTTGTTCAACAAAGAAAAATTGAAAACAACAGTATATTCAAAATCAAAGGAGAAAGTGCTTTGAAGAAGAAAGATTTGGGGCTTACAGCTCAAGGAGAGACCCAGGGTTTTATCAGTGAGCGCACTGTTGAATTTGTACAGAGGGACTTATACAAGTGACTGAGGCCCAAGAAAGGTTTTCTGTACAAAGGGATGGGTCTTACACTCTATTAGAGGCCCAAGTGAGTTTTAAGAAAAGAAATGGGTCTTACTACTCGAGGGTAGGCCCAATGGTTAATTTTGAAAAGGGCGACGGTCGCGCCGAGGTTTTGTAGACACCGTGGGACTTATACAAGTGACTGAGGCCCAAAATTTTGGTATTTACAAAGGGGTTGGGTCTTACACTCTATTAGAGGCCCAAAGAGTTTAAAGAAAATAAATGGGGCTTACAACACGAGGGGAGGCCCATAGTCTTTATTTTCAAGATGAATATTCACTTTTAAAATGCTTAAAAAACAATTAAAAATGAATTTATTCACAAAAATACCAACTATATTAAATAAATAATATAAATTTGATTTTTTTTGTAGAATAAAATATTTTACTATTTTTGTGATTTTTCAGAAAAAGAATCAATAAAAAATAATCAAAATTGAGGGAGTTATTAATTTTCCAAATCATTAAAAAACAATATGAAAAATGAGAAAATACAAAAAAAGAGGGGTTGGGTCTTACACTCTATTAGAGGCCCAAAGTGTATTTTTGTACAAAAGATGGGGCTTACAACTCAAGAAGAGGCCCAAAATATTTTCAGTTTGAAAATGGCGATCGCGCCGAGATTTTTAACGTATCGGGACTTATACAATAGCTGAGGCCCAAAAACTGTTTTGTTAAAAAAGGGTTGGGTCTTACACTCTAATAGAGGCCCAAGTGTTAAAAAATGAAAAGAAATGGGACTTACAACTCAAAGAGAAGCCCAATTGATTTTCGTTTGAAAATGGCGATGGCGCCGAAGTTTTCTTTTAACGCAGAGAGACTTATACAATAAGTGAGGCTCAAAATTGTTTTGGTTAAAAGGAGATTGGGTCTTACACTCTAATAGAGGCCCAAAGTGTTTGAAAAAGATTTGTTAGGGTGAAAATAAAAGAAAACCCCAATTTCATTTTTTAGGCATTTTTTCAAGAAAAATTAAGTAAAAAATGATAAAAATATCAAATAAAATCATTAAATAATGATTAAAGTTTATGAAAAAAAATATTTTATCAACATAAATATTTAAAATCATTTTGGTTTTAAAAATCAAGAAAAAAAAAAAGAAATCATTTTAAAAGCATTTAAAACAATATAAAACACTATTTTTAAATATATTAAAAATAATACTTTTTTTGTGATTTTTTTGGATTAAAATATTATGGGGTACGAATTGGAAAATGATGATTTTTTTGCTATGCGAAAAAAATTGGTTGAGTTCTGAAAATAAAAAGTAAGAAAAAGAGAAAAGATATCAAAATATCATTTTCGACATTTTTTGGGGTAAAAACGAGTACCGAAACTTTAATTTTCAACACGTTTTTTATCAAATTTCAAACACTCATAACTCTCTCAATTTTTATCGGAATAAAAATCCGGAAGTACCTACCTAACTGATTTTTCGCAAGGAATCCGATGGTATTACTCACGCGCACGGAAAATCGACGTATAAAACGCAGAAAAAACTGCTATCGTTTTGAAAATATCGTTCCGCGCCGAATTTCCAACACGCGTAACTCTCTCGATTTTTATCGGAATCAAAATCCGGAAGTACCTACCTGACCAATTTTTCGCAAGGAATCCAATGGTATTACTCACGCATACGGAAAATTGATGCACAAAATGCATAAATTAAAAAACAAAAACTGCTATTGTTGTTTTCGACGTCGTTTCGCGTAAAATTTCCAACGCGCGTAACTCTCTCAATTTTCATCGAAATTGAAATCCGTAAAAACCTATCTTGACCGATTTTTCGCAAGGAATTCAATGGTATTATTCACGCACTCGGAAACTCACTGTACAAAGCGAAAAAAACAGAACCGCTATCGTTAATTCGACGCCGTTTCGCGTAAAATTTCCAACGCGCGTAACTCTCTCAATTTTCATCGGAATTGAAATCTGTAAAAACCTATCTTGACCGATTTTTCGTAAGGAATCCAATGGTGTCACTCATGCAAACTAAAACTTAATGTATAGAACACACCAATGAAGAAAAGACAGAACTGAACATGATTTTTAAATAACCAAAATTCCACATAAAAACATATCAAAATGCAAATAGTGGGAGGATCACAACATACACATTAAGGACTACATTTTTGCCTCAAGAATTGTTCAATATGATGCATGTATGTGGACAACAAAGGAAAGCATGATTCAAAGAATTCAAGTTGTGAATTTTACCTCTTTTTTTGGAGATTTTGGGCAACCTACCAAGTGCTTTGTTCCAGAAATGATTTGATGCTTTGGACAACCTCAAATGACCTCTTAGAAGCTTTTAGGATGGTTGGAATCGGCTGGAAACCTCTGGAGCAAGTTTGTGCACTTTCTCGCGAAATGGTCAAAAACGGCCAAAATGCCAACTCTCTCAAATGGTGTTCCAGATGTGTGGCACCATTTGGGATAGTTCAAGGATGATATTTAGAGTATGTTTGAGGTTTTATCTGGTTTGGAAAGTGACTGAATCAAGACATGGCTTGAAAAATGCAAAAAAGTGCCATTTTGAGGTTTTGAGATGTGACTTTGTGATGTTGGTGTTATAGGTCACTTTTGATGGTTTGCACAGCTTACATATGATATATATGAGGTGTGTGTGTGATTAGTTTGAGTGGAATTGCTCTCTAGCTCAAAAACTCAGAATTTCCTTACTAATGAAGGCATTTTGGAGTGAAAGAGAGAATTTGAGGAAAGCATCTGTTTGATGGCTTTGGTGTACTCAAACTGAGCACAAATGAGCTCTATTTATAGTGGAGCAAGTTTGTTTTGGGATCCACAGCGAATGGCAACTGCAGCAGGTGTTTGGTCAATGTTGGCCAATGGAAATCCAAGTCTCCTCTAGCCATTGACTAGAGGTTAGGGCACAGGCTGCTGGTTCCCTTGGTCTTGGATAAGTCTTGACTGATTTCAGATGAGAATGGCTCAGTACATGCCACCTCTAAGCATCCATTAAATGCTCCAAACCAAAATTGGAGTTTTGTCCCTCCTTTATGGATTTCTAGGCTTTGGCATGCTTTTCTTTGTTCCTTGGACTTGGGAGGTTCATGGATCAGATCATCCCACTTGGATTTAATCCTTAGATGTGTCCAAACTGATGACAAGGCTTGAAAATTCGTGTGGCACAAAAAATGTGCAAATCTGCCTTGTAAAATTCAGCTTCAGCAAGGCCTTTTGTAAGATCCATAACTCCTTGCTCGAGTATGCTACATGGACGTTCTAGGACTTTTCGGAAAGCTTAGATGACGTACTTCAACTTTGATGTTTGACATTAGACCTGGTTCAACTTGGATCATGGAGAAAAACAGCTTTGAAGTTGGGACATTGTGCTGAAATTACAAGGCAGATTTTTGGCTAAGTGCTGAAAAATGTCAATTTTAACTTTTTAGCCATTTTGATCCAAGCATAACTCAAAATCCTTAATGAATTGGACTTAGGTCTAGTTGAAGTTTTTGTAGAGGGTAATGAGGGCTACAAATCAAGCTTTGGATGGGGAAAAATGGCTTTGTGGTTTAGGAGTTATGATCCTCCAAAGTTGGTACCCTTGCCACTTTTTTTCATAACTTAGAAAAATTTCTAAGTTTTTATGGTTACCCCTTTTACAAGTTATCCCACTTTCTTTGATTTTTATTGATGAATGATGATTCTAATCACACATTAACATCATTTTAGGGTTAAAAAACCATTTTTATGAAAAATCTCGAAAAGTCAAAGTTTGACTTTTGTGCACAGTTGACTTTTTATCAGATAAATTCCAAACTGTGCGATTCTTCAGGAAATCATGTCCTTGACCTAAATCAAAATTGATGGACATGTTCCATGGGTGCTATAGGGTGTATTTAATTGTGTCCCACGGCTTGGGAGCATGTCCTGGTCAAAAGTCAAAGCTACAGTTGACTTTTCTCGCGAAACCCTAACTGTGGTTCAGATGAAATTGAAACTTGTTGCTCAAGCTTCTTGGGTCAATCCATTGTTGCAAATGGATCAACGTGGTATGTTGGAGACCCTCAAATCATGTCTTGAGGTCTTGGCTCATGATTTGTCCCAAAAGTCAACTTAGGGGTGAATTAGGTCAAGAAACCCTAATTCCTGATTTTTAATGTATGCATCCCCTGAGGCTAAATTGACTTGATGATGGGGTTTATGATGTTCCAAGGAGCATTTTAGGTTATGCTTTGAAGCATTGGCTCATGCCCAGAGGAAAATTTCCATCTGGAGGCCCTAGTCGACCAAACCCTAATTTGGTGACACTGGCGATCCTGAGGCTTGATCCACCTAGAAGGGAGCAAACTTGTGCTTAATCCTTGAAGTGGGAGTCCTCTTAATCCATTGTGGATATTTGAGAGGCTAGACAAGTTGAAGATCATGTCATTCCTTGATTGATCCTTTGTCTAAGAGCTCTGCGAGGGCTTGAAAGCCTAAATCCTGTTTATAGTGAATGCTCACCCACCTTTGGGGAGACTAATGAGGGGTGATGGTCCATCCATATTGTGCTGATGATTTGCACAATGATGGGAAATCTTAGTGGTCAAAATTTGGGGTATGACACTTTCCAACAATCCAACCTCCATTTGAGCTTATCCAAAATCAAATTCCATGAATCCCTCCTCCTAGGATTGACCTCAACTGGAATGCCATGAAAAAGGAAAGGTATATTTCCAATATCACATGACAAAAAGGAAGAAGCAACCAACAAAACCTCATCCTTCACATTAATACCAAACAACTTACTCTTGTGAAAAATGATACAGATACCAGAAACCAATTCAAAACTTCGAATGATATCCTTAATACCACAAAAATTATACCACGAACCATTGCACAAGATGAAAGTGTCATCAGCAAACTAAAGCAACTCAAAGTGGATATAATAATTCAAATGGGACCCATGGAACTCTCTAGATTGGTAAGCATTCTTCATAAGTCTGGCTACAGACTACACAACCAGTGGGAAAAAAGGGACAACAAATCACCTTAACGTAACCCCCTAAAAACTTGAAAATACTTAGTAAGGCTACCGTTCACCAAGACAGACATAGAACTATATAATACAATAGCTTCCATCCAGGCCATCCATTTCTGCCCAAAACCCATACGCCTAAGCACATATCTAAGGTACTCTTAGGAAACACAATCATAAGCCTTTTTGAAATCTACTTTAACCAACATACACATTTGCAACCTAGTTTCAGATTGTAAATCGGCTTTTATTCAAGGTAGGCAGATGTTTGATGGTGTGTTGGTGCTTAATGAAGACAGGAACATGGTTAATATAGTTGGAAAAAAACTAACTGAAAAGAAATAGATGAATCAAGAAGAACTAAAAAGAACATATGGAGCACTCTTTTTTAATGAAGAAGATAAACATTTTTTTTTAAAAAAGTGTATTACAATTTTCTTTTGCTAGGTGTGTAATATAAAGATGATGGGTTTGGTTCTCGATGAATTGGAGTTGGAAAATAAGATTATGGGTGGACAAGATCTCTGGTGTAGAAATACTTCAGAGTTTTTATATGAGGAGGATTTATTTTGGTGAGCATAATCGGTTGCAGGTCAAACCGGTTAAACGAGATGATTTGTCAATTTTGACAGTAGGTTCATTTAAATATAGGGAATTACTTTGTCTATTTGATGGGATGCTAGTTCACCATGGTAAGAAGTCACAAAATCCATTATATTTCGGAGATGCATCTCTGGACGCACCCATTTTACACACCCTCATCTCTTTCGTGAGTGAGTCACTCTATTTTGTCCAAAAATGTGTTTGTGTATGCATCTCTATATCCATAATAGAGTTAATCCAGATATGCATCTCCGTAATAACTTTTATTCCAAAACTCAATGAGTTTTACAAAGATGTATCTCACAAATACACTTTGTTAGCTTAAACCAAAAAAATCAGTAACAAATGCAAAAAGTTGAAGAAAATCATAAATTAACATCAACATACGTAATACTATAAAAATAATTGTTGACATAAATTTAACATTACATTTCATCGGGACATTGCAACATCATTAGAATATCTTCGTCGATCTTGCAATTATCACATACACTTCAATTTGACTATTTGTTTCGTAACGGTGAAATGTACTCCACATAACCCTTAAATCTTCATTTGTCTTCAGCTCAAACTTGTTGAACATAATCTTGCCTTCATTTTCAATCGAGGGTGAAAGCTACTCAAGCTTCACAACTCTTCGATTGTCTGAGCATTATAGAAGATTCTTCAATATTGATTTCAGATCTACAAGAGAGGTGTACTTGGTGACCCTAAATTCAAGTGAATGATTCACAGCGTTGAAGTAGACAAATGCGACATGTCAATATATGTTTATTCTGGTGTAGTGTGTTTTTGTAAACAACAAGAGATGAGAGACCTCTTATTTATAATAAAAATTTGATCCTATTGGACCTTAGAAACTCGACCATGTCTTAAAGGATATTTCGGATATACATTTTTGGAATCACCTTATTTTTTCCAAAATAAGAATTTCTACGGAGATGCATCTTCGAAATATCCCTTGTGTGGTAGTTTTTGCACTTAAAATGGGGCTAATCCTGAAGTGCATCTCCAAACTCGCCCGCATAGACCAAACATAACATGTTTTGTAATACCCCGTATTTTATTTTGCTCGGATTAATTTTAGTTGTGATCAACTGGGTTCTGGTGTGCTCTGAGAAATTATCTGTTAAAATAGTTAGAGTAAATGATGAGCTCAAAACAGATCAAATTAATATTATCTGACTCTGAGGTTTTATCTATTAGTGCTATAGGGATGTTTTGGACATTTAAGTTGGTGTTACTAACTTAAATATATTTCTCTATATCCTTTCCATTTCCTTTTCCTCTTCATTAGTAACTAAAGAAAGAAAGATAGTAAGAGGTAGAGAGAAGAAGAGCAAAAGGGAGAAGAGGAGAAAACTTGGAAATTGAAGAACAAGCTTGAATCTTCATCATTTCTTCACCAAATCATCTTACAATCTTCATCATCTTATTCTTGGTGAGTTCTAGTTAGAACCCTAAGTGTAGAAACTTAGGTTAGAACTTTGAATAAAAATGGTAGATTTGGATTAAATGCGTTAAATGTTGTTTCTATGGTTAAAACATGAAATAGAATGCATAATATGATTGGGTTGTGTGAGAAATGATTGTATAATACTTGCTATTGTGATGGAGTATGTTTTGATTGGTTTTGGTTTGAGTTTACACCATTAAAAACAGGTTTTTATGCTTCAGGTTCAGTGATAACCGGTTACTCACTTTGAGGTAACCGGTTACATGCAGGAAAAAATTGAGGTCTTATGTGAAAAATGAACTAAGTAACCGGTTACTCACTTTGAGGTAACCGGTTACCAAAATGTGTCTCTAACTCTCATTTTGATTTTGTTTTGAACAGTGCAACTTGAGTAACCGATTACTCATTTTGAGGTAACCGGTTACCACTGTTGGTTGATGAAAAATATTTTTGAAAATTCATAACTTTTGAACCGTGATTCCGATCGAAACGTTCTTGGTATCGATGGAAAGCTATGAAAATATCCTATGTGATAAAAGTGAGAAATATTGATTTTGATACCCGATTAAATAAATTGGAGGGAACTCAATAATTGTGTTAACTTTATGGTTGAGTGAAAATAATGTTGTGATAAATGTTTACCTATATAAAATGTGTTATACCATATTGTTGATGAGTATGAGTGAGAGATATGCATGTTTAAAATATGGAATAGGAAGAGTGAGGGAACCTAAACATGAACTATAGTGGAATTTAGTAATGTGACTAGAAATTGATAGAAACTCTAGATGGCGATACTCACACATTCGATGTAGAAAGGTTCATCCTTGACGAGTAATGGTCTAGAGCAAATAACCTAGATGACGATGCTCGTGCATTCGATGTAGAAATGTACATCCTTAACGAGTAATGGTTTAGGAGAGAGTGAAACACTAGTATGGAACATGTTTGACCCTTGTGTTTTTTAGAAAAGGCGTATGGGCCTTAAGGCGAATGTGGCCTTGTGATTGTCGAATACAATCACGTTTGTGTATGTGATCACGTAATTGTAACCGTTTCCCTTGAGTTGCCATTTCATGAGCTTAGGGCTCCTTTGGAATGTACACATGATTAATTGGTAGGTTTGATTCCCACGTGTAGTACGAATGGAGCCTATATGGTAAAGAGACTTGTGATGGTTCACAGGCCATGTGAAGTGACGGTTCACGGTTCACAGGCCGATGAACCCGAATCCATTTCATATGCCAAGTAAATTACAAGGATCCATGACTCGGGTCGACTTCTAGACATAGAAGCAGACGGGAAGAAGGGATGCCTTGGTAAGGTTATCGATTAGTTATATGTTGAGTTGATGAACTCATGAACATGTTTCCATATAGTGTGAGATTGTGAACTCAAAGTCACTTCCCTTTCCTTTGACTTGAGTTAGGATGATAGAACCTTGTAAAGCTGAGAGAATCTATAAGATAAGGAACTCACTGAGATTTAATATCTCACCCCATGTTGTTGATTATATTACAGGTACTTCAGGTTCCGCGAAGGGTAAGGATAAAGTCATTTGATTATCCTTACATATCTTGGCTTTTTGGGATGGCATGGCTTCCGTTGTGGAGATTTATTTTGAGACCATTGTTTTGATCTAGTTCTTAGTGCTTTGGAACATCTTGTATACATTATGCCATAGTTTTAGCTCTTTTGTATTTTTGGGCATGTAATTTATACAATGTGTTAACTAGGAACTTATGGTATTTCAATACCAAAACTTGGATTCATGTATAATATATAGGCTTTGATGTATGTTATTTTGTATGGGTGTTACATGTTTTATGCAGGGACAAAGTTGAAACAGCAAGTTTTCTAAAATTGACCCCAATTATTATGCAATTATGTTGAATATACATTAATATGTATCAAATTGTATATAGATTATGTCGATGTCAACAATACATATAAAAAATGAATAACCATCTAAATACATACTTAGATAAAAACTAAAAGCATTAAAACATGTGTCATCATATAAATCTATTTATATGGGTGGTTTCGCCTTTGACTTTTCCTTATTTGATTCTCTTTCAATCTCGCGCAACTTGGTGAACTCTTCCATCATTTTCTAGAAAGTTATTCGATCCACTCTGATGATGTATTTGATATAGGACACCCCGGTTTCAAATAAACTTGAACAAAATGTTATGATTTTGAAAGCCTCCCAATTCACATGATGCGTCCGCATGGATTTTAAGGTGGCCTACTCCGAAATGGAATCTTTTTTTAGAAACCACATCTTGTCAAATCAATACACACCCAGTCATAATTACTTGCAATAAGATGACCCATTTCAAAAAAGCGCATCCATTTTTCCACCAGTGTCGGACAACTAACACAAGGAACAAGAGCATCGTGAATTGCATAAAAATGTTCTTTTTTCGAGAATAGTGATGCGTATGATTCCCTATACGGGTTCAACTCTTGGAGAAGTTGTTGGCCGAAAAATGTGTGATTTTCCTTTCATTTATCGAGCAAACCCGAAACAACTCAATAATGCACTTGCGTCACCTTTAACATTTACAACTTGCTCAATGTATTTGTGCATAAAAAGCGGCATCTCTTCAATGTGGATGATTTTTGGTAACAATGGCGAGAAAATGGTTTGTTAATTCTAGCACCCTTGAAAACAATTTTTTGAGATTTAGGAGTTAGAGAATTCGGAAAACTTGAGTAGACATGTTCAAAGTAAGAAGGATATTATTTTGTATAATTGTCATTCTTGGTCAGTTTGACCTTTTAAGGGGAACCCTTCATTTTAACCTATTCCAGGGGTGGTCTCGAATTCATGGTTTCTGGATAGGCAATCTTCTTCAATTTCTCTTTGATATACAATTTCATGTTGTCATTGTCTTTCATAAATATCTCTTAGATCACTTTCCATTTAGTCATGATAGATATATTTGATTTATGATCTTTTATCTCTCCATCATCATCAAACCGGAGCATTTTCTAGTAAATGTAAATCTCATCCATATTGAAATTCTAGTATCAGATGTGTGATGTTAAGTGTGATGTCACAACAACACAATCTGCTATATGAACAAGGTAAAAACAACAGTAAATGACACAAAGAATTGTTCACCCAGTTCGGTCTAACTACCCACGTTTGGGGGCTACCAAGCCAGGGAGGAAATTCACTATTAGTAGTATCAAATTATAGACTCAACAATCCCAGTTGACATCTACCTAACTTAATCACTACCCAATGACACTTCTACCTAAGAAACCACTTAGGTATGAGAAACCACTCACTCCTTAATTCACCACAGTGATACAATCCAATGATTACACACTAATCACCCAACTTGATTCTGCTTAACAGCTTTGATCAAGAACAACACACTCTTGCTTAAAAGCTCTAGAGTGAATACACTTACAACTCAAAATAGTAACACCAATTCCAACATGAATGGTTTACAAAAACACACACGAAAACTCAAATTGACTCTCAGTCTATGCTCTCTGTCTTCGTCACTTTTCAACAAGGGTTGAGGCTGCTTTTATATAATTCTGACTTGGGCTTGGATCTCTTCTAAAAATATCTGATTTTAAAACAAATTTGATCTTCAAATCTTTTTAAATCTCTCCAAATCAGCCCTAATGTTGGTTACAGAATCTACTCCATAATCTGCAAATATATCTGATTGGAAATCTTTTCTCCAAGATATTCGCATCCAATCACTCTAACAGATCTCCTCAAAACTCACTAACACGCGCAGCCCTAAAACATCACAATTTGATGTTCTGATGTTCTGATATAGTGATGTCTAGACATCACTTATAAAATCAGCATATAAAACTTCAACCCTGCAACAGCTAATGTTAGGAACCAATGTTATGACATTAGACATATGATATCAACATTGTTCAACTTTGTTTTACCAAAATTCCAGCCAATACAAGAACTAACAATCTCCCTCTTTGGCTAATTTTGGCTAAAACAAACTCTGTCATCATCAGAGGTACCTGCAGCGGAAAAAAACTTCAAACGAAAAAAAACTTCAACCCAGCAGCAATCACTTATAACAAGCTGCACAAAGCTAAACTCCCCCTCAAAGCAAGAACCAGCATACCAGCTGTTCAAACATGCACACTCCCCCTCAAGCCTAGAGCCACATCAGACAACTAGGCAACACATAGGCTAACCTCTCTCCCTTTTTAGCCACAATTGGCCAACTATCAACAAGTTAAACACTCTACTACAGTTAGTCCTACTAGCTCTCCTTGTCAGTCTAAAGTCAGCACCACAAGACAAGACAAATCATAGAACAAAACTAAGATAAACATAAAGGTACTATTATCCAAGATACACACCATGCATACAATGTGCAGAAACAAAAACTATAAACTACAAAAGCAATAAACAGCAAAAGCAGCACTTCAATCTTCACTAGCATCAGAACCATCTGCATCATTCTCCTCACCTTCCTCTGAACCTGTATCTTCAGTGTTGGCACTCACATCATCTTCACCCTGTTCCAAGGATTTAATCATCTGCTTAATTCTCAACTTCCTAGCCTTCAATTCTTCAATCAACTCAGCCTTAGTAATGGCCTTCCTAACACCGGAACTTGATGTTACAACAATGTCTGAAACATGATTTCCAACAAACAGCTTGGGATGCAAGGATAACGCTTACTCCATCTTACATGCTACATCTGAACTGGTTAGAATTCCAGGATGTTGATCTAAGATCATTCCACAGACAAGGGAAGGGAATGCAATAGGCATCTTGATAGCATTAGTGGCACCATGCTTCACAACTTGATCAAATATGTAATTCCCATAATTGAACTTGACCTTTTTCCCAACAGCATAAATAAACCTTCCTAATCCCACAACTATGGTGGTTTTGTGATTAGTAGGCGCCCAGTTAGCAGCTCCAATTCTGTGCAAAATAGCATACTTGATACTGAGTTTGCTAGCTGTCAATTTACCTTTCAGTGGCCAAACCTTCACCTGAGTGGCTGTGATTTCTTTACACACATCATTATCAGTCACTTCCAGTTCACAACCCCTCTTGATCATCTCTTCCCAGATACTTATTGATGGTACTAGGAGAGAAATTAATGCACTTACCCCTAACAAACACCTTCATGAAGTCCACACTTCTTTTATCAGAAATGTCTATGGGAATGTTAACAACAAATTCCTTAACAAGTCCACCATAGCACTTAGAGAATTTTGTCACATTCTTTAACAGTCCAGCAGCATGAATGAGCTCCATAATTTCTTTCATCTCCAATGCATCTTTGCCCAGCTCTCTTTCCAAAGTTAATCTCCTTTGGCACACAAATTTCCACATAGAAGCACTGCTAGCATAATGAAAAGATATGTTGTCTACTGGCACTTCAGGAACCTTATCAGAAATTCTCTTCAAAATGGACTTTCTGACAGGGATGATGTCTTGAACATCTTCCTCAACATCATACTCAGATTCAGATTCTTCTCTAACCTTCCTCTTTTTGGAGGACACAACAACCTTGCTCCAAGATTTAGTTAGCCCGACAACAGATGTCTTTTTCTTCTTGCCTTCAGCTGTCATCTTAGGAGAAGATTCCACAGTCTTTCCTTTTCTTGTCTTCAATCTATTGGCAATCCCAGGAACAGCATTACCAATAACTTCATTATTAGACAAGTCAACCACATCCACCACATCAGCATTCTTCTTCCCTCTGAGACTAGGAGTAACATCCCTAGCAGGTGATGTTTCAACATCATGTTCAACATCAACTTCATCTTCAACATGAGTATCCCTTTCCCTTTTTACTTCAGCTTCACCTTCATCTTCAATCTCAGCATCTTCAATGACTGAAACAGCTAATCTATGAAGATTTGTTTCAGAAGTTTCAATGTCACCCTCTTCTCTGACAGATTCAGCAGGCCTTTGACTTAGAGGTCTAGATATTCCCTTCACAGGAATCCCTTTCTCAAATATTTTTGTTACAATCTGATCAATACTCTTGTCCACATCTACCCTTTCTTCAACATCTTGAGGAAAAGGGGTGGTAGTCCTAGGAGTAGGTTTGTCTCCAAACAACACACTAGTGACAAAGGCCCTACTTTCACTATCATCAAATTTACTACTCGCAGATTGATTAGAAGTATTACCTTTTGATGGTCTCTTGGGTTGATACTTCTCAGGTCTTGTCTTTACTGAAGCTGGAATCATAGAGATAGGAGCAATGTCCATAGCTTCATCCATAGATACCTCTTCTGTCGAAACCCTAGAATTTGCATGAGTGGAACTTTGGGATGCAGCCCTCTTGGATGGAGATGACTCTTGTTTAGACATCGTGTCTGTGCAACAACTAAAGGCCAAAAGTGTTTTGAACTTCCTGTTCTTAGCGGGGAAGATGAACGGACTTGGAGTGTTGAGATTGAAGAAGCGTTTGAGAGTGATAATAGGGAATGATAGCCTAAGGTAAGGGGACTGCTTTTGTTGGTCACTTAAAGGCCAATAAATGTATTTTCCCCTCCAAAACAAATTTCCTTTTAAATTTTTTAAATTTAATAAATGCACACCATAATTCATTAACCTTTGAATCCTTTTCCAATAGCCCAAAATCCTACTTAACACTTCACAAATTTCAGCACACATATCTTTAGGGAAATCGTCATTACCCTTCATACCTGAATGACCAACCTCTAAAACCTTGGTTTCTTCAACATTTCCTCTGAATAATTGCATAACACTAGGTTGTTTGGTGATCCTTCTAATGTCACATTCAAATGTCATAACATCATCCTTGACATTACATGATACGCTGGACTCTTGAGGAACCCATAAATAACAGTTATCTATGGATCTAACTCCCCTCATAATGACTTCACTCTTCTCATTAGTCACTAAACATTCATCTTTAGTGTAGCTAACCTTGAATCCTTCATCATATAACTGACTAATGCTAATCAAATTAGCAGTCAATCCTTTAACCAGAAGAACACTTTCAAGATTAGGTCCAGCCTCACATCTCAATTTTCCAATTCCTTTTACTTCCCCTTTTTCTCCATTACCAAAAGTTACATCCTTTGTGGAGTAAGTCCTGATATCTACCAACTGATTCTTGAAACCAGTCATATGCATTGAGCAACCACTGTCAAAATACCAACCATCCATAGCTGGGGTTCTAACTGATGAGTGAGCTAATAGACATGTGACAGCAGCGTTAGGAATCCATTGTTTCACAGTCTGAGGCATGTCCTGCTTCTGTCTAGGTTGAGGAACAGGCTTGGGATAACCATGCAGTTTAAAGCAAGAAGATTGTATATGGCCAATTCTACCACAATAGTAACATCTTACTCTTTGAATCTCTTCCCTGAAGTGATTGAAGTGTCTCCCCCTTTGATGATGATTTCTGTCATAATGATGAGGCTGCCATCTGTCAAAGTATTAATGTTGTCTTCTCCCATAACTAGGTTATCTTCTGTAGTGCTTAGGCTGTCTTTTACCATGATGATGTGGCTTTCTTCTGCCATCACCATGAGGCACAGCATTATTAGGTACAAGCCCATACATTTTCCCTTGATGTTGAGACATTGGATGGAACATGTTATGTTTGAAATTATAAGCCTGCATGCTCCTATGGTATTGGGGAGGCATATACTGTCTTGCTTCAGAAAACTGAGGCTTTCCTTGAGGTTGAGACAAAAACTTCTTATGACCATAGCCCTTTCCATTATTTTGTTGCCTGGGGTGAGGGACATCCTTCTTAATTCCAGAACCATGTCCTTTTTCATGCTGATGAGGAATGTGTTGTTTAACCCCAGAAGAACTAGCCTCTGGAGTTATCTTCTTCTCACCCTCATATCCTAGACCAGTCTTATCACTTGCACCTTTTCCAACTTCAAGTATTTTATCCAGAGTGCCAGTTCCACTATTTAACATTCTGATGGATTTTGACATTTGATCAAGCTGGGATTTTAACAACAAAACTTCATTCTTAAGTTCAGCTTTCTCAGTCTCAAGCTGTACAATAATCTTCTTCTGCTTCTCCCCTTCTTGAAGGACCTGTTCACTTTTCATACACAGCTCTTGATAAGAGGATGCCAGCTCTTCAAAGGTCAATTCACCATCACTAGATTCTCCATCAGAGGCACATAGTCCAGTCAATGCCTTAACATGCTTGGCATTCTCTTCTTCACTTTCACTATCTGTATCAGACCAGGAAACAGATAACCCCTTTTTCTGCTTTTTGAGGTATGTAGGGCATTCTTTCTTGACATGACCATAACCTTCACACTCATAGCACTGAACTCCTTTATCATGATTGGACTTTTCTTTATCTCTTGTTTTCTTCACCTGATCACTAGACCTGTTGTTGTCAAATGTGATGTTCTTAACATTAGGTCTATAGTTTCTATCCATCCCCTTTAACACTTTATTAAACTATCTCCCAAACATCACAACAGCATTTGACAGTTCCTTCTGAGTTTCAAAATTACACTCCTTCTTACCATCTTCAGTATTGGACACCAAAGTTATGCTTTTGGTCTTCTTTTCAGGCTCCTCATTCAATCCTAACTCAAAGGTTTGAAGAGAACCAATCAACTCATCAACCCTCATCTTGCTGATGTCTTGAGCTTCTTCAATGGCAGTCACCTTCATTTTATATCTCTTGGGAAGGGATCTGAGAATCTTCCTTACCAGCTTCTCTTTAGTCATTCTTTCTCCTAAAGCACTAGAGGCATTGGACAACTCAAGAATATTCATGTGAAAATCATGAATGGTTTCATCCTCCTTCATCTTTAGATTTTCAAACTTTGTGGTCAGCAGTTGAAGTCTTGACATCTTGACCTTGGAGGTTCCTTCATGAGTAGTTTTCAAGACATCCCAAGCTTCCTTAGCTACTTCACAAGTGTTTACCAGCCTAAAGATGTTCTTGTCAATACCATTAAAGATGGCATTCAAGGCTTTTGAATTTCCAAGTGCAAGCTCATCTTCTTCCTTTGTCCAATCTTCCTCAGGTTTTAGCATTGTTATCCCATCCTTTTCAACAATAATAGGTACTTTCCATTCTTTTAAGACAGCCTTCCAAGCCCTGTTGTCCAATGACTTCAAGAAGGTAACCATCTGTGGTTTCCAATAGTCATAATTAGAGCCATCTTGAATAGGGGGTCTATTCACAAATCCACCAGTCTCCTTGTCCATTGTACCAGAATGTATCAGCCCTAGATCTCACCCAGATGCAGAGTGGAATGCCTGCTCTGATACCAATTGAAATTCTGGTATCAGATGTGTGATGTTAAGTGTGATGTCACAACAACACAATCTGCTATATGAACAAGGTAAAAACAACAGTAAATGACACAAAGAATTATTCACCCAGTTCGGTCTAACTACCCACATTTGGGGGCTACCAAGCCAGGGAGGAAATTCACTATTAGTAGTATCAAATTATAGACTCAACAATCCCAGTTGACATCTACCTAACTTAATCACTACCCAATGACACTTCTACCTATAAAACCACTTAGGTATGAGAAACCACTCACTCCCTAATTCACCACAGTGATACAATCCAATTATTACACACTAATCACCCAACTTGATTCTGCTTAACAGCTTTGATCAAGAACAACACACTATTTCTTAAAAGCTCTAGAGTGAATACACTTACAACTCAAAATAGTAACACCAATTCCAACATGAATGGTTTACAAAAATACACACGAAAACTCAAATTGACTCTCAGTCTATGCTCTCTGTCTTCGTCACTTTTCAACAAGGGTTGAGGTTGCTTTTATATAATTCTGACTTGGGCTTGGATCTCTTCCAAAAATATCTGATTTAAAAACAAATTTGATCTTCAAATCTTTTTAAATCTCTCTAAATCAGCCCTAATGTTGGTTACCGAATCTGCTCCATAATCTGCAAATATATCTGATTGGAAATCTCTTCTCCAAGATATAACAGATCTCCTCAAAACTCACTAACACTCGCAGCCCTAAAACATCACAATCTGATGTTCTGATATAGTGATGTCAAGACATCACTTATAACATCAGCATATAAAACTTCAACCCTGCAACAGCTAATGTTAGGAACCAATGTTATGACATTAGACATATGACATCAACATTGTTCAACTTTGTTTTACCAAAATTCCAGCCAATACAAGAACTAACACATATGTATCGGTGTAGCAAGCTTCAATTTCTTTGCAATTAAATAAGCACATGGAATATCATACATCTTTTTAAGTGTATAACCGTGCTTTAAACCATTTTATCATGTTTTCTCTGCTCACTTGGCTTCGTGATAAATAAAATTCAATTCTTCCCGAGAGATGTTACCAGTCAACTATGAATAAATGTCAATCTCTACTGCAGGTTTAAGTCTATTTCTCACATTTTTTATTATATGATACCTACAAAGTAATGCATAGGATGTAGGAAACACCGTTTGACTTGAATTCATCAGTGTGGTATCGCGATCAGTTACAATGACCTTTGGCATATTTTCTTGGTCCTTCAACGTAGTCTTGCACACTTCCAAAGCCCATGTAACATCCTCTTTTTTGCTTTCTAAATTTGCAAAACTCACTGAAAAAGTCATCTCCATCGAAGTAACACCAATAATTTCCATAAGTTGGAGTCTATATTTGTTTGTTTTGTATTGAATCAATTATTAGCATAGTGAGAAATGTGTTAAACAACTTGTTGAATCAGGATGAGTCCAAAATATATCTCGAATAGTGACTTCATCCTTAGACACTTTGTACCTAAAATCATAGTGATCATCATCTAGAAGCTTCAACAGTTGTTGCATTTCAATTCTTGGTCCTCTTATCGCTTTGTTTTTTACGACATGAACATTGTATATTTGCTTTATATTTGAGATATTTTCAGGTATTTTCTATTTCAACGTTTCAAGTATATTTTGGGGGGACACCATATTCAATTTCATGTGAGAAACAAGTTCCTTCTTCTCAGGATTAAGGTTACATACAATGGGATGACCGACTAACTTGTGACACAAGTAATGAATATGTATACCATAAACCACGTTAAATTTCCATGTACAATTTATCTTACAGTATCCACGAACCTTAAAAGGACAATCACACTTTCTAGGTTCGGTGTCATCCCGTTTTAACTTCGAAATAGGTTGTTGGTATGTGCAACTTCTTTTGTATCTCATTGTTACAAATGTTTGTCTCCTATCAGAACCATTATCAAATCTCTCAATTATAACACTGAACTCAAGTTTGGCAGCTTCTATGTGAATCCATTTGAGCATATGTTCACGCTTAACAAACTCCTATTTAGTTGTAAATTGTTCACGAACATCTACCTTAACAACAATTGATTTAACATCCACATCGACATCAACCAGTTTACCATCATCTTCAACATCACCTAATTTAACATCATTCCCCACTTCATCTTATTTAACATCCATATACATAGTAGCTTTAGGGAAAGTATCAGGGTGCATCATATCTACAACCAAGCATAACAGTAAAATAGATTTAATATTCAAATTCAACTTTAAAACAATTCGGAAGTGCATATCCAGAACACGTGCAGCCTAATCCAGAGATACATCTCCGGACTCAATGTCCATTTTTATACAAAAAAAAAACCTGATTAATGCAAACAATATGGAAGGAAAAACTTGTTCTTTCCCTTAAACAGTAGCGTTTTTTTGCTCATTTTGATGTGATAAAACACAAAAATGATGATTTTTAGTGTAAAATTTGAATGAGAACGGGGGTTAAGGGTTTTGATAGACTAATGATGTTTGATCATAAAGAACATGAAAGGGTAGTATTTTATTAAATTTCCCGCTTAATATTTTTTGAGATGCATCTCCGAAATTGCTATTGATTTGATTAAACTAACTCAATCAACTTAAATCACCATCAGTGACATACCATGGTGATTCTAGAGATGCTTCTCCGGATTAGTTTTTGACATTTTACGGGGTGTGCACACTTAGAACACATATTTTGTGTGTATTAGGTACGTCCGAAAACATATCTCTGAAATTATCACTGATTTGATTATATTAGCTCAATCAAGTTAAAACACCATCAGTGATGATTCTAAAGATGTATCACTAAATTAGTTTTGACATAAACAGTGTGTGCCTCCCTAACAACGCCTTTTGTGTATATTAAATGTGTCCATATATACATATCGAAAATATAAAAATAACAAAATTGAATTTTCAATATGTTCATCCTCATCCATAACATTGGAAATATAACATTGTTCTCGTAATTGAAATTTGGAACTAAATAAAAATAAATAAGAATACATGCACACGTTGTGGCATGTGCATTCGTGAGAATCGTGATGATATATACTTTGTGAACACACTTTGTTTCACGATGATTGAGATTAATTTCCGTACTTGTTTAGAATGACGTACAAACACAAAATACGCAACTTAGATTTATAAGTTTATAACCTACTTTACCACTTTCAACTTTGTTATCAAACTATGGTCAACCCCTATTTTGATTGGATTAGAAATCAATGGGTTATCACATCATTCACATGTGATAACTTAATTAACATATTGATAACTAACCAAACTACAAAATAGATCACTTATATTAGTGTGGAAACTTAACAGGCCCGGTCCTGTGTAAGCAGTGCTACAGCACTGAGCCACAAAAATTTAGGAGCCTCGTAATTTTTAAATATATTTTTTTCGTTTTAAAATGACTGTCATTTAAAGTTTTTTTATACAAATTAAAAAATATAATAATATTGTTATAAAATATATCACTTTTACTAAATTAATC
The DNA here is from genome assembly GCA_022829125.1 of Lathyrus tuberosus. Taxonomy (NCBI): domain Eukaryota; kingdom Viridiplantae; phylum Streptophyta; class Magnoliopsida; order Fabales; family Fabaceae; genus Lathyrus; species Lathyrus tuberosus. The sequence goes on along the minus strand of JALAZF010000124.1, from coordinate 3,897,989 downwards.
CTATTAAAATATTGGAAGAAATGTACAAAGTAAAACTTAAAAAACAAAATTAAAAAAATTGTAATTATTACTACATTGAAAAATAATAACGGCAATTATTTTAAAAAAAAAAATTATTTGCTAAAATGCCAGATCATTTCGAAACGGAGGAAGTAATTTTAGTCAAAGAATGATTAAGTTATCAATTTAGTGCAGCGGTTAAGTAGTAGTTATGATAAAGAAGTTTGCGGTGCTACCCCTGAAATCATTCTCTCTTTTATTCTTTCTACTTACAAAGTTGACTTTTACATGTTGTGTAATGAAAACAGTTGGTTTTTACATGTTATGTAATGAAAACAGTTTTTCATACATTATATATATTTTTTCAATATATTTGATTGATTTAATTTTTGTCATAATTATATACAATAAATTTGTCTATCCACCATTCTTCATCTTTGAGATCAAAGGTTACAGTTATTTTTTCTGATTTTTTTAATTGTAGATAAGATTTTTTGAATTATGATTAAATATTTAAAGATCTATTTTAAAATTAACTCATTTATTATATTTTTGGAGTTAATGGTAGTGCACTGACAGTGTAAAAAAGTTTTACACTGTCATCCAATAAAAACATAACATTTTGTCATGTCATATAAATTTTTAAAAAATTACAGTCTGACTTGGTGAGATTCATGGTCGTGATTGATTGACAGTGTAAAATTTTTTTACACTGTCAGTGCATCACCTATTTTCTCTATATTTTTTTATAAAAATATATATTATCTTTCTAAAAATGTATTATTGATTTTTTTATATAATAATATGTTTAAAAATTTTAAAAAGTATTATTATGTTTAATTAAATCTTTACAACTAATTAAATAATAATTTAATAAATTACATTATTAGATTTAAATGATTTTTTGACAACCTAATTTAATCATCTAACTTATTATTTGTAAAATTTTATAAAAAATTTCACTAAATTATTTTTGTTTCATATTATTATATTAACTCTTAATGAAATTTATAAATATATTCTAATGAAAAATATTAATATATTATTAAATATATATATATATTAGTAGAGGTGAGTATCAAAGTCTTGATGTACAAGTTCAATAAGATCTTTAAAATAATGTCTTAAAATTTTAAAAGTTTCATAATTGTAAATCTATTTTTAATATGTAAAAATGTAAATATACTATTTATTTATTGGTGTAAGTTGGCACGCGATAAATTAATATGGGGCAAAAACTTGATAAATAGACAAATCCTATAAAATATATATAAAAAAATACTTATACATGTTAAATTCTAGTTGGAATATTTATTAATATTTTTTTAGTTTATAACGTTATTTACAATTTAAAGATATTTCTCTTTTTGCTTTATTATTTATTATATTTTTAAAGTTTGATTTTTAAAATGAGAAAAGGGGTGATGCACTGTAAAAAAATTTTACACTGTCAACCAATGACAATCATGCATCCCGCTAAGTCAGACTGAAAATTTTAAATTATTTAAATGACATGGCAGAATGTTATATTTTTATTAGATGACAGTGTAAAACTTTTTTACACTATCAGTGCATGATCATTAAACCCTTTTAAAATTTAAACAGTGCCTTCGATTTGTTTGGGCCAGCCCTGAAATTTGATAGAATAATTTAAAACGCATGTGAAATTATTTAGAGTTGAAATACATTTAAAAAAAAAAATTGTTATGAGTGGATAAAAAACAATAACAATTAAACTAAATGATTTAAAGTAACTCAATATTTGGTCAAAAATAAGACATATATATACAACAAATCAGAATAATATGAGACAAGAATATAAAAAAAAAAAAAATTTATTTACACCGTTTAATCAAACCGACCTACAATGGAGTAGATAGCTGAGCACACATCTTTCATGTTCCTTCTCGTTACTATATAGCTGGCATTATCACCGGATACCTACCTTAAGTTTTACTCCCTCTGTCTCAAATTACAAGACAATTTAGATTTTTTATACAAATTAAAAAATTTAATTCAGATATTTAATTATTATTTTATAGAAAAGACAAATTATATATAACTTTACAGTAATGTCCCTCATAATTATATAGGAGAGAGAAATTAAAAGAGTTGAAAGAATAAATAATAATAAATATTTGAGGGTATATTAGGAAAGATGTCATTTATATTACATTAGAAATATAAGGTGATTTATAATTTAGAACAAATTTTTTTGATAAAATGACTTATACTTTAGGACGGAGAAAGTATTTGATAATTTTCGGACCAATCTAAATGTTCGTGCACCTTTCTCTTCGACTACAAGGATGTGATAGAATAGAATATTCTTGTCATTAAACATAATTATGTTTGTAATTATTTTCATTTATATTTGTCATTATTCATAGTTTTGACTAACCTACTATTATTTTTATATATATATATATATATATATATATATATATATATATATATATATATATATATATATTTATGACAACACATTATAATCTCTTTTACTTTTTTATTATACTCAAGGTTGTATATGAGGGCGTGTAATGCGAATTATCAAAACTCAAAATTTGTCTCGGTTAAATTGTGGTTAAAAATTACTTCATAAAATATTTGTCATGATTAAACCAAGCAAAGGGATCATGTTTGTTTTACAAAATAGTGTCATGTTTTTTTTCCAGTTAAATTATAATAAAAATACACGAGACTTCTGAAAACTTAAGGCAACCTTGAATATACTTTCAAAATTTGTTAAAATAGATTGCATGAGAGTTATAAGAAAATAGACACTCAAATTTCAAAAAACAAACCATATTTTCAACTTATATATTTTTCTATTTTTCCAACTCTCCATATATGAATCAAACAAATTCAAAATTTTTAGAAGTGTTTATCAATCTCCTTAGATACTTCTAAAGATTTCTCAAATTCAAATAACACAATCATTAAAATTTATATCATTGTCTCTCTAAGTTTTTCTAAATATCATATCCTCTATCTTCTTTTAGACTACATATCAAAGAGGGTAAAGACAAGAATGATACATATAAATATTTATAAGAATTAAAATTCAACGGATACTTAACGGACCAAATATAAAACTCATTAACTATTAGAATAAAAAATATATAAATTTTTTATAATATTATTTATATAGACAATTATAAGAATTTTTATTATTGTCTCTAAGTTTTTCTAAAATTGTCACCTACTCCCTCTATCTTTTATATTATATAATGAAGATTGCAAACACAAAAATGATAAAGATACATATTTATAACTGTTAAAATTCAATGGATCCTTAACGAATCAAATAGACAACTCATTAATTATTAGAATAAAAAAAATAAATATCTAATAATATTATTTATATTAATTTAGAGTATCTCTAACTTAATAGAAAACATATTTGTAATTATAACATTGATGAACGGATTTGTGAGCTGAAAAGACCAAGTCTGATACTCGCGAACCTCCCAAAACCGACATGCTACCCATCAGACTGTCACCACTGAGGTTTTGGTGTCGCCGCATGTCCTCCAGATCAAAGCCACTGGCGTTGCCGCATGTCATCCATATCAAAGCCATTGGGCGGCACCCGTCGTACCTCCCATGCGGCCCCAATGTCTTCAGTCGACTTTTATGCTGCATTATAACATTCTAATTTTTGGTAGTTTTAAAACATGTTTTATTTTTCTTCATTACTAAAGGTTTTAAGGCATATTTTTATAATTTTTCCCGTTGACTTTAAATCATGGTGATGTCAATTTATCCATAAAATATTTTATTGCTCTATATCATATTAAAATCACTATTAACTTAAACCTTGATCAAGTTCAAGCCACACTTGAACCTTGTTCTCCCCACTTGCTTCCAACCATTTTTTCTACTTAGAAAATCTAAAAAGTCAACAATCATAGTTCTGCAACCATATACGACTTCATTCGCTGTCAAAGGCCTCCCTAAAGGTATTTGTTTTTTGAGTTTTTCAACCCTTCAGCTACATTTAAAGCATAATACTCAAGGTCGGCATAATCTTACCTTTGTATAATCTTCATTCTCGTCTTATCACAACTCAAATGATAATCAGGGGCCTTTGTAATCATTTTCTCACTACTACTAATACCCATAATAAGAACCTCCACCTCAAACTAAATCTTCTTTGTCATTATTTCTATAAGTTTCATATCCAATTCATTATTTTTCCTCCTCAAACGAGACTCACATAAAGTAATACATTTGCGAATGATTAACTTCGATCCTTCAGGTTCCACTTCCCACAACTCATAAACTTTTCCATCTTCAAGACAAATATTGAAGACATAATCTTCAACTTTAAAATCATGTTGAATTGGTTCATTTGATCAATAAGCAATTTTTAACAACCTTCGAATAAAAGTAGTTTTCAAGTTTCCCACTACAAACTTTCATATGTATGTGGAAGTCTATTCTAGTGAATGGACACCTACCAACCAAGTAAGCTACTTTGGAACCAACCTTACTCCATAAACTCAATGACAACTTAGCTATCAAATGTGTTTTTATCCCTTGTCTCTTGTAAAACTCATTAAAGTGTTTTATAACAACCTTCAAACGTTCATCATGCCTTGACCTAAAATCTCATAGTTTGTTTTTGTCATGAAAGTTTTCACTAGCTAATGATGAATGGACAACAACATTTGAAACTTATAAAATATAATCCACATATTTTAGACCATTTAACCATAATCACTACACCATGCAAAATTGTCAACACCTTTATGCAACTCTAGTGTAATAGTTTAGATCATCAATCATGCTTATGGATAAATATTTCTCCTGAGATCTAGAACATACCTCATATTGTGTTGAGAAAACTCACAATCCATGAATATTTTAAGTATGGTCGTACCAACACCATAAACCTTGAAAGCCTTAGTGTGACAAAGCAAATGACTCCACCTTTCTCTAGCTTAAAAGTTTCATAGTATTATTTTCTTGAACGCGATCATAAGAGCAACTTGATTCCATGGTCCAACTCTTTTTAGTCTCTAAGCTCGACACTACTAGTGTAACAACACATACATAACTATCCTCATATGAGTTGGCTACAATCTAAACATAATCATCATTGTTTCCCCTCTCAGGAAAATTTCTCATGAGTTTAGTCGTTTTTTAATAGTAAAGCATTTAACATTAACTTGTCAAACCTCTTAGGTTTATACATTCCTCTACGCTCACTTTCTCTTCTTAATACACTTAAGCCTATACTAATATCATCATTCTTCAAATATTTCACCTTTGAAAATTAATTGGATCCCATAGATGTCTAGACTTTATCTAAAGTGATAATATCTTCCTTGCTATAAAGAATGACATCTTTAAAGTGCTCACAAAATCTGGGTACTGAGCTTAACAAGAGTAGATTCTTGTGCTCATCATCAATTTTCACCTAAATTTTCTAAAAAAAACTTTATTATGGAATTTTGTCATGCTAATCTAGAGATCATTAGTGATCTTGTGGAATTATGTAAATTGTTCCAATATGAATTTGTTCTCTATCATTTTGAATTAATAGAATTGTTGTTTTAGACATAATTTGTGAGCCAAAAATTTGATCATACACAATTATTCAAGTTTTGCCCACATCGAAGTCACAATCTTCTCTCTAGGGACATATCTTAAAACTTTATCCCCGAGATACAAGATAATGGCATTATCGGTCTGTTAAAAGTATTTTCGGTGGGTGTTTTATTGTATCCACAAGGATTGTACGCAAGATATATATATGCTCACCGTTCAATAGTTTACCGTTTTAAGTAAAGAGGTTTCAAATGATTTCTTGTTTTGTAACATAAGTTTGTTGCAAAGAGGTAAATTAGGGCAAAGATGTTTTAGTTTTGAGAAAAGCATGTCAAGATTAGATTTCGTTAATCCTTTTCATACGTATGCGATTAATCACGCATAGGAACTTAGTTTCGATCAATACAATCGCGTATCCTCGCGAATCCGTTTATGTCTAAAGCAATTTCGTGGGTATTATTGTTTAAATCGTTAGATGATGTCTCACGCCAACAATCGAAACAATAAACATTAAGATCAATAAGCAAATATTTAATCCCAAATCTATGTCTAGAGTTTGGCTTTTAATAGATGAAAACATTATATCAAGATTTGGAAAATCTATGTCTAGAGTGATTCAAACCATAAATACAACATTAAAAGTAAACAACTTCATCATATATTGATCATCAACCTTGTTCATATACAAAAGATCAAAAGAAATACATACAAGAAAGATTAACTACCTCTAATCTTGACACAAAAGTGTTTAGCTACCTATCACCATGGTAGCTTGATCAACAAGTAAGAAAAGAAGCTTTGATAGGATCAAAGTCGAAGAATCGAGGATTGATGCTCCAAAGATTTGATTCTCATTTCTCCTTGAAATCCTAAGGTTTTTTACCTAGAAAACCTTTTTGTTTTCATTCTTAGAAATGTTGAAAAGTATAAAGTACAAGTTATGAGAAAATATATCCAAGAGAAGATATTTATAGCAAGTGCATAAAGTGTAGTAAGTGGCACCGTGCTAAGCACCATCAGGAGTGCGCTAAGCGCGGTTAGTAAAAATGCAGACAATTGCCCAGAGAGCGCGCTAAGCGCGTAGTATCCAACTTAGCGTGGTTGGTGACTTTAGCTACTGGAAGTTACTGAAAAAGCGCGTTGATACCACGCTGGAAAGCTCTCTTAGCGCGGTCTTGGACCTTTTGCTACTGGAATTGCAGAATGTGTGCGCTGATAGCACGCTGAAAAGCTCACTTAGCGCGGTTTGCCGACATGAACTCTTCAAAAATCATCTTTCAGGTCTTCTTTCCTTCACCGATTGTTCCTAACATCAAATATAAGCAAGAAGACATGTCAAAGAGCATCAAAATGATCATAATATACAATATGTACAATAAAATCGGAAATTAGCATAAATATACTAAAACTACTAAATATTCTACTAAATTATCAAGGAAACTAATTGAAAGGACCATAAAATATAGTCAAAAGTATGCACAATTTGGCCCTTAACAACTATCCCCAACTTATTATTTTGTTTGTCCTCAAACAAAAGTGTCTCAAACTAGAAACGAACCCGAAAACCCGAACAAGAATTCAGAATCAACTTAATAGAATAACGACAATTATATGGTTCAAAAAGTAAAAGTAATAACAAGATAACTTATCAAAGTCTAAACAAATCATGAATATGAAACTATTGTTAAGTGCAAAAACACACATCAAAACTTCTTGAGCAATACAAGTTCAAAATTGAATCATACCTAAGCATACATTCATTAATGGATGAAAACAAAATGAGGTTTTATCACTCATCAAACAATCATGCAGACATCCAGAACCAATTATTCATTCAACAAACAACATGCATTAAAGAGTGAAAAAGAAGGAATCACAAGGTCTTCTAAGGTTGTAACTTAGCTTGGCTACAATGAAGGGTCATTTATCAAAGTCATTGAAACAAAATTGCCTATTCTAAAGAGCATTCCAAACTCAATATCAAAGCACTTCAAGACCTTAACCTTCTTAGTTTCTTTGGATGCATCATTACAACTTTGAGCTTTTTGTTGGCAATTCATGCCCAATTTCCTTTATTTTTCACTTGTTTCTTTCTTTCAATCTCTTTCATCACTCAAAACCACATTATTTTATTTTTTTCATGATGCCTCATCATTCAAACATGATAATTAGGAATGCTCTCACACATCTAAGGCAAGGAACAAACTGTGTAACCATACTTAAGGTTGGGATTCAAAAAGTTTCACAACCAAATTCCAAGATCCCTTTCAAAATGTATGCACAATATTTACACATTTCAATTATTCACACGAATCTTGAAATTAAGGCTCAAAAGAGATTTACAAATACTCGCTCACTCGCACGGTAGATTATGAAGGTGTGAGAAAACACAAGAAAGGGGGGTTTGAATTGGGTTTTCAAAATGAAAGCTTTTTGTGAAACTCAAACAAAGATCACAAATAAACTAGCAATAGAGAAAGACACACGATATATCTTGGTTCACTTGAAAATTATCAAGTTAATCCAGTCCATCCGCCAAGGTGATTTCTCCTTATACACAAGGACTTAATCCACTATAACCAAAATGATTACACTGCACTAGCAACTGCTGGTGACTAACATACACAGACTAATTGTCTCTTCTTAAGGATTCTGACCCAACTGGTCCCTTAAGGAATACAAATAACTGTTTAATCAAATATGTTGTTTACAATGAAATGCTTCTACACAAGCTGATATAAACACAATTTCTAGCTCAAACTAACTTAGAGAAAATCTATATAGTATGAACAATATTTTTTCTTTGTATTGTAGTGCTTTACTGTTCACTCATGGATTTCTCTTATTTGTATTTCTGTGTTTCTTTCTCGTATGAATCAGTGTCTCAGTATATGTATTAATTTCTTCTTTTTATTCTTCGAGTGATCAAATCCTTATATACCTAGAACAAGATCCGTTGAAGGGTAGATCAGGAATATCAGTAAAATTGCTGGCAACTTGAAATAATGTCTTTATGCTGGGATGAAAATCGTACACTGAAGCTGTCCTTTGTACCACCAAATCAGGGTAGTGGAATGGTAGTGGAAAAGAACGTGTTTGATCTGTACTATGTATTATTTTTCCCTCGCAAATGTTTCATCTTCTTCTCTTTATCAGAGGCTTTTGAATAGATATGATTGAAACATGATCAGAAGAATTGATCACTGGGTCTTCAGAGTCTTGAGTCTTCAGAGTCTTCAGAACTTGTTTAGCAGAACCTTGTCATCAGAGTCTTCAGTACTTCTTCTTCAGAAGCCTTGGTTATCAGAAACTTAAGTCTTCAGAGTCTTCAGAATGCTATTCAGTTGAACCTTGTCTTCAGAGTCTTCAGAACTTGGTCTTCAGAAACTTAAGTCTTCAAAGTCTTTAGAACGTTATTCATCAGAACCTTGTATTCAGAGTCTTTAGCACTTAGTCTTTAGAAGATAAATATCAGAGCTAAATTCAGAGCCAGAATCCAAGAGAATATTGCAGCAGCAACATATTGTTTTCTTAGAATCTTTCTGAAGCAGATCAGAAGCAAACTTGCTTCTTTGACGCAGAAGCGACTTTTGATCAATTGAGAGTGACGTTCCATATGATCTCTATCAGAGTCAGAACTTGTTTGTCAATACTTTAGAAAATAAACATTAGAGTACCAAAATTATTCTCACACAAATATAACTTTGTTATTATCAAAACTAAAAGATATCGTGCAAAACCAAATCTTGTTCTAACAATCTCCCCATTTTTGATAATGACAAAACAATGTATTTTGATAAGACAATTTTGTACGAAGATAATTAATAAGAATTGACTCAGAGTTCAAAGTAAACTTCCCTTTATCAAGCTCCTTCTGAATCTAAGACTTAGAAAAAATCTTATCAGATTTGGGATACTAGAGCCTGATTGCAAGAATCTAGTCAGGTCCAAAATATCAGAGCTTGATTATAGTGGTAATGCATTCTGATAACAGAGCTTGATTAATTAAATCAGAGCCTGATTGATATCAAAGTCATATTGCCAATATAAATATTGTTCCTGAAAGGCATTCTAAGAAAATTTTGCAATTAAAGTATTAGAATGTTAGAGCTATGATTTAGAGACAAGATATTTATCAAAATAAATTTCCATTTAAATACTCCCTCTTTTGTCATAATCAAAAAGGGTAATCAATGGTTAACAGAAGCATTTTGATTTAAGAGAATTTAGATGAGTTAAATTCAGTACTTCTCCCCCTTTATTGGCAATCATAAAGAAATGCAATAAGATAATATAGATGTAATAAGGAAAAATTATCATTGATTAAAAATAAAACGCCAGAGGCGCGGTACAAGAGCAGGACACAAAACAAGACAACACAAAAAAAAACAGAAGCAACAACGATGAAAAGAGAGACCAAGCAACTGAGAGACCAACAGAAACACCCATCAACCAGCTATCAGAAATCCTCCACCTCATCAACCCTTTCACAACTTTCTTCATCCGTAGCATCCTATGGTCCAAGTATTCTGGCTAAACTGAAGATTTAAGCCTTGAAGAATAACTCAGACAGAATTCTTCTATAGGGTATGAAGGACTTGTATTGATTTATGGAGATTTCAACACAGTTCTTCAGGTGACTGAAGATGGTTTGAGGAAGGTTCAACCGGACGTTGTACATCATGAAGTAGATAAATAGTTTATCATCATGAGTCAAGGTATTTTTTGCCACTCCTCTAGGTCAAAAGTATGTAAGCAGAAGTTGAAACCACAATTTTCCTGTGGGGAGGAGTCCTTCAGGATTATAGGGTTCATATCTGTTACGAGACACATCATGAATTCCAATGAGATCCTCAACAAAGGAATAAGACAGATGAAAGTCTTCAACAGGGACTCCAAACTGAACACAATTAATGGCTTGGGCAATGGAGGTGGGTGTTATGATGACCGGAACGCCAAAACAGAAGACCATTGTCAACTAGAGCCTTGAAATCGATAGAGTATTCTTTCAAGAGATCTAAATCAGAGATTTCTCCCTTAATGGTTTTAGAAGACATAGTGAATGAAAAAGGATAGGAATGAAAAGCAAGTTTAGGAACAGATGAATAGTTATGAGGAGAAGTGTGATATAAAAAGAGAACTAAAAGTGTTAGCAATGAATAGCAATAAAGATTAGATGAATTGAAACGAAAAATTCATCATTTCCAGTATAAGAGATACAAACAAGAACAAAGAATGATAAAGGAGTGTATCAGTCTCCAAAAGATCATAGATCAGGTATACGTTATTCAAATCTTGACATCAGTCAATAGATACGAATAAATGTATACTTGAAAGTGGGAGGGCAGAATATGACAAAGAATAAAGGTTGGGAAGAGAAGTGTTTAGTTTTAAGAAATCTATGTCTTACACACATCTTAAATGAATGCATAATAAGGAAGGAAGACGTAAAGATTTAAATTGTTTTCAAGTAAATTTTCAAATCCAATGCGTTAAAACATGATTATAGGAATATTAAGGAGTAATTACTTAAAACCTAGTCTCACGAAATCACAACGCTCGAGGTGTCTCTTCAACAGTAGGTATGATTTGATTTTGGACAGGTGTCACAAATAATCATAACTGTTTGTTTTCAAAAGAGCACGTTTGATATTCCCAAAGTCAAGAATACCAAGAGGTATCTGACTAGACTAGTTTCTGATCAGGACATCTTTTAACTTGTCGAAGTATCATTAATCAGAAAGTCATAATAAAATAATAAAACACTTTTCTTAACATCAGAATCTTATATCAGAAGTTCTGGTGACTTGACACGTCAAAATATCATCCTCTCATTATGGACAAGGTTTCATAAATATATTTTCCAGAATGAATACGAATCTATCTTCAGCAAGGGGTTTTGTGAAAATATCAGCCCACTGGTGATCTGTATCCACAAATTTTAACTGAAAAGTACCCTTCCGAACATAGTCATGTAAAAAGTGATGTTTTATTTCAATATGTTTTGCCCTAGAATGTAGAATATGATTCTTAGATAAACAAATGGCAGAAGTATTATCATAGAAGATAGGAATGTTACACTCGTGTATCTGATAATCTTCAAGTTAATTTTTCATCCAGAGTATTTGAGTACTGCACAGAGATACTGAGATATATTCTGCTTATGCAGTTGAGAGAGCAATTGTTGATTATCTTTTGCTTGCCCAAGAGACGAGGTTACTTCCCAGAAACTGACAGTTTCCAGAAGTACTTTTCCTTTCCAATCTGTCTCCAGCATAATCTGCATTATAGTAACAAGAAAGCTTGTACTCTGATGTTTTCTTATACATCAAGCCAAGGTTAGTTGTTCCTTTTAGATACCTTTGGATTCTCTTAATAACAGTTAAGTGAGTTTCCCTTGGATCTGATTGGAAACGAGCACAAAGACATACACTGAACATAATATCTGGACGAGAAGCAGTCAAATACATAAGAGAGACTATCATACCACGATAGATCTTCTGACAAACCTTTTTACTTACTTCTTATTTCTCCAGAATGCATGTCGGATGCATAAGAGTCTTAACAAGTTTACTTTCTGACATATTGAACTTCTTCAGAAGTTCTTTTGCATACTTGCTCTGATGAATGTATGTTCCTTCAGGACGTTGATCAATCTGAATTCCCAAAAAGAATCTGAGTTCTCCCATCAGACTCATTTCAAATTCAGCCTGCATTAACATAGAAAATTCCTTGCACAAGGAAGTATTATCATAACCAAATATAATATCATCAACGTAGATTTGAACAACCAGAATGTCATTTTTAAAGGTTTTAAAAAAGTGTGTTGTATCCACTTTTCCTCTGGTAAAGTCATTTTCCAAAAGAAAGTTACTTAGCCTTTCATACTAAGCTCTGGGAGCCTGTTTCAGACCATATAACGATTTTTTAAGTTTGAAAACAAAATCTGGGTTTTCTAAACTTTCAAAACCAGGAGGTTGGTGCACATACACTTCTTCAGCAATATACCCATTTAAAAATGCACTATTTACATCCATCTGATATAAAGTAATGTCATAATTCACAGCAAATGAAATTAAAATACGAATTGATTCTAACCTGGTAACTGGTGTAATGGTTTCTGTATAGTATATTCCTTCTTGCTGACTATAACCTTGTGCAACCAGTCGTGCTTTGTTTCTTACGACCTCACCATTCTCATCAAGCTTGTTTCTAAATTCCCACTTTGTTCCAATGACGTGGACATCTTTGGGTTTCTAAACAAGATCCCAGACGTCATTTCTGATGAATTGATTTAGCTCTTCTTGCATGGCCAGAATCCACTCACTCTCCCTAAGAGCTTCATCAACTGATGTTGGCTCTATCAAAGACACCAAACCCAGAAGAGTTTCTTCAGAAGGTTTGAATGATGAACGGGTTCTGACTGGATCAGCTTTGTTTCCCAGAATCAATTCTTCAGAATGAGAAGTCTTTAGTTTATTCTTCTTCTGATGAGATGGACTATTTTTAGTTTCTGGTAAGGTTTCATATGAATCTGGAGAGTCTGCATCTTTGTCTCCTTCTTTTAATTCTTCTTCTTTGGATTCTGATGAGGTAATCTTCAGATCTGCAAACTTTTTAACTAGGTTTAACTTTTCAAGGTCAAGCTTGCCATTGAATCTGACATGAATTGATTCCTCAACAATTCTTGTTTCTGTGTTATAGATTCTGTAGCCTTTAGAGCGTTCAGAGTTTCCTAATAGTAAATACTTTTGAGCTTTGGAGTCAAACTTGCCAAGATTCTCTTTAGTGTTCAACAAAAAACAAATACAGCCAAAAGGATGAAAATATGAAATGTTGGGTTTTCTATTCTTCCACAATTCATAAAGAGTCTTACCTAGAATAAGTCTTATTGAAATCCTGTTCTGAATATAACATATTGTATTTACTGCCTCTGCCCAGAAGTGCTTAGCCATGTCAGTTTCTTGGATCATGGTACGAGCCATTTCTTGCAAAGTCCTATTCTTCCTTTCCATTACTCCATCTTGTTGTGGAGTTCTGGGATAGGAAAAATCATGGGAAATGCATGGGAATCAAAGAGATTCTCAAAGTATTTATTCTCAAATTATCCACCATGATCACTTCTGACTCTGACTATATTGCAGCCCTTCTCTGTTTACACTTGAGAGCAAAAGGTAGAGAACACAGAATGTGACTCATCCTTGTGTTTCAAGAATTTTACCCATGTCCAACGACTATAATCATCAACTATAACTAATCCATACTTCTTTCCACTAATTGAAGCAGTTTTCACTGGTCCAAACAAATCAATATGTAGGAGTTCTAATGGTCTAGAGGTGGACACAACATTTTTTGGTTTAAAGGAAGTTTTAGAGAACTTTTCTTTCTCACATGCTTCACTAAGAGCATTTGAAGAATACCTCAGATTTGGCAAGCCTCTGACAAGTTCAAGCTTATTTAGCTGAGAAATCTTCCTCATGCTAATATGGCCTAAACGTCTATGCCATACCCATTGCTCCTCATTAATAGACATTAAGCATTTGACATTCTGTTCACGGAGATCAGAAAGTCTAATTTTATAAATGTTGTTTTTCCTCTTTTCGACAAACAGGATTTGAAATTCTGGTATCAGACGTGTGATGTTAAGGAGTGATGTCACAACAACATACTCTGAACAATGGACAGCAATAACAGTAAAATAACACCAAGAATTGTTGACCCAGTTCGGTTACAACCAACCTACTCTGGAGGCTACCAAGCCAGGGATGGAATTCACTACTTGTAGATATAATTTACAGACTCAACGACCCGTTGACAATCTCCTAAACTTATACTCTACTAATGACTTCCTACCTAAGAAACCACTTAGGTATGAGAACACCACTCAATCCCTTACAAACACTCAAAGAACCCACTTTGAGTAACCTTGATCTTACTTCACAGCTTCGATCAATCAACCACTCTCTATTGCTTCACAGCTTCTAGAGAGGACAGAAACTCAAACCCTAGAATAGTGTAAATACAAGCACTCTAAACAAACTCTAAACACTAAGCCTCTAGCTTCTGATCTTCTGAATGTTTTCTGTACCTTTTTCCTTTGGTCTTGTGCGCTTTATATAGCTCCTTGAATTGGTCTTGGACTTGCTACAATATCTCCCAGATTTGTTATTTAAAACTGAATATTAAAACAGATTTTCTCCTAAAATCTTTTTAAATCTTCAACCTTTTAAATCTCCTACAAATCTGCAGAGATCTCCTATGCAACAGCAAATATCTATCCCAAGATATTCGCATCCAATGAGACAGCTTGCTCTCCACAATTCCAGCTAATACGCAAACCTAACAACATCACAGCCTGCTGTTGTTAATTCTGTAGATCTGATGTTACAACATCACCTGTGTGACATCAGACATCCAACTTCAGCAATTAATTACTTAACACAGCCCAGTGTTACGACTTCAATGTTACAACATCAGCACCTTGACATCAACATTGAATATACTTTGTTTTACCAAAATTCCAGCCAATCCAGGAACTAACAATCTCCCCCTTTGGCTAATTTTGGCTAAAACAATCTCTGCACCTTCAGAGACTTCAGCAGCGGAATAATATTCAAAACTTTGAAACTCCATCAGCAGCAGTTTGACACTTTACATAGTCTTCATCACTTGATCTGCTGCAGCACCATCTTCATTATTGAGAACAGCCAATGGGTGCTCCCCCTCTAAAACATGAACCAGCATCACAGCTGTTCAGTAGCTCACAATGTGCAGCACTTTTCTCCCCCTTGATGTCCGTTTGGCTGCACTCTTCAAATGACATGATATCTTCACTAGTTCAGTCAAAACTCCCCCTTTATAACTGCATTACCACTTTTCAACTAAACACCTTTTAGCAGCATCAATTTATCTCCCCCTTAATATCTGCATCACATTAGCAGCATATGGCAATAATACTCTTGACTATCTTGGCTATCTTCTCCCCCTTTTTAGCCACAATTAGGCAAACTTCAGTTAGAAGTCCTATAAACTATAGTCAGTATACCCTAGCTCTCATTGTTAGCCTCTCAGTTAGCAACCAGGTAAAACAAATCATAAAAGGAAACTAAAAACATAAACAGTGCATAAACCAGCACAATATTCAAATTACATAACCAAGCACATTAAGTGCTAAAACAAAGACAGAATATAAAGCTAACCCTACTAAAATAGAAGGTAAACTTTAAAAGCTTGAATCTTCTGAGCTGAGATCATCATTATCGTCTTCATCAACAGCATCCTTCCTTGTGTTGACAGCTTCACCTTCCTTTGTTGCCAATCTCAGAGACATGACAAGTCTTTCAAATTTTTGTTTCCTTTCAGTACTAACTCTTATGGCTTCATCTAACTCCTTGCAAGCCTCCTCTAGTTCTGTAATCAACCCAGTCTTGGATGGTGACTGTTGTGATGTTGAAGCAAATGTCTTGACACTGTTAGGAACATGTTTCAACTTGTAATAGAGTGACAAGGCAGGCTTCCTTTTGCAAACAACATCTGAATGCTGTAGAATTCCAGGATGTTGAGACAAGATAATCCCACAAATGAGAGAGGGAAAGGCAATGTGCATCTTCACAGCATTTGTAGCAGCATGCTTAATAGTATGATCATAGATGTAGGAGCCATAGTCAATTCTTTGCTTTGTCCCAACTGCATAAATTATCTTCCCCAATTCAACAGAAATTGTGGTCTTGTGACTAGTAGGAACCCAGTTGGCAATTCCTATTCTGTGCAGAAAAGCATATTTGACACTCAACAACCTGGCTAACAGTTTTCCTTCTACGGGCCAAACATCTACCTGACCAGCAGTGATTTCTTTGCATATAACATTGTTGGAGGCTTCTAATTCCCCATAATCTTCCTCATTTCTTCCTAAGTAGGCATTGATCATCTCAGGAGAGAACCAGACACACTTACCCCTGATGGTAACTCTTCTGAAGGTTCGGCTCTTGCTGTCATTTATCGATTCAGGTATATTAACTATGAATTCCCTGACCAGTCTATCATAGCAGTCAGCCAACCCTGACACAATCCTTATGAGACCAACAAGCTTAATTAGGTCTATAATTTCAGTAGATTCTAAGTCTTTTGCTACTACCTCTCTTTCCAGAGCTACCTTTCTTAGGCTCACACACTTCCACAAGGATGCACTTCTGGCACTGTGAGATGAGATGTTATCAGGCACTTGATTTGTAGCAGGGTTGATGTCTTGAGCATCACACTCAGAATCTCACTCTTCCCTGATTCTCCTCTTCTTGCCAGACCTGGCACCTTTGCTCCACGACTTGGGAGAGTCTGTAACTGAAGTCCTTTTCTTATCCTTCCTTTTTCCAATTCTATCATCATCAGATGAGTCCTCAATCTCTATAACCTCAACCTGTTCCTTTCCTTTACCCTTGTGGCTTTCATTCCTAGGGGACGATGTTTTGACATCAAGACTGACATCAGTGTCATCAGGATCTTCACCTTCAGCTTCTTGACTAAGGACCTGTCTTTGAAAATTATTGTCCTCACCTTGAGAGTCGACTTGTTCAGCAGGCATTTGCCTTAGAGGGACAGAAATCCCTTTCACCCGTATCCCCTTCTCAAGGATTTTGGTGGCAAGCTATTCCAAATGCATGTCTACATTAAACTTCTCCTCAACAGCTTGAGAGGATGATGACCTAGCTTCAGGTTTGTTTACCGTGGTTGAGGGTTTAGGGTTACCTGACTCGGGAAAAGCAATAGAAATAAGTTCTTCGGAAGAAACCCTAGTTCGTACCTGCTCAGAGTTCTTGGAAGGGACAGACATCGTTCCTTTGTGACAGACTAGGTTTGGAGAAGAACTTTCTATTCTGTTGAGATTTAGGGAGATGAAGCGTTGCGATGAGAATGCTTTGGTAAGTCTTGATGTAGTATCAATATAGTAAGGCGCCTGATTTTGAATACTCTTTAAAGACCAATTACTAATTTTCTCCCTCCATACAGACTTTCCTTTTAAACAATTCACATCAGGACTCATTAACTCTGAGTGACCTTTCAGCATCCTGATGTCATAGTCTGATGTTATAACATCAACTAGAACATCACTAGTTGAATCTCCTTCAAGAGTGGTCCACTGATAGCAGTGGTCTTTGGTTCTGGCACCCTTCATAACAATCTGATTGATCTCATTAGAAACCACACACTCATGCTTAGTGTAGTTTACCTTGTAACCTTCATCACACAACTGGCTTATGCTGATCAAACTTGCACTTAAGCCACTGACAAACAGAACATTGTCAAGTTCAGGTCTACCATCACCTTACACTTTCTCAACTCCTGCAACAACACCTTTTTCTCCATTGCCAAATATAACTTCATGAGAGGGGCAAGGAATAAGTTCAGCAAACATGGATCTACATCCAGACATGTGTTTGGAACACCCACTGTCAAAATACCATGTTCCTTCTTTAAACTCTCTATCACCCATGTGAGCCAATAAGCACTTCACCTTCTCCTTAGGTACCCATTGTTTAACAACTTTGGGCCTGTGCTCTCTCCATCTGTTTTGAGGTTGAGGGTATCCATGCAGCTTGTAGCAAGAGTACTACATATGTCCAAACCTTCCACAGTAATAGCATCTCACCCTTTCATCTCTGAATCTTCTGCCATGATGAGATTGCTTATGCTGCCATCCATAATGTGGTCTCTTCCTACCATAACTGCCCTGCCATCTATTATGCTGGTATCTTCTTCCATAGGACGGCTGAGAATGTTGTTTCCTTGATTGTCTCCCATGATGGTGTGGCTTTCTTCTTCCATAGATATAAGGAATAGCATTGGTGTATCCATATCCATAACCATACCAGTTGTCCTGATGTTGAGACACCTGATGAGACATGTGTTGTTTAAACTGAGCGGCTTGCATGCTCTCGTGGTATTGTGGGGGCATGTACTGACTAGCTCCCTGTGGCTGCTTTCTCTTCTGATAGGGACCAGTCTTCTTCTCAATCTTCTTAGGTTGTGAAACATCAGCTTTCTTAGGGGTAGGATCCTGCTTCTTTGGTTGAGGTTGAGATGAAAGTTGTGACACTTCCTTCTTTGATCCTGAAGTGTTTCCTTCTGAAGTTCCCTTGTCCTCAGCTACATAACCTATCCCAGCTTTGTCTCCAGCAGCTTTTTCTGACTGAAGGATCTTGTCAAGTGTGTCTGTACCACAGCTCAGCATCCTAACAGACTTGGTCATTTGATCAAGGTGAGCTCTAACTAGCACCACTTCATTTTCCAGATCTGTCTTTTCATTCTCTAGCTGAGCAATTTGTTGCTTGTGGCACTTATTTTCTTGAGAAATCTCAACACTTTTTAAACACAGCTCTTGATAGGTAGATGCTAACTCCTCATAAGTTACTTCTCCATCACTAGAATCATCATCAGAAAGCACAGCTCCTGTTAAAGCTCTCACATGCTTTGCTGACTCGCCTTCACTTTCATTATCAGAGTCAGACCAGGAAACTGTCATGCCCTTCTTCTGCTTTTTCAAGAAGGTGGGACATTCTTTCTTGACATGTCCATACCCTTCACACTCAAAGCACTGAACTCCTTTATCTTGGGTAGTTTTCTCTTCATCTTTCTTGCTGGTGTCAGAAGTCATGTTCTTGACATTAGGCCTGGAGTTGTTATTCATTCTCTTGAATACTTTGGTGAACTGTCTTCCCAACATCACTATGGCCTGAGATAGATCCTCCTGTGATTCAGAGCTCTTTCCTTTTTCTTCTGCATCATTTGACACCAAGGCTATACTCTTTGGCTTCTTTTCTGGTTCTTCCTCATTCAACCCGAGCTCAAAAGTTTGAAGAGATCCAATGAGCTCATCTACTCTCATCTTGCTGATGTCTTGTGATTCTTCAATGGCAGTAACCTTCATCTTATACTTCTTAGGTAGGGACCTAAGGATCTTCCTCACAAGCTTTTCATCTGACATCTTCTCTGCAAGAGCACTAGATGCATTGGCCAGCTCAAGAACACTCATGTGGAAATCATGAATAGTCTCATCATCCTTCATCTTCAGGCTTTCAAATTTTGATGTTAAAATCTGAAGTCTCGACATCTTAACTCTAGATGTTCCTTCATGTGTAGCCTGCAAGATATCCCACGCTTCCTTAGCAACTTCACAGGTATTAATTAACCTGAAGATATTCTTATCCACTCCATTGAAGATGGCATTTAGAGCTTTGGAATTTCCAAGTGCAAGCTCGTCTTCCTCCTTGGTCCACTCTTCTTCAGGCTTTGGCTTAGAGGTGCCTTGTTTATCTTTACCAGCATCATCCTTCTCACATACAACAGGTGTTTTCCACTCTTTAATAACAGCTTTCCAAGCCCTACTGTCCAAGGATTTTAAGAAGGTGGTCATCCTTGGCTTCCAATAATCATAATTGGATCCATCCAAAATAGGGGGTCTGTTGACGAATCCTCCAACTTCTTTGTCCATCTTTACACCAGAAAGTAACTTCCCTAGATCTCACCCAGAGACAGACAGGATGCCTGCTCTGATACCAATTGAAATTCTGGTATCAGACGTGTGATGTTAAGGTGTGATGTCACAACAACACACTCTGCACAATGGATAGCAATAACAGTAAAATAACACCAAGAATTATTGACCCAGTTCGGTTACAACCAACCTACTCTGGGGGCTACCAAGCCAGGGATGGAATTCACTACTTGTATATATAATTTACAGACTCAACGACCCGTTGACAATCTCCTAAACTTATACTCTACTAATGACTTCCTACCTAAGAAACCACTTAGGTATGAGAACACCACTCAATCCCTTACAAACACTCAAAGAACCCACTTTGAGTAACCTTGATCTTACTTCACAGCTTCGATCAATCAACCACTCTCTATTGCTTCACAGCTTCTAGAGAGGACAGAAACTCAACACCTATTCAAACCCTAGAATAGTGTAAATACAAGCACTCTAAACAAACTCTAGACACTAAGCCTCCAGCTTCTGATCTTCTGAATGTTTTTTGTACCTTTT
Source organism: Lathyrus tuberosus (assembly GCA_022829125.1). Lineage (NCBI taxonomy): Eukaryota > Viridiplantae > Streptophyta > Magnoliopsida > Fabales > Fabaceae > Lathyrus > Lathyrus tuberosus. Next base: position 3,877,390 of record JALAZF010000124.1, on the reverse strand, counting down.
TCCTTTGGTCTTGTACGCTTTATATAGCTCCTTGAATTGGTCTTGGACTTGCTACAATATCTCCCAGATTTGTTATTTAAAACTGAATATTAAAACAGATTTTCTCCTAAAATCTTTTTAAATCTTCAACCTTTTAAATCTCCCACAAATATGCAGCAGATCTCCTATGCAGCAGCAAATATCTATCCCAAGATATTCGCATCCAATGAGACAGCTTGCTCTCCACAATTCCAGCTAATACGCAACCCTAACAACATCACAGCCTGTTGTTGTTAATTCTGCAGATCTGATGTTACAACATCATCTGTGTGACATCAAACATCCAACTTCAGCAATTAATTACTTAACACAGCCCAGTGTTACGACTTCAATGTTACAACATCAGCACCTTGACATCAACATTGAATATACTTTGTTTTACCAAAATTCCAGCCAATCCAGGAACTAACAGGATTGAGCCATATTTCTGACTTACAGCCTTACAAAACTTTTGATTAAAGATGATATCATAACCATTGTCACTAAGTTGACTAATTAACAACAAGTTATGCATTAAACCATCGACCAGAAGAACATCAGTAATAGAAGGAAGGTTACCATTACCAACAGTTCCAGAGCCAGTGATTTTTCCTTTCTGGTTTCCTCCGAAACCAACGAAGCCTCCAGGCTTAAGTTCCATACTTTGGAACATATGCCTTATTCTCGTCATTTGTCGCGAGCAACCACTGTCCAGGTACCATGATTGGTGTTTCAACTGAGCTGCTAAGGATATCTGTAACATAGATTATCTTGTCCTTAGGTACCCACTTTATGGGTCCTCTTTTGTTAGTTTTCCCAGAGTGTTTAACAACTTTAGGCTTATGTGTAACAGGATAATCAAGTGAAATTTGTGCATGATATTTGATTTTAGAAATGGATTTCTGTGTCGGTGGGGGACAAGCTCAGTGCCAGAAGGCATAAAATGGTCATAGAGAGGTTTTGGTTTAACAGGCTGACTTTCGTCAATATCAAATGTTTCTGTACACCCCAAACCTTTCTTACCATTTCTGCTAACTCCATAGATTATTGAAGCTATTCTGCTTCTATCTATGCTTTTAGCTAGATAATATTGGAATGCTTTATCATACTTGTTGATACAGCTTGTGTCAGAGACATTGGAGATTAATTCTTTTTCTAATTTAGAAATTTTGCTTTTCAAAGCACCATTACTATTTTTTAAGGAAAAAATGTTTTCATTTAGAGAAGAATTACTCTGCTCAAGCTTATCTTTTGCCTCAGAAGCAATTACATGTGATCTTTTAAGATCCTTGTATTTACTCTGAAGAGTTTGATACTTTTCCAGCATTTCTAAAAGACATGACTCTAATTCACAACGAGACAGTTTAGATAATACCTCTGAGTCTGATTCTGGTTCTGATGATATTTTGTCTTCTGGTTCTCCAAAAACTTCAGCGTTAATTGTTGCTACTAGCGCAACGTTAGCTTGTTCTTCATCAGAATCAGATTTGTCCCAAGTTGCCATTAGTCCCTTCTTCGCTTTGGAGAAGTTCTTCTTAGGCTTCTTGTCTTTCTTAAGCTTTAGACACTCGTTCTTGTAATGACCTGGCTCATTACACTCATAGCAGATGACTTCTTTTCCAGAGTTCTGGTTCTTTTGTCCAGATGATGACTCAGAACGGCCTTTGTTTCTTCTTGATCCTCTGAAGGTTCCTTGCCTATGCTTCCAGAGTTTGTTGATCCTTCTGGAGATGAGTGTCAGCTCATCTTTTGATTCTTCATCAGAATCTTCTGATTCTTCCTCAGCTTGATAAGCCTTTGCCTTTTCAGGTTTAGACTTAAGAGCAATAGATTTACTTTTCTTTTGAGGCTCATCTTCTTCCAACTCTATCTCATGACTTCTTAAAGAACTAACAAGTTCTTCAAGACTTATGCTGTTAAGATCCTTGGATAGCTTTAGAGCTGTTACCATAGGTATTTCTTAGGAAGACTTCTGATGATCTTTTTAACATGATCAGCAGTTGAGTAACCTTTGTCCAGAACTTTAAGTCTTGCGACTAGCATTTGAAACCTTGAAAACATAGTCTAAACTATTTCATTATCCTCCATTCTGAATGCCTCATATTCTGGATTTGGGCTAGCGCCTTTGTCTCCTTAACTTGAGCATTTCCTTCATGAGTCATTCTGAGAGAATCAAAAATGGAATTGGCAGTTTCTCTATTTGTTATCTTTTCAAACTCAGTATAAGAGATATCATTTAGCAATATAGTTCTTGCCTTGTGATGATTCTTGTAATCTTTGTTTTGTTGGTTGGTCATAGCACTTATAGACACTTTAACACCTGTAGCATCAACTGGGTAAGTGTAGCCATCGATTACAAGATCCCAATGATCTACATCATAACCAAGAAAGAAACTTTCAATTCTATCTTTCCAGTAGTCAAACATTTCACCATCAACGACTGGTGGTTTAACAGTATACTGATCTTTCTCTTGTACAATAGGATTAGCATTAGTTGCAGCCATGATATCTCACACAAATACTGGATCGGTATTAAACATGGTGAAGTGTTGATAAATCTTTTTATCACAATCAGAACCAGGCTCTGATACTAATTGAAAGTGTGAGAAAACACAAGAAAGGGGGGTTTGAATTGGGTTTTCAAAATGAAAGCTTTTTGTGAAACTCAAACAAAGATAACAAATAAACTAGCAATAGAGAAAGACACATGATATATCCTGGGTCACTTGGAAATTATCAAGTTAATCCAGTCCACCCGCCAAGGTGATTTCGCCTTATACACAAGGACTTAATCCACTATAACCAAACTGATTACACTGCACTAGCACTTGCTGGTGACTAACATACACAGACTAACCGTCTCTTCTTAAGGATTCTAACCCAACTGGTCCCTTAAGGAATACAAATAACTATTTGATCAAATATGATGTTTACAATGAAATGCTTCTACACAAGCTGATATAAACACAATTTCTAGCTCAAACTAACTTAGAGAAAATCTATACAGTATGAATAATATTTCTTCTTTGTATTGTAGTGCTTTACTGTTTACTCATGGATTTCTCTTATTTGTATTTCTGTGTTTATTTCTCGTATGAATCAGTGTCTCAGTATATGTGTTAATTTCTTCTTTTTCTTCTTCGAGTGATCAAGTCCTTATATAGCCAGAAAAAGATCTGTTGAAAGTTAGATCAAGAATATCAGTAAAATTGCTGGTGACTTGAAATAATTTCATTATGCTGGGATGAAAATCATACACTGAAGTTGTCCTTTGTACCACTAAATCATGGTAGTGGAATGGTAGTGGAAAAAAACGTGTTTGATCTATACTATGTACTATTTTCCCCTCGCAAACGTTTCATCTTCTTCTTTTTATCAGAGGCTTCCGAATAGATATGGTTGAAGCATAATCAGAAGAATTAATCACTGGGTCTTCAGAGTCTTAAGTCTTTAGAGTATTTAGAACTTGTTTAACAGAACCTTGTCTTCAGAGTCTTCAGCACTCCTTCTTCAGAACCCTTGGTTATTAGAAACTTAAGTCTTCAGAGTCTTCAAAATGTTGTTCAGCAGAACCTTATCTTCAGAGTCTTCAGAACTTGGTCTTCAGAAACTTAAGTCTTCAGAGTCTTTAGAACGTTGTTCATCAGAATTATATTCAGAGCCAGAATCCAAGAGAACATTGTAGCAGCAACATATTGTTTTCTTAGAATCTTTCTGAAGCTGATCAGAAGTAAACTTGCTTCTTTGACGCAGAAGTGACTTTTGATCAATTGAGAGTGATGTTCTATATGATCTCTATCAGAGTCAGAGCTATCTTTATCATAGTCAGAACCTGTTTTTCAATACTTTAGAAAATAAACGTTAGAGTACCAAAATTATTCTCACACAAATACAACTTTGTTATTATCTAAACTTAGAGATATCTTGCAAAACCAAATCTTGTTCTAACAGATTGATCATTTTTATTTGGTCAAGTAGTTTTTATCAAAATGCACAAAAATTGCCTTGATCCTTTTCTTCCTTTTTCACAAATTAACACACATGCATGATTTCAACATAATCAGAACGAGTCAAACAAGAATGTCGATATCCTGCATATATTCTACAATGAAAGCTTCCTCACAATGGCAATGTTCTAAATGATTAAAAAATGAACAAGTATTTCAAAAGAAGTAATGACTAAAAATTACACTCATCACAAGTTTCATTTCCATGCTTAGTTTAGAAAGCGATAAAAATGTACCTTGCGCGGTACCTTTACTCGATCTTATCATTACCACACAATTGCTTATTGATTCATCACTCTTGACATTAGTTCACAAGTTCCTTCAAGTTTTCAACTTAGGAACAAACAAAATAAAAAAATTTCTACTAAAACTAGCAATTGTACAAAAAAACTACTCAAAATATCAACATAATATTATAATGCCAAAATTTGCGACAACCAAAACAATGGTGCCGCATATGTGTTCCTCATCCTATCAAGGATGGTACAAAATACTCCATAAGTACAATAAAAACATAATAATAATATCCATAAGGTTCAAACATAAACATAAACATAAAAACAACAAAAGATAAAATAACCCATGATAACCTCTCGGAGTTGGCCTCAGAGCCAACCTCCCAAGTACTCTCTCCACTATCATCATCATCGTCCACTGTTGCAGTCATATCCTCATCAGCGCTTCATCCTCATCCTCTTCAAAATCTTCGGCCTACCTGCCGCGTTCAGCTCAAAACCGCGCCCCGGGTGTGCCAAAGCTAAACAGACATTCTCCAAGTTCCAAGTCTTCCTAGCTACCCTCTTATAATAAGAGCACTGCTCACCCTCTGCTAAAACCAATAGATTACCTAAGTACTCATTAATAGCATCCCTCGAGAATGACACATGCCTCCCTATGACATAAGTCGTGAAATTATACAATTGCCCCTCCGTTGGAATGTCATTTGCGTAAAACTCACTCATAATCTCGTAATTCAACAAAGTCGGAGGGGTTAAGAGGGTCTTCCATCCATGTGACTCGATGATGTTCTGACATCCACGAAATTCCCCTTGCGGGTTGATCCGAAAAATGCATTCCGTCCAAATACTCCTCTACATCATTCTTTTCAACTTCAACCTCTTCATCATTTTTTGTAACGTCCTCCTCTACAATCTCATTCTCCTTTTCTACTACCACCGCTTTTTCAACTTCTCCGCCAATTTTTCTTCCACTTCTTGTAAAAATGGCCTTGCAATGTTCCTTTGGATTTATTTGAGTGTTAGTGGAAAAGGATGGCCCCGATTGTTTCTCAGCTAATTGCTTCGCAAGTTGCCCAACTTGAGATTCATGATTCTTGATTGAAGCTTCAGTGCTCTTTTGGGTGGTCATTGACAATTGCATGAATTGAGTGAAAGTATCTTCCATCTTTGAACTTCCACCTTGATCTTGTGTTGGTTGATAAGGATTTTGACGGTAGCCTTGTTGCTAACCATGATTACTCCCTCTTGGTTGGTAACCTTGGTTGTTTTGGTAAGGTTGTTGAGTGTTATGATAAGGTGGTCTTCCTTGATAGCCTTGATTTGGATTTCCTGCATAATTCCTTCTTCCACAACAGGAGGACAATACCCGGTAGGGTGATCTCCTCTGCATAATTCACAAACAGCTACCTGAACACTCTTGTTTGGAAATTCTTGCATCTCTTTTAGTTGTTGTGGAAGCTTTGACATTTATTGAGTCAACAACTCCACTTCTTGGGATAGCAATTTGTTTTGAGGAAGAATCGAATCATTTGTTCCCAACTCGGCCATTCTCGGCTTCCTTTGCGTTGTACCACGATTATGATTCCTTGAGTGCCATCTTATCAATGATAGAAATTACTTCTTCGGCGCTTTTGGTCATTAACGAACCACCCGAAGTAACATCCAACAAGGTCTTGTAAACCGGTTGGAGACCATTTCTGAAGATGTGCACTTGCGTAAATTAATCAAAACCGTGACCCATGCATTTTCGTAGCATGGATTTGAATCTCTCCCAAGCTTCATTGAGAGATTCATTTCCGCCTTGAGAAAATACCGCAATTGTCGTTTTTGCCTCCATGAACCGATTATGTGGGAAAAATATTTCAAGGAACTTTTCTTCTAACACATTCCAATCTGTCATAATCATAGTCGATTGATCAAGATACCATTCCTTTGCCTTCTCGATTAAGGAATAAGGAAAAAGTCTCTTGAACAATGAATCCTCTTCAGCTTCAGGAGCTCCCGTTGCACCCGCGATTTTGTAAAATTTTGTGAGATGAGTGAAGGGATCCTCATGATCCATACCGGTGAAAGGATTTTGGTATAGAAGCGCAAGAATTTTGGTCTTCATCTCAGAGTGCCTCCCATTATGGGCATTGCGTACAAACTAAGCTGTGTGCCTCAGACTGTTAGTACATGGCACTGAAGCAGGTGGTGGTGGTGGAGGTGGTGCTTCCATGATTGGCGTGACAATAGGCGCGGATGTAGAAGATTCTCCAAGCTCTTGTCTTTCTCTAGCAAGTTGCCGACTCTGCCTTGTTCTGCTATTGAGTCTACAAGCAGTTCTTTCAATCTCAGGATCAAAAAGAAGTTCTTCTGCAGGTACACTCCCTCGCATAAATAGATTCTGTACACTAGCCAAACAAATTAAAAATCACAAGAGAATTACAGAGGTAAGAGATTTACAATACAAATATCTTAAAATCACTAAACTATTGTAATGCTTGCAATATCCTACTTAACAATCCCCGGCAACAGCGCCATTTTGTTAAAAGTATTTCCGATGGGGGTTTTATCGTATCCACAGGGATTGTACGCAAGATATATAGATGTTCATTGTTCAATAGTTTATCATTTTAAGTAAAGAGTTTTCAAATGATTTCTTGTTTTGTAACATAAGTTTGTTGCAAAGAAGTCAATTAGGGCAAAGATGTTTTAGTTTTGAGAAAAGCATGTCAATATTAGATTTTGTTAATCCTTTTCATACGTATCCAATTAATCATGGATATGAACTTAGTTTCGATCAATACAATTGCGTATCCTCGCGAATTTGTTTATGTCTAATGCGATTTCGTGGGTATTATTGTTTAAATCGTTAGATGATGTCTCACGCCAACAATCAAAATAATAAACATTAAGACCAATACAAAGCAAATATTAAATCCCAAATCTATGTCTAGAGTTTGGTTTTTAATAGATGAAGACATTAGATCAAGATTTGGAAAATCTATGTCTCGAGTGATTCAAACCATAAATACAACATTAAAAGCAAACAACTTCATCATATATTGATCATCAACTTTGTTCATATACAAAAGATTAAAAAAAATACATACAAGCAAGATTAACTACCTCTAATCTTGACACAAAAGTGTTTAGCTACCCATCACCATGGTAGCTTGATCAACAAGTAAGAAAAGAAGCTTTCATAGCATCAAAGTCGAAGAGTCGAGGATTGATGCTCCAAAGGTTTGATTCTCACTTCTCTTTGAAATCCTAAGGTTTTTGACCTAGAAAACCTTTTTTTCCACTCTTAAAAATGCTGAAAAGTATAAAGTATAAGTTATGAGAAAATATCTCCAAGAGAAGATATTTATAGCAAGTACAGTAAGTGGCACTGCGCTAAGCGCCATCAGGAGCGCGCTAAGCGCGGTCAGTAAAAATACTTACAATTGCCCAGAAAGGGTGCTAAGCGTGATTACATCCCGCTTAGCACGGTTGGTGACTTTAGCTATCGGTGTCACAACTGCGAAAATCAACCGACAGAAAAAACAGAAGAGTCGCCACCGAATATTATTCATCCCGACGCAGGTAAAGGAAACTATCGAAGAAAACCTGAAGAAGGGAAAGACATGGTCGTCACAACCATAGTCTGGGTTCGGGAGTCAGTTACGCGAGAGGAAGGTATTATCACCCCGCCGCGTCCATCGTACTCGATGGGATCCACGCTTGTTGTTCTGATTAAAGGGTGTAGATATCTGAAGTTCCACTGCTAACTGGAAAGGAATAGAAAAAAAACAAGAAAAAAAGAGAGGCGAAAAGCGCGAAAGGTGACTTGATAGGACTTCGCCATCCTAGGCCTACGTATTCCCTCGGGAATGGGAAAGTCAGAGTCAACGTAGTTCGGAGGACTACGGGTGAATGGGAGGAAGGTTGCTCACCAAAACATCGTCATCTTGTGCCTACGTATCCTCAATCGGACGAGAGGGGAAATTAGAGCAGTCGTAGTTTGACCTACGGGTGGTCGTTGGTTTGGTGTTATTTAGGTGGACAATTTTAACGTTCGCATTTTAGCATTTTAGGTTTTGCTGCTCGTTGTGTGGAGACTTACGCGTTTACCTGCTTGCGGTAGAACGGAAATAATGTTTCCTTACGATTAGAAGGAGTGAGATGAGAAAAGAATCCCGAAAGAAGACGATTGATTTGTTTATGTCTTTTAGAAGAAGCGTTTTGATTTATTTTGTTTGCGATATGTATCGTGCTAAAGACTTTAACATAGGAGCGAATACTTTGCAAGTTCGCCCACAACGAAACGTTTGCAAAGCACCTTAGAAGAGTAAAGGAGACCTTCACTAATCATTTCCCATGTGCTTAAGGCTCGTGGCGCACTCCACATACAATATTTGTTAAGTGTTTTTGCTTTTCTTTTAGAGAGAGAAAAGAGACTCAAATGGTTAAAAGAAAAATCTAGGGGGATCTCCATCCTAGAAGTTGTCATGCAATGATTGATCTTATAGTTGAGGTTAGGAAAGGGGATCTCTACCTATGTTAGCATGCTTGGATTGATAACCTAATGTTTATCCTACTTTGAACCTAATCCAAAATTAGATTCAAGCTAGGAGCCCTAAGGGAACATGTGATCATACACAAGTAAACATTAGATTATTCAATCACAATTCAAAGAAGTAAATAAGAAGGGAGATGAAAGAGGAGTCACATAAGAGTTGATGTCAATGTAAAGTGATGCAAGTGTTCATCAGATTCAAACCAAACTCAATTATTGGATAGTTGAAAAAGTTATGCAAAACAATGCACTCATGCTCATGCAAATGTCCTAAGACTACCCTAGAAGGAATGTAAATCAATTAACAAAAAGAAATAAGTCCTAAAGGGGTGAGATCCAAAGTGGGGCAGTATTTATGTCCTACTATATCTCATTCGAGTTATTGTCCTAAGAAATGTAAAAGAAATCAAGTTATGTCTCATGTTAGCACACAAACCATAATCAATCAAAAAGTCATGTAAAACACACCTTAAAGGGATACACAAATGAAGTTAAGGTATACATCCAAGTTAGGTCAGTAGAACACATGGTACAATCATATAGAAATTATGTTTGAGATGTCAAGAAATGATTATGAAATCCACACCAAGTCATGTTCAAAAGATTAGGCAATTCTACACAAGCATGTCACTCTTATGATGCATCATTCACTTATGGCACAACATTGAACAAGCAAGCATGAAATTGACATTTGAATGACCTAATTCAGAAGCTAACTCATGTATTCAATGCTTAAAAGTAACCTCAAGTTGTCACAAAAATATCAAGGCAACATATTCTCAAAGATTAGTGCAAGTAGGAACCAAGGTCAACCCAAATCATCCTCTAAAGGCATATGAATTGTCAATCATGTAAAAGAATGAAAAGGTCATGTCAAGAAAATGTATAAGCATACAAGTCAGTAGCAAATGACCTATAATATCTCACATTTAAGTCCCACAAGCATTGAGTAAAGATGGCATACAATTGGCTTAAAGGAAGTGGTCAAAGTGGATGCACAATCATGTTCAAATTCATGCAAGTATGACACCAATTAGAGGCACACAAAATGACCTATAAAATGGTATGGAAAGGCTTTACCTCATTCTAGATCAATTGTAAATAAATGCTCAAAAGATCCCAAAATGGTTGCATAAATGCATCATTAAATCCAATCACTTAGGTAAACATTGAACAAACATCGGGTATGCATTTAGGGTTCAAAGTATACACATATATCATGATCAACAATCAATATAAAAGCATCAAAATGGAGTACAAAATATCATCATTAGTGTGCCTAAACATGTCGAGGAAATTGGCTTAAGAAAAGTCACACACAAGCATCAAGTTCAACCCTAATTCTAAACACACATCAAAACATTAGGCATGCAATGAACCACTCACGAAAAATAGTTAGAAGTCTTGAAAAATTATGATAATTTAAAAATGGTATGATGAGGTCAGAAGCTCAACACGCTCTAAAAATATACCCAAATCCTGTGCATAAGATGCTTAAACAATAGCAAGCATATGGCAAGGTACAAAGCAAGGACCATTCAAGACAAGTCACAAAAAAGGCACTCAAAATGAACCAACACATAATGGAAAAAATCCCAAGTGATCATCAATATGTCTATAATCATGTGACTAAAGGCATACAAAAATTGGGGTCAAAACTAGTTGGGAAAAATCAGTTTCAAGACTTAATATGCAAGACATGTCAAATGGTACACCTCTAGATCATAATTCTAAAAAAATTAACAAAATAATCCAAAATTGGAATTAAAAAATATATAATATTACTTAAAACCCTAAAGACATTTCATGATTTTTTTGGGAATTTTCTGATGAAGGTAAGTATTTTTTAAATGCCAAAATAGCATGAGTTTCAAAAGAACATAAAGATGAGAACTAGAGGCAATGGGGGTATGACCAAAGCAATTACCACGTTCAAAATGTTACTGGGCCAGGAAATGGGAGGTGGGAATAGAACGTGGTGAATTCCCTAACTCATTAATGCGTTGGCGCGCCATTAAATGTGAGATTAAACAATTACACACACTGGCAGGTTCATGTACACGCGGATTAAAATTTTATTACATGGCCCAATTATCACATGACACGCACATGCCTGTTGACCTGAGTTGAAAATACACAGACGCCGGAGCTAAGCTCTAGTCGTCTACTCCGGTGGATCTCCACCGTGATCAGGGATCAAAAATCCCAGAAATGAAAAAGGAGACCATAGCCTGACTCGCTTTTCCATGTTGAATTTGAATATACCATTAGAATCTTCGTTTGAGGCCTCTATCACACAAAATGAACTGAATAACTTAAACCCTAGAATCTCAAAAGTGCTACAGTTGGCCTAAACCTAACCAAAAACAGAGCCTCAATTAAGAGGACTTCAGATGCAGCTAACCCTCTTAATTCTAACCACCTACACTACCCTAAAATGATGCAAGAAAATTTCAAGAAAACTTGCCTGTTAGAACTGTGATTCACACGTGCTAGAAACCCTATAGCTTCTTGCACTATCTTGAGATCACCACTTGGAAGCAAAATAAATGCTTTGGATCTTTGAATCTTGACTGAAATTTCAATGTTGATGATGGAAGTTTTTGAAATCGAATATGGCAGTGTAGCTGTTTCAGATAAAGATAGATGCAAATAGAAGTTTGTATGAAGTGTGGAGATGACAACGGTGGAAGAATTTTCGCCAAAGCTCTAATATTGAGTGAGATTCGATTGATTGAACTTGAGGGTATGAAAATGGAGTTTTTGGATCTGTTTGTGCAAAAACGGATTTACTGATTAATGTTAAGGGTTGTTAGGGCTTATATATCCTTGGTTAATGCCTGGTTAATGGTTAATCATGGTTAGAAAGTTAGTTAGAGCAAGGTTAAGAAAAATGAAAAATGAGAGTGAGGGTTAGGCATGGGTTAGGAGTTCTTATGGGGTGTGTACATCATTGTTATGGTGTACTACAAGATGATAATGATGTGTTTTGATGTGAGCATGAGCTGGTGTAGTCACAATTTGTAGATTTTTCATTAAGTTTTGTTTTATTTTTTCATGGTTATATGAAGTAATGTAAGGTGGTGTATGTATGGTGTAAGGAAAGTTGCATGGTCAAATGTAGTAATATGAGGACATGATGCGTATGGTGTAGCGTGCGATTTTTGTCGGTGACGCGACCACCTTATCTCGGAACTTAGGTTTTCTCCTCAACGAAGAGGAGGGGGGTGCTACTTTCTGATTTCTTATTTATCCCATGAAGCTGGAAGGGAAAAGGAAGCTATCTAAAACTAACCTTGCAAGCGAATGTTTAACTGAACAAACGCTTAAAGAGATTGGGGGTCCGGGGTTAGGTTATACAATGGGGAGTTGTCAATTACCCATCCTATATGTGGTTATCCACAGGATGTTAGCTTTAGGTTTCGCTTTGTACTTGATGGTGTTTATCCGTTAATGGGTTGGGAAAGTTTCTTGGGAAAGTATGAGAGAGAGAGAGAGTGTGAGTTTTTGATGATTTTGGTGAGGTACTGGACCTCGGTTTTGATTGATATGAAGGTGTTGGACCTAGAGTGTTTGATTAGTATGCTCGTTAAAATTTCGCAATCTTATGCCTACGTATTCCCGTTTAAACGAAACAGGGAAATCAAAACAATCGTAGTTCCTCCTATTCTAAGGGAGGAAAAGATGTTTTGGTTTCTTGTTCAAAGCCCAAGATTGAAGCTAAATGGAGTATTTGTGTCTTGTTCAAAGCCCGAGATTGAAGCTAAAAGGTTTGACTGAGAGAGAATTGGTCATCTCTAAAGGGAGACATCTCGCCTGTTTATCACAACTGTTGGATGACTGATTATAAAGGAGGATTACTTTAACTGGGATATGTGAATCCAGCAATGCCATAATTTCCTTTATAGGGGATTTGTCCTGAAGGGGAAAAATTTAACTCAGTGTTGAGCAATGCCGTTTTTCCTTAGGAATTTCTCATGCTAAGAGAGGGATAGTGGCATGGATGTAAATAATCCAGAGGCTTGCCACTTACAGCAATTAGATGAAAGAAAAGGTTTACCAGGATAAAAGATAGACGACAGCTTGGATATTTGAATCAACAAGTGTGCCACTTATAGCAGTTATCTGGGATTTAGGGTTTGTTTTGGATGTCTGTTTTGACAAGTGATAAACGGAGAAATAACTTCCTACAGAGAGATCTTGATTTCTTCTGAGGGGATGTTGATTTTTGTGTGCCTTGATCAAAGCCCAAGGTTGAAGCTAAGAGGTTGATTGACTCCACTAGGGAAGTCCTTATACAAAGCCTAAGAGGAGGCTGGAAAAGGCTGACTCAACAAGAGAGTGTTTCTATATGTCTTGTACAAAGCCCAAGATTGAGACTAAAAGAGGCTGACTCTTTGGGGATATCGTTATACAAAGCCTAAGAGGAGGCTAAAAGTTTGACTTTTTTGGGAAAATGTTATGCCTGTCTTGTACAAAGCCCAAGATTGAGGTTAAAAAGTGATTTTGACTCCGGCGGGGAGGGTTTGTATGTGTCTTGTACAAAGCCCAAGATTGAGGCTGAAAAGATATTGACTCTGCTGAAGAGTATGACTTGTCTTGTACAAAGCCCAAGATTAAGGCTGAAAAGAAATTGACTCTGTGGGAAAGAAATCTTTATCTGTCTTATACAAAGCCTAAGATTGAGGCTAAAATGAGACTTTACTGACTCGGTTAAGGATATTTTAGGTATCTCGTACAAAGTCCAAGATAGAGGCAGAAATGAGTTTGACTTTACGGGAAAGTATTATCTGTCTTGTACAAAGCCCAAGATTGAGGCTGAAAAGAGGATTGACTCTACTTAGGGTATTATTTCTCATAGCCTAAAGGAATGCTGAGAGGAAATGACTCTGTTGGGGAAGATATTTGTCCCATGCTTAAGAGAAGGTTATGAAGATTTATGTCTTGTACAAAGCCCAAGATTGAGGCTAAAAGGGTTTGACTCAACAAGAGAATGCTTTTACCTGTCTTGTACAAAGCCCAGGATGGTGGCTGAACAAGCTGGAGAAATTATTAAACCTAAGACGAGACTAACTTCTGCTAGGGAAATCATTATATCAAGCCTAAGAAGAGGCTGGAAAAGATGGACTCAACAAGAGAGTGTTTTTATCTATCTCGTACAAAGCCCGAGATTGAGGCTAAAAGGGTTGACTCAACAAGAGAGTGTTGAAAGGTGATTGACTCAACAAGAGAGTCTGAAAGTTGATTGACTCAACAAGAGAGTCTGAAAAGGTTAGCTTCGCTGGGGAGAATCATTGTACAAAGCCCAAGAGGAGGTTGGCTATGCTGAGGAAAGATCATTATACAAAGCCTAAGAGGAGGCTATTTTCTGCCGGGGATTATTGAGATCTCGAGGCAGGTCCAAATGGGGGAATCAACTCTTGCTAAGGGTTATCGTAGAGTTGAGATATCAGAGACCTTGAGGTTCTGATTTGGGATAGTGTTATACTGAGGATAAACTGACCCTGGCTGAGGGTTTTTTAGGAGAGAGACTGGGTTTTAGAACCCATGGGTGCTAACTCTGTGGGAGATTGATCCAGAATGACCGGGGCTCCTTCTATGTTTGTAGGGAACTTGAGAATGTCTTTGAGACTCAAGAGGAGATTTAGACTGTCCAAGTCTACTGGTATGGAAGGGTTTATCTTTGTATGATGCCCAAGAGGAGACAAGTGTTTTTAAGGGATGAGTATCAACCGTAAATTGGTCTGAGATTTGACACTGGAAAGACTGCTCTAGCAAAGGATGACTAAGTTATGTCTTATACCTTTAAGAGGTCTTCAGGGTCCTTGTATTAAGCCCAAGAGAAGATAAGAGAACTTCTAAGAAACTGGGGGGTCCTTGTACAAAGCCCAAGAGGAGGCGGGGATGCTTTTAGGAAGCCTGTGGGTCCAAACTTAAGAAGAGTTCAAGAAAATTTTCATCGAGAATAATCTTTCCTTTAATGAACAGTTCTAGGGTTTGAAGAAATTCAAGAGAAGTTTCACCGGGAATTAATCCTCTATGGGGAAACTGAATTTCTTTGAAAAATTCTAATAGTGACAGTCTGAGAAAAGGTTCACCGAGAATACTGCCTTTCTCTTTGTTCCATATTGTTTAAGCCCAAGAGAAGGCAAGACTATATCTGGAAATCCTATGGGGATCTAGTTTTGACTGTATTTAAGAGTGACCAACTGGCTTTACCTAGTTCTAGACCTAGTTGCCGGGGATAAATCTAAATAACTATACTAGTACATATACAGTTGATATATGACAAGTATTTAAAAGGGTATGAAAGAAGGACTTACAGAGGAGCAGCTTTCCACAATACAGTTATATATATTAAAGCATGTAAATGAAAGCTGATAAAACTTACAGGCGAGCAAGCTTCCATGTTGTATTGTTAGTTGTTCAGAGAAATTAAAGAAAGTTTTGATAACAACTGTATATTTGAACCTAAATCAAAAGAGAAGTTGTTTTCGAAAGATTGTTGGGGATTATACTCAAAGAGAGGCCCAAGGTTTAACAGTGATCACACCGTTGTTTTAAAGATCGTACCAGGACTTATACAACGACTGAGGCCAAAAATTGATTTTGGCTAAAAAGGGATTGGGTCTTACACTCTATTAGAGGCCCAAAAGATGTTTTGAAAAAAGAAAGATGGGACTTACAACACGAGGGGAGGCCCAATGAAAGACAGTGATTGCACCGTCGTTTTGAGAATCGCAGAGGGACTTATACAATGACTGAGGCCCAAAATTAATTTTGTATTTACAAAGGATTTGGTCTTACACTCTATCAGAGTCCCAAAGTGTTTGAAAAAGGTTTGTTAGGGTGAAAATCAACAAAACCCTAATTTCATCATTTTTTAAAGTAATTATTCAAAGAAAATTAATTAAAATGATAAAAACACCAAATAAGTTTGAATAAACAACTTGTGATTTTTGGTTGAGGTTTGAAAAATGATGTTTTAATCACAAGATGAATTAAAACTCATTTGGTTTTGATTTCCAAGATGAAAATTCATTTTTTGAAATGTTTAAAACAATAAAAAATGAATTTAGTTGCAAAATATCAACTATATTAATAAATAATATAAATTTGATTTTTTTGTGGAATAAAATATTTTAACATTTTTGTGATTTTTTGCAAAAAGAACCAATAAAAAATAATTAAAATTAAGAGAGAAATTAATTTTTCAAATCATTTAAGAAAATAATATGAAAATATAAAAAATGGAAAAAAAAAGTGATAAAAAGGGTCTGCGACGAGGGGGATTCGAACCCCAGACCTCCAAGTCAAACACATGAGCGCGGAACCACAACCACTGGGGTGGTGATACATCCGTGTATCAAAACCACCCCATAAATATATAAGGGGTGCCTTGTTTTAGGCCTGGGCAAGGCAAGGCAATGCCAGCTTTTGGGTCATTTATGTGAAGCACCTAACTTTCTCATTTCTCCATGGATTGGGACAAAATTTATATGCATTTGGCCTAGAATTTCCCAAGGAATCCAATGGTGGTCATGGTTTTTTCAGATGAGGTCCCTATTTTAAAACCCGGTTGTGGTTTTGAAATAGGCCTATATTTGCATTTTCTATGCTACCTCATGGTACAGGCAAGAATTACATGATGAATTGGTTCAAACACATCATATACAACATGTATTAGATGTTTATGATCAATGGACTTCAAAGCAATGCATAATTTAGAAAGTTCAAGTGATGATGCACTTATCTCTTGGAGCTTTTTGGGCTATCTGTCAAGTTCCTTGGGCCAGAAGTAATTTGATGCTTTGGACACTCTCAATTAATCCCTTAGAAGCTTTTAGAATGGTTAGAACCAGCTGGAATCCTCAGGAACAAGTTTGAGCTCTTTCTTGCAAAATGGGCAAAAGTGACCAATATGGCAACTCTCTCAAATGCTGTTCCAGATAGGGGGAACCATTTGGGACAGTTCAAGGATGATATTTGGAGTGTGTTTGAGGTTTTATCTGGTTTTGAAAGTGACTGAATCAAGGCATGGCTTGAAAAATGCAAAAAAAATGTCCAATTTTGAGGTTTTGGTAGTGGATTTTGTGATTTTGGTGTTACAGGTCACATGTGAGAGTTTGAACAGCTTAGATACAACATATTAGAGGTGTTTAGATCATGAGTTATGATGGAATTGCTCTCTAACTCAAAAACTCAGAGGTATCTTGCAAAAGAAGGCATTTTGGCCTAGAGAAGGGGATTTTGAGGAAAGCAAGTGTTGTAGTGCTTTGGTGTACTCAAACTGAGAACAAATGAGCTCTATTTATAGTAGAGCAAGTTTGTTTTGCAAGCAATAGTGAATGGCAGCTGCAGCAGGCCTTTGGCCAATGTTATGCAAAAGGAATCTCAAGTCTCCTCTAACCATTGACTTGAGATTAGGGCACAGGCTTTGTAGCTTTGGTTCAGAGATAAGTCTTAACGGAATTAAGTTGGAATAGGCTCAGTTCATGCCACCTTGGTGTATCCATTGAATGCTTGGAAACAAAATTGGAGTCTTGGCATCTTTGTAGCCTTTTTAGGGATGACAAGCCTAATGTAGATTCTTGGACTTGTGAGGCTTGGAGATCAGATCATCCCCCTTGGATTTAATCCTCTGATGTGTCCAAATTGATGACAAGGCTTGGAGTTATTAGATTTGGACAAATCGAGCAAATGTGCACAATTCTGCCTTGTAAAACCAGTTCATGATGCCATGTTTCAAGGGTTGTATCTCCCTGCTCAAATTGAATTTGGAGATGATTTGGTACTTGTTAGAAATCCCTTATGATATACTTTAACTTTAATGTTCACCCCTAGACCTGGTTTGACTTGGATCAAGGTGAAAAATGTCCCTACATTTTGAAAAAAGTAAGGCAGATTCTGACTTAGTGAAAATTTCACTAAGTGTTGGAAAAATGTCATTTTCATGTTTTTAGCCATTTTGATAACTCCATAACTTAAAATCCATGAGGAATTGGAGTTTGATGTAGTTTAAGCTTTTGTAGAGTGTATCAAGACCTACAAATCCAGCTTTGGATCATCCAAAATGGTTGCTTGGATCTCAAGTTATGGTCCTTGGAAGTTGGTACCCTAGCCACTTTGTTCCATAACTTAGAAAAATTCTAAGTTTTTTATGGTTACCTCTTTTACAAGTTAACTCATTTTCTTTGGTTTTTCTTGATGAATGATGATTCAAATCACATATTAACATTGTTTTATGGTTAAGGAACCTTGGTTGACAAAAAATCCAAAAAGTCAAACTTTGGATTTTTGTACAGTTGACTTTTTATCGGATGAAATCCAAACTGTGCGATCCTTTGTGAAATCTAGTCCTTGACCTAAATCAAACCTAATGGATGGATTCCATAGGTGTTATAGGGTGTATTAAATCATGTCCCAAGGTTTGGGAGCATGTCCTGGTCAAAAGTCAAAGGCACGGTTGACTTTTATCCTCGAAACCCTAATTGTCGTCCTGATGAAATTGAAACTTGTGAATCAAGCTTCCTGGGTCAATCCATTGTTGCAAATGGGTCAATGTAGTATTTTGGAGGCCCTCAAATCATGTATTGAGGTCTTGGCTCATGCTTTGTCCCAAAAGTCAACTTAGGGGTGAATTAGGTCAAGGAACCCAAATTCCTGATTTTTGGTAAATGCATCCCCTGGGGTTAAATTGACTTGATGATTGGGTCCAAGAGGTCCCTTAGAGTATCTTGGGTTGTGCTTTGAAGCATTGGCTCATGCCCAGATGAAAATTTCCATCTAGAGGCCTCAGTCGACCAAAACCCTAATTTGGTGACACTGGCGATCTTGAGGCTTGATCCACTTGGAATGTTGCAACCTTGTGCTTGATTCTTAATGTGGGAGTCCTCTTGATCCCTTATGGGTATTTGAGAGGCTAGACAAGTTGAAGATTATGTCATTTCTTGATTGATCCTGTTGTCTAAGCGCTCTGAGAGGGCCCGAAACCCTAATCTTTGATTGTAGTGAATACTCAACCCTCTTCGAGGAGATTGATGAGGCATGAGGGTTCATCCATATTGTGATGATGATTTGCATAATGATGGGAAATCTTGGTGGTCAAAATTTTAAGTATGACATATGGCATGCTGCAGCAATAATGAGATAAGTTTTACTTGCAATTTGAATGGGATATCATGACATAAACACTTGGTGAACCCTTTTCATGGTGATGATTTTGAAAGATTATATCTTGATGAATATGAGGTCAGAATGAATGGTATTTGTATCAAATTAAAGAGGGGATTTGACACAACAATTTTGGTGTTGGAATCAAGTTGAATTAAGGCTTAGAACATAATGAAAAGTGGTGTTGAAAGTCATGTGATCCAAGCTGCCATGAGCTGAAAAATATCTAAGTCTTTTTGCTCAAATTGAACCACTTAATGATCATGACTTTGAATGAGCATATCTCAACGAATGTGAGATCAGATGGTATGGTTCTTGGCATCAAATTGAAGAGGAGACTTGATACAACAACTTTCATGTTAGATGTAATTGGATTTGAAGTCTAAAACATGATGAAAATTGGCCTTGAAGGTTGCATGATACAAGCTGCCATGACATGCTGAAAATTCTAAGTTTTTTCTTCACTTGAACAACTTGAATGTCCCAACTTCAAAGCATCATAACTTTTGATTCCAAACTCCAACTGAAGCATTCTTTATATGGTTTGAAAGGTGTAAGATTACTCTACAACTTTGATTTGAAAATGATTTCCAAATGAGGCTTGGAAGCCACTCAAAAATAAGTGTTAAAACATGAAAGCTTGAAATGTCCAACTTCCAACTATCATAACTTGCTCAAAAATGATCCAATGGAGATGAATTTTATATGGTTGGAAAGTTTGAAATGCATACTACAACTTTCATGTTAGAAAAAAATTGAAATGAAGCTTTGAACATGGAGAAAAATGGCCATGAAAGTGGCTGCATACCATGAAAACTTTCCAAAAATGGAAAGTTCTAAAACCCTAATTTGCCAAAAATGGAAACTTTCCACAATTCTTGATTTTTCATGATTCCTTTGATATTTCTTGATCAAATTTCACCCATTAGTCATATTTAACATGATGAACACAAGATTGACCTCAAAAAGTCATGAGTTGACTTTTTCACTACTTAGTTGACTTTATTCCTAATCTGGTTGATTCTCAATCATCTGGCCAATTGAAACCCTTCTGAATGAAATTGATGGTCAATACTCCACTCATAGATACTTGAGAACATATAGAATACCATGAAATCAAGTCTTGCCCAAAGAATCAGAAATAAACTGATTTTACACAAAACCCTATTTTTGATCCAAAAAGATATGAGATGTTGACTAATGGTCAAAACCCTAATTCCTCTGAGGAGAAGTGAGAATCCCTTGAACCAAGATATTTTACATGATATGAGGATGCTGAGGCTTCAAAATCCTTGCCTATGAAGATGTCATATGCACAGATAGGCAAAACCCTAACTTGAGGATCAAGAGATAGGAGAGAGTGATCCTCTTCAAGTTTCTTGCAAATTTCAATCACCTGATGAAATGGTGAACCAAATATGATGACTTGAGGCATAAAGTACCTTTGTAGCTTGAGTGCTTGAGTATATCCTATTCTCTTTGCTTTGAACAATCAATACCATAGGAGCCTCTGATCCCATGCCTTGGGAAAGCCAATGATGCAAGTATGATGTTTATGACCTAAATGCACATGTATGTGAAGCATAAGCCACTTATTTATGGTAAAATATGAGGGAAAATTTTGGGGTGTTACAGCTGCCCCTATTCAATCGACTTGGACCTGAAGGAGTGAGAGCAACGACTTTCAGACATTTTAGGTACACGGAGATTGAATACCAAAAGAACCCGGAAATTTGCAAATTGTAGAGAGATATACAATAAAGTGTTTGCCAACCGAAGGTGGACTCAAAGTAAAGATGCCACTCGAAAGCGGATTTGAAAGGGATGTCGGCCGATGGCGGACTCACAATTGAAGAGTAAAAGAAGGAATGTCGGCAGGAGGCGGACTCACATCAAGAGAATACAACTTGAACATGAATTTTCAACAGGGAATGTTGGCCGGAGGCGAAGTCACATCAAAACGAAGGTGAATTTTAAGAAGAATATCGGTCGGAGGAGGACTGACATTTAACAAGAAAGGGGGTGTCGGCCGAAGGCAGACTCGCAACGAATGATTTAAAAGGAATGAATGTCGACCGAAGGCGGACTCACGTCAATAGGATAATAACCGAAAGTGACTTCTAATAGGAATTTCGGCCGGAGGCGGACTCACAACCAAAGGATTACAAGAAGAATGCCAGTCAGAGACAGACTCACATCTACCAAGAGAATGACAGCCGACCATAGGCGGACTCACGACCTAACAAAGGTTTACCGGCCGAAGGAGGGTTCACAACCAAAGGATAACAAAAGGAAAACCGACCTAAGGCGGACTCACGACCTGAAAAAGGTTTACCGGCCGAAGGTGGGTTCACAACCAAAGAATAACAAAAGGAAAGTCGGCCAAAGGCGAACTCACGACCTGACAAAGGTTTACCGGCCGAAGGCAGGTTCACAACCAAAGGTTACCATCACAAGATGGAAGTTCAAAAGGAAGACCGACACACAGGCGGGCTCACATCCAAACACAAAGGTAGGCCGACACACAGGAGAACTCACAACCAAAGGTTACCATCACAAGATGGATTTCAAAAGGAAGGCCGGCAGACAGGCGAACTCACATCCAAACACAAAGGTAGGCCGACACACAGGAAGACTCACAACCAGAGGTTACCATCACAAGATGGATTTCAAAAGGAAGGCCGGCAGACAGGCGGACTCACATCCAAACACAAAGGTAGGCCAACACACAGGCAAACTCATAACCAAACATAAAGGTAGGCCGACATACAAGAGGACTCACAACCAAAGGTTACCATCCCAAGATGGATTTTAAAAGGAAGGCCGACACACAGGCGGACTCACATCCAAACACATAGGTAGGCCGACGCGAAGGTGGACTCATAACCAAAGGTTACCATCACAAGATGGATTTCAAAAGGAAGGTCGGTAAAAAGGAAGACTCACATCCAGACACAAAGGTAGACCGACACGAAGGCGGGCTCATAACCAAAGGTTACCATCACAAAATGGATTTCAAAAGGAAGGCCGGAAAACAGGCGGACTCACATCCAGACACAAAGGTAGACCGACACGAAGGCGGACTCATAACCAAAGGTTACCATCACAAGATAGATTTCAAAAGGAAGGCCGGCAGACAGGCGGACTTACTTCCGAGGGTTAGTAAAATCAATAGATCGACAAAGATGACTCCGCTGGGGAAAAGAGAAGCCTAAATATATAACTCTGTAGGGGAGTACAAGCATGATGAACGAAGTCATCATCAACTTCATAGGGGATAAAGTGAGATTGAATTTCCTGAAATATGCCATTTTTGTTGAGGAAACGCCCGGTGAAGATGATATCAAACCTGGCTTATGCTTCGGATGCATGTGTTTGAATTTTTCTATAGCGTAATGCTCTATTCGAAATGGAAATGTTACGCATTTGGAGGATGCAATGCAACGATGCTTATGCTATGCAAAAGACACTCCACTAAGAGAAGTGCTGAGAAACCCGAAAACATACTCTGCTGAGGAAAATAAACTGAACGGGCTTCCTGATCAAAACCTCTGTTGAAGATGAAACCCAAAGAGAACTTCCTCTCTATTGGGGATTATAAATAACCCTTGTTGAAGATAGAACCCAAAGATCTGATACAGAACAGTGCCAATAAAAATTGGGCTTAGAATTTGTCGGGGATGTCAACCACTGTTGATCAAACAGCTGAGAGGATTAACACCAAACTTTGCTTGGGGAGAGAAGTCAATAATACCAAACCTATCGGGGGAATATCATTGAACTTAACCTGTTATTGGGTAAATGACTTTACCCCAATGGGGATAATAGCATATTGTTGCTGGAGAGATTACACTTCCTGGCCTGATAAGCAAAGTAGACACCACGAAACTATGGGAAATATAAGATCTCTACCAAGGAGAGACATTAAAAAAGTCTCCTACTGAAGATGCAACATTATCCTGTCTGAGAAGATCGAGTTCTGAATACTCGTTGGGGGGTAATAAATCACTCTGACCGGGGAAAGCAATTCTCTGCACTCTTGCTGGGGAGAAATAAATTTCCAATGCTCTTGCTGAGGATGCTAGATCTTTTATGCTAGAGAGAGAGACTCTACGAAGGAGAAGAAATCATGCCACCCTGCAAACACATAACCAACAACAGAATGCTCTATATGCGAAATGGCCATCTCGGTTACCATCTGTCGCTCCCGAAAGATTCGCATCCAACGGTACAAACGCGAGAGGGGATTTTCATCCAAGTACAAACGCGAAAGTGGCACCGAAACAGAGTCGCCAGCAATGTGTATTTATCCCAAGAGAGGGAAAGGAAACACCGCATAAACCTGAAGAGAAAGGAAAGAGCATGGTCTTGCGACCAAGAGAAATGGGTTCAGGAGTCGGTTATGCGAGAGGAAGGTATTAGCACCTCCTCACGTCCATCGTACCCGATGGGATCCACGCTTGCTTGTCTCGATCAAAGGGTGTCGTCGTCTGGAGCTCCACTGCTACTGGAAAGGGAAAGGGAAAGGAAAAGGGAAAGGAGAGAGAACAAGGAACAAAGAAAAAGAAGAAGTGACTCGATAGGACGGTATCGTTGTCCTAGGCCTACGTACTCCCTCAGTGCAATGGGAAAGTCAGAGTCAACGTAGTTCGGACGGGAACTGAGGGGGAGGTTTGCTCGCCAAGACATCACCGTCTTGTGCCTACGTATCCTCAATTGGACGAGAAAGAGGAAATCAGAGCAGTCGTAGTTTGACCTACGGGTCGAAAAGAGACAAAGAGGTGATAAAGAAAGGTTGTGAAAGAAATGTGCTCGGAGAGATCTCGCACGATCTCCTGCCTACGTATCTCGCTCGCACGCGAGAATCAGAGCGACGTAGTTCCCCTCACTAGGGAAGAAAGGAAAGGTGGAAGGGTCTCAATCGCAAGGGTGCGATAGAAGGGTCTCGATCGCAAGGGTGCGAGAGAAGAGTGCTCGCCAAGGATAGGGATCCTCGTGCCTACGTATCCTCAGTCGGACGAGAGAGAGGAATCAGAGCTCACGTAGTTCGTGGGAACGACCACGAAAGAAAGGAAAGGAAATTGGTGAAAAATGGAGAAGGTAGCCCGCCAAGATCTACGCAATCTTGTGCCTACGTATCTTTACTCGGACGAGAATAAAGAATCAGGGCAGTCGTAGTTCGTGGTAACGACCACAAATGGGAAAACGGGATCAATCTCGATCGCACGGGTGCGAGAGAAAAGAGTCGGGACTCGCGGAAAGTCTAAGGGGAAACTGAATCCTACAAGTTATCATGCAAAATGGCCCTAAGGTCAGGATTAGGAGGGAATTCTACCTAATGTTATCATGCTTGGATTGAGAGCCTAATGTCTATCCTACTCCGAGCTTAATCAGAAATTAAATCAGACTAGGAGCCTTAAGGGAGCATGCGAATACAGAGGTAATCAACAAGTAAACATCAGACAGCTCAATCACAAAGAGAAAAACCAACTACGAAACCAAGTAAAAAGAAAATCAAGTACAGAGAGAGAATCAGGAATTAATCAGAAATTAATCAAGATAGACAATTAAAATCATGGTCAACAACCAAGTCAAAAATTAAAGTGCTAATTAAAATCAAGATTAAATTCTAAGAAAGGTTAATCTAAAAATTAAAACTAATTAGAAAATTAAACCTAAAATCTAACACAATCAAAAATAAAATTCAATTAAAAGGAAATAATCAAAACCACATTAAAAGTTAATTAGAAAAATTAGAAACAAGATTAATTCTAAAATTAAACTCTAATTCTAAAATTAATCTCTAAGTCTAAGCCAAATTCTAAACTTAAAATAAATCTAATTAAACTAGAACCAAAAGCAAATTAAAATTCTAATTTCTAAAATCTAATAAAACTCTAATTAACTAAAATATTAACTATCCTAATTAACCTAATCAATTAACCAATTACCAAAACAAATATTAATTAAAATAAAACCAAATAAAAAAACCAACAAAAAGGGTGCAACAGAATTCTAGAGGTGTGGTCAAAAAGCCAGGCGAGTGGGCTGAAGTCAAGGCCCAAGATCTTTCAGCTAAGAGGAGGGGGTGCGTTTGGACTAGGGTGGTGTTGAAATGAAAATCAAGTGGAATGCCCTTTTTTGCCTGGAATTTTCTTTTTGTTGTCCAACGGGTCTCTTTTTATGCGAAGTATTTTTTGACTGCGTCTGCGTTCACAGGGGATGTAAAATCTTCGCCATCCATAGTTGAGAGTAACAAGGCTCCACCAGAGAAAACCTTTCTTACAACATATGGCCCTTCGTAATTTAGAGTTCATTTGCCCCTGTGGTCTGTCTGAGGAGGAAGGATCCTTTTCAACACCAAGTCGCCTGTCTGAAAACACTGAGGACGCACTTTCTGATCAAAGGTCATCTTCATCCTGCTTTGATACAATCAGCCATGTGCAATGGCTTCCAACCTCTTCTCTTCAATAAGGTTCAGTTGATCCAACCTGGATCGTACCCGTTCGACTTCATCAAGTTTCACATCTGCCATAATTCTTAAAGAAGGAATCTCAACTTCTAGTGGTATGACTGCTTCCATACCATACACCAGCGAGAAAGGAGTTGCCCTATTTCATGCCAATCTTTATACGTTACCACCATTTTCTGCACAATCTTATTGATATTCTTATTCGCTGCCTCAATAGCACCATTCATCTTCAGACGATATGGAGAAGAATTGTGATGTTCGATTTTAAAGCTCTAGCATAGCTCCTTCATCACTTGTGATTCAAATTCGAACCATTATCTGTGATGATTATCTTTGGGATACCATAACGAGAGATGATGTCCTTCTTTATAAATCGGGCGACCACTTGTCTGGTGACGTTGGCAAACGAGGCCGCTTCTGCCCACTTTGTGAAATAATCAATGGCGACTAGAATAAAATGACGCCCATTGGAAGAAGTCGGCTCAATATTTCCAATCGTATCGATGCCTCACATAGCAAAAGGCCAAGGCAATGTTAATACGTTCAGAGGAGTAGGTGGCACATGCACCTTATCAACATAAATCTGGCATTTATGGCATTTTCTGGCATATTTAATATAATCGGACTCCATAGTCATCCAGTAGTACCCTGCCCTCAATAATTTTCTTGCCATAGCATGCCCATTGGCATGAGTACCGAAAGAACCCTCGTGAACCTCTTCCATCAACAGGCCTGCTTCGTGTTCATCAACACAACGCAGCAAGACCATGTCAAAATTCCTCTTGTACAACACATCTTCTTCGTTCAGAAAAAAGTTGCCTGCTAACCTCCTCAGAGTTTTCTTACCCTTGGTAGATACCCCAGTCAGGTACTCTTGACTCTTGAGAAAGCACTTGATATCATGATACCAAGGCTTACCATCTGATATGTCTTCGACTGCAAACACAAAGGCTGGTCTGTCAAGACGCATAATTCAGATGGATGGAACTTCATTCCACAAATTCACCTTATACATTGAAGCCCATGTTGTCAATGCATCGGCCATCTGATTCTCAGCCCGGGGTACATGATGAAAGTCAATCCTATCAAAGAACGGCAACAACCTTCTGGCGTAGTTCTTGTAAGGCACCAAATTTGCCTGACGAGTTTCCCATTCTCCTTTGATCTGATTAATCACCAACGCAGAATCACCATACACATCAAGGTTCTTGATTCTCAAATCAATAGCTTCTTCCAACCCCATGATGCATGCTTCATACTCTACCTCGTTGTTGGTGCATATGAACGTTAATCGGGCAGTGAAGGGTATATGAGAACCCCTTGGAGTTGTAATGATTGCCCCGATTCCGTTACCATATGAATTAACATCCCCATCAAAGATTAAACTCCACTGAGATCCAATTTCTGGTCCTTCGTCAGGCAAAGGTTCATCACAATCTTTCATCTTCAGAAACATGATATGCTCATCCAGAAATTCAAACTTCATCGGTTGATAATCCTCGATCGGTTGTTGAGCGAGATATTCTGACAGAACACTTCCCTTAATGGCCTTCTGGGAAACATATTGAATATCTTATTATGTCAAAACCAACTGCCAACGAGTTATCCATCCAGAAAGTGCTTGCTTCTCAAACACATACTTAATCAGATCCATCGTCGAAATCAACAGGGTTGTGTGATTTAACATATACTGCCTCAAACGCTTAGCTTCCCAAGTGAGTGCGCAACATGTCTTTTCCATAATTGAGTACCTTGACTCATAATCAGTGAACTTTTTACTCAGGTAGTAGATGGCATGCTCTTTCCTACCTGTCTCGTCGTGTTGACCGAGCGCACATCCCATCGAATTCTCAAGAACCGTAAGATACATAATCAAATGTCTTCCTGGCACTGGAGGCATGAGGATCGGAGGTTCCTGCAAATATTCTTTTATTTTCTCAAACGCCTTTTAACAATTTTCATTCCACCTGACCTCTTGATCTTTTCTCAGCAATTTGAATATTGGTTCGCACATGGCGGTAAGATGAGAGATGAAGCTTCAATATGTGAGTTAGGAAACCTTAGTACAATAGAATGACTTAGAGAATTGTGCGGCAATGCTTGGACATCGATACTAGAAGAGTGTCTTTGTTAAGTAGTTGTTAGTGGAGGATTGTAATTCCTTCAGTTTGTAGTCTATCCCTTAATAAATATTGTGACCCGTGTTGAAGAGCCCCTTATGCGAGATGGTCGGGGAGAAATATTTATTAAATAAGTAACTGTGACCCGTGTTAAAGTGCTCCTTGTGTGGGCTGGCCGGGGAGAAGTTACTTAGTGGTTGGTACTGTGACCCGTGTTGAAGTGCTCCTTGTGTGGGCTGGCCGGGGAGAAGTACCATTTGTAGATAACCGTGACCCGTGTGGAAGTGCTCCTTGTGTGGGCAGGCCGGGGAGAAGTTATCTACGTTAAGGATCTGTGACCCGTGTTGTAGTGCCTTGTATAGGCTGGCCGGGGAGAAGATTCCTTAACTAGGTTGTCGTTTTGTGAATTGTACGATTGTTTCTCTAGTCAGAAATGTTTGAACTCAAGGTCTAGTTCCTTTCCCCCGACTTGAGTTAGGCTAAGATAGAACCTTGTAAAGCCGAGAGAATCCATAAGACAGGGAACTCACTGAGATTTGTTATCTCACCCCATGTTGTTGATTATATTCAAGTACTTCAGGTTTCGCGAAGGGTAAGGATAAGGCCTTGTGATTATCCTTACTTGTTTGATGGCTTAGCTTCCGTTGTGGAGTTTTTTTTAGATCATTGTCGATCTAGTTCTTAGTATTTATCTTTTGAACATCTTGTATACATTATGCCGCCGTTTGTTGTACCTTTTGTATTTGGGGCATGTAATTTATACAATGTATTTACTAGGAACTTATTGGTATTTCAGTACCAAAACTTGGATTCATGTATAATATATGCTTTGATGTTTGTTATTATATATGGGTGTTACAGTTGGTATCAGAGCAGGTCGTATCCTCGACCTAGCCTTGGAATATTATAAGTATTTCTTTCCGTTCATATGCGTGTTGTCTTCATTGGTCTTAAATGTTATAATTATGGTATTGAGTCTGATCAACTTAATCATATTTGTATGACGTTTAGGAACATGACTGAGCACCGCAGAACTCGTGGTAGACCCACAACTACTCCAGCAGGGACGAATCCGCCAGGCGGCGATGGGAATGCCCCTTTGTATCAGTTTATGCAACAGATGCAGCAGCAATAGAACCAATTCATGCAGCAGATGGTACAACAAATGAATGGAGGTCTTCATCCTCCAGTGGTTGTTCCATGTGCTGTAGGTGGGAGTTTTCGGGATTTTATCCGCATGAACCCTCCTGAATTTCATGGTGGATTAGATCCTGTAAAGGCTCACGAATGGGTGTCTGGTATAGAGAGAATCTTCTTGATAGTCCATTGTAGTGAGGAGAACAAGGTGGTATTTGCTTCTCATTCGTTGAAGGGTCCTGCCATAAGGTGGTGGGAGAGTGCTTCGGCTCTTATGACTATTCAGGGTGTGCCCAAGGTCTGGGAGCAATTCAAGGCAAATTTCATGGAGAAATATTTTCCTAGATCCTTAAGGACTCAAAAAGAGTTTGAATTTCAACAACTAAGATAGGGTAGTATAACTGAGGCCAGTTATGCTGAAAAGTTTGAAGACATGGTGGCTTACTCTAGGCAGGCCACGTATGCTTCAGATGAAAGGTGGAAAATTGATCAGTTTCTTTTTTGACTAAAAGCTGAGATCTCTCATAGTGTATCTCAGAGGGAGTTCACTACTTATGCCGAAGTGCTAAAGCAATGCTATGTGGCTGAGCATAGTTTGAAGAAAGTCCAAGCTGAAGGTATTGTAAGTAGGCTGAATCACGGTGATCGTGGGAGATCAAGTCAACAATTTGGGCCTAGATCACAAGCTTTCAAAGGGAAGCAGGTGCAGGTTGCTAGACTTAACGCTACTCCTCTATGTAGGGTGTGCAACAAATGTCATTTTGGGAAGTGTGTCGATGGGAGTTTTAGGTGTTATAATTGTAATGGATTGGGTCATGTGGCTAGAGATTGTACTCGGAATAGAAACCAGGTGCAAGGAAGGAATACCGGAAGGGTTTATACTTTGGATGCAAGGAAGACGAAGAATGATAACTCTTTGATTGCGGGTACGTGTTTCGTAAACGGGCATCCTTGTTTTGTTTTATTTGATTATGGGGCAACACATTCTTTTGTGTCAATGCAATGTATGAAGCGACTTGGGTTGCAAGCTATTTCTTTGTCTCCTCCTATGGTGGTCACTACCGCCATGGATGAAATGGTTGAGACACCGTTGATGTGTGAAAACTCTGTTTTGTTTGTGGATGGTAGAGTTTTTCAGATTGACCTTATTTGTTTACCACTTAAGAAAGTTGATGTCATTTTGAGGATGGATTGGCTTTCCGCTAATTCGGTGTTTATTGGGTGTGAGGAAAAGCTAATCATCATTCCATATGTTGAGGCTACCCCGAAGGATGTGTTAACAACTATTTTAGAAGGTACGGTTGGAATGATAAATTTCTTGTTTGAGAATGAGAAATATGTTCTACTGGTTCTTACTAAGGAGGAGAGTGGTGACCAGCAAGTGCTGGGTATTCCTATTGTCTGTGAGTTTCCCGAAGTTTTTCCTGAGGACGTCACTTCTCTTCCTCCGGAGAGAAAAGTCGAGTTCTCTATTGACCTGGTACTGGGAACGGATCTTATATCCATTTCTCCTTATCGGATGGCACCGCTTGAATTAAGAGAATTAAAGGACCAATTAGAGGGTTTGATGGCTAAGCATTTTGTTAGACCTAGCGTTTCACCGGGGGGAGCTCCAGTTTTGTTGGTAAAGAAGAAAAATGGTGGAATGCGTTTGTGTATTGATTATCGTCAGTTGAATAAAGTCACCATTAAGAACAAGTACCCCTTACCCAGGATAGACGACCTGTTTAATCAATTGAAAGGAGCCTGTGTGTTCTCAAAGATTGATTTACGGTCGGGTTATCATCAGATCCGTGTGAAGAGTTCCGATGTGCCTAAAACCGCGTTCAGAACCCGTTACGTCCATTATGAATTCTTAGTGATGCCTTTCGGTGTGACTAATGCTCCAGTTGTTTTTATGGATTACATGAACCGTATATTTCAAGCTTACTTGGACCAATTCGTCGTGATCTTTATTGACGATATTCTTATTTATTCTCGTACTCCACAAGAGCACGGAGAACATCTGAGAACTGTCTTATCGGTATTGCAAGAGAAGCAACTTTTTGCTAAGTTAAGCAAGTGCGAGTTTTGGATGTCGGAAGTTAAATTTCTTTGTCATGTTATATCCCAAGGAGGTGTGGCAGTGGATCCGTCAAAGGTCGAAGCAGTGATTAATTGAGAGAGACCGAAGAATTCTTCAAAAGTTAGGAGTTTCTTGGGATTGGTTGGTTACTATAGGAGGTTTATCAAAGGTTTTTCTCAATTGGCCTTACCAATGACAAAACTTACTCGAAAATGTTTTGCTTATGAGTGGGATTCAGGTTGTGAACAAAGCTTTATGAAATTGAAGGAAAGTTTGACGACTGATCCAGTGTTAATCACTCCTGGTCCTAACAACTCTTACGATGTATTTTGCGATGCTTCTAAGATGGGACTAGGAGGTGTTTTGATGCAAGGTGGTCAAGTGGTAGCTTATGCTTCTCGACAATTGAAAGTTCATGAGAAGAATTATCCAACTCACGATTTGGAACTAGCAGCAGTTGTGTTTGCGCTGAAAGTATGGCGTCATTATTTGTATGGTGTACGTTTTGAAATGTTCAGTGACCATAAAAGTTTAAAGTATTTATTTGACCAAAAGGAGTTGAATATGCGACAAAGAAGGTGGATAGAGTACTTAAAGGATTATGACTTAGAATTAAAGTATCATCCAGGAAAAGCGAATAAAGTAGATGATGCATTAAGTCGTAAAGTGGTTCATGGTGCCGAATTGATGATATTGGAGTATGCTTTGTTGGAAAAGTTTAGAGATCTTAATCTTCAGTTTGTGTGGACTCCGAATGGTGTAATTATGGGAAATTTAAATGCCAATTCTACTATAAGGGATGAGATTCAACAAGAACAAGTTTTAGAGGAGAAATTTCAAGAGATGTTACTCCAACAGGGTTTTACGCGAGCAGTGCATGGGATCGTCCTGTTTAACCAAAGGACTTGTGTTCTGAATGATGCAGTATTAAAAAGAAATATTTTAGATGAAGCTCATAAAGGTACTTTTACGATACATCCTGGTTCTTCGAAGATGTATCAATACTTAAAGAAGGATTATTGGTGGTCCGGAATGAAAAAGGATATTGCGGTGTATGTGTCAGAATGTGCAATGTGCCAACAGGTGAAGATTGAACACCAAAGACCGGGCGGTCTGTTGCAACCTTTAGAGATTCCAGTCTGGAAGTGGGATAGTATTTCTATGGACTTTGTAGTAGGTTTACCTCGTACACAAGGTGGTTATGATTCTATTTGGGTGATTGTGGATCGACTAACGAAATTTGCGCATTTCTTAGCCGTGAAGACTACTTACAAGGCAAGTCATCTTGCAAAGTTGTTTATTTCTGAAATTGTGAGATTGCATGGTGTTCCCTCTAACATCGTGTCCGATAGGGATCCAAAGTTTACTTCAAGGTTTTGGAAGGCTTTTCAACAAGCTATGGGTACGAGGTTGCGTTTGAGCACGTCTAATCATCCTCAGACGGATGGTCAGACTGAGCGAACAATACAAACGATGGAAGATATGTTGAGAGCTTGTGTGCAAGAAAGTAGAGGAAATTGGAAAGAACTTCTACCGTTGATTGAGTTTTCTTATAACAATAGTTACCATGCGAGCGTCGGTATGGCACCTTTTGAAGCATTGTATGGGAGAAAATGTAGAACACCTTTGTGTTGGGCGGAAGTTGGTGAAGATAGAATTTTGGGACCCGAAATTATCCAAGAGACTACGGAAAAGATTCGAATGATCCATGAGAAAGTTAAACAAGCACAAGATCGTCAAAAGAGTTATGCGGACAATCGTAGGAGGCCTTTAGAATTTGAGGAAGGCGACCATGTGTTTTTGAAAGTTACTCCGAGATTAAGATTGAAAGGACGTTTAAGTCACCCAAGTTAAGTCTGAGATACGTGGGACCGTATCAGATCATAGAAAGGATTGGTGAAGTCGCTTACAGATTAGCCTTACCACCCTCTCTATCAGAGATGCATAACGTCTTTCATGTATCTCAGCTTCGAAAGTTTATTCCTGATCCTCTTCAGCCAGTTCTACCAGACTTAGTTGAAATAAAAGCAGACTTGACTTTTGAACCTCAACCGAGCCGTATTGTGGGAAGAGAAACAAAGGTATTAAGGAACAAAGACATTCCTCTTGTTAAGGTGCAATGGGATGTGACGCGTCCGTGTGATGCTACTTGGGAAATAGAATCGGAGATGCGAGATGCTTACCCTCATCTGTTCAGGTAATCTTTTAAATTCGAGGACGAAATTCTATTTAAGGGGGGAGGATGTAATACCCCGTATTTTTATGAACGCTCTAGATAGTATTAGTTGAGACCAGTTGAGATCCAGTGTGCTCTGAGTATTTCTGTTAAGATAATTAGAGCAACTGATGAACTCAGAGCTGATCAGATTAATATTATCTAACTCTAAGGTTTTATTAATTGGTACATTTGAGATAATTTGGATATTTAGTAGTGTTACTAACTATTGAGTATTTCCTATATCATTCTTTTTCCTCCCTTGCCAAACATAGAAACATTTGGAGAAAGAGAAGTTAGAGAGAAGGAAGAGGAAAGGAAAGAAAAGAAGAGAAAACCTTAAGAGCTCAAGATCAAGAATCATTCTCTACTCTTCATCAATTCATCTCATCTTCTTCATCATCATCCTCTAATCCAGGTGGGTTCTAGATAGAGACATTGTTATAGAAATTCTTGAGTTCCTAGAGTTAGGTTGGATTTTGAGAAAAATGAGTAATTTTGCAAATCAATGAAATCTAACGGAAAAAATGAGGTATAAATGGCATAGAATGATTGATATATGTGTATAATCATCTGTTGATACTTATTTGTGTGTTTGATTATGTTTTGATTGAGATTGGAATGGAAGAGAGTTCATGAAAACAATTATTTTTGCTTTTGCGCCCAGAGTAACCGGTTACCCTCTGGTAAGTAACCGGTTACCCTTTGAAAAATTGGGGTTTTGCGCAAAAATGAACTAAGTAACCGGTTACCCTGTGGTGAGTAACCGGTTACCCAAAAGTGTCTCTAACTCTCAATTTGATTATGTGTGAACAGTGAGGCTTGAGTAACCGGTTACCCTGGGGTGAGTAACCAGTTACCACTGTTTGTTTTCCAAAAAAAAATATTTCTTAAATTCATATCATTTGACTCGGGTGTCCGATTTAAGCGTTCTTTATATCGATGTGAAGCTATGAAAGTGTTCTAAGCTAGGGAAAGTGAAAATATTGTTTATGAGATGGAATTTATTCGATTATGCTAAATAAACGGAATTAAGTGATTTATGAAAAAAAGGAACTTTTGAAAATTTAAAAGCTTCAAGATGTGAGTTAGTGAGGAAACCTAAGTAAAATATAATGACTTAGAGAATTGTGCGGCAATGCTTGGACATCGATACTAGAAGAGTGTCTTTGTTAAGTAGTTGTTAGTGGAGGATTGTAATTCCTTCAGTTTGTAGTCTATCCCTTAATAAATATTGTGACCCATGTTGAAGAGCTCCTTATGCGAGATGGCCGGGGAGAAATATTTATTAAATAAGTAACTGTGACCCGTGTTAAAGTGCTCCTTGTGTGGGCTGGCCGGGGAGAAGTTACTTAGTGGTTGGTACTGTGACCCGTGTTGAAGTGCTCCTTGTGTGGGCTGGCCGGGGAGAAGTACCATTTGTAGATAACCGTGACCCGTGTGGAAGTGCTCCTTGTGTGGGCAGGCCGGGGAGAAGTTATCTACGTTAAGGATCTGTGACCCGTGTTGTAGTGCCTTGTATAGGCTGGCCGGGGAGAAGATTCCTTAACTAGGTTGTCGTTTTGTGAATTGTACGATTGTTTCTCTAGTCAGAAATGTTTGAACTCAAGGTCTAGTTCCTTTCCCCCGACTTGGGTTAGGCTAAGATAGAACCTTGTAAAGCCGAGAGAATCCATAAGACAGGGAACTCACTGAGATTTGTTATCTCACCCCATGTTGTTGATTATATTCAAGTACTTCAGGTTCCGCGAAGGGTAAGGATAAGGCCTTGTGATTATCCTTACTTGTTTGATGGCTTAGCTTCCGTTGTGGAGTTTTTTTGAGATCATTGTCGATCTAGTTCTTAGTATTTATCTTTTGAACATCTTGTATACATTATGCCGCCGTTTGTTGTACCTTTTGTATTTGGGGCATGTAATTTATACAATGTGTTTACTAGGAACTTATTGGTATTTCAGTACCAAAACTTGGATTCATGTATAATATATGCTTTGATGTTTGTTATTATAAATGGGTGTTACATACACGCGGATTAAAATTTTATTACATGGCCCAATTATCACATGACATGCACATGCTTGTTGACCTGAGTTGAAAATACACAGACGCCGGAGCTAAGCTCCGGTCGTCTTCTCCGGTGGATCTCCACCGTGAGCAGGGATCAAAAATCCCAAAAATGAAAAAGGAGACCATAGCCTGACTCGCTTTTCCACGCTGAATTCGAATATACCATTAGAATCTTCGTTTGAGGCCTCTATCACACAAAACGAACTGAATAACTTAAACCCTAGAATCTTAAAAGTGCTACATTTGGCCTAAACCTAACCACAAACAGAGCCTCAATTAAGAGGACTTCAGATGCAGCTAACCCTCATGATTCTGACCACCTACACTTCCCTAAAATGATGCAAGAAAATTTTAAGAAAACTAACCTTTTAGAGTTGTGATTCACACGTACTAGAAACCTTAGAACTTCTTGCACTATCTTGAGATCACCACTTGGAAGCAAAATAAATGCTTTGGATCTATGAATCTTGACTGAAATTTCTATGTTGATGATGGAAGTTGTTGAAATCGAATATGGCAATGTAGATGTTCCAGATGAAGATAGATGCAAACAGAAGTTTGTATGAAGTGTGGATATGAAAATGGTGGAATAATTTTTGTAAAACCTCCAATATTGAGTGAGATTCGATTGATTGAACTTGAGGGTATGAAAATGGAGTTTTTGGATCTGTTTGTGCAAAAACGGAGTAACTGATTACTGTTAAGGGTTGTTAGGGCTTATATATCCTTGGTTAATGCCTGGTTAATGGTTAATCATTAAAAATTTAGTTAGAGCGAGGTTAAGAAAAATGAAAACTGAGAGTGAGGGTTAGGCACGGGTTAGAAGTTCTTATGGGGTGTGTGCATCATTGTTATGGTGTACTACAAGATGATAGTGATGTGTGTTGATGTGATCATGAGCTGGTGTAGTCAGAATTTGTAGCTTGTTCATTAAGTTTTGTTTTATTTTTTCATGGCTATATAAAGTAATGTAAGGTGGTGTATGTATGGTGTAAAGAAAGTTGCATGGTCAAATGTAGTAATATGAGGAAATGATGCGCATGGCATGCTACAGCAACAATGGGATATGTTTTACTTGCAATTTGAATGGGATATCATAACTTAAACACTTGGTGAACCCTTTTCATGGTGATGATTTTGAAAGATTATATCTTGATGAATATAAGGTCAAAATTAATGATCTTGGTATCAAATTAAAGAGGAGATTTGACACAACAATTTTGGTGCTGGAATCAAGTTGAATTGGGGCTTAGAACATAATGAAAAGTGGTGTTGATAGTCATGTGATCCAAGCTGCCATGGGCTGGAAAAAAATCTAAGTCTTTTTGCTCAACTTGAACCACTTAATGATCATGACTTTGAATGAGCATATCTCAACGAATGTGAAATCAGATGGTATGGTTCTTGGCATCAAATTAAAGAGGAGACTTGATACAACAACTTTCATGTTAGATGTAATTGGATTTGAAGTCTAAAACATGATGAAAATTGGCCTTGAAGGTTGCATGATACAAGTTGCCATGACATGTTAAAAATTCTAAGTCTTTTCTTCACTTGAACAACTTGAATGTCCCAACTTCAAAGGATCATAACTTTTGACTCCTAACTCCAAATAAAGCATTTTTATATGGTTGGAAAGGTGGAAGATCACTCTACAACTTTGATTTTAAAATGATTTCCAAATAAGGCTTGGAAGCCACTCGAAAATGACCTTGAACATGGGCACAAAACCTGACCCTTAATCACTTAGAAAAATTTCTAAGTGTTAAAACATGAAAGCTTGAAATGTCCAACTTCCAACAATCATAACTTGTTCAAAAATAATCCAATAGAGATGAATTTTATATGGTTGGAAAGCTTGAAATGCATACTACAACTTTCATGTTAGACAAAAATTGAAATGAAGCTTTGAACATGGAGAAAAATGGCCATGAAAGTGGCTGCATACCACAAAAACTTTCCAAAAATGAAAAGTTCTAAAACCCTAATTTGCCAAAAATGGAAACTTTTCACAATTCTTGATTTTTCATGATTCCTTTGATATTTCTTTATCAAATTTCACCCATTAGTCATATTTAACATGATGAACAAAAGATTGACCTCAAAAAGCCAGGAGTTGACTTTTTCACTGCTCAGTTGACTTTGTTCCCAATCTGGTTGATTCTCAATCATCTGGCTAATTGAAACCCTTCTGAATGAAATTGAAGGTCGATACTCCACTCATAGATACTTGAGAACATATAGAATACCATGAAATCAAGTCTTGCCCAAAGAATTAGAAATAAACTGATTTTACACAAAACCCTAGTTTTGATCTAAAAAGATAGAAGATGTTGACCAATGGTCAAAACCCTAATTCCTCTGAGAAGAAGTGAGAATCCCTTGAACCAAGATGTTTTACATGATATGAGGATGTTGAGGCTTCAAAATCCTTGCCTATGAAGATGTCATACGCACAGATAGGCAAAACCCTAATTTGAGGATCAAGAGATAGGAGAGAGTGATCCTCTTCAAGTTTCTTGCAAATTTCAATCACCTGATGAAATGGTGAACCAAATATAATGTCTTGAGGCATAAAGAGACGTTGTAGCTTGAGTTCTTGAGTATATCCCATTCTCTTTGCTTTGAACAATCAATACCATAGGAGCCTCTGATCCCATGCCTTAGGAAAGTCAATGCTGCAAGTAT
Source organism: Lathyrus tuberosus (assembly GCA_022829125.1). Classification (NCBI taxonomy): domain Eukaryota; kingdom Viridiplantae; phylum Streptophyta; class Magnoliopsida; order Fabales; family Fabaceae; genus Lathyrus; species Lathyrus tuberosus. The sequence goes on along the minus strand of JALAZF010000124.1, from coordinate 3,839,646 downwards.
GATGTTTATGACCTAAATGCATATGTATATGAAGCATAAACCACTTATTGATGGTAAAATATGAGGGAAAATTTTGGGGTGTTACAACTGGAAGTTGCTGAAAAAGCGCGTTGATACCGCGCTGAAAAGCTCGCTTAGTGCGGTCTTGGACCTTTTGCTACTGGAATTGCATAATGTGTGCGCTGATAGCACACTGAAAAGCTCGCTTAGCACGGTTTGCCGACACGAACTCTTCAAAAATCATCTTTCAAGCCTTCTTTCCTTCACCAATTGTTCCTAACATCAAATATAAGCAAGAAGGTCTGCCAAAGAGCATCAAAATGATCATAATATACAATATGTACAATAAAATCAGAAATTAGCATAAATATACTAAAACTACTAGATATTCTACTAAATTATCAAGGAAACCAATTGAAAGGACCATAAAATATAGTCAAAAGTATGCACAATTTGGCCCTTAACATAGTCTTATACACGACCTTAGTCTTCTTTGCTTATGTTAGTCATGCAAGCATCGTTGCATCACCCTTCAATGCTTCAATACATTTTTCTTGAGTTAAAATTCATTGCATTTTCACTTTTCACAACTCAAAATTGTTGTCTCAGGAAAAAATTTCAATCTGCCATTTAGAATTCATGGTGCTCAATTATAAACAAAACCCCTTTGACCCACGGTGGGCTCAACTTTTTATATAAAAAAACTGATAAAATAATTCAAAGCATTTGATAAAATTATTTAAAGTTCAAAATATTCAAGAAATTTAATGTGTAAGAAAAAAGAATAATGTCAACCAAAATAAATGGCATTAAGCAACCCAATAACCTGTCAGGAGTCAAAAAAATTCACAACAAGGCAGAAGAGAATAAAAGACAAGAACACAAAAAAAACTTGTTTATCCAATTCAATCAAATCAAGCTACTCTGGGAGAGAGAGCAACTTTCCATTCATTATACTTCCAAGAGTTATTACAATAGATTACAAAAGAATTACAAGAAAATAATTACCCATTTTCTTAAAAACAAATCTTATTTTCTACTCAAGTTATTCTCAATCTATATAATTCTCTATATATGAATCACACAAGTCCAAAATATTTATAAGTGTTTCAAAATCCCCTTAGATGCCTTCAAAGACTTCTGAAATTCCAAGAACGCAATCATATGAATTTCTACTCTTGTCTCTCTAAATTTCCCTAGGATTTTCACGTCTTCCCTTTGTCTTTCATACTACTTTCTGAATATCATAGTGTAAAAAAATTATAAATATTTTATAATATTTTTTATATTAATTTAAAGTATCTCTAAAATAGTATAAAAGATATTTATATTGTTGTAACATTAACAACAAATCTGTAAGCTCAAACGACCAAGATTGATATTCTGCAAGTGGCCTAAACCAGACCCATTAACACTATCAAACCACCGCCATTTCGACTCATGGGATTGGTGGTGGTTGCCACCTATCAGACCGACTTTGCAGCCCTAACATCCTCAGCTAACTTGTATGTTGGTTCTGATGTTCACATTTATAAAAAATTTGAAACATGTTGTTATCTCTTTAATTCTTTTATATATATATATATATATATATATATATTATCTGTCTAAGAAAATATTATATGTTACACATTTTTAAGGAAGTATGTTGTTTTTGTGACAGAATTATGGAAATATGTTGTTAAAAACATAAATTTGCAACTATTTTTCTATTTATTTAACATCAACTTTTCTTTTAAAAGGTTTGATATTGCTTTTACATTATTGAAGATCTTGCACTCTTTTCAAAAAATCAGTAAAAAGTGTATTCTTCTTTTAAAAGAAAACAGTATCGACGATCTCTAAGAAATTGACCTTAGAGTATCCACACCCATCATCTCCACTTTGGTTTTTTAAATGGAGTCTACACAATTTTTTATATTATATTACACTTTTACATTTTCTAAGCAATCTAATTATATTTTTCAAATATCCATTCAACTCATCCAAAACTCTAAAATAAATCCCACCAAATCTTACACTATACTACATTATATTATACAACCGTTAATTTTTAAATACAAAGTGGCACTTAATTTTTGAAATATGTAGCAATGAATAATTAAATAATATATTTATAGAGCTATTGTCAATGTAGAAGCGTGCTCAAACTAAACAACGATGTCAAATATACACACGCCTCTTAAAGCCAATTATCCAAAATATCTGACACCATTACTTTGAGAATAGTGTAGTAACGATGCAAAAATGGGCGATATTCATGCTCTTACATTTTGTTCACCGACATCAATCTTAACAATTTCACAGACCAAAATTAAACCATTCTCTTAAACTTAATCACCGGTGTCGATGAATGCTATGTTTTATACATCCAAAAAAAATATACATAAATCTTTTATATATATATATATATATATATATATATATATATATATATATATATATATTGTTATCCATGGTAAGAAATAATTTCTTCTCGGTAAAACATTACTATATGCAAATTGTTTTGGATATTGTGACAACAAGTATTCTATGTTCAAAAGTAGTAATTCCAAAAGTGGTGAGAAAAGGGGGAAAAGTTATATTTCCACTTAAAACAAGACAAACGCACTTCAAAGCCACTTTAAAAAGTTGGAATAATAATTATCATGCTTATCTATTGAAGAAGTATCCCACATCCATGATATCCATTACACTAAAATAACAATCATGTAAAGGTGTTTTGGATGTGGTACTACACTTTAATGTTTGTGGTGTGGTCCAAGTTCTTGTGGAGTGTGTAGTGTAACAAGTTGTCTTTAAAAAGACTCTCAAAGTCAATAGTGAAGAACTAAAAATATGGTTGCTCTTTTTCGCCTTTTAGTGTCGTAGAGTTATCCTTATTTGAAAATGTAGGCTTTGAAAGTGTTAACTTTTTGACGCACTTATATATTTTGTAAACGAGTCATTCTCATTTTGTTAAAGGATTGATGGAAATATGAGTTAAAAAATTAAGTTTTGGACTAACCTCTAAACATGTTTTAAACTTAGTGTGTTTATTTTACAATTTAGTAGAGATTTTGAATGTTAAATTCTGGACTAACACGCAGTAAGTTTTTCTCCTAGACAGTAAATTTGTTATAAATTGACATATTTTAATAAACTTTATATTTTAAGTCATTTATATAAAGTATGCATAATTGTGAAAGTAGTAACGTGTCTAAGAGGTATCCTGAAAAAACATCAGCAATGGCAAGGGACACATGCCTATCGGAAGACGATGTTAGAGATATGTGAATTTGAAAAGACAATGTTTTTGTTGGAAATTCACCACAAATTAAGGTAATTCCTCTTCAATCTTGATCTCAAGATTGATAACAAACCTTCAAACTCGCAATGACAATGAACAATATAGAACGAACAGCAAGAAAGAAAGAAAGAAACGAGAGAGAAGAAATATTTGGAGAAGAGAATGTTACCCACGAACTGTGGGATTTCAGAGTTTTATGCACTTGCTAAATCTGCAACTGTGAATTACAAAACACTAGCACTGTGATAATCTTCACTGCTTGTTTTTCTGCATATTACAAAGTACAAGGGATACTCCCTATTTATAGATTTAGATTTACAAAGGCCCAAAACTCTAAAGGCCCAAAAATATCTATTTAAACTAAATCAAATCTAATCTAAATCATATCAAATCTTAACTAGAAACAAATCTGTGTGAAACAACCTGTTTCGACACACTGCTTCAGCATTTCGACTTCGACACTTGGCAACTACTTCGATTTCGACAACTTAGACACTAGGAATTACAATTTAACACACCACCTAATTCATTGTGTCTAAGTTGTCTACATTCATCATGGCTCTTAGTCTTCTGAAGGCTTCGACCTGCACTCCCTTCGTCATGATATCTGCAATCTGATTCTCAGTTCTGCAGTGTTCCAAATTCATCTTCCTTTCTGCTACGTGCTCTCGAAGATAGTGGAACCTCATTTCGATGTGCTTGCTTCGACCGTGAGCTATAGGATTCTTCGCCAAGTTGATAGCTGACATGCTGTCGATCTTCATGGTAATTGCTCCATGATTCTTCCCTATAATCTCTTCGACCAAGTTCACCATCCAAGTTGCTTGACATGCACAAAGAGAAGCAGCTATATATTCTGCTTCGCATGATGACAATGCCACTACTGGCTCCTTTCTCGAACTCCAAGCAACTGGTGCACCACCTAACATAAACACATATCCAACTGTGTATTTTCCATCCTCAACATCACTACACTAACTAGAGTCGGTGTATCCCACTAACTTGAATTCTTTCCCTTCATCAGCTGCAGGAAACAAAATGCCATAGTCGAGAGTCCCTTCCAGATACCTTAGTATCCTCTTCGTCGCTGTTAGGTGTGATACTTTTGGCTTCTGCATGAATCTACTTACCATACCCACACTGTATGCTAAGTCAGGCCTTGTGTGACAAAGGTATCTGAGTGACCCAATAAGTCTTCTGTATTGGGTTGGGTCGACATCATCTTCATCCGGATCCTTCGACAGTTGTAGTCTGGTCTCAGCTGGAGTCGAAGTTGGGTTGCAATCTTGCATCTCAAATCTCTTGAGTATTTCGCCTGCATATCTTCGTTGGTGCATCATCAAACCTCTACTAGTCTTGTAGAATTCGATGCCAAGGAAATATGAGAGATTTCCCAAGTCTGACATTTCAAACTCCTCACTTAGGTCATGTTTGCAATCTTCGATCTCCTTCTTGCAACTACCTGTTATCAACAAATCATCGACATAGAGGCATAGTATAAGCAATTCATTATTGCTTCTCCTTACATACACTTCATGCTCAGTCGTACATTTCACAAATTCTTTCTCCCTTAAGAAGTTGTCGATTTTCTTATTCCAAGCTCTTGGAGCTTGCTTAAGTGCATACAGGGCTTTATGCAGCTTGTACACCTTTCCTTCTTCGCCTCGTTTCACATACCCAGCTGGTTGTGCGACATAAACTTCTTCATCTAAGGGTCCATTAAGGAACACACACTTCACGTCCATCTGACATGTGTGCCAATTGTTCATATTTGCTAAACCAACAACCAACCTGATTGTTTCGATCCTAGCAACAGGTGCGAACACTTCATCGAAGGCGATTCCTTTCTTCTGTAGAAATCCTTTCGCCACAAGTCTCGCCTTGTGTCGAGTTACTTCTCCTCTAGGATTCACTTTCACCTTGTAAACCCACTTTACATCAATTGCCTTTTTGCCTTGAGGCAATTTGACAAGTGACCAGGTGTTATTGACTTCGATGGACTCTAACTCTTCATTCATTGCTTTCACCCACTTCGAATCTTTTAATGCCTCAGCTGCATTGACTGGTTCGACATCTGCGTAGAAAGCATAATGCATCAGCTCACCCTCTTCATCGACCACATCATCTGATGTAATTACACATTCTTGCAACCTTGCAGACATGTGTCTTGTTCGTCGAGGTCTACTTGAACCAGCTTCATCTGCAACTGGTTCCTGTCGAACTTCTCTTTCGACTTCAGTGGCTGGTTCTTCACAAGAGATTCTCACTGAATCCTTCTTGGCATTCTCAGTCAAATCCCATTCTTTAAGCTCATCTATGATCACGTCCCTGCTGATCACTACCTGCTTATTCACTGGGTCGAACAACTTGTAACCTCTAGTCGAATGATATCCTATCAAGATCATCTGATTCGACTTGTCATCAAGCTTCCTTCTCAACTGAACTGGCACATGTTTATGTGCTATAGATCTAAACACCTTCAAGTGACTAAGGCTGGGCATGACACCAGACCAACATTCTTCTGGTGTGATTCCTTCAAGCTTCTTCGTCGGACATCTGTTCAAAATATATGTTGCTGTCGAAACCGCTTCTCCCCATAATTCTTTGGGTAGATGCTTTCCATTCAGCATACTTCTTACCATATTCATGATGGTTCTATTCTTTCATTCTGCAACTCCATTTTGCTGTGGTGTGTAGGGTGGCACCACCTCATGCACAATCCCTTCTTTTTCACATAATGCATCGAACTCTTTCGACACATACTCTCCACCACCATTTGTCCTCAGAATTTTCACCTTTCTACCACTCTGTCTTTCGACCATGGATTTGAATCTGGAAAATACCTCGATCACATTACTTTTCTTCTTGATGAGGTAAGTCCTCAACTTTCGACTATAATTATCTATAAACGTGACAAAATATCTGTTGCCACCAATCGAATCCACCTGGATTGGACCACATACATCAGAGTATATGACTTCAAGAATTGCCTTCGACTTCCTTCCTGCATCCTTGCTGAAGCTATTCTTGTGTTATTTCGACTGAACACACTCTTCACAGACTTCACTTGGAATTTTGATTTCTTGTAATCCTCAAACCATATTTCTTCTCTTTAATTCTCTGATGTCATTGAAGTTGAGATGGCCTAGTCGAAAATGCCATAACCACTCATCTCTGCTGGCTGCCGTTGCTAGACACTTGTGCTCCATCACCTTGAGTTCAATCTTGAAGGTCCTATTCTGAGACATTGGAGCCTTCAAGATCAATTTGCCACCTGCGTCGAGAACTCTCATCATTTTGTCTTCGACAACTACCTTGTAGTTCTTTTCGACAAGCTGCCATATACTAAGCAAATTACTCTTCATGTCTGGTACGTACAACACATTGGAAATTATTGACCTTTTGCCATCTTTCCTCATAATCAGAACATCACCAACACCTTCAGCTGCTAGAGTGTTGTCATTTGCAAACTTCAATGTGTTCTTCGACGAGGGCTTCATGTTAACAAACCAATCTTTCCTTCCAGTCATGTGTGATGAGCATCCTGAGTCCAAATACCACTGATCTTGGAATCTTTCTTCATCTTTTGTTGTGACCATCAGCAACGTCTCTTCTTCTTCATGTTTCGCCAGCTTTGCATCAGCTTCTTGACTTTTCTTCCTTTCTGGACAATCACTAACATAGTGGCCATACTTCTGACAATTGAAACAATGAATGTGACTTTTGTCCGGATTTCGACCACCACCTCTTCCTTTACCTGCAGCAACACCTCTTTGGTTGCCTTGGTTCCAGGGTTTCTTCTGGGTCGAATTGTTGTAGCCTCCTCTACCTTTGTTGCCATTCACGCTTCCTTTGCCTTTCCTTTCTTTTTCTGACTGCGCCTGCAAAGCCATATCACTATTCGACTTTCCTGCAGCTCTCTCAGCCATCCTTTGTTCATGAGACTCAAGCGTCCCTTGAAGCTCTTCCTTCGTCAATACTGACAAGTCTTTCGACTCTTCTATGGCTACTACCACGTGGTCGAATTTTGGAGCCAATGACCTCAAGATCTTTGCAACAACCGATCTTGATGTCAACACCTCTCCATATACCTTGATTTGATTCACCAGCTTTGTAACTCTGGTGAAGAAATCTGTAATACTTTCGTTGTCTTCCATCTGCGCCTCCAAACGACTTTTCAAGAATCTCCCATGCTTCCTTCGCTGACTCTGCATCGCTAACTTTTTCAAAGTTATCTGGATCAACACACTGGTGGATTATCAAGAGCGCTTTATAATCTTTCTTCTTCAACTCTTTGTGTGCAGACTTTTCTTGATCCGTCGCGTTCTCCCCATGCGGTGTTACTCCTTCCTTCACAAGATCCCACAGATCTTGATAACAGAAAACCACCTTGATCTGCTTGCACCAATTCTCATAATTATCTTTCTTGAGAATTGGTAGGGTCGCCGAAAAGTGTCCATTTGAGTGATTCATAGCCATCACGATTTTCCTCCTTGAATCGCAACTGGAGTTCTAGATACCAGATGTTGGAAATTCACCAAAAACTATGGTAATTCCTCCTCAATCTTGATCTCAAGATTGATAACAAACCCACAAACTCGCAATGACAATGAACAATATAGAACGAACAGCAAGAAAGAAAGAAAGAAAGAAACGAGAGAGAAGAAATATTTGGAGAAGAGAATGTTACCCACGAACTGTGGGATTTCAGAGTTTTATTCACTTGCTAAATCTGCAACTGTGAATTACAAAACACTAGCACTGTGATAATCTTCACTGCTTGTTTTTCAGCATATTACAAAGTACAAGGGATACTCCCTATTTATAGATTTAGATTTAGAAAGGCCCAAAACTCTAAAGGCCCAAAAATATCTATTTAAACTAAATCAAATCTAATCTAAATCATATCAAATCTTAACTAAAAACAAATCTGTGTGAAACAACCTGTTTCGACACACTGCTTCAGCACTTCGACTTCGACACTTGGCAACTACTTCGATTTCGACAACTTAGACACTAGAAATTATAATTTAACAGTTTTTACATCAAATGAAGTGGCATCAACGATGCATACTGGGTCACTCTACCATATCTCAATTTCTTGGTTGTCTGGTATTTTACTTTTAATAAAACTAGAAAAATCATATCAAAATCTAAAAAGTCAAACTCAAGGGACAGGACAGGCAAAATCAAACCAACTATGTATATTAGAAAATTACGAAAGTTAACTTTTGTACCAAATTTCAAAATTAACTTTTGTATCAGACAGAATCAGAAGAACACATAATTGGTTGTAATTTGAGTGCATTCGAAGTTTAAGTTGCAGATTTTAGAGACATTGTTGATTTTTTACTAGTGGGTGGACACCATTAAGACCATCTCCATGGAGAGGGTTTTTAAGAGTTCTCCAAAAAGCAGATTTACTTTTTCACATTTCAACCAACGGAATTATCCATCTAGAGTTACAGTAATCTCCTCATGAAGCAATGATTCCTCGAATAATATTTGAGAATAAAATCATTTTTTTATATTTTGAAATAAGAAATAGAATTAAAATTTTAAGACCTATTTTGAGCTCTAATAGAGTTTACCATTAGAGTAATATTTTGTTAAGTCATTTTAAAATGATTTATCTCAACATGACGCACTATGAACCATTAGATAAACCTATGGAGATGTTCTAAAAAGTGCGAAGAGTAATACCCTTAAAAAGATATTCTTATTTAAGTTTTCTATTTTAGACCAATGAAAATCATAGATAAATTTTTATTTTAAGAAGTTAAAAATATATTAAAATTATCAAACATGTTGTGTCAAGAATGAAAAAGAAGAGAAGTTCAAATACAAAGATGATTCGACCTAATTATAGTGATAAACAATAAAATCACCAACTAAAATATTTAATAGAAGATGATGGGTTGGTTAACCATAAATTCAATATATACAAAAGTTTGGCTTCTTTCCCTTAAGTCACCACTAAACCGAAATTTTAATATCTAAGACCATTTTTTTATCGTCAAAAATATGTGAACTACGCACTTTTTAAATGATACATTATACAACCAACCAAATCAAATATAAGCAACTATGAATCTTTTTACGAAACATATGAGCGCCACAAAATTGAATAGCGTGCTTATGGGTGCAATTAAGAATAACACAAAAAATATTTAACCACTTGAGAACATCAAATCAAATGTGATTGAAGAAATATTTAAAAAACAAATTATTAACACTATACAAACCAAATTTATCTTTGATGGGAGTTTATTTGAAAAATTCACCAAACAAAAAGAGAAACCTTCAAAGGAGAACCTTTGTTCCGGGTGATATTTTTCAATTCTAAACGATCGACTGGCTCAGCTTGCGTCAAAATATGGTAAGCCCCTATGACAAAATATTCATGAACTAGATCGAATTTTGAATGCCAAATATGGGACTCATTATCCTACAAAGACAAATTAACCGACAAAAAAATAGCACTCCACCACTTGCTCCTTCTTCTAAGCTAACAATAGTCTTCTCCACCTCCAACACCTTTCAACCATGAATAAGATTTTTTTTTTTTTAAGTATTTCTCTCATTACCAAGTTTCCTAATAACCATAGGGAATTTCTTTTCTCACCTTTACAGTGTGGCTCTCACCTCTAAAAATTCAAAATTGCCTTTAGATATTTTCGGAAATACATCTCTGGAAGCATATTAAATATCTTCATTCTTCGTAAATCAAACAACCACCCCTTTTTTACCAAAAATTGGTTTGGAGATGCATCTACAAATATTTTTGGGGTTAATTCGAAGATGCATCTCTGAAAACGCTTATTTCGGATATGTATCTCTGAAAATTTACCTGCATGCATCTTGGAAAAAAACATTGTCCTAAGTTTGTATTTTTTTTAATTCAAAATAATTTTAATTCGACTAACAGTGCCATAATTTGATTCAAACATTAATAAACACGAACATCAAAGAAAAAGGTAATGCATTAATTTAAAAAATTTCCCATAATATTACAAACATTTTTCGCAAAGTATGAAAAGTAATACTAAAACATTCCAACACAAATAAAAACATAACATACTACGTATGCCTCATCGTAACCCCATGGCTCCTCCTCTCCCGCCGGTAACCCAGGCATTTTGTTCATCGGTGAGAATGGAATGAGCTAGGGCAACTGCATCATTGCCACCTCTCTCAAACTGTCGTCAGTATGCCAAGAGTTTAATTTGTCTTACCACTGTAATCTGACGATTTTTTATCGTCAAAAATGTGTGACTTACGCAATTTTTAAATGATACATCATACAACCAACCAAATCAAATATAAGCAATTATGAATCTCTTTACGAAACATGAGCGCCACAAAATTGAATAGCATGCTTATGGGTGCAATTAAGAATAACACAATAAATATTTAACTACTTGAGAAAAAAGATTTTTAGAATAGTTATGCTTATAGTGTAACAGAATTTTGTAGAAAAAAAATTTACAAAAAAAAAAAACTTCTCATAAAAACTTCAAATGAAAATGTATTTTGAATAGTTATTCTTAAAATGTTATTTTATATATTTCATCATTTTATCGTAAAAAAGTTTTGGATATCAAAATTTCAAAAAAAAAATCACTTAATTTTGAAGTTATTTCAAATAGCTTTTCATGAAAATCATTTTTTAGATAGAACTTTTTTTAAAAATTACAATTTTGACTATGTTTTGATCTTCAATAATGTATGTTTATGTTATACGATATCAAAATTAGTCTTGCAATTTAAAAAAAATATAGAAAAACTTGTAATATTTTAAAAAACGATTTTACAAAATCCATTTTTAAAAATATAAAAAAAAAAATCTATTTTTTTAAAGTTAAAACAAACAGACCCCAAATGAGATTGAAGAAATCAAATTTAAAAAACAAATTATTAACACTCTCTTCTTGGGTACAACTGTAGGAACATAACAAAGAATCGAAAAGAACGATACCATACAAACCAAATTTACCTTTGATGGGAGTTTATTTGAAGAACTCACCAAAGAAAAAGAGAAACATTCAAAGGGGCAACTTTGTTCCCAGTGATCTTTCTCAATTCTAAACGATCGACTGGCTCAGCATGCGTCAAAATATGGTAAGCCCCTATGACAAAAGATTCATGAACTAGATCGAATTTTGAATGCCAACTATGTGACTCATTATCCTACAAATACTAATTAACCCACAAAGAATAGCACACCACCACTTGCTCTTTCTCCTAAGCTAAGGACATTCTTCTCCACCTCTAACCCAACTCCATCAATCTACAATCTTGATCTCCACATCTCAACAACTGACACATTATTATTTTCATAAAGATTAAAAAAAAGTATTTTAAACCTATTACAAAGAAGATCAACCTTCAACCATGAATAAGATTTTTTTTTTTAAGCATTTTTCTCATTGCCCAGTTTCCTAATAACCATATGGAATTTCTTTTCCCACTTTTACGGTGTGGCTCACACCTCTAAAAACTTAAAATTGTCTTTAGGTATTTTTGGAGATGCATCTTCAGACGCACATTAAATATCTTAATCTTTCATGAATGAAGCAGTCATCTCTTTTTTGCCAAAAATTGATCCGGAGATGTATCTGGGAATATTTCTAGGGTTAATTCGAAGATGTGTCTCTGAAAACGTTTATTTCGGATATGCATCTCTGAAAACTTACCTGCATGCATCTTAGGAAAAAATTGTCCTAAGTTTGAATTTTTTTTTAATCCAAAGTCATTTTAATTCGACTAGCAGTGTCATAATTTGATTCAAACATTAATAAACACGAACATCATAGAAAAAGGTAATGCATTGATTTAAAATTTCCCACAATATTACAAACATTGTTCTCAAAGTATGAAAAATAATACTAAAACATCCCAACACAAATAAAAGCATAACCTATTGCATATGCCTAATCGTAACCCCCTAGCTCCTCCTCTCTCGCTGGTAACCCAAGGTCTTTCGTTCCTCGGTAAGAATGGAACAAGTTAGGGCAACTGCATCATTGCCACCTCTCTCAAACAGCTCATATTATATGCCCTCATACGTAATCCGCATAATATTTTGATAAATCGAAAACACATCAATGGCATGGTCATCCCTGACCTGCTCATTCTCCAGGATCTCCTCGTAAGCAAACCTAGGTAGACATCCAGGAGCGTCTGGTGTCATGACAAGGTGTGACACACTATAGAACCAAGTCATGTAAACGTCCACATAAGACCACTAAGATGTGGCTGACATACTCTGATACTCCTCTGGTATCAGGTGACTATAGTAATCTGTTAGTATGTCATCATGATGACTGTGAACGATGTTGTTAGGAGCAGACTCGAAAAGGGATCTTGGAATGATCTGCATATATCCAAGTTGACACATGCATCACTCTGATACATACTTAGACATCATATTCCTCCCACATGTCAGTCATCCGGTGTAAAATGAAATGGGATCAAAGGCAACAGTGTCCCGGTGAGTGATGTATGGTGTCGAGTCGATGTCGTCGTGTTGAGTCCGATCAATATAAATATGGAACGGTCGAACAACATCATTCCCTCTACGCATGCAAGCATGTGGTCAATCCTCAGTACAGTCTATCACACGATCAAACACGTGTATGCGGTTGAAAATTGGATAGGATCCATCCCTGAAAATGAATAACAAAAAAAAATATCGGTAACAAGTGTAAAAAAAATAAGTGTTTTTAAAAGTATTAGTGGCTATGGAAATTACCATCAGCAGGGTGCAGGAGCCTGTCATTTGCTTTGTCGTCCAGAGAGAACCTTCGTTCAGTTTAAAGTACAGGTATACCAAACAGGAGGCCCCCCAGTTTTACTTGTGAATGGCCGACAAGTCGATTAAGTACTTAAGATATGCCACATCGACGTAGGTTGCACTTTTGTCCAGAAACATGAACGTGTCAACCAAGAATATGAGGTAAAACCTCAAAGCACACTCCCGGTGGTAAGTAACATGTAGATCATCGTCGTCAGCTTCTTCGGGCACCTCCAAATTTTCTCCATAAAGCTTCTTCGAGTATGAAAATTTGGCATGAGCACGTGTGGTGCTCTCACACTGCATCAGGGCATCCATTAGGTCAACTCCCAAATAAGTGACCATCATCTCCTGGGGTTCATCACGTTTGATCTTGGAATGATCAAGTAACTTCCAGGTGATGGAAAGGTGTAGAAGGCAAGCGGTATCATCTAGTGTAATCGTCATCTCACCAATGGGGAAGTAGAAAGATGAAATTTCTTTATGACATCTCTCAACAAATTCCCATTGCATGCCTTGACTAATGGTCTTGTACCTGGAGCAACACAGGTCGCCAAGACCGGAGTATCAGATGATACTTTGGAATCATTCAACCTCAGGCTAATAAAGTTGCAAAATCTTTCTATTGTGGTTAATAGACTTCAAACATTTGCGCTTCTGTTAAAAAAATATATTAGTCTTAGGAAATTTGTTTAAAATATATAAATAACAACTGATAACAAATATATCTCTTTGGCCCAGACATGCCCAGCAACATGATCTCTATATTATATCAATAAGGAGGTGTCAGAGGGCCCTCCCGGATAAAGGTCTGCAAGTGGAGGGACGCCATCATGTGCAGCAAAAGCTTCCTCCTAGTCTACGTGAGTAGGGGAGACGTGTCCTTGGGATAAAAACCCCTGTGACAGACGGCTCCTAGAAGTCAATGCTTCCTCGTTAAGAGGCCTAGGGACGGTTTCCCACCTATTTCTGGCCTGCTCATTCTGAAGTCTAGCTCTATCACATCGAACGGACGCGTGCTGGGTTTCACGGCCGAGTCTCATTCTGTCGTCATTGTTTGGAGCTATTTTTCCAAAAAAAAAATATGAGAAAAAGACATCAGTTTGCATCCAGGACATTTTCAGATATGCATCTCCGAAAACCAGCAAAGGATACAATTCGGAGATGCATCTTCAAAAAAGCTCGTGTTTGCAACAATGGCAAAAACAGATACCAATCTTGCCCTAACAATCCAAAATGCAACCAAATCATATTGCATGTCTCTAACAACTATCTATTCTGAATGTGACTACTACCTAATGCATTTAAAACTATCTATTTTACCTAATACATTAATAAAAAAAAATTTTAAAAATTAAATGAGAAATTTACTCAAAAAATTGTTGATGAGGATGAAAAATATTAAATGTAGTAATTGGAGTGAGTTGGGATTGATACTATTGAAGTATAGGCATTGTTGTTCCTTAAAAAATTTACTGGAAGAATGTTGCTCACAAGTTCCAATTGAAGTATCTCAAAAGTATGTAAAATGAAGATGGATGGTCGCTCGCGCGTTATATAAATTAAATACGTTTGGAGATGCATCTTCAAAAAAAAAAACTAATGAATTTGAAAAAATGGTTAATCTGAAAATGCATTTGCGCACAAACCCTAAAAACACACATACGAGGATGCATCTCCGAATTAAATTTTGACAAAGTGAGAGAAATTCAACCATTTGCACTTATTTTGTGTGAAAACGATACGTTCAAAGATACATCTTTGAATTTTAGAAACATTTTTAGATTTTCACCAAAGATTTGTGAAAAGATATAAGGGTGGAAAAAGATTGCCATAACCATATCTTCAATTTCAATTACTAACCTCACGCCCAATGTTTTAAAAATCAGACCGGTCATCAAATTGGTGAAGGTACTGGGTCGCTGGTTCATTGATCGAACCACTGAGTCACTGGTCGAACCGCATGACTAAACTGGATTAAATCGGATAATTCGGCTGAATAAACCAGTCTCTATAAAAAAACTATATATTTAATAAATCGGTCGAATCTGATGACTCGGTCTCTAAAAAATATCACGACACCTACAAAATTTTAAAATATCATAATTTCACGAGTTCATTCTTTAAATTCAAACTCTTGACGTAGTCATCATGCATAACAAAATAGTACAAAATACAAATACAAATAAATTTTGAACAATTTCTAATTACAAACAAAGAAAAATTGTTTCAAATAAGTTTTGAATAAAGTCTATTTATATTTTAATTTTATTTAAAAAAAATAAATTATCAAAACGGTGTCGTTATTAAAAAGAAAAAAAAAACATGCATTTAAACCGTCAGTTTTCCAAAACCATCGGTTCACCGGTTTTTAGCGGTTTTGACCGATTCTGACCAGTTTAATAGAATATTCGACCCAATAATCAGACCAAATGACCTATCCTATTCCCAGTTCGACCGGTCCGACCGGCCAGTTCGATCCGCACGCCAACACTTCCCGCACACTATTCAAATTTTTCCACTACGGTAACGTTTATACCATATTTTGCCACTTATACCTTAAACCACAAACTTCCTATGTTCAGCCAGCAATCTTCACCGTTATTTTACTAATAAACCCTCTCACCCTCCTAACCCCAAACCATTCTGCTCCAAATCAAAACACGTAAAATTCCAATTTAAATTGTGAAACTTATGTAATTTCTCACCCCCTCCTCCCAAAATAAATTTAAATTTGAATATTTCGTCAAATCAGTTTTCTTGTTTATTTTTTAATTAAATTGGTTCTTTTATTAAGACATGTTTAAATAAAGTATGAGAATTAAAAATAGACAAATTCTTAGATACTCATGATAAATAGTTGAATATCGATACTTTTAATGTAAATTGATTTAAAATATTAATTTATTTTTAAATAAAATATAGATAAACAATGACATGACAATAAATGTGAATGCTTCATTAAATAAAAGTATCGGTATCCAACTGAATCCCAAAGGTATTGGAGTGTTCACCCTAAAATTATTGATTTTTATTGTAAACTTATTAACCGTTAATATTATTTGTACAAATTTAAATTTCAATAGATAGAATTCAGTAGTATTTATATTAGAATATTTATTATAAATTATAGAGGATCTCGAATTACAAAAGGGTGTAGTATTACACAAGTAATTAAAATCGGACCGGATATTGAACCGGTATAGACGGGGGTTTAAGATTTAAAGGTCTGACCGAGTCGGACCGAGGATTGGACCGTTATTGTATATGTTATATGATTTAGTATTAGTTCTTTATCATATAGATTGGTGACTTTTATTTCCTATAATATCTTAATTAGAATCAGTTTGAAAAAGAGTTAAAAATGCTAGAATTTTGTATCTTATGTAAAATATATTAGATGGTGCTTGATTTAGATCAAAGAGTATTAGAATTTAAGAAGAAATGTTTTTTTTAGTTTTGTCAACTTTGTGAAAGGATGATCATAACATTATTAATGAATTATATTTGACACTCAAAACTTTAGAAAATAAATTGGAGAGTATTATTTATAAAAAGAATTCTAGGCTTTATTATCAAGAAAATTCAAATTCTGAATGGATTAAAGGGATGTCTTCAATTATAAGACCCATTTGGTTCAATAGTATTAAGTTGGTTTTTTTTCATCTTTTATTATATTTTTCTTTTAAATTTTATTTTTTTTAAAACTAAAAATGTTAAAATCCGGTTCAACCCATATAAATGGACGAACCATCGGTTTTGACCGGTTTTTCCGATTTCCACCCGATTTTTCGGGTTTTACCCCGGTTCCTTGACAGACCAGTTTAAAGGGTTTAATTGACCGGACGTATGGCCGGTTCCCGGTCTAACCGATTGAACCGGCCGGTCCAGTCCGGTTTTCATAACCTTGGTATTACATGTTTGTACTGTTTATTTCTTTAACAAATCTTTTAAAAAGATACTTGTGACATTTTAATTAAAAAATATATACACATGATCATACGATAAATAAAATTAAAGTAAATACGCTCTAAATTTTGAATTTTGAATTTGTCTGTTTTAACTTTTTTTAAAATGACTTTATGGTATTATATATTTTCATTTTTAAAAATTTACAAAAGAAAATTAATATAAAATAAATAAAAGTTTAGTGTAAATATTTTTTTTGAAAATAATGTTTTAAACATTTCATCTTTTTACTATGACTTCTCACTATCAAAATAATAAAAATTATTCAAATTTAAAACTATTTAAAATTATTTTTATTAAATTTATTTTTCAAATATAGATTTTTATAGTATAAAATTTTAATTATGTTTAAATATCTATTTTATGCTTTTAGGTCAAAGTTATTTTTTTTCATTTATAAAAAATGAGTTATAACTTTTTTTATTTTAATATAAAAATCATTTTTAAAAATTAAAAAAAAATGTTTATTTTAAAATTAAAACACAGACTCTTATCTCAACAATATTGTTCAACATTTTAATTTTTCTTTTCCACTATTAATTTTTTTTCATTGTTGAATATATTATATTATAATTTTTAATTATTTAAATAATTAAAATACATCTTTCAAATATCCCTGCCACTCATTTAAAATTTTAAATTGGATCCCACTAATACTACAAATCAATTTGTGATTGGTTATAAGAGAAAAAATTTGCCAAAACCTGGGTGTTACCGAAGGAAAATCAACACAATTAAATTTAAATACTATTATTTTCTGACATTTGGCTGATTTATATTCATACGCAACCATCGATAATGATGTTCTAATGACTCTTATCTCAACAATATTGTTCAACATTTTAATTTTTCTTTTCCTTTATTAATCTTTTTTCTTTGTTGCATTTGAGTCACTTGACATCATAAGGAATGAGAATAGGTCAGATTAATTGAGAGTAACCTACCATCTAACTTAAACGGACTGAGTTCAAAGTTATTTTTAAATAGAAAAAGTTTAAATTTAAAAAAATAGTTATTTTCAAATAGAAAAAGTCTAAATTTAAAATTAAAACAAAAAAAAAAAACTATTTTATTAAAAATACTAGAACACAGCAAATCTATCTATCTGTTTAAATAAATATAAAGAAATCTATTATTTTTATTATATTTTAGTTTATAACTTATGATTAAGTCCCAAATTCAGTGTGGCATTCTTGTTATGTGACTAACAACAGTACACTAAGCATTGCCACGTGAGATTAATTATGATAATGTGGCATTTTGTTTGCTAAATCAGCATCTAATAGAAAACAAAGTGTCCAGTGATTGAAACCAACCGTTTGCAAAGATGAAGAATTTAAACAAACAAAAAAGGACTTAAAGTTTCCTATTGGAGCAAAAACCAAGGGAGAAACATTGCTTTACTCAAAATCATGAATCGTGTGTGCCACTGTTCTTCCCTTGTTTTTTCTTCCTCGTGATGGTTGTTCTCAATTTAAAATATGTAAATTTAATGACGATGAGACATCTTTTCCAAGTAGATTTTCCCTTTTCTATCACTTTACGAAGCGCAAAACTGAATATTGAATTACATGTTTTACATATAAAATAAAAGTACTTATTTTGAATTGTGACTATTGAATAATGGCCATGTATCATTGCGAAATGTGCCTTTCAAAAACGAGGATCTAAACTCATCAATTGTCAAGAAAACGATGATCACCGATAAGTCCTCCGATAACAACCTCTCGTGTTCTCACAAGGAGAAAACGATGATCACCGTAACAACCTCTCGTGTTCTCACAAGGAGAAGGTTTGGTTATTATTGTTGTTGAGAGAACAAGAGGAATATTAAATATTGTGCTAATTATTGGAGATTTTGAAAAAGTGATTGGTCGAAAATTAAGAAGAGATACTCGAGTTATCGATAACCAATTTGATTGTTTGTCTCGGAGATCGGTCATGGAAGATATCTATTTACTACGATGTGGGTCGGTATCAATACATCAACAATATTTGTTGCGTTTAATTTTTATTGATTTGGAAAGAATGACTGATTCTATGAAAAGTCAGAGACAAAAAAGGATTAGGATTGTCAATATTCAAACTATTCAGGATATATGAAAGGGTTTCGACTAATGAAAGAACACATGATAGAGAGACGATTTTTCCATTATAATATGATTTTTTATAGTTTTGGATGTTCTTACTTAACACATCTAAGAGCTAGCAATGAAAAGCACGTATTTTTTGTAGATATAATTCTACTTTAAAAATCGAGAGAAGAATTAAATGAGACGCTGGAGACGAGCCTTAAAAACATATGGAATTTGCCTGAACAAAAGTAAGATGAAGTATATGAAAATACAAGTTTAACAAAAGAAGAAGTGTTTATAACTTTGAGGTGAAAGTTGAAGATCACATCATTCAAAAGTTACACTATTGAAATATTTTGAGTCCGTAATGAAAAAATAAAAGGAAACATAAAATGTCGAATTCAAGATGGCTGGTCGAGATGAGAGAGAATTTCATATATTTTATGTTATATAAAAGTAACGCTCAAAGACCCGAAACAGAAAATAAATTAAGTGTAGTAGATATTAAGATGATGCGGTGGAAGTGTGGTATAAAAGGATGGAAGTGTGGTATATAAGGAAACATAAAATGTCGAATTCAAGATGGATGGTTGAAATGAGAGAGAATTTCATATATTTTATGTTATATAAAAGTATCACTCAAAGGCCCAAAACGGAAAATAAATTAACTGTAGTATAAATATAAAGATGATGCGGTGGAAGTGTGGTAAAATCAAATAAGATGAAATTAAAAATGACAATATTAAAGATGGTGGTGATGAAGCACGTATTGTAGAAAATATGATGGAAATTAGGCTTATAACATTTGTGCACGTAGAAAGAAGACCGGTGAATTATGCAACAAAGAGGGTATATAGACAAGATGGAATTAAAAATGATACTAGTGTTAAGTAGTGTTAGTGAAGCACACGTAGTAGATATGTAGTAGAATTTATGATGGAAATTAGGCTTATATCACTTGTGCATGTAAAGAGAAGACGAGTGAATTATGTAACAAAAAGGGGATATTAGACCGAAGATAGTCAAATCGCTAGTGACAGAAAAAGACCTAAAAAAAATTATAAAAAAACTATTCAAAAAGATCTTAGAAATGATAAGTTGAATAACATTATGGCATTTTAGCCAACTCAACTTAGTGAAATAAAGCTAAGTTGTTGTAATGTTTATTTTAAAGATTGTCTATGACACCATAGCTTCAGATGAGACCCTAGACAAGACATTGGACTATGTTATTTCAACTTACAAGTCGTTAGACTGTGTTTAGGTTTCAATGCAGGTGTTCATGAATAGTTCTGCTTATGTGAATGAAAAGTGGATTTGGTGAGTGTTGGTGTTGTTGAAGGAGATCTTTGAGAAGAAGTGCATTATCATTATCTCGTCTAACTTGAAGTTATGGAATAGAGAAAGGATGAAAACACGGATGCAACCCAACTGAAGTTTATTGTGACGTAAGGTATAATGATATGACAAGAATATATTAAATGGCCACTGTTGTCCTTCAAATATGAATACAAGAACCCTAATGCCACGTCCATATTTTATAGGATATAAACACTTGTGATTTATCATTTGATCTCTCATGTTTACTCGTTCATGTGGTTGTGGCAAAATAATTTATACTCAGCAAGAAGCAGATAAGGCAGATATAAAGATCAAGATAACTTAACTTATACTCTGCAAGTAGCAGATAAGGCAGATATAAAGATCATAACAAGAACTTAAAATGATAGAATTGAAGAGATCTAATAAAATTATTTTGAACCACGGTGGCAGAGGGGAACGACGGCTAAAATGCTGCAGCAAGCATTTCCTTGTGAGTGATAACATCATAAGATATTGAGAAGTCAAAAGCAAGAACACATGTTTTACAAAATATATTCCAATAGTTTTTCAGATTACACAGAATTACTGATATACAGAAAATAGCAAGGAGGATGAAAAAGATCTGCTGGTTTTCAATTTTGCAAGGCAACTTCTACGCTTTAGAGACTGTAGAGCTCAAAAGTCGTAGATGCGTGAAAGAGGAAATTGCTAGAGAATGTTTTATTAATTTGCAGACAGATAGTTTCGGCAAGAAAGGAGAATAAAAGGTTGAACGAGAAGAAACAAGTCAACAACATAAACACTGCTTCATGGTTCCTCAGATAATTATTCATGGAGATAAAGATGATTCCACACTAATCAATCGAAAACAGCATGAATGGAAAGAAAGATCCTACAGTTCTAAGAGAAATCACAGATGAAGAGTAGATTAAGAAAAGGCAAAGAAAGGAACTACAGCTCCTAAATACAAAACCAGCAATGGATGCTGTGTCATAATCTTGCTCATCACATATGGAAGAAGCAG
Source organism: Lathyrus tuberosus (assembly GCA_022829125.1). Classification (NCBI taxonomy): domain Eukaryota; kingdom Viridiplantae; phylum Streptophyta; class Magnoliopsida; order Fabales; family Fabaceae; genus Lathyrus; species Lathyrus tuberosus. The sequence goes on along the minus strand of JALAZF010000124.1, from coordinate 3,818,170 downwards.
GAGTCCGATCAAAGAACCCTAAAGGACATTCTCTCCAGACCAACCTAGACGGTGTAAGAAGAGGAACGAGTAAATGCATTGAAAATTAAATTTTCACCTTCAAGACACCTGGAAATAGCTCTGAAAACTTATGTGGCCATTATAAAAGCCTGGATCAAGTTTTCAGCTGCACGCTTTTCTTCAGATGTGCCAGAAATAAGAGCAACCCGTTCACCCCGGTAAGATTTGGACTCAGAAATCTCAACTGTTGCTCCTGAAATCTGAATTGAAACAACCGGGAATAAAATACACATTCAGTGAAGTACATGGGTAATGAATATGAATGAAATATTAACAAATTAGCAGTCCGTGCTAAAGATGTACAAACGTGAGTATGTCTGAAACATTGGCCATTGACATTCAAAAGAACGGCTATCTCCCTTCTTGTGTATCTTTTTTAAAGATAAGAGACAAGATGGAGTTATCCTATCTTGTTGGCTCCACAAACACTAGAGTATGGCGGAATATGATAACTTTCCATATCATGTTTATCTCTTATCTTGACCATTAAACAGACTTTTTATATGTTTTTTATTGAATAGTTAGTGTACCAGCCCGCTGTTTCCATCTTATGACAAAATCACTTGACAGGGTGAATAAATGTCCGATGTCTATCTTTTTCATTACTACACATGACTGTGCGCAGAAGGTGCATAATGCCACAATGCAGCTAAGGGAGTGACCAAATAATACAAAACGTTAAGAATTAAGCTTGATCATTAATTAATAATATCTTCGACTGTAGAATATGTTATCAAAAAAACATTTACGAATAGCTAGATCTCATCTTAAAGTATCTTATTTTTTCTTAGTTTTGTATCTTCAAATATCTCTAAGGACTACTTCCATATTTCTTAGTTATTTTTATGATTTATTTTTATGAGCAATCGAAGAATCCCAAAAACTAAGAATTAAATGTAAACAAATCTGGCATTAGTTTAAGATAACCAATAGAAAAATGTCTTTCAAACCACAAATTATTTCACTATTCCATAGAATAAAAAGAAAGTAAATTAGAATGTGAGAACTAACCTTCCTGATATTGGCTAGATTTGCCCCACCTTTACCCATCACTTTGCCAACAGCATTAGCAGGAATCAACATCTCCGATGTTGACAGGGGAGGCAAACTATGTCTAACAAACACACAGAAACATGAATTGAAAATACCTAATCAGCTCAACGTAGGATTAAGGAAAGAGATGGTGAGAAACAAAAAGACCAATTCAAATGCAAATTATAAAATAAATATAACTTTGATAACAATATACACTAACCCTTCATACATCTTGGTGGCATATGAAGACATAGATCCATAACCATTGTCTGGCATCTTTTTACAAAGAAGCAAAAAAGAGAAAATATCAGTTCAATATGATAAAGAATTGAACATAGAAATGAATTATGTTACAACAAAAAAAGAAAATAAAGATAGAGCAAAATGCAAGTTTCCATATATTGTACTAAAAAATATAGACTTTAGACAGTGCTGAAAGAAATGATGAAGAAAAGGTAGCTAAAAGCCATGAGCATTCATTCACTACTTTAACCGCTTCATTATATTTATAGCAGTACTCATAAATCATTCCTTCATAACAACTATATTCAAACACAAATATGTCTAAGAAAACTAGATGATATACTTCCCATTGCTAATATAACTTGAATTTGCATTGCTACAAGATTTTCCAGTTTAAAATAATGTAGAGACATGAAAACATCCTTATTCATATGATGAAGAAAATTATGCTATTTGCTGCACCTAATTTCAATTAAATTGTCTAAAATTAGAATTAGTTTAAGCGAATATTATCAGTGAGCATATGCATTGGGCATAAGATGTTCCAAGAAAGTAAGATTGCATAAGAGGGTATCGTTGACCAACAACAAACAAGACCAGACATGTTAAGACTGAATAGTCGTAAGAATTTCACCCCAGACATAGACTTTAGTAGTAATGTGGAACTTCACAGCAAATAAAAATAATCTACCGACTATTTGAACCTTGAGGCAAACCTTTATAGATGAAAAGAATATATCATCATACCGAGTAAGAATCATATCCATAACGGCTGCTAGAAGAGTGCATGCCCAATCCAGTTGCAGTTGCACTTCCAGTCCTCTGATCATAAGCTAGTGCAGTAGCAGGAACTGAAGGCAGCATAGATGGTGCTGAAAGAACAGAACTGCCTGTGTACAAAGATTCGAGACCTATGGGAGGTTTTTGGTCAATGTCCCTTTTTCTCAATACATCCTCCCTTAGTCTCAAGACTATCTGAATTAGAGCATCTCTCACACAATCAACTTCACCTACCACCTAAATCATAAATTGAAAAAACAAATTGAATAAAATAGATACACAAATTAAAGAGAAAAACTGAAGTGGAAAATAATTCAAACCTCAACAAGTTCATCATTGTCATCTGCATATTTGGGCTTATTACTTCTTGAGATTTGAATATCAGCTTTAGTTCTCTTCCGAATTTCATTTATGATTGAACCACTTCTCCCTATAATACACCCTATCACTTTAGATGGAACTAGGAGCCGGATTGAAACCGGGGTATCATCTTCATCATTTATCTTTTCTTGCAGCAGTAAAACACCTTCAACAGCTATGGATTTCAGATCACTTGAAGACTACAAAACACACATACTACATGAGAATTCAACTCTTACGATAGAAGAACAGCACAGGATCAAAACAGAATAGGAAAAGGCTACTCTACTACATGTAGAGTATAGAATATGGACAAAATGGGAGACACAAAAATCCAAAAAAATAAACCAAGCATAAAGTTGATCATGAGATTCAATGATTTGAAGAAGCTTGTGTGATAAACAAATGCAAAGCACCAAAGTTTATCTGCAGTTACGCCTATAGATTAACCACATTATAAATAGTTACAAATAATTACCTCCTTCCTAGTATGGAGAAACATGGAAACTTATTCCTAACAGGTACCTTACTTGACATGCAGCTGACCCCACTTAGTAGGATAAGGCTTGGTTGTTGTTGTTGTTGTTGTTGTTGTTGTTGAGTAACATTACAGAGTCACATGTTCCTCACACAAGTTTTAAAATTTTGATCTACATGTGGACTCTGTTGGTGCTTATTTTCAAATAAGCATCAATTCTCATTGTTACGAGGGGTGGCACATAATCACTTAACTAGGCCACGGCAATTAATTAGGGTATCAATTATAAAAATATTTTCCTTTAATTAAGGACCTGATCAACTTAAAACTTAAATGAAACTTGGAAGACGTGAATAAAATACAGCCAGGAAAGAAAGAAAGAAAGAAAAAACAATGAGGGCATTGTCAACAAAAGAAAATAAGAGAGCATTAAAGCAGACAAGTGCACAGTGATCCAGCCAAGAAATATTTAGGACAAATCAACATTAAAAACTAATAATAGAATGAAACTTATCCCCCTCATAATTTTAACTTAATATAAAGAAGAATAAAGAAACTAAAGATCAAGCTATAAATTTTAACTTAAAAAATTCAGACAAGTATAAGTTGAAGATTAACATCTAACAATATTAAATTCCTAATGCGAAAGAATCAACTCCCCACATCAATAATCAAGTTTGGCATGATTTTTCATCCTTGCATATATCGTATAACAATGACTCCCTCCCACCCCCACCAAAAAAATATTGAAAAATAGACAAAGCTACCATTGTTTATACTAGAAAAGTATTAATAAAAGGAAGATTAAATAAACTATTGATCAAACTGAAAATTAGAACTTCAAAATTGAGGACATATGCAAAGTTGAAATTAACAACTATTTAAGGAATGTTCCTAATGACATTTCACCTCAATAATCAAGGTTTAAATTATTTTCATTTTTTTCATAAACTTTGAAAACTTACCCCCTCCCCAAAAATAGAATGTTCAAAAGTAGTAAATGTTAAAGCTTTTCCATGTGAATATATTACCCTGGACACCAGTACTCTACCAAGTTAACCCCGGTCTGAGAACAAATACAATTAGAAGTGAACAAATGGAAGAAACAAATATATTCACCTCTGTTGCAGTTATAGTAATTAAGCAATCATCATGACGAGCCTTGGAATCATCAACCTCAATACGAGCACCACTAGTTTGCCTCATACGTTTAATAGTACCCCCTCCCTTCCCAATTACATGTCCAATTTTGCCAGAGGGGCACAGCATTCTAATAATTAATTCTTCAGATTGAGAAGCACCTAGACTAGAAACTACCGGAAGGGAAGATGAGTACAGAGACCATGCATTTCCTGAATCTGCATAACCATGCAGATCTTGCACAGTTGTAGCACCAATAATTTGAGGAAAAGATCTAGGTTGATTAATAGGATCTGAAGCAGGATATAGTCCACCAGGAGGGTAAATAGGAACTTCAGAAGGAATGATAATGCTATGAGGTGTTTCTGGTAAAGATGTGTCAAGAGGAATGTCCTCTTTGGGGGAGAATTTGTACATAATAGTTGAAACTGCAAATAATGCTCTTTTTACAGCTTCCGGCTCACCTGTAATCTACTCAATGAAAACAAGCACACAATAAGATAGAAGTTCACTGCAAATGAATTATTTCAATAGCCAGAAAATATATGTATAAAAATATTAATTTAAAGTACAAAAGTTGTAAGAATTTCTCCAACTAAATCAGCACATGCATCGACAGAGGCGAGATCCCTATATGTTGATAGGACTGAATCCCCCTTTAGACATAGGGGGAGGCATAGAGAGATAAAGATATTGTCAGGGAGGCATTACTCTCTATCGGAAAGGAAAAAAATGCAACACGCAAGTGAAAATAAATTCAGGAAAAGTCGAAAAAAAATCTATGGTAAGGCTTAGTTGCTGTTGTTGTTGTTTGGTAAAACCATCAGTAAAGGTACTGTAGTGATAACATTGCAGACAAAAGAAAAAATTAAAAGAAGCTTCCAAAAATAAAAGGGAAAAAAAAGGAAAGACACTTGACTGTCAAAAAACCACATCTATGATGCATAGGTAAGAGGTGAGATAATGCACTCAAGTGTTGGAAAATACAAAAAGCAAGCTCAATGTTAAGCATAAATATTTTGTAAGTAAATGTTTAGAACAATATTATCCAACAATCACACTTGGTACAAAAGTATAGTTGTACAACCTGTGACATTGGCCTGTTTTTAAGGTGGCTTCGCAAGCCAGTGTGCTAATCAATGTTGCAAGCATGTTATAAATCTGTGTAATAGTTCAATAGCAATTTTAATATGTTCGATAATATTAAATATATACCTACCACCACAAAATTGTCAAATTCAAGAGCACACGAGTGCTCAGGGTCAGCTGCATCCTTTGAAATGACCTTGATATTAGTCCTCGTCTTAACTCTCATTCGTTTAATGGTTGCCCCAGCTTTACCAATCATAATGGCAGACTGGCTTGACGGAACCAGAATTTGACATTCCTCTTTACTCTTTCGTTTCTTCTCAGAATCACCAGCAGCTTCCGTGGCATTTGAAATGGCAGAATGAACCTTGATAAGAGCATCTTGGGCAGCACATAAAGGCTTATCATTGTCAAATTCATCTTCAGCATCAATTTCTTCCTTATCCTTAACATGACAATAGATAGTTATAACTCGATTCTTTGCACCAGGAAACGGATCCACAACCTTGACTTTTGCCCTTGTCTCTTGCCTTATTGAATTTATAACTTTTCCATTCTTACCAATAACACTCCCAATAACTCCATCCGGACAAAGTATCCTATACACGACCAACTCGCCCCTGTCCCTTTCATCTTTGTCATTCACACGCCTCTTTTGATTTTTGTTGTCTCCGTTACGGTCACCACGGTCTCTCTGCGGACGATTTCTTTTACCGGTCTCAACCATTCTGCAAATCACTGATGCAGTTCCGGAAAACAAAAACAAAAAAAAACATCAAACAATAAAAAAAAAACTTTTAAAATATCAAATTTAACCACTTTTTTTAAGACAAAAACATTACATAATCACAGATCATAATTCAAATTCAACTATGCAATATAAAGTCAATTCAGTGATATTGCAATAAGAAATTAAGCTTTACACTATATTTCAATATTCTTTGGAACCTAAAACAGCTTGAAGAGGATAATTGACAAATAAAAATGACAATTCCCAAATTGAAACTATAAAAAAAATTGAAATTTCTTAAACCTAACAAGCGAGATTGATTCGAATGAGAAGAAATTGAATAAATGTGCGAATTGTCAAAAAAAAAAAAGTAAAATTCTGTAGTTACGATGCATAGATACCTGGTGGGATAGAAGAGGAAGAAGATGAAGTTAAAACCCTAACGTGAGAAGTAGAAATGGAATCGTTTTTTATCCCAACTCAATCTAGGTGTTTTAATTTATTTTTGCGTCATTTTTCTTTTCTATTTTCAAATAGTTAAATGGCTTATATCATTGTTTATTTATTTTTGAGTTTCTTTAATTAAAAAATAAATAAATAAATTCAGCCACATGCCTTAGAAGTATGAAAAATTGTTTTGACCGTTTCTCTTTCCAACACGTGTGTTTTTGATACGTGTCTGTTATTTTGTAATTCCAGATTTTCAATCCTTCCTTTGGTTTTCCTTGAATGCTTATCTTTGTTTTCTCCTCTTCTCTCCATAAGTACAACATAAAATATCTTCACTTTCCTCTCCATTTTTTTAAACCGCCCCAACAAATGATCAGGAAAAAAATATCTCCAAATGGATAAACTCCATACTCCCTTCCACACATGACTCTTTGTTTATTCCTCTATTAAAAAACAGAAACTCATCATCTTTCTCTTCATCACAACATCACCACAATAATTGCTCTCTCCTCTCTTTATCATTTTTTTTTTTTGTTTATGGACACCCAAACCCTAAAAAGGTTCTATTTTTATGCAATTTCTTCAATCTTCACTTTAATATGTACTTGATCTGATTTTTTATTGTTGTTAACTTGATATGTTTGTTTCATGTTCTGACTTTTTTGTTGATTTTGTGGATGATTTGATTTTATGTTGCCTTTCTTGATTCTATAGAGTATAGATCCTCTTTGTTTCATGCTTTGATTAAAATTAATTTGTTGATTTTGCTTTGATTTTTTTACAGTGAAAGAACTAAAAAATGGCTTAAGATCCAAAGGTTCACACTTTCAAAGAGGTGGCTAATCACAGCAAAACCAAAGATTGATTCTGCAGATCGGTTTGTTTCATGCTCTGACCTTTTTGTTGATTTTGTGAATGATTGGATTTTATGTTGTCTTTCTTGATTCTATATAGTATAGATCCTCTTTGTTTCATGCTCCGATTAAAATTAATTTGTTGTTTTTGCTTTGATTTTTTTTTACAGTGAAAGAACTAAAGATTGATGGCTTATTCTTTCTGAAAAGGTAACTTTTTTTTCTTGAATGGTTGATTTCTCAAAAACAATTACAGTTGCATCTCTCTATTTCTCTCCTTATTATTTCATATATTAACTTTTTATATTTTTAATATTGAAATTAATTTACTATTTTTTATTTATTTATTATTATTTGTTTTTGTTTTTGTTTTTGTTAGACATGTTGAAGCAATAAGAGGAAGTTTTGTCTCAGAGCTAAAGTTGTAATTACCAAAATCAGGTAAAAAAATCAATTTATTATTAATTTATTTGTTTCTCTTATGCGATGTATGCTTTTTTTTTGTTAATGTTTCTACAGGGATGAATTTTGAAAGATTTTGTTTTGATTTTCAGTCAGATTTGATTTCCTTTCATTAAATTAGTGTTTTGATTTTATTTATTCAGTGTTTAGATTTTATAGGTTTTGATGATTCTTCTGGCATTTTGATTTTTGGTTGTTATTTTGATATTTTGTATTATTCTTTCGGGATGATAGTGAGGGTGATAAAGCCAAGGGAAAGAGAAAATTAGGTAACCCTTTTATAATGTCTTCTTGAATCTTGATTAGTTTTTGAAATATAGCTCTCAAATTTTATAATAATAATTAGATGTACTTATCTTTTTATTTCATGATGTATTCACTAATATCATTTAAGATTATTATTATTTTTCTTCCATGACCATTATTCTCAAAATTTACCTTTGGTTTGCAGTGAGTTAGATGCAGCTTGCAGCAGGACTATTTGGCCTGCTTTCAAAATGGGTGATAAGGTACTCTATTTTCCTTTCTTTTTCTTAAGTTTGATGTCATTTCTTTGATATGTGTTTTGTAGCATTTGGTACTCTATTTTTCTCTCCCTTAAAAGCACATGTTCTGTTTTGAATTCATTGATTTCTTCCTTTTCTGTTGTATTTTATGTTTAAAATGACCCTTTGGTTATGTATGCAGTCATTTCTCTCCCTTATTAGCACATGTTGTATTTTTTTTGTTGATTTCTTCCTTCATCCTGCAAAATCATTTTAGATTTAGATGAGAATAAGAGGAAACGATATTCCTTTAGGTAAGAAAATTATGTGAGCGCTTAATGCTTATATCATAAGTGTGTATGTTTAATTATCAATTTATAAAACTTATGTAAGCGCTTAATTCTGTGCATTTTTTTCGGGTACTTATAAGCTATGGAAAGTTTTCAAATTCTACATTGATTCTGGACCTTGATTTCCTTGCAACTGTTATTTTTTTATAATTATTTTTTATTAGTTTTGGGCAAATATTTGTTCTGCTGTTTAACACTTAATATATGTCTAATAATAACAACTTAATCACAACCGTGAAAGGTTTATTTTTCCCTTGGTATAATTTATAATCATGTGTTTTTGAAACGAATGACACTATAACTGATATTATTTGATACAATCATGTTTCTATTCCTTTTGCAAGTCAATTGGCATTTATGATCCTAATTATGTAATTGTGTTATGTCAAGATTCTCTTTGTCGTCTTTTTTGTGTGGATATTGGCAAGTTTACATTAGGGGTGTTCGCGGTGCGGTTTGGGCGGTTTTGACGCTAAAAATCATCCGAACCGCGAGAGAAGAAAGCATGTGGTTCGGTTTGGTTCGGTTGGCTTTTAGAAAAAATCCGAACCAAACCAAACCAAATCAATGCGGTTTGGGTTGGTTCGGTTTTTTTACAAGATTTTTATTGAGCCATACATACACATATAAAGAACAACATAACTTTATGTTTAGTCATTCATACATTACCAAATAATGAAAAAATTCATCATATTTAGACAAAAATTTCTCATTCAATATACAAAAATGAATTTAATCAAAAGTGGAAAAAAATAGTAGCATAAAACAATATAAAAAATATTATAATTAAACAAAATAAATGAAGAAGAATGAAGATTAGAGAAAAATGAAAAAGAAAAAACATGAGATGTGAGATTAGAGAAGAAAAGTGCGATAAAAACGTAATTAGAAGAGAAAATAGTAACATAAAAATGAGAAGATGAAAAAGAAAGAACATGTGAGATAAGAGATTAGTGTAGTAGAGGTGAGATGTATATGGCAATGAAGATGAGAAGAATGTGTAATACTATTAGGAGAGGTTGGAGAAGGTTGAAACTTAAAAGCTAATGGGTTTGAGTTTTGGGTTGGATATGAGATAAGTGAAGTTTAGGTTGTAATATAATGCGGTTTGGTTTGGTTTAGTTCGGTTTGTAAAATACAAACCGCAAACCAAACCGAACCACGCGGTTTTGTTAAAAGATGACCCGAACAAAACCGAACCAAATGCGGTTTTTTGCGGTTTCAGTTTGGTTTGGTTTGGTTTGCGGTTTTCTATTGGGTTGGTTCGGTTTTGAACACCCCTAGTTTACATTGGTTAAGCACTATATGATAACTTTTGCATTACTTTGTCTTTATTATTGGTACTATTGATCTTTGTTACTTTGAGCATGTAAATGCCATGGGCATACTCTGTCTTAGATGCTTTCAACTGGTGAAAGATATTAATCCAATAATTTTTTATTTGACTGGTGACAAAATGTGAAAGTTGCATAAGTCTATTGTTTTATTTCTTATTTCTTATTGCACCAACTATCTCTTTATTGATAATAATGCTAATCTTTCTCACTTCTCAGGTTCGGATCCAGTTTGATGTACCTAAAATTCTCATCTTCATGTAGTTTAAATTGTTTAGACTTTGTTTAAGTAGTGAATATATGCCATTGAGTTTTAATTTAGAGAATTTGAATTATTTTGTTATTATGCATTATTTTATTTTTTTGGGATTTGTAAAAATGAATAGATTTTAATAGGGTTAATAGCCATTTTGCCCCCTGCCATATAGGCGATTTTCGAAAAACCCCCCTGTAAAAAAAAACTTGCAAAAAAACCCTAACATTTGAAGATTCTCTCAATTTTGACCTTCATCACATCCAGTCACCAAACAAGCTGATGTGGCAGGGGTCAAAATAAAAACGTTGCAAAAATGGCAGGGGTCAAAATAAAAACGCTGCCAAAATGGCAAGGGTCAAAATAAAAACGCTGCCAAAATGGCAGGGGTCAAAATGACAGGTTTTTGGTGTTTGGATGTGATGAAAGTCAAAATTGAGAGAATCTTCAAATGTTAGGATTTTTTTTGCAAGTTTTTTTTTACAGGGGGATTTTTCGAAAATCGCCTATATGGTAGGGGGCAAAATGCCTATTAACCCATTTTAATATAGTAAAGCATAGAAAGTAATAGAAGACTTGTGAGGTCCTATTAACATCTTGCAGAAAGTAATAGTCATGTCATTATCTTGTAAAAAGTACCTATCAATATCAAATAGAGTGAGGTTTTGCGCACAGTAACAACATAACTTGTGTCCAGTCTGTGCAGATTTGATATAAAAAATATTGTAACCTTTATAGACTAAAATGATGATATTTCTCATGTTTACTAGATATCATTATAAATTAAATAATATTAAAATTAAATGATAATATTTTTTATAAATATAACTATAATAATATTATCAATTATATTTTCTTAAATAATTATACATAATTAATAATTAATTAATTCATTTCGAAGCTAATCAAACATAATTTATTAATTTTTTCGTTAGTTAAAAGACTTATTAAGAAATTTATATTTAGCATTACCAATAATAAATATGCTATCTCTAAAATAATTTTTCATTAATATCCTAATGATTATCGTTATCATAATTTAATATCTAATAATATGACATTAAAAGAAATGAGTTATTTCTATTTACGTAAATGAAATAATTACAACTTAATCTGCTATTTATTTAAAATATTTAAAATAATGGCAAAATAATTTTTTTCGTCCCTTAACTATATTTCAAGGTCCAGTTTGGTCCCTTAACTTTAAAAAATGGCAAGTTCGTCCTTTAACTTTTAAAATGGTGTCAACGTAGTCCTTGCCGTTAGTTGGCTCAAACAGCCGTCTATTCTTGACTACGTGGCAGCTGACATGGATTTGAAAGTGAAAGTATAATTAACCTCTTTCTCTCTCCCTAATCTAAACCACCACTTTTCTACTTCTCTCTCACTCCCAACTCTCTCGCTCTCCATATTCTCATTCTAACCTCTCCATTTCTCGTCCTCCTTTGTTCACACTTTCCAAAACCTCAACCACCATTCATGCATTCCTTAAATTATCTGAAGCTGCAAAGCAATTAACCAACTTAATTTATCTGAAGAAAGAGTACAATTTAAAACTTAAATTATCTGAAGAAAGAGTACCATTTAAACCACTAATATCGTAAAAATGGCATCAAACATCAACAAAATCATATTTGTTCCTTAAATTTAGGAATGAGTTGAGTTTGGTTTTACACCAGTATAATATTTTAGACATACTTCAAAAAGACAACATAATTTTTCATAGATATTGTAATTAGAGTATTATTACTTGTGACGAAAAAACAAATTTAGAATGAGATTATGTTTATTTATTAATTATGCATCCTTGTAAAACTAGTATGGTTAATTCATAGAGATATTTTGTTTATTTATTAATCATGCCTACTTGTAAGACTAGTGTGATTAATTACTAGGGATATTAGTATAACTAGGTCCAAAATTAAAAGAGACATTTCTTGTTTTATTTTGAATTCAGTAAGTCAAGTTTCAATGTACCAGCAAATATCACATTTGAAATAAGTTGCTAGTAAAAGAGATATTATTTGACATGAAAAAGGGATGATCTAAAAATGCTATGAAAATAACCATCCTTTCAGTAGCAATATATATTTCAAAAAGAAATCATCTATCAAAATCAAGTAACATGGAAGTAAAATTGTGTAGCCACCATCATCATTCCTTTTCATAAACAACAAACAGTTGATGGAGACATGCTAGAAACAAATCCAACATTGAGAATGGTGAACCATAATTTACTACAAAGTGCTTCTTGTTCGGATTTTGAAACAACAACTTCGGTGCTTGTCGGCAACCTTGAAGACGATGGCGAATATTCGATTAACCTTATCACTACAAAACAACCTCGCTTCTCAGTTTTGAGCGAGTCTCGTATAAAGCGTCTTCAAGATGCTGACATCAACGAAGCCATATCAATTCTCTCCATATCAAGATATGTTGCATGCCTTATACTCTCTTAATACAATTGGAACTTAGTAGTTGTTTATGAATCATGGTTCAATGACCAACAAAAAGTTCTCAAAACCATAGGTTTATCAAACGAACCTCAAATACTGGAATGAATATATTGATAGAAACATCAACGATCGCAACTGCTTCAAACTCAAATGCCCTCAAAGAAGTCTGTCGTCTGCACTTTTGTATTTTGTTATTGTTCAATGTGGGTGCAGCTTTCCATGTGTTTATTGTTTTTAAAATTGCATCACATACACTTGCTCATGGCTTCTCTTCCATTTACTAATGTTCCTTACTTTTTTTTCATGTGTGCAATGTGCTTGGCATGAGGTAATGATGCTTGAAGCTTTGGTATGAAGATGAGATTGCAAGCTATTTTGAGAGTGGATGGAAAATGAAGGTATTCTTGGAGCAATCATGCAGGGCTTGATGCAGCAGTTTGGTCTTGAAGGCGTGAAGAGGCTTTGACACATTGTCAAGGAAATCTTGCAGCAGAGTTTATCATTTAGGCATTGTGTGACTTGTGTTGAATCATATATATTTTAGCAGTTATCTTGAAACTCTGTATCATGTCCTTTGTGAATTTTCCTTATTTTGTTTGTAGTTTGGAATACAATTCTGGTACTTGGAAACATTGTATGGAAATAAATCAGTGGTTGTGAAATAAATACAATTCTCGCTGTCATTAGTGTTTAGTGTTTCTGGACTGAGCTGATTTTCTGGGGGTTGCATTTACGATGTTGGTTTTGCAAAAAGCTGTGAAGATGGTTTGGAACCTTCCTCTATGAAACAATTTCATAAAAGTTTATGAAGCTATTGGAAAAGTTATATGAGAGAACTTCTTTTGATATTTTGGTTTTTAAAGTACTTTTGAAGAAGTCTGTCCAACAGTGTTGCACAGAAAGAGAAAAAGAAAAGAAACAGTGTTGCACAGAAAGTCCACCTGAAAATACGTGGCATCAGTTTTCAACCTTTGACTAACAGAATGATACGGAAGGATAAACGTGACACCATTTTAAAAGTTAAGGGACGAATTTGCCACTTTTTAAAGTTAAGGGACCAAACTGGACCCTCAGGCAAAGTTAAGGGACGAAAAAGGTTATTTTGCCTAAAATAATCAAATAAACATAAAACAAACGTAATTGAGTGAAAACATTGCAATCATATTCATTTTTTTTTGGAAAAAGTGTTTATGTAATACCCCGTATTTTATGTCACCGAATAATATTGCATTGTGATTAATTGAGTCCGATTGCTCTGAGAAATTATTTGATGAAATAATTAGAGTAACTTCGGTACTTAGAATTGATCCAATGAATGTTAATTGTTTCGGAGACATTTATTTAATTTGGATTTGAGAGACTTTTTGGACATTTAGTAGTATTATTTCTAATACTAAGTTACTATATTTCTTTTCCTTCCATTTGCCAAAGATAGAAAGACATAGAGAAAGTTAGAGGAAATAAAGAAGGAAGAAAGGAAAGGAAGGAGAGAAAAAGAGAAGAAGAGAAAATTTGAAGAAAAGCTTAAGAACATCATCCAATCTACATCCAAACTTCTCAATCATCTTCATCTTGCTCTATCTCAAGGTGGGTTCTAGTTAGTACCATTGTTAGAGAGCTCTAGAGAGTTTTTGGAATTAGGTTAGATTATGAAAATATGGAATTTTATGGTTGAATCTTGTTATAAATGTTGTTGAATGCTTGTTACCATGTCTATACTGAGTTTAGATCATGTGGGTACTATTGGGTTATGTTTTGATGAAGAAATATGTGGATTTGATGGTGTTACAGCAGCTGGGAGAAGTTCTGGTTCGCAGGGTTCGCCTAGCGAACCTGGGGCGAAGCCCAGCGAACAGCAATCGAGGGTTCGCCTAGCGAACCCGAACGTTCGCCTAGCGAAGGTTCGCTGGCATGTTCGCCTAGCGAACTTAGGGTGTTTTGAATATGGGAACTTACTGCCTTGGTGCTCGCTGGCACATTCGCCTAGAGAAGGTGGAGGCGAAGGTTCGCCAGACGTTCGCCCAGCGAACTTATGGTGTTTTAGGTCTGGGAGTTTTCTGTTTAATTACTCGCCAGCTTGCTCGCCTAGCGAAGGCGAAGGCGAAGGCTCGCCAGCTCGTTCACCTAGCGAACCTGGGGCGAGCTGTGTTATTTTTATAACTTGTTTTCGCCATATCTTTTGATCCGGTGGTCCGTTTTGAATGTTCAGCATATCAATAGAAAGCTGGAGAAATGACCTTTATGATGACGATAGGGCATTGTCGTTTTGATTGCCCGATTAAATAATCGGAGGAACCCGAAGTGGAAATCATTTGATAAATTTATGTAAACTATGTTTTAAATTGTGTTTACCTATCCTTTTTATGTTGTGAATATGTTGTGATTGGAAATGCATGAAAGATAAAAAGGAAAATAGTAAGAGTGAGGAAAACCCTTATGAACTATAGGAGAATTTAGAAGTTGGAAACACTAGTATGGAACATGTGGTTAACCTTTGTGGATTTGAACCGGCATGTGAGGCCGAGAGGCATTATAGCCTGTGATTGTCGAATACAATCGTGGTGTTGTGTATGATCACGTAATCGTAACCGGATTATTTATTTGAGTGTAGTTTCATGAGTCTCGGACTCCTCTGAAATGGATGCACAACTACTTGGCAGGTTTGATTCCCTGTGTTGTACGAATGGCGCCCATGGAGCGTAGGCTTGTGACGGTATAAGGCCCGTGAGAAGCGACGGTTCATAACGGTATAAGGCCCGTAGAACCCGAATCCATTCGTATGTCAAGTAGATTACAAGGACTTATGACTCGAATCGCCTTCTAGACGTAGAAGCGGACGGGAATAGGAAGTACCTTGGTATGGTTATCGATTAGTGATATTGTGGGTTGATGAACTCATAGCATGTTTCCATATAGTGTGTGTGTGCTCAAAGTCACTTCCCTTTCCCCGGACTTGAGCTAGGATTGTTAGAACCATAAATAATCCGAGAGAATCTATAAGATAGGGAACTCACTGTGATTTGATGTATCTCACCCCACTGTTGTTGTTTACATCACATGTTCTGCAGGTTCGGCGACGGGTAAGGATAAAGTGGTTTGACTTTTCCTTCCGGTTCGTAGATTTTGAGATGGCATGGCTTCCGCTATGACGTTCTATTTTGAGATCATTGCATTGATCTAGTTCTTAGTTTTTATCTTGTTGGAACATCTTGTATATGTAATGCCTTAGCTTTCGTGTTGTATTAGAGGCATTTATGTGTATAATGTGTTAGCTAGGAACTTATTGTATTTCAATACCAAATACTTGGATTCATATATATAATTTATGCTTTGATGTATGGATTTTATATGTGGGTGTTACAGTTGGTATCAGAGCCTGGTCGTGTCCTCGACCTAGCCATGAAATAGTATAAGTGTTTCTTTCTGTTTCATATACGTTGTGTTGCCGTGGGTCTTAAGCGTTATATTTATGGCATTGAGCCTGATCAACTTAATTCTATTTGTATGACCTTTAGGAACATGGATGATGGACGTAGAAACCCTCGTGGTAGGCCCCGCACCACTCCTCAAGGGACGACTCCGCCGGTTGGTGATGGTAATGCTCCGTTGTATCAGTTCATGCAGCAGATGCAACAACAACCGAATCTATTCATGCAGCAGATGGTGCAGCAAATGAATGGAGGTCCGCATCCTCAAGTAGTGGTTCCCGAAGCTGTAGGTGGGAATTTTCGGGACTTTATCCGCATGAATCCTCCAGAATTTTAGGGTGGATTAGATCCCGTGAAGGCTCACGAATGGATCTCTGGTATGGAGAGGATTTTCTTGATAGTCCAGTGCAGCGAGGAGAACAAGGTGTTGTTTGCTTCTCATTCTCTAAAAGGTCCCGCTATGAGATGGTGGGAGAGCGCTTCGGCTTTGATGACTGTTCAAGAAGTGCCAAAGGGTTGGGAGCAGTTCAAGGTTGTTTTCATGGAGAAATATTTTCCGAGCTCTTTGAGAACTCAGAAGGAATTTGTATTCCAGCAATTAAGACAAGGTAGCATGACTGTGGCCAGTTATGCTGAAAAGTTTGAAGACATGGCTGCTTATTCCAGGCAGGCTATGTATGCTCCAGATGAGAGGTGGAAGGTGGACCAATTTATTTTTGGACTTCGAGCTGAAATATCCCATAGTGTCTCTCAGAGGGAGTTCACTACTTATGCTGAAGTGTTAAGACAATGCTATGTGGCAGAACATAGTTTGAAAAAGGTTCGAGATGAAAGTGTAGCAAGTCAGGTAACTCAAGGTGATCGTGGAAGGTCTAATCAATCATTTAGACCTAGGCCACAATCCTTCAAGGGGAAACAGGTGCAAGATACAAGGGCGGGTGCATTTCCGGTGTGTCGCACTTGTGGAAAGATGCATTATGGAAGGTGTGGCATAGACAATGTGAAGTGTTACCAATGTCAGAAGATGGGTCATCTGAAGAGGGATTGTCCTCAGAATAGGACTCAGACACAAGGAAGGGTGTATACCTTGGATGCAAGGAAGAAAAAGAGTGACAATTCATTAATTGCTAGTACGTGCTTAATTAACGGATTTCCTTGCTTTGTTTTATTTGATTGCGGAGCCACACATTCTTTTGTATCGATGCAATGTACGAAGCGACTTGGGTTGCGGTCCGTTCCTTTGTCTCCTCCTATGGTGGTCACTACCGCCATGGATGAAATGGTTGAGACGCCTTTGATGTGTGAAAATTGTGTGCTATCTGTGAATGATAGAGTTTTTCAGATTGACCTTATTTGTCTACTGCTTAAGAAAGTGGATGTCGTGTTGGGAATGGATTGGCTTTCTGCTAATTCGGTATTTATTGGGTGTGAGGAGAAGCTTATCATCATTCCGTCTATTGAGGCTACACCAAAGGATGTTTTAACAACTATTCTAGAAGGTACGGTTGGTATGATAAATCTCTTGTTTGAAGAAGAGAATTCGGTTATGTTGGTTCTCACTAAGGAAGGGAGTAGCGACCTTCAGGTTATGGACATTCCCGTAGTTTGCGAATTTTCTGAAGTTTTCCCCGAAGATGTCACTTCTCTTCCTCCGGAGAGGGAAGTGGAATTTTCTATTGACCTGGTACCGGGAACGGCTCCTATATCCGTTTCTCCGTATCGGATGGCACCGAAGGAGTTAAGGGAATTAAAAGATCAGTTAGAAGAACTCATGGCGAAACATTTTGTGCGGCCTAGTGTTTCTCCGTGGGGAGCCCCTGTTTTGCTAGTGAAGAAGAAGGACGGTGGGATGCGGATGTGCATCGATTATCGTCAGTTGAATAAAGTCACCATTAAGAACAAGTATCCCTTGCCCAGGATAGACGACCTTTTAGATCAATTGAAAGGAGCCTGCGTGTTCTCGAAGATTGATTTGAGGTCAGGTTATCACCAAATCCGAGTGAAGAGTTCCGATGTACCTAAGACTGCATTTAGGACCCGTTATGGCCATTACGAATTCTTAGTGATGCCTTTCGGTGTGACAAATGCTTCAGCCGTTTTTATGGATTACATGAACCGAATATTTCAAGCTTACTTGGACCAGTTCGTGGTAATCTTCATTGACGATATTCTTATTTATTCTCGTACTTCACAAGAGCACGAGGAACATCTGAGAATTGTGTTATCTGTGTTGCAAGAGAAGCAACTTTTTGCTAAATTAAGTAAGTGTGAATTTTGGATGGCAGAAGTTAAGTTTCTTGGTCACGTTATATCCCAGGGTGGTGTAGCGGTGGATCTGTCGAAGGTAGAAGCAGTGATAAATTGGGAAAGGCCGAGAAATGCCTCAGAAGTCAGAAGTTTCTTAGGGCTGGCAGGTTACTATAGGAGGTTCATTGAAGGTTTCTCTAAGTTAGCTTTACCGATGACGAAGCTTACTCGTAAGGATTTTGCTTTTGAGTGGGATTCAGGTTGTGAGCAAAGTTTCATGAAGTTGAAGGAGAGATTGACAACGGCTCCGGTGTTAATCATTCCTGATCCTAACAACTCTTATGAAGTGTTTTGTGATGCTTCTAAAATAGGATTGGGAGGTGTCCTGATGCAAGGCGGTCAAGTAGTAGCTTATGCCTCCTGACAATTGAAAGTTCATGAACAGAATTATCCAACCCACGATTTGGAATTGGCGGCGGTTGTTTTTACACTAAAGGTGTGGCGGCATTATTTGTATGGGGTACGTTTTGAAATGTTCAGTGACCATAAGAGTTTGAAATATTTATTTGACCAAAAGGAGTTAAATATGCGACAACGAAGATGGATGGAGTACTTAAAAGATTATGATTTAGAATTGAAGTATCATCCAGGAAAAGCGAATAAGGTAGCAGATGCGTTAAGTCGGAAATTAGTGCATGGCGCGAAATTGATGGTTTTGGAGTATGCATTGTTAGAGAATTTTAGAGATCTTAATCTTCAGTTTGTATGGACCCAAGATGGTGTGATTATGGGAAATATGAATGTCAATTCTACCTTGAAAGTTGAGATTCACCAAGGTCAAATGGCAGACGAGAAGTTGCAAGAAGAGTTACTTCTACCGGGTTTTATTCAGGCTACCGACGGAATTATTATGTTCGACCAAAGAATTTGTGTTCCGAATGATACAATGTTAAGAAGAAAGATTTTGGATGAAGCTCATAAAGGTACTTTTACGATACATCCTGGTTCTTCGAAGATGTATCAAGATTTGAAGAAGGACTATTGGTGGGCCGGAATGAAAAAGGATGTTGCCATGTATGTGTCAGAATGTGCAGTATGCCAACAGGTTAAGATTGAACACCAGAGACCGGGCGGTATGTTGCAACCTTTAGGAATGCCAGTTTGGAAATGGGATAGCATTTCTATGGACTTTGCAGTAGGTTTGCCCCGTACGCAAGGTGGTTATGATTCAATTTGGGTGATTGTGGATCGACTAACGAAATCTGCGCACTTCTTGGCCGTGAAGACTACTTTCAAGGCAAGTCATCTTGCGAGGTTGTTTATTGCGGAGATTGTAAGATTACACGGTATTCCTTCTAATATTGTGTCGGACAGAGATCCGAAGTTTACCTCAAGGTTTTGGAAAGTCTTTCAACAAGCTATGGGGACGGAGTTGCGTTTGAGCATGTCTAATCATCCGCAGACGGATGGACAGACTGAGCGAACGATACAAACGATGGAAGATATGTTGAGAGCTTGTGTGTTAGAAAGTAAAGGGAATTGGAAAGAACTTCTACCATTGATTGAGTTTTCCTATAACAATAGTTATCATGCTAGTATCGGTATGGCTCCGTATGAAGCGTTGTATGGGCGAAAATGTAGAACACCCTTGTGTTGGGCAGAAGTTGGGGAAGATAGAATCTTAGGACCCGAAATCATCCAAGAGACTACAGAGAAGATTCGAATGATTCGCGAGAAAATTAAGCAAGCCCAAGATCGACAAAAGAGTTATGCAGACAATCGAAGGAGACCTTTAGAATTTGAAGAAGGTGACCATGTGTTTTTGAAAGTTACTCCTAGATTGAGATTGAAAGGACCATTTAAGTCACGCAAGTTAAGCCCGAGATACGTAGGACCGTATCAGATCTTAGAAAGGATTGGTGAAGTAGCGTACAGGTTGGCCTTACCGCCTTCTCTGTCGGAAATGCATGATGTTTTTCATGTATCTCAGCTTCGGAGATTTGTTCCAGATCCTCTTCAGCCAATTCTACCGGATACTCTTGAAATAGAAGCGGATTTGACGTTTGAACCTCAACCGAGCCGCATTGTGGGAAGAGAAACGAAGGTATTAAGGAACAAGGACATTCCTCTCGTTAAGGTGCAGTGGGATGTAACGCATCCTGGAGATGCAACTTGGGAGCTTGAATCGGAAATGAGAGATGCTTACCCTCATCTGTTCAGGTAATCTTTAAATTCGAGGGCGAATTTCTATTTAAGGGGGGAGGATGTAATACCCCGTATTTTATGTCACCGAATAATATTGCATTGTGATTAATTGAGTCCGGTTGCTCTGAGAAATTATTTGATGAAATAATTAGAGTAACTTCGGTACTTAGAATTGATCCAATGAATGTTAATTGTTTCGGAGACATTTATTTAATTTGGACTTGAGAGACTTTTTGGACATTTAGTAGTATTATTTCTAATACTAAGTTACTATATTTCTTTTCCTTCCATTTGCCAAAGATAGAAAGACATAGAGAAAGTTAGAGGAAAGAAAGAAGGAAGAAAGGAAAGGAAGGAGAGAAAAA
This sequence comes from Lathyrus tuberosus, assembly GCA_022829125.1. Taxonomy (NCBI): domain Eukaryota; kingdom Viridiplantae; phylum Streptophyta; class Magnoliopsida; order Fabales; family Fabaceae; genus Lathyrus; species Lathyrus tuberosus. The sequence continues at coordinate 3,797,366 of JALAZF010000124.1, read as the reverse complement.
GAGAAGAAGAGAAAATTTGAAGAAAAGCTCAAGAACATCATCCAATCTACATCCAAACTTCTCAATCATCTTCATCTTGCTCTATCTCAAGGTGGGTTCTAGTTAGTACCATTGTTAGAGAGCTCTAGAGAGTTTTTGGAATTAGGTTAGATTATGAAAATATGGAATTTTATGGTTGAATCTTGTTATAAATGTTGTTGAATGCTTGTTACCATGTCTATACTGAGTTTAGATCATGTGGGTACTATTGGGTTATGTTTTGATGAAGAAAAATGTGGATTTGATGGTGTTACAGCAGCTGGGAGAAGTTCTGGTTCGCAGGGTTCGCCTAGCGAACCTGGGGCGAAGCCCAGCGAACAGCAATCGAGGGTTCGCCTAGCGAACCCGAACGTTCGCCTAGCGAAGGTTCGCTGGCATGTTCGCCTAGCGAACTTAGGGTGTTTTGAATATGGGAACTTACTTCCTTGGTGCTCGCTGGCACATTCTCCTAGCGAAGGTGGATGCGAAGGTTCGCCAGACGTTCGCCCAGCGAACTTATGGTGTTTTAGGTCTGGGAGTTTTCTGTTTAATTACTCGCCAGCTTGCTCGCCTAGCGAAGGCGAAGGCGAAGGCTCGCCAGCTCGTTCGCCTAGCGAACCTGGGGCGAGCTGTGTTATTTTTATAACTTGTTTTCGCCATATCTTTTGATCCGGTGGTCCGTTTTGAATGTTCAGCATATCAATAGAAAGCTGGAGAAATGACCTTTATGATGACGATAGGGCATTGTCGTTTTGATTGCCCGATTAAATAATCGGAGGAACCCGAAGTGGAAATCATTTGATAAATTTATGTAAACTATGTTTTAAATTGTGTTTACCTATCCTTTTTATGTTGTGAATATGTTGTGATTGGAAATGCATGAAAGACAAAAAGGAAAATAGTAAGAGTGAGGAAAACCCTTATGAACTATAGGAGAATTTAGAAGTTGGAAACACTAGTATGGAACATGTGGTTAACCTTTGTGGATTTGAACCGGCATGTGAGGCCGAGAGGCATTATAGCCTGTGATTGTCGAATACAATCGTGGTGTTGTGTATGATCACGTAATCGTAACCGGATTATTTATTTGAGTGTAGTTTCATGAGTCTCAGACTCCTCTGAAATGGATGCACAACTACTTGGCAGGTTTGATTCCCCGTGCTGTACGAATGGCGCCCATGGAGCGTAGGCTTGTGACGGTATAAGGCCCGTGAGAAGCGACGGTTCATAACGGTATAAGGCCCGTAGAACCCGAATCCATTCGTATGTCAAGTAGATTACAAGGACTTATGACTCGAATCGCCTTCTAGACGTAGAAGCGGACGGGAATAGGAAGTACCTTGGTATGGTTATCGATTAGTGATATTGTGGGTTGATGAACTCATAGCATGTTTCCATATAGTGTGTGTGTGCTCAAAGTCACTTCCCTTCCCCCGGACTTGAGCTAGGATTGTTAGAACCATAAATAATCCGAGAGAATCCATAAGATAGGGAACTCACTGAGATTTGATGTATCTCACCCCACTGTTGTTGTTTACATCACAGGTTCTGCAGGTTCGGCGACGGGTAAGGATAAAGTGGTTTGACTTTTCCTTCCGGTTCGTAGATTTTGAGATGGCATGGCTTCCGCTATGACGTTCTATTTTGAGATCATTGCATTGATCTAGTTCTTAGTTTTTATCTTGTTGGAACATCTTGTATATGTAATGCCTTAGCTTTCGTGTTGTATTAGAGGCATTTATGTGTATAATGTGTTAGCTAGGAACTTATTGTATTTCAATACCAAATACTTGGATTCATATATATAATTTATGCTTTGATGTATGGATTTTATATGTGGGTGTTACAGTTTACTAATAAAATATTGTTTGGATTAGACACTAAAACAATAAATTAAATATTTATCATTAATAAATGTTAATTTTTTTAATATTTATTGTTATTTACAAAATAATTTGTTAACAATGAATAATTAAATATATATCAAATATTTGTATTCATAAACCTAATTAATTATGAGACGCATACTTATTATTATTAAATAAATAAAATTAAAATAATTTGATAAATATTTAGTGTGTTATTAACACTAATTAATTTTACACTATTATTCAGATAGTTATTAATGATAAATATTTATTGTGCTATTAACACTAATAAATTTGAAATAATTTGATAAATATTTATATATTTTCAAACATATTAATTAATTCATAATCATTAAAAAACTTTGTTTTCAATTAAATGTACAATTTTATTAATATTATAGTAAATAATTGTTAATATGACACTAATCCAATTTTTTTATATATGAAAAAATTATAAATTCTACATTTATATTTTTTTTAAAATAATATTTATACAATTAAAAAACAAAGATCATAATTAAATTAAATGTTATATAGTGTATCGATATCAACTTCTTTTTCTTCCTTATCATTTTTTCAAGTAAGTTAACTTGTTTTTGTTATATTTTATTAATGAATAGTAGTTTACATTAATTTATTATTTTATTTTAAAAAATAAAAAAAAAGGAATAAATAAATACATTTTATACGTGTTTAAAAAAAGGAATAAATAATTACATTTTATTTTATTGGTAGTATAAATGTTGGTTACAGACTATTAAAAATAGAAGAATTCAAATATAGGTATATGTTGTGATTTTGACGTTCAATACAAATCTTTCTCTACATGTAATTTTTATGATAACTTTTATATTAACGGTACTAAATTATTTTTTATTTAAAAAACTAGTAATTAATTACTGAATGATCTTTCATTTGAAAAAAGATATAAGAATATTGAAAGGTAAAATTTTTCAAATATTAAGAAATAAAATATATTAGAATATAATAAAATTATAAAATTTAGTATTATAAATAGTTAAATGTAGAATAAATAATATAAAATTAAATGTATGATCATAAAATTTTAATATATATATATATATATATATATATATATATATATATATATATATATATATAATCAAAATGATATTAGACCAAAACACGTGAGTAATATGTCCCATTTTTCTTTTACCACACCTTTTATACTTTTCAAATTCACACACTTTTTCTCTCTCTCTCTCTCTCTCATCCTTTCTCTCTATCTTCTCTCCCTCTCTCTTCTTCTTCTTCTTTCTTCTCACTGTCCTTCTTCTTTCTCCTTATTTTTCTACATCACCGACTTCTTTTTACTCAGTAATATCTCGGTGAAGCTGATAAAGCTATCAATATCAATCCTACTTATGCGATTTCGTATTTTTACAAAGCTACAAATCCCTTTGTCTTTGCATTTCATATCTGACTTTTTGTTGTTCTTCTTTCAGGAAGTATTGAACTGGGTTTCAACGGGTAAGCCAATGTTTTGGTTACTTCAACCATTGAATGTGCTGAAACCCAATCTTCTCAAGCAAACCCTAAAAGCTGATGTGTTGATTCAAGATCTGAAATCAGAAGAGTTAGTACCAAACAAGGTTCATTTTTCTTTTTTATGTCTTCTCTTTTTTAGTGTCTTATCTGAATAGTTTGGATCTGTATTCTCTTTTCTGTTATGTAATTTGTTATAACAGAAAAGATATTTTCTGTTATGTAATTTGTTAAACATTTAGATTGAAATGGATAAATACATTAAATAGTAAAAACATCATTAGACATGATATTGAATTGTCAAACATTCGAAAATAATATTAATAATAAGAAATAAATGCTCTATAATTTTGATTGCAAGATAAATATTTATATTAATTAGTAGAAGATTAAGGTTTTAAAATTTTTAATATGTACTATTTATAGAATTAGAAATTGAATGAATGGATAATCATTTATAATTAATAGGAGATATTGAGTGTTAGTTCTTTAATTCTAAGGGTTGGCATTAATTTTGTAAAACAAATAACAACGGCAATATGTTAGATAGGATGTTTTATCTTGCTAAAGAAGAACAGGTTGAGCAAGGAGTCCTAGTGTGCAATGGAACATGTTGAGCTGAAGTAGTTTTAACATCTGGAACAACATGTCGTATCAAGATGTCCCATGCAAGACCATTCGACATCGCGCCAGAACTGAAGTGAATCAAAGTTTCTGTTATGTGTTAACAGATGCAGAAGATTCAGGGAGTAATATGCAAATCCTATGTGGTGCTGAATTAAAAGGGCTGAAGATTCAAAACTGTAATTAAGAAGATGATTGGAAAATATATACTTTCTAAATATGGAGATATTTTAGGAAGTTATAGATTGAAGTCCTAATTTGTAGCAGAAGTTTCTATTGTTTTGTGAGCAGTCTATTTGCTGTGTTTTTGTAGGCCCAAATCCAGTTGGGAATAGGTTATATATATAGATGCTTTGTAACCTAGTTTTAGAACTGAACCAAAGATGTAAAAATTCTATTATTATGGTTGGTTCCTGTACCACTCGACATGTGAGTTGGACAGTTTATAAGTGTGATCCTCGAAGCTGTTAAGTAAGAGGAGTATTGTTCTTGGAGGAAGCTTTTAAGTAACTCTAAGTTGTGTCTTGGGAGTGTGTTTTCCTTGATGAATTGTTGTACAGGTAAAGAGTCGTTGATGCAGTGGCGGATTGTTGACTGCTAGACATCATTGCGATGATTGGAAGTGAGAAGAGTTTCTCATAGCTAGAGAGGATCTAGGTAGAATGGTCATTGGGTAGTGATTAAGTGATAAGTTGTAAACGGAGAGTTTAGCTTTGAATTGATACTACTGATAGTGGACTTCCTTCCTGGCTTGGTAGCCCCCAGAGTAGGTGTGTTAAACCGAACTGGGTTAACAATTCTGTGTGTCTTGTTTTTTTTTCAGTACTGTGTTATATACCTTGCCATTTGTGTTCATGTCAGACCAGATGTCGAATAGCTTGTTATAGGACATCTGAATTCTGCACATGTACTAGAATTTCAATTGGTATCAGAGCAGGTCATTTTGTTCTGTATCTGGATGAGATCCAAGGGAAGATACTTTATGTTTCATGGTCAAGGTAGAAGCTTTCTACTGAAAAGTTGTTTGGACTTGGAGAAGTTCATATAGTTGTGAGATTGGTCCCTAGAAGTGGAGGATGGATTGTTCGTGACAGGCAGTGGCATGTGCTGGAGGCTTGGAGTTTTGGTTGGAAAGCTGTTGTGTTGTGGTTACATTAGGTTTGATTTATTTTCAAACCTGTGGTATTGTGGTGTCTCCTGGATCAAGATGCTAGGGCTGATATGTGACACCTGAAGGCTTTGAGGAGTTTGCGTTATGATCCGCTGCATATCTATCTGAAAACTCCTGAGGTGGTAACTGAGAAGGTTGTTCTTCTCTGAATGTATATCCTATGGTGATGGGATGTGTGCAAGACTGCTTCAACTTACTATGTCAACGATACTTGAAGACTTTTGTTCGAGTCCACTCATAAAGGCATAAATAAGTGAAGTTGTAAGGAAGAGATCTGAGGTAAGAGAGAAGTAATTCACTTTTGCTTCTATAAGGATTAATTTCCAATCTTTAATCTCTTGGTGAGTTCCTTGGAATGATGTCCTATCTTGTGTTAGAACATCACGTCAAGAATTGTGAAGAATTATGTGGTCTAAAGGAATGGCTTAGCAGATGCTCTGGGTGCTAAACTAATGTGGTTTGATCACATGAGTTTAGAACCTACTCCTGATCTGGAAGAGGAGGCATCTGGGTGGTTTGTCTAAGAAGTTTCTGGCTCAAGGTGTGGTTAACATGTTATTTACTCCTGAGGTCAGTTTATTTCTGGTCCTTGCTGCAGGAGTAGAGAACCTGAGATTCAAGAAGTATTTTCGCTAGCAGACTTCTTGGACATGAAGGTCAAAGATCAAAGAGGCATGATTTTTCTGGAAGCATCATCTGAATGATCGTGTGAAGCTAGACTATTATTGAATGTGTGTGATCCAATCACAGTTTGTGCTGCTGTTAAAGGTGAGAATGATAGGGATTGATTACCGTTGGAGAGTTGGATGAGAGAATACTGCTCTCATGCTCTTGTGATGTAATGGAAATGTGGCGTTTTTCATAGTGCAGCTGGACTCTATTCATGATGTCAAGACTGATGTCTTAAACACTTGTTGACTTTTATTGTTGAGATCACAAGCCTCTACCGGTAGTGAAGGCCAAGCTGTAGGTGAACTAAGTGTGCATGGTATTCCTTGTGCAAAGGAGTACTGGTGGTAATGGATAGTTGGGATCATGAGAGTATTGGTACAAGGGATGATTGTGTTCAACTTGTGAGTTGAACAAAGAGTGAACTCTTGAAGACATGAAGATGCGTCTTATGTTTTCCTTTCTTCAAGGTACGAAGAAGCACATGTTATTCTTGATAGGGGGAGAGTGTCAAAAATTCTATGCAGCTAAGCGTGTGATGGGAGTTTGTTATTGGTACTTATCATGTTTGATATATGTCTACAGAGATGGTCTGATTTCGGCTTTCTGTGGCTACATTCTTATGATATGTTTTGGCCGGATGCAATTTATGTAGTTGCATTAAAAGTGTTGGGATGTGTTTTGTACAGTTGTGATCCTTATTGCATTTGTTTAGTATAGATGGGACAAAATTAAAACTGAACTTTATTGCATTGCTGAAAGCATACAAGATTAGTAAAAGCAACAAACAAAAGGTCTATAGGTTATCCCAACCCCCCGAATCAAGAAAAGTCTTCCAATCTTCATCCCATTCATCTTCAGAAGCTTGAAGTTGCACTTGGCTTTTCTTGGTGGCTTTCATCCTTGTCTCTTATGTCCTTCTTGTTCTTGTTGCTCCTGAAGTTGTCCCAGTTGTGGACAATGGTTGGTCCTTCAGCCTCTGTGGATCTAGGTTCTTGACTTCTTACATGTGACTCCTTTTTGCATCCTTGTTAAATTAGCTCATGGTTTTATCTGTGATGTGCAGTTAGGAGCAATGAGGCTTGGTTTTTATACTGCATAAGAGTCCTTATTTGTATCGCCTGACCAGTCAAAGTGGTCTTTGGGTTGGAAACTTGTCTTCTTGGGAACCTGTTTTTAACCATGTCGCATTGGATGTCAGAACTTCGTGTTTGGTGCCTTGGTAGGATAAGAGGTTGTCCAATTGTGATTAAAAGGATGAAGGGTAAGCCTAGGTTTTGTCTAGTTGTCTGATGAGATTCTTTTGAGTTTGCCTTCAGTAAAGCTGCTGGTGCTAGCTGTGATCAGCATCATTAGTTGCTGTGTATCCTGGATGGAGGTCTAGGAACCATGCTTGTGGAGTTGGAAGAAGCAACATTATCTTCTGAAGTGGCGGTTCTGACATAATGTGGATTCTGATCCTGATGTTAAGAAGTTTGGTCTGGCAATATATGACTATTTTCATGATGAAGACTTCATTAGGTGGTTGTGAATGTAAGGACTAGAGGTTGTTGTCAGTGGTGTGATCTGATCAGAATGGCTGAAGAGAATGAGGTCTCTTCTAATACAAGTAAAAGGTGGTGGCAGTCCTTATCTTGTATTGCAAGTAATCTAAAGACATCTGTTATGGAATATGTGAGAGATTTCAAATCAAATGGGCTTTTGTTTATTGGACTTGGCAGACCATGTATTTGAAATTAATATGGTGAGATCTTACTCAACAATTACAAGTAGTGGCAGTACTTAAGTGTTGAGAACGTGGAAAAACCGTTGTGCTAGCTTTGGTTGCTCATGACAGGGGGAGTTAAGGCTGATGTCTATGGTCTATTGCTGTAAGTGTGCTGTTTTTGTGTAGCCTGTGTGCTATTCAAGTTTGTGCGGTGTGATGTCAAACCACATGATGGGACACACCCTAGCTGCGTGAAGCTAGTGCTTTTGCAGGAGAAGTCTGAAAAGCAAAATTGTTGTATGTGAGAGAGCTTATTTTTCTAAAGGAATCTGGAAGAGATTGTGGGTTGTGTTGATCGATAGAAGTCATCTCAGAATCCAACAGACAAGAAAATGTGCTTGGAATGTATAAGTTTCTGTGGAGTCTTAGGTTGATAATTTTATGAGCAAGCAGACAAATTGTCTTGGTAAGATGTCAGAACATGGTACAGGACATGTTTCTCTTGAGCCAAACAAGGAATTATTCAGGTCGGTAATGTAAGGATAAGGTGAAACACGTGTCTCTGCATATGCTTGGAGCGTTATTGACCTAATTTATGGTAAGATTCAGTTGAGAAACATTAAAGGCAGTCAAGGCTGTTTTGGAAGGTAGGCATTGAATTTGAATGGAGTTTTTTATTCCTAAAATAGCGTTTCTTTGACCAAGAACCTTGACATATTCAAAGCTCATTAATTCCAAAGTATCTGGTCAGCTATTTATAGGGGTTGTTCTCTTCTCCTTCAGCCAAGTGAGTGTCCTTGTTTCACAGGTCTTATGGCGTTTGTTTGTATTTGGGTAAGCACCACTTGGGTCTGGTTCTGTGAGGGCCTTCTTTGCCAATTTTTGGCTAAAAAAGGGGAGAAAGGGTGTGTGAAATGGTGTGTGCAGATGCCTTGTCTGGAGTCTGCAGTTCCAATTATGTGCAGAGATGTCGAAGAGGGTGTCTTATCCTTGAGTTGGTGTTGAGTTCTTTGTGACTTGTGTCCTGAGTTATGAACACAGTTGTGACTTATGTTCTGAGTTACCTGGGTTGATAGATTGATACTTCTTAAGTTTCATCTTATGCCGCAGGTCGACTAGGGGCGTCTGATCAATTAAGGTGTGCAGAATTCTCTTATGCCACCATTGGTCCTCTGTGTCAAGATAGATGTTTCTTTTCTGGAGGAGTCTTCTATGTGCTCGAAGGTGATGTTATGGAGCTCATAGATTATGTTTGAAGAATTGTCAAAAATGATGTCCTAACATCATTCAAGTATTCCCAAGAAGATGATTCTCTATGATTGTTGTTCACAGTAGCTACTGATGGTTACTATTAGGTTCAGTAGTTGCTGATGACTACTAACAGTAGTATAGAGTTGTGATTGCTGCTGTAAACTGAGTTGTAATGTTTATGTATTTGTTTTAGCCAAAATTTCCCAAAGGGGGAGAATGTTAGTTCTTTAATTCTAAGGGTTGGCATTAATTTTGTAAAACAAATAACAACAGCAATATGTTAGATAGGATGTTTTATCTTGCTAAAGAAGAACAGGTTGAGCAAGGAGTCCTAGTGTGCAATGGAACATGTTGAGCTGAAGTAGTTTCAACATCTGGAACAACATGTCGTATCAAGATGTCCCATGCAGGACCATTCGACATCGCGCCAGAACTGAAGTGAATCAAAGTTTCTGTTATGTGTTAACAGATGCAGAAGATTCAGGGAGTAATATGCAAATCCTATGTGGCGCTGAATTAAAAGGGCTGAAGATTCAAAACTGTAATTAAGAAGATGATTGGAAAATATATACTTTCTAAATATGGAGATATTTTAGGAAGTTATAGATTGAAGTCCTAATTTGTAGCAGAAGTTTCTGCTGTTTTGTGAGCAGTCTATTTGCTGTGTTTTTGTAGGCCTAAATCCAGTTGGGAATAGGTTATATATATATAGATGCTTTGTAACCTAGTTTTAGAACTAAACCAAAGATGTAAAAATTCTATTATTAGGGTTGGTTCCTGTACCACTCGACATGTGAGTTGAACAGTTTGTAAGTGTGATCCTCGAAGCTGTTAAGTAAGAGGAGTATTGTTCTTGGAGGAAGCTTTTAAGTAACTCTAAGTTGTGTCTTGGGAGTGTGTTTTCCTTGATGAATTGTTGTACAGGTAAAGAGCCGTTGATGCAGTGGCGGATTGTTGACTGCTAGACATCATTGCGATGATTAGAAGTGAGAAGAGTTTCTCATAGCTAGAGAAGATCTAGGTAGGAGGGTCATTGGGTAGTGATTAAGTGATAAGCTGTAAATGGAGAGTTTAGCTTTGAATTGATACTACTGATAGTGGACTTCCTTCCTGGCTTGGTAGCCCCCAGAGTAGGTGTGTTAAACCGAACTGGGTTAACAATTCTGTGTGTCTTGTTTTTTTTTTTTCAGTACCGTGTTATATACCTTGCCATTTGTGTTCATGTCATACCAGATGTCGAATAGCTTGTCATAGGACATCTGAATTCTGCACATGTACCAGAATTTCATTGAGTTTCAAATTTTTCAATCAATAATTTTAAATATATTTTTAATACTTTTTATTTTTAGTTTTAATTCGACTCAAATTCAGTTAAAAATTTGTTTTATTTATTATTTGATTGGGTTCTATAATTTTATGCACATATTCGATTTACTAAACAAACATAATAATTTGATAATTTTAACTTTAACTTAATCTAATTCTATAGTTCGATTCAGTTAAATGATTTTTTAATTTAATTATGTAGTTCGATTTGGTTAAGTAATTTTTTTAACATTCATATATGTAGGGTTTGTTTGAATATGAAATCAAATTGAAGGGTTAACTTTATAAAGAGGTCGTTGGCAAGTGATTCACGATTATATGTTAATAATCAAGTTTTGTATTATAGTATTCTTTGTATTGAGACTATGATTTTTGTTGAAAAGATAATGCGTGTTCCTTTCACATTAAGAAACATATCATGTAATGGTCCCTTTTTATGTATACTCCTTAAAGTTATATATGCTATTAATAAGCGGTTTTCACAACACTATACCTATTCATGCAATTACAACTCATGCCGATTTTGTTCAAATATTAAAAAAAACACCTTATATAATTATGCTCCAGTATTATAAAAGAGAAAGACATTACGTTTTCATTCAAAACTTTAAGATATCGAACATGTGAATTATTTCTTATAAATTTAATATTTCACTCATTCAGAGACGATGTTGGATTTAATCACTCACTCACACTTGCACCTAATAATTTTCGTGTACCACAAGTGTAAGTCCCTACATCCTATAATATGATCCAACATACGGAAAATTTTTAAAAAATTTCGTTAATTAGACAAAAATGACTAACATGTCACGTTTTAAAGAGTTAAGAGATCAAGAGATTTGAGATGCAAGATTGCAACCAAACTTCGACTCCAACTTATCCCAGATTGCAACTGTCCAAAGAATCAAATAAAAATAATGTCGGTCCAATACAATACATAAACTCATTGTGTAATACCCCGTATTTTCTAAATGCTCAATTGGATATTAGATGAGATCAGATAAATATCTATGTGCTTTATCTTTGATTAATTGGAATAATGAAGTATCCTACGTGCTCTAAGTGTTGTCAATTGGGATCAATAGAACAACTTGAGAACTCTGAAGAGATCAATTATTTTATTAAAGAGACGGATTAATATTTATTAGTTCAAGAAAGTATTTTAAGGTAACTCTAATAATTGATCAATTGGCGTTAGAAGACAAAATATCAATTGGAGATAGTTACCCTATTGAATTTATATTATATAATATATGTATTATATATATATTTATAAGAAGAAGAAGAAGTTAGTAAAGAAGAAGAAAGAAGAGAAAGGGAAAAAAGAGAGAAAGAAGAGAAAGAAGGGGAAGAAGAAGGAAAGCTTGGATCATCATCATCAAAGCCTTGTTTCATCATCAATCTTCTCCTACTAGGTGAGTTCCATTAGATAGAACTTGGGTAGGAATTTTGGGGAAGAAATTCATGTTTGGGGTTTGGGTTTTATGTGAAATAACATGCCTAAATGTGTTTTTATGATGATAATACATGCCTTGATTGTTGTTACACGTTTGGGGTTGATATTGTATGAATTGGGAGTGTTTTGGGTGAAAAAATGAGAGATTTTGGCCCCCAATGACCTGTTTTGACGCTGCTGCGAATTCTGGGTTTCGCAGGTTCGCCTAGCGAACCAAAGCGAAGGCGAAGGCGAACGTTCGCTGGCTGGTTCGCCTAGCGAACGTGACAGCTTTTCCCATTTTGTTTCCTTCATAACTTTTGATCCGTAACTCGGATCGGGGCACGGTCGGAGGCGTTGGAACGTTATTTTTATGCTCTTTGTGATGGTGAGGTAGAAACATGGCTATATGCTATGGATTGATGAGATAAATATAGAAATGTAGTGTATGTACTTTTGTTCCACTAAAACTTAAGGATCGGGAATCCGATGGATACGAGTCCAAAGCCATTGGAAAGATAATCCCATAGGGGATTGAATGGTGTGTTAGACCATGAGTTAACCAAGGATGCTTGGTAGAGGGTGTTAGTTGTATACCTTAAAATGTGTGTGAACTACTTTATTGACTATGTTAACATATTATGCTTATATATTGATTGTGGCTTGACTAATGGCTTGATGTGATCACTTGTTATGTCTCCCTTGTATATGTGTTGAATATAATGCATTATGTTGATAAATGGTGTGATGTGATCATTGCCTTGCTTGTTCCCGTTCGTTCCGGTTGAACGTTCGGATGTGATGATGTGATATGATGTGATATGATGTGATTGTGTTGTATGCTTGAATCGGAGTAGGCCTAAGCTACTAGGTGGTGTTTAACCTGAGTTCCGGACTTGGTCCGATGGATACCGGACTTGTTCCGAAGAATACCGTTGCGATGAGCTTGTGAGGGTCCATTAGGACGTATTTCCCACTTGCCGTTGACTCATCTGCGTGCTCGGTATACACCTGAGCTACCGTTGCGATGTGCTTGTGGGGCCTTATAGGGCGTATTTTCCCACTTGCCGTTAACACATCGGCGTGATCGGTATGGCGGGGTTGTGATGCCATGAAGGCAATATAACTCCGTTACTCACCTCTAGTGGTGTCATGTAGGCAATACCACTAGGCTTTCTCCCGGTGGACTTGTGTAGTCATGTAGGCGTTCTTGCACTTGCCGATACACACAGGCGTATTGATGATGGATGGATGGGCTCCGCGGCCACGTAGGCGTGTATCACTTCGGACTTATCTGACTCATCGTGCTGTGTGCTTGTGCTAGTCTCTTGACGTAGGCACTTGGTTACTCATCGAGGGTGTGTTATATTGTGGCCTATGTAGACAGGTTGATACTACTTCTGGATTCCTCGTACATGAGTACGGGTCTGCATGTTTGGTTGTTTGTGTACTTGTTGTTATTTCATTGGTGAGTCAAGGGACTACCAATGAGGATATTACCCATTGTTGTGTATTTGCCCCAGACCGCGAGTAAACCCCGGATCCACGGCGGATCTGTTTGATTGCATGTACCCTGTAGAACCGAAGGAACCCATAAGATAGGGGAACTCACTGAGATTATTATCTCACCCCAATATTGTTGTTATTTTTCAGGTGTTATTTGCAGGTTTGTTTTACAAGTGGAGCTATGCTTGGATGTTTTAAGAGAAGCTTAGTTAAGCTTATTTCGCTTGTGTATTATTTTCTTGTACAATGAGGAATATTGTACCTTACTCGTAGATTTTCTTGTTTTGGCTAATTTCCATGCCTTGTACCAAAGGTTGTATTTATGTATTAGAAATGGTCAAGTATGTGAATTATGCCATTAGGCACTTATGATTGTGTCAGTACCGAATGAAAACACTTGTATGGTATTATTCTAGATAAATACTATACAGGGCGTTACAGTTGGTATCAAAGCAGGTCGTGTCCTCGACCTAGCCTTGAAACATCATAAGTAAATCTATTCCTGCCTCTTAAGTGTGTCTTGCCATCATGAAACTTAATATCATACTATGTAGTGTTGGGCCTGATCAACCCAATACTATGTATGTGATAGGTAGAATCATGGTTGAGCGACCACGAGGACTCCGAAGTGTTGTCGGAACTTGTACTGTGAGAATAGGCTCAAGCCAAGAGTAAGTAGTGTGGAGTTTTGGTCAGCTCAGTTGAGGTCTTAGTAGAAGTTGTGCTTTGGGTAGCATGGAATTTAAGAGTGTTGTGCTGTTCAAGAAATCCTTTGGAATTTATGGAGTCTTAAAGTTAAGAATCTCTAGCGGACGATTGGTTTAAGTATTGAGGAATATGTAAAGTCGCTCGTAGATCTGGATTGACTACTGGTATAGATAAGGGCTTCAAGAAATCTCATTCCAAGGAACAGAAAAGTTATTTTGTGGAATGTGTGACGTAAGGTCCGGAAGTGAGATAAGTATTGGTGCTTCAGTTTCTAAGGTTGCTATGGTATCTTGGACGGACGAGAGTACCTTAAGGAATGTGTTCGGAACCATATCTTCCAATTGGTTTAAAGTTGAGAGTTAAAGAAATTTGACTTTTATGGGAACCTAGGGTGGTAGAGAAGTGTGTGAAGGAACACAAGGATGTGTTTACATGCTTCAAGTGAAACAAGTACGTGCCGGACGAAGAATGGGTAATTTTGCAAATCAAAGAATCTAATGGTTGAAATGTGTTTAAATTGAGTGGTATGGTCAATACATGTGTGGAAACATCCGTTGGTACTGGGTTTTGTGTGTGGTTATGTTTTGGATGAGATTTTTGGCCTTAAGGACCTGCTGTTACATTGCTGAGAAATTCTGGATTTTCGCGTGTTCGCTAAGCGAACCACAGCGAAGGTCAAGGCGAAGGTTCGCCTGGTGTTCGCAAAGCGAAGGTTCACTGCGGGCGTTCGCCTAGCGAACTTAGTGTGTTTTAAGTCTGGGAACTTTCTGCCAAGGTGTTCGCTGGCACGTTCGCCTAGCGAAGGGGAAGTACTGGCTAGCGAAGGTTCACCAGACTCTCGCCTAGCGAACTTATGGTGTTTTGGGTCTGGGAGCATTCTGTTTAATTACTCGCCAGTTTGCTCACCTAGGGAAGGCAAAAGCGAATGTTCGCTGGGGGATTCGCCTAGCGAACATGGCAGGTTTTCCGTTTTTGTTTTCTCCATACCTTTTGACTCGGGTGTCCGATTTAAGCGTTCTTTATATCGATATGAAGCTCTGAAAGTGTTCTATGCTGTGGAAAATGAAAATATTGTTTATGAGGTGGATTTTATTCGAATATGTGGAATGAACGGTATTAACAATATGTTAGAAGACAGTTACACCTTGGTATTAAGAACGAGCGTAGTGGTAGCACCTCGGTCACAAGAGTATGTGATGGATTCTTACCTTGAGACATACTTTGTGGAACAGCGAGTATCGTATCCTAAGAAGTAGGATTACGGTAAACTAACGAGAAGCGAATCAGGAATTATTACGGCCTAAGTGTAAATCATGGAACGGTTTACACCGAAGAAGTTTTGTAGATAGCTGATGAGAATTGTCGGTTGCGAATCTTCCATTAAGTAATTAGGTGTAAGTGGGATGTGCAATGGATATTGAAGGGTAAGAAATCTCGGTCAACGTGTGCGAAGTGATGGAAAGGTCCTTCAAGAGGATGCATTACCCTGATCTACTTTCAAGTATAGAGAAACTTCTGTATTTATGAATAATCGGAATATTCGGAATCTACCTTTGGTTAGACTAAGAACGTGGTGTATTGATTCTCTCCGAGGAATTCAAGTGAGAGAATAAGGTTGTGTGTTTTGATATGAGATGTCCATCGCTTTGTGGTACCGTTTAATGGTTGTGTGTTGGATTTTGCTTATGAACGAATCAAGTATGAGTTGTGATGACTTTTGAATTATAAGAAATTAGTTTTCAGCTTCTGCAGTAGTGTTAACCGACTAACGTAATGGAGTTAACCGATTAACCTCAGGCGGATTTGTGTTTTGAAAATGGAAGTTCTGGAAGGGTGTTGCGTAATGGACCATTTGTTCAAACGATGAGAGAGTTGGACTTTTGGAGAAGTAATCTTGTGAATTGGTGAATAGTATGGAAACTCACAATTACGTTTTGGATGGTTTAAGTTTTGTAATGGTGCTACATTGTCATTAGTTGAGATTTTGTGGTGACAGAAACCTTGAGTAAATCGAAAAACCATAAGAATAATTGATTTGGAATGTGGTAACCAGAACCAGAGGTTGTTAAACTATTTTGGTTATATTGGTTCGAGTTTGGAATAAATTTGGGGTTGTATATATTGTGGTAGTAACAGTGTAACTCCTGCACATTTATCGTCTAGAAGTGTTGGACAGATGTTAAGATATTGTGTGTTAGCGAGGGAATTGTTATACCATAGGACATCAGTAAATTTTTGATGTCGTTGGTTAGTAAGGATCCCAGTGGATAAGTGTGTTTCTCCGTGGACTATTGGCTACTTGGTAATGCTTCAAAATTGGTGGTATTCCATTGTTAGAATTGGAGTTGTGCGGTGGAAGTGACCGATGAAAGAGTTAAGTCAGAATAATGGGAATTTAGAAGATTGTTACTTATACTTATGGAAATAAGAAGAACTTGTCCTAAGCATGTTATCTTGGTGTAATGAGTACAAGTGAGACTGGTAAGAAGTCGTTCGACTGTTCATGAAATGGTTTGAAACGTTGAAGGTTTTATAAAGGATAGTTGTCGGTAATTACATAAAGGAAAGGATTCACCAAATTGCTTCATGAGAATTTGATGAATGTTTGTTATCCTGAATCAAGATAAGGTGTTACGGTCTTGTTGTGACTCAGTAGAGGAATGTAGAATGGTACATTCTTTCGGAAGTAAGATGCGACAAAGTGTTTTGTATGGAACAACAGATGAGTTGTAGAAAAAGCAAAGTTTGAAATTAACCCAATATCGGAATAAGAGTATAACTAAGGAAACGAAGTTGATAACTCGTGAACATAAGGATTTTGGTCTGTGAAGTCAAGTTAGAATTGGATTGTGTCAGAAATTCTAACGGAAGTAAAGTTAAGTGCGGAACTAAGACAATGATGCAAGTTGTGGTTATTGTTGAGCGAAGGAAATTCGGGGGCGAATTTCAATTTAAGGGGGAGAGAGTGTAATACCCCGTATTTTCTAAATGCTCAATTGGATATCAGATGAGATCAGATAAATATCTATGTGCTTTATCTTTGATTAATTGGAATAATGAAGTATCCTACGTGCTCTAAGTGTTGTCAATTGGGATCAATAGAGCAACTTGAGAACTCTGAAGAGATCAATTATTTTATTAAAGAGACGGATTAATATTTATTAGTTCAAGAAAGTATTTTAAGGTAACTCTAATAATTGATCAATTGGCGTTAGAAGACAAAATATCAATTGGAGATAGTTACCCTATTGAATTTATATTATATAATATATGTATTATATATATATTTATAAGAAGAAGAAGAAGTTAGTAAAGAAGAAGAAAGAAGAGAAAGGGGAAAAAGAGAGAAAGAAGAGAAAGAAGGGGAAGAAGAAGGAAAGCTTGGATCATCATTATCAAAGCCTTGTTTCATCATCAATCTTCTCCTACTAGGTGAGTTCCATTAGATAGAACTTGGGTAGGAATTTTGGGGAAGAAATTCATGTTTGGGGTTTGGGTTTTATGTGAAATAACATGCCTAAATGTGTTTTTATGATGATAATACATGCCTTGATTGTTGTTACACGTTTGGGGATGATATTGTATGAATTGGGAGTGTTTTGGGTGAAGAAATGAGAGATTTTGGCCCCCAATGACCTGTTTTGACGCTGCTGCGAATTCTGGGTTTCGCAGGTTCGCCTAGCGAACCAAAGCGAAGGCGAAGGCGAACGTTCGCTGGCTGGTTCGTCTAGCGAACGTGACAGCTTTTCCCATTTTGTTTCCTTCATAACTTTTGATCCGTAACTCGGATTGGGGCACGGTCGGAGGCGTTGGAAAGCTATTTTTATGCTCTTTGTGATGGTGAGGTAGAAACATGGCTATATGTTATGGATTGATGAGATAAATATAGAAATGTAGTGTATGTACTTTTGTTCCCCTAAAACTTAAGGATCGGGAATCCGATGGATACGAGTCCAAAGCCATTGGAAAGATAATCCCATAGGGGATTGAATGGTGTGTTAGACCATGAGTTAACCAAGGATGCTTGGTAGAGGGTGTTAGTTGTATACCTTAAAATGTGTGTGAACTACTTTATTGACTATGTTAACATATTATGCTTATATATTGATTGTGGCTTGACTAATGGCTTGATGTGATCACTTGTTATGTCTCCCTTGTATATGTGTTGAATATAATGCATTATGTTGATAAATGCTGTGATGTGATCATTGCCTTGCTTGTTCCCGTTCGTTCCGGTTGAACGTTCGGATGTGATGATGTGATATGATGTGATATGATGTGATTGTGTTGTATGCTTGAATCGGAGTAGGCTTAAGCTACTAGGTGGTGTTTAACCTGAGTTCCGGACTTGGTCCGATGGATACCGGACTTGTTCCGAAGAATACCGTTGCGATGAGCTTGTGAGGGTCCATTAGGACGTATTTCCCACTTGCCGTTAACTCATCTGCGTGCTCGGTATACACCTGAGCTACCGTTGCGATGTGCTTGTGGGGCCTTATAGGGCGTATTTTCCCACTTGCCGTTAACACATCGGCGTATTGATGATGGATGGATGGGCTCCGCGGCCACGTAGGCGTGTATCACTTCGGACTTATCTGACTCATCGTGCTGTGTGCTTGTGCTAGTCTCTTGACGTAGGCACTTGGTTACTCATCAAGGGTGTGTTATATTGTGGCCTATGTAGACAGGTTGATACTACTTCTGGATTCCTCGTACATGAGTACGGGTCTGCATGTTTGGTTGTTTGGGTACTTGTTGTTATTTCATTGGTGAGTCAAGGGACTACCAATGAGGATATTACCCATTGTTGTGTATTTGCCCCAGACCGCGAGTAAACCCCGGATCCACGGCGGATCCGTTTGATTGCATGTACCCTGTAGAACCGAGGGAACCCATAAGATAGGGGAACTCACTGAGATTATTATCTCACCCCAATATTGTTGTTATTTTTCAGGTGTTATTTGCAGGTTTGTTTTACAAGTGGAGCTATGCTTGGATGTTTCAAGAGAAGCTTAGTTAAGCTTATTTCGCTTGTGTATTATTTTCTTGTACAATGAGGAATATTGTACCTTACTCGTAGATTTTCTTGTTTTGGCTAATTTCCATGCCTTGTACCGAAGGTTGTATTTATGTATTAGAAATGGTCAAGTATGTGAATTATGCCATTAGGCACTTATGATTGTGTCAGTACCGAATGAAAACACTTGTATGGTATTATTCTAGATAAATATTATACAGGGCGTTACACATTGGATCACTTTGATACCTCTGTCACACAAGGCCAAATTTAACTTATTGTGTAGGCATGGTCAGCAGATTCATGCAGAAGCCAAATGTATCTCATCTTGCAGTCACCAAGAGGATACTAAGGTATCTCAAAGGAACACTCAACTATGGTATTTTGTTTTCTTTAGTCGATGAAGAAAACGAATGCAATTGTAAACAATGTTTCATGATTTTTTTTATTTAATTTATTAACAAAATAAATTTATTAAAAAAAACATTTTCATGTATAATTTTAATTAAAACTCTAATTAAGTCAAATTAAATTAACCTTCTTTTTTTCATGTTTGCAGATGTGGGATTGAAGCAGGGATGCTAAGCTCTGTCATATTATAGCTCTTATGTGTTTGGTTGGAGTTCTGTTTTAATTTTCTTGGTCTGTGTATGGTAGATGTTACTTATACTGTTATGTTTGAAGCTACTGCAAAATCATGTTCTAAAAAATATTAGGATCATTAACAATTTATTTGTTAAAATGGAATTGCTCCATTTTTTTTGTTTTGAAATACTCTTATGTCATTACAGATATTTCTTCTATGATACATTATATTTTGATGAACAAATATAAATTTCTTAATAATTAGGTCTCATAACTAAGAATTTTATTTTTAATGGGCATAATTATGAATTTTAATATTTTTAATGTATTAATAATAATTTATTTTTAATGTGTTAATGAATCGAAATTTGAGTAGTTTATAGTCTTTTAATGTAGTTAATGAATCAAAATTTGAGTAGTTATATTCTTTTAATGTAGTTAATGAAGATCAATCCATTAATTTGATCTATTTTATTGTTATTCAATTACTTATAATCAAATATCAATTAATTTTGAATCTGGATTTTTAAACACAATTGAGATAAAGGTCATAATGTGTACCTAAAAAATTATTATATTTTAAATGAAAATTAAGTTATATTTGTGAATATAATTAATAAAATAAGTAAATATAAAAATATTTTTAAATGGTCTTATTTTAATATATGGGAATAACTTTTGAAAAATAAAAATATTGATAAAACATAAATATTTACATGCAAAAGAAAAATACTATTGATTCTTTTAAAATAATAAATTCTTTTGGTTATACAATTTTTTCTTTTATTTATTTTGTTTTTATTATATTTTAAAAACAAATGCGCGTAACACATAAGTATCCGTGCGAACGCACGGGTATCCTGACTTGTACGAACGCACAGATTAATACAATTATGGTATAATCAAAGAAAATAAAGGTAAATATATTCAAAATAATGTATGAATCCAAACACGGGAAAAATGTATTTATTTATCTTACTAATATTTATTTATACAATTAAAATAATATTTATAAATACTATGTTATTATTTGATATTTATAAAACTAAATTATTGCATAAATATTTTTTTATAAACAATGTCAAAATAAAATCAATATTTCCATATGGGAAAATATATCGTTGATCCAAATATTTGTTTATATGAGATAACTATATTTATGCTCCAAATATAAATAAAATATGTTTTTTTTTTAAATAAAATACTTTTTCTTTATATTAATTTTATGTTCTTTTTTATTTTTATTTTAAAAAAAATAAATATGCATCACCAATCGTTGTTCACGGGTATTTATTATATCTTTTTTTAATATAAATTATATTTTTAAAATTTATTGATTTTTATAAATTCTATTTTTTTTTTCAAATTTTAACTTATAACCAAATGCGTGTAACCGACTGGTACCCGTGCGAAGGCAAAATATATTAAAATAAATTTATTTTTTTACAATTACCATTGTCTATATAATAGAGTTAAATTAATTTAAACTGGGAGGTTATGAGTGGTAACCATTGATAAAACTTGAAACAAACGTGGTAATATGATTTCCAACCTCACACATTCATGGGAATAAAATTTAAATCCATCAAACAAATACACCTTAAGTCATTAAATTACTCTTTTATTCAGTTATTTAATCATCAGTTAAGTTTTACAAATACTGATTAATTAAATAAAAAATCATTTAAGAGTATATTATATTATTTTAATTGAAATGTCAGTAGTTCGTGTAAATAAGGGAAATATATATATCTACGGGAAAAAATATATTATTGATCAAAATACGAGAAAAATGTTTTTTTTATGAAT
Organism: Lathyrus tuberosus; assembly: GCA_022829125.1. Taxonomy (NCBI): domain Eukaryota; kingdom Viridiplantae; phylum Streptophyta; class Magnoliopsida; order Fabales; family Fabaceae; genus Lathyrus; species Lathyrus tuberosus. The sequence continues at coordinate 3,776,162 of JALAZF010000124.1, read as the reverse complement.
TAATTTAAATATGTAAATACGAAAAATAATATTTTATATACGGGAAAATATGATGATAAAGTATTTTTTATTCCAAAAAAAAAAATATGATGATGATCTAATTTTTTTATATACGAAAACAAATATAATTTTACATTTATATTTTTTAAAAATAATATTTATACACGGGAAAAAAATGTTGTACTACTTATATTTCATCTTTTACATGTATATTTTTTGAAAATAATAAAAAATTTGGGTTAAATAATTGTGTGGTTAAATAAATTTTTTCTATACTTTATAATTCATTTTTAAAAATCATTTTTTAAAACAAATGCGTGTAACACATTGTATCCATGAGACCAAAATCCATGCGAACGTAAGAGTTAATACAATTATGGAAAAATTAAAGAAAATAAAGGTAACTTATTTAAAATAATTTATGAATTCAAATATAGGCACAATGTATTTATTTATGTTACTAATATTTATTTATACAATTAAAATAATATTTATACGGTTGATCCAAATATTTGTATATATGAAAAATTTATATTTATCCAAATATAAATACAAATATTGTCTTTTTTTTAAATAAAAAACTTTTTTAGTAAAATAATTTTGTCTTTTTTAAACAAATATGCGTCATCAACTGATGTGTTCGGGTATTGATTCAATTTTTTAATATTTATATTTTTTATAGTTACTGATTTTTATTAATTATAACTTTAAAAAAAAATTTAAATGTAAATAAATGCGCGTCACCGAAGGGTACCCGTGCGAAGGCACGGGTATCCCGCTAATTGAACAAATAATCTGATTTAGAAGTTAAATATGTCATCAAATAGTTGAAATTTTTTTAGACTAAATTAATTTGTACATATTTATTTTACTTTTTTCTAGCGATCAATTTTCGTGTCTGTTTAGGCATGGCAATAGGACGGGTTGGGGACGGTTTTTACTTTCCCCAAACCCAAACTCGAATCCCCAAATAATCCTCGTTCCCCGCCCCAAACCCAAACGGGGATGGGGCATTAAAACCCAAACCCGTCCCAAATGGGTTCGGGTATCTCCGCCACGGCCCCCGCCACCATCTATTTAGTAAAATCAATTTTTTAATAGAAAATATTATTTTTTTTTCCAAAATCAAATTACATTTTAAATAATAAAAAAAAATCTCAAAGAAAATACTTACATACATTTTAAATATTTTAAATAATTAATACAAATCAAAATATTAAAACCTATGCCACATATTTAATATTCCAAACTAACTAAATTAAATAATAATATACATAATAAAATAAACGGGGCGGGTTCGGGGACGGGTTCGGGGTGGGTACTAGTATCCCCATTACCCGACTCGTCCCCATATTTTTTAATCGGGGAAAACCCAAACCCGAACCCAAACCCAGTCAAAACGGGTTTTCCCCGTCAACTTCGGGGCGGGTTCGGATGGGTACCCGCGGGTATGGGTTTTGTTGCCATGTCTAGTCTGTATATCTACTTTTTTTAATGCGCACAGAAAATCAAAATAAACGTATGTATATCTTCTTATGAGGTTTTTATTGTACACTACATTAAAATTAATATTATTTAAAAACCTTCAAATAAACTTAAAATTAAAACGATAAATAGATAATTTAAAAACGGGCACGAGAGTCCGCTTTTTTTATTAAAAACACCTAAAAATGAACTAAAGTTACCATATATTTTCCTCTCAAAAGTTACAAAATCCAAACCCCTACATGAAAGTGCATATATATATATATATATATATATATATGACATAGTTTATCACACAAACAATTTAATTAAAATCAAAATTAAATAAAAAATATCCGTTAATATTTTAACACATGTGAATAATATAAAAAGGGCAAACGTGGGACTATTTCCCCACTTACTCACACTTGCTTATATTATTCAATACTCCCCCTCAAGTGTGAGTCCACAATGTTCCCCCTTTTTTATACTTGTACCGCCATTGACACCTTTTTCAAGCACCTCTTATTAGGTATTTCGAATACACATTTTTTCTTGGGCGTTTCGATTTCAACGAAACACCACTTCCTGGGCATTTCGATACAAGTAAGTTGGTCTCTTTCTCGAATCAAAGGCTCATGATACCATTTGTTGGGGGAGTTCACTAGGGAGCATTGATACATAGTGTTGGACTAGGCACCTTTGTGAGAGACACACCACTTGTCCACCTAAAACCTTAAGGTGATAGGTGAGTGGGTTCTCCCACTTATAAAGGCTTAAGTCACCACATTCATATCCAATGTGACACTATTTCCCCACTTACTCACACTTGTTTATATTATTCCAATAAAACTAACATGGGTCACACCTTCTTCACTAGCATTACCATACTCATAGTTATCCTCTACTCTTACACCTAACCATCATATACCATGGGTAACAGAGGAAATTCATCCCCTACACCCGAGGCTACCAGCGGTAGCAATGATGTTGACGCCCTGGCAATGATGTGTGCCGCCATGGACGAACTACTCAGTTTAAATCAGACACTGAAGGATAATTTCCATAGCATCAAACAATGCCAGCAAGAGTCCAATCCCCCCGAGGAGATTGAAGTGTTGGATCTCCAGCCACTCTTAGATGATATATGAGAAACGTTTGTCCCTAAAGGATTTAAACATCTCTCTTTGACCAAGTATGATTGGCGCAGCAATCCTTTTGAGCATGTCGTCTCCATCAACACTCGAATGGCCATCGTCAGAGCGTCTGACTCCCTAAAGTGCAAATTATTGTCTGACACCTTCATGGATGCAGCCTTGCGATGGTACCTGGGTCTCCCCCGAGCTTTCATCTTTAGTTATCAAGAGTTTGTAAGAAAAATTGTGCATTAGTTTGCCGACAGCCGTCACATGAATATGTTAACTGTTGAAAAGTAATTTGGGGGTGTTTTATCGTATCCACAGAGATTGTGTATATTGTCGTCGTTTGATAGTCAAAAGCATTTCAAACTTTATAGTAACAAAGAGTTTGGTTTTTCGTTTCGAATTGTTTGCATAAAATTTAGAATTCAACGGTAAAAAGATTGGTTTTAGGGTTTGGTAAAAACATGCCAAGACTAGTGTTCAATAATCCGTTTCGTACGTATCAACTCGATAAAGCTTGTGAACTCGTTAACAATGAATATAACCACATATTCTCTCAACAAGTTTCTCTCGAACACTTGTTGTAAGATTTATCATATTGATCCTTTGTTGATCTCTCACTCAAACTATCAGTATGATAACATTCAAGTTCAATATTTATGAACATCAACTTTCAAAACTATCTCTAGCCTTATGATTATTGATGGATTGAAACTTATGTCAAGTTTAATACATTTCTCTCGAACATGAATTAAACAAAATATAAACCATGTAAACAAAGTTTTTCTTCTATATTTATCATCAACAAAGTTCACAAACTTACAACCAAGATCAATACTTACAAAATGATGGATTACCTACCACTAATCTTGACATGAGATGTGTTTAGCTACACATAGTCATGGTAGCTTGCTTCACAAGTTATGGAGAAAGCTTTTGTTGCATAAATCTTCAATGGATCAAGGATTGAAGCATAAAAGCTTTGGATTCTAAGAGAAATAATAAAATATGAAGATTTTGAGCTCTCAAGATGATTCTAGGTTACAAAGATCTTTCTAAAAGTTGTTATATCCAAAAATATCTAACAAACACCCTAAATACCACTTTCTGTCCAGACAAATTCGCTAGGCGAGCTATAAAATTCGCCTGGCGAAACCTTTAAGATCAGCCACGTGACAGAACAGTGTAGAGAAATCTGGGAAAATATCTTGAATTCGCCAGGCGAATTCCAGCCTCGCCAGGCGAATCCCTTTCGCCATGATAATGCGATATTACATAGTATATTTTGCCCTGAATTACATTAATTTATTGCGTTATTTTCGTTTGTTAACATTGTATTTGCGAGTGTTAAGTTCATTTTCAGGTATTCTCTTTAAGTCAACCAGCAAGAAGAAAGAAGAGGAAAACGGAAGAAAATAGAAGAAAAGAATGAGAAAAGAAGGAGTTTTGACAGCAGAAATAAGATTATGCATTAAGGAGGTGTTACGAACGTAACACAAGCATGACGACCGTCACAAGCATTAAGGCCATGACGACCGGCACGAGGTCATGACGACCGGCACAAGCCACTTTCTTAGGATTTAATTTTAAACTATGTGGCCTCTCAAACGGTTACAACTTAACGCCACGATCAACCAGTCACTCAGAGAATTCCGGTCGTGTGCACCTGCCTGAGATTTTCTCTCCTTGGTTCACGCCAACTCTCAAGCTCTATAAATAGAGCAGTTTTACTTCTCAAGATGTCTGGCCCCCTCTCCGCGTCCGAATTGTTACAAGTTTTTCTGAGTTCAGAGCTTTTCATTCCTGCATTACCTTTCCCATTTTCCTTACTTTCCAAAGCAATAGTTTCCTACACCGGGGAACTATTGCACTTGAATTAATTAGTTAGTTTAGTACTTGTGTTCACTTAAGGTTTTTATTGTTCGAGCAAAGCGAATCCTGCCGACTTGTGGAGGATCGCGTACTTAAGATTCATTGTTCCAGGTTTTTACTCAATTAATATAGCTGCCATTTACTTTTAACCATCATGTTTGCATTAATGTTCTATCGTTTATGTTTGCGTATGTCTATTGAAATGTCTGGCTAATTTATTTATATCGGTATGTAATTAAGTCGATTGGAAAGGAATCCGATCGATCGTAGGCAAACTTTAACACTATAATTCTCTGGTTCCAATTTCTTATTTTAATTAACTTTTGTTACGAGAGTAAGAAAGTACTAAGGTTACGATCGATAAAACGGGAGTTTGAGATTTTAACCGGATAGCTGAAACTGGACATTAGTTTTAAATACAACGAGAGCGCTTTAAAACCAATTAGGACTTATTAATTTTCAAAAAGTATTTTTAAATTCAAATGGGCTAGCGAGAGCAGACATTCTGATTTAGGATTATAGTCAGAGTCAATAACACGAGAGTGTGAGGTAAAGACTTTTAAATTGGTATTTTCCTACTGAAAACTATTTTGACTAATAAGTCGACGATCTATTGGATTCCCGATGATTGATGAATTGCATACCGATATTCCGTATACTTTAATCAAATCTAAATTCTAGTTTAATCTTAGTTTCCCGTTCGCACCTTAACTCTTAGAATTCATCCGCCTTAGCTAAACATAGTAACAACCCGATAGCACTAGTTGATTATCGATCCCTGTGGGTTCGATATCTTTTAAAACTACGCGATAGACTGTGCGCTTGCAGTTAGTAATCCCGATAGACTCATAAAGTCGCGACCAAGTTTTTGGCGCCGTTGTCGGGGACTGATTTAGTCAATAGTGCAATTCATTTATTGCGTCGTATAGACTAAGGTAACAAATTCCCTTATTTGTCGGGTGTATGCCAAGTACTCGCTCAAAAGGCGAAGACCTCACACGACCGACAGACGAACCTGAACGCCTTCTTAGCGTAAAATGACGAATCCAAGAATACTGCTTAAACCACAATATACCATTTCCTTTATCAGAACCTGAATCTTAATCCGAATCCGAATCTGAAACAGAACTTGAATCTGAGTCAGAATCAGAATCAGAAAAAGACACGGGTGAAAGACCACGGAACCGTCCTCTAAAGTTCTATGCTACCCCATCTGAGCAAGAACCACATAACAACATTGCTGCCCCCGCTATCAACCGAAATGATTTCGAGTTGAAACCCTCATTGCTATTAGCTGTGCAATAACATCAATTTTCTGGAAATCCTACGGACGATCCTAATGAACATTTGACCAAATTTGTGCAGTACGCAGACACAGTGAAGGCAAATGGCGTAACTGCAAACGCGATAAGACTACGTCTTTTTCCTTTTTCATTAAGAGACAGAGCTTGGGCTTGGTTGCAATCCTTGCCATCAAATTCCGTCACTACGTGGGATGAGTTGAAAACGGTGTTCTTAACACGATATTTCCCACCAAGCAAAACAACTATGCTGAGAGCCCAAATTAATGGATTTCGACAAAAAGATCCTGAGTCTCTTTACGATGCATGGGAAAGATACAAAGATATGATGAGGATGTGTCCGCATCACGATCTTGAAGATTGGTTAGTCATCCATATGTTTTATAATGGTCTCTTGTACAATACAAGATTGACAATAGATGTCGCCGTTGGTGGTACACTTATGGACAAACCTTATACCAAAGCTTATCAACTCATCGAAAGCATGGCTCAAAACCATTACCAATGGGGAGGTGAAAGAACGCCAGTGGAAAAATCCCAAACGAAAGGTGGAATGTACGAAGTTAGTAGCCGTGATCATGTCCATGCTAAGGTAGATGCCCTTGCTCAAAAGATAGACAACTTGACCATAACACCCGCAGCCACCGTGGCTGCTGTAGCTCCAAACTGCGAATTATGCGGAGTACCTGGACATGCTGCCCCCGAATGTCAAATTTTGGCATGAGTCTCCGCTGATCAAGTGAATTATGCTCAAGGAAACCCTTATGCAAATTCCTACAATCCTGGCTAGAAGAACCATCCAAACTTTTCGTATAAAAAATAATAACGCTCTGTATGCACCTGGCCAAGCGCCTGCTGTGCCGCCAGGATATCAAAAACCCGCTGCTAACGTTCCCAACGTTCCTAGGAAGTCAAACCTTGAAATTATGATGGAGAACTTCATTGCTGCACAAGCTCAACAAAACAAGGAGTTCCTTAACCAGAATGTTCACACTGGTGAGCAAATTAAACAATTAGCCAACAAGGTTGATGCTCTAGTCACTCACAACAAAATGTTAGAAACACAAATCTCACAAGTGGCTCAACAACAAGCAGTTACCGCTGCCCCAGCTGGTAATCTTCTAGGACAAACTCAACTTAATCCGAAGGGACATGCAAATGCTATAACACTTCGGAGTGGAACGGAACTAGAAGGACCCACTGACCCAAGGATCGAAAATCCAGCCATGTACCAAAAGCCTAGTAAGGAGTCTAAAAAGGAAGGCGAACCAAAGGAAAACGAGAAGGAAGATGACGGCAAAGAGGCCGAAGAGAATGAAGAACCATATGTGCCTCCGCCACCTTATAAACCACCTATCCCGTATCCCCAAAGATTCGCTAAATCTAAAAACATAGGGCAATTTAAGAAATTCGTTGAACTTCTAAAACAATTGAATGTCACAATACCTTTTACAGAAGCGATCACACAGATGCCCTCCTACGCTAAGTTCTTAAAAGAAATATTAACTAATAAGAAAAAGCTCGAGGATACTGAAACCGTTATGCTTATTGCAGAGTGTAGCACTATAATCCAAAACAGCATGCCTCCTAAGCTAAAAGACCCTGGTAGTTTCTCTATACCATGTGTGATTGGAAAGTTTGTCATAGACAAAGCCCTGTGCGATTTAGGAGCCAACATTAGCTTAATGCCCTTATCTATTTGCAAAAGGCTCAACATGGGAGAACTGAGACCAACAAGAATGTCTGTACAACTAGCTGATCGATCGATGAAATTTCCTCTAGGAATGCTAGAAAATGTTCCAGTACGTATAGGACAATTCTATATTCCTACAAATTTCATAATCATGGACATCAAGGAAGACTCAAACATCCCTATCATTTTAGGAAGACCGTTCCTAGCTACCGTCGGAGCCATCATAGATGTGAAAAAAAGAAAGCTGACTTTCGAGGTTGGTGAAGAGAAAGTGGAATTTATCCTCTCACAATTCTTCAAAGCACCTGCCATAGAAGATTCGTGCTGTTTCCTAGATGTTATTGATGAATGCGTTAAAGAAATGGAAAAACACCAAAATACGTATTCTGAAGTGTTGAGAATTCCGAAAGGAATCCAATCGATCGTAGGCAAACTTTAACACTATAATTCTCTGGTTCCAATTTCTTATTTTAATTAACTTTTGTTACGAGAGTAAGAAAGTACTAAGGTTATGATCGATAAAATGGGAGTTTGAGATTTTAACCGGATAACTGAAACTGGACATTAGTTTTAAATATAGCGAGAGTGCTTTAAAACCAATTAGGACTTACTAATTTTCAAAAAGTATTTTTAAATTCAAATGGGCTAGCGAGAGCAGACATTCTGATTTAGGAGTATAGTCAGAGTCAATAACACGAGAGTGTGAGGTAAAGACTTTTAAATTGGTATTTTCCTGCTGAAAACTATTTTGACTAATAAGCCGACAATCTATTGGATTCCCGATGATTGATGAATTGCGTACCGATATTTCATATACTTTAATCAAATCTAAATTCTAGTTTAATCTTAGTTTCCCATTCGCACCTTAACTCTTAGAATTCATCCGCCTTAGCTAAACATAGTAACAACCCGATAGCACTAGTTGATTATCGGTCCCTATGGGTTCGATATCTTTTAAAACTACGCGATAGATTGTGCGCTTGCAGTTAGTAATCCCGATAGACTCATAAAGTCGCGACCACGCCACATCTTCGCCTGGCGAATCTTCTAGCGAAGCACTTCTAGTAGCTATTGGAATTGAAATTCTCACTCGCCAGTTGGCTCGCCAGGCTTTCGCCTGGCGAATCCCTCCTTTCGCCACCCATTCGCCTGGCGAAAGTACTGTTTGTTGCAGACACGCGAGTTTGCTCGTCTCATCGTGTTTTCTTCCGATTTTTGCCGCGTCCCTTTTACGAAAAATGCTGCAAAACTAACAAAAACATCAAAGAGACCAAAAAATAGACATTGATTCACAAATCACATAAAAATAAGTTGTTCCACATTCAAGCATTTGGAAAAGAGCTTAAAACTGCAGAAAATTGATCTAAAATTCATTTACAACCAGACACTTATCAAACTTTCCCCAACTTGCCTCGTTGTTTGCCAAACAAAAGTAAATTCCAACAATCACAAGCAAGATTTCCAAGCACTAAATCAACCGAAAACATCAATGGTTCAAACTCGACACATACACGCACAAAGTATTTTCACAAAGTTGCATAAAATCAAAACATGATTATGAATTAAGGTCTAAACACAACATTATACAATGCAAAATCAAGTACCTACAAGTTCAAGTTGAATCACCTAAATTCACATATTATCAACACACAATGTACATAATTTCACACGGGACAAAACACTCTCACAAGCAATCATGCCACATCCAGAATCATTCATGCATTTATCTCACAAAGTTATCAAAAATAAGTAGAAACAAAGATCACTAAGGACTTTTATGGTTGTAATTTGGATTGGGTTAAAAACGAGGGTCATATCTACACGGCCATTGAGCAAAAAATGGGTAATAACAATGAAGAGCATTTCTTTTTCAACTTTCTCATTCTTTTTCACACTTTATTCCTTCCTTTCACAATGCATTCTCTTCTTTTGATTTTCTTTTCTTTTTGTTCTTTTTCTTTCTTTTTGTTTTTGATTTCTTTTTCTTAGAATGCATTGTATCACCAATTCCTTTTTCCTTTCAAAGTAAACCATTCTCCCCAACTTCAACAATACTACAAGCTTAGCTTAAATGCTCTTCAAAATGGGTTAAAATTCGGGTTCATGATTCACAATAAAAAAATTATTTTTAGGCTCAAAAGGAGTTTCAAATACGCGCACACTCACAAGGTTACTCGAAGTGTTTTTGGAATGGTGGTTTTCCTCATAGTACTAAAAAAATTTCCTTGATCATTTCTAAGTTTCCAATCATTTAAAATAACTCACAAGATTAAGCATGAACAAAATGAGTAAAACAACAATTACTTGACTCTATTTTTGGTGAACAATGGAAAGCATCTCACTTTTGTGGTTTTGTCCTAATTGATTCACAAATGAACAAGTATTTACAACACAATGCATTACCCTAATTTTGTATAAAGTACTAACTCACAATCATGCTAAAATTCTACACAACAAACATTCACACTTTGATTGTGCATAAAATTAAGAATTCTATCATCACCATCAATGTTTAATGCTAACAAAGCACTCTTTCTTCTTGTGCTAACACACAAATTTTTAAAAAATTAAGGGCAAACATCACTTTCTTTGCGCAAACACATATAAAATAAAAACAGAATTTAAACTAAACCAAAATTTAACACCAAACTGAAATATTATAAGTACTGGTGTAAACACACCTAAATTCTACCCGCCGAAGCGACAAAATGCTACAATATAAATTTCGCCGAAGCGACCCAAAAGCACTTACTAATATCATAAAGTTGAAAATAAAATACATGAAATAAATAACAAAATAAAATAGAAATCCTTCACTTTGTAGCCTCCTCTAACTAATCAAGTCAGAAATCCTTCACTTTGTAGCCTCCTCTAATTAATCAAGTCATTAAGATCATCTTGCATCTCGTCACCTCCATCATCATCATCATCATTATCAGCTCCACCTTCACCTTCAGCACCAACAACTCCAGTTGCACCTCCCTCTGAAAAGAATGGACGCCTTCCCACAGGCCAGTTTGCATAATTATCAAAATCCGTCAGATTAGGAAAAGGAACAACTTCTTGCGGTGTGATTTAAAACTGGTACAATTGTTGCATACAATTGAAATTGAATTTCGATGATCTTTGGTATGCCTCAGCCATATCCCACGAGTAATTAAATGTCGCTCGCATTCTAGGATCCCATGTTGAATAATCAAGAGACTCGGTTTGCACACTAGCTTACTCACTAGTTTGCAAGCGGGATGATTGACCAACACTTGCACCTTTCCTCTGCTCAATCAACTTATTCTTACAATACCGCTCAATATAGTCATCATTGATAAGCCCCCTCCTCTTCTCATTAATCATATCGGACATCATGATCCACTTTTTAAGACAAAGAGCGGTTACAAAACAAGGAAAAATGATAGGGGCAGCAGCATGTACCTCGGGTCTTCGCGTGTTCTCGATAAAATTCTTCATTTCCGTCGAAATAATTTGAGTTACATCAACCTCTTTGTCTTCCATGATGTAATATAAAAGGAGGGAAACATCAACCGGTATTGAGGAACGGTGCATCTTGGGTTTGATGTTATGGAGGATGAGAAGAAGTGCGGCTTGCACATCTGGAGGCATGTCTTCCCTCCTATACCTGATGGCTTCTCCTTGGGCGTTCCTTTCCACACTTTTTCCTTTGAACAAAATGGTCCTGGCAATTTTATCGTAATCTAGATGAGTGCCAAGTTCCTTAGTGTAATCATCCTTCTCAAACATCCCCTAAAGAACTTGATTTTTCAAACAGGTCATTTATGTCCTCAAGGTCGAATCTGATTTCCTTGCCACGGACAAACGTGATGTATCAGAACACTTGTATTTCCCCTTGAGCTTCGGGCAATTGGAGAGAATTTGCGTAGAATTCACGAACCATCTCGTAGTTGATTGCTTCCAAAGGATTTATCAAATGGCCCCACTTCTTATTCTTGAAAATTTTAGCCAACTTCCGGTACGGCCCCTCGGGATGAATATCAAACTTTTTCTCAGACAAAAATTGTCGGCCTTCAAGCATGGTATACCGGGCAACATGAGCAGCACTTAAGAACCGATTGGGATCAACCTTACTTTGTTGCCCGAAACTGCTTCCAACAACTGTCTTCTGCTTTTTCCCACCGGTTACTCTAAGTTTATGAGCCATCTGAAAAATTAGACAAGACACAAAGCAACATAATTATTTTCAATTGTTAGCAAAATCCAAACAGCAAAAACAAATTCAAAGCAGAATTTAAAATAAATAAAACAAGAAGTAAACATAACAGAAAAAAAACTGGAAATGGCCATTCGCCCCATGCTCGCCAGGCGAAGCAGGGGCGACATCTCGCTGCACGTTCGCCAGGCGAAGCTGAAGCGAAAGCTCGCCTCACGCTCGCCAGGTGAATTCTTACGAACCCAACAAAATTTAACATGCAGGGGTCATCTTCCACATATCACTTCACAATCTGACCCTATAAATACAACAGCAATCCAACAACAACTCTAATCTAATCAAAGTTATAGGGTTTCAACAACAACCCTTAACAGTTGTGAAATTCAAACCCTAATCTAGCACAATTTAACAAATATTAAGTAAAAACAAAATTAAGAAAAATAATGAGAATGGAAACATACCTCTTAGTAAGATTGAAAGTGAAGGTGAGTGAGGTTTAGAGTTATGGAAGAGTGGGGTTTAGAGTAAAATGTGTGTGAGAGAGAGTGAGAGTGAAATATGAAAGTGGTAGAGTGAAACTGAGAGGAAAAGAAAGATAAGGAAAAATAAAATAAGTGGTCCCAAGTGGACCCTAAATAAATTATTATATTTTATTTTTTTAAAAAAAATCTTTTTCTTTTTCTCTCTGCAAAAATCCACCAGCAGTGCCACGCCAGATTCACCTGGCGAATGTGTGGCGAGAGGCTGACGAATATTGAATTCGCCAGGCGAAATGAGTATTCACCAGGCGAATTACACCAGAAGCAGAATTCTCTGCTATCAATGATGCAATGCATAATTTTTTCAAATTTTCCAAATTCACTACTATTATCACACAAATCAAATCATCAAAACAGCAAAGAAAAACATAAATACTTACAATGTTGGGGTGCCTCCCAACAAGCACTTATTTAACGTCGGCTAAGCTCGACGGTTCAGAGACTTGACGCCTCAAAACCAAAAGCTAAAGAATTGGCTTCCGAGAAAAACACACTTTGCGAACAAGAACTTCAACCGTTATCATGTCCTTTCTTTGATCCCTTTTTTTTTCAAGAAGGAAAAATCCCAACATGATCGCAACATGGCCACTTTTGCATCTTCATTTTTTTTCTTCCACAAAGCCTCTCTTTCCAATTCTTTCTTTTTATGATCGCTTTCATCTACTTGATTTGCATGCATCACTCCTTTGAACAGTGTAAAACAAGCTTCTTCCTCTTTTCCACTATCCTTGATCCGCACCTTCATTATGCCTTCATCAGCATCCACCAACATTTTGGTGGTTTTCATGAACGGTCTTCCCAAAATAATTGGCGTATCTTCATCCTCATCCATGTCAATGATCACGAAATCTACCAGAAACAAGAATTTGTCCACTTTTACAAGCATATCCTCAACAACACCATGAGGACGAGTCCTAGACTTATCTGCAAGTTGTAATGTCATGGCTGTTGACTTCACATTCATATTATCAAGTCTTTTAACCACGGACAACAGAATGATATTAATACTAGCACACATGTCAACCAAAGCTTTGCATTTAAAATCATTACCTATAGTAATAGGTAAAGCTACTCTTCCCGGATCTTGCACTTTCCGCAGAAGCACGCTTGAATGACGACACTACACTTGGCATTGAGATCAATGTTATCTTTGTTCGTGCACCTCTTCTTTTTCATAAGTATGTCCTTCATGAATTTGACATACTTAGGCATTTGTTCAAGAGCTTCAGAGAAAGGAACGGTTACTTGCAACCGACTAAACAATTCTATGAATCTCGCGTAATGCCTATCGTTCTCTTTTTTCTGTGGAGCAGGGGGATATGGTAATCTTCTTTGTAAAACTTCCTTCTCATACTCCTTTCTTTCTCTTTCTTTTTTCTGCTTTACTTCTTCATCACTCTTTTCAACTACACCATTTTCATCATTTTTTTCGACTTCCTCCACTACAATATCATTTTCCTTTTCAACTACCACCTCCTCTTCAACATCTCCACCGATTCTTCTTCCACTACTAGTGAAAATGACCTTACAATGCTCATTTGGATTTGTTTGAGTGATAGCAGAAAAAGATGGCCCTGGTTGCTTTTCCGCTAATTGCTTTGCAAGTTGCCCTATTTGAGATTCAAGATTTTTAATCGAAGCTTCCGTACTCTTTTGAGTTGCCATTGATAATTGCATAAATTGTGTGAAAGTCTCCTCCAACCTTGAACTTCCACTTTGATCTTGGGGTGGTTGGTAAGGATTTTGTCGAAATCCTTGTTGATTTTGGTAGTTGCCCATTGGTTTGTAGCCTTGTTGATTTTGGTAAGGTTGTTGAGCATTTTGGTAAGGAGGTCTTCCTTGATAACCTTGAGTAGGTTTTCTAGCATAATTTACTTCTTCCATTACCGGAGGACAATACCCGGTAGGATGATCTCCTCTACAAAATTCACAACAAGCTACCTATACATTCTTGCTCGGAAGTTCATGCATCTCTTTGAGTTGTTGAGGGAGCTTGGACATATGTTGCGTTAACAGCTCAACCTGTTGAGATAACAATTTATTTTGAGTAAGAATTGCATCATTTATTCCCAACTCAAGCACTCCCGCTTTCTTTTGCGAAGGGCCGCGGTTATGGTTCCCTTGATGGTCACTTAGAGCCATCCGGTCAATGATAAAAATAGCATCCTCGGCACTTTTAGCCATTAACGATCCACCCGCGGTGGCATCCAACAGTGTTTTATGAACCAATTGAAGACCATTTCTAAAAATGTGAACTTGAGTAAGATCATCGAAACCATGTGTAGCGAGCGATTTTGGACGCGGTTCTTAAGCGTTGTCGCTCTTTGGGGTTTACTACAGGTCGATTCATTTTTTATCCTATTGTGAGCTGACTAAGGAAGGGAAATAGATATCTCCAATTAACCCTGCTTGCATACTGAGTTTAAACAGCGGTCTGTTAGGTTACGGATGCTATATGGTAATGGGGCCTTTCTTTCTTCTTACTTTATTAAGGTGGAAAACTGGGACTATTCATGGGGAATTTGTCAGATTGGGTGGAGATAGGGGACTTTAGGTTTTTTTATTAGTGTGCTAGCTAAGATTTTTCTTTCAATCTTATGCCTACGTATTCCCATTTACCGAAACAGGGAAATCAGAGTGTTCATAGTTCCTCCTATAGAATAGGAGGAAATGGGTGTTTTGGTGTCTTGTTCAAAGCCCAAGACGTGAAGCGAAAGGTGATCTATATCTTGTTCAAAGCCCAAGATGTGAAGCTGAAGGGTCTATTTGTATCTTGTTCAAAGCCCAAGACATGAAGCTGAAGGGTTTATTTGTATCTTGTTCAAAGCCCAAGATGTGAAGCTAAAAGGTGTTGTCTTTAGAGAGAATTTGTCATCTCTAAAGAGGGTCTGTTTGTCACAACTGTTTATAAAGGAGAATTACTTTAACCGGGATATGTGAATCCAGCAATGCCATAATTTCCTTTATAGGGGGGTTCCAACCTGAAGGAGAAGACTTTAACTCAGTGTAGAGCAATGTTATCTTTCCTTAGGAATTTTTCATGCTAAAAGAGGGACAGTGGCATGGATGTAAATAATCCAGAGGCTTGCCGCTTACAGCGATTAGATGAAGGGGAAAGAGTTGTTGATGTTTGTGTACTATGAACGAGGCACAACTTTGATGCTAAAAGGTTGATTGGCTCAACCCGGGTTTTCCTATACAAAGCCTAAGAGGAGGCTATTGGCCCAACAAGAGGGAGTTTTTATGTGTCTCGTACGAAGCCCGAGAGAGAGGTTAAAAGGGCTGACTCAATAGGAGAATCTTTTATACTCAACAAGAGAGTGTTTTTGTATCTCATACGAAGCCCGAGATGGAGGCTAAAGGTTTTGACTCAACAAGAGAGTGCTTTATACTCAACAAGAGAGTGATTTTATATCTCGTACGAAGCCCGAGATGGAGGCTAAAAGGTGGATTGGCTCAATAAGAGAGCCTTTTATACTCAACAAGAGAGTGTTTTGGTATCTCGTACAAAGCCCGAGATGGAGGCTAAAAGTTTTGACTCAACAAGAGAGTCTTTGTATCTCGTACGAAGCCCGAGATGGAGGCTACAAGGTTTGACTCAACAAGAGAGTCTTTGTATCTCGTACGAAGCCCGAGATGGAGGCTAAAGGTTTTGACTCAGCAAGAAAGTCTTTGTATCTCGTACGAAGCCCGAGATGGAGGCTAAAAGTTTTGACTCAGTAAGAGAGTCTTTGTATCTCGTACGAAGCCCGAGATGGAGGCTACAAAGTTCTGTTTCAGTTGAGTGATAGGTCCAGTATGTTGGTTAAGAGAAAATCAATTCTTATATGAGTAACATTGTACTCATGGATTTGATCTGAGAATCGGGATTGTTTCCTGCTCTTTAAGGAAATGGGAAATGCAAAGGGTATTGAGACTGTCCGAGTCTACAGGTGTCTTCCTATTTTTGAAAGGGACTTGAGAATGTCTTTGAGACTCAAGGAAATTAGACTGTCCAAGTCTAGAGTTTTATCTTTTGTACTATGCTTAAAGAAACAGTAGTAGTACGTCCACGGTAAAAAGATCTAGACTCTTTGAAAGACTATTCTATTAAGATGACTAATTTCTGTTCCTATACCTCTAGGAGGTCGTCGGGACAATTTGTACGAAGCCCAAGAGGAGGCTGGAAACTTTTAAGAAGCTGAGGGAAAATTTGTACGAAGCCCAAGAGGAGGCTATCATTCCCGGAGGAAGAAATCATTTATACGAAGCCTAAGAGGAGGCTGTGAATACTTCTAAGAAGTCGACGGGTCCTTGTACAACGCCCAAGAGGAGGCGGGGATGCTTTTAAGAAGCCTGTGGGTCCCCAAACCCCGAGAAGTTCAAGACAGGCTATTCACAAAGAATAGATCAAGCCAGGAAATTTTGAGAATTTGGAAGAAACTCAAGGGATGCAATTCACGGAGAAGAGATCATCTATGGGGAGTAGAGTTTCTTAACAATTCCTAAGGAGGACAGCCGAAGAGAAGACTGTATCTGGTGCTCCTATGGGGGATCTAGTATTGTCTATTTCTAAGAATGATCGAAACGACTTTACCTAGTGCTAGACGTAGTTGCTGGGGAAACTCTAAATATCTATACTATTATTACACAGTCGATATGAGTTTATGAAAGAAGACTTACAGCGAAACAGCCCCACAATACAGTTATATGTATATGAAAGCGGTAAATGAAAGCATATAAACACTTACTCGGTTGTAGAGCTTCCATGCTGTTTGGTTAGTTGTTCAACAAAGAAAGATTGAAAACAACAGTATATTTAAAATCAAAGGAGAAAGTGCTTTGAAAAGAAAGATTGGGGCTTATAGCTCAAGGAGAGGCCCAGGGTTTTAGTAGTGATTGCACTGTGATATGAGTTTGTACAGTGGGACTTATACAAGTGACTGAGGCCCAAAAAGTTTTCTGTACAAGGGGAATGGGTCTTACACTCTCTCAAGAGGCCCAAAAAATGATTTAGAGAAAAGAAGCGGGTCTTACTACGCGAGGGTAGGCCCAGATGATTTTGAAAATGGCGACGATCGCGCCGAGGTTTTGGAAACACCATGGGACTTATACAAGTGATTGAGGCCCAAAATTTTGGTATTTACAAAGGAATTGGGTCTTACACTCTATTAGAGGCCCAAAGGTTTAAAAATGAAAAGAAATGGGACTTATAGCTCAAGGAGAAGCCCAATGGTCTTTTTTGTTAAAAGGCGACGATCGCGCCGAACTTTGTAAATGTACAGAGGGACTTATACAATATATGAGGCTCAAAATATTTTATTTACAAAAGGGGTGAGACTTACACTCTATTAGAGGCCCAAAGTGTATTTTAAGAAAAGAAATGGGGCTTACAACACGAGGGGAGACCCAGATGATTTTCAGTTTGAAAATGGCGATCGCGCCGAGATTTTTAACGTATCGGGACTTATACAATAACTGAGGCCCAAAATATTTTTGTATAAAAAGGGTTGGGTCTTACACTCTATTAGAGGCCCAAAGGTTTTAAAAAAAGATTTGTTAGGGTGAAAATCAAAGAAACCCCAATTTCATTTTTTAAAGGCATTTTTCAAAGAAAAATCAAGTAAAAAATGATAAAAATATCAAATAAAATCATTAATCATGTTATAAACAATGATTAAGGTTTATGAAAAAGTATTTTATCCACATGAATATTTAAAATCATTTTGGTTTTAAAAATCATGAAAAAGAAATCATTTTAAAAGCATTTAAAACAATTTAAAACAATATTTTTTGAATATATTAAAAATATATCAAATAATAATATTTTTTGTGATTTTTTGGTGGATTAAAATATTATGGAGTATGAATAAGAAGTGTGTAAAACAGAATTGGAAAATGATGATTTTTGTTATGTAAAAGAATTGATTGAGTTTTGAAGATAAACTAAGAAAAAGAGGAAAGATGTCACAACATCACATTCGACATCTTTCATGAGTTTTGAAGATAAGAGAAAAATGGAAGATGTCACAACATCACATTCGACATCTTAAAAAACCAGAACTGCACCTTGGTTTTCAACATCTTTGCTATCAAACTTCAAACATTCATAACTCTCTCAATTTTTAACGAAATTGAAATCCGTAAGGACCTATCTTGGCCGATTTTTTGTAAGGAATCCAATGGTATCACTCATACATACTAAAACTTAATGTACAGCACACACAAGGTAAAAAACCAGATCTGCACCTTAAGTTTAAAACAACATAAACTCCACATATAAACATGTTAAAGTTCAAACAGTAGGAGGATCATAACATACACATTAAGGACTACATTTTTGCTTCAAGAATTGTTCAATATGATGCATGTATATGGACAACAAAGGAAATCATAATTCAAAAAATTCAAGTTGTGAATTTTACCTATTTTTTGGAGATTTTGTGCAACCTACCAAGTGCTTTGTTCCAGAAATGATTTGGTGCTTTGGAGACCCTCAAATGACCTCTTAGA
The DNA here is from genome assembly GCA_022829125.1 of Lathyrus tuberosus. Taxonomy (NCBI): domain Eukaryota; kingdom Viridiplantae; phylum Streptophyta; class Magnoliopsida; order Fabales; family Fabaceae; genus Lathyrus; species Lathyrus tuberosus. The sequence continues at coordinate 3,757,476 of JALAZF010000124.1, read as the reverse complement.
AGCTTTTAGGATGGTTGTAATTAGCTGGAACCTGCAAAAACAAAAATTGGCCGTTTCTTGCAAAAGGGGTTAAAATGGCCAAAGTGACAACTCTCTCAAATGGTGTTCCAGATGTTGGGAACCATTTGGGATAGTTCAAGGATGATATTTGGAGTGTGTTTGAGGTTTTATCTGGTTTGGAAAGTGACTGAATCAAGACATGGCTTGAAAAATGCAAAAAAGTCCAATTTTGAGGTTTTGAGATGTGACTTTGTGATTTTGGTGTTACAGGTCACTTGTGATAGTTTGGATCACCTACATATGATGTTTATGAGGTGTTAGGATCATGAGATGTGATGGAAATGCTCTCTAACTCAAAAACTCAGAATTACCTTACTAAAGAAGGCATTTTGGAGTGAAAGAAGTGATTTTGAGGAAAGCATCTGTTTGATGGCTTTGGTATACTCAAATTGAGCACAAAGTTATTTTGGCAGCAATAGTGAATGGTGGCTGCAGCAGAGGTTTGTTCAATGCTGGCCAATGAAAATCCAAGTCTCCTCTAGCCATTGACTAGAGGTTAGGGCACAGGCTTTGGTTCCCTACTTTTTGGAGGAATCTTGACTGAATTCAGTTGCAAATGTGTCAGTCCATGCCACCTCTAAGCATCTATTGAATGCTCCAATCCAAAATTGGAGTCTTGTCTCTCTTTTAGGGATTTCTAGGTTTGGCATGCTACTTCTTGTTCCAAGGACTTTGGAGGCTTGACTCAGTGATTCTCCCCTTTAGATTTGATCCTCAGATGTGTCCAAGATGATGACAAGGCTTGGAAATTCGTGTGGCACAAGAAATGTACAAATCTGTCCTGAAACATGTCTTAAAAATCAGCTGCAGCAAGCCTTGTTGTAAAATCCATAACTTCTTGCTCAAGAATGATAAATGGCTGTTCCAGGAATCTATGGAAAGCTGAGATGACATACTTCAACTTTGATGTTTGACCCTAGACTTGGTTCAACTTGGATCATGGAGAAAAACATCCTTGAAGTTGGGACATTCTTGCTGGAAAAATAGTAATGATGTACTATGAAATGTTGGAACATCTGACAACTTTGAACATTAATAATTCCAAACTTTAATCACTTGTATCTTTTAATCCACTATGATATTTTGAGTTGAAGTGAATTGCATCTTTTATGCTTGTCTTGCATGGTGACAAAGCTTGAAAAATGCGTGGCACAAGAAAAAGTGCACAAAATCTGTCCTAAAAAACAGCTGCAGCAAGCCTTCTTGTAAAGTCCATAACTTCCTGCTCGAGTGTGATAAATGGACGTTCTACAACTCTCTGGAAAGCTGAGATAATGTACTTCAACTTTGATGTTCAAGGTTTATGAAGATAAGACTTGTAAAGTTGTCAAAAATGACCTTGAACTTATGTGATCAAATCTATCCTAAAAGTTGTCATAAAAATTGTTGAAGCTAGAATAGCAGCAAGCAAAAATATATAAGTAACCCAGTTTTGTCGTTCTCCACAGGGATCAGTGCGAGGGAAAGAATTGCCATTCAAGGGTTTCTATATTTCTAAGCTCATGGATTAAAAGTTCGGGTTTAAAGACGAACCAAAAGCAAATGCGGAAAATTAAAGGAACAAAAAGCAAGTAAATAACAATAACACATTCTTCGGAGGAAAGAAACTCAATAGAGATCATTCAATAACACATGCATTCTTCCGACCATTTCATACACAAATCAAACGTTCGTCTAATATCATCATGTATCACTCACAACATACATGTCCTCTCGGTCCCCGCACATCGTAAGTGATTTTATACCGATCAATAATTCCTCTCGGCCATCACCAATCAATACAAAGCATATAAAGCCTACATGAATGTTAAGCCTAATTCATCTCTGGAATCAAAACTCAACAGATATTACTATAACATCAATATCAAACTCATGAGCAATTCATATACAAAGCCCTGACCAGAATACAAACATATGATTAACCCTGCATTCAACTAATTTACCAACTGTATACGAACGTCGTTCTTCATCGCTATTGTCACGCATCCTCGCAATATCGTATCGATCCTACTCATGCTACCCATGCTACTTAATCAACACAATACAACAAAAAATACAATGAATATCAATTCACAAACCCCTGTCAAAAGCTTGCTCATTGACAGATGAAAATCTAAGATTAACGATTCGATATAGGTTTTGTCACAACCCACAAACAATCAATCAAAGACAAACAATCAATAGAGAATCAAAACATATTCATAAACATAGATTAGATGAAATACAATAGGTATTAAGAGATTTACATACCAACATCAACAAAAGAGAACACAAAGAGAAGAAAGCAGAAAAATAAACTTCTCACGGCGTGTCAAAGTCGATCGAAGCAAATTCGACTCCGAATCATCAAGATGCATCATCCAATGTTGTTTCTAAGCTAATCTACTCCTAAAACATGTTTGATGAAGTTGGGAGAAAGTTCCCCCAAAAACATACATAAAAAATAGTGTTTTTGGCCATAAATGGTGTTTCAGTCCGCACAATTTCGCCCGGCGGTGATTCTGGGTCGCCCGGCGGCGAAGGCGGTTTATTTCTTGCAATTTCCAGAATTGTGACACTGCTGTGCCTCTTGACCGCCCGGCGCTGCAGGGGCGCAGCACACCAGTCAGCAGAAAAATTCTGCGCTGTTTTATTCGTAACTTTCGAACCGTAACTCCGTTTTTCGCCCGGTTTGAAGCGCTGGAAAGCTTATTCAATGCTCTATTCAATAATGGCAAGATATCCTTGATTGAATACCTGCAAAAATAAATGTAAATGAATTAAACTCAATGATATTTACACGATAACGCAATATATACACTATAACGTAAAGTAAACGTATTTACAAACAAATAGGGGTTTATTCGAACGATTTCAACAAAAAGTATCGATAAGTGCAACAAAACTTATATACAAAAATAGGTACATTTTGCACTTATCAAACTCTCCCCAACTTACATAATTGTTTGTCCTCAAACAAAAGTCAATCAACTCAAAGAAACAAAAGCAATTATCAAGAAATCATGCTCAACAAGTTTTTACAGCCAGAGAATAAACGTATGGTACTAATATCAAAAGTACATGCAAAGCAATGCTTACCACTAAACTACAACGACACCACGAATATGAAACAAAGTCTAAGAACAAAACAAATGTCAACATCCAAAAGCAATACATGTTCAAGAATGAATCACACCTAACACTCCACTTCAAATAAAAATGAAGAAATTAATGCGCGTTTGCAACCGCGGGGAAATTTCACTCATCTGAAAAACAATGCAAATAACAATTCAATTCATACAACATCTAATAATCAAAAATAAAAATATGGAAGCAAAAAGATCACTAAGGGCTTTAAGGGTTATAGCTTGGTCGGGTTCACAATAAAAGGACATTTCTACAGGCCATTGAATCAAAATTGCCGATGCAAAAAGAAACATTCACTATACATGGTATTTACCCATCACAACTTCATTCACCAATTTCATTCCTTTACCACAAACCTTCTCAAACTACCTTTATGCACAATTATTTCACTCTATTTTTCTCCTCAAACAAGCATGCTTTTTCTATGTTTTTCACATTCATAATTACACTTTTTTCTGTTTATGCTTGTTTGAACTTTTTCAAAAGTTTCAAGCAACTTACCAATCTTCTTTTTCATTCTCCCCAACTTGATTTCAACCAAACCTCAAGTGAATGCTCCTTGCTTTTTACGGCAAGGAAATCAAAGTATACAATTTCAAAGGTTCAAGAAGAAATAGTTAGAAACTCACCAAATTCAATGATGAACCAAACTTGCAAATTATGTACATAAACCAAGTTCATCACTAAAAATGAGATCTAAACTGTTTTAGTCTCAAAGGGGCTAACAAATTCTCACTACTCACGGGTAAGATACTTTTGGATACGGTTGTCCTCAATATAAACAAATGCCTTGATCATTTCTAATGCTTCCACAAAATCACAATAATCAGAAGATAAAGCATGAATCAAACGAATTAAACAAAGTATATCAGTCATCCAAGCATTTAGTAAACAATGGAGGTTTCCTCACATGGGGCTATGAACTAAAGTGATTCACAAATGAACAAAAATTGCAAGAGAATGAAAGACATGTAATTTGTACAAATCCTAAGGTTCATAAACATGTTATGTTCTAGAAAAGCAATAAACACCAACCAAAGCAATGCACTTTCTTTAAACTTTTCACACTACCATAACATTTTCTTGTTGAAACAATCAAAATTGAAAAATCACACAATGCATCCTCAAGCTAATCAAAAACAAAACTTGAGAACAAACACAAAAAATTTTAAAACTAATAAACATATACTAACAAAATGTGTGAAAGTGGATAAGAGAATAAAAGAGTTTTTCCACAAAAAGCAAGGCGCGCTAAGCGTGCATAGGCTTGCTAAGTTTTTCAAGTTCTTTCTCGCATTCAATCCATCCAATCTCACACAATACTACAATACTACTAAATATAAAACTGTACAAACTCAAATCGTTGGGTTGCCTCCCAACAAGCGCTTATTTCACGTCGTAAGCTCGACGCCTTATTTACGTACAAGCTCTTCCATGTTGTTTTGTTCACTGGTAGCGACCCAATAAAACCTGCAACACTTGAGCAAACGTAAACCAAAAACAAAAATATGTACACACACATAAACATGATGGAAAACACATATATACAATCACTTATGGAAAACAACTATTAACAAGTACGTACAAAAGCAAAACAAGTGTTTTATACATGTAAATATACAATATAGACAATTATGTACGAAGCTTAAAAACATAGAAACTATGCGATGCAACTTAATATCTAAACACCAATCCCCGGCAACGGCGCCATTTTGTTGAAGCTAGAATAGCAGCAAGCAAAAATATATAAGTAACTCAGTTTTGTCGTTCTCCACAGGGATCAGTGCGAGGGAAAATATTGCCATTCAAGGGTTTCTATATTTCTAAGCTCATGGATTAAAAGTTCTGGTTTAAAGACGAACCAAAAGCAAATGCGGAAAATTAAAGGAACAAAAAGCAAGTAAATAACAATAACACATTCTTCGGAGGAAAGAAACTCAATAGAGATCACTCAATAACACATGCATTCTTCCGACCATTTCATACACAAATCAAACGTTCGTCTAATATCATCATGTATCACTCACAACATACATGTCCTCTCGGCCCCCGCATATCGTAAGTGATTTTATACCGATCAATAATTCCTCTCGGACATCACCAATCAATACAAAGCATATAAAGCCTACATGAATGTTAAGCCTAATCCATCTCTGGAATCAAAACTCAACAGATATTACTATAACATCAATATCAAACTCATGAGCAATTCATATACAAAGCCCTGACCAGAATACAAACATATGATTAACCCTGCATTCAACTAATTTACCAACTGTATACGAACGCCGTTCTTCATCGCTATTGTCACGCATCCTCGCAATACCGTATCGATCCTACTCATGCTACCCATGCTACTTAATCAACACAATACAACAAAAGATACAATGAATATCAATTCACAAACCCCTGTCAAAAGCTTGCTCATTGACAGATGAAAATCTAAGATTAACGATTCGATATAGGTTTTGTCACGACCCAAAAACAATCAATCAAAGACAAACAATCAATAGAGAATCAAAACATATTCATAAACATAGATTAGATGAAATACAATAGGTATCAAGAGATTTACATACCAACATCAACAAAAGAGAACACAAAGAGAAGAAAGGAGAAAAATAAACTTCTCACGGCGTGTCAAAGTCGATCGAAGCAAATTCGACTCCGAATCATCAAGATGCATCATCCAATGTTGTTTCTAAGCTAATCTACTCCTAAAACATGTTTGATGAAGTTGGGAGAAAGTTCCCCCAAAAACATACATAAAAAATAGTGTTTTTGGCCATAAATGGTGTTTCAGTCCGCACAATTTCGCCCGGCGGTGATTCTGGGTCGCCCGGCGGCGAAGGCGGTTTATTTCTTGCAATTTCCAGAATTGTTACACTGCTGTGCCTCTTGACCGCCCGGCGCTGCAGGGGCGCAGCACACCAGTCAGCAGAAAAATTCTGCGCTATTTTATTCGTAACTTTCGAACCGTAACTCCGTTTTTCGCCCGGTTTGAAGTGCTGGAAAGCTTATTCAATGCTCTATTCAATAATGGCAAGATATCCTTGATTGAATACCTGCAAAAATAAATGTAAATGAATTAAACTCAATGATATTTACACGATAACGCAATATATACACTATACCGTAAAGTAAACGTATTTACAAACAAATAGGGATTTATTCGAACGATTTCAACAAAAAGTATCGATAAGTGCAACAAAACTTATATACAAAAATAGGTACATTTTGCACTTATCAAAAATTCTGTTTTATCAATGCCTTTTACAGAGACCATAACTTTCTGCTCAAGAATGATAAATGGGCTTTCTAAGACTTTCTGGAAAGGTGAGATGACGTACTTCAACTTTCATGCCCAGGGTTTTTCCTGAATCAACTTGGATCATGGAGAAAAACATCCTTGAAGTTGGGACATTCTTGCTGGAAAAATATTAATGATGTCCTATGAAATGTCAGAACATTGGACATTAAGAATTCCCAACTTTGATCACTTATATCTTTTAATCCTTATGATATTTTGAGTTGATTCCTTCTACAATGTTGAAGTATCAAATACCCTCTTTAAAAGTAGCCCTTAAGCAAAATCAATGGATGCTTGGATCAATAGTTACAACCTTGAAAAGTTGTGCACTTGAACATGATTTTAACTTAGAAAAAATTTCTAAGTTTCCTCTAATTTGATCAATTTTGCAATTTTGCATGATTTCTTGATTTAAATTTGATCAAATTAAATCATCCATCATATTTTCTTGAATAATGGCTTGTGAAGCTCATAGTTGACCAAAAAGTCAAACTTTGACTTTTTGCGTCAGTTGACTTTGTATTAGATGAACTTGAGGCTTGATCCACTTGGATTGTTGCATCTTTATGCTAGATTCTTGATGTGGGAGTCCTCTTGATCCCTTATGGGTGTTTAAGAGGTTAGACAAGTTGAAGATCATGTCATTCCTTGATTGATCCTTTGCCTAAGGCTCAAAGAGGGCTTGAAATCCTAATTTTAATTGCAGTGAATGCTCAACAATTCCTTGAGGAGATTGATGAGGCAAAAAGGTACATCCATATTGTGATGATGATTTGCACAATGATGGGAAATCTTAGTGGTCAAAATTTGGGGTATGACACCATGCCCTTTACACTTTCTCAACATGGACTTGAATCTCTCCCAAGCTTCGTTGAGAGATTCATTTCCACCCTGAGTGAAAACTGCAATTGCTGTTTTAGCCTCCATGAAACGATTGTGTGGAAAAAATCGTTCCAAAAACTTTTCCTCAAGCATGTTGCAGTCCGTCATGATTGTCGTAGATTGGTCAAGATACCATTCCTTAGCATTCCCAATGAGGGAATGCAGGAATAATCTCTTAAACAAAGACTCTTCTTCAGCTTCGGGTGCACCAGTCGCGCCCGCAATCTCATAGAACTTAGTCAGGTGTGTAAAAAGATCTTCGTGATCCATACCAGTAAATGGATTCTGATATAGAAGCGAGAGGATACCTGTCTTCATTTCTGAATGCCGACCATTCTGAGCATTACGTGCAAATTGTGCAGTATGTCTCGGACTATTAGTACAAGGAACTGAAGCAGGTGGTGGTGGTGGTGGTGGAGCAACCATAGTTGGCGGTAACTGTGGTATTGGCGTCGAAGTTGAACTTTCTTCTCGTTCTCGTCTTTCCTTGGCAAGTTGCCTTCTCCGCCTTGTTCTGCTATTTAACTTACACGCAGTTCTTTCGATTTCAGGATCAAAAAGAAGTTGGTCTGCGGGTAACTTCCCTCGCATAAAACGGAGTCTGCACACTAAACCAAATAAATCAACAAACACAAGAAAAAGGTAACAAGTTTAAAACTCAATAACTATTGCAATGCTCGCAATATAACAACAATCCCCGACAACGACGCCATTTTGTTGAAAAGTAATTCGGGGGTGTTTTATCGTATCCACAAAGATTGTGTATATTGTTGTCGTTCGATGATCAAAAGCGTTTCAAACTTTATAGTAACAAAGGGTTTGGTTTTTCGTTTCGAATTGTTTGCATAAATTTAGAATTTAACGGTAAAAAGATTGGTTTTAGGGTTTGGTAAAAATATGCCAAGACTGGTGTTCAATAATCCGTTTCGTACGTATCAACTCGATAAAGCGTGTGAACTCGTTAACAATAAATATAACCACATATCCTCTCAACAAGTTTCTCTCGAACACTTGTTGTGAGATTTATCATATTGATCCTTTGATGATCTCTCACTCAAACTATTAATATGATAACATTCAAGTTCAATATTTATGAACATCAACTTTCAAAACTATCTCTAACCTTATGATTATTGATGGATTGAGACTTAGGTCAAGTTTAATACATTTCTCTCGAACATGAATTAAACAAAATATAAACTATGTAAACAAAGTTTTTCTTCTATATTTATCATCAACAAAGTTCACAAACTTACAACCAAGATCAATACATACAAAATGATGGATTACCTACCACTAATCTTGACACAAGATGTGTTTAGCTACACATAGTCATGGTAGCTTGCTTCACAAGTTATGGACAAAGATTTTGTTGCATCAATCTTCAATGGATCAAGGATTGAGGCATAAAAGCTTTGGATTCTAAGAAAAATAATAAAAAATGAAGATTTTGAGCTCTCAAGATGATTATAGGTTATAAAGATCTTTCTAAAAGTTGTTATATCCAAAAATATCTAACAAACACCCTAAATACCACTTTCTGTCCAGACAAATTCGCCAGGCGAGCTACAAAATTCGCTTGGCGAAACCTTTAAGATCAGCCACGTGACAGAATAGTGCAGAGAAATATGGGAAAATATCTTGAATTCGCCAGGCGAACTCCAGCCTCGCCAGGTGAATCCCTTTCACCACATCTTCGCCTGACGAATCTTCCAGCGAAGCACTTCCAGTAGCTACTGGAATTGAAATTCTCACTCGCCAGTTGGCTCAGCTTTCGCCTAGCGAATCTCTCATTTCGCCACCCATTCGCCTGGCGAATGTACTATTTGTTGCAGACACGCGACTTTGCTCGTTTCATCGTGTTTTCTTCCGATTTTTGCCGCGTCCCTTTTACGAAAAATGCTGCAAAACTAACAAAAACATCAAAGAGACCAAAAATAGACATTGATTCACGAATCACTTAAAAATAAGTTGTTCCGCATTCAGGCATTTGGAAAAGAGCTTAAAACTGCAAAAAATTGATCTAAAATTCATTTACAACCAGACACTTATCATTAACCACCGACCTATTCAACATACGACAAGGTCCATAATAGTCACTATGTGACTATCTCATCCGGTTTAATGAATTCACCATCAGGGTCGTTCCCCCAAACCAAGAAATATTTGTGGGGCGTTCCAAAATAGACTTAAGGCATGACACTTTAACGAGTCTCTCGCCCAAAAGTAAGTGCTTTCTATCGCGACTGAAAAATCTACAAAGTCACCACCATATTTTATTTATTCCTAAGGAATGGGAGAAATAATGATAAAACCATAAAAGAAAGGATAAGACGATCATCGTAATCGAATATGGGTTCTAGAGTCGGTTAAGTGAGGGGAAGGTGTTAGACAACCCTCACCTCTGTTGTACTCAACGGGAACCTCCTATGGCCTAGGATTACGGGTGTTTGCTAATTTTTGCCGAATTGTTTATTTCTTGATTTTTTTATTTACCAAAAGAATTAAAGAGAGAAAATGTTAGTTTTAGGTTTGGGGACTCGCCCAAGTTTCACAATCTTGTGCATACGTATTTCTCATTGAGTGATGAGAAAAATTATAGTCATCGTAGTTTGTAAGTTTGTTAGTTGGTTGATTTTAGTTTACGAAAAGTTTTGAATTAAGTTTGAATTGCACGGGTAAAAAAAAAAGAACTTGATGGGTGAAATGAATTTTACTTTGTGAAAAAAAGATTTTGTTTTTTTGTTTATTTTTTTATTTTTAATTAAGTAATCAAAGACATATTTTATATTTTATATTTTAGAGAAAACTAAATTAAATAGCTTAAATAAGACTAAATTAACTAATTGAGAAATTTCTATGTTTTTGTATTTTGGGGAAAATAAACTAAGTCTAATGAACAAACTAACTAAATTAATCTAACTAAATTATAAATTCATAAAAAAGAAATAACTAAGGATAAACTAAATAACTTGAGGGAGGTGCAAAAGTAATGAGGGAGTGTTGGCCCAAGGCCCAATTCATATCTCTAAAACTCTAATAATCAATTTTAACAATAATAAAGAAAAAAATTATAGAAAAAAGGCATGATGAAGACACAGGGGGAGGCGCTTCCTTGCTGATTTTTAGTGGAAGCATATTTGAGAAATCCCATTTAATCTTTGACTTTTCAATACTAACTACCAACCCATAGCATGTTGAAAAGTGGCATGGGATAATAAAAATAAAAGAAAATCACACAACATCTATATATATCACGTGAGAGAGAAGATGAGGCAAAACAACCTCTTCAGGAACTCGATTCCCTCTCTTTCTTGGGGTGGAAATAGACTAGGCTTTATAAGGTCTGAGTCTGACGTACGATAAATTTAAAAGGTTTGAGTCTGATTTATGGTCTATTATAGGCTCTATTTTTTGCCTTGGCCTGACCTTTTTAAAAGATTGGCCTGACCTGAAAGCCTATTTACAAGCCTTATTCTCATTATGGTTCTCAATTATTCCATATTATTTAAGAAGCTTTATAGACTGACCCAGGGACGGAGGCACATAGAGTGGAATGGGGGCTGCTGCCCCCACATGATTTTAGATTGTTATAGTATTTTTTTAATATAATATTTTTATACTATTTATTTAATAATATTTAATAATTTAATATTTGATTTATTCATAATTTAAAATATTCCTCATAAATTAATGCTTTAAAAAAACATTAGTAAAAATATTTTGTATTCAATGACTTATTTATTTTAAAAATTAATTTTTATTTTGTTTAAGAAAATTATAATAAATAAGAAAAAGGTTTTTAATAATAATTTTGGGAAGAAAAAAATGTCTAACAATATAAGATATAAAATACTAAAGTTAAATAAAGATGCATTGACAGTGTAAAATTTTTTTACACTGTCAATCAATGAGAATATATCATTTTTTTATTTCATATAACTAATTTAAAATTTGTAGTCTTACTTGACGAGATATATGATCGTCATTGATTGACAGTTTAAAATTATTTAAATCGTCAAATATTAAATAAATATTAGATCACACACATAAAAATAAATACTGTTAGTAACATTTAAAATAAATTGATCATATAACAATTTTTTTTGTTTTTACCTTGAATATCTGATTCATTAGATCGATTAATCTGATTCGGGGGTCACCTCTGCCATCAAATGATTTTAGTCTCCTTTCGATTATAGTTGCGGAAGATCAAATCATGGTCCTTCCTACCAAAGACAACTCCAATCACCACTTGACCAATTAATGATTGATTTATCATATAATAATTTAATTAAAATATATTTGCCCCCACATATTAAAATTTCTGACTCCGTCCCTGGACTGACCTATACATACATATATAAGCCGACCTATTTAGCCTTTGTTATAATATATATGCATATATAGGTCAATATATGTATCATTTTTTCTAATATATATGCATATATTGAACAACATATTTAACATATTTTTAATATATATAAAAATATAGGTCGGCGTATAAGGCTTCATAAGCTTTTTTAATAGCCTAAGCCTGAGCTATTTGATTAAATAAGCTTTTAAAAAAGCCTAAGCCTGACCTTTTTATTAAAAAAGTCTGGCCTGGCCTGGCCTTAAGTAGGCTAGACTATAGGCCCCTATAGGTCGGTCTGACCTATTTCCACCCTTACTCTTTCTATACTAAAACAACAACTTTTCCTTCTACTTTTTATTTCAATGTCCCTCAACATCAATTAAACATAATAAGTAAATAGACATCAATCACAAATTATATCCCTGCAATATTTTTCTTCTGCATTCAATGAAAATAAAGACAAATGAGAACTCATCCGATCCGAGCAGGTTGCGTGGTAGACGAAAAAGATGTGCGGGATGGAGCTTTGACGGTGAGACGTTGTCGTGTGGTGGATGTCAGCGGTATTAGGCGGCGTGGAGTTCGCATAGTTCGTCCAGGTGGTTGCTGGAGGTGTAATGTTGTAAGACTCTTCTAAACCCCGCTGAATATATATAAATAATCAGAGTAAATTATCATGCATCTTACAAAAGGGTGTCACATATAATTTCAAAACATCACATACACTTGTCATGCTCAATAACACTTAAAATAAATTCATGTTTTTTATATACTTTCACATTAGCATGTAGCAGCGAATATATTTCAATCATAATAGACATAATGAAAGTCTCATGCTCATCTCATTCATAATCAATACTTAGGCATAAAATCCAATACTCCACGTATTCAAATAAAACCTAACGATATAAAGTATAGTACATAAAATATCTCTCAAAACATGAAATCGAAACATCCCCGTGTTACATGGTCAAAGCATGACTCGACCCAAAATAAATAGAGAAACTAAAACAGCTACTCCAACGGCTATCTCGCGCTAGAAGCAACTCTACTCCTCGGTACCTGAGCGACGTCGTACTAAACATCATTCCAACACAAGGGTGAGAATTCACATAATTATCGAAATGACTAAATTACCTGCTGGGTCCTTTAACTTATTTAATTGTAACACTTTGGTCCTTTATGTTTGTTTTGCTTCAAGTAGGTCCTTTATGTTACATAACTGTTGCAACTTACCCTTTTAATGAACTTCCGTTAAAAAAATGTGATGTGGCACAAACGTTGCTTATGTGGCGTTTAACAGTGCTGAGGTGTAATTATTCAATTTATTATTTATTTATTTTATTTCCAGGTGATAAAATTAAAAGGTTAAATATAAAATCCCCAAATTAGAACCCTAATCTTCATCTCCTTCATCTCTCCATCTATGGCATCGCTCTGCAGCAGTGGACTGTTGGAACTGTAGTAGTGGCTGGTTGAGATGGAACATTGGCAGGTTGAGATGGAACATTGGCAGGTTGAGATTGTCTTGGTGCAGATGGACATGATGATTTGTTGTGTCTAGAAGTACCACATCTTGAGCACTTATTTGGCAATCCCTTTCTAGAAACATTTCTTGAATCCTTCCTCTTTTCATCAGCATCCTTCCTTTTAGTCCCATCAGAATCATCTGCATAGTATTGAAGCTAAGAAATTCAATTTACCAATTGCAAGATACAGAGCTATTTTGGACTCGCAAAGTGGTGCAGCAGTGACAGCTTGTTCAGTGACCAACCCTGCTTAACTCCGTATTAGCAAGTTCACCAAGACGAGAAGTAGTGGACAAAGTCATCACAAACCGTACAGAAAAAAGAAATGAAATGTTAGAACACCAAAAATGGAAATGTATGCAACAAGGATTGAAGAAGTTCCAAAGATTTCCAAACAGCTGTTAATTATCTCAGACAAAATCCGAAAACTTTCCAAAACCATTCCCAGAATATAGTATGCCTCAAGGAAAGAATGATGAACATTTGGATATTTAAGTATCTTTTGGTTTGATGCATTTTTTTGCTTTCTCTCGTAACTCAACCTACAGGATGCCAAATTGCATTCCAAGAATACTTGCCAATGAAACTTCAACCATCCAAAAAACGTGTGTTTAAAGCAAGGAGTATATACAACATATAATCATTTGAATAAGGCCTATTTTTTTTATTCCAAGTGAAGTACATAGCAGACAAAATCATGAAGCATGCTTAAGTCACTTAGCACGTCAATACAGACTATTACAAAGTCAAAATCAGGACGAACACTCATCATTGTAACTCTTGCACGCCTCAAAACTTTTTTTACCGAGATGCTCGTGGCTGAAATAATTATTTACCATATTCTCTGAACCAATCTCCTATTGTTCTTCAATTTGGAAGTCGTAATTTAGAGATTTTGACGACAGGAATCGAACTTGCTGATGCTTACGGCGAGGATGAGATCAACTGTAGTTACGGATGCGCGTCCTACGTTTGAGCCAGAGTTCTGTCGTCGAGGATGTTTCAATAATTGCTGCCAATACAAACACACCTGTTAGTGTCAAATGTCGAGTCGACATAGATGATCATAACGCATACAATGTACAATGTGATTTCATGCAAAGGATGACTCTCATTGGTTTTATGGGTTGGAAACATCGATGCTGTAATTTATGGAGTAATAAATAAAGAAATTGCAGAGAATTGAGTTTGCGTACGTTAAAGAAAATAACTCAGCAAATTGGCAAGCATGGTCACACATTAAAGACATGTTTTGAATCAGATGGAAACCTTGGCATCTCAAACATGTTCCAAATCAAAATGGAAAGTTTTTATCGTATAACAGACACAGTATCAGTAGCATATGTTTGACTCTTGATTACAACTAAAGAGCCTTGGGCCTATAAATTGCAAAGAACTCACTGCAGCAGGGGAAGGGGGAAATAGAGACAAAAAAAGACCATACATGATTCAGAGGATAAAATCACAGCCACACTTGTATGCCATAGATGGAGAGATGAAGAAGATGAAGATTAGGGTTCTAATTTGGGGACTTTATATTTAACTTTTTAATTTTATCACCTGGTAATAAAATTAATAAATAATAAATTGAATAATTACACCTCAGCACTGTTAAACGCCACATAAGCAACGTTTGTGCCACATCACGTTTTTTTTAACGGAAGTTCATTAAAAGGGTAACGTTGCAACAGTTATGTAACATAAAGGACCAACTTGAAGCAAAACAAACATAAAGGACCAATGTGTTACAATTAAATAAGTTAAAGGATCCAGCAGGTAATTTAGCCTATCGAAATCATAAGATAATATATAATTTAAGACATACAAGCATAATCACAAATTATTCTTACACTTCAAAAGTTTCATCAACACGATATCACTCAAGTAACCATACTATTCACAAGTATATACACACAAGTCCATAATTCACCAATTCATCGATTTCACATATCACACATAATCTTATATCACAATCATACACAATGAGACTCAATGCAAGACTCAAATGCAACTCATGCATATGGTACCAAACACTTGTTATTATTTTTCGGTTTTTACATTTAAACTGGGTCCGTTCCCTAGACAAATAATACACAAAAGCTCATTCCCTAAGCTTTCAAACTCCGTTCTAGGTTTGAGACAAGTCACTAGCTCCCACGGAACTAACAAGCATTGTCTCTTGACACAAATGATGCGTGTGAAAATTTCACAATCATATGCAATTAAGACCATTCTCTAATCTTAACATTCATGCATATCTTCAATAATTCATCACACTTGAATTACCACACATTTGCACGTACACAAGTATCACACAATCCAACCTCAATTCACAAAACACACATCACCAATTAAACGTAAAATATTTAATTCACCATCAATAATTAAATTCAATATTCATATGATAATTAAAAAGAATTATCAATCAATAAATAAAATTTATTTATTAATATTATTATTCATGCTATTGAAATAATTATATTAATAAACAAAAGAAATCATTAATTAAATACTTAATTTATTAATTAATACTAGTAAATCTAATTTATGTGTCATATATATATATATATATATATATATATATATATATATATATATATATATATATATATATATATATATATATATTAGTTTCCTACAGGTTCCAATACATTAAATTTTATCCTACACATGAAATTCTATCCTACAAGGTGGAAGGAAAAAGGATTTCACATTGTTATCCTTGTAGCTTCCAGCGTTACAGGATGTAGAAAATTAAATTGAGTTACTTCACTTTCCTTAGTGTATTGCTACAGTACATGTAATACATAGGGACTACATTTCCGCTACAGGGTCAGAATTAAGGGTATCATTTTTATTAAAATATTTATGGCAATATGAGAAAGTGCCACAAATTTCATTCCTAGACTAATGTGCTACAGTTCAAATAAAAGGAAAGGGGAAAGGATTTCTAGAATATGCTCGCTCCAAACAGAATGAGAGAACCAGAATGGACATTCGTCAGCTACAGAAGGAAGAAAGGAGACAGACAGTCGGACGCAAAGAGAGACAGAGCCAACGAAATCACTACGTGTTACTTCACTAACTTTCCTGAAGACATTAGAATTGAAGAGATTGAAAAGGCCATAACTAAGTATGGAACTTTAGTAGACCTGTTCATACCAAACAAGAGGAACAAAGAAGGGAAACGATTTGGATTCGCAAGATACACAAAGATTGCAGAGAAATGGAGACTAGAAGAAGAACTCAAGAATACCTGGTTCGGTACGTATAAATTACAGGCAAACATATCTAAGTTTGATAGAAGCGAGAGAGAAACACATATAAGACAAGAGCTAAGGTACAGGAGAAAACCAATTACTGAGCCGGAAAGAGGAAGAAGACACAGATTAAAGAAAGTGAACCGAGGAATGAAGAGGAATACTCAGATCGTATTGAAGGAACAAATGAAGGGATACAGTTACGCTCAGGCGGTCAGAGAGAGCATGTACGATAAGGATATGTCTAATGGAGGGAGGATAGAGAGGAAGTATGTAAAGAAGAGAATAGACCAGACTGATGAAAGATCAAGCCATGAGAACGAAGAGGAAGCGTGGAAGAGGATGAGTTTTATGGCGCAAGATGAAGATGTAAATTGGGCAAAGAATGGTTACGTAGGGAGAGTCCATAGAAGTGAAGAGGTCCCTACCCTGCAGCAAAAACTAAAGGCAGAAGGAATATTTTCGGTGGATGTGATCCCGATGGGAGGAGACCGAGTTTTCCTAAAAGCAAACGCAGAAGAAGATATGAGGGCATTGATAAATGAAGAAAACGAAAATTTTCACCGTTGGTTCATGAAGATTGATGAATGGTGTCCAGAGGCGATTACGAGTGATAGATATACGTGGATCCGGATTTACGGAACTCCTATTCATGTCTGGAGTTGGAAGTTCTTCGAGTATGTTTGTATTTCGTTGGGAAGGCTAATCTCCATCGATAAAGATACGGAAGACAAGAAATGATTTGACTTAGCTCGAGGGCTTTTGAGAACAACATCCATGGCAACAATTGATAAGTTGGTCAGAGTTAGGATTAATGGTCATATTTTTTCAATCAAAGTGGTGGAGGAAGCCTGTTCATGTCCATTAAAGTTATATGGTAACTCAAAGGAATCCAAGGTAGAAACAGATGACGATTCCATTGAAGGGGAGCATGAGGAAGACGATGTGTCGCTTCCAATTCCAGACCTGGAAGACGAAATGGAAGATCAGGAGTCAGAGGATAATTATGATGCATTAATGACAGGTATTATGGAAACAGATTACGAAGTAGGAGAGGTAAGAGAAAAGGCGTCTCAAGAACACAAGCATTATTATAATAAAGCAACACAGGGAACGTCAAACGAGGGAAACCATGATGACAGTATAGGCAACCTGGAGGCGGCGGGATATTTAAGAAAAGGTGGCGCATTTACGCAACTGCTGTCCCATATGGAATTGATGAAGAATAAAAAGGGAATGAACCAAAATACTCTAGCTATAACGGAAGATGGGCTTAACAAGGAAAATGAGGATATAGAGGCTAAACTGAAAGAGAAGGACATGGGGGCCCAACTACTATTTAATTCAGAGAAATGGCAAGTGGATTTAAGAAGCAGTCAAACCGAAAGCCCAAAACATGTGAGTGAAGTCAGAAGAAAACAGAGACAAAATTCATCAACTAGGGCAAGCCAGCAGCGTGTAGGGGAAAGCTCAGAATCAGATGCGCCAGTTGTAGCCCAAAGAAATAATAGTAAGGCGACCAGCAACGAGAAGTCAAGCAGCAAGGGAATATCGCTTATGAAAGCCTCATCAGACTGGAAACTAGAGAGGGATGTTAGTGGAATGGGATCAAAAGAGAGGAGAAAGAGAAGGAAAAGCATCTTGAAAGAGAAAAGACAATTATGGAGTAAAAAAAGGAAGGGCTCTACAAAGAGAAAATCTGAACAAGGAAAGGAGCACAATCAGACATCAAAAATTACATCACAATCCAAGTTCATCAATAATTTAGAAGGTGAAGCCTGGAAATTCGTGCATGGGGAAGCTAAAGAAATTGCTCAAGGCGTGTGGGATTTTGGGAAGGAAATAAGATTGGTTAACATGGGAGAGGAGGGAGAAATCTTACAGCAGTTAATTTCTCAGGAAGATAGGGATAGGGAAGCAAAAAAAAGGTATCTAGAGGGAGGTAAAAGCGAGAGATGAGAGTAGGTTGCAGTTGCTGGAGATATTCTTAAAAAAATCCTATCATGAAGATCTTAAGTTACAACGTGAGAGGGCTAGGGGGCAAGCAAAAAAGAAAGAAGTCGCCCAGTTAGTTAGGAAAGTAAAATTGGATATGTTGTGTATTCAAGAGTCTAAAATGGAGAATATGGACAAGAACGTGTACGCCAGCATCTGGAACTCAAGTGAGGTCGACTATCTCTTCAAAGCTGCTGTGGGAAGATCTGGTGGCTTATTGATGTTATGGAACCTAAGGTTTTCAAAAAGTCAAACGAGATTGTAAGTGAACATTTTATTTGCATTGAAGGACATTAGGGAAGCGAAGGAGTTTTGGTGAATATCGTAAACGTATACGCTCCTTGCGATGCTGGAGGCAAACGACTGTTATGGAGAAATCTGATCGAATTAGTAAAATCAAAGCCTAATGAGAGATGGTGCGTTTTGCGTGATTTCAACGCAATCAAGTTAGAAGAGGAACGAAAAGGGAGTGGGAGAGTCAAATAGAAGGGCGGAGATGAGAGAGTTTGAGAAGTTCTTATTGGAGGCAGATTTGATAGACTTACCGCTAATTGGCAGAAGATTTACGTGGTCTAACTTGGATGGTTCGGCGATGAGTCGTATCGACAGATTCTTACTGTCTGAGAGGTGGCTTGACCAATGGCCTGAATGCTCACAATGGTCCTTGGACAAAGGATTGTCGGATCACTGCCCTATTCTTATCTGCGATGAAGTCAAAAATTGGGGCCCTAAACCGTTCCGTGTTTTTAACGGGTGGAGCAAATTGGACGGTTATCATGATTTTGTGAAAGAAAAATGGAAATCTTATGAAGTTCAAGGGTGGGGAGCCTATGTCCTGAAAGAAAAAATGAAAATGATTAAAGGCCATCTCAGAGATTGGAGTAAAAAACACGTTGAGAATGTGGATGCATTGATTGAAGAAACAAAGAAATTAATCAATGACTTGGAGGCAAAGAGTGAAAGAACAGTACTGTTAGAAGAGGAGAGGAAGAGTAAAAGAGAAGCAGTTACAAAACTATCTACATTAGCTGATCTGAGTTGCAGCATAGCCCGACAAAAATCGAGAGTGAAATGGATCAAAGAAGGAGATGCCAACACGAAATTCTTTCACAGATATTTGCTTAACAGGAATAGAATCAACGAAATCAATTGTATCGAAGCAAATGGTGTTAAACTGACTGGTGTGCAGGAGATAAAGCAAGAAGTATCCAACTATTTCTCAAAACTGTTTGAAGCGCAAAAGACATTAAGACCGACACTGCTGAATTTAGAATTCAAACGTATAAATGAGTTAGATAATGATAAACTCACTGTAGAATTCTCTCCGGAAGAGATAAAAGCGGCAGTTTGGGAGTGTGAGAGTTCAAAAAGCCCGGGGCCAGATGGAATAAATTTCAAATTCATCAAAGAATTCTGGGACGTGTTGAAAGAAGATTTTCACAGATTCATTGGTGAATTCCAGCAAAATGGCAGACTGGTTAAAGGAGCTAATTGTGCATTTATAACTCTAATTCCGAAAACTGAGAATCCGATGAAACTTAGCGAATTCAGACCAATCACCTTAGTTGGAAGCATGTACAAGGTATTATCGAAACTGCTGGCAAATAGGGTGAAACGGGTGATTAAGAAAGTTATTTCGGAAACACAATGTGCATTCGTGGAAGGACGCCAAATGGTGGATGGAATATTGGTGGCAAACGAAATAGTAGATGATGCAAAAAGAAAGAAAAAAGAGACAATACTGTTTAAAGTAGATTTTGAAAAGGCGTTCGACTCGGTGGACTGGAGATACTTGGATGTCGTGATGGAGAAAATGGGATTCAGTATTAAGTGGAGGGGATGGATATCAGAATGTCTACGGAGTTCCAGGATTTCAGTTTTAGTGAACGGCAGCCGTACAGCAGAATTTGGAGTAAGTAGAGGTTTGAGGCAAGGAGACCCTTTGTCGCCATTCCTATTTTTGATCGCAGCAGAAGGTCTTAACATCATGCTTTCGAAAAGTATTCAAATGAATAAATTTGAAGGATATGAGATCGGGAACGGTGAAGTCTTGGTGTCACATCTTCAATACGCAGATGATACGCTAATAGTGGGCAAGAAATGTTGGAAAAATATAAGAAGCATCAAATCAAATTTATAATTGTTCGAAACAATTTCCGGTCTGAAAGTGAACTTTCACAAAAGTCTATTGGTTGGGGTAAATGTCCCGCATACATGGTTGGTAGAGCCGACTCAGGCATTAAATTGCAAAGTAGGCGTTCTTCCGGTTAAATATCTTGGCATCACCATTGGAGGAAATCATAGAAGAAAGGAGTTTTGGAAACTGGTGATTGAGGCTGTGTCAAAAAGATTAAACAGATGAAGCAATAGGTTTCTATCTATTGGTGGTCGTATCGTGTTATTAAAATCGGTCCTCTACGTGCTACCGGTTTACTTTTTATCTTTCTTTAAGGCTCCGACAGGTATTATATCAACTCTTGAATCCATGTTTATAAAGTTTTTGTGGGGTGGGAGTGATGAGACTCGCAAGATTAGCTGGGTCCAATGGAATCTGGTCTGTACGGAAAAGGAGGAGGGAGGTCTAGGCGCGAAGAAGTTAAGAGAATTCAACATGGCTTTATTGGGTAAGTAGATATGGAGACTACTTACTGAAAAGCAGTGCCTTTGGGCTAGGGTGTTAGTAAGTAAATACAGCGACATAATTGACTATGCTAGCAGAGGTAAAAAGACGGGTTTGAGTTGGTGGCAAGATCTAATTAATATAAAAAATGGGGCAGGGGAGAATCAAGTGCAATGGTTTTCAAAAAGGTTATACAGGAAAATAGGTAACGGCGCGACATCACGATTTTGGAGTGAGCCTTGGATGGAAGGATAAATTTTGAAGAAGAGTTATCCGGAGTTGTTCAGGCTGGCTTCCCACAAAGAAATAACAGTAAGTGAAGCCTTGCATGGAAATCCAAAAGAGGTGAGATGGAACATGAGGTGGGAGAGAAGACTTAATGAAGAGGAAAAGAAACTTGAAGAGGAAGTCATAGGAAAAGCGCAAGGATTACTTCTCAATGAAGATGAAGAGGACAGGTGGCTTTGGGGAAACAAAGACTACTCGGTGAAAGAAGCTTATAAGTTAATTTCAAAAGTTAGCCTGAATGAAGATAGGAAAAGACTTGCAATTGCTTGGAACAAGTTCATCCCGCTGAAGGTCTCGACCTTGGTGTGGAGGTTGTGGCAAAACAAACTTCCGATGAAGGATAATCTGATCAAAAGAGGAATATTAACGGATTCGCAAAAGCTATGCGCGTTTGGTTGTGGAACCAACGAGACTAATTCACATGTATTTTTTGAATGCCCAAAATCGTATGAGACATGGAGGGAGATTCTAAGCTGGTTGAAGGTGTCGACTGCCCTTCATAACTCAGGAATGGATAACTTTGATCAATTCAGTGGTTTAATAGAGGGTGGCAAAAGGAAAACTGAAGTGCTCAAAGTGATTTGGTTTGCGTGTATTTGGAGCGTTTGGAAAAATTGAAACGACAAGAATTTTAAGAATTTGGATGTAAACTCAGGGAGGTTGTCTGATAACATCAAATTGCTGTCATGGTCTTGGATTCAAAGTAAAGAGACCGGGTTCAACTGTCCGATGGACATATGGATGTCAAATCCATTCGAAGGCGGCTATTATTCGTGAACTCTATTGGCAGTGGCGTTGTTCTGCTCCCTCCTGCTTTGAATCTTCACCTGTCGGCTGTTTTGATTATCGTTTTTCGAGCAGGAGGCGTGGTACTTGTGGGATGTGGGCAGGTGCGTGTTTAGATTGGAGTAGTGCAGTACGGTAGTAGGCTGCGGTGGGTTCCTTGTTCACATTTGCTCTTTGCTGCTGCCAGTATTGGCTATGTTGTTGGTTCTGTACTTGGCAAATTGTGGAGTATGAGACTTGACAGTGGATATAAATTGTGGGATCTTAATGGTGCAAATTATATTGTACAGTATTGTATAATGGTTGAAGAATATAGTGTGGTCACGAGTATGCGGTATAAAGCATAATCTTATATCTGTTAGTAGTGGAGAAAGAGGTTTGGTACAGAGCTTCAGGTTGAGAGGTTGATGGCAGCAGTGGAATTGTTTAGGTGGATAGTTTCAGGTGGACTATTGTAGGTATCTGTCGAAGGGTTCGGGGTGGGAGTGTATTTTGTGTTTCAAGAGTTTTCTCATTTGTTCTGGTATAGGGCGTCTCTACTGTTATATTGTTTTACTGGTATAGGGTGTCACAGGAGTTTTATAGAATGTTCTGTTATAGGTGCTCTCTATTGTCAGTAGTGGTTTGGTGTGCTTGTTGATTTGGTGTTGGTTGTTACTAGTGGTAGTTGTGGCTGGTTAGTGTAAGAACTGGTTGTATTTACTGCACTTCTGGTGCGTTTTATATTAAAAGTTTTTTTGGCCTTTAAAAAAAAAAAAAAAGGAAAGGGGCACTTCGTTTGGTTTTTCAAGGGATGGTAGGATGTTCCTACTAATTATATATTTTAGTACTCTAACAATCATCATGTTTATTTTAAAATATTACTATGAAATAAAATAAAAATGCTACAGGATAATGAAAGAAGAATTACAATATTGTCCTAATCATTTTGCTACAGGATGTTCCTAATATTTATGTGTTCACTACATTCAATGTTCTACTAATTATTAAGTTATAGTATCAGGATAAAAGAAGGTACCACATTCTCATATTTCATGCGCTATATAGGTCATGATATGTAGCATCACTCTTTATTGTTATTCCGCTACAGTAACCAAGTAAATACATTGCCTTATCCTTTTATTATTCTGCTACAGGGCAAGGAAAAAAATAGAAAGGGCGCTTAATTCCTATGGCCTTGTTTATGCGCTACAGGATGATTCAGTTCCTGTCCTTTATTACTACAACATATTAAAAGAATTTGTTGCGCCACAGTGTTGGAATAGTCTACATGTATTACTTCTCATTAGCCTATTAACAGTATATAATATGTATATTAACACTTTCTGGTCGCTACAATAAATGAAAAAGGCACTTGTTTTTCTATAAAATCATACGCTACAACAACTACTTCAATAACTAGATATATAGATTTCGCTACAGGAAAAAGAATATATTCAATTGCCTATCACTTTAATGCATCGCTGAAGTGTGAGAAAAAGAAAACTACATTGCCTTGTTCTATTAATTCCGCTACTATACAATAAATATATATATTTTCCAATTCCAATGGGTTACTTCAAATATTGAATGGGTCTCTACAGTATACCAACATATCAATTCCAAACACAGTTAAATTAACACCTTTCAAAGATTAACACTAAAACCTAACCATTTCAAATTCATGGAAAATTTAGGGGTTTCAACCTAAACATATTTCTACCCATTAAACATTATCAAATAATCCCAATAATTATATAAAAACCCCTTCTCTTCTCTTCTCCTCTCTACTCTTCTAGCCTCTTTTCCAACTTCTATTTTTCTATTCTATCTCTTTCTCCTTTTGTTAAACCCTAACAAATGTCATTAATCTATTGGTCTTTACTCAACCCACTCTCACTCTCTATTCACGCTCCCAATCTAGGCCCAACTAATTAATCTAGCAATTCTATATTTTATTTCCTCCAATAAAATAAATCACATAAATCAATTAATTCAAATAAGTCCAATAAATCAATTAATTTATATAAATCAAATCATTCATATAAATTTAATAAATAAATTAATTCATTTAATTAAAATAAATCACATAATTCAATTAAATCAATTAGACAATCAAAATCACGCGATTAATTAATTAATATAATAAATAAATAATTACTAAAATTGAGGTTTTACAGATGTCGCGTCGGCGGATTCGACTGGACGGTGGCGCGAGGTCGCTCGATGTTTTACAGATATTTCAATTCAATTTAGTTTCTGCTTCAATTCTTTTATTTTGATTTTGCAACTTTGGTTCGCATGTTGTTGTAATTTGTTGGATTTTGGTGTGATAAATTTGTTGATTTTGAATATGGTTTATGTTTCTGTGATGGTCAATGTTGTTGATTGGTGAAACATTTATGCGCAGAGTAATGAGATTTTGGTTGTTACCACCTCGACAAAACACTCCACAAGTTGTAACTACCTCTGCAGCTTCCGGACCTTCATTAGAGGACTTTGTTAAGCAATTTTAACCATACAAAATCTATAATTTCAATAACGAACTGATATTAGTATTCAAAATTTGAAGACACAAATTGGACATTTTGCCACTTTAATGAATGTCATGCAAGTTCAAGGATCGAACCAACGAACAGCCCAAATAGTACTGAATTCAAAATGCCCAAAAGTGAGTGCAATTTCCTTAAGATCCAGAAGAAGTGTTTAAGTAATTGAACTAGTCTTTGAAAAAAGCAAAAAAGTGTTATGCCCATGCCTGATTCTGACGTTGTTGTTGATTCTGATGTTGTTATTGATACTAAGAAAAAATATGTACCATTAATTCCTTTTCCACAGAGAGCAGTGAAAACTAGAAAAAATGGATGAGGAAGATAGGGATAAGGAAATATTGGACATATCTATCATATAAGAACATTGAGTGTTCTGGAAAAGTCCAAAACACCCTTCTTTTTCCATAGCATGCCACATATTTGTCTTTCCATTCATAACAAATTGCCACGTCCCAGTTTTTCTTTTAACACACCTTTTGTAATTTTCAACTCAATTTTCAAATTCACTATTTCTCTCTCTCTCTCTCTCTCTCTCTCTCTCTCTCTCTCTCTCTCTCTCTCTCTCTTTCTCTTTTCTTCTTCTTCCTTCTCCTTTTTCTTCTTCTTTGTCCCTCTTTTTCTTCAGAGCCTTCTTCTTTTTACTCAGTAACACCTTGCTAACGAAACCCTAACTGAAGTCGATAAAGCTATTGATATCGATCCTACATATGCGATTTCTTATCTTTGCAAAGCTACACATACCTTTGTCTTACCATTTCGTATCTGACTTTTTGTTGTTGTTATTTCGGGAAGTATTGAACCGGGTTTGACGGGTAAGCCAATGTTTTGCTTACTTTAAGTATTGAATGTACTAAAACCCAATCTTCTCAAGCAAACCCTAAAAGCTGATGTGCTGAAACTCAATCTTGCGGTTTTGGCCTTTGAAGTAAGTGTTTTTTTTCTGAGCAATGCATTATAGTTGTTGTGACTGTGGTATTGTGTTGTGTTATGGCCGTTGACGTTAATTTGATTGAGGTCTGATTTTTAGTACGGAAGGGCTCCAGCGAAATTGAAGTGGAGATTATTTGAAGTTGAAGATTATTGAGGTAGAGTTTTGCATTTTTCCTGTAAAATTAGATTTGATATTCTTTCTTGCTCATATATCTATTTGTCACTTGCCTTATTCCACATCCAAAAAAGGTAGTTTTATTTATTTATTTTTGGTATATTTATCTGTCACTTGCTCAATTTATGGTGTTTGTGAAGGTTGATAAAGGTGAGGAAGATTGTTTCTTTGTGAGCAACTATAATTGAGGAGTTATTGTTGTTGCCGATGGTGTCTCTGGGTAACTTACTTTCTCACTAACTTCAATTTATATAATTAATCATTAATTTAAACTTTGATGTTATGTTATGTATCATATTGAGATATTGTTTTGAAATAATTTGTCTCAACATGTATTTTGTGTTATGTTTTGCAGTTAGGCTGAAGAGGATGTAGATCCTTCATTGTTCTCGCTTTTGAAGCTTATCAGGGACAAGTTTAAGTATGTGTTTAGTTTCTCAGTAATGAGAGATAAAAGTGATTCTAGACATAAAATTAATTCTAACATGTTTTAGTGATCTAGTTTACTTTATTTTGTAATTTTATACTCCAAACAAGTGTTTTAGATTCAAATCATTGTTTAACTCATTTTAATATGAATGTATCATTATTTCCGACCTTCGTAAACTCGATAACATGCTACTCGTGAGTATCAATTTTTTCTTTTAATGGCACACTAATAGTTGTAATTGAAAGAGACATTAATGAATGGTTGCAGTTTTCAATTAACTGACATTTTTCATTGAACACAAGAAATATTAAACATTTTCACATATACAAAATTTTGGTATGTTGATTAAGGAATTGATGTTTTATGTACCAAATGTTTAATCTGTTAGTTTTGATTAATTTGTTATAGTCTGTTGTTAGAGCATCATTGGTGTATCATGTGTTCCATTGCAGCGAGTATCTATTCATTGGTGTGTATTGATAGTTGATCTGGTGTGATCAGACTGGATCGTCATAGCCTTCCGTGTAGGGCATATATGATGGTTGTAGGAGAGGAGGGGGTGTACCTGCAAGATACTCCGATGCCAAAGTAAGTTTGGGCTAGAGAGAAAGCAAGTACAAAGCGTTTAGGTATGATTTAGAGTATTGAATAGTGATCAAACCTGACCCTCTAAAGTGAGAGGGTATTTATAGAAGTAACCCCCAGCGCGGGGCCAAGGTCTCCCATGTGGCCGAAATATTTGGTCGACCAATGGGAGACTGCCAGGTGGAGGGTCAAGTACGTGACCCTTTGACCTGGTCCAACTGTCCCCGTGAGATTCGGAGAGGCAGTTGATCGCGTGAACTGTCAAGCGCGTGAAGTGGACGTCCTCAACGGTCATATTGTGTCCAACGACTAGATTTTGCCCAACGGCTAGATTGTGCCCAACAGCTAGATTGGCTAAATCCAGTTATTGGGCCTTGCCAAGAGCTGGACTGGATTGGGCCTTGCCCTACTGTGGGCTAAGCGCCTGCCTAATCCAGAACATGAGCCCTCTAAGTCTTTGCTCTGAGGAAGAGTGATGACTTGAGATAACCTTGTAGGTTGTAGCCTTTGAATGACAATGTTCGGGGACAAGCCCTTCGCCTGCTTTATGGTCAGTGTGGTTGACAGTTGGTTGCTTATAAACCCGACAAGCCTTTAGTATGTGCGGACATGCCAGTGAAAACAACGTATTTATGTCGACCAGGTCTAGTAAAGGTGTCTGCAAAAAGGACGTTTTTTGTCTACTAGCCCTTAAGAGGACGTGGCTCGTGTGGACTGTCGAGGAGGATATGCCCACGGGGAACTAAAGAAGACTTGGGGAACGCAATGCCTAGCTTTGGGAATGCCAAACGAAGATTCTCTTCTGACACTTGGTGGTGCATTTAATTTCTGTCAGGGCCTAGGGGGTCTAGGCTATGTTGGCCTTTGCACTTCCCCAAGCGAGCATATGCTTATAAAAGGGGGGAGCGAGGATTTATTTGCACACTTCACGCAAATTTCTCTCCCCAAGTACTTTGCTCTACAACTTGTCCTCTCGCTGGAGTTCATCTTCGTCGCCGTCGATCTTCATCGTCTATGTCCAGATCTTCGTCTTCAGCCTCTATATTCAAGTAAGTTCTTCATCTTTTGTTGTTAGTTCTAGGATGTTCTTAGTTTTCTGGAAATTGGCATGAATTTTCCGATGACTCATGAACTTTCTAGTTGAATGTTCATGTGTTCTTCGTTGAACGCATGAATTTTCTGGGAAATTCATGAAGATCCTTAAGAACATGATGAACTTAGGATGAACGTATTTGAACGTAGCGTAGTACTGTGTAGATCTTCCTAGATTTCTGGTTAGGATTAGCTTTAAGTTTGTAGTCAGGCATTAGGTCTTCTCAACGCGAGAATTGACTTTCGCGCGTTTGGTAAGTTTTATTTTGTCGAGGAGACTCGTCCTCGTGAAATCCTCCCATAGAGCCGCGGGGACTCGTCCCCGTTTTACGAGAAAAAGATTTCGTCGTGTCCTGGTACCGTCGAGTAGGGATTGAGGGTGTCCTCGAACTTACTCCTCGCCCTTTCACTTGATTAGTGGTGGAAGGGTGAATTTGATCTTTGTTGTCGAATTCACTTTTGCTTCCTCTGCTTTTTAAGTGAAATGGCTGACAAAAACGAGGGAATCATCCCTGACGTAGGGGCTGTTAACGGGGAGGCAGAGCAACTTATTGAACATGCTAATGTCCGAATGGCTGAGGGAGATATCGACTGGATCGCCCAAGAGCCAATGTTGAAGCGGTCGACTTTCACTGAAGAGGAGGCTCGTGATTTCCCTTATCTTGAAGACCGGGCAGAGGATGCGTCCACAAACTGGAAGGCTTTTTGCCCCACGGAGGACGATTGAATATGTTCGGTGTATTCGGGGATGAGATTCCCCATGTATGAATTTGCTTTCGTGGAGGCGGGGTATCGTCTACCCTTCACCGACTTTCAAGAGGCCATCTTCTGCCATCTCGAACTGTGCCCTGCCCAACTGCACCCAATCGCTCTGGCGTTTATTAGGGCCTTTGAGCTGGTCTGCCGATATCTGAGGGTCGGGGCGATAATGGATCTCTTCTTCTGCATATTCCAAATTCAAAGAAGCACAGCAGGTCTGAAACAAAGTTGGGTGTCCTTTAAGCAACAGAGCAGGCTATTCTAGCTGTATTCGGAGTCTGTCCGAAACTTCAAATATAGGTTTCTGGTCGTGAAGCCTGTCTCGGAGGTGGCCAAAGAGTCTCTGGCCACCTTGGAAACCGTGGAGGTTGATGGCCAGCTGGTGACGAGGGCGGTATCAAAATTTCTGCCGGAGTGGGTGTATGCCTACTTTAGATATAGGAATGACCATTTTCTTGTTAAGCATGATCAGTTGTGTGACGGGGACAAGGAGTCTTTCCAGGCATTTCATGCCTTTGTAAAGAGTTTCATCCTCGCCTTCGTAATGGACAAGGACACAAAGTTTTGCTCAGGGAGGATGGGGAGCCTGCTCGGGCAACTCGCTACATAAATACCAAGGCCCTCCTCGAATGTGAAAACGAGGACGTTGCATTTGAGCTCCTTGGTATAGGTTATCTCTTTGCCCATATTTTTAATTTCTTATTCAATGTGTTAACCTCCCATTTTACTTTTGCAGGGAAGATGTCGAACATGAGGGAGCGTCAGGTCAGGTCCACAGCGGCCAAAAACCTCAAGAAGGCGCCAGTGCCGAAGGCCGATGCTGCCAAGCAGCAAGCAACACTGTAGAAGTTTATAGGTGGCACCGCCTCCTTTCTGGGGACCACTTCGAACCCTCATACCCCGAACACAACGAATAAGAGGAAGCAGGATGATATCGGCTCTTCCCTAGCTGGTGGTTCTAGTAGCTTTGTCGGGGGTAAAGTTGTACTGCCACCGTGTTATCTCCAAGGAAAACTGTTTAACGGGGAAGGCTCTGTTGTTGTCCCCGACCTTGAGGCGTCGAACATTCTGTCCGCCGACCCTAAAGTGAGGAGGAAGTTCCTCTGCCAGGATGCGACCGCTATTATGAGAGTGCTGGAGGCGGCGCTGGCCCTCGAGGATGCGGAGATAGTTCCACTCGTGGATCTCAAGAGGGTGCAAACCAAGATCACCGACCTTGAGTTGGAGAACGTTGAGATCCAAAATAAGTTGACAAAGCTCGAAGGCAACCTGGAGGCCAAAATTGAACTCCAGAAGAAAGTGAACCAGATGAGGAAGGAGCTGACAAGGGTGAAGGAAGAGATTGTCATCCTGAAGGCGATGGTTGCCGGGCTGGAGGGCTCGTCGGCGGTATGTCAGGATAAGAGCGAGGATGAGAAGGCCCTAAAGACTCGGAGGGATCTAACCGAGAGAATCTACATCCTTGAGCAGGACAACTTGGGAGCGGCTGAGTTCAAATTCAATGTTGCTGTGGAGCAGATGAAGGTTCTCAATTTCGACGTCCAGCTGTGACTGACGGGATAAGCGATCTAAATGTGGTTGTTGACAGCCAGGTGGTTCTTCTAGAGCTTCCCAGTGATGTAGTTTAATTGTTTGTACTTGTGTATTTTGTTGGCCTGTGTTCCATTTGATTTGTAATCGACTGTTGGGCATGGCCCATTTTGTAATATTAATAATTCTGGCCTTGTGGCCATATTATATAAATATCTTTGTGTTTGATATTATATGCGTTGCATTTTATTTGTGTATGCTTTAACATTTTAGTGCTAAGTATGGATGTTTGCTCAACTCGTTATTGTTACGCTCAACAGTTTAGGGGACTCGTCAAGGAGGCGAAGTGTTTTCACTGGTGGTGGGACTAGGATCTCAGTTGAGGTCCTGGACTATTCCCATCGCGAGCTGGGTGTCCTGCCATGTTGGTGCTGCAACGACGGAGCTCGATTGAGGTATCCCCGTTGGGCACAGAGTCTGCTCGTCCCATAAGCAGAAACTGGACGGCGTTGTAGAGTTAAGGATCATGCTTCCACCGGGGCACGATCCTGTGGCCAAGCCATCTCCCTGCAGTGGGGTGATCTCGTCAGCAATTAGGCCGAACTAGTGGCTGGTCCTAACTGTAATATTGTTTGGGCTTTTCAGCGCTCCATGGTCGAGCAAATGGTTCCCCGTCCAGCATTTTGAGGTAGTAGGCTCCTGTTCCTGTTTTTGATTTGACCCTGTATGGTCCTTCCCAATTTACAACCAGCTTGCCCTCGCGTGAATCTTTTTGGTTTCTGCGTAGGACCAGGCTACCAACTGGGAAGTCGCGCTTCACGACCTTAGCATCGTGGCGCAAGGTTATTTTTTGTTTCAGCGAAGCTTTACAGAGAGCTGCCCCTGATCAGATCTCTTTGACCAGGTCGAGCTCTTCTCTTAGAGTCTCGTCGTTCAACTCTTCGTTAAGAGGAGCTTCAGTTCGTCTGAAAGGTTCCCTGATTTCCACCGATATCACTGCCTCGGTTCCGTATGCCAGTCGGAATGGAATTTCCCCGATGGTGGAGTGTGGGGTCGTCCTATAGGCCCAGAGCATGCTATGTAGCTCCTCGATCCATCTCTTTTTGGATTTACCTAGCCTTCATTTTAGACCTCGAAGGATCACCCTGTTTACGACCTCTGCTTGCCCATTAGTCTGGGGATGCTCGACGGAAGTGAAGTGTTGCTTAGTGCCTAGCTTGGCGACGAAGTCTTGAAACTTATTGTCCGTGAACTGAGTTCCGTTGTTGGTCACAAGGGCCTGTGGCACCCCGAATCAAGTGATGGCGTTTCTTTTGTAGAAATAAAGTATGTTGAAGGTTGTGATCTTGGCAAGAGCTTCGGCTTCGATCCACTTTATAAAGTAATCGACGGACACGATTAAAAATTTATTTTGGCAGGACCCCATCGTGAAGGGGCCGAGGATATCCATCCCCCACCAGGGCGAAGGGCCATGGCGAGGACAGAGTCTTTAACTTGTTAAGGGGTGCCAAGTGCATGTACTCGTGGCGCTGACACTAATCACATTTCTGAACATGCTCCTTAGCATTGTGTTGTATGGTCGGCCAATATATCTTGCTCGCAGGGTCTTTTGTGCCAATGACCTCCCTCTCAAGTGTTATGCGTTGATACCATCGTGAATTTCCTGGAGAACTTCGGGGACCTTGTTCTCCTCAACGCATTTTAGGAGGGGGATGTAGAATCCCCGTCGGTAGAGCTTGTCATCGACCAGGACGTATGAGCAGGCTCTTCGCTTGGTCACTCCGGCCTCCTTGCTGTCCTCGGGCAATTCCCCTGTGGTGAGGTAATTGTATATTGGGGTCATCCAACAGCTGCTGTCACCAATGGTGTTGACGTCGAGCAGCCCTGATGACTTTTCAATACTTGGTCGGGAGAGTATCTCTAGTATGACATATTTATTGCCACCTTTCTTTCTGGTGCTAGCCAGTTTTGATAGGACATCTGCTCGAGTGTTTCGTTCATGTGGGATGTGTTGAACCTCCCACGCGTCGAACTTAGATATCCTCTCTTTCACCAGCATCAGGTACTCGACCAGGTGATCATTAACTTAGTACTCTCCTCGTACTTGGGACACTACGAGCTGGGAATCTGTGAAGATCTTCACTTCCTTGGCGCTCAAGTCTTCAGCCAACCATAAGCCTAAGAGGAATGCCTCATACTCGGCTTGATTGTTCGATGTGGGGAAGGACAAGACTAGAGATACTTCAATTAGGATTCTTTCTTCGTTCTCAAGGATGATACCGGCGCCACTGCCCGTGGAGCTGGATGCTCCGTTGACGAAGATGGTCCATTTGTGTGCCCCGTTAGACGGGGATGCTGGAGGCGTCATTTCAGCCACAAAATCGGCCTGGACTTGCGCCTTGAGGGCCTTCCTACCCTCATAGTGGATGTTAAACTCTGACAGCTCCAAAGACCATTTGAGCATTTTGTCGGCCATGTCTGGTCGGCTAAGCAGATGTCTTATGGGTTGGTCTGTTCGCACCACTATCGTGTGGGCCAGGAAGTAATGCCTTAACCTCCTCGCTGCATTGATGAGGGCGAGGGCGACCTTCTCGATCTACTGGTACCTAAGTTTTAGCCCTTGCAAAGCCTTGCTCCTGAAATATATGGGTTTTTACATGTCGGTTGTTTCACGAATGAGGGCGGTTTTAATGGCTTCGTTGGTGACGGAGAGATGTACGTACAACGTCTCCCCGCTATCTGGTCGTGACAGAACGGGGGGTTCAGATAAGGCTCACTAGAGGTGGAGCAGAGCCTGCTCGTATTCCTCTGTCCAGTCGAATGTGGCTTCTTTTCGCAGAAGTTTAAAGAAGGGCAGAGCGTTTGAGCAGACTTGGCCACAGAGCGAGAAAGTGAAGCGAGCATCCCGTTGAGGGATTGTATAGATTTCTTTGACCTTGGTGTGGGAAATTCAGTGAATGCCCGACATTTGTCAGGGTTGGCCTCTATCCCCATCTCGGTGAGGTAAAAGCTGAGGAATTTCCCTGCCCGCACGCCGAAGGTACATTTTTTTGGGTTAAAATGCATTTTGCATTTTCTAGCTTGGTGATAAGTGCAAATTGTAACTATTTTTGTATATATGTTTTGTTGCACTTATCGATACTTTTTGGTAAATATCGATCGAATAAACCCCACTTTGTGTATAAATACGTTAGTTAGTATTTATTTGTAATATTCATTCATTTATGTAACAATTGATAGTTTTCCATTCATTTTGTAGGTAGTTAAGCATTGTTGGAGCAATGAGTAATAAAGGCTCCAAGATGTGTCATTTGAAGCAATAAAAGGGAGCTGAAAAACCAGAAAGTTTAGCTTGTTCGCTTTGCGAGTGAGCCAGCAAACATTCGCTTTGCGAATGGCTGGCGAGTTCCCCAGCGAATGGTCCCAGTTTGAGGCAGAGGAAAAAGGAACCAAAGTTCGCTTTGCGAACTGTGTAGCGAGCATTCGCTTTTCGAATAAATCGTTCGCACTGCGAACTTCTGGAAATTTGCATAGGAGGTTTGACTGTTTAGAGGCACTTAAGTGCCATTTTTTGAGGTTCTCTAGGCGAATGATTCGTTCGCAAAGCAAACGTGACAGATTTGTAATTATATATAGTTCATTTCAGTCACTTTTTAGGGTATGGTTTGGGTCATTTTTGCTCCCACACTATCAAACATCATTTTTTCATAGGATTAGCTTAGAAAACAACATTGAAGCTTGCACACGGATGATCCGGGTTGGATTTCTCATCGATCGGCGCCGACAAACCGCGAGATGTTTGGTTCATTTCTCTTCTTCTTTGTGTATTTCTTCTTTGTTGGGTGTTGTATAGTTACTATGAACATATGTATCTTTGTTGATCATAATATTGTATAAAATCTGCTTTACAAATCATTATCGATGTCTTCCTTGATCTTTTTGCATTTATGTTTGGATTTGTGTTGTGTTAGAGATAAACATCATGAATCTTGATTAGGGATGGATATCTATTGTCTAGATGCTAGAGATAGATTTAGATAATAATCTTTATGGTGTCGAAACTTAATGCCTTCCGTGTTTCGAGGCGTCGTGCGCGAGAGTGACGACGAGAGTAATACGGTTGCTCTCTCCGCTCAGTGTGCCAGAGATGGACACTATTGTGAGCGATACTGGATGATTCTGATGAGTATTGTAGTATAGTGAAAATGATCGACAAATTTATGTTTGTGACGAGTGGATTATATGTATGCTTGATAAGTTTCTTTTCTATGAAGAATGATTTCTTTTTATTTTAATATTTACTTTCCCACATTTACTTTAAACCAATTTAATCCAAACTCATAAACGCGAGAGACTGTCGAACGACATTCTTTCCCTCGAACCGATCTCTGTGGACACGACATAAATCCCGGAGGGAATTTTTTCCGAAAATAAATATTTTTGCTGCTTGCCCCATTCTGCATTCAACAAAATGGCGCCATTGCCGGGGACTGGTTTTGATATTGAATCGCATTGCGATAGTTTCTTTGTTTTTGAGTTTTGTATATATCGTATATATTGTCCTTTTCCATTATGTTTGTTCAAGTATTGTATACATTTTGTTCCCGTAACGTTTGTTTAAGTGTTTGGTTAAGGCACTTGCTTTTGGTTTGCGCGGTGAGGCATCACCATGGCATGAAGGAAGGAAGTCGCTAGCTAAGCATTGTAAAGGCGTCGAGCTTACGACGTAAAATAAGCATGGTGTATTCTTTTCTTTTGCTGTTGTTTAGTTTAGGTAGTGTGGTGAGTATTCATTAAACAAGTTGTACTCAGATTTTTCGTAAAATTCTCAAATCTTCACTTTACAACTTGTTTAATGAATTTTTGCCGGTTTTTCAGTTTGTGTATATTAATAGTTTTCGCGTTTGTCAGTGAGCTTGTTTTGAGTAGCTTGAGGAACTTTTGGTGATGTTCCAAGTTTGATCGTTTCAACTTGCGGATGTATGGAAATGATCTTGTTAAGTTTTGTACACGTCTGAGGTATATATTTATCGCTTTCTATACTTTAACGTATTCATGTTACTTAGGCATTTTACAAACTTCCATGCCATTCATTCTTTTGTATACTTGTTCTTATTGTGAATCACTTTAGTTCCCACCTTTTTGTGAGGTAGCTTTCCATTGTTCATATATGCGGAGTACCAACATTCTTGTTCTAACTGGATTTTATTATGTTGAATCTTTTGTTTGTGTTAATTGTATGAAAGCATGAAAAGGATCAAGGCAATTTTGTTTCATTTTGAGCACAATTACCTAGCCAAATAGTCAATTCACATTGTGAGCGTGTGATCATTTGTAACCCCTTTGAGCTTTTTGATCCATGTTTTATTTGAACTTAATGCTTGTCTATGAGTGTTTAGTTCACTTATTTTTGATTGGATATTGTTTTTTTCTTGAACCCTCAACTTTGTGTTGTTGTATGAATTTTTGCCTTGCCTTAGAAAGTAGGGAGTGTTCACATGATGATGTGGTTGAATTCAAGTTGGGGAGAGAATAGTTGTTTACTCATTGGTTGGATTCTATGAGGAAAGAAAAAGAAAAGAAAAAAGAGAAAAATATGACAAAGAAAAAGAAAAGAAAAAAGAGAAAAATATGACAAATAAAAAAAAAAGAAGGAAAAAGAAAAGTTTTGAAAAAGAAAAACAAAAAGAGTTCAAATAATTGTGCTAAATAAGTATTGTGTTTTGTGTAACACTTGGGATTTTGGAAGAAGTTGATTGGAATTTTGTGGGTGAGTCTTTGTAAGTTGATCACTCCCTTAGGTTTAGGCAAGTTTTTGTTTCAATTACCTTTAGAAATTGCCCCTTGTTTGTTTACCCGACCACGCTACAACCTTGAAAAGTCCTTGTGATTCTTGCCTTTATATGTTCAATATGATTTTTGGATGGTTGCATAATTTAGTCTATTGTTTGCATGATTGTTGTGTGAGTGTAAAGTACCATATTTTGTGTTTTTTATCTACCGATGATTGTTTTTGCTAGGTGTGATTCACATTTGAACGTGTGTTGTTTTAGGATGTTTGGCATGATTTTTGTATTTTGCATTTGTTTCGTGACTATGTTGTCGTCGTAGTTTAGTGCTAAGTATTTACTTTGTGCGTACCGTTTGTCATTTGAACCATACATTTGTTTCCGTTTGTCACAACCTGTTGATTCGTGATTCTTTGGTTATTGCTTTTGTTCTTTGAGTTGTTTGATTCCTGTAACTATTTTTGTATATATGTTTTGTTGCACTTATCGATACTTTTTGGTAAATATCGATCGAATAAACCCCACTTTGTGTATAAATACGTTAGTTAGTATATATTTGTAATATTGATTCATTTATGTAACAATTGATAGTTTTCCATTCATTTTGTAGGTAATTAAGCATTGTTGGAGCAATGAGTAATAAAGACTCCAAGATGTGTCATTTGAAGCAATAAAAGGGAGCTGAAGAAAACCAGAAAGTTCAGCTTGTTCGCTTTGCGAGTGAGCCAGCAAACATTCGCTTTGCGAATGGCTGGCGAGTTCCCCAGCGAATGGTCCCAGTTTGAGGCAGAGGAAAAAGGAACCAAAGTTCGCTTTGCGAACTGTGCAGCGAGCATTCGCTTTCCGAATAAATCATTCACACTGCACACTTCTGGAAATTTGCATAGGTGGTTTGACTGTTCAGAGGCAGTTAAGTGCCATTTTTTGAGGTTCGCTAGGTGAATGATTCGTTCGCAAAGCAAACGTGACAGATTTGTAATTGTATATAGTTTATTTCAGTCACTTTTTAGGGTCTGGTTTGGGTAATTTTTGCTCCCACTCCATCAAACATAATTTTTTTCATAGGATTAGCTTAGAAAACAACATTGAAGCTTGCACATGGATGATACGGGTTGGATTTCTCATCGATCGGCGCCGACAAACCGCGAGATGTTTGGTTCATTTCTCTTATTCTTTGTGTATTTCTTATTTGTTGGGTGTTGTATAGTTACTATGAACATATGTATCTTTGTTGATCATAATATTGTATAAAATCTGCTTTAAAAATCATTATCGATGTCTTCCTTGATCTTTTTGCATTTATGTTTGGATTTGTGTTGTGTTAGAGATAAACATCATGAATCTTGATTAGGGATGGATATATATTGTCTAGATGCTAGAGATAGATTTAGATAATAATCTTTATGGTGTCGGAATTTAATGCCTTCCGTGTTTCGAGGCGTCGTGCGCAAGAGTGACGACAAGAGTAATACGGTTGCTCTCTCAGCTCAGTGTGCCAGAGATGGACACTGTTGTGAGTGATACTGGATGATTTTGACGAGTATTGTAGTATAGTGAAAATGATCGACAAATTTATGTTTGTGACGAGTGGATTATATGTATGCTTGATAAGTTTCTTTTCTCTGAAGAATGATTTCTTTTTATTTTAATATTTACTTTCCCGCATTTACTTTAAACCAATTTAATCCAAACTCATAAACGCGAGAGACTGTCGAACGACATTCTTTCCCTCGAACCGATCTCTGTGGACACGGCATAAATCCCGGAGGGAATTCTTTTCGAAAATAAATATTTTTGCTGCTTGCCCTATTCTGCATTCAACACTTGGTCAAAGACCTTTTGCAAGTGGACCTTGTGATCAGATTCCTCTTGGGACTTCACGATCATGTCGTCCATGTATACTTCGAGCATGTCTCCGATTTTTTATCGGAATACCTTGTTCATCATACGCTAGTACGTGGCCCCAGTGTTTTTCAGACCGAAGGGCATTACGTTGTAGTAATAGTTCCCTGACGAGGTCATGAACACGATATATTTCTTGTCCTTTTCGGCCATGGGAATTTGGTTGTATCTCGAGTAGGCATCCATGAAGGACAAGAGTTTAAAACCTGCAGAATTGTCTACGAGCTTATCTATGCTGGGCAGAGGATAAACATCCTTCGGGCAAGCCCGGTTGAGATCAGTATAATCAATGCACATGCGCCATTTTCCATTATATTTTTTGACTAGTACAATATTGGGCAGCCAGGTTGTATACCTGGCCTCCGAGATAAATTTTGCCTCTAAGAGGTCTTGTACAAGTTTTTCGGCAGCCTATGCCTTTTCATCAGATTGCTTGCGCCTGTGCTGCGCTACTGCTCGAGCAGCTGGGTCGATAGTGAGTTGATGGAAGGCGGTCTCAGGGTCAAGGCCGGGCATGTCTGCGTCACTCCAAGCAAATAAGTCTGCATTGCCTTCCAGGCATGCCTTCAACTGCTGCTTTATCTTTTCGGGCAGCCCTATGCCTATCTTTACCCCTCTGTTTGGGTTGTTTTCGAAGGTGATCACTTCGAATTCCTCATCTGGTATCAGACACATGATGGTTGATGCAGGGGTGCTTCCTGTCACTGCTGAATTGCCTTCATTATTGTCTTCCTCGCCTTCCTCGAAGATCTGGTTGTCGAGGTCGATTGTGTGCACTGGAAGCGCTGGTTTTTTGTTGGGCTGACTCTCTTCGCTGGGAAGATCTTCATCCCTTGCTCGTTTGGCGGCCTTAGGTGCTACGCCGACCGAGCTTTGTCCTCTAGTCGCTGCTTTGAAGCATCTCCTCGCAGCTTCTATATCTCCATGCAAAGTCACGACGTGGCCCTTCTCTATGTAATATTTCATCTTGAGATGAACAGTTGAAGGGACAACGATCAGCTCCGCGTGGGTTGGTCTCCCCAGGATACATTGGTACAACGATGGACAGTTGATTACCAGAAATTGGGTTTTGATCGACTTGGATACCTCCTCCTCCCCGAACGTGACTAGAAGCTCCACGTACCCCCAAGGTCTGGCGGTAGCTCCGTTGAATCCTTGCAGGTTGGATCCCACGTACAGTGACAAATTCTTCTAGTCAAGCTTCAAGGCGCGGAACAAACCGGTGTACATGATGTCCACCGAACCCCCCTGGTCGACCAGGATCTGTCGGACATCAGTGCTGGCCAATCTTGCCCTGATGAGCAGATGCATGTGTGAGTTTGGGGAGCCCCCAGGCAATTCTTCACGGTAGAATGTGATAGGTTGAGAACGCCCCTGGACTTTCTCGAGCGTGGACAACCGGTCGGGACTGCAGTCAATTAGCTGGTCGAATTTCCTTTTGACCGACCCTACAGTGAGCTCGTTGCATCCGCCACATGAGATTACCATTGTCATAGGGAAGGTCTCATAGGTGCTATGTGCGGATATCAGGGGAGAATCCTCGAGGTGGTCGGGGATGATGAAGTCCTCTGGCCGCGTGATAGACATGGCGACTTGCGGGGGAGGACTGGGAGGTGAAGACTATGTTTCCTTCTTGGACTACGAAGTCTCTCGTCAGAAAGCTTCTTCCTTTTTCGTATACTGTTTCAGGTGTCTCTCCTTGATGAGGATCTCAATAGCGTCCTTCAGATGAACGCAGTCTTCGGTCACGTGGCCGTGACTACGGTAGAAGCGGCAGTATTTGCTCTTGTCCGTGTTGCTCTTTGACGTAGTTGGTTTGGGGAACCGGATGTAACACCCATATATAACAACATACATCAAAGCATCTATATTATACATGAATCCAGGTTTTTGGTACCGAAATACCATAAGTTCCTAGTTAACACATTGTATACATTACATGCCCAAAATACAAAGTACTAAAATCTATGGCATAACATATACAAGATGTCCTAAATACACTAAGAACTAGATCAATACAATGATCTCAAAATAAAACACCAAAGCGAAAGTCTTGCCATCCCAAAAAGCCAAGGAAAGTAAGGAATATCAAACTAATTTCTCCTTACCCTTCGCGGAACCTGTAGTACCTGTAATATAATCAACAACATGGGGTGAGATATTAAATCTCAGTGAGTTTCCTATCTTATGGATTCTCTCGGCTTTACAAGGTTCTAACCAAATCCAAACTCAAGTCCAAGGGAAGGGAAAAGACTTCGAGTTCACAATTCTCACACTAGAGAATAACTCTCGAGTTCAACAACTCCAAACCTCACTAATCGACAAAACATGCCAAGGCATCTTTCCCCGGCCAACCCTTCAAGAGAGTTTTAACACTGGTCACGGATCCTTAAATGTAGACATCCATTCCCGGTCAACCCTTCCAAAGAGTTTTTGACACGGGTCTCGGTAGCTAACATAGATAACTTTCCTTGGCCATCCTACACAAGAGGATCTCGACACGGGTCACGATTATCTAAACACGGGTACTTTCCCCTGCCATCCCACACAAAAGGATTTCGACACGGGTCACTAATACCACCCCACTAAGCAACTTTCCCTGGCCATCCCACACAAGAGGATATCGACATGGGTTACGGCTACTTACTTAATAAATACTTTCCCCAGCCATCCCACACAAGAGGATATCGACACGGGTCACTAATATTTATTAAGGGATAAGACATATATTTAATTCGGAGGAGCTCACAAAAATCAAGCCTCGAACCTCCACTAATAACTACTTATCAAAGATACACTTCTAGTATCGATGTATAAGCATTTGTCGTACAATT
The DNA here is from genome assembly GCA_022829125.1 of Lathyrus tuberosus. Classification (NCBI taxonomy): domain Eukaryota; kingdom Viridiplantae; phylum Streptophyta; class Magnoliopsida; order Fabales; family Fabaceae; genus Lathyrus; species Lathyrus tuberosus. Next base: position 3,716,706 of record JALAZF010000124.1, on the reverse strand, counting down.
CTCTAAGTCATTCTATTGTACTAAGGTTTCCTCACTAACTCACATCTTGAAGCTTTTATTTGTAAAAGAAATCACAATTTCATAATCCCCTTTAATTCCCTTTAATTAACATAATTAATTAAAGTCCACATCATACTTAAGATATTCATATTTCATAGCATAGAATACATTCACAACTTCATATCGATATAAAGAATGTCTAAATCGGACACCCGAATCAAAAGATATGAATTTAAGAAATATTTTTGGAAAACAAACAGTGGTAACCGGTTACTCACCAGAGGGTAACCGGTTACTCAGTGTTGTACTGTTCACACAGAGCCAAAATGAGAGTTAGAGACACATTTGGGTAACCGATTACTCACCAGAGGGTAACTGGTTACTTAGTTCATTTTCTGCGCAGAAACACCAATTTTCAAAAGGGTAACCGATTACTCACCAGAGGGTAGCCGGTTACTCTGGGTGCAGAATAAAAAATGCTTGTTTTAATTGATACCTTTCCATCTCAAACTCATTCAAAACATAATCAAACACTATAACAATTATCAACAGATGATTCTACACATATATTGATCATACTACATAGTTTATATCGTATTTTACCCGTTAGATTTCATTTATTAGCAAAATTAACCATTTTCTCAATATCTAACCTAACTCTAGAACATCAAGAAATTCTACAACTAATGTCTCTAACTAGAACCCACCTTAGAGTTGGATGGTGATTAGGAAGATGAGATGAAAAGATGAAGAGTAGATGGTGATTCCAAGCTTCTTCTTCTTCCTCTAGGTTTTCTCTTCTTTTTCCTTCTTTTCCTATTCTTTCTCTCTAACTTCTTTCTATCTTTTCTTACAATGTTTGGAAAGGGAGGAAAATAAATGATATAGGGAAATATCATTAGTTAGTAATACTACTAAATGTCCAAATAGTCTCTATAGGTTCAATTAATAAAACCTCAGAGTCAGATAATATTAATTGGATATGCTCTGAATTCAACAGTTACTCCAATTATCTCTGCAGATAACTTCTCAGAGTACACCGGAACTCAGTTGATCATAACTAATATTATCCAGAGCAAATTAAAATATGGGGTATTACACCGGACACCTCCTTGCTTGAACTCCGCGTTAATGCATTCGGAGAGAATGCGCTCGTGGGAAGCTGTCAGCAGGGTGTATTCTGTGAAGCGACCAGTAGGTCCCTTACCCTCGCGAGGACGATCGTCTTGTCGTCTCTCCCTGGTGCGCCTGGGGGCCTCTGATTCATCTTTTTTTGTTTCCTGAGAACTCTCTTGATCACTTGAGTCCCGGGCCTTGTACGCGGCTTTTTTCTCCTCGTACTGTATATAAGCTTGAGCCTTATGGAGGAGTTCGGCCAAGGTACGAGGGGTCTCGATGCCCACTGCTTTACGAAATTCACTCTTTGGTCTCACACCCTTCTCGAGGAGATATTTCTTCATATGGTCTGTTGTGCTGACCTCTACAGCCTCCTTGTTGAACCTCTCGATGTATGCGCGTAGGGGCTCATCCTTGCCCTATATGATGGCTTCGAGAGTGGCTTCCGACTTGGGATGACGTCTAGAAGCAGTGAAGTGTCGAGCGAATTGGTTGTTTAGATCCCTCCACGAAGTGACCGAACCTCGGGTAAGTCGCTTGTACCAGGTTATGGCCCCTTTCCTGAGAGTGATGGGGAACAACCTGCACTTAATGGCTCCGCTCACGTTGTGGTAGTGGAGCATGGCTTCGATATTTTCTATATGCTCTCCTGGGTCGGTGGTCCCATCATATTTTCCATGATCTCCTGATATAGAGGTCCATCGACGTCGTCATCACTGCTCGCGCTCGATGACCGACAAGGGGAGTGGCTGCACCCACGACTTCTTATGCATCGAAAATAATGTATGCGCGACCGAGTAAGGTGTCATCTTTTGGCGACTTCTGACTCAGGTTCCTCCGATCTTGATCATCCCCTGGCAGGAGAAATGCTCCTAGATCTGTCTCGCCGACGTTTCTGAGGAGGAGACTGCGGGCATGGAGAGGGACTGCGAGGCTTTTGCGAAGGAAGTCGCTCCTGGAGGACGTGCTCGAGCATGTTGATCTTCTCACCTTGTTGGAAGATCAAGAGGTTGGACCTGTTGAGAGAGGCAATGAGGGTAGCAGTGTCGGGGTCCACATTTTAAGGGACAAGTATAGGCTCAAAGACGTGACCGGCAGCCTGTGCGCGTGGCTTCACATCGTCGAAAGAAGGAGACGCAATCCTTCTGTCCATGTGATCGGTCTCATGGACCGCAGCTCCGAGGTTATGGTGGTCGACGTTATCCATGGTAACGGCGACAACAGGTTCTTTTTGGGCATCATCGTTTCTGTTGGAGGCCATGATGATCAAGTGAATTTTGGAGAGTAAGCTTTGGTATTTCAGGTGAAAAGAAGAGGTATCTTGGTTCGAAAAGACTGGGAAGCGATGTTTCCCACAAACGGCACCACTGATCTGGTGTGATCAGACTGGATCGTCGTGGCCTTCTATGTAGGGCACATATAATGGTTGTAGGAGAGAAGGGGGTGTACTTGCAAGGTACTCTGATGCCAAAGTAAGTTTGGGCTAGAGAAAAAGCAAGTACAAAGCTTTTAGGTATGATTTAGACTATTAAATAGTGATCAAACCTGACCCTCTCAAGTGAGAGGGTATTTATAGAAGTAACCCCCAGTGCGGGTCAAACGCGTGACCCTTTGACCTGGTCCAACTGTCCCCGTGAGATCCGGAGAGGCAGTTGGTCGCGTGAACTATCAAGCGCATGAAGTGGACGTCATTAACGGTCATATTGTGTCCAACAACTAGATTGTGCCCAACGGATAGATTGTGCCCAACGACTAGATTGGCTGAATCCAGTTATTGGGCTTTGCCAAGAGCTAGACTGGATTGAGCCTTGCCCTACTGTGGCCCAAGTGCCTGCCTTGTCCAGAACAGGAGCCCCCCAAGTCTTTGCTCTGAGGAAGAGTGATGACTTAAGATAGCCTTGTAGGCTGTAGCCTTTGAATGACAATGTCCCGGGACATGCCCTTTGACTGCTCTATAGTCAGCGTGGTCGATAACTGGTTACTTATAAACCCGACAAGCTTTTAGTATGCACGGACATGCCAGCAAAAACGACGTATTTATGTCGACCATGTCTAGTAAAGGTGTCCGCAAAAAGGACATTTTTTGTTGACCAGCCCTTAAGAGGACGTGGCTCGTGTGGACTGTCGAGGGGGATATGCCCACGGGGAACTGGAGAAGACTTGGGGAATGCAACACCTAGCTTTAGGAATGCCAAACAAAGATTCTCTTCTGACACGTGGTGGTGCATTTAATTTTTCTCAGGGCCTAGGGGGTCTAGGCTATTGAAAGCTCTGCTGATTTGAGCAACTTTTTGGAAGAACAAAATATCAAAAGATATGTTTAAACATGAAGAAGTCTGATGGAAGAAGACTGGTCAGATATGATGTCCTAACAAATGTCTCGACATCTTGAGCTGATATTGCAGGATGTTTCTAAATCTGTTTGCAAGATTTAAGGAACAATCAGAATATGGATCAAGGAAGAAATAAACAGAAGATTCGAAGCCCAAGGAAACGAAAGATTATAAAAGAAGACCTAGATCTAGGACTGAAGAGGAGAGCGAGATACCATGTGTAACTTAGTACTTGTATAGAACATAAGGGTTTAGGGTTTTGAGAGTCGTTGACTCTCTAGGTTTTAAGTCACCCTTTGTATCATTTGATGCACTGTGGTAAACATAGGTATCGCACAGATCCATAAGCCTTTAGGTATTGGGTTGTGTATTGTTCTTGGATGAAGCTGTTAAGCAAATCCAAGTTAGCGTGTTGGTCAAGTATGCTTGACAGAATTCTGTATTGGCAGGGATGATGTAGATATCACCGTTTGTGATTAAGGGAAGTGAGTGGTGATTCTAATACCAAAGAGGGTGTTCTTTGATAAGGATTTCATTGGGTAGAGATTAGGAGATAAAGTTGTAAATGGGGGAGTTAAGCTTTATGATAATTCTACAGATAATGGAGTCTTCTTCTTGGATTGGTATCCCCCAGATATAGGTGAATTGCACCGAACTGGGTTACCAATTGCTGTGTTCCTTTATCATTCTGCAGATTTACATATTCTGTTATTGGTCTTGGTAAACATGTTGGATCAGATGTCGTAACATCTGTGTTACTACAGTTTTGATATTTAACGTATCAGATTGTGGTTATGCCTCTTTGTTTAATTAATTATGGAGAACAATGTCTTGACATGTGTTAGTACATCAGCTGTCTGCAATGCCAGAATTTCAATTGGTATCAGAGCAGGCATCCTGTCTGTTTCTAGATGAGATCTTTGGGAGATACTTTCTGGCATTTAAACAAGGAGGAGTTTTGAAGATCAAATCAATTAACTCAGACATACTCAAGGGTATTAATGGATGAGATAGATGTTCTGGATCGAAGGTAACAACCCGGTGGTTGTTCATGTTGCTGAGGAGGTTATACAACAACTGCAGGAGAAGTGGCTAGTTTTTTTGTAGAGGTGTCTTATAAGATGTTCTGACATCTTATTAGGGCAGGCAAAATTTGTTCCTTGGTGGTTCCGCTGCATATGTTTCTGATGGAAGAGCTCTATAATTATGGGATTCTAGAGTTGTTACTGAAGACAGATGGTGGAATATTTCAATCGTCGGCCTCTATATGTGAAGATATCTGCATATTTTTATTCCAAAGTCGGAAGCGATAGAATGGAAAAAGTGGTTGGAAGATGTCTGTTATGGTGACTTGGTACTTGGAAGCTTGGTTCCATGGTGCAGTTTGAAGTCAGTTGAAGAGGAGAGGAGTTGAGTTTAGGTTTATCAAGTTCTTGCTCTATAAGTTTGATAAATTATTGATCGGCTAAGTTGTCAAAGATACTTGATAATTCTCTCAAGTCCACTCATAAAGGCGTCTTAGTCGTGCATCTGGAGTCTTCTAGTTATTCTTCTGACTAGAAGGTGTTTCTGTGAAACACAAACCTGAAGAAAGTGGAGGTGATTTATTTTCACCATCCAAAACAGCAAGAAAGGATTCATCTCTCCTAATCCTAAGGGAGGATCCAATCTAAATGGAATTTTCAGAACTGTTGATGTAAATAGGATTCGTTCAGAGAGAATCTTAGTTACTTGAGTCAAGGGTGGCAGCCTTGGTATCTCAACAAGTTGTGTGTCAAAGAAGATGCTTGCAAAAGATTGAATACTTGATAAGTGTTCATGAAGTGATCTGGTGGAGTGTGGCTTCAACAGTGAAACATGATTATTGAACAAGGATTTAAGATCAATTGATATTTGTGTTACTCACAAGTATTTAATTGATTATCCTTGAAGGTGGAGTTCAAAATTGCTGATGTTCAACACGATGTTGGAACATCTCTTCATCTGGTTTGTGCAGAATCATGGGAGGGGTACTGCATAAGCTTTTGGATCTAATTCTCTTAGGTGTTGACCTAAGAATCTGCTTCAGTGTGGTGTAGCAGAAGCATTTGATCTCTGGATAGTTTCTTGGCAAGAAACTGGTCTAGACAATGCTGATGTTGAAGATGAAGAAAAATACATCATAATCTTGATGGAGAGTTCTTGGATTAATTTATTTATGATCTAAGAAGTATTGGAGTGCAGCAGGTGTGTTCAAGTTATTACTCGAAGTATCTGGTGTTTATCTGGAAAGTGTCCTGGCAAGAGACTTCTCCAGAATGGAGTGCTGGTGATGGCACAACTTGAATCAGTTTATTTATGATTTAGGTATTTGGGAACATGGGATCTTGCTCATTTTGAAGGTCAAGGTTAAGTGGCAGTTATCTCTGACTTTCTACAGACTGCTCTACCAAGGAAAGTGGCATTCTTTGGTATGGCTATGGTGTAGTCTAGGACTACTTTTTCTTCTGAAGATTCAGACGTGGCAGGTGTGAGTTCTTTGGAGTTTCAAAGCAGTTATTCATCAAGGTGTGAGCTTGAATGGAATATCTGTGACATGTTCAAGCAGGATGGAGGTTGTCTACGCAAACTTGGTTGTTGAATCAAGTCTATGAGAGCATGGAACTCTTGTTATGTAATAGGGAAAAGGTTCTTCTAAGTGGCAGAAGGAGGAGGAGCTGAATTCAGCAGCTGGATGTCGTATCAGAATGTTCTGACATCAAGCTTAACATTAGAGTCTCAGCTGGTGATGTGGCACATCAGCTTAAGATAAGGTGATCTACAGGAGAATGAAAGTTATGGATGCTTCAAAAAGGTCTATCTCATGCAGTTTGCGGGAGTTGTGGATTGAGAAGATGTTACATGTCTAAAGGCTTGGTGGATCCAAGATGTCTTGCTATGGAGCAAGTAGTTCATGTAACTTGAAGATCAGATTTCATTGGTGGGTCAGTGTATCTTGTGGGAGTTCTGAAGAAGAATATGATCCGTAAAAAAGGTGGCATTTGGTTGATCTTTAGTGTGCATTCAAGCAGGGTGCTTGAAACTAATTACTCTTGGGCAGAAGGGTAGTTGGTTGAAAATGTAAGGAGGTTCTGGTCTATCTTGGAGCTTGTGGTAGAAGTTCTAAGTTGAGGATGGAAGATTACCTTCCTTTGGTGGATGAAAGTTTATTTCTCTCTCTGGTATCTGGAGTTCTTGTTGATCAAGCTGGTGGCGCAATGTTGTTTGAAGATCTTCAGTTGGATTACTATGGAGATAGTAAGTCCAATGGTGGAGCATATTAAGAACTATGTTGATTGGTGTCTGTGATATGTGAAAGATGTCCTAACTGATGTTAGAACATCTTCTGGGTTAGTGTCATACCCCAAATTTTGACCACCAAGATTTCCCATCATTGTGTAAATAATCATCACAATATGGATGAACCATCATGCCTCATCAGTCTCCCCAAAGATGGGTGAGCATTCACCACAAACAAGAATTAGGGTTTTGAGCCCTATCAGGACACTTAGGCAAAAGATCAATCAAGGAATGACATGATCTTCAACTTGTCTAACTTCTCAAACATCCATAAAGGACCAAGATGACTCCCACATCAAGGATCAAGCACAAAGTTGCTACCTTCCAAGTGGATTAAGCCTCAAGATAGCAGTGTCACCAAATTAGGGTTTTGGTCGACCAGGGCCTCCAGATGGAAATCTTCCTCTGGGCATGAGCCAATGCTTCAAAGCATAACCTAAGATACTCCATGGGACCTCATAAACCAAATCATCAAGTCAATTTAGCCTCAGGGGATGCATTCATAAAAAAATCAGGAATTAGAGTTTCTTGACCTAATTCACCCCTAAGTTGACTTTTGGGACAAAACATGAGCCAAGACCTCAAGACATGATTTGAGGGTCTCCAATGAACCATATTGATCCATTTGCAATAATAGATTGATCCAAGAAGCTTGATCTACAAGTTTTAATTTCATCTGAACCACAATTAGGGTTTTGAAGAAAAAGTCAACTGTACCTTTGACTTTTGACCAAGACATGCTCCCAAACCTTGGGACATGATCCAATACACCCTATATCACCTATGGAATCCATCTATTAAGTTTTATTTAGGTCAAGGACTTGATTTCATAGAGGATCGCACATTTTAGATTTCATCTGCTGAAAAAGTCAACTGTGCACAAAAGTCAAAGTTTGACTTTTTGAGATTTTTCATAATTATGGTTCTTTAACCCTAAAACAATGTTAATGTATGATTTGAATCATCATTCATCAAGAAAAATCAAAGAAAGTGAGATAACTTGTAAAAGGGGTAACCATAAAAACTTAGAATTTTTCTAAGTTATGAAACAAAGTGGCTAGGGTACCAACTTCCAAGGATTATAACTTGAGATCCAAGCAACCATTTTGAATGATCCAAAGATGGATTTGTAGCTCTCATGGCATACTTTAAAAGTGTCAACTACACCTCATCCCAATTCCTCAAGGATTTTAAGTTATGGAGTGACCAAAATGACAAAAGCATGAAAATGCCACTTTTTCCAACACTTAGTGAAATTTTCACTAAGTCAGAATCTGTTTCACTTTTTTCAAAATGTAGGAGAATTTTTCACTTGGATCAAAAAAGTTTCAGGACAAACTATGATCACACATATGTTGTATCATATGAGAGCTTTCCAAAATGGCCAAGAACTTCATCAAACTCCACATGAGCTAGGAGTTATGACAGCTGCAACATGCCTTGCTGCAAACTGTCTTGGCAAGGCAGATTTATGCACAAGGGCTCGAATTGCTCAAATTGTGCAATTCTAAGCATGTTTATCCATTTGCACACCTCAAGGGGGAACAACCAAGGGACAAACACTGATTCATCAGCCTCCCAAGTCCAAGATTCCCAAAGTAGCATGCCAAACCCTAAAAAGCCTAAAAGAGGCAAAGACTCCAATTTTGTTTCCAAGCATTCAATGGATGCACCAAGGTGGCATGAACTGAGCCATTTCCAACTGAATGAGTCAAGGATAAGCTCTGAACCAAAGAACCACAGGCATGTGCTATAACCTCTAGCCATTGGCTAGAGGAGACTTAAGATTCCAAAGTGATTCAATTGGCCAACAGCCTGCTGCAGCCACCATTCACTATTGCTTGCAAAATAAACTTGCTCTACTATAAATAGAGCTCATTTATGCTCAGTTTAAGTACACCAAAGCACTCAAACTGATGCTTTCCTCAAAATCACCTTCTCACTTCCAAAATTGTCTTCTAAAGCAAGTCACTATCGGGTTTTGAGTTTGAGAGCAATTCCAACTAAACCAATCACACACACACACCTCATAAACATCATATAGAAGTGATACAAACACTTAAACAACATCTGGAACGCCAATTTCTCAAAATCACCAGCCAATTGCTCAAGTTCTTGACATATTTGCAGTTGGGGTACCCTCTCAAGTTCCAGATCGTTTCCATTCATTCCAAGCATTCAAACACACTCCCTAGCACCTAGGGAAGCTGTCCACATCATTGGAACCAAGCTGTAACACGTCCAACACAAAACACGATCATCAGCTGCAAGAGGTAAGCTTTAACTTGGTCATCTCTTAATCTATGCATATTTCCTCGCACAATACTTTTGCCAAATGTTCATAATCATGCATAGAATGTTTCCCCTCCATTAATTTCCTTGTATGAATCGTGTGAGGAATTTCTGAGCCTTCATGCAGAATTTAGGGTTCTTGAGGTTTCTCTTTGATTTCTTATTCCATGCTTAAAATAAATGAAATTAAAGACCATAAACATGATCGTGAGGTGAAAACGAGTAGATTGATATGTGGATTGTGTGATTTCATCAAGTATTCAGTGAGATTGAGGGGGAAACACAAATCTGAAGAAACAGAGGGCGCGGGCAAGAACTTGGTGTTCTTGGCGCCCTTTTTTTAATTTTAAATATTTGAATTTTTATGATTTTATTTAATTGATTCAAAAATTAATTTCTCTCTGGTTTTTAATGATTTTGAGTTGATTCTTCTTTTAATAATTTCCAAAAATGTTAAAATATTTTATTCTACAATAGTTTCCCAAAAATATTATTTATTTCATAGATTTGATATTTTTGTAAAGAATTAATTTTTATTTGTTTTTAACATTTAAAATATTTTTTCTTTCTTGATTTTCCAAACTTAATTGATTTCCAATCATTTTGTGGATAAAAACATGATTTTTCAAACATTAATCCAAGATCACAACTTGTTTTTCACACATGTTTGATAATTTTGATCATTTTAATCAAATTTTTATTTAATTAAAATGCATTTTGAAATTGATTTAGGGTTTTGATCTTAATCACCCTAAACAAATCTTTTTCAAACACTTTCGTATGCTAGCTCAAGGCACGGAGGCATTAAGATTCGACGCCTATTGAAGATTGTTAGCCCTAAATCTATCTCTAGAATCTAGAAACTAACAGACAATCATCCCTAATCGAAGTTCGCGAAGGTTATGTCTAACGCAACTCAAATCCCGCACATAAAGCAAAAATCAGAGACAATTACCAATAAAGATTTGTAAAGCAATTTTTATACAACGCCATGGGCGACAAATATACATGAGTTCAGAGCAAATACATATACACAACCCAACAAAGAAGGAAGACATGAAGAAAATTAGAAATGAACCAAACATCTCGCGGTTTGTCGGCGCCGATCGATGAGAAATCCACCCCGGATCATCCACATGCAAGCTTCCATGATGTTTTCTAAGCTAATCTACTGAAAAAATGAAGTTTGATGAAGTTGGGAGAAAGTTCCCCCAAAAACATCCCTAAAAAATGATGAAAAATGGCTAAAATAGGCAAATTTGTGTTCCCAGGTTCGCCTAGCGAGTCCCCGTTCGCTAGGCGAACGTAAACCGCCTTAAAGTTGAGTTTTTTCACGATTCTGGAACTTTTTGTTCGTCCCGGTTCGCCTAGCGAACTCGCTAGCGAGTGCTCGCTACGGGGGTTCGCCCAGCGAACATGACAGAAAACCAGAACTTGTTTTGATCATAACTCTTGAACCGTAACTCCGATTGACGCACGGTTTGAAGCGTTGGAAAGCTTATTGAATGCTCTTTATGAATATGGAAAATAACCATTGCTGGAACACCTAAAAAAATAAATGAAAATTGATTAAACTCAATGATATTTACACGGTAACGCACTATACACCGAAAACGTAAAGTAAACGTATTTACACATAAAGTGGGGTTTATTCAACCAATTTTAACACAAAGTAATGATAAGTGCAACAAAACTTATATACAAAAATAGGTACAATTTGCACTTATCAAACTCTCCCCAACTTACATAATTGTTTGTCCACAAACAAGAATCAAACAAACTTGAAAATGCGCAAGAAATAACCAAAGAATGACGAATCAACAGGTTTTGAAAAACGGAAACGAATGAATGGTTCAAATGAAAACGGTACACACAAAAAGTAATTACCTGCCACTAAACTGCAATGATAACATAGTCACGAAACAAAAGCAAAGTACAAAAGTCATGCCAAAAATTCTAAAACAACACAAGTTCAAATGTGAATCACACCTAGCAAAAACAATCATCGGTAGATGAAAAACACAAAATGAGGTTCTTTCACTCACACAATAATCTTGCAAACAAAAGACTAAATTATGCATACATCCACAAATTCACATTGAAAATACAAAGGCAAGAATGACAAGGGCTTTTCAAGGTTGTAGCGTGGTCGGGTAAACAAACAAGGGGCAATTTCTAAAGGTAATTGAAACAAAAACTTGCCTAAACCTAAGGGAGTGAAAACTCACAAAGATTCACACACAAAATTTCAACCAACTTCTTCCAAAATCCCAAGTGCTACCCAACACACAATACTTATTTAGCACAATTATTGCAACTCTTTTTGTTTCCTTTTTCAAGGATTTTTCTTTTTTCTTTCTTTTTCACTTTTTTCTTTTCTTTTCTTTGTCATATTTTTCTCTTTTTTCTTTTCTTTTTCAATCCTCATAGAATCCAACAAATGGGTAAACAACCATTCTCTCCCCAACTTGAATTGAACCACATCATCATGTGAATACTCCCTACTTTCTAAGGCAAGGAAAAAATCCATACAACAGCACATAGTTGAGGTTCAAGAAAAAACAAAATTCATTCAAAAATAAGTGAACTAAATACTCATAGAAAAGCATTAAGTTCAAAAAAAAACATGGATCAAAAAGCTCAAAGGGGTTACGAATTCTCACACACTCACAAGGTGAATTGACTATTTGGCTAAGGTAGTTGTGCTCAAAATGAAACAATTGCCTTGATCCTTTTCATGCATTCATATAATCAACACAAATAAAAGATTCAACATAATAAAATCCAGTTATAACAAGAATGTTGGTTCTCCGCGCATATATGAACAATAGAAGGCTACCTCACAAAAAGGTGGGAACTAAAGTGATTCACAATAAGAACAAGTATACAAAAGAATGGATGGCATGGAAGTTTGTAAAATGCCTAAGTATCATGAATATGCTAAAGTATAGAAAGCGATAAATACATACCTAAGACGTGTACAAAACTTAACAAAATCATTACCATATATCCGCAAGTTGAAACGAACCAACTAGGAAAATCACAACAGCATCCTCAAGTAAGTCAATCAAAATCTGTGAGCAAATAACAACCAAAAACATTCGAAAAGAAAAACTATAAAACATGCTTGTTTTACGTCGTAAGCTCGACGCCTTTACGGTGCTTAATTAGAAACTTCCTTCATTCATCCCATGGTGATGTCTCACCGCGCAACCAAAAACAAGCGTCCAAACCAAAAACTTGAACAAACGTCAAAATGTACAAGTATCAATATAAACAAGTGAAAATATACAACATGTACGATATCTACAAAACTCAAAAATAAAGAAACTATCGCAATGCGATTCAATATCAAAACCAATCCCCGGCAACGGCGCCATTTTGTTGGATACAGAATAGGGCAAGCGAGTAAAAATATTTATTTTTGGAAGAATTCCCTCCGGGATTTATGTCGTGTCGACAGAGATCGGTTCGAGGGAAAGAATGCCGTTCGACAATCTCTCGCGTTAATGAGTTTGGATTAAATTCATTTTGTTGAATGCAGAATAAGGCAAGCAAGCAAAAATATTTATTTTCGGAAGAATTCCCTCCGGGATTTATGTCGTGTCCACAGAGATCGGTTCGAGGGAAAGAATGCTGTTCGACAATCTCTCGCGTTTATGAGTTTGGATTAAATTGGTTTCAAACAAGAAAATAGAAAAGTAAATATTAAAACATAAAAAGAAATCATTCTTCAGAGAGAAAAACTCGTCCGACAATGCATATAAATCACTCCTCACAAACTTAAACTTACCGACCACTTATACTCCACCTACAATACTCATCAATATCACCCAGCATCGCTCACAACACAGGTTATGTTTAACGCAAAGTTGAGAGAATAACCGTGTTACCATTGCCGATACTTTCGTATGCTAGCTCAAGGCACGGAGGCATTAAGATTCGACGCCTATTGAAGATTGTTAGCCCTAAATCTATCTCTAGAATCCAGAAACTAACAGACAATCATCCCTAATCGAAGTTCGCGAAGGTTATGTCTAACGCAACTCAAATCCCGCACATAAAGCAAAAATCAGAGACAATTACCAATAAAGATTTGTAAAGCAATTTTTATACAACGCCATGGGCGACAAATATACATGAGTTCAGAGCAAATACATATACACAACCCAACAAAGAAGGAAGACATGAAGAAAATCAGAAATGAACCAAACATCTCGCGGTTTGTCGGCGCCGATCGATGAGAAATCCACCCTGGATCATCCACATGCAAGCTTCCATGATGTTTTCTAAGCTAATCTACTGAAAAAATGAAGTTTGATGAAGTTGGGAGAAAGTTCCCCCAAAAACATCCCTAAAAAATGATGAAAAATGGCTAAAATAGGCAAATTTGTGTTCCCAGGTTCGCCTAGCGAGTGCCCGTTCGCTAGGCGAACGTAAACCGCCTTAAAGTTGAGTTTTTTCACGATTCTGGAACTTTTTGTTCGCCCCGGTTCGCCTAGCGAACTCGCTAGCGAGTGCTCGCTACGGGGGTTCGCCCAGCGAACATGACATAAAACCAGAACTTGGTTTGATCATAACTCTTGAACCGTAACTCCGATTGACGCACGGTTTGAAGCGTTGGAAAACTTATTGAATGCTCTTTATGAATATGGAAAAATCCCATTGCTGGAACACCTACAAAAATAAATGAAAATCGATTAAACTCAATGATATTTACACGGTAACGCACTATACACCGAAAACGTAAAGTAAACGTATTTACACATAAAGTGGGGTTTATTCAACCAATTTTAACACAAAGTAATGATAAGTGCAACAAAACTTATATACAAAAATAGGTACAATTTGCACTTATCAAACTCTCCCCAACTTACATAATTGTTTGTCCACAAACAAGAATCAAACAAACTTGAAAATGCGCAAGAAATAACCAAAGAATGACGAATCAACAGGTTTTGAAAAACGGAAACGAATGAATGGTTCAAATGAAAACGGTACACACAAAAAGTAATTACCTGCCACTAAACTGCAATGATAACATAGTCACGAAACAAAAGCAAAGTACAAAAGTCATGCCAAAAATTCTAAAACAACACAAGTTCAAATGTGAATCACACCTAGCAAAAACAATCATCGGTAGATGAAAAACACAAAATGAGGTTCTTTCACTCACACAACAATCTTGCAAACAAAAGACTAAATTATGCATACATCCACAAATTCACATTGAAAATACAAAGGCAAGAATCACAAGGGCTTTTCAAGGTTGTAGCGTGGTCGGGTAAACAAACAAGGGGAAATTTCTAAAGGTAATTGAAACAAAAACTTGCCTAAACCTAAGGGAGTGAAAACTCACAAAGATTCACACACAAAATTTCAACCAACTTCTTCCAAAATCCCAAGTGCTACCCAACACACAATACTTATTTAGCACAACTATTGCAACTCTTTTTGTTTCCTTTTTCAAGGATTTTTCTTTTTTCTTTCTTTTTCACTTTTTTCTTTTCTTTTCTTTGCCATATTTTTCTCTTTTTGCTTTTCTTTTTCAATCCTCATAGAATCCAACAAATGAGTAAACAACCATTCTCTCCCCAACTTGAATTCAACCACATCATCATGTGAATACTCCCTACTTTCTAAGGCAAGGAAAAAATCCATACAACAACACATAGTTGAGGTTCAAGAAAAAACAAAATTCATTCAAAAATAAGTGAACTAAATACTCATAGACAAGCATTAAGATAAAAAAAAAACATGGATCAAAAAGCTCAAAGGGGTTACGAATTCTCACACACTCACAAGGTGAATTGAATACTTGGCTAAGGTAGTTGTGCTCAAAATGAAACAATTGTCTTGATCCTTTTCATGCATTCATATAATCAACACAAATAAAAGATTCAACATAATAAATTCCAGTTATAACAAGAATGTTGGTTCTCCGCGCATATATGAACAATAGAAGGCTACCTCATAAAAAGGTGGGAACTAAAGTGATTCACAATAAGAAAAAGTATACAGAAGAATGGATGGCATGGAAGTTTGTAAAATGCCTAAGTATCATGAATATGCTAAAGTATAGAAAACGATAAATACATACCTCAGATGTGTACAAAACTTAACAAAATCATTACCATATATCCGCAAGTTGAAACGAACCAACTAGGAAAATCACAACAGCATCCTCAAGTAAGTCAATCAAAATCTGTGAGCAAATAACAACCAAAAACATTCGAAAAGAAAAACTATAAAACATGCTTGTTTTACGTCGTAAGCTCGACGCCTTTACGGTGCTTAATTAGAAACTTCCTTCATTCATCCCATGGTGATGTCTCACCGCGCAACCAAAAACAAGCGTCCTAACCAAACACTTGAACAAACGTCAAAATGTACAAGTATCAATATAAACAAGTGAAAATATACAACATGTACGATATCTACAAAACTCAAAAACAAAGAAACTATCGCAATGCGATTCAATATCAAAACCAATCCCCGGCAACGGCGCCATTTTGTTGGATACAGAATAGGGCAAGCGAGTAAAAATATTTATTTTTGGAAGAATTCCCTCCGGGATTTATGTCGTGTCCACAGAGATCGGTTCGAGGGAAAGAATGCCGTTCGACAATCTTTCGCGTTAATGAGTTTGGATTAAGTTCATTTTGTTGAATGCAGAATAGGGCAAGCAAGCAAAAATATTTATTTTCGAAAGAATTCCCTCCGGGATTTATGTCGTGTCCACAGAGATCGGTTCGAGGGAAAGAATGTCGTTCGACAATCTCTCGCGTTTATGAGTTTGGATTAAATTGGTTTCAAACAAGAAAATAGAAAAGTAAATATTAAAACATAAAAAGAAATAATTCTTCAGAGAGAAAAACTCGTCCGACAATGCATATAAATCACTCCTCACAAACTTAAACTTACCGACCACTTATACTCCACCTACAATACTCATCAATATCACCCAGCATCGCTCACAACACAGGTTATGTCTAACGCAAAGTTGAGAGAATAACCGTGTTACCATTGCCGATACTTTCGTATGCTAGCTCAAGGCACGAAGGCATTAAGATTCGACGCCTATTGAAGATTGTTAGCCCTAAATCTATCTCTAGAATCCAGAAACTAACAGACAATCATCCCTAATCGAAGTTCGCGAAGGTTATGTCTAACGCAACTCAAATCCCGCACATAAAGCAAAAATCAGAGACAATTACCAATAAAGATTTGTAAAGCAATTTTTATACAACGCCATGGGCGACAAATATACATGAGTTCAGAGCAAATACATATACACAACCCAACAAAGAAGGAAGACATGAAGAAAATTAGAAATGAACCAAACATCTCGCGGTTTGTCGGCGCCGATCGATGAGAAATCCACCCCGGATCATCCACATGCAAGCTTCCATGATGTTTTCTAAGCTAATCTACTGAAAAAATGAAGTTTGATGAAGTTGGGAGAAAGTTCCCCCAAAAACATCCCTAAAAAATGATGAAAAATGGCTAAAATAGGCAAATTTGTGTTCCCAGGTTCGCCTAGCGAGTCCCCGTTCGCTAGGCGAACGTAAACCGCCTTAAAGTTGAGTTTTTTCACGATTCTGGAACTTTTTGTTCGCCCCGGTTCGCCTAGCGAACTCGCTAGCGAGAGCTCGCTACGGGGGTTCGCCCAGCGAACATGACAGAAAACCAGAACTTGTTTTGATCATAACTCTTGAACCGTAACTCCGATTGACGCACGGTTTGAAGCGTTGGAAAGCTTATTGAATGCTCTTTATGAATATGGAAAAATCCCATTGCTGGAACACCTACAAAAATAAATGAAAATCGATTAAACTCAATGATATTTACACGGTAACGCACTATACACCGAAAACGTAAAGTAAACGTATTTACACATAAAGTGGGGTTTATTCAACCAATTTTAACACAAAGTAATGATAAGTGCAACAAAACTTATATACAAAAATAGGTACAATTTGCACTTATCAAACTCTCCCCAACTTACATAATTGTTTGTCCACAAACAAGAATCAAACAAACTTGAAAATGCGCAAGAAATAACCAAAGAATGACGAATCAACAGGTTTTGAAAAACGGAAACGAATGAATGGTTCAAATGAAAACGGTACACACAAAAAGTAATTACCTGCCACTAAACTGCAATGATAACATAGTCACGAAACAAAAGCAAAGTACAAAAGTCATGCCAAAAATTCTAAAACAACACAAGTTCAAATGTGAATCACACCTAGCAAAAACAATCATCGGTAGATGAAAAACACAAAATGAGGTTCTTTCACTCACACAACAATCTTGCAAACAAAAGACTAAATTATGCATACATCCACAAATTCACATTGAAAATACAAAGGCAAGAATCACAAGGGCTTTTCAAGGTTGTAGCGTGGTCGGGTAAACAAACAAGGGGCAATTTCTAAAGGTAATTGAAACAAAAACTTGCCTAAACCTAAGGGAGTGAAAACTCACAAAGATTCACACACAAAATTTCAACCAACTTCTTCCAAAATCCCAAGTGCTACCCAACACACAATACTTATTTAGCACAATTATTGCAACTCTTTTTGTTTCCTTTTTCAAGGATTTTTCTTTTTTCTTTCTTTTTCACTTTTTTCTTTTCTTTTCTTTGTCATATTTTTCTCTTTTTTCTTTTCTTTTTCAATCCTCATAAAATCCAACAAATGAGTAAACAACCATTCTCTCCCCAACTTGAATTGAACCACATCATCATGTGAATACTCCCTACTTTCTAAGGCAAGGAAAAAATCCATACAACAGCACATAGTTGAGGTTCAAGAAAAAACAAAATTCATTCAAAAATAAGTGAACTAAATACTCATAGACAAGCATTAAGTTAAAAAAAAAACATGGATCAAAAAGCTCAAAGGGGTTACGAATTCTCACACACTCACAAGGTGAATTGACTATTTGGCTAAGGTAGTTGTGCTCAAAATGAAACAATTGCCTTGATCCTTTTCATGCATTCATATAATCAACACAAATAAAAGATTCAACATAATAAAATCCAGTTATAACAAGAATGTTGGTTCTCCGCGCATATATGAACAATAGAAGGCTACCTCACAAAAAGGTGGGAACTAAAGTGATTCACAATAAGAACAAGTATACAAAAGAATGGATGGCATGGAAGTTTGTAAAATGCCTAAGTATCATGAATATGCTAAAGTATAGAAAGCGATAAATACATACCTCAGACGTGTACAAAACTTAACAAATTCATTACCATATATCCGCAAGTTGAAACGAACCAACTAGGAAAATCACAACAGCATCCTCAAGTAAGTCAATCAAAATCTGTGAGCAAATAACAACAAAAAACATTCGAAAAGAAAAACTATAAAACATGCTTGTTTTACGTCGTAAGCTCGACGCCTTTACGGTGCTTAATTAGAAACTTCCTTCATTCATCCCATGGTGATGTCTCACCGCGCAACCAAAAACAAGCGTCCTAACCAAACACTTGAACAAACGTCAAAATGTACAAGTATCAATATAAACAAGTGAAAATATACAACATGTACGATATCTACAAAACTCAAAAACAAAGAAACTATCGCAATGCGATTCAATATCAAAACCAATCCCCGGCAACGGCGCCATTTTTTTGGATACAGAATAGGGCAAGCGAGTAAAAATATTTATTTTCGGAAAAATTCCCTCCGGGATTTATGTCGTGTCCACAGAGATCGGTTCGAGGGAAAGAATGCCGTTCGACAATCTCTCGCGTTAATGAGTTTGGATTAAATTCATTTTGTTGAATGCAGAATAGGGCAAGCAAGCAAAAATATTTATTTTAGGAAGAATTCCCTCCGGGATTTATGTCGTGTCCACAGAGATCGGTTCGAGGGAAAGAATGCCGTTCGACAATCTCTCGCGTTTATGAGTTTGGATTAAATTGGTTTCAAACAAGAAAATAGAAAAGTAAATATTAAAACATAAAAAGAAATCATTCTTCAGAGAGAAAAACTCGTCCGACAATGCATATAAATCACTCCTCACAAACTTAAACTTACCGACCACTTATACTCCACCTACAATACTCATCAATATCACCCAGCATCGTTCACAACACAGGTTATGTCTAACGCAAAGTTGAGAGAATAACCGTGTTACCATTGCCGATACTTTCGTACGCTAGCTCAAGGCACGGAGGCATTAAGATTCGACGCCTATTGAAGATTGTTAGCCCTAAATCTATCTCTAGAATCCAGAAACTAACAGACAATCATCCCTAATCGAAGTTCGCGAAGGTTATGTCTAACGCAACTCAAATCCCGCACATAAAGCAAAAATCAGAGACAATTACCAATAAAGATTTGTAAAGCAATTTTTATACAACGCCATGGGCGACAAATATACATGAGTTCAGAGCAAATACATATACACAACCCAACAAAGAAGGAAGACATGAAGAAAATCAGAAATGAACCAAACATCTCGCAGTTTGTCGGCGCCGATCGATGAGAAATCCACCCCGGATCATCCACATGCAAGCTTCCATGATGTTTTCTAAGCTAATCTACTGAAAAAATGAAGTTTGATGAAGTTGGGAGAAAGTTCCCCCAAAAACATCCCTAAAAAATGATGAAAAATGGCTAAAATAGGCAAATTTGTGTTCCCAGGTTCGCCTAGCGAGTCCCCGTTCGCTAGGAGAACGTAAACCACCTTAAAGTTGAGTTTTTTCACGATTCTGGAACTTTTTGTTCGCCCCGGTTCGCTTAGCGAACTCGCTAGCGAGTGCTCGCTACGGGGGTTCGCCCAACGAACATGACAGAAAACCAGAACTTGTTTTGATCATAACTCTTGAACCGTAACTCCGATTGACGCACGGTTTGAAGCGTTGGAAAGCTTATTGAACGCTCTTTATGAATATGGAAAAATCCCATTGCCGGAACACCTACAAAAATAAATGAAAATCGATTAAACTCAATGATATTTACACGGTAACGCACTATACACCGAAAACGTAAAGTAAACGTATTTACACATAAAGTGGGGTTTATTCAACCAATTTTAACACAAAGTAATGATAAGTGCAACAAAACTTATATACAAAAATAGGTACAATTTGCACTTATCAAACTCTCCCCAACTTACATAATTGTTTGTCCACAAACAAGAATCAAACAAACTTGAAAATGCGCAAGAAATAACCAAAGAATGACGAATCAACAGGTTTTGAAAAACGGAAACGAATGAATGGTTCAAATGAAAACGGTACACACAAAAAGTAATTACCTGCCACTAAACTGCAATGATAACATAGTCACGAAACAAAAGCAAAGTACAAAAGTCATGCCAAAAATTCTAAAACAACACAAGTTCAAATGTGAATCACACCTAGCAAAAACAATCATCGGTAGATGAAAAACACAAAATGAGGTTCTTTCACTCACACAACAATCTTGCAAACAAAAGACTAAATTATGCATACATCCACAAATTCACATTGAAAATACAAAGGCAAGAATCACAAGGGCTTTTCAAGGTTGTAGCGTGGTCGGGTAAACAAACAAGGGGAAATTTCTAAAGGTAATTGAAACAAAAACTTGCCTAAACCTAAGGGAGTGAAAACTCACAAAGATTCACACACAAAATTTCAACCAACTTCTTCCAAAATCCCAAGTGCTACCCAACACACAATACTTATTTAGCACAACTATTGCAACTCTTTTTGTTTCCTTTTTCAAGGATTTTTCTTTTTTCTTTCTTTTTCACTTTTTTCTTTTCTTTTCTTTGCCATATTTTTCTCTTTTTGCTTTTCTTTTTCAATCCTCATAGAATCCAACAAATGAGTAAACAACCATTCTCTCCCCAACTTGAATTCAACCACATCATCATGTGAATACTCCCTACTTTCTAAGGCAAGGAAAAAATCCATACAACAACACATAGTTGAGGTTCAAGAAAAAACAAAATTCATTCAAAAATAAGTGAACTAAATACTCATAGACAAGCATTAAGATAAAAAAAAAACATGGATCAAAAAGCTCAAAGGGGTTACGAATTCTCACACACTCACAAGGTGAATTGAATACTTGGCTAAGGTAGTTGTGCTCAAAATGAAACAATTGTCTTGATCCTTTTCATGCATTCATATAATCAACACAAATAAAAGATTCAACATAATAAATTCCAGTTATAACAAGAATGTTGGTTCTCCGCGCATATATGAACAATAGAAGGCTACCTCACAAAAAGGTGGGAACTAAAGTGATTCACAATAAGAAAAAGTATACAGAAGAATGGATGGCATGGAAGTTTGTAAAATGCCTAAGTATCATGAATATGCTAAAGTATTGAAAGCGATAAATACATACCTCAGATGTGTACAAAACTTAACAAAATCATTACCATATATCCGCAAGTTGAAACGAACCAACTAGGAAAATCACAACAGCATCCTCAAGTAAGTCAATCAAAATCTGTGAGCAAATAACAACCAAAAACATTCGAAAAGAAAAACTATAAAACATGCTTGTTTTACGTCGTAAGCTCGACGCCTTTACGGTGCTTAATTAGAAACTTCCTTCATTCATCCCATGGTGATGTCTCACCGCGCAACCAAAAACAAGCGTCCTAACCAAACACTTGAACAAACGTCAAAATGTACAAGTATCAATATAAACAAGTGAAAATATACAACATGTACGATATCTACAAAACTCAAAAACAAAGAAACTATCGCAATGCGATTCAATATCAAAACCAATCCCCGGCAACGGCGCCATTTTTTTGGATACAGAATAGGGCAAGCGAGTAAAAATATTTATTTTCGGAAAAATTCCCTCCGGGATTTATGTCGTGTCCACAGAGATCGGTTCGAGGGAAAGAATGCCGTTCGACAATCTCTCGCGTTAATGAGTTTGGATTAAATTCATTTTGTTGAATGCAGAATAGGGCAAGCAAGCAAAAATATTTATTTTAGGAAGAATTCCCTCCGGGATTTATGTCGTGTCCACAGAGATCGGTTCGAGGGAAAGAATGCCGTTCGACAATCTCTCGCGTTTATGAGTTTGGATTAAATTGGTTTCAAACAAGAAAATAGAAAAGTAAATATTAAAACATAAAAAGAAATCATTCTTCAGAGAGAAAAACTCGTCCGACAATGCATATAAATCACTCCTCACAAACTTAAACTTACCGACCACTTATACTCCACCTACAATACTCATCAATATCACCCAGCATCGTTCACAACACAGGTTATGTCTAACGCAAAGTTGAGAGAATAACCGTGTTACCATTGCCGATACTTTCGTACGCTAGCTCAAGGCACGGAGGCATTAAGATTCGACGCCTATTGAAGATTGTTAGCCCTAAATCTATCTCTAGAATCCAGAAACTAACAGACAATCATCCCTAATCGAAGTTCGCGAAGGTTATGTCTAACGCAACTCAAATCCCGCACATAAAGCAAAAATCAGAGACAATTACCAATAAAGATTTGTAAAGCAATTTTTATACAACGCCATGGGCGACAAATATACATGAGTTCAGAGCAAATACATATACACAACCCAACAAAGAAGGAAGACATGAAGAAAATCAGAAATGAACCAAACATCTCGCAGTTTGTCGGCGCCGATCGATGAGAAATCCACCCCGGATCATCCACATGCAAGCTTCCATGATGTTTTCTAAGCTAATCTACTGAAAAAATGAAGTTTGATGAAGTTGGGAGAAAGTTCCCCCAAAAACATCCCTAAAAAATGATGAAAAATGGCTAAAATAGGCAAATTTGTGTTCCCAGGTTCGCCTAGCGAGTCCCCGTTCGCTAGGAGAACGTAAACCACCTTAAAGTTGAGTTTTTTCACGATTCTGGAACTTTTTGTTCGCCCCGGTTCGCCTAGCGAACTCGCTAGCGAGTGCTCGCTACGGGGGTTCGCCCAACGAACATGACAGAAAACCAGAACTTGTTTTGATCATAACTCTTGAACCGTAACTCCGATTGACGCACGGTTTGAAGCGTTGGAAAGCTTATTGAACGCTCTTTATGAATATGGAAAAATCCCATTGCCGGAACACCTACAAAAATAAATGAAAATCGATTAAACTCAATGATATTTACACGGTAACGCACTATACACCGAAAACGTAAAGTAAACGTATTTACACATAAAGTGGGGTTTATTCAACCAATTTTAACACAAAGTAATGATAAGTGCAACAAAACTTATATACAAAAATAGGTACAATTTGCACTTATCAAACTCTCCCCAACTTACATAATTGTTTGTCCACAAACAAGAATCAAACAAACTTGAAAATGCGCAAGAAATAACCAAAGAATGACGAATCAACAGGTTTTGAAAAACGGAAACGAATGAATGGTTCAAATGAAAATGGTACACACAAAAATTAATTACCTGCCACTAAACTGCAATGATAACATAGTCACGAAACAAAAGCAAAGTACAAAAGTCATGCCAAAAATTCTAAAACAACACAAGTTCAAAGGTGAATCACACCTAGCAAAAACAATCATCGGTAGATGAAAAACACAAAATGAGGTTCTTTCACTCACACAACAATCTTGCAAACAAAAGACTAAATTATGCATACATCCACAAATTCAAATTGAAAATACAAAGGCAAGAATCACAAGGGCTTTTCAAGGTTGTAGCGTGGTCGGGTAAACAAACAAGGGGCAATTTCTAAAGGTAATTGAAACAAAAACTTGCCTAAACCTAAGGGAGTGAAAACTCACAAAGATTCACACACAAAATTTCAACCAACTTCTTCCAAAATCCCAAGTGCTACCCAACACACAATACTTATTTAGCACAATTATTGCAACTCTTTTTGTTTCCTTTTTCAAGGATTTTTCTTTTTTCTTTCTTTTTCACTTTTTTCTTTTCTTTTCTTTGTCATATTTTTCTCTTTTTTCTTTTCTTTTTCAATCCTCATAGAATCCAACAAATGAGTAAACAACCATTCTCTCCCCAACTTGAATTGAACCACATCATCATGTGAATACTCCCTACTTTCTAAGGCAAGGAAAAAATCCATACAACAGCACATAGTTGAGGTTCAAGAAAAAACAAAATTCATTCAAAAATAAGTGAACTAAATACTCATAGACAAGCATTAAGTTCAAAAAAAAACATGGATCAAAAAGCTCAAAGGGGTTACGAATTCTCACACACTCACAAGGTGAATTGACTATTTGGCTAAGGTAGTTGTGCTCAAAATGAAAGAATTGCCTTGATCCTTTTCATGCATTCATATAATCAACACAAATAAAAGATTCAACATAATAAAATCCAGTTATAACAAGAATGTTGGTTCTCCGCGCATATATGAACAATAGAAGGCTACCTCACAAAAAGGTGGGAACTAAAGTGATTCACAATAAGAACAAGTATACAAAAGAATGGATGGCATGGAAGTTTGTAAAATGCCTAAGTATCATGAATATGCTAAAGTATAGAAAGCGATAAATACATACCTCAGACGTGTACAAAACTTAACAAATTCATTACCATATATCCGCAAGTTGAAACGAACCAACTAGGAAAATCACAACAGCATCCTCAAGTAAGTCAATCAAAATCTGTGAGCAAATAACAACCAAAAACATTCGAAAAGAAAAACTATAAAACATGCTTGTTTTACGTCGTAAGCTCGACGCATTTACGGTGCTTAATTAGAAACTTCCTTCATTCATCCCATGGTGATGTCTCACCGCGCAACCAAAAACAAGCGTCCTAACCAAACACTTGAACAAACGTCAAAATGTACAAGTATCAATATAAACAAGTGAAAATATACAACATGTACGATATCTACAAAACTCAAAAACAAAGAAACTATCGCAATGCGATTCAATATCAAAACCAATCCCCGGCAACGGCGCCATTTTTTTGGATACAGAATAGGGCAAGCGAGTAAAAATATTTATTTTCGGAAAAATTCCCTCCGGGATTTATGTCGTGTCCACAGAGATCGGTTCGAGGGAAAGAATGCCGTTCGACAATCTCTCGCGTTAATGAGTTTGGATTAAATTCATTTTGTTGAATGCAGAATAGGGCAAGCAAGCAAAAATATTTATTTTAGAAAGAATTCCCTCCGGGATTTATGTCGTGTCCACAGAGATCGGTTCGAGGGAAAGAATGCCGTTCGACAATCTCTCGCGTTTATGAGTTTGGATTAAATTGGTTTCAAACAAGAAAATAGAAAAGTAAATATTAAAACATAAAAAGAAATCATTCTTCAGAGAGAAAAACTCGTCCGACAATGCATATAAATCACTCCTCACAAACTTAAACTTACCGACCACTTATACTCCACCTACAATACTCATCAATATCACCCAGCATCGTTCACAACACAGGTTATGTCTAACGCAAAGTTGAGAGAATAACCGTGTTACCATTGCCGATACTTTCGTACGCTAGCTCAAGGCACGGAGGCATTAAGATTCGACGCCTATTGAAGATTGTTAGCCCTAAATCTATCTCTAGAATCCAGAAACTAACAGACAATCATCCCTAATCGAAGTTCGCGAAGGTTATGTCTAACGCAAATCAAATCCCGCACATAAAGCAAAAATCAGAGACAATTACCAATAAAGATTTGTAAAGCAATTTTTATACAACGCCATGGGCGACAAATATACATGAGTTCAGAGCAAATACATATACACAACCCAACAAAGAAGGAAGACATGAAGAAAATCAGAAATGAACCAAACATCTCGCAGTTTGTCGGCGCCGATCGATGAGAAATCCACCCCGGATCATCCACATGCAAGCTTCCATGATGTTTTCTAAGCTAATCTACTGAAAAAATGAAGTTTGATGAAGTTGGGAGAAAGTTCCCCCAAAAACATCCCTAAAAAATGATGAAAAATGGCTAAAATAGGCAAATTTGTGTTCCCAGGTTCGCCTAGCGATTCCCCTTCGCTAGGAGAACGTAAACCACCTTAAAGTTGAGTTTTTTCACGATTCTGGAACTTTTTGTTCGCCCCGGTTCGCCTAGCGAACTCGCTAGCGAGTGCTCGCTACGGGGGTTCGCCCAACGAACATGACAGAAAACCAGAACTTGTTTTGATCATAACTCTTGAACCATAACTCCGATTGACGCACGGTTTGAAGCGTTGGAAAGCTTATTGAACGCTCTTTATGAATATGTAAAAATCCCATTGCCGGAACACCTACAAAAATAAATGAAAATCGATTAAACTCAATGATATTTACACGGTAACGCACTATACACCGAAAACGTAAAGTAAACGTATTTACACATAAAGTGGGGTTTATTCAACCAATTTTAACACAAAGTAATGATAAGTGCAACAAAACTTATATACAAAAATAGGTACAATTTGCACTTATCAAACTCTCCCCAACTTACATAATTGTTTGTCCACAAACAAGAATCAAACAAACTTGAAAATGCGCAAGAAATAACCAAAGAATGACGAATCAACAGGTTTTGAAAAACGGAAACGAATGAATGGTTCAAATGAAAACGGTACACACAAAAAGTAATTACCTGCCACTAAACTGCAATGATAACATAGTCACGAAACAAAAGCAAAGTACAAAAGTCATGCCAAAAATTCTAAAACAACACAAGTTCAAATGTGAATCACACCTAGCAAAAACAATCATCGGTAGATGAAAAACACAAAATGAGGTTCTTTCACTCACACAACAATCTTGCAAACAAAAGACTAAATTATGCATACATCCACAAATTCACATTGAAAATACAAAGGCAAGAATCACAAGGGCTTTTCCAGGTTGTAGCGTGGTCGGGTAAACAAACAAGGGGCAATTTCTAAAGGTAATTGAAACAAAAACTTGCCTAAACCTAAGGGAGTGAAAACTCACAAAGATTCACACACAAAATTTCAACCAACTTCTTCCAAAATCCCAAGTGCTACCCAACACACAATACTTATTTAGCACAATTATTGCAACTCTTTTTGTTTCCTTTTTCAAGGATTTTTCTTTTTTCTTTCTTTTTCACTTTTTTCTTTTCTTTTCTTTGCCATATTTTTCTCTTTTTTCTTTTCTTTTTCAATCCTCATAGAATCCAACAAATGAGTAAACAACCATTCTCTCTCCAACTTGAATTCAACCACATCATCATGTGAATACTCCCTACTTTCTAAGGCAAGGAAAAAATCCATACAACAACACATAGTTGAGGTTCAAGAAAAAACAAAATTCATTCAAAAATAAGTGAACTAAATACTCATAGACAAGCATTAAGTTAAAATAAAAACATGGATCAAAAAGCTCAAAGGGGTTACGAATTCTCACACACTCACAAGGTGAATTGACTATTTGGCTAAGGTAGTTGTGCTCAAAATGAAACAATTGCCTTGATCCTTTTCATGCATTCATATAATCAACACAAATAAAAGATTCAACATAATAAAATCCAGTTATAACAAGAATGTTGGTTCTCCGCGCATATATGAACAATAGAAGGCTACCTCACAAAAAGGTGGGAACTAAAGTGATTCACAATAAGAACAAGTATACAAAAGAATGGATGGCATGGAAGTTTGTAAAATGCCTAAGTATCATGAATATGCTAAAGTATAGAAAGCGATAAATACATACCTCAGACGTGTACAAAACTTAACAAAATCATTACCATATATCCGCAAGTTGAAACGAACCAACTAGGAAAATCACAACAGCATCCTCAAGTAAGTCAATCAAAATCTGTGAGCAAATAACAACCAAAAACATTCGAAAAGAAAAACTATAAAACATGCTTGTTTTACGTCGTAAGCTCGACGCCTTTACGGTGCTTAATTAGAAACTTCCTTCATTCATCTCATGGTGATGTCTCACCGCGCAACCACAAACAAGCGTCCTAACCAAACACTTGAACAAACGTCAAAATGTACAAGTATCAATATAAACAAGTGAAAATATACAACATGTACGATATCTACAAAACTCAAAAACAAAGAAACTGTCACAATGCGATTCAATATCAAAACCAATCCCCGGCAACGACGCCATTTTGTTGGATACAGAATAGGACAAGCGAGCAAAAATATTTATTTTCGGAAGAATTCCCTCCGGGATTTATGTCGTGTCCACAGAGATCGGTTCGAGGGAAAGAATGTCGTTCGACAATCTTTCGCGTTAATGAGTTTGGATTAAATTCATTTTGTTGAATGCAGAATAGGGCAAGCAAGCAAAAATATTTATTTTCGGAAGAATTCCCTCCGGGATTTATGTCGTGTCCACAGAGATCGGTTCGAGGGAAAGAATGTCGTTCGACAATCTCTCGCGTTTATGAGTTTGGATTAAATTGGTTTCAAACAAGAAAATAGAAAAGTAAATATTAAAACATAAAAAGAAATCATTCTTCAGAGAGAAAAACTCGTCCGACAATGCATATAAATCACTCCTCACAAACTTAAACTTACCGACCACTTATACTCCACCTACAATACTCATCAATATCACCCAGCATCGCTCACAACACAGGTTATGTCTAACGCAAATTTGAGAGAACAACCGTGTTACCATTGCCGATACTTTCGTACGCTAGCTCAAGGCACGGAGGCATTAAGATTCGACGCCTATTGAAGATTGTTAGCCCTAAATCTATCTCGAGAATCCAGAAACTAACAGACAATCATCCCTAATCGAAGTTCGCGAAGGTTATGTCTAACGCAACTCAAATCCCGCACATAAAGCAAAAATCAGAGACAATTACCAATAAAGATTTGTAAAGCAATTTTTATACAACGCCATGGGCGACAAATATACATGAGTTTATAGCAAATACATATACACAACCCAACAAAGAAGGAAGACATGAAGAAAATCAGAAATGAACCAAACATCTCGCGGTTTGTCGGCGCCGATCGATGAGAAATCCACCCCGGATCATCCACATGCAAGCTTCCATGATGTTTTCTAAGCTAATCTACTGAAAAAATGAAGTTTGATGAGGTTGGGAGAAAGTTCCCCCAAAAACATCCCTAAAAAATGATGAAAAATGGCTAAAATAGGCAAATTTGTGTTCCCAGGTTCGCCTAGCGAGTCCCCGTTCGCTAGGCGAACGTAAACCGCCTTAAAGTTGAGTTTTTTCACGATTCTGGAACTTTTTGTTCGCCCCGGTTCGCCTAGCGAACTCGCTAGCGAGTGCTCGCTACGGGGGTTCGCCCAGCGAACATGACAGAAAACCAGAACTTGTTTTGATCATAACTCTTGAACCGTAACTCCGATTGACGCACGGTTTGAAGCGTTGGAAAGCTTATTGAACGCTCTTTATGAATATGGAAAAATCCCATTGCTGGAACACCTACAAAAATAAGTGAAAATCGATTAAACTCAATGATATTTACACGGTAACGCACTATACACCGAAAACGTAAAGTAAACGTATTTACACATAAAGTGGGGTTTATTCAACCAATTTTAACACAAAGTAATGATAAGTGCAACAAAACTTATATACAAAAATAGGTACAATTTGCACTTATCAAACTCTCCCCAACTTACATAATTGTTTGTCCACAAACAAGAATCAAACAAACTTGAAAATGCGCAAGAAATAACCAAAGAATGACGAATCTACAGGTTTTGAAAAACGGAAACGAATGAATGGTTCAAATGAAAATGGTACACACAAAAAGTAATTACCTGCCACTAAACTGCAATGATAGCATAGTCACGAAACAAAAGCAAAGTACAAAAGTCATGCCAAAAATTCTAAAACAACACAAGTTCAAATGTGAATCACACCTAGCAAAAACAATCATCGGTAGATGAAAAACACAAAATGAGGTTCTTTCACTCACACAACAATCTTGCAAACAAAAGACTAAATTATGCATACATCCACAAATTCACATTGAAAATACAAAGGCAAGAATCACAAGGGCTTTTCCAGGTTGTAGCGTGGTCGGGTAAACAAACAAGGGGCAATTTCTAAAGGTAATTGAAACAAAAACTTGCCTAAACCTAAGGGAGTGAAAACTCACAAAGATTCACACACAAAATTTCAACCAACTTCTTCCAAAATCCCAAGTGCTACCCAACACACAATACTTATTTAGCACAATTATTGCAACTCTTTTTGTTTCCTTTTTCAAGGATTTTTCTTTTTTCTTTCTTTTTCACTTTTTTCTTTTCTTTTCTTTGCCATATTTTTCTCTTTTTTCTTTTCTTTTTCAATCCTCATAGAATCCAACAAATGAGTAAACAACCATTCTCTCTCCAACTTGAATTCAACCACATCATCATGTGAATACTCCCTACTTTCTAAGGCAAGGAAAAAATCCATACAACAACACATAGTTGAGGTTCAAGAAAAAACAAAATTCATTCAAAAATAAGTGAACTAAATACTCATAGACAAGCATTAAGTTCAAAAAAAAACATGGATCAAAAAGCTCAAAGGGGTTACGAATTCTCACACACTCACAAGGTGAATTGACTATTTGGCTAAGGTAGTTGTGCTCAAAATGAAACAATTGCCTTGATCCTTTTCATGCATTCATATAATCAACACAAATAAAAGATTCAACATAATAAAATCCAGTTATAACAAGAATGTTGGTTCTCCGCGCATATATGAACAATAGAAGGCTACCTCACAAAAAGGTGGGAACTAAAGTGATTCACAATAAGAACAAGTATACAAAAGAATGGATGGCATGGAAGTTTGTAAAA
The DNA here is from genome assembly GCA_022829125.1 of Lathyrus tuberosus. Lineage (NCBI taxonomy): Eukaryota > Viridiplantae > Streptophyta > Magnoliopsida > Fabales > Fabaceae > Lathyrus > Lathyrus tuberosus. The sequence goes on along the minus strand of JALAZF010000124.1, from coordinate 3,685,943 downwards.
TGCCTAAGTATCATGAATATGCTAAAGTATAGAAAGCGATAAATACATACCTCAGACGTGTACAAAACTTAACAAAATCATTACCATATATCCGCAAGTTGAAACGAACCAACTAGGAAAATCACAACAGCATCCTCAAGTAAGTCAATCAAAATCTGTGAGCAAATAACAACCAAAAACATTCGAAAAGAAAAACTATAAAACATGCTTGTTTTACGTCGTAAGCTCGACGCCTTTACGGTGCTTAATTAGAAACTTCCTTCATTCATCTCATGGTGATGTCTCACCGCGCAACCACAAACAAGCGTCCTAACCAAACACTTGAACAAACGTCAAAATGTACAAGTATCAATATAAACAAGTGAAAATATACAACATGTACGATATCTACAAAACTCAAAAACAAAGAAACTGTCACAATGCGATTCAATATCAAAACCAATCCCCGGCAACGGCGCCATTTTGTTGGATACAGAATAGGACAAGCGAGCAAAAATATTTATTTTCGGAAGAATTTCCTCCGGGATTTATGTCGTGTCCACAGAGATCGGTTCGAGGGAAAGAATGCCGTTCGACAATCTTTCGCGTTAATGAGTTTGGATTAAATTCATTTTGTTGAATGCAGAATAGGGCAAGCAAGCAAAAATATTTATTTTCGGAAGAATTCCCTCCGGGATTTATGTCGTGTCCACAGAGATCGGTTCGAGGGAAAGAATGCCGTTCGACAATCTCTCGCGTTTATGAGTTTGGATTAAATTGGTTTCAAACAAGAAAATAGAAAAGTAAATATTAAAACATAAAAAGAAATCATTCTTCAGAGAGAAAAACTCGTCCGACAATGCATATAAATCACTCCTCACAAACTTAAACTTACCGACCACTTATACTCCACCTACAATACTCATCAATATCACCCAGCATCGCTCACAACACAGGTTATGTCTAACGCAAATTTGAGAGAACAACCGTGTTACCATTGCCGATACTTTCGTACGCTAGCTCAAGGCACGGAGGCATTAAGATTCGACGCTTATTGAAGATTGTTAGCCCTAAATCTATCTCGAGAATCCAGAAACTAACAGACAATCATCCCTAATCGAAGTTCGCGAAGGTTATGTCTAACGCAACTCAAATCCCGCACATAAAGCAAAAATCAGAGACAATTACCAATAAAGATTTGTAAAGCAATTTTTATACAACGCCATGGGCGACAAATATACATGAGTTTATAGCAAATACATATACACAACCCAACAAAGAAGGAAGACATGAAGAAAATCAGAAATGAACCAAACATCTCGCGGTTTGTCGGCGCCGATCGATGAGAAATCCACCACGGATCATCCACATGCAAGCTTCCATGATGTTTTCTAAGCTAATCTACTGAAAAAATGAAGTTTGATGAGGTTGGGAGAAAGTTCCCCCAAAAACATCCCTAAAAAATGATGAAAAATGGCTAAAATAGGCAAATTTGTGTTCCCAGGTTCGCCTAGCGAGTCCCCGTTCGCTAGGCGAACGTAAACCGCCTTAAAGTTGAGTTTTTTCACGATTCTGGAACTTTTTGTTCGCCCCGGTTCGCCTAGCGAACTCGCTAGCGAGTGCTCGCTACGGGGGTTCGCCCAGCGAACATGACAGAAAACCAGAACTTGTTTTGATCATAACTCTTGAACCGTAACTCCGATTGACGCACGGTTTGAAGCGTTGGAAAGCTTATTGAATGCTCTTTATGAATATGGAAAAATCCCATTGCTGGAACACCTACAAAAATAAATGAAAATCGATTAAACTCAATGATATTTACATGGTAACGCACTATACACCGAAAACGTAAAGTAAACGTATTTACACATAAAGTGGGGTTTATTCAACCAATTTTAACACAAAGTAATGATAAGTGCAACAAAACTTATATACAAAAATAGGTACAATTTGCACTTATCAAACTCTCCCCAACTTACATAATTGTTTGTCCACAAACAAGAATCAAACAAACTTGAAAATGCGCAAGAAATAACCAAAGAATGACGAATCTACAGGTTTTGAAAAACGGAAACGAATGAATGGTTCAAATGAAAATGGTACACACAAAAAGTAATTACCTGCCACTAAACTGCAATGATAGCATAGTCACGAAACAAAAGCAAAGTACAAAAGTCATGCCAAAAATTCTAAAACAACACAAGTTCAAATGTGAATCACACCTAGCAAAAACAATCATCGGTAGATGAAAAACACAAAATGAGGTTCTTTCACTCACACAACAATCTTGCAAACAAAAGACTAAATTATGCATACATCCACAAATTCACATTGAAAATACAAAGGCAAGAATCACAAGGGCTTTTCAAGGTTGTAGCGTGGTCGGGTAAACAAACAAGGGGCAATTTCTAAAGGTAATTGAAACAAAAACTTGCCTAAACCTAAGGGAGTGAAAACTCACAAAGATTCACACACAAAATTTCAACCAACTTCTTCCAAAATCCCAAGTGCTACCCAACACACAATACTTATTTAGCACAATTATTGCAACTCTTTTTGTTTCCTTTTTCAAGGATTTTTATTTTTTCTTTCTTTTTCACTTTTTTCTTTTCTTTTCTTTGCCATATTTTTCTCTTTTTTCTTTTCTTTTTCAATCCTCATAGAATCCAACAAATGAGTAAACAACCATTCTCTCCCCAACTTGAATTCAACCACATCATCATGTGAATACTCCCTACTTTCTAAGGCAAGGAAAAAATCCATACAACAACACATAGTTGAGGTTCAAGAAAAAACAAAATTCATTCAAAAATAAGTGAACTAAATACTCATAGACAAGCATTAAGTTAAAAAAAAAACATGGATCAAAAAGCTCAAAGGGGTTACGAATTCTCACACACTCACAAGGTGAATTGACTATTTGGCTAAGGTAGTTGTGCTCAAAATGAAACAATTGCCTTGATCCTTTTCATGCATTCATATAATCAACACAAATAAAAGATTCAACATAATAAAATCCAGTTATAACAAGAATGTTGGTTCTCCGCGCATATATGAACAATAGAAGGCTACCTCACAAAAAGGTGGGAACTAAAGTGATTCACAATAAGAACAAGTATACAAAAGAATGGATGGCATGGAAGTTTGTAAAATGCCTAAGTATCATGAATATGCTAAAGTATAGAAAGCGATAAATACATACCTCAGACGTGTACAAAACTTAACAAAATCATTACCATATATCCGCAAGTTGAAACGAACCAACTAGGAAAATCACAACAGCATCCTCAAGTAAGTCAATCAAAATCTGTGAGCAAATAACAACCAAAAACATTCGAAAAGAAAAACTATAAAACATGCTTGTTTTACGTCGTAAGCTCGACGCCTTTACGGTGCTTAATTAGAAACTTCCTTCATTCATCTCATGGTGATGTCTCACCGCGCAACCACAAACAAGCGTCCTAACCAAACACTTGAACAAACGTCAAAATGTACAAGTATCAATATAAACAAGTGAAAATATACAACATGTACGATATCTACAAAACTCAAAAACAAAGAAACTATCACAATGCGATTCAATATCAAAACCAATCCCCGGCAACGGCGCCATTTTGTTGGATACAGAATAGGACAAGCGAGCAAAAATATTTATTTTCGGAAGAATTCCCTCCGGGATTTATGTCGTGTCCACAGAGATCGGTTTGAGGGAAAGAATGCCGTTCGACAATCTTTCGCGTTAATGAGTTTGGATTAAATTCATTTTGTTGAATGCAGAATAGGGCAAGCAAGCAAAAATATTTATTTTCGGAAGAATTCCCTCCGGGATTTATGTCGTGTCCACAGAGATCGGTTCGAGGGAAAGAATGCCGTTCGACAATCTCTCGCGTTTATGAGTTTGGATTAAATTGGTTTCAAACAAGAAAATAGAAAAGTAAATATTAAAACATAAAAAGAAATCATTCTTCAGAGAGAAAAACTCGTCCGACAATGCATATAAATCACTCCTCACAAACTTAAACTTACCGACCACTTATACTCCACCTACAATACTCATCAATATCACCCAACATCGCTCACAACACAGGTTATGTCTAACGCAAAGTTGAGAGAACAACCGTGTTACCATTGCCGATACTTTCGTACGCTAGCTCAAGGCACGGAGGCATTAAGATTCGACGCCTATTGAAGATTGTTAGCCCTAAATCTATCTCTAGAATCCAGAAACTAACAGACAATCATCCCTAATCGAAGTTCGCGAAGGTTATGTCTAACGCAACTCAAATCCCGCACATAAAGCAAAAATCAGAGACAATTACCAATAAAGATTTGTAAAGCAATTTTTATACAACGCCATGGGCGACAAATATACATGAGTTTATAGCAAATACATATACACAACCCAACAAAGAAGGAAGACATGAAGAAAATCAGAAATGAACCAAACATCTCGCGGTTTGTCGGCGCCGATCGATGAGAAATCCACCCCGGATCATCCACATGCAAGCTTCCATGATGTTTTCTAAGCTAATCTACTGAAAAAATGAAGTTTGATGAGGTTGGGAGAAAGTTCCACCAAAAACATCCCTAAAAAATGATGAAAAATGGCTAAAATAGGCAAATTTGTGTTCCCAGGTTCGCCTAGCGAGTCCCCGTTCGCTAGGCGAACGCAAACCGCCTTAAAGTTGAGTTTTTTCACGATTCTGGAACTTTTTGTTCGCCCCGGTTCGCCTAGCGAACTCGCTAGCGAGTGCTCGCTACGGGGGTTCGCCCAGCGAACATGACAGAAAACCAGAACTTGTTTTGATCATAACTCTTGAACCGTAACTCCGATTGACGCACGGTTTGAAGCGTTGGAAAGCTTATTGAATTCTCTTTATGAATATGGAAAAATCCCATTGCTGGAACACCTACAAAAATAAATGAAAATCGATTAAACTCAATGATATTTACACGGTAACGCACTATACACCGAAAACGTAAAGTAAACGTATTTACACATAAAGTGGGGTTTATTCAATCAATTTTAACACAAAGTAATGATAAGTGCAACAAAACTTATATACAAAAATAGGTACAATTTGTACTTATCAAACTCTCCCCAACTTACATAATTGTTTGTCCACAAACAAGAATCAAACAAACTTGAAAATGCGCAAGAAATAACCAAAGAATGACGAATCAACAGGTTTTGAAAAACGGAAACGAATGAATGGTTCAAATGAAAACGGTACACACAAAAAGTAAATACCTGCCACTAAACTGCAACGATAACATAGTCACGAAACAAAAGCAAAGTACAAAAGTCATGCCAAAAATTCTAAAACAACACAAGTTCAAATGTGAATCACACCTAGCAAAAACAATCATCGGTAGATGAAAAACACAAAATGAGGTTCTTTCACTCACACAACAATCTTGCAAATAAAAGACTAAATTATGCATACATCCACAAATTCACATTGAAAATACAAAGGCAAGAATCACAAGGGCTTTTCAAGGTTGTAGCGTGGTCGGGTAAACAAACAAGGGGCATTTTCTAAAGGTAATTGAAACAAAAACTTGCCTAAACCTAAGGGAGTGAAAACTCACAAAGATTCACACACAAAATTTCAACCAACTTCTTCCAAAATCCCAAGTGCTACACAACACACAATACTTATTTAGCACAATTATTGCAACTCTTTTTGTTTCCTTTTTCAAGGATTTTTCTTTTTTCTTTCTTTTTCACTTTTTTCTTTTCTTTTCTTTGTCATATTTTTCTCTTTTTTCTTTTCTTTTTCAATCCTCATAGAATCCAACCAATGAGTAAACAACCATTCTCTCCCCAACTTGAATTCAACCACATCATCATGTGAATACTCCCTACTTTCTAAGGCAAGGAAAAAATCCATACAACAACACATAGTTGAGGTTCAAGAAAAAAAAAATTTCATTCAAAAATAAGGGAACTAAATACTCATAGACAAGCATTAAGTTCAAATAAAAACATGGATCAAAAAGCTCAAAGGGGTTACGAATTCTCACACACTCACAAGGTGAATTGACTATTTGGCTAAGGTAGTTGTGCTCAAAATGAAACAATTGCCTTGATCCTTTTCATGCATTCATATAATCAACACAAATAAAAGATTCAACATAATAAAATCCAGTTATAACAAGAATGTTGGTTCTCCGCGCATATATGAACAATAGAAGGCTACCTAACAAAAAGGTGGGAACTAAAGTGATTCACAATAAGAACAAGTATACAAAAGAATGGATGGCATGGAAGTTTGTAAAATGCTTAAGTATCATGAATATGCTAAAGTATAGAAAGCGATAAATACATACCTCAGACGTGTACAAAACTTAAGCAAGTTGAAACGAACCAACTAGGAAAATCACAACAGCATCCTCAAGTAAGTCAATCAAAATCTGTGAACAAACAACAACCAAAAACATTCGAAAAGAAAAACTATAAAACATGCTTGTTTTACGTCGTAAGCTCGACGCCTTTACGGTGCTTAATTAGAAACTTCCTTCATTCATGCCATGGTGATGTCTCACCGCGCAACCAAAAGCAAGCGTCCTAACCAAACACTTGAACAAACGTCAAAATGTACAAGTATCAATATAAACAAGTGAAAATATACAACATGTACGATATCTACAAAACTCAAAAACAAAGAAACTATCGCAATGCGATTCAATATCAAAACCAATCTCCGGCAACGACGCCATTTTGTTGGATGCAGAATAGGGCAAGCAAGCAAAAATATTTATTTTCGGAAGAATTCCCTCCGAGATTTATGTCGTGTCCACAGAGATCGGTTCGAGGGAAAGAATTTCGTTCGACAATCTCTCGCGTTAATGAGTTTGGATTAAATTCATTTTGGTGAATGCAGAATAGGGCAAGCAAGCAAAAATATTTATTTTTGGAAGAATTCCCTCCGGGATTTATGTCGTGTCCACAGAGATCGGTTCGAGGGAAAGAATGTCGTTCGACAATCTCTGGCGTTAATGAGTTTGGATTAAATTGGTTTCAAACAAGAAAATAGAAAAGTAAATATTAATACATAAAAAGAAATCATTCTTCAGAGAGAAAAACCCGTCCGACAATGCATATAAATCACTCCTCACAAACTTAAACTTACCGACCACTTATACTCCACCTACAATACTCATCAATATCACCCAGCATCGCTCACAACACAGGTTATGTCTAACGCAAAGTTGAGAGAACAACCGTGTTACCATTGCCGATACTTTCGTACGCTAGCTCAAGGCACGGAGGCATTAAGATTCGACGCCTATTGAAGATTGTTAGCCCTAAATCTATCTCTAGAATCCAGAAACTAACAGACAATCATCCCTAATCGAAGTTCGCGAAGGTTATGTCTAACGCAACTCAAATCCCGCACATAAAGCAAAAATCAGAGACAATTACCAATAAAGATTTGTAAAGCAATTTTTATACAACGCCATGGGCGACAAATATACATGAGTTCATAGCAAATACATATACACAACCCAACAAAGAAGGAAGACATAAAGAAAATCAGAAATGAACCAAACATCTCGCGGTTTGTCGGCGCCGATCGATGAGAAATCCACCCCGGATCATCCACATGCAAGCTTCCATGATGTTTTCTAAGCTAATCTACTGAAAAAATGAAGTTGGATGAAGTTGGGAGAAAGTTCCCCCAAAAACATCCCTAAAAAATGATGAAAAATGGCTAAAATAGGCAAATTTGTGTTCCCAGGTTCGCCTAGCGAGTCCCCGTTCGCTAGGCGAACGTAAACCGACTTAAAGTTGAGTTTTTTCACGATTCTGGAACTTTTTGTTCGCCCCGGTTCGCCTAGCGAGTGCTCGCCACGGGGGTTCGCCCAGCGAACATGACAGAAAACCAGAACTTGTTTTGATCATAACTCTTGAACCGTAACTCCGATTGACGCACGGTTTGAAGCGTTGGAAAGCTTATTGAATGCTCTTTATGAATATGGAAAAATACCATTGCTGGAACACCTACAAAAATAAATGAAAATCGATTAAACTCAATGATATTTATACGGTAACGCACTATACACCGAAAACGTAAAGTAAATGTATTTACACATAAAGTGGGGTTTATTCAACCAATTTTAACACAAAGTAATGATAAGTGCAACAAAACTTATATACAAAAATAGGTACAATTTGCACTTATCAAACTCTCCCCAACTTACATAATTGTTTGTCCACAAACAAGAATCAAACAAACTTGAAAATGCGCAAGAAATAACCAAAGAATGACGAATCAACAGGTTTTGAAAAACGGAAACGAATGAATGGTTCAAATGAAAATGGTACACACAAAAAGTAAATACCTGCCACTAAACTGCAACGATAACATAGTCACGAAACAAAAGCAAAGTACAAAAGTCATGCCAAAAATTCTAAAACAACACAAGTTCAAATGTGAATCACACCTAGCAAAAACAATCACCGGTAGATGAAAAACACAAAATGAGGTTCTTTCACTCACACAACAATCTTACAAACAAAAGACTAAATTATGCATACATCCACAAATTCACATTGAAAATACAAAGGCAAGAATCACAAGGGCTTTTCAAGGTTGTAGCGTGGTCGGGTAAACAAACAAGGGGCAATTTCTAAAGGTAATTGAAACAAAAACTTGCCTAAACCTAAGGGAGTGAAAACTCACAAAGATTCACACACAAAATTTCAACCAACTTCTTCCAAAATCCCAAGTGCTACACAACACACAATACTTATTTAGCACAATTATTGCAACTCTTTTTGTTTCCTTTTTCAAGGATTTTTCTTTTTTCTTTCTTTTTCACTTTTTTCTTTTCTTTTCTTTGTCATATTTTTCTCTTTTTTCTTTTCTTTTTCAATCCTCATAGAATCCAACCAATGAGTAAACAACCATTCTCTCCCCAACTTGAATTCAACCACATCATCATGTGAATACTCCCTACTTTCTAAGGCAAGGAAAAAATCCATACAACAACACATAGTTGAGGTTCAAGAAAAAAAAAATTTCATTCAAAAATAAGGGAACTAAATACTCATAGACAAGCATTAAGTTCAAATAAAAACATGGATCAAAAAGCTCAAAGGGGTTACGAATTCTCACACACTCACAAGGTGAATTGACTATTTGGCTAAGGTAGTTGTGCTCAAAATGAAACAATTGCCTTGATCCTTTTCATGCATTCATATAATCAACACAAATAAAAGATTCAACATAATAAAATCCAGTTATAACAAGAATGTTGGTTCTCCGCGCATATATGAACAATAGAAGGCTACCTAACAAAAAGGTGGGAACTAAAGTGATTCACAATAAGAACAAGTATACAAAAGAATGGATGGCATGGAAGTTTGTAAAATGCTTAAGTATCATGAATATGCTAAAGTATAGAAAGCGATAAATACATACCTCAGACGTGTACAAAACTTAACAAAATCATTACCATACATCCGCAAGTTGAAACGAACCAACTAGGAAAATCACAACAGCATCCTCAAGTAAGTCAATCAAAATCTGTGAGCAAACAACAACCAAAAACATTCGAAAAGAAAAACTATAAAACATGCTTGTTTTACGTCGTATGCTCGACGCCTTTACGGTGCTTAATTAGAAACTTCCTTCATTCATGCCATGGTGATGTCTCACCGCGCAACCAAAAGCAAGCGTCCTAACCAAACACTTGAACAAACGTCAAAATGTACAAGTATCAATATAAACAAGTGAAAATATACAACATGTACGATATCTACAAAACTCAAAAACAAAGAAACTATCGCAATGTGATTCAATATCAAAACCAATCCCCGGCAACGACGCCATTTTGTTGGATGCAGAATAGGGCAAGCAAGCAAAAATATTTATTTTCGGAAGAATTCCCTCCGAGATTTATGTCGTGTCCACAGAGATCGGTTCGAGGGAAAGAATGTCGTTCGACAATCTCTCGCGTTAATGAGTTTGGATTAAATTCATTTTGGTGAATGCAGAATAGGGCAAGCAAGCAAAAATATTTATTTTCGGAAGAATTCCCTCCGGGATTTATGTCGTGTCCACAGAGATCGGTTCGAGGGAAAGAATGTCGTTCGACAATCTCTGGCGTTAATGAGTTTGGATTAAATTGGTTTCAAACAAGAAAATAGAAAAGTAAATATTAAAACATAAAAAGAAATCATTCTTCAGAGAGAAAAACCCGTCCGACAATGCATATAAATCACTCCTCACAAACTTAAACTTACCGACCACTTATACTCCACCTACAATACTCATCAATATCACCCAGCATCGCTCACAACACAGGTTATGTCTAACGCAAAGTTGAGAGAACAACCGTGTTACCATTGCCGATACTTTCGTACGCTAGCTCAAGGCACGGAGGCATTAAGATTCGACGCCTATTGAAGATTGTTAGCCCTAAATCTATCTCTAGAATCCAGAAACTAACAGACAATCATCCCTAATCGAAGTTCGCGAAGGTTATGTCTAACGCAACTCAAATCCCGCACATAAAGCAAAAATCAGAGACAATTACCAATAAAGATTTGTAAAGCAATTTTTATACAACGCCATGGGCGACAAATATACATGAGTTCATAGCAAATACATATACACAACCCAACAAAGAAGAAAGACATGAAGAAAATCAGAAATGAACCAAACATCTCGCGGTTTTTCGGCGCCGATCGATGAGAAATCCACATCGGATCATCCACATGCAAGCTTCCATGATGTTTTCTAAGCTAATCTACTGAAAAAATGAAGTTTGATGAAGTTGGGAGAAAGTTCCCCCAAAAACATCCCTAAAAAATGATGAAAAATGGCTAAAATAGGCAAATTTGTGTTCCCAGGTTCGCCTAGCGAGTCCCCGTTCGCTAGGCGAACGTAAACCGCCTTAAAGTTGAGTTTTTTCACGATTCTGGAACTTTTTGTTCGCCCCGGTTCGCCTAGCGAGTGCTCGCCACGGGGATTCGCCCAGCGAACATGACAGAAAACCAGAACTTGTTTTGATCATAACTCTTGAACCGTAACTCCGATTGACGCACGGTTTGAAGCGTTGGAAAGCTTATTGAATGCTCTTTATGAATATGGAAAAATCCCATTGCTGGAACACCTACAAAATTAAATGAAAATCGGTTAAACTCAATGATATTTACACGGTAACGCACTATACACCGAAAATGTAAAGTAAATGTATTTATACATAAAGTGGGGTTTATTCAACCAATTTTAACACAAAGTAATGATAAGTGCAACAAAACTTATATACAAAAATAGGTACAATTTGCACTTATCAAACTCTCCCCAACTTACATAATTGTTTGTCCACAAACAAGAATCAAACAAACTTGAAAATGCGCAAGAAATAACCAAAGAATGACAAATCAACAGGTTTTGAAAAACGGAAACGAATGAATGGTTTAAATGAAAACGGTACACACAAAAAGTAAATACCTGCCACTAAACTGCAACAATGACATAGTCACGAAACAAAAGCAAAGTACAAAAGTCATGCCAAAAATTCTAAAACAACACAAGTTCAAATGTGAATCACACCTAGCAAAAACAATCACCGGTAGATGAAAAACACAAAATGAGGTTCTTTCACTCACACAACAATCTTACAAACAAAAGACTAAATTATGCATACATCCACAAATTCACATTGAAAATACAAAGGCAAGAATCACAAGGGCTTTTCCAGGTTGTAGCGTGGTCGGGTAAACAAACAAGGGGCAATTTCTAAAGGTAATTGAAACAAAAACTTGCCTAAACCTAAGGGAGTGAAAACTCACAAAGATTCACACACAAAATTTCAACCAACTTCTTCCAAAATCCCAAGTGCTACACAACACACAATACTTATTTAGCAGAATTATTGCAACTCTTTTTGTTTCCTTTTTCAAGGATTTTTCTTTTTTCTTTCTTTTTCACTTTTTTCTTTTCTTTTCTTTGTCATATTTTTCTCTTTTTTCTTTTCTTTTTCAATCCTCATAGAATCCAACCAATGAGTAAACAACCATTCTCTCCCCAACTTGAATTCAACCACATCATCATGTGAATACTCCCTACTTTCTAAGGCAAGGAAAAAATCCATACAACAACACATAGTTGAGGTTCAAGAAAAAAAAATTTTCATTCAAAAATAAGTGAACTAAATACTCATAGACAAGCATTAAGTTCAAATAAAAACATGGATCAAAAAGCTCAAAGGGGTTACGAATTCTCACACACTCACAAGGTGAATTGACTATTTGGCTAAGGTAGTTGTGCTCAAAATGAAACAATTGCCTTGATCCTTTTCATGCATTCATATAATCAACAGAAATAAAATATTCAACATAATAAAATCCAGTTATAACAAGAATGTTGGTTCTCCGCGCATATATGAACAATAGAAGGCTACCTAACAAAAAGGTGGGAACTAAAGTGATTCACAATAAGAACAAGTATACAAAAGAATGGATGGCATGGAAGTTTGTAAAATGCTTAAGTATCATGAATATGCTAAAGTATAGAAAACGATAAATACATACCTCAGACGTGTACAAAACTTAACAAAATCATTACCATACATCCGCAAGTTGAAACGAACCAACTAGGAAAATCACAACAGCATCCTCAAGTAAGTCAATCAAAATCTGTGAGCAAACAACAACCAAAAACATTCGAAAAGAAAAACTATAAAACATGCTTGTTTTACGTCGTAAGCTCGACGCCTTTACAGTGCTTAATTAGAAACTTCCTACATTCATGCCATGGTGATGTCTCACCGCGCAACCAAAAGCAAGCGTCCTAACCAAACACTTGAACAAACGTCAAAATGTACAAGTATCAATATAAACAAGTGAAAATATACAACATGTACGATATCTACAAAACTCAAAAACAAAGAAACTATCGCAATGCGATACAATATCAAAACCAATCCCCGGCAACGACGCCATTTTGTTGGATGCAGAATAGGGCAAGCAAGCAAAAATATTTATTTTCGGAAGAATTCCCTCCGAGATTTATGTCGTGTCCACAGAGATCAGTTCGACGGAAAGAATGCCGTTAGCCAATCTCTCGCGTTAATGAGTTTGGATTAAATTCATTTTGTTGAATGCAGAATAGGGCAAGCAAGCAAAAATATTTATTTTTGGAAGAATTCCCTCCGGGATTTATGTCGTGTCCACAGAGATCGGTTCGAGGGAAAGAATGACGTTCGACAATCTCTCGCGTTTATGAGTTTGGATTAAATTGGTTTCAAACAAGAAAATAGAAAAGTAAATATAAAAACATAAAAAGAAATCATTCTTCAGAGAGAAAAACTCGTCCGACAATGCATATAAATCACTCCTCACAAACTTAAACTTATCGACCACTTATACTCCACCTACAATACTCGTCAATATCACCCAGCATCGCTCACAACACAGGTTAAGTCTAACGCAAAGTTGAGAGAACAACCGTGTTACCATTGCCGATACTTTCGTACGCTAGCTCAAGGCACGGAGGCATTAAGATTCGACGCCTATTGAAGATTGTTAGCCCTAAATCTATCTCTAGAATCCAGAAACTAACAGACAATCATCCCTAATCGAAGTTCGCGAAGGTTATGTCTAACGCAACTCAAAACCCGCACATAAAGCAAAAATCAGAGACAATTACCAATAAGGATTTGTAAAGCAATTTTTATACAAAGCCATGGGCGACAAATATACACGAGTTCATAGCAAATACATATACACAACCCAACAAAGAAGAAAGACATGAAGAAAATCAGAAATGAACCAAACATCTCGCGGTTTGTCGGCGCCGATCGATGAGAAATCCACCCCGGATCATCCACATGCAAGCTTCCATGATGTTTTCTAAGCTAATCTACTGAAAAAATGAAGTTTGATGAAGTTGGGAGAAAGTTCCCCCAAAAACATCCCTAAAAAATGATGAAAAATGGCTAAAATAGGCAAATTTGTGTTCCCAGGTTCGCCTAGCGAGTCCCCGTTCGCTAGGCGAACGTAAACCGCCTTAAAGTTGAGTTTTTTCACGATTCTGGAACTTTTTGTTCGCCCCGGTTCGCCTAGCGAACTCGCTAGCGAGTGCTCGTTACGGGGGTTCGCCCAGCGAACATGACAGAAAACCAGAACTTGTTTTGATCATAACTCTTGAACCGTAACTCCGATTGACGCACGGTTTGAAGCGTTGGAAAGCTTATTGAATGCTCTTTATGAATATGGAAAAATCCCATTGCTGGAACACCTACAAAAATAAATGAAAATCGATTAAACTCAATGATATTTACACGGTAACGCACTATACACCGAAAACGTAAAGTAAACGTATTTACACATAAAGTGGGGTTTATTCAATCAATTTTAACACAAAGTAATGATAAGTGCAACAAAACGTATATACAAAAATAGGTACAATTTGCACTTATCAAACTCTCCCCAACTTACATAATTGTTTGTCCACAAACAAGAATCAAACAAACTTGAAAATGCGCAAGTAATAACCAAAGAATGACGAATCAACAGGTTTTGAAAAACGGAAACGAATGAATGGTTCAAATGAAAACGGTACACACAAAAAGTAAATACCTGCCACTAAACTGCAACGATAACACAGTCACGAAACAAAAGCAAAGTACAAAAGTCATGCCAAAAATTCTAAAACAACACAAGTTCAAATGTGAATCACACCTAGCAAAAACAATCATCGGTAGATGAAAAACACAAAATGAGGTTCTTTCACTCACATAACAATCTTGCAAACAAAAGACTAAATTATGCATACATCCGCAAATTCACATTGAAAATACAAAGGCAAGAATCACAAGGGCTTTTCAAGGTTGTAGCGTGGTCGGGTAAACAAACAAGGGCAATTTCTAAAGGTAATTGAAACAAAAACTTGCCTAAACCTAAGGGAGTGAAAACTCACAAAGATTCACACACAAAATTTCAACCAACTTCTTCCAAAATCCCAAGTGCTACCCAACACACAATACTTATTTAGCACAATTATTGCAACTCTTTTTGTTTCCTTTTTCAAGGATTTTTCTTTTTTCTTTCTTTTTCACTTTTTTCTTTTCTTTTCTTTGTCATATTTTTCTCTTTTTTATTTTCTTTTTCAATCCTCATAGAATCCAACAAATGAGTAAACAACCATTCTCTCCCCAACTTGAATTCAACCACATCATCATGTGAATACTCCCTACTTTCTAAGGCAAGGAAAAAATCCATACAACAACACATAGTTGAGGTTCAAGAAAAAACAAAATTCATTCAAAAATAAGTGAACTAAATACTCATAGACAATCATTAAGTTAAAAAAAAAACATGGATCAAAAAGCTCAAAGGGGTTACGAATTCTCACACACTCACAAGGTGAATTGACTATTTGGCTAAGGTAGTTGTGCTCAAAATGAAACAATTGCCTTGATCCTTTTCATGCATTCATATAATCAACACAAATAAAAGATTCAACATAATAAAATCCAGTTATAACAAGAATGTTGGTTCTCCGCCCATAAATGAACAATAGAAGGCTACCTCACAAAAAGGTGGGAACTAAAGTGATTCACAATAAGAACAAGTATACAAAAGAATGGATGGCATGGAAGTTTGTAAAATGCCTAAGTATCATGAATATGCTAAAGTATAGAAAGCGATAAATACATACCTCAGACGTGTACAAAACTTAACAAAATCATTACCATATATCCGCAAGTTGAAACGAACCAACTAGGAAAATCACAACAGCATCCTCAAGTAAGACAATCAAAATCTGTAAGCAAACAACAACCAAAAACATTCGAAAAGAAAAACTATAAAACATGCTTGTTTTACGTCGTAAGCTCGACGCCTTTACGGTGCTTAATTAGAAACTTCCTTCATTCATCCCATGGGGATGTCTCACCGCGCAACCAAAAACAAGCGTCCTAACCAAACACTTGAACAAACGTCAAAATGTACAAGTATCAATATAAACAAGTGAAAATATACGACATGTACGATATCTACAAAACTCAAAAACAAAGAAACTATCGCAATGCGATTCAATATCAAAACCAATCCCCGACAACGGCGCCATTTTGTTGGATACAGAATAGGGCAAGCGAGCAAAAATATTTCTTTTCGGAAGAATTCCCTCCGGGATTTATGTCGTGTCCACAGAGATCGGTTCGAGGGAAAGAATGTCGTTCGACAATCTCTCGCGTTAATGATTTTGGATTAAATTCATTTTGGTGAATGCAGAATAGGGCAAGCAAGCAAAAATATTTATTTTCGGAAGAATTCCCTCCGGGATTTATGTCGTGTCCACAGAGATCGGTTCGAGGGAAAGAATGTCGTTCGACAATCTCTCGCGTTAATGAGTTTGGATTAAATTGGTTTCAAACAAGAAAATAGAAAAGTAAATATTAAAACATAAAAAGAAATCATTCTTCAGAGAGAAAAACTCGTCCGACAATGCATATAAATCACTCCTTACAAACTTAAACTTACCGACCACTTATACTCCACCTACAATACTCATCAATATCACCCAGCATCGCTCACAACACAGGTTATGTCTAACGCAAAATTGAGAGAACAATCGTGTTACCATTGCCGATACTTTCGTACGCTAGCTCAAGGCACGGAGGCATTAAGATTCGACGCCTATTGAAGATTGTTAGCCCTAAATCTATCTCTAGAATCCAGAAACTAACAGACAATCATCCCTAATCGAAGTTCGCGAAGGTTATGTCTAACGCAACTCAAATCCCGCACATAAAGCAAAAATCAGAGACAATTACCAATAAAGATTTGTAAAGCAATTTTTATACAACGCCATGGGCGACAAATATACATGAGTTCATAGCAAATACATATACACAACCCAACAAAGAAGGAAGACATGAAGAAAATCAGAAATGAACCAAACATCTCGCGGTTTGTCGGCGCCGATCGATGAGAAATCCACCCCGGATCATCCACATGCAAGCTTCCATGATGTTTTCTTAGCTAATCTATTGAATAAATGAAGTTTGATGAAGTTGGGAGAAAGTTCCCCCAAAAACATCCCTAAAAAATGATGAAAAATGGCTAAAATAGGCAAATTTGTGTTACCAGGTTCGCCTAGCGAGTCCCCGTTCGCTAGGCGAACGTAAACCGCCTTAAAGTTGAGTTTTTTCACGATTCTGGAACTTTTTGTTCGCCCCGGTTCGCCTAGCGAACTCGCTAGCGAGTGTTCGCTACGGGGGTTCGCCCAGCGAACATGACAGAAAACCAGAACTTGTTTTGATCATAACTCTTGAACCGTAACTCCGATTGACACACGGTTTGAAGCGTTGGAAAGCTTATTGAATGCTCTTTATGAATATGGAAAAATCCCATTGCTGGAACACCTACAAAAATAAATGAAAATCGATTAAACTCAATGATATTTACACGGTAACGCACTATACACCGAAAACGTAAAGTAAACGTATTTACACATAAAGTGGGGTTTATTCAATCAATTTTAACACAAAGTAATGATAAGTGCAACAAAACGTATATACAAAAATAGGTACAATTTGCACTTATCAAACTCTCCCCAACTTACATAATTGTTTGTCCACAAACAAGAATCAAACAAACTTGAAAATGCGCAAGTAATAACCAAAGAATGACGAATCAACAGGTTTTGAAAAACGGAAACGAATGAATGGTTCAAATGAAAACGGTACACACAAAAAGTAAATACCTGCCACTAAACTGCAACGATAACATAGTCACGAAACAAAAGCAAAGTACAAAAGTCATGCCAAAAATTCTAAAACAACACAAGTTCAAATGTGAATCACACCTAGCAAAAACAATCATCGGTAGATGAAAAACACAAAATGAGGTTCTTTCACTCACACAACAATCTTGCAAACAAAAGACTAAATTATGCATACATCCACAAATTCACATTAAAAATACAAAGCCAAGAATCACAAGGGCTTTTCAAGGTTGTAGCGTGGTCGGGTAAACAAACAAGGGGCAATTTCTAAAGGTAATTGAAACAAAAACTTGCCTAAACCTAAGGGAGTGAAAACTCACAAAGATTCACACACAAAATTTCAACCAACTTCTTCCAAAATCCCAAGTGCTACACAACACACAATACTTATTTAGCACAATTATTGCAACTCATTTTGATTCCTTTTTCAAGGATTTTTCTTTTTCCTTTCTTTTTCACTTTTTTCTTTTCTTTTCTTTGTCATATTTTTCTCTTTTTTCTTTTCTTTTTCAATCCTCATAGAATCCAACCAATGAGTAAACAACCATTCTCTCCCCAACTTGAATTCAACCACATCATCGTGTGAATACTCCCTACTTTCTAAGGCAAGGAAAAAATCCATACAACAACACATAGTTGAGGTTCAAGAAAAAAATTTTTTCATTCAAAAATAAGTGAACTAAATACTCATAGACAAGCATTAAGTTCAAATAAAAACATGGATCAAAAAGCTCAAAGGGGTTACGAATTCTCACACACTCACAAGGTGAATTGACTATTTGGCTAAGGTAGTTGTGCTCAAAATGAAACAATTGCCTTGATCCTTTTCATGCATTCATATAATCAACACAAATAAAAGATTCAACATAATAAAATCCAGTTATAACAAGAATGTTGGTTCTCCGCGCATATATGAACAATAGAAGGCTACCTAACAAAAAGGTGGGAACTAAAGTGATTCACAATAAGAACAAGTATACAAAAGAATGGATGGCATGGAAGTTTGTAAAATGCTTAAGTATCATGAATATGCTAAAGTATAGAAAGCGATAAATACATACCTCAGACGTGTACAAAACTTAACAAAATCATTACCATACATCCGCAAGTTGAAACGAACCAACTAGGAAAATCACAACAGCATCCTCAAGTAAGTCAATCAAAATCTGTGAGCAAACAACAACCAAAAACATTCGAAAAGAAAAACTATAAAACATGCTTGTTTTACGTCGTAAGCTCGACGCCTTTACGGTGCTTAATTAGAAACTTCCTTCATTCATGCCATGGTGATGTCTCACCGCGCAACCAAAAGCAAGTGTCATAACCAAACACTTGAACAAACGTCAAAATGTACAAGTATCAATATAAACAAGTGAAAATATACAACATGTACGATATCTACAAAACTCAAAAACAAAGAAACTATCGCAATGCGATTCAATATCAAAACCAATCCCCGGCAACGACGCCATTTTGTTGGATGCAGAATAGGGCAAGCAAGCAAAAATATTTATTTTCGGAAGAATTCCCTCCGAGATTTATGTCGTGTCCACAGAGATCGGTTCGAGGGAAAGAATGTCGTTCGACAATCTCTCGCGTTAATGAGTTTGGATTAAATTCATTTTGGTGAATGCAGAATAGGGCAAGCAAGCAAAAATATTTATTTTCGGAAGAATTCCCTCCGGGATTTATGTCGTGTCCACAGAGATCGGTTCGAGGGAAAGAATGTCGTTCGACAATCTCTCGCGTTTATGAGTTTGGATTAAATTGGTTTCAAACAAGAAAATAGAAAAGTAAATATTAAAACATAAAAAGAAATCATTCTTCAGAGAGAAAAACTCGTCCGACAATGCATATAAATCACTCCTCACAAACTTAAACTTACCGACCACTTATACTCCACCTACAATACTCATCAATATCACCCAGCATCGCTCACAACACAGGTTATGTCTAACGCAAAGTTGAGAGAACAACCGTGTTACCATTGCCGATACTTTCGTACGCTAGCTCAAGGCACGGAGGCATTAAGATTCGACGCCTATTGAAGATTGTTAGCCCTAAATCTATCTCTAGAATCCAGAAACTAACAGACAATCATCCCTAATCGAAGTTCGCGAAGGTTATGTCTAACGCAACTCAAATCCCGCACATAAAGCAAAAATCAGAGACAATTACCCATAAAGATTTGTAAAGCAATTTTTATACAACGCCATGGGCGACAAATATACATGAGTTCATAGCAAATACATATACACAACCCAACAAAGAAGGAAGACATGAAGAAAATTAGAAATGAACCAAACATCTCGCGGTTTGTCGGCGCCGATCGATGAGAAATCCACCCCGGATCATCCACATGCAAGCTTCCATGATGTTTTCTAAGCTAATCTACTGAAAAAATGAAGTTTGATGAAGTTGGGAGAAAGTTCCCCCAAAAACATCCCTAAAAAATGATGAAAAATGGCTAAAATAGGCAAATTTGTGTTCCCAGGTTCGTCTAGCGAGTCCCCGTTCGCTAGGCGAACGTAAACCGCCTTAAAGTTGAGTTTTTTCACGATTCTGGAACTTTTTGTTCGCCCCGGTTCGCCTAGCGAACTCGCTAGCGAGTGCTCGCTACGGGGGTTCGCCCAGAGAACATGACAGAAAACCAGAACTTGTTTTGATCATAACTCTTGAACCGTAACTCCGATTGACGCACGGTTTGAAGCGTTGGAAAGCTTATTGAATGCTCTTTATGAATATGGAAAAATCCCATTGCTGGAACACCTACAAAAATAAATGAAAATCGATTAAACTCAATGATATTTACACGGTAACACACTATACACCGAAAACGTAAAGTAAACGTATTTACACATAAAGTGGGGTTTATTCAATCAATTTTAACACAAAGTAATGATAAGTGCAACAAAACGTATATACAAAAATAGGTACAATTTGCACTTATCAAACTCTCCCCAACTTACATAATTGTTTGTCCACAAACAAGAATCAAACAAACTTGAAAATGCGCAAGTAATAACCAAAGAATGACGAATCAACAGGTTTTGAAAAACGGAAACGAATGAATGGTTCAAATGAAAACGGTACACACAAAAAGTAAATACCTGCCACTAAACTGCAACGATAACATAGTCACGAAACAAAAGCAAAGTACAAAAGTCATGCCAAAAATTCTAAAACAACACAAGTTCAAATGTGAATCACACCTAGCAAAAACAATCATCGGTAGATGAAAAACACAAAATGAGGTTCTTTCACTCACACAACAATCTTGCAAACAAAAGACTAAATTATGCATACATCCACAAATTCACATTAAAAATACAAAGCCAAGAATCACAAGGGCTTTTCAAGGTTGTAGCGTGGTCGGGTAAACAAACAAGGGGCAATTTCTAAAGGTAATTGAAACAAAAACTTGCCTAAACCTAAGGGAGTGAAAACTCACAAAGATTCACACACAAAATTTCAACCAACTTCTTCCAAAATCCCAAGTGCTACACAACACACAATACTTATTTAGCACAATTATTGCAACTCATTTTGATTCCTTTTTCAAGGATTTTTCTTTTTCCTTTCTTTTTCACTTTTTTCTTTTCTTTTCTTTGTCATATTTTTCTCTTTTTTCTTTTCTTTTTCAATCCTCATAGAATCCAACCAATGAGTAAACAACCATTCTCTCCCCAACTTGAATTCAACCACATCATCGTGTGAATACTCCCTACTTTCTAAGGCAAGGAAAAAATCCATACAACAACACATAGTTGAGGTTCAAGAAAAAAATTTTTTCATTCAAAAATAAGTGAACTAAATACTCATAGACAAGCATTAAGTTCAAATAAAAACATGGATCAAAAAGCTCAAAGGGGTTACGAATTCTCACACACTCACAAGGTGAATTGACTATTTGGCTAAGGTAGTTGTGCTCAAAATGAAACAATTGCCTTGATCCTTTTCATGCATTCATATAATCAACACAAATAAAAGATTCAACATAATAAAATCCAGTTATAACAAGAATGTTGGTTCTCCGCGCATATATGAACAATAGAAGGCTACCTAACAAAAAGGTGGGAACTAAAGTGATTCACAATAAGAACAAGTATACAAAAGAATGGATGGCATGGAAGTTTGTAAAATGCTTAAGTATCATGAATATGCTAAAGTATAGAAAGCGATAAATACATACCTCAGACGTGTACAAAACTTAACAAAATCATTACCATACATCCGCAAGTTGAAACAAACCAACTAGGAAAATCACAACAGCATCCTCAAGTAAGTCAATCAAAATCTGTGAGCAAACAACAACCAAAAACATTCGAAAAGAAAAACTATAAAACATGCTTGTTTTACGTCGTAAGCTCGACGCCTTTACGGTGCTTAATTAGAAACTTCCTTCATTCATGCCATGGTGATGTCTCACCGCGCAACCAAAAGCAAGTGTCCTAACCAAACACTTGAACAAACGTCAAAATGTACAAGTATCAATATAAACAAGTGAAAATATACAACATGTACGATATCTACAAAACTCAAAAACAAAGAAACTATCGCAATGCGATTCAATATCAAAACCAATCCCCGGCAACGACGCCATTTTGTTGGATGCAGAATAGGGCAAGCAAGCAAAAATATTTATTTTCGGAAGAATTCCCTCCGAGATTTATGTCGTGTCCACAGAGATCGGTTCGAGGGAAAGAATGTCGTTCGACAATCTCTCGCGTTAATGAGTTTGGATTAAATTCATTTTGGTGAATGCAGAATAGGGCAAGCAAGCAAAAATATTTATTTTCGGAAGAATTCCCTCCGGGATTTATGTCGTGTCCACAGAGATCGGTTCGAGGGAAAGAATGCCGTTCGACAATCTCTCGCGTTTATGAGTTTGGATTAAATTGGTTTCAAACAAGAAAATAGAAAAGTAAATATTAAAACATAAAAAGAAATCATTCTTCAGAGAGAAAAACTCGTCCGACAATGCATATAAATCACTCCTCACAAACTTAAACTTACCGACCACTTATACTCCACCTACAATACTCATCAATATCACCCAGCATCGCTCACAACACAGGTTATGTCTAACGCAAAGTTGAGAGAACAACCGTGTTACCATTGCCGATACTTTCGTACGCTAGCTCAAGGCACGGAGGCATTAAGATTCGACGCCTATTGAAGATTGTTAGCCCTAAATTTATCTCTAGAATCTAGAAACTAACAGACAATCATCCCTAATCGAAGTTCGCGAAGGTTATGTCTAACGCAACTCAAATCCCGCACATAAAGCAAAAATCAGAGACAATTACCCATAAAGATTTGTAAAGCAATTTTTATACAACGCCATGGGCGACAAATATACATGAGTTCATAGCAAATACATATACACAACCCAACAAAGAAGGAAGACATGAAGAAAATTAGAAATGAACCAAACATCTCGCGGTTTGTCGGCGCCGATCGATGAGAAATCCACCCCGGATCATCCACATGCAAGCTTCCATGATGTTTTCTAAGCTAATCTACTGAAAAAATGAAGTTTGATGAAGTTGGGAGAAAGTTCCCCCAAAAACATCCCTAAAAAATGATGAAAAATGGCTAAAATAGGCAAATTTGTGTTCCCAGGTTCGCCTAGCGAGTCCCCGTTCGCTAGGCGAACGTAAACCGCCTTAAAGTTGAGTTTTTTCACGATTCTGGAACTTTTTGTTCGCCCCGGTTCGCCTAGCGAACTCGCTAGCGAGTGCTCGTTACGGGGGTTCGCCCAGCGAACATGACAGAAAACCAGAACTTGTTTTGATCATAACTCTTGAACCGTAACTCCGATTGACGCACGGTTTGAAGCGTTGGAAAGCTTATTGAATGCTCTTTATGAATATGGAAAAATCCCATTGCTGGAACACCTACAAAAATAAATGAAAATCGATTAAACTCAATGATATTTACACGGTAACGCACTATACACCGAAAACGTAAAGTAAACGTATTTACACATAAAGTGGGGTTTATTCAATCAATTTTAACACAAAGTAATGATAAGTGCAACAAAATGTATATACAAAAATAGGTACAATTTGCACTTATCAAACTCTCCCCAACTTACATAATTGTTTGTCCACAAACAAGAATCAAACAAACTTGAAAATGCGCAAGTAATAACCAAAGAATGACGAATCAACAGGTTTTGAAAAACGGAAACGAATGAATGGTTCAAATGAAAACGGTACACACAAAAAGTAAATACCTGCCACTAAACTGCAACGATAACATAGTCACGAAACAAAAGCAAAGTACAAAAGTCATGCCAAAAATTCTAAAACAACACAAGTTCAAATGTGAATCACACCTAGCAAAAACAATCATCGGTAGATGAAAAACACAAAATGAGGTTCTTTCACTCACACAACAATCTTGCAAACAAAAGACTAAATTATGCATACATCCACAAATTCACATTGAAAATACAAAGGCAAGAATCACAAGGGCTTTTCAAGGTTGTAGCGTGGTCGGGTAAACAAACAAGGGGCAATTTCTAAAGTTAATTGAAACAAAAACTTGCCTAAACCTAAGGGAGTGAAAACTCACAAAGATTCACACACAAAATTTCAACCAACTTCTTCCAAAATCCCAAGTGCTACACAACACACAATACTTATTTAGCACAATTATTGCAACTCTTTTTGTTTCCTTTTTCAAGGATTTTTCTTTTTTCTTTCTTTTTCACTTTTTTCTTTTCTTTTCTTTGTCATATTTTTCTCTTTTTTCTTTTCTTTTTCAATCCTCATAGAATCCAACCAATGAGTAAACAACCATTCTCTCCCCAACTTGAATTCAACCACATCATCATGTGAATACTCCCTACTTTCTAAGGCAAGGAAAAAATCCATACAACAACACATAGTTGAGGTTCAAGAAAAAAAAATTTCATTCAAAAATAAGTGAACTAAATACTCATAGACAAGCATTAAGTTCAAATAAAAACATGGATCAAAAAGCTCAAAGGGGTTACGAATTCTCACACACTCACAAGGTGAATTGACTATTTGGCTAAGGTAGTTGTGCTCAAAATGAAACAATTGCCTTGATCCTTTTCATGCATTCATATAATCAACACAAATAAAAGATTCAACATAATAAAATCCAGTTATAACAAGAATGTTGGTTCTCCGCGCATATATGAACAATAGAAGGCTACCTAACAAAAAGGTGGGAACTAAAGTGATTCACAATAAGAACAAGTATACAAAAGAATGGATGGCATGGAAGTTTGTAAAATGCTTAAGTATCATGAATATGCTAAAGTATAGAAAGCGATAAATACATACCTCAGACGTGTACAAAACTTAAGCAAGTTGAAACGAACCAACTAGGAAAATCACAACAGCATCCTCAAGTAAGTCAATCAAAATCTGTGAACAAACAACAACCAAAAACATTCGAAAAGAAAAACTATAAAACATGCTTGTTTTACGTCGTAAGCTCGACGCCTTTACGGTGCTTAATTAGAAACTTCCTTCATTCATGCCATGGTGATGTCTCACCGCGCAACCAAAAGCAAGCGTCCTAACCAAACACTTGAACAAACGTCAAAATGTACAAGTATCAATATAAACAAGTGAAAATATACAACATGTACGATATCTACAAAACTCAAAAACAAAGAAACTATCGCAATGCGATTCAATATCAAAACCAATCCCCGGCAACGACGCCATTTTGTTGGATGCAGAATAGGGCAAGCAAGCAAAAATATTTATTTTCGGAAGAATTCCCTCCGAGATTTATGTCGTGTCCACAGAGATCGGTTCGAGGGAAGAATGTCGTTCGACAATCTCTCGCGTTAATGAGTTTGGATTAAATTCATTTTGGTGAATGCAGAATAGGGCAAGCAAGCAAAAATATTTATTTTTGGAAGAATTCCCTCCGGGATTTATGTCGTGTCCACAGAGATCGGTTCGAGGGAAAGAATGTCGTTCGACAATCTCTGGCGTTAATGAGTTTGGATTAAATTGGTTTCAAACAAGAAAATAGAAAAGTAAATATTAAAACATAAAAAGAAATCATTCTTCAGAGAGAAAAACCCGTCCGACAATGCATATAAATCACTCCTCACAAACTTAAACTTACCGACCACTTATACTCCACCTACAATACTCATCAATATCACCCAGCATCGCTCACAACACAGGTTATGTCTAACGCAAAGTTGAGAGAACAACCGTGTTACCATTGCCGATACTTTCGTATGCTAGCTCAAGGCACGGAGGCATTAAGATTCGACGCCTATTGAAGATTGTTAGCCCTAAATCTATCTCTAGAATCCAGAAACTAACAGACAATCATCCCTAATCGAAGTTCGCGAAGGTTATGTCTAACGCAACTCAAATCCCGCACATAAAGCAAAAATCAGAGACAATTACCAATAAAGATTTGTAAAGCAATTTTTATACAACGCCATGGGCGACAAATATACATGAGTTCATAGCAAATACATATACACAACCCAACAAAGAAGGAAGACATAAAGAAAATCAGAAATGAACCAAACATCTCGCGGTTTGTCGGCGCCGATCGATGAGAAATCCACCCCGGATCATCCACAGGCAAGCTTCCATGATGTTTTCTAAGCTAATCTACTGAAAAAATGAAGTTGGATGAAGTTGGGAGAAAGTTCCCCCAAAAACATCCCTAAAAAATGATGAAAAATGGCTAAAATAGGCAAATTTGTGTTCCCAGGTTCGCCTAGCGAGTCCCCGTTCGCTAGGCGAACGTAAACCGCCTTAAAGTTGAGTTTTTTCACGATTCTGGAACTTTTTGTTCACCCCGGTTCGCCTAGCGAGTGCTCGCCACGGGGGTTCGCCCAGCGAACATGACAGAAAACCAGAACTTGTTTTGATCATAACTCTTGAACCGTAACTCCGATTGACGCACGGTTTGAAGCGTTGGAAAGCTTATTGAATGCTCTTTATGAATATGGAAAAATCCCATTGCTGGAACACCTACAAAAATAAATGAAAATCGATTAAACTCAATGATATTTACACGGTAACACACTATACACCGAAAACGTAAAGTAAATGTATTTACACATAAAGTGGGGTTTATTCAACCAATTTTAACACAAAGTAATGATAAGTGCAACAAAACTTATATACAAAAATAGGTACAATTTGCACTTATCAAACTCTCCCCAACTTACATAATTGTTTGTCCACAAACAAGAATCAAACAAACTTGAAAATGCGCAAGAAATAACCAAAGAATGACAAATCAACAGGTTTTGAAAAACGGAAACGAATGAATGGTTTAAATGAAAACGGTACACACAAAAAGTAAATACCTGCCACTAAACTGCAACAATGACATAGTCACGAAACAAAAGCAAAGTACAAAAGTCATGCCAAAAATTCTAAAACAACACAAGTTCAAATGTGAATCACACCTAGCAAAAACAATCACCGGTAGATGAAAAACACAAAATGAGGTTCTTTCACTCACACAACAATCTTGCAAACAAAAGACTAAATTATGCATACATCCACAAATTCACATTCAAAATACAAAGGCAAGAATCACAAGGGCTTTTCAAGGTTGTAGCGTGGTCGGGTAAACAAACAAGGGGCAATTTCTAAAGGTAATTGAAACAAAAACTTGCCTAAACCTAAGGGAGTGAAAACTCACAAAGATTCACACACAAAATTTCAACCAACTTCTTCCAAAATCCCAAGTGCTACACAACACACAATACTTATTTAGCACAATTATTGCAACTCTTTTTGTTTCCTTTTTCAAGGTTTTTTCTTTTTTCTTTCTTTTTCACTTTTTTCTTTTCTTTTCTTTGTCATATTTTTCTCTTTTTTCTTTTCTTTTTCAATCCTCATAGAATCCAACCAATGAGTAAACAACCATTCTCTCCCCAACTTGAATTCAACCACATCATCATGTGAATACTCCCTACTTTCTAAGGCAAGGAAAAAAATCCATACAACAACACATAGTTGAGGTTCAAGAAAAAAAAAATTTCATTCAAAAATAAGTGAACTAAATACTCATAGACAAGCATTAAGTTCAAATAAAAACATGGATCAAAAAGCTCAAAGGGGTTACGAATTCTCACACACTCACAAGGTGAATTGACTATTTGGCTAAGGTAGTTGTGCTCAAAATGAAACAATTGCCTTGATCCTTTTCATGCATTCATATAATCAACACAAATAAAAGATTCAACATAATAAAATCCAGTTATAACAAGAATGTTGGTTCTCCGCGCATATATGAACAATAGAAGGCTACCTAACAAAAAGGTGGGAACTAAAGTGATTCACAATAAGAACAAGTATACAAAAGAATGGATGGCATGGAAGTTTGTAAAATGCTTAAGTATCATGAATATGCTAAAGTATAGAAAGCGATAAATACATACCTCAGACGTGTACAAAACTTAACAAAATCATTACCATACATCCGCAAGTTGAAACGAACCAACTAGGAAAATCACAACAGCATCCTCAAGTAAGTCAATCAAAATCTGTGAGCAAACAACAACCAAAAACATTCGAAAAGAAAAACTATAAAACATGCTTGTTTTACGTCGTAAGCTCGACGCCTTTACGGTGCTTAATTAGAAACTTCCTTCATTCATGCCATGGTGATGTCTCACCGCGCAACCAAAAGCAAGCGTCCTAGCCAAACACTTGAACAAACGTCAAAATGTACAAGTATCAATATAAACAAGTGAAAATATACAACATGTACGATATCTACAAAACTCAAAAACAAAGAAACTATCGGAATGCGATTCAATATCAAAACCAATCCCCGGCAACGATGCCATTTTGTTGGATGCAGAATAGGGCAAGCAAGCAAAAATATTTATTTTCGGAAGAATTCCCTCCGAGATTTATGTCGTGTCCACAGAGATCGGTTCGAGGGAAAGAATGTCGTTCGACAATCTCTCGCGTTAATGAGTTTGGATTAAATTCATTTTGGTGAATGCAGAATAGGGCAAGCAAGCAAAAATATTTATTTTCGGAAGAATTCCCTCCGGGATTTATGTCGTGTCCACAGAGATCGGTTCGAGGGAAAGAATGTCGTTCGACAATCTCTGGCGTTAATGAGTTTGGATTAAATTGGTTTCAAACAAGAAAATAGAAAAGTAAATATTAAAACATAAAAAGAAATCATTCTTCAGAGAGAAAAACCCGTCCGATAATGCATATAAATCACTCATCACAAACTTAAACTTACCGACCACTTATACTCCACCTACAATACTCATCAATATCACCCAGCATCGCTCACAACACAGGTTATGTCTAACGCAAAGTTGAGAGAACAACCGTGTTACCATTGCCGATACTTTCGTACGCTAGTTCAAGGCACGGAGGCATTAAGATTCGACGTCTATTGAAGATTGTTATCCCTAAATCTATCTCTAGAATCCAGAAACTAACAGACAATCATCCCTAATTGAAGTTCGCGAAGGTTATGTCTAACGCAACTCAAATCCCGCACATAAAGCAAAAATCAGAGACAATTACCAATAAAGATTTGTAAAGCAATTTTTATACAACGCCATGGGCGACAAATATACATGAGTTCTAGCAAATACATATACACAACCCAACAAAGAAGGAAGACATGAAGAAAATCAGAAATGAACCAAACATCTCGCGGTTTGTCGGCGCCGATCGATGAGAAATCCACCCCGGATCATCCACATGCAAGCTTCCATGATGTTTTCTAAGCTAATCTACTGAAAAAATGAAGTTTGATGAAGTTGGGAGAAAGTTCCCCCAAAAACATCCCTAAAAAATGATGAAAAATGGCAAAAATAGGCAAATTTGTGTTCCCAGGTTCGCCTAGCGAGTCCCCGTTCGCTAGGCGAACGTAAACCGCCTTAAAGTTGAGTTTTTTCACGATTCTGAAACTTTTTGTTCGCCCCGGTTCGCCTAGCGAGTGCTCGCTACGGGGGTTCGCCCAGCGAACATGACAGAAAACCAGAACTTGTTTTGATCATAACTCTTGAACCGTAACTCCGATTGACGCACGGTTTGAAGCGTTGGAAAGCTTATTGAATGCTATTTATGAATATGGAAAATAACCATTGCTGGAACACCTAAAAAAATAAATGAAAATCGATTAAACTCAATGATATTTACACGGTAACGCACTATACACCGAAAACGTAAAGTAAACGTATTTACACATAAAGTGGGGTTTATTCAATCAATTTTAACACAAAGTAATGATAAGTGCAACAAAACTTATATACAAAAATAGGTACAATTTGCACTTATCAAACTCTCCCCAACTTACATAATTGTTTGTCCACAAACAAGAATCAAACAAACTTGAAAATGCGCAAGAAATAACCAAAGAATGACGAATCAACAGGTTTTGAAAAACGGAAACGAATGAATGGTTCAAATGAAAATGGTACACACAAAAAGTAAATACCTGCCACTAAACTGCAACGATAACATAGTCACGAAACAAAAGCAAAGTACAAAAGTCATGCCAAAAATTCTAAAACAACACAAGTTCAAATGTGAATCACACCTAGCAAAAACAATCACCGGTAGATGAAAAACACAAAATGAGGTTCTTTCACTCACACAACAATCTTACAAACAAAAGACTAAATTATGCATACATCCACAAATTCACATTGAAAATACAAAGGCAAGAATCACAAGGGCTTTTCAAGGTTGTAGCGTGGTCGGGTAAACAAACAAGGGGCAATTTCTAAAGGTAATTGAAACAAAAACTTGCCTAAACCTAAGGGAGTGAAAACTCACAAAGATTCACAGACAAAATTTCAACCAACTTCTTCCAAAATCCCAAGTGCTACACAACACACAATACTTATTTAGCACAATTATTGCAACTCTTTTTGTTTCCTTTTTCAAGGATTTTTCTTTTTTCTTTCTTTTTCACTTTTTTCTTTTCTTTTCTTTGTCATATTTTTCTCTTTTTTCTTTTCTTTTTCAATCCTCATAGAATCCAACCAATGAGTAAACAACCATTCTCTCCCCAACTTGAATTCAACCACATCATCATGTGAATACTCCCTACTTTCTAAGGCAAGGAAAAAATCCATACAACAACACATAGTTGAGGTTCAAGAAAAAAAAATTTCATTCAAAAATAAGTGAACTAAATACTCATAGACAAGCATTAAGTTCAAATAAAAACATGGATCAAAAAGCTCAAAGGGGTTACGAATTCTCACACACTCACAAGGTGAATTGACTATTTGGCTAAGGTAGTTGTGCTCAAAATGAAACAATTGCCTTGATCCTTTTCATGCATTCATATAATCAACACAAATAAAATATTCAACATAATAAAATCCAGTTATAACAAGAATGTTGGTTCTCCGCGCATATATGAACAATAGAAGGCTACCTAACAAAAAGGTGGGAACTAAAGTGATTCACAATAAGAACAAGTATACAAAAGAATGGATGGCATGGAAGTTTGTAAAATGCTTAAGTATCATGAATATGCTAAAGTATAGAAAGCGATAAATACATACCTCAGACGTGTACAAAACTTAACAAAATCATTACCATACATCCGCAAGTTGAAACGAACCAACTAGGAAAATCACAACAGCATCCTCAAGTAAGTCAATCAAAATCTGTGAGCAAACAACAACCAAAAACATTCGAAAAGAAAAACTATAAAACATGCTTGTTTTACGTCGTAAGCTCGACGCCTTTACGATGCTTAATTAGAAACTTCCTTCATTCATGCCATGGTGATGTCTCACCGCGCAACCAAAAGCAAGCGTCCTAACCAAACACTTGAACAAACGTCAAAATGTACAAGTATCAATATAAACAAGTGAAAATATACAACATGTACGATATCTACAAAACTCAAAAACAAAGAAACTATCGCAATGCGATTCAATATCAAAACCAATCCCCTACAACGACGCCATTTTGTTGGATGCAGAATAGGGCAAGCAAGCAAAAATATTTATTTTCGGAAGAATTCCCTCCGAGATTTATGTCGTGTCCACAGAGATCGGTTCGAGGGAAAGAATGTCGTTCGACAATCTCTCGCGTTAATGAGTTTGGATTAAATTCATTTTGGTGAATGCAGAATAGGGCAAGCAAGCAAAAATATTTATTTTCGGAAGAATTCCCTCCGGGATTTATGTCGTGTCCACAGAGATCGGTTCGAGGGAAAGAATGTCGTTCGACAATCTCTCGCGTTTATGAGTTTGGATTAAATTGGTTTCAAACAAGAAAATAGAAAAGTAAATATTAAAACATAAAAAGAAATCATTCTTCAGAGAGAAAAACCCGTCCGACAATGCATATAAATCACTCCTCACAAACTTAAACTTACCGACCACTTATACTCCACCTACAATACTCATCAATATCACCCAGCATCGCTCACAACACAGGTTATGTCTAACGCAAAGTTGAGAGAACAACCGTGTTACCATTGCCGATACTTTCGTACGCTAGCTCAAGGCACGGAGGCATTAAGATTCGACGCCTATTGAAGATTGTTAGCCCTAAATCTATCTCTAGAATCCAGAAACTAACAGACAATCATCCCTAATCGAAGTTCGCGAAGGTTATGTCTAACGCAACTCAAATCCCGCACATAAAGCAAAAATCAGAGACAATTACCAATAAAGATTTGTAAAGCAATTTTTATACAACGCCATGGGCGACAAATATACATGAGTTCATAGCAAATACATATACACAACCCAACAAAGAAGAAAGACATGAAGAAAATCAGAAATGAACCAAACATCTCGCAGTTTTTCGGCGCCGATCGATGAGAAATCCACCTCGGATCATCCACATGCAAGCTTCCATGATGTTTTCTAAGCTAATCTACTGAAAAAATGAAGTTTGATGAAGTTGGGAGAAAGTTCCCCCAAAAACATCCCTAAAAAATGATGAAAAATGGCTAAAATAGGCAAATTTGTGTTCCCAGGTTCGCCTAGCGAGTCCCCGTTCGCTAGGCGAACGTAAACCGCCTTAAAGTTGAGTTTTTTCACGATTCTGGAACTTTTTGTTCGCCCCGGTTCGCCTAGCGAGTGCTCGCCACGGGGATTCGCCCAGCGAACATGACAGAAAACCAGAACTTGTTTTGATCATAACTCTTGAACCGTAACTCCGATTGACGCACGGTTTGAAGCGTTGGAAAGCTTATTGAATGCTCTTTATGAATATGGAAAAATCCCATTGCTGGAACACCTACAAAAATAAATGAAAATCGATTAAACTCAATGATATTTACACGGTAACGCACTATACACCGAAAACGTAAAGTAAATGTATTTATACATAAAGTGGGGTTTATTCAACCAATTTTAACACAAAGTAATGATAAGTGCAACAAAACTTATATACAAAAATAGGTACAATTTGCACTTATCAAACTCTCCCCAACTTACATAATTGATTGTCCACAAACAAGAATCAAACAAACTTGAAAATGCGCAAGAAATAACCAAAGAATGACAAATCAACAGGTTTTGAAAAACGGAAACGAATGAATGGTTTAAATGAAAACGGTACACACAAAAAGTAAATACCTGCCACTAAACTGCAACAATGACATAGTCACGAAACAAAAGCAAAGTACAAAAGTCATGCCAAAAATTCTAAAACAACACAAGTTCAAATGTGAATCACACCTAGCAAAAACAATCACCGGTAGATGAAAAACACAAAATGAGGTTCTTTCACTCACACAACAATCTTACAAACAAAAGACTAAATTATGCATACATCCACAAATTCACATT
Source organism: Lathyrus tuberosus (assembly GCA_022829125.1). Taxonomy (NCBI): domain Eukaryota; kingdom Viridiplantae; phylum Streptophyta; class Magnoliopsida; order Fabales; family Fabaceae; genus Lathyrus; species Lathyrus tuberosus. The sequence goes on along the minus strand of JALAZF010000124.1, from coordinate 3,652,427 downwards.
GAAAATACAAAGGCAAGAATCACAAGGGCTTTTCAAGGTTGTAGCGTGGTCGGGTAAACAAACAAGGGGCAACTTCTAAAGGTAATTGAAACAAAAACTTGCCTAAACCGAAGGGAGTGAAAACTCACAAAGATTCACACACAAAATTTCAACCAACTTCTTCCAAAATCCCAAGTGCTACACAACACACAATACTTATTTAGCAGAATTATTGCAACTCTTTTTGTTTCCTTTTTCAAGGATTTTTCTTTTTTCTTTCTTTTTCACTTTTTTCTTTTCTTTTCTTTGTCATATTTTTCTCTTTTTTCTTTTCTTTTTCAATCCTCATAGAATCCAACCAATGAGTAAACAACCATTCTCTCCCCAACTTGAATTCAACCACATCATCATGTGAATACTCCCTACTTTCTAAGGCAAGGAAAAAATCCATACAACAACACATAGTTGAGGTTCAAGAAAAAAAAATTTCATTCAAAAATAAGTGAACTAAATACTCATAGACAAGCATTAAGTTCAAATAAAAACATGGATCAAAAAGCTCAAAGGGGTTACGAATTCTCACACACTCACAAGGTGAATTGACTATTTGGCTAAGGTAGTTGTGCTCAAAATGAAACAATTGCCTTGATCCTTTTCATGCATTCATATAATCAACACAAATAAAATATTCAACATAATAAAATCCAGTTATAACAAGAATGTTGGTTCTCCGCGCATATATGAACAATAGAAGGCTACCTAACAAAAAGGTGGGAACTAAAGTGATTCACAATAAGAACAAGTATACAAAAGAATGGATGGCATGGAAGTTTGTAAAATGCTTAAGTATCATGAATATGCTAAAGTATAGAAAGCGATAAATACATACCTCAGACGTGTACAAAACTTAACAAAATCATTACCATACATCCGCAAGTTGAAACGAACCAACTAGGAAAATCACAACAGCATCCTCAAGTAAGTCAATCAAAATCTGTGAGCAAACAACAACCAAAAACATTCGAAAAGAAAAACTATAAAACATGCTTGTTTTACGTCGTAAGCTCGACGCCTTTACGGTGCTTAATTAGAAACTTCCTTCATTCATGCCATGGTGATGTCTCACCGCGCAACCAAAAGCAAGCGTCCTACCCAAACACTTGAACAAACGTCAAAATGTACAAGTATCAATATAAACAAGTGAAAATATACAACATGTACGATATCTACAAAACTCAAAAACAAAGAAACTATCGCAATGCGATTCAATATCAAAACCAATCCCCGGCAACGACGCCATTTTGTTGGATGCAGAATAGGGCAAGCAAGCAAAAATATTTATTTTCGGAAGAATTCCCTCCGAGATTTATGTCGTGTCCACAGAGATCGGTTCGACGGAAAGAATGTCGTTAGCCAATCTCTCGCGTTAATGAGTTTGGATTAAATTCATTTTGTTGAATGCAGAATAGGGCAAGCAAGCAAAAATATTTATTTTTGGAAGAATTCCCTCCGGGATTTATGTCGTGTCCACAGAGATCGGTTCGAGGGAAAGAATGACGTTCGACAATCTCTCACGTTTATGAGTTTGGATTAAATTGGTTTCAAACAAGAAAATAGAAAAGTAAATATTAAAACATAAAAAGAAATCATTCTTCAGAGAGAAAAACTCGTCCGACAATGCATATAAATCACTCCTCACAAACTTAAACTTACCGACCACTTATACTCCACCTACAATACTCGTCAATATCACCCAGCATCGCTCACAACACAGGTTATGCCTAACGCAAAGTTGAGAGAACAACCGTGTTACCATTGCCGATACTTTCGTACGCTAGCTCAAGGCACGGAGGCATTAAGATTCGACGCCTATTGAAGATTGTTAGCCCTAAATCTATCTCTAGAATCCAGAAACTAACAGACAATCATCCCTAATCGAAGTTCGCGAAGGTTATGTCTAACGCAACTCAAATCCCGCACATAAAGCAAAAATCAGAGACAATTACCAATAAAGATTTGTAAAGCAATTATTATACAACGCCATGGGCGACAAATATACATGAGTTCATAGCAAATACATATACACAACCCAACAAAGAAGGAAGACATGAAGAAAATCAGAAATGAACCAAACATCTCGCGGTTTGTCGGCACCGATCGATGAGAAATCCACCCCGGATCATCCACATGCAAGCTTCCATGATGTTTTCTAAGTTAATCTACTGAAAAAATGAAGTTTGATGAAGTTGGGAGAAAGTTCCCCCAAAAACATCCCTAAAAAATGATGAAAAATGGCTAAAATAGGCAAATTTGTGTTCCCAGGTTCGCCTAGCGAGTCCCCGTTCGCTAGGCGAACGTAAACCGCCTTAAAGTTGAGTTTTTTCACGATTCTGGAACTTTTTGTTCGCCCCGGTTCGCCTAGCGAACTCGCTAGCGAGTGCTCGCTACGGGGGTTCGCCCAGCGAACATGACAGAAAACCAGAACTTGTTTTGATCATAACTCTTGAACCGTAACTTCGATTGACGCACGGTTTGAAGAGTTGGAAAGCTTATTGAATGCTCTTTATGAATATGGAAAAATCCCATTGCTGGAACACCTACAAAAATAAATGAAAATCGATTAAACTCAATGATATTTACACGGTAACGCACTATACACCGAAAACGTAAAGTAAACGTATTTACACATAAAGTGGGGTTTATTCAATCAATTTTAACACAAAGTAATGATAAGTGCAACAAAACGTATATACAAAAATAGGTACAATTTGCACTTATCAAACTCTCCCCAACTTACATAATTGTTTGTCCACAAACAAGAATCAAACAAACTTGAAAATGCGCAAGTAATAACCAAAGAATGACGAATCAACAGGTTTTGAAAAACGGAAACGAATGAATGGTTCAAATGAAAACGGTACACACAAAAAGTAAATACCTGCCACTAAACTGCAACGATAACATAGTCACGAAACAAAAGCAAAGTACAATAGTCATGCCAAAAATTCTAAAACAACACAAGTTCAAATGTGAATCACACCTAGCAAAAACAATCATCGGTAGATGAAAAACACAAAATGAGGTTCTTTCACTCACACAACAATCTTGCAAACAAAAGACTAAATTATGCATACATCCACAAATTCACATTGAAAATACAAAGGCAAGAATCACAAGGGCTTTTCAAGGTTGTAGCGTGGTCGGGTAAACAAACAAGGGGCAATTTCTAAAGGTAATTGAAACAAAAACTTGCCTATACCTAAGGGAGTGAAAACTCACAAAGATTCACACACAAAATTTCAACCAACTTCTTCCAAAATCCCAAGTGCTACACAACACACAATACTTATTTAGCACAATTATTGCAACTCTTTTTGTTTCCTTTTTCAAGGATTTTTCTTTTTTCTTTCTTTTTCACTTTTTTCTTTTCTTTTCTTTGTCATATTTTTCGCTTTTTTCTTTTCTTTTTCAATCCTCATAGAATCCAACCAATGAGTAAACAACCATTCTCTCCCCAACTTAAATTCAACCACATCATCATGTGAATACTCCCTACTTTCTAAGGCAAGGAAAAAATCCATACAACAACACATAGTTGAGGTTCAAGAAAAAAAAATTCATTCAAAAATAAGTGAACTAAATACTCATAGACAAGCATTAAGTTCAAATAAAAACATGGATCAAAAAGCTCAAAGGGGTTACGAATTCTCACACACTCACAAGGTGAATTGACTATTTGGCTAAGGTAGTTGTGCTCAAAATGAAACAATTGCCTTGATCCTTTTCATGCATTCATATAATCAACACAAATAAAAGATTCAACATAATAAAATCCAGTTATAACAAGAATGTTGGTTCTCCGCGCATATATGAACAATAGAAGGCTACCTAACAAAAAGGTGGGAACTAAAGTGATTCACAATAAGAACAAGTATACAAAAGAATGGATGGCATGGAAGTTTGTAAAATGCTTAAGTATCATGAATATGCTAAAGTATAGAAAGCGATAAATACATACCTCAGACGTGTACAAAACTTAACAAAATCATTACCATACATCCGCAAGTTGAAACGAACCAACTAGGAAAATCACAACAGCATCCTCAAGTAAGTCAATCAAAATCTGTGAGCAAACAACAACCAAAAACATTCGAAAAGAAAAACTATAAAACATGCTTGTTTTACGTCGTAAGCTCGACGCCTTTACGGTGCTTAATTAGAAACTTCCTTCATTCATGCCATGGTGATGTCTCACCGCGCAACCAAAAGCAAGTGTCCTAACCAAACACTTGAACAAACGTCAAAATGTACAAGTATCAATATAAACAAGTGAAAATATACAACATGTACGATATCTACAAAACTCAAAAACAAAGAAACTATCGCAATGCGATTCAATATCAAAACCAATCCCCGGCAACGACGCCATTTTGTTGGATGCAGAATAGGGCAAGCAAGCAAAAATATTTATTTTCGGAAGAATTCCCTCCGAGATTTATGTCGTGTCCACAGAGATCGGTTCGAGGGAAAGAATGTCGTTCGACAATCTCTCGCGTTAATGAGTTTGGATTAAATTCATTTTGGTGAATGCAGAATAGGGCAAGCAAGCAAAAATATTTATTTTCGGAAGAATTCCCTCCGGGATTTATGTCGTGTCCACAGAGATCGGTTCGAGGGAAAGAATGTCGTTCGACAATCTCTCGCGTTTATGAGTTTGGATTAAATTGGTTTCAAACAAGAAAATAGAAAAGTAAATATTAAAACATAAAAAGAAATCATTCTTCAGAGAGAAAAACTCGTCCGACAATGCATATAAATCACTCCTCACAAACTTAAACTTACCGACCACTTATACTCCACCTACAATACTCATCAATATCACCCAGCATCGCTCACAACACAGGTTATGTCTAACGCAAAGTTGAGAGAACAACCGTGTTACCATTGCCGATACTTTCGTACGCTAGCTCAAGGCACGGAGGCATTAAGATTCGACGCCTATTGAAGATTGTTAGCCCTAAATCTATCTCTAGAATCCAGAAACTAACAGACAATCATCCCTAATCGAAGTTCGCGAAGGTTATGTCTAACGCAACTCAAATCCCGCACATAAAGCAAAAATCAGAGACAATTACCCATAAAGATTTGTAAAGCAATTTTTATACAACGCCATGGGCGACAAATATACATGAGTTCATAGCAAATACATATACACAACCCAACAAAGAAGGAAGACATGAAGAAAATTAGAAATGAACCAAACATCTCGCGGTTTGTCGGCGCCGATCGATGAGAAATCCACCCCGGATCATCCACATGCAAGCTTCCATGATGTTTTCTAAGCTAATCTACTGAAAAAATGAAGTTTGATGAAGTTGGGAGAAAGTTCCCCCAAAAACATCCCTAAAAAATGATGAAAAATGGCTAAAATAGGCAAATTTGTGTTCCCAGGTTCGTCTAGCGAGTCCCCGTTCGCTAGGCGAACGTAAACCGCCTTAAAGTTGAGTTTTTTCACGATTCTGGAACTTTTTGTTCGCCCCGGTTCGCCTAGCGAACTCGCTAGCGAGTGCTCGCTACGGGGGTTCGCCCAGAGAACATGACAGAAAACCAGAACTTGTTTTGATCATAACTCTTGAACCGTAACTCCGATTGACGCACGGTTTGAAGCGTTGGAAAGCTTATTGAATGATCTTTATGAATATGGAAAAATCCCATTGCTGGAACACCAACAAAAATAAATGAAAATCGATTAAACTCAATGATATTTACACGGTAACACACTATACACCGAAAACGTAAAGTAAACGTATTTACACATAAAGTGGGGTTTATTCAATCAATTTTAACACAAAGTAATGATAAGTGCAACAAAACGTATATACAAAAATAGGTACAATTTGCACTTATCAAACTCTCCCCAACTTACATAATTGTTTGTCCACAAACAAGAATCAAACAAACTTGAAAATGCGCAAGTAATAACCAAAGAATGACGAATCAACAGGTTTTGAAAAACGGAAACGAATGAATGGTTCAAATGAAAACGATACACACAAAAAGTAAATACCTGCCACTAAACTGCAACGATAACATAGTCACGAAACAAAAGCAAAGTACAAAAGTCATGCCAAAAATTCTAAAACAACACAAGTTCAAATGTGAATCACACCTAGCAAAAACAATCATCGGTAGATGAAAAACACAAAATGAGGTTCTTTCACTCACACAACAATCTTGCAAACAAAAGACTAAATTATGCATACATCCACAAATTCACATTGAAAATACAAAGGCAAGAATCACAAGGGCTTTTCAAGGTTGTAGCGTGGTCGGGTAAACAAACAAGGGGCAATTTCTAAAGGTAATTGAAACAAAAACTTGCCTAAACCTAAGGGAGTGAAAACTCACAAAGATTCACACACAAAATTTCAACCAACTTCTTCCAAAATCCCAAGTGCTACACAACACACAATACTTATTTAGCACAATTATTGCAACTCTTTTTGTTTCCTTTTTCAAGGATTTTTCTTTTTTCTTTCTTTTTCACTTTTTTCTTTTCTTTTCTTTGTCATATTTTTCTCTTTTTTCTTTTCTTTTTCAATCCTCATAGAATCCAACCAATGAGTAAGGAAAAAATCATGTGAATACTCCCTACTTTCATCATCATGTGAATACTCCCTACTTTCTAAGGCAAGGAAAAAATCAATACAACAACACATAGTTGAGGTTCAAGAAAAAAAAATTTTCATTCAAAAATAAGTGAACTAAATACTCATAGACAAGCATTAAGTTCAAATAAAAACATGGATCAAAAAGCTCAAAGGGGTTACGAATTCTCACACACTCACAAGGTGAATTGACTATTTGGCTAAGGTAGTTGTGCTCAAAATGAAACAATTGCCTTGATCCTTTTCATGCATTCATATAATCAACACAAATAAAAGATTCAACATAATAAAATCCAGTTATAACAAGAATGTTGGTTCTCCGCGCATATATGAACAATAGAAGGCTACCTAACAAAAAGGTGGGAACTAAAGTGATTCACAATAAGAACAAGTATACAAAAGAATGGATGGCATGGAAGTTTGTAAAATGCTTAAGTATCATGAATATGCTAAAGTATAGAAAGCGATAAATACATACCTCAGACGTGTACAAAACTTAACAAAATCATTACCATACATCCGCAAGTTGAAACGAACCAACTAGGAAAATCACAACAGCATCCTCAAGTAAGTCAATCAAAATCTGTGAGCAAACAACAACCAAAAACATTCGAAAAGAAAAACTATAAAACATGCTTGTTTTACGTCGTAAGCTCGACGCCTTTACGGTGCTTAATTAGAAACTTCCTTCATTCATGCCATGGTGATGTCTCACCGCGCAACCAAAAGCAAACGTCCTAACCAAACACTTGAACAAACGTCAAAATGTACAAGTATCAATATAAACAAGTGAAAATATACAACATGTACGATATCTACAAAACTCAAAAACAAAGAAACTATCGCAATGCGATTCAATATCAAAACCAATCCCCGGCAACGACGCCATTTTGTTGGATGCAGAATAGGACAAGCAAGCAAAAATATTTATTTTCGGAAGAATTCCCTCCGAGATTTATGTCCTGTCCACAGAGATCGGTTCGAGGGAAAGAATGTCGTTCGACAATCTCTCGCGTTAATGAGTTTGGATTAAATTCATTTTGGTGAATGCAGAATAGGGCAAGCAAGCAAAAATATTTATTTTCGGAAGAATTCCCTCCGGGATTTATGTCGTGTCCACATAGATCGGTTCGAGGGAAAGAATGTCGTTCGACAATCTCTCGCGTTTATGAGTTTGGATTAAATTGGTTTCAAACAAGAAAATAGAAAAGTAAATATTAAAACATAAAAAGAAATCATTCTTCAGAGAGAAAAACTCGTCCGACAATGCATATAAATCACTCCTCACAAACTTAAACTTACAGACCACTTATACTCCACCTACAATACTCATCAATATCACCCAGCATCGCTCACAACACAGGTTATGTCTAACGCAAAGTTGAGAGAACAACCGTGTTATCATTGCCGATACTTTCGTACGCTAGCTCAAGGCACGGAGGCATTAAGATTCGACGCCTATTGAAGATTGTTAGCCCTAAATCTATCTCTAGAATCCAGAAACTAACAGACAATCATCCCTAATCGAAGTTCGCGAAGGTTATGTCTAACGCAACTCAAATCCCGCACATAAAGCAAAAATCAGAGACAATTACCCATAAAGATTTGTAAAGCAATTTTTATACAACGCCATGGGCGACAAATATACATGAGTTCATAGCAAATACATATACACAACCCAACAAAGAAGGAAGACATGAAGAAAATCAGAAATGAACCAAACATCTCGCGGTTTGTCGGCGCCGATCGATGAGAAATCCACCCCGGATCATCCACATGCAAGCTTCCATGATGTTTTCTAAGCTAATCTACTGAAAAAATGAAGTTTGATGAAGTTGGGAGAAAGTTCCCCCAAAAACATCCCTAAAAAATGATGAAAAATGGCTAAAATAGGCAAATTTGTGTTCCCAGGTTCGCCTAGCGAGTCCCCGTTCGCTAGGCGAACGTAAACCGCCTTAAAGTTGAGTTTTTTCACGATTCTAGAACTTTTTGTTCGCCCCGGTTCGCCTAGCGAACTCGCTAGCGAGTGCTCGCCACGGGGGTTCGCCCAGCGAACATGACAGAAAACCAGAACTTGTTTTGATCATAACTCTTGAACCGTAACTCCGATTGACGCACGGTTTGAAGCGTTGGAAAGCTTATTAAATGCTCTTTATGAATATGGAAAAATCCCATTGCTGGAACACCTACAAAAATAAATGAAAATCGATTAAACTCAATGATATTTACACGGTAACACACTATACACCGAAAACGTAAAGTAAACGTATTTACACATAAAGTGGGGTTTATTCAACCAATTTTAACACAAAGTAATGATAAGTGCAACAAAACTTATATACAAAAATAGGTACAATTTGCACTTATCACCAGACTGCTACTAACGATGAAAGTTTTCATCCCATTCAGGATTTCTTCCACAGTGGAGGTTTCCTTCACCCAGTGCCTCGGGAAGTGCATACCATCAACGAGGGTGACTCCTCCGATACGGATGAAGAATGGAAGTCCTACCTTAACGAGGACGATTATATGTCTCAGGAAGAGGTGCCTACGCCATTTTGCTATTCCGCACAGAGTCCGAGATTTATACCAAGGTCAGATGTCAAAATGATATACGGAGATTGTGATCCGAAAGGATGCCGTGCTCCACCAAACTCATTAGAGAAAGACACTCTGATGAAAGATAACTTTAACCACGACTATTATTGCCCAATGGATGACCTGCCTATCTAGCAGCCGTACCCAGGAGACTTGGAGCAAAATAGTCAGCCCAACGATGCTTACCAACTGAGTATCATTGAAAAGAATACCTACGTCCCCACCACATCATGGGATCATTACTCAGGGCATTCGAAAAATATCCAGCATGACGATGAATTTGCAAAGCTTGTAGGACTAAAATTCATCAACTATGCTTTTCCCGAGGTCAACATCATCGAAAGAGATGACTCCTCCCGTTCCAAAGAAGTGTGGGACACCTTGGGACAACCGAGTGGCAAGTTCGACTACTTGGTCAAGTACACCGCTCCCAAAAGCTCTCGTATCAGGCTCGAAGACATCCAGCCAACTGGGGAGATTTACCTGAGAGTATAAATACTATGCAAGATACAACAGAAGAGTTCGTCTACGACAACTCTGCCTGGGAAACAAATTCCAACGATCTTGCTCCACCAGAAATCAGCGTCATTTCTGAAGACAAGTCAAGAAAGAAGGTGCCAGACTTTGTGATTCACCGAGGAGTTCGCCGCCAATGGGTCGCTGTCGATGTTCTGAAAGTCGTTCATAAGTCTAAGTAATTGTCGTCTTTATCTTAACCTTTCACCCTGCCCAGGTGAAACGGCTGTTTTGATAGGGCTCACTTTCTGTAAATTTCTCTCTTCGCTTCGTCCAAAGCGACTGACTTTTGTTTTATAGGGCTGTAGTTTCAATAATCGACAAGATCATAAATAAAATAACGTCGTTTTGTAATTTCCGCATTTATCGCTGTTTTCTCTTTTCGCTTTTTTCAGAAAATGGTAATCCTAAAAAAATAACTCAATAATAAAAACAAGCAGTTTTCCAAAAAAAAATTACATTGCACACACTCTTGCATTCTCTCTATCTCTTCTAAAAATAATCATCACGTCATGCAGATTGCTTGTTTTAAACCCCAGTGAAACATACGATCCAATGCCTTCTCCCAACTTTGAATTCCCGGTATTTGAGGCTGAAGAAGAAGTTGATGACGAAATTCCAGAAGTGATCTCCCGATTACTCAGACAAGAGGAAAAGTCCATTGAACCTCACAAAGAGCCGTTGGAAACGGTTAAATTGGGTTCAGAAGAAGAGAGAAAAGAAATCAAGATTGGGGCACTGCTCAGTTCAACTGTCAAAGGAAGTTTGATAAAGCTTCTCAAAGAATTCCCCGATGTATTTGCTTGGTCCTATCAGGACATGCCAGGGTTGGATACCAGCATCGTGGAACATCATCTACCGTTAAGATCGGAATATACGCCAATAAAATAGAGGTTGAGACAGACTCATCCAGACATGGCCATCAAAATCAAAGAGGAAGTTTAGAAACAGATTGACGCGGGTTTCCTTGCCACGTCAGAATATCCTCAATGGCTAGCCAACATCGTACCAGTTCCAAAAAAGTACAGAAAGGTTAGAATGTGTGTGGATTACAGAGATCTAAACAAGGCCAGTCCAAAAGACGACTTTCCTTTACCATACATTGACATGCTGGTAGACAGTACAACAAAGTTCAAAGTATTCTCCTTCATGGATGGATTCTTGGGCTATAATCAGATAAAAATGGCGCCGAAGGACATGGAGAAAACTTCATTCATCACCCCATGGGGTACTTTTTGTTACAAGGTAATGCCATTCGGTTTGAAGAATGTCGGGGCAACCTATCAAAGGGCCATGACTAATCTGTTTCATGACATGATACACAAAGAAATCGAGGTATATGTCAATGATATGATTGCCAAATCTAAGACAGAAGAGAAGCATGCGACCCATATGTCAAAACTATTCGAGCAGTTGAGAAAGTACAAACTCCGCTTGAATCCCAACAAGTGCATATTTGGTGTCCGTTCAGGGAAACTTTTAGGGTTCATCGTCAGCCAGAAAGGAATTGAGGTTGATCCTGACAAGGTCAAGGCCATTCAAGAAATGCCTTCTCCAAAGACTGAAAAACAAGTCAGAGGATTCCTGGGGCGTTTGAACTACATTTCCAGATTTATATTCCTCATGACCGCGACATGTGCGCCAATTTTCAAATTACTCAAAAAGAATCAGGACTGTGTTTGGACAGAAGACTGCCAAACCGCCTTCGACAGTATTAAGGAATACCTGTTGAATCCACCGATTCTATCACCTCCAGTAGAGGGAAGACCGCTGATCATCTTCTTAATAATCTTGGAAGACTCAATGGGCTGTGTACTTGGTCAACAAGACGAAACCAAAAGGAAAGAGTCTGCCATCTACTATCTGAGCAAGAAATTCACCGACTGCGAGACTCGGAACACTATGCTTGAGAAAACTTGCTGTGCTCTGGCTTGGGCAGCCAAACGTCTTCGCCAGTATATGATTCGTCACAGTACTTGGTTAATCTCAGAAATGGATCCAATCAAGTATGTCTTTGAAAAGCCTGCTCTCACGGGAAGGATTGCCCGTTGGCAGATGTTGTTATCAGAATATGACATAGAATACCACGCTCAAAAAGCCGTTAAGGGAAGTATTTTGGCCGATCATTTAGCTCATCAACCGATTAAAGATCAGGAATCAATCGGGTTTGACTTCCCAGACGAAGATGGCATGTACTTGAAAATGAAAGATTGCGATGAACCGCTACCCAGTGAAGGGCCAGAACCAGATTCCCAATGGGGACTAATCTTTGACGGAGCTGTCAATCATTATGGGAACGGAATTAGGGCAATCATCATAACACCTCAGGGTACCCATATTCCTTTCACTGCCCGACTAACATTCAAATGTACGAACAACGAGGCCGAATACGAAGCTTGTATCATGGGTCTCGAAGAAGCGATTGATTTAAGGATAAAGAACTTGGATGTATATGGCGACTCAGCCCTGGTTATCAATCAGATCAAAGGAGATTGAAACACATACCAATCAGGACTGATTCCTTACAAAGATTATGTGAGAAGGTTACTACCCTTCTTTAACAGAATCGAGTTCCATCATATCCCTCGTGAAGAGAATCACATGGCTGATGCATTAGCCACTCTCTCTTCCATGATTAGTGTAGGTCAATGGAATGACATACCTAAGATTGACATAATGCGCCTTGAGAGGCCCGCTTATATCTTCACGATTGAAGCAGTCATAGACGACAAACCTTGGTATCACAATATCAAAGGCTTCCTTCAGAAACAAGAGTACCCACCTGGGGAACTAAGGAAAGACAGAAAAACCCTTAGAAGGTTGGCAGGCAACTTCTTCCTGAGCAGTGATACACTCTATAAGAGAAATTTCCACATGGTCTTGCTCCGATGCGTAGACAGACCAGAAGCAAACATGCTGATAAAAGAAATTCATGAAGGATCATTTGGCACTCATGCCCAACAGACACACAATGGCGAGAAAAATTCTGAGAGCAGGGTACTACTGGTTGACCATGGAATCCTACTGCTACAAGTACATGAGGAAGTGTCACAAGTGTCAGATATACGCTGACAAAATCCATGTACCGCCAACGCATCTCAAAGTTCTCTCTTCCCCATGGCCTTTTTCCATATGGATAATCAACATGATTGGCATGATTGAACCCAAGGCTTCGAACGGACATCAGTTCATCCTGGTAGCCATTAACTATTTCACCAAGTGGGTCGAAGCAGCAACGTACGCCAATGTAACCTGACAAGTGGTGGTCCGATTTATCAAAAACAATATCATCTGCCGTTATGGTGTTCCTAGCCAGATCATTACGGATAATGGATCCAACTTGAACAATAAGATGATGAAAGAGTTGTGCGCTGAATTCAAGATCGAACACCATAACTCCTCTCCCTACCGACCTAAGATGAACGGAGCGGTAGAAGCGGCTAACAAGAACATCAAGAAGATTGTTCAGAAGATGGTCGTAACCTACAAAGACTGACACGAGATGTTACCCTTTACTCTTCACGGTTATCGTACATCTGTTCGCACTTCAACAGGGGCAACCCATTTCTCTCTATTATATGGCATGGAAGCAGTGCTCCCCATCGAAGTAGAGATCTCATCAATCTGGGTATTGATGGAAGCTAAGCTAACAGAAGCTTAATGGTGTCAAAGTCGGCACGACGAACTGAATCTGATTGAAGAAAAGAGAATAACGATACTATGCCACAGTCAGTTGTATCAGCAAAGAATGAAGAAGGCATTTGACAAAAAGGCCCGACCTCGCGTCTTCAGAAAAGGAGACCTCGTACTCAAAAAGATACAATCATTTCTCACTGATTCTCGGGGCAAATGGACTCCGAATTATGACGGCCCCTATGTTGTCAAGAAAGCTTTCTCAGGCAGCGCCTTGAGACTTGAAACCATGGATGGAGAGGAATTTGCCTACCCCACGAATGTTGGCGTAGTCAAGAAATACTTCGCCTAAATAAAAAATAAAAAACAAAGAAATGTCTCGGTAGATTGAAAACCCGTAAGGGCGGTCCAGGCAAAAATTAGAGATGATCGCGACTTTACGTGTTTGGTCGGATAGATACTGCAAGCATACAAGGTATCGTGTAGTTTTAAAAGATTGTCGAACCCACAGGGATTGATAGTCAAAAGACAGTGTCCTAAAATTGCGGTGTAAGGCTAGAGCAGGAGGTTGCCACGATTAAAAGTATCAAAGAAAAAATAACTAAAATAAAAGGTTTTAGAACTAATAAGGAAACTGAGACCGTAGAATGATTTACGGAGTTCTTAGGGACTCTGTAGGTTCCGAGGCTGAAGTGGATGTTGAAGTTGTTCTGAAGGAAATACCGATCTAAAGGCTTAATCTCACACTCTCGCGCTATTGATCGAGCCACACCAGATAACCCCAAGATTTTTCTCTCGCTCGCTCGGTAATTAAAAGGCGCTTTTTGAAAACGGGCAAGACCGAAAAGAACACCTAAAGCGCTCTCGTTGTGTTTAGGATCCAGTGTTTTGTGCCTACTATCTGACGCGTGCCTCAAACTCTCGCTCTGTTGGACTCGTCTTAGTGCATTTCTCACTCTCGTGACGAAATGCTGTTAAGCAGCCTCTCGCCGTCGCGACTAGTCTACGTAAGGTTAACTTAGACAACAAAACCTGAATTTTGATCATATAACAGTGTTGGATATCCTACAGAGTCCCGTCGAGACGACGATCCTCAAACTACGGGCTTATACAAAATTAGTTAATCATAGTTAAACATATCATTGGATTATTAACAGTGCTGAATTAGAAAACATGCATATTACTTTACTTAGGGTTTCTTATAAAATTCTGTTCTTTGGTTTTTTTAAGAAAAGCTTTTGAAACAACAGTAATATAATGCAGAAAATGATAATCGAAACAATAAAGCAATAACCTGAAAAATGCGATGAAATAAACTGAAAGGAAATTTGTATTAATCTGCAAGTTGATCCAAGTACAGCAACAGAGTAAAAAGAAGAAGAATACAAAGGTCGTGATAATCACTCAGTGTGAGCAATTATCACTGTGGCTACTAATTTCTAGTTCTGGAGAAAATTCGGCAGAGCTTCCGCAGGGTAGAATTGGATGGTGAATGCTAGGCTGGGAAGTCCTATTTATAGACAGGATCTGGCTCCAAAACAGTTGGAAGGATTTGAATTTAAACTGAGTCCAAAAACTGCTTCTGGAAAACTGCTCCCGCGATGCATGGCGAACGCCATATGCCAATGGCGAACGCCATTTGGCTGAAAAGAAAAACTGCACATTTTGGGGCAATGGCGAACGCCATTTGGTTCCCCTAGGGAATGGCGAACGCCATTCAGCTAGAGGGAGGCAGAATGCTCCAGTTCTGCTCTTTTTCAACTCTTTTGCCACACTTCTTGTCCTTTTCCTCAATATGGCTGATACAGGTCCTGAAATCACAAAGTAAATGAAAACATAAGTACAGAATACAAAATACGATAAAGACTCGATAAAAATATGACTAAACATGCACGGAATGAATCGAAATAACCTATACGAAATCGAGTCATCAAACTCCCCCACACTAAGACTTTTGCTTGTCCTCAAGCAAACTCCTAATGCGAATGAAAACAGGTAAACACGGTATTTCGACTCGTAGGCACACCGGAAACGATTAAGCATAAGGTTGCTAGGCTAAAGCAGACAGATAGGTACTGAATAGTGCAAACAAGAGTATCGTAACGACACGACTCCACAAAAACGGACAAAGAGTTCCTTCCTATGCAATACTGGTTCAAATCATGATATCATACCTTGACCTACGGACTTCGCTCTTATTCACCTCTCTTTCATTCTCGCGCAATCACATTAAGCCCGTTATCCTTTTGCTTACATGGTAATCGTACCTGTTAGTGTGATCTCTTATTCAACATTTTTTTCTTCTTCTTTTTTTTTGCTTATGAATTTCAAGATTCTGATCCTTTGGGCTAAATGATCGGGTGAGGACCACCTAACTTAGTGAGAAAAGGCCTTTAATTCACATTTTCTATAAAAGCACATAAATCACAATTTGAAATCAACACATATTTGCATCGGTACGTCACTTAGTTCACAAACTAGGATGGTGCTGACTGCTAAAATAAACTAATCAAGAGGCTTCTATTAAAGAAACTAAGAACAAGGTCTCTGCATAATATGTATTTAGACTAATATTGCATACTTAGGAACTCTAAGGTGCAAAAACGGTACTGATGTTAACAAAACTTTCCCAAGTCCGCCTACTTAGCCTAAATCACAATATAACAACCTATACTAAGTGTGTCCTGCCCTTGAGTCGAATTTTTTTTATAAAAAAAATGGGGAAATTACAGACTATGCGAAAACATAAGGTAAATAACGACTCAAACGTGCATATGACTCAATAATGAAACAGAAGAAACAACCTAGACTAGGAAAACGGGAAATAACATAAAGCAATAAATGAAAAGCGATAAATGACTCCTCCCCCACACTTAAATCGAACATTGTCCTCAATGTTTCAATTTAAGGTGAAAAGAAAGGAGCGATAAAACCTGGAAAGAAAAATCAGTGGCGGCGGGCACGACCTCGGCGCTGATGGGAATCATCTCTGACATCTGGGTCCTCGCGCTGATAATGGGCCTGCATGCTACACACATCCCTGCGCAGACCTAGTACCTCGGAAGTAAGATCTCGAAGGCTAAGCTCGGTCCGGTTCATGAATTCCACTTGCCTGTTTTGAAACTCGTAGTACTCCTCTCTGCGCTGCTCATCTCGCGCTCTCTGCTGCCGGAGCTCAGACAAAATCTCATCAAGCGATCCTAGCATACCTGTAAAATCATCAGATAAAGGTGCAGTGTGTGGCACGGTACTAGGACCGGGTGCGTCAGAAACACGAGGTTGAGCAGCTGCCCCATCCTCTTGTTCAGGAACAAGTAACCAATTAGTGCGGTAGCGCACATCAATACGATCGAGGGCTGGAAGAGAAAAACTACGGTGCTCACGGTCACGAATCAAGACGCGGTACCTGCCATCAGGTAAACCCTTGACAAGGCGCGTGCTCTTCCAGAAGACTAGGTCGGCGAAAATACTGGGAAAACACTCATCTGTATCCAATATAATATCAAGATCGAGAGCATCAACAATGGAGGTAATCATGTTGCCGATACAGATGGCTCCTCCGACTCTGTTAGAGACACTCACTAGGTGGGCAAGGAAGAAAGGCACGGGGTCTACAGGGGTTTGGTTTAGAGCACGGTGAAGGAAGTATAGATCTTTTGAATTCACATTTCCTGTGTTCTTTCGACCAAAGATGGTAGAGGCAAGGATACGGTGAAGAACACGAATGGCGGGGTTTTGAATGGAGGTGGCCTTAAGGCCTTCCCAAGTGTCAGTGGTGTTACCCGTAATATCTTTCCAAAACTCGAAGGCACTGCCTTGCCACTCACTTTCCAGGGGTGCAATGGTTGCGGCTCCCGCAACGGGAGCAGGGAAATCAAAGATCGCTCGAATTCTCTCGAAGGTCAGTGAAAAGTCTCGGTTTAGCAGCCTAAAGTGTAAGGTTCCGGAGGTGCGAGTGGTGTCAACGACATAGCGAAGTGTACTAAGGAACTCATAGGTAGCTCTAATAGAAATTGCTTTACTAAGAGTACAAAAATGGGTCATACCTAAGTTCCTCAGCATCCAAGCAACGCTTTGCATGAGACCTAAAGTGCGAAGAGCTTCCGAGTCGGGATACCTCGTAGCTTCGACTTCTCGCTTAGATATGCGGTGGAAATCCTCACGTATGTTGTTTCCGTTTTCTCCCCCCGGGAACACAATACCCATGTAGTCAAACTCTTGGTTTGCTGCCATTTTTGGTTGGAGAGAAATGAGAGATACTTTGAGAAATGGGTTATGAGAGGAAATGTGTTTTTTTTTGTTTTGATGATGAGTGGAATGGATGGTGATATGGGGTTTAAATAGATAGGGAAATCGAATATGAGTGGTTGGAGAATTGATGAAAACAAGTGGGAAATGAGAAGAATGATGAAAAGAATTCAAAAGGGTGGTCTATCTTAAAGACGCGCGCCTTCTGCCTCCTGAAGGTAAATGGCGAACGCCATTGGCCTGCTGAAAAGATTTTTTTGTTTTTTTTTTGTTTTTTATTTTTTTTAAACTGAAAAAGAAATGAACTAAAAATGGAAATAACATAATACTAATTTAAAAAGGAAGAACTTACAGTACGGGAAAGGGAAAAACAGTACAAGGAAAATGTAAACTATCCTAAGAAAAACAGGGAAAAGGTTAACCTAGAATCATCCGCGAAGTCGTCCGACTAAAGAGTCGACGACATTGCGGAGCGAGAACACGATCTGGTAAAGGTGACCAAATTGCTCATTCACGACATCCAGAAACTGAATGTGATCTACTCGAAGTGAGGACAAATCAGTACGGAGATCATCTACTCCAACTTGCAGTGCGTAGATGGCATCGGGAATAGCTATTGTGGTATGGTAAGTATTAGGTCCAGCAGTGGTAGAACTATTTGTGGCTTCCTGAGGTACAATGGGATCCATGTGTTTATCAGGCTGAGGTGAATCTGGTGGAGTAAATGTTTTGTTCAACACATCCAAGTCATACAACCAGTTATCCTTGTCATGCACACTTGTTCTCTCATGATTAGGCAAGGTGAAGGCATGGACAACAGCATTATCAATTAGTAACTCAAATTCCACCGGTCATAAATTGGCTATGATTTCACGGTTAAAACAGAAGTTGATATCCATCGGCCGAATACTACCGAAAATAACAGAACGGTTCAGATGGTATCGCAAGCCAATGGCATCAGCGATCATAGTCACTAACCCTCCAATGATAATGGGGTGAAATGAGTCACGATCCAGCTTTAGAAAAGTAGCTAACATAAACGGGGCAGCATTGACCGGCCTTCCTTGTGAGGCACAAAGCATGATATAAAGCTCATCTCGGGATACAGCATAAACATTCTTTTCCTTCCCAAAAAGAGTGTGAGCAAGGATCTTATGGAAATACCTAATTCCAGGATTGTGAATACTCTCAGAGGACATGGCATTCAGGTCAGGATGGTAGTTACCTGTGATAGTACCCCAAAATTGTTCAAGGTCATAACCAGTAAAAGCATCTTCAGGGGTTTTAGTGACAGCATCTGGATCATTGGGAAAACCCAACAATTCAGCCATCTCATGGTGAGTGAAGTGGTATTTGTTTCCAAATAAACAGAAGGTAGCCAATCCACGGCCAAATCCATACCCTCGAGTTGGTTCATAGTATAGGGAACTTAGGAATTCCAAGGTCAGGTTATGGTAGGTGCTGAAATTTTTTGTTAAAGCAGAATTAGTCCAACCAAGCTGGTTAAAGAAGTAAACAACATTGTCCCTAATACCAAGGGTAACCATAGCTCCGTCATCAGGATAAATCGACAGAGCAAAATCTGTTTGAGAAAGAGCCTCAAAGCGACTCCTCTGAAGGTTGTTTCTGAACACAACAGCATGGTTTTCAAAAGTTTGCATGATGGATCTATCCTAAGGACTGCGAACCTGAAAAAAAAAAGAGAAAAATATATTGTTAGGGAAAATATACTACATACAGGGGTTAGTGCTAATAATAGTCACAACAAACATTATGCAATATGGTATGGTAATACAGTAACGAAAACATAATTCATGAAAATATTAACTAACAAGCTAATACTAATAATGATAATACTAATAATGAAATGCAATCATAAACTAAAGTAATAACAACTATGCATGAGCAAACAAAAATAAATACTACTACTGAGATTTGTGATTTAAGCTCTCACTGAGCGCTCTGTTTAATGTCGGAAGCTCGACATTAGAAATAGAGAAGAATTTCAGTCGTCTGGAGGAGCGGGAAGCTCTTCCAACTTGCAACTAGAGTAGAATTCTTTGTTTTCCGTCGAATGGTAATGCTTAAGTCTTTGCCCATTTACTATGAATGGCTCACATGAATTTCCTTCGATTTCGACTGCACCGCTGTTTAAAATCCTAGTAATTTTGAATGGTCCAGACCATCTAGAACGTAACTTTCCTGGGAAAAGTTTAAGTCGAGAGTTGAAAAGAAGAACTGTGTCCCCTTCTCTAAACTCTTTTCTTGCTATTCTTTTGTCATGCCACTTTTTGGTTCTTTCTTTGTAAATGCGGGCATTTTCATAGGCATCAAGTCTCAGTTCTTCAAGTTCATGGATGTCTAGAATCCTTTTCTCGCCAGCTGCCATGTACTTGGTGTTTATGGTCCTTATGGCCCAATACGCCTTATGCTCAAGTTCTACGGGCAGATGACACGACTTTCCATAAACCAGTTTAAACGGGGTGGTTCCTATAGGAGTTTTGTAAGCAGTTCTATATGCCCAAAGAGCCTCGTGAAGTTTAACCGACCAATCTTTCCTAGACGTTGCAACGGTTTTCTCAAGTATCTGTTTAATTTCTCTATTGAAAACTTCGACTTGTCCGCTGGTTTGAGGATGGTAAGGTGTCGCTATTCGATGTCGGACCCCATATTTGAGCAATAATTTTTCAAATATGTTCGAAATAAAATGAGATCCTCCATCACTTATAACAACTCTTGGCACTCCAAATCTAGGAAAAATAGTGTTTTTAAATAATCTAATAACTACTCGTGCGTCATTTGTGGGAGAAGCTATGGCCTCGATCCATTTTGATACATAATCTACTGCAACGAGTATATACTTGTTTGCACAGGAGGAGGGAAAAGGGCCCATGAAGTCAATACCCCATACGTCAAAAACTTCCACTTCTAGAATACCTTTTTGCGGCATCTCATCGCGTCTAGAAATGTTACCTGTGCGTTGGCACCGGTCGCAGTTTAACACAGCGATATGGACGTCCTTCCAAAGGTTAGGCCAATATAGCCCTGATTGCAGAATTCTTGCGCAAGTCTTAGAGGTGCTCGCATGCCCTCCGTATGGTGCGGCGTGACAATGAGATATGACATCTTCTATTTCAGATTCAGGGACACATCGACGGAATATTCCATCGGCGCCTCTTCTAAAAAGTAAGGGCTCATCCCAATAGTAATTTTTTAGATCGTGAAAGAATTTCTTCTTTTGCTGGTAGGTTAAATCAGGTGGGAGCGCTCCTGCTGCTAGGTAGTTGACAAAATCAGCGTACCAAGGTAGTGAGGCTTCTACACGACATGAAACTTCGTTGGGTTCTTGAAACTCCAAAGGGTCTTCTTGGTTCTCACTTTCTTCCTCCATATGGGCTATAAGTCTATCATACGGGGAATCATCATTGATGGGAACTGGTTCCGGTTCTTGATGTTCTATCCTAGAAAGGTGATCCGCCACTAAATTTTTGGCTCCTTTTTTAACCCTTATTTCCAAATCGAACTCTTGTAGAAGCAGGATCCATCTCAAAAGTCTAGGCTTAGTATCCTTCTTATTCAATAAGTATCTAATTGCAGCGTGATCGGTGTAGACAACTATTTTTGCTCCTACCAAATAGGAACGGAATTTATCTAATGCGAAAACAACAGCTAGAAGTTCTTTCTCTGTGGTTGCATAGTTCAGCTGTGCATTGTCCAAGGTCCTACTTGCATAGTAGATAGCATGAAGCTTTTTGTCCTTTCTTTGACCTAAGACAGCGCCAACGGCAAAATCACTAGCATCGCACATTATTTCGAATGGTTCATTCCAATCTGGTGGCTGCATAATAGGTGCGGTAATTAAGGCATTCTTGAGTAACTCAAAGGCTTTCAAAAAATCTTCATCAAATATAAATTCAGCATCTTTCATTAGTAATCCAGTCAGCGGTTTAGTGATCTTAGAGAAGTCTTTAATGAATCGTCGGTAGAAACCGGCATGTCCAAGAAAACTGCGGATTTCTCTAATGGTTTTCGGAGGCTGAAGGTTTTCTATTATTTCTATTTTGGCTTTGTCTACTTCAATCCCTCTTTCGGATACAACATGTCCTAACACAATCCCTTCTCGAACCATGAAATGGCATTTTTCCCAATTCAGCACCAGATTGACTCTGACGCATCTCTCGAGAACCAACTCTAAGTTCGATAAACATCCCTCGAAACTTTGCCCACAAAGAGAGAAATCGTCCATAAACACCTCCATTATATTATCTATAAAGTCGGCAAATACGACCATCATACATCTTTGAAATGTTGCAGGGGCATTGCATAGTCCAAACGGCATCCGTCTATGTGCAAACGTTCCATAAGGACAAGTGAATGTAGTCTTTTCTTGATCGTTGGGATGAATAGGGATTTGAAAGAATCCTGAGTATCCATCTAAATAGCAGAAATACGAATGTTTAGCCAGTCGCTCAAGCATTTGGTCTATAAAGGGCAAAGGAAAATGATATTTTCGAGTGGCTTTATTCAGTTTTCGGTAGTCTATGCACATCCTCCATCCAGTTTGAATACGTTTTGCTACAGACTCTCCTTTTTCATTACTGACAACCGTTACCCCTCCTTTCTTAGGTACGGCATGTACTGGACTGACCCAGCTGTTATCTGATATCAGATATATGATACCAGCTTCTAAGAGTTTTTGTACTTCTTTCTTGACTACATCGCCTATGATAGGGTTTATCCTTCTTTGATGTTCCCTAGAAGTCTTACTATCGTCTTCTAGCATAATGCGATGCATACAAATGGACGGGCTTACCCCCTTGAGATCAGAGATATTATACCCCAGTGCAGTCGGATACTTCCTTAGAACATGGAGTAACTTCTCAGTTTCTGTCTGTCCCAAGTCAGCGTTAACTATGACTGGTTTTTCAAGCTTTGTATCTAAGAATTCGTACCTTAGATTTTTGGGTAGCGATTTTAATTCTATAGCAGGTTTTTGTTCATCGGATGATGGTTCGGGTGCTAATGCAAGACATTCTTTCGAATAGTCATCGACGAATGGTTCGTTACAATTATCATTTTCGAATAGAGAAGATTCGGTGAACTTAGGTGATTTCACTTCCACTTCTTTTCCGCATTCGTCAATGATATCTAGCAAATAACACGAGTCATTGATAGCTGGGGCTTTCAAGAATTGAGCTAAAATGAATTCGACTTTTTCTTCTCCTACTTCGAAAGTCAGCTTTCCTTTCTTAACATCAATTATAGCTCCGGCTGTTGCTAAAAATGGTCTTCCTAATATAATCGGGACATTGTAGTCCTCCTTTATGTCCATTATCACAAAATCAGTAGGAATGAAGAATTGACCAATTCAAACAGGGATGTTCTCCAGCATACCTACAGGATATTTGACAGAACGGTCCGTAAGTTGCAGAGACATTTTGATTGGTCTCAATTCTCCTAATTCGAGTCTCTTGCACGTAGATAACGACATCAAACTAACACTGGCCCCTAAATCGCATAGACCGTTGTCTATAGCGTATTTTCCTATTACACAGGGTACTGAGAAACTCCCTGGATCTTTAAGCTTAGGTGGCATGTTATTTTGAAGTATAACGCTACACTCGGCAGTGAGCATAACCGTTTCGTTATCTTCGAGCCTTTTCTTGTTAGATAGAATTTCCTTGAGGAATTTCGCATATGAAGGCATTTGGGTTATGGCTTCCGTGAATGGTATAGTAACATTTAGTTGTTTCAGAAGTTCCACAAATTTCTTAAATTGCCTTTCATTCTTGTTTTTGGCTAATCTTTGCGGATAAGGTATAGGTGGTTTATATGGAGGTGGAGGCACATAAGGTGTTTCCTTCTCCGTGACTTCGTTTCTCTTATCATCCGCATCATTAGTTTTTGGTTTTTCTTCCTTCTCAGTTCCTTTCTTTGGACTTTGATACATGGCTGGTTTTGTAAGTCTCGGGTCAACCGGTCCATCATATTCCATTTCGCTTCGCAAGGTTACGACATTTGCTTGCCCTTTTGGGTTAGGTTGAGGTTGGCCAGGAAAAGTTCCAGACGGGGCTGGTATTGTTGGTTGTTGTTGGGCTACTTGAGTAATCTGGGTTTCTAACATTTTGTTATGCGTAGCCATTGCATCAAGTTTGCTAGTCATTTGCCTCATCAATTCGCTTGCATGAGCGTTTTGGTTCGCAAATTCCTTATTCTGCTGTATCTGGGCGTTCATGAAATTTTCCATCATAATCTCCAGATTTGACTTTCTAGGTGCTTGTGGAGCGGGTGGTCCTACCTTATGAAAACCAGGTGGTACAGCAGGTGTCGAACTTGGTGGTTGCAAAGCATTATTGTTTTTGTAAGAGAAGTTCGGATGACTTCTCCAACCAGGATTATAAGTATTTGAGTATGGGTTTACTTGGGTATAATTCACTTGGTCGGTGGAAACAATGGTTAACACCTGACATTCGTCATTTGTATGTCCAGGGGTACCGCATACTTCGCAGTTAGGAGACACAGCAGCCACGGTGGAGGCTGGTTGTGTTACGGCCAAACTTTCGATTTTCTGAGTTAATGCATCCATTTTAGCATTGATGCGGTCTATTGCACTAACTTCGTACATTCCGCCTTTCGAAGTTGGTTTCTCTGTAGAAGCACGTTCTCCTCCCCATTGGAAGTGATTTTGAGCCATGTTCTCTATGAGTTCAACGGCTTCCTCATACGGTTTATCCATTAAAGCGCCACCAGTAGCAGCACTTAGGTTCATTTTCGTGTTGTACAATAGACCATTGTAGAAGGTATGGCTTATCAGCCATTTCTTGAGTCTGTGATGTGGGCAAAGCCTCATCATGTCCTTATATCTTTCCCACGCGTCAAAAAGAGATTCATTGTCTTTTTGTTTGAATCCGTTAATTTCTGCCCTTAGCATAGCTGTCTTACTTGGAGGAAAATAGCGGGTCAAAAAGACTCTTTTTAGATCATCCCATGAAGTAACAGAATTCGCAGGCAGAGACTGGAGCCAAGCTCTAGCTCTATCTCTTAAAGAAAACGGGAAAAGACAGAGTCTAATTGCTTCTTGGCTGACACCATTTGCTTTCACAGTATCGGCGTATTGCACGAAAATAGATAAATGTAAGTTAGGATCGTCCGTAGGACTTCCTGAAAATTGGTTCTGCTAAACAGCTTGTAATAGCGAAGGCTTCAACTCGAAATTGCATCTTTCGATTTCAGGGGCAGCAATGCTGCTATGCGGCTCATCTTGCGACGGGACAGTGAAATCCTTGAGAGGACGGTTTTGCGGTGGTTAGGCCATGTTTTGTTCTGGTTCGATTTCGGTTTCAGAATCAGAATAAGGAACGATAGGATCTGGAAGGAGATATCTTAAGCAATAATCATTGATTCGACGCCTCAACAAAAGAAAACGCTCGATTTCGGCAATCGGTTCCACTGGCTCTTCGCTTTGTGAGCGAGTGCTGGGCATACGATTGACAAATTAAAAATAAAGAAAAATTGCCTTAGTCGTTACTGTGCAACGAAAGAGACACAACAAGACTAATTCAATCCCCGGCAACGGCGCCAAAAACTTGATCGCGACTTTACGTGTTTGGTCGGATAGATACTGTAAGCATACAGGGTATCGCGTAGTTTTAAAAGATTGTCGAACCCACAGGGATTGATAGTCAAAAGACAGTGTCCTAAAATTGCGGTGTAAGGCTAAATCAGGAGGTTGCTACGATTAAAAGTATCAAAGAAAAAAATAACTAAAATAAAAGGTTTTAGAACTAATAAGGAAACTGAGACCGTAGAATAATTTCTAGAGTTCTTAGGGACTCTGTAGGTTCCGAGGCTGAAGTGGATGTCGAAGTTGTTCTGAAGGAAATACCGATCTAAAGGCTTAATCTCACACTCTCGCACTATTGATCGAGCCACGCCAGATAACCCCAAGATTTTGCTCTCGCTCGCTCGGTAATTAAAAGGCGCTTTTTGAAAATGGGCAAGACCGAAAAGAATACCTAAACTGCTCTCGTTGTGTTTAGGATCCAGTGTTTTGTGCCTACTATCTGACGCGTGCCTCAAACTCTCGCTCTGTTGGACTCGTCTTAGTGAATTTCTCACTCTCGCGACGGAATGCTGTTAAGCAGCCTCTCGCCGTCACGACTAGTCTACTTAAGGTTAACTTAGACAACAAAACCAGAATTTCGATCATACAACAGTGTTGGATATCCTACAGAGTCCCGTCGAGACGACGGTCCTCAAACTACGGGCTCATACAAAATTAGTTAATCATAGTTAAACGTATCATTGGATTATTAACAGTGCTAAATTTGAAAACATGCATATTACTTTACCTAGGGTTTCTTATAAAATTATGTTCTTTGGTTTTTTTAAGAAAAGCTTTTGAAACAACAGTAATATAATGTAGAAAATGATAATCGAAACAATAAAGCAATAACCTGAAAAATGCGATGAAATAAACTGAAAGGAAATTTGTATTAATCTGCAAGTTGATCCAAGTACAGCAACGGAGTAAAAAGAAGAAGAATACAAAGGTCGTGATAATCACTCAGTGTGAGCAATTATCACTGTGGCTACTAATTTCTAGTTCTGGAGAAAATTCGGCAGAGCTTCCGCAGGGTAGAATTGGATGGTGAATGCTGGGCTGGGAAGTCCTATTTATACACAGGATCTGGCTCCAAAACGGTTGGAAGGATTTGAATTCAACTGAGTCCAACAACTGCTTCTGGAAAACTGCTCTCGCGATGCATGGCGAACGCCATATGCCAATGGCGAACGCCATTTGGCTGAAAAGAAAAACTGCATGTTTTAGGGCAATGGCGAATGCCATTTGGTTCCCCTTAGGGAATGGCGAACGCCATTCAGCTAGAGGGAGGCAGAATGCTCCAGTTCTGCTCTTTTTCAACTCTTTTGCCACACTTCTTGTCCTTTTCCTCAATATGGCTGATACTGGTCCTGAAATCACAAAGTAAAAGAAAACATAAGTACAAAATACAAAATACGATAAAGACTCGATAAAAATACGACTAAACATGCATGAAATGAATCGAAATAACCTATACGAAATTGAGTCATCAAGAGACATAATAAAAAATCATCCCGGTGGATTGGAAAATCTCAAAGTACAATCCCGGCAAAAGTTAGGGATAATGGCAAGTAACTACGTCCAGCAAATGAGCAAATCCCAAGTAGCAGTCATGCCATCCATCAGAAAACTCCAGTGAAGGTCATCTTCGACAGAAGCTCAGGATGTCCTGAATTCAAAGTTGGTAGAAGGATAGTGGTCCCTATGTTTCAATGCAGCCCTTTTCCTTTAAATTACCATTTTCTAAACTTTGTAAATACTCTATGGAATCATGCGTTTGGCTGATTTCCATTCTATCAATAAAATTTGAGCCCTAGTGCTTTTGTTTGTAATTCCTATTTGTTTTAGCTTTACAGAACGATGTTTTAACATGAATAACGATTCTTGAAATAAAATAAAAAATGAATTTACTTGTCAAACTTTTTCTGCTTTTAAAATAAAGATGGCAATTCTTTTGACTGTTGAACATCGAAAGAACATCAATTGCTCCTCCAAAGGTGATTGAGCTTCAAAGTACATAATCAAAGTACTCCTTCTAAACCAGTATGCCTGAACGAAGGATCAACTGTGTCAGATGCGACTATTCCGTCCGACACCCCCGGCAGAGTTCTTATCTCCTAATCCCGACCAACGGTGTTCCCCGTAGGGACTATCTCTCCTAAGCAAGGCAAAATTGCTACTTTTGGACCAGATGATACGTTTCATCCCCTGCCGTGGCCGAGTATCCAGTCGTGTTCCTCTATTAGTTTGTATGTTGCATTAGTTTTGTCAGCATAAACATACATACATCATGCATTATTGGTTTACATTCATATTCATATTGCATCACTATCACTCTAGTCGATCTTATCCCCTAGTGATAAAAGTCCTCTCAATCGAGTTGTCAGTTCTTTCCTCGTCAGGAAATGTTGCGTCTGAACAATCTCTCTCCTCCAGTTTATTTCTGGGATGAAGTTGGTCCTCGACCACTTTAATAACTTAAACCTCTGAAAGAACAAAAAAGCTTCGACAAATGTCACTCTTCGTCATTGAAGATGATATCTTCGCTTTCCCGGATTAAGGAAAATCCCCAGAAAAAGCCTCACAACTAAAGACTCTCAGCAACACATTGATTTTTCTCTCCAAGAGAGTCAATGTTAATGAAGTCATCAGCACCTTAAAATTGGATTACATCACATGGCATTTCTCCGAGAAGATCTCGGGGAAAAGTATGATGTAATATCCCCAAGTGGAAATAGTCTCTCAAGAGACTCATTTTCCCTAGTAGAGTCCACAAATGGCGTCTCTAAATAGAGAAGTTTATGCACCTCTTCAACTCAGACGAATGGGTTCCCCAGCAAGTCTGACATCAAAAGTTTTTCCCATCAAATGGCATCTCCCCAGGAAAATTTGGCGAGAAGTTTGAGGAAAACCGCTACAAATAGCGTCCCTTGTCAAGAAAGTTTATTGACAAAAGAAACTTATACCAGTTCCTTGGTAGGAAACCAGGATCGAGGGGAAGTTTATTTCAGAAACTTAGACCAGTTCCTTGGTAGGAAACCAGGATCGAGGGGAAGTTCATATCAGAAACTGAGACCAGTTCCTTGGTAGGAAACCAGGATCGAGAGGAAGTTTATTTCAGAAACTTAGACCAGTTCATTGGTAGGAAACCAGGATCGAGGGGAAGTTCATATCATAAACTGAGACCAGTTCCTTGGTAGGAAACCAGGATCGAGGGGAAGTTTATTTCAGAAACTTAGATCAGTTCCTTGGTAGGAAACCAGGATCAAGGGGAAGTTTATTTCAAAAGAAAACTGAGACCAGTTCCTTGGCTGAAAACCAGGATCGAGGGGAAGTTTACCTTTTCTAAGTATCATTACTTAGCAAAACCAGATGGATGAGCAAACTTCCATTCATAACCACCGTCAAAATTTCGTGTATTCCGATATTTAATCATCTTGCACCCTAAATGCCCGAATAGCTTCGCCATTCACACCTTCGGGTCCAAGAAGATTAAATAGGGGCATCTGTCATACCCCAAATTTTGACCACCGAGATTTCCCATCATTGTGTAAATCATCATCACAAAATAGATGAACCAGCATGCCTCATTAGTCTCCCCAAAGATGGGTGAGCATTCACCACAAACAAGAATTAGGGTTTTGAGCCCTGTCAGGACACTTAGGCAAAAGATCAATCAAGGAATGACATGATCTTCAACTTGTCTAACTTATCAAACATCTATAAAGGATCAAGAGGACTCCCACATCAAGGATCAAGCACAAAGTTGCTACCTACCAAGTGGATTAAGCCTCAAGATCGCTAGTGTCACCAAATTAGGGTTTTGGTCGACCAGGGCCTCCAGATGGAAATATTCCTCTGGGCATGAGCCAATGCTTCAAAGCATAAACTAAGATACTCCATGGGACCTCATAAACCAAATCATCAAGTCAATTTAGCCTCAGGGGATGCATTCACAAAAAAAATCAGGAATTAGGGTTTCTTGACCTAATTCACCCCTAAGTTGACTTTTGGGACAAAACATGAGCCAAGACCTCAAGACATGATTTGAGGGTCTCCAATGCACCATATTGATCCATTTTCAATAATGGATTGATCCAAGAAGCTTGATCTATAAGTTTCAATTTCATCTGAACCACAATTAGGGTTTTGAAGAAAAAGTCAACTGTACCTTTGACTTTTGACCAAGACATGCTCCCAAACCTTGGGACATGATTCAATACACCCTATATCACCTATGGAATCCATCTATTAAGTTTGATTTAGGTCAAGGACTTTATTTCATAGAGGATCGCACAGTTTAGATTTCATCTGCTGAAAAAGTCAACTGTGCACAAAAGTCAAAGTTTGAATTTTTGAGATTTTTCATAATTATGGTTCTTTAACCCTAAAACAATGTTAATGTATGATTTGAATCATCATTCATCAAGAAAAATCAAAGAAAGTGAGATAACTTGTAAAAGGGGTAACCATAAAAACTTAGAATTTTTCTAAGTTATGAAACAAAGTGGCTAGGGTACCAACTTCCAAGGATTATAACTTGAGATCCAAGCAACCATTTTGAATGATCTAAAGATGGATTTGTAGCTCTCATGGCATACTTTAAAAGTTTCAACTAAACCTCATCCCAATTCCTCAAGGATTTTAAGTTATGGAGTGACCAAAATGACAAAAGCATGAAAATGCCACTTTTTCCGACACTTAGTGAAAATTTCACTAAGTCAGAATCTGTTTCACTTTTTTCAAAATGTAGGGGCATTTTTCACTTGGATCCAAAAAGTTTCAAGACAAACTATGATCACACATATGTTGTATAATATGAGAGCTTTCCAAAATGGCCAAGAACTTCATCAAACTTCACCTGAGCTAGGAGTTATGACAACTGCAACATGACTTGCTGCAAACTGTTTTGTCAAGGCAGATTTGTGCACAAGGGCTCGAATTGCTCAAATTGTGCAATTCCAAGCATACTTATCCATCTGCACACCTCAAGGGGAACAACCAAGGTACAAACACTGATTCATCAGCCTCCCAAGTCCAAGATTCCCAAAGTAGCATGCCAAACCCTAAAAAGCCTAAAAGAGGCCAAGACTCCAATTTTGTTTCCAAGCATTCAATGGATGCACCAAGGTGGCATGAATTGAGCCATTTCCAACTGAATGAGTCAAGGATAAGCTCTGAACCAAAGAATCATAGGCATGTGCTCTAACCTCTAGTCAATGGCTAGAGGAGACTTAAGATTCCAAAGTGATTCAATTGGCCAACAGCCTGCTGCAGCCACCATTCACTATTGCTTGCAAAACAAACTTGCTCTATTATAAATAGAGCTCATTTGTGCTTAGTTTAAGTACACCAAAGCACTCAAACTAATGTTTTCCTCAAAATCACCTTCTCACTTCCAAAATTGCCTTCAAAAGCAAGTCACTATCGGGTTTTGAGTTTGAGAGCAATTCCAACCAAACCAATCACACACACACACACCTCATAAACATCATATAGAAGTGATCCAAACACTTAAACAACATCTGGAACACCAATTTCTCAAAATCACCAGCCAATTGCTCAAGTTCTTGACATATTTGCAGTTGGGGTACCCTCTCAAGTTCCAGATCGTTTCCATTCATTCCAAGCATTCAAACACACTCCCTAGCACCTAGGGAAGCTGTCCACATCATTGGAATAAAGCTGTAACACCTCCAACACAAAACACGATCACCAGTTGCAAGAGGTAAGCTTCAACTTGGTCATCTCTTAATTTATGCATATTTCCTCGCACAATACTTTTGTCAAATGTTCATAATCATGCATAGAATGTTTCCCCTCCATTAATTGCCTTGTATGAATAGTGTGAGGAATTTCTGAGCCTTCATGCAGAATTTAGGGTTCTTGAGGTTTCTCTTTGACTTCTTATTCCATGCTTAAAATAAATGAAATTAAAGACCATAGACATCATCGTGAGGTGAAAACGAGTAGATTGATATGTGGATTGTGTGATTTCATCAAGTATTCAGTGAGATTGAGGGGAAAACGCAAATCTGAAGAAATAGAGGGCGCGGGCAAGAACTTGGTGTTCTTGGCGCCCTTTTTTGAATTTTAAATATTTGAATTTTTGTGATTTTATTTAATTGATTCAAAATTAATTTCTCTCTGGTTTTTAATGATTTTGAGTTGATTCTTTTTTTAATAATTCACAAAAATGTTAAAATATTTTATTCTACAATAATTTCCCAAAATTATTATTTATTTCATATATTTGATATTTTTGCAAAGAATTAATTTTTATTTGTTTTTAACATTTAAAATATTTTTTCTTTCTTGATTTTCCAAACTTAATTGATTTCTAATCATTTTGTGGATAAAAACATGATTTTTCAAACATTAATCCAAGATCACAACTTGTTTTTCACACATGTTTGATAATTTTGATCATTTTAATCAAATTTTTATTTAATTAAAATGCATTTTGAAATTGATTTAGGGTTTTGATCTTAATCACCCTAAACAAATTTTTTTCAAACACTTTTGGGCCTCTAATAGAGTGTAAGACCCAACCCTTGTTGTACATAAACCATTTTGGGCCTCAGATATTGTATAAGTCCCGACACAATAAAAAAATCTCAGCGCGATCGCAAGTTTAAAATCACTTGGGCCTCTCCTTGAGTTGTAAGCCTCATCACTTGTACAAAAACACTTTTGGGCCTCTAATAGAGTGTAAGACCCAACCCCTTTTTGAAAACTAAAATAATTTGGGCCTCGGTTATCGTATAAGACACACTGTGTTTTCAAACCTCGGCACGATCACCATTTTTCAAACAAATAATCATCTGGGCCTCTCATCGAGCTATAAGTCTCATTCCTTTTCTTAAAATCTTTTGGGCCTCTAATAGAGTATAAGACCCAACCCCTTTGTAAATAATACCTTTTTGGGCCTCACACATTGTATAAGTCTCTCTGTATATTTTCAAACGTTCGGCGAGATCGTCGTCTTTTTAACAAAAATCAACTGGGCTTCTCCTTGAGCTATAAGACCCATCTTTATTCATTTTCAAACTCTTTGGGCCTCTAATAGAGTGTAAGACCCAATCTCCTTTTTGACCAAAACTTTTTGGGCCTCAGTCGTTGTACAAGTCCCGATACAAAACAAAAGTGCCCTCACTGTTAAAATTTGGGTCTCTCCCTGAGTTGTAAGCCCCGATCTCTGTCCAAAATAATTTCTCCTTTAATTTTGAACCCAAATGTATAGTTGCTATCAAAACTTTCTTTAATTTCTTTGTTGAACAACTAACAAAACAGCATGGAAGCTCTACAACG
This sequence comes from Lathyrus tuberosus, assembly GCA_022829125.1. Taxonomy (NCBI): domain Eukaryota; kingdom Viridiplantae; phylum Streptophyta; class Magnoliopsida; order Fabales; family Fabaceae; genus Lathyrus; species Lathyrus tuberosus. The sequence continues at coordinate 3,619,871 of JALAZF010000124.1, read as the reverse complement.
GGTAAGTGTTTATCCGCTTTCTTTTATATGCTTTCATAAACATAACTGTATTATGGGAAGCTGCGTATGGTTAGTCTTCTTTCAATCTTTTAAATGCTTTCATATACATAACTGTATTGTGGGAAGTTGCGCATGGTTAGTCTTCTTTCATACTCCTTTAAATACTTGTCATATATCAACTGTATATATACTAGTATAGTTATTTAGAGTTTTCCCCGGCAACTACGTCTAGAACTAGGTAAAGCCCTGTTGGTCACTCTTTAAATACAAACAAAACTAGATCCCCATAGGATTTCCAGATACAGTCTTCCCTTCTCTTAGGGTTAATCAATATGGAACAAAGAGAAAGGCAGTATTCTCGGTGAACCTTTTCTCAGACTGTCACCCCTAGAAATTGTCAAAGAAATTCTACTCCCCAGAGTTGATCTATTCTCCGTGAATATCATCTCTTGAGTTTCTTCCAAATACTCGAACTTTCGTGGAATGATCTCTTCTCTGTGAATTGCATTTCTTGAACTTCTCTTGGTTTGGGGACCCACAGGCTTCCTAAAAGCATCCCCGCCTCCTCTTGGGCTTTGTACAAGGATCCTTCGGCTTCTTAGAAGTTCTCATGCCTTCTCTTGGGCTTAATACAAGGACCCTAACGACCTATTAAAGGTATAAGATAAAACTTAGTCATCCTTTGCTAGAGCAGTCTTTCCAGTGTCAAACCTCTGGCCACCTTAGGGTTGATTCTCATCCCTTAAGGCCTTTGCCCTCTTTTGGGCATCCTACAAAAGATAAAACTCTTCAACACCAGTAGACTTGGATAGTCTAAATCTCCTTGAGTCTCAAAGACATTCTCAAGTTCCCTACGAACATAGGGAGAAACCCCGGATTCTAGATTAATCTCCAGCAGAGTTAAAACTTGTGGGTTCTAAAACCCCGTCTCTCTCATCCCCCAGCCATGGTCAGTTCATCATCATATAACACTATCCCAAATCAGAACCTCAAGGTGTCTGATCCATCAAATCTTCTGGATTCCCCTGTAAGAGTTGATTCCCCACTTGGACCTGCCTCGGGATCTCAATAATTCCCAACAGAAGATAACCTCCTCTTAGGCTTTGTATAATGATCTTTCCTCAACACAGTCAGCCTCCTCTTGGGCTTTGTACAATGATTCTCCCCAGCGGATCTAACCTTTTTAGACTCTCTTGTTGAGTCAATCACCTTTCGGACTCTCTTGTTGAGTTAATCACTTTTCAGACTCTCTTGTTGAGTCAATCAATTACCTCCCAGACTCTCTTATTGAGTCAGTCATTTTTTTTACTCTCCTGTTAAGTCCATCACTTTTCAAGACTCTCTTGTTGGGTCAAACTCCTTTTAGCCTCCATCTAGGGCTTCGTACGAGACATTAAATCACTCTCTTGTTGATTCAACTCCTTTAGCCTCCGTTTTGGGCTTTGTACAAGACATATAAAAGCACTTGCTTGTTGAGTCAACCTTTTTTAGCCACAATCCTGGGCTTTATACAGGACAGATAAAAGCACTCTCTTGTTGAGTCAAACCCATTTAGCCTCAATCTTGGGCTTCGTACAAGGCATAAACTTCCCTTTCTTAAACTGGGGACAGATATCTTCCCCAACCGAGTCATTTCCTCCCAGTCTTCTTTTAGGCTTTGAGGAAGGATTTTCCCCAAGCAGAGTCAAACTCATTGCAGCCTCCATCTTGGGCTTTGTACAAGACACATATAAACCTCCCTAACAGAGTCAAAATCCTTTTTAGTCTCAATATTAGGCTTCGTACAAGACAGAAAGAACATTTTCCCCAGAAAAGTCAAACTGTTAGCCTCCTCTTAGGCTTCATATAAGGATATCCCCAAAGGGTCAGTCTCTTTTTTTGCCTCAATCTTGGGCCTGGTACAAGACATATATACACTCTCTTGTTGAGTCGATCTTATCTAGCCTCCTCTTAGGCTTTGTATAAGGACTTCCCCAGTGGAGTCAATCAATCTTTTAGCATCAAACTTGTGCTTTGATCAAAGCGCACAAACATCAACAGTTCCTCTTTAGAGATGACAAATTCTCTCTCAACCAAAACCCTTTAGCTTCATAATTTGGGCTTTGAACAAGATACAAATCCCTTTTAGCTTTAATCTTAGGCTTTGAACAAGACACAAATACTCCTTTTAGCCTCTGTCTTGGGCTTTGAACAAGACACCAAAACATCTTTTTCCTCCCATAGAATAGGAGGAACTACGATTGCTCTGATTTCCCTGTTTCATTTAAACGGGAATACGTAGGCATAAGATTGTGAAATCTTAGCGAGCATACTAATAAAAAACTATAGGTCCAGTACCTTCACATCAATAAAAACTTACTCTATCATATTTCCCAAGAAACTTTCCCAACCCATTAACAGATAAACACCATCAATTACAAAGCAGAACCTAAAGCTAATATCCTGTGGATAACCACATATAGGATGGGTAACTGACAACTGCCCATTGTATAACCTGACCCCGGATTCCCCAATCTCTTTTAAGCGTTTGTTCAGTTAAACATTCGCGTGCAAGGTTAGTTTTAGATATCTTCCCTTTCCCTTCCAGCTTCATGGGATAAATAAGAAATCAGAAAGTAGCACCCCTCCTACCATTGCGGTGAGGAAAACTTCAGCGATAAGGTGGTCGCGTCACCGACAAAAATCGCTCGCTACAGTTAGTTATCCTTGGAGTAGGATGCTAAGTTCTGAGTGTGGAACTTGACACTCACATCTTGTCTAAGAAGTATTTATCTTGTCTTATAGGAGAATGATGGGTAAAGTATTGTCTTGGAAGTCTGATGTGAATGGGACATGCTAGAAGTGGATCAGTTTGGTGCTTGTGGAGCAAATGGGCTGAAGATTTCTGGAGCATGTATACGATATCTAACATCGTTAAGAAGATAACAAACTAAGAGGTAAGGTATCTCTTTGAGGAATGTGGAGCATTTCAGATCAATTGGGTTTTATCTCAAGGAACATGGAGGTCTGTACATGAGAATTCAAGAAAAAATCGTGTGGTGTATAGATGGGTTCAAGAAGAGAGGGATCAATGGAGCTTTGGTCTCAATCCAAGAGTTTGTTAGTTTAAGATGTTGATCCTAATGTGATCTCACGAGAAGCATGATAGTGTTCATGTGTGAGTGATTATTGGTTCTTGTCAGAAGAAGCAATAAGTGCAATTGATGATTGTGTTCAGTAGGTGGGTTGGACAGAAGGTGAGCTCTTGAAGACATGAAGATGCATCTTATGTTTTCCATTCATCAGCATAAATGTTCATTGGAGGAGCACTGGTTATCTTAGATAGAGGGAGTGGCTCCTTGATCTAAGATGTATTACTGCGGGGGTGCAGTTCAGAATCAAGTTTGTTTAGAGGACAAGCAAGTTGTGATGGGATGTCAAGAAGGATGTCTTGACATTATTCTACTGTTGCAAGGTTGTGAGGGACTTGACAGTATAAAGTTGATTCCATCATTGAAGTGTCAATACAAGTATCTTGGATGTCTTGGTTGCTAACTGGGAGATGTTTTGAGAAATTTTTTAACATCTTTGTCAGTTTTATTTTTCTTCTGATTAAAAGGATTATTCTTGGGACTCATCAAAAGGATGGTGACTATGCTTCAGATGGACTGAACAAGCTCGACAAAGTGTCAGGACGTTATTTAAGACTTGAGGGTGGGTCCTAACTGGATGTTCTGGACGGTTACTCTTAAAAGTTGAAACAGTCTTATCCTAGTTGGGCGGTGCACAGTTATTAATGTTGAATTTACCTACCTAAATTTATTTCTCCATTGAATTCTTCAGCGGTAACTTCTTTGGACCGTGAATCTCTAGAGAAACTGTTTGGGTATTTAAAGCATGCATCTGTTTATGGTATTCTAGGTTGTGGGTTGATTCATCATGTCTTTCATTCGTGTTTGGGTATGTAACATATGGATATGGAACTGTATTGGCTACTTTTGTCAATTTTTGGCTAAAAAGGGGGAGAATAGTTGTGTGGGGATGGGTATTTTAGCACACATCTGGTTCATCTTTGTAGCCGTTTTGCAAGGATGTTGGAGAAGATGTTTTAACATTCTATCTGAGTCTTTCCCTTTGTGCCTTGTGATCTGAGTTATGAAGTAGGTTGTGTCTTGTGACCTGAGTTACATTCTCTATGGACTCTGTGTTACGTATGATACAACTGTTTCGTCTTAAGCTCTTTCTGGATCTTCTTATGGGTTCTCTTATGCCCCTTAAGAGGAAGATTTATCCCTCCGTGGCAAGTACTAGTTTGAGGGGAGTAGGTTATGTACTCTTCCTCATGCACACCAACATACAGCTAGGAATTTTAGGGATAAAAAAGAGTCTCAGAAGTGTTCCAATCATATCTACCAAACGCCGAACTTTCTTTTTCTACCAAAGGAGTTTTAACCAAAAATTTGTCAAAGGGGGTGATTGAAAGCTCTGTTGATTTGAACAAATTTTTAGAAGAACAGATTATCAAAAGTAGGGGTGATAAACGGGCATGCCCGCCCCGTTTAGACCCGCCCCACAAATGCCCGCAAAAAATGGGGTGGGGCGGGCCGGTTATAGTTGAGGATGCAGGCCTAAAACCTAGGCCTACCCCGCAAAAAGTGAGGGCGAGACGGGGAAAGCCTGCGGGCACTGCACCTTTTAAGCCTAAAAACACAAAATTTTATGTGAATGCTCATGCTCTCAAGAAAACGGGGCGGGGCGGGGCGGACACATTAGAGGGTGAGGGCCTAAACCCTTGGCCCACCCCGTACTAAAGTACGGGTAAAACGGCCATGCCCAACGGGCCGGGCCCGTTTTGCCACCCCTAATCAAAAGATATGTTTATACATGAAGAAGTCTGATGGAAGAAGACTGGTCAGATATGATGTCCTAACAAATGTCTCGACATCTTGAGCTGATATTGCAGGATGTTTCTAAATCAGTTGCAAGATTTAAGGAACAATCAGAACATGGATCAAGGAAGAAATAAAAAGAAGATTCGAAGCCCAAGGAAACAGAAGATTATAAAAGAAGACCTAGACCTAGGACTGGAGAGGAGAGCGAGATACCGTGTGTAACTTAGTTCTTGTATAGAACATAAGGGTTTAGAGTTTTGAGAGTCGTTGGCTCTCTAGGTTTGTAAGTCACCCTTTGTATCATTTGATGCACTGTGGTAGACATAGGTATCGCACAGATCCATAAGCCTTTAGGTATTGGATTGTGTATTGTTCTTGGATGAAGCTGTTAAGCAAATCCAAGTTAGCGTGTTGGTCAAGTATGCTTGACAAAATTCTGTATTGACAGGGATGATGTAGATATCACAGTTGGTTATTAAGGAAAGTGAGTGGTGATTCTCATATCAAAGAGGGTGTTCTTTGATAAGGATTTCATTGGGTAAAGATCAGGAAATAAAGTTGTAAACTGGGGAATTTAGCTTTATGATAAATCTACATATAGTGGAGTCTTCTTCCTGGATTGGTATCCCCCAGATATAGGTGAATTGTACCGAACTGGGTTAACAATTATTGTGTTCCTTTATCATTCTGCAGATTTACATATTCTGTTATTGGTCTTGGTAAACATGTTGGATCAGGTGTCATAACATCTGTGTTACTGCAGTTCTAATATTCAACATATCAGTTTGCGGTTATGCCTCTTTGTTTAATTAATTATGCAGAATAATGTCTTGACATGTGTTAGGACATCTGCTGTCTGCAATGCCAGAATTTCAGCTATGATGGCCTTTGCACTTCCCCAAGCGAGCAACTGCTTATAAAAGGGGGGAGCGAGGATTCATTTGCACACTTCACGCAAATTTCTCTCCCCAAGCACTTTGCTCTGCAACTTGTCCTCTCGCCGGAGTTCATCTTCGCCGCTGTCGATCTTCATCGTCTACGTCCAGATCTTCCTCTTCAGCCTCTATATTCAAGTAAGTTATTCATCTTTTATTGTTAGTTCTAGGATGTTCTTAGTTTTCTGGAAATCGGCATGAATTTTTCGGTGACTCATGAACTTTTCGGTTGAATGTTCATGTGTTCTTCGATGAACACATGAATTTTCTGGGAAATTCATCAAGATCCTGAAGAACATGATGAACACATGAATTTTCTGAAAAATTGATGCCTTATGTACCAAATGTTTATTCTGTTAGTTTTGATTAATTTGTTATAGTATGTTGTTGGAGCATCATTGGTGTATCATGTGTTCCATTGCAGCGAGTATCTATTCATTGGTGTGTATTGATAGCGATACTTGTCCTTTAATTTTATCTATGCATTTTGGTTTTTTCCAAAAAAAATTGAGATAAAGTTGATAGATGCTCCAAATATTGAATTTTATCAATTTTAGTATTTATTTTTCACAAAAAACTAAAATGAATGACCTTAGACAAAAACCTATATCAGTTTTGATTATTTTGATCATAGTTTCAAAAAGTGATTGCCATTTTATTTGCCTATTACTTTGTATCAGTTGATGTTACAACATCATTTGACAATATAATATTTTTAACTTGATGACACATCATTTGCCTATTGCTTTGTTAATTTTTTCACTTATATCAAATATTATTATAAATATCAACTTTTATAGCATTGTAGGTTATGTGAACATGGCAGAAAAGCACATGGTCTATATTCTTGTACATAATAAAGTATTCAATTTCCAAATAGCCAAATTATGTGAGATATTGGTAAAAAAGACAGATCTTTCCAACTTCGATTTAATTAATATCATAAAAATGTCTTATCAATACTCCTAGATGGTACCACAACGTCTTTCCATCATTATTTTTAAACATACTTAATTATTTGTAGTAACAATTTATTATCATATATTTGTCATCAATATTTAAAAAATTAATAAATATTTTTCAAATTTAAATTACAATTAATAAATATTTTTTCTATTAATATATAGAACAATTTTTTAATTAATATAATATATCAATCCATAAAATAATCATATAGAAAATAATCTCAAATATATAGTGTTTTTTTACTTACATAAAAATCATTTTAATAGAAATACTAGATATAATAAAATTATAAATATTAGATTGTATGAATTACATATTAAATAGAAATATATGGAGTAATGATTCAAATTGTAAATGAGATTAGACAAGTCTAGAGGTAAATAGAATTAAGGCATCCTAATAGGTAATAGTAGGTAATAAATAATATTGACAATAGATAAAAGTGATAGAAATATAGGATAGAAATGTAGCTATAGTACAGTGTTGTCTAATAACTCCTATAGCAGTTTTATAGAGTTGTAGCATGGGAAAATTTGAACTTGAAATCTAAAATTTTGTCAACATTGATTCATATTGGATTTAATTATTGTTCCTTATAAGATGCATTTCATTAAGTATTTTCGAGTATGCATTTAAATTTAATTCTCTGAACTGATATCTATTTAAGTATAGAAAACATTTCAAGCTACTTTTATGTCATATTCATATAATCATTATTTTGAAAAAATATTGTTTAGTTTCTAACTTAGTTCTTACATGTTTTATACAGAAGGAACAATAATCTGTATTCAAGAGCAAGCAAGAAAATGGTAAAAAAAAAAGAGTCTTAAATGTAAAAGGAAAAAATAACTGGTGCATTGTAAGTTGTACTACCTATAGCCTGCGTTGCATAGGTACGGGTACGTACCCAGTACCCGATACTGGTATTGGTACGGAGTATGACATTTTTAGAAAAACTATGGTACGGGTACGTTAATATAATTTTTTAAAAATACAATTATAAAAATAACAAAGGAATTATATTGTTTAAATAACATCAAAACATTAAAATTAAAAACAATTTACTTAAAAATAGTTAATATCTTTGTAATAAGATAAATAAATCATACTTAAAAAGTATCAATAAATCATGATGAAATCATGGTTGAATATCTATTTTTCTCTCTCCAATATCATTAAAAAAAGCGGCTTCTAGTTCAGGTTCATCTTGAGAAAGACTAACAACTTTAAGAATATCAGCTCCATCAAATAGATCTCATTCATTTTTATCAATACCTCACATTTTTGTTACTCCTTCATTATAAACCATACTCTTTTCCGAGAGAAGACAGAGATTTGTATGAACAAAAACTAAATCATTAGCCCTCTTTAGATTGAGTCAATTCCTTTTTAATGAGTGAATAAATAGAATGATTAACCTAATTTTTACTCAGTAAAAAAATCCAAATTGTACCATCCGAAAAAAGTTTTAAAAATTGGGTACGTGGTACCAAATGTGTACCGGTTGGTGTACCAACATTAAAAATTAAAAAAAAAATTGGTACGGCTTCGGTGCGTACCGTATGTGTACCGTACGCGTACCGGTACCCGGTACCGGTACTTTACTTAAAATGGAGTACTCGTGCTTCACAGCCTATAGCAGACATTGGAACTCAATATTTAGTCAAATCAATAAGTATAGAACATATTTTTTGCATTGTTTTATTTCTCCATTTAATACTTTCTCATTCGATTCATCATACTTACCTCTATTTTTATCATTGATTTATTTCTCCATTTTAATGACTATCATTGTTTTATGCTATGAATTTTAAACTTAATTGAGGTAGAAGGAATGTGTGGTGCCTTTATCCCAACAAAAATGCTATTTTGGAATCAGTTGTACATATGAACCAAAATTTATTTATTGTTGTATCTTTTAATATTTTGATATAAATTTCACTATCTTCTATTTGGTTCTATCAAGTAGTAATAATTTTATATTTTTATTATAAAGCAGGTAAAAGTAGATACAAGTCAGCATTTTATTTTAATTGATGGGACATGAAGCAATTCAACAGCAATATTTAGGCGTCTACATCAATGATGAGACAGAGACATAGAGCAACTCACTTTTTTCAATAATATTTTAATATGTCAAATTCAATATTAATTAGATTTTTAATATAATTTATGTCATTTTATAACATAATAGTACAATCAAATTGTCTACTTTATAAACATTGTTTAGAAAAAAGATAGTTTTAAATATAATTTATGTCACTTTATGACATAACAATCCTCAACTTTATCGACATTGTTTAGAAAAAAAATCATTTTTTAATATAATTTATGTCACTTTATGACATAACAATTCTCAATTTGAACTGCATTAAATTAATTACAATCAACTATATTAAATAATTATTTTTAATTTAATTTTATAATTCAATAAAATTAAATTATAAAAAAAGTGTATGTTTATACACGAGGAAAATTGTTGTTCTACTTACATTTCATCTTCTATATGTATATTTTTAAAGAATAATAATTTTTTTTGATGGAGTAATTTTGTCTTTTTTTATTATTATTGTTTTTATTGTATTTTGAAAATGAAGTCATTGATAATATAGAAAAACATGAGACAAATATTTTTATACACGGAAAAATTTTTAATATTTTAAATTGAACTTTATTTTTATATACGAAAAAAAAAAGTGTATGGATGATCCAAATACTTTTATAATTAGGAACAAGTTTTTTATTCATCAAAATATTTTTATAAATTATTGCATAAATATTTTTATAAAAAATACCAACCTATTTTTTTTTCCAAATTTTAAATGTAAACAAATGCGCATCACCGACGGGTACCCGTGCGAAGGCATAGGTATCATGCTAGTTAAGGAAGGTGGTGGTGAACATTTCACTTCTTTATGTCATTAAGAAGGTTCCAAAATATGTCAAATTTCTGAAGGACTTGTGCACATACAAAGGGAGATTAAAGGGAAATGAAAGAGTTAGCATGGGATGAAACGTTTTATCCTTTATTCAGCCTATGCCTGTACCTGAAAAAATCCAAAATGGGGCAAAATGTTTCAGCTTTCACTCAGACCATGTCCTAAAAGTGTAAGGATCCAAGAACTTTCTCTATTTTATGTACCAATGGGGATAGTAAATTTGAAAATTGCATGTTACATTTAGGAGCTTCCATTTATGTTATGCTTACTTCTATTTTTAACAATCTTGATCTTGGTCCATTATATAATAGTATAATACAGGTCCGACCATTCAGCTTTCAAGCAGAAGCAATGCCCGCCCTATCAAAGTAGTGAAAGACGTGCTTATTCAAGATAATGATTTATTTTTTCTTGAATTTTTTTACATTCTGGACATGGAAGGAGAGACTAATTTAAATGCTAGTAAGACACCCATCATTTTAGGTAGGTCGTTCTTGAAAACGACAAAAACATAAATTGATGTGGATGATGGAACAGTGTCCATGGAGTTTGGTAATATTACTGCAAAATTTAACATTTTTTATGCTATAAAACATCCCATGTTTTTCAAGTTGAACTGCTTTCTGATTTAATTGGTGAAACATATTCTGAGTTATTTTCAACTGATTTTCCATCACCGTCTGATTGATGATACTTACACTTGTGATGTATGTACTAACACTCACCTTTGTTTTGTTTGTGTTGAGATAGAAGTTGCCTTGCAGGGTGATACCAACTCTTCCATAGAGACACATTTTTGTATTGTTTCTTCAGGTGACGCTATTCTTGACATTCCAGCCACCAAAAAAACCATCCATTGAACAACCAACTTCTTTAGAGCTTAAAACCCTTATTGACAATTTAAAATATGAATTTTTAGATAGGAATGAAAAGCTACCGGTAATAATTTCATCTAACCTTAACTTAAATTAAGAAGATAAGTTATTGCAATTATTAAAGAAACAGAAGAAGGCAATTGGATGGACCTTGGCTAACATTTGTGGTATTAGCCCCTCCATGTGTGTGCATATGATCTTACTTAAAGATGAAGCAAAAGTAGTGACCATACCCAAAGGCAACTTAACCCCTTGATTCTTGATGTTGTGAAGAATGAGGTAACCCAACTTTTGCAAGCAGGTATCATATATCTTATCTCTAACAATAACTGGGTAAGTCCAGTGCAGGTTCTACCTGAGAAATTTGGTCTCACGGTGGTCAAAAATGGAAAAAATGAACATGTTCCCACTAGAGTTCGAAAGAGTTGGATAATTTGTATTGATTACAAGAGGTCAAACCAGGCGACCAGAAAAGATTATTTTTGTTTGACATTCATTGATTAGATGCTTGAATGGTTGGCTGGTAAGTCACACTTTTATTTTCTTGATAGTTTTTCAGGTTGTTTTCAAATCTATATTGCAGTAGAGGATCAAGAAAATACAACTTTCACATTCCCAATCGGTAGATTTTCTTATAGAATGATACCATTTGGTCTATGCAATGCTCCTGGTACGTTCCAACTCTGCATGATTAGTATTTTTGCTGAATTTATTGAAAATTGCATTAAGGTGTTTATGAATGATTTCATTGTTTATGGTTCTTCATTTGATGCATGTTTGAATAGTTTGGATATGATTTCAGAGAGATACATTAAAACTAACCTTGTATTGAATTTTGAGAAATGTCATTTCATGGTTGAATAGAGAAATTTTTTAGGACATATAGTCTATGAAAAAAGAATATAGGTAGATCACGCTATGATTGATGAGATTTATAATCTACCTTACCCATCTTATATTTGTGAGATTCATTCTTTTCTTGGTCATGCAGGTTTTTAAAGGCGCTTCATAAAGGATTTCAGCAAAATTGCTCTTCCCCTGTCAAATTTGTTGGAAAATGATGTCACTTTCAACTTTATTGACACATGCAAAAAGGTGTTTGATTTCTTGAAGAAAGCACTGACCTCCGGTCCCATCATCCAGCCATCCAAATGGACCATCCCTTTTGAAATTATGTGAGATGCATCTAACAGTGTAGTGGGAGTGGTCCTAACACAAAGAGTTAACAAGACTTACTATGTTATTTATTATACTTTTAGGACTTTAGATTCTGCACGGTAAAATTACACGACTATAAAAAAAATTAGCTATTGCGTTTGCTCTTGATAAGTTTAGATCATATTTAGCTTTGAAGTACCTATTGAAGAAGCCAGACACAAAGTCGAGATTGATTCAGTGGATGTTGTTGCTCCAAGAGTTTGATATGGAGATTAAAGATAAAAGTGGAGTTGAGAATTTAATGGTTTATCACATAAGCAGAATAGAGCGGGATGAAGACTCTTTTCCCATTCAGGATGACTTTCTTGATGAGCAACTTTTATACCTACATGAGGTAACTCATTGGTATGCTGATTTAGTTAATTATCTTGCTACTAGAGTCTTTCCTGCAAATGCATATAGAACACAAATTCACAAACTCAAAAGATATGCAAAATATTATGTGTGGGATGATCCATATCTTTGGACTTTTTGGTACTGATTAGGTGATTAGGAGATGTGTTTTTGACTATGAGATTAACTATATCTTACAAGTTTCTCATGAATCTCAAGTAAGGGGGCATTTTGGTCGTTAAAGGGCTGTAAGAAAAGTTCTAGACTCATGTTTCCTTTGGCCCACTGTTTTTAAGGATGCTTATGAGACTTATCGCACTTGTAAAAAATGTCAGATTGCAGGTACAACAACACCCGTAAGAGTGAAATGCCTTAGATACCTATGCTTTTCTATGAGGTGTTTGATATATGGGGAATCAACTTTATGGGACCTTTTCATGTATCTTTTAGTTTTGTTTATATTTTACTACTTGTTGATTGTGTTTAAAAGTGAGTTGAATCAGTCCCCATTAGAACTAATGATTCTAAAGTTGTTGTATATTTTTTCAAGTCAAATATTTTTTGCAGGTTCAGAATACCCCGCGCTATCATAAGTGACAAAGGCACTCATTTCAATGGGCAGCGCCTATAGGTATTCCATGAAAGTTTTCTGCTTGAAGATGCAACCATAGAAGAGCTTTCGTTGGAAAGGCCCGCTTACACTGCAATCTAAAAAAGGGAGTCCTTCTTCTTTTCCCTCATTCTTATTTTATGCATGTTTCTTTCATTAAGGATAATGTGTGTTTTAAGTGTGGGTGAGAGATGCCATTTACTTTTCTTTTTTTATTTTCTTCATTTATTTTTGTTGTTTTGTTTTTTTTAATATAAAAAATGCATGTTTTCATTGGTTTTTGGGATTACAAGTGTAACTAATTTCTTTGTTCTTTTGACTAAAGATTTGTGGTGTGACGTGAGTGACTCTCTTTGCATTTTTAGTATGTTAAGTAGGACTAAGTTCTAAATTATGCATCATTTGTGGTTGATCAATGGTCTTGGTGAGAATTTGAGTCTTATAATGGATGACATACAAAAATCCATTTGTTTTTCTTTCATGTGAGATTTCACTCATGTTTGTTAGTCACTCTAGAACTTGATTTGACTTTTGTTAAAACTTTTTGTTTACTTGTGCACACTGAGATGATAAAGGAAATTTGTTTTTTATTTTATTTTTTAGCCACTTAGCCAAAAAGTCAACCCTCAAATTATCATTCTTTGTTTGAAACCCTTTTGAGCCTATTTATCCCATTTTTTAATTTATAACTCATTACCAGCATAAAAGAGAAAAACAATGTTATGATTCTATTTAAGGGGATAATGGAATATTGTTTGGAGTTGTTTGAGGTTGAATTAGTATATTTGTGATATTTTAACAATTGGCAGAAAAAAAAAAGAAAAAAAAACATATAAAAAAGAAAGAAAAGAAGGAGGACAATTCATATTACTATTCCCCTTAAAGAAAAAAAAAACAAAAGAAAAAAAGAAAAGAGAACATGATTGTAAAGAAGTTATTTGAAAGTGAATAAAGTGATGATTAGTTCAACACCCGCAATTCCTTTCAATTCTATTATGTCCCTTTAAATTCTAGTTTTATCTCACCCTTACCTTGGCCACATTACAACCCAAATAAAATCATTTTGATCTTTGTGTGCATGTATTTCAAATGTGGATGTTAGAGTATTTTCAAGCTTATGGTATTGCTAACTTTCATGATATGCTTTAAGTGTAAACAAATAATCTAAACACTTGATAGTAAGATAATGTTTATATCATGTGAGGATCTTGCTACTTCTGATGTTTCTTTGGTAAATTGTCCTCTTATTTTCTTTGATTGTCACAAGAAATTACGCACTAATGCCATATTCATTGAAGCATAGAATAAGAATTTTGCTTACCTCTATGTGACCCTAAAAGTATTTGAAATTGCATGTTTGGTTTTTGTTTTTGTTTTTTCATTTTTATTCTGTTTTGAATTTTGAAGTTGGAGTTTTGCTCGAAGTGCAAACATTCAAATGTGGGGGAATTTGTCAGTGTATTTTAATACACCATCTTTTACTTAGTACTAGGATAATTCTATGTCTTCTCACGTTATTTTCACTACTTTTAATATGTTATTGAAGTTAAGTTTTAAATTTTATTTTATTTTATTTGTGTTATTTATTTTTGGAATAAGTTGTATTTTGATACTTTTGTATTGTGTAGATTATAACTTGAGATACGAGATGCCATTTGAAACTATATAATATGCGTTAGAAAAACAAGTGTAGCCGCGCGAAAGACTCTCCCTTTTACATGTGAACTTTTAATTTATCCCAAAAAGAGGGAAGGGGAAAATCTGAATAAACCCGTGAGTGTGTGCAAAAAACAATGCACTTGAGAGATCGGGAATCAGAATTGGTTATACAAAGGGAAGGTATTAGCACCCTAAATATCTATAGTATCCTATAGGAACCTCTTGCATATATTTGTGTTACTGTTGTTTTGAGACACTTACTGTGTAATGGAAATTTGTTGATTGTTTTGAGTGAGTGATGATAATGGGAAATGTTTTTGTTGAGATAAACCATGATAAAAGGTGTAGGAACCTAATGGTTTTATTTATTATTGTGCTCGCTAAGATCTCACAATCTTATGCCTACGTATTCTCAAAAGGAAGTTGAGAAATCAGAACGTTCGTAGTTCCACCTACTAATGGGTGGAATTGAGTTTGTTGGGTTTTTGAGAAGAGACAAATTGTCATCTTTAAGGGAGATATCTCACCTATTCACCACAAACATTTTTGAGAAATAACAGAATAAGGGAAAAAGCTTTAAACTTGGATGTAAAAACTCCATAGTAATGCCACATCTTCCTTTAATTGAGTCTTTGCATTTTAAGTGAAGGGCCTTGACTTGGATATAGAATCAATAAGTGTGCCACTTACATCACTTTAAATGAAAGAAGTGTTTTGCATACCATGATAAGAGAAGGACTCCAGCTTGAATTTTGGATCAACAAGTGTGCCACTTACATCACTTAAATGGAGAAAAGTTTGAAATGTTTGATTTATGTTTGGTGAGGGAATGGAGAATACATCTCTTTCATATAGATGATTCACGTCTCATCTCTGAGGAGTGTTGAATTTGAAGCCAAAGGTTGGCTAGGGTTTTGACTTGAAGTTTGAGGGTTAAGGGTTTGAAGCCACTAGAGGCTATGGTTGACTTTAGGACTCCAAAAGGGAATTCTCATCTCTTTGTTGAAGAGTTGAGTCTGAAGTCTTACTTCCTTGCACAAAGCCCAAGAGAAGGCTATGGTTGATTATGAAGTTGTTGGAGCGGTAAAGCGGCAAGCAACAAAAGTTTTGAAAGTATTTTTCCGGGAATTTATCGTGTCCACAGAGATCGGTGCTATTGAATTGTCGTTCGATAAGTCTCGCGTTTACGAGTTTGGATTAAATTGGTTAAAGTAAAAGCAGAAAATAAAATATGAATATAAAAATAATTCATTAATCTGAGAGAAGAAACTTATCTGGTATGCATATAATCCACGTCTCATAAACTTAAACTTACCGACCAATTATACTCAACCTACAATACTCCTCAATATCATCCAGCATCGCTCACAACAGTGTCCATCTCTGACACACTGAGCTGAGAGAACAACCGTGTTACCCTCGTCGACGCTCTCGCACCCGACTTGAGATACGGAGGCATTAATCTCCGATACCCATAAAGATTGTTAGCTCTAAATCTATCTCTAGCATTCAGAAACTAACAGATAATCTTCCCTAATCAAAGTTTGCGATGTTTATCTCTAACACAACCCAAACCCCGAGCATAAAGCAAAAATCAAGGACAGTCATCGATAAAGATTTGTAAAGCAAATTAGATACAACGCCATGGGCGACAAATATACACGAGTTCAAAGTAAATACATATACAACAACCCAACAAAGAAGAAATACACACAGAAGAAAAGAAATAATCTAAACATCTCGCGGTTTGTCAACGCCGGTCGATGATAAATCCACCCCGGATCATCCGTGTGCAAGCTTCAATGTTGTTTTCTAAGCTAATATTACTGAAAAATGAGTTTGATGGAGTTTGGAGCAAAAAAACCCCAAAACCATAACCTAAAATATGAATGAAATGAATTATATATTATTTACAAAATCTGTCATGTTCGCAATGCGAACTTTTATTCGCAAAGGAAACATCAAATTATGCACCTGATGTGCCTCAGGAACAGTTAAACCTCCTCTGCGATTCTGCAAAAGTTCGCAATGCGAACTTTTATTCGCAAAGCGAATATTCGCCGAAAAGTTCATAAAGCGAACTTGACAGCACACCAGCCCTTGTTTTGACCATAACTTTTGAACCGTAACTCGGATTGATGCACGGTCGGAAGCGTTGGAAAGCTTATTCAATGCTCTTTATGAATATGACAAGATATCCTTGCTTGAATACCTGCAAAAATAAATAGAAAACAATTAAACTCAATGATATTTACACAATAACGCAATATATAGACTATAACGTAAAGTAAACGTATTTACAAACAAAGCGGGGTTTATTCGAACGATATTAACAAAAAGTATCGATAAGTGCAAAAAAACTTATATACAAAAATAGCTACAATTTGCACTTATCAAACTCTCCCAAACTTAAACTTGTTTGTCCCTAAACAAGAATCAAGCGACTCAAAGAAACAGAGTGACAACCAAAGAATCACGAATCAACAGGTTTTGAAAAACAGAAACAAATGAATGGTTCAAACGAAAAACGGTACACAAAAAGTAAATAATTACCACTAAACTACAACGATAACATAGGCACAAAACAAATGCAAAATACAAAAATCATGCCAAACATCCTAAAACAACACAAGTTCAAACGTGAATCACACCTAACAAAAACAATCATCGGTAGATGAAAAACACAAAATGAGGTACTTTTCACTCACACAACAATCTTGCAAACAAAAGACTAAATTATGCATTCATCCAAAAATTCACATTGAACATACAAAGGCAAGAATCACAAGGCCTTTCAAGGTTGTTGTAAGATTTGGGTCAAACTCATGTTGTGTCGAATGAGAGCTTTCATGTGTTTCGACAGGAGGCAAGCATGCAGTCGAAGCTTGTTCACATGCTGATGCCTGATTGTTACATATTGTAGTCGAAGTCTGTTCTAATATGTACTGTCGAATTATTCTGACGAATTGGGCCTTGTGTTAAGGATTCAATTGTTTAGGTTTCTTGGGCTGCAAGTTACCTAGTTAGTCTATAAATAGGCTAGTACACTCAGTTTGTTGAGTGTGGCAAATTGTGATATTCACTTGTAATCATTTGTGACTTTAATGAGAAAGTAAATAGTAAACAGAATTTATATTTGCCCAATCCTTATTGTTCCTTCTTCTTCTTCTTCTTCTTCTTCTTGTGTTTTCTTTCTTAGTTTTCCGTTAAACCCTAACCCTTGTTTTGATTCTTGATTATCAAGAAACCGTTTAATACTTTGCTTAAAGACATCGTTTTTCATAACAAATTGGTGCGGTGAGCGTGGAGAAGATGGCTTCAACAAAGTATGAGATTGAAAAGTTCACCGGAGTGAACGATTTCGGTCTGTGGCGTTTGAAGATGAAAGCCCTAATGGTGCAACAGGGTTGTTTGGAAGCGTTGAAGGGACAGGAAGTCATGGATGCTACGTTGACAGAAAGAGAAAAAATGACAATGATCGAGAAAGCACACAGCGCAATATTGTTGAGCCTTGGTGTTAAGGTTCTCCGACAGGTATCAAAGGAGACTACAGCGTCAGGATTATGGGTAAAACTTGAAAGTTTGTATATGACCAAATCTTTGGTGAATCGTCTCTACCTGAAGCAAGCTTTGTATTCTTTCAAGATGAGTGAAGACAAAGCTTTGGCTAAGCAGTTGGATATGTTCAACAAGCTGATTCTTGATCTTGAAAATATTGATGTGAAGATCAATGACAACGATCAAGCATTGTTATTGTTGTGTGCTTTGCCAAGAACGCATGCTCACTTCAAAGAAACCCTCTTGTATGGAAGATAGTCCCTGACCTTTGAAGAAGTTCAAGCAGCCTTGTAGTCGAAGGATTTGAACGAAAGAAAGGAGCAGAAACCATCATCAGTTGGCGAAGGGTTGTCCGTGAAAGGAAGATCGTCAAAGAAAGATGGTAGGCTTGACAAGAAGAAAGGAAAGGCTCAGCAGAAGTCTTTGGGTGGTGATATGTCTAGTATCAAATGTTATCATTGTAAGAAGGAGGGTCACAAACTAAAAGTGTGCCCTGAGCGCCTAAATAATCATGGAGGTAAGGACACTGGAAATGCATCTATTGTGCAAGATGGTTATGAATCATCTGATGTCCTTGTGGTGTCGAGCAGTAACTCTTGCGAAGAGTGAATTATGGATTCTGGATGTACTTGGCATATGACTCCAAACAAGAATGTGTTTGAACAATTATGTGATCAAGATGGTGGATCAGTGCTGTTGGGGAACAATAAAGCTTGCAAGATTGCAGGTGTTGGATCTGTTAGATTTAAGCTCCGTGATGAGTCAATGAAGTTATTGACTGGGGTTAGGTATGTACCTGACCTTAAGAGGAATTTAATTTCTCTTAGTGAATTCGACAAGAAAGGATATGCTTTCAAAGGAGAGCAAGGTATCCTGAAAGTCATGAAGGGGTCGAAGAAGTCTTGAGAGGCGTGAAGAAACAAGGCTTGTGATCCGAAGTATTCGAACTGGCCCACATAAGCTGGTCGTCAGATGGTGAGATGCTTGGATGGAAGCTGGTCGTCAGGCGTGCAAAGTGTACGGCTCGTGAATGAGGAGAGGAGGGGGTGTACCTGCAAGGCACTCCGACACTTAAGTAAGAAAGGGTCAGAGAAAAGGGGCAAGTACAAAGTGTATTCTTAGGGTGAAAATGTGATCCCTGACCATCTCAAGCGAGAGGGTTTATATAGAGCCCCCAGCGTGTGGCTAACGGTCATATTTTCGGGGCGAAATAACCGTTTTCCCCAAAGAATAGGTAACTGCCCAAACTAGCCGTTATGTCGGGCAGGGTGTCAGAAACTAGCCGTTATGTCGGGCATAAACGCGGTTCTGGGCACCTGTCCTTTGCTGTTCGGGCAGCGAGGAAGTCGTGCGTGACGGGCATAGAAGCCGAGGAGGAACGTTGCGTTCCTTGCCCGGTTGGAGGGGCAGAAATGTCACTTTTGCCCCCTTTGTGGATTGGGCTTAGGTAATTTGGGCCGCTCTGGAGCAAAGGTGGATTGGGCCAATTTTAGCCATTGGTCCAGTTCAGAACAGGAGCCCCCCAAGTCGTTGCCCCGAGCATGGGAGTGATGACTTAAGGACAGCTCGTGGAAGATTGTCTCGAGGTGCCCGTGGCCCTCTGTGCCCGTGAAGTTTGTGGTCGTGAACCTATTGCCCGATATTCGGGAAGATAAAGCGTCAGGCAGAATGGGAAACGTTGGGCTGCCACATGTCCATAGATCCCTGCGTAGCAGTTAATAGGTAATTATGGCTAGTGGGCAGTCATTATTACCTACGGGCGCGTGTGTGCACGTGCCCCTCAGTATAAAAGGGGGAAGGTTGTCCCATTTTGCACTTTTTCCCTTCTGATTTTTCTTCGTCGTCATCAGCGTTCTTGCCCGTCGCCGTATTCGGAGCAACCGACCACCGTGCCAAGTTTCGAGTAGCCTTTCTCTCCTACTCAAATCAAGTAAGTTCTCTGATTTCCAGCTTGTTTTACTCATTCTCATTGTTAGTGGTAGATTGCATGCGGCTAGGGTTAGTTTTAGGTGACAAACTAGGTAGATTTCCGGCGAATGTTGGTGGTGGGCGGTGGTTCTGCCCTTCTGCTGCATCAAGCATCTCGTCGGAGTAGGTAGCACGTTCGGTGGGCGTGGTGGTTCACGTCGTGGTTGCGAGTCGTGAATTTCCTGGTAGAACGTTTCCAGATTCTGGTGGAGCTTTGCAGTTTTCGGCGGAGCTTTAAACGGAATCTGGGCACGAACGCGGGGAGGTTCCTCGTGGGAAGTTGGTTTGTCTCGGGCATCTCCTCGCGGGGAGGTTTTTCCTTCTTCGTTTGATGTTAGGGCTTAGGCCGGGGATGTTGTCCTTAGCCTTTTGTGCGCCCTTTCACTTGACTTAGCGGTGGAAGGGTGGATTTGATTTCCTGTCGAATTCACTGTCTTTCTCTGCTTTTTCAGGTGATCGTAGTGGCGATGGAGCCAGAGAGGGAAGTTATCCCTGTTACATCCGAGGAGGAAACTGTCTCCGAGGAGAGCAGTAGTGCAACGGCCTCGAGTTCTGCGTCCTTGAGCTCATCGGCTTTGAACTCCTCGAGCGAAGTCGAGGGGGGAGCGAGCGAAGCTGAGGAGGGAGAGGATTTGGAGGTCGTGGGGGAGGATGTAATGGAAGAGGATGTGGACGTGTTCTACCCGGAAGAGTGGGAGGTGACCGAGCCTTCCGAACATATCTCCGCGTTTGCTAGGTCTGCGGCGGACGCCTTTACCGAGGTGGGGCCAGCGAGTGAATGGAGAGTGCTCTTGCCTAATTCGGATGAGCGGGTCTGCTCGAGCTTTGGGGACTGCTTCGCGATGTATGAATATGCTTTCAAGGAATTGGGGCTGAGGTTGCCCTTCACTGACTTCCAGCGGTCGGTGTTTGTGCATCTGAAGTTGGCGCCTTCCCAACTCCACCCCAATTCGCTTGCCTTTATACGGGCTTTTGAGTTGGTGTTCGAGCACCTTGCTCTGGGGACCACCATTCCTCTATTCTTTGCTGTTTTTCAACTACAGCGGCAGCTGGCGGGGAAAAGGTACGGATGAGTCTCTTTGAAGCAGCCCAAAAAGTTGTTCAAGCCGTTCTCGGAGTCCATCCGGACGTTCAAGGGACGGTACTTCATCGTCGAGCCGTTGTCTGAGGCTACCCAGGACAGCGTGTATGTCTAGGAGGTAGAGGTGGATGAGAACGGAGAGGAGTTGATCAACGAGGAAGGGAAGTATATCGGGGAGAGAGTGTACAAGTTCCCGATCCGCTAGACACCTAACCACTTCTCAAAGAAGCCTAGTGATTATGTCTTTGAGCCGAGCGCGCTACGCGGGCAGGATGTCGCGTCTTATGAGAGGTTGGTGAACTGGGTCAACTCTTTTCAGCTCGCGAGCTGTTGGACGAGCAAGGGTAACCCCATATTCGAGGAGGATGGTAGCCAGAGGGTTGAGCGCAGGTTTATCAACGTGAAGGCACTGCTGGAGTGCAAGACTCCTGTGGATGCTGAGAAGCTGCTCGGTAGTCATAGCTACTTAGATTTTGTTTGTGTTATTTCCTTTCCCCGTAACTAACGTGCTTGTTTTTATTCGTGCAGGTGAGATGCCTCAAGCTCGTGATCGTGTGGTGAGGAACGCCATGGCGAGGGGCAAGGCTGGAGCGGCTCCTCCCAAGGCCCGTCCTGTTGGTGGTGCTCGCGCTCTTCCTCTTGCTCAAGCTGCGGTGGGGACCTCTGCTTCTCCTACTCCAGCTCCCCGGGACTCTCCACTGGCTCTGGCTGGGCGAGCGAAGCAGCAAAGGTCGTCGGATGCCGTGGACCTGACTCGGGCGCCTGAGAAAGGGAAGTTTGAGCTCCCTCCGTGCGTCCTTGACCGGAGGTTCTTTGAGGGCAACACTTTGGTCGTTCCGCGGGCAGAGTCACTCAACCTCAGAAGCATGGACCGAGTGAGCAAGAGGGCGATGGTGGCCCAGGATGCTTCTGCCATGGTGAGGATGCTGGAAATGGCGGCCGTTTATGCGGAAGGGGACTCTGTGCTTGAGGCTGAACTCACTACTGCCCGGGCCTCCGAGGCGTCCCTAAAGGAAGAAGTCAAGGGTGCTCGTGAGGCAAGGAAGAAGGCTGAAGAGGAGGAGACCAAGCTAAAATAGGAGGTCGCCAAGCTGAAGGCGGAGAAGAAGGCGGCCGAGGAGTTGAACAAGGAGCTGATGGCGGCCAATGCCCCGGGTGCTGATGAACCGGACGAGATAAAAGTGTTAAAAACTCAGGCTGAGCTGGTCGCCAGCATACTGCAGGCCGAGGAGGACGGCATTGCTGTGGCATCGGAGTCCTTCGAAAGTGTCGTGGCCCAGTTGCGGGTGGTGAACCCTAGGCTCGACATTTTGACCAATGGTATCCACTACCTTGCACGAGTGGAGGATGATCGCATCGTCCTGCCCGCAGGCCTTGTTCTTGACACCCCTGAGGTTCAGCCCAAAGACCAGCCCGTGGAGGAGCAGGAGCCCGAGCCCGTGGCGACTGAGCATGTGGAAGGATGAGGATTTAGGTTGTTTTGATTATTCTGTTGTGGTATTTTGTCCGGCCTGCGTGTCGTTGATTAATTTGTAACTTATTTGTTTTTTGGGGGGGGGCATGGCCCCCTTTTTTATGTAATATGCACAATCTTTGGCCCTTGTGGCCTTTTTATTTAATGCTCGGTTAGTGTTACAATTTTTGTTGTACTTCATTATTGTTGTACTTTATATTAGTTGTGCATGTGTGGCTGCCCGTCGGAGGGTGTGTCCGTTAGTGGAGCTTTTTTTTTTAAAGATAGCTCGTTGTGTGTGAATTCGCCAGTGCGGGGAACTGGTCGAATAGTCGGGGAAAGTCCTGGCGAGGTTGCGGATCTCAGGTCGCGATTGAGGCCTGAGGTCACTGCGTGAACGTCCCATCGCGAGCTGGGGTTCTGCCAACCATGGTACGTGGGCGAAGGCGGTGCTCGGTTGAGGACCGCCGACGAGCAGAGTTCTGGCTTGTCTGTTTGAGCGGGATTCTACTTTGTGTGCATGCGTCGTTTGTACCTGGACGAGCATGATGACCGTTAGGTGGTCCTTTGATGCGAGGAAGCCCATGGTTACTTTAGCTGTAGTATTGCTTAAGTTTCTCAGCGTTCCAAGGTCGAGGGAGCGCATCCCCGTTAAGGTTTTCGAGGAAGTATGCACCATTTCCCGTTTTGGCACGGACTCTGTATGGCCCTTCCCAGTTAGCTGCTAGCTTGCCTTCGCGAGAGTCCTTGTGGTTTCTTCGCAGGACAAGGCTGCCCACATTGAACTCTCGTCGTAAGACTTTGGCGTTGTGCCTGATTGCTATTTTTTGCTTAAGAGACGCTTCGCGGAGGGCTGCTCCTGTCCGAATTTCCTCGACGAGGTCGAGCTCTTCTCTTAACGCTTCGTTATTCATTTCCTCGTCTAGAGGCGATTCGGTCCTTCTGGACGGTACGTGGATTTCGATGGGTAAGACAGCCTCCATGCCATATGCTAAGCGGAAAGGCGTTTCCCCAGTGGTGGACTGGGGAGTAGTGCGATATGCCCATAAGACGCTGTGGAGCTCCTCGACCCAGGCTTTCTTCGTTTCATCCAGTCTTCGTTTGAGGCCACGAAGGATGACGCAGTTGGCCGCTTCCGCCTGCCCGTTGGTCTGGGGGTGCTCTACCGAGGCGAAGTGTTGCTTTGTTCCGAGATGGGCAACAAAGTCTTGGAACTTCTTGTCCGTGACTTGTGTTCCATTATCCGTGACGATTGCTTGGGGAATCCCAAAACGGGCAAGGATATTCCGCTTGTAGAAGCGTAGAATGTTGAGGGTCGTTATCTTTGCTACGGCTTCTGCTTCTATCCATTTTGTGAAATAATCTACGCCCACTATCAGGTATTTGTTTTGGCTGGACCCCGTCACGAAGGGTCCTAGGATGTCCAGGCCCCACCAGGCAAATGGCCATGGGGAGGTCAAGCTCTTCAGTTCGTTAGGTGGAGCTAAGTGCACATCACCGTGCCGTTGGCATTTGTCACATTTCTTTACATGCTCCTTGGCGTCTTGCTGCATGGTTGGCCAATAATACCCTGCCCGGAGTGCCTTGCGGGCAAGGGACCTTCCTCCCAGATGCTGGGCGTTAATGCCTTCGTGGATTTCTCGTAATACGTGGGGGACAACCTCTTCCTCTATGCACTTGAGTAGTGGGATGGAGAATCCCTTTTCGTAGAGTTTGTTTTCGAGGATGACGTACGAGCAAGCTCTTCGTCTGATGGTGCTGGCTTCCTTGGGGTCATCCGGAAGTTCGTCCCTGGTGAGGTAGTTGTATACGGGCGTCATCCAGCAGTCGTTTTCCCCGATCGCGTGCACGTGTAGGGTCGAGGACCCTTTATCGATGCTGGACCGGGGAAGTATCTCTTGGATGACTGACCTATTTCTGCCTTTCCTCTTGGTGCTCGCTAGTTTAGATAAGACGTCTTCTCGCACATTGTGTTCGCGTGGAACATGTCTCACTTCTACCGTTCTGAACTTCGACATTTTTTCCTTGACCAGGGTGAGGTATTCAGAGAGACTGTCGTTTTTGGCCTGATACTCCCCGGATATCTGGTGGGCTACGAGCTGGGAGTCCGTGCAGATGACGATTTCTTCAGCCCCTAGGTCCTCGGCTAGGCGCAGCCCAGCGAGGAAGGCCTCGTACTCGGCCTGGTTGTTCGACGTGGGAAAGGACAATGTAAGAGAAGCCTCGACTATGGTTCCTTCGTCGTTCTCCAGAATTACTCCTGCCCCGCTGCCGCTCGAGCTGGATGCTCCGTCCATGTAGACGGTCCATCTGTTCGCTATGTAGGGTGAGGAGTCTGGGAAGGTTACTTCCACCACGAAGTCGGCCAGGGCTTGTGCTTTAAGAGCTTTTCTGCTTTCATATCGGACGTCGAATTCGGACAGCTCCAAGGACCACTTGAGCATTTGACCGACCATGTCTGGCCGGCCCAGCAATTGCTTGATGGGCTGATCCGTCCTTACTACGATCGTGTGGGCCAAGAAATAGTGTCTCAGTCGTCTGGCAGCGTTGACGAGGGCCAATGCTACCTTCTCTATCTGCTGATATCGCAACTCCGCGTCCTGCAACGCTTTGCTCGTGAAGTATACTGGCTTTTGCCCGCCTGGATTCTCGTGAATGAGAACGGCGCTGACGGCCTCGGCAGTGACGGCGAGGTATAGGAACAAGATTTCCCTGGTATCTGGTCGTGATAACACGGGCGGTTTCGAAAGAGCTTGCTTCAAGTGAAGGAGGGACGCCTCGCACTCTTCGGTCCATTCAAACGCTGCTTCTTTTCTTAAGAGCTTGAAGAAAGGAAGGGCGTGTTGGGCGGATTTCGCGACAAAGCGGGACAACGAGGTGAGCACCCCGTTGAGAGACTGGATGTTCTTCTTAGACGTGGGCATTGGGAACTCAGAGAATGCCCGACATTTGTTGGGGTTAGCTTCTATTCCTCGTTCCGTTAGGTAGAAGCCAAGGAATTTTCCTGCCCGTACGCCGAACGTGCACTTCTCTGGGTTAAAACGCATTTGATACTTTCTCGCTTGCTCAAAATTTTTACGAAGATGGGCGACATGGTCTAGTTCCTCGTGGGACTTGACGATCATGTCGTCCATGTATACCTCGAGCATGTCGCCTATTTGTCCTTGGAAGACTTTGTTCATCATTCGTTGGTATGTAACGTCGGCGTTCTTTAGTCTGAAGGGCATTACGTTGTTGTAATAGTTGCCCGATTCGATCATGAAGGCCGTGTAAGTTTTATCGCTCGCGGCCATTGGGATTTGGTTATAGCCCGAGTAGGCGTCGAGGAACGATAAAAGTTTAAAACCTGCGGAGTTATCTACGAGCTTATCTATATTGGGGAGGGGGTAGGCGTCCTTCGGACAGGCCTTATTAACATTGGTATAATCAACACACATCCTCCATTTGCCATTATTTTTTCTTACAAGTACAACATTTGAGAGCCATGTAGTGTATTTGGCTTCAGAAATAAACCTAGCTTCTAGAAGGTCTCTGACGGTTTTCTCCGCGGCTTCCATCTTCTCCGGGGATTGTTTCCTTCTGCGCTGGGCAACGACTTTGACGGCCGGATCAATCGTGAGCTGGTGACAAGCAACGGAAGGGTCCAATCCTGGCATTTTAGCGGCGCTCCATGCGAACAAGTCTGCGTTCTCCCGGAGGCATGCTTTTAGCTGTCTCTTGGACAGGTCGGGGAGGTCTACTCCGATCTTCACTCCCCGTTGGGGGTCTTCTCCGAACGGAACGATCTCGAAGTTGCCATCTAGGATAGGGCGTAGGAGATGGCCGCTGTTGTTAGACTGGCTTCCCGAAGTCGTCAGGTCTTTGGTGTGATCCTCCTCGCTAAAATGGTTGTCCAAGTCGATGGATTCGACCTGGGGGAGTGGTTTTGGCTGCTCGGAGCTGTTGGGCAAAGGAGGACGACCAAAGGTCCTCGGCCTTACTGAGATGGTGCTTAGTCCTTTTGATGCTGCTTCAAAGCATCGACGGGCAGCTTCAATGTCGCCGTGGAGGGTGGCGACCATCCCTTCAAAAGTGTAGTACTTCATCTTGAGATGTACGGTGGAAGGCACTGCAATCAACTCTGCCAGGGTTGGCCTTCCAAAAATGTACTGATATAGTGACGGGCATTCAATTACCAGAAAATGTGCTTTGATTGCTCGGGTTGTCTTTCCTGAACCGAAGGTCACGATGAGCTCTACGTAACCTCAGGGCCTTGTTACTGCTCCGTTGAATCCCTGCAGGTCGGATCCAACGTATGGAGTAAGGTGAGAGTCGTCCAGCTGCAGTGTTTCGAACAAATGGTTGTACATGATATCAACTGAACTGCCCTGGTCCACGAGTATCCTGCGAACGTCAAAGTTTGCCATCCTTGCCCGGATGAGAAGCGGGATGCTTGAGTTCGGTGACCCGCCGAGGAGCTCCTCCTTGTAGAAGGAAATGGGAGAGGATCCTTTGTGAGTGGTATCCAGCGTGGTGACTTTGTTGGGGCTTTTACTGATCAGTTGATCGAATTTCCTTTTGACTGAATTGACCGTGATTTTGTTGAATCCACCACCGGAGATGACCATGGCCGACGGGAAGGCCTCCCACGGGCTGTGAGCGCCGAGGAACGTGGAGGCGGGCAGGCTATCAGGGATACAGAAGTCTTCTGGCCGAGTTATGGACATGGCGATCTGTACGTTGGTGTCTTCGGGGGGCGGAGTCTCTTCTGCAGCTTTCTTGCTCTCCTGGGTTTCTTGCCGGGGAGTTTCTTTCTTCTTCGCGAACTACTTCAGGTGGCCGTCGCGAATGAGGATCTCTATGGCATCTCTGAGGTGGATGCATTCTTCCGTCGTATGGCCGTGGCTCTTGTGGAAGCGGCAATACTTGGATTTATCTACACCTGGCCTGGCCGGCAGCTGTTTGGGGAAACGGACTCCCGCCTGCTTGAACTCTGAGTTGGCACATTCGGACAAGATTTTCTCCCTCGAGGTAGTGAGGGGGGTATAGTCATGGAACTGCCCAGAAGGTTCCTTCTGTTCGCGTGCGTCGCGAGGCCGATCGTCGCGTCTTTTATCTCCTCGACGGGATGTCGAGGGCTCTTCAGCTCTGGATGACCGGGCACCTTCTTGGTGACGGGAGGCCCGGACAGAGTGGGCAGCGACCTTCTCTTCGTACTGTATATGCGACTGGGCTTGGTGGAGGAGAGCGTTGAGGTTCCTCGGCGGATCGAGGCCGATGGCTTTCGCGAAGTCTGAGCCAGGACGTAATCCCTGCTCGAGCAGGAATTTCTTCATCTCGTCGGTCGTTGGCACTTGGACGGCCTCCTTGTTGAACCGCTCAATGTAGTCCCGAAGAGGTTCATCTCTTCCCTGCACGACAGCTCCGAGGGATGCCTCAGTCTTTGGATGGCGTCGTGATGCGGTAAAGTGATGGGAGAAAATCCTCCCGAGCTGCCTCCAGGATGTGATGGATTCCTCAGACAGCTGTTTGTACCAGGTCATTGCTCCCTTCCGGAGCGTGGTTGGGAACAAGCGGCATTTGACGGCTCCTTGTACACCTCTGTAGTCCAGAAGAGCATCTATGTTTTCTATGTGCTCGTCTGGGTCCGTGGTTCCATCATAAGTCCCTAGAGACGGAGGCTTCTCTAGTCCTTTAGGGAGATGGGTGGCCAGGATCCTGCGGGACAGCGGGCCGCGAGGCTCGTCGTCACTGTCCGAACTTGAAGTTGATGGTGACCGTTGTCTGCGCTCGCGGCGGCGGTCTCTGCGAGGTGAGGGTGATCGTGGCTGGTCGCGAGGTCTGACCGGTGGAGAATGCCTGTCCTGCCTCGTTCTCTTGTGTCTTGGTGGCGACCGATCCCGCGGGGAGATCTGGTCGCGCTTGCGAACGCATCATGGTTTAGGCTCACGCCTCGTCGTACGGTCTTCCCCGCGCCTAGGTGGCGGGCTTCTTGATCTCTGGTGTTTTCTCTTGGGAGGAGAGGATCTTGGAAGAGATGCTTCCTCGAGAGCTCCTATCCTTTCTCCTTGCTGCAAGATAAGGAGGTTCGTGCGGTTGACAGCTTCCAGGAGGGCTGCAACGGCCAGGTCAGCGCTGGGAGGGCCAGGAATTGGTCGTTCCCCCAACGGTAGCTGTTTGTCTCCTTGATCGGTGGGAGGAGGAGTTGGAGACGCAGTGGCCCTGTCCTGAAGGAAACGGGGATCAGAAAGTAGCAACGAACTGCCGTCGGCGTCCATCTTGTTGACGAGAATGAGAACCGTAACGTCAGAACCTTTCGCGGAGTTCTGAGCGGCCATATGTGGGCGGATCAAGAAAGTATGTTTTTATCTTTTAGTTTCCGAGGAGGAAAGAAAGAAGGGGAGAACAAGGAGTTCCCACAGACGGCGCCACTGATCCGAAGTATTTGAACTGGCCCACGTAAGCTGGTCGTCAGATGGCGAGATGCTCGGATGGAAGCTGGTCGTCAGGCTTGCAAAGTGTACAGCTCGTGAATGAGGAGATGAGGGGGTGTACCTGCAAGGCACTCCGACGCTCAAGTAAGAAAGGGTCAGAGAAAAGGGGCAAGTACAAAGTGTATTCTTAGGGTGAAAATGTGATCCCTGACCCTCTCAAGCGAGAGGGTTTATATAGAGCCCCCAGCGCGTGGCTAACGGTCCTATTTTCGGGGCGAAATAACCGTTTTCCCCAAAGAATAGGTAACTGCCCAAACTAGCCGTTATGTCGGGCAGGGTGTCAGAAACTAGCCGTTATGTCGGGCATAAACGCGGTTCCGGGCACCTGTCCTTTGCTGTTCGGGCAGCGAGGAAGTCGTGCGTGATGGGCATAGAAGCCGAGGAGGAACGTTGCGTTCCTTGCCCGGTTGGAGGGGCAGAAATGTCACTTTTGCCCCCTTTGTGGATTGGGCTTAGGCAATTTGGGCCGCTCTGGAGCAGAGGTGGATTGGGCCAATTCTAGCCATTGGTCCAGTCTAGAATAGCTTGTATACCCTTGAGGCTGAGGTTGTAAGTGGTTCGACAAATGTTGTATCCACGAAACCTATGTCGAAGACAGATTTATGGCACATAAGATTGGGCCATGTCAGGGAAAGAGGCCTGGTCGAATTGGGGAAGCAGAACCTGCTAGGTGGTGACAAAGTCGAAAAGTTGGAGTTTTGTGAATCTTGTTTATTTGGTAAATCTTGTAGGGTGAAGTTTAACAAAGGCAAACAAAGAACACATGGATCCCTTGATTACATTCATACTGATCTTTGGGGGCCTGCAAGGAATCCTTCACACTCAAGTGTAAGGTATTTTTTATCCATCGTTGATGACTATTCCAGAAAGCTATGGGTATTTATTCAGAAGACGAAGGATAAAACTTTTGAGAATTTCAAAAGTTGGAAGGTTCTGGTCGAAACTCAAACTGGCAGAAAGGTTAAGAGGTTGAGAACCGACAATGGCCTTGAGTTCTGCAACGAAGCGTTTGACAGTTATTGTGTTGAGTCAGTGATTGCGACGCATAAGACTATAGCAGGTACTCCTCAACAAAATGGCTTAGCTGAGAGATTCAATCGAACAATCCTTGAAAGGGTTAGATGCATGTTGGTTATTGTTGGATTGAAGAAGGTGTTTTGGGCGGAGGCTATTTCGACAGCAGCTTATCTGATAAATAGATGTCCCTCGACTGCGCTGGGAATGAAGACACCTGAAGAAGTTTGGCTAGGTCATCCACCAGATCTCGACAAACTGAGAGTATTTGGCTATTTAGCCTATGCTCACATTAGGCAAGACAAGGTCGAACCTAGAGCTCTGAGATGCATGTTCCTTGGATATCCTGAGGGAGTCAAGGGTTATAGGTTGTGGTGCCTAGAACCAAGTTACAGAAGATGTATCACAAGTCGTGATGTAGTTTTCAATGAGGTCGAAATGGCTTTCAAGAAAACTGGTGATGTTGGTCGAAGTTCAGAAATCTCTGAAGAGGAGCTGGAACAGGTAGAGATGCCTGTTGAGGTGGAGCATAGTAATGCTGAAGTGTATAGCCCAGATGAAGTCAAAGAAGAAGAGCAAGATGCTGATGAGGTTGAAGAAATTGTCAATGACTACCTACTGGCAAGAGATAGGTTGAGAAGAGTCATCAAGCCACCTCAGAGACTTGGTTATGCAAATCTTATAGCTTTTTCCTTAATCTCTGCAAGTGAGGTACTTGAGGAAGAACCTAGAGATTACAAGGAAGCTATAAGGAGTCGAAACAAGACTGAATGGCGAAAAGCCATGGATGACGAGATGAAATCTCTTCATGATAATAACAATTGGGAGCTGATTGAGAAACCTGCAAGAGCAAGGTTAGTCAGCTGTAAGTGGATTTTCAAGGTCAAGGAAGGAATCGAAGGAGTGATGTCGAAGCGCTTTAAGGTGAGGCTGGTTGCTAGGGGGTTCACTTAGAAAGAAGGAGTCGACTTCAGTGATGTGTTCTCACCGGTTGTAAAGCATAGATCCATTCGAATGATGTTGGCCATGGTGGCAAAGTTCGACTTGGAACTTGAGCAAATGGATGTGAAGACATCATTTCTGTATGGTGATCTAGATGAAATGATCCTGATCTGTCAACCTAAAGGGTATGCAGAAAAAGGAAAAGAAGATTATGTGTGCAAGCTGAATAGGTCTTTGTATGGCCTGAAATAATCTCCTCGACAGTGGAATAAGAGATTCGACAAGTTCATGGCACACATTGGTTTCACTAAAAGTCAGTTTGATCATTGTGTTTACTTCAGATTTTGACCTGGAAACTCACTTGTTATGTTACTGCTGTATGTGGATGACGTCCTCATAGCTAGCAATAGTATTGAGGATGTAACGAAGGTGAAGGCTAAACTCAGTAAGGAGTTCGAAATGAAGGATCTGGGAGCTGCAGCCAGGATTCTTGGGATTGACATCCGGAGAGATAGAAAGCAGTCGAAGTTGTGCTTATCTCAGGAGACATGCCTACGGAAGCTTCTCGACAAGTTTGGTATGTCGAATTCAAAGCCTGTTTTGACACCTACAAATTCTCAGTTTAAGCTTAGTACTACTCAAAGTCCGAGTACTGGAGCTGAAAGAATATATATGAATAGCATTCCATATGCTACTGTAGTGGGTTCTTTGATGTATGCTATGGTTTGTACGAGGCCAGACATAGCATATGGAGTGAGCCTTGTGAGCAGGTATATGGCCAATCCTGGAAAGGCACACTGGCAAGCTGTAAAGTGGATTCTCAGGTACATAAATGGGTCTCTGAAAAGAGTCTTGATTTATGGTGGAGCCTGTGATGGTGATAGCATAGTCGAAATCGAAGGATTTGTTGACTCTGATTATGCAGGTTGTATGGATTCCATAAAGTCTATTTCTGGATATGTTTTCACAATGTTTGGCACAACAATCAGTTGGAAAACGACGCTTCAGAAGGTTGTTGCCTTATCAACCACTGAAGCTGAATATATTGCCCTCACTGAAGCTGTGAAGGAAGCATTGCGGCTTGAAGGGTTTTGCAAAGGAGCTGAAACTTCAAGGTCGAAGTATCACTGTTAAATGTGATAGTCAAAGTGAAATACACCTGTCAAAGAATTCATCCTATCATGAGTGAACTAAGTACATTGATGTGAGGTTGCACTTCGTCAGAGAGATAATCGAGCGTGGTGAAGTCCAGGTGCTGAAGGTTTCGACTGAAAACAATGTTGCTGATATGATCACCAAGACGTTGCCAAGTTGCAAGTTTTTCCACTGTATACAGTTGATAAAGCTGCATGATGGAAGCTAGTTGATTCCCTTGTTGCTGAGTTAGATCCAAGATGGAGATTTATGAGATTTGGGTCGAACTCATGCTGTGTCGAAGGAGAGCTTTCATGTGTTTCGACAGGAGGCAAGTATGCAGTCGAAGCTTGTTCACATGCTGATGCCTGATTATTACATATTATAGTCGAAGTCTGTTCTAAAATGTACTGTCGAATTGGGCCTTGTGTTAAGGATCCAATTGTTTAGGTTTCTTGGGCTGCAAGTTACCTAGTTAGTCTATAAATAGGCTAGTACACTCAGTTTGTTGAGTGTGGCAAATTGTGATATTCACTTGTAATCATTTGTGACTTTAATGAGAAAGTGAATAGTAAACAGAATTTATATTTGCCTAATCCTTGTTGTTCCTTCTTCTTCTTCTTCTTCTTCTTGTGTTTTCTTTCTTGGTTTTTCGTTAAACCCTAACCCTTGTTTTGGTTCTTGATTATCAAGAAACCGTTTAATACTTTGCTTAAAGACATCGTTTTTCACAACAGTTGTAATGTGGTCGGGCAAACAAACAAGGGGCAATTTCTAAAGGTAATTGAAACAAAAACTTGCCTAAACCTAAGGGAGTGATCAACTCACAAAGACTCAAACACAAAATTTCAATCAACTTCTTCCAAAATCCCAAGTGTTACACAAAACACAATACTTATTTAGTACAATTATTTGAACTCTTTTTGTTTCCTTTCTCAAGGATTTTCTTTTTCTTTCTTTTTTTTTTCTTTTCTTTTTCATATTTTTCTCTTTTTTCTTTATTTTTCTTTTCTTTTTCAACCTCGTAGAAACCAACCAATGAGTAAACAAGCATTCTCTCCCCAACTTGAATTCAACCATATCATTATGTGAATACTCCCTACTTTCTAAGGCAAGGTAAAAATTCATACAACAACACAAAGTTGAGGGTTCAAGAAAAAACAATCAATCAAAATCCATACAAAAAGTGAATTCAATACTCATAAACAAGCATTAAGTTTAAACAACATGGATAATGATAGAAAGGCACAAAGGGGTTACGAATGATCACACACTCACAAGGTGAATGACTATTTGGTTAGGTAGTTGTGCTCAAATGAAACAAAATGCCTTGATTCTTTTCATGCTTTCATATAATCAATATAAACAAAAGATTATGCATAATAAAATCCAGTTAGAACAAGAATGTTGGTACTCCGCGCATATATGAACAATGGAAAGCTACCTCACAAAAAGGGTGGGAACTAAAGTGATTCACATCAAGAACAAGTATACAAAAGAATGAATGGCATGGAAGTTTGTAAAATGCCTAAGTATCATGAATATGCTAAAGTCTAGAAAGCGATAAACACATACCTTGGACGTGTACAAAACTTAACAATATCATTACCATACATCCGCAAGTTGAAATGATCAAACTTGGAACATCACCTTAAATTCCCTCAAGCTACTCAAAACAAACTAAAAGACCGGCTGAAAATGGATTAAACAAGTTGTAAAGTGAAGAATTGAGAATTTTACAAACAATCCGACTACAACTTGTTTAATCCATGTTCACCACACTACCTATGCTAGAATGAAAAAGTAATAACGAAACAAAAAAAAATGATAAAACATGCTTGTTTTACGTCGTAAGCTCGACGTCTTTACTGTGCTTAGCTAGTAACTTACTCCCTTCATGCCATGGTGATTCCTCACTGCCCAAACCAAAAGCAAGTGTCCTAACCAAACACTTGAACAAATGTTACGGAAAAAAATGTATACGACATTTGAACAAACATAATGGAAAATAAAACCAAAACAAGTATCTATACAAGCATATATACAATATAAATAATTATGTACAAAGCTCCAAAACATCGAAACTATCGCAATGCAATTCAATATCAAAACCAATCCCTGACAACGGCGTTATTTTTTTGGAGCGGTAAAGCGGCAAGCAACAAAAGTTTTGGAAGTATTTTTCCGGGAATTTATCGTGTCCACAGAGATCGGTGCTATTGAACTTCCGTTCGACAAGTCTCGCGTTTACGAGTTTGGATTAAATTGGTTAAAGTAAAAGCAGAAAAGAAAATATGAATATAAAAAGAATTCATTAATCAGAGAGAAGAAACTTATCCAGTATGTATATAATCCACGTCTCACAAACTTAAACTTATCGACCGGTTATACTCAACCTAGAATACTCCTCAATATCATCCAGCATCGCTCACAACAGTGTCCATCTCTGACAGACTGAGCTGAGAAAACAACCGTGTTACCCTCATCGACGCTCTCGCACCCGACTTGAGATACGGAGGCATTAAGCTCTGATACCCATAAAGATTGTTAGCTCTAAATATATCTATAGCATTCAGAAACTAACAGATAATCATCCCTAATCAAAGTTTGCGATGTTTATCTCTAACACAACCCAAACCCCGAGCTTAAAGCAAAAATCAAGGACAATCATCGATAAAGATTTGTAAAGAAAATTAGATACAACGCCATGGGCGACAAATATACACGAGTTCAAAGTAAATACATATACAACAACCCAACAAATAAGAAATACACAAAAAAGAAAAGAAATAAACCAAACTTCTCGCAGTTTGTCAATGTTGGTCGACGAGAAATCCACCACGGATAATTCGTGTGCAAGCTTCAACGTTGTTTTCTAAGCTAATACTACTGAAAAATGAGTTTGATGGGGTTGGGAGCAAAAATCCCCAAAATTATAACCTAAAAAATGAATGAAATGACATATATATTATTTACAAAATCTATCATGTTCGCAATGCGAACTTTTATTCGCAAAGCGAACATCAAATTAGGCACCTGATGTGCCTCAAAAACAGTTAAATCGCCTCTGCGATTCTGCAAAAGTTTACAATGCAAACTTTTATTTGCAAAGCGAATATTTGCTGGAAAGTTTGCAATGCAAACTTTGGTGCATTTTTCTACTGCCTCATGTCTGGGAGTATTCGCTGAAAAGTTTGCAAAGCGAACTTGACAGCACACCAACCCTTGTTTTGACCATAACTTTTGAACCGTAACTCGGATTGACGCACGGTCGGAAGCGTTGGAAAGCTTATTCAATTCTTTTTATGAATATGACAAGACATCCTTATTTGAATAGCTGCAAAAATAAATGGAAAACAATTAAATTCAATGATATTTACACAATAACACAATATATACACTATAACATAAAGTAAACGTATTTACAAACAAAGTGGGGTTTATTCGAACGATATTAACAAAAAGTATCGATAAGTACAACAAAACTTATATACAAAAATATCTACAATTTGCACTTATCAGAAGTCTCCTTGTATAAAGCCCAAGAGAAGGCTATGGTTGATTTTGAAGTCTCTTTGTATAAAGCCCAAGAAGAGTTTTCGATGTTTAATATGCACATATGAGGGATTGTTGTTTTTTAGAAAACAGATAAATGCAGGGGCGTACAAACATTGAAAATGTTTATTATTTATTTTTTTCTTCTATTTTTTTCTACCGTTTTTTCCGAAGAACAGAAAATAAAACAAAACAAACAAATAACAAGAGTTTGAAAAAAACATCTTTATTATTAATTAATTATTTCTTGAAATAAAAACTTAATAAAGAAATACTTAAAACAGGCGGCCCTAAAAACATTCTCTTGCTTTGGGCGGAGCGAGAGGACAAAACAAATATAAACTTTTACTTTGAGATATGGACAATAGTTGGAACATCAATAATTATCCAATTTTGAGAAACTTTCCCATGTGTCACGATGTCTTGTGAATCCCTTCCAGGCCCGTCTTCAATAACAACACTGAATTCTGGTGGAGTTAATTCGATGGAGTCTTTAATCCTTGCGGATACATCAAAAAGGTGGTCCTCAGTGGCCATTTCGATGGATCGCGGGGTATGGAATGGTACATACGCATCCTCTGGGGACATGTACTTGGGGACTTCTGAATAAGATTCCCACTCTTATACATTGAAATCACTTGATGTAGTTCTGCTTTTGGGAACTCTTTAACTTCTTAGGTTTTTCTTTGGATGACGGATTAATAGGAACTGTAGCAGCTCGCATAAACTTGTGCGGCATGCCCCAGGGACAATTGGGCATCTTTTGAATAATTTTGGGAGGTGCCATGTAAATGGGTAAATCCTTTTTAGGATTATCTTCCATTATGACATTTACTTTTGGCATGGTATAATGAATGAAATCTCTTTCAGCAACCTTTGCAGATGCGTCAAAAAAATGATCTTCAACTACTCTCTCGATGGGTTAAGGAGTATAAAACGGTATGTAGGCCTCTTCTGGTTGACTGTCATACCCAGAAGTTTCCAGGTAGGGATCCCAGACCTCTGGAGGAATATGTGAATCATCCTTGGAGTGGAAAAAATCATCTTCCATGACTGTATCCTCTTCTGGTGAAGAAGGGGAAGTGGGACAATTTTCAGCGTTGCAATCTTTTATATCCATTTCATCATCTGGCTCAGATGCATCCTTATCTTTCTCTTGCAGAGAAGACAACGGAGTATGCATCTCTTCTTGTGATATGTACCCAGAATCATTGAGGTAGGATCTTCATTCTTCTTCAGAATCTAAGGGTTCATCTTCAGAGTCGTCTTTATTGATGGCGTCGACCTCTTGAGGGATAGAATAAATAAAGCCTCCACCGTGCAAAGTATTTTGAATGAGAGGAATGCCTTTATTATTTTTTGTAGTTTTTGCTGATTCTGATTTTGATTCTAAGAATTTTGTGGCTGGTAGGCCGGAGCTGGCACTGAATTGATAACAGGAGACATGTTTGCTACCTGTCGTGGTTGATATCTTCGTCTTGACTTTTTTTCAATAGGAGGACAGATTTGGGTGGCGACTTCTCGCCATCTCTGAGCATATTCTTTAAAAGTTTATTTTTCTTTTTGAGACATTTCCCTGAGTTGATCTCGGTCGGGAGCCATATCTAGATTATACTTGTATTATTTCACAAAGGCTTCGCCAAGATCACCAAAAGTTTGGATTCTTGCATTGTCTAATCCCATTTACCATTTGAGTGCAACCCCGGTCAGACTTTCGTGAAAGTAGTGGATTAGTAGCTGCTGATTGTCTGTTTACGTGGACATTTTCTGTGCATACATAACCAAATGGCTTCGTGGGCAAGAATTCCCTTTGTACTTTTCAAAATCAGGTACTTTGAATTTAAGTGGTATCTTGACATTTGGAACCAGGTTAAGGTCAAATGCATTTTTCCCAAATAAGTCTTGTACTTTGAGATCTTTAATCTCTTTCTGCATGTTTGAGAGCCTATCTTGGAATTCATCCTATATGTCATCTACTCCCATAGTTTCACTTGGAGGAGCATGGAAGATATGTTCTTTAATGTATGGAGTGGTATGTATCACAGGAGGTGGTACTGTCATGATTGTTGAGACCTTTGAAGCTTCGGGGACCGGAGGTTTGTAACCTTTCGGTACAAAGTTGAAAGGCATGCCCCAAGGAAAGCCAGGAGGCATGGAATACTGTGGCATGGCAACAGATGTGACGGGCGTAGAGATGATTTCTGAGATGACAATCATTTGCATTGGAATTAACGATTGATTTTGAGCAATCGTCAATGAGTATACCATGTTACAAAGCCTCTCTATATTGTCTTTTAGAATAGTAACTTCATCTCTAAGTTCTTTATTTTCTTGCTCAAGTTAGTCCATCTTTTTCTGCCGACTGGCCCAAGTATTATATGAATGAGACAGTTTGGCTTCAAAGTGAGAACATGTGTAAGTTTCTGGTATAAATGCAAAATGCTTACATGATGTATGATGTGCAAAATGCAAATGATTTTATTTTACAAGGAACTTTAACAATTATGTGGTAAATATTATAAGAAATGATAACACTCAGGATCATTGAAAAAGATCTTATTTTATTTAATGTATTCAACAGATAACATTAATGGAAGTACAACTTCAAAAAGATCTGGAACAAAGATGACATAAGTTAAGCATGTGAGTCCTAAGGGAATCTTGTTGATGAAGACCCAGCCCCATGTTATTGCTTCTTCTTCTGTCTCTTCAGTTGTGTATTTTCTATTGTAAGATGATTGATGATCTTTTTCTAAGCACCTGAGGTAGGAGGAATATGACCAGAGAAAAATAAATTCTCTTGTTCTTCTTGTCTCTCCACAACATGTTGCTCCAAGATTTCTATTAGGTCGTCTTTTTCTTTCAATTGCCTCTTCAATTTTCTTCTCTCAATCCTTTCAGTATGGAATTTGTCTTCCAAAGTGTCTCTTTCCAGTTTCATCCTGGTTCAGAGATCTTGGTATTCTTCCATTTTCTCAATAGGGATGGTAGAAGATAAATCAATGAAAGGTTGTGAAGGTTTCTCAAGAGGATAAGGCATTTTGAGCTCACAAGCCCTAGCATTGACCCACTGAGTGTAGGGTTTGAAAGTAACACAGTATTTATTTTCTAGATGATCTTTGCTCTTTTTATTAATAGTGTGCCAATCCTTTATAACTGCTTTTCTCAAATATGATTTCTACCCTCATTAAGGTAGAAGAAACCTGACACCAAGAGACTGTTAGGTCTGTCTTTCATGGGGTACCCAAACTGACGTCTTGCAAGAGCGGGGTTGTAGTTAATTCCTCCATGCATACCAAGAGAAGTTACATTGGGAAATTCTC
The DNA here is from genome assembly GCA_022829125.1 of Lathyrus tuberosus. NCBI lineage: Eukaryota > Viridiplantae > Streptophyta > Magnoliopsida > Fabales > Fabaceae > Lathyrus > Lathyrus tuberosus. Next base: position 3,580,964 of record JALAZF010000124.1, on the reverse strand, counting down.
CATAACTGTTGATGATAACTCCTTTGTCATAAGCTGGGTCATACCAATTCATATTAGTATGAATGAGAGACATAAGTTTTTGAGACCATCTGAGTTTGTCAAGATTTTCAACAAAGAGTTTAGTTTTTGGCAAGTGTGACTTGAACCATTTGTACAATAAAGGTGCACAACACATGATTGTTCCACTACCATTCATAGTCCTGTGATAAATTAAATGGTAAGTGTCCCCAAGTAGAGTAGGTCTTGGGTTACCACTCAAAAATATATGGATGGCATTGAGATCAACATAGTGGTTGATATTTGGAAATAGTACAAGACCATAGATGAGTAGTGCAAAGACAACTTCAAAGGCACTCATGTTATTAGCTTTAGCCAGCTCTGTAGCTTTCTCTATCAGGAATTTGGAAGTTAAACCTTTGATTCCTCCCTTGGAAGTGAAACTGTCTTTCACATATGAAGTTTCCAAATGAAGGACCTTTGCAATAACTGAGTACTTAGGAATTTCCTCTGAGTCATTGAAAGGAATCTTGTTTAGTACTGGCAAACCAATCCAATATGAATACTCCTCCAAAGCGGGTGTAAGTTGATAATCTGGGAATGTGAAACAGTGGTAGAGAGGATCATAGAATTGTACCAGGGTGTCAAGAATTCCTTATTCAACATTGGTCTTTAGGACACCTAGGAGTCCTTCATAACTTCTTCTAAAATTATCTGGACAAGAAATCATACGACTTAACTTTCTCAATTCTGTTGTATCAGGATCCTTGAAGTTGTACTTCTTGGTATTTATTTTCCCAAAATCCATGTTTAAAACCAATGATATTTGTCATAAAGGTTTTAAGTTCCTTAAAAAAAATTGGTTAAAAAATGATGTTTGAATGAATGTATGGATGCACACATATACAAAATAACAAACATGGGTTCAAGGGTTCGATGTCATGAGCATGGAGCCATGGGTCTAACCAAACATAAACAATATGTACTAGGGTTTTATTGTACCTGTAGAAAATGTTCTAATATGGTTCCCAGAGTCATAGGTCCATCTTTTAGATATTATCGACACACCGACTACTCTGGAATCAATAATATTCTCAAGAGAAATTCGTCTGAGAGTAGTATTGTGTATAAACTATCTTAGCTCTACACCGGATAATTACCACACTACATCCTAAAAAGGCCAAGTGGGGGTAAAAGGATACTAAAGGTCCTCATCTTCGTATATTCCCAAATGGAAAAAGTAATGACATTACAACTACTCACATGACATCAGTAATTCCAAAGGGGCCTCCACAGAGTGTGATTATATCATATGTCACTCATGCGTAGGATTACTCCAGACATGAAACTTTTGATTATATCAATGTTCTATCTTATTTATGTACGCTCAAATCTGGGATATGATCTGTCTCACTCAGAGAAATCAACCAGAGAGCCCAAATAAATAGGATGAATAAAATAGCAAGTAAGTGATATCAACAGCAAAAATCACAAATATATACAAGACAGGCTTAACCCTTTTATGGGGGGATGAAATCCTTACTTCCCCAGTGAAGTCTCCATTTTTCTGTAGCCGTGCGAAAGACTTGCCCTTTTACATGTGAACTTTTAATTTATCCCAAAAGGAGGGAAGGGGAAAAAATCTGAATAAACCTGTGACTGTGTGTAAAAAAACAATGCACTTGAGAGATCGGGAATCGGGATTGGTTATACAAAGGGAATGTATTAGCACTCTAAGTATCTATAGTATCCTATAGGAACCTCTTGCATATATTTGTGTTACTGTTGTTTTAAGTCACTTGCTGTGTAATGGGAATTTGTTGATTGTTTTGAGTGAGTGATCATAGTGGGAAATGTTTTTGTTGAGATAAACTATGATAAAAGGTGTAGGAACCTAATGGTTTTATTTATTATTATGTTCGCTAAGATCTCGCAATCTTATGCCTACGTATTCTCAAAAGGAAGTTGAGAAATCAGACGTTCGTAGTTCCACCTACTAATAGGTGAAATTGGGTTTGTTGGGTTTTTGAGAAGAGACAAATTGTCATCTTTAAGGGAGGTATCTCACCTATTCACCATAAACATTTTTGAGAAATAAGAGAATAAGGGAAGAAGAATTAAACTTGGATGTAAAAAATCCAGAGTAATGCCACATCTTCCTTTAACTGAGTCTTTGCATTTTAAGAGAAGAGCCTTGACTTGGATATAGAATCAACAAGTGTGCCACTTACATCACTTTAAATGAAAGAAGTGTTTTGCATACCATGATAAGAGAAGGACTCCAGCTTGGATTTTAAATCAACAAGTGTGCCACTTACATCACTTAAATGGAGAAAAGTTTGAAAAGTTTGATTTATGTTTGGTGGAGGAATAGAGAAGACATCTCTTCCATAGAGATGATTCATGTCTCATCTTTGGAGAGTGTTGAATTTGAAGCCAAAGGTTGGCTAGGGTTTTGACTTGAAGTTTTAGGGTTGAGGGTTTGAAGCCACAAGGGGCTATGGTTGACTTTAGGACTCCAAAAGGGAATTATCATCTCTTTGTAGAAGAGTTGGGTCTGAAGTCTAATTTCCTTGTACAAAGCCGAAGAGGAGGCTATGGTTGAGTAAGAAGTCTCCTTGTATAAAGCCTAAGAGGAGGCTATGTTTGATTGTTAGAACTTCAACAAGGGAAATCTAATGTTTTAACTAAGTTTTATTTTTAAGGGAATCTAAAAGTTTGAACTGAGTCTAAACTAGGGATGAGTATTGAAAAACAACATTTATGCAAGTGTTGTAAATGTCAAGAGAAACTTAACAAGACAAGTTTTATTTAAGCTTTTAAACAAGTGTAGTCACCGAGGATGACATGAGCATGGAATGATTAAGCATGATATATCAACATGTGAATGAGTATCAGAAAAATAGACATATTCATCATGGTAAGAGTTTATGAAGGAAATACTTGAACACGTGAGCAAAGATTTAATCTATGGAAGCAAACACAAGGAAGTTCAAGTAAGCAAATATTCAAAATGAATCGAGGATCAAGTAAATATATTAAAGGGTAAACAAAACCCTAATGGAGATAAACATATGGACAAAGCATTCAAACATGGTTGAATCAAAAGATTTGGGGGAATCCAAACTCAAGTGGAAGCCCTAACTATGTACAAAGAGTTTTTAAAGTTTAATCAAAGTGAAAACCTTAATTAAACATTTAATCAAAAGTATTTTCAAAAGGAAAATCAATTAAACATGGTATAAATGGTGTTTAAGTCAGGTCAAGCATGTTATGTACATTTAAACAAGACTTATACAAAGCATATTATCCACATAAATAATCATGATCAATTAGGTTAGGGAGATAATAAAAGAAAACTCATTTTTTCAAGGTATAAAACACTTAAAAAGTACCACTTTTCAACCTAATAAAAAGTGATTAAATAAAAATTATTTTCAACATTTTTCCATGGATTCCAAAAATAGGGAAGGTAAATGAAAAATGTGCAAAAAATTGGCTCAAAAAGATTAAGTTTGATCACTGAAAAAATTGAATGAATTTGTGAAAAAAATGAAGAAAATGAGTGATAAAAAATAAGGATGGCCCTCCCAAGGTTTGAACTCGCGCCCTTGGGGAGGAGAGTTTAAAACTTTACCATCTGAGTCATGTGCGTTGGCTGATAGAGAATGGAAAATGAAAATAATATAGGAAAGTTCCTTTTGAAAATGGTTTAAAAAATAGAATCAAAAGGTCTGGGGCGAGGGGGATTCGAACCCCAGACCTAAGGGTAACACAAATCCTTCAACACACGCCTTTAACCACTGGGGTGGTAATACATTCGTTGATTTGTTTTCATCAAAATAAATATATTATAAAAATTCATTTTATTTTGAAATATGGCGCCATGGCCATCACCTTCATCATCTTCATCTTCTCCAAATGCTATATCTCAAAATACGCATCCAAATGGGACGATGTAAAAATGAAACTTGATGGAAATTTGACAAGGAATTGAATGGTTCTATTCAATTTCATTTAAATTCAGTGTATCCAAAGAAATTGATATGAAAACCGTATGAACCCTAAAGTGAAAATTTAAAATGAAATTCCATATGTATAAGATATGAAGCAATTGGTTGAGGGAAAATGATCCTTACATCATGACAAACATATCTGTGACTCAAATGATCAAGAATGATGCATGAATCATAGAGTTCAGTAGTTGAGGAAACTTATCTTGCAAGTGAGAATCGAATTCTGGCTTGGAGGTGTTACAGATGAAAACTCTTGATGCTAACAGCTTCCTTGACCTCCAAGGATTGTGTTGCAATGCTGAAATTGGTTCGAAACCTTCTGGAACTCTTTGGCCTATCCAATCTGCAACTTTGAAGCAAAATGGAGCAAAAGGGATATAACTTGGTGATTCTGGTGTTTCAGAAGTTTAATGAGTATTTGGATCACTTTTATATGATGTATATGAAGTGTTTGGACCACTGGTTTGGACAAAGGTTGCTAGGAACTGAAGTTCTAAGTCTTGACTCTCTTAGAAGCTTTGAAATGTGGAAAGGAGAGGATTTGGAGAAAACAAGCTTCTTGTAATGTTTTTGTGTGTTTTGAATGTTAGAAATGAGCTCTATTTATAGGAGAAGTGTGTCTGATATTTTGAGTTTGAAAGGATTTGGATGTAGGCTATTATCCAACAAGTGATGTCATGTACCTATAACTTGAAAGCCAAGGCACACATGGGTTATTCTTCATATGGCTCACATTTTGATCTTTTGAGATTTATTCCTCAAGGTTTCATCCTATCCCTTGATGTTCTGATCAGGTTCTAACAGATTGGATGATTTTTGCTCAAATTCACTACATCACTTTAATGCTAAAGGAAAAAACCTCACTTCTTACCTTTTGAATGATTTCTTTCATATACCAAGTGATGAAATTTTGAAAATTCAGTTGTGCTTTGCAGAGCACATGCATGTATGATCATTTTGGAGTGGATCTTGTGAAGATTTCAGGTTTGCAAGACTTATCCAAATCGTGTGGCATAAACATGTTACAAATCTGTCTTGGAATTTCAGCTTGATCAAGCCTTATTGCAACATCCATAACTTCTTGCTCAAGTAAAGGATTTTGATATTCTTGATCATTTTAGAAAGCTGGTATACCATACTTCAATTTTTATGTTCAAATTTGGTCTTGAATCATTGGGGATCATAGTGAAAAATAGCCCTAAAGTTGGCTTAAACACAAGACAGATTCTGTCTAAAATTTCACTAAGTGTTTAGGTTCAAAAATATGGAACCTCCAACTTCATGGCCTTATATCTTAAAATCTATGCATTTTTTTGGGAATCCACCCTTAAGGATAAAGTTGTAGTATGTAACAAGATCTTCAATTTTATCTTTGTATCAAAGAAAATGGTTACTTGGTTTGGATGTTATGCCCTTGCAAAGTAGGGTAAAAATCATTGGATTTTATAACTTAGAAAAAATTCAACTTCTCCAATGTTGCCCTTTTTACAAGTAACCTCACAATTCTTGATTTTTTTTTAATCAAACATGATCCAAATTACATATTAACATCATTCTTGACTTGAAGAGACTATGTTTGACAAAAAACTTCAAAAGTCAAACTTGGTTTTGACCACAATTGACTTTTGTATCAGATGAAATTTGAACTTTGTGATCCTTTATGAAATCAAACCATTGAATTTTTTATAGTTTATTGTCCCCATCAGTCAAATAAAAGGGTCCATTGAGCGCCTCACTGCTATGTCATAATAGATCCGAACACTTGCCCCGGATTCACTTCCGGATCCTAATTGTTCTAGTGAATAACTCAAGAAAATATAGAATAGATGGGAGATAGAAGAGAAAGATATTCAATATAAACATTTCTCATAAGTTCACGAATTATGTTTTATGTTGGCGGGTCTCTTTGTATGTGTTGTCCGGAAAGAGGAGGACTCAATGATTATTCGTTCGCCGGAACCAAAAGTCAAAATTTTAGTAGATAGGGATCCCATAAAAACTTCTTTCGAGCAATAGGCTTTTTGGACACCATGGATGGACTCCAAATGTGTTTTTGAGTGTCTTGAGTCATGTTCCAAGGTTTGAGATCATGTCTTGGTCAAAAGTCAAAAGTACAATTGACTTTTCATCAAAAACCTAGTTTGTAGACCATATGATTTTAACTTTTTGCATTGCTTATGAATCAAGTCCTTTGGGTTAATCTAATCATATAAAAGGATTAATATGAGACATTTGAGGTCCTAGAAACATATTTGGAGGTTTGGAATCATTGTCTTACTTCAAAAGTCAACTTAGGGACTGAATTAGGTCAAACCCTAATTTGGATGTACTGAGGATATTGAGGCTAGATGAGCTTGTGATGCCATCTTGCACTTGATTATTGATGAATGAAAGCTCTTGATATTTATGGATGAGAAAGGGACTTATGGTGTTGAATATGATGCTTATCCCTTGATAATTTATCTGCTTGAGCTTTACGGGGATCACCTAACCTGTGAAGCAAGTAAGCACACATATCTTGTACTTGTGATGGGTTAGTGATGTATAAAGACATGTATAAATGTAATGATGAATGTTATGCCAATTATGCAAATGTGGTGTCATCTTAGGGGTACAAAATTAGGGTATGACAATAAGAGAAAGAGCTACAAGTTTCATGTTAATGTTAGAAGTCAATTCAGAGTACAGAGAAGTCAAATTATCAGTTTTCATTCTATACTTAATAAAAATATATTAGTTAGTCTTTGGGTCACACTTATGTTTTGTGGGTTGTTAAGTGAAAATTTTGACATAAATTGAACCATCTTTCTTGGCACTTTTCAACTCAATTCTCATGTTTTCATATATTTAATTCAATGTTCTGTTGTCATTCTTCAAATATTGTGAAGATACCTTTGGTACTTGTAATTTGTGTGTTATTGTGCAGAAAAATGAATTAATTCATCAAAGAAGTAAGACACGAGAAAAGTGATCTAAGTTGCCAAAGAAATGAAGAAACTTCAGAAAGTTTGCTTTGCAAACTTGCCAGCGAATGTTCGCTTTGCGAACTTTCCAGCGAATACTCCCAGACTTGTGGCAGTAAGAAAAGGCACCTAAGTTCGCATTGCGAACTTATGCAGAATCGCAGAGGCGGTTTAACTGTTCCTGAGGCACATCAGGTGCCTAATTTGATGTTCGCTAGGCGAATAATCTGTTCGCAATGCGAACATGACAGATTCTAAATGTATTATAATAGTATTTTTCATCATTTTTTAGGGATAACTTGTACTTTTCACATCAGAACTTTATCTCTCTTTAATTCCAAATATATTCTAGTGAGAGAAACTCAAACCCTAAGAGGGAGAAGGTAAGATCTTTGATCTCTTGTTGGGGTTTAGATGTAATCTTTTGATACCTTATGTATTTTATCTAATATATGTTTGTGAACTAGTTTTGATTCTCTATTGTTGGTTGTCTTTGATTGTTTATTTGTGGGTCTTGACGAAACTCTTTTCAAATCTTTGGTCTTAGATTTTCATCTATCAATGAGCAAAATTTTGACATGGCTTTGTGAGTTGATATTCATTTCCATCTTAGCTTTTTAGGATTGTGTTGATTGTTAATTAGAATAGCTTCTAGTAATTAATGCAATAAATGTGACACCCCCAATCTATACCCCGAGCAATTAAACTGATAACAAATAATCAGAGTATAATTAAAACATTCATGGCATAAACGGGAGCGTCACATCAAAGTAACGAAATATAACAACCTGCTCATATAGATATGCAACAATCAGGTAGCAACATAAACAGAGGAACTCAGTTCCTAACACCCACAATTCAGATACAGAATAAAAGCGGAAAATCTGTAACTGAAATCTCATATATAATCATAAAATTTTGTCTGTCATATACAGAGTCATACATGTAAAATCCAAAAGATATATATACACATAGTCACATAATAATCACCCCGACTACCCGGTGCCACATATCAGCGCCGACCGACAAAAGAATGAAGACATAATCTTCACAAAAAGACCTCTAGCATCTAATCTGCAATGCCTCATAGAGCATTCAAAACAGTAGAAGGGTGAGAAACACAATTATAATATAGTTGCATACAATTATGTAATAACATGAAATACGCACGCAAAACATTCTCACCACAACGTACACCATAGTTCGAATACCAAACAAAATAATTCATAATTAATGCATCCATCACTAAGGCATATCAATCATGCTCAATACATTTATCACCAACATATATATCAACTCATCAATCCCATTCACAATTCCCACACATAATCAATCCATTCATGACTTATGCAAATGCACAGAGACCAACACAACGACTCTATGCATGCGGTACCATTCCATCCATCATTCTCATCATTAATTCACTCAGGAATTATTGGAATCATCGCTTTTTACTTAGTGTAACTCCCCTTTGGACAAATGATGTTCCCCGTCGCTTTAGGTCCTCTTGGTATAAGGCTCACGATGTTTTTAGGTCCTCTTTGTATAAGGCTCACGATCCGATCGCTATAGGTCCTCTTTGTATAAGGCTCACGATCATCTATAACATCGCTTTAGGTCCTCTTTGTATAAGGCTCATGACCGTTACAGCAGATTCCCTCTGGAATCATTTCGTCGCTCACACACCACAAGGGCACACGATATCACAAGATGCATATCATGATGCTTGGCATACAATGACTCATGACAATCAAATGCATACACATATACAACCATGTGAACCATTTCAACATCCATAATCATGCATATACAATTAAACACAACACAATGCATTTACTTGCCCTAAGACCACAACTCACCATCACAATATTCCATCACACGCATTCACATCATATAACAGCACACAAGCCATACGTTATATATCCAAAAACATATTGCATGATAACACATCAATCGCACACAATTACGACGATAAAAGTCGACAAAATGACACGTTTCCGAATTCCCGACATAATTAAATCGGACACTAATCCCAAAAACCATTTTTATAAGAAAGAACAACTCAATAACTTTCCAACGGTACAAAGACCGTCCCGATCCGAATTACGAATCAAAGTTTACTGATTTTAGAAAATAGTTTTAATTTTGATGTTCCAGGTCGCGCTAAGCGGGCTCCTCCCCGCGCTGAGCGCGCTCCTCACTGCCTGGTGAGGTTGCAAATTTTCAATACCCGCGCTAAGCGCGCAGACCCGCTCTAAGCGCGCACTGCGAAATTCAAAAAAATAAACCCTTCGCAAATCCAACCCCAAAAATCCCATTTCTTATCCCAAATCAATTCCAACAGCAAAATAAGTATCAGCAATTGTTCATAAACACAGTGTGATCATACAACGCGATTTATACCGATTTCTGACCGTGAAAACATCGATTTCTATTCGTTTATCTCATTTCGACCTATAATTGAAAAAACTAGTAAACATTCCAACACCCACATACATAATCATACACAAGCATAGAATAACCGAGTTTCGCACCCTTACCCGATTAATCGTGCTTTGAAGTGTTGGTTGAATCGATCTCTAAACTTTCAAGTTTTTCCTCTTTTTCTTCTTTTCTTTCTCTTTTCCTTCTTTTCTTTCTTCCCTTCCTATTTTCTCTCTTTTTCTCTCTATGTTTCTATTTTAAATGAAAAACAATATCTAACCAAGCCAAAAAGACCAAAATACCCCTACACTCAATTTTCTCGCAAACGTTCCCAAAAGGCGATAAAACATAATAACGATAAACATAATACATTTACCAAATAAAAACCAAGAATAAAATAATATAAAGACAAAAATAATTAAATCGACTCGATTAAATAAATCTAACAAAAACCGGGTGTTACAACTCTCCCCCACTTAGAAATTTTCATCCTCAAAAATACTACCTGAGACGAACAACTCCGGATACGATTCCCGCATCCGACTCTCCAACTCCTAAGTCAAATTGCCCTCAGCAGCGCCTCCCCACGCTACTTTCACAAGCGCAATATCTTTTCCTCTTAACCGCTTCAACTCGCGATCCAAAACCCTCATCGGTAATGCCTCAACCGTAAGGTTCTCCCTTACCTCAACCTCATCCATCGGAATCACATGCGACGGATCCGGAACATACTTCCGAAGCTGTGAAACATGGAACACATCATGCAAATTTGAAAGATTTGATGGCAACACCACCCGATAAGCCACAACACCCACTCTCGCTGATATCTGGTAAGGACCAATAAACCGAGATGTAAGTTTCTTCGACTTCAATGCACGTTCAACACCCGTCACCGGAGTAACTCTCAAAAATACATGATCGCCTTCTCGAAACTCAAGATCTTTCCTCCTTCGATCATGATAACTCTTTTGCCTACTCTGAGAAGCCTTCATCTTCTCACGAATAAGTTTCACCTTTTTCGGAGTTTGTTGAACTAACTCCGGTCCAACCACCGAACTCTCACCAGATTCATGCCAACACAAAGGTGTTCGACATCTTCTTCCATACAACACTTCAAAAGGTGTCATTCCAATACTCGAACAAAAACTGTTGTTATACGTGAACTCCACCAATGAAATATAACTATCCCAAGCACCACCTTGCTCAAGAACACAAGCTCTCAGCAAATCTTCCAATGACTGAATAGTTCTCTCGGTCTGACCATTCGTCTGAGGATGATAAGCAGAACTTAATCTCAACTTGGAACCTAACGCCTTTTGCAAACTTTCCCAAAATCTGGAAGTAAACCTCGGATCTCGATCTGAAACAATACACAACAGAACACCATGTAGCTTCACAATCACACGGATATAAATCTTAGCCAACCTCTCCAAAGAAAAACTGATGTCAATCGGAATAAAATGCGTCGATTTAGTCAGCTTATCAACAATCACCCAAATGGCATTATGTCCCCTCTGAGTATTCGGCAACCCTGTCACAAAATCCATAGAAATGATGTCCCATTTCCACTCGGGAATATCCAACGGGTGCAATAATCCACTAGGCTTCTGATGTTCTACCTTTGACTTCTGACACGTCAAACACGCATAAACAAACTGAGCCACATCCCTCTTCAATCCGGACCACCAAAAGATCTTCTTCAAGTCTTGATACATTTTATTAGCTCCCGGATGTATACTCAAACTACTCCGGTGTCCCTCTTCTAAAATCATCTTTTTCAATTCCGAATCATCAGGAATAAAAATCCTACCACGGAATCTGAAAACACCCTGATCATCCACTTTAAAGTCACCATTCACACCTTTACCTCCAACCTTTATCAGATCAACAAATTTCACATCCAGCTTCTGTTTCTCGCTAACGGTCAACAGAAAATCATTAGTGACCTTTAACATACCAAGCCTCACGTTGTCAGATGTCAATTCACACACCAAACTCAAATCTCTAAATTCTTCCAAAAGTTTCCACTCTTTAACCATCAAAGCAGACATATGCAAAGATTTCCGACTTAACGCATCGGCTACCACATTGGCTTTACCAGGATGGTAATTCAAGCTAAAATCGTAATCCTTCAAAAATTCCAACCATCTCCGTTGCCTCATATTCAACTCTTTCTGATCAAACTAGTATTTTAAACTCTTATGATCACTAAAGACTTTGAATCTTGCACCGTAGAGATAATGTCTCCAAATTTTCAATACAAAAACCACCGCAGCTAATTCCAAATCATGTGTAGGATAATTCTTCTCATGATCCCTTAATTGTCTCGAAGCATAAGCCACCACCTTACCTTCTTGCATCAACACTCCACCTAAACCACTCAAGGACGCATCGTAATACACCACAAACGGTTCACTAGGATTCGGTAAGATCAAAATCGGAGCTATAGTCAATCTTCTCTTCAGCTCACTAAAACTTTCCTCACACTGAATATCCCAAATAAACGCTTTACCTTTACAAGTCAGTTGGGTCAATGGAAGTGTTAACTTGGAAAAGCCTTCAATGAATCTTCGATAATATCCAGCTAAACCCAAAAAGCTTCTAATTTCAGTAACAGATTTAGGAGGCTCCCATTGTAGAACTGCATCTACTTTGGATGGATCCACAGCAATACCATTACCTGAAATCACATGCCCAAGAAAACTCACTTCTGACAACCAGAACTCACACTTGGACAACTTGGCATAAAGTTTCTTCTCCTTCAAAATTTGCAATACAATACGCAAATGCTTCGCATGTTCCTCCCGAGACTTAGAATAAATCAAGATGTCATCAATAAACACAACAATAAATTGATCCAAATGCTCATGGAAAATGCGATTCATATACTCCATAAACACTCCCGGGGCATTAGAAACCCCGAACGGCATCACAGAATATTCGTAATGTCCGTAGCGTGTCCTAAAAGTCGTCTTATGAATATCTTCCTCCTTCACTCTAATCTGATGATAGCCTGACCTCAAATAAATTTTACTAAACACACACGCACCTACCAACTGGTCCATTAAATCATCAATTCTCGGAAGAGGATACTTATTCTTAATCGTCACCTTATTCAGCTAGCGATAATCAATACACAATCGCATACTTCCATCTTTCTTCTTCACCAATAAAACTGGAGCACCCCAAGGCGATACACTCGGCCTCACAAACCTCTTTTCTAACAATTCATTCAACTGTTTCTTCAACTCAACCAACTCAGATGCCGACATACAATAAGGTGCCATAGACACAGGTCTAGTACTAGGAACTAGATCTATAGAAAACTCCACCTCTCTTTCTGGCGGCACATCAGAAATATCCTCCGGAAACACCTCCGAAAAATCACACACGACTGGAAACACATCAATTGCAACTTGACTATCCACAGTCAACGATGCAAACAACCCGAATAATTGAGCTTCCTCCGCCAAAAGTTTCTTCAACTCTTTAGTAGATAAGAAACTCGATTCCTTGTCTTCTTCAAGAGAAGGAAATCTTACCAACTTATGATAACAATCGATATGAACTCGATTAAACTGCAACCAATTCATTCCCAGAACTACGTCTAAACCCTCCAACGGCAAACACACCAAACCCATAGCAAAATCCTTACCATAAATGGTCAAAGGACAACTTAAACAAACCAGAGAAGTAGTTACCGACCCCAATGCTGGAGTATCGATAACCATCTCTCCATCCATCGATGACAACAAAAGATTCAAACGCCGCGTACACTCAGACGAAATAAACGAATGAGTCACTCCGGTATCAATAATAGCAACTAAAGGCGTACTATTAATAAAATAAGTACCTCTGATCAGACGATCTGCACTAGTAGGCTGAGTTCCTGACAATGCAAACACTTTCCCTCCAGCTTGAGCTTGCTTTGGTTTTGGACACCTCGTACTAATATGACCAGATTCACCATAATTGAAACACTTCACCCCAATCCTCTTGCAATCAGCTGTTACATGTCCTATACCTCCGCAATTGGAACACTTCCTCATATCCTTTCTACATTCAAACTGACGATGTCCTAAGTCACCACACCTAAAACATCTTAGAGGATTATGCATACCTCCCCCACTTGGCCTTTTATCAAAATTAGCCCTTTGCTTTCCCTTGTCAGTTGGTGACATATAAGGACCACCACGAAACAGTTGCTTTCCTTTCCTTTCGTTCACACTCTTATAATGAGTAGAATGAGCTTTGCTATCCTCCTCATAAATTCTACAACAATCCACCAAATCTGAAAACCTCCTAATTCTTTGATAACCAATTGCCTATTTGATCTTGGGACGCAACCCGTTCTCAAACTTCACACATTTGGAAAACTCCGTAGTTGCTTCAGCATAATGTGGATAAAACTGAACAAGCTCCACAAACTTAGCAGTGTAATCAGTAACAGACATGTTACCCTGTTTCAACTACAAGAACTCTATTTCCTTCTTTCCTCTAACATCTTCAGGAAAATACTTCCTCAAAAACTCACTGCTAAACAAAGCCCAAGTGACAACTTCACCTGTAGCTTCCCACACATGACGCATGCTAACCCACCAATCATCAGCCTCCTCCTGCAACATGTGAGTACCCAGTCTCACCTTATGATCCTCAGCACAGTCCATCACTCGAAAGATTCTTTCAATCTCCTTAAGCCAAATCTGAGCACCATCAGGATCATGTCTCCCTTTGAAGACAGGCGATTTGTTCTTCCTGAACTCATCATTCCCACCAGAATTAGGTGCATTCCGCACAGCCTGATCCATAGCTTGCATAGTAGTAGCAAGAGCAGCATCATTCCTACCAGCCATATTCTGTTCATATCCAATAACAATAACTATGGTTAAACAATCAACTCGCCAGAACACAACTGACGCACAACAAACAACTTGGTCAAAATGACTGACACGGACTGGCACGGACTGACACAAACTGGCTCTGATACCACTTAATGTGACACCCCCAATCTATACCCCAAGCAATTAAAGCGATAACAAATAATCAGAGTATAATTAAAACATTCATGGCATAAACGGGAGTGTCACATCAAAGTAACGAAATATAACAACCTGCTCATATAGATATGCAACAATCAGGTAGCAACATAAACAGAGGAACTCAGTTCCTAACACCCACAATTCAGATACAAAATAAAAGCGGAATATCTGCAACTGAAATCTCATATATAATCATAAAAGTTTGTCTGTCATATACAGAGTCATACATGTAAAATCCAAAAGATATATATACACATAGTCACATAACAATCTCCCCGACTACCCGGTGCCACATATCAGAGCCGACCGACAAAAGAATAAAGACATAATCTTCCCAAAAAGACCTCCAGCATCTAATCTGCAATGCCTCATAGAGCATTCAAAACAGCAGAAGGATGAGAAACACAATTATAATATAGTTGCATACAATTATGTAATAACATGAAATACGCACGCAAAACATTCTCACCATAACGTACACCATAGTTCGAATACCAAACAAAACAATTCATAATTAATGCATCCATCACTAAGGCATATCAATCATGCTCAATACATTTATCACCAACATATATATATATCAACTCATCAATCCCATTCACAATTCCCACACATAATCAATCCATTCATGACTTATGCAAATGCACAGAGACCGACACAACGACTCTATGCATGCGGTACCATTCCATCCATCATTCTCATCATTAATTCACTCAGGAATTATTGGAATCATTGCTTGTTACTTAGTGTACCTCCCCGTCGGGCAAACGATGTTCCCCGTCGCTTTAGGTCCTCTTGGTATAAGGCTCACAACGTTTATGGATCGCTTTAGGTCCTCTTTGTATAAGGCTCAGGATCCGATCGCTTTAGGTCCTCTTTGTATAAGGCTCACGATTGTATATAACGTCGCTTTAGGTCCTCTTTGTATAAGACTCACAACTGTTACAGCAGATTCCCTCTGGAATTGTTTCGTCGCTCACACCCCACAAGGGCACACGACATCACAAGATGTATATCGTGATGTTTGGTATACAATGACTCATGACAATCAAATGCATACACATATACAACCATGTGAACCATTTCAACATCCATAATCATGCATATACAATCAAACACAACACAATGCATTTACTTTCCCTAAGACCACAACCCACCGTCACAACATTCCATCACACGCATTCACATCATATAACAGCACACAAGCCATACGTTATATATCCAAAAACATATTGCATGATAACACATCAATCACACACAATTACGACGATAAAAGTCGACAAATCGACACGTTTCCAAATTCCCGACAAAATTAAATTGGCCACTAATCCCAAAAACCATTTTTATAAGAAAGAACAGCTCAATAACTTTCCAACGATACAAAGAACGTCCCGATCCGAATTACGGATCAAAAGTTACGGATTTTAGAAAATAGTTTTAATTTTGATGTTCCAGGTCGCGCTAAGCGGGCTCCTCCCCGCGCTGAGCGCGCTCCTCACTGCCTGGTGAGGTTGCAAATTTTCAATACCACGCTAAGCGCGCAGACCCGCGCTGAGCGCGCACTACGAAATTCAGAAAAATAAACCCTTCGCAAATCCAACCCCAAAAATCCCATTTCTCATCCCAAATCAATTCCAACAGCAAAACAAGTATCAACAATTGTTCATAAACACAGTGTGATCATACAACGCGATTTATACTGATTTCCGACTGTGAAAACATCGATTTCTATTCGTTTATCTCATTTCGACCTATAATTGAAAAAACTAGTAAACATTCCAACACCCACATACATAATCATACACAAGCATAGAATAACCGAGTTTCGCACCCTTACCCGATTAATCGTGCTTTGAAGTGTCGGTTGAATCGATCTCTAATCTTTCAAGTTTTTCCTCTTTTTCTTCTTTTCTTTCTCTTTTCCTTCTTTTCTTTCTTCCCTTCCTATTTTCTCTCTTTTTCTCTCTATGTTTCTATTTTAAATGAAAAACAATATCTAACCAAGCCAAAAAGACCAAAATACCCCTACACTCAATTTTCTCGCAAACGTTCCCAAAACGCGATAAAACATAATAACGATAAACATAACACATTTACCAAATAAAAACCAAGAATAAAATAATATAAAGACAAAAATAATTAAATCGACTCGATTAAATAAATCTAACAAAAACTGGGCGTTACAATAAAGACCGCGATAACGCTTGACGAACGGTATTGCGAGGATGCGTGATTATAGTGAGGAAGAACGATGTTCACATACATTTGGCAAATTAGATGAATACATGTAAAAAGGGTTAATCATATGTACGTATTCTGATCATAGCTTTGTATATGAATTACTCATTAGTTTGATATGGATGTTATAGTAATATCTGTTGGGTCTAGATACCAGAAATGGATGTAGGCTTAACATTCATGTAGGTTTTAAATACTTTGTATTGATTGGTAATGTGCGAGAGAAATTATTGATCGGTACAAAATCACTCACAACATGCGGGGACCGAAAGGATATGTATGTCGTGAGTGAGACGTGAGGATATTAGACGAATGATTGATTTGTGTTTACTTGATTAGAAGAATGCATGTGTTATCAATTGATGAGATCCAATCCCAACAAGGTTCCGTTTATAATTCAGTCTTTACTTTATATTTTCAGTCTTTATATTTTATGCCTTTAATTTTGGTGCCTTAAATCTTTTAAACCAAAACTTTTGCACTATAAGCTAGAAATGTAGAGACCGTTGGATGACATTCTTTCCCTCGCACCGATCCCTGTGGAGACAAAAAACTGGGTACTTAATTAATTTTTGCTTGCTGCTTTACTGCTCCAACATGGACCGGTTCTAAAAGTGCAATTTTTCTTTATTACGTAAGTGAATTCATAGCATTAGGGAAAAATTAGATAGCTTTTACGAATTAGAAGAGAGAGCATTAGGATTTCATGGCCGACTAAACTCTAAGGTTGATCTATTGTTTCAGGATTTCATCAAGACTTTGAGGTTATTGTTTTGCCTAATTTTTATTAACTTCTTTTTCAATTATGTTTTATGTGCATTGTTTACTTAATTCGAGTTTCATATAATAAGATTGATTTAATTTGATCGATGCATGTTCCTTAATATATTCGTGTGTTAACTTAGCTTATTCGCTAACTTTGACTAATCTTTAATCGTTATGCCTAATGCAGTAAATAAGAATATAATTCACATAGCGTTGATTGTGCTTGTCGAATCAACATTATAATCACCTAGGAATTGAATCCTCTTAGGGATTTGGCAATATAATAACCGATGATAAGTCTGAAATTACCAAATTAGTATATTTAACCGTTAATCATAATCACATCTCAATTCTTTTACTTTCGATTGTTTGAAAACCTAACCCCCAATTTTGTTATTTATTCCGATTAATTTAAACTTAGAGTCCTTGCGATACGACTCAAGTGTCACTTTCTTATACTACACTTTATTTACTCGTTTTTTATCTGTGTGCGACAGTAGATCAGGGATCATTGCTGCCCATAAAGTGATCAAATTATTGGATTCCCTAAGTGGGATCCTTGCCGCCAGTATGTGATCAAAATGTTTGGATCTCTCAAGTGTGAGGGATCCTTGCCGCCCTAAGAGGCGATCAAAATGCTAGATCCCCCAAGTGAAATCCTTACTACATATGAGATGATCAACATGTTGGACTTGTAAGTAGGAAACTTGGACACTCCTAGAGGTGATTGAACTTCGGGATCCCCAAAAAGGTCATAGCCCACAAAAATAGAGGATCTTCATGTAAAACCCCACCGATGAGGAGGTGATCTAAATTGCCCCAACAATACTAGTAATTATGACAAGGGCAAAACCCTTATTTGTTTGTCAAATGGCACCTCAACTCCTCACATAATAAATCATTGCACCCTTAATAAAATACAAGCGTAAAAAGGGGTTTGTACTTATAACATTAAACAAACGTACCATTACAAAAAAGAGATATTATAAAAAGATTAAAATACAAGGAATTATTCCTCATCCATCATCTGGCCATCTTGAACCACATGGAATGAATCCATCTGGCTTGAGTCCAGATTGGGGTAAAGGAAGGCAACTTGCCTCTTCGTCCTTTCAAAATGTTGAACGGAGGTAACCCTCACCTCTTCCTTGAGCGAAAAGGTTTTCTCCTCCAAATTCTCCCTAGAGCTATCAATCTCCTTGAGCAATTTCTCCATGCGTGTCACCTCTTCAAATGGGGCATGACCTGCAACAACTAGCTCCTTGATGCGTGCCTTTGTAACATCCCGTTTTTCTCTCATCTCCTTTATGACCACCCTGACTTTGCGAGCACTCCTCATTGCACAATCCACCTTGGACTGCAGTTCTCGAAGAGTGTGAGAATGTTTCTCCCTCTGAGCCTTCCCCACTAAAAGGCGTCGCAAGAGTTGGACCTATAGTAGGTTGGGTAAATTAGATAAAGGCATGCAAATGAGCCACTGATAATCTCCAGTAAAATCCTCTGAAGGGGAAAGGTGGTGATTAGAGAACTCTGCCGCATTAAAGCTACATTTATTCCACAAAGAAGGTTCGAGAGGGGCAAATCCCTCACCTGACTTCTCGCCCCTTTATATCTAGCGACTTTTGGACGGTCCAGAAGGACCATTTTCCTGTCACAAAATCTTGAGAGGCGAGCCTCACCATCCCGAGAAGTTTCATACTGCTTTTTCCCTCTATCAACAATTATATCTTGATGGAAGGGCGGAAGGAAGTTTGCTCATTGTTGCGTAACCTGCATCTGAAGCAAATACTTTCTCCTTTTATCGAGCGAGATGTTAGTTATGTTCTCTATAAAATAAAGAAGAAGCCATATTAACATGTAAAACAATCAGTCAAGAGTTATGGCGTAAAAGTACCTAACAAGCCATAAAACATACCCAAGTACTCATCCACTCCATTACCATCTCTGTGGTCCAGGGTAATTAAAACACAAGAACTTAAGGGCCGAAACAACTTAGTATTTGGACCATTTCCTTCTCAATGGGGGAAATCATGCTAGTATTAAACCCATTTATAAGTTAGGGATCTAACGTCCACGATAAAGGAAAGCGATGGGGTGACCGTCACTCTGGTAGACACCAAGGAGATGTCGCCTCGCCCTCACCCGAGCGAATATATCTTTCCAATCTTCGTAGGGAATCGCCTAAGGGGCTAGCAGGCATCTGTCTGGTAGATCACGCAGAGTTACCCAACCATAATTAGGAAGAACCTATACGCTATAAAAAGAAAGAAATACCAAAATGGTAGGAGCGGCCCCCCAAGTTAATGCAAATTATCTGAAATGCCCTTAGTATGCCCCATAGGTTATGGGTAATATGGGCAAGGGCAACGTTAATGATCGTCAAGAAATCAGCCTCAAAGGGAGTAAAAGGGGTAAAAACCCTGACTCATAAATAATAGGCACGTAAAAATAAAAATAGGGGACAAAGGGCATGCTGACGATGTTCATGTTAGCTCTCTCCGCTCTTGAACAGGGTTCAAAGACCACACTCTCTTCATGTCCCGTACTGGAAAATCCAATGGAATATAAATAGGCAATATCTCGAGCGTGAATAAGTTTGGTCTTCTTACCCATTGTTATCTCGGTTGTAAAAATAGGGGTTATAATGTCTTTACCTTAGGAAGAAGAACATATTTGTCACCCTATTTGTCTTCCCCGTTGTTACCCTAAGCTTGCATATTTTTCTAGAAAGTTGGAAGTAGAAAAAAAGAAGAGAAAAAGAAGTTTTCCGAGACAGTATATCAGTTTCCCTTAGGAAACTCAATAACGCAAGTGTTCTGGACTGGGCCAGGGTCTGCCCCTCAAGCGAGCAGGCCCAACCCACACGTCCTGGGGTGGCCCAACAAAGGCCTCTTCTTACAACCAACGTCGAGCACAGGCCCACCTCAACTATGTCGGGCACATGCAACACCTCGGTGATGTTCCGACGCACGTGGCACAGAGCGTCGGGCAGAGACGCTAGGTCTCCCCGAGCTCGCCCCTCCTCAACACGCAAGGACGCCTCCTTCTGCACATAAGTCCTCCCCGCGAGGACACGTCTCCCCGACACGCAAGACTCCTCCCCGCGAGGACACGTTCTCATGTAACCATCCACTCCCGATGGAATCGGTCTGCCCTAATTCCGGAGATCTAGGAACGGTTACCCCAGGGCGAAGACCACGTGCTGGTCTTCACTATGCCACGTAAGCCCTGGCAGTTACTTGGATTGGGCCTGACAATCCAGCCCAATGCAAGTAACCGTTGGCCCCGCGCTGGGGGCTCTCTATAAATACCCTCTCACTTGAGAGGGTCAGGTTACACACACTTTCTTACTCTCATCTCTGTACTTGCTATTATTCTCTGACCGTGACCTTACTTGAGCGTCGGAGTACCTTGCAGGTACACCCACCCCCCCCCCCCCCCCCGGCGTCTTTAAACCTCACCGGAGCTGAAGCCCAGATGACGTTATTGGCCACCAGATACTGTCTGATCCAGGTACCATCAGTGGCGCCGTCTGTGGGAACTCCTTGCTTCCCCGTTTTTCCTCCGATAAACCAAAGCAATCACCTCGTTCATCACCATCATGGTCGGCAATCCGTCTGCTAACAAAGCTCTGGACACCGTCCTCGCGCAACTCGAGAACGGGAACCACCGCGAAGATGCCGCTGCCCTCCACGTTGAAGAAGGCGACGTGAGAGACGGGCAGACCGCCTCCCCAGACTCCCATGACGCGGCTTACAACGCTGCCCAGCAGGACGACCAACAAACCATCTTTCAGCCCGTTGCCCCTTCGCCCAATGCAGATGCGAGCATCGTGGCCCTATTCGCCTTGATCAATCAGACCAATAAGCTGATCGCACACCAGAATACCAGAATTGAAGTACTGAAGCAGGGGCGGGCGCGGCGATCTTCCCCGCGAAAACATCGTCGTCCACCGTCACCTCGCCGTTCCCCTTCCCCGCAAAGGACCCCTTCGGACTAATCTCGAACCCCCTCGCCGGTGCGCGAAGGCCGCCGTCCACGTCTTAAGTGCCCCTAGCTGACGATCTCCCAGAAACGCCCTCGTTCCCCGCCTCAGAAGGAACCCAGGGCCTCCACCACTACCAAGAAGTCCAAGAAGACCGAGGAGAGGCCGAGGCATCGTTCGAGGAATTCCCCTCCTTGGTACCAGCGATCCCCTTAGAGCTCCCCGACAGGAAGTGACGACGACGACCAGAGGACCCCTCTGTCGTGGGAGATCATGAATGCCCCAATTCCTGCGGGCATGGAGAAACCTCCGCAGCTAGGGAACTACGATGGTCTGTCCGACCCCGACGACCACGTCGAAAGTTTCGAAGCCATGCTCGACTTCAGAAACGTCAGGGGAGCCATTAAGTGCAGGCTTTTCCCCACCACCTTGCGGAAGGGCGCCATGACTTGGTACAAGGGTCTGGCACCCGGGTCGAGGGCAGTGTAGTCATCCTTCAGCTTCTGTAACTCGGAGGGAGAGGGGGTCCCATCATTCAATATCAAGGCAGTCTCGAAGACTCGCATCATGGCCGCAAGATCCTCGACAAGCGCCTCTCTCCTGGCCGCACCATCAATTCCCAGAACTGCCTTCACCTCGGCATCAGCAATGACAGGGGGGCTTCCCCCGAAGAAATTCCGCTGGAGGTGACAGACGGGCATCAGAAACTTCTCCGGTGAGGCAGGGTCCACGAGATCCACGAGGACGGGTTCCTCGATCCTCGCTTTCTTAGCAGGGGTGCTCTCCGGAGGAGGCGACTGGCTACACTGCAGAGAGGCCGAGTCACTCGTCGCCGCAGCCTGCATAACATCCCGAACCTGGCTCTTGGTTCGCTTAGGTGCCCGTTCAGCGGCCAACTTCAGGATGCGCTCGGTGGCGTCCGACATTTGAGCTGCAAGAGAAAACATGAAAATAGTCAGCACAAAGAAACAAAACTAAGCGGACGCCTGAACAGGACAAGGAGTTCCTACCTAAGAACCTCTTAGCCTCATCGGGAGACTTGCACTCAAGGAGACCCCTAGTGTTTATGTACCTAGCCGCAGTCACAACCCTTCCTCGAGAGTCGAGGAGGTATTTTCCATCCCTACCTACGCACTCTGCCCGGTTAAAACGGTTGACATACTCGACCAGGGTGGCGTACGTTCCTTTGTCCTCCTCCGACAGCTCGCCAGGCTTCACGAGGTAGTCCTCCGTGCCGAGCGTAAAGTGCGCATCCTCCCACTCCAGGGGGCACTTGGACACAAACCTTTCCTTCCCGGAGCCATCGAGCACAATGTCGTAGAGCGTACCTACAACCTCGTGCGTCGCGGGCATGACGTAGTAGAACCTATCCTTGAAATTCCTAATCGAATCCGAGTACGCCTTGAACAGCTTCCTCGGTTGTTTGAAAGAGACCCAACTATGTCGCCCATGGTCCGTTGAACGTTGGAGGTGGAAGACATGGAAGAAGAGCGTGAGAGTCGCCCCAATCTTAAGATAGTCACACACGATCTCAAAGGCCCGCAGGAAGGCAAGCGCGTTAGGGTGAAGCTGGGACGGCGCCAAGTGCAGACGGTTGAAAACCCCCAACTGAAAGCTGTTGAAGGGGAGACGGATGCCAGCCTCATTGAAGGCAAACTCATACATAGGGAACCTCAACCCACGGTAATTCGAGCATATGCGGTGGTGAGCCCAAGGTTGAAAAACCGTCCACTTCGCCTCTTCGCCCTCTGGGACGTCCTCGAAGAAAGCGAAAGCGTCCGTGTCGTCGGTAGCGAAACACGACTTTATGCGCAGAGGCTCCTCCCCGGCCCAGTCAGCGGCCGGACGCACGAACTCCTCGCCAGGGATCTGAGTGGGCCCATCCACTTCGGGTTCAGTATCTATCTGGAGAATCCCCGGAACCCTCACGACCATTTTTTACCTGAAAAGCAGAGGAAATAGGTGAATTCGTTAGCCGCGACCAAGTCCACCCTTTTATAGGCTCCTCACGAGACTCGAGGATTTCCTAGGCAATCGATTACGCTACCCTAGCGTAGCCGCCCTAGGCAATGATGAGGAGTGACACGTGGCTCACACTTCCCCAGGCACGCCTTTTCATTTCCCAACGCGCCTTTTCGTTCACCTCGGTTCAGACTCCTCGTGTCACCGCGACATCGCCCGTCTGCGGCCGGTCTAACGCGAGCAAATCTATTTGTTTCTGCCCGGTTTACCAACTGTTCCTCGCTTAGAGTCCATTCCCCGGTTGGACACGTCCTCGACATAGTGCTGACCCTAAAGTCATTACCCTGATACCTCAGAGCAACGACTTGGGGGGCTCCTGTTCTGGACTGGGCCGGGGTCTGCCCCTCAAGCGAGCAGGCCCAACCCACACGTCCTGGGGTGGCCCAACAAAGGCCTCTTCTCACAACCAACGTCGAGCACAGGCCCACCTCAACTATGTCGGGCACATGCAACACCTCGGTGATGTTCCGGCGCACGTGGCACAGAGCGTCGGGCAGAGACGCTAGGTCTCCCCGAGCTCGCCCCTCCTCGACACGCAAGGACGTCTCCTTCTGCACATAAGTCCTCCCCGCGAGGACACGTCTCCCCGACAAGCAAGGCTCCTCCCCGCGAGAACACGTTCTCATGTAACCACCCACTCCCGATGGAATCGGTCTGCCCTAATTTCGGAGATCTAGGAACGGTTACCCCAGGGCAAAGACCACGTGCTGGTCTTCACTACGCCACGTAAGCCCTGGCAGTTACTTGGATTGGGCCTGACAATCCAGCCCAATGCAAGTAATCGTTGGCCCTGCGCTGGGGGCTCTCTATAAATACCCTCTCACTTGAGAGGGTCAGGTTACACACACTTTCTTACTCTCATCTCTGTACTTGCTATTATTCTCTGACCGTGACCTTACTTGAGCGTCGGAGTACCTTGCAGGTACACCCCACCCCCCCCCCCCCCCCCCCCCCCCCCGCCGTCTTTCAACCTCACCGGAGCTGAAGCCCAGACGACGTTGTTGGCCACCAGATACTGTCTGATCCAGGTACGATCAGCAAGCCATATATTCACCAAATGGGATAACGACCACAAGAAGTGGAAAAGTCCTTACACTTAGAAGATGCGTGTATGCAAAAGAGGCTAGGTTGATTTTTTCAAATGTGTCATCATGAGTTGGATTAAATGCTACCCACACTCTTTTTTCATCAAAGCACTCAAGCTTTCACGATTGATTGACATTTTGACATCTCAGGGTTAAATCAAGAGAAACTTAATATATTCAGGTATCGGCTAACTATCTAGGAAACACTTGGCTAAAAATTAATAAGGTCACCTTCAATTGAGGGACTCACCTCTCATTAATAAGACCGCTTTTAACCGAGGAACTCGTCTCTCATTAATAATGTCGCCTTAGCTGAAGGATTTGCCTCAAATTGAAGGATACAATAAACAATCTTCTTTAAAAATAACAAAATGACTTACTAACATGTTGACTCACCACACTCAACTCGCCACAGATGTGTTTGAAAAGGTTAATTCAATTTTCTTATTTTTTTTTGTTATCTAAATTTTCGAAAGGGTCGATTCAATTTGTGAATTCTAACTAAAAAAGAAAAAGGATCAATTCAATTTGTAAATCCTAAGTAAAAAAAGGAAAAGGTTTTTTTTAATTCACCAAACCAATACTTGCCTTCTATTTTGTGGAGATAAATACTAGACTTTTTATTTTTGATAAATAATTGGCCTTTTTTCACATATAAAACAACATCGCTTAATTATTTTAAAAAATTCGTTAAAAAAAACATTTTAAATTAACTGATCAAAATTAGAGAACTCAAATAGTCTCTCTCTCTCTCTTTTCCCAGCGCCACAACCTCCATTCCTTCTCCCCTCGCGCCACCCTCCGTATATCTCGGCGGTTCACAGGTATCTTCTTTAGTTTCTTCCTTCCATTGTTAACTAACTATCCGAATATATGGATTTTATTCAATATATGAATAGAATGTGTTTTTATTTACTCTTTAGAATCCGTGAATCATGCACACCAAGTGTTTGTGCCTATTCCCGTGTAAAAATAATTCAGACAATCGTATTGGATTTTGAATGTGAGTGTTCATCGAGAAGCTTTAATTGCTCTTGCTTGATTATTGAGTTATTTCTTTAACACAGCCAAATAATGAAATTCACAATCTTAACAGAACACTAGTTATGTTAGTTAAAAGTGGATGAAAATCTCATGGTTATGAAAAGGTGGAAGTATAAAATGAAGGAGAACATGGTCAGTGAATTTGAAGAATGAGCCTGTGAAATTATGTTCATAATAATAGGTATCATCAGTTTTTTAGAGACCGAGTATCCGGTTTAATTCCTATTCAAGCTTCTTGTAGAGTTGGGTCATCTAGCTTACTCGGTATGGTGCGGTTCAACTATTGAATCAGTGGTTTGATGCAGAGTAGTCAATAGCAGTGCTATCCCAGACCAACCGCTATAGGGTAAATAGCAGAGCAAAACGGTTCCCGGTATGGAGCAGTTTCTGGCCCGCTATCCTTTTCCCTTCTAAAAAACCGAAATTACCCCTTAAATTTACAACGTTTTAAGGGTAATTTCGTGGTTTTCAATCTAATTTTTGTTGAGACTCAACCTTTTATGCAATTCAAGAATAATGCGTGCTCTGATTTATGAATATTTTATGCGTTGAATTATTTGTTTAATTTTAAATTAAATGCATGTTTATAATTATTATATGTAATTTGTCCAAAAAATGATCAAATAGAACGGTCATCCCGCTATACATTATTCCGCTATCCCATTTTAGGAGTTGGCCGCTCTGTGCCGCTATCAGGGAATGATTTACTCTGGATGACGGGACATTATGCTTACGCTAAGTAGATGTAAAAGGGTTAATATTATTGTTATTTTTTCTCGTTCGGTTAACAGAGCCGAAGTCTTCTGGTTAGATTTCAATAAGTGAAGTACTAAATAAACATTCAGTCAAGGAAGCAATTACTTTATACCTCACTCTTACCTTTGCTTTGCCCTTGCAATTCAATCATATATTGCATATTGCACCCTTTTCCACTTTCCACTCTGAATTTATTGTATTATTATTCAAGTGTTTAATTTGGATAAGGAACTGTTGTTTTTTTCCTGCATCAGTAAACCCACTGGTTCAAAAATCAATTACACATGTTTAATTTTGTTATTCAGATATTCCTTGGGGCTTATGACTTATGAATGAATCATTTATGCTCTTTACTGTTAATTTCTGTTGCACTTTCTGGAATAAATTGTCAAATTTGTTTATTTGCTATCCTGAAAATTAGCTATGTCACACTTTGAAATTGTTTTGAGCCGGTTCATAAAAATTGATTTTGAATGAATAGATTATGTAAAGTTTATGTTTGGATACATTCAAGTAAGCGTGAGTTGAAAAATAAGTTTGAGTGTAAATATTATGTTTGGAGTCAAAAGCTACAAAACCTAACTTCAAATTATAATCAATTTTAAAGGCAATATAAATTCCAATTGGCATTACTCAAACATGTCAAAATCAATGTTATGAGTTTGGAATCACTTTTATCTCTCGCTACCGTGAAACCAAACACACTGTCCAATGTTCAGTAACTGAGTATTTTGTAATTATCTGCTTTGTTAATCCTTGCAATGTGGGTATCTTCCTGTTTAAATGACATGTGTTGTTCTTTTGCAGTTGATGTTTAAGTGCTAAGATGGAACAAGAAGCAGAACATCCTGTTCAAGTTCAAGGAGGGAGCTCCGACGGTTCGGAATCAGATCTAGTTAGTCGGGTAAGGAAGCTTCTGTTTCACCGAATGTTGATTGGGATCAAAGATGGAAGATTCTTCTTGGGTAACTTCTATTGCATTGACAAGCAAGGGAATATTATTCTTCAGGATACCGTGGAGTATCGTAGCACTCGACGTTCGTCACCTTCTCCTATGGAACAGAGGTGCATTGGTCTTATTCTCATTCCTTGTTCTTGTCGCACGTCCTGTCACGTGGATTTATCTGTGGATGAACAATTGTCACTTCTATCACTTAATGAAAAATGAGTATTTTAGGGGTTTCATTGTCAATGAAATTCAAGATTTTAGTATGCCGTGTTACGATATAGGAGTGTGGTAGTTGCTTAGTTTTTCAGTCATTATAGATAAAAGTGTGTTTCTGACATTACATAAGTTTTCTGGTGAATTTGTCTGGAGGTAAAAATAAAACCATGTTTCTGACATTACATAGGTTCTCTATATTGTTGTTGCTTTGTTCTTCTCCCCCTCAATTCTTGTATTGTAATCTGTAAGCATCCTAAACTTCATGTTGCTTGTGTTGTAATTGAGATGTTGAGTTTCATCTATCAAGGTATCTTCAAAATTTAGTCGGATGAGAAATTTTTTGTATCTGGACTTAACTTGGCATATTGCTTATGAGTGCTTGATGAAGTTAATGTTTATGCTTGTGATAGGCCCAAAGGATCAAGTTATATTGAGTTTGCATCACAAGGAGATTGTTCATTACACCACGTGTCTAACTCACACACCACACAAAAATTCTAAAAGAGCCGATAGATTTTTCATTAAATTCTAAAAGTGCCCATAGATTTTTTATTATAAAACTTGGATGCCTCAAATACACATTGAATTTTCTTAAACAAGTCAAATCAAAGATAAAATTTAGGCTTAAATAGTATTGTAGTCCCTGTAAATTAGCGAGTTTTTACGTTTAGTTTCTAAATTTTTTTCCAGCTCTGAGTCCTTATATCTCATGTTTGTGTTGATTTTCCTCCCCGACGTTAGTAGTCTGTTAAAAAAACGTTGAGTTGGTTAACGCCGCTGACGTGGAATGACATTTAATTTTTCTTTAATATTTTGCAGACGTGGCCAATGACTTATGTTAACACCAAAATCAACAAAATATTTAGAAAATGATTTTTGGCATCAGTCCTTGTAAATTAGGGGTTTTCATATTTGAGAGGAGAAGTGTGGTGACTATTGGAGAACGACAGAGACGAATGTGAGACGACAATCACGATACGACGACGACGTTGTTATGGTTGACAATCTCATCTGTGATATTTAGCATTTATCTTCCATAAAGCCAAAAGGCATAAGGTTGCAAAACACACAATAACTTGTCTCAAAAGCATAATTTGTCGTAGAAAGTATTATACCAAATGGAACAGGAGCACTCTGAGTTGATGTAGCAGGGACACTCTGAACTGATGTAACAGGGACACTTTGAGATGATATAGCAGGTACACCCTGAGATGATGCAGCAAGATTTAGTTTAGTTTGAGTCGCCTTAAATGCTGCTACAAGATTTGCAATTAACATTTTGAACTCAATGTCAGCATCTGTTTGAGATGCATTTTCTTCAGGATGTTCATTGGTAGCAGCCTCAGTTGGATGACTTGTTTGGGTTTGTTCTTGAGTTGCTTGAGCTTGTTCTTGAGTTGCTTGGGTTTGTTATTGAGTTGCTTGGGTTTGATCCTGAGTTGCTTAAGTTTGTTCTTGAGTTGCTTGACTTGTATTTGTAGATGGTTGTCCTGTTGCAACTTTCTTTGGCTTTCTCTGTAAATTTTTGGAAATCAAAACATTAAAAGGATTACTCGTTACATATACTTATCAAATTATGGACATGTTACATACCTTTATTTTTTGAGCTTCAGGGTTAACCATTTGACTCATACAACTTCTTGCATTATGGCCATGTACACCACATGTTGTGCAATAATAACTTGTTTGTGCCCTCCCCTTATTGGGGTCTTCATCTGGTTCCCTCCTCCTTAACTTTTTAGGCCTTCCAGGTCCTCTTTTATACGATGGAGGTAACATTTCCTCTATGTCAACCTCTGGCCACATGTCTTGTCCATTAATAGGACTTACACCATAACCATAACATTTCACATAGGTCTCCTTGAAATAATAATCATCTACAAAATCTTCAGGGCATTGGTTCTTAAAACCTAATGCAGATACTGCATGTTTACATGGGATGCCTATTAACTCCCAAAAGTTACAAGTCCGTGTTTTTTATGTATCCACAATGAAACTATTCCTAGTATGGATATGTTCAACTTGCCATATTGTTTCACCAAGCCAATTTAAAATCCAATTACCTGCATGTTCCACTTCCTTATCTAACCTAAGTTTAGGTATAGGCATTATCCTATGTTGCCATTTATCAACCCTTTCTCTTAAGTTGGCATTCCTATTCATGAGGTAGGTTCTTATCCATTCACACATAGTTAGGATATGTTTATCTTTGGAAACTAATATAGTGCTATTAAATGTCTCAGAAACATTATTCATAAATACGCCACATTCATGATAAAAAGAAAAGGCATGCTTACACCATGTCTTTGTAGGTATTTTTGACGTCCACTCCCAAGCTTTCACATTAATCACCTTCAATTCTTTCAATAGACTTCTTTTTTAAATTAACATACAAATTCCTAAGACAAAGTCTATGCTCTAGCCTCTCAAACATTTCTTCAAACACAGATATTGATCGTACCTGGATCAGACAGTTTCTGGTGGCCAACGACGTCTGTTGAACTTTGGCTCCGGTGAGGTTGAAAGACGGCGGGGGGGTGTACCTGCAAGGCACTCCGACGCTCAAGTGAGGTGGTTGTCAGAGGAAAGGCAAGTACAGGAGTGAGAGTAAGAAAATGTGTAACCTGACCCTCTCAAGTGAGAGGGTATTTATAGAGCCCCCAGCGCGGGGCCAACGGTTACTTGCATTGGGTTGGGTTGACAGGCCCAATCCAAGTAACTGTCAGGGCTTACGTGGCGTAGTGAAGACCAGCACGTGGTCTTCGCCCTGGGGTAACCATTCCTAGATAGGGCAGACCGATTCCATCGGGAGTGGAGCGGTTACGTGAGAACGTATCCTCGCGGGGAGGACTCTTGCATGGCGGGGAGAGACGTGTCCTCGCGGGGAGGACTTACTGCGTGTACGGAGATGACTCCTCGCGAGGAGCGACATCCTCGTGTCGAGGAGGGGGATAACTCCGGGGAAGGCTCAATGCTTCTGCCCGAAGCTCTACACCATTCGTGCCTGACACTATGGTGTGACGCTTGCCCGACACTGGCTTGACTAAGTCCTTCGTATGGG
Organism: Lathyrus tuberosus; assembly: GCA_022829125.1. NCBI lineage: Eukaryota > Viridiplantae > Streptophyta > Magnoliopsida > Fabales > Fabaceae > Lathyrus > Lathyrus tuberosus. The sequence continues at coordinate 3,550,404 of JALAZF010000124.1, read as the reverse complement.
CCGCCCCAGAGCGTGTGGGCTGGGCCTGTTCGGATGTGGAGCAGGTCCTCGGCCCAGTCCGGAACAGGAGCCCCCCAAGTCGTTGCTCCGAGATGTCGGAGTGATGACTTAAGGGTCCAGTTTATGTCGAGGGCGTGCCCGTTCGGGAAAAGGCTTCGAGAGGGGAGCAGTTGATGAACCGGGCAGAAGTAAACAGGCATGCTCGAGCGAGACTGGCCGTAGAGGGGAAAAGTCGCGGGGACACGAGGAGTCACGACCGAGGTGAATGAAGAGACGCGTGTGAGGGAATAAACAGACGCACTTGGGGAAGCGTGCGCCACGTGTCACACCTCATTATTGCATAGGGCGGCTACCCTAGGGTAGCGTACTCGATTGCCTAGGGACTCCTCGAAGCTCGTGAGGGGCTTATAAAAGGGGCGAGTTCGTGCCATTTGCACGTTCCCACCTTTTTTGCTCTGCATCTCATTCATTCGCCGTTACTGCTCCGCCGCCGTACGCCGCCGTGTACTGCCGTTTCTGCTGTTCTACTCCGCTCTCCACTGCTCAAGTAAGTCCTTCATCCTTTGTGGTTCATTTTGTTTTATCTTTTAGTAGTTTTCTGGCGAGTGGAGGGTATTCTCGGTGCTCTGTTAGGGTTCCGCCGGGAACTGCGGGACGTTCCTAGGGTTCCGGTGGGTTTTGACGGTGGTTTGGGATGAACATCCCGAGGGCAAGATAAATGTCCCGAGGACTCTTATGAATGCGCCGAGGACGAGCGATGAATGTCACAGGGAAGTGAGACGGGTACATCGCGGAGCGAAGAGAGAAAGGACGGGGTGACGGGCTTGGGCAGTTCGCTGTGTCCCCGAATATTTTCTTGCTCGCTGCCCTTTCACTTGATCTGCGGTGGAAGGGTGGACTTGGTCGCGACCGACGAATTCACCTGTTTCCTCTGCTTTTCAGGTAAAAATGGCCGCGAGGATTCCGGGGATTCTCTACGTAGACACCGAGCCCGACGTGGATGGACCCGCTCAGATCCCCGGGGAGGCGCCCGTGCGTCCGGCAGCCGAATGGGCCTGGAAGAACCTCTGCGTCTCGGGTCGTGTTTCTTGGTTGACGACACAGACGCGTTCGCCTTTGTCGAGAACGTCCCCGACGGAGAGGAGGCCACATGGACGGTTTACCAGCCCCGGGTACACCATCGCATCTGCTCGAACTATCACGGACTGCGGTTTCCCATGTACAATTTCACCTTTAAAGAGGCCGGTATCCGCCTCCCCTTCAATAGCTTCCAACTAAGGGTTTTCAATCGTCTGCACTTGGCGCCGTCGCAGCTTCACCCCAACGCGCTTGCTTTTATGAGGGCGTTTGAAATCGTCTGCGACTATCTCCAGATTGGGATCACCCTCGAGCTCTTCTTCCGCGTCTTTCATTTGCAACGCTCGACGGACAATGGGCGACATAGTTGGGTTTCTCTCAAACAACCCAAGAAGTTGTTCAAGGCGTACGCGGATTCAATAAGGGGCTTCAAGAGAAGGTTCTACTATGTCATGCCCGCGACGCACTCGGCCGTGGGTACACTTTATGACATTGTGCCCGACGGATCCGGGGGAGAGAGGTTCGTGTCCAAGTGTCCCCTGGAGTGGGAGGACGCCCACTTCGCGCTCGGCACCAAGGATTACGTCGTGAAACATAGCGCGTTGTCGGAGGATGACAGGGGGGCGTATGCCACGTTGGTCGCCTTTGTCAATGGTTTCAACCGGGCAGAATGTGTCGGGAGGGATGGAAACTTCCTCCGCGACTCCCAAGGGAGGGTTGTCCGAGAGGCTCGCTATATAAATACCCGGGGGCTCCTCGAATGCAAGTCTCCCGACGAGGCCAAGAGGCTCTTAGGTGGGATTTCCTCGCCCTGTTCGGGCCTTTATTTTGCTTTGTCACTGTGCTAACTTTTTCTGTGTTTTCTCTTGCAGCTCAAATGTCTAACGCCACTGAGCGTATCATGAAGTTGGCCACCGAGCGGGCACCCAAGCGCACCAAGAGCCGTGTCCAAGATATCATCGAGACTGCAGCGCTGGTTGGAACGATGAGTGGCTCCTCCTCGCCACAATGCGGCCAGTCTCCTCCCCTGGAGAGCACCCCTGCCAAGAAAGCAAGGACCGAGGGGCCTGTCCTCGTGGATCTCGTGGACCCTGTCTCGCCGAAGAAGTTTCAGATGCCCACTTGTCATCTCCAGCGGAATTTCTTCGGGGGAAGCCCCCCCGTCATCGCTGATGCCGAGGTGAAGGCGGTTCTGGGTATGGACGGGACAGAAAGGAGAGAGGCACTTGTCGAGGACCTTGCGGCCATGATGCGGGTCTTTGAGAATGCCTTGATATTGAACGACGGGGCCCCCTCTTCCTCCGAGCTGCAGAAGCTGAAGGACGACTATACGGCCCTCGAGAAGGAGAAGAATAAGGTTGCGGCTGATATGCTGAAGGCCCAGGTCGAGTGCGAGGGTCACGCCAATACCCTCCGCGAGCTGAACGAGGTCAAATCTGCCCTGAAGGCGACCCAAGAGGAGCTTGATCGCTCTCGGGAAAAGGTCGAGGAGTTGGAGGCTGTTGTCCGTCCCGCGAAAAATGAGTCCCCCGTGGAGAAAAATCTTGCTGACCGCGCCGCTCTGATTGGTAAGATTTGGGAGCTTCAGACGGATAGCCTGGAAGCTCTGGAGATAGGTTTCAAGAACGCCGTGGAACAGATCGGCGCTGAGAATCCAGGGGTTCCGCTGGTGCTCGACAGAATCGACTCGTTTCTTCGTGTGGTCGACGACAAGCTCAATCTTCCGGAGGAGGGGCAGGAGGAAGATGGAGGGCGGGTCGAAGATGATATAGTTGTGTAGTTCTTTTGGTTGTTTGGCCTGCGCGCCGTTTTCTTTGTAATGATTTGTGCCCGGCCTATGTGCCAGGGGCTTTTTGACGTTTTGTAATGTTTGTACACTGGACTTCTGCCCGTTTTAATGTACCCTTGTTTACTTGCCAATATTGTTTGCATGCTTTAAATTGTGTGTGATGTATTATTTGTTATACTTTATTTTTGCCTAAGTAATAAGGCTTTGGGATTTTCTCGACCTTGATAGTTCCTAACCGCGTGGAGAGCAGGTCGGGCGGCCGGAGGCGTATTCTGACCTTCAACGAGGCTAAGAGCTCGATCGAGGTCTTAGCTTCGTGGCATGAACTCCCCATCGCGAGCTGGGTATTATGCCCGATGGGTACGACGACGGTGGGCCTCGATTGAGGTATCCCCGTCGGATCAAAGGTCCTCGCGCACACACAACGCGGTCTCTGATCATCGTGTTCTGTATAGGGGTGTCGCGCTTGTACCTTAGCGCGTCCCCGTAATCGCGGTGCTAGTGAGCCGCGGGCAGTGCTTAACTGTAGTACTGTTTGAGCTTCTCAGTATTCCATGGTCGAGCAAGTTCTTCCCCGTGTAGGTTTTCGAGGAAGTAGGCTCCCGTCCTCGTTTTCCTGCGGACGCGGTACGGGCCCTCCCAGTTCGCGGCGAGTTTGCCTTCTCGCGAGTCCTTCTGGTTCCTGCCTAGGACGAGGGTGCCTACCTGAAAATCACGTTTGATAACTTTGTCGTTATAACGTAGTGTTATTTTTTGTTTAAGTGACGCTTCTCGGAGAGAAGCGGCCGAGCGTGTTTCCTCGACGAAGTCGAGTTCTTCCCTCAAGGCTTCATCGTCCGCGTCCCCGTCGAGGGGGGCTTCTGTCCTCCTCGAGGGTTCCCTGATCTCCACGGGGATCACTGCTTCTGTTCCGTAGGTCAAACGGAAAGGGGTCTCCCCGGTCGTGGAGTGTGGGGTCGTTCGGTAGGCCCAGAGGACGCTGTGTAGCTCCTCGACCCACCTTTGTTTGGCGTCGCCTAATCGGCGTCTCAATCCTCGGAGGATTATCCTGTTCGCCTCCTCAGCCTGCCCATTTGTTTGGGGGTGCTCGACCGACGTGAAGTGCTGCTTCGTGCCCAGTTTGGTGACGAAGTCTTGGAAGTTCTTGTCGGTGAACTGTGTCCCGTTGTCGGTGATAATGGCTTGAGGCACTCCGAATCGGGCGAGGATGTTTCTTTTGTAAAAACGCAGTATGTTAAAGGCCGTAATTTTGGCCAATGCTTCCACCTCGATCCACTTCGTGAAGTAATCCACCCCGACAATGAGGTATTTGTTTTGATATGATCCTACAACGAAGGGGCCAAGGATGTCCATTCCCCACCAAGCGAACGGCCACGGGGATGATAGCGTTTTGAGCTCGCTAGGAGGAGCGAGGTGCATGTCCCCGTGTCGCTGGCACCTCTCGCATTTCTTGACGTGTTCCTTGGCGTCTTGTTGCATGGTGGCCAGTAGTATCCTGCGTGGAGCGCCTTACGGGCTAACGAGCGGCCGCCGAGGTGCTGGGCGTTGATTCCCTCGTGGATTTCCTGGAGGATGTCGGGGACCTTAGTCTCCTCGACACACCTGAGGAGGGGGATAGAGAACCCTCGCCGGTATAGCTTATCCTCGACTACCGCGTAGGAGCACGCCTGCCTTTTGACCATTCCTGCTTCTTTGGGATCTTCGGGCAGTTTACCTGTCATGAGGTATTCGTATACCGGGGTCATCCAGCAGTTGCTATACCCTATGGCATTGATGTCCGAAACCATGGCCGGTTTGTCGATGCTTGGGCGGGAAAGCACTTCTTGTATGACAGACTTGTTCCCGCCTTTCTTCTTTGTGCTCGCCAATTTCGACAGGACATCCGCTCGGGCATTGTGCTCGCGGGGGATGTGAGTTACTTCCGCGGAGGTGAACTTTTTCATCTTTTCTTTTACTAAGGCCAAGTATTCTATGAGGCTGTCGTTCTTGGCTTAGTATTCTCCTCGGACTTGCGAAGCTACGAGCTGAGAATCGGTGAAAAGTTTGACCTCCTTGGCGCCGAGGTCCTCGGCCAGCCGGAGTCCTGCGAGGAAGGCCTCGTATTCGGCTTGGTTGTTCGATGTCGGGAAGGATAGTTCGAGGGATACCTCGATCAGGATGCCTTCCTCGTTTTCGAGGATGATGCCCGCCCCGCTTCCCTTCGGGCTGGATGCTCCGTCGACATAAATTGTCCATTTCTGTGACCAGTCGGTCGAGGGTTCCGGGACGGTCATCTCTGCTACAAAGTCGGCCAGTACCTGTGCCTTCAGGGCTTTCCTCGCTTCATATTGGATGTCAAACTCAGCGAGCTCGAGCGACCACCTGAGCATCCTCCCCTCCATATCCGGTCGTCCGAGGAGCTGCCTAATAGGTTGTTTGGTCCGTAAGATGACGGTATGGGCGAGGAAGTAGTGGCGTAGCCTCCTGGCCGCGGTGACGAGGCCCAGTGCGACTTTCTCGATCTGCTGATATCTGAGCTCAGGGCCTTGGAGGGCTTTGCTCGTGAAGTAGACTGGCTTCTGCCCGTCCGAGGTTTCCCGAATGAGGACGGCGCTGACTGCTTCACTCGTGATCGCAAGATACAAGAAGAGTGTTTCCCCGTTCTCAGGCCGTGAGAGGACCGGGGGTTGCGACAGGACTTGTTTTAAGTGTGCGAGTGCCTGCTCGCATTCCTCGCTCCAATCAAACTCCGTTTTTTGTCGAAGAAGTTTAAAAAATGGGAGTGCGTACTGCGCAGATTTGACGACGAAACGGGAAAGGGCGGTGAGCATCCCGTTTAATGATTGTATCGACTTCTTTGAGTCCGGGGTGGGGAGCTCGGAGAAAGCCCTACACTTGTCGGGGTTTGCCTCGATTCCTCGTTCCGTGAGGTAGAATCCGAGGAACTTTCCTGCCCGGACGCCGAAGGTGCACTTGTCGGGATTGAACCTCATGCGGCACCTCCTCGCCGTGTCGAACACCTTCATGAGGTGCGCGGCGTGGTCGATTTCTTCTGCAGACTTGACGATCATGTCGTCCATGTAGACTTCGAGCATGTCGCCGATTTCAGCCCGAAAAACCTTGTTCATCATCCGTTGGTAGGTCGCACCGGCATTCTTCAGTCCGAAGGGCATTACGTTGTAATAGTAGTTGCCCGACGCGGTCATGAAGGCCGTGTGTTGTTTGTCGACCTTGTCCATGGGAATTTGGTTGTATCCCGAGTAAGCATCCATGAAAGATAGTAGTTTGTAACCTGCAGAGTTGTCGACCAGTTGGTCGATGTTAGGCAAGGGGTAACAGTCTTTCGGGCAAGCCCGGTTAAGGTCAGTGTAATCAACGCACATTCTCCATTTTCCATTATTCTTTTTAACAAGTACAACATTGGACAGCCATGTCGTGTATTTGGCTTCTGAAATAAAATTTGCCTCTAGGAGGTCTTTTACAGCTTTTTCAGCAGCCTCCGCTTTCTCGGGAGACTGCTTACGCCTTCGTTGTGCTATGGCCCTAGCGGCCGGATCTACTGCGAGCTGATGGCAAGCCACCTCGGGGTCGAGGCCAGGCATCTCGGATGCGCTCCACGCGAAGTGGTCGGCATTCTCCCTCAGACATGCTTCCAGCTGCTCCTTTGCCAGGTCGGGGATCCCGGTGCCAATCTTCACGTTACGGTCTGGATCGTCCCCGAGGGCCACTAGCTCAAAGTCTCCATCTGGGATGGGGCGCGCTGGGTGGAGAGGCTGCCCGTTGTTCTCCGCCTGGTGGTTGAGATCTTCGACTCTGTCTTCGTCGGGCTCGCCGGAGAACCTGCTGTCGAGGTCGACCGCGTTGATGCGCGGAGAGGTACCTGTTCGGCATCCTGGAGTGGCTTGGCCACGACCTTGGGTTTGGGGCCGATGGAACTTAGGCCTTTGACAGCGGCGTCGAAGCATCTTCTGGCCGCGTCGATGTCCCCATGCATCGTCACTACTCGTCCCCTGGTCGTGTAGTACTTCATTTTGAGGTGGACCGTCGATGGCACCGCCGTAAGTTCAGCCAGGGTGGTCCTCCCGAGGATGCAGTTGTAAAGTGACGGGCATTCGACCACCAGGAAACGAATCTTCACCTGTCGGGCCGTGTCTTCGGCCCCGAACGTAACCATTAGCTCCACGTAACCTCATGCTCTGGTGGTGGTCCCATTGTACCCCTGTAGATCTGAACCGACGTACGGGGTCAGATGCCTCTCGTCAAGCTGAAGGGTCCCGAACAAATGAGAATACATGATGTCGACCGAGCTCCCCTGGTTGACTAGGATCCTTCGGACGTCAAAGTTCACCATCTGCGCCCTGATCAGGAGGGGAATAGTGGCGTTTGGTGCTCCCCCGGGGAGTTCCTCGAGGTAGAAGGTGATGGGATTGGAGTTTCCCCGCACTTTCTCGAGGGTGGTCGCCTTCGCAGATGTCGCGGATTCCAGTTCGTCAAACTTTCGCTTGATTGATCCGACCGACAATTTCTCGGGACCGCCTCCGGAGATGACCATAGCTTTGGGGAAGCCTTCCTAGGTACTGCGGGCAGTGACGGGGTCCTCGTCAGGGAAGGTCGCCCACATGTTACGGATTGCATCTTCACCCTCAATGATCGGGGGAACGAAGAAGTCCTCGGGCCGAGTGACGCTGAGGGCGACCTGAAGCTGGTTGTCGGCAGGAGGAGGTGTCGTCTCCTCGACGTTCTGCCCTTCCCGTGAAATCGGACGAGGAGGGTCGTTCTTTTGGGCATATTTCTTCAAGTGCCCCTCTTTGATGAGAATCTCAATTGCATCCTTGAGATGGATGGAGTCTTCGGTCACATGCCCGTGGCTCCGGTGGAACCTGCAGTACTTTGATTTGTCAATGTTTGATTTGGGAGCAGCGGGCTTCAGGAAGCGAACTCCTCCTTTTACAAACTCGGAATTCTGGCATTCGGAGAGGATTCGAGACCGGGGAGTGTTAAACGGGGTATACTCCGTGAATCGGCCAGCCGGTCCGCGCGGTTCCTGAGGATCACGGTTGCGGTTATCTTTCTTCTTTTCTCCTCCTCGTCGGGGAGAAGAGTCTTCATCTTTGTGGCCGCGGGGGCCTTCTCTACGTCTCGTCTCAAGAGCGATCTGAGCTGCCTCAGTCTCCTCGAGTTCGATGTAATTCTGGGCTCGAGCGAGAAGGTCCTCGAGACGCCGGGGTCTTCGGAGGCCTATGGATTTGGCAAAGTCAGACCTGGTACGCAGTCCATGGATAATTAAGTATTTCTTCATGTCGTCGGTCGTATGGACCTCGACGGCTTCTTTGTTGAACCTCTCGATGTAGTTTCGGAGAGATTTGTTCCTCCCTTGGAAGATGCTTTCTAGGGCAGCCTCCGTCTTCGGGTGTCGACAAGATGCGGTGAAGTGTTTAGTGAAGCGTTGCTTCAGTTGCTTCCATGACGTGATCGACCCATGTTCCAGACCCTTATACCAAGTCATGGCTCCCTTCCGCAAGGTGGTGGGGAACAGCCTGCACCTGATGGCTCCCCTGACATTTCGGAAGTCGAGTATTGCTTCGAAACTCTCCACGTGATCGTCAGGGTCGGTCAGCCCGTCATAGGTCCCCAATGGTGGGGGTTTCTCAATGCCCGCAGGGATTGGGGCGTTCATGATTTCCCATGACAAAGGGGTCCTATGGTCCTCGTCGTCGCTACCAGCCGGGGATCTCGAAGGTGATCGATGGTGCCGTGGAGGGGAGTTCCTCGAACGGCTCTTCGGTCTTTCTTCGGTCTGCTTGGACTTCTTGGAGGTGGTGGAGGCCCTGGGTTCCTTCCGAGGCGGGGAACGAGGGCGTTTCTGGGAGATCGTCGGCTAGGGGCGCTCGAGACGCGGTCGGCGACGGGGTCCGAGAATCTTCGGAAGGGGTCCTTCGCGGGGAAGGAGAACGGTGAGGTGACGTGGGGCGACGATGTCTTCGCGGGGAAGATCGTTGTGCCCGTCCTTGCTCCAGGGCTTCAATTCTGGTGTTCTGCTGCGCGATCAGCTGATTGGTCTGGTTGATTAATGCAAACAGGGCCATGGTGCTCGGGTCCGCATTGGGCGGCGGAGCGACTGGTTGGAGAATGGCTTGCTGGTCTTCCTGGCGGGTGGCGTTGTAGGCCACATCCTGGGAGTTCGGGGAGGCGGTCTGCCCATCTCTTACGTCGCCTTCGCCTCCATTGAGGATGACGGCGTCCTCATGGTGGTTCCCGTTCTCAAGTTGTGCGAGCATGGTGTCCAGAGCCTGGTTGACTGTCGGATTGGCCATGTTGGTGATGAATGGAGGAAGCTTTGGTTTATCGAGCAGAAAAACAGGGAAGCTTATAATTTCCCACAGACGGCGCCACTGATCGTACCTGGATCAGACAGTTTCTGGTGGCCAACGACGTCTGTTGAACTTTGGCTCAGGTGAGGTTGAAAGACGGCCGGGGGGGGTGTACCTGCAAGGCACTCCGACGCTCAAGTGAGGTGTTTGTCAGAGGAAAGGCAAGTACATGAGTGAGAGTAAGAAAGTGTGTAACCTGACCCTATCAAGTGAGAGGGTATTTATAGAGCCCCCAACGCGGGGCCAACGGTTACTTGCATTGGGCTGGGTTGCCAGGCCCAATCCAAGTAACTTCCAGGACTTACGTGGCGTAGTGAAGACCAGCACGTGGTCTTCGCCTTGGGGTAATCGTTCCTAGATCTCTGGAATTAGGGCAGACCGATTCCATCGGGAGTAGAGCGGTTACGTGAGAACGTGTCCTCGCGGGGGAGGACTCTTGCATGGCGGGGAGAGACGTGTCCTCGCAGGGAGGACTTACTGCATGTACGGAGATGACTCCTCGCGAGGAGCGACATCCTCGTGTCGAGGAGGGGGATAACTCCGGGGAAGGCTCAATGCTTCTGCCCGAAGCTCTACACCATTCATGCCCGACACTGTGGTGTGACGCTTGCCCGACACTGGCTTGACTAAGTCCTTCGTATGGGCCGCCCCAGAGCGTGTGGGCTGGGGCTGTTCGGATGTGGAGCAGGTCTTCGGCCCAGTCCGGAACAGATATCAAACCCTGCAAACCAATTTCAAACAATAACCAAAAATTAATGATGAAATACAAAAAACCAGAAAAGAAATAAGGATGAAATCCAAAAGACCAGAAAAGAAATAGGTATGACATCCAGAAAACCAGAAAAGAAATAAGGATGAAATCCAAAAAACCAGAAAAAAATAGGGATGAAATCCAAAAAAACAGAAAAGAATTAGGGATGCAAAATACCTTTTGTTGGTCAGAAATAAAAAACCCATCTTCTTTCTTGACATATGTCCTCCAAAAGCAAGGTAAGAAACCACCTAAATGACTCCTTTGTTTCAGTTTCGTATACACCAAAAGCTAGGGGATAATATTGATCATTTAGATATCTACCAACTGCAATTAGAAGAGTCAATTCATACCTAGTCTTGAGATGACATCCATCAACCCCAATGAAAGGCCTGCAAGATGTTGTCAAGCCCTTATTAAGCCCATCAAAGCAATACTAGAAAGATGCAAACCTTGGTTGAATTGTTGGTGCAATCCTTGTCAAATTAATTTTACAAGTGTTCCCTGAATTGACTCTCCTTAACTCTGCAGAATATCTCCACAAAAGGTTGTATTGCTTTACTGCATCACCCTCAATTAGAGCCTTTACTATTTGTTTGTGTTAGACGATGGCTAGGATCTAGAAGGGGGTTGAGTAGATCCTTCAAGTTTTACACGCAAATGGCTTTCCAAAAATTGGTTTTAAAAAATTTGACGGAAGCGGCCACTAAATTACTTCTACAACGAACCTCTACTAGAGAGATCAGATATGCACGACAATATTGGGAATGGGTTATGGATGAGAAAAATTCAGATTGATTAACACAGTTTAAACGCAATCAACAATGTTTTATTTACTTGATAGTTAATCCAACCCAACGAGGTAAATCGACAAATAATTAATTGCGAATACGTTCGATTTTGTGTTGAAACAAAATTATCGAACACTTGGTGTGCGTTAACACACTAAGTGTAGATTTCAAAGTAATGTGATGTTGAGCTGTTCCTGAATACAATCCAAGGGATTGTATCAAATTTACGAAACAATTTAACAGCTCAATATAACACTAGCTCAGAAATTTCGATCAATTTAAAATTCGCAAATTCGAATGATATCAAACGTAAAGAGTTAATGGAAAGAGAGAACAAACACGATTTGATTAGGCAGTTCCCCAATCGTCATCGCTATGGGTACCTCTGCCCCCAATTCCACAAATGGAATTGAGATATATATATATATATATATATATATATATATATATTACCGCTGCAATTGAGTTTATACAAGAGAAAAACAATGAACATCAAAATTTTCAAACGTCTTTGATCGTTGATGCAGAATCTTCTCTCCCCTTGATTCAAGACGAATCAAGTGCCTCGAATTCGGTTGAACAAGTCACCGTCCCACACTACTTGACTGCAAGAAACCACCGTTCTTCAGTCACCTTCACTCGGTCGACTTCGATCCTCTGCAATTCGATCCCCAAACCTTTCTTCTACGATCCTCCGACTGCAGCTACTAAACCGAATGAATACTCTGTTCTTCGGTTACCTTCGCACGGCTGAATCCCTGTAGAACGAAACAGTTTGTGCCAAAAACCCCCAAAAATCTCCTTGATTTTTGGAGGACAAAACCTAGGGTTTTATTCAAGAAACACCTACCAATTCTCAACCCAGAAATGAAGATCACACACTTCCAAATTCTGAACGTTATCACTTCAAAACAATGAACGCCACAAACAAAAATGATTATGTGTAATTGTTTGTTTACTCAAGGTTGAAGATGAAGATGAAGAGAAAGATTGGTATCAATTTTCACGTTTCTTGTTGTGCCTGTAAAAAATGAGCTAAAACAATATATATATTATCCTAGATAACATAACAAGAATAACAGAAAATTTAAGTCAACAACACATCAGAAAATTGGTGCAAAACAGCGAACGGTCGACCTGAGCAAGGCAGTCAGCACATCTGCACAAAAAAACACCCTATGTGTCGACCTAAGCAGGGTATGCGTCGACGCATTGTTCACGGTTTTAGACAATGATAAATTCAGGATGTATGAGTCGACCGGGGGGTCGACGCGAGCATTACTGCAGTTGACACTAACAAATGCTACCTGTCTGGGTCGACCAAAACAGGGTTGTGAGTCGACTCACACCCTTTAAACATGCAAAAATCATCTTTTTGACTTTCTTAAAGGTTTTTAACCATATCTAATGCACCTAGAACATTGCCAACATGATCAAACATCCCTAGAACACCTAGTGTGTATTGCATATGATATTCTTCATGTGAATTCTATATATGCTAAGCATGATAGTTTTGACATCATTTAAATCAAGTGTAAAGAGATCTTTCCTTCACATACTTCCCCTTTTTGATGATGGCAAAACAGTGGCGCAAGGTTAAACTGAGGTATCATCCTCCCCCTGACTTTATTCATCCATCGTTGTTTGATCATTCTTAATACCTGTTATTTCCAGTTTCTTCTCCCCATTTGACAACATCAAAAAGAGAGAAAGATAAACATATCAAGGATAGCAAAAAAAAAATGAAAGCGACAATTTTTACATAATTGCAACGCGTAACCATTAATGCACATCCACATACAATGTAGGTTAATGAACATAATGAAGGATAAATAGAGACACAATACTAACAACCAAACCAAAATGCTTAAGGAACACAAAGGTTAGAACATTACATTTGTACGACATAGAGAATCCAGAAAGTAGCAGTACAAAATTACGAAAATGAAGCAAACATAGCGAAAAGAAACATAGTAGAGTCATAAACAAACGACAATACAAGAAACAAAACACTAATAGATATGATGAGAGATGCAATAAAAGTCCTCAAGGCCTCCTCCCCCTAAATGAGTGGCCCCTTCCGCGAAACTGGTAAGTATGAGGAGGTGGTGGAGGTTGCACGTCCAATTGGTTAGTCATCTCCAATACGGTTTGATTCAAAATGTTGAAACTGTTTGTAAGAGCACGGTGTTGATTAGCGGATGTCTCAGCCATAGTGTTGAATCTTCCCATCACATTAGTGGCAAAAGAATCAAAGTTGTCAGTGTGCGTTTGAAGCTCGTCGTGCAAAGACTTGAACCGTTCCTCTTGAGTTGTGGCAAACCTCTGTTGTTCAAGCTGTATATTCCTCATGAGTTCAAGAATATCCTCATTGTTTTGTTGAGGATGCGGAGGTGATGGAGGAGTATAATAAGAGTCTTGATATTCCAAACCTTGAGTTGATGGCACATAGTTAGAACCAAGAGTGGTCCAGCCAGTATATTGCCATTGACCCCAGCCTTGGTCAATCTCAGCTTCCATTTGAGAAGATTGAGGCATATGAGTACCTGTAGATTTCCATTGATTCCAAACTTGGTCTTCTGATAAGTGCAAATTGTAGCTATTTTTATATATAAGTTTTGTTGCACTTATCGATACTTTTTGTTAATATCGTACGAATAAACCCCGCTTTGTTTGTAAATACGTTACTTTACGTTATAGTGTATATATTGCATTATTGTGTAAATATCATTGAGTTTAATTGTTTTCCATTTGTTTTTGTAGGTATTCAAGCAAGGATATCTTGTCATATTCATAAAGAGCATTGAATAAGCTATCAAACGCTTCAAACCGGGCGAAAAACGGAGTTACGAATCGAAAGTTATGGCCGAAACAGTGCGGGATTTTTGTTGTCATGACAGCTTTCGCCCCAGGCTCGCCAGGCGAAGCTGTGGCGAGCCAGACAGTCCAGAAGCCTGAAAAAAGTGCAGAATAAGCCGCCTAACTTCACCAGGCGAATTTTGACGGACAGAAACACCATATAAGGCATAAAGCACAATTTTTAGAGGATGTTTTGGGTATTTTTTGCTCCCTCTCCATCAAACATCATTTCTTCATAGGAGAGCTTGAAAACAACAAATGGAGCTTGCATCTTGTCAAATCGGAGGTGGATTCTCATCAATCGTCTTGAAAACTCGAGAAGTGTTGGTTTATCTCTTTTTCCTCTTTTTGTAAACTCTATCTTGTTGGGTGTTTGTATAGTTACTCTGAACATATGTATCTTTGTTGATCATAATATTGTATAAAAGCTTGCTTTACAAATCATTATCGATGTCTTCCTTGATCTTTTTGCATTTATGTTTGGATTTGTGTTGTGTTAGAGATAAACATCACAAATCTTGATTAGGGATGGATATCTATTGTCTAGATGCTAGAGATAGATTTAGATGATAATCTTTATGGTGTCGGAACTTAATGCCTTTCGTGTTTTGAGGCTTCGTGCGCGAGAGTGACGAAGAGAGTGATACAGTTGCTTTCTCAACTCAGTGTGCCAAAGATGGACACTGTTGTGAGCGATACTGGATGATTTTGACGAGTATTGTAGTATATTGAAAATGATCGATAAATTTATGTTTGTGACGAGTAGATTATATGTATGCTTGATAAGTTTCTTTTCTTCGAAGAATGTATACTTTTTATGTTCTTATTTACTTTCCCACATTTACCTTTAAACTAATTTACTCCAAACTCATAAACGCGAGAGATTGTCAAACGACATTCTTTCCCTCGAACCGATCTCTGTGGACACGACATAAATCCCGGAGGGAATTCTTTCCGAAAATAAATATTTTTGCTGCTTGCCCTATTCTGCAATCAACAATATGGCGTCATTGCCGGGGATTGGTTTTGATATTGAATCGCATTGCGATAGTTTCTTTGTTTTTGAGTTTTGTAGATATCGTACATATTGTATATTTTCACTTGTTTATAATGATACTTGTATATTTTGTTCTCGTAACCTTTGTTTAAGTGTTTGGTTAGGACACTTGCTTTTGGTTTGCGCGGTGAGGCATCACCATGGCATGAAGGAAGGAAGTTACTAGCTAAGCACAGTAAAGGCGTCGAGCTTACGACGTAAAACAAGCATGGTTTTTCGTTTTTATTTTTGTTTCATTATTACTTTTTCATTCTAACTTAGGTAATGTAGTGAATATTCGTTAAACAAGTTGTACTCGGATTTTTTGTAAGATTCTCAAATCTTCACTTTACAACTTGTTTAATGAATTTTCGCCGGTCTTTTAGTTTGTTTATATTAATGGTCTTTGTGTTTGTCAACGAGCTTGTTTTGAGTTGCTTGAGGAAATTTGGTGATGTTCCAAGTTTGATCGTTTCAACTTGCGGATGTATGGTAATGATTTTGTTAAGTTTTGTACACCTCTGAGGTATGTGTTTATCGCTTTCTTGACTTTAGCATATTCATGATACTTAGGCTTTTTACAAACTTGTATGTCATTCATTCTTTTGTATACTTGTTGATGTGTGAATCACTTTAGTTCCCACCCTTTTTGTGAGGAAGCCTTATATTGTTCATATATGCACGGAGTACCGACTTTCTTGTTCTAACTGGATTTTATTATGTTTAATCTTTTGTTTATGTTGATTATATGAATGCATGAAAATGATCAAGGCAATTCTGTTTCATTTTGAGCACAACTACCTAGCCAAATAGTCATTCACCTTGTGAGTGTGAGAATTCGTAACCCCTTTAAGCTTTTTGATCCATGTTTTATTTGAACTTAATGCTTGTCTATGAGTGTTTAGTTCACTTATTTTTTATTGGATTTTGTTTTTTCTTGGACCTTAACTTTGTGTTGTTGTATGAATTTTTGCCTTGCCTTAGAAAGTATGGAGTATTCACATGGCGATGTGGTTGAATTCAAGTTGGGGAGAGAATGATTGTTTACTCATTGGTTGGATTCTATGAGGATTGAAAAAGAAAAAGAAAAAAGAGAAAAATATGACAAAGAAAAAAAAAGAAAAAAAAGAAAGAAAAAGAAAATCCTTGAGAAAGGAAACAAAAAGAGTTCAAATAATTGTGCAAATAAGTATTGTGTTTTGTGTAACACTTGGGATTTTGGAAGAAGTTGATTGGAATTTTGGTGTTTGAATCTTTGTGAGTTGATCACTCCCTTAGGTTTATGCAAGTTTTTGTTTCAATTACCTTAAGAAATTGCCCCTTGTTTGTTTACCCAACCACGCTACAACCTTGAAAAGTCCTTGTGATTCATGTCTTTGTATGTTCAATGTGAATTTTTGGATGGATGCATAATTTAGTCTTTTGTTTGCAAGATTGTTGTGTGAGTGAAAAGTTCCTCATTTTGTGTTTTTCATCTACCGATGATTGTTTTTGCTAGGTGTGATTCACGTTTGGACTTGTGTTGTTTTAGGATGTTTGGCATGATTTTTGTATTTGGCATTTGTTTCGTTACTATATTATCGTCGTAGTTTAGTGGTAAGTATTTACTTTATGTGTACCGTTTTTCTTTTGAACCATTCATTTGTTTCTGTTTTTCAAAACCTGTTGATTCATGATTCTTTGGTTGTCACTCTGTTTCTTTGAGTTGTTTGATTCTTGTTTGAGGACAAACAAGTTTAAGTTGGGGAGAGTTTGATAAGTGCAAATTGTAGCTATTTTTGTATATAAGTTTTGTTGCACTTATCGATACTTTTTGTTAATATCGTACGAATAAATCCCGCTTTGTTTGTAAATACGTCACTTTACGTTATAGTGTATATATTGCGTTATTGTGTAAATATCATTGAGTTTAATTGTTTTCCATTTATTTTTGTAGGTATTCAAGCAAGGATATCTTGTCATATTCATAAAGAGCATTGAATAAGCTTTCCAACGCTTCAAACCAGGCGAAAAACGGAGTTACGAATCGAAAGTTATGGCCGGAACAGTGCAGGATTTTTGCTGTCATGACAGCTTTCGCCCCAGGCTCGCCAGGCAAAGCTGTGGTGAGCCAGACAGTCCAGAAGCCTGAAAAAAGTGCAGAATAAGCTGCCTAACTTCGCCACCCGAATCAGAATTTCACCAGGCGAATTTTGACGGACAGAAACACCATATAAGGCATATAAACACAATTTTTAGAGGATGGTTTGGGTATTTTTTGCTCCCACTCCATCAAACATCATTTCTTCATAGGAGAGCTTGAAAACAACAAATGGAGCTTGCATCTTGTCAAATCGGAGGTGGATTCTCATCAATCGTCTTGAAAACTCGAGAAGTGTTGGTTTATCTCTTTTTCCTCTTTTTGTAAACTTTATCTTGTTGGGTGTTTGTATAGTTACTCTGAACATATGTATCTTTGTTGATCATAATATTGTATAAAAGCTTGCTTTACAAATCATTATCGATGTCTTCCTTGATCTTTTTGCATTTATGTTTGGATTTGTGTTGTGTTAGAGATAAACATCACAAATCTTGATTAGGGATGAATATCTATTGTCTAGATGCTAGAGATAGATTTAGATGATAATCTTTATGGTGTCGGAACTTAATGTCTTCCGTGTTTCGAGGCTTCGTGCGCGAGAGTGACGAAGAGAGTGATACGGTTGCTCTCTCAACTCAGTGTGCCAGAGATGGACACTGTTGTGAGCGATACTGGATGATTTTGATGAGTATTGTAGTATAGTGAAAATGATCGATAAATTTATGTTTGTGACGAGTAGATTATATGTATGCTTGATAAGTTTCTTTTCTTCGAAGAATGTATAATTTATATGTTCTTATTTACTTTCCCGCATTTGCCTTTAAACCAATTTAATCCAAACTCATAAACGCGAGAGATTGTCGAACGACATTCTTTCCCTCGAAACGATCTCTGTGGACACGACATAAATCCCGGAGGGAATTCTTTCCGAAAATAAATATTTTTGCTGCTTGCCCTATTCTGTAATCAACATCTTCCTCAAACGCCATAGCAAATGAGTGAGGCATCCAAGCACTATTATCTTCAACATCAATATCCATTGATTTTCTTGGTCATTCTCGCTTTGTTCTTCCTCTTCATCGCTTTGTTCTTCCTCTCCTTCTTCTTCCTCTTCTCCTTCGTCCTCATCTTCTTCATCCGATTCTTCCAATACAACAGTGTTTGATTTCACAACATACTTATACTTTTTGTCTTTGAAATCCCAAATGTGTCCCATCATAGTCAATGTCTTTTGACTGAATTCTTGATCTGAGGTGAGAGATTTGTATGTGAGACAAGGAACAATGATTTCAGCACGGTTGATCACACTTTGAATGAAAGAGGCGTAAGACAATGCAGTTCCTCTACCAGAGGCATGTAGAGCATACATTCTGCTTGCAACATAATACAGCCAACTAATCCGGATTTTATTTTTCAGAATGTACATCAAGTGGACTTCAGGCTGATCAATCCTGGAATATCCGCCCTTCTTGGGTCGAAGAATCTGTGACACAATCCAATGTAGGATCCTGTCAAGAGGTTTTAATTTCCCAGTTGTCACGGATTTAGGAAACAAGTCGCTTGCCACAACCTGATCAGAATATGGTTTCTTCAGCATATAATATAGTGCTTTCTTAAAATTATAACCCTTAACAGTGCTTGCATCTGTTGCATGTTTTGTAGGTGCAACATTGAGCACAGGCATATTTAACAAATCCCTCCAAGTAGAGTCATTGATAGCAACAACCTTATTTCCTAGCTTGCAGTTAAATATGTAACCCTCAAATTTGCCCATTAAACAAGAATAGAAAATTCGAACCAAATCCTCATTATATTTGATATCACATTCCAAAAAATTTCTGAAGTTCTGAAAATCCAATAACTCTATAACTTCTTCTATATGTATACACTCAGCAGCACGACGATAGTAAACAAATTGCTTTATAACAGACAGCTTACTCAACTTCTTTTCATATAGCTCAGTAAATTCATCAGATACAAGATAGAAAAGTGTTACCGGTGGATTGAGAGGAGATTGGGAAGTACCAGCTTGAGATGAAGGTTCTCGTGTGACTCTTTTACGAGTGATTCTTCGAGAAGCCATTGATGGTGATGCTAGAGAAGGATGAACAGTAACCAATTTCTACAATGTCGTGTGAAACCCAAATGTTGTTGGTAAGAGTTGTGGAGTTAGGGTTTGTTTATAGAGGATTTAGGGAAGAGGAGGAGATGAAAGAAACTATGTAATGACTTGATACAATGCATATGCTATGTTAATGACACATAAAAGAATCATAGAAAGCATAAAAATCAATTAAATGGGTCAAAACGCACGAAGCCCAAGAGATTTTTCGAAATCTGTCAGCGAGCGGTCGACCTCTAGGTCTGTGTGCGTCGATGCACACTATAACATTTTCTACAATTATGAAAAATAAAGCTATGAGTCGACCAAAGAGTCGACCTGAGCATTCCCGGCTTCAATCGTGAACAAAGCAATAAGAGAGAGTCGACCAGAGGCATGATTGAGTCGACACAAACAGTAGAATTTTACAAACATCATATATTTGTGTCATTTAAGCAATGATGTTGAATAAATAAGAAGCCAACACAAACGACAAACATTTAAATGGATAAAGTAGGCTTAATATGTGCAATAAACATCAATTTTATCACTCAACATGGTACATTTAGTTAAAGAAATTTTTTGAAGCAGAACGATATTACCTTGATCATGATATATGATGAGAACCCTCACATATAGCTTAATAACTCTTTGCATTGTTAGTAAAAAAACATAACCAAGCATATGTATATGTGAAGAGCAACTATCTTAGAGGAATATCAAACACGATCTGAGACGTCGAGAATGCCAAGTTCCCTACGGATGTGAAAGAAGGGCTCTGTGGCTAGTGGTTTTGTAAAAATGTCAGCAAGTTGATTTTTAGTATCAACATGCTCAAACACCACATCACCTTTCTCTACATGATCCCTAAGGAAATGATGACGTATTTTGATATGCTTAGTGCGTGAATATAATACAGGGTTCTTAGTTAGGTTAATTGCACTAGTGTTATCGCACAAAATGGGAATATGCTCAAGTTTTAAATTGAAATCAAGCAATTGTTGTTTAAGCCATAGGACTTGAGCACAACAACTACCGACGGCAATGTATTCCGCCTCAGCAGTTGACAAGGCAACCAAAACCTATTTCTTGCTATGCCAAATCACCAAGGAATTAACGAAAAGGTGACACGTGCCACTGGTACTTTTCCTATCCAACTTGCACCCGACAAAGTCGGAATCGGAATAGCCAACTAAGGAACAAACGCTGCCTTTGGAATACCACAACCCATACTTTGGAGTATTGGAAAGGTATCGAAGTATGCGCTTAACTGCTTTTAAGTGGGATTCCTTGGGACGTGCTTTATACCTCGCACACATGCATACACTGAACATAATGTCGGGTCGTGATGCGGTAAGATAAAGAAGAGATCCAATCATACCTCAATACTTCTTTACCTCTACATCCTTACCATTTTCGTCACGATCAAAATTGGCACAAGTAGGCATATGAGTATCTATTGCCTTGCAGTTTAGCATGTCGAAACGTTTGAGAAGCTCAAGACAATATTTTGTTTGACTCACAAATGTGCCCTCTTCGAGTTGTTTGATTTGTAATCCGAGGAAATAGTTGAGCTCCCCCATCATGCTCATTTCAAACTCCCCCTGCATCAAACTAGAAAACTCCTTGACCAAGGTCATGTTAGTAGACCCAAAGATAATATCGTCAACATAAATTTGTACCAGGATTAAATGTTTTTCTTGACGTTTAATAAAGAGGGTTGTGTCAACCTTCCCTCTTGAATACCCTTGATCAAGTAAAAATTTGCTTAGACGTTCATACCAAGCCCTAGGGGCTTGTTTAAGTCCATATAAAGCATGTTTAAGTTTGTAGACATGGTCGGGATATTCATGGGATTCAAAACCCGGAGGTTGGGCAACATAAACCTCTTCATTTATATATCCATTAAGGAAATCACTTTTAACATCCATTTGGAATAATTTGAAGTTCTTAGTGCAAGCATAAGCAAGTAAAAGGCGTATAGCCTAGAGTCGGGCAACCGGCGCATAAGTTTCCTCATAGTCGATTCCTTCCTCTTGGTTATAGCCTTGCGCTATAAGTCGCGCTTTGTTTCGTGTTATAACTCCGTTTTTATCAAGTTTATTTCTAAATACCCATCGGGTGCCGATTACTCGATGATCTCGCGGAGGGGGGACAAGGTCCTAAACCTCATTTCTCTTGAATTGATTTAGTTCATCTTGCATTGATAAGAACCAATGCTCATCGAGTAATGCCTCCTTTGCATTTTAGGTTCAACTTGTGACACAAAAGTGTAGTAATAACAAAAGTTACTAAGTTTAGAGCGAGTGGTTACTCCCTTAGAGATGTCACCGGTGATATTGTCGATTGAATGGTCTTTGGAAGACTTCCATGCTGGAGGAAGGTCATCTTCATTAGTTGGATGATCCTCCTCCCTCTTCATAGGTTGGTTATCCTTTTCCTCCTCAATACGCACTGCTTCGGGCTGATCAGTTCCTTTATCAGTGTCCTTGAGTATGTCTTTAGAAGATACACCTGCACCATGAAAAGAACTACCTTCTCCGACATTTCTCGGATAAGACTCATCAAAAGTAACGTGTACCGACTCTTCAACAATTTGTAACCTTTTATTATAAATTCTATAAGCTTTACTTGACTGAGTATCCAAGAAAACTACCCTCGTCGGCCTTGGCATCAAACTTACCAAGTGTCTCTTTTCCATTGTTCAACACAAAACACTTCCAACCAAAGACATGAAGGTGAGAAATATTTGGCTTACGCCCTTTTAAAAGTTCATACGGTGTCTTGTTTAGAATAGGCCGGATGAGCACCCTATTCAAAACGTAACAAGCCGTACCAATGGTGTCGGCCCAAAAGTATTTTGGAAGTCCACTTTCATTGATCACTGTCCTTCCAAGTTCCTCCAAAATTCTATTTTTACGTTCCACCACCCCATTTTGTTGAGGGGTACGTGGTGCGGAAAAATTATGATTAATTCCATGGGATTCATAAAATGCTTCAAACAAATGGTTTTCAAACTCACCTCCATGATCACTTCGAATTGACACAATGTTCGTGTTTAACTTATTTTGAGATAACTTAGCAAATTTTTCAAAGGCCTAAAAGGTATCACTCTTATTTGCTAAGAAAATAGTCCAGTAAAACCTAGAAAAGTCATCGACTATTACAAAACCATAATAGTTACCACCTAGGCTTTTGATCCTAGATGGTCCAAATAAGTCCATATGGAGGAGCTCAAAGGGTCTTATAGTTGAAACGATGTTTTTAGATTTAAATGAGATCTTTGTTTGCTTCCCCATTTGACAAGCATCACAAAGATTATCCTTTGTGAATTTGATTTTGGGCAAACCGATGACTAGGTCTTTAGAGACTATTTTGTTAAGCAAATCAAAATTTATATGGGCCAACCGTCTATGCCACAACCATGAATCTTCATTCATAGTGACTAGACACTTGTCTCCATTCAACGATACCTCATTTAAGTCTAGTATATAGACATTGTTCACCCTCAAGCCCTAAAACACATCCTTTTTGTCACTATCTTCAACTATGTAACAATCTTTTGAAAAAGATACTTTGTAATTCTTATCACATAGTTGACTAATACTTAAAAGGTTGTGTCTAAGGCCTTCCACAAGCAGCACATCAGAGATAGTAGTAGATGAGGGGTTACCTACACTACCTTTGCCGAGAATCTGTCCCTTATTGTTATCTCCGTAGGTGACAAACCCCTTTTTCTTCGCCACAAAGTCGATGAAAAGAGATATGTCTCCTGTCATATGTCTTGAGCAGCCACTATCCAGAACCCATCTTCTTTTGGTGGTCTCAAGACTTTGTACCTACAAAACAATCAAGGGAGAGTAGGTACCCAATTCTCATTGGGTCCTTTGCGGTAAGTGAAACCAAGATCGCACTTGGACAACCATTGATAAATGCCTTTTGGAACAAGAAATCTTCTAAAACGACATTTAGCAATAGTATGACCAGGCTTGCAACAATATAGGCAATCACGGTTCATTTGGAATTTACCTTTGCTATCTCTATCTCGAATCACATACGTATACTTTTGATACTGATTGTTCATACTTTCTCGATAATGTGATCAATCAATAGCAAATGTAATTTTAGGCTTAAGAGCCTTGTCTAATTTGGCCTTAAGGGTTCTCACCTCTTTTTGCCAAATATGACAAGTATCACAGCCCCCAAACTTGAACCATGGAGACTTATTCTCATCAATCTTAGCTTTCGATGCATCCACCATGGAGTTTTTAAGAGCTTCCAATTACTTTTCGGAATCAGAAACCTTTTTCTCCAAGTATTTAAAAATCTTTTTGTTCGAGGCTAAGCGTTAAAAAGCTTCCTTATCCTCGTGGTGCAACATATCAAAAGCCTTTTGTAATTCCAAATGAGACATACTTTTAGAATGATCATATTTAGAGTGTTTTACCTCTTTCTTCTTGTTTTGACGTGCCATAAGACATAGATTAACGGATTCACTTTCTTCACTTGAGTTGTCATCTTTTTCTAACTCGCTATCACTCTCCCAAGAGATGTATGCTCGTCTAGACTTGTTTGACTTTTTGTGTTGATGATTCTCATCCTTATCATTATCCTTGTCTTTCTTGAGTGATGGACAATCTGGCTTGTAGTGCCCGGATTTTCCACAGTTGCAACATGTCCCTTTAACCTTGCCATTCTTATTTCCTTCATTTATAGATTGCCTCCTAAATTTGACTAAATTTTTATCCGAGTGTTGAATCTCATTCTTCCGAACGTACCTATTGTATCTCTTCACAAATAGACTCATATCATCATCAGAGTCATCATCTTCGTCATTGTTGGTTTCATCATCACTTTGCTCTTTAGATGTGGACTTTAAACAAGAAGCCTTAAGATCAATCGACTTCTTTTCCGTATCTTTTGTTTTCTCCTTCTTTATACTCTTCTCATGTTTTTCAAGGCTAATGAAGCACTTGCTTATGCTCATCGAGTTTACCAAATAATGTGGTGAGGTCTAGAGTAGCTAGATTATTGGCCTCCTTGATCGCGGTGACCTTCGGCTGCCATTCCTTGTTAAGACACCTCAAAATCTTATTAGTAGCAACCTCGTTTGGAATTGGTTTCCCAAGTACATGCAATTTGTTGATAATATAAGTAAATCGTTTTTGCATATCCGCAATGGTTTCCCCTTGCTTCATGTAAAAAAGATCGAACTCTTGCGTTAGTGTGTTGATACGGACCATTTTAACATCATTAGTGCCTTCGTGGGCTACTTGTAAAGCATCCCACATGGCTTTGGCCGTTTCACAATGAGAGACTCGATAATACTCGTCAACTCCTAAAGAGGAGATCAACATATTTCGAGCCTTCCAATCATAGTTGTACTTTTTATCGTCCTCCTCATTCCATTGAGCTTCGGGTTTGGGAACGACAATGCCTTTGGCATTGGTCATTGTAATTTCCATGGGACCGTTTAAAATAACGTTCCAAACCTTCCGATCTATGGAATTTATATGGACGCGCATACAATCCTTCTAGTGGCTGTAATTCTCGCCTGTAAAAACCGCAGCTCTATTATAAGCCCCTTTAGGTTCGTTCGCCATATACCAAGAAGTTTTACCGAAGCACCAGATAAACCGGAGCTCGTGATACCACTTGTTAGACGATGTCTAAGATCCAGAAGGGGGGTTGAATAGATCCTTCGAGTTTTACACGCAAATGGCTTTCCAAAAATTGGTTTTAAAAAATTTGACGGAAGCGGCCACTGAATTACTTCTACAACGAACCTCTACTAGAGGGATCGGATATGCACGACAATATTGGGAATGAGTTATGGATGAGAAAAATTCAGATTAATTAACACAGTTTAAACACAATCAACAATGTTTTATTTGATTGATAGTTAATCCAACCCAACGAGGTAAATCGACAAACAATTAATTGCAAATACGTTCGATTTTGCGTTGAAACAAAATTATCGAACACTTGGTGTGCGTTAACACACTAAGTGTAGATTTCAAAGTAATGTGATGTTGAGCTGTTCCTAAATACAATCCAAGGAATTGTATCAAATTTACGAAACAATTTAACATCTCAATATAACACTAGCTCAGAAATTTCGATCAATTTAAACTTCTCAAATTCGAATGATATCAAACGTAAAGAGTTAAGGGAAAGAGAGAACAAACACGATTTGATTAGGCTGTTCCCCAATCGTCCTCGCTATGGGTACCTCTGCCCCCAATTCCACAAATGGAATTGATATATATATATTACCATTGCATACCATTGCAATTGAGTTTATACAAGAGAAAAACAATGAACATCCAAATTTTCAAACGTCTTTGATCATTGATGCAGATTCTTCTCTCCCCTTGATTCAAGATGAATCAAGTGCCTCAAATTCGGTTGAACAAGTCACCGTCCCACACTACTTGACTGCAAGAAACCACCGTTCTTAAGTCACCTTCACTCGGTTGACTTTGATCCTCCGCAATTTGATCCCCAAACCTTTCTTCTACGATCCTCCGACTGCAGCTACTAAACCGAACGAATACTCTATTCTTCGGTTACCTTCGCACGACTGAATCCTTGTAGAACGAAACAGCTTGTGCCAAAAACCCCCAAAAATCTCCTTGATTCTTGGAGGATAAAACCTAGGGTTTTATTTAAGAAACACCTACCAATTCTCAACCCAGAAATGAAGATCACACACTTCCAAATTCTGAACGTTATCACTTCAAAACAATGAATGCCACAAATAAAAATGATTATGTGTAATTGTTTGTTTACTCAAGGTTGAAGATGAAGATGATGAGAAAGATTGGTATCAATTTTCACGTTTCTTGTTGTGCCTGTAAAAAATGAGCTAAAACAATATATATACTATCCTAGATAACATAACAAGAATAACAGAAAATTTAAGTCAACAACACATCAGAAAATTTGTGCAAAACAGCGAACGGTCGACCTATACAGGTGAGGAGGTCAACCTGAGCAAGGCAGTCAGCACATCTGCACAAAAAATATCCTATGCGTCGACCTAAGCAGGGTATGCGTCGACGCATTGTTCACAGTTTTAGACAATGATAAATTCAGGATGTATGAGTCGACCGGAGGGTCGACGCGAGCATTCCTGCAGTTGACACTAACAAATACTACCTGTCTGGGTCGACCAGAATAGGGTTGTGAGTCGACTCACACCCTTGAAACGTGTAAAAATCATCTTTTTGACTTTCTTAAAGGTTTTTAACCATATCTAATGCACCTAGAACATTGCCAATATGATCAAACATCCCTAGAACACCTAGTGTGTATTGCATATGATATTCTTCATGTGAATTCTATATATGCTAAGCATGATAGTTTTAACGTCATTAAAATCAAGTGTAAAGAGATATTCCCTTCACAGTTTGGCCTTCCATGCCCTGTTCATAGTTATCCCAACAAAAAAGTTACTCCTAATCTCATACACAATATCACGAATCTTAACACCATCTGAAGATGCCATCTTAGCCGCCACAGTTTTAGCAACCCACTTGGAAGTGGTTGAAGTGTTGTTAAAAACCTACCACACGTGTGAGATCCAACCCACCTCTTCATTATATATGTGTGTTTATTCCTAACTTTACTTACAAGGGCCAAAAAACAACATTTGCCCTTGCAAATTACCCTTACCATCACTTTGTCATTTTCACATACTTTATCTCTCTCCCATTTAACACTGACCATTATGTAATTGCCTCTTTGAATTCATCAAGTGTTCCAAACTACAATCCCGCCTTGAACCTGTAACTCTTGCTCAAATCCTCCATCTTATACCTTGGATACTTTGGTTCCTTCTCATCACCAGAAACATCAAAGTCACTGCTACCAAGCTCATCACTAACATAATTGATATCCATCTCATTGTCCACAACACTAGATGAAGCTATCTTTTCAACACCAATTGGAATTTTCTTTGGAGTATCTATGTGTTTCTTGCTGTAACTTTGACCCTTTTCTTTGGAGTATCTTGTTTTTCATTAACATCAAAGCAATCATCCAACCCAAGCGCCCTTTCATCTTCACTATCATCAAATGATAAACCATTAAATTCTAAGTCATTGTCTTCACTATCATCACTATCCTCATTTTCATCTGTATGAACATCATCTACTTTATTTGCTTCATTATCTTGAACACCACCAACACCATCAACATCATTACTTTGAACATCATCAATTGCATTTGCTTCATTAAATTGAACATCACCAACATCACTAGCTTCATTACCTTAAACATCATTAGCTTCATTAACTTGAACACCACCAGCATCATTAACTTGAACACCAACAACATCATTAACATGAACACTAGAAACATCATTAACTTGAACACCACCAACATCATTAACTTGAACACCTGCGTTACCTTCAGGATCAACATATAGGTGCACTGTAGCTTTCATTCTCATGGCATATTGATATACCTCATCAGCATCAACATTAGTAACCATTGTACTATACATGTCTCTCTCATTCTTATATCACCATAACATAAATTGTGAATGCTCAAGCTTAGTAATGTCTTTCCCTATACCAGTTGCCTCAAATAAGCTCCATCTATCAAGATCAATCTCTATTAAATGCTCATAACCCAATGTGTAGTATAGTACATAGTCCCTTAAAAAACCACCCCCGTAATGGAATATCAAATTTAAACTCATCACTTTCAACTAACAGAACAGAGAACAGAGATAAATGCAACGAACAGAGTAAGAACAAAACAGACTGAAAGACAAATGTTAAATACCACAAATGAGATTGTCAACCAGAACGGGGCCGTCGTCGTATCATGGTTGTCGTCTCACATTCGCCTCCGTCGTTCTCCAATGGTCACCACACTTCTCCTCCCAAATATGAAAAAACCCTAATTTACAGAGACTGGTGCCAAAAATCATTTTCTGAATATTTTGTTGATTTTGGTGTTAACATAAGTCATTTGCCACGTCTGCAAAATATTAAAGAAAATAAAAATAAAATGCCATTCCACGTCATCGGCATTAGCCAACTCGGCGTTTTTTTTAACAGACTACTAACGCCAGAGGCAAAAATCAACACAAACATGAGATATAAGGACTCAGACCTGATAAAAAAAGATTTAGGGACTAAACGCAAAAACTCGCTAACTTACAGGGACCAAAAAACTATTTAAGCCTAAAAATTAAGTCTGGATTTTGGACTCTACACGTGCCCCACCACATCACACTTGACGTCAATCTCCCATAATGATAAAGGGTTTGTTCGAATTTTAAAATCAAAATTCTTCCTTAATATCACAAACTCATTCTCAATCCAACATGCAAAAATGTTTTGGGGTTTTATCCAAATTTTGAAATTCAAATTATACCCTGTTATCATAAAATCAGAAGCAAATTCAGAGAGAGGACGAAGAAAAACATAATTTAACATAAATATTTGTTATCACATACACAAAATACGTAATATTACATAAATCATTGTTAACCTAAATCTAACATGACATTTCATCATCAAGAGCTGATTGAGTATGTTTTAACATCTTTAAAATATCATTGGTCGATCTCGCAATCATCGCATCCATCTCGATTGGAACCTTTGTTGCGTAAGAGTGAAATGTACTCCACATAACTCTTAAATCTTCTCGTATCTTCATCTCAAACTTGTTAAACTTCATTTTCCCTTTCGTTATCAATCAAAGGTAAACGATACTCGATCTTAACCACTCTTTCGATTGTCTGAGTAGTGCATGAGATTCTTAAGTTTGGATTTCAGATCTACAAGAGAGGTGTCCTATGTGATCCTAAATACAAACGGAGGTTTCTTGACTTTGAAGTAAACAAATGCGATATACCAATATTTTTCTATTATGGTGTTTTTGTTAACAACATGTGAGACATATTTATATAAGTTTTAGATCAATATGGATCATACAAAAGCAATCTTGTCTTAGAGGACATTACGAAAATTGAAATCTGGATTCAATCAGGTACAAATAAGGGTTTATCCGGATATTGAATTTTGGTTGAACTCTTTTACATAATAAATAACATAAAAGAGGATTTGTCCGGATATTAAAATTTGAATTCACCTCTTAGATAAACTGTTTTAGCAAACAAATAGTTTTAAACGCATATAGAGCCTCTTTTTTTTAACATAGAATATTTTAAGTTCAAGTTTATACAAGTAATGTTAATATACATTAAGACACGTCAAAATGTATCCGAATTCTGTCATTGAAAATAACAATACAATATTACATACACAAAATGTGTCACCACCTAAATACATTGTAAGATGTAACATAATTTTCATATGTCATAATAACATTTTCTTACTCTTTATTTTTCCTGCTAACCTTTTAATTAGATCATACATATGTTTAAAGGAAAAAGTTTTTATCTCATCATCTTTATAGTTCTCCATAAGACAAATTTGCCTCGTAATTTGATTCTTCTGATTATTATTGGTCTTCTTTCATGATTTCTTTTTTGTTTTCTTCTATCTTATTTTTGCTTGTTTGCATTGATTGTTCTTCGTTGAATTTCTTAACAAATTTTAACTCATTTGAAATTTTGCGTAAATTATGAACAACATTTGTATCTCTAGATTTTGGTATTGGGTTAGGTTTCTAAGTAACACCAATTTTCAAGTATTAGATACTTTTTTAGAGATGCACTATTTGAAAATATTGCCAATAATTTTAACGTTAGAGAATCAGTTTTAAAGATTTTTTTCATTGTCGTTTGATGTCTCTAATTATTGGCCTATTGTGTTCATCTTTTCCCCTTTAATCTCAGTAGAACTTTTATAGATCATTTTAAGAGTATCTCACACTTCTTTAGCATTACTACAATTAGAAATATAGTTGTTCTCTCTAATACGTAATAGACTTATCATCAAGTACTTTACCTTAAAAGTTTGTTGCATTTTTTATTTTTCTCCCATGGTCTATAAATCTCTCGGTTTGTTCACCACTTCATTATTTATGAAATGAATGGGAACAAAAGGATCATCTATAACATAATCTCATAAACCAAAATTAATAGCTTCTAAAATTATTTTTATTCTTTCCTTCCATGTGATATATCATTCACCTTCAAACAATGAGGTTTAGTTGAAAGAAAAACTCTAATTAAAAAAATTGTTTGAAATTATCATACTACCTCTTGAAATGATTACTTTTATAATATGAGTTATACTCTTATGTCACTTGTTTGAAAAGTGACTCCAAACATAAAATAGAGGTTAATTGTGATATTTATTTTTCAAAAGATAATGATTGATTTTAGACTGATTTTGATTTTAAGAAAATGGTAGAAGCGGAACTTGAGCAATAGAAAAGATAAAAGAATAAAAAATTAAAGAGATATAGTTTAAGGAGATTACACTATCAAATTATTTTGTTTCAGCCTTAAGCCACACAACCTACTTTAATCCCCCAAGAGTTTCCTCTTAAGATTTCTACTATAAACAACTTGAGTTTTTACACAATTTCAATCCAACAACCTTAAACCAATTTTTTTACAGATTTATCTTACAACCTTTGAGTCTAGGGTCATGCTAACCAGTGCTCAGTGCATTGAATACACACAATATTTTTTAAAAAATTCAATTATTTATGTTTTCAGTGTATTGAATATACATATTTTTAGAAAAAACATGTATTTTTTGTCTCTTAAAGAATTCTCAACTTACTTTTTTTAATATCTTAACTAGTGCCCCATGGACACTCGTTAACCTTTTCCTTAAGTCTGTTACAACAACACTAGAGGACTAAGTTCTTGAATATGCAAATTCAACACAATAACAGATAAAACACAACTCTTAGATTAAGTTTTTCACTCTTTCAACAATAAGGACATTTCTAGTGAATAAAAGTTATAATAGAATGATAATGAATTATATACAAGATTAGATGGGTCAAAATGTTCGTTTTTGGACGTGAGGAAAACACTCATTTGTATAGGGAAAAAATTAGCTCAAAAAGACAACAATCCATGGGTTTAAATGTTGTCTAATTGATTTGAAACGTCAAGGTAATCGATTAGACTAAGGCTAAAAATGAAACCCTAATCTGCTATGTATCTTAATCGATTAAAGGGATTAAACTAAGACCTGGACTTGCTCCTTAATTGTTGATATGAAAGCTCTAATCGGTTAGACAACACATTTTAACTTTCTTAATTGATTAGAATTGCTTCTTAATTGATTAAGCATTATCCATAATTTGTTTTTAGAAGAATTTAAAAAAGATGAAGAGTTTAAAATGATTTTAGTGCTTGTGTGCGTCACCTTCGTAATTCAAGACTTACTCTTACTTAATTTACACACAACTGATTAAATACAAGATAAAAACACTAAACGTACTATCAGACGATCTTTCACATCTTTAATTCCTTTTGATTGATTGATTTGACTCTTTTTAACTCTTCATGGAGGAACTTGATACTTTGCATTAGCTTGTTTCTTGACTGATGATACTTGTGATTTAACTTTTTCTTGTTTAGTTGTTGTCATTAAAACCTTTAGAAGACTTTAACCTGTACATCACATAGAACCACATCAAAGTCCCTAGAACAGTTAATTTGTTTAATGGAGTGTTAAGTGTGACTTAATTATAAGATACCATTAAATATAAATATTCTGTTTTAAGAGTATCCTAAGTAAAACCTTACTGTCAAATTAGACTGGCGGTCATATCTCATATGTCATGGATATGAGATATTGAATCTTCACATAAGTTATTCTCATAATGATTGTGGTGTATATCACTCTTTGACGTACCTACTTGAGGAGTTATTACTCTAGTACAGTTAAATATTATATGTAACATGACAATTACAAAGTCAGTTTACAAGGTACTCAAAGGCGGGTGACGTAGATGAGATTTTCTCCTCCTACATATGCATAAGTAATTTCTACGGATTTCCTGATCAAGTATGATTGTAAACTGCATGACAATTTTGAAACAAGTCTATAACAATATTGAGCATATTTCTTGTTAACAAGTATACTCGGATATTAAGGAATATAATATTGGATAACACAAGGGTGACATAAATCATGTCTTGTGTTTAACATATGTATAAGAATAAAAGGGTAATTATACACATAATCACTATCACATAAAGTTTATATCAAATCACATGAAATTCTCATCACATGGATACCAATAATGTGTTGTTAAACACCGTTTTATGTTTATAATATTAAATAAGTAATTTAATATTATTGTCAATATAACATAAATCTATTTGGCCTCACACATAAGAACAGATAAATGAAAAATTAAATAAATGAATAATATTCATTTATGATTCAATGGTGCATTCTTATGGTGCATCAACTCTAATTAGAGAAACACGATGTACCGTAAGTTGTGATGCATATAACTGATATAAATTATTCCATGAGTCATCATACTTATTTAGTAATCACTCATTTCACTTATCCTCAAAATCTTAGCCGCACTAGAATTCTAAATTTGTGTTTTCTCTAAACCTTCAGTTTGTCCACAACTAGCACTATAAGCAGAATAATCTCGCATTGCAAATTTTGTTCGTGTGATCTGAGTAGAGACTATCGTTCGAGACGTGCTCATGATTAATCTATTTCGTGAGTAAAGATCTCATGAATAATCTCGCATTACAATATAATAGACAATTAATCAATTCCTTACTCATGGCCATTCGTAAAGATCTATTAAGATTTTTTATTTATTTCATATGATGCATTTATCACAATTTTCCTTACCTAATAATTGAGACTTGAGTTTAGATAGAAAAAATGTATTATTCATTACTTTTAGGGTTAAATATGTCTGAGGTCCCTATAAATATATCAACTTTCAAGTTTAGTCCCTCAAAAAATTTGCTTCAAACAATGGTCCTCACAAAGTTTTTCGTCCATATATGTAGTCCCTCTCGTTAGTTTCCACTAACGGAGGCTTATGTGGCATGCCACCCGTGTAATTTTCATGGCCACGTCAATTTTGTTTTTAAATAATTTTTTTAATGATAAAATGTAGACCCATACGCAGGGGAACCCAAGTCCCCTTCTTCCTATTATGTCACTGTGTCCCTCTATTACATGTGTACCCTTCCATTGTTCACTTTTATCTGATCTCATTGTTCTTCTTCTTATTCGTCTCCCTCATCAATCTTTGACATATGTAATCTTCATCAAGGTTAAGCAAGTCTGTGTCGTACTATTCCACGAGTGTGACGAACCGTGGAGTGAAAAAGTGTGGATGCAATGGTCCTATGATTTCATGCATGTGCAAGAACAGACAGAATAAAGGTAGATTATTTTGGAGATGCCCGTATTGGAAAAATGAGGGTACTTGCAATTTATTCATTTAAGATGATGAAATAACACAAGGAAAGGATGATGATCAATGTGTAGATGCAGAATGAAGGAAAGATGAGAGTAAGGTAAGGGATATGCAAGCTGTAGAAACTTTGAAGGAACTTTATGAATCATCAATGAAGAAGAACTAGAGGTTGAAGATGAAGATTAAGGCAGAGGCATTTTGGGGAAAGCTGAAGACAATTTATGTTGTAGTTTCATTCTTGGTCAACTTGTATTTGTTAATTAGGTGTAATTATTGAATTGTTCTTTGTCTGTAATGTTGTCTAAGTGGCTTTGTCTGTAATGTTGTCTCATTGGTTTTGTATGTAGTGTTGTGTCATTAGTTTTGTAATTTTGAATTAGTATGAAATATAATTTGGTATAATTGTTTTTGTATTGTTCAATTGGTATGGTATATGATTTGGTTTGAAAAGATTTGGTTCAGTTATGACCTTTAATATCCACACAATGTGGCCTATATTTTTCACACAATCTGACCTATAAATTAGACATAGTGTAATGTATAATTTTGACATAGTATGATGTGTAATTTTACAGACAAGGTGACCTAAAATTTAGACATTAAGTGACCTATAATTTTGGCATAATATGAGCTATAATTTTAGACATTAAGTGACCTATAATTTTGCATAATATGAGCTATAATTTTTCCATTCA
Source organism: Lathyrus tuberosus (assembly GCA_022829125.1). NCBI lineage: Eukaryota > Viridiplantae > Streptophyta > Magnoliopsida > Fabales > Fabaceae > Lathyrus > Lathyrus tuberosus. The sequence goes on along the minus strand of JALAZF010000124.1, from coordinate 3,516,520 downwards.
GTGACCTATAATTTTGGCATAATATGATCTATAATTTTCACACAAAGTGATCTATAACTTTCACATTAAAATTCACACAGATTTCACCAAAATAGTTGTTACATCAGTACATTACTTTGGCATAGCATAATTTGTTCAAAACAGTACATCAGTGCCATTACATTAGCATACCATAATTTGTTCAAAAGAGTATATCAGTACATTACATTAGAATAACATAATTTGTTCAAAACAGTACATCAGTGTCATTACATTACATCAAAATATTTGTTCCTAAACAGGTACATTGAACAAAATACTTGTTCCTAAATAGCTACATTCAGCAAGACATTAGTTACATCAAATACAACATCTTCATTGGGTTAGACTTTTGTCAATTGTGTTCTCCTCTTCAATTAGAACCAATGGGTCATCAGGTTTCTTTCCTGGGCCAGGAATGTTCTTTGTTTTCAAGGTCCTCATCCTTTCACTATGCCTTTTTTCTGCTGCAACATTAGTTTGTGTCTTGTACATGCTCTGGGTTTTAAATATAATTATTTCACTGGAACTAGGCCTTGACAGATTTGTTCTAATACCAGGTGGTTTAAAAGGTTTGTTCTTGCACACTTTTGGTTGCTTACCAAAGAAAACCTTGACACCACTTGACCTTGGTTCAGTTGCCTTGAGAGGTGATTTGTCAACACTTGAAGGTTGAATGTCCAAAACATCATCACCCCCTAATAATGCAACCAGAGTTTCATCCAAACATGAAGAATGTGTAGGTTGGTCCTTGATAGTTGGCTCAGATGGCTCAGTTACCATCTCCTCAGTGACATTTGCTTCTTTGTCAATTGGTTCCTCAGTGACATTTCCTTCCTTGACAGTTGGTTCCTCAGTGACAGTTGCTTCATTGACTGTTGCTTCCTTGACTGTTGTATCTTTAACTGTTGTATCTTTGACAGTTGCTTCTTTGGCTTTTCCCTCCTTGACTTTTTGTCTTCTTTGTTCCACCCTTAGTTGTACAATTATTGGCAGATCCCTTAAGCCTCCCCTGCATGAAACAAGCACAACATTAACATTGTTACCTAGTGTTATAATTAATTACATACAAGCACAAAATTTAAGTAGAACATTACCCTTTTTTTGGTGCCAAATTGACCTTGCTAGTCTGACTTGCTTGTGTAGGCATCTCTTGAGATACCTGAGTCACCTGTGTGGGCATCCCTTAACTGGACTGGGTGGGCATCCCTTGTCTGGCCTGGGTGGTATTTCTAGAGGGAACAAGCACAATTTGCTTGTTCTTCTTACATGTCTTTTTGTTGTGGCCTAGTTCAAAACAAGCTTTGCACCTATGACTTGTATTTGTTCTATGCCATTTTCTTTGGTTCACTTCAGCAGACTCTCTCCTTCTAAGTTTCTTGGGCCTCCCTAGGCCACGTTTGAACAAAGGAGGAAACATAGTTTCATTAGGTGTTCTAGGCCATTTGTTCTGGCCATTTAATGGGGTGGTCACTTCACTGTAACATTTTTCGTATGTGCTTTTGTGATAACACTTATGCACATATTTGATTGGATCATCTACTTTCCTTTGTATGACAGCCACACCATGTCTACATGGAATCCCAACAAGTTCCCAATAGTTGCAGGAGCATGTGTATTTTTCTAAATCCACTACAAAGCTATCAGCAAATAATACATGCGTGACTTGAAAGGTTAATCTACCAGCATAAGTTGATGTCCAACTAACACCTTTTTCAATCTCTCTATCTAATCTCCTTAATGGTTTTGTCATTATCTGCCCTTTATAACCATCTACCCTTTCTCTAAGGGTTACAAACCTTCCCATTAGATAATTCCTAATCCACTCAAACATGGTTATGAATGATTTGTCTCTTTGTAAAAGAATGGTTGCATTAAAAGACTCACTTAAGTTGTTCATTAACACATCACACTTTGAGAAAAAAAGAAAACCATGCTTACACCACATAAGCATCTTTGCCTCATGTGCCTCAAAATAGGTTGCCTTTGCAGCAGCCATCATAAGATCTCTAAACAAAGTTCCTCCTCCAAACTTCTTTTTGAAGTTAGCATATAAGTGCCTTAAATAGAACCTGTGTTCATAGACTGGGTACTCCTCTTCAAAAACCTGAACTAGTACCTAAACCAAAAATATGACAATTGCATTAGTACAATCAAGTGATGGGAAAAATAAAAAATTGTAAAAACACAAAGTTTGGTGAAATTCAAGCTTACTTTTTGTTCGTCATATATGAAACACCATCCGCTATCTCCTATGTCTTCAATAAGCAATTTTAGAAACCAGCTCTATGAATATTTTGTTTCAGTCTTAACCACATCAAAAACAATTGGCAAATATTGGTCATTAGGGTCTCTCCCAATAGTAATGAATAAAATACCACCATACTTGTGTTTTAAATGGCATACATCTAATCCAATGAAAGGTCTGCATGCTTTTGTCAAAGATTTCTTGGTTCCATCAAAACACATATAGCACCTCTCAAATCTAGGTTTCAACCAGGACTTGGAACACTAGGGTTGATTTTGAAAGTGTTACTAACTAAAGCCCTTTTTAACTCAGCACCATAAGACCATAAAAAGCTAAACAGTTTGCTAGAATCTCATTCAACAACGTGTCTTGTAATCTGTCTTGCCTTGAATGCTCTACATCCTCGAATTTTTATGGCATACATTTGCTTAAAATCTGCTACCACCTCACTTAACCTCATCCTTGAGTTATTATTTAATCCATCAACAATCACCTTGGCAACCCACTCTGCTTTAGCACTTTTGTTGAAGAATTGTCTTTCACATTTGTGCTTTGCAAACAATGTTTTAATCCTAAATATGGTGGAAGTTAAAACTCTACTACACAAGACAGTATAGTTACATTTTTCTTGTCCTTACATACCACCCTACATCTGTTAGCATCATTTTTTTCAAACTTAACATCCCTACCATTCAAAACATTATACTCTAAGTTAGCATCTTTGAACTACCTCAATGAATAAAACTTCATTCCAACCTTGAAATCAAAATCCTTACTTAAAGAGTCTTCTTCATTAAACTTGATTACACACGGCCTTTCATCACAGCTGTCATCATCACCACCATTGTCCAGTTCATCATCAGTCATGTATGAATCTTTAATGACATGTTCCTTACCCATCTCTTTTGTTATAAAAATCTTCTTGTCTACATTCAACAGGTCCATTTTTTGGTTCTCCATTATTTTCCTTATCAAACACTTCATCAAGCCCTTCATCAAACCCTTTCATTCCCTCATTCTCACTATCATCAAAGTAAACACCTCTCATGGATTCATCACTAGAATCATCATTAGCTTCACTCAACCTGTCACCACCTTTATCACATTTGATTCCATTTCTCTTCTCTCTAAACCTATCCATAAAGGTATCCTCTCCTGTAAATTTGGTCTCACAGAATATCTCAACCTCACACTTATTTCCTACAACATACATGGCTAACTCGGAAGCATCTCCATCATCCCTAAATGGTTTTAAGTCTTGTTCAAAAGATCCTTCATCATGTTTCCACATATCTTAACACAACCTATATCAAATTCGGGTTCAATCAACTTAACTAAGTCACATGCTTGAAAAAAAGACCAGTATTCAGGATCTTAACCAATAAAAGCATATACTTCCCTCCCTCATGTCTTATGTTAGGGTCTTTTACAAAACAACCTTTGAGTAAAATACAACCTTGAACTTATCCATTTCTTGTTCACAAAATTTAACCTAGGTTTAAAATTTACCATAACTCAGTCAAACTTATTTACCCTAATTTTATCTAAAATTGACAACAAAATTAGGTCAAACATACCAAACAGATTTACCAACAATTTAACCTATTATACGAATGGTAATAAGATGTAACATATTAAATAAATCGGGACCACTGAGAAAGCAACGAAGATGACATACAATAATACAAGAGAGAACAAATAAGAGATAAAGTACATTACCTGGGACCACTGCAATGAGGATGCTTACGAAGTTGCTTTGGGACCACTGCAAACGAATATTTCTTCTTTGAATACAGCAAAGACTTGTTCCTTGTGCCTTGACCACAACGCACCTCAAAGACAACAACTATGACTTCTTCTGCTATGGCACACTATTGAAGTAGAGTGTTTGTGTCGTGTTTCATTTTCATCAGTTAAGAAGATAACATTATCAACAATTCCACCGTGGCAAATTGGCAATTTACATATCACACATACCCAAAGCAAATTTTACACTTGACATGCCACATAAGCCTCCGTTAGTAGAAACTAAGGAGAAGGACCAGATTTAGGGACGAAAAACTTGTGAAGACTATTTTTTGAAGAAAATTTTTGTAGGGACTAAATTTGAAAGTTGACATATTTGTAGGGACTAAAAACATATTTAACTATTTATTTTCTCTATTCGCACAACATATTTAAATTTTTTTATTATTATATAAAAATACATATCTATTAATTTTAAAATATTCATTATTATTAAACTATAACACATGTTTAATATAAGCGTTCAATTATTTTATAATTTAACAACAAAACATTTAAAAACTTTTTAATATCATAACAAATATAAAATAATTGAATATTTTATAATTTGTTTATTTATTTTTATTTAAAATATAAATAAAAGATATGTGTAACTATATATCTATAGGATAAAATCACATAATTAACAAACTCTAGTGCCCTCACAAACATAAGATACAAAAACTATTTTTTATGCCCAACTTAGGCTGCGTTTGTTACAGTTTTTTTTTTTTTGAAAAAAAAATTATTTTTTAGCTAAAAAATCATTTAAAACTATTTTAAGAGCGTTTGTTTCAAATTTTTTAAAAATGATTTATGATTAAAAAAAAAGATTTTTTTGGCTAAAAATGAGAAGCTGATCCAAGTAACTTTTAAAATTTCATTCTGCGATAGATGAGAGAAAGTGAAAATAAAATGTATGAAACATTGCATCTATAGTGAAATTACACAGTTACCCTTAAAAGTTTTTGAAAAATCCGAAAATACCCTCTTCGGGTTTAGCTTCATTTTGTTCAGAATCTCAAATTCAACTTGCTGAACAGTGAATTTTCTTCCCCTTTGCTCCAATGGCGTCAGCGTGAACAGTGCCATCTTCTTCTTCTTTGCACCGGGTAAAATTCACCATTTATCTTCTCCTTCTTTAATGTTATCTGAGATTTTCGATTTCTTGTTTTGTTTCTCATTTTTTCTTAGAGGTAGTGATTCCTTTGTTAAATTTGTGATATAGGTTTTTTAACTGATTTTGAAATTGAATTCTAAAACTTGAAGTTATTGCTAATTCAGGTTAGAGTTCTTTGTCATTATAATAATTTATTTGTTTTTGTGTAGTTACTAGTAAGAATTTGGTTTATATAAATCAATGTTCCACTTGATTGGCATGCATTTTTTCTGAAATTTATGGCTTAAAAACTTTCAAAAATCTTGATAACTCACTTTCCTCTCAATGGTATTAATCTTGACAAATCATGGATGAATTGACGTTATAGTCACGACAAAACTAACCGATGCTTTAACGGATATTTGCTTTTTAGCCATAAAATTAATAGGAAGAGTATACAAAGTCAATCAAAAAAAAGTTTAACCCTCGTTAGCTATGAGATTAATCGATTGAATTAACACCATTTTCCTTTTGCTCATCATTAAACTTAAAATATTAATATTAATATTATTATATAAACTTAGCTAGTCTACTTGATAGTTGTTCTCTCTTCCTTATCAATATTGGCTAGCATTGCCTAGTGTTTCCCTATTGATTGACACTAAAATTTGGCTTATGTAACCCTATAACGAATCCAAAGCCAAGAAAGCAGGAGTCAAAACCTATTAGTTTGACAAGAAAAATGGGCATTCAGAAATACCAATTGTTTATAATTATTTTAGACTAGGTTTGGTTTGAAAGAAGTGAAGAAAATAATTTGAAGGGAGAAAATGAGAGGCATAAAATGGCATAGGAACTAAAGTTGAATTATATTAAATCCATTCTTCCTAAACTACAAATAGTTGAATTTGCTGCAAAGTAGTTGAATTTGCTGCAAAAAAGTTTAATATAGAAAGATTAAATTTGAGTCTAGTTTCATATAAGCATAACTTAATGAATTGACATAAGTTCAATTTTTCTAATAATCTATAATATATCTAATTAGATTTCCATGGTGACCTGATTTCTACAAAATCTCCATCCATTGCAACCTAAACCTTATTTATACAACAAGGCTAAAAGAAAAGGACAAAGACTCTGTATCACTTTCTGAACATTTTGGACCTGTCTTGTACAAGATATACACTGTCATGGATTGTCATGAAGATAAAACAAACATATAGCAACCCCTTTTATTAGAGTATTGATAAAAGAGTCCTAATGTATTATAACTAAAGTTAGTTAAGGGTTAGTTAGGATTCTGTTACAATGTTGTAACAGAACCAATTAAGGGTTAATTGCCAAGGGTTGTTATATATACACCCTAATCATAATTGTTGTAACTAACTAATCATAATGAAATAACTCTCTCTCTCTCTCTCTCTCTCTCTCTCTCTCTCTCTCTTCTTCTTCTTCTTCTTCTTCTTTCTTCTTCATGAGTTCTTAACTTCTAACATGGTATCAATGAGCTCCTGATCTTTGGTGCCTGTTTTTTGCGCCATGGCTACACCTTCTCCTTCGCATTCATCTACAGCAAATGCTGCAACTTCCGCTGCTGCAACAACCTTCAAACAGAAGATTTCTGTGAAATTGGATAATTCCAATTATCGTCAATGGCGCCAACAGGTAGAAGGCATCTTGCGTGGAACGAAAATGGTGAAATTCGTTGTTTCACCTCAAATCCCTGAGCATTTCCTCTCTATTGCTGATCGCAATGCAGGAAATGAAAACCCTAGCTTCATCGCGTGGGAAGAACAAGATGCGTTGCTGTGCACCTGGCTACTATCAACAATCTATAATTCGCTTCTCTCAAGGTTCGTTTTGCTTCATCATTCATGGCAAGTATGGGAAGAAGTCCATTCTTACTGCCACACACTGATGAAAACATGCTCCAGACAGTTGCGATCTGAGTTACGATCACTGTCAAAGGGAACGCGCACTATCTATGAGTTTCTTGCTCGTGTCTGCACCATTGTTGACATCTTAATGTTAATTGGTGATCCTGTATTGCATCGTGACTAAATTGAGCTTATCCTAGAAGCTCTACCCTCTGAATTTGATTAAGTAGTGGTTGTTGTTAACTCAAGACCTGAGTTTGTGTCTCTTGATGAGCTTGAGTCCTTTCTTCTTGCTCAAGAGTCACGCATTGAGAAGACCAAGAAAGAGGTCACTGAAGCTATTTCTGTTAATCTCACTCAAGGAAGTCCTCAACCCAATCTTCTTAATTCTGCTGAACCTCATGACTCAAGTCAGTTTAAGGCTCCTGGTGCTGGTTTTGGTGGATGTAATAATCAGTCTCGTGGCAGAGGACAACGTCGTGGTAGGTTTTGTGGTCGTGGTGGTGCACGCCATGGCTAAATGTTGTTCAGTGCCAAATTTGTCATAAGCTTGGCCATGTTGCTAGCTATTGCTATTGTAACATCCTACTCTACCCATTCGTATAAAAATAGAAAATACGGTAACATTACGGAATAAAATCAGAGTTTATGCACTTAGGATGTCTCATTACCAAAACAACATTAAAGTGAAGAATCAATTCGATTCACATTTTATTAGTTCATAAAAATAAGTAATTTGACTAAACAGTGGAAATAAATCAAACAGTTTAGCAATAAGCTCCAAAATACATCAATCCTCCACATTACAAGTGGTTCAACATCAACTGATCAAAAATAGATATGTAACAATTAACCAAGAACAAATAACATAAACGCATGACGAAATCCTCATCCATCCCATGTTACGTATCAGAGCGACTCCTAAGACTCGATCAAATAGCAACACAAATCTCCAAGCACTACTCAGGTACCTGGTCATCTGTACTCCCCAAGGAGCACAAACACAACAAACAGAAAATGGAGTGAGAACTACATTCAATCATTAACGGTGAATAATACATGCTAAGGAGTAGTAATTCACACACCAGCCCGACATTCACAATCCACAACACAAATCATGACATACTCGTCATACTCAATTCACAACCAAATACATATGTATAAATGCAATGTGACTCACTGACGAGACACAATGCATACGGTACCAACACAATCTATACGGTTCATTCATTGAACCCGATTCCCGTCAGGATACGGATAAGCCATATACGTTTCTCTGAACTACGACTTAACTCCATCATAACTCCCACATGGAGTACGGACGAGACTAGGCACCCATCATGCATTTCCACCTAGCTCATCTCGACCTGACACATCATGAATGCATGACATACAATTATGCACATCATATATAATTATCCATGCATACCATACGATCCTCACTGATCACACGTGAGCCATACACTCACCGTAATTCCCGCTGGAATTACCAAACCTGTACCAACACAGTAAACACATTAAACAGTAACACATCACATGACATTAATTAATAATCATTGAAATAATCCACCCAACCGACGTTTCCCTATTTTTCCTAACATTACTAGGCTCAACCTGTCCATTTATGTCCTACTAGTCTCACAAACCAAGGGAAGTTGCATCAGACGCGAAATCGGGAAGGAAATCGCAAAAACAGAAGAATTATGCACTCACGTTGTCCATACGCGTAATGCCCTCAGCGTTACACGTAATGCCTTGCTCTCTTGCCCAGGCCCTGCGTATGATACGCATACTGCCTCAGGTTTCCCAGGTCCATTCGCGTAATGCCATGTGCCTTACGCGTATGACCAAAGACGTTTTCCTCAAAAAATTCCTCCTCATATCTCCTTATGGGTAATGCTTATGCGTTACGCGTAATACCCCCTGCATTACGCGTAATACCCCTGTGTTACACGTAATTCCCCTCTGGCGTGCCCACCATATGCATAATGCCCCCTGTGTTATGCGTAATGCCCCTCTGGCGTGCTCACCATACGCGTAATGCCCCCTGTGTTACGCGTAATGCCTTGTCTACAGTCAAAAATCCAGATTTTTGCCCAGAACGAATCCTCACACTCTTGTGCACTTCCAGGCCTATAATTCAGATTCAAAACAATTTCTATACCATTTTATTTTTCTTACTTCCATTCTATTCAATTAACCTATTATTTCCAATGGGTTTACTCATCAATTAACTCTTAATTTCGTCATCTCCTAACATACACAATTTTCCATATCTGTTTTTATGGTAAACACACCATACAGAATTCAAGACAGAATCGTTACGACAGATACACAGCATATCAGTATCATCAATATGAACACGAATTTTCACAATAATCACATACGAGACAGAATCAAGAAATATACCAAAATAAATAGTACGAAAATCCTAAGAGAGGAAGGAACCCTCACTACCCTCTCATGTTAGATTCACCACTATTAAATCCATTCTCCCCCCTTACCTGAAATTCAAGCTTTGATCTTTCAAATGGTGGAAAAATCCTCTTGTCCTAGTTCTTCATTGTTCTTTCTCTTGTTCTCCTTTCACGTGTTAACTGATTGCTCTCTCTAACCCTTGTTAACCTCGCCCTAATTACTCTTTATTTTTCCTTAATTTCAACCACAATCCAATAATAATAATTGATCGTACCTGGATCAGACAGTATTTGATGGCCAGCAACGTCTTGTGAACTTCAGCTCCGGTGCGGTTGAAAGACGGCGGGGGGTGTACCTGCAAGGTACTCCGACGCTCAAGTAAGGCAAGGGTTACAAGTAAAAGCAAGTACAGGGTTAGAGAGTAAAAGAGTGTGTAACCTGACCCTCTCAAGTGAGAGGGTATTTATAGAGAGCCCCTAGCACGGGGCCAACAATTACTTACATTGGGCTGGATTGCCAGGCCCAATCCAAGTAACTGTCAGGGCTTACGTGGCGTAGTGAAGACCAGCACGTGGTCTTCGCCCTGGGGTAATCGTTCCTAGATCTCCGGAATTAGGGCAGACCGATTCCATCGGGAGTGGGTGGTTACATGAGAACGTGTCCTCGCGGGGAGGAGTCTTGTGTGTCGGGGAGAGACGTGTCCTCGTGGGGAGGAACTTATGTGCAAGAGGAGAACACTCCTCGGGGGAGGAGAACCTGAGTGTCGGGGAGGAGCGAGGCCGGGGAGGCTTAGCGCCCTGCCGACGCTCTATACCGTGCGTGTGCCCGACAATGTTGAGAAGGCGTATGCCTGACATAGGTCGTGCTAAGAGGCCCTTGTTGGGCCATCCCGGAGTGTGTGGGTTGGGCCTGCTCGATTGAGGGGCAGACCTCGGCCCAGTCCAGAACAATAATAATAATAATAATAATAATAATAATAATAATAATATTACTAATATCAATAATGATAATTATAATAATAATACTAATAATAATAATAATATTAATAATATGTGTACCATTTATTATTAATTAATTATCATTATATTATTATTCTAAGACTTTTATGCATATTACTAAATTAAGACTAATTTCTCACACTCGCCCTAACCACACCCCCTTGATCAAGACGATGCCAAACAATCACACAAAATAAATCATAAAACGACTAAATAATTAAATGGGGTGTTACAGCTATTATCACCACAGTCAGGATTCCTATGGCTATCCTTCTGCTCCTACTAACTTTAGTATGCCTCAGTCCAATGTGTGGACTCATCCTGGGTATAAGGCACCTAATCCTCGGTTTTTCTTTGCTTCTAGACCTGGAAAATCCTCTGTTCAAGCTCACTATGCATCACCAAGACCTCAGGCACATGTAGCTGGTACTGATTACACTCCATTCTACAATCAAAACCGATATTCTGATTCTGGAGCTACTCACCATGTCACTCCCGATGCCTCAAATCTGGTGGAATCTATTTCTCTTCCTGGTTCTGATCTGGTTCATATGGGAAATGGGCAAGGTTTGGCTATTACCTCTCTTGTCTCTATGACCTTTCCTTCAAATTTATGCCCTAATAAGTCTCTTAAACTCAATAATTTTCTCTTAGTACCTTCTATTACTAAGAATCCAGTCTGTGTCAGTCAATTTGCCAAAGATAATCTGGTCTTTTTGAGTTTCATGCTAATGATTGTTTTGTCAAATGTCAGACTACCTCTAAGGTGTTGCTGAAGGGCTCACTTGGTAGTGATGGACTTTACAAGTTTGACAGCTCTCCTCATTCTGCATCTCCACAAGTGCTCAGTGTTGCTCATCAAACAGCAAGTCATCATCTTTCATCCCCTCATTTAGGACCTAGTCTTGATTTTCATGTTCAATGTAATAATGTCAATGTTTCTAGTCCTAGTTTGTATAAAATATGGCATCAAAAGTTAGGGCATTCTAGTCATGAAACTCTAAAGCATGTTCTTCAACTATGTAACATTCATATTCCTAATAAAACTTTTATAGATTTTTGCAATGCTTGTTGTATGGGCAAGGTCCATAAATTACCTTATATTGCTTCTATTACTGTCTATACTAAACCACTAGAATTAGTTTTCTGTGATCTATGGGGACCCTCCCCTGTTACTTCTTCTTGTAATTTTACCTATTTTCTCACATGTGTTGATGCTTACAGCAGGTATACATGAGTGTACCCTCGTAAATTAAAGTCTCATACACTCAACACATTTGTTCAGTTCAAACCTCTTATTGAATTACAGCTTAATCTTAAGATTAAGTCTGTCCAAACTGATGGTGGTGGTGAATTCAAGCCCCTCACCTATTTTCTGACCTCTCATGGCATCATTCACAAAATTACATGCCCTCATACTCATCATCAAAATGGGTCTGTGAAGAGGAAGCATAGACATATGGTTGAAACAGGTTTGACCCTCCTAGCCCAAGCCAGGTTGCCTCTTCATTTCAGGGATCATGCCTTTCTCACAGCCACTTACCTCATCAACAGACTTACCACCCCCACTTTGGCCAATGTTTCTCCTTTCTTTCTTCCCTATTTTAAATATCTTGACTACAAATTTTTGAAGCCATTTGGTTGTGCTTGCTTTCCTCATTTAAGACGTTACAATTCTAATAAGTTTGCCATGCACTCCACAAAATGTATTTTCCTTGGATATTCTTCATCACACAAATGCTACAAATGTATGGATTCTAGTGGCAGAATTTTCATTTCCAAAGATGTCTTGTTTAATGAGGTCAGGTTTCCTTATCTAGATTTGTTCCCTTCTCATCAGTTTGAGTCTACCATTATGCTAGCAAGGTCACCTCAGTTTGGTTCCTCCATTCCTAGACCTTTGCAGGTTCATAATCCTACTCAACACCTTTCACCTTTGCCAAGTCCCAGTCCCTCCATTTTGGATTCACCAAGCCCCAATGGTTCAGTTAACTCCAATTAATCTGTTTCTTTACCTATTGCTCCCATGCCTAGCCATACTAGTCCAGCTAGCTCAAATTTTTCTGCACCTATGCCTGCTACACATCAATTTGTTCCCAGTTCTATGGAAAATTCTCAGAATTTGTCTCCCACCACTGCCCCTCTTATGTCTCAGCCTTTATCCCAGTCCTCTTCACCTCAGGCCATTAATGTTTCTTCTTTTACATCACCATCTCCTACTGACTTCTCTCACTCTGTGTTAGGGAATTCTTCCTCTTCCCCAACCTCATCTAATGAATATTTATCCTTGTCATCTACCTCCTCACCCATACCCTCTATACACCCTCAAAATACACATCCTATGGTCACCAGGGACAAAAATGGAATTGTTCAACCCAGGTTACATCCTACCATTCTTCTAACACATCTTGAACCAACATCCTATAAGCAGGTTATGGCTGCTCCTGAGTGGTTTGCTTCTATGAAGTCTGAATATGAGGCATTGATGAAAAACAACACCTGGACACTTTTTCATACTCTAGCTCACAGAAAACCAATTGGTTATAAGTTGGTTTTTAGAGTGAAGGAAAATCCAGATGGTTCTGTTAACAAATACAAGGCCAGGTTAGTGGCCAAGGATTCCATCAGGTTGAAGGTTTTGACTACACTGAGACATTCTCACCTGTAGTCAAACCAATTACTGTCAGGGTTGTCTTAACTCTAGCTATCTCTCAAAAGTGGGCTATCCAACAGTTGGATGTTAATAATGCCTTTTTAAATGCCATTCTCAATGAGGAGGTCTATATGGTACAACCTCCTGGTTTTGTGCAAGGTGACGCAGGCTTGGTTTGTAAGCTGCACAAGGCACTATATGGCCTTAAGCAGACTCCTAGAGCCTGGTTTGATAGACTCAAAGGTGCTCTTCTTTCTCTTGGATTTATAGCCAGCAAGTGTGATGCTTCTTTCTTCATCCAACACTCTGTTGTGTGTTACACACTTGTCTTAGTGTATGTGGATGATATTATCATCACTGGTTCCTCACAGCAGTTCATCCACACTTTGGTGTCCAAGCTTAATCTTTCATTTTCTCTAAAAATCTTGGTCACCTGGACTATTTTCTTGGCATAGAGGTTCACCATCTTGCCAATGGCTCTCTCTTGTTATCCCAAGGAAAATACATCAGGGATCTCTTGACCAGAACAAACATGCAAGCTGCCAAGGGAATTGCCTCTCATATGGCCTCTAGCACCAAGCTTTCTAAAGTTGGCTCAGCTCAAGTGAGTGGTCCAACTTACTTCAGGTATGTGGTAGGAGCTCTACAATATGCTACAATTACAAGACCTAAAATTTCCTATGCTGTTAACAAGGTCTGTCAGTTTCTGTCTAATCCTTTAGAGGATCATTGGAAGGCAGTTAAGAGAATTTTGAGATACTTGTCGGGCACCTCCAGTCATGGTCTTTTACTTGCTTCAGTCAATCTTAGCACTCCCATTACAATCACAGGCTTCTGTGATGCAGACTGGGCTTCTGACCCTAATGATAGGAGGTCTACTTCAGGGGCGTGTCTTTTCCTAGGCCCTAATTTTGTCTCTTTGTGGGCAAAGAAACAAACTCTGGTTGTCAGATCCAGTGCTGAAGCAGAATACAGAAGTCTTGCTCATGCTACAACTGAGATCTTGTGGCTTCAATCCCTTCTCCTTGAGCTCAAAGTCAAGCATCAGGTCCCTAAAGTTTTCTGTGACAATCTCAGTGTTGTTTCCTTGGCTCATAATCCAGTTCTGCATTCCAGGACAAAGCACATGGAATTGGATATTTTCTTTGTCAGGGAGAAAGTTCTCAGCAAAAGTCTCATTGTAGCTCACATTCCTGCCTCAGATCAGTGGGCAAATGTGCTAACAAAACCTCTTTCTACCAACAGGTTTTTGTTCTGAGAGACAAACATAGGGTCCTTGACAAGTTCAAACTTGCTCAACCTCCTTAAGTTTGAGGGAGGAATATTATAGTATTGATAAAAGAGCCCTAATGTAATATAATTAAAGTTAGTTAAGGGTTAGTTAAGAGTTAGTTAGGATTCTGTTACACTGTTGTAACAGAATCAGTTAAGGGTTAGTTGCCAAGGGTTGTTATATATACACCCTAATCATAACTGTTGTAACTAACTAATCATAATGAAATAATTCTTTCTCTCTCTTTCACTCTGCTGATGAAAACCCAACATACATGCATATTGATACAATGATGGTAGTATTGTTGATTTTTTAATAATACTCCCTCCGTTTCATATTATAAGCAAAAGTTACTTTTTAGATATATTGAATAATTAATGTATTTGATTTATATATTAGACCAGATACATTAATTATTCAATATATCTAAAATGTAATTTTTGCTTATAATATGGAACAGAGAAAATAATACTTAATGGGTAATCTACATCTCCAACTTTTTTTTTTTGTTTTTGTTGAATACATCTCCAACTTAGTATCATCATTTTTTTTATATCAAACAGATTCTACTAATAACTATTTATACTATACTATATCATTTATTAGTAACTAGTATAATTAATTCATTTATTTGATAAAGAAGATACTTTATAGTGCTTGTTCTTGTTGATGATAATTTTTTCTGCATATGTGGTGTTTGTGAAAATTCTTCTTAGAGTTGTTAAATTTCTTATATACTCATCGATCAAAGATAAATATTTAAAACAAAAATTCTTATAATCTCCTGTAAGCAGGATCAACTATGCTTGTGAAGTCTCTCTTATTTTCTTCAAATCTCTTCCCAAGGTTCAATTTTTTCTTTACCCAATTTCTCATTCTATACCTCAAATTTCTCATCTCACTTTCTATCCTTTTGTTTATTTTTTATGTTTTGTTTTTCCAGTGTTGTTGTTTTTTTCTTTCTGATTGCTGTTAGTTTTTCTGCAAGTGAAATTGGAACAAACCAAAGATGGGCATCCTCGAAATCCTCGAATTCTATCGGTTTTTCTTCAAAGCTTCAATTTTTGCGTAAAAGCACTCAAAACTCATCTGGGGTTGGTCCTGATGATGCGGTCATAATTGTGGATCATGGGTCACGTCGCAAAGAGTCTAATCTAATGCTTAGTAAGAATAGTTTACTGAAATTATATATTCAATTGGGAATGTTGTAATTTTTTATTTTTTTATAAATTTGTCTTGTTTTGAATTTCAGATGAGTTTGTGGAGATGTTTAGACGGAAAACTGGATACCAGATTGTGGAGCCTGCTCACATGGTAATTTTCTTCAATTTGTTGAGTTTTTTCTTCATGTTAAGTATAGAATGAAAATTAAGATAGATTATATGAAGTTTGAATGATGGTTGATACATAGATAACTGAGTCTGCAACTGCAATTCGGACCTGAACATCTAAGGTTTTTATGTCTCCACGACACGGCCGTGAATCGTGATAATCTGCATCAATCACATTCATGACATCAGTCGAAGTTTTTATGTCTTCTGCAATGTGATCAAAGTTGAGGCTGCAGAGCTACATCTGACTGTGATTTTCAACGATATCAATGATCATCGCAATACAACCGATGTCATGATTTAAAATCTTTATAGCCTTTAGAAAATTGGGTGGATAGAACTTTTTTATGTTTTGTTTAAATCTTGCTAGCAAGTAAGTGACCTAGTTTGGCATTATCTTATGGTTATTGGCATTATCCATGTGTTGTTTGGTATGCACAAGCACAATTAAACATATTTGCCTCCGTTTTCTGATCTTGACAACTGCAGTAACAGAATTTTCTTGGCTTCTTGCCTCATTTTTGCTTTTGCATTTTACAACATAGGTGAGTAGCCATAGAGTAATATTTATAAGTTTCCAGGAACTAGCAGAACCATCAATTGGAGATGCTTTTCAATCTTGCGTTCAGCAAGGGGCACACCGTGTTATTATCAGTCCCTTTTTCCTCGGTCCTGGAAGGCATTGGAGTAAGGTAGAATTGCAGATAACTAAGTTCTCTAGCTTTCTTCAAATTATCAATGTGATTCTCTAGCATGTTGACAGTGTGAAACTTTGTACATTGGCAGTATCAAAATCAAACACATTGATAATATCTCAAAAGCTCAAACTTAGTCCTAATTTGGTCACATCATGTGCAGGATATTCCTTCCTTGAGTGCAGAGGCAGCAAAGCAACACTCTGGTGTATCATACATTGTTACTGCACCTCTTGGACTCCATGAGCTACTTGTGGTATAAGTTTTCTCTTAATTCATTTCTTTTTACATTAACACACCTATCCCGATTTAAATAACAGTTGTTCTGTTTTAATATTTCAAGTTCAAGAGCATTTTTGTCATTTTTATTGTCCGTTGCTGTGTCCCTTTTAAACACCTCAACCAAACACACTCTAAAATACCAATTTGCGGGTATATTTTGCATCATATCTGTCATTTTGAACATGAAACAAACCTTGTGTTGCAGGATGTTGTGAATGACAGGATCAATTATTGTTTAAAGCATGTAGCTGGAGAAGCAGATGAGTGTTCAGTTTGTGCTGGGACTGGAAAATGCATACTTAATCAATAATTTATGATATAAATAGGTGGGTGCCCTTTTTAGAAGGTAGATGAAGATGAGTTGAACCTTAAAGTCAAAGGAATGTGTAAATCATAATTAGCTAACCAGTTATGTTAGCTATTTCTTTTCTTTTTCAATTAGTTTTTTTTAGCTTTAATCATAATTTTCAATAGTTTTAAGCGTAAAGAATATTACTACCCTGTTTGTTTGGATGGATAATGTTTGATCATATATTTGCAATGTGAATTATGATAACTGTCAAATTTGTATTCATTTAATTCTAGTGTATAACAGATATCTTAGAAAATCCAAATTGAAAATGTGGGATTGGTTTAAATATATTTATTTGAACTAATTTGTTGACTTAATATTCATAAAATTGTTTGATAGAGTTCATCAAAATCAATAAAATTACGAAAATTAGCAAGAGATAGGGTCATCCGTGCCAAAACATGAACAATCTCATTAACTTGTCTCCTAACTAACTTAACATGAGAGTTCCTTAAGTAAAGAGTTAAGTTAGCTCAATTGATAGCGGCGTAGGGACATCAAACGTAGGAGCGTAGAATCGAATTCGCGACATTCCACTTGTTCATCTTTAAAGTGTGAATTCCACTTGTTCATCTTTAAAGTGTGAACTTGTTCATCTTTAAAGTGTGAACTCCAGCCACTAGACGACTTAACAAAAAAAAAGTAAAACGCTAATAAATGTTTACAATAATAAGTAATGGCACCGAAATATGAAAAACTTGGTTGCTATTTATTCACACTTTCCATGCTTTTAACATCTAGTTCAAAATTCACTCTGTCAAAACCAAGATCATGCATCCATTTAATAGATGATAGAAGGCCTCAATCGTATGAGATGATTCTCCATCAAATTGCGTCGATTTAGCTCTTTCCCGGCCCACTAAAGCATGTTAGAACAAGTGACCATGTTTGTATCGTTGTTGTCCGCCAATCATTTTTCTATAATAATCAAATAAAAAAAGACATATCCTGATTAAAGAAGTATAAACAATAATCAAAGAAGCAGAAATAACATATACGCAAACATAATTAAGAAACAAAATGACAAACAGAAAGGATCCAATTTTGTCATTTGTACCGAGGGTCCAAATTTTGAAATCCAAATTACAGAGTATAACCAGCCAAACATCACCTTAACTCTCAAATGTTCCAAATCCATGCCAAATATAAGCAGAAATTGAATTTCTATTAAATGTAATCTAATGTAGCTTAACTTAAAAATTGCATGTATAAAAAAAACTAAGATATGAGAAACTCATCAAATGTGAGAGAAGAATGTATTTAATTTGAATGAAAAGGAGTAAAAGTTAATGAAGAGCTTGGTTTGAATGAATAAAAATAGATATTGAGAACTGATCGTACTTGGATCAGACAGTTTCTGGTGGCCAACAACGTTGTCTGGACTTCAGCTCCGATGAGGTTGAAAAACGGCGGAAGGGGTGTACCTGCAAGGTACTCTACGCTCAAGTAAGGTAACGGTCAGAGAATAATAGCAAGCACAAGGTTAGAGTAAGAAAGTGTGTGTCACCTGACCCTCTCAAGTGAGAGGGTATTTATAGAGAGCCCCCAGCGCGGGGGCAACGGTTACTTGCATTGGGCTGGATTGCCAGGCCCAATCCAAGTAATTGTCAGGGCTTACGTGGCGTAGTGAAGATCAGCACGTGGTCTTCGTCCTGGGGTAACCGTTCCTAGATCTCCAGAATTAGGGCAGACAGATTCCATCGAAAGTGGGCCGGTTACAAGAGAACATGTCTTCGCGGGGAGGAGTCTTGCGTGTCGGGGAGAGACGTGTCCTCGCGGGGAGGACTCTTATGTGAGAAGGAGGTGGCTCTTCGTAGGGAGGAGCATTTAAGTGTCGAGGAGGAACGAGCCCGGGGAGGTCTAGCGCCTTGCCCGACACTCCATGCCATGCGTGTACCCGACAACGTGGAGAAGGAGTAAGTGCCCGACATTGTTCGCGCTAAAAGGCCCTTGTTGGGCCATCCCAGGACGTGTGGGTTGGGCCTGCTCGAATGAGGAGCAGACCCCGGCCCAGTCCAAAACAGGAGCCCCCCAAGTCGTTGCTCCGAAGTGTCGGAGTGATGACTTAAGGGCCAACAAGCATGTCGGGGGAGTATCGATCGCGTGACCGCGAGGAGGGGAACTTGTTTGGGATCTACTGGTCGTATCGCAGGGGAAAGAGCAGCGGGGGCGGACTCGAGCGGGGTAGTTCCCGGATGGTCGACTCGTCGGGGATGCGAGAAGTTTGATCTTTGGTGTCAGAGCAAATGGAGAGACGCGTGTGTTGGGGAGCGAACGGTCGCATGTACGCCACGTGTCAGACGCCATTATTTCCTAGGGCGGCTAGGCTAGGGTAGTGTACTCTAGTAGTCTAAACTCTTCGAATTCCGTGAGGATCCTATAAATAGGCCTCACCTCGTTTCATTTGCACTATTTGCTATTTTCCTCTCAGACTCTCTCTCTCTTCTTCTCTGTTCTTCCGCCGCTGCCTTCCACCGTTCTCCGCCGCTCTCCACCGACGATCGTCGTGCCGGAACCCTAAAAAGCGTATTTCAAGTAAGTTTCCTTCTTCTTTTTCCTCCTTTCATTTGCATTTATAGGGTGAATCATATGGTGAACTGGTGAAGTTCCCATGGAATTCACGAAAGATCCGGCGTAAATGGTGGAATTTGATAGTTTAGACGTTGAATCTCGCGGGGGGGGATGATGAAATCCCCGAGGACATGAAGAATATCCCGGGGTCATGAGATGAACGGTTTTTAGTTCTTTTATTGAATGTCCCGGGGAACAAGGACGAGATCCTCGGGGAACCGAAGTTTGTCTCGGGGACATGGGTCGAATATCTCGGGGTCCTGGCCAACATCGCTCCTCGCGGAATCGCGGGTGGTTGCGGGATTGTGTTCCCCGACGTTCCCTCCCCACCCTTTCACTTGATCAACGGTGGAGGGGTGGATTTGATACGGGTCATCGAATTCACCATTTCCTCTGCTTTTCAGGTAAATGGACGTGTTGCCCGTGGCCGAGGGATCTTTGGATAGTTACGACGGGCCTGACTCCCCTATGACAGAGACAACCAGTGGCGGGGAGAGATAGCCCGACGAATGGGCCTGCGAGGAGGCCGTAAACATGATGTCTCTGTTCGTCGATGGGGACGAGGACGACATCTTATGCACCGTCGAGCACCGTCTGGTGGGCTCGTCGAAGTCATGGAACGTATTCAGGCCGAAGGCACATCATCGAATCTGCGCGACGTACAGCGGGATGCGGTTTCCCATCTATGAGTTTATGTTCGACGAGGCGGGGTGGCGTCTGCCTTTCATGAATTTCTAGCAGGCCGTATTTACCTGGCTGCGCTTGGCCCCTTCCCAGCTCCACCCCAACTCTCTTGCTTTCATTAGGGCCTTCGAGCTAGTGTGCAAATATCTGCAGATCGGGGCGACGGTGCCCTTGTTTTTCCGCATTTTCCACCTTCAGCGACAGGCCGTCGACAGTAGGCAAGGTTGGGTGTCCTTCAAACAGGTGAACAACCTGTTTCATACTTACCTGGACTCCGTGCGAGACTTCAAGTATCGGTACTATCTCGTGAGGCCGGTCACACACGAGGCCGTAAACACAGTGTACCGTCGGGTTGTCGAGGAGGCAGATGGGCGGCGAGAGGAGGCCCTCGTGCCCAGGTTTCCGTTGTTCTGGACTGAAGAACACTTCAAGTACGGAACAGACATCTACAAAGTCAGGCCTAGCCATCTCGACGAGGGGGATCGCTTGTCCTACGAGCAGATAGTAGCGTTCGTCAACAGTTTTAATAGGGGCGAGTTCGTGACGATGGACGGGGAACTCGTCCGGGGGGACGACGGGCAGGTGTTGACGAAATGTCGTCTGATCAATATGAGAGCCCTCCTCGAGACGTTTTCCGATGAGGATTCTCTCGAGCTTCTAGGTGGTGCCATCCTCTTCAACTTACTCTTTCTTCGTATATTGACCTATGGTTTACTGACATGTTTATTTTCTTTTTGCAGGAAAGATGCCGAATGCTGAGGAACGCTTCAAAAAGATGAAGGTAAGTCGTGCTGCGAAGAAAGGAGGCAAGAGTCGTGTCGAGCACCTTCGGGCACATATCCCCACTCTCCCTCATACTGTCGGGGGTTCCTCTGGCTCTCACCAGGACAGTGATTCTCCCAGCCCTCAGGGTTCCCCGAAGAGGCGGCGTATTGCAAACTCAGTGGCCATCGACCTTACCGACAATGAGAGTCCTCCTTCCGTGAAATTTGTGCTCCCTCCTTGTCACTCGAGGCCTAACTTTTTCACGGGGAATAACTCCTTGTGTGTGGGCACCCCCGAAGCTCAGGCAATCTTAGGCATCGACAAGGTCTCTCGGAGGAGGGCGCTGGTGGATGATGTGTCCACCGTGATGCGGGTTTGTGCAGCTGCACTGGTGCTGAACGATGAGGCGTGCCCCGAAGGTGAGCTGAACAAGTTGCGAGAGAGTTTTCAGTCCATCTCGGCCGAAATGGAGAAGGTGGGCAAAGAGTTGGCTGACTGTAAAAGCCAAAACCAGGCCCAGGTCGAGCTTCAACAGAGATTGGAGGAAAAGTTGAAGAGTGCCGAGGAGGAGCGGAAACGTCTCGTCGGCATTGAAGAGGAGAGGGATCGTCTCTTGGCGAGGAACGCTGAATTGGAGGAGGTTGTCCGCCCAGCTGAGGAGGAAACCGAGGAGGACATGTTACTGACTTCGTGGGCAGTGCTGATAGCGAAGCTCCGGGAAGCCGAGGAAGACAATCTCGCGGTAGCTGGCATAGGTTTCAAGAACGCCGTGGAGCAGCTTCAAGTCCTCAATTCCGACCTTTCGACCGAGGGGATCGACCCCGACTACGAGGTGGTCGACGGTCATATCGTGCAGCCGATGCGAGTCGACGAGGTCCACGATCCCGAGCAGCCTGAAGGGACCGTCGCTAAGTAGGATTTTCTTTCCTGTTTTGTTCGGCTTGCGAGCCATTTTTACTTATTGTGATATTTATGTCCGGCCTGCGTGCCAGGGGCTTTTTGACATTTGTTTGTAATATTTGTACAATGGGCTTCTGCCCGTTTTAATGTACTTTTGTTTATCTGCTAGTGTTGTTTGCATGGTTTTAATTGTGTGTGATGTTAATGCATTTGCTATACTTTGTTTTTTGTCTAAGTATTAAAGACTTTGGGATTTGCTCGACCTTGATAGTTCCCGACCGCGTGGAGATCCGGTCGGGTGGTCGGAGGCGCATTCCGACCTTCAATGAGGCTAAGAGCTCGGTCGAGGTCTTGGCTTCGTGGCGTGAACATCCCATCGTGAACTGGGCGTTCTTCCTAATCGGTACAACGACGGCGGAGCTCGAACGAGGTATCCCTGTCGGATCAAAGGTCCTCGCGCACACACAACGCGGTCTCTGATCATCATGTTCTGTATAGGGGTGTCGCGCTCGTACCTTAGTGCGTCCCCGTAAGCGCGGTGCTAGTGAGTCGCGGGCAGTGCTTAACTGTAGTATTGTTTGAGCTTCTCAGCATTCCATGGTCGAGCAAGTTCTTCCCCGTGCAGATTTTCGAGGAAGTAGGCTCCTGTCCCCGTTTTCGCGCGGATGCGGTACGGGCCCACCCATTTCGCGGCGAGTTTGGCTTCTCGCGAGTCTTTCTGGTTCCTTCGTAGGACGAGGGTGCCCACCTGAAAATCACGTTTGATAACTTTGTCGTTATAACGTAGTGTTATTTTCTGCTTAAGTGGAGCTTCTCAGAGAGAAGCGCCCGAACGTATCTCCTCGACAAAATCGAGCTCTTCCCTCAAGGCTTCGTCGTTCGCGTCCCCCCCGAGGGGGGCTTCTGTCCTCCTCGAGGGTTCCCTGATCTCCACGGGGATCACTGCTTCGGTTCCATAGGTCAGACGGAAGGGGGTCTCCCCAGTTGTGGAGTGCGGGGTCGTCCGGTAGGCCCAGAGGACGCTGTGTAGCTCCTCGACCCACCGTTGTTTGGCGTCGCCTAGTCGACGTCTTAATCCTCGTAGAATCACCCTGTTCGCCGCCTCAGCCTGTCCGTTCGTTTGAGGGTGCTCGACCGACGTGAAGTGTTGCTTCATGCCTAGTTTTGTGACGAAGTCTTGGAAGTTCCTGTCGGTGAACTGTGTTCCGTTGTCGGTGACGATAGCTTGAGGCACGCCGAATCGGGAGAGGATATTTCTTTTATAAAAACGTAGTATGTTAAAGGCCGTGATTTTGGCCAACGCTTCCGCCTCAATCCACTTCGTGAAGTAATCCACCCCGACGATGAGGTATTTGTTTTGTTACGACCCCTGGACGAAATGTCCGAGGATATCCATGCCCCACTACGCAAACGGCCACGGGGAGGACAATGGGCTGAGCTCGTTGGGAGGAGCAAGGTGCATGTCCCCGTGTCGTTGGCATCTGTTGCACTTCTTGACGTGTTCCTTGGCGTCCTGTTGCATGGTGGGCCAGTAATACCCTGCTCGAAGCGCCTTACGGGCTAACGATCTCCCGCCGAGGTGCTGCGCATTGATTCCCTCATGGATCTCCTGGAGTATGTCGGGGACCTTGGTCTCCTCGACACATCTGAGGAGGGGAATAGAGAACCCTCGCCGGTACAGCTTATCCTCGACTATAGTGTACGAGCATGCCCACCTCTTGACCATTCCTGCTTCTTTGGGATCTTCGGGCAGTTTGCCCGTCATGAGGTATTCGTATACCGGGGTCATCCAGCAATTGATGTCCCCGATGGCGTTGATGTCCGAAACCGTGGCGGGTTTGTCGATGCTCGGGCGAGAAAACACTTCTTGTATGACAGACAGATTTGTTCCTGCCTTTCTTCTTTGTGCTCGCCAATTTGGACAAGACATTTGCTCGGGCATTGTGCTCGCGGGGGATGTGAGTTACTTCCGCGGAGGTGAACTTTTTCATCTTTTCTTTCACCAAGGCCAAGTATTCTATGAGGCTTTCATTCTTGGCCTGGTACTTTCCTCGGACTTGCGAGGCCACGAGCTGGGAGTCGGTGAAGAGTTCGACCTCCTTGGCGCCGAGGTCCTCGGCCAGCCGAAGTCCTGCGAGGAAGGCCTCGTATTCGGCTTGGTTGTTCGACGTCGGGAAGGATAGTTCGAGGGATACCTTGATCAAGATGCCTTCCTCGTTTTCGAGGATGATTCCCGCCCCGCTTCCCTTCGGGCTGGATGCTCCGTCGTCATAGATCGTCCATTTCTGGGATCCGTTGGTCGAAGGTTCCGGGACGGTCATCTCTGCTACAAATTCGGCCAATACCTGAGCCTTCAGGGCTTTCCTCCCTTCGTATTGGATGTCAAACTCGGCGAGCTCGAGCGACCACCTGAGCATCCTCCCCGCCATTTCCGGTCGTCCGAGGAGCTGCCTTATAGGTTGTTCGGTCCTTACGACGACGGTGTGGGCGAGGAAGTAGTGGCGTAGCCTCCTGGCCGCGGTAACGAGGCCCAGGGAGACTTTCTCTATCTGCTGATATCTGAGCTCGGGGCCTTGGAGGGCTTTGCTCGTGAAGTAAACTGGCTTCTGCCCGTCCGGGGTTTCCCGAATGAGGACGGCGCTGACTGCTTCACTCGTGATTGCAAGATACAAGAAGAGTGTCTCCCCGCTCTCAGGCCGTGAGAGGACCGGGGGTTGTGATAGGACTTATTTTAAGTGGATGAGCGCCTGCTCGCATTCTTCGCTCCACTCGAACTCCGCCTTTTGTCGAAGAAGTTTGAAAAATGGGAGTGCGTACTGTGCAGACTTGGCGACGAAGCGGGAGAGATCGGTGAGCATCCCGTTCAACGATTGTATCGGCTTCTTCGAGTCCGGAGTAGGGATCTCGGAAAAGGCCCTGCACTTGTCGGGGTTGGCTTCGATTCCTCCCTCTGTGAGGTAAAAGTCGAGGAACTTACCTGCCCGAATGCCGAAGGTGCATTTGTCAGGGTTGAACCTTATGCGACATTTTCTCGCCGTGTCGAACACCTTCTTGAGATGCGCGGCGTGGTCGACTTCTTCCGCTGATTTGACGATCATGTCGTCCATGTAGACCTCGAGCATGTCGCCGATTTCATCCCGGAAAACCTTATTCATCATCCTTTGGTAGGTCGCACCGGCGTTCTTCAGACCGAAGGGCATCACGTCGTAATAGTAGTTGCCTGATGCGGTCATGAAAGTCGTGTGCTGTTTGTCGACCTTGTCCATGGGAATTTGGTTGTATCCCGAGTAAGCGTCCATGAAGGATAATAGTTTGTAACCTGCAGAATTGTCGACCAGTTGGTCAATGTTAGGCAAGGGATAACAGTCTTTCGGGCAAGCCCGGTTAAGATCAGTATAATCAACGCACATCCTCCATTTTCCATTATTCTTTTTAACAAGTACAACATTGGACAGCCAGGTTGTGTACCTGGCCTCCGAAATAAAATTTGCCTCTAGGAGGTCTTTTACAGCTTTTTCAGCAGCCTCCGCTTTTTCGGGGGACTGCTTACGCCTACGTTGAGCTATGGCCCTAGCGGCCGGATCTACTGCGAGCTGATGGCAAGCCACGTTGGGGTCAAGGCCAGGCATCTCGGAGGCGCTCCACGCGAACAGATCAGCGTTCTCCCGGAGGCATGCCTTCAGCTGCTCCTTCCCCAGGTTGGGGATCCCGGTGCCAATCTTCACGTTGCGGTCTGGGTCGTCCCCGAGGGCAACGATCTCAAAGTCTCCGTCGGGGATGGGGCGCGTTGGGTGGAGAGGTCGCCCGTTGTTTTCCGCCTGGGGGTCGAGTTCCTCTGCTCTGTCCTCTTCGGGCTCGTCCACGAACCTGCTGTCGAGATCGACCGCGTTGACGGGCGGGAGAGGTCTCTGCTCGGCGTCCGGGGGTGGCTTGGCCACGGTCTTGAGTTTGGCGCCGATGGAACTCATGCTTTTGATGGCGGCGTCGAAGAATTTTCTGGCCGCGTCTATGTCCCCGTGCATTGTTACCACTCGTCACCTGGTCGTGTAGTACTTCATTTTGAGGTGGACGGTTGATGGTACCGCCGTAAGCTCGTCTAGGGTGGTCCTCCCGAGGATGCAGTTGTAAAGGGCTTGGCATTCGACTACCAGGAAACGGATCTTCACCTGTCAGGCAGTGTCTTCGGCCCCGAATGTAACCATCAGCTCAACGTAACCCCATGGTCTGGTGGTGGTTCCGTTGAATCCCTGCAGATCTGAACCAACGTACGGGGTCAAATGTCTCTCGTCGAGCTGAAGGGTCCCGAACAGATGGGCATACATGATGTCGACCGAACTCCCCTGGTCGACGAGGATCTTTCGGACATCAACATTCGCCATCTGGGCCCTGACCAGGAGGGGGATAGTGGCGTTGGACGCTCCGTCGGGGAGCTCTTCGAGGTAGAAAGTGATGGGGTTTGATCTCCCTTGCACCTTCTCGAGAGTGGTGGTCTTCGCTGATGTCGCGGACTCCATTTCATCAAATTTATGTTTGATCGAGCCGACGGACATCTTTTCGTAGCCACCCCCAGAGATGACCATTATTTTGGGGAAGCCTTCCCAGGTGCTACGGGCAGAGACGGGGTCCTCGTGGGGGAAGGACGCCCACATGTTGCGAATTTCTTCTTCTCCCTCATTGATTACGGGGACGAAGAAGTCCTCGGGTCGGGTGACGCTGAGGGTGACCTGAAGCTGACTCTCGTCGGGAGGAGGTGTCGCCTCCTCAACATTCTGGGCTTCCCGGGAGCTGGGGCGAGGAGCATCGTTCTTCTGGGGGTACTTCTTTAAGTGTCTTTCCTTGATTAGAATTTCAATCGCATCTTTGAGATGGATGCAATCTTCTGTGACATGCCCGTGGCTCCGGTGGAACCTGCAATATTTTGACTTGTCAACGTTTGGTTTGGGGGCAGTGGGCTTCGGAAAGCGGACCCCTTCTTTCACAAATTCTGAGTTCTGGCACTCGGAGAAGATACGCGTGCGGGGAGCGTTTAGCGGGGTATACTCTCTGAACCGGCCAGCTGGTCCGTGCGGTTCACGAGGATCACGGGGGCGATTTTCTTTCTTTCTTTCTCCTCCTCGTCGGGGAGGAGAGTCTTCATCTTTGTGGCCGCGGGGGCCTTCTTTGCGCCTCGACTCAAGTGCGATATGCGCTGCCTCAGACTCCTCGAGCTCGATATACGACTGAGCTCGTTGGAGGAGGTCCTCGAGATGGCGGGGTCTGCGAAGACCCACGAACTTGTCGAAATCATATCCAAAACGTAGTCCATGGATGATCAGATATTTCTTCATGTCGTTGGTCGTGTGGACCTCGACAGCTTCTCTGTTGAATCTCTCGATGTAGTTCCGGAGAGATTCGTTCTTCCCTTGGAAGATGCTTTCTAGGGAAGCCTCCGTCTTCGGGTGTCGGCGAGACGCAGTAAAGTATTTGGTGAAGCGTTGTCTTAGCTGCTTCCAGGATGTGATCGACCCAGGTTCCAAACCCTTGTACCAGGTCATCGTGCCCTTCCGCAAGGTGGTGGGGAAAAGCCTGCACCTGATGGCCCCTCTGACGTTTCGGAAGTCGAGCATTGCTTTGAAACTCTCGACGTGATCGTCGGGGTCGGCCAGACCGTCGTAGGTCCCCAGCGGTGGAGGTTTCTCCATGCCCGCAGGAATTGGGGCGTTCATGATCTTCCACGACAGAGGGGTCCTCTAGTCGTCGTCGTCGCTCCCGGCCGGGGACCCCGAAGGGGATCGATGATGTCATGGAGGGGAGTTCCTCGGACAATTCTTCGGTCCCTCCTCGGTGGGCTTGGACTTCTTGGTAGCTGCGGCGGTCTTGGGTTCCTTCCGAGGTGGGGAGCGATGGCGCTTCTGGGAGATCGCTGGCTGGGGGCGCTCCAGGCGTGGCCGACGGCCCCCGCGCACCGGCGAAGGGGTTAGAGATTCTTTTGAATGGGTCCTTCGCGGGGAAGGAGAGTGACGAGGTGACGGCGGACGACGATGTCTTCGCGGGGAAGATCGTCGTTCCCGTCCTTGCTCTAGTGCTTCGATTCTGGTGTTCTGATGTGCGATCAGCTGATTGGTCTGATTGATAAGGGCAAATAAGGCCACGGTGCTCGAATCTGTATTGGACGGAGGAGCAACTGGCTGGAAGATGGCTTGCTGATCGTCTTGGTGGGTGGCGTTGTAAGCCACATCTTGGGAGTCTAGGGAGGGGGTCTTCCCGTCTCTCACGTCGCCTTCTTCGACGTGGAGGGCAGCGGCGTCTTCGCGATGGTTCCCGTTCTCGAGTTGCGCGAGGACGGTGTCCAGAGCTTTGTTAGCGGACGGATTTCCGGCCATGATGGTGATGAATGGGAGTTGCTTTGGTTTATCGGAGGAAAAACGGGGAAGCAAAGGGTTCCCACAGACGGCGCCACTGATCGTACCTGGATCAGACAATTTCTGGTGGCCAACAACGTCGTCTGGACTTCAGCTCCGGTGAGGTTAAAAGACGGCGGAGGGGGTGTACCTGCAAGGTACTCCGAAGCTCAAGTAAGGTAACGGTCACAGAATAATAGCAAGCACAAGGTTAGAGTAAGAAAGTGTGTGTCACCTGACCCTCTCAAGTGAGAGGGTATTTATAGAGAGCCCTCAGCGCGGGGGCAACGGTTACTTGCATTGGGCTGGATTGTCAGGCCCAATCCAAGTAACTGCCAGGGCTTACGTGGCGTAGTGAAGACCAGCACGTGGTCTTCGCCCTGAGGTAACCGTTCCTAGATCTCCGAAATTAGGGCAGACCGATTCCATCGGGAGTGGGGCGGTTACAAGAGAACGTGTCCTCGAGGGGAGGAGTCTTGCGTGTCGGGGGAGAGACGTGTCCTCGCGGGGAGGACTCTTGTGTGAGAAGGAGGTGGCTCCTCGCAGGGAGGAGCACCTGTGTGTCGAGGAGGAACGAGCCCGGGGAGGTCTAACGCCTTGCCCGACGCTCCATGCCATGCGTGTACCCGACAACGTGGAGAAGGAGCAAGTGCCCGACATTGGTAGCGCTGAAAGGCCCTTGATGGGCCATCTCAGGACGTGTGGGTTGGGACTGCTCGACTGAGGAGCAGACCCCGGCCCAGTCCAGAACAAGAACAAAGCTGAAAATTTGTTGGATTAGGGGGAACGAGGGCTGAGGGCTTTATTTTGTTCTTGAGCAAAGTTGAGAAAATGTAATGGAATGAGAATAAAGATTGTAGTTGGTTTCAAATGTTATAGAATGAGAATAGAAAGACTACCCACTCACACACACTTAAATCAATGTGATCAGATTTCAACATCCAAAGTTGAATCCATATTTTAATATCCAAACTTATCTTTTACTTGTATTTCGCATAGTTTGAGCAATCTATGAGGTGCAATGAAAATGCCCTTTTTTTTTTGGAATAAATGAATTATATTACCAAAAAACCAATTCGAAACAAGCCGATCCAAAATCCAGGCACCTAACGGACTCAGTGACTAGGCACAACACCAAACATCAAATTCCATTATAAAAATTGGACATTTTCCTATCTTTCATTGCTCTAATTTTAACTATCTCCATGATGTCTTTAGCTTTAAAGTCTTCAACTCTACCATCTTGAAAAATTATACTGTTCCTCACTTTCCAAATTCTATACATAGTTTCATCCAGAATAGTTTCTAGTATTTTCCTTTTAATATGTTTTCCTTTAGTAGCATGGCTAAATTGGACATTTTCCTATCTTTCATTGCTCTAATTTTAACTATCTCCATGATGTCTTTGGCTTTAAGGTCTTCAACTCTACCATCTTGAAAAATTATATTGTTCCTCACTTTCCAAATTCTATACATAGTTTCAACCAGAATAGTTTTCAGTATTTTCCTTTTAATATCTTTTCCTTTAGTAGCATGGCTCAGCCATTTCAATTCACTTTGCCACTCCTTTGGTTCATGGACAATTTCAATCCAATGCAGCAGTTGCTTCCAGATATTACCCGATATTGCATAGTCAAAAAACAGGTGGTTGCAATTTTCATTGCCCCCACAAAGCACACATTTCCCATCAGTTGCAATTCCAAATTTCTGCAGACGGTCTTTGGTTGGAAGCCTATTGTTACAAGCCATCCATAGATTGAACACAGCTCTAGGTTTGGCTGCATTAGGAATCAAAACCTTCCTCCAAGCCATTTTTGGTTTATCACCCCTTAGCTCCTTATACATTTGCCTTGTTTTATACATGCCCAGCCTTTGGAAATCTTCCCAAGCCACAGTATTCCTAATTTTTTCTCTATTCTTGAAGATAGCTTTGATGATCCAAGAGGTATTTTCAGCTGGCTGGTACTCTGCTGCAGTAGTCCTCTTCATATAATACGCATGTATCCATCTAATCCACAATTTGTCCTCTTTTGCCCAAATGTTCCAAAGAAGCTTGCCAATGGTGGCTACATTCCAAGTTGCCAACGCAATGAGATTTAATCCACCAGCATTACAAGGATCACACACATGCTCCCATGATATAGGAGCTTTCCTACTATTATTGTCTTTCCCTGTCCACAGAAAGTTTCTACTGAGGGCCTCAATATGGTAGATGACTTTTTTGGGAAGGGAGAATATTTGCATTCAGTAGTTTGCTATGGAGAATAACAAAAGTTTGGTGCTCCAATGGTTAATTCTAGTCAACAACTTTTCAATCAAAGGATGACAGTTTGCTATTGTCAATTTCTTACTATCCAAAGGCACCCCTAAATACTTAAAAGTAATCTTTCCATCTCAAAACCTGTAATACATTGGAGTTGTTCTTGAACAATTCTATCTCCACCACCACAATATAACTTACTTACTTTTGAGGTTGCTAATCTGCAGACCTGTAGCTCTGCTAAACTCCTGAATTTTATCAAAATGCCCATTTTTATTCAAAGGGCTTACTTACCCTTCCCTGATCTTCTAATGTGATCGTTATCTTTTCTAATTCTCTTCTTGTGAAATTAGACTGATACTACTAATTATAGCATCATATCAAATTATAATTTAAAATACAATTTCTAAACAATGTTTACAAAAGAATTGCTTATTATTCATGGTTCAAGACTATAAATTTGACAAAATTGAAGAAAGTAAGTATCACCACAATGTTTACTTTCTCTATTTCGGCCCTGAACTAGAAACAAGCTCCTTGTCATTTGTAAGCCTTCATCATGCCCGTAATCTATTTTTTTGTTGAAGGGATGCCCGTATTCTTAAAATGGACATTTCATCCATTAAATTAGTTTGGCTTGAATCTCAATCCCAGGCACTTATATGCATCCAAACAAGCATCTTGGCAGTATACATCAAAGTTAGTTGTTATCCACAGCAGACATTACTGGAATTCCCTTGCTAGAAAAGCTTGAACAGATTACTCGCATCTCATCGCCGATGTTAAAGTTCTTTTTGCTATCTTCCTGCGATACAAAACAAAAATAGGTCAGCAAGCGATTGATGTCCCTAGCTGCATACAAAAAAAAAGGTCAAGTGACCCAAGAGGAAGAGAGAAGAATGCAACTTAAAGATGGCAGCATACATACAATCATACCGTACTTAACAACAGTTAGTCGGACGTGGTTGTATCCATTTTCCACCCGTTGTGATAGGTATTTTTCGTAGTAGTGTGTGCGTTAAAGATGGCACAGAACAAATGTAAAGATTTAAGAAGTTAATGTTGTTTATGATGCTACAAAGAAATTGATTATTTATAGCAATGACTCTACCTCAAAACGGTACATTCCTCGAACTCCTCCACCCAAATCCAATACTAACCCATGTGCACGAATTTGGTAAACTTTGGCAGTAACTTCTTTTCCAAGTATCAAATCTTTTGTAGTTGAATTGTCTTTACCTTCCTTCTCATTCCTTAGAGTTTCAGATTTTGACTCTTTTTGCGTTGAAAGTTTTGGTTTCTTGGCATATTTATATGGCAAGGGACCTGAATGAGATGGAGAATCAATTGTATCTCGAGATTCACGAGGTTTTGACTTGAACAGAGACTTTGACTTGTGATTCAATTGTACCCCATCATCAATAAGAGGACCATTTGAAGTTTGATTGTGATTCGAGCTGAGAGATTTCTCCTCCTCATCACATTCTTCAGCACTTCGTATTAAAATTACTGGTGTTTCGGAGGCTGAGGGTTTTGTTTCAGCCACCTCGTTTTTTTCTATACACAACTCGGAAGCAGAATTTTGTTCTTGTGTAGTACTAGACGCATTTGAAACTGGTGCCCAAATGTTGGCAGTTTCTTTTGCAGATGCGGCAGATCCTTCAGCTATACCATTAGTGTCTGATCCTCCACGTCCACGCAAAGTCGCTTTGAGGGACAATTTAATGTTACCATGAACATCTTGGCCAATGCACATCAAAGTAATTTGTTGGCCAATAGACACGACATCTGAAATTCGGGAAACCTGAGGAAAGGATACAGTGTTTGTTAAATAAACTATTGTATAAAAGAGTTTATGCTGTCGATAGCAAAGGCCATTAATAATAAGAAACTATAATAGTTAAGGCATACATACTGGTTCATGTGACAACTCAGAAATGTGGAGAAGGCCCTGCTGGCCACCATTAAACTCGACAAAAGCTCCATATTCTTTTATAGTGGTGACAACACCTTTGTAAACACCTCCAACTTCAATTTCACGGCCAACTATAAAATCAATCTGACAAACAAGAAGGTTGAACTTAGAATAACAGTCTAAAAAAGGACTGATAAAATTTCAATACATGAATTTTTATGTTATTTAGCTATGTACAGGACGATAACAAAGTAGGACTGCATGGCATTATCATCACATTGATTCCTGACATAGGACTGAGAAATTTTGTCTCACTTAGGACTGCAAGAATGCTATTTAAATAATAATAATAATATAAAAAAATGATCAAATAAAAATTAATAGTTCTACATGTAAGAACTACCTTATCTAGTATTTTATCCATTACAGATTGATTCTTAGCAACTATTGTAAGTGTTCCATCACTAACAGACATCCTCGCACCTGATTGTAGAAAATAATAACTGTTCAGCAGGAAAAACTAAAAATTTCTTCTGTTCTGCAAAATCTATACTAGATCAAGTAAAAACACTGTTCATATATTTTAGAAGCCAAAAAGGGACAATATTTTCATATGTTTAATAGGATAGGATTTGGATATAAACATGACAATAAATTCTAAGACTTTCAAAACAAAATCAAGGAGGATCAGAACTAATTCAAAAAAATGTGTACAAATTAGTGAAATCGCCTTTCTTCCTCAAAAATTTATCAGGAAACAAAAAAAGAACTTAATATCTTTAGAATATAATTTACAAAGAAGAGGAAGATGGAAATCAAATAGATAAAACAGGTTAATGCTTATTTAAGAATACTAAAATTAATCGTTTATAAGTAAAGTGCAAGGAATATGTATTGAAGTCGTGTTTGAGATATCTACTACAATGACATTTCACTTCATCGTCAGTGGCTATATCACTTGCGTTCTATAAACAGCAAACAAGGCCAAATTAAGATATTTGGGTGTGAGAACATGTCTTTCCTCCACAAGACTAAAAATATCAGCCAATAATGATAGCCCAAATATCACTTTTACCGTCTTACATTATTAATTGAAACTAACCCCCCTTTACAAACCTTGGAATGATCAACCAAAATACGAGAGCAACAAATAGTATTACAGTAGAATTAAAAGAAAAAGAAAAAAAAAGTGATCCTCACACATGAAAAACAAATTGTTAAAACACATTTTAAGCAATTAAAAGTTAAAATGACCTGTTTCCAATTCCATTTTCCTCTTTAGAGAACCCATTGGTCCAATTAAGCGACGAAGAGCATCATTGCTGTACTTCAACGTGACTGTACCATCAACAAAAAAATCTAACATTAGTTTATCCTAAAATATCATGAAACTTAAAAAGTTACAAAAGAAATGAAAGGAGTAAAAAAGTTTAAAATCTAAACCTAGTCGTGGAGAAGAAATGCCGCCCATGGTGCGTGGTGCTTTTATTTCCCGTTCCATGTGATCAATAATTTGCATACGGGCTTTATGTGCAGGTTCTAAACATTCACATATGATATCTAGTGGAATTCCAGCTGGTTTCATATCCAACTGAATTGCGGTAACTCCATTTCGAGTTCCAGCAATCTTGAAGTCTATGTCACCCAAATGGTCTTCCAAGCCCTTAGAAAAATTAAAATTTAAAACTTCTGCATGAAATCAATAATCCCTGCTTGTTTTATACTAAGGTAGTGCCTCGTGTGTGAGTAGTTGATAATTAAAATGTATCAATTATAATTGCATATTAATCAAACAGACATTGTATATCATGAGATGTAAAAGTTCAGAAAAATACCAAAATATCAGTCAGTATACGATAGTCCACTATTTCGCCAGTGCATGGATCAAGTTCACTAACAAGACCCACAGAAACACCAGCAACATGTTCCCTTACTGGAATGCCAGCATCCATCAAAGCCATACTCCCTAAAAACAGAAAGATTCATGGTAAATTTTCTCTCAATTTTGTACATAGACTAGGCCTGTGCATTGATGTCGGTCAGATTACATAATATGTCATGCTTTTCTTGTCATTGTATGTTAACTTTCATTAAGAAAAAAATATCACATCTGTTGGAAATAAAAAAAATACATTGTATGTTTCCCACTAAAATGAGCATTTAAGTCTTAGGTTCATGTATATTTACATTCATGCATTTAGGGAGTTGGACTATTATTTATTTCTCCTAGTAAACATAATATGTAATTAATTATATATTGTGTATAAACATCATGGTTGCTGAGTGCTTTACTCACTCAAGCACATTCAGAAAATTTCCCATTCCTATTTTTCACTACATCACTTTCTATCAATTTAACTTTCATCACAAGAAAAGTAATCAATCAAACAAAGCTTAATTGTGAAGATCATAAAATGGCATTAAATGCTACTACTGTGGGTTAAAATAATACCTCCACATACAGTTGCCATTGATGTTGAACCATCTGAAGCCATGACTTCGGAGTTGACACGAACAGTATATGGAAAAACATCTTCGGGAGGCAAAACAGCAAGAAGAGCTTTTTCAGCAAGTGTCCCTACAAACGTAAAACAACAAAAAAAAACCTCTTAAGCTAATGAAGCTGCGTGAATACAAACTCCTATTACTTATGTTCTTGTTTGTCTCCCCATAGATTCTCTTGGATCTTTATATACTTTATCCATGAACCAAAATGTAAAGACAATATTCAAATAGTATTATGCATAGTCTTAGCAAGGTACACATTTACCATGACCAACTTCACGCCTATTTAAACCACCATGTTTACCAACTTCATTTATGCAGAATGGTGGAAAACTATAGTGAAGCATAAACCGCTTTAACGGAGGTCCAACTAAAGAGTCCAAGTGTTGGGCGTCTGTAGGTGCTCCAAGTGTTACCGTACATAGGACCTGTCCATGACATCAAAACAAATCACCTCAGTTTTAAATAATAATTGTTTCATATCACTACAATTATTTAACTTCCAAAAATCCATAACAGAAAAACATGGAACATATCTAACCTGTGTTTCTCCGCGCGAAAAAAGTGCAGATCCATGCAGCATGGAAACATATCCAGCTTCACAATACAAGGGTCTTACTTCATCTAACTGTCTTCCATCAACTCTGGATCCTTCACTAATAATTCTTTTACGGACCACCTACATTATTCAAAAATATAAATGAACACAAAGGTCTGAAAAGCACATCCAAGATCAACATGACATGTAGATATGCAAGTTTATTTTTAACTGCGGAGATATGCATATTACAAGGCAAAAATCTGATACATTGTGTTACAGTCGCAAGAATGTGGCCGAAAAACAAAACAGAACAATTAAGGAGTAAATAACTAAGGATTATATTTTCTTTGGGAAAAAATAAATAAGAACAATAATCTCTTTCTAACTTATAAATCAGAATGCTCCACACCTTCTTCCTCACTGTGTCTACTGTCTTTGATAAAACCTTTATGCTTTCTTCATCACCTTCTTGTTCAAGCACTTTCTTTACATCTTGTGTGATATTTTCTAATGCTTCTCCACGTTCAAACTAGAAATAATTATAACAAAACATTGATAAATATAATGAGCTTAAATCATTTAACATTCTCGATTCATTAAAAGCGATGGAATAAGAGAAAGAGAATAAGAGCACCTTTCCATAAGAAGGATCAGTAAAAACATCTATAATAGGTGTTTCGGCCAAATTACTGACTTTCTCCAGTGTTTTGTCAGAGAGCATGGACAATTTGTATTCTTTCTTGGACTTACCAGCTTTAGCGGCAAATCTAATTTGAGGTTCAATATACTTTACTGCCTGAATAATCAGAGAAACACTTCTCAAAAGCATTCCATTATGAACGGTGTCAGACAAGTAAAAATAATAAAGTCACCTCCGGATGAGCCAATCTTAACCCAGCTTGCAAATCTTTTTCAGATATCTCACGGGCTTGTACGTCAATCATCAAAGTTTTGTCCTTTGTGCAGGCATATATCAAGTTAAGATCACTTAAACTGAGCTGCAATGTTGCGATGAAAAGCAATCAGAGAATGGAGAAGAATGCTATTCAACCAAACAAAGTCATGGTCTACCGTTTTTCAGCAAAAATAACATAATGATCAAGATTAAAGTTTCAAACTATGGTACAAACCAACTTCTGAAACAAAAATCCAGACTTCAGAAAATCAATTAAAAAATATCAACAATTTGACTTCAAAGGCTAAGGAAATAAAGAAAAGTGAAGAAAGATGTGTTTCAAAATAAATTGTCAAGTATAAAACGTCGATATAATTTTAAAAACTAGAAACCGCTAGTAGTTTTTCAGCTTCAAATGCATGCAATAAGAATGGGGAAGAATGCTATTCAACCAACCAAGATATTTATCAGCAAAGTCAGAGTCTACTATTTTTTTAGCAAAAAAAAAATATTGATTAAGATTACCGTATCAAACTACGGTACAAACAAATTTCCGACAAAGAAAAGTTCAGACTTCATAAATTAATCAATTTCAATAAAATATCAACAGTGGAACTTAAGGAAATTTTAAAAAAATAAACTAAAGAAAGATGTGTTTCGAAATAAACTTAAGTATAAAAGATCTATAAAATTTTAAAAACTACCAAATCACTAGTAATTTTTAATACTTAAACCAGCACACCCAGAAAATTGAAGTCATAATAAACTGATAATAATGACAGCCACAGAGCCAATCAGAGGAGTACATTCAGGTAAACAGCTAATTAAATCAAGCACAATACATATCCCACAAAAGCCTACTTTGCAATAACTTAATCACCTAAACTGATTTTCCTATGCTTATTTGATAATATCACCTAATTTGTTTCTATAAGTTTAACCAAACAACTACTTAAGTGTTATGTCATGTACAGTGATGTCAATGACAGATGTACAGTGATGCCATATAATCACACCATTGCTATTTGCTGCCTAAGGCAAGAATCCCATCAAAAATTGCCTACGGTGGTTTTCAAAAAATCAGCCAGGCCATGACTGCCATAGAACAACACTGGTCATGTAAGCTAAACAAAAGTTCTTCCAAGCGTCCCCTAAGCAGCTAAAGGATATTGAAATATGGAGGAATCTATAAAACTGCATGACAAAATTACCTCATCCATGGTAGGATTCACGATAAACTTCCCACAAATCCTACCAATTCGAATCATTCCTATGGGGCCACCCCAAGGAATATCCGATAACATAAGCGCAGCAGACGTCGTATTAGCCGCCAACACATCCGGATCTTGTTTTCCATCTGAGGAAAGAACGCTCGCCATCACCTAATAAATTAACAACAAAAATCAACCACAAATCAACAAACAAAATAAACAAATAAACAACAGTTTAGTGTCATACCTGAACTTCATGATAAAATCCAGGTGGAAAAAGAGGTCGAATAGGACGGTCAATGATTCTAGCACACAAAAGTTCACGTTCTTTAGGAGCACCTTCCCTCCTCATATACGTAGTTGGAATCACACCTCGTGCGAATTGCTTTTCTTGATAATCAACCTAAATCAACCAAAAATGATTGCAATTACACGCTGAGGTTTTAAAAAACGGTTTGTGACTGCGAAAACGGCCGATATTGGCAGGTGCTGATGCCGATACTGTTCTTCACCATTTTTTAAAACCTCAAAGAAATCAAAGCTATTGATAACAGCATTTTAGAGTTAAACTTGTGAACCCTAATTCAACCAGAAATTAATAGCACTTCAAGCTACTAATAACAGCATTTTACCGATAAACTTTCTACAGTTTCAACTAATTCAACTAAACGATTACAATTTCGTGTTGAGAAAGTTGAGGCTATTAATAATAACTCAATTTTACAACTACATTGAACCAGAAAGAAGAAAGAAGAACTTACAGTGAGAGGCAAGAAATCAGCGCGAGCGGTGTCGCCTTTAGAGGAAGTGACCGTGGAAAGGACTTTAGTATCTTCCATTGACAAAACGACAGCGCCATTAGCGAACCTAGCAATTTTACCGGTTTCAAGAGTGACGAGGCGGTTACCGATTTCGAATTCCTCCGTGAAAGTTTCCAGAAATTTTGTTGCGGAACCACCGTTGCCGGAGGAAATGG
Source organism: Lathyrus tuberosus (assembly GCA_022829125.1). Taxonomy (NCBI): domain Eukaryota; kingdom Viridiplantae; phylum Streptophyta; class Magnoliopsida; order Fabales; family Fabaceae; genus Lathyrus; species Lathyrus tuberosus. The sequence continues at coordinate 3,477,888 of JALAZF010000124.1, read as the reverse complement.
TGCGGCGGAAGGCGACATGGCGGCGTAATGTGTGGAGAAGTGGCTTCGCACTTCTCATCCGTAATGCGATGAACATTGGAATAACTAAGTTCACCTGAGTATACTCTGTAGCTACCTCCTGAACTACTAGCCTGTCGTAAGAATCTTGGCCAGGGTTTAGGGTTTAGTTTTACTTTTGATTGGTTTTATTTTTAATTAAAATAATTCAGGCTCAGGGTTTATCTTCTCGTTGTTTTATATTTATGCACGCATTAGTTTTTGCTTTCTCTCCACGAGAATTCTCTCAAAAAAAAAATTAGTTGTGATCGATATAAGAAAATTAACGGTGAATACTCGATATTCTTGAAATTAGTTGGGTATCAATACCTTCAACCAATCAAATATTTTGATTTAATACCACCTTATTTTATTATTTTATTTTATTTTAAAATAAATTTGTTTTTATAATTTGTTCCAATAATATTTTTACAACTATTTCAATTCTTACCGTTGATTAATTTGTCTTCCAACAAGTTCTCTTTTCCACGTGTCTAGAAATAGACTCTCTCCCCACTCTCTATGACTTAGCGTGTTTCTTCCCAAACCTTGACGGCTAGGGTTTCGTTTTTGTTCTCCCAGTTCCTCTGGTTTCCTTCCCACTTCTTTGGTTCCCATCCAATCTCCGATTGTTTGTCCCTCTGGTGCCCTTAAGGTTTTTCTTTTTTAGTGGGAGAGGCTCTTGATTTTTCTCATGGACAGGTGGAAGGACGTTCCTCTTTCGAAGGAGGAAGAAGAATGGGTTACGGTGGAAGGCGACGAGACGAGTGATGGTAAAAATTTTCAGAGAACGTTAGCAGCGAAGTTTTAGACCGACAGTCACTTTAATACCAGAACCTTCACAAGCATGATGATAAATGCTTGGAGGTTAAAGAACCCTGCTGAGTCACAGGAACTTAATAAGAATATGTTCCTCTTCAGGTTTTCTTCAAAATGAGATTTGGAGAATGTTCTGAAAAATGGCCCCTGGAGTTTTGATCGCAACCTTCTTGTGTTAGAGTGAATCTCAGGGGAAGAACAACCCTCTGATTTTAATATGCATTTTAGAACTTTCTGGATCCCTGAACTTCCCCTTATTCTTCGTACGGAGGCAATGGCAAAGAAGCTGGGAGATATTCTTGAAAGGTTTGAAGAGCTTGATTCAAAGGATGTGCACAAAAATGGTAGATTCCTCCGGATAAAAGCTACGATAGATCTTAAGAATCCCTTAAAGAGAGGTACTGTTGTTAGGTTTAAAGACAAAAATTTAAGGGTCCACTTCAAATACGAAAGACTTCCGAATTTATGTTTCGCTTTTGGGAGAATTGGGCGTCAATTAAAGGACTGTGAGGGATTGGGTGAATTGGGGGACGAAAGTTTCGAAGACATTGATGAACAAGATTTATCATTTGGGTTGTGGTTACGCGCTTCCCCATTACCAAAGATCACAGAAGAACAACGCAAACGGGATTCCAGCTCCAGCAACTGCAGCAAAAACCTTTTCAACACCAACAATTCATCTAGCCAGAGCAGATGCGAAGGACGAAGCAAAGGGAAAGAAGTTGAAGGGACTGAAGTCAACCAAGAAGCAAATTCGCAAGGAGGTATTGAGACTCCTGGTCTGGCGCCAAAACCTGTGGAATGCCTTGCTATAGAGGCAGTTGCCGAATCCTTGGGTGTTATTGACATCTCCAACAAAGGAACAAAATCAAACTACAGCATTGTGAGGAGGAACAACAAGGGGGAGAAATTGACTCGACGGAAAGCTTCGAAGCCGGGGCAAAATTCAGAATCAAAGAATCTGGAAGTGGAGATAGGCAAAAGACAGTTGATTGAAGTTATGGTGACAGAATGGGAGATAGAGGGTTGCGGGAGTAATGAAAATAAGAGGAGAAACGATATGCAAGCAGGCGTTCCGAACGAGCTACCAGAGGTGGTGTTGGAGACCCAACACCACCTACATCAATGAAGATCTTGAGTTGGAACTGCAGGGGGTTAGGGAGTCCCCGTGCAGTTCGAGCCTTGTAAAGGCTCCTCCGTTTAGAAAACCCGGATTTGGTTTTCCTAATGGAAACTCGCTTGAAGGTGGAGGAAATTGATACCATTAGAGTGCGTTTTGGTTTCTCTGAGAGTTTTGGAGTTGACTGTTCGGGAGTTGGCAGAAGAAGATCTGGTGGGCTTTGCTTGTGGTGGCATGAGAGTAGCTCGGTGGTTGTTTCGTCTTTTTCAAACAATAACATCAGTGGTTCTGTGGATGAGTATTCTGACGGAGGAGGGTGGTTCTTCAATGGGATTTATGGTTATCCGGAGGTCTGTAACAAATGGAAGACGTGAAAGCTCATTGAAGATCTTCACAACAACAAAAGGGAGATGAGCATTTGGTTTGGTGACTTCAATGATATAGTGGAGGCTAAAGAGAAATCGGGGGGAGCTACTAGATCAAAATCCAAGATGTACTTAGGTCGTAATACTTTGGATAACTATGGTTTACTTGATCTTGGATTCATTGGGTATCCTTTTACGTGGACTAATGGGAGACAGGAATAAGACAATATCCAGTGTAGGCTTGACAGGAGTGTTGCTACGGGAGATTTTATCTACAAGTTTGATCCGATTGTTGTGAAGCACTTGGGGCATCATGGTTCTGACCACAATGTTCTTTCCATTGAGCTAGAGTTCAGGGGGGAGAATATCAGGAGGAAGCGGAAACATGTTTTCAGATTTGAGGAAGTTTGGCTCCGTGATCCAAAATGTAAGGATTTGGTTGAAAACCTCTGGCATGGTTTGTCTCCGTCTGTCATCAATCGTATCTTATCAATGAAGGAATTGGATTCTCATTTTAGGAATTATAGAATTGGCCACATATCCAAGGAATTTTCTAGATTGGAAGAGCTGTTGAAGAGTGATAATAATTGGAGGGCTGACTCGGAGGCTGTTATGAGCTACAAAGCCATGGAGGAACAACGTAATAAACTACTGAGCATGGAGGAAATCATTTGGCGTCAAAGAAGCAGGGTTGTTTGGTTACATCATGGCGATCGTAACACCAAATTCTTCCACGGGAAGGCACAACAACGAAGAAAGACTAATTCGATTAAGAAATTGAAGGACATGATGGGTAATTGGGTCAAAGGGGATTATGAGTGTGAAAACCTCCTCGTGAACCATTTCTCCAACATTTATAAATCTTCCAATCTGCCTAATATGCTGGAGGTTTGTGATGTGGTGAAAGAAATTTTATCTGAGGAATTAAAGTTGTGGTGTGATGCTCCTTTCACATCTCTGGACATTCAAGAAGCCATTTTTCAAATGCAAGCCCTTAAGGCTCCTGGCCCGGATGGACTACCGGCGTTATTTTATCAAAAGTTCTGGCAAGTGGTTGGGCAGGATGTAACAACGCTGGCTTTGGGAATCCTTAACAATAATTTGGACCCTAAACCTTTGAATGCCACCTTCATTGCCCTCATCCCAAAATACAAAAACCCCAGCATACCAGTGGAGTTCCGTCATATTAGTTTGTGCAATGTGATTATGAAAATTGTTTCAAAATCAATTACAAATTGGCTGAAGAGAGTGCTGCCCCATGTGATAGATGAGGAGCAAAGTGCCTTCGTGTAAAACCGCTTGATTACGGGTAATGCTATCATTGCTCTTGAATGTTTCCACTGGTTGAAAAAGAAAACTAAAGGGAAGAGGGGAGTCATGGCGATTAAGCTTGACATGTCGAAAGCGTATGATAGGTTGGAGTGGAGTTTTTTTAGCTCAGACTATGATGTCGATGGGATTCTCTAGAAGATTTGTTGATCTCATTCTCAGATGCGTGTCCACGGTTTCATATCAAATCCTCCTCAACGGCCAACCTTCTCGAAGTTTCAAAGCGGAAAGAGGTCTCCGTCAAGGAGATCCTTTATCTCCGTATTTATTTATCTTATGTGCTAACGTTTTTCAAGTTTGATTAAAAGAGAGATTCTCCTTGGAAACATTCACGACATCAAGATTGCTAGGCAGGCCCCGGTTATCTCCCGCCTTCTATTTGCGGATGATAGTTTGGTTTTTGCTAGAGCATCTACTACTGAAGTTGCCAGCATTGTGAATATTCTAAACAAATACCATGAAGCTTCAGGCCAAGTGGTGAATTGGGAGAAGTCTGAAGTTTCTTTCAGAAAAAATATGGGGGAAACTATTATTCATGATATAAAGGCTGTGATGGGTGTGCGGAAGTCCAGAGTCATGCCAAATACCTTGGCCTCCCCGTTGTGTTTGGAAGATCAAAGAAAGTAGTGTTTGATATGGTAAAGGATAGGGTTAGGAAGAAGGTTAAGGGTTGGAAGGAGATATTTCTCTCAAGAGCGGGAAAGGAAGTTCTCATTAAGGCAGTCGCAAAGGCCATCCCAAATTATGTCATGAGTTGCTTTAGGCTCCCGGATATTGTTTGTCATGAGATTGAAGCAATGGTGGCTTGTTTTTGGTGGGGAGTTAAAGAAGGTAGAAGAAAGATCCATTGGTTGAGTTGGAAAAAACTTTCCCGTGCAAAAGCTGACGGAGGACTGGGTTTTCGTGGTTTAAAGGATTTTAACACTAGTCTTTTGGGTAATCATTATTGGAGGATCTTGAATGATGATGGTTCCTTGCTTAGTAGAGTGCTTAAAGGAACATTCTTTCCAAGGTGCTCCATTTCGGAGGCTACCGTGGGTTACAATCCAAGTTACGTTTGGAGGAGCATCATTGGAGCTAGGAAGCTAGTGGAGGGAGGGATTTGTTGGCGAATTGGTAACAGATATAGTGTCAATTTTTGGAAAGATAAATGGGTTCTGTGCAGTCCTGGTTTCAAGGTATGGAGACACCAGTCGGAAGTCATTCTGGATTTAAAGGTTAGTGACTTCATTGATCATGACATTGAAGTATGGAAGGTTGAGGATCTGTAATTAGTTCTCTAACCTGACTCAATTGCGCAGGTTCTTAGCATTCCGATTTCTAGAAACCTCTCTTCCGGATAAAAAGATTTGGCATTATGAGCGTAATGGCGAATATTCTGTTAAGTTCACATATCATTTCCTCAAGAAACTAAACCAGTCCAAGGAACCGGGGCCTTCTACATCAAACAATGCTTTGGTCTGGAAACAAATTTGGAAGCTTCCTATTCTCCCAAAGGTTAGGAACTTCATTTGGAGATTAGCAAAGGATATCCTTCCTCTCAGGAGTTCTCTAAGAGCTAAAGGTATGCATCTTGATGATTCTTGCCCATTCTATCATGCATCTGTTGAAACCAGACATCATTTGTTCTTGGATTGCGATTTTGCACGTGCTTCTTTCTTCTCCTCTCCCATTGGTTACCGTTGCCCGAAAGAAATGGATTTTCTGGATTGGCTATTATCGTTTGTTTCTTTGAAGGATAAATTTATTGTTCATATTCAGCGTTCCATTTTGTGGAATATTTGGAGAGCCAGAAATGAACTCATCCACAACAGTAAGGTGATTTCGCCATTTCAGATGGCTGATCTGGTTTGGAATGGGTGGATGGAGTTTAATACAATGGATAAAGGTGAAAGTGTTGTTGGCGCTGTTCCTGCTAAGATGTTGGAAGAAAGCATTCCTCAGGATATGCTGGTGCTTAATACGGATGCTGGGACAGTGGATGGTATCGGTTGCACGTTAGGATGTGTTGTCAAGGATAGCGTGAAGAATGTGTTGCTTACGGCCTGCTCGAAGACGAATGTCTGTTTTGATCATGGGCAAGCAGAAATGTTGGCTTTAAGGTAGAGCATTGGACTGGTGCGGGACATGGGGGCTTCTAAAATCCTTGATTTTTCTGACTCTAAGAATTGTGTTGATTGTATCAATGGGATATTGGCTGATGCGAGATTGGAAATATTAGCAGCTGATTGTAGATCACTTTTGTCTTGTTTTTCCATTTCGTCTGTCGTTTTTATTAGTAGAGATTGTAACTTAGATGCCCGTCATTTAGCTATGTTGGCTAAAACGATGGGTTCTAAGACTTGGATTGGATGCATCCCCCCTGTGTGTAATTCTTCTGTTGATGTCTTTGAGGCTTAATGAAAACAGGTTGTTTGTCAAAAAAAATTGTCTTCCAACAATTATTATGGCTTTTGGTATTTCCTTTAGATGTATTCCCCATACATCGATTTATATTCGAAAGCAGCTACATTAATGGACATAATATATTCCCCATTATTTTTTCTTCCCTTCAAATCTTTCGTTCGTCTTTTTGAAAAAAAAACTACATAGTTTTGCACTTCTATGAGTATGTTTGGTAAGATAGAAAAAGAGCTTTTAGTTTATAGCTTATAACTTTTTAGCTCATATTAATGAAAAAACTTTGTTTGGTAACTGTTTTTTAGCTTTTAACTTATAACTTTTTTATTAGTTTTTAGCTTTTTTTTTCAAAAGCTATTTGAAGTAGCTTTTAGCTTATGACTTTTTCTTTCATTTGTACCCTCACTATTTTATCAAAAATCCATTTTTACCCTTTATATTATTATGATCTAAATTAAAATAATTGTGCTTTAATTGATGGAATAAGAAATGTTAGTAGTTATTTCTACTGAACAAATTCAAAATGCAATCTATCTCCCATTTTGTTATTAATGGAATATGTTGACTCATTACATTGAATTTGTTTATTACTTTTAAATTATTATTTTAATTATTTATTACTTGAGTTTTTATTATTATTATTATATTATTTTTATAAATATGACAATGAATGATTGAATATATTTGTTTATTAGTAGGCATATCATGGATTTTGAGTGGAAAAAAAGAGAAGGAAGTATGCACTTTATTGGAATATAAGATCAAATTACAATATTATTATTTTAGATATTTAAATTTCATTACAAAATTTATATATATAAGTGTTTAATATATTTTTGTGTTATGTTTAATTTTATATTTATATTTAAAATGTTTTGCATTTGATTGGTAATACGTTTATGTTTATTGAATGAAAATTAATTTAATAAATAGGATCACTAATTTTTAATTAGGATTGTCCTTTTATGTCATTTTGAATTTATCAGCTAGTGTAACCGCTAATTTACCAAACACTCAAATTAGCTTATCAGCTAAAATTCATCATCTATAAGTTATCAGTCATCAGCTATAAGCTATCAGCTACTAGTCATCAGCTATCAGCTATCAGTTAGTTTTACCAAACATAGTCAGATCTCAGACCTAATTTATTTGCTTTACATTCTTCCTAACAAAACATAGTCGTCCTTCGTTAGCTTTCAAGCGTTGTTCCCACTGCCGCACATACAAATCAAAAAAATGAATGTCAGATTTGAAATCTTTGTTGCGATGTCTTTCCAGACCGAATAATTTCATATTTTCAGCAACCTCTTTGTGTCTCCTCTAGAATATCTAATGAAAGAAAACCTCATGCAGTAAAGTTTTTCTTATGGGAATGGCTCTCTCTTTGTTCTTCTCAAGTTGCTTAATTTATGCTTCGAATTTAATATCTCCAAATTTCTTTTGAAACTCTATTTTACCATTTTATCTCTAATCTAAATTTAAGTTCCATAAATTTTTGGTTATTAGACAAGTTAAATTTTTATTTAGTTCTGATTTGAGTCAAAAATTACAAAGTTTAGTTCCCGTTATATATATTGTTGTTAAATCAATTTTTTTTGCCACTGATTTTGTTTCCTATTCTTTATAATTTAATTTATTCTCTCACTTTTTTTCGTTTTCTCAGATTGTTGCTACTGCAAGATTTTTCTGCAACTGCTCTTTCTTAATCCACATTTTCCTTCAATATTCTCACATTGATTCCACTGTTTTAAACACTTTTTTGTTGTTGTTGTTGAAGTGTTTATATTTTTTATATTGTTGAAGGATGGATCCAACAGTGTGCGATGTATCAGTGAAAGAAGCTTTGAATTTCAAGCGTGAGAAGATTCTTCAAGCAGCTGAATCGACTGTGTGTCATACTCCGAAGAACAAGACCGAACTATTATCCAACAAATTCAAGGTTCCAATAGCCCAGCTTCCAAAAAAGTAAGAACCCTTATTAAATAAATAATTCGATTTATGAAATTCTGTTTTTTTTTTTATGTTTTGAGGGAAAAAATGTAATTTTTGTATTTTTTTTTTTAATTCAGTTACAGGTCATTGCCAATTTGTTTAGTCATATGAATTGTTCACTTAGATTGATGCACCTGCGTCAAAAATCTCCAATTTTTCTTAATATTTGCAACAAGGTTGGAGTTCTTGCCAAAATATGATCAGTTTTTTTTTTGTTTAATGAGTTATGTTGCTTTGATGTTGAAGACGGTTATAACTACTTTGTTACAAGGAGATTTGGCTTGGTACTTCCACTATACTAAAATGATTATTTTGCGTATTGTTTGTTTGGTCTTAGATTTTTGTATGTTGGTGTGTAATTTTGGACACATGAGTGTCTAAATATCTCTTAATTGATGTTGTGTTTTAAATGTTTTCCAGTGGATGTGCTGAGGAATACAAAGAAGCTATAGCTTCTCTAATTATTGTTGCTGCAAGATTTTTTATTCGACCAGAGTTACGCAACCTTCGACAAATATTTCAAGAGAGATATGAAAACTCCCTACAATGTTATGTCAATCAAGAGGTCACTCTAAGTTTTTTTTATATCATTACAATTATACATATTTATGTCTTATTCCTGAACTGACTTATTAAATTACTAATTGTCGATTTTTTGGAAATTTGAATGCCAAGTCTTTAACATTGGAGCAAAATGTATGCTTGATGCAAGAGTTTTCTCTAGAGTTTTTAATAAAGTGACAAATAACTAGAGTTTTCTGTAGAGTTTTTAATGAAGTACAAATAACTTCGATTTATATAGTTATATTAATTAATTACATATAATTAATTGAATATATTTACTTTTAAATAAATTATTAAATGTCTATACAGTTAGAATTAGAATCATTTATATTACAGTTTTCCGGGGAATTCAAAATGTGCATCACTTAATGTTTTGGCCACTTTAGTTACCACTTGTACTTTTCATTTCCATTTTAAATCATTTTAAAATTATTTAATTCATTTGAATTGATTTTTTCATCTATTTTTTGTTTGAGTTCTGTTGACTTAGATCATGACTTGATTGATTGATACTTCATCAAGATTAATGGACTTTGGATTATGCTTTGGTTGTATGAACCTTCATCATTTCAAACTTATTAATTAAATGATCATTTGAATCATTTTTGGTACTTTTGATTGATGACAAGTTTATTCCTACCGATTCATATAAGGAGACCATTTGGTACGCGTCTCCTTATATTAATATCGTATAAGGACAAGAAAATATTTAATTTAAACTTGTTATTCGTATTCTTGATCTATGGAGTGTCGTTAATAACAATGGTATAGAACACCTTGATCTACGGTTGTTTGTTTTCCCTTTTTCTCCTCTTTCAGTTTTGCTTTGATTTGTTATTATGTTGGTTGGGTATTGTTATTTGTGGTTCACGGTTCTTCTCCTCTTTTGGTTTCGCTTTCATTTTGATTATATTGGTTGGGTTTGTTGTGATTTTGTTGTATGTTTACATGTTGAAGGAGGTATAGTGAATTGTTTGTTGGAAATGAAATAGTGATTATATTTGTGGTGTTGATTTGATGTGGTTTGAGATCCTTTGCCACTAAGTAATGGATCCAGCGACAATATGACGATGAAGGTAGTGGTTTCGTAGTTCTTATATAACATCCTTTGTAGATTTTCAGAATCAGTAGGTTAACCATATTTTCTTCTACTTTGATTTCGTCGTTCTTCGGTAGATTTCCTTTTCGTGTATCTCTCAGTTTCCCTTTTTTCTTGAAGTAGTTGGTATTTGATCTTAAAATTTTGATTTTTACTATGTAGAGGCTGGTATTATCATTTCGTGGAGCCTAAATCGTCTGTCATACACACATCCAAAAGGCAAAATTTTAATTTTTCTTAAAATTTTATTTTGTTTTGTTAAATTCAATTCTTCTACCTGTCAACTGAAAAAGAATCACATAATAACAACAATAACCTTTTTTTTTCAATTCTCTCCCTGCAACCACACTTTTCAACTTTGCTTATCTTTATTTCCATATCCACCTTTTCATTTCGGTAAAGTTCTCTCATTTTCTCTCTTTTCCATCTTCTTCATTCTTTATTTTTGTAATACCCCATATTATTTAAATGCTCAATTGGATATCGGATGAGATCAGATGAGCTTTTGTGTACTCTATCTTTGCATAATTAGATTAATGGAATCCTTTAAGTATTATCAATTGGGACCAATAGAGCAACTAGTGAACTCTGAAGAGATCAATTATTTTAGTAAAGAGACAGATTAGTAATTATTAGTTCAAGAGAGGATTTTAAGGTAACTCTAATAATTGATCAATTAGTGTTAGACGATAAAATATCAATTGGAGATATTTTACTCTATGGGATTATATAATATAATATTGGTATTTTATATATATATATATATATATATATATATATATATCTGTGTGTGTGTGTGTGTGTGTGTGTGTGCGTGTGTGTTATAAGAAAGAGAGAGAAAAAGTTGGTAAGAAGAAGAAAAGAAGAAAGTGGGAGAAAGAAGAGAAATAGGAAGAGAAGAGAAGAGGGAAAGAGAGGAAAAACTCAAGGAAGAAGAAGAAGCCATGGATCACCATCATCTTCTTCAACCTCCTCTTCGATTACCAGGTGGGTTCTAGATAAAGACTTTAGTGGTAGTATTCTAGAGTTTAGAGTTAGGTTGGATTTTGGGGGAAAATGAGTAATTTTGCAAATCAATGAAATCAAACGGATAAAATGAGGTATAAATGGTATAGAATGATTGATATATATGTATATTCATCTGTTTATACTGGGTTGTGTGTTTGATGGTGTTTTGGTTGTTATGGTATGAATTGGAAGTGTTTGGGTATGGTTGGATTGTAAAACCTAACTTTTCATATTTGAGGAAATTGGTATTAATTTTGTAATTGTGTTGGATGGCCTTTTTATGGAGAAAATATCATCGTGTGTCGAATTCTAAGACCGGAGCTTTTTACGGAATCGAAATCGGAGGTCCGGAAGACATTTAACGGTCGAAAACTGATTTTTTAGCAAAATCTGCGCAGTATGCGTCGACTCACTGCAACTATGCGTCGACTCATGGTCGGTTTGCGCTGACCAGAGCGTTAACCTCCAGGATTTTGCGTCGACCCATAGGATTTTGCGTCGACTCATGGTCACAGAAATTTTCCAACATGTCAGATTTTATTTTCTTCATAACTTTTGAACCGTAAGTCCGTTTTGGTCCTCGTTCGAAGCGTTGGAAAGCTAATTTTATGCTCTATGTGATGGTGAGGTAGAAACATAGTTATATGCTATGGATTGATAAGAAAGTATGGAAAATTAATGTATGTGTGAATATTGTAGTCCTTGTTTCCACTGGAAATTCATGAATCGGGAAGCCGATTGGTATGGGACCTGAAGCCTTGGAAAGAGAATCTAATGTGCTATTAAATGGTATGAGAGACCATGATTTAACCAAGGATGCTTGGTAGAGGATAGTAGAGGCTTGTATGCCTTAAAAATGTGTGTGAACTACTATGTGGTTATATTTGACATATTATGCTATCATGTGTGTTTTATGATTGATATTGTAATATGCTTGTCTAATATTGTTGTTAAAAATGAATGAGAGAATATGCATGCTTAAAATATGAATTAGGTAGAGTGAGGAAACTTTACCCCAAAACAAATGGCATAGTTAAGATTGTTATAATTCTAGGTTGTGAATAGAATTGTGATAGAAACTCTGGATGGCGACGCTCGTGCATTCATTGGCGAGTTCTGGCCTGGAGTAGATAACCTAGATGGCAAGGCTCGGGCACCTGATGTCGGAAGGTACATCCGTGATGAGATTGGTCTAGGAGAGAGTGAAACACTAGTATGGAACATGTTGAACTTTTGTGATTATAAGAAAAGGCGAATGTGGCCTTAAGGCATTGTGGCCTTGTGATTGTCGAATATAATCACGTTTTGTGTGAGATCACGTAATCGTAACCGTTTATCTTGAGTTGCAGTTTCATGAGTCTCGAGCTCCTCTGAAACATAGGCATGACTACTTGGCAGGTTTGATTCCCGCGTGCAGTACGAATGGCGCTCAGGGAGCGTATGCTTGTGACGGTTAATGGCCCGTGTGAAGCGACGGTTCATAACGGTTAATGGCCCGTAGAATCCGAATCCATTCGTATGTCAAGTAGGTTACCAGGATCCATGACTCGGGTCGACTTCTAGACGTAGAAGCGGACGGGAAAAGGGGATGCCTTGGTGTGGTTATTGATTAGTGATATATTTTGAGTCGGTGAACTTATGACATGTTTCCATATAGTGTGAGATTGTGAAATTGTGAGATTGAGAACTCAAGGTCACTTCCCTTCCCCTTTGACTTGAGTTAGGATTGATAGAACCCTGTAGATCCGAGAGAATCCATAAGATAGGGAACTCACTGAGATTTGATGTATCTCACCCCACTATTGTTGTTATATTACAGGTGTGGTTTGCAGGTTTAATATACAAGTAGAGATATGCTTGGATGTTTCAAGAAAAGCTTGGCTTTAGTATTTTCCGCTGTGTATTTGTTGTATACAATTGAGGATATTGTATATTGATCTTAGATTTTTGTTTTGGCTAGTTTCCGTATCTTGTACCATAGATTGTATTATGTTTTTAGAAATGGTCAAGTATGTGAATTACGCCATTAGGCACTTATGATTGTGTCAGTACCAAATAAAATGCTTGTATTGTATTATTCTAGGTATATATTATACAGGGCATTACAGTTGGTATCAGAGCAGGTTGTGTCCTCGACCTAGCCTTGAAACATCATAAGTAAATCTATTCCTGCCTCTTAAGTGTGTCTTGCCAGCATGACACTTAATATCATATTATGTAGTGTTGGGCCTGATCAACCTAATACTATGTATGTGATAGGTAGAATCATGGTTGAGCGACCACGAGGACTCCGAAGTGTTGTCGGAACTTATGCTGTGAGGGTAGGCTCAAGCCAAGAGTTAGTAGTGTGGAGTTTTGGCCAGCTCAGTTGAGGTCTTAGTAGAAGTTGTGTTTTGGGTAGCATGGGATTTAAGAGTGTTGTGTTGTTCAAGCAATCCTTTAGAATGGATGGAGTCTGAAAGTTAAGGATCTCTATTGGACGATTGATTAAGGTATTGAGGAATATGTAAAATCGCTAGTAGAGATGGATTGACCACTAGTACGGATAAGGATCCCAAGTAATCTCATTCCGTGAAAAAGAAAAGTTGTTTTGTGGAACGTGTGGCGTAAGGTCCGAAAGTGAGATAGGTATTGGAACTTCAGTTTCTAAGGTCGCTATGGTATCTTGAATGGACGAGAATACCTTAAGGAATGTTTTTGGAACAATGTCTACCAACTGGAAAAAGTTGAGAGTTAAGGAAGCTCGGCTTCGATGGGAACCTAAAGTAGTAGAGAAGTGTGTGGAGGAATACAAGGATGTGTTTACATGCTTCAAGTGAAATAAGTATGTGTTGGACGAAGAGTAGGAGATAAATTGTGTGTCTTCAGATAAAGAGAGGTTAAGTTCGAGATATTAAATCAAGATTTCTGCATTCAGTAAGAGACCAATTTGGAATTGTTAAATTACCCAAGGAACAGTATAAAGTATTGTATTGGAGAAAGAATGAGCTTCATTTAGTAACAGAAAGTGTAGCGATACGGACCAGAAGAAGTTTGTGTTAAGAAACAGAGTAAGTACCTTGGATTCAAGGAAAATTTTGTAAGATGGTTTTATATTTGGACCTAAGAGGATTACAATGGAGAGCGAAGTAAACGCGGTGTGGAAAACAGTATGTTATGGGGAAGTGATAACGGAATGTATTTTTGGATGAATGTGCAATAGAGCTATTGAGTAGTTGTTGAGGCTTAAGTTAAGGAAGTGTAATCAAGGATGGTTCGCCCGTGAGAACCCTAGTAGTATGTTGTGAAATGAGAAAGTTACACCTTGGTATTAAGAACAAGCGTAGTAGTAACACCGTGGTCACAAGTGTACGTGATGGATTTTTATTCTTGAGACAAGTGTGAAGGGATGTACTTTGTGGGACAGTGAATATTGTATTTTAAGAAGTAAGATTATGGTAAAACAACGAGAAGCAAATCAGGACTTATTACAGACTAAGTGTAAGACATGGAATGATTTGTACCAGAAGGGTTTTGTAAATAGTTGATGAGAATTGTCGGTTGCGAATCTTCCATTAAGTAATTTGGTGTAAGTGTGGTATGCAATGGATATTGAAGGGTAATAAATTTCGATTAACGTGTACGAAGTGATGGAAAGGTTCTTCAAGAGGATGCATTACCCCGATTTATTTTCAAGTATGGAGAGGCTTCGATGAGTGTGAATAATCAGAATATTCGGAATCTACCTTTTGTTGGACTAAGAATGATGTTGTGTTATTTCTCTCCAAGGAATTCAAGTGAGAGAACAAGGTGGTATGCTTGTTATGAGATGTCCATCGCTTTTGTGGTATCGTATAATGGTAGTGTGTTGGGTTTTGCTTGTGGATGAATCGAGTATGAATTGTGGCTAAAACTTTAGAATGTCGTCATTTTTTACTTTCAGCTAGAGTAGTTGTTTGAGTAGGAAATGAACTATCCTGTCGAAGATTTGTTGCGTGACCGCGTCAGAATTTGGAATTCTACCTTGTCACTTGGTTGGAGTGTGTCATCTGCATGTTTTGACTTTGTCGGTTTTACCTGAGTGGATCAGGGTTAGTGAATGTTATACAAGTTATGAAGCCATGAGTTGAGAATGATATTTCAGGTTAGAACAAATCGGATTGATGGGTTGAGTAGGGATGTCTTGAATTAAGAAGGAGCTGGTTTTCAGCTTTTGCAACATTGTTAACCGATTAACACAATGAGGCTAACCGATTAACACGTGCATGGAAGGTGTTTTACGTTGAATTTTGAGGAGTTAACCGATTAGCTCAGATGGTTAATCGATTAGCGTGTGTCTAAATGGTGAAATCCCTTAAGAACCATCATCTGTGTTTTGTTACCTTATGTTGCTCAGAGTGGAGAGTATTGTGCGAATGTAAACAGGATTGTAAGTAAATGAAGGACGGATTTGTGTTTTTGGAATCGTAACTTTTGGAAAGGTGTTGCGTAGTGGACCATTTGTTCAAACGACGAAAGAGTTTGAGTTTTAGGGAAGTAATCTTGTGAATTTTGTTGAACATGAGAAAGTCTTAAGTGTATTACTGTTGAAAGCCTTGAGGGCGAAGTTAGAGAATATTCACGGAGTGTTGACCTCGCAAGGAATGTTTCGGTGTTAAATTATGGTGTTAGTAATTTTTGAGCGGTTGGTCCGAGTGTAGTAATTGTTAACTTCCGTGAGTTCATGGTTTTGGATTTAGGCTCCGTGAAAGTAGTACCAGTTGTGTGCAGTTGCGTTTTACCCAGAGAAGGAAATTTGAAAGTTATCTTTCCAAGTACGAGTAAGAAGTAGGCGTTCAGAAGTTAAGCATGTAACTTGAATCGTATAGGAAACAAGACAATTGAGAAGATTGGATTCAATTGAGAAGCGTGGTATGGACTTCGATGGTGTGTGTATGTCGAGTGTTGTTTGTGAATTGGTGAGTGGTATGGAAACTCACAATTCCGCTTTGAATGGGTTAAGTTTTGATAAGTGGTGATTCGCGTATGAATGAAGTTTCGTTATGGTGTTATGTGTTATTGGTTGAGATATCGTGTCAACAAGGAATCTTGAGTAAGTCGGAAAACCCGTAAGAAGAATTGATATGGAATGTGGTAACTAGAAGCGAAAGTTGTTAAGCTATTTTGAACGAATTGTTTCGAGTCAGACCAGATTCGAAGTTGTATATGTTATGGTTGTAGCAGTGTAACTCCTGTGCCTTTATCGTTTGGAGAGTGTTGGACGGATGTTATAATATTGTGTGTCGACGAGGAAATTGTTCTACCTTAGGACGTTCGTAAGTTTCTTGTACCGTGGGTTAGTAGGACCCCAGTGGATAAGTGTGTTACCTTTGGCGTGATACGAAAGAGATGAAATATCAGATTTAATGAGTACAGTGTACAACATCAGGCCAGATGGAACTGGTAAAAGAAGTCGTTTGACTAATTATGAAGTGGTTTTGGACGTTAAAAGATTTATGAAAGGATAATTGTCGGTAGTTGCTTAAAGGAAAGGAATCGCCGAATTACCTCATGAGGATTTGTAAAGTGTTTGTTATCCTGAATCGAGATAAGGTGTTACGGTTTTGTTTTTGACTCAGTAGAGGAATATGGAATGGTACATTCTTGCCGAAAGTAAGATGCGACAAAGTCTTTTGCATGAAACAATAGATGAATTGAGGAAAAGCAAGTTGAAAGTTAAACCGATATTGAACCAAGAGTATGACTAAGGACGTGGAGTTTTTATAATTTGTGAAAATGCGAATTTTGGTCTGTGAAGTCAAGTTGGAATTTGAGTACGTCAGAATTTGAACGGAAGTAAAGTTGAGTGTGGAACTAAGACAATGATACAAGTTGTGGTTATTGTCGAGAAGGGGAAATTCGGTGGCGAATTTCAAATTAAGGGGGGGAGAGTGTAATACCCCATATTATTTAAATGCTCAATTGGATATCGGATGAGATCATATGAGCTTTTGTGTACTCTATCTTTGGATAATTGGATTAATCGAATCCTTTAAGTATTATCAATTGGGACCAATAGAGCAACTAGTGAACTCTGAAGAGAACAATTATTTTAGTAAAGAGACAAATTAGTAATTATTAGTTCAAGAGAGGATTTTAAGGTAACTCTAATAATTGATCAATTAGTGTTAGACGATAAAATATCAATTGGAGATATTTTACTCTATGAGATTATATTATATCATATTGGTATTATATATATATATATATATATATATATATATATATATATATGTTATAAGAAAGAGAAAGAAAAAGTTGGTAGGAAGAAGAAAAGAAGAAAGTGGGAGAAAGAAGAGAAATAGGAAGAGAAGAGAAGAGGGAAAGAGAGGAAAAGCTCAAGGAAGAAGAAGAAGCCATGGATCACCATAATCTTCTTCAACCTCCTCTTCGATTACCAGGTGGGTTCTAGATAGAGACTTTAGTGGTAGTATTCTAGAGTTTAGAGTTAGGTTGGATTTTGGGGGAAAATGAGTAATTTTGCAAATCAATGAAATCTAACGGATAAAATGAGGTATAAATGGTATAGAATGATTGATATATATGTATATTCATCTGTTTATACTGGGTTGTGTGTTTGATGGTGTTTTGGTTGTTATGGTATGAATTGGAAGTGTTTGGGTATGGTTGGATTGTAAAACCTAACTTTTCATATTTGAGGAAATTGGTATTAATTTTGTAATTGTGTTGGATGGCCTTTTTATGGAGAAAATATCATCGTGTGTCGAATTCTGAGACCGGGGCTTTTTACGGAATCGAAATCGGAGGTCCAAAAGGCATTTAACGGTCGAAAACTGATTTTTTAGCAAAATCTGCGCAGTATGCGTCGACTCACTGCAACTATGCGTTGACTCATGGTCGGTTTGCGCTGACCAGAGCATTAACCTCCAGGATTTTGCGTCGACTCATGGTCACAGAATTTTTCCAACATGTCATATTTTGTTTTCTTCATAACTTTTGAACCGTAAGTCCGTTTTGGTCCCCGTTCGAAGCGTTGCAATGCTAATTTTATGTTTTATGTGATGGTGAGGTAGAAACATAGTTATATGCTATGGATTGATAAGAAAATATGGAAAATTAATGTATGTGTGAATATTGTAGTCCTCGTTTCCACCGGAAATTCATGAATCGGGAAGCCGATTGGTATGGGACTTGAAGCCTTGGAAAGAGAATCCAATGTGCTATTGAATGGTATGAGAGACCATAATTTAAACAAGGATGCTAGGTAGAGGATAGTAGAGGCTTGTATGCCTTAAAAATGTGTGTGAACTACTATGTGGTTATGTTTGACATATTATGCTATCATGTGCGTTTTATGATTGATATTGTAATATGCTTGTCTAATATTGTTGTTAAAAATGAATGAGAGAATATGCATGCTTAAAATATGAATTAGGTAGAGTGAGGAAACTTTACCCCAAAACAAATGACATAGTTAAGATTGTTATAATTCTAGGTTGTGAATAGAATTGTGATAGAAACTCTGGATGGCGACGCTCGTGCATTCATTGGCGAGTTCTGGCCTGGAGTAGATAACCTAGATGGCAAGGCTTGGGCACCTGATGTTGGAAGGTACATCCGTGATGAGATTGGTCTAGGAGAGAGTGAAACACTAGCATGGAACATGTTGAACTTTTGTGATTATGAGAAAAGGCGAATGTGGCCTTAAGGCATTGTGGCCTTGTGATTGTCGAATACAATCACGTTTTGTGTGAGATCACGTAATCGTAACCGTTTATCTTGAGTTACAGTTTCATGAGTCTCGAGCTCCTCTGAAACATAGGCATGACTACTTGGCAGGTTTGATTCCCGCGTGCAGTACGAATGGCGCTTAGGGAGCGTATGCTTGTGACGGTTAATGGTCCGTGTGAAGCGACGGTTCATAACGGTTAATGGCCCGTAGAACCTGAATCCATTCGTATGTCAAGTAGGTTACCATGATCCATGACTCGGGTTGACTTCTAGACGTAGAAGCGGACGGGAAAAGGGGATGTCTTGGTGTGGTTATCGATTAGTGATATATTTTGAGTCGGTGAACTCATGACATGTTTCCATATAGTGTGAGATTATGAAATTGTGAGATTGAGAACTCAAGGTCACTTCCCTTCCCCTTTGACTTGAGTTAGGATTGATAGAACCCTGTAGAGCCGAGAGAATCCATAAGATAGGGAACTCACTGAGATTTGATGTATCTCACCCCACTATTATTGTTATATTACAGGTGTGGTTTGCAGGTTTAATTTACAAGTGGAGATATGCTTGGATGTTTCAAGAGAAGCTTGGCTTTAGTATTTTCCGTTGTGTATTTGTTGTATACAATTGAGGATATTGTATATTGATCTTAGATTTTTGTTTTGGCTAGTTTCCGTATCTTGTACCATAGATTGTATTATGTTTTTAGAAATGGTCAAATATGTGAATTACGCCATTAGGCACTTATGATGGTGTCAGTACCAAATAAAATGCTTGTATTGTATTATTCTAGGTATATATTATACAGGGCATTACAATTTTTCCCAAAATCATATGTTGTAGTTTTCATTTGCTTCCTTTAACTTTGTAGTATCATATATTTATAAGTTTTTGTAATTAATCATATATTGCTTTAAAATAAAATACTCTAATATAAATATTATCTCTTTTTTTAAACTATTCTAAAATAAATATTTTTTCTATTAAAATATATATTTTTGACAAGGCGAGATTACTTAATTTGTATATCTATACATTTCATAACCATTACTATATTATATTTATTTATTATTTTTAAATACATTGTGCGACGTGCGAACGTGTCGAATATATGACTACTTAATTATTTTATTTATTTTTTCTACTAAAATGTATATTTTCGACAGTCATTGACTACTTAATTTGTATATCTTTTATATACACTCCTTAACCATCATTATACTATATTTATAACGACAACACTAGGTGGTTTTGAACCCAAGACATTTTGGTTTCAACAACACCAAATTTCCACCAAGCCATTTACTTCTTTTGGTTTACATTTATAATGCATATACTAATATACTAATATTACTGCATATAATAGAATAAATATTTAATAAACTAAATAATTGAAATATTTTATAAACTATTTAATAGACTAATTATCAATTAGATTATTTAATATTTAAAAAATTAATTATATAATAGAATAAATATTTAATAAACTAAATAATTGAAATATTTTATAAACTATTTAATAATATTAATATTATTTCATAGTATAAAAAAAATTAAAATTTAATATTAAATATTTACTAAATATTAAATAGTAACATTAATATTACTGCATCTATTAATAAAATACATTTTTTTGTAAAATATTTTTTTAATAGTTTATTAAATAGTTTTTTAAAATACTTGATAAAATAAACTAGTTATTAATTAATATTTCAACTATTAATTAATGATAAAATAGTTTATTTAATATTTATATTTCAACTATTTTTTTAAATATTGATAAAATATTGATATAATTAATTAATAGACTAATTATTAAATAGATTATTTAATATTTAATAAAATAATTATTAATAGACTAAATATTTAATATTTAATAAATTAATTATATAATAGAATAAATATTTAAGAAACTAAATAATTGAAATATTTTATAAACTATATAATAGAATAATGAATCTAGACACTATTGAATAAAAAATTTAAACAATTATACCCTCTAGACACTATTATAAGCAACAAAAAACTTTTTTGGTTCATTACATAATTGATGTATCTGATATATAATAATAACCAGATACTAAAAAATTTAAACAATTATACCCTCTGGACACTATTATAAGCAACTAAAAACTTTTTTGGTTCATTACATAATTGATGTATCTGATATATAATAATGACCAAATACATCATTTATTCAATGAATCTAAAAAGATTTATGTTGCTTATAATAGTGATCGGAGGGCATATATATATATATATATATATATATATATATATATATATATATATATATATATATATATATATATATATATATATATACTATTTTAATACTATTTAATAGTTGAAATAGTTTATTAAATAGTTGAAATATTTAATAATATTTACATAAATATATATATATATATATATATATATATATATATATATATATATATATATATGCAGTATGTAGTAAATATTATTTAATATTTCAACTATTTAATAAACTATTTCAACTATTAAATAGTATTAAAATAGTATATATATATATATATATATATATATATATATATATATATATATATATATATATATATATATATATATATATATATATATATATATATATATAAGCAGTATATAGTAAATATTACTAAATATTTCAACTATTTAATAAACTATTTAAGATAATTCTAGTTTCATTTATGTAATATATATATATATATATATATATATATATATATATATATATTTGTTGCAATGAATTAAACAAATTTGTTAGTTGGTTTAGTGGGTATGTACTAGCATGTGAATCCAATTACACGGCATCACCATTAGTTCAATCAAATTTTTTTTTAACAGATTTCTGACATGACCATTTTTAGTGATAGAAGCCACATCAGCAATTACACGTCATCACCGTTAGTCCAGTCAGTTTTTTTTTAACAGATTTCCTACGGCAAGGACTAAAGGCAACACAAAAATGAGATATAAGGAGTCAGACTAAAAAATATACAGTGACTAAATTGAAAAACTCGCTAATTTACCGGGATCAAAAGACTATTTAAGTCTATAAAAAAATTATATTAACTATTATTAATGTTACCATTAATATATAATATTAAATTTTATATTATTTTAGTTTTAGTCTTATTATAATATACTCAATCTCACATGTCATTATCAACACAATGTTATTTTATTTAATATATTTAAATTTATATGATTATTATTGAGTAATTATTATTATTTTATCTATGTGATATGAGAAAAATAATGAACAAAAATAATTGTTTAAATTTTCAATAGAAAGTCATAAACCTTCGTTAAAAAGTACTCAAATGAATCTGACTTATTTTCTATTTACATAAATGTTTAATTTTATAAAAAAATATTATTTATATTCAACTTTTTTATTGATATGGTAATTGAGTAAAGAGATAATAATAACGAAAGGCCACTAATATTGAAATTGTGAGTTAAAAATGTGACAATAAAAATGATACATTATTAATATCAATATTGTGAGTAAAAAACAATAAATATTAATAATAAATATTTATAACTACTATTTCTTTTTATTTAATATAATAATCTTTAAAATTAAAAATTTCTGCACATTTATTTATCCTATAAAAAATTGTGTTAACTATTATTAACATAATCGTTAAAATTTGATTAAAATAGCCTCAGAATGGGTAACCGGTTACCACTGAGTCAGAAACCCAAAACCTACTATTTTCAGCATAAAATCTAATGGAAACTCAAAATAATTTCAATGGATCATAAAATAAATTATCACACATCACATATACACATATATCAGTCATGCTACACATTTTTACTCGTTTTGCACCGCCAAAACATCGATTTCATATTATTATTCACAATCCAACATTTCTAACATAAACTCTAGCATTTCTAGAATCTCTAAAACTCAAGTTCTAACTAGAACCCACCTCTAGAAAAGATGATGATGAAGATTGACAGATGATTTGAAGAAGAGATGATGAAGATCCAAGCTTTCTTCTTCTTCTAGGTTTCTTTCTCTTTTTCTCCTCTTGCTCCTCCTTCTCTCTACTTCTTTCTATCTTTGTTCCAAAATGAAGAGGAAAGGAAATGAAATGATATATAGAGATATCATTTAGTTAGTAACACTAACTTAAATGTCCAATTTGTCTCCAAAGTATCACTTAATAAAACCTTAGGGTTAGATAATATTAATTTGACCTGCTCTGAGCTCATCAATTACTCTAATTATCTTTGCAAATAATTTCTCAGAGTACACTGGAACCCAGTTGATCAGAACTAATATTATCTAGAGCAAAATAAAATACGGGGTATTACATCCTCCCCTCCTTAAATAGAAATTTGTCCACGAATATAAAGATTACTTGAAAAGATGAGGGTAAGCATATCGCATCTCTGATTCTAGTTCCCAAGTTGCATCACCCGGGTACGTCTCATCCCACTAAACTTTCACAAGAAGTATCTTTTTATTCCTTAGTACCTTAGTCTCTCTTCCTGTGATACGACTTGGTTGAGGCTCAAACGCCAAATATGATTCTATTTCAATTGTATCTGGTAGAATTGGCTGAATAGGATCTGGAATAAACTTCCTGAGTTGAGACACATAAAAAACATCGTGCATCTCTGACAGAGAAGGCGGTAAGGCTAGTCTGTAAGCTACTTCACCAATCCTTTCTAAAATTTGATACGGTCCCACGTATCTCGGACTTAACTTTCGCGACTTAGACGGTCATTTCAATCTCAATCTCGGAGTAACCTTCAAAAACACGTGATCACCTTCATCGAATTCTAAAGGTCTCCTACGGTTATCCGCATAACTCTTCTGACGATCTTGCGCTTGTTTAACTTTGTCACGAATCATTCTAATCTTTTCTGTGGTCTCTTGAATAATCTCGGGTCCCAAAATTCTATCTTCGCCCACTTCCGCCCAACACAAAGGCGTCCTACATTTCCTTCCATACAATGCCTCATAAGGAGCCATACTAATTCTCGCATGATAGCTATTGTTGTACGAAATCTCAATCAACGGTAATAGGTCTATCCAATTTCCTCCACTTCCAAGTACACAAGCCCTTAACATATCTTCCATCGGTTGTATCGTCCGTTCCGTCTAACCATCCGTTTGAGGATGATTCGATGTACTCAAACACAACTTTGTTCCCATAGCTTGTTGAAATGCTCTCCAAAATCTTGAAGTAAATTTTGGATCTCTATCCAAAACAATACTAGAGGAAATACCATACAACCTCACAATTTCCGAAATAAACAACCTTGCAAGATGAATTGCCTTGTAGGTAGTCTTTACGGCTAAGAAATGCGCATATTTCGTCAACCGATCCACAATCACCCAAATAGTATCTTAACCACCTTACGTACGGGGTAATACAACTGCAAAGTCCTCAGAAATACTATCCCACTTCCACGCAGGAATTTCTAACGGTTGTAATAAGCCATCTGGTCTTTGGTGTTCAATCTTCACTTGTTAGCATACCGCACACTCCGACACATACACCGCAATATCTCTTTTCATGTCGGACCACCAATAGTCCCTCTTTATGTAATACCCTGTATTATTTAAACGCTCAATTGGATATCAGATGAGATCAGATGAGCATCTATGTGCTCTATCCTTGGTAAATTGGATTAATGGGATCCTCTAAGCACTTTAAGTATTGTCAATTGGGAGCAATAGAGCAACTAATGAACTCTGTAGAGATCGATAATTATTAGTTTAAGAGATGATTTAATGGTAACTCTAATAATTGATCAATTGGTTGAGATGACAAAATATCGATTGGAGATATTTTACTCTATTGGATTGTATCATATAATATATATATATATATATATATATATATATATATATATATATTTGACCTGCTCTTCGTAAGAGGAAGAAGAGGAAGAAAAAAAAGAAGAAGATAGTAAGAGGAAGAAGAGAAAGGAAGAGAAGAGGAAAAAGAGAGAAAAGCTTGGATCATCTTCTTCAAACTCCTCTTCGTTTACCAGGTGGGTTCTAGATAGAAACTCTAAGTTTTAGAAATCAATGATTTGAACTTAGGTTAGATTTGAGAGAAAATGATTAATCGGATAAAATTAATGAATCTAACGGATGAAATATGGTATAGACTGTGTAGAATACTGATTGTTATGATTAGAGTATGTTTTGATTGTTATGGTGTGATTTGGGAGTGTTTGGATTGAGGAAATAATTGATTTTGATGAGTAACAGCGCTGCTGAATTTCTGGGTTTCGCAGGCTTCGCCTAGCGAACCTGGGGCGAGTCCCAGCGAACAAACTTTCGAGGGTTCGCCTAGCGAACCCGGCAGCGAAGGTTCGCCAACTGCGTTCGCCTAGCGAACTTTATGACTTTTCAGTGCTGGTTGGTTCTGCCTTGCTTCGCTGAGTTGTTCGCGAAGCGAAGGGCGAGGCTAATGTTCGCTAGGGAGTTCGTGAAGCGAACTTTATGTCTGTTTTTGTTCTGTTTGTTCATTCGCCAGGAGCTTCGCCTAGTGAAGGCTGGAGCGAATGCTCGCTGGGGATTCGCCTAGCGAACATGACAGTTGTGCAGTTTTGTTTCCTTCATAACTTTTGATCCGTAACTCGGATCGGGACGTTCTTGGCGTCATTAGAAAGCTATTGGGTATGATGTGGGAAAAATTATTTAGTGGAAAATAAAGGGAAGTAATGTTTTGTGAAATGTTGGACTTGACATCTTTTGGGATCATAAGTCCGATTGCGGCGTAAGGATAGCCGTTGGAAAGCTGTGAAAGTATCCCAAGGGATAAAAGAGAAACATATGGATTTTGATACCCGATTAAATGAATCGGAGGGAACCGAGAGTGACGGTTTATGTGTGAACTAGTATGTGGGTTATATTTGACTTGTTATGTTATCTTGTATGTTTTATGATTGATGTTGTGATATGCTTGTCTGATATTGTTGCTGAACATATTTGAGAGAATAAAATGCATGTTAAAATGAATTAGGGAGAGTGAGAAAACTGACCCCAAACCTAATGATATGATTCTAGGTTGTGATTAGAATTGATAGAAACTCTGGATGGCGACGCTCGTGCATTCATTGACGAGTTTTGGCCTAGAGTAGATGACTTAATGACAACGCTCGTGCAGAAGAGGCCGAGACGTGTGTCCATACCGAATAGTATAGAATTGAGTGAAACACTAGTATGGAACATGTGTAATTGTTATGTTTTATGGTAGGCGAATGTGGCCTTAAGGCATTGTGGCCTTGTGATTGTCGAATACAATCACGTTGTGTGAATGATCACATAATCGTAACCATTTATCTTGCGGTGTAGTTTCATGAGACTCGAGCACCTTCGCTGAAACGTATGCACAATTACTTGGCAGGTTTGATTCCCGCGTGTAGTACGAATGGAGCCTACGGGTAAAGAGACTTGTGACGGTGTATGGGCCGTGTGAAGTGACGGATCACGGTGTACGGGCCGATGATCCCGAATCCATTTCGTATGTCAAGTAACTACAAGGATCCATGACTCGGGTCGACTTCTAGACGTAGAAGCGGACGGGAGAAGGGGATGCCTTGGTACGGTTATCGATTCATAAGGAATCTTGAGTTAACAGGCTCAGGACGTAATTCCTTCCGTGTGAACTTTGTGAGTTAACAGACTCATGACATGTTTCCATATAGTGTGAGATTGTGAGATTGTGTACTCAAGGTTATTTCCCTTCCCCTTGACTTGAGTTAGGATTGATAGAACCCTGTAAAGCCGAGAGAATCTATAGGATAGGGAACTCACTGAGATTTGATGTATCTCACCCCACTATAGTTTCTATATTTCAGGTGTAGGTTTGGTTACAAGTGGAGCGATGCAAGGATGTTTCAAGGGAAGCTTAGTTAAGCTTATTCCGCTGTGTATTATTTTGTTGTATACAATTGAGTATATTATATATTATTCTCAGTTTTATTATTTTTGGCTAGTTTCCATGACTTGTGCCATGTAGTGTATTTATGTTTTAGAAATGGACAAGTATGTGAACTATGCTATTAGGCGCTTTTGATGGGTCAGTACCAAATAAAATGCTTGTATTGTATTATTCTAGATATATATTATACATGGCATTGCACTTTAAGTCTTGGTACATTTTCGAAGAACCAGGATGTATAGTAAAAGCACCTTTATGAGTTTTCTCTAAAATTCCTCTTTTTAACACCGCATCATCTGGAACACAAATCCTTTGGTTAAACCGAATAATTCCGTTGGTAGCTCGCACGAAACCCGGTTGAACTAACACTTCTTGTAACTTCTCATCCAACACTTGCCCTTGTTGAATTTCCTCTATAAGAGTAGAATTAACATTCAAGTTTCCCATAATCACACCATTAGGAGTCCAAATAAATTGAAGGTCAAGATCTCGAAACTTTTCCAATAAGACATACTCTAACATCATCAACTCGGCATTATGCAACACTTTTCTGCTTAATGCATCTGCCACCTTATTCGCTTTACCCGGATGGTACTTTAGTTCCAAGTCATAATCCTTTAAATATTCCATCAATCTCCTTTGACGCATGTTCAACTCTTTCTGATCAAATAGATATTTTAAACTCTTGTGGTCGCTGAACATTTCAAAACGTACTCCATAAAAATAATGACGCCACACTTTCAATGTAAAAACAACCGCCGTCAATTCCAAATCATGCGTTGGATAATTCTTCTCGTGAACCTTTAATTGTCGAGAAGCATAAGCCACTACGTGACTATCCTGCATTAAAACACCCCCTAATCCCATCTTTGATGCATCACAAAATACCTCATACGACTTGCTAGGATCAGGAATGATCAAGACAAGAGCAGTCGTCAATCTTTCCTACAAACTCATAAAACTTTGTTCGCAAGCCGAATCCCACTCATAAGGACAATCCTTTCGAGTAAGTTTGGTCATTGGTAAAGCCAATTGAGAAAAGCCCTTGATAAACCTTATATAATAACCTGATAGTCCCAAGAAACTTCTAACTTCAGAAACATTCTTCGGTCTCTCCCAGTTAATCACCGCTTATACTTTTGATGGATCCACCGCCACACCTCCTTGAGATATGACATGACCAAGAAAACTAACCTCCGACATCCAAAACTCACACTTGCTTAGCTTGGCAAAAAGTTGTCTCTCTTGTAAGATTGATAGAACGATTCTTAGATGCTTTTCGTGCTCTTGAGAAGTACGAGAATAAATAAGAATGTCATCAATAAAGATCACTACAAATTGGTCTAAGTAAGGTTGAAATATCTGATTCATATAATCCATAAAAACTGCCGGAGCATTCGTCACACTGAAAGGCATTACTAAGAATTAATAATGGCCATAACGGGTTCTAAACGCGATCTTTGATACATCTGAACTCTTCACACGGATCTGATGATAACCCGACCGTAAATCAATCTTCGAGAACACACAGGCTCCATTCAATTGATCTAACAGGTTGTCTATCCTGGGTAATGGGTATTTGTTCTTGATGGTGACTTTATTCAACTGTCGGTAATCAATACATAACCACCTTCCACCATCCTTCTTCTTTACCAATAACACTAGAGCTCCCCAGGGCGAAACACTGGGTCGAGCAAAATGCTTAGCCATTAAATCTTCCAATTGTTCCTTCAATTCCCTTAATTCAAGTGGTGTCATCCGATACAGAGAAACAGATATAGGAGCCGTTCCCAGTATCAGGTCAATAGAGAATTCCACTTCCCTTTCCATAGGAAGAGAAGTGACATTCTCGGGGAAAACTTCGGAAAACTCACAGACTACAGGAATATTTAGAACTTGAAGGTCGCTACTCTCCTCCTTAGTGAGAACCAAAAGAATAGATTTTTCCTTCTCAAACAAGAAATTTATCATTCCAACCGTACCTTCTAAAATGGTAGTTAACACATCCTTCGGAGTAGCTTCAACAGATGGAATGATGATTAGCTTCTCCTCACAACCAATAAATACCGAATTAGCAGAAAGCCAATCCATTCCCAAAACAACATCTACTTTCTTAAGCGGCAAACAAATAAGATCAATCTGAAAAACTCTTCCATCCACAGATAATACACAGTTTTCACACATTAAAGGTGTTTCAACTATCTCGTCCATGGCAGTAGTAACCACCATGGGTGGAGACAAAGGAATAGCTTGCAACCCAAGTCGCTTCACACATTGCATTGACACAAAAGAGTGTGTTGCTCCACAGTCAAATAATACAAAACAAGGATTCCCATTAACGAAACACGTACCAGCAATCAAAGAGTTATCACCCTTGGTCTTCTTTGCATCCAACGTATAAACTCGGCCGGTACTCTTTCCTTGCGTCTGATTCCCATTTTGAGGACAATCCTTCTTCAGATGACCCATCTTCTGACACTGAAAGCATCTTACGCTTTCTATACCATACCTTCCATGATGATTCCTACCACAAGTACGACACACGAGAGGTGCACTAGTCCTAGAATTATGAACTTGCTTCCCTTTGAAAGCTTGTTGTCTAGGCCTAAACTGTTGGTTTGATCTTCCACGATCATTCTGATTCGACCTACACAAATCCCCCTCTGCTTGAACTTACTTCAAGCTATTCTCAGCCACATAACATTGCCTTAGCAACTCAGCATAAATAGTGAACTCTCTTTGAGACACACTATGAGAAATCTCAGCTTTCAAACCAAAAAGGAATTGGTCAATTTTCCACCTTTCATCCGGAGCATACCTGGCTTTCCTAGAGTAAGCAGCCATGATCTCAAACTTCTCAGCATAAGCAGCCACAATTAAATTACTTTGCCTCAACTGTTGGAAATCGAACTCTTTCTGGGTCCTAAAAGAACTACGAAAATCATTCTCCATAAAAGTAATCTTAAATTGCTCCCAGACCTTAGGCACATCTTGGATAGTCATTAATGCTGAAGCACTCTCCCACCACTTCATAGTAGGACCTTTCAACGAGTGAGAAACAAACACCACCTTGTTCTCTTTACTACACTGAACAATCAGAAAGATTCTCTCTATACCAGCCACCCATTTATGAGCTTTCACAGGATCTAATCCCCCATGAAATTTTGGAGGATTCATGCGGATGAAATCCCGAAAACTCCCACCTATAACATCTGGAACAACTGCTTGAGGATGAAGACTCTCATTCATCTGTTGTACCATCTGCTGCATGAACTGGTTTTGTTGCCGTTGCATCTGTTGTAAAAACTGGGGCCATGAGACATATTCCTCGCCGCCTGGCGGATTCGTCCCTGCAGGAGTAGTTCTGCGTCTACCACGGTTGCTTCTGCGTCTGTCAGCCATGTTCCTAAACGTCATACATATATGATTAAGTTGATCAAGCTCAATGCCATAAATATAACACTTAAGACCAATGGCGACATAACACATATGAAACGGAAAGAATTACTTATACTATTTCATGGCTAGGTCAAGGATACAACCTGCTCTGATACCAACTATAACACCCATGTATAACAACATACATCAAAGCATATATATTATACATGAATGCAAGTTTTGGTATTGAAATACCATAAGTTCCTAGTTAACACATTGTACATATTACATGCTCAAAATACAAAAGAACTAAAACTATGGCATAATGTATACAAGATGTTCCAAAGGACTAAGAACTAGATCAAAACAATGATCTCAAAATAAATCTCCACAACGGAAGTCATGCCATCTCAAAAGCCAAGACAAGTAAGGATAATTAAACTACCTTATCCTTACCCTTCGCGGAACCTGAAGTACCTGTAATATAATCAACAACATGGGGTGAGATATTAAATCTCATTGAGTTCCCTACCTTATAGATTCTCTCGGCTTTACAAGGTTCTATCAATCCTAGCTCAAGTCAAAGGGAAGGGAAGTGACATTGAGTTCACAATCTCACACTATATGGAAACATGTTCATGAGTTCACCAACTCAAAATATCACTAATCGATAACCTTACCAAGGCATCCCTTTTTCCCGTCTGCTTCTACATCTAGAAGTCGATCCGAGTCATGGATCCTTGTAACTTACTTGACATACGAAATGGATTCGGGTTCTACGGGCCATTAACCGTTATGAACCGTCACTTCACACGGGCCATAAACCGTCACAAGTCTTTACCCTTAGGTTTCATTCGTACTACACGCGGGAATCAAACCTGCCAAGTAATCATGCGTACATTCCAGAGGAGCTTCAAGCTCATGAAACAGCAACTCAAGGGAAACAGTTACGATTAAGTGATCTCACACACAAATGCGATTGTATTCAACAATCACTAGGCTACATTTGCCTTAAGGCCCTTTCACCTTTTCACAACACACAAGGTTCACACAAGTTCCATACTAGTGTTTAACTCTTCTCTAGACCATTACTCGGCAAGGATGCACCTTCCTACATCGAATGCACGAGCATCGTCATCTAGATTATCTATCAATTCCTAGTCACCCTACTAGGTTCTACATAGATTCATGGTAAAGTTCCTCACTCTTCCTATTCCATATTTTAAACATGTTATCACCCAATTTCCTTTTACAAAAGAGGTTAGATGGATCACAATACAATAGAATAACCAAAAGCATAAAATAAATCAATCCATAAGATTAATACTATTTTGGGTTATCTCCGATTTATTTAATCGGGTAATGAAATCAATATTTTTCCCTTTAATCACGTAGAATATTTCCACAGCTTTTCATTGATACCAAGAACGCTTCGATCGGAAACACAAAGTTATGAATTTTATAAAATATTTTTCACCAACCAACAGTGGTAACCGGTTTCCTCAGAATGAGTAACCGGTTACTCAAGCCAAAATTTCAAAACAGAACTGAAATCACGTTTAGAGGCACAATTTGGTAACCGGTTACTCCAGAATGGGTAACCGGCTACTCAGTTCATTTTTGCGTAAAAATCCCAATTTTCCTGCATGTAACCGGTTACCTCAGAATGGGTAACCGGTTACCACTGGGTCAGAAACCCAAAACCTGTTATTTTCAGCATAAAATCTAATGGAAACTCAAAATAATTTCAATGGATCATAAAATAAATTATCACACATCACATACACACATATATCAGTCATGCTACACATTTTTACTCATTTTGCACCGCCAAAACATCGATTTCATATTATTATTCACAATCCAACATTTTTAACCTAAACTCTAGCATTTCTAGAATCTCTAAAACTCAAGTTTTAACTAGAACCCACCTCTAGACAAGATGATGATGAAGATTGAGAGATGATTTGAAGAAGAGATGATGAAGATCCAAGTTTTCTTCTTCTTCTAGGTTTCTTTCTCTTTTTCTCCTCTTGCTCCTCCTTCTTTCTACTTCTTTCTATCTCTGTTCCAAAATGAAGAGGAAAGGAAATGAAATGATATGTAGAGATATCATTTAGTTAGTAACACTAACTTAAATGTCTAATTTGTCTCTAAAGTATCACTTGATAAAACCTCAGTGTCATATAATATTAATTTGACCTGCTCTGAGCTCATCAGATACTCTAATTATCTTTGCAAATAATTTCTCAAAATACAGCGTAACCCAGTTGATCAGAACTAATATTATCCAGAGCAATATAAAATATGGGGTATTACATTTATATTTCTCTAATCATGTAATATAAGTAATATAAATAATAAGTAATATCAAAATTTTCATAACAGAAAAATAGAATGATATACTTTTTTTGCTTCGAAATTGGCCATTCAAATATATAAAACAAATAATCTAACAATTTCATAAAAAATTAGACATAGCGTGACCCGTACGAACGCACGAGTTCTTTACTAGTTTTATTAGTGGCAAATTATTAATTAATATGTGTGATGCACGAATATTTCTTTAATAAAAATATTATAGATAAGAAATTATAATAATATAATAATTTTATCAATACATTTACTTACAAAATTTTAATAATTTCGTAGACAACATAAATACTTTTAAAATTAAATATTCTTAAAACCCAATATATATATATATATATATATATATATATATATATATATATATATGTGTGTATGTATGTATGTATGTATATTACTTATTACTCCCTCTGTTTTTTATTATAATTTGGAAAAAAAATTATATCACAATATAAGTCACTTTACATCAGTGTTTTAAAATTCAGACCGTTCTAATAGGTCGGACCAGTTAGACTGTAAACCAGAGGGTAGAGCGGTCTGGTAAGGTCATCGAACCATAATTGCAATTGACTCAGTGAAAATCGATGTGACCCGGTTGGTTCGCTGGTCAGACCAGTGAACTGATGGATTTTTTGATCCGGCAGGGTGATCTTTTTATGTTTATTTTTTATCTTACAAAATTTTAATAATTTCGTAGACAACATAAATACTTTTAAAATTAAATATTCTTAAAACCCAATATATATATATGTATGCATGTATGTATGTATATTACTTATTACTCCCTCTGTTTTTTATTATAATTTGGAAAAAAATTATATCACAATATAAGTCACTTTACATCAGTGTTTTAAAATTCAGACCGTTCTAATAGGTCGGACCAGTTAGACTGTAAACCAGAGGGTAGAGCGGTCTGATAAGGTCATCGAACCATAATTGCAATTGACTCAGTGAAAATCGATGTGACCCGGTCGGTTTGCTGGTCAGACCAGTGAACTGATGGATTTTTTGATCTGGCAGGGTGATCTTTTTATGTTTATTTTTTATCTTAATTATAATTTTGATCACATTTTATTTTTCTTAACAAAAATTTTGAAAAAAAATTATGTTACCAAAGAAAAATAAAGTTATATTTTCACATTATAAGGCCTGCTTGTATTCTGGTTTGCACCAGTACACATAATTGCATTTCACTTTCTTCTTCATTTCATTCTCATGCTTTCCCGCCATGGCTGATTTTAATTTGTTCTATATGCTTACTGCAATATGGTATTAGTAGACTATAACCCTTTTTCATTCATCTTCGCCTTCATCCTCTGTTCTTGTTAATCTTTTTTTTCTTCCTTCCATGGCTTCCGATGATGAGCTTTCTGCTAAAGAAACTTCCGCAAAACCTTATTCTCCCAAGACTGCTCCTCTAGATCCAATTTTGAATCCCCGCAACCCCTTTTACCTCCATTTCAGTGAGAACCCAGTCGCCGTAATCGTCGCTCTACCTTTGGATGATAACAATGACCACAACTAGAGTAAATCGATGTGTCGCGCCTTGACCTCCAAGAATAATCTTTCTTTCATCAATGACAACCTCCCCAAACCACCTCTCTCTGATCCTAACTATGAGCTTTGGGATCGTGCTAACAATATGGTCCTATCTTGGATTAATCGAACACTCTCGCCACACATCGCGCAAAGCACCATATGTTTTGATTCAACTTTTGATCTTTGGGAGAACTTTCTAGAAAGATTCACTAAAGGTAACCATTTTCGCTTCTCTGATCTTCTTCATGATTTGCACTTTATTCATCAAGGTGATAGATCTTTATCCACGTATTTTACCGATCTGAAAATCCTTTGGGAGGAATTAGAGGATTTGAGACCTACCCCCGCTTGCACTTGCCTTACCCCTTGTACCTATGATTTGGCCAAAGTTGTGCGCAAATTTAAACATATGGAATACGTAACCTGTTTCTTGAAAGGCTTAAACGATAACTACCATAGCATTCGCAGACAGATCTTGCTACTTGGCCCTTTACCTGGCATTAGCCGTGTGTACTCCCTTATTGCTCTACATCAGCTTACTCCTTCAGTTGCTTCTCCTCCTGAGTCCACAATTATTTCTGCCAATAACACCAACCCTCAAAATAAAGGAAAACCCAACTCCAAACACTCTATGATGTGCACCAACTGTCATAAGACCAATCATACTGTGGAAACTTGTTATTTCATGAATGGTTCTCCACCTGGCTATAGGAACAACAATAACAACAAGTCTTCATTAGAATCCAAGACTTCTAATGCTGCTGCTAAAGAACATGTCATTTCTAAAGAGGACTACCACCACCTTTTGATGCTTCTCCAACAATCCAAGAAGGATCACACACCCCTTAAGCATGATAAGGTTTCCAATTCAGAATAGGGTGTAATCTCAGATATTGTTAATCCAGGAAGTGTCTTTCCTAATAATTCTGTATGGATTTTGGATTCTGGGGCATCCCATCATGTTTACCCTCATATTCAATGTTTCTCTACTATATTTGCTGTAAAACCTGTTCATATTTACCTCCCTAATGGCACTTGTATTACTGCTCATTATTTTGGCACTGTCATTCTTAATAATATCTTGACATTGCATCATGTTTTTTACATTCCTGAATTTAAGTTCAGCTTGATTTCCATTTCTAGACTGTGCCTTAATTCCAATTATACTATTTGCTTCTCACACAATTTCTGCTATATTCAGGATGTGTATACCAAGTAGAGGATTAGACAAATGACTCTGCATAATAATCTTTTCATTCTGCATAAACAACCTGTGCCCAATTTCACATATGCTAATACTTGCAATAATACCAACACTGAGAATGCTGCCCTTTTAGATAGTCCCTTATGGCACCATCGTTTAGGGCACCCCTCAAATGAGGTTTTACATACTATGTCTAAGCAATGTCATGTTATCAAATATCATAAAACTTCTACGTGTAATACTTGCCACTTATCCAAGCAATATAAACTTCCTTTTCCTACTAGTAATATTGTCTCTTTTAATTGCTTTGATTTAGTCCATATGGATATATGGGGCCATATTTCTGTTGCTTCTATGGATGGTTTTAAGTACTTCTTGACTATTGTTGATGATTTTTCTAAATATACTTAGACTTTCCTTATGCAAAATAAATCTGATGCTAGACTGCACATTAAGAACTTTATAGCCTATTGTCATAGTCAATTCTCTTGCAAAATTAAAGTCATTAGGAGTGATAATGGTAGTGAGTGTCTCATGCCTTCTTATTATGCCTCTCTTGGTATTATACATCAAAAGAGTTATGTTGAAACACCTCAACAAAACTCAATTATAGAAAGAAAGCATACACACTTGCTAAATGTTACTAAATTACTTCTTTTCCATGCTAATCTCCCTAAATGTTTATGGTCTTTTGCACTATGTCATGCCACTTACCTTATTAACAGACTTTGCAGCCCCAACCTCCAAAATCATACCCCTTATAAACTTTTATTTAAAACACCTCCTTCTTACACTAATCTCAAAACCTTTGGATGTCTTGCTTATGCCTATACCCTCCTTAGAAATTGAGATAAACTAGATCCTACGGCCACCAAGTGTATCTTCCTTGGTTTCACTATGGGTATCAAAGGATACCTCTTATTTGACCTACATCATAGATCTACTTTCACTTCAAGGAACTGTAATTTCTATAAAGACACATTCCCTTACACATCATCCTCCACTCAGCCCTTGCATCCTGACCCTCATTCTACAACTGACACATTTATCTTTGATCCCATTGTCCCTACAGAATTTATCACATAATCCACCCATAATATTGTTGACCCTGTCAGTTCTCCTAAACACAATGATATTGCTGATCCTAGTGGTACTACCACAATTCTACCCCCTGACAACCAACCACACTCACCACATGTGCACACTCCACACCATACCCCTGAATCATCTACTTCCACACATTCTTCCCCTTCACAACTTGATGTTTCACCCATAACAAAGTAAAACTCACCAGAAATCACTACCCTTCGACAGTCCACCAGAATTAAGTTTGCACCTGCCTTTTTAAAAGATTTTGTTTGCAATGTTTCTATGCTTTCTATTCTGCATGACATCTCTAATTATATTTCTTATAATCATCTTTCTCCTGCATATTTTTCATATGTTTCTACTATTACCACTGCCTGTGATCCTGTTTCATATAAGCAAGCTTGTGTTCATCCTCATTGGGTAAAGGCTATGGAAAATGAAATTCAAGCCTTGCAAGCCAATCAAACATGGACATTCACCTCATTACCCCCAGGCAAGAAATCTATAGGTTGTAAGTGGGTCTACAAGACCAAATTCAATTCTGATGGATCTTTACAAAGGTATAAAGCTAGGTTAGTTGCTCAAGGTTTCAAACAAATCTAAGGTATTGACTTTTTTGATACTTTTTCCCCGGTTGCAAAACTCACCACTGTAAGAATTCTTCTTGCTATTGCTTCTTCTACGAACTTATTCATACATCAACTTGATGTGTACAATGCTTTTTTACATGGAGATTTGGATGAGTAAGTTTATATGGCTTTGCCTCAAGGTACTACTGCCTCATATCCAAATCAGGTGTGTAAACTTCTCAAATCTATCTATGGTCTCAAACAGTCCAGTAGACAATGGTTTGAAAAGCTTTCACAGGTTTTAGTCAACAATAATTTTAAGCAATGTTCATTTGACCATTCCCTTTTTATTCACACATCTCATAACTCTTTCACTTGCCTTTTGATATATGTTGATGACCTTCTGTTGGCAGGTAACAACACGACTATCATCAACCAAACCAAGGACTCTCCAACACCATTTTCACATAAAGGACCTTGGTTTCTTAAAGTATTTCCTAGGACTAGAAGTGGCACACAGCAGTTTCGACATCAACATTTATCAGAGAAAGTACACCTTGGACCTGCTATCTACCACTGGTTTACTTGGGTGTAAACCTGCAACAACACCTATGGCTCGTGATACTCGTTTGCAGACTACGGATGGTGTACCCTTGGCTGACCCTACTAAATATCGAAGACTTATGGGCAAACTCATTTATCTACTTAATACTCGACCAGACATATCCTATTCAGTCCAGCAACTCAGTCAGCACACGAGTTCCCCTACTGATCTTCACTACAATGCTGCTCTTCGCGTCCTTCGTTATCTTAAAGCTGCTCCTGGCCAAGGTTTATTCTTTCCCAACACATCTTCTCTTCAACTTAAAGCCTTCTCCGATTCAGATTGGGCAACCTGCCCCGAAACACGCAAATCTGTCACTGGCTACTGCATTTACCTTGGCGACTCTTTGATCTCTTGGAAATCCAAAAAGCAACCCACGATTTCTCGTAGGCAGAATATAGATCCATGGCATCTACTGTCTATGAACTTCAATGGCTTACCAATCTTCTTCATGAACTACCATCACATTCTAACAGCCTGCTCTCTTGTACTGTGACAATGCTTCTGCTAGGCACATTGCAACAAACTCATCTTGCCACGAACGAACCAAGCATATTGAATTGGATTGCCATTTGACACGTGAAAAGCTCCAACAAAACCTTTTTCTTCTGCTTTATGTTACGTCATCCTAACAACTTGCCGATGTCTTTACTAAACCATTAGATGCTAAACCTTTTCTTGACAACATCACTAAGCTTGGCCTACACTCAATATACCCCAAGCTTATGGGGGCTATTAGGATTAGTGTATTTGCTTATTTCTTTTCCTTTTGGGCCTCTTTGGTTATATGGGTTTTGTAGCCTTCTATATAAGGCCTGCTTGTATTCTGATTTGCACCAGTTCACATAATTGCATTTCACTTTCTTCTTCATTTCATTCTCATGCTTTCCCGCCATGGCTGATTTCAATTTATTCTATATGCTTACTGCAATAAAACTTAACATTCAATGTTTATAATATTATTATTTTTCAAGATTAGAATTAGTATTAGTGTGATGAAGATCAGTGCTTAAGCCTTTGTATCATCATATGAAACCATAACCATATCATAACGTCCTTGTTTGTTTTAACTCCCCACCTTCTTATCAACAAAACTTATCATAAATTATCTTATCAAATTTAAAAAGATCACCTGTAATAATTAAAACAAAAGCAAAATATGCAAAAATAGGTAAAAACTTGTGTTAATGCCATAACCATAAACATATACCCTCACCTCTATAGTTTTTCCATTTGAAGATGTGAGAACGTCTCCGGACCTCATACTTGTTCCACTTATCATATTCTCACAAGCTTAAACCTGCACATGCAGAACATTTTAAACTTGGATGTAAATTGAAATTTCTACATTTTGTTAAAAGAACAAAGAGAAGAATAAATAAGAATAGCCATATCCATAAAATAAAAAAACGGGGGAAAGAATATGCACCAAAAAACATAGGCATTCTACTATAACCAAATACACCAAAACCATTAGCATGATTTTAGTCTTCATATCACTACTTAAATCTTTAAAAGCATTCAAGAAAAACTGCTACAAGAAATAAAAAAACTATATTCCAAAGGAAAGTAGCCACCCAATTTATATTTAACAGGGAAATTAAAAGATATTTAAAAATGAGTCAAAACATTTATCTCCCTACATAGGCTCTTAACATTTCTTTTAAAGTTAGAAGGATAAATTTTAATGGAAAATGCACAAATCAATAAATTTAGCCAATGCATATTCGTTCAAATGACAGGGAGTCCTATAATCGGGAGGGAAACAAACTCGGTAAATACCGCGAGTCCATGAATTTGGGAACCCAAATTAAACTCTCCCCGACAAGCCTTGAATAACAATGCAAATGTTACCTCATTGACATTTTGAAGAAAATAAAACTGGGAGTGTTTCTTGAATATGGAAAGAGCTTGAAAAGGGAGGTTGTTGTGCAAGAGGTTAAGCATGGAACGGTTAATTGAAGAAGCATTTGGGTGGGGAATATTGTCGAACATGTTGTGTTCATGTTGTTTGAGTGAGTGCAATAGTTTAGAACAAGTTTTGAATTATCGTTATAAAGGTGTTTCGTGGAGATTGAGGATTTTGGAAGTTAGCACTAGTGAGTATAACATAACATGAGAAACAAAACAATGTATGTTTGTGGGTACTAAGAGTGTTGCCACTTACTAGAACGGAGAAATTCAATGTTTAAGCCTTTGTTTTTTTGTTTAGATTGTACTTTTGATTAGGAGTGCTTAAAGACAATTTTTAGAATCAGAATTTTGCAATGAATTTGTTACAGATTAGCTATAATTTTAGCTACCAATTAGCTGCAAATTTTTATGGGTTCAAGTATGGGGTCTTAGCCATGTGACATGCCACGTTAGCATTTTTGCCACGCTGACACTTCCACATGTATACCGAGTCATCAAAAAGTACCACGTGGCGTGTCATGTCAGCTTCTATTAACAGCCGTTGACAGGAGAGACCAAAAGTGTGGACGAAAAATATTAGGAGAACCATTCTTTGAAGAAATTTTTTTAAGGGACTAAAAGTGAAAATGACCATATTTATGAGGACCAAAAAGATATTTAACCCTAATAATAATAATACTTAAATGCACTTTTGGTCCCCTAGTTTGGGCGTTTTAAACAATCCGTCCCCTATTACAAAACTAACGATTTTGGTCCCTTAATTTTGATGGACTTTGGATTTGTATGGTCCCCTATCCATTTTTGCCTATGTGTTAACTTCATTAATGACGTGGCAGGTATCATTGGGATCTATGTTAACAATTCTTAATATTTTAATTCCCACATGGATATTTTAATTTAGAAAATATTAAAAACATTTTTTTAATTAAAAAAAAAATTATAAATCTTCAAAGCCCATCATGTTTCATCATCATCTTCTTCTCATCCATCACGTTTCTTCATCCTCTTCTATCCTCCGTCGTCTGCAAAAACGTGTTTCATCATTCAAGATTAAAAACAAAATCGTTCAAAGCCCAGTTCGTTGTTTCTATTGATGATGTCGCATCAATCTATTTTTAGCCATGGAAATAGATCCTCAATTTGTTCGAGGTACGTATGCAAGTGTGGTTTGGATGCCCCATTGATGACGACATGAACATATGCTAACCCAAGTCACTGTTTCTATGGATGTGGGATGTATAAGGTACGTATAAGGATCTCCATTGATGTTTACTGATTCAATGTTAATGGTCTGGTATGTTGACGTTTACAACTTCATCTCCATTGATGCTTACAGATTCAAGGTTACAAGAAATGCAATCACTTTGTTTGGTTAGATGAGGATTACTTGAGCATTAATATTTGAACCTTGTTTGAACATTAATATTTGAACATCCAAAATAAAACCCAAGACACTACTTGAGTCAAAATGAAAATACTTAAGTCATAAACTATATTCATAAACTACTTAAGTCATAAGTACAACCATACAAAATAAGTCATAAACTACTTAAGTTAAAAAATGAAACTATTCTTGAGTGGGTTGAGGAGCTTGTGAACTTTAAGCAATTTCTGTTGGCTTTTCTTTGGACTTTTTGGTTTCCTTTCCACCTTTCACTTTCTTAGCCTTCTTTGACTTATTACCACCTTTTGGAATTGCCATGTCAGCTGCCCTGTTGCCTTTACAACTCCTCTTATTATGTCCCATAGCACCACATTTTGGACATGTCACAGTTGAAAATCTCCTGGGTAGTATGTGAGAATTTCTAGGTTCATCATTTATCTTGTTCCTCTGTTTTTTTGGCCTACCTATGACTCTCCTCGTCACTGGTAGTGTCACTATATTCATATCATCTATAGGCCACAATTGTGGTCCGTTTGTTGGGTACAAAATGTTTGAGTAAGTGCCCATAAAAGTAGATTTTCTAAACAAAACAAAGCAAGTGTTCAGAAACAAAACAAATCATGTTTTCATAAAAAAAAACATATCAAGTCATACATATAACATGCAACAACATAATCCTTAGGTTGTTTCTTGATGTTCCATACACAAGCAATTACATGACAGCAAGGTATACCAGACAAGTCTCACCTTCTACATGAGTAAGTTTCCTTTTTCAGATCAACACAAAATGTTTTAATTCCATTGGTGACACCAAATATTGATAGGTCATCATCACCATGCCATGTGGAACTCAACCCTTGTGCTTGTTTCTTATTCTTCTTAATAACCAACTGAATTTTAGGACATATGGATCCAATATAGCCATGTAGCAACTCTTTCTGACCTGTCATCCTCTTGGTGATGTAATGTTTGATGTCTTTCAATAGAGTGAAAATATTCTCTCCCTATGCTCCAATATTGCCCTATTGAATGCTTCATACATGTTATTCACTTATAAGTCACACTTTGAATATGTTCTGAAGTGTGATATTCTCCAATGGCAAGCAGGGACATCCAACATATCTTTCCATGCATCCTCTTTCATTGCCTTCATTCTCTGAATTTCCATTTCCCAAGTTGGAACTGTTGTTGCCCTAGCAGCTGCCCACAATACTTCCTTTAATTCCAACCCAGGGTGTTTCTTCTTCTAATTTCCATATAAGTGCTTCACACACATGCAATTTGGATTCCACATTGACACTGATGCCTTG
This sequence comes from Lathyrus tuberosus, assembly GCA_022829125.1. Taxonomy (NCBI): domain Eukaryota; kingdom Viridiplantae; phylum Streptophyta; class Magnoliopsida; order Fabales; family Fabaceae; genus Lathyrus; species Lathyrus tuberosus. The sequence goes on along the minus strand of JALAZF010000124.1, from coordinate 3,436,160 downwards.
AACAGCTGGATCAAGTCCCCGTCATATGAAAATTGAACTCTAAGTATATGTAGACAAGTTAATGCATAAGTATATGTAAATAAGTAAATCATAAGTATAAGTTATTTACCTTTTACTGGTCTGATATAAATGCATATGACCTCTGATTGTATCCTTCCAAATCATGCAGAAGAAGGTCTAAAAACCATTGCCATGAATCTTTTGTTTCAACTTCAACAACAACATATGCATTTGGAAAAATTTGGTTATTGTCATCCCTCCCTAATGCTGCCATTAATTGTCCAACATAATCCCATTTTAAGAAACATGCATCCAACCTAATAAGAGGCTTACATGTCTTTGTAAAACCTGCCTTGCAAGCCTTTAAACAGACATACATTCTTTCAAACACATGGTTGCCATTACTATCAACACATTTTATTACAACATTACTATTTGAATTTGATTTTAATAACTCTTGTCCATAACTTCTCAAATGAGTGAATTGCTCAATACCAGCCAGCCCCTTGAACCAACTCCATTGCTTTCCTTTTGGCCCTATATGCCTGATCATGTGATAGTTTCACTTCCCATCTCTCAACAACTTCAGCTATGAGGCTTGATGGTTTCATATGAGGACTATGTTTAAGTATGTTTGCAAACCTATTGGCAAACCACTTTATCTTTGCACTTCTGTTGTCAGTAGTCATATGGCATGTATGATCTTCAATTAAACTCAATACTTGCCAAAACTGATTACCAATCTTTTTGCTAAATCTCATGTAGAACTTACAACCACCAGTGCATTTGACCATAACCCTTTTAAAAATAGTTTTAATAAATATATTCTTCTAATTTTCCACTTGTTCTGAAGGATGGGTGTTAATGAGGGATTATGGATTTTTTGAAGAACGAAGGATGTTAATTAGGGGATTAGGGATTTTTCACTTGTTCTGAAGGATGGGTGTCAACGGAGATTAGGGATTTTAAACTATTGAAGAGCGAAGGATGTGAATTGGGGATTCAGTATTTGAGCTTTTATTTTCTATTTTTAGCAATATATAATTTTTTTTTAATTTACAAAATGTTTTTAATATTTTCTAAATTAATATATCCACGTGGGCATTAATATATTAGGAATTGCTGACATGATCCCAATGATACCGATACCTACCACCTCATTAATTAATGAAGTTGACACATAAGCAAAAATGGACAGGGACCATACAAATACAAAGTCCATCAAAATTAAGGACCAAATTCGCTGGTTTTGTAATAGGACCAATAGTTTAAAACACTCAAACTAGGAGATCAAAAATACATTTAGGCCTAATAATAATTAACAATAGATTTTTGAATAAATAATGTAGTTAGTGAATAATATAAATACTATTTTTTAAATTAGAAAGTGATCACTAAAGTATCCAATTCAAAATAAAAAACCAAAAGACCAAAATCAACCGACAAAAAATTAACTTAGGTAACTCAAACTATGAGATTAAGTCATCAAGCCTTGCTTCCTAAGCTCAGTATTCTCATTTCTATATCTCCCTATCTCGTAGATTGTTCCTGTCCATATCTGACAGATTGTTTTGCCGCAACAAATTTGATAAATATAGCTCTCCACCATTTCTCTTTGCATCTTTGTGTTAGCTCGTCGACTCCTCTTTCCATTTCATAGATGCATAGCTTACTTGAATCCACTTTTATTATTATTATTATTATTATTATTATTAATATTATTATAATAGTCATGTTAACAATCGCTCTTTAAAAATACCAAGTAAAGAAAATATTTTTTATAAAAATCAATGATATCAATTTTTGATGTATTACATACACGTATTTTAGAAAATCTTATCATTTAAAACATTTAAAAAGTGTCTTGGAACATTCTTTAGCATTTTCATTATTATTATTATTATTATTATTATTAGGCTAAAATACAGTTTTGGTCCCCTATTTGTCAAAACTCACGGTTTTGGTCCCTCTATTTTTTTTTTAACAGTTTTGGTCCCCCATCCCAATTTTGGCCCAAAAAAAATGATGAACAGTAACTTGTCCGTACATGAACAGTATACGTCCGTACATGAATAGTGAGGGGTGGGGGACCAAAACTGTTAAGAAAAAAAACAGGGGGACCAAAATCGTGAATTTTGACAAACAGGGGGACCAAAACTGTATTTTAGCCTTATTATTATTATTATTATTATTATTATTATTATTATTAATAATAATAAGAGAAATCAGTAGAGTATATTAATATCAATATTTTTAATATTGGGTGTTTTGTAACTTAAATAGAAGATAATTATTTTGATGTTTAATAGTATCATTTTTTTATTTAAAATAAAATTAGCATAAAATTTGTAAATATGTTAAATAGATAATTTATTGTATTATATTTTACATTATCAATTAAAAAAAAATTGAAGTAAAGGAGAGATAGAAATATGAAATTAAAATAAAGGATTAATACACATTTTCCTTCTATTATTTGGGATGAATTTAGAAAAGGACCCTGAAAAAAATACAGATTCAATCTTTGCCATTTGAAAATTCAAATGTGAAAATATCAAAAATTAAAAACTTGACTTCAAAAATTGTTAAACATGATATAATGTATGAGTGGGACGCCCCCTTCCAATGGGCTGTTGTGTTTTTGTTGTGTATGGTTTGCATCAAAATGTTTATATTACAACATTTCAATCATTTAATTTCATAATAATTTAAATAAAATTGATATTAATTTCACTTCATTATTTCTTATTTATTTTTAATTATTTATTTTATTTACTTTCAATTCATTATTTTAATTATTTATTTTATTTTATTTTAATTTAATATTTAATATTTAATATACAATAAATTATATTAAAATATTAAATGTTAAAATATATTTAATATTGAATTGAAAATACATATAAACTAAATTATTAATAACATTTTAATAAACTAAATTAATATTAATGTTTTAATAAACTAAACTAAATTAGTATTAACGTTTGAACAAAACTAATATCAATATAAACTAAATTAAACTAAACTATTTTTTTTTAACGTTTTAACTAAATTAATATTAATAAAAAATTAAACTAAATTAATATTAACGTATTAAAATGAAATAATTAACATATTATGAAATATTAATATTAATATTATAATATGCTAATAATATTTTTAAATAAATATATTTAATTAAATAAATATGTTAATTAAACATTAACATACATTTAAATATATTATTTAACAAATATATTTAAATATATTTATTAAATAGTATATTTATTTTAACATATATTTGTTTAATATTATAAAATGTAAACAATAAAATATTAATATTATAAAATGTTAATAATAAACCATTAACATTATAAAATGTTAATAATAAAATATTAATTATTAAATGTTAAAATATATTTAAAAATATCAATTATAAGACGTTATCAATTTGAAGATATATATTACTTTCAATATATATTAATTTACTAATATTATAAATTGAAAATATTTGTATTAAGCTTTATGTAATGAAAATATTTGAATGTTTGCATAAAAATATATATATTTTAACATTTATTATTTAAAAAATAAACAAAAATAATAATTTTAATTTTTTAAATACGTTATAATACACATTTAACATTATTACATAGATAAACACTATTTAATTTTAGTTTATAACATTAATATTTTAATTACTATTTAAAAATTAAAATTAAAATTAAACTTAAAGTAAAAATTAAATAATTAAATATTAACATTGATATTAACATTATTAAACTTAAAGTAAAAATTAAAGTGTTATAATGTTACAATAATATATATTTAAAATGTTGTAATATATATAGTGTTAATTTACATGTTAATTGAAATGTTGTAATATATATATATATATATATATATATATATATATATATATATATATATATATATATATATATATATATATATATATATATATATATATATATATATATATATATATATATATAACAACTAAACAAAAGAAGCAACTAGCCCAGTGGAAAAGGGCACCACTTGCAAGCATTGCTTCATGACTAAGCGGACACCTCACGTTAAATTCAATGAGGGGCCAAAATGAATTTTGTATTACATAAATGACCGATGACAAAATGTGTATTAACCTTAAAATAAATAATTTAGATGCATGTGATAATTTACCACCTAAATATTTTATGATGCTTCAAATCAATATCTAAACAAAACAATAACTTTAAATAAAATTAGAGAGAGCAAAATGTTACTTTGAAAAAGAGGAGTAATTTGTTTATCTACACCAATGATAAGTTAGTATTTTATTTTTATAAAATTTTATTAGGTTTGAATCTTTATATTTTTCTCCATTTTTAAGACTATATTGAAAATACAAACTATTAAATTATTAATAATCTTTTGATAATATACTAACATACGTTGAATAAGTTTTTAAAACAAATACTTCCATTTGTTTTTTATCTCACCCTCGTCTATAGCCTAACTTCTTCAACAACAATTTTATAAAAAAAAATATATTTTGTGATTATTCAATGCCTACATCTACTAAAATAATACAAATAATAATTAACGGAACAATAAAATTAGGCATGAAATAAAATAGAAAAAAAATAAAGCAAGATACACTAATTATAATGGTTAAATATATTTGGATTTTAACAATAAAACTAGGTCTAAGGGTGAGGTTGCTCTCACATATTTATACATCGAACAACTCAAAAATTTAAACAAAATTTCAAACAAACTCAAACAACACAATTATCAACTTCAACAGTACTAAAAGCATGATTCATAAAATAGTAGTTGCATGTTGAATATATGGTTTGAGAAACATGACTAAAAATTAGCAAATTATTATGAAAAAATGGTAAAAACATTGTTGAAGAAGTTGAATTATAGAGAGAGTGGATTAGAAGATGAAGTGAAATATCTATTGGCACGTGTAAAATTTTATCTTTTGTAGATTCAAAGTCTTGGAAAAAACAAACAAACCATATAGAAAAAAGATGAATACAATCACAACACAAGAACATAACGTGAAAACTCTAAAACGGGAGAAAAAACTACGGTCGTTGTCAATAGACAACCAGAGAATAACATTAAGCTTAAAATGATTTTGAATGGTGCATCTTGAAATGAAGAACTTGAATCCTATATATAGCTTTAGACACTCTCTTCCTTCACGAAACTAAGCAATGTGAGACTTCAAAGAACTTGTATCATATATATAATCTTGGACTCTCTCTTCATTCACAAAACTAAGTGATGTGAGACTTCTTCAACATGTATATTTTTAACCAACCCCAACAATCTCCACCTTGATTGAAAATAATACATAAGCTTTCATTATCTTCGCCGACAATCATACTCCACCTAGTATCAATATGTATCTTTTCAATCAACCCCAATAATCTCTACCTTGATTGAAAATAATACATAAACTTTCATTGTCTTCACCGATAATCATACTCCACCACAAAGAGTATAGTCACTTGAAGCCACACCACTTCAAGAATTTTCACATTGTCTTCACTGACAATCATAGCTTAAAAACTATCATACTCTCTCATGAAGAATGTATTTCACTCAAAGATAAACTACTTCAAGAATTTCATACTGTTATCACCGATAATCATATACTTTATCATAAAGAATAAATTTCACTTGAAACTAAACGACTCAAAGAATTTCACATTGTCTTCACCGACAATCATAGTTTTAAAAAACTATCATACTCCACCTTTGAAGCTAAACCATTTCAAGAATTTTGACATGTCGAAAATCAGGTTGAAACATTATGGTACAACTTCCTTATTGGTGGGAAGCTCTTCAACCACCGACATAATCTTACACCTTGTGTAATATTGATTGTATCAACACATCTTGACTTGAACTTTCCACAAGTAAAAAAAAATTCTTCCATCAATTTTCTCTAGCCCAAACTACATAGCATAATTTTTTAATGCAACTCAACAACTCTTTCACAACACTACGCTTCTTTTCTGATGTGGAAGATCATACAAAACTGCAACCACAGGGCATACTAAGAATACTTATCCCTGAATCGAATCAAAAGTCATGATACTAGTTGTTGTGGAAAACAATCAAAGCATAAACTACCCTCAACCATCCCAACACCCCAATACACCCGCACTCTCCAAAACAAATATTTAACTACCCCTCATAACACTCTAAAACAAGAGTATAAGAGAAAATGTAAAAAGTCAAATACAAGTTTAAAGTGATTTTGACAGGTGCATCTTAAAATGAAGAACTTGAATCTTATATATATCACTGGACTTTCTATTTCTTCACAAAACTAAACGATGTGGAACTTCAAAAAACTTGTATGCTATATATAGCATTGGACTTTCTCTTCATTCACAAAACTAAGTGATGTGAAACTTCTTCAACATGTATATTTTCAACCAGTCCCAACATAAAATTGACACCTACAAAAAAAAACTAAAAATTAACAAATATTAATAAAAACAAATAAAATCAAGGCACGTGAGAAAATAATAATTGCAAGACAAATAATTGAATTAATAAAAAAGTATAGACGTCCTGATATTAATAGTATGAAATTATTAGTGAACTAGTGGATATGATTATGAGTGAGGTGATTTAGTAAAAAAGAAAAGAAATACGATTTTTTTAGGTATAGTTCTATGTAAAAAATAAATAATAATAAATTCATTCACAAAATAAATTTTAAAAATAGTAGTAAAAAAGATTTTTTTTTATCTGATGGCAAACCAATTTGTGTGAGCTCAAAGCTTCAATTTGGTCAAGGGCTCCATCTACCCCTAAGGGTGTTTACTGTCTTTGCACCATTGCATGTGATTGCCAATAGTGGAGACTTGAACAGAAACAATTTCCCTCATTGGGAATCTAAGCATTGAAATTGGTCCATGGACAGATCTTACTAGCACAGCAGCATGGCGTTTCACTGATGGCAAATGAAACTAATCAGCAAGTAATGGAAATAGGGAAATGGAAGCAAGTTATCAGTAGAAAGAGGATGCATCCAGTGGGAAGAAACTCTATTTGAAAGGCCAATAATGGTAAAAGGGATGATAGTGATGAATACTTAACAAGCTACTTCTTTACAGAATTTCTGGAAAAGTTTGAAGCTAAGGATATGTTCAATATCTTCAGAGGGTACGGTTTGGTGGAAGAGGTGTTCATCCCTCAGAGAAGAGACAGAAGGGGTAAGAGGTTTGGTTTTGTTCGTTTTAGACGAGTAGACGATGAAAAGTGCTAGGTACGAAACTGGATAACATTTTCATTCAAGGGATCTAGATTTTTGTTAATATACCTAGATTCCAACGTCAGAGAGAACCGGTTAGGAAGACATTTGAGATTAGAGGAGGAGATGCACAGAAGAATATCTATGAACGGAAGAGAGCACCCTTAGGTGGTATCAGGGTTGAAAACCACATAAAGTTAACATATGCTCAGGTGGTAGACAATAGATTCAAAGGTGGTAATACTAGTGGCATTCAATCTGGAAAGAGTGGATACAATAATAAGTACCAACAGTCGCGCTCTAGGTGGGAGGATGAGAAAGCCAAACCAACTTTTGCCCACTTACAGATTAAAATCGATAAGAAGGATCAAGAAAGATTTGATAGAGCTTATGTGGGCACAGTTGAAAAGTCAGGATCCAGTTATAACATTCAACATGCATTGCATACTAAAGGGATTTTCACTATTAAAGTTATTCTTATGGGTGATAGAAAGTTTCTTCTTGAAGAATTGGAAAATGGGGTAATATCTGAACTGATTGAAGAGGATAGGGAGTGGGTGACAAAATGGTTCGAAGCCATTAGACCATGGACTCCGGGGGAAGTTGATAACGAGCGTCTTACGTGGATGCAGTGTTTTGGCCTACCATGCCATGCTTGGCGGACTGAGATGTTCAAACTATTGGCATGTCATATTAGGGAGTTTATTAGATGTGATAAAGAGACTGAAAAATTTAGAATGTCTAGATGTGGCAAGATTTTTGGTAAATACCAAGTACCCCTTATGCCTAAACAAATCTTTCAATGTAGGAGTCAATGAGGACATCTATAGGATCAAGCTCATGGAAGACTTCCATGTACCAAAGAGATTATTGCTTGATACAGATAATGAAGAAGTAAGTGAGTCAGAATTTGAAGACGATGACGACGATGGAGGTGGCAGTGGTGGGGGTGTTGGGGATGGTGGCACGTGGAATGACACGGAAGAGGGAGATTTTGGTGATGAGAATGATCATAGTTCGGATGGGATGGATGATGGGGAATTTGAGGATGGCAGCTTGCAGAAAGGTGGTAAGGGAGATGTAGAGGGTAATGATACTCTTTTGGGGAGAGAGAACACACACTTGTCAGTAAATAAGGCTTTTGATGAAGATAGAGATATAACTAATGAAAAGGTGGTTCTTGACATTGAGGAAAAAGCCAATACAAGCAAGGACTTACGTGTTTCTATGTCTAATGCATTTATGAATGCTGTCAAACCTGGAACATTGAGACATGAAACTACTGACCTAGTAGGATATTTAGGAGTATGCCACAAAGGTGACCGGTCAACTCTTAATGGGATGGGTGAATCAAAAAAAGTTGTGGGCCAGACTAATAGTAACGCTTTGGATTCACATAAGTCTGTCGTGATTGGGCCATTATTGAAAAATAGTAGTGAAAGGCCCAAGAAGAAAAAAAAATACTTAGAAGAAATAGTGGGAAAAATAAAAATACCTTTTGCCCCTTCCCACTTTGCATTTTTAGCCCATTATGAGAAATTCACAAAATCTGTGAAACCAACAGGTTCAATCGAATTGCCTATTGACATTGAAGACTCTATTTCTCAGTTCTCAGGAGGGTCGGTCCTTTGTTGCGATTAATCTATTTCCGACGATGATGTTATTAGGAGCAACTCACAAATTAGGAAAAGCATAGAAGATATTCCTAGGAAGGTTTGGGATTCTATCAAACAGATGGGAATTGAAGGCGACGAAGACGACGAATGTTTTGAAGGAGTGATCAGAAACATGGAAAGATCAGATAGAGAAGAGTTTGAAATTCAGAAGGTGGCAGCTATAAAGGTTAAATGAATTACATAACTTTCAACGTAAGAGGGTGTGGTGGTCCCATTAAGAAAAAGAGGATAACTCGCATTTTATCATAAGGAGGAGCAAATATTTGTTTTCTGCAAGAAACAAAATGTAAGAAGATGTATGATTCAATTGTTCAAGGTCTAAGGGGTAGTGATAATGTGTTGTGGTCTGCATCCGAGTCAGATGGTAATTCTGGAGGGTTAACTATAATGTGGAAGAAGGAAGTCCTTACTTCAGTTTACAGTGTTAAAGGAAAAGGCTTCCTTTATGTTAACGCAATATGGAAGAATATTAATGTGTATTTTGTTAATATTTATTCTTCTTGTAATATTGGCGAAAAGAGGAAGATGTGGGCATAATTAATAGCTTTGAAAGCTTCTTCATCGGATGGTAGTTGGGTCCTTGGTGGTAATTTCAACACTACTAGGTCTAGGGAAGAAAGTAGAGGTTCTGGTGCAAGGAGTTACGGAGAAATGAAGGAATTTAACAATTTTATATCAATGATAGAGCTGGCGGATCTGCCCGTATCAGGTAATATATTCACTTATTGTAATTCTAGTGGTTCATCAATGAATAGTGTAACACCCCATTTAAATTTATTTAACCGTCGTGTGTTATTTTAATTGTGTGGCCTTGGTAAGGGGTGTGTGGTTGAGTGCGTAGGGTGGAGTGTCCTTAGTTGAGTGTTTAACAATGAAGACATTAGTTTAATAATAATGCACTGATACATAATAATAGGTAGACATAAATAATAATGTTAGTATGGTTATTATTAATGTTATTATTATAGTCACTATTATTAATATTATTATAAGTATTATTATTAGTATGATTATTACCATTATTAATATTATTATTATTATTATTATTATTAATTAAAAGTCAGAATTTAATTAATAATATTGTTAGTGGGAGGAAAATAAGGAGATTAGGTTCTTAATCTGGTTTAGGGACAAATTTAGTCATAACCACTTTTTCACGTAAAAAGAGAGAAGTAGGAAAGGAAGAACAAGAGAAAGAACACGGAGCTAGGGCAATTTCTTCATCAATTTTCGCAGAATTTTGATCAAGAATTCGAGGTAAGGGGGAGAATGGGCTCAATATAGGTGTTACTATCATGAGAGGGTAGTGAGGAGTCCTTTCCCTCGTAGGATTTTATTTGTGTAATTGTGGTTTCAGATCTGAATCTGGTATATGTGTATCTGTTGTGAATTGCATGAAATCGATCATTGTTGTTGTGAATTGGAATGATAATTGCGGTTGTTGTTGCCATGTTATACTGTGTTTGCAGATCTGATGTTTGACAAGTTTAAGAGTGACGAATGTAGATCTAATAGGTGATAATTTGGCTAGTAATAATAGGTGAATGATGGATGGACAAATGAATATAATCGATGTTTTAACTGTTAGAATATGGAATAGATTACATAGTATAGTCGGGTGATGATGGGATTTAATCGGGAATACTTGTCGGTATGTTTCGACACGTGTTTAATTAAGTGATTGAAAACCTAACTTTTTCCACTTTTGATAACAATGGTGTTAATTTTTGTAAATGTGTTGGATGGCGTTTTAATTGTGAAAATATCGTAGTATGTTGAATTCTGAGACCGGAGCTTTTTACGGAATCGAAATCGGAGGTCCGGAAGACATTTAACGATGAAAAACAGAAAATTTTTATGTTTTTGCGCAGCATGAGTCGACTCATGGGTCGACCTGTACGGACCCGCAGGTTGCACAGTTTTTCCAAAATGTCAAATTTTGTTTTTTTCATAACTTTTGACCCGTGAGTCCGTTTTGACCCCCGTTCGAAGCGTTGGAAAGCTAATGAAATATTATTTCTATTGAGAATGGTTTAGAGGGCAATAGATGATTTATTTATTTCATGATTTTGGAAAATTGTCGTGTTGTCGGAGTTTTGTCGTGTTTTCTTTCCCGATTTTGCGTCCGATATAATTTCTTTTGGTTTGTGAGGCTAGTAGGAACATAATTGAACATGTTAAGACTAGTAATGGTGGTAAGAATGATAAAACGTGATTTAGGTGGATTAATGAAATAATTAGCTAATTAAGGCCACGTGAGGTGTTGTTATTAATCGTGTGAGCTGTGTGAGACTGTTTGGGAAAGGTGGTAATTCTAAGGCGACTCATAGTGAGGACATATATATGTATATAAGAACATGGGAAATCTAGTAATACTAGGGAATATGATAAACTGTATTTTTGTGTGGATTACTTCATTAATGACTAATTAATTCAAAGTAATGGATTGTTGTATATGTGATAACTGTATTAGTGGAGGTGGGTAATTCTAGTGGGAATTACGGTGAGTGTATGACTCACGTGAGATCAATAAGGATCGTGTATTATGCTTGATAATAACGCCTCATGTATACTTTTTGTGTGTAATGATATTGTGATACAGGTGTAGTAATTCAATGGTGAATTACGGTGCGAGTGTAATGCACGTGTGATCAGGAGGATCGTGTAGATGTATAACTGATTGTTATACATGTGTTTGTGCATCTTTTGTATCATGCATTTCATGATGTGTCTGGTGGAGAGAGCTAGGTGGGAATCCATGATGGGTGCTTAGTCTTGTCCGAACTCTAATGTGGAGTTGTGATGGAGATAAATCATTACTCAGTGGGAGTGTATGTGATTTATCTGGATTCCAATAGGAACCGGGTTCGATTGAATGAACCATGGTGTATTGGTACCACATGTATAATGTCAATCATCGAGTCACATTGCATTACTATGTGTTTATTGAATTATGATTGAAAGTGACAAATGTGTCGTGATGGTGTGTTGTTTATGTGTGATTGTGTGATGACTACTCCTTAACATGTATTATACACCGTTAATTATTAAATGTAGTTCTCACCCCTTTGTTGTTTGTTGTGTCTGTGCTTCTCGGAAAGTACAGATAAGCAAGTACCTGAGTGGTGCGTGGAGCTTGTGTTGCTCGATCGAGTCTTAGGAGTCGCTCTGATACGTAACATGGGATATTGGGGGATTTGTTATGTTTTATACCATGTTATTTTGTTATGTGTCTCATTTATTAAACATGTAGTAGACCACTTTTTATGTAGAGAGTATTGTGGTGAAGGCCTTAGTGCCATAGATTGAATCGAATTATGATTCCGCTGTAAGAACAATTTTTTTTATGAGTAATAAAGTGAATGAAGTAATTGAGACTTCAGGCAATTTTTATGAGATGTGACATCCTACTTTGTTGTAAACTCTGATTATTTTCATATTATTTATGTATTTTATAAAATGGGAAAGTGGGGTATTACAATTGGTATCAGAGCAGGCCGGTCCGTTCGGCCAGGTTGTCTGACGTGGTTTGGTCTTTAGTATGTGACATGTGTGTGGAACACTGTCGATACTTATTTGTTTTCTAACTGTTATCTGTAGGAGTTATGGATGAAATAAGTGGGGGAGAAGCTGGTGCTTCTCCGAGATGCTTCCAGTGTGGAAGGATGGATTAGTGCGTAGTGGAGTGCTGTCGTAGTTGGTAAGGATGGTCTATACTTCGTCATAATAGTCGGCTGTCTATTGAAAAATTGAGGAACTGATCACCTTCAATCTCTTGTTGATAGTAGACGGGATCATGTTGGATGGATAGACGTGCCTTGATAGCTAAGATAGCGTATGTTGTGGATTGTTTGGAGTTAAGCCAAGTGCTTACAAATGGTTGTGATGAGTCGGTATAGATTCTTATACTTGAAGACGATGTGGAGGAGAGGTACTTGTTTGTCAGTCAAGTTAGGGACGTCTCCGAGGAAGGACGATCCGGTATGGTTGATGATTGCTTCTCACTGAGTAGAGAGCAAGGTGACGGCTAGAGATATGCCGGTAGTGTGTAATTCCTGATGCCTTCCAAGGTGTGGATCTGAGTTGGGTGATAGCAGAGGACTACTGTCGTGGTGTGCTAAGCAAATGGATGAGCTTATATTGGGCGAAGCCTCGATGTCTTAATGTTCGCATCGTTGCGAGTTGATCGTGAAGTTACATGGGCTGAGTTACCTGTTGTTGGAGGATTTTTGGATGTATTTTTGGACGTAGGGTGAAGTAGGATTGGCTATTGATTTAGCACTTGGTACAAATCTGATGTCAATGACTCCGTACAAAAAGTAAACTCCAGAGTCTTGTGAAGAGATAATCGGAAGGATTACTCAAGGAAAGGTTTGTCCGACAAAATGTTTCTTGGCGGGTTACGTCTGTGTTTTCGGTTAAGATGAAGGGTGATAGTATGCGTATGTGCATTGAGTTCCACCAATTGGATAAAGTGACCATTAAGAATAAATATCCGCTTCCAAGGAGTGAGGACTTTATGGATCATCTTGTGGGAGCTCATGTTATTAGAAAAATTGATTCGAGATCGGGTCATCATCAAATTCTAGTGAAGGAGGATGATATTTGGGGGACGGAGTGCAGAACTTGTCACGGATATTGCGAAAATGTAGTGATGCCTTTTGGAGTGTCTAATATGCCGGGTGTATTTAAGGAGTACATGAATCGTATCTTTCATGCTCATCTATATTTGGTGGTTGTGGTATTTATTGAGGACATTTTGACTTATTCCAAGTCCGAGGAAGATCGTGCAGAGCATCTGAGGATTGCCTTGCAGGTGCTGAAGGATAACAAGTTATTTACGAATTTCGAATAGTGAGTTTTTGGTTGCAAACTGTGAGTTGTTGGGACATGTTATTTCTGTAAATGGTATAGCGGTGAGTCCGTCTAAAGTAAGTACACTGCTTCGGTGGAGACCTCCGAAGACAGTGACAGAGATTAAGAGTGTATTGGACTTAGCAGGTTATTATCGAAGATTCATCGAGGGAATTTATGAGTTGGTGTTGCCATTGACTCAGTTAAATAGAAAGGGTTAAGTCTTTGTTTGGAATGTTGTGTGCGAGAAAAAGTGTTAGAGAGCTGAAGAAGAAGCCGACTATAGCGCCAGTGTTAGTGCTACCAAATTCGAGTAAACCTTTTGGTATACTGCGATACGTCTAAAATGGGATTAGGCAGAATGCAGGTACGAGATGGTAAAGTAGTGACGTATGTTTCACGACAATTGAGGATAAATGAAGGGAATTACGCTACTTATGATTGTGAGTTAGCTGCAGTGGTTTTTGTGTCGAGAATTTGGAAACATTGTTAGTATGGATCGAGGTTAGAAGTGTTCAGTGGTCGCATGAGTCAGAAGTACTTATGGGACCAGTAAGAATTGAATATGGGAAGAGAAGGAGTTAGAACATTTGAAGGATTAGGAATTTAGTTTGATTTATCATCCGGGAAAAGCTAATGTGGTAGAAAATGTTTTGAGGAGTAAGGAAATACATATGTCGATCTTGTTGATGAGAGAAACAGATTTAATTGAACAGTTCAGAGACTTGGGTATGGTTTGTAAGTTGACACTGGAGAGAGTCAAGTTGGGTATGTTTAAAGCGAATAAGATTTTCTTGATGTGATTAAGGAGAAACAGAAGCTGGACGTGAAGCTAGTTGATTTGATGCCTGTAAGTGAGGGCAGTTCGGATAGTGACTTCAAGATGGATGGAGTGGTGCGTTGAGATTTCAAGGAAGAATTTGTGTGCCAGGTGACATTGAATTGAGAAAGAGGATCCTAGCGGAAAGTCATAGAGGATAGCTTGAACTTTTGGCCGGGAGCTACGAAAATGTATTAAGACATTACGAGATTATTTTGGTGGCCAGGCATGGAGAGTAATATAACTCGGTTATGTATGATTGTTTACTGTGTCGGGAATCAGAAGTTGAGCGCCAGAAACGGTTAGGTTGATGCAACATTTGGGAAATTCCGGAATGGAAGTGGAATAATATTTTGAGGAACTTGTTATTGGATTACCGAATAAGGCGAAAGACTTTTGAGGCTATTTGAATAATTGCAGATCAATTGATGAGATCAACATATTTTATATCAGGGTATTAGTGAATTTGCGTGGGGTTCATTGGGCATAATGTTGGACAGGAATCCGAGGTTTACTTTAGAGTTTTAGGAAAGCTTGCAGGAAGCTTTGGGATTTAAACAAAAAATTGAATTCGGCTTATTATCCATTGACGGACGGTCAGTCAGGAAGGACTATTTAGTCGTTGGAAGATTTATTGGGAAAGTGCGTGTGGAGAAATATGGTATATGCGATACTCATCCGCCATTGATCTAGTTCACATATTATACTAACTATAATTCTAGTATTAGGATGGTGTCTTGCAAAGCATTGTATGGTAGGAGGGCAGAACACCTCTATATTAGTGAGTCGGGTGGAAGGAGTTACTTGGACCCGAGTTTGTGTAACAGATTACTGAAGTGATTGAGAGGAAGCAACCGAGAGGCAAGGATAGTTCCATGGTGAGAGTAACTTGAGAAGGAGCTACTGGGGGAAGTGCGACCTGGGAGTTGGAGAGCAAGATGTGAGAGTCGTATCCAGAATTGTTCGCACCAGGTACATTTTCGAGGACGAAAATATTTTAAGTGGGGGGAGTTGTAACACCCCATTTAAATTTATTTAATCGTCGTGTGTTATTTTAATTGTGTGGCCTTGGTAAAGGGTGTGTGGTTGAGTGCGTAGGGTGGAGTGTCCTTAGTTGATTGTTTAACAACGAAGACATTAGTTTAATAATAATGCACTTGATACATAATAATAGGTAGACATAAATAATAATGTTAGTATAGTTATTATTAATGTTATTATTATAGTCAATATTATTAATATTATTATAAGTATTATTATTAGTATGATTATTACCATTATTATTATTATTATTATTATTAATTAAAAGTCAGAATTTAATTAATAATATTGTTAGTGGGAGGAAAATAAGGAGATTATGTCCTTAATTTGGTTTAAGGACAGATTTAGTCATAACCACTTTTTCACGTAAAAAGAGAGAAGTAGGAAAGGAAGAACAAGAGAAAGAACACGGAGCTAGGGCAATTTATTCATCAATTTTTGCAGGATTTTGATCAAGAATTCGAGGTAAGGGGGGAGAATGGGCTCAATATAGGTGTTACTATCATGAGAGGGTAGTGAAGGGTCCTTTCCCTCGTAGGATTTTATTTATGTAATTGTGGTTGCAGATCTGAATCTGGTATGTGTGTATCTGTTGTGAATTTCATGAAATCAATCATTGTTGTTGTGAATTGGAATGATAATTGCTGTTGTTGTTGCCATGTTATACTGTGTTTGCAGATATGATTTTTGACAGGTTTAAGAGTGACGAATGTAGATCTAATAGGTGATAATTTGGCTAGTAATAATAGGTGAATGATAGATGAATAAATAAATATAATCGATATTTTAACGGTTTTAATATGGAATAGATTGCGTAGTATAGTCGGGTGATGATGGGATTTAATCGGGAATACTTGTCGGTATGTTTCGACACGTGTTTAATTGAGTGATTGAAAACCTAACTTTTTCCACTTTTGATAACAATGGTGTTAATTTTTGTAAATGTGTTGGATGGCGTTTTAATTGTGAAAATATCGTAGTATGCTGAATTCTGAGACCGGGGCTTTTTACGAAATCGAAATCGGAGGTCCGGAAGGCATTTAACGATGAAAAACAGAAAAATTTTATGTTTTTGCGCAGCATGAGTTGACTCATGGGTCGACCTATACGGACCCGCGGGTTGCACAGTTTTTCCAAAATGTCAAATTTTGTTTTCTTCATAACTTTTGATTCGTGAGTCCGTTTTGACCCCCGTTCGAAGCGTTGGAAATTTAATGAAATATTTTTTCTATTTAGAATGGTTTAGAGGGCAATAGATGATTTATTTATTTCATGATTTTGGAAAATTGTCGTGTTGTCAGAGTTTTGTCGCGTTTTCTTTCCCGATTTCACGTCCGATATAATTTCTTTTGGTTTGTGAGGCTAGTAGGAATATAATTGAACATGTTAAGACTAGTAATGGTGGTAAGAATGATAAAATGTGATTTAGGTGGATTAATTAAATAATTAGCTAATTAAGGCCACGTGAGGTGTTGTTATTAATCGTGTGAGTTGTGTGAGACTGTTTGGACAGGATGGTAATTCTAAGGCGACTCATAGTGAGGACATATATATGTATATAAGAACATGGGAAATCTAGGAATACTAGGGAATATGATAAACTGTATTTTTGTGTGGATTACTTCATTAATGACTGATTAATGCAAAGTAATGGATTGTTGTATATGTGATAACTGTATTGGTGCAGGTGGGTAATTCTAGTGGGAATTACGGTGAGTGTATGACTCACGTGAGATCAATGAGGATCGTGTATTATGCTTGATAATAACGTCTCATGCATACTTTTTGTGTGTAATGATATTGTGATACAGGTGTAGTAATTCAATGGTGAATTACGGTGCGAGTGTAATGCACGTGTGATCATAAGGATCGTGTAGATGTATAACTTATTGTTATTGTAAGTTCCTGGATTGGCTGGAATTTTGGTAAAACAGCAAGGTGTTCAATGTTGATGTCATGGTGTTGATGTTGCAACATTGAGTCTTAGTACTGGGCTGTACTAAGTTGTGAAGGTTAACAATGTTTGATGAGTCTTAGTACTGGGCTGTACTAAGTTGTGAAGGTTAATAATGTTTGATGTCATAGGCTTGATGTCACAACATTGTGCTTAACACTGGGCTGTGTTAAGTTGTTTAAGTGGATGTCTGATGTCACATGGCGATGTTGTGACATTAGATCTGCAGAATTAATAACATCAGGTTTTGTGATGTTATTAGGGCACGCGTGTTAGCTGGAATTGTGGAGAGTGGTTGACTCATTGGCTGAGAATATCTTGGGATAGATATTTTCTGTTACATGGGAGATTTGATTGCAGGTCTGTTGGAGAATTAAAAGGTTGAAGATTTAAAAAGATTTTGGGGATAAAATCTGTTTTGAAGATTCAGTTTTAATTAACAAATCTAATCAAATATTGTGGCAAGTCCAAGCCCAATTCAAGATGCTATATAAAGCGCACAAGACCAAAGGAAAAAGTATAGATTGAAGATCAAGAGCAGAGGCTGAGTGTCGTAGATATTTGTACGAATTGTGAGTAAACCATTCAAGTGTGAATTGGTGATCTGTCCTCTCTAAAGCTGTGAAGCAAAGAGAGTTGTGTGACTTGATCGAAGCTAGGAAGCAAGATCAAGGTTTCTCAAAGAGGTTGTTCTTTGAGTGTTTTAGGGATTGAGTAGTGTTCTCATATCTAAGCGGGTTCTTAGGTAGAAAGTCACTAGTAGGAATTAAGTTTAGGAGATTGTCAACTGGGTTGTTGAGTCTGTAAATTAATTCTACAAGTAGTGAATTTCATCCCTGGCTTGGTAGCCCCCAGACGTAGGTAGTTAGACCGAACTGGGTGAACAATTTGGTGTGTTCTTCTGTTGTTTATTTTGTCCATTATGCAGAGTGTGTTGTTGTGACATCGCACCTTAACATCACACGTCTGTACCAGAATTTCAATTGGTATCAGAGCAGGCATCCTGTCTGTCTCTGGGTGAGATCTAGGGAAGTTACTTTCTGGTGTAAAGATGGACAAAGAAGTTGGAGGATTCGTCAACAGACCCCCTATTTTAGATGGATCCAATTATGACTATTGGAAACCAAGGATGACCACCTTCTTAAAATCCTTGGACAGCAGGGCTTGGAAGGCTGTTATTAAAGAATGGAAAGCACCGGTTGTGTGTGAGAAAGATGACGCTGGCAAAGATAAAGAAGGCACCTTAAGGCTGAAACCTGAAGAAGAATGGACCAAGGAAGAAGATGAGCTTGCCCTTGGAAATTCAAAAGCCCTAAATGCTATCTTCAATGGAGTTGACAAGAACATATTCAGGTTGATCAACTCATGTGAAGCTGCTAAGGTTGCATGGGATATTTTGAAGGCTACACATGAAGGAACATCTAGAGTGAAGATGTCAAGACTTCAGCTTCTAACATCAAAGTTTGAAAGTCTGAAGATGAAGGAAGATGAGACTATCCATGACTTCCACATCAGTGTTCTTGAGCTGGCTAATGCATCCAGTTCTCTTGGTGAAAAGATGTCAGAGGAAAAGCTTGTAAGGAAAATCCTTAGGTCCCTTCCGAAGAGGTATAAGATGAAGGTGACTGCAATTGAAGAAGCTCAAGACATCAGCAAGATGAGGGTTGATGAGCTCATTGGATCTCTTTAAACTTTTGAGCTCGGTTTGAATGAGGAAGAACCAGAAAAGAAACCCAAAAGTATAGCCTTGGTCTCCACTCCTTCAGAAGCTAAGAAAGGTACAGATGATGATTCTCAAGAAGATCTGTCTCAAGCCATTGTTATGTTGGGAAGACAGTTCAATAAAGTGTTCAAGAGAATGAATAATAACTCCAGGCCTAATGTCGAGAACATATCTTCTGACATCAGCAAGTCAAAAGAGAAGGATGAAGAGAAGAATGCCCAAGATAAATGAGTTCAGTGCTTTGAATGTGAAGGTTATGGACATGTCAAGAAAGAATGTCCCACATTCTTGAAGAAGCAGAAGAAGGGCATGACAGTTTCTTGGTCTGAATCTGATAGTGAAAGTGAAGGTGAGTCAGCAAAACATGTTAGAGCCTTAACGGGAACAGTTTTTTCTGATGGTGACTCTAGTGATGAGGAACTGACCTTTGAGGAGTTAGTAGCCTCCTATCATGATCTGTGTCTGAAGAGTGCAGAAATCTGTCAAGAAAGTGAAAAACAGAAGATACAGATTGTCCAGCTTGAGACTGCTAAAGCTGATTTGGAAAATGAAGTCTTATTGGTCAAAGATCATCTTGATCATATGACCAAATCTGTTAGGATGTTGAACAGTGGTACAAACACACTCGATAAGATCCTTCAGACAGAAAGGGTAGCTGGAGACAAGACTGGATTAGGATTTGTGGCGGAGAAAAAGGTATCTGCTGAAGCAAGCACTTCAGGAACCAAGAAGGAGATGTCTCAACCAATGTCTCAGCATCAAACAAAGAGACATGATTCTATACCTAAGAAGGTTACTCATCCACTGCCTCAGAATGTTGAGAAGAAGAATGCTCACCATCAGAAGAAGGTGCAGTCTTAGGGAGCTAGTCAGTATATGGTTTATCAACATCAGGGGAACATGTATGAATATGGATACAACAATGATGTGCCTCATTACTATGGAAGAAGGAAGCCTCATCACCATAGGAGACAGTTCAAAAGACAGTATCCTTACCATAAAATATAGTCAAACTATGGTAGTAGAAGACAACAGCCTTATCATAGAAGAAGAAATTAACACTATGGATGGCAGCACCAACAACATCATCATCATGGTGGCAGAAGGTTTAACCACTTTAGAGATGACAGAGTTAGATGCTTCTACTGTGGCAGATTTGGACATATGCAGTTCTCTTGCTTCAAGCTTCATGGTTATCCAAATTCTGCTCCTCAACCCAGACAGAAGGAGGTCAGGCCCAAAGTAGTAAAACAATGGGTTCCTAAAGCTTAGGTCACATGTCTATTGGCTCACACATCAGATGGACATTTTGCTATGGATGCATGGTACTTTGACAGTGGATGTTCAAAGCACATGACTGGATCCAAGAAGCATTTGGTAGAGTTCAATCCTTGCCATGCAAATGATGTTATTTTTGGCAATGGTGAAAAAGGAGTAGTAGAAGGAGTTGGAAGAGTGAAGAATCATGAAGGTCTTACTCTTGATAATCTGCTCCTTGTTCAAGGGTTGAGTGCTAATTTAATTAGCATAAGTCAACTTTGTGATGAAGGTTACAAGGTAAGCTACACCAAAGATGAATGTGTGGTAGCTGATGAGCAGAATGAGGTAGTGATGAAGGGAGTAAAATCCAAAGATAATTGCTATCAGTGGATACCTCAAGTGGACAGCTTATCTAGTGATGATGCTGTAACATCAGATGGTGACATCAAGGGTGAAAGTATGGTGAAAAGTCAATCTGGGTTAATGACTTATGGTGCTGTTACTCCTAAGATTGATGATGTGTTAAAAGCCAACTTGAGTAGTCAGTTATGTGAGCAAGATGAAGGGGTCAACAATGCTGATGGAAGGATCAAAAGCTGTGACCTTAAGAAGTGTTGGGAGCTGAATACTTGCAAGGCCAAGAAAGATGACAACCTGACTAATGACTCCTATAGTTCAGAAGAAAAATTTCACAAGTTGACAATCCTTAGGTTGGAAGATGCAGATGTTAGAGCTGATGTTAAAACATCTCAAGTCAAGAAAGGTACTTCTAGCCTTAAAATAAAGAAGAGTGATGATGAACTAATTGCAAAAGTGGTTCCTAGGGTTGCTAAACGACTGAAATCAAGGAAGAGGAAAGCTAATGAGTCACCTCCAAAGATGAGAACTAATAAGCAGAAGATCTATGTGAATGGTACTACAAAATCCAGGGGTAAAGTATTCATCTCTTCCAGAAATAGGAAGATCAGAGATAAGTCTGATGATAATGTCCAGGATATCTCTCAAATAAAGGAAGTCGTTGTTGTTAGAACTTCTGAGAAAATTCAAAAGGCCATACTAGATAACATTCCTGAGCTTTTCATAAAATGGTGGAAGTATGTTCTGGAAAAAGAATTTGGTATAAATACTCTGGATATGGCTGAATTTGCTAAGATATGGTTCAGAGAGGGTGTGGGAACTTATGGTATTCAGGTGTGTATAACCTGACTAAGCTGCTCTGACTGTGTTTTTTTTTGGAGCTTCTTAAAGGACTTCTTTGTGCAATGAGTCCTTTGGATGGTGAAGCTGATGTCCCAAAAGATGTTGTAACATCACGTTTGCTGGTGGTTATATCTGGAAGATGATTAAGATTGGACATGTAGAAGAAGTGTTTCTGTTTATGTGAATTAGAATGTGAAGTTTAGCATAACTACTGATTTTGAAGACTTCACTAGTATCAATAACTACTGGTGGATGTAATGGTAGAGGTATTGTGATCTGATCATTATCTCTTGAAGAGTCTGGATCTCAGTAAAGCTTTTAAGTAAGCTGAGAATTTGTGGAGTTTGTGACACAGTGTTGAGTTTGGATTATTTTGCTGATAGTAAATCCAGTAGTGGAGCATATGTAATACCCTGGTGTCAAGAGTGTCAAGAGTATCCTTGGTGAAGGATGTCTTTGTTCTGGATCTGAAGCTTAGTGCTTACATTATATCTAAGGAGCATCTGCATAGTCATACGGGAGAATGATGAAGTAGAAGGTTTGCCTTGGATGGAGAATGTAAAGAAGACTGAAGTTAATCAGGAAGTCTGATGATGAAGATTATGATAGGGAATGACTGTCTGTGGAAAAAGGGACAGTGGTACCAAAATGAATGTGCTCAGCAAGTGTGCTCAAATGTTCATATTCATCTAGAGCAATTGTTAATCATGACAGGGGGAGTACTTGTCTATGGATTTTGCAGCAAATGTGCATTGTGAAGATTGGGTGCTTCAGATCTTGTGGATGGTTGTGTGAAGCCTTCATAACTGGATGGATGAAGAATATGTTGAGTTTGTCAAATTGTGGCTAAAAAGGGGGAGATTTATTCCATGTTGCTGGTTAGTGCTGGAGTTTGTGAGTTTGTGCAGCATGCTGAAAGCATTGTGAAGTGTAGTTGTTTGTCTGTTTGTTTAGACTGAGCTGCTAGTGAAGATATCATAGCATTTGAAGAGTGCAGCCAAGCAGACATCAAGGGGGAAAAGTGCTGCACATTGTGAGCTACTGAACAGCTGTGATGCTGGTTCGTGTTTTTGAGGGGGAGCACCAATTGGCTGTTGTCAATAATGAAGATGGTGCTGCAGCAGATCAAGTGATGAAGACTATGAAGATTGTCAAACTGCTGCTGATAAAGAGTTCAAATTACTGAAGATTTTCCGCTGCTGAAGACTCTGAGGGTTCAGAGGGTGTTTTAGCCAAAATTAGCCAAAGGGGGAGATTGTAAGTTCCTGGATTGGCTGGAATTTTGGTAAAACAACAAGGTGTTCAATGTTGATGTCATGGTGTTGATGTTGCAACATTGAGTCTTAGTACTGGGCTGTACTAAGTTGTGAAGGTTAACAATGTTTGATGAGTCTTAGTGCTGGGCTGTACTAAGTTGTGAAGGTTAACAATGTTTGATGTCATGGGCTTGATGTCACAACATTGTGCTTAACACTGGGCTATGTTAAGTTGTTTAAGTGGATGTCTGATGTCACATGGCGATGTTGTGACATTAGATCTGCATAATTAATAACATCAGGTTTTGTGATGTTATTAGGGCACGTGTGTTAGCTAGAATTGTGGAGAGTGGTTGACTCATTGGATGAGAATATCTTGGGATAGATATTTTCTGTTACATGGGAGATTTGATTGCAGGTCTGTTGGAGAATTAAAAGGTTGAAGATTTAAAAAGATTTTGGGGATAAAATCTGTTTTGAAGATTCAGTTTTAATTAACAAATCTGATCAAATATTGTGGCAAGTCCAAGCCCAATTCAGGATGCTATATAAAGCGCACAAGACCAAAGGAAAAAGTACAGATTGAAGATCAAGAGCAGAGGCTGAGTGTCGTAGATATTTGTACGAATTGTGAGTAAACCATTCAAGTGTGAATTGGTGATCTGTCCTCTCTAAAGCTGTGAAGCAAAGAGAGTTGTGTGACTTGATCGAAGCTAGGAAGCAAGATCAAGGTTTCTCAAAGAGGTTGTTCTTTGAGTGTTTTAGGGATTGAGTAGTGTTCTCATATCTAAGTGGGTTCTTAGGTAGAAAGTCACTAGTAGGAATTAAGTTTAGGAGATTGTCAACTGGGTTGTTGAGTCTGTAAATTAATTCTACAAGTAGTGAATTTCATCCCTGGCTTGGTAGCCCCCATACGTAGGTAGTTAGACCGAACTGGGTGAACAATTTGGTGTGTTCTTCTGTTGTTTATTTTGTCTATTATGCAGAGTGTGTTGTTGTGACATCGCACCTTAACATCACACGTCTGTACCAGAATTTCAGTTATACATGTGTTTGTGCATCTTTTGTGTCATGCATTTCATGATGTGTCTGGTGGAGACAGCCAGGTGGGAATCCATGATGGGTGCTTAGTCTTGTCGGAACTCTAATGTGGAGTTGTGATGGAGATAAATCATTGCTCAGTGAGAGTGTATGTGATTTATCCGGATTCTAATAGGAATCGGGTTCGATTGAATGAAACATAGTGTATTGGTACCACATGCATAGTTTCAATCATCGAGTCACATTGCATTACTATATGTTTATTGAATTATGATTGAAAGTGACAAGTTTGTCGTGATGGCGTGCTGTTTATGTGTGACTGTGTGATGACTACTCCTTAACATATATTATACACCGTTAATTATTGAATGCAGTTCTCACCCCTTTGTTGTTTGTTGTGTCTGTGCTTCTCGGGAAGTACAGATAAGCAGGTACCTGAGTAGTGCGTGGAGCTTGTGTTGCTCGATCGAGTCTTAGGAGTCGCTCTGATGTGTAACACGGGATATTGGGGGATTTGTTATGTTTTATACCATGTTATTTCGTTACGTATCTCATTTATTAAACTTGTATTAGACCACTTTTTATGTGGAGAGTATTGTGGTGAAGGCCTTAGTGCCGTAGATTGAATTGAATTATGATTCCGCTGTAAGAACAATTTTTTTATGAGTAATAAAGTGAATGAAATAATTGAGACTTCAGGCAATTTTTATGAGATGTGACATCCTACTTTGTTGTAAACTTTGATTATTTTCATATTATTTATGTATTTTATAAAATGGGATAGTGGGGTGTTACAAATAGACTGGATAGATTCATCATTTCTTGGGATTTGGCTATTGCTTGGAACACTATTAAACAAGTCGTGGGAAATAGAGACATCTCAGATCACCACCCTGTGTGGTTAATAGGTAGGGAGATTAATTGGGGGCCTAAGTCGTTTAAGGTGTTTGATTGTTGGTTTGAACATTTGGAATTTATGAACTTTGTAAAACACGAGTGGAATTCTTTTGTTGTGATTGGTAATCCTGCTTTCATCCTTAGTCGTAAGTTTCAGCTGTTACGAGATAGGTTGCGGTGGTGGAATTACAATGTTTTTGGTAAGGTTGATATGGAGATATACACTCATGTAGAGCAAATGAATATGATTGAGAAGGAAATGGTTTTTGATCCCTCAAGTGTAACTGCTCAGGAGATAAATATCAGAATCAAAGCCCAAAAGCTGTTTTGTCAAAAGTATTGGGATATCATTAAAGCTGATTTTATTAACTGTGTCCAGGATTTTTGTGTTTCGGTAAAGTTGAATAAAGCCATATCCTCATCTTTGCTTATGCTAATTCCTAAGTGTAAAAACCCTCAAACACTTGAGGAGTATAGACCAATTTGCCTTGTTGGGTGTGTTTATAAGGTGTTTTCTAAGTTGTTAGCGAATAGATTGAGAGGAGTTATGGGGAAAATCATTTCCAAAAGCCAAACAACTTTCATCCCTGGCCGGCGATTATTAAACGGAGTGACGATGTTAAACAAAATCATAGATTTGGATAAGAAAAGGAACCAAGCTTGTGTTATGCTTAAGGTCGATTTCTCCAAGGCCTATGATTATGTGGATCGGGCTTTTTTGCGTTAAATGATGGTAACTATGGGGTTTGGGGTGAGATGGATGCGATGGATGGAAGGTAGTACTTTCTCAAGTTTCATGTCGATACTAGTTAATGGAAGTGCGACTGGAGATTTTAAGGTAACGTGTGGTTTAAGGCAATGTGACCCGTTATCACTGTTCCTTTTTTCCATAGTGGCTGAAGGTTTTGCGTACATGGTGAAGAAATCTTCTGAATCTAGATTATTGAAGGGGTTCAAGGTGAAAAATATTTCAATTTATGGTCTTCTTCAGTTTGCCGACGACACCATCCTTTTTAGCGATGGGAATTGGAGTAACTTTTGGGCCTTTAAATCCATTCCAAAAGGATTTGAAATGATATCAGGTTTGGAAAGTAACACATTCAAAAGCTATTTGATTGGTATTGGTGTGGAAGAAATCATCCTAAAGGCGGCAAAACAATTCCTTACGTGTCGGATTGGCTCTTGTATCTTTAAATTCCTTGGTATTTGGGTGGGTGACAAACATAGAAGAATATATTTCTGGAGACCGGTAATAGATGTATTCAAGAAAATATTGTCGAGTTGGAATGGTAGGTGTCTCTCAATAGGAGGTAGACTGACGTTGATTAATTCTATTTTGACTAATATGCCTATTCATCATTTTTCTTTCTTCAAAGCTCCTAGGAAATTGATGAATGAAATCATTGCAATTTAAAGAAACTTTCTATGGCACAAATCGGAGACTAGGAAAGGCATGTCTTGGGTAAGTTGGGATAACGTTTGCAAACCAAAAGATAAAGAGGGTTAGGTGTGAAATATTTGAGAGCCTTTCATATAACTTTGTTGGCCAAATGGTTATGGCGGTTTATCAAGGAACCGGATGCGTACTGGTGCAAAATATTGAGAGAAAAGTATGGAGATTATAAAAAATTTATTCTCTCAAATGATGAATATAAACAGAAAGGTTTACACTCTCAATGGTGGAAGGATCCCATGAGGATTAATGTTGCATCGCACAGTGCTTCGCTTGGAAAATTAATTTCTTGTAGATTGGGTGACGGAACTTCGATTCCCTTTTGGAAGACGAGATGGTTGGGAGCTCAGTCATTGAGTGAGATGTTTCCTACTGTATTCCAGGTGGTGCAGACAAAGGAGTTCTCTATTGCTGATATGGGGGCGTGGCAAAATTCGAATTTGGCCTGGAATATTTCTATACCGCAACAACCATTGGCTGCAGTTGAAGCTGATGAACTCAGTTACCTAAAGGAAATATTACTTGATGTCCATCCTTTGCAGGACCAAACCGATACAGTGCTGTGGCCGTTTGGTCCAAGTAGTTGCTATTTGTAACACCCCAAAATTTGCCCTCTATTTCTCTAACCTTTTTCTGGCTTTTGTTTCGCGTTCATTTGCATCTTCATTAGGTCATAGCTCATAGTCATGTGTTGCATTGGTATTTTAAGACGTGGGATTACAACGGTCTCTTTGAATCAAGGTTTTCTATATGCTTTGAGTTTCTTGTACTCCAGTTGAAGCAATGGGTTAAGCTCACAACATTATGAGCATATCTCTATTCATTGAGTATCAAGGCATCTCTCTTGTCAAGAGCATCAAGCTTTAAGGTTTTTCTATTAAGAGGATTCATCAAAAACATCAGGTTAGGATTTCGTTGGTGTGAGTCAAGGTTTGATTTCTTCTCAGTTCAGGTCATATTCTTCAAGACATTTCATCAGTGTACATTAAGGTGAGCTTGTGGACTTTTATCAGTTGAGGTTCATTAGATTTGAGGTCTTCATGGTCATGATGTTTTGTGCACTTCTAGTCTTACCATTTATCTCTAAGGATTCTTCAAGGGCAAGATAATATGGATTCAAGGATGAGGTTATTGGTTTTCATCAATAAAGCAAGTTGATTTGGACTCATTATTGGAAAACATTCATTCAAGGAACCACTTAATGTCTTGAATTCAAATTTGGGTTCGAATTAATCAATTGGATAAAGACTTAAGGAAGTTCACGTGGATTCATTGAAATGCAAGTTTGGAAAGAAGATACCCATCATCGTTTTTTAAGTTCATCATCATTCAAGTTTCAAATACGGTTTAAATTCAAACCAGTTTTACCTACATTTTCGAATCCAATTTTATCCACATTAGACCATTTCTTTAGGCCTATAATCAAATGTCCTTATCCATTTCAAGTGCATCTCTTCCAATTCATAAATATGACATTTCCTTCTGTACCTTGTGGTGTTTTGAGTGTGGATGCTATTGATATGTCTGGCAAGCATGAGGTGGATCTCGATACTAATACATGGAAACTTTGTTTGGGTAGTAATGGCATGATGATTGGCACCAACATATCCGATCTTGTTGGAAGGAGCATGCTGCTCACAATCATGATGAAGATAAAGATCACCATGATAAAAAGATGCACTTGCAATCCGTTGATGAAAACACACATATGACCTTTCAAAATCAGAGGATGCTTTGTTGACTGATACTAAAATTAACGGTCATCCTGAATTTATTGCCAATGGAAAATCAGAACATATGAATAGCAAGTTAAAGACTGACAGCAGCATGGTTAATATAGAGCTGTCTGATTTTGATAATGTGGCTACATTTTCATCGCTTGAATCTTGGGGACTTGACAACCATCAACCAATTGCTGATGTTTTCATTGGTCACCCTTAGATTTTATACCATTTATCTTTTCCCTCTAAATTCTATTTTTTCGAAGGAGCTAAAATTGGTTCATGAGAAATCTGGCTCCCTACTTCTTTTCAATTAATCTTCATCAAAAGAATTGATAAAAAAAATTTCAATGAGGATGCTAAATTCAGCTTCAACGCTAATTAAGGAATTTGAAATATCATATCAGCAGCAGTCCAAAACAGAAATTCATAGCAGCAGAAAAAGAAATTAATAACAGGGAGAAAAATAATACATCGCAGAATCCATTGAAAAAAGAAAAGATACATAGCAGTGTGAAATAACAGAAAAATAACTGTATTACAAAAACTCATAACAGAAAATTAAGAAGAAATGGTAACAAAATTTCAATCCCAATTCAGTGGCAGTAGCATTACAAGGGCAGGAGAGGAGAATTACAAGGCAATTTGGAATCCAAAAAACTATAACAGATTTCACCAAAATCATAACAGACTTCTTTTCTTTCATTGATAACAGAAACTAACAGAAATCTTAAAAAAAAAAACTCCTGCAATACTCTTCTGCATCTCTCAACAACTCATCACCTCCAATTTCATCTGTACCGTTTTTTTCCTCATCATTCTTCAATTCGCAGCAGCAACAACTCACATCATCTTCCCTTAGCAAAACCTGCACAAAAGATTCAAGAATTCTACACGATTTTTCCAACTCTGCAATTCATCAATCCTCAACTGTGCAAATTCAGCCATCCGTATCCATCGTCGTAAGCGCAGCAGGTAACAGCTTCTTCTCCATCTCAGTTTCATTGCTGTTGGAACTTCGTTTAGAAACGTGGAGTGATTCAGAGTAGATCCGTGGCAGAACTGTTATGGGATTCAGAATTAGGAAAGAACCGAGGAGGGTTTTACGTTCATAACTTCGCGAGTAGACCATTGGAGACCGATTCGTGGGTGGTGCGGCGCCGTGTTTTGTGACCGGCGAAGTTTGGAGCAGAGGGAGAGGTATTGTGAACGGCGAACTGAGGAGGGAGAAATAGAAGTGAAGCCATTGAGGGTGGAAAAAGAAGACAGCGCGGGAAAGGAGAAGTGATGGTTATAGTTGCTGAATTTCTAGGTTATAACGGTATCTCTGTGGTGGATCGGGCTTCACTAAGCCCCGGTCGTGGTGCTACACGCACCATTATTATGCTTCTCAGTCCTCCCTAAATCAACACCGCACCCCCCTTGTGTGTTTTTTTTTTTTTTTTTTAATTTTGTTTGATTAGCGTTTAGATATTAGTTTTAGATAATTATTCTGGTTTAACTAGGTAATTGGATTTTAATTAGGTTTTTCTTTTAATTGGAATTAGATTTTTTGGTTGGAATTAGAGACTTTTAGGAGATTATTTAGTGTTAATTTTGGTTGATTGGTTTAGGGTAATTAATTAGATTTTGATTCTAAATTGAATTTTGATTTAGGATCTTTATTTTAGAATTAGGTTTTAATTCTAGATTAGGTTTTTTAATAGAGTTTAATCTCAACTTTAATTAATAGTCAACCTGTTAATTGTAGTTTTGAAAATTACTCTTGACTTGATTCGTTAACTAGAAATTAGCCTTGTTTTTATATCTTAAGAGTTAATTTTGAATTGACTTTTTAATTTGTTGATCTTGATTTTAATTGTAGATTAACTTTCGTTTTAATCTTAGCATTGATTGCCAATCTTGATTAAACTTTGTTTAGACTTTTGATTGTTTCTCTAGTCATATAAGTGTTGATTAATCTTATGGAGATTTTGGGCGGAATATTTTTCATAACATTGTTTGGACTGATGAGATCTCTTGATGCAGATTATGCTTAGTCCCTGATATCGTTTGGACCAATTCCTGATGTTAATTATGGTTCTCCTTGTTGATCACCTTTGATGATAATTGCTTACATTTGATGCTTGTTAGATTCTGACATGTTTTGAATTTGATGTTAGATACTTGACTGTTGGACCCTCTTACTTATTTGAAGTACTTGATGGCGTGGTTCTCTTCCACCTTGGAGTATTCTTCCTTCGATTCTTGAGCTTGTTGCGCACTTTGAAGAGTCAACGAACCTTCTCTGTTAGGTACCACTTGCGCCATTGTATGAAGCATGATTAGGGTTTAGCATTTCGCTTACGACTTGTTGTGGAGTGAGGAGTTTTCACTCCTAACTGTATACTTGGCTTGGTGCCAATTCATTGATACTTTGATGTTGTTGGCTTCCACGTTTGTCTTACTTTGTGATGGACGAAGAGTCACTCAACTTCTTTATAGTTGAGGTCACGACATCGTTTTCATCTTGTGGTTGACGAAGAGTCACTTAACTTCCTTATAGTTGAGATCACGACATCGTTTTCATCTTGTGGTTGACGAAGAGTCACTCAACTTTCTCATAGTTGAGATCACGACATCGTCAGTTTTTGTTGCATTTGCCTTGTTGACGAGGAGTCACTCAGTTTTGTTTCTTAGCTGAGATCACATCGTTCATTTTGTGATTGAGTTGTCTTGTATTTACTTGTGTTTGTTCGCATGATCCCTTAGGATTCCTAACTCCACTTAATTTCTGATTAAGTTGGAGGTAGGAGAGACATTAGGCTTTCAATCCAAGCATGATAACATTAGGTAGGTTTCCCTCCTGATCCTGACCTTAGGGCCATTATTGCATGATAACTTGTAGGATCGAGTTTCCCTTAGACCTTCCGTGAGCCCCGAGTTCTTTTCTCTCACCCTCGTGCGATCGAGATCCTGTTTGCCCGTAGTAGCGTGAACTACGAATGCTCTGGTTCCTCATTCCCTAATGAGGATACGTAGGCACAAGACGACGATGTCTTGGCGAGCAACCTTCCCTCACAATCCCGTAGTCCTCCGAACTATGTTGACTCTGATTTTCCCACTCCCGAGGGAATACGTAGGCCTAGGACGGGGATGTCCTACCGAGTCACTTTTCATTTTTCCTTCTAGTTAGCATTAGAGCTTTAGATAGCACACTCCTTTGATCAGAACAACAAGCGTGGATCACATCGAGTACGATGGATGCGAGGGGGTGCTAATACCTTTCTCTCGCGTAACCGACTCCCGAACCCAGACTATGGTTGCGATGACCACGTCTTTCCCTCTTTAGGTTTTCTTCAATCGTTTCCTTTCCCTGCGTCGGGATAAATAACATTCGGTGGCGAATTTTCTGTCTTTTTCGCCGGTTGATTTTTGCAGATGTGACACTATTCAGTGAAATCATGTTATGACAGGTTGGTAGCTGGAGGAGATGGTATACCAGTGGATGTTTCGGTGCAGGATGCTCTGGAGCTCTGTTGGATGTCTCTTATTCCTTCTAAAATTAAAATTTTTGGTTGGCGTTTGTTGTTGAATAGATTACCAACGCGAGGAAATTTGTTTCGTCGAGGTATCATTACTAATGAGCACAATGTTGTTTGTGTTTCTTGTTTCCTGTCGGTTGAACAAGTAACACACTTATTTTTGTCTTGTCATTGGAGTAATATAATTTGGAGCAAGGTTTGTGTTTGGTTGGGGATTAACAGAGTTCAAGCAAATTCTCTCCCTATTCATCTCATAACTTGGGTCTTAAATTTCGACGGGAGAATTTCGAATAAGTTGGCTAGTAGTCTTTAGTTGGTGGTATGTTGGAATATTTGGCTAACTAGAAACAATATCATTTTTAATGATGAGATTTGTGATCCAGAGTTGTGCTTCACTCGTATAAAATTTTTCACGTGGTGGTGGATTCTAATATTAGCTAAAGGGCAAATGCATTGTACTTTTTATGAGTGGCATATGCATCCTTTAGAATTTTTGTAAACATTTTCAATTAATTGGTGGTTGTAATTTGAGTTGAGATACCCCGAGTACCTCTTATACAATATATTTGGCTTATAAAAAAAACTACTTAATTAATTACAATAAAAAGGTTTAATTTTGTATAGAGTGGTATTATATGGTCCAAAATATATCCTCACAAAATTTCACAAGGTATTTTTATTATATTTAAAATCTACTTTAATTGATTGTGCTCTTTTTTACTAAATTAAAATTTAAGATATTAATTTATTTTTGAATAAAAAATTAGAAGAGATGAAAATGTCACAAATAAAAAAAAAGAAGAAATTACTAAGTAATAATTGCACTGTATCATCATGCCTTCGGTGTATATTTTTTTATTTTTCTTTAAAAATTGTGACCATGAAAATTTATTGAAAATCTAATTGGCATAACTGTTGTTATGGGCGTTCGCGGTTCGGTTTGCATCGATTTTGAAGCAAAATATTATTTTATTCAAAGGTAAATTTATTTACGGTTTGATTCGGTTTTGAATAATTGATTAAAAAAATCCGATCCGATCCAATCCAATTTAATGTAGTTTAATTTGGATCGGTTTTTTGAATATACAAATTACAAATTATAGCTTTTATTAATATTCTAAAAGTACTAAAAAAAATTATAAGTTTGACATAATATATAATATATTATATCAAAAAGTTAATATTACAAGATGAAAATAATAAAAATAAATAGATTAAATCAAACTAATAAATATTGTTTAAGAAAATAAGTATCATCTAATATTAAATTAACACAACATATATACTAATAAAAAATAAATAAGTAAAAAATATATACATGCGGTTTGGTTTGGTTTGATTTGGATCAGTTTTGAAAAATTAATCCGAAATCCGATCCGAACTAAAAGTTTTTTACAAAATAACATCCAAATACATCCAAAAAAATTCGATTTATTGTGGTTTTCGATTTTTTTGGACCGGTTTGCGGTTTTAATTTGGATTAGAACACCCTTAATTGTTGTCATTTTAAAAACTGTTGGCATCAGTGTGCTATTTCAGAAAAATAATGAGATAAAAAATTAAAAACTATTATATTTATATAAGCAAAAATCCATTGGTATGCTTTAAAAAAATAATTCATACTACTTATTATTTTCCTTTTTTAAATAAAAAATATACAAATTACCATTATTAAATAATTTATTTATTATTTATGTAACTCTTATTTATTTATCACATTCTTAAACTTTGTTTTTTTTTTAAGTAGAACTTTAAAAGTATATATAAGCAAATTGGATTGGAAAGAAGCTCCATAGGTGCTTAATCGAAAGGTACAATCAAAAGAAAAAAGACGGATTAACCTCAAAAAAAAAAAACAATCAACACACTTACACAAAATTACATAAAACAAATACTAGGGTTGCTACACCAATCCGACCGAGACACATTAATTCAAACTCTAAAAAAACACATGAAACCACTCCCTCGAAAGCTTCTTAATTAACTTCACTCCATTAAAATCCGATAAAATAAGATCCTTAAAAATAATGTTGTTCCTACAACTCCAAATAACCCAACAAGTAATCAAACCAAAAATTCAACCCATATCTAAAAACCAAAGCGACTTACAAGATTTATCCAACAAGAGAAGACATTCCAAAATAGAGCTAGCCGAAGAAACATCGTCGATTCGAAGGCAAAGACAAATCTTGCTCCACCACATCTTAGAAATTGGACAACTAAAGAAAAAATGATCCAAATCCTCATCAACCCCAAAACACAAAAGACAAAACAAAAAGTAAGGTGCTGTCAAAATTCCGCATTTACAACATATAAGATGTAAGATAGCAAAAGTTTGTTTAACCTTTCTATAACCATTTATATGCTCAACCATCTATTTTTAATAGTTGAATATATAAATGGCACTAAAGATATTGAAAATTTTTAAATTGCTAATTAAAAAAAATTGAGAAATGATAATTTGGCAGAAAAACAATGGACACATCAAATATTAAATTGTAAAAAATGTGTTTTCATTCTTACACCATCATCATACCCTAATACTAATACTGTATACACTATTCACCGTATTTATATTGTTAAGAGTCCTACATCGGATAATATATGGCATAAACACGTGTTTATAAGTGGGGGTAATCCGCACTCTACCAACCGGTTTTGTAGGGTTGAGTTAGACCCAATCACAATTTCTTAGCATGGTATCATAGCCTGGGTTAAGATCCGGTGGGCCACCTGCTATTAGGTTTCCGCTATCGGGCCACCCACCATTTATTTCCACGCTTCAGATGTCCAGTCCTGGGCGTGAGGGGGTGTGTTAAGAGTCTCACATCAGACAATATATGACATGAACATGTGTTTATAAGTGGGGGTAATCCCCACTCTACCAACTGGTTTTGTAGGGTTGAGTTAGGCACAACCACAATTTCTTAACAAATACGATGAACAAAGTATTTTTTTAATAAAAAAAATATTTATGAACATTGTTATGAACAGTGCGGGAATAGTGTCTGTGAACAATTTTATTTAAGTTGCGAAATAAAGTTGGTTAATGAAATATAAAAAATTGGCTAATGAAGTGATGAAATTGGTTAATAAACGTCCAAACATTTAAAATAATTTTTAGTAGTAAAATAAAATTGGTTAATGAAAAGTAAAAAATTGGTTAATGAAATTATGAAGTTGGTTAATAAACGTCTAGATATTAAAAATATTTTTTAGCAGTAATCAAAGTTGGTTAATAACATGTAAAATATTGGTTAATTAAGTTATGAAGTTTGTTAATTACACAATTATATATTAGTATTATTTAATCCAAAAATAATTTTTTTTATATTTTAAAAAATATATATATTCAATATTATAATATTTCACTGTTCACCGTATTGATGAACAGTGAAATATGGTGTAGATGTAAGAAAATTGTAAGAATATCATTTTTGTTTGCCATATTTATTAATGATGTGATTTAGTGGGATAAGAAAGAATGTGAGTAAGTGGGGCTAAGTTTGTTACATTAAATTACCCCCACTCACTTTTTGTCTCTTACTTTTACTATTTAATACACCCTCCGTCTCACAATAGGTGTCCTCTTTCATTTTTTTATTTGTCTCAAATTATTTGTCAATTTAGAATACTAATGTAATATTTATTATTTATTTCCACTAACTTACCCTTATTTATTGTATTTTAATTCATTTAACTACTCCACTATCTATTATTAATAAGATTATTTTAGTAAATATCACTCGTTTTATCATTGAAATCAATTCAATTAATTATTATCTTAAAAAGTGTGAAATTCTCAAAGAGGACACCTATTGTGAGACGGAGGGAGTATTAATTAATTTAATTGATTTTAGGTGAGACCTAGGTTACCCCATAAAAAAATATAGGTAAGTTACCCATTTGACATATATTCAATCAAATAATGACACATGAATTCCAATAATAAGAAACATTAATGATCTTAACCACACACAACTATTTAATATCAATTTATTAATTCAAGAGTAAAATTTCATGTTCCCATTTAAAAATGTCTATTTATAAATGGCTCGACGTCATAATGAGTTATTTACCTATATTTTTGTCAATGCAACCTAGAAAAAAACTTGATTTTATAATAATAATAATAATAATAAATATAAAATTATCTCTAATTTTCTCAAGCTGAGTCAATTTCGTCCTATAGCATTGTGTAATGCTATCTACAAAATTTTGAGTCAGATTTTGGTGAATAGATTGAAAGGTATTATGAACGATATTGTATCTCCAAATTAAACTGGGTTTATTCCTCAAAGAAAAAGAGCTTCTGCATTTTATGCACCAGTTAAAAGGTAAAACTTGATTCTCTGTTATTAAAGTGAACTTAACTAAAGCTTATGATCAGGTTAGCTGGAACTTTGTGGAGAAAGTGCTTATGGAGTTAGACTTACCCCAACATATGAGAGATATTCTTATGCAAGCCATTTTTACTATTCAAATGCGTGTTAACTAGAACGGGAACAAGGGCGATTACTTCAAGTCTAAGAAAGGGTTAAGACAAGGTGATCCCATCTGACCTTATCTCTTTGTTTTGTGCATGGATAAGTTATCACATTTGA
Organism: Lathyrus tuberosus; assembly: GCA_022829125.1. NCBI lineage: Eukaryota > Viridiplantae > Streptophyta > Magnoliopsida > Fabales > Fabaceae > Lathyrus > Lathyrus tuberosus. Next base: position 3,399,887 of record JALAZF010000124.1, on the reverse strand, counting down.
TTATGGATGCGGTGGAGAATAAGCACTGGATTGGTCTAAAATTTGGTAGGAAAGGTTCGACTTTTTCTCATCTCATGTTCGCGGATGACCTTTTACTTTTTGGTAAAGCTACAAATAGCCAAATATCTAACATCATGGACGTGCTGAAAGTGTTATGTGCTATTTTAGTTTAACAAATAAGTAAGGAGAAAACCAGAATTATGTCTCTAAAAACACCCCAGTGAGCACTAAAAGAAGTATATATGCTATTTCTGGATTCAAAGAGGTTGAGGACCTGGGTATGTACATGGGGGTGCCTCTGACAAGTAAGTGTCCTAGGCAAAGGCATTATCAGTATCTGGTGGACAAGGTCAAAACTAAGCTTAGCCACTGGAAACGTAACCAACTGATGTTTGCTGGGAGGGTTACTCTTGCAAAATCTATTATTGAAGCTCTTTCTACTTACACCATGATGAGTAATATGGTCCCAAAAGAGAGTATAAAGAAGATTCAAAAGATGCAGAGAAATTTCATTTGGGGTCACAGTAGTGATACTAAGAAGATCCATACACTGTTAGATGGTAGGACATTTGCAAACCTAAGCAGTTTTGTGGTTTGGGTTTAAAGGATCTTGGTAGGATGAATTAAACCTGCATATCCAAGCTGGGTTGGAAGCTTAAGTGTGGACATGAAGCATTGTGGTGTCAAAATTTGAAGAATAAATACAATAGGAAAGAGATTGATGGGAACATGAAGGAAGTTAAGCAGTATGATTTAAGTTTGTGGAAACATATTGCTAAAGATTGAGCTTCTCTTAATAATCAATTGATGTCGGAAATCGGGGATGTGAATAGGATTCATGCCTGGGATGATTGTTAGGTGGAGAAAGGATTGAATCTTAGAAATGTTCTGATTAAAAAATTTTCTATTCAAGAGAATACTTTGCTCAATAACCTTGTTTATAATCAAAGAGATTGGAATTGGAGCGTTATTGAGGCAAAAGTCCCTGCTGATTATGTGGAAAAGATCCGTGCTATAGAACCTTCTAACAGAGAGAGTCATTATTACATGTGTTCCGGGAGTATAAGGTGGCTACAGATACCTGGCTTGGCTTGATTCAGCCTTAGTTTCATTCTAACTTCTTCAGTTTTGCACTTAAAACTTGGATTAAAATTAATCTTAGTCAGAATCTGCATAGACAAGGTATGGATTAGTCTGCCATTTGGGTTATTGCTTGTTATAAACTGAAATTCTGGTATCAGATGTGTGATGTTAAGTGTGATGTCACAACAACACAATCTGCTATATGAACAAGGTAATAACAAGCAGTAAATAACACAATGAATTGTTCACCCAGTTCGGTCTAACTACCTACGTCTGGGGGCTACCAAGCCAGAGAGGAAATTCACTATTAGTAGTATTAAATTACAGACTCAACAATCCCAGTTGACATCTACCTAACTTAATCATTACCCAATGACACTTCTACCTAAGAAACCACTTAGGTATGAGAAACCACTCACTCCCTAAATCACCTCAGTGATACAATCCAATGATTACAAATTAATCACACAACTTGATTCTGCTTAACAGCTTTGATCAATAACAATTAACAACTCAAAAATAGTAACACTAATTCAAACATGAATGGTTTACAAAACACACACGAAGACACAAATGACACTCAGTCTTTATCTCTTTTTCTTCGTTATTTCCAACAAGGGTTGAGGCTGCTTTAAATATAATTCTGACTTGGGCTTCGACCTCTTCCAAAAATATCTGATTTGATTTGTTATTAAACAGAATTTAAAACAGATTTGATCTTCTAATCTTTTTAAATCTTTTCAAATCATCCCAAATGTTAGTTCCATGATCTGCTCCAAATTTGATTGAAAATATCTTCTCCAAGATATTCACATCCAATCTCTCTAACAGATCTCCTCAACACAAACTAACACGCACAGCCCTAAAACATCACAACCTGATGTTCTGTTGTTCTGATAACTGATGTCAAGACATCAAGTTTAACATCAGCATATAAAACTTCAACCCTGCAACAACTAATGTTAGGAACCAATGTTATGACATCAGACATATGACATCAACATTGTTCAACTTTGTTTTACCAAAATTCCAGCCAATACAAGAACTAACAATCTCCCCCTTTGGCTAATTTTGGCTAAAACAATCTCTGCCAACATTAGAGATACCTGCAGCGGAAAAACTTCATACTCATAATACTCCAAAACACAACCAGCAGCAATCACATCCAAAATCTGCACACAGCTAAACTCCCTCAACACAAGAACCAGCATACCAGCTGTTCAAACATGCACACTCCCCCTCAAGCCTAGAACCACATTAGACAACTAGGCAACACATAGGCTAACTCTCCCCCTTTTTAGCCACAATTGGACAACTTCTACATCAAACACAAAGATCTGACATCCATTAAGACATGGTCAAATAGCAAGCTTCCCAAGGAACACAATTTCCAAAAACTTTGACTGGTCAGGGGATACAACCAATGGATTCTTATAGAACTATAAAATCCAAGCCTTCTTCCTTCTAACAGCACCAGACAACAAACAAGTATGAGTCAGTCTAACAAAGATGCAAGAAAGCAACACATGCAGAAGGTCAATAAACCAGATCCACTGAAGAACAAGAACACAACAAGGACAGCCGCTGGGACTTCTTCAGGAGCAACAAGAACAAGAAAACCATCATAGACAAAACACATAAAAAAACCTCCAGTGCAACTCCATGCTTCTGATGATGAATGGGATGAAGATTGGAAAACTTTTCTTGATGCAGGGGGTTGGGATAATCTTTAGACCCTTTATATGTTGCTTTTGATATACTAAAATCCAATCTTGTATGCTTTCAACAGTTGAATAAAATGTTGTTTCCTTTAAACATATGCAAAATCACAACTGCACAAATACTCCATCCAGCACACCTAATCCTCATAAATGCAAATTCCCAGTTTGCTTCTTAAACTTTCAAATTGATTTGCATCTAAGGCTTTAGTAAAAAGTCAGCTAATTGTTTATCTGTAGCAACATGTTCCAAAGCAACTACTTTGTCTTCAACCAAATCTCTTATAAAATGATGCCTTATATCAATATGCTTAGTTCTGCTATGTTGAATAGGGTTCTTAGAGATATTGATAGCACTCAGATTATCACAGTACAATGTCATGACATCTTGCTTGACATTGTATTCTGTTAACATCTGCTTCATCCAAACAAGTTGAGAACAACTACTCCCTGCTGCTATGTACTCAGCTTCAGCAGTAGAGAGAGACACACAGTTCTGCTTTTTACTAAACCATGATATCAGATTATTCCCTAAGAAGAAGCACCCTCCTGAAGTACTTTTTCTATCATCAGCACTCCCTACCCAATCAGCATCACAAAAACCACATAACTCAGTGCCTGATCCATGACTGTAAAGCATTCCATAGTCACTAGTCCCATTCACATATTTCAAAATCCTCTTCACTTGATTCAAGTGACTAACTTTAGGCTCAGATTGATATCTGGCACAAACTCCAACAGTAAAAGAAATATCAGGTCTGCTAGCTGTGAGATACAATAGACTTCCAATCATGCTTCTGTATACACTTTGATCCACACTAACACCATGTTCATCCTTGGACAACTTTAAATGAGTAGGAGCAGGTGTGCTCTTGTGATTAGCATTCTCTAGACCAAACTTCTTCACTATGTTTTTTGCATACTTGCTATGAGAAATGAATATGGAGTCCTCTATTTGTCTAACTTGTAGACCAAGAAAATAGATGAGCTCTCCAACAAAAATCATTTCAAACTCAGACTGCATCTGTTCCACAAAATGTTTCACCATTGCATCTGACATCCCACCAAATACTATGTCATCAACATATATTTGAGCTATCACCAGTTTTCCTCCTTCCTCTTTAACAAACAAAGTCTTGTCAATCCCTCTTTTTCTGTAGCCATTCACAGCCAGGAATTCAGTAAGCCTTTCATACCAAGCTCTTGGTGCTTGCTTCAAACCATAGAGAGCTTTCCTTAGTTTCTAAACATGGCCAGGAAATGTTGGATCAATAAATCCTTTTGGTTGATCAACATACACCTCTTCATTTAAGTAACCATTCAAGAAGGCACTATTAACATCCATCTGAAAAAGCTTGAATTTGAAATTTCAAGCCACCCCTAAGAGTAATCTGATAGATTCCAGTCTTGCCACAGGAGCAAAGGTTTCATCATAATCAATTCCTTCAACCTGAGTGTATCCCTGAGCAACTAATCTTGCCTTATTTCTGGTGACCACTCCATGTTCATCAGACTTGTTCTTGTAGATCCACTTGGTGCCAATCACATTAACTCCATCAGGCCTTGGTACAAGATCCCACACTTCATTCCTTTTGAATTGTTCCAGCTCTTCATGCATGGCATTAATCTAAAACTCATCAGTCAAAGCTTCTTTGACATTCTTGGGCTCAATTTTTGAAACAAAACAAGAATTTGACACAACCTCTCTTGATCTAGTACTAACCTCTGATTTAGGATCACCTATGATAAGCTCCCTTGGATGGTCCTTTAGCACTCTAATAGATGGTTCTTTATTAGATTGTTCAGGTTCCGGCTCAGCATCAACAGGACTGGGAGACCCACTTATGTCTTCAGTTTTTGCTGTGACTTCTGATGTTTCAACATCATCCAGGACATCAGCATCTTCCTGCTTATCAATGTCATCAATTACCACATTTATAGACTCCATCATAACTTTCATTCTGGAGTTGAATACCCTGTAAGCTCTGCTATTTGTAGAGTAGCATAAAACGATTCCCTCATCACTTTTAGGATCCAATTTTCTCCTCTGTTCACGATCTGACAAAATGTAACATTTACTTCAAAAAACATGAAAGTACTTCACAGTTGGCTTTCTCCCTTTCCACAGTTCATACAGAGTAGCTGAAGTGCCCCTTCTCAAAGTAACTCTGTTGTGAATATAGCAAGCAGTGTTCATGGCTTCAGCCCAGAAATGGTAAGGAAGCTTTTTGGCATGAATCATTGCCCTAGCAGACTCTTGAATAGTTCTATTCTTCCTTTCAACAACTCCATTTTGCTGAGGAGTAATTGGAGAAGAAAACTCATGACTTATGCCTTCAGCAGAACAATATTCAGCAAACTTGCTATTTTCAAACTCTCTTCCATGATCACTCCTTATTCTAATAACATTACTCTCCTTTTCCCTTTGGAGTCTTTGACAAAGATCTTTAAAGACATCAAACACCTCTGATTTGTCTTTAATGAAGCTCACCCAGGTGTACCTAGAATAGTCATCTACAACAACATAAGCACACTTCTTCCCACCTAGACTTTCTACCTGCATAGGTCCCATTAAGTCCATATGAAGAAGTTCCAAAAATTTGGAGGTGGTGTTATGTTGAAGCTTCTGATGTGACATCTTGGTCTGCTTCCCTATTTGACAATCTCCACAAACTCTTCCTTCTTCAATATTGAGTTTAGGAATTCCTCTGACAGCTTCTGAAGATATTATTCTCTTCATTCCCTTCAGATGAAGATGTCCCAACTTTTGATGCCAAATTTTGACTTCATCATCTCTAGCAAACACACATGTTGAGGTACTTGAGTCTTGTTGCACCCATAGATAACAATTGTCCTTAGACCTAACACCCTTCATGATGACTTCTCCTTTCTCATTTGTGACATTGCACTCAGATTTTGTAAAGTCTACTTTGAATCCTTGATCACAAAGTTGACTAATACTGATCAAATTTGTTGTCAACCCTTTGACAAGTAGAACATCATCCAGTCTAGGAGCACCAACACAATTCAAATTTCCCATCCCTTTGATTTCTCCTTTTACACCATCAGCAAATGTTACATGACCTGAAGACTGAAGCTTAACATCTACCAACAAATTCTTAACTCCTGTCATGTGTCTTGAACACCCACTATCAAAGTACCAGTCTTCTTTGGTAGAAACTCTAAGAGAAGTGTGAGCTATTAAGCTGGTAATTTTACCTTTTGGAACCCATTGCTTCTTAGACTTGGTGACCTGACTACCTCTGTGAAAGTTCTGTCTGGGAATAAACTGATGTGCCTTCTGAGGATACCCATGTAGCTTATAACAGTAGGCCTTTATGTGTCCAAAACGCCCACAGTGATGACATCTCTAGCGCCTGAATTTCTTCCTAGAAGGAATCCTGTCAGGATGTTTAAACATCTGTTTTAACATCACTGGTTTAGAACTGGTAATAACATCATTAGAAGCTGCAACATTGTTGAATCCCAAACCACTTTTACCTCCAGCAATTTTCCCAATACTAAGAATGTTGTCTAGAGCATCAGTACCATTGTTCAACATTCTGACAGTTTTGGTCATAGAATCCAGTTTAGAGTTAAGCATACTGACTTCATTTTCAAGTTCAGTCTTTTCAGCTTCTAACTGCACTATGGTTTTCTTTAGCTTCTCTCCTTCAAGACACACTTGTTCACTTCTCATGCACAGTTCTTTATAAGAGGCAGCAAGCTCTTCATAAGTAACCTCATCATCACAAGAATCATCATCTGACTCACAAACCCCAATCATAGCTCTAACAAGCTTAGCTGATTCTTCTTCAGATTCACTCTCACTATCAGACCAGGAAGCAGATAACCCCTTTTTCTGCTTTTTGAGATAAGTAGGACATTCCTTCTTGACATGACCATACCCTTCACACTCATAGCATTGGACTCCTTTGTCATTATTGGACTTTTCTTCATCTCTAGTTTTCTTCCCCTAATCTCCTGATCTGTTGGTGTCAAATGTGATGTTCTTGACATTAGGATTATAACTCCTATTTATCCTCTTCATAACCTTATTAAACTGTCTTCCCAGCAAAACAATGGCATGGGACAACTCCTCATAAGACTCAACACCATTCTCTTTCTTAGAATCTTCAGAACTAGATACCAAAGCTATACTTTTGGTTTTCTTTCCAGGTTCCTCTTCCATTCCTAATTCAAAGGTTTGAAGAGAACCTATCAACTCATCAACCCTCATCTTGCTGATGTCTTGGGCTTCTTCTATAGCTGTCACCTTCATTTTATATCTCTTGGGAAGAGATCTAAGAATTTTCCTCACCAGCTTCTCTTCAGTCATCCTCTCTCCTAGGGTACTAGAAGCATTTGACAGCTCAAGGATGTTCATGTGGAAATCATGGATAGTCTCATCATCCTTCATCTTCAGATTTTCAAACTTTGTTGTCAAAAGTTGAAGTCTTGACATCTTGACTTTGGAGGTTCCTTCATGAGTAGTCTTTAAGATATCCCATGCTTCCTTAGCTACTTCACAAGTGTTGACCAACCTGAAGATGTTCTTATCAACACCATTGAATATGGCATTCAAGGCTTTAAAATTCCCAAGGGGAAGCTCATCTTCTTCCATGGTCCATTCTTCTTCAGGTTTCAGTTTTGAGCTACCCTCTACTTCCTTTCCATTCTCATCCTTTTCCACAATAACAGGATGTTTCCATTCTTTCAAAATAGCCTTCCAGGCTCTGCTGTCTAATGACTTCAAGAATGTAACCATACAAGGTTTCCAATAGTCATAATTTGAGCCACTAGAATAGGGGTCTATTCACAAATCCACCACACTCCTTGTCCATTGCACCAGAAAGTAATATCCCTAGATCTCACCCAGATGCAGAGCAGGATGCCTCCTTTGATACCAATTGAAATTCTGGTATCAGATGTGTGATGTTAAGTGTGATGTCACAATAACACAATCTGCTATATGAACATGGTAATAACAAGCAGTAAATAACACAATGAATTGTTCACCCAGTTCGGTATAACTACCTACGTCTGGGGGCTGCCAAGCCAGGGAGGAAATTCACTATTAGTAGTATTAAATTACAGACTCAACAATCCCAGTTGACATCTACCTAACTTAATCACTACCCAATGACACTTCTACCTAAGAAACCACTTAGGTATGAGAAACCACTCACTCCCTAAATCATCTCAGTGATACAATCCAATGATTACAAATTAATCACACAACTTGATTCTGCTTAACAACTTTGATCAAGAACAATTAACAACTCAAAAATAGTAACACCAATTCAAACATGAATGGTTTACAAAACACACACGAAGACACAAATGACACTCAATCTTTAGCTCTCTTTCTTCGTTATTTCCAACAAGGGTTGAGGCTGCTTTAAATATAATTCTGACTTGGGCTTGGACCTCTTCCAAAAATATCTGATTTGATTTGATTTGTTATTAAACAGAATTTAAAACAGATTTGATCTTCTAATCTCTTTAAATATTTTCAAATCAGCCCTAATGTTAGTTCCATGATCTGCTCCAAATCTGATTGAAAATATCTTCTCCAAGATATTCGCATCCAATCTCTCTAACAGATCTCCTCAACTCAAACTAACACGCGCAGCCCTAAAACAACACAACCTAATGTTCTGATGTTCTGATAGCTGATGTCAAGACATCAAGTTTAACATCAGCATATAAAACTTCAACCCTGCAACAACTAATGTTAGGAACCAATGTTATGACATCAGACATATGACATCAACATTGTTCAACTTTGTTTTACCAAAATTCTAGCCAATATAAGAACTAACATAAACTTTGGCAATAGAGAAACCAAAAACTCCATAATCCTAATTTTATGCTTTCTTTGCTGCTGGCAAATGATATTTAGAGAGATCAAGTTCAATATAGGTGTGCCATGGTTCTGCGGCAGCCTGTTGTGCACCAATCTAAGCCCAGGGCTCCTTCTAGGTGGGTTCCTGTTGGTGATGAATTATTTAGTGTTGACATAGATGACACAATTAGTAATAAGTTCATAGTTGGCTATGTTAGACGAAGGCGACTTATCTAGAAGGGGTGAATAGATACCCGATAAAAATTTTCTTTACCAAAAATTATTTTAAAAAACAGTGGTTATCGAAAGTAACTTGGATAAATTCGTCTAAACCGAACCTCTATTGAAAAGCTCGGATATGCGTATATGAAAACCAATCAAAGATAATGATAAGAACCTCAATCAATATGTGTCAATCACAATCCCTTGAAACCTACTTAATAAGCAATGTTATATCCAATGATAAATCACACAAAAATACTATTGAGACAAATTATTGAACACCATGTGTGCAATCGACTTTGTTTGGAAATTTGTATAGTTTTGTTAATCTTAAAATCTAACCATAATCTAAAGAATTGTGATTAACTCAACAAAACGTTTTTCAAAAGAATTTACCAAACAAATTAATCGCACAAATGATCAATTCAATAATTTGCAAACAAAATTTAAAAGAGATAGAGAGAGTACACAAGGATTTGTTTACACAGTTCCCCAATCGGCCTTGCTATGGGTACGTCTACCTTCAATTCGAACTCGAATTGAGATAATGAAATTAACCTTACTTTTCAAATTGTAGTTTACAAGAGAAATGTAGAAATGCAACCCTACAAACCCTATGTTTGATGTTGATCCTAACACTTTATCTTCCCTTGATCTAAGCTTGATCAAGTCACCCAACAATGCCAATTTGATTCAACATCTCACATTACTCCTTTGCAAGAATTGAAACTCTTCAAAGCCTTCACTCGATCGAATCCAGATTGCAAATTGTTGTAACCCAAGATTTACCAATTTGATTCAACGTCTTACGCTAATCTATTGCAAGAACGGCAACTCTTCAAAGACTCCACTCGATAGAATCCAAATATGCGTAATCTTGTCCAAAACCTTCAAATCCCCACTTTGATCTTGAAGGAAAACCCCACCTTGATTTACTTATTTGAAACCACTGGACGTGCCAATTTGTTTACTAGGACATTTGATAAACAAAACAAGATTCTATTAATACTTAAGGGATTAAACTAGAAAATATCCCGGAACATATTTGTATGAATTTAAACCTCTGAACATCATGTTATTATTGAAATTGAGACACAATGATTAAAAATAACAATGTGAAATTTGACAAGATTTGAAATATAAAAGGTTTTGAAAAAACAATAGGAATCGAAATGTAAATGAATGTAGGAAAAAACTTGAATATAAAAGTGCTTGACGTTTATAAATATGGAACGCATACGTAGACTTCTCACTCATTTCTCAATTACGCAGGTACTCTGAGTATATAGATATTTGAGTACAATTATGGACCCGTATAGTGTAAACAGGCGTCCCTTTATATACTAAACCTATTACGACACGTTTCACTTCCATGCAGCCGTTATCTTCAATGAGCCTACACGTGTCTTTGAATAACTACTTGCTCTAATCCAATCCCACTATTTCAATCAGGAAACAAACCAACTAGAATACTTGAAATTTTCACCAAGTCCACATAATACACCCGCGCTCCTCGACCTTTAGTTGTTTCAAACAACAATACCCTATATGACTTTCGGCATTAAATCAACTCATGACTTCTGATTGACCATATGGCACTTATTTGTTTTACTTTCCATTTATAGTTAGGTCGAAAAATCCCAAGTGACAAATTGCCCCCAAAAATGCTATGTTTCGATTTGAATAAGAATAAGAAACGTGGCATTTTTATCGTATTTTTCAACACTTCTTCCACTTCTCCGCTGACGTCATTGTCATTATTACCCTTTTTTACGACGCATTGTCATTTTCAATGAGATATGTTCAGAATCTCATTATCACTCCTATTTTCTAGGAGGTCATGGATGTGCACGTCTGCTTTAACTGCTCCACTCACATCAATGCTCCCACTTCGTAACACACAAAATCGTTTCACCATCTCCATGCGGATGCCATGTGTCCGACCTTAGGCATGAAAATAAAAGGTTATAAATACCCAACTTCATATTCTTTCTCTTCTTCTTCACTTTATCCTATCTCATAATTTTCTTGCACAGAGAGCAAACCCTTTATTTTCTTCAAAAACTTCCACTTTCAGCAATGGCATCCACTAAGACAATATCTTACAAGTTTAACATAGGAAATAATCTGATGGCCTTCATAATCCCACTAGAAGAGGATGGACAAGGAAGATATTTCATCCCTGAACCCCCACTGTCAAAAGAAAAGATCTCTAACTGGGTAAAATAGGTACTCATCCCCTTTTCTTTGTCTAACAAACTCTTTACCTTCTTGGGGCCATTTCTGACTGCAAAGTCGAATGTTGGGAAAGTTACGTGCATTTTCCCAGGTTACTCAGTCACCATGCCTTCAGCGTTTAAAAAACGCTTCCTCGACTTGTCCTTCATGGACAAACCTACACGCGTGTTCCAATCTGCACCACCTACTCAGAGCAAATAGTACATAGTCTGGCTCGACAAGGTTCAACCCCAAAGGAAAAAACAATGGCAAGAGCTTGGCATTTATGACATGATTAAAATCTCTAGGACTGGCCCTAGGTATAACCCAACCATGTTGCTGGCATCGATCTTCTTTTGGGAAGGATTGACCAACACTTTCTAATTTCCTTGTGGCATGCTAACACCAACCTTGTTCGATGTGGCTGCCATCACAAGTTTAAACCCCTTTAGGTGATACTTTTACCCCGACCTTAGAAACCAACAATGAATTCACCATCAAATGATTTAGTTTTAAAAACTTCATTCTTGACAACCATGACAAGAAGAACGCTGAAGTCTCCGGCCAAGATCACATAGCCTTTTTGACCCTTTGGCTATCTTACTACGTTTTTCTGCTTTAGTTCTTTACAAGTGGATAAAAAGTTCGTACCTTTAGCCATCCAACTCCGTGAAGGTCGAAAGATCTCCTTAAGCAAGCTCTTTCTAGCTAACCTCTACCAGTCACTTGGAGAAGCTTCCTACAAACTAAAACACCTCCCCAAAACCAACAAATAATACCTGGTCTCAGGCCCTTTATGGCTTTTTCAACTGTGGCTAAATGCCACGTTTGAACCAAAACTCCACATAACTACTTCTGCAGCCTTGGTAGCACAAAACGACCGCAGAGCTATCGAAGGCACAAGGCTCACTTTGACTACTCCTTAAGAAACCCCGTCACAAAAGATATTATGAAATACATCAATTTATCCCTTGAGTCGACCATCTTTGTTTTGACTATGGATCCTTTTGTGGACCAATGTGTAGGTCTATCTTGGTTTAGGAATAAATTTCAAGGTGTTTCTCCTTCGGTAATTGCCATGTCGAATTTTGTCTAGGAAGCCTTTTTGACCCCTACACTCTTATCCATAAAAATCGAAACTTGGACTCCTAGCTATGGATTCGTTGGCTATTAACCCAACTTAGTAGCCAAGAGATTTGGCTTTATCCAGTTGCTTCCTCGTTCACTTTACACCTGGGAAGAGGACATTTGCTGGTTGCAACGAAGATTTAACATTTCAGACTACAAGGCTTGCACTGCATTTGCCCGTGACCAAGTTCTTGAGCTTCCTACCTTCCAAATTCAACAATAATTTTTCATGACAGTCGAATACCATAACTGGTGGGTAAAGTATTTTAATGACCACTTTTTTGAAGAAGATTTCCGAAAAAGGTTATTTGCTGCCTTCTCCGACGTACCAGAGAATCCAAAACAAGAAGGTATATATATATTATTGTCTTCAAATTATTTTCATCCTTAGTCTTTTCTCAAGTCTCAATTTTCACATAAATCTGAAGCACCAGCTGACACTAATGTCGAAGAACCTTCCGACGCTGGCGAATTGAAGAAAACAGAAGAGCCCAAGAAAAAGGTACCTCTTTCTTCTTTGACTTTTTCATCACTAAAATAATCCTAAAAATTTGCTTTTCAGAATCGAAAGCGCGATCATGACTCTTCTACTATCAAATCCAAGAAGAAGAAAAAGATTACAACCACTTCGATTCAGGTACACCATCATTTTAAAACTTTTTTATGATCTTCTAATAAGCCATTAATCTAAAATGACTTAACCTTCCCCAGGCTACTCCAAAGCCCACAAAAAATCCGGCTGAAAAAAAAGCTCAGAAGATACTGAGGTAACCCTCATCTTCTCAAGGACAAAGCCTAAAGCTTCTCCTAAACCGAGTGTAAACCAGAAAAAGAAAGGAACTCCCAAGAAATCAAAACCTAAGAAAGATGCTGCTACTTAAACTGTTGGCCCTTCCAACAAGATCAAAGAAAAAGAAGCTAACCCACAAAAATACAAAGAAGATAAAGAAGAGAGACAAGAAAGAACTCAAGACCTCCCCCTCCTGATAATAAAAAACCCAATAAACTTCAAGATAAGCCGGTCAAGGAACTAAAAACAACTGACTCCAAGGTATTTTTTGACTCACTCTGTACCTCTTATATTGTCTTCTACTTCAAAATTCAACATCATTTCTCCCTCTTCTTTCAGGAAAGTCCAGAAGTAAATAATAATGTAGAAGCAAACCCACCAGGTATCCCTCGTTCAACTCCTTCTGAAACAATCTTTCATATCCACTGGTCGGATTTCCTTAACTCCAACATTTCGACTGGTCACACAGCCACTCAACCAACCAACAAAACAACAGACACATCTGCAAAATAACACACAACCTAAAGTAGAAATTAATGTCAAACAACCTTCTCTATAATCCATAGAGGAATTGGACAACACCACTGCTTCCGTCCAAGACAACATAGCTCAAGATGACTCACATCCTGATAACCCAGCAAAAATTAATGAAGAGCAAGCCATGTCTAACGTTGAGATTGCCCCACTCATAGAGAATGAACAACCTACCAACAAAAAACCAGATCTAGCCTAAGCTAACATGCATAATTCGATTTTGAATACTTCTCCGAGCCAGGAAGAAATCCTTGCTCTCAAAAGGAAAAATCCAACTGAAGCTCTCAAGAGACTCCAAAAAATTCGTATGCTGTCGACAGGCTCCAGATCAAGCCATTCCTCTTATGCTTCATTAGTTGACACTGGAAATGGCTCAATCAACATGCTAATTCAACAATTGAAAGCCAACATCTTTGAAGTCAACCTTCTCAGTGCTATCGAAGAAAATGCTCAACTTGGGGATGGTATTCAAAAACTGCTAGTTGACCTCAACAAACAACGGGTGTTTGATACCTTGGTCCAATTTCTCTTTGAATTTGAGGCTTACTTTGACCAAGTATGCAAAGACCTCAAACGAACCATCAAATTTCAATTTTAGAAAGTAAAAGAAGCCATGGTAGTGACCTGGGACACAAGCACTGCATATGAAAAAGAAGTTGACAAGCTCGAAGCCAAGCTTCAAGACTATATTGACAAGAAAGCTTCACTCAATGATAAAATTATGCAGCGTTGAGCCAAGATCCTTGAGTTAAACAAAGAAGTCGATGACTTGGAAAAATAGAAAGTCGAGTTGGCCTAGGAAAAATATCTTCCTACAAGGGAGATGATTAATGAAGAGGCCACTATAGGCGTCGAACATGCCGAAGCCACTCTCAACTTAGGGCTCGAAGTCAATTCCTTAGAATAAATTCATGATCAACTAGTTGCCAGACTCGACTTCTCTAAGACCAAGCTTGAGGAATTCAAATAAAAATTTCCAGTTTAAATTGCACTTATTTTAATTTCCCTTGCTTTTGATATTTTGTAATGACAATGCCATTTTGGCACCCTTTACCATTTTTGCACTTTTACTTTCCACTGCATACTATTCTTTAGCAATTTGAATTTCTCATAGCATAGACTTATACCTCTTAAGGTACTTACCATTTACTCTTAGAATTCATTTATCAACTGGAAATTCTTCGATTTCATAAGCATTATTCAAAAATACTTGAATAACTTGAAATGAACCCTCCCAATTAGGGGACCATTTGCTCAGAGCTTTGTCTCTTTGGTCCATAGGTAATACGACCATCCAAACGTAATCTCTGATTGAAAATGCTTTTGTTTTAACCTTCTTATTGTAAGCTTTGGCTACTCGTTCCTTTTGTCATATCAAGACATCCAAAGTTGCCAACCTTTCTTCATCTAGATCGGCCATTTCATCTAACATCATATTCCAATAATGGTCAGATGGAATCTCGTCCTGCCTCTGAATTCAAACCGATTGCAAATAGATCTCAACAGGCAAGACAACTTCATGTTCGTATGTCAACCAAAATGCAGTCGTATTTGTCGCATCATTGGGAGAGGTTCCACATGCCCATAAGACCTGATATAACGTTTTATGCCAGTTCTTTGGTTTCTTCCCAACGTGCTTCTTAATTAAACCAATAACAACATTATTAGCGGCTCCGACCTGCCCATTTTCCTGAGCATAGTAAAACGTCGAGGTTAATAATTTAATCCCCATTTCAAAGGCAAACTCCTACATCTTTTGACCAATGAATACCGACCATTGGTCTATCATGATGGTCTCTAGAATTCCAAATCTATAAATGATACTCCTTTGGATAAATTCAATTATAACATCTTGGTCAGCATTGACTAAAGGAACCACTTCGATCTACTTTGTAAAATAATCAATGCCGACTATAATATATTTCTGACTCTTAGAGGATACATATTGAATTTCTCTAATCAGATCTAAAGCCCATCCTTTGAAGGGAAGTGGTGGCCTTGGCATGCAAGCAAGGCTGGTCAATATTTCACTTAAATGTGAAATCAACATTTTTGAATGGACCTTTAGAAGAAGAGGTGTATGTCACACAACCTCCCGGGTTTATGATTCAGGAGGAAGCAGATAAAGTATACAAGTTTCACAAAGCGCTTTATAGTCTCAAGTAGGCACCTAGGGCATGGAACAAGAAGATTGACTCATACTTGGTCGAATTGGGATTCGTAAAATGCAAATCTGAGTATGGTGTCTATGTTCAAGTTGTGGCACAAGATATAACAATAATCTGCTTATATGTCGATGACTTGCTAGTAACTGGAAATAGCCTGAAGAAGTTGTCGAAGTTCAAAGAGCTGATGAAGAAGGAATTTGAAATGTAGGATATGGGAAAGTTTTCATACTTCCTAGGCATGGAATTTCAAATGTCGAAGCAATACATGGTGCTACATCAAAGAAAGTATGTAAAAGAGATGCTCAAGAGATTCAGAATGCATGATTAGACTCCTGCATCTTCACCTATCGAACCAAATTTAAAGTTGGAGAAGCATGGAGAGGAAGACAAATTCGATGCAACTTTGTTCAAACAGATTGTCGGATATCTAAGATATGTGTGCAACAGTTGACCTGATATATATTTCTCAGTCGGATTAGCGAGTATATACATGAGTGAACCAAGGGTGTCACACATGAAGGTTGTAAGAAGAATCCTGAGATACTTAAAAGGATCGACAAACTATGGGATTTTATTTTGACGAGACTCTGAGAGCAAAGAATCTATGGTTACTTGTTATTCAGATGTTGTCTGGTGCGGAGATAAGGAAGATCGAAGAAGCACTACTGGATATTTCTTTCAAGTATTTGGTGCCCCAATTTAATGGTGCTCGAGAAAGCAACATGTGGTGGCATTATCATCATGTGAAACGAAATATATAGCAGGATCCTATGTTGCATGTCAAGCAATTTGGATCATATCAGTACTTGAAGAAATGGAGGTCGAAGTGAAGAAACCTCTTGTGTTGCAAATCGACAACAAGTCTGCCATAAATCTGGCGAAGAATCCAAATCTGCATGGAATAAGTAAGCATATCGAAGCTAGATTTCACTTGTTAAGGGAAAAGGTAAATCGAGGTGAACTTGAAGTTAGGCACTTCTTAAGTGAAGCACAGTTGGTCGACATTTTCACCAAAGGATTAAAGATCGACAGATTCCTGAATTTGAGAAAGAAATTAGGAATAATTTAAATCGACTATGATTAACATAGGCTTGACAACTTGGATTATGGGGGGTATGTTGAAAAATTAGATTTGATTAGATTTGATTCGATTTAATATTTAAATATAATCCAAGTTGTGTTAGCCTAAGCCCATGGCTTCACAACAACGTTCAGTTCACTTGCAGGAACATGTTGAATGCCTGAATGAACCTAACACTCCTGACAACTCTTAGTGAAGTTGATGCAATCTTTAAGCACTATAGGCCAATAAACACCCTGGAGACACATCAACCATCTCATCTTGCGCCCCACTTGATGAGCACCACATGCCCCACTATGAACACTCGACACAACCAAATACGTCTCTCCTTCACCAAGGTATTTGAGTAACACCCATTCATGTGTCTTCTTGAATAATTAATTCCCTATAATCACATAGCTTAAAGACCCGTATTTGATCTTTCGATCAATTGACCCAATTGGATTCTCTAAGTAATTGACTATTAGCTTCCTCTAATCAGTATCAGCCAGATTTTCAATAGTACATATCTTAAATTTTTCTGGATCTCTTGATCCTAACTTAGTCACTACTAGATCTGATGGGGACAGTCTTGTTGACTTCACCCTTCCCTGATCTTCAATCAAGTCCTTTAGTTTCTCTTTGGACACTTTATACCCTGAGGCGAGTTGCGCCAATTCATTTGCTCCCTAATTCTCAAGCCTAGGAACATGTTGGATATCCACAAAGTCGAAACATTTGGTTAATCGATTCACTATAACAAAATACATGATTAAGTTTTCCTTAATACATCTGTATTCCTTTGTTATTTGCTTCACCACCAACTCGGAGTCTTCTCTTATTTTGACTCATTTTGCCCCAAATATAATAAGATCTCGAGCCTAGCTATTAAAGCCTCGTACTTAGCTTCGTTATTTGAGCAAGAACCGTCGATTCTATATTTAAACTTGGTAGGAATTTTGTTTAGAAAAATAATCAAAACCCCAACACCAGTCTTATTCTTATGACTAGAACCATCGAAGTATAACTTCCAAGGTTTTGTTTCCAAATAGTTCAAAGACGTCTTGACTATCACATGATCCACAATAAATTTGGTGAGCACCTGCCTATTCATGGCCTTTAAAGGCACATATGTAAGGGAGTATTCTGTTAAGGCTTTCCCAATCCGATAATGCAAAATTGGCTTAGACAACATATACTATATAATATCGAAATGAGAAGATACATACACATAAACTGGATTTATGTAATGCTTTAATTTCATACAGGAAAAGTACAAACAAAGGCACATCTTTTCTATAAGACTATACCTAGTTTCTGCATCATTCAAGACTCGACTGAGGTAATATATGGCTCTTTCTATGCCATTATCATCCTCCTGTGCTAACATACTTTCTATAGTCAAGTTTGAGGCAGAAATGTACAAACTCATGCATCTATTTCTAACCGGAGGGGACAAAATCATAGGATTTGCTAGGTACTCCTTTATTTCGTCAACCACCCTTTAATGCTCTGGCTGCCACACAAACTTTTCCTTCTTCAGACGGAGTAGCGGCGAGAATGCTTAAACCTTGCCATTAAGGTTTGAAATGAACCTCCTCAGAAAGTTAATCTTCCTTAAAAGATATTGAAGCTCTTGTTAGAACAAGAATTGATTCTACATTCCTAATAGTTTTGATGATAACAAATACTATATTATTTAGAACTTGATGCTCCCTAATTTAGTTATTATGATATGTAGGGAAGTTCTAAAGTAAAGAAATTCTGAATCGGAAGCAAAAGCACAATCTGCGCTAATAATTTCTAATCAACGAAGTTCTGATATAGAAGTATCACAAGATCTAATCTAGCGAAGTTCTAATCAAGCGAAGTTCTAATTAAGCAAAGTTCTAATCAAGCGAAGTTCTGATAAAGAATGTGTCACGCTTTCAGCACCAAAGCTGCCTTGATCCAGAAACTCTGATAATTCAACTATTCAACATGGACTCTGATACGTTATCCTTCATATTTATGAGTATCACAAAGTAATAACTAGTACCAGACAAAATCTGTATTTTTGGAAAGAGCATTAAATGGCTTTTTATCAACCTCCAAAAATAGTTCTCACGTCTCCAACGGATCAAAATAATTTCATCTATTTAAAGGAGCCCTTGCACAGATGACGAACACACTTGCGCGCATACACCTTACAATTCATCAAGTTTCATCAGTTTTCAAATTCGATCAAAATATTGTGTAAACATCACAGTTGTGATATAGCTTATTAGAAGCACCTTATACACTCTTGTTCATTTACATTTGTAATTCCTTGAGATAACCGAGTTGTGGTTAAAACTCAAGAAGACATTGACAGTTGTCTCTGTGATTGTGTAATCCTTATTGTTTAGTGGATTAAGTCCTCAAGAGAGAGAGGCGAAATCACCTTGGCGGGTGGACTGGAGTAGTTTGAGTTCAAACGAACCAGGATAACCAACGTGTCCTTTTGCTTTAAATTTTCGAAAACCCCAATTCAAACCCCCTTTCTTGTGTTTTTCGTTTCTTCAGCTCTTTCTTGGTTGAAGAAGGCTTTGTCTCCCTAATAGCCTTCGTTTTATTCTAGTTGATCTCGATTCCCTTTTTATGGACCATAAAACCAAGAAAATACCCTGCTTGCACACAAAAAGCACACTTAAGAGGGTTCATTTTTAGCCCATACTTCCTCATCCTCTTGAATGAGTTTCGAAGGTGGTCAAGATGACCGTTTCATGACGCAGACGTAATAGCTATATAATCAATATATATTTGCATAAATGTCTCAATATAGTCATGAAAGATAGAATTCATCACCCTGTGGTAGGTTGCCCCAACATTCTTCAAGCCAAATGGCATCACTACCCACTCGTAGGTGTCTAAAGCTCATGGGCATCGAAATGCTGTCTTCGGCACATCTTAATCTGCAATGAAAATTTGGTTATAACCAGAATAACCATCTAACATACTAAGATATTCAAAACCCTCTGCTGAGTCAACCAACATCTCAGCGACAAGGATTGGGTATTCGTCCTTTGGGTTTGCAGCGTTTAGATCTCTGAAGTTGATGCAAACCCTTAACGTTCCATTTTTCCTTAAGTACTAGAACGATATTTGCAAGACATTCGACATACCTTCCCTTTCTTATGAACTTGCTTCTCAGGAGTATTTTGATCTCCTCCTTTATCTTAAACATGACCTCTGGGCCAAACCGTTTGGGCGTCTGCTTGACTGGTTTCTTCCCAAAATTTATTGGAAAATTCAATTCCACCAATTCCCTTCTTAAACCTGGCATTTCATTATAATCCCAAGCAAAACAATCCTTAAAATCTTGAAGTAACTTAATTACCTCTAACCTTATATTCAGATCGATGTTGGCACTGATGTTAGTCGGCCTTTTGATGATTCCATCGCCTAAATCAATTTCTTCAAGCAGATATTGAGGATGCATCTTTATAGTCGATGCAACCAGATCCTTCTAAGAACCCAAAGGCTCATCATCGTAGATGCAATCGAGCCTATGGTCTTTTCGACCATCATCTTCTAAGCTTGCTACCCACGACTCTTCGATAGGTTGAGGTTCAATGTTGACCCTTTGACTTACGTCGAACACTTCTAATTTGTTGGTTTCAACAACCATGTGTGGTATTTTGGCCTCCAAAGCCACTTTAAATCGGTTCTCGGCAATGTAATTCGTAATTCACTTCAGTGCGTCTGTAGCCGTGCGAAGATTTACCCTTTTACATGTGAACTTTTAATTTATCCCAAAGGAGGGAAGGGAAAAAATCTGAATAAACACGTGAGTGTGTGCAATGCAAAAACAATGCACTTGAGAGATCGGGAATCGGGATTGGTTATACAAAGGGAAGGTATTAACACCCTAAGTATCTATAGTATCCTATAGGAACCTCTTGCATATATTTGTGTTACTGTTGTTTTTACTTACTGTGTAACGGGAATTTGTTGATTGGTTTTTGAGTGTGTAATAGGAGATATTTTCGTTGTTTTTGTAGTGTAAAATAAACTATGACAAAGGTGTAAAAACCTAATGGTTTTGTTTATTATTGTGCTCGCTAAGATCTCACGATCTTATGCCTACGTATTCTCAAAAGGAAGTTGAGAAATCAGAGCGTTCGTAGTTCCACCTACTAATGGGTGGAATTGGGTTTGTTGGGTTTTTAAGAAGAGACAAATTGTCATCTTAAGAGAGATATCTCACCTATTCACCATAAACATTTTTGAGAAATAAGAGAACAAGGAAATAAGCTTTAAACTTGGATGTAGAAAATCCAGAGTAATGCCACATCTTCCTTTAAATGAGTATTTGCATATTAAGAGAAATACCTTGACTTGGATATAGAATCAATAAGTGTGCCACTTACATCACTTAAATGAAAGAAAGTGTTTTGTATACCATAATAAGAGAAGGACTCCAACTTGGATTTTGAATCAACAAACATCACTTCCATAGAGATGATCCATATCTCATCTCTAGGGAGTGTTGAATTTGAAGCCAAAGGTTGGCTAGGGTTTTACTTGAATTTTGAGGTCTGAAGGTTTGAAGGTTTGAAACCATAAGGGGCTATGATTGACTTTAGGACTTCAAAGGGGAATTCTCAGCTCTTTGAAGAGTTGAGTCTGAAGTCTAACTTCCTTGTACAAAGCCCAAAAAGAGGCTAAGTTGATTGTGAAGTCTCCTTGTATAAAGCCCAAAAGGAGGCTAAGTTGATTGTGAAATCTCCTTATATAAAGCCCAACAGGAGGTTAAGTTGATTGTGAAGTCTCCTTGTATAAAACCCAAGAGGAGGCTATAGTTGATAATTGGAAATTCAACAGGGGAAACCTAATGTTTGAACTAAGTTGTAATTGAAGAGGATCCTAAAGTTTGAACTGAGTCTTAACTAGGGATGAGTATTGAAAATCAACAGTTATGTAAGTGTTATAAATGTCAAGAGAAACTTAACAAGACAAATCTAACTATGCTTTTAAACAAAATGTAATCATCGACGATGACATGAATATGGTAAGATTAAGCATGATATATCAACATGTGAAAGTGTATCAGACAAGGAGATATGTTCATCATGGTAAGAGTTTATAAAGGAAATACTTGAATATGTGAGCAAAGATTTAATATATAGAAGCAATCACAAAGAAATTCAAGTAGTATGTTCAGGATGAATTGAGGATCCAATGAATATGGTAAAGGGTAATCAAAAACCCTAATGGAGATAAACATATGGACAAAGCATTCAAACATGGTTGAATCAAGGGCTTTGGGGAATCCAAACTCAAGTGGAAGCCCTAGGTATGTATCAAAGTGTTTTGAAAAGTTAATTAAAGTTAAAACCCTAATTAAACATTTAATCGGAGTATTTTTCAAAGGAGAATTATTTACTCATGGTATGAAAGACAAGAAAACATGTTAGGTATATCAAACAAAGCTTGAACAAAGTATATCATGACCATATAAGCACATGTGATCAATTAAGTTAAGAGGAAAATCAAAAGAAAGTCCTTAAAAGTATGAAAATACTTTAAAATGGACCATTTTTCAACTTAATAAATATGTGTTAAATAAATATTATTTTTTACATTTTTTAATGTATTCACAAAGTAGGACATATGAATAAGAAGTGTTCAAAAATTAAATAAAAAATAATGAATTTTGATATGTGAAATAAATGTGTGAAGTTGTGAAGAAAAATAAGGAAAATAATGGTAAAAAATTAAGTTTTTCTCCCACCAAGGGTTGAACATGCGCCCTCCATGTCATGGGTTTAAAACATTACCAACTGAGCCAATGCGCACATGGTGACAAGGAATGGCTAGAATAAATAATATATTAAATTTCAAAGTGAAAATGTATAAAATAAAAAAATCCAAAAGGTCTGGGGCGAGGAGGATTTGAACCCCAGAACTGAGGGTCACACAAACCCTTATAACGCACACTCTAACCACTGGGATGGTGATACATCAGTGTATCAAACCACACCCATTTAATTAAGTAGTAAAACAAGAGAATTAAAATTAACATGGCGCCACCTCCATGCTCGTCTTCTTCCATGAGCTTTAAAATTTTGAATTTCTGAACTTGCTCGTTTCTCAACCAAATGCCATGAAGTAAAAATGAAACTTGTGTGGATTTTGACAAGGAATTGAATGGTTCTATTCAATTTCAATTATATTAAATGTATCAAACAGAATCAATGTTGACACCATATGAACCCTAACTGAACTTTTTAATATGAAATCTCATATAATCTTGATACATGACATTTAATTGAGGGAAAATGATCATAACATCATGATAAACATGTCTGTAACTCAAATGATTAAAATTGATGCATGAATCATAGAGTTCAGTTTAGAGGAAACTTACCTTGCAAGTGAGAATCGAATTCTCTATTGGAGGTGTTACAGAACTGATTTGATGATTCAGACAACTTCCATGACCCTCAAGGATGATGTTACAATGTTTGAATTGGTTTGAAAGCCTCTGAAACTCCTAGCTCGAATCCATCTGCAGCTTATGGTGTATATGAAGCAAATGACATGTGACTTGATGATTATGAGGTTACAGGTAGTGTTTGAGTGTTTGGATCACTTACACATGATGTATGTGAAGTGTTTGGATACTTGGTTTGATTGGAAATGACCTTGAACTGAGAATTTAAGTTTTCACACTTTGAGAACTTTGAATTTTGAAAGAGGGAGGATTTATGAGAAAACAAGCATTGGCAATGATTTGGTGTCCTTAGAATGAAACACAACAACGTCTATTTATAGGAAAAGGAGTTCAGATATTTGAGAGGAAATTGGATGAGGATGTAGGCTATTATCCAACAAGTGATGTCATGTAGCTATTACTTGAATGGCAAGGTACATAGCTTACATTCTCACATGGCTATGAATTGTGATCCTTTGAGCTTTTTTCCACAATGCTTCATATCATCCCTTGGTGTTCTGATCAAGTTCTAACAATTTGGAGGGTTTTTGCTCAAAATCACTATTCCACTTTAATGCTAGAGGACAAAACCTCACTTCATGGTTTTTGAAATGATTTTTAACACGTGCCAAAGATGGAATCTTGAAAATTCAGTTGTGCTTTGCAGAGAACATGGTTCATGATCATTTTGGAGTTGATATTGTGATGATTTCAAGCTTTCAAAGCTTATCCAAGTCGTGTGGCACAAAGAGGTTTAGCAATTCTATCTTGAAAATTAGTTGTGGCAAGGCATGTTGTGAGATTCATATCTCCTTGCTCAAATTAGGTAAATGTGTGTTCTTGGTCATTTTGGAAAGCTGAGATATCATACTTCAACTTTTATGTTCAAAGTTTGTCTTGAATCATTGTGGATCATAGTGAAAAATAGCCCTAAAGTTGACTTGAACACAAGATAGATTTTGTCTAAAATTTCACTAAGTGTTTTAGGTTCAAAATCATGGAACCTCCAACTTCATGGCCTTATATCTTAAAATCTATGCATTTTTTGGGAATCCAACCTCAAGGACAAAGTTGCAGTATGTAACAAGCTCTTCAATTTTATCTTGGATAAAAAAATGGTTACTTGGTTTGGAAGTTATGCCCTTGCAAAGTAGGGTAAAAATCAATGGATTTTATAACTTAAAAAGAATTCAACTTCTCCAATGTTGCCCTTTTTACAAGTAACCTCACATTTCTTGATTTTTCTTGATCAACCACGATCCAAATCACATATTAACATTATCCTTGACTTGAAGAGACTATGTTTGACCAAAAAATTCAAAAGTCAAACTTGATTTTGACCACAATTGACTTTTGTATCAGATGAACTTTGAATTTTGTGATCCTTATGAAATCAAACCCTTGAGCTAATTAAACACTATGGATTGACTCCAAAGGTGATTTTGAGTGTCTTGAGTCATATCCCAATGCTTGAGATCATGTCTTTAAAAGTCAAAGGTACAGTTAACTTTTCATCAAAACCCCTAGTTTGTGGACCAGATGATTTTAAATTCTTGCATTGCTTATGAATCAAGATCCTTGGATTAATCCAATCATATGAATGGACTAATATGATGAATTTGAGGTCCTTGAAACATATCTTGAGGTTTTGGATCATGCCTTACTCCAAAAATCAACCTAGGGACTGAGTTATGTCAAAACCCTAATTTGGATGCACTGAGGATCTTGAGGCTTGATGAACTTGTCATGATTCTATTTTGCATTTAATTATTGATGAATGAGAGCTCTTGATATTCCTGGATAAATAAGGGATTTGACATATTAAATATGATGCTCATTCCTTGATAATTCATCTGCTTGAGCTTTAGGGGGATCACCTAACCTGTGAAGCAAGTGATCATACATATCTTGTACTTGTGATGGGTTAGTGATGTATAAAGACATGTATATATATAATGATGAATGTTATGCTAATAATGCAAATGAGGTGGCATCTTGGGGGTAAAAAATTAGGGTATGACAACGTCGAATTCAGACATCATCATCAAATTTGTCGCCCCAGCCTGTTGGCAGGATTGTGTCTGAATTATAAAACCTATCACCCATGATCTCTTTATCCTATGTAAATCCATGGGTAGGGTGGAGTTTCAAAGAGTAAAATGCCTCCTCCAAAGGTATGTAAGTTAACCCTGCTGGCATGCAAGGCGCTATGTTAGCCAAAATTTTATCAAAATTTCTCTTATCTATATCGTTTACTTCTGCCATGTAGTATCCTTGATCGACCTCAATATTCTCGACTATTCCATCCTTACGCCAGATTGCTATCCTTTGGTGGAGGGATGAAGGCACTTCCCCCACTCCATGTATCCATTATTGACCCAAAAGTAAATTATAACTGGCCTTTAGCGCTATAACCATAAAAACCGTGGGTCGAGTTATGGATCCCACTGTTATGCTAACTTAGATAACTCCCATAGTCTGTCCAGTCTTTCCCTCATAGTTTGAAAACACCATGTTACGGGGCCTCAAGTCTTTATCAAACTTCCCAATTTTCTCTAACAAGAAATTGGGCATCAAATTCACAGCTACCCTACCACCCACCAAAATTTTGTTCACCGTCGCCTTTTCCACCTTTTTCCTTATAAAAAAGGGCTTCAAATGGCTTTTCATGCCCTCACGGGGCCTTTTGAAAAACGCATTTTGTTCTTCAATACATCCGATGTTCATCACAAAGTAACATACCGACTTGTTCTTCGCCATCTTTTCTTCTTCACAATCTTCAGGTTCAACAACTTCTGTAACACAGTCATATTCTCTAGGGAGAACATAGACCATATTGCAGAGCACGTTGAAATCCTCTTTCGACCCAGAGTCAAAATTATCTGTCACTAATTCGTCTTCCTTCATCTGCACCTCTTCCTTGACCTTTCCTTTCGATAGTCTTGTCTTAGGGGAAATTAACTTTCTTCCCATTGGCTTCTTCACCAAATCATTTGTTCGACTTTTATGTTTCTTATTATTGCTTGACTCTGCAACCTCCTTCTCAACTTTTTTCTTTCTCTGGAACCTCCTCCATTGAGTCCTTGGCATATAGTTTTTGCCTTTGTAATTACTAGGCCCATACGAGCGCCTTTCTGACATTTGAAAGTTCTCTCGATGGGTCAAAGAGGACCCACGACCATTTCAAAGTTTTTCCATTTAGGATTTTCAGCCTGGTATTTGCCAGAAGGTTTTGTCCACCTCCCTTGAGGAGCATTGAATGTAGGTATGTAAGTGTTAGGTCTAGCCTTCTACTGAGTAGGGCCTTGTCCCTTCTTCTAGGGGACCCCCTCTTATCAAAATAAAATTAGGGCCTATTCTTCCTCTGATTATTCTTATTCTTTGCCTGCTAGGAGCTCTTGAACCTCTTCACAGCTTTCTTATTAAAAATAACACTGCATTGAGGACACATCATCCCCTCTGAATCTTGAACTTTGCACTTGTGGAGGAATTCCACAAGTCCTTCACCCACCTTTGGGCACACATCTTTAATTTGATTTTCACTCTCCTCGAACACTGCCATGTCTAAATCCTCAGTAATTTTGACCGTATTAATCACCACAAGCTCCACATAGCTAGCATCTCTGACTTGTAAAGAATCAGAGTCAATCTTCATTGGGGTTTTGCCTTTGGTAAACTTCAACATGCCTTCATTTAGTGCGTTTTGAACAAGATCCCTGAAAAGAAAGCATTGTGAGGTCTTATGCCCGAGAAAATTATGATATTTACAAAGCCCTCGTTTCTTTCTCTGTTCTAATAGGGATAATTTTCCTCCTGGTGGCACAAGTACTTGACCATCTACAACCAGGAAATAAAAAATTTCATCGCATTTGGTCACGTCGAAGGTATAAGTTTTCTTAGGGAATTTATTATTCTTCTAGGGCTCAGAAGGATTCTTCTCATTTGCACGCGTAAGCAACTTACACACATATGGGGGACCTTTCTTTAACTCAGCCACGTCGAACTCAGTTTCTTCAACATGGTTATATTCGACATCGAACATCAAGTCATTGTCTTTCATATCGACGTAAGCCACACACTCCTTCTTACCCTTGTTCACTCTGGCTTTCTCAACCTTCAACCTTTTGACCTGTCAAACTCTATCTGGCAGCTGGGCCATATCTCTGAGATACTGTGTATCTAGTTTCTTCTTAATAGAGTAATCTAATCCCCCAGCTACCATTTCGACTAACTCATGTTCAGGAACTTGAGTAAAACACCTTATTTTTAATAGTCAGAATCGATTTAAGTAATCATCGATTGATTCAACAAACTTTTGCTTCTCGCTCGACAATTCTTTTAGACTAATCTTAGTTTGCCCTATGTAAAACTGCTAATGGAACAACCTTTCTAATTGATCTCAATTATTGATGGAATGTGCAGGAAGGGTTGTAAACCACGTAAAGGCATTTTTTGTGAGAGAATTAGGAAAGTATCTCATCCTTAGGTTCTCATTATTAGCTATGTCTCCCGTCTCATTCAAATATCGGTCAATATGCTCGATGGTAGATTCATTAGTGTCACCAGCAAACTTTGTGAACTTAGGGACTTTCCATCCCCTTGGCATTTCAGTCTGCAACATGTATTCTGAAAGGGGATATGTGTAATTTGGTCTTTGAAGTCCCATGTTCACCCCATTTTGAGCCATTATCATTTTGATAATGGATGCAAGGTTATTCTCTCCTAACAGATTCCCTTGTCGAACCTAATGCATAACTTGATCAGCGTCCTAGTTTCGATTAACCATCATGACAGGTGGAGACTCTGCTTCCCTAGATATCTCTTGTTCGACTACCCAGGGCACAAATTTCTGCCCCTGGTTCACTGTATTTTCTTCCAAGACTACTCCTTCATTTCAAACTTTCCTAGAGACATGGGATTGTACAATGGGTCGAACTTGCAGGGGTGGAGCGCTAAAAATATCAGCAATTCGATTCATTTGAGTTGCCAACTATTGGTAACTATGATTTGTATTTTGAATTAATGGATTGAATATAATACCCATTTGTTGGGTGAGAGTATTAATCATATCATGGTTACTCTCGTCCATTTGCTGTCTCAAAGCCAATATTGAATTTGTCGTAAACGTTGGCATTGCTTGGGAACCAAATCCATTCCTATCTGGGGTGACATTGTTCGACCTTGGTTACCTATGGCCGAGCCAGAATCCAAAACGGGCGAATATGTATTTGCAGCGTTTTCAGCAAATGTCGAAGGATTACTATGCAGGCTTGCCATCATTGATGTTGGCATCCCAAAAGGTTGTTCACGCCCTGGCATGGGCATTGTGAAACTTGTGGCAAAAAGCGTGGATTGTGGAGCCACAATTGGTCTGGGAGTCACAGGGTGACTCTGGACTACTGAAGGGGAAAAAATTGTCCCTTCAGGTATGGTTGATGGCGCAACCATTGTAGATGGTATAACCGTAGTGCTAACGATCAAAGGGATTGGCTCAGTCGTCGTCGCAGAGACCGTGCCTGCCCCAACGTTATTAGAAGGCTGTTCTCTATTGTTTTTCCTGGGAATTTCCATTCTCCTGACATATTTCCTCACAGGTTTCCTAACTTCTCTCTTTGTTATCTTACCACTCCTTAGTCTCATGCACACTCACACAACGAGAAGTTAATCAATTAAAGAACTATAATTTTCAAAGTAGAAAGTAACAGACACACAAAAGGGTCCCACTGGGCGTGCCAATTTGTTTACTAGGAAATTTGGTAAAGAAAACAAGTTTCTATTAATTCTTAAGGGATTAAACTCAAAAATATCCCGAAACAGATTTGTGTGAATTTATACCTTTGAACATCATGTTATTATTGAAATTGAGACACAATGTTTAAAATTAACAATGTGAAATTTGACAAGACTTGAAATATAAAAGGTTTTGAAAATCAAATATGACTGAAATTGAAATTCAAAATGAAAAAATGATAGGAATCGAAATGTAAATGAATGCAGGAAAAGACTTAAACATAAAAGTGCTTGAAGTTTATAAATTGGAATGCATACGTACATTTCTCACTCGTTTATCAATTACGCAAATACTTTGAGTATATAGAAATTTGGATACAATTGTGGACCCTTATAATGTAAACAGGTGTCCCTTTATATACTAGTCTAAAATAACTACCTATAACGGTCGACTAAACCTACGACACGTTTCACTTTCATGCAGCCGTTATCTTCGAAGAGCCTCCACGTGTCTTCGAATAACTACTTTCTCTAATCCAATTCTCGCTTTTTCAATTAAGCAACAAACCAACTAGAATACTTCAAAATTTCACTAAGTCCACAGACTCCACCAGTGCTCCTCGACCTTAAGCTGTTTCGAACAACAATACCCTATATGACTTTTGACATTAAATCAACTCATAACTTCTGATTGACCACATTTGATTTTAGCTTACAATATGACACACTTATTTGTTTTACTTGTCATGTATAGTTAGGTCGAAAAATCCAAGGTAACAGTGTCGACCTGTAGGCAGTTTTTCATATAAAAATGAGTTTTTGATGCATAAAACCATTTGTTGATGCATATGAATCTTTTCTAAACCTTTTCCAACATGTTTTCATGCTCCCTAATGTTAAAATGTACAGCCAAACTCAAATGATGCAAGCTAGACTCAGATGATATCGTCAAATTGTACATAAACGCTAAACTATCCTAGTTTTGACATCATTCAAAATATATCTAATCGAAAAGTTGCACTCACATACTCCCCCTTTTTTATGACGGAAAAACTTGAGACGATGCATTTATTGTCCATGAAGGCTCCCTATGAATGTATGCATCATAACTTCATAACTGCATATACTTCCCCCAATTTGACAACATCAAAAAGAGACAAAACACGCTATTAGCAGTATCACATAGATACAATATAACACATACAATATACCATACAAAGGCGTCTGCCAAGATAGAAACGTGCACTCACATATACGCTACATACATGAAGACACACAATGGAAATCAACACACAATAAATAGAAAAGAAACATAACAAAATTACATAATTTGCATTCAAGGCAACACACTTAGTACAACCTGTCGTACCCCAAATTTTACTTAATTTACTTTCTAGTGCCACTTTTTTTTCGAATAAATGGCATGGCACAATTGATAAGAAATCATGTGTAAAGAGTTGTGAATGTGAGAGGTTGTGAGTTTGAATCCCATCTTCTTCACTTTTGGTGCTTTATTCCTTTTTATTTGTTTTTCTTTGAATCCCATCTTCGTTACTTTTGGTGCTTTTTTTCATTTTTATTTGTTTTTCTATGAATCTCATCTTCCTCACTTTTGATGCTTTTTTTTATGAATAAAATCTAAAAAAAAAAGAAATATGTAGAATCAGGTTAAATGAGACCCATCGTCATCCGCCGCCAAACCCACAACTGCAATGCACGGTATGTAATTTCGCTGCCCGCCTTCTTAAAGCCGTGTATAGAGCTCGATGGAAACCACCACTATCACCGGAGAAGAAAGAAGAACGAGTGGAAACCGGATCTCAACCATCGCCGCTCATATTTTCGCCCGGAACCTCTCTTTCTTTTTTGTTTGTGAATCGATTTCCGTGGTTGTTGTTTTGGAGCATGTATGAGTTCTTCTTTTAACGTTTAAGAAGGTTGTTGTCGTTGTTGTGCGATTTGAAAAAAGAACATAAAAAGAGGGAGTTTCTTTTCGTTTTATCTTGTTGAACACAGAGAGTGAAATGTGTATGTTGTTTCACTCACTTTCATAAAAACACAGAGAGTGCATTCTGAGAGAGAAATAGCGTTAGGATAGTTTCCTAATTTTAACTTGTACTTTGTGTAATTTTGACTTTTTGCTACTCCCACGGTCTCATAATGAGTGATGTATTTGGAATAAAATAGTGTCCTAAAATATATGATTTATTTTAATTTTCAATCCAACTTTTTCTATTTTATCCTCTAATTAATATTAGTTTCATCATTTCCAATACATCATAAAGATATTTTAGTAAAAATATCATTCTCAAATGGGCGTTTCCCTTGACTTTTTTTCTCTTTCTTTTTGGGATTATTTATTTTATTTCTCCATTTATTTGAGCATTTAGAAATTAGGTTTTTGGGTGAAATTTGGGTCTTGGGCTTGACTTTGGTTTTATCTCCCTCATACCCTCTCTCCATCACTATTCACACCCCAGTCGCTCATATTTATTTTTAAATTATAGTATTTAGGTAATTTAATTAGTGATTAGGATTAAACCTTGTTATTTACTTTAAATAGTCTAAGTAGGATAATTAGGGTTTTAATTGAAATTTTTGTAATAATTTTTAATTAGGGTTATGAATTAAATTAATTGGGATGATTAACATGTCAAGGGTTTAATTAACATAATGATGGGATTAACATAAAATACTTAGATAACTATTTATAAAATTATGATTAACATGGGATTAAAATACAAAATACGATTAGGGATTTAAATTAGGGATTAATTATTTTAAAATGGGTTAATATAAATAATATAAGGGATGAAAAAGGGTCATGGGATATTAATTTAAAATTTGGAAATTAAGGATTAATTCATGGGATAATTAAGGGATAACTTTGGGATAATTTTTGGGATAATTAAGGGATACAATTTGGAATAAATAAATAAGGAATATGGGATAAATTATTAGATTTTTAAGGGATAAAAATTGAGGTTAAAATAAGGGATAAGGGATCAAATATATTGGTTTATAAAGGGATAATGATGGGATAATTCTATGGTATAATTCTATGGGATAATTTTAGGGGATAATCAAGGGATAATTAATGGGATAAATTTTGGAATAAACTTTTAGGGTTTAAGGAGTATAAATTCAAGATAAGGGATCAATGGATAAAGACATAGGGTTTTATGACATTATCAACTTTTTTTCTATAATCAAATTAATGAGATATATTTGCAATTAAGTCAACAGGATAAAATCAACTTCACTCACCTAAACTGTAAGTCCTCTGCCTTTGTGCATTGAGGCATTTTCAAAATCAAACCTTTCCCGCCCCCGTTGCGTGGGAATTTTTAAGGGATAAAAACAACCAACACACCAAATTTTTTAAGAAGAACTACAATACTTTGATCTTTCATTTAACATGAGGGTACATGGGCATAGAGTTCTAAACTCTAGCGAGTACAATTATAAAAAAATATTTGTAGGTTTTTTTCTTTGTAAATATCAAAATAATTCCCTTTAGTAAATAAATATTCAAACAATAATCAAACAATCTTAAGAACACACTAACCCTAGATTTAGAGGAGGATCCCATTGAGTACAATAGAGGTGAGGGGTGCATTATACCTTCCTCCCACTTAACCAACCATTGTCTCATATTCAAGCAAATTAGTAACATTGTAAATATATAACCAACAACAAAGCAAGTCAAGAAAAGAAAAATGCATGAAGACTCAAAACGTGACTCAAAGAAATGCACTAAAATACATAAGACTCAAAGACATAACAACACAACACACCATCACCGTCCACAACCCCTAGACATTTGTCTCATTCCCATATGCCATCCTTGTCGACCATTACCATAGTTATAATCCAAGAAATCACACATTTCTTGGTAAAACTGAGCATAATGATGATGATTATCATTATGATTGATCATAGAAATTGTAGCTGCATGATTTGCATCCATCTCATTGCGCATAGACACAAGAATTTTTGTCACATATGAAGTAAAAGCTTCAAAATTGGCATCTTGTGCAGTCATGTGTTCTTGCGTTAGATGGAATCTTTCCATTTGAACAACCTCAAAGGTATCTCGTCTCCTACAATCTTCTTTATAACGATCATCTTGCCTCAACTGCATGTTCTGAAGCATAGTCATGATAGAGGACGAATCACCAAATCCAGCACCCAAAGTATTACCATGAGCATCCCCATGAGTATGATCTTCCATAAAAGCATCACCCTCAAGACATCATGAGACACACCAATTGGTTGATCATCAACCATATGCATCTCAACAACATCATCCTCAAACTCTGTAGGATCATCAAAATTATAAATCTTCCTACCATTCTTATCCATACGGAAGTAGTACACCCGAAGTTTTATGTCCCAAAAATAGTTCATGTTGGTTAGGGTACGTTGCGAGAACTCTTGAGCCTGGCCTGGAGATCTATACGTAAAATTTGACATACCAATATTGAAGTAGTTCAAAATCTTGGCAATCATGGATACATAGCATAACGAAGCCCCTTTGTTGCATTTCTTGATGGCGAACATGCTAGATACAAAATAATGAGCCTAATTAATTTTGATCATGTTCAAAAGAATGTAGGTCAGATGAATTTCAACAAAGTCTACTCTTGAAAACCCTTCATTCTTTGGGCACAAAACATGAGACAAAAGCCACAACAAAATTATAGGAACTATCTTCACTTGACTAGTGGTAATAGAATCATAACAATCATCAGAACAAGGAGCTTTAAGTAGCTCATTCACATGAACTTTCCACTTAAAGTGTATATAAGTGTTGGTATCCGTCACCAACGGGTCAACTTTATTATCATCAGCAGCATCAACAACAATAATACCAAATAAAAACTTCCAAAGATCATCAGTGAACTCATAAACAATGTTACCTATGGCAAACTTGAAGCATGAACCTAGCCTCTCATGTAGCCCAGAGTAGAATACACAAATGAGGTCTTCATTAGAGTCCTGAGCAAGCTGCAGAAACTAATCATTATGTGCAACAAGACTAGCAACTTTTAGAATATCCAAACAACCAACCATAATAGGCTTCCAAACGTATTGCTTCACAACAAGCCGATGTTGATGTTTTTCCTCAAATTCCTTAACATCTTATACTTAGTAGTATCAATAGAAAAAGTGATCTTTGGTTGTAATGCCTTGTCCAACTTATATTTAAGAGTATTTACCTCTCTTTGCCAAATGCGACAAGTTTCACAACCGAACCATGAAGGTTCTTCATCCTCATCTTTAACTTTTTGAATATCTACCATAGATTGTTTAAGAGTTTCCATATTCTTTTCGATTTCCAAAACTTTAGCTTCTAAATATGAAAAGATTCTTTTGTTTGAAGCTAACTTTTTGAAAGCGTCTACGACTTCTCTATGTAGATTTTCAAAAGCTTTTTGCAACTCAGAATAAGACAATTTATCAACATGTTCATATTTAGAGTGGTTTACATTCTTTTTCTTCTTTTCACGGTAATAAGCCAAGAGACAAACATTTGCCTTTTCTTCCTCATCGCTTGAGCTTTCATCACTTGAGGAATCACTATCGCTTTCCCATGCAATATAAACTCTTCTAGACTTGATAGATTTCTTGTGATGGTCTTTTTCTATCAATGGAGACTCCGGCTTGTAATGCCCGGTTTTTCCATAAGTGCAACATGAACGTCTTGATCTTCCTTTCTTGTCATCATATTCCTTTGATGAGTTTGACTGTCTTCTAAATTTGATGAGGTTTTTGTTCGAGAACTTTACACCATTTCTTTTGATGTACTTGTTGAATCTTTTCACAAAAAGTCTCATATCTTCATCATCTAAATTCTTGTCATCTCTTATTTCACAATCACTTTGCTCATTGGTTGAGGACTTTGAACTTGAAGCCTTTAGAGCAATAGACTTCTTTTCTTCCTCTTTGTCTTTACCTTTCTCATTCTTCATCTTCTTCTCATGCTTTTTCTCATGTTTTTCCAAGCAAGTGAGTTTTTGCTCATGTTCTTCTAGCTTGCCAAATAAAGTTGTGAGATCAAGTGTTTTAAGATCATTTGATTCTTTGATCACGGTGACCTTGGGTTGTCATTCCCTATTAAGGCACCTCAAAAATTTATTAGTAGATATATCATTGGAGATAGGATTACCTAGAGCCTTCAAGCGATTTATGGGATGTATGAACTTCTTTTGCATGTCAGCAATGGTTTCACCATGCTTCACACGAAATAATTCAAACTCTTAATTTAACATATTGATCCAAGCTTATTTAACCTCATTAATTCCCTCATGGGTAACTTCTAATGCGCCCCACACAACTTTGACAGTCTCACAGTGAGAGACACGATAATATTCATCAACACCAAGTGCGGATATGAGAATATTTTGTGCCTTCCAATCATGTGGCTACAATTTCTTATCATTATCATCCCATTGTACTTCTGGTTTTGGTACGACGACACCTTGAGCATTAGTCACTGTAATTTGATTACGACCATTGAGGATGGAGTCCCATACATCTTTTTCAACCAAGTTAATATAGATATGCATACAAGCTTTCCAATAGCTATAATTTTCATCTGTAAAATATGCGCTCTATTATACGCCCCTTTAGGTTCGGTAGCCATTTTATAATAAGCGAATATTGAAGCATGAATACATCTGCCCTCAATCGGCCTCGCTATAGGCACGTATGTCCCTAACCGGCCTCGCTATGGGCACGTCTGCCCTCAATTTGAACTCGAATTGAGATAGTGAAATTAACCTTACTTTGCAAATTGTAGTTTACAAGAGAAATGTAGCAATGCAATCCTACAAACCCTTTGTTTCATGTTGATCCTAGTACTTTCTTTTCCCTTGATATGAGCTTGATCAAGTCACGCAACAATGCCAATTTGATTCACCGTCTCACGCTACTCCTTTGCAAGAACATCAGCTTTTCAAAGCCTCCACTCGATCGAAGCCAAATTGCGAATTGTTGTAACCAAAAATTTACCAATTTGATTCACCGTCTCATGCTACTCCTTGGTAAGAACCTCAACTCTTGAAAAACTTCACTTGATCGAATCCAAATATGCGTAATCTTGTCCAAAATCTTCAAATCCCAACTTTGATCTTGAAGGAAAACCCCAATGTAAGACCCTAATTTTTAACCCCTTAAGATTCCACATATCATTCACATCTCATTTTGCATCTTATACCACAAACAAGATCAATCTTTGTCTCTCCTGAGCATCTCTGTATGTTTTTCACTTGCTTTATCATTTGTCTGTGTTTACTAATCTCTAACCAAAATACAAAAAAAGTTTGCTGCAGTTTCTTTCTCTGTGTGTTGTGCAGGATTGTCCAAACAAAGACATAATTTTAAGTCAAATGTGACTGTTTGTTCTTGATCCAGTTCAGATGGATGTTTGACCTAATCTTGGTCAAACTATCAAGTTTGCTTCATCTGCCTGTCATTTGTGCCAATAGTTCGTTTCTCAAGCAGTGATTATTCGAGGTCAAGTTGTCTTGTGATTCTTCAGTTTACCAAGCAGTGGTTCATGTGAGGTTTGGGTTCAGAAAGTCAGGTTCATCATGATCAGAGTTCAATGTTCAACTGGGGATTTATTTTCCCAGATAACTAATTCAGACAAGTTCAAACAGATTCATATGGTTGTTGTTTCAGTTGTGGTTTGTTCAGTGGTAGCTGTGTGCACTTTATCAGAGGCTTGTGGAAAAAGTCAAGATTGGTTTTGGGCTAAAAAAAGTAAAGATTTTTCATCCATTTCCATTTTGGTTATCCATTTACCATATCCAATTCAAATACATATCCAAAACCATTTCCTAATCCAAGTTCCATTATCCAATTTTCAATTAAATCCATACCATTTCATTTAATCATTTTTTTTTTCTAAATTCACTTCTATATTCATTTTTAAACCCATTTCTCAAAATCCATCATACCCATTTTAACATCCAATTCTTTCAAATTCCCATTTTTTAATATCCATTTCTCTAACCAATACCCAATTTCATATCCATATCCAATTATTATTTTCAATATCCACATCCAAACTAATTAGTTCTCTTATCCTTTTTAATCTAAAATCCAAAATCCATCAAGAAATTATTACAAAAAATACACGGCCCATATGCTACAAAAAGGCCCATGTTACAAAAAATCACACAAAGCCCATTATGAAATAATTAAAAAAAAATGGCCATGAAAAATATAGCTCATGAAAGATTCACACGACCAACCCTACATTTCCAAGCCTCACAACACAAGTTCTCACGCCATATCCCATTACTTTTCCAAGCCATAAAAAAACAAAAAGCCTGCAACATGAGAAGCCACACACTACAACTTCATGATAAGCTACTACAATTCAGCCGTGACAAGCATGAATCCCAAAACTAGCTTTCTCCAAAGCCTGCTATAACAGCCATCACGTTACAATTTTACGAAGCCAAATGACAAGCTTCAACACATACAACAAGCCGCACATCTCCAGCCACTATCATGAGCTTCAAGTCGTGCTAAACAAATTCCAAACAATAAACAATTCCCCACTTGAGCCAAACAACGCAAGCTGCAGCGAAAAGTCCAAAACGACTCTGCATCATCAAATTACAAAACACAACAGAGCAACAAGGGAAACGAAAACCATACGCGGCAACCAATTTTCAATTTCAAATCAAAGACTCACTTCTTCCGCTATAAATAAGTGCTTCCATCCATTCATTCTCCACGCTTGAAAGCCAAAGAAATTCTGCAGAAAATTTCACCAAAATACTCACCCTTGATTCTCCACGCATCAACTCTAATCTTCATATAATTCTTCAAGCTTCATCCAATTTACAAATTTCAACCTTCTTCAATTGACCTTCAAACACCTCATTCCAACTCCATTAATAAACTTGCAAGCTTCTTCAACACACAAATTCATCACTACACCAACACAAACTCAATTCCGCAAACAACAACGCATCGCAACAATTCCACAACATCATACAACAACAACACACACATCTAGAAAAGAAGAAGAAGACTCGAGTTGCAACTCACCATTTTTGGAAGTATTGAAGTTTTCCGTCGAATCTTCGCGTTTCAAATTCGATCTACCAAAGCTTCTTCGATTGAAATTGATCACATATTTGAGACCTCCGTTTGATTTCGAACACGACCGTGTAACTTTGGAGCTCCGCCGCTCCGACATGGCGGAGCTCCATTTTGCTAGCTTCATGTGAATAGTACCGTCGCAAGCCAAGGAAGAAGGAGAAGATGATGGCTTCTCTTTTCTGATTCTTTTTTCTTTTTTTACTTTTAAATTACATTTAGTTTTTTTTTTAATTAAATTGGGCCTTGGCCCGTGTTTGATTTTACTCACCACCACCACCGTTTTTATTTTAACCTCCCTTTCCTTTTTATTTCTTATATTTTCTTTTATTTTCTTTAATCCTCTTTAATTCCTTTTTTTATAATAATTTCTTCTTTTTTTATTTTAAACTCAGATTTACTAATTTTGTGGAGCTTTCTATTTTTTTTTTTTTAAAGCATTCCTTGAAAAATCATTTAAAAAAATATTTTAATTCTTTCTTTTCCATTTGATTTCTTTTTCTATTTTTTGGTTGTTGATGTATCATAACTTGTTAGATCCATTTTTTCCTCTTCATCTTATTTCTTTTTCTTTTTTGATTGATGAAAGTCTAATGGATCATGGAATTCTTTTGTTGAATTTTGATCAAGACTAGATCGTTACCATTTTTTCTTTTCGTGCGGTATTGCTTTCGGATGACGATCTACATATCATTCATATAGCATGCATTAGCACAAAGATCTATTGACCGACCTCATTGTAGGGTAATTACTCCGTAAATTACTCGGCGATTGCTTAACATAGCGCAATATTTGTCCCATATCAGAAAACCATCAAGAATGATTGATTATTTGTCTTTTGGTTCAAAACTTATGAAACTTGTTGTTAGGAGGCTTTGGTCTTATCAATCCTCTAATGAGTTTTCATTAACCTTGACCTAAGTGCAATTATTCAATTATTATTGATCACTTACTCTAACAACTAATCACTAACTTACTAACAATACTATTGTACTAACTTTGTTTACAATTCCTTCTCGCTCCTTATCTCTTTTACTTTTATGCTTCATTTTTATCATTTCATATCATGTTTATGTTTCCGCAATTTCTCCTTTGTCTGTTGGACACATGTTTATGCTTCCGCAATTTTTCCTTTATCCGTTGGACACATGTTTATGCTTATGCTTTTTTCTCTTTGTCCACTTGGACCAAAAACATTAATAAAGGCCAAAACCTCTAAAAAACTTGTGCTTCTAATCTTGGACTATGGTTACTATCCTTTGCAATGGACATGGAGTTTTGCACCTAGACCTTGGACTTCAATGCTATTCTTGAATCCTTGGACTTAGACCTTGGACATCCAATGCAATTCTTGGAACCTTGGACTTAGAACTAGGACCTTCTCCCTTTGCTTTGGAATTATGGTTCGAAGACTATGAAGCTTGCTTGTGTGGTTAGGCTATTCTTATCCTTAGCTTTTACTTTGCGCTTTAGGATAGTCACTTCTTCTCCTCCCCATTCTTCAATTTTCAAAACTCTCTCTCTTTTTTCAAAATCTTCTTGATTTCAAACTTTCACCTCTTTCATAGTTAAAACTTGACTTTGTCAAGTGATATTACTCTTTTCTTTTCATTTCTTAACAAATGCTAAACTACATAAGCATATTGACATTTTTTTCAAAAGACCTTAAAAAACACCAAACTCATCAATCTCTTTTTGTGCCCTCGTGCACTTTTTTCCTTTAACTTTTTCATAAGTTTAGACATGATTCATTTCTTTAAGCGAAATTATTCGCTTAGAAATGACGACTTGTCTTTACATTTAAAATCAACCAAAACAAACAAATTCCATTCTTTGTACCACGAACTTCGGGGTTTTGATCCTACATTGCACATCGTGGGTATGTAGGCATGAGGTGACGAGTCTCTCCAAACACAAAAATATTAAAAAACAATTTCTCTTCTCATCTCCTCAATCACTTTTCAAGCAAACATTTTCAGACCAAAAGCGGTAGATATTTCAAAGGGTTCCTATAGAGTACTATAGACGTTTTGGGTGCTAACACCTTCCCATTGCGTAATCAACCCCCTTATCCAGTCTCTCTGTGCACTTGTTCTCGTTTTAGAGCTTGTGTAGGTTTTGTTCGCTCTTTTTCCTTTCCTTTTGGATAAAATAAAAGTGCGGTGGCGACTCTTGCTTTTCGAGTTAAGTTAATCAATAGCTTACACTCACGATTTTGCCGCTACACCCACCTTGGTTTTCTTATTTGAAACCCCCCAAAGATCTCAACCTAATTCACAATACCACAAGCTAAATTGGACCTTATCAACTTGATTCTAGATGTCACCCAAATAATGAATGATTATGTGTACTTTATTTGTGTGTATGCATAAAATCAAGGTTGAAGATAAAGAAGAATCTTTGTATATTCCAGGTTTCATTTATGATTTTACAAAAATCATTCAAAAAAATGATGCATGTAACAGGTGTGTGTGTGTATATATATATATATATAAATGGGTTTGCTAACATAGACCCACTTATTTTTATGAAGGTCTATTCTAACAA
Source organism: Lathyrus tuberosus (assembly GCA_022829125.1). Lineage (NCBI taxonomy): Eukaryota > Viridiplantae > Streptophyta > Magnoliopsida > Fabales > Fabaceae > Lathyrus > Lathyrus tuberosus. Next base: position 3,359,262 of record JALAZF010000124.1, on the reverse strand, counting down.
CATGCACCTTAGGGTGCATTTAACCATTTCTTAGTTAAAGCTTGCTAAAACACACCTTCATAAAAACAAGTGGGTGTATTATAGCAAACCCTACATGGGTTTGCTATAATACACCCACTTGTTTTTATGAAGGCGTGTTTTAGTAACATGCACATTAAAGTGCATTTAAGGGAGTAGGAGAACTAAGTAATTCAAACATTTGAGTTAAATGTCAAAACTACTTGGAGTTTGGAGTTTAAGATTCGAAAAGGTTTTGAATATATAATAACAATTAATTACTAACAATTTTTCATTGAATACAAATTATGAAGAGAAGAAAAAAAAAACTCATTTCTTATATTGAATTATTTAAGAAAAAACATGTCAAAAAAAGCAAACTCTAAATCGTGTGAAAAAAGGGGAGGGAGTTTAAATCGAATGAAAAAATGAGCGAGAGAGATGGTTAATCTAATTTAGAATTGTTAAAATGATAATTAAAAGGAGTATGAGAGATGGTTCATCTAATTTAAAATTGTTAAATGATAATTAAAAGAAGTTGGAGATTGTTCGAATTTTAAAAATTATATATATAAAAGTTGTTAAGTTACTTAAGTGATTTTTAACGCCTAAATAAAAGGTATTTTTGTTGGGCAAAAGGAGGGCCGAAGCCCAAACAACAACAATAACTACCCAAAGGAGAAACATCAACCTAAAAAGCATATTGTTAAACAAACCTAATCAGAAAGGGGACAATTATCAAAATTAAAATTACTAGCAGTCATGGAGATACTAAATTTAGCAAGTTGATATGCGCACTTGTTAGCTTCACAGAGGATGTGCTTAACATGAAAATCATGTAAGCTCATGAGAATGTCATGAATCTTACGAACCATACTCAGACCAGGCTTTCTACTTAGATTAAAATTAATAATGGCTTTGACTACTTCTGAATTATCCACCTGAAACTCAACTTTATTGAGCCTACAACTTTTGGCCAACTAAATGCCTTCAAGCACACCCCACAACTTAGCATTGGGGACATTGCTGTTACAAATGCTCTTGGAAAATCCACCACACCAGTCACCATTAGCATTTCAAATGATGTCACCACAATCTGTGAGTGCAACTTTCTGATTAGATGTATTTTGAATGATGTCAAAACAAGGATAGTTTAGCTTTTATGTATAATTGGACGGTATCATCTGAGTCTAGTTATACATTTTAGAATTAAGGAGCATGACAACATGTTGGAAAAGGTTTGAAAAGATTCATATGCATCAAGAAATGATTTTATGCATCAAAAACTCATTTTTATGTGAAAAACTGCCTACAGGTCGACCCATACGCATCATAGGTCGACACATAGAAGTATAATTCTTCTACAGGTCCACACAAACACATTATAGTTCGACACATAAAAGAAAATTTCTTCTACAGGTCGACACATACGTTTTATAGGTCGACTCATGTGCTGCATTTTTAAAGCCTGTAGGCTCTGTTAGACGCCTCTACAGGTCGACACATGACCTGCATAGGCCGACACATGACTTGCATAGGTCGGCGTGTACATTAAAATTCTTGAAAATATGCATTATTTTCCATTCCTTTTTATATATATAATTTTTAAAATTCGAACAATCTCCAACTTCTTTTAATTATCATTTAACAATTTTAAATTAGATGAACCATCTCTCATACTCCTTTTAATTATCATTTTAACAATTTTAAATTAGATGAACCATCTCTCTCACTTATTTTTTCATTCGATTTAAACTCCCTCCCCTTTTTTCACACGATTTAGAGTTTGCTTTTTTTGACATGTTTTTTTTTTTAAAATAATTCAATATAAGAAATGAGTTTTTTTTTTCTTCTCTTCATAATTTGTATTCAATGAAAAATTGTTAGTAATTTATTGTTATTATATATTCAAAACCTTTTCGAATCTTAAACTCCAAACTCTAAGTAGTTTTGACATTTAACTCAAATGTTTGAATTACTTAGTTCTCCTACTCCCTTCTACTTCATATTAGTTTATAAGAAATAAATAACTTAAAATCAATATTGACTTAAGATCACCCATTTTAGTCTTGCTTACTGTCTTTTTTAATTTAAATAAGTGATTTTGACATATATCCAAAGTTTTTGTTTGTGATTTCATTACATTTTTTTTTACCTTTGTGTGGGGTTGTCATCTTTTCTCGTGCATATTCCATCTATGACTTTGACGTTTTCAACGTCGTAAATTTAGAGACATGCGTATTCCAACCACGTCAATTTTATCATATTTATAAGTTAACATATTTATAGGTTTGTGACGTAATATACAATTTATTATTTTATGCTATTAAAGTAAATTTCTAGTTTTTTCTAATTTTATATTTTTAGTTTTTAGCAAAATTTGTATGGTTATTGTTCCGGACTGCCCCAATGGCTAGGCATGATCCAATCCACTTTTGCTCCCAGAACAGCTCAACTGTCTAAATCCTGCCAGTCAAGGGCAAAGGGAAGCATTTTACCTTTCTGCCCCTCTGGTGGGGAAGGCTGGCCGATTGACCTCTAGGATCAACTACCCCTCCTTAGCATTTCTGCTCATCACGCACGGTTTCACCATCCAGAAACAGACACGACGCTTGTGCTTGCGACCACGCCCTTGCCCGTGGCAACGGCTAATTTCGAGCACATATGCCCGTCCCAATGGCTAGTTTCTGGCAGTTGCGTATTCTTTGGGAGCGAATATCTCACCTCGAAAATAAGGACCAATGGCCAAGTGCTGGGGGCATTATAAAAACTCTCTCATTTGAGAGGGCCAGGTATTCGAAATCATCCTAAGACACACATACTTTGTACTTGGCTTTTTTTCTCCCAATCCTTACTTTAGCATCGGAGTACCTTGCAGGTACACCCCCTCATCATCTTTCAAACCCAGTGTCGTAGACGTAGTCTCTGGCCCACTTCAGGTTCTGATCAGCCAATAAGATCAGTGGCGCCGTCTGCGGGAAACTCTGTTATCCCCATTTTTCTTTCCTCGTAAATTCAAGACCAAAACAGTTCCTTTCAAGATTCCGATCATGTCCAGCCATGACAATGTCCACGATGCTTGCAACACTGCCATCCTCCCCGTCAGCAAGACTGACGCTGACGGAGCAACTCCCTTTCTTGGAAGCGACGTCCATTAGCAGAGGGATGGAGCCACCGCGCTAACAATGTTGGGGTCCAGCTATCAGAGGACCATCAGCCCGTCCCAGTTTCGGCCAACGCCGATCCGGCCATGGTGGCCCCACTCGAGGCCGTCAACAAGACAAACCTGCTGATCTTCTAGTAGAATGCCAGAATTGGAGCCTTAGAAGAGTCCAGCCGACCAAGATCTCCTCCGCCGAGGAGAGAGCACCGGAGATCTCGGAGCCCTCCTCCCAGACGAGAAAGAGACTGCCAGGCACCACCAGAACCAGAATCTCTGGCAGTCAGAAATCGTGACCATATTTCTCCCCAGAGCCAGCACTCCCTAGGGGCCAAGATGACCAAAAGGGACCTACGGACAGAGCACCAGCGTATGCCTCCGCCTAGATTCAAGGGCCGAGCACGAACTCCATCTCCCCGTGAGATCGTCGTCCTCCCCTTGGACAAAGTACCTCCTCTCCGTCGCGGTCCAGCAGCAGCAGCGACGACAAGCCTCGAGGCCCGTTATCCCAAGAAATCATGGCCATACGCCTACCAAAGGGGCTAGAGAAACCCTTATCCCTGTGCATGTACGATGGCACTACATATCCTGATGAGCACATCGAGAATATCATTGCGTTGCTCGATTATCGTGGCGTCAGAGGCGCCATCAAATGTAGATTATTCCCAACCACGCTGAGGAAGGGAGCAATGACTTGGTACAAGAAACTTCCCGACGAATCCATCACATCTTGGAGGCAGTTTGGTCGCGACTTTGTGTAATGGTCGGATTACTGCTGCAAGTATACAACTTATCGCGTAGTCTTAAAAAGGTTGTTGAACCCACATGGACTAATAATCAACCTAGAGTGATCGATTTGGCGGTAAAAGAAATTTGGTTAATAACGGGATTTTAAAAACAACAATAAAGACGAGACCGGAGAATGATTTTCGTGCTCTTTGGGACTCCGTAAGATCCAGGTGTTAACAAAGGTCTTGAAGTTGGTCTGTAGGATATACCAGTTTAAAGGCTCAACCTCACGCTCTCGCGGTCTTAACCAAGCCACGCCTAATGACCCCAAGATTTTGCTCTCGCTCGCTCGGTAGTTAAGAGGTGCTTTTTGAAAACTAACATAAACTAAATGAGTCCCTAAAGCGCTCTCGCTGCATTTAGGCTCAATGTCCGATGTCTACTATCCGACGATTACCTCAAACTCTCGCTCTGTTGGACACGCCTTAGTGTGTTTCTCACTCTCGTGACGAAACACTGTTAAACAGCCCCTCGCTCTCACGACAAGGTTGTCTAAATTCAGTTTAGACACCAAAACCAGAATTTTAAAACAAAAGCTAAACACCAAAGGTTTCTACAGAGTCCCGTCGGAACGACAGTCCTTAATTTACGGACTCAAAACAAACTACTCAGACATACTTAAATTAAACATTAATACATTCACATTTCCGGATTTTAGAGCATACATAATGGCTTGTTCTTAATTAAATTCAGAATTAAGTTTATATGCGAAATCAGAATTATACGATTAATCGAAAGAAAACAGAATGCGGTAAAGTAAATAAATCGTAAATGACCTGAAGTGCGAGTAATTGAAACAGAAAATAGACTTTGTATTAACTAATCGATCCAAGTGTACATCAGCAGCAAAAGAAATGAAAATATAATAGGTGTATCAATCTCTCGATGTGATCGATTGATACTTTGGCTAATGATCTAAGTGGCTAGGAATTTCGGCAGTGCTTCCACAGGGTTCTTCGATATCAAATGCAAGCCTCAAGTCCTCTATATATAGGTAAAATGGGCTCCAAGACAGTTAAGTTCGAAATTTGAATTCTCCCTTGCAAACTGCCAGAACTGCATAAAGGAAACTGCTCCCGCGCACAATGGCGGTCGCCTTAGGGCAAACGGCGGCCGCCTTTTCTTTAAATACTTGAATTTCCCTCCTTTTTGACATGGCGAGCGCCATTCATTTGCACTGAGGCGAATGGTGAACGCCATTCATCTAGGAGAGGCAGAACCTTGCAATTTTCTTCACTTTTCTTCTCTTTGAGCTCATATCTTGGTCTTTTCTTCTCTGGAGCTGATATAGGACCTGTAAATGGAAAAGAAACAAAAACGTAAGCAAACAATACACGAAATGACAATGACTCAATAAAAATGCGATAAAATATGCACGAATTTAATCGAATTAGACGATACGAAATCGAGTCATCAAACTCCCCCACACTAAGGCTTTTGCTTGTCCTCAAGTAAACTCCCAATGCAATAAAATAGTAAGTATTATGTTTCGACTCTTAGGTACGACAAAAACAATCTAAGCACAAGGTTGCTAGGCTACAGTGAAAACGGATAGGTACTGAATAGTGAAAACAAGGATACCGTAATGACACGACTCCACAAAAGCGGACGAAAACTCCCTTCCTATGCAATACCAATTCAAATCACGAAATTATACCTAGACCTATATCCTTCATCTTATTTCACCTCTTTTTCATTCGAGCGCAATCACATTAAGCCCGTTATCCTTTGTACTTACATGGTAATCGAACCTGTTAGTGTTATGATCTCTTATTCAACAAGAATTTTTTTCTTTTTCGCATTTGTGCATTTTTTTGCTTACGAATTTCAAGAGTCCGAACCTTTAGGCTAAATGGTCGGGTGAGGACCACCTAACTTAGCGGGAACATGTCTTTCATTCGCATTTTTCTATAAAAATCATATAAATCACATTTTGAGATCACACATATTTGCATCGGCTCGTCACTTAGTTCGTACTGAAGGATGGTGCTGACTGCTAGAATAAACTAATCAAGAGGTTAACTCTAAGAAACTAGGCATAAGGTCATGGCATAATGTCTATTTAAATCAATATCACATATTTAGGGAATCTAAGGTGTAGGAACGATACCGATATTTTCAAAACTTTCCCAAGTCCGCCTACCTAGCCTAAATCAAAGAATGAAACAACCTATACTACACGCGTCATGCCTTTGAGTCTAAACAATTTTTTTTTTTGAAATTTGGGGTCAAATAAGGGGATTGATAGACATAGGGAAAATGCAAAGTAAAAACGACTCAAACGTGCATATGACTCGATAATGAAAAACAAACTAAACTAGAAAGCAAGAAATAAATAAAAGCAATAAACGGAAATAAACGACTCTTCCCCCACACTTAAATTAGACAATGTCCTCAATGTCTTAATCTAAGGTGAAAGTAGGAGCGATAGAACCTGGATACGTCAGTGGTAGCGAGCACGCCCTCCACGGTGGTGTTTATCCTGCCTGATGGCTGGGTTATCCTGTGGGACATGCTGGACACAATCTGCAATTCAGCTTACCTCCCTGCGCAGTCCCGCCATATCCGAAACAATATCTCTTAAATCCGTCTCAGACCTGGCCATAAACTTGTACTGTCTCCTCTCTAACTCCTGCATCTGCACATCACGCGCGGCATCTCTCTCTCTGCTGCCTGAGCTCTGAAAGAACTTCATCTAATGACGAGCGAATACCTGCAAAATCAGCAAAAGGTGCCGTGTGTGCTTGGGTACTAGATCCAAGAATGTCAGTGGCATGGCTATGAGCACGGGGCTGCTCATGATGTTGTCCCATACTCTCACGGTAGTGCCTCTCTGTGCTCTCTGCCTCTACATCACGGGCTCCTAAATCAAACAGCCAATTAGTGCTTTGACGCACGTTAATACGCTCAGCATTAGGCAAAGAAAAGCCGCGAAACTCGTGTGTCCGGACCATAAAGTGATACTTGTTACCATGCAAACTCTTGATAAGCCGCGCATTACGGAAAAAGTCAATGTCGGCATAGAGACAAGGCATTTTTTCTTCATTTTCTAAATCGGCGTCTAACTCTAAACAGATGGCAATGGCAGTAATGATACCGCCTATACAGATGGAACCGGCGACTCTGTTTGCTACACTGATAAAGTGGGTAAGAAGGAACGGTGTTGGATTTACACGGGTCCGGGAAAGTGCACAGTGGATAAAGAACAAATCCTTAGAGTTCACGTTTCCGGGATTTTCACGGCCGAAGATGGTGGAGGCGAGGGCGCGGTGAAAATAGCGAATAACAGGGTTGTGGATTGTTGTCGCTTTCAAGCCTTCCCATATGGTGGCTCTTGTGTTTGTTATTTGGTGCCAAAATTGGAAGGCTCCTTCCTCCCAATCACTGTCTAATGGTGCTTGAGTCGCAAGACCCTCACCGGTAGGGAAACCAAAGAACTCGGCTATCTGCTCATGAGTGAACGAATAGTCAATGTTAAACATTCTGAAGTGAAGGGTTCCGGTGGTGCGGCTAAGGTCATGGACATATCGGACCGAACTAAGAAACTCATAGGTAAGCCTAACCGAAGAGAAATTAAACATAGAGCAAAAACGGGTCATACCTAAATACCGGAGCATCCACAAGACACTATCAAAAAGCCCCAAGGCGCGAAGAGTTTCGGGCTCTGGATACCTCGTGGCGTAGACAGGCCTTTTAGATACTTGGTGGAAGTTGGAACGCACGGTGGCTTCAAGCACTCCGTCGGGGAACTCAATGCCCATGTAGTCAACTTCTTGGTTATCAGCCATGGTTGTTTCTTAGCAAATGGGTGTTGTGGAAATTTTCTAAAGTGGATAGAGAAATGGGTAGTGGGTATGAGAAAGATATATGGTAATGTGTGGTTAGGGGTGCTTAAATAAGGATTTAGTGGAAGAATATGGATAGATGGAGTTAATGTGGGATGGTGAAGGGTTACTAGGTACTTAGGGGGTCTAAGAACATGCAAGAGTGCATTGAATGGTGAATGAAAGAGGCAAGGGCGCGTTTTACAAAGAAAAACACGCGTTCTGCCACTTCGCATGCACGACGAGCGCCGTTAGGCATAAGGCGGCCGCCTTTTGCTTTCAGCATGCTTTTTGATTTTTTTTTTGGTTTGCAGAATGCATTTTGGTATTTGAATTTTTTGTTTGTTTTTGTTTTTGGTTTTTTCTTGACAAGCCTAGGTTTGCTAAACATTAACAACAAGTAAAGTAAATATGCAAAAACACTAAAATAGAAATTAGAGAGAAACTTGCATTAAACGGAACTGAAATGTACTACAATTACACGTCGGCATCCCGACGGTACACAGCGGAATGGAAATTACAATTCAAACAATACAAAAAGGGGAAACACTATACGTGTAAACAAACTAATCTAAGAAAATAGGAAAAAGAAATGTGCGGCTACGGATCATCCATGGTGCTGTCTAAGAGAGTAGACAATTTGGAACATATGATCCAACTCTTCGTGAACAACATCCATTAGGCCGATGAAGTCGACTCGGAGAGAGGAAATCTCGTCTATGAAGGAATCTACTTCAGCCTGGAGAGCATTTATAGCAGCGACAACATTTAAAGGGGGCATATCAGGATCGACCTTAGAACCTTGAGTGGCCTCAGCGGACATAATGGTATCTCTATTTTCATAAGCCTGAGGAGAGTCGGGCGGAGTTAGAAACTCGTTGACGACCTCTAAATCATAGAGCCAATTGTCTTTGTTGTGCACACTGGTCTTAGCATGGTTAGGCAAAGTGAAGGAATGAACCACATAATTATTGATAAGCAGCTCGAATTCTACCGGGCCAAGGTTAGCAATAATGTCTCTGTTGAAACAGAAGCTAATGTCCATCGGGTGGAAACCACCGAATGTAAAGGATCGGTTCAGATGGTACCTCATCCCAATTGCATCAGCAACCATGGTCACCACTCCACCTATTAAAATTGGTTGGAATGAATCACGGGCAATATGACTGAGATTAGCAAGTAAGTACGGGGCTGCATTAACCGGATTTCCTTGGGATGCGCAAAGCATGATATATAGCTCATCCCTTGACACAGACGTTACATTCTCTTCTTTTGCCAAAGAAGGTGTGAGCCAGGACCTTATGGAAATATCTCCATCCAGGGTTGTGAATACTTTCGGAGAACATATCATTAGGGTCGCCATTAGCACTTCCTGTTATGGTGCCCCAGAAATGTTCAAGATCATAGCAAGTGAAGGCATCAGCAGGGGTTTTGGTCACAACATCGGGTTCATTAGGAAAACCCAATAATTCAGCGAATTCATGGTGGGTGAATCTGTACTTGTTTCCAAATAACCTGAAGGTGGCCAATCCACGGCCAAATCCGAAACCACGGGTGACATCATAATAGAGGGAGCTTAGGAACTCCAAGGTCAAGCTACAGTAAGTGCTAAATCTCTTCTCTAAAGCAAAGTGAGACCATCATATCTGGCTCAGAAGGAAAATAACACTGTCTCGGATGCTAAGGGTTTGCATGGCTGAGTCGTCAGGATAGATAGACAGACCAAAATCTCTCTGAGACAAAGCCTCAAATCGACGCCTCTGGACATCGTTCCTGAAAATAACGGCACGGGTTTCAAATGTCTGCATGGTTGCTGGTCAAAGGTTTCCTAGAGAAAGGTCTCCTGAGAAATTGAAAAACATTACAATATTAGGGAAAAATACTATTAGCTACGCGTTAGTAAGATAAAAATAGATAGTAATAATAATTGTAATAATAATAATAATAATAGCAGAAATAATGAGATGCAACAAATAGTGATGTATAATGCATAGACTTTATACTAAACATGCATGCAATGTCCTAAAAACTAACAAAGTAAAATAAAGGGCAAAATAAAAACTAAAGATCGTGGTTTAGCTCCCACGGAGCGCTTTGTTTAATGTCGGAAGCTCGACATTAGAAATGAATAGGGTATCATTTGTCGGGAAGAGCGGGAAGCTCTTCCAACTTGTAATAGTTGATGAATTCCTTGTTTTCTACTAAGTGGTAGTGTTTGAGTCTCTGGCCGTTCACAAAGAACGTCTCATTCGACTTTCCTCTAATTTCAACTGCTCCACTTGGTATGACTTTTGTAACCTCGAAAGGACCAGACCATCTAGAGCGTAATTTTCTGGGAAAAAGTTTAAGCCTAGAGTTAAAGAAAAGAACTATATCTCCTTTGTTAAACTCCTTCTTCGTTATTCTTTTATCATGCCACTTCTTGGTTCTTTCTTTGTATATTCGGGCATTTTCATAGGCATCTAGTCTTAGTTCTTCTAATTCATGGATATCGAGAATTCTTTTCTCACCTGCTGTCTTGTAATTCATATTTAGGGTTTTAATAGCCCAATAAGCTTTATGCTCAAGTTCTACAGGCAGATGGCATGACTTTCCATAAACTAGTTTATATGGTGTGGTTCCTATGGGGGGTTTTGTAGGTTATTTTATAAGCCCACAGAGCTTCATGAAGTTTAGTAGACCAATCCTTCCTAGAGGTTGCAACGGATTTTTCCAAAATTTGTTTAATCTCCCTATTCGACACTTCTACTTGTCCACTAGTTTGAGGGTGATAGGGTGTTGCTACTCGGTGTCGTACTCCGTATTTAAGTAATAGCCTCCTGAAAACATTCGAAATGAAATGGGATCCGCCATCACTAATGACGATTCTAGGTACACCGAATCTGGGAATGATTATGTTCTTGAAAAGCTTTACCACCACTCGTGCATCATTTGTAGGTGAAGCTACTGCCTCAATCCATTTTGATTCATAATCTACTGCGACGAGTATGTATTTGTTTCCAAAAGAAGATGGAAAAGGTCCCATGAAATCAATGCCCCATACATTAAAGACTTCGACTTCCAAAATTCCCCTTTGAGGCATCTCATCGTGTCTAGAAACATTTCCAGTGCGTTGGCACCGGTCACAGTTCATAATGGCAATGTGAACGTCCTTCCAAAGGTTTGGCCAAAAGAGGCCAGATTGTAATATCTTTGCGCATGTTTTTGATGTACTGGCATGTCCTCCGTACGGTGCAGCATGGCATTGGGATATGACATCCTCTATTTTCGATTCAGGGACACATCGACGAAATATTCCATCGGCGCCTCTCTTGAATAATAGGGGTTCATCCCAGTAATATTGTTTAAGATCATGGAAAAATTTCTTTTTCTGTTGGTATGTTAGATCTGGTGGAAGCACTTTGGCTGCTAGGTAGTTGACAAAGTCAGCATACCATGGTAATGTGGTTTTTGTATAGATTGCTTCTACCACTTCATTTGTATCTTCATCGTTAAATAACAAGGAACATTCTACAGTTTTTCGCTCCCTTTCCAACTGGGCTACTAGTCTGTCGTAAGGAAAATCATCGTTTATAGGCACTATTTCGGGCTTTAGATCCTCAATTCTAGAGAGATGATCTGCTACCACATTCTCTGTACCTTTCTTATCCTTTATTTCCAAATCAAATTCTTGCAAGAGCAAAATCCATCTCAAGAGTCTTGGTTTGGCATCCTTTTTAGCTAACAGGTACCTAATAGCGGCATGGTCGGTATAGATAATAATTTTTGCTCCTACCAAATAGGAACGGAATTTGTCTAAGGCGAACACAACAGCTAGGAGTTCTTTTTCTGTGGTCGCATAGTTTATTTGCGCGTTGTCTAAGGTTCTACTTGCGTTGTAAATAACATGAAGCCTTTTATCCTTTCTTTGTCCTAAGACAGCGCCTACAGCATAGTCGCTAGCGTCGTACATTATTTCAAATGGTAAACTCCAATCAGGTGCTTGCATAATTGGTGCGGTAATAAAAGCATTCTTCAGATGTTCAAATGCCTTCAAGCATTCTTCATCGAATATAAATTCAGCTTCTTTCATTAGTAGTCCAGTCAATGGTTTTGTAATCTTAGAGAAGTCTTTAATGAATCGTCGGTAAAAACTGGCATGACCTAAAAAGCTTCGTACTTCTCTAACTGTTTTGGGTGGTTGAAGGTTTTCTATGACTTCTATCTTTGCTTTGTCTACTTCAATACCTCTATCAGATACATGTCCAAGAACTATACCTTGTCGCACCATGAAATGGCACTTCTCCCAATTTAGTACAAGGTTCACTTTGATGCATCGTTCGAGTACCAACTCAAGGTTTGACAGGAAGTGTTCGAAAATTCCCCCACATACAGAGAAATCGTCCATAAAGACTTCCATTATGTCGTCTATGAAATCTGCAAAGACCGACATCATGCATCTCTGAAATGTTGCGAGAGCATTACACAGTCCAAACGGCATTCGACGATAGGCAAATGTACCATAGGGGCAGGTGAATGTTGTCTTCTCTTGGTCATCAGGGTGAATAGGTATTTGGAAAAATCCAGAGTATCCGTCTAAGTAACAAAAATATGAATGTTTGGCTAGCCGTTCGAGCATTTGGTCTATGAAGGGTAAAGGAAAATGGTATTTTCTAGTAGCTTTATTCAGCTTCCTATAGTCTATGCACATCCTCCATCAAGTTTGAGTTCGTTTGGCTACGGACTCGCCTTTTTCGTTGGTTACAACTGTAACACCATCCTTCTTTGGTACGACATGCACTGGGCTAACCCATTTGCTGTCAGATATTGGGTATATGATTCCTGCTTCCAATAGCTTTTGCACTTCTCTCTTCACTACATCGCTTAGGACAAGGTTCAATCGTCTTTGATGCTCTCTGGACATCTTACAGTCCTCCTCCATCATGATGCGGTCCATGCATATAGAGGGACTTATCCCTTTTAGATCGGAGATGTTATATCCGAGAGCTGTGGGATACTTCCTTAAGACTTCCAATAACTTCTCGATTTCTATTTGTCCTAAATCGGCATTAACTATTACTGGCTTTTCAAGTTCAGTATCTAGGAATTCATATCTTAGATCTTTGGGTAATGTTTTGAGTTCTACAGATGGTTTCTTTGGGCAAGGCATTGGATCGGGTGTGAGTGCTAGGCATTCTCTTAGACTGCCATCTTCATATGGCTCACGCCAATTATCATCTTCGAATATTGGAGGGGCTGGAATCTTTAGTACTTCCGTGTACCTTGTCGGTTCCTTCTCCATTTCTCTGACGCATTCGTCGATAACGTCTAGAAAACAGCATGAATCGTCTAAAGCAGGGGCTTTTAGGAATTGGGCTAAAATAAATTTGACTTTTCTTCCCTTACTTCGAAAGTTAATTTTCCTTTCTTCACATCTATTATAGCTCCAACTGTTGCTAAGAATGGTCTACCTAAAATAATTGGTATATTAGAATCTTCCTTAATGTCCATTATCACGAAATGTGTCGGAATATAAAACTGACCTATGCGAACTGGCACGTTTTCTAGCATACCTACTGGATATTTCACAGAACGGTCTGCTAGTTATAGCGACATCTTCGTTGGCCTCAAGTCTCCTAATTCAAGTTTCTTACATGTGGATAGGGGCATTAGGCTAAAACTGGCTCCTAAGTCACATAACGCTTTTTCTATGACAGTTTTCCCGATTACACAAGGTATGGAAAAGCTACCTGGATCTTTTAGTTTAGGAGGCATGTTATTTTGAAGTATGGCACTACACTCGACAGTGAGCATAACGGTTTCGTTATCTTCTAACTTTTTCTTGTTTGACAGGATCTCTTTAAGGAATTTGGCATATGAGGGCATTTGCGTAATAGCTTCTGTGAAAGGTATCGTTATATTCAGTTGCTTTAGAAGCTCTACGAATTTCTTAAACTGTCCTTCATTTTTGGATTTAGCTAGTCTTTGGGGATAAGGCACAAGTGGTTTATATGGTGGCGGAGGCACATAAGGTGTTTCTTCCTCTGCGGCCTTTCCGCTTTCATCTTCCTTCTCCGTGTTAGGTTCTTTTATTTTCTCAGTTCCCTTTGGTGAATTTTGGTGCATGGCTGAATTTTGGAATCTCGGGTCAACAGGTCCATCGTACTCTGTTCCGCTTCGCAAAGTTATAGCATTAGCATGACCATTTGGGTTTGGTTGTGGTTGGCTAGGAAATGTTCCAGCGGGGGCTGTGTTAGTTGATTGTTGTTGGGCTACCTGAGAAATTTGAGTTTCTAACATCTTGTTATGGGTAGCCATAGCATCAAGCTTGCTTGACAATTGTTTCATCAATTCGCTCGTGTGAGCGTTTTGATTTGCGAAATCCCTGTTTTGCTGAGCTTGAGCGTTCATAAAGTTTTCCATCATGATTTCCAGATTTGATTTTTTTGGTAGATGTGGAGCGGGTTGCGCTCCTTTCTGAAATCCGGGTGGAATAACAGGTGTTGGGTTAGGTGGATTCAAAGCATTGTTATTCTTATACGAAAAATTCGGGTGATTTCTCTAGCCAGGATTGTAAGTGTTTGAATACGGGTTCCCTTGAGCGTAGTTCACTTGGTCAGTAGGAGTACTAGCCAAAACTTGACATTCAGCGTTTGTATGCCTAGGGTTTCCGCATATTTCACAGTTTGGTGTAAGTGCAACTACAGTAGCTGTCGGAGGTGCTATTGCTAAACTTTCGATCTTTTGAGCAAGTGCGTCCACTTTAGCATTGACTCGGTCTATACCATTAACTTCGTGCATTCCTCCTTTCGGAGTCGGTTTCTCTATACCAGCGCGTTCACCTCCCCATTGGAAATGGTTTTGAGCCATAGTCTCTATGAGTTCATAGGCTTCTGTATATGGTTTATCCATTATAGCACCGCCTGCGGCAGCGCACAGATTCATTTTGGTATTGTACAGCAGCCCGCCGTAAAAGGTATGTATTATCATCCATTCTTCAAGTCCATGGTGTGGGCATAACCTCAACATGTCCTTGTATCTCTCCTAAGCATCGAATAAAGATTCGTTGTCCTTTTGCTTGAATCCGTTAATTTGGGCTCTCAGCATAGCGGTCTTGCTTGGTGGGAAATATCTGGCTAAGAAGACTTTCTTCAACTCGTCCTATGTCGTCACTGAGTAAGATGGTAGAGACTGGATCCAAGCCCTCGCTCTATCTCTCAATGAGAACGAAAAAAGTCTCAGTCTGATTGCTTCTTGACTAACCCCATTGGCTTTCACGGTGTCTGCATATTGCACGAATATTGATAAATGAAGGTTCGGGTCATCCGTAGCATTACCTGAGAATTGGTTTTGTTGAACTGCGGATATTAGCGAAGGTTTCAGCTCGAAATCATTACGGTTAATGGCTGGGGCAGCAATGCTATTATGTGGTTCATCCTGTGACGGAATGGCGAAGTACTTTAGAGGACGATTTTGCGGGCCTTCTGCCATGTTTTGTTTTGGTTCTGATTTGGCTTCCGAATCTGAGTAGGGAATAAGAGGATCTGGGATCTTATATCTAAGAAGGAATTCGTTAATTCGGCGTCTCAGAAGTATGTAATGTTTGATTTCGTTGACTGGTTGCTCCAACTCTTTACCTTGTGAGCGAGTGTTTGGCATACAATTGACGAATCGAAAAGGAAAAGAAATAAAAGTTGCCTTAGTCTATACTGTGCAACGAAAGTATCACAATAATGACTAAATTGGTCCCCGACAACGACGCCAAAAACTTGGTCGCGACTTTGTGTAATGGTCGGATTACTGCTGCAAGTATACAGCTTATCGTGTAGTCTTAAAAAGGTTGTCGAACCCACAGGGACTAATAATCAACCTAGAGTGATCGATTATTGCGGTGTAAAACTAAGGCTAGATTTGGCGGTAAAAGAAATTTGGTTAATAACGGGATTTTAAAAACAATAATAAAGACGAGACCGGAGAATGATTTCCGTGCTCTTTGGAACTTCGTAAGATCCAGGTGTTAATAAAGGTCTTGAAGTTGGTCTGTAGGATATACCAGTTTAAAGGCTCAACCTCACGCTCTCGCGGTCTTAACCAAGCCACGCCTAATGACCCCAAGATTTTGCTCTCGCTCGCTCGGTAGTTAAGAGGTGCTTTTTGAAAACTAACATAAACTAAATGAGTCCCTAAAGCGCTCTTGCTGCATTTAGGC
The DNA here is from genome assembly GCA_022829125.1 of Lathyrus tuberosus. Lineage (NCBI taxonomy): Eukaryota > Viridiplantae > Streptophyta > Magnoliopsida > Fabales > Fabaceae > Lathyrus > Lathyrus tuberosus. The sequence goes on along the minus strand of JALAZF010000124.1, from coordinate 3,343,304 downwards.
TCAATGTCCGATGTCTACTATCCGGCAATTACCTCAAACTCTCGCTCTATTGGACACGCCTTAGTGTGTTTCTCACTCTCGTGACGAAACACTGTTAAACAGCCCCTCGCTCTCATGACAAGGTTGTCTAAATTCAGTTTAGACACCAAAACCAGAATTTTAAAACAAAAGCTAAACATTGAAGGTTTCTACAGAGTCCCGTCGGAACGACGGTCCTCAATTTATGGACTCAAAACAAACTACTCAGACATACTTAAATTAAACATTAATACATTCACATTTCTGGATTTTAGAGCATACATAATGGCTTGTTCTTAATTAATTCAGAATTAAGTTTATATGCGAAATCAGAATTATGCAATTAATCGAAAGAAAATAGAATGCGGTAAAGTAAATAAATCATAAATGACCTGAAGTGCGAGTAATTGAAACATAAAATAGACTTTGTATTAACTAATCGATCCAAGCGTACATCAGTAGCAAAAGAAATGAAAATACAATTGGTGTATCAATTTCTCGATGTGATCGATTGATACTTTGACTAATGATCTAAGTGGCTAGGAATTTCGGCAGCGCTTCCATAGGGTTCTTCGATATCAAATGCAGGCCTCAAGTCCTCTATATATAGGTAAAATGGGCTCCAAGACAGTTAAGTTCGAAGTTTGAATTCTCCCTTGCAAACTGCCAGAACTGCATAAAGGAAACTGCTCCCGTGCACAATGGCGGTCGCCTTAGGGCAAACGGCGGTCGCCTTTTCTTTAAATGCTTGAATTTCCCTCCTTTCTGACATGGCGAGTGCCATTCATTTGCACTGAGGGGAATGGTGAACGCCATTCATCTAGGAGAGGCAGAACCTTGCAATTTTCTCCACTTTTCTTCTCTTTGAGCTCATATCTTGGTCTTTTCTTCACTGGAGCTGATATGGGACCTGTAAATGGAAAAGAAACGAAAACGTAAGTAAACAATACAAGAAATGAAAATGACTTGATAAAAATGCGATAAAACATGCACGAATTTAATCGAATTAGATGATACGAAATCGAGTCATCACAGTTGGTGTAGCGAGCGATTTTGGACGTGGTTCTTAAGCACTGTCGCTCATTGGGGGTACTACAGGTCGATTCATTTTTTATCCTATTGAAGCTGATGAAGGAAGGGAAATATATGTCTCTAACTAACCCTGCTTGCATACTGAGTTTAAACAACTATCTGTTAGGTTACGGAAGCTATATGGAAGTGGGGGCTCTTTCTGCTTACTTTGTTAAGGCTGAAATGACGGGACTATGCTATTGGTAGGATGTTAGGACTGATGCTTTTCGATTGATGTGTGAAGGTACGGGATTTTGGGTTTTTGATTAGTGTGCTCACTAAGATTTTTCTTTCAATCTTATGCCTACGTATTCCCGTTTACCGAAACAGGGAAATCAGAGCGATCGTGGTTCCTCCTATTCTATGGGAGGAAACGGTGTTTTGGTGTCTTGTTCAAAGCCCAAGACGTGAAGCTAAAGGTGGTTTGTATCTTGTTCAAAGCCCAATATGTGAAGCTGAAGGGTCTATTTGTATCTTGTTCGAAGCCCAAGATGTGAAGTTAAAAGGGTGTTGACTTTAGAGAGAATTTGTCGTCTCTAAAGGGGTCTGTTTGTCACAATTGTTGGGTGATTGATTATAAAGGAGAATTGCTTTAACTGGGATATGCGAATCCAACAATGCCATAATTTCCTTTATAGGGGATTTTTAACCTGAAGGATAAGACTTTAACTCAGTGTAGAGTAATGCCATCTTTCCTTAGGAACTTCTCATGCTAAAAGAGGGACAGTGGCGTGGATGTAAATAATCCAGAGGCTTGCCGCTTACAGCAATTAGATGTGGGGAAAGGGAGTTGTTGATGTTTGTATACTGTGACCAAAGCATGATTTGATGCTAAAAGGTTGATTGTCTTAACCGGGGTTTCTTTATACAAAGCCTAAGAGGAGGCTAAAAGGCTGACTTTTTCGGGGAAAATGTGCTTTTTGTACAAAGCCCGAGATTTAGGCTAAAAGGGTTTAACTCAACAAGAGGGTCTTTTTGTGTGTCTTGTACGAAGCCCAAGACGGAAGCCAAAGGGGTTTGACTCAACAAGAGAGTCTTTTATACTCAACAAGAGAGTGATTTGGTGTCTCGTATGAAGCCCGAGACGGAGGCTAAAAGTTGTTTGACTCAACAAGAGAGTCTTTTATACTCAACAAGAGAGTGATTTGGTGTTTCGTATGAAGCCCGACACGGAGGCTAAAAGTTGTTTGACTCAACAAGAGAGTCTTTTATACTCAACAAGAGAGTGTTTTGGTATCTCGTACGAAGCCCGAGATGGAGGCTAAGGGGTGATTCAACAAGAGAATCTTTTATACTCAACAAGCGAGTGTTTTGTGTCTTGTACGATGCCCAAGACGGAGGCTGAAGGATGGGTGACTCAACAAGAGACTCTTTTATACTCAACAAGAGAGTGTTTTTGTATCTCGTACGAAGCCCGAGATGGAGGCTAAGGGGTGATTCAACAAGAGAATCTTTAATACTCAACAAGAGAGTGTTTTTGTATCTCGTACGAAGCCCGAGATGGAGGCTAAAAGGGTTAACTTCGTTGGGGAGAATCATTGTACAAAGCCCAAGAGGAGGCTATAGTAACTGTTTCAGTTGAGTGACAGGTCTAGTAGGTTGGTTAAAAGAGAAAATCAGTTCTTATATGAGTAATGTTGTACTCATGGACTTGATCTGAGGGTTGGGATTATTTCCTGTTCTCTAAGGAAATGGGGAATCCCAAGGGTTTTAGACCGTCCAAGTCCACGGGTGTTCTTCCCATTCTTGAAAGGGGCTTGAGAATGTCTTTGAGACTCAAGGGTCTTAGACTGTCCAAGTCTAGAGTTTTATCTTTTGTACTATGCTTAGGAGAAATTAAGGAACAGTACATTTGCGGTAGAAAGATCTAGACTCTTTGAAAGACTGTTATATTAAGATGACTAATCTCTGTTCCTATATCTTTAAGAGGTCGTTGAGACAATTTGTACGAAGCCCAAGAGGAGGCTGGAAACTTTTAAGAAGCCGAGGGACAATTTGTATGAAGCCCAAGAGGAGGCTATCTTCCCGGAGGAAGAATCATTATACAAAGCCTAAGAGGAGGCTGTGAAAACTTCTAAGAAGCTGACGGGTCCTTGTACAACGCCCAAGAGGAGGCGGGGATGCTTTTAGGAAGCCTGTGGGTCCCCAAACCCCGAGAAGTTCAAGACATGCCATTCACAGAGAATAGATCAAGCCAGGAAAGTTTGAGAATTTGGAAGAAACTCAAGAGATGCCATTCACGGAGAAAAGATCATCTCTGGGGAGTAGAGTTTCTTTGACAATGTCTAAGGGTGACAGTCTGTGAAAGGGTTCACCGAGAATGCTGCCTTTCACGTCTCCATATTGTTTAACCCCAAGAGGAGGGAAGACTGTGTTTGGTAATCCTATGGGGATCTAGTTTTGTCTATTTTAAGAGTGATCAACGGGGCTTTACCTAGTTCTAGACGTAGTTGCCGGGGAAACTCTAAATATCTATACTAGTATTACACAGTCGATATGAGTTTATGAAAGAAGACTTATAGTGGAACAGCCCCACAGTACAATTATATACATATGAAAGCGGTAAATGAAAGCAAGTAAACACTTACTCAGTTGTAGAGCTTCCATGCTGTTTTGTTAGTTTGTCCAACAAAGAAAACATTGATAACAATATTATATTCAAAATCAAAGGAGAAAGTGCTTTGAAAAGATTGTTGGGGCTTACAGCTCAAGGAGAGGCCCAAGGTTTTATCAGTGATTGCACTGTTGTTTCAAATTTGTACAGGGACTTATACAAGTGACTGAGGCCCAAGAAATGTTTTCTGTACAAAGGGGATGGGTCTTACACTCTCTCAAGAGGGCCAAAGGTGTTTAAAGAAAAATAACGGGGCTTATAACACGAGGGTAGGCCCAGATGATTTACCTTTTTAACTGGCGATCGCGCCGGGGTTTCTTTTAACGCAGGGGGACTTATACAATATCTGAGGCCCAAAGTTGTTTTGGTTAAAAAGGGATTGGGTCTTACACTCTATTAGAGGCCTAAGTGAGTTTTAGGAAATTAAATGGGTCTAATTACCCGAGGGTAGGCCCAGGGTTATTTGTTTGAAAGCGACGATCTCGCCGAAGTTTTTGAAAATACACAGAGGGACTTATACAATAGGTGAGACCCAAAATGGGTTTATTTTACCAAAAGGCTTGGGTCTTACACTCTATTAGAGGCCCAGAGAGTTTAAAAATGATTTGTTTGAGTGAAAATCAAGGAAACCCTAAATTTGTTTTCTTTTAAAAGGAAATATTTAAAGAAAATCAAATAAAATGATAAAAATACCAAATAAGTTTGAATAAACCACTTGTGATTTTTGTTGAAGGTTTTAAAAATGAGGTTTTCATCACAAGATGAATTAAAACATACTTGGTTTTGATTTTCCAAAATGGATATTTATTTTTAAAAGAGTTTAAAAACAAATAAAAGACATTTATTCACAAAAATACTAATTATATTAAATAAATAATATAAATCTAATTTTTTTGGGGAATAAAATATTTCAACATTTTTGTGATTTTTTGCAAAAAGAACCAATAAAAAATAATTAAAATTGAGGGAGTTATTAATTTTCCAATTAATTAACAAAACATGAAAATATTGGAAAAAAAAGTAAAATGTGAGAAAACACAAAATGGCATGGGTAGGGTTTGAACCCACGACCTCAAGGTTATAGTGAGTGCGCCTTACCACTGGGGTGGTGATACATCCGTTGATTAAAACAAACCAACAAATATACAAGGCTTGCCTTATTTTCTAGGCCTGGCCAAGGCAAGGCAAGGCAAGTTTTGGCAAGAAACGGGAAGGTCCATAACTTTCTCATTTCTCCATGGTTGGGGACAAAATTTATATGCATCTGGCCTATAATTTCACAAGGAATCCAATGGTGGTGGTATTTTTTTTAGATCATACTCCCTCCTCAAAATCCGATGGTGGTTTTGAAATAGGCCTATAATTGCATTTTCTATGCTACACTTTGGTACAGGTATGAATTACATGATGAATTGGTTCAAACACAACATATATAACTGCCGCGGTGAGAATTAGATACCATAGTTATTGATTAACTAGGATCACATTTCTTTTATTTCACCACCGTCTTTGATTTATCCAAGGGAAGGGAGAAAGATCGAATACCCACAGTATGCAATGTAGATGCAAACTAAGATTTTAAGGTTCGGGGGTTGGTTATACCTAGGGAAGGTGTTAGCACCCTAGATATCTGTAGTACTCTATAGGAACCTCTTGTTTTATTATATTTTTTGTTTTTTGTTTGCTAAGGGTTTAAGGGTGGGTGACCTAGAATTCTGTTCCTAAGCGTGCTCGACAAGACATCGCATCTTGTGCCTACATATCCTATCGGAAAAGGAATCAGAGCACATGTAGTTCCTCTGAAGGATACTAAGGTTGTTTAAAAGTTTTAGGAGAAGAGATGAGTCATCATCTTAAGAAACCACCACAGTTTTTGAAAATTGTTTGTATTTTGTGGGGTATGGGATTGTCTGTCCCTTCTTTGAGATGATTCACATCTAATTCTCTTGTGGAGAAATAGGTGAGCTAAAGTTTGATTCGAAAAATAAAAATTGAGGGGGGGACTAACCTAGGAAGTCTATCCTAAGTTGTCTAATAAACTTATCTTAAGGGTGTAAAATCTATGGGGAGGTATGATGCAAATGAAATGCACCATGCACGATAATTTGATTATCATGCATGGGATTTTCCCTTGGATATTAATGCAATCGATTAATTATATTAGATTAAATGAGAGTGCTAGCAAAGTGGGTTAGTCTTGTGTCTAGTGACCAAAAGGTTGAATGTGATGCCTAAAGGAAATCGACTTACATGGGTAGAAAATGGGCTCGACGTTGGATCGAGAGTTTTTCGTTTTTTTGAAAAAGATTTGAAACAATAACATGCATACACGCAAAGGCAAGCAAATAAATTGTATAAGCGAGACATGATAAATAAACGTACCAGCATACGATTCACTCAGGCGCGTGATGGATCCTAAATAGGGTACAATTATAAGAAAAGAGTTTTGATTTTAAAAGGAAAAAAGAGTTTATTATTATTTTAGAATTAAGTTAAGGATTATTAATTAATTTGAAAAAGGTTAAAGGTTTTCTAAATAAAAGATTTTAATTATTTTGAAAAAAGGTTTTAATTATTATTTAGTTTAAAGTTATATTAAAGGAATTATTAAAGTTTTCTTATTAAAGTTTTAATTACCTTAAAAAACCTTATGTTTTAGTTTTACAGTTAAGTTAAAAGGAAAAAAAGGGATAAAAGAGTTTTCAAATTAACTTAGAAAAAGTTTTACCTTTTAATATTTTTATAAATAAAAATTTTTATGATTAAAAAAAAAGGTTTTTCTAATTAAAAAGGTTTTAACAAAAGTTTATAATTAATTAAATTTTAAGAAACAAGTTAGTTATAAAAGGGTTCTAATTATATTTTATTAAACTGAAATTGATGATTATTTTATATAAAAAAACTCTAGTTTGATGATTAATTAAAAAAAAAGAAGAGATAGGTCATGATAAGAATGGAGGGATCGCACGCTTGCCAAGAAGAGAGGGTCCGCCGTGGACCCTTAAATCTCAACCTTATGATCCAATATGCGAAAATCTAACGGATAAAACAAAGGGTATACGAGATGTGACGTGTGTGCATGTGTACATGAATATTCGCTTGAAATTAAAAACAAAAAGAAAGAAGACATAACGCCCTCTTCTCTCTCTCTCTCTCTCTCGCTCGCTCTCGCTCTCAATCGTCTTTCTCTTTTTCTCTCAAATGCAAAGGGTTACAAACCCTAAACTTGCCTCGCCGCCACTCTCATCTCTCTCGATCAAATGTTCATAACGATAAAAACCCCAACCCCCAGCAATCCCAATACCCCAATCCACTAATTTTTGAGGTGTTCACAAAATACATAGGATGTCAAAGCATGTAAAAAAAAGGAAAAAAAAAAGTCGCTGCCGGTGATTGAAGATGAAGGCGTACGGACTCGACGATGGCGAGCAAAATGTTGATGACGAACAGAGACCCTACCAAAAGCTAGGTTCTTGGTCCTTTCTCCGTTTATGAATTCCTCCTCCTTTCTGCACTTCGCGTGTGTGTATACGTCTAATGATTCAGCTCAGGTATGTGTATGATATTTGTGTTTGCTGGTGTCTGTTGATTTGGTCAAGAATTTTCTGATATATTGGTGGATTGTTTCTGTAATGATTTTCTGGTTTGAAATCTTGATGGAGTTTTGGTTTGTTGAAGGGGTTGAATTTGGTGGACGTTTTGATTGGTGTTTGGTTTCTGGTGTATTAATATGAACGAATTGGCTTTTTCCTTGATGTTCTGAACTGGTTTTGAATTTTGGTATGTGTTTGTGTAGATGTGAATTGTTCTCCCCTTCTGCAGTTCGTGAATGATCCTTATATGGGCTGATGAGAAACAAAACTTTGAAGGCTCTTGAATTGTGATCCTTTTGGTTATTGGTTATAATCTTTCTTCATTTTTCAACTCGACCTGTCTGTGGGCAACTTGAAGACATTTCATTCTTATTTTGATATACTTGGACATGTTTTGGCATGTATAGGAAAAAATTAAACTTGTCTGATTTGTTGTTTTGGAAAGATTTCGAAATTTTCCTGAACATGTCCTCTTTGGTTTTGGAAAGAAAAGAATTGCTTTTGATGATGTTTGGAGTGTTGTTTTGGAAGCTATTTGAATTATGCTTGGAACAATAATTGATGCTGATTTGGTGATGATTTGATAAGTACCGTTCTTGTACTTTACTTGTGGGTTAAATGCTCTTGATTCTGTGTCATTTCCATCTTGATGTGTTTGGCCCTGCTTTAATTCCTAATTGAATTGCTATTGTCTTAATTAAATGCAGGAAAAAAAACCAAAGTCAACGTTACATGGGCCTAGGGGGGGGGAGGCACGTCCTGGCAGCTATAAATCCACTTGGTGCTTATCCGCGTGGCAAGAATAGAAAGCTCTTAAACCTTTTGATTTGTTCCTGAACTTGCACTTGCTACTGTGGTTACCTTTTTCAGAATGCTTCCATTATTCAAAAGCAAATCGCTTTTCAATGTTCACACAATCTTGCTTCGGTAGACGATAGCTTTGAGTTATTTGAGGAGTTAATTGCAGGTATCATTTTGGTTTGCCTTACTAACGTGATAAGTGTATTTTCGTTGATTCCTTTAACACGTAGTTGATGGCAACAATTTCATTTACAAATTAGTTTGAACAATGTCTGATTGGTGTGGAACTTTGGTTATGGAAATTGAAACCTGCTATTTTCTGAGTTACACTGCTCTTCCTGATCATTTATTTTTTCATGTGATACTTTTTTTGGAGCAACTTTGGGCACAATAACAACAATAAGGATGAGCCAAACCAAATTCATTTATCCTTAAAGATTTCTTTTCCTGGAAAGAGCAACGTGGTTGATGTCTTCATGAAAGTCTAGACGGAACTTCTAAGGTTAGGGAATTGGTGTCAACAGGTGGCAATACACGATGTTCACGAGTTGAAATGAAAAGCTTCAAGTTTTAATTCATTTCTGATATTTGGAAAGAGGTCATCATCGTCGTCTTTGGCATCAGGCTGTCCCTTAAATATATAAGTTTATCCTCAATATGTAATTGCAATTCTAGCTCGTAGGTCCCACTCTTTAATGTACCCTTGTCCGTATGTAAGATGACACTTAGGATCCCAAGTGTGTCACGTACTAGACTCTACTGTAACTCCTTTTAAATGCAATAAAATATGAAAAGGAACTGTCATGGGCTTTTTCTAGATTCTATTATGTACTTGAATGTTGCGAAGAACATATGAACTCCAATGTGAGCGTTTGAGCCTTGTAAGGAACCATTTTGTAACCTTGAATCTTGGAATGAAATTTGCTGAAATTTATTCTTCCTTAATCTTGATCACATGGGAATGTTACTATGCCAAACAACTCCTTTGAATTTGCATCTTGATGGTTTATGACATAATCCCACTTAGATATTTGAATGTGTAAAAGACTTTGTATCGACTTGCAATGGCACACGCAAATTTCATTTTGAAAAGTCTCGTTGAATTAGTAGCTTGAAACAAGAATCTTGGTAAACCTTCAAAACTTCGAACTCGCTTTTTAGAAGGAAACTCAAAATAAATTTTATACAATGTGCACTTAATTTTTGAATTTTGGAATGAACTTGAACATCTTGATGAAACTTAAGCTTCTTGAATCTCCGTCACACAAAAATCCCTTGGAACAAACAATATTAACTTGAATTCTATGCTCGAGTGTAATGGATCTTTGTATCTCTTGGAAATTTGAATCTTGAGTTTAGTCTTGAAATTTGAATAGATAAATTGAAGTTTTTTTTTCTTTTGTAAAGAAAGCGACTTGCACTGCACTTTTAAGAACCACTTGCCAAACTCAAATCCAAGTTCTTCCATCCACCCTTACTATCTCAGATTCAAAATGGTTTATAAGCGTTCAAAATCCCATACTCTCCCTCTTGACGAAAGATGGCTCAACTTCGTGGACGAACCAAACTATGCCATGAGAACTCCTTGAGAGTGAGGATAACACATTTAGTGCAACTCAACACCAATCTCGAATAGTCATGTCAAACAAAAGATAGAAAACTGTAATCCTCCTTGGGGAAAATTTCAAGAAATCTTGAGGGGAGAAGAGGCTTTGTAAGTGGTTTAGGGATATAAAAGGGCGAGGGCACAATCTCACATAACCCGAGAACCTCCACAATCACACACACATCACAACCTTCAGGGCCTTGAATCTTCTGCAACAACACCTGTCCTCAAAAGAGAAACAAACAGACAAAACTAGACAAAGCAGTTAGTTATGCACGAATGATTGGCCTAATATGCTATGCAAAAAGAAAAGCGGGGATCTTAGGGTCAAAAATTAGGGTGCGACAGATGCCCCTATTTAAGTTTCTCCTATTCGGAGATATGGAGATTGAAATCTTCATCTCGACGAGATAGGAGATACTTAAATACAAACATGCACAAATTTTTGGCCCTAAGATGCCATCAAATGCACATGATATGGAATGAAATGATATGAAATGCAAGACAAAAATCCTGTGAGGAATAATGTCACAGGGGATAACCGAATGGACAACACTAAAAAAGAAAGATCCGACGAGGAACACAGCAAAGTAAGACTCCACAGGGAAAAAACTAGCTCTACTGGGGGAAATAGACTACAAATCTGACAATCACAAGGTAACCTAAGCATAGGGTGATGAAATTGCGATGAAATCTTCTAAAGAAATCCACTTGAGGATCCTGCTATAGTCGTCAACCGGAGGAATCTTCAAGAGATATCAATTAGAGGAGTCTATTGTTGAGACTTAGAACCTCTTCTGAGAATACCTTCTTCGAAGGTTTTATTGAAAATATGTCCACTGTCAAAATACTGAGGAATCTGCTGAGAAAAGAAATGACTGAATATCAAAGTTGAAATTAACCAGGGAATCTACTGCCAAGATCCTAGAAAAAAAATGACTGTTTGTCGAAGTTTGAAGGAGATCTATTGCCGAGAATAACCGGAGAATTTAATATGAAATACCTACTGCCGAGGTCTTATGGAAATCTACTTCCGAGAATAACCAGGGAAATACCTACTGCCAAGAATAACCAGGGAAATACCTACTACCGAGGTCTTCTGGAAATCTACTGCCGAGAATAACCAGGGAAATACCTACTGCCGAGGTCTTCTAGAAATCTACTGCCGAGAATAACCAGGGAAATACCTACTGCCGAGGTCTTCTGGAAATCTACTGCCGAGAATAACCAGGGAAATACCTACTACCGAGGCCTTCTGGAAATCTACTGCCGAGAATAACCAGGGAAATACCTATTGCCGAGGCCTTCTGGAAATCTACTGCCGAGAATAACCAGGGAAATACCTATTGTCGAGGTCTTCTGGAAATCTACTGCCGAGAATAACCAGGGAAATGCCTACTGCCGAGGTCTTCTATCAAGTATTCCACTTGAATGGTAGAAAATAAATCATTGCTGCGAGGTTGTCTGCCTCAAACACAAATCTTGAAATAAGCTGCTACGAGGTTGTCTGCCTCTAACACAAATCTTGAAATAAATTGCTACGAGGTTGTCTGCCTCTAACACAAATCTTGAAATAAACTGCTACGAGGTTGTCTGCCTCTATCACATATCTTGAAATAACCGCTACGAGGTTGTCTGCCTCAAGCAAAGTCTTGAACTCCTCCTGGAAAGGTGAATACTTGTTGGAAAGTTACTTCACAGGGGGGTTGGGATTTCATTGGAGATCTTGTGACTTCAGATGGAATCCGTAAATTGTTGGAGATTTGGAAGTTTCACCGGGGATCTTCAAAGGTGATGCAAGCCGGCTGACTTGTAAAATATGTCTTCTCAAATAAAGAGAAAGATCATCTATCTTCGCCAAACTTCTCGAGGAGACGCCATTTGATGGAAGCAAATTGATTGTGGACTCACTAGGGAGAATACCACTGAGAAGTAATATTGCTGTAGTTGAAAACCGTGTTGAAGCTAGTAAAATTCTTGTAATAGAGATTCTCAAATAAAGAGAATACTTGTAAAGTCTTCAATGAGCCTTTCTGACGGATTTCCGGCGAGATAATATTTGATGGAGAATGGTTGATAATGTAACGCCCCGAATTTAATTAATTGGTTAATTAAATTAGTAAAGGATTTAATTGTTGGAAATAGACGAAGTTGAGAATTAATCGGAGTAGTTGGATTTGTCGGTATTATTTTAAGAGGCGTATTGGGATTATTAAGGTAAAGTCGGATTTTAGTCGGTTAAATCGGAGGAATAATATTAAGAATAATATTATTTATTTATTGGACTATCTTATTTAATTAACTAAGTTGAATTGTTGGACCATTTGGTTGATAATCGAAATTAATCTATTAAGCCGGGAGTAAGTAGTTGGTCGCGAATTATTATTTCGGTTAATTTTGTGTTTCGAAGAATTAAGTCGTTAAGTCGGAATATTAGTCGGAAAGTCGAAGAAATAGTATTAGAATTATATAAGGATAATAGTTGGGCTTAATTAAGTGTTGTTAGCAGTAAAAGGTGGGTTGCGAATATTAAGTCCAATAAGAATAATGGTGTGATGGTATTATTTTATTATTAGTCATTAGAAGGAATTTGAGAAGTAGTGGTAACAGCAAGAACCAAGAGGAACGAGGGTTTTGGTGGAGAAGAGGAACGTGGAAGTTGCAGTTAAGAGGCAAACGGAATCCGATCGAGAAATTAGAGAGCGACCTTCAATCCCAGGTAAGGGTGGGTTCGACTATTATAATCGGGTTATGATGAATGTTATGTGGGTATTAGGTTGTATTGAATTGACACTGTCTGTAATTTTGTTGAGTAATCTCTGTTTGGTCTTATACTGTCACACGATGTGAAATTGGGTTTATGGGAAATTAATGTTGTGCTTGAAAATTGATGTTGCAGTAAGTATAAGTTGATTATGTCTGAGATAGTTGATCGAAGAAAATATGTTGATGTGTTGATGTGTTATATGTCGTAATTGGTTATATGTCGTAATTGGTTAAATTTATATTGAGTGGAATCTGAGCCAAAGTGTAGGCATTGGAGGCGGGGGCCTCAGCAATGGAGGCGGGGGCCTCAGAGTGAAATTAAACCCATTAATTAAATCCAACTCTTTATACTTTAGTTTAAAAGTGATAAGTGATAATGTGATTATTATCCAAAACTAAAACTTTTGCACGTGATTATGATTGCTTAAAATTTACTCTCCACTATACCATGTTTTCTTAGTTGATTACATTGTAGTACAAACTTTAAAAGTGACATTTATATACCAAATCAATCTCTCTTAAGAATAAATGGAGAAAATAAAAAGGATGAGAGAAAGTAGTGAAGGAGGCGAGGGCCTCCAAGTATTGAGGTGGGCGCCTCCTAAGGTTTTGGGTTCTTTGGATTTTGTTTGATTTTGGAGTGTGTTATATATTAATTATGAGTTTGGATTAATTGTATGAATAGCAGCGGCATTTTAGCAGGAGTATATATTGTAGCAGTGAAACAATTAACAAGTGGTAAATTGACAGAGATAATATTTTTAGTAGTAGTGAAGGTAGCAGAGTAATATTTAGTATCTGTGTGGATCAAAATGAATTGCAGGATAATTACAATGCTTAGTCCAGTTAGTAGCAGAAGAGGAAATTGAACAGTAGGAATTGAATTAATTCAATAAGTAGTGAAGCAACAGAGTTGGTATTGGTTTTATTAGTAGCAGAAACTGAATTTTGACAGAAACAGAAATTTTGAAAGAAGAAGAATAATGTAAATTGTCGTGACAGCAGCTTGGCAGTCGTTTTAATGGCAATAGTAGCAGAAACAGAATTTTATAATACACTGGTATTAATAACAGAAGTTAAAAACAGTGCAGTTTTAGTCGGTTTAGCCGGTTTAGTCGGAAAAATTCAGTTGCCCGGAATTTAACGAAAATTGTCGAGGTAGTTCGTAATAATTAGTAGGTGATTTTAGTCGGTTTGTTTTTGTTGAATTAAGTTGAACGCGTGGAATTGCAGGCAAAGTTGGATAAGTTGTATTGTCCTGATTTACGGGCGAAGTATTTAAGTTGCAGGTCTTATGACCAATGTTGTTTGAGTTGTGTTGTTGTTGATTAAGTTGTAGGTCGAATGACCAATGTTGTTTGAGTTGTGTTGTTGTTGATTAAGTTGTAGGTCGAACGACCAACGTTGGATTAAGTTGATGCTATTGATGCATGTTTGAGTTGTTGTTTCGTTGTTGTTGTTCTGGTTGTTCTTGTTGATGGTGTAGTTGATTGTATGCCTTTGATAATTGTCGCATACATTGCATTCATGAGTCGGGGCTGTATGCTCACACCACGTTGGCCTTGATGGCATTGATTAAGTTGGCCTTGATGGCATTGATTAAGTTGGCCTTGATGGCACCACGTTGAAGGCTTATGCCTTGTTGAAATGCCTCGATAACCTGGCATATGTTTAAGTTGGGAGTTTTACTCCGATGGTACCACATGCATGTGCATAGTTGTGTCACATTTTGAGTCGTTGTGAAGTTGCTGTTGTTCTTGATTCGTTGTTGTTGTGAAGTTGCCGTTGTTGTAAAGTTGTTGCTTGTATGAGTTGTTATTGCTATGTCTTGTTGCTTGATATAAATTACTAATGTCATGAGCTGTTGTGATATATGTTGTTCTTACTATAATTTGCATCTTTTATATAAGTTGTTGTTATATGTTGTTATTACTATAAGTTGCTGTTGATACAAGTTGTGGTTATGAGTTGTTGGGTGTTATAAGTTGGAGTTGCTAATAAGTTGTTTATTTCTAGTTGTTGCATGAATGTTGTATGAAGCGGTGAAATTTATATGATTCTAATCTAGCATATTAATCATCATATTTTGGTTATAATATTCGATATCTCACCCCTTATGTAATGATGTTACCTATTATGGGTAACTGAGCAGGTACTCAAGAATAGCTGCAGAAGTTGAGGTATAATGTGAAGTCTTAGATGCTGTTAGCTCGAGTTGGTCTTGCTCTGATACGTAGCACTCGGGGGGATGAACGATTGTTGTTTATTTGTTGTTATTGTCTTAGTAGTTGAATCTTAAATTGTTGTTATTAAAGAATTGTTGTCTCAAAGTTGTTTTGAGTTGGACATGAGGTTATGTCATTATAAGTTGAATTATGTGAAGCCGCTTATTAATAAAAGTTGTTTTGTTTACAAAAGGATAATTCAGGTTGTTATCAGTTCATCCGAATCAGTGTTATGTATCTGAATTAATTGTGATTAATATGAAGTTGTTTTCTGTTGAAAATGTGACATCCTGTTTATGTTGAAGAATTTTTAAAATGAAAACTCTGATTTTATTACTTATCCGCCGGGTAGAAAAGGGGTGTTACATTAGTGGTATCAGAGCAGGTCGGTCTGTCCGGCCAATGTTGTCTAATGTTATTTCTTCCTTAGTACTCGACATGTGTGTGGAACACTGTCGGTGCTTGTTTGTTAGTAGTTTCTAGTAGTTGTCTACAGGTTGGTTTGAATTAAGTGGGGGAGAAGTTTGCTCCCGGACGTGTTGTTAGTATGTAGAAGTTGTTTCAAGGTGATGTTAATAGCGAGGGTGCAAATGTTGTTGGAGCGATGTTATTGCGGACCGGCGAGAGTTTGGACTCGCGAATCCGTATCAGTCAAGTTGGAGATGTGCGTAGAGTCTGGACGGTGAATCGAAGATGATTGAAATTAAGGAATTATTCCGAATGGAATGATAAGTTGGTGGATTAATCCGGTAAGTTGTATATCTTGAGTATAGTTGGATTAAAGTCGAGTGATTCTCGTAGTAGGATGAAAAGAAAGGATGTTGGTGAATTTTGGGAAGCAAGAGAGAAAGATGGAACTTATGTTCATCAACCTCAAATTCGGGTTTTGTGATTTTGGAGCAGCTGTCAGTAAACGAGGCATAACTTTTGACTCGTGATTCGGATGGAAGCGGTTCTGGACTTTTTGGAAAGCTTACGAAATTCCCTACAGTTTTCATATAAGATTTGTCTTCAGGAAGTTTGTGAAGAGGGAGAAAGGTGCGTTTTAATATTTGGGTCTGTTGCTGATTTTTTTTTGGAAAATTCTGCATACGGAAATTCTGGACCAGTCCCGTTGTGTAGCTGATAACTTTTTACTCGTAAGTCGGATTTGAGCGATTCTGGAAGTTCTGAAATATACACAAAATTCTCTTCATTTTAGAATATGATTTTGTGATTGAGAGATCTGTATTGAAGGAGATATATATGGTTGAAGTTGAGCGACATTTGCTGAAAAAATTTTGGAAGGATGGAAACAAGTGTGGAATATTATTAAGAATAAAGTGTTGGTATTTGTAAGATGTGACTGTATCGGAGAATGCTTGGAGATGCAACTTATGTTGAATGAGGATGATTAAGACGATGATGCTAAGTAAAGGTAATGTTGAGAGAAATGCGAAAGTTGATTTGTGTTGCTAAGAATTTTCACCTTGGTTGAAAGTTGTAATTGGAGCAAACTGAATTGGATCGTTCTCAATGTTGTAGCGACTTCGGTATTGGAAAAATATTTAAAGTCATGTTGTACCATGAACGTGCATAAGAGGATGCGTAATGGATTTTGAACGTTTTTGCATCATTGACGAAGTTGAAACTAAAGAAACTAAGAGTGGCATTGGTAAGCCTTAAAAAGTTGGCGGAGCATTAGGCTTACGGACTTTGGGCACAAGTTGAAGTACGCTATTGGGTTGGGTACTGATGATTTATTTCACCGTTATGGTTGTCGGCTGTCTATTGACAAATTGAGGAACTGATCACCCTTAATCTATTGTTGATAGTAGACGGAATCATAATTGAGGGATAGATGTGTCGTGCCAACTAGTATAGTATGTACGTTGAATTGGTCGAAGTCAAGCCAAGTGCTTGAAGGTTGTTTTGCTGATACAAGTTCATATGTTAGAATATTAGTTGAATTTAAGGATGACAGCACGAAGCTGTGTTTGATTGATGAGTAGTATGGGGACTCACAGTCGAGTTCTAGATAACTTGAGTCGTTGTTTGTGATGAAGCGATTGGCTAGTATGCCTTAAGGTGTATGTATGGAGTATGAAGCGTATCTTCCATATTTGTTGGATGAGTTGGAACTGGTGTTTGTTGCAAATGTTTTGAGCTGTTGTAAAATCAGAGGAATAACGCGTAGAATATTTGAAGGTTGAGTTGTGATTATTAAAAGAAGTTAAATTATAAGTTGATTGGTAAAAGTGGAGTTTTGGTTGGTAAAGATGATTGATCTTGTTGAATTTAAGTGGACTCAGGTGTCAAATGTTGTTGTAATGTTGTTATGCGCCTAAGGTGATTTTGGGAACTATGTTGATAAAAGATAGTAAAGTTGTAATTTATGTGTGGTGTTAACGGGGAGATCCCGAAGAGTTAAGTCGAAAGCCTTGGTATTATGTCGACTCTGATGATTGGAAGTTAGAGGTCAACTGAGTAGAGTTAGTACCTTGAAAGTAATCAGAGTGCGCAGCGAACGCGTAGTGTATTGCGGTTGTTTAGACGTGAATTGTACCGATGTTGATATTTGATTACGTTGATGTTGTGTTTAAGTTGGTATTCCTAAGTTGTTGTGTTCTGGTTCTTAAACCGGCAAATTCTTAAGTTGGTTACTTCTTGTGTTGCGATGTTAGTTGTCAATTGCATCACTTGGGTAGTATTCGCGTTGTTGTCGCCGTTGAGGTTAAGAACCGTTGTTTGTGTTATACGTGGGTTTCCTTCAGAGTATGGAGATAAGGATCGTATATGTGTTTTGGTGTTGTTTACGTTGCTGCGGTAATGATGCGATGTTGTATAGTCGAGTATAGGCAAGTGAAGGTTGTTACTATGTTGTAAGGTGATTGTTTCCAAGGTATTACTAGAATGGTTGGCGAATAGTAATGGTTATGTTGCAAGAGTAATTGAAGTATCGGAGTATACGTATTGGGTTTAAACCGTGATTGAGTTGTTGTTAAATCGAAAGATTAAAATGTGAATGTTGTGTTAAGGATGGTTGTGTCGGATAGATTTTCGAGGACGAAAATGTCCTAAGTGGGGGAGAGTTGTAAAGCCCCGAATTTAATTAATTGGTTAATTAAATTAGTAAAGGATTTAATTGTTGGAAATAGACGAAGTTGAGAATTAATCGGAGTAGTTGGATTTGTCGGTATTATTTTAAGAGGCGTATTGGGATTATTAAGTTAAAGTCGGATTTTAGTCGGTTAAATCGGAGGAATAATATTAAGAATAATATTATTTATTTATTGGACTATCTTATTTAATTAACTAAGTTGAATTGTTGGACCATTTGGTTGATAATCGAAATTAATCTATTAAGCCGGGAGTAAGTAGTTGGTCGCGAATTATTATTTCGGTTAATTTTGTGTTTCGAAGAATTAAGTCGTTAAGTCGGAATATTAGTCGGAAAGTCGAAGAAATAGTATTAGAATTATATAAGGATAATAGTTGGGCTTAATTAAGTGTTGTTAGCAGTAAAAGGTGGGTTGCGAATATTAAGTCCAATAAGAATAATGGTGTGATGGTATTATTTTATTATTAGTCATTAGAAGGAATTTGAGAAGTAGTGGTAACAGCAAGAAACAAGAGGAACGAGGGTTTTGGTGGAGAAGAGGAACGTGGAAGTTGCAGTTAAGAGGCAAACGGAATCCGATCGAGAAATTAGAGAGCGACCTTCAATCCCAGGTAAGGGTGGGTTCGACTATTATAATCGGGTTATGATGAATGTTATGTGGGTATTAGGTTGTATTGAATTGACACTGTCTGTAATTTTGTTGAGTAATCTCTGTTTGGTCTCATACTGTCACACGATGTGAAATTGGGTTTATGGGAAATTAATGTTGTGCTTGAAAATTGATGTTGCAGTAAGTATAAGTTGATTATGTCTGAGATAGTTGATCGAAGAAAATATGTTGATGTGTTGATGTGTTATATGTCGTAATTGGTTATATGTCGTAATTGGTTAAATTTATATTGAGTGGAATCTGAGCCAAAGTGTAGGCATTGGAGGCGGGGGCCTCAGCAATGGAGGCGGGGGCCTCAGCAATTGGAGGCGGGGGCCTCAGCAATGGAGGCGGGGGCCTCAGAGTGAAATTAAACCCATTAATTAAATCCAACTCTTTATACTTTAGTTTAAAAGTGATAAGTGATAATGTGATTATTATCCAAAACTAAAACTTTTGCACGTGATTATGATTGCTTAAAATTTACTCTCCACTATACCATGTTTTCTTAGTTGATTACATTGTAGTACAAACTTTAAAAGTGACATTTATATACCAAATCAATCTCTCTTAAGAATAAATGGAGAAAATAAAAAGGATGAGAGAAAGTAGTGAAGGAGGCGAGGGCCTCCAAGTATTGAGGTGGGCGCCTCCTAAGGTTTTGGGTTCTTTGGATTTTGTTTGATTTTGGAGTGTGTTATATATTAATTATGAGTTTGGATTAATTGTATGAATAGCAGCGGCATTTTAGCAGGAGTATATATTATAGCAGTGAAACAATTAACAAGTGGTAAATTGACAGAGATAATATTTTTAGTAGTAGTGAAGGTAGCAGAGTAATATTTAGTATCTGTGTGGATCAAAATGAATTGCAGGATAATTACAATGCTTAGTCCAGTTAGTAGCAGAAGAGGAAATTGAACAGTAGGAATTGAATTAATTCAATAAGTAGTGAAGCAACAGAGTTGGTATTGGTTTTATTAGTAGCAGAAACTAAATTTTGACAGAAACAGAAATTTTGAAAGAAGCTGAATAATGTAAATTGTCGTGACAGCAGCTTGGCAGTCGTTTTAATGGCAATAGTAGCAGAAACAGAATTTTATAATACACTGGTATTAATAACAGAAGTTAAAAACAGTGCAGTTTCAGTCGGTTTAGCCGGTTTAGTCGGAAAAATTCAGTTGCCCGGAATTTAACGAAAATTGTCGAGGTAGTTCGTAATAATTAGTAGGTGATTTTAGTCAGTTTGTTTTTGTTGAATTAAGTTGAACGCGTGGAATTGCAGGCAAAGTTGGATAAGTTGTATTGTCCCGATTTACGGGCGAAGTATTTAAGTTGCAGGTCTTATGACCAATGTTGTTTGAGTTGTGTTGTTGTTGATTAAGTTGTAGGTCGAATGACCAATGTTGTTTGAGTTGTGTTGTTGTTGATTAAGTTGTAGGTCGAACGACCAACGTTGGATTAAGTTGATGCTATTGATGCATGTTTGAGTTGTTGTTTCGTTGTTGTTGTTCTGGTTGTTCTTGTTGATGGTGTAGTTGATTGTATGCCTTTGATAATTGTCGCATACATTGCATTCATGAGTCGGGGCTGTATGCTCACACCACGTTGGCCTTGATGGCATTGATTAAGTTGGCCTTGATGGCATTGATTAAGTTGGCCTTGATGGCACCACGTTGAAGGCTTATGCCTTGTTGAAATGCCTCGATAACCTGGCATATGTTTAAGTTGGGAGTTTTACTCCGATGGTACCACATGCATGTGCATAGTTGTGTCACATTTTGAGTCGTTGTGAAGTTGCTGTTGTTCTTGATTCGTTGTTGTTGTGAAGTTGCCGTTGTTGTAAAGTTGTTGCTTGTATGAGTTGTTATTGCTATGTCTTGTTGCTTGATATAAATTACTAATGTCGTGAGCTGTTGTGATATATGTTGTTCTTACTATAATTTGCATCTTTTATATAAGTTGTTGTTATATGTTGTTATTACTATAAGTTGCTGTTGATACAAGTTGTGGTTATGAGTTGTTGGGTGTTATAAGTTGGAGTTGCTAATAAGTTGTTTATTTCTAGTTGTTGCATGAATGTTGTATGAAGCGGTGAAATTTATATGATTCTAATCTAGCATATTAATCATCATATTTTGGTTATAATATTCGATATCTCACCCCTTATGTAATGATGTTACCTATTATGGGTAACTGAGCAGGTACTCAAGAATAGCTGCAGAAGTTGAGGTATAATGTGAAGTCTTAGATGCTGTTAGCTCGAGTTGGTCTTGCTCTGATACGTAGCACTCGGGGGGATGAACGATTGTTGTTTATTTGTTGTTATTGTCTTAGTAGTTGAATCTTAAATTGTTGTTATTAAAGAATTGTTGTCTCAAAGTTGTTTTGAGTTGGACATGAGGTTATGTCATTATAAGTTGAATTATGTGAAGCCGCTTATTAATAAAAGTTGTTTTGTTTACAAAAGGATAATTCAGGTTGTTATCAGTTCATCCGAATCAGTGTTATGTATCTGAATTAATTGTGATTAATATGAAGTTGTTTTCTGTTGAAAATGTGACATCCTGTTTATGTTGAAGAATTTTTAAAATGAAAACTCTGATTTTATTACTTATCCGCCGGGTAGAAAAGGGGTGTTACAGATAACCTTGATAACTTCACCGGGGATGGACAAAATGTCTTGAGGAGACTGCCATTTGTCATCCAGATAGAAAACTGAGCTCAAATAAAGAGCTACCACTTGTTGTCTGGGTTTAACTCCCTCAAAAATGTTGTAATAATACTGCTGGATATCCTTCCTGGGGAGATAAAGTGAAAAATAAATACACACTTAGTCTAGGTTCAAAAGCCCAGAAATATTCAAAATTGTGATTGTTAGGGACCAAAGTTCAATCCAGGAAATAACCGGAAAGAAACGGTCAAACAAGACTCATCCATTGAGGACTGAACTCAACGGGGTTTATCTGTATCCAAATATGGAAAAGAAACTAAAGCAACTGTCTTCCACGAGGATCGAACTCAGTGGGGAATTAGAAAGGGTGTGCTTTTTTCTACTTAGGGCTGACGACTCTACTTGGAGGGAGCAGCCAAAACCCAGTCACTTGGAGGATAAGCGCAACCAAAGTGAAAGAACACACAAAAATGCAAAAATGCAGAAATGCCATGAATCTATATGAATGTATGTCATGCTATGCTTATGCTGGCAAAACAAAACAAAGAGAAGACCAGAGCTGAAATAGACATCTCGATACGGATACTCGGCCAATCTTTGCAAGATAGAAGCATCACTGGGGATGAAAGGAAAGCCATATGGGATCATAGTCCTGCTTCAAGGTTTCAAAACTTCTATGGGGAAAAGAGAGCACTCCACTTGGGGATGAGCATCATGACTTCACTTAGGATTGTCAAGATGAACCTCGTGATTCTGTTGGGGATGAGAAAGATTCACTGGGAACAAATCAAACTCATGATCGAAGAGACTTCACGGGGATAAAATAAATATCCATCGCGAACCGAAGTAGTCTGAATGAAAGTTGTAACTGGACAAAATAAATATCCACTTCGTTGGGGAAGCTCAGATCAAAGTTGCAGCTGAAGATGTCGGAGATAAAACTTTATGGGGATGAGATAAACATCCGCCTTTACTGGAGAAGATTGAGATAGTGAGAGAATCCAGTGAGGAACGAAATAAACACTCGCTTCGTTGGGGAAGATTGAAACCAAAGACATTCACTGAGGACTCTTAGGTTGCCGACTAGAGAAATCTTGCGTCAAACGTGCCATAACTTCTTGAAGTAGAGGTTCACCGGGGAATAGTCGTGACCTCATAAAGTGGGAACTTACTGGGGATTCGTTACATTACTTGGGATAGAAACTCTTTGAGCATGGGTGAAGAATGTCGTGAGACTGATATCGTTCTGCATTGGTGAATTGCTTGGTAGTGCCATTTTGAACAACGATTGCTGTGAATTGATGAAGAGTGATCTTCACTTCTCGAAATGCCCCAGAGTACATGGTTTATGAGAAGAAGTTATCTCAAGAGGATTTTACAGAAAACTTGGCATCCAACTATCCCAATGTTTTCAAACTCTTGGAGAGATTTTCGAATCTCGACGTAACTGGCCCAGATTGACCGTGTTCTGTAAAACCGAGTCTTCGAACTTGGAGAGATTTACCAAATCTCGACATAGCTGCCCCAGACTGCCGGTGTTCTGCACAATGAGTCTTCAAATTTTCCCCCCAATGGTTGTCAGGCTGCGAAGCAACAACTGGGAAACAACTTGCCCCTGCTCAGTAAAGTCTTCGGGTATCGTGCCCCTGGGTATAGTCATCCTTTTGAAATGATTCGCCATTTACTCATCAGAGTTTCAATTCTCAAAAGATCTAGCTCATCGCTGATGCTCGTATGCTAGCTTTTATGATGCCAAGCAATGTTAGCAAGCAGAAAAATGTTAATTCTGAAACTGATAATGCAACATACGTTTGTCTTGAAGTTTTTATTTAAAAGATATTTTGTGGTTGAATTACCGATTTTATAATGCCAACACGAATTTGAGCATAGATCATAAGATTCGGGAAACGATATCTCAATGAGCATGCCTTTGAAATAAACTCTGCTTCAATTAGGACTTTTAAGGGTTGTATTATAGAGTGGTTCACGGTTTAAGAAACAAAGGATATAAGGCTCAAAGTTTGTTTGTGCCCACCCAATCTTCGTGATATTTTACTCCATTTTTTTTACTGAAAATTACCCTGCCCCAGGTTGAGAATGAGGGTTTTTTGATTTGGAAGAAGGAAAACTCCTACTTCAAAGGCTCAAAAAGAGTTAACAAGGGTTTATCTCCCTTGTATCTCCGGTGTTTAGGATTTTTGAAACAATGCCTTATATCACTAGCAGAGTTTTATTCAAAAGCATACAATAAGAGATCTCGCGTTTGATTTCATCACCCTCCATTCAATTCTCTGCCGAGGCAAGAGATTGGAGTAGTATTGGCATTATAAAATAGAAATAATGTTTAAAATGATGAAACGAATGGATTTCTTCAAGACAAACATTATTATTGCATTAATGATTCAAAACAAACAAGTTCTTACACGCCAAACAAATGCATTAACAATCGTAGAAAATTGCATATGAAAACAACAAATAAGCATAAAATATGACGAGACGTAGCCTTAAAGAAACCGTCCTTGGTATCAATCCACCATGTGCAAGGAGGGGATTGCTTCTTGTTCGAGTGAGAGATGGATCTCAACTTGGGGTTCGCAGACTTTGAAAGACAAGACTCCCTTCCGAACCATCTCTTTCACTTTCTCCTTCAAGACATAACATTCCTCGATATCATGGCCGAGTGCCCCTTGATGGAAGGCACAAAAAGCATTAGCTTTGAGATGACTCCTATGGGTCATCGGGACGGATAATGGAGTTTCCTTCTTGATCAAACCATATTGTAGGAGGGTAGGGAATAGATCAGCGTAGAGCACAGGGATGTCCCTATATTCACCACTTCGTTCAACTGGCCGATTACTGGAGGAGGCAGAAGAACCATCCTGGCGTTGGGATATGACCAACTCTTTGACCAAATCCATCAAGCTTCTCTTGGTAACCTTTAAGTTTGCAACCTTGTCGGGAAGTTCTTGATTTTCATGCTCTTGAGTGTCTATTAGATTCTTCATAGTAGTAGAAAAAGTTTCCATGTTGGCCTTTAGAGTGGTAATCTCCGCTCGGAGTACTTGGTTTTCATGTTCCAAATGATCCATCCTTTTCTTGTGACCGGCTCGAGTATCGTATTGATGATTCGGAGTCTGAGAAGAGAGACACGAATGAGAACCTGGAATGCAAAGGAATGCAAATGCAAATGCGATGCAGCAAGATTCATGGAACTCAGCTATTTATAATCATCAGGGAATATCAAAAGACGCATTTTTTTAAACGGTTACAACCATTAGTATCGGAATACTAAAAATTGATTTAATACAAAATTAAAACGTGTCTGTATGCCTTACAACAGTCATAACATAAAGCTAAATAAAAGCTAATGATAGATCTAAGTAAACTTTTCCAACGGTCTTCCTTGAGTCCTTGACTTTCTTCCAACTGAGCTTCTTCTAGACGAAGTGTTGGCTGATGACTAGAATGGGATAAGTCGTCTTGTTACTTGCAATAAGTAGCCTTTTTTTTTCTTCAGAAATTCTCCTTTTGTAGTCATCTTAGCTTGAATACTAACCGAAGATAGGAAATGGACGCATATCTTAAATTAGTAACTCCATCAGCTGAGAATATTCTTTATGAGTTGACAACAGCTAGTAATCAGGAATAGTGATAGGCTGCAGTAGAACGGAGATGATAGTTTCCCAATTTGGTTTTGAACCTTTCTTCATTTGTCAGCAAGGTCTCCGGTCTCCTTAGATCGTCCAGGTTATGACTCTTGTAAAGGTACTTCAACATTTTTTTCTATTTTTTTTAGAGTCCATGATATCCTTATGATATTTATAAATAAGACTAAGTTCCATGAATCTTTATGATATGATGTTCATGAATGTAGGGATGCAAACACACAAAGCACAAAGCACAAAGCACACACAAGCAATCAAACAGACAAAAAGTCCTAGGTTTGAAAGGTCACAGCATGGAGCCAAGGTCTACCCATCCCAATAGGAGTGCACTATAGTTTCGAATGTACCTGCCGAACGGGTTCTACAAAGTTCCCAGAGTCTACAATCCGTCTTTCGAATATTATCGATTTTCTAAATCACTTGGTGGTCAAAAATATTCTCAAGAGAATCTCGTCTGAGTGTAGTATGGCATAGTGACTATTGCAGAAATAGACTCCCGCATAGTCCCCGCACTACATCTTAATAGGCCAAGTTGGGTTAAAGGTAACTACGGTCCCCAGTCTCGATGGCCTTTAGTTTAAAATAATATCGTCTTCACGAATGGACTCGTTGAACAATATTAAATTTGAGAGGGCCTAGACTGAGTGGTGAAGTCTCAATTCAACTTCTTCAGGAATCGACTCCCTCAAAGTATCCTTGAATTCTCACCGTTCCTATCATAATTTTCACTCTAGTCCGGGTGTAGGACTTTGTCTCACCACTCAAAGTGACAACCCAAGTAAACAATACAAATATATAACAAAAAACATAATCAAGTTAGGGGGAACCCTCTTATGAGAAATCCCCAGTGAAGTCGCCATTTCTGTTGCGGTGAGAATTGGATACCATAGTTATTGATTAACTAGGATCACATTTCTTTTATTTCACCACCGTCTTTGATTTATCCAAGGGAAGGGAGAAAGATCGAATACCCACAGTATGCAATGCAGATGCAAACTAAGATTCTAAGGTTTGGGGGTTGGTTATACCTAGGGAAGGTGTTAGCACCCTAGATATCTATAGTACTCTACAGGAACCTCTTGTTTTATTATGTTATTTGTTTTTTGTTTGCTAAGAGTTTAAGGGTGGGTGACCTAGAATTCTGTTCCTAAGCGTGCTCGATAAGACATCGCATCTTGTGCCTACATATCCTGTCGGAAAAGGAATCAGAGCACATGTAGTTCCTCTGAAGGATACTAAGGTTGTTTAAAAGTTTTAGGAGAAGAGATGAGTCATCATCTTAAGAAACCACCACAGTTTTTGAAAATTGTTTGTATTTTGTGGGGTATGGGATTGTATGTCCCTTCTTTGAGATGATTCACATCTAATTCTCTTGTGGAGAAATAGGTGAGCTAAAGTTTGATTCAAAAAATCAAAATTGAGGGGGGGACTAACCTAGGAAGTCTATCCTAAGATGTCTAATAAACTTATCTTAAGGGTGTAAAATCTATGGGGAGGTATGATGCAAATGAAATGCACCATGCACGATAATTTGATTATCATGCATGGGATTTTCCCTTGGATATTAATGCAATCGATTAATTATATTAGATTAAACGAGAGTGCTAGCAAAGTGGGCTAGTCTTGTGTCTAGTGACCAAAAGGTTGAATGCGATGCCTAAAGGCAATCGACTTACATGGGTAGAAAATGGGCTCGACATTGGATCGAGAGTTTTTCGTTTTTTTGAAAAAGGTTTGAAACAATAACATGCATACACGCAAAGGCAAGCAAATAAATTGTATAAGCGAGACATGATAAATAAACGTACCAGCATACGATTCACTCAGGCGCGTGATGGATCCTAAATAGGGTACAATTATAAGAAAAGAGTTTTGATTTTAAAAGGAAAAAAGAGTTTATTATTATTTTAGAATTAAGTTAAGGATTATTAATTAATTTGAAAAAGGTTAAAGGTTTTCTAAATAAAATATTTTAATTATTTTGAAAAAAGGTTTTAATTATTATTTAGTTTAAAGTTATATTAAAGGAGTTATTAAAGCTTTCTTATTAAAGTTTTAATTACCTTAAAAAACCTTATGTATTAGTTTTACAGTTAAGTTAAAAGGAAAAAAGGGTTAAAAGAGTTTTCAAATTAACTTAGAAAAAGTTTTACCTTTTAATATTTTTATAAATAAAAATTTTTATTTAAAAAAAAAAAAGGGTTTTTCTAATTAAAAAGGTTTTAACAAAAGTTTATAATTAATTAAATTTTAAGAAACAAGTTAATTATAAAAGGGTTCTAATTATATTTTATTAAACTGAAATTGATGATTATTTTATATAAAAGACTCTAGTTTGATTATTAATTAAAAAAAAAGAGATAGGTTATGATAAGAACGAAGGGATCGCACGCTTGCCAGGGAGAGAGGGTCCGCCGCGGACCCTCAAATCTCAACCTTATGATCCAATATGCGAAAATCTAACGGATAAAACGAAGGGCACACGAGATGTGACGTGTGTGCGTGTGTACATGAATATTCGCTTGAAATTAAAAACAAAAAGAAAGAAGACAGAACGCCATCTTCTCTCTCTCGCTCTCGCTCTCAATCGTTTTTCTCTTTTTCTCTCAAATGGAATGGGTTACAAACCCTAAACTTGCCTCGCCGCCACTCTCATCTCTCTCGATCAAACGTTCATAACGATAAAAACCCTAACCCCCAGCAATCCCAATACCCATATCCACTAATTTTTGAGGTGTTTACAATATACATAGGATGTCAAAGCATGTAAAAATAAAAGGAAAAAATAAAGTCGCTGCCGGTGATTGAAGATGAAGGCGTGCGGACTCGACGATGGCGAGCGAAATGTTGATGACGAATAGAGACCCTCCCAAAAGCTAGGTTCTTGGTCCTTTCTTCGTTTATGAATCCCTCCTCCTTTCTGCACTTCGCGTGTGTGTATACGTCTAATGATTCAGCTCAGGTATGTGTATGATATTTGTGTTTGCTGGTGTCTGTTGATTTGGTCAAGAATTTTCTGATATATTGGTGGATTGTTTCTGTTATGATTTTCTGGTTTGAAATCTTGATGGAGTTCTAGTTTGTTGAAGGGGTTGAATTTGGTGAACGTTTTGATTGGTGTTTGGTTTCTGGTGTATTGATATGAACGAATTGGCTTTTTCCTTGATGTTCTGAACTGGTTTTGAATTTTGGTATGTGTTTGTGTAGATGTGAATTGTTCTCCCCTTCTGCAGTTCGTGAATGATCCTTATATGGGCTGATGAGAAACAAAACTTTGAAGGCTTTTGAATTGTGATCCTTTTGGTTAATGGTTATAATCTTTCTTCCTTTTTCAACTCGACCTGTCTGTGGACAACTTGAAGATATTCCATTCTTATTTTGATATACTTGGACATGTTTTGGCTTGTTTAGGAAAGAATTGAACTTGTCTGATCTGTTGTTTTGGAAAGATTTCAAAATTGTCCTGAACATGTCTTCTTTGGTTTTGGAAAGAAAAGAATTTCTTTTGATGATGTATGGAGCGTTGTTTTGGAAGCTATTTGAATTATGTCTGGAACAATAATTGATGCTGATTTGGTGATGATTTGATAAGTACCGTTCTTGTGCTTTACTTGTGGGTTAAATGCTCTTGATTCTGTGTCGTTTCCATCTTGATGTGTTTGGCCCTGCTTTAATTCCTAATTGAATTGTTGCTGTCTTAATTAAATGCAGGAAAAAAAACCAAAGTCAACGTTACATGGGCCTAGGGGGGTCACGTCCTGGCAGCTATAAATCCACTTGGTGCTTATCCGCGTGGCAAGAATAGAAAGCTCTTAAACCTTTTGATTTGTTCCTGAACTTGCACTTGCTACCGTGGTTACCTTTTTCAGAATGCTTCCATTATTCAAAAGCAAATCGCTTTTCAATGTTCACACAATCTTGCTTTGGTAGACGATAGCTTTGAGTTATTTGAGGAGTTAATTGCAGGTATCATTTTGGTTTGCCTTACTAACATGATAAGTGTATTTTCGTTGATTCCTTTAAAACGTAGTTGATGGCAACAATTTCATTTCCAAATTAGTTTGAACAATGTCTGATTGGTGTGGAACTTTGGTTATGGAAATTGAAACCTGCTATTTTCCAAGTTACACTGCTCTTGCTGATCATTTATTTTTTCATGTGATACTTTTTTTGGAGCAACTTTGGGCACAATAACAACAATAAGGATGAGCTAAACCAAATTCATTTTTCCTTAAAGATTTCTTTTCCTGGAAAGAACAACGTGGTTGATGTCTTCATGAAAGTCCAGACGTCACTTCTAAGGTTATGGAATTGGTGTCAACAGGTGGCAATACACGATGTTCACGAGTTGAAATGAAAAGCTTCAAGTTTTAATTCATTTCTGATATTTGGAAAGAGGTCATCATCGTCGTCTTTGGCATCAGGCTGTCCCTTAAATATATAAGTTTATCCTCAATATGTAATTGCAATTCTAGCTCGTAGGTCCCACTCTTTAATGTACCCTTGTCCGTATGTAAGATGGCACTTAGGATCCCAAGTGTGTCATGTACTGGACTCTACTATAACTCCTTTTAAATGCAATAAAAGATGAAAAGGAACTGTGATGGGCTTTTTCTAGATTCTATTATGTACTTGAATGTTGCGAAGAACATATGAACTCCAATGTGAGCGTTTGAGCCTTGTAAGGAACCATTTTGTAACCTTGAATCTTGGAATGAAATTTGCTGAAATTTATTCTTCCTTAATCTTGATCACATGGGAATGTTACTATGCCAAACAACTCCTTTGAATTTGCATCTTGATGGTTTATAACATAATCCCACTTAGATATTTGAATGTGTAAAAGACTTTGTATCGACTTGCAATGGCACACACAAATTTCATTTTGAAAAGTCTCGTTGAATTAGTAGCTTGAAACAAGAATCTTGGTAAACCTTCAAAACTTCGAACTCGCTTTTTAGAAGGAAACTCAAAATAAAATTTATACAATGTGCACTTAATTTTTGAATTTTGGAATGAACTTGAACATCTTGATGAAACTTAAGCTTCTTGAATCTCCGTCACACAAAAATCCCTTGGAACAAACAATATTAACTTGAATTCTATGCTCGAGTGTAATGGATATTTGTATCTCTTGGAAATTTGAATCTTGAGTTTAGTCTTGAAATTTGAATAGATAAATTGAAGTTTTTTTTTTCTTTTGTAAAGAAAGCGACTTGCACTACACTTTTAAGAACCACTTGCCTAACTCAAATCCAAGTTCTTTCATCCACCCTTACTATCTCAGATTCAAAATGGTTTATAAGCGTTCAAAATCCCATACTCTCCCTCTTGACGAAAGATGGCTCAACTTCGTGGATGAACCAAACTATGCCATGAGAACTCCTTGAGAGTGAGGATACCACATTTAGTGCAACTCAACACCAATCTCGAATAGTCATGTCAAACAAAAGATAGAAAACTGTAATCCTCCTTGGGGAAAATTTCTAGAAATCTTGAGGGGAGAAGAGGCTTTGTAAGTGGTTTAGGGATAAAAAAGGGCGAGGGCACAATCTCACATAACCCGAGAACCTCCACAATCACACACACAGCACAACCTTCTGGGCCTTGAATCTTCTGCAACAACACCTGTCCTCAAAAGAGAAACAAACAGACAAAACTAGACAAAGCGGTTAGTTATGCACGAATGATTGGCCTAATATGCTATGCAAAAAGAAAAGCGGGGATCTTAGGGTCAAAAATTAGGGTGCGACAATAACATGTATGAGATGTGCATGATCAGTGGACTTCAAAGAAATGCATATTTTGGAAAGTTCAAGTCATGATGCTTACCTCTCTTTTGAGCTTTTGGAGTTTTTGTGCAATCTACCAAGTTTCTTGTTCCAGAAATGGTTTGATGCTTTGGACACTCTCAAATGATCCCTTAGAAGCTTTTAGGATGAATGGAATCAGCTGGAACCTGCAAAAACACAAACTGGCCCTTTCTTGCAAAAGGGGTTAAAATGGCCAAAATAGCAACTCCCTCAAATGGTGTTCCAGATGGGGGGAACCATTTGGGATAGTTCAAGGGTGATATTTGGAGTGTGTTTGAGGTTTTATCTGGTTTGGAAAGTGACTGAATCAAGGCATGGCTTGAAAAATGCACAAAAGTACTATTTTGAGGTTTTGAGAGGTGACTTTGTGATTTAAGGATTACAGGTCACTTGTGAGAGTTTGGATAGCTTAGATATGATATATTGGAGGTGTTAGGATCATAAGCTGTGGTGGAATTACTCTCTAACTCAAAAACTCAGAGTTACCTTGCTAAAGAAGGCATTTTGGCCTAAAGAGAGGGATTTTGAGGAAAGCATCTGTTTGATGGCTTTAGTGTACTCAAACTGAGCAAAAATGAGCTCTATTTATAGTAGAGCAAGTTTGTTTTGGTATCAATAGTGAATGGCAACCACAACAGAGGTTTGGCCAATGTTGATCAATGGGAAGCCAAGTCTCCTCTAACCATTGACTAGAGGTTAGAGCACAGGCCTTTGGTTCCCTAGTTGTTGGATCATTCTTTACTGAATTCAGTTGCAAATGTGTCAGTCCATGCCACCTTGGTGTATGCATTGAATGCTCCAATCCAAAATTGGAGGCTTGTCCCTCTTTTAAGCAATTCTAGGTTTGTGATGCTACTTCTTATTCCAAAGACTTTGGAGGCTTGGATCAGTGTTTGTTCCCTTTAGATTTGATCCTCAGATGTGTCCAAAGTGAAGACAAGGCTTGGATTTATCTGATTTTTCTAAATCGAGCAAAAGTGAAAAATTCTGCCTAGCCTTGGCAGTTTTCAGCAAGGCATATTGCCATTGTCATATCTCATGACTCAAGTTGAGTTTGGTGATGTTCTTGGCCATTTTGGAAAGCCCTCATATGATACAACAACTGTTTGATCATAATTGGTTTTGTTACTTTTTGGATCCAAGTGCAAAATGCCCCTACATTTGGAAAAAATTAAGGCAGATTCTGACTTAGTGAAAATTTCACTAAGTGTTAGAAAAAGTGACATTTCATGTTTTCAGCCATTTTGATCATTCCATAACTCAAAATCCATGATGAATTGGAATGAGGTGTAGTTGAAGCTTTTGTAGAGGGCCATGAGGGCTACAAATCTAGCTTTGGATGGGGAAAAATGGCCTTGTGGTTTAGGAGTTATGATCCTCCAAAGTTGGTACCCTAGCCACTTTGTTCCATAACTTAGAAAATTTCTAAGTTTTTTATGGTTACCCCTTTTACAAGTTATCCCACTTTTCTTGATTTTTATTGATGAATGATGATTCTAATCACACATTAACATCATTTTAGGGTTAAAAAACCATAATTGTGAAAAATCTCAAAAAGTCAAAGTTTGACTTTTGGGCACAGTTGACTTTTTATCAGATGAATTCCAAACTGTGCAATCCTTTAGGAAATCATGTCCTTGACCTAAATCAAACTTGATGGACATGTTCCATGGGTGTTATAGGGTATATTGATTCATGTCCTAGGGTTTGGGAGCATGTCCTGGTCAAAAGTCAAAGATACAGTTGACTTTTCTCGCAAAACCCTAACTGTGGTTCAGATGAAATTGAAACTTGTGAATCAAACTTCTTGGATCAATCTATTGTTACAAATGGATCAATGTAGTGTATTAGATACCCTCAAATCCTCTCTTGAGGTCTTGGCTCATGTTTTGTCCCAAAAGTCAACTTAGGGGTGAATTAGGTCAAGAAACCCTAATTCCTGATTTTTGGTGAATGCATCCCCTGAGGCTAAATTGACTTGATGATGGGTTTAATGATGTTCCTTGGAGCATCATAGGTTATGCCTTGAAGGATTGGCTCATGCCCAGAGGATAATTTCCATCTGGAGGCCCTGGTCGACCAAAACCCTAATTTGGTGACACTGGCGATCTTGAGGCTTAATCCACTTAGAAGGGAGCAGCCTTGTGCTTGATCCTTGATGTGGGAGTCCTCTTGATCCTTTGTATATGTTTGAGAGGTTAGAAAAGTTGAAGATCATATCATTCCTTGATTGATCCTTTGTCTAAGAGCTCTGAGAGGGCTTGAAACCCTAATTTTGATTGTAGTGGATGCTCACCCATCTTTGGGGAGACTAATGAGGTATGATGGTTCATCCATATTGTGATGATGATTTGCACAATGATGGGAATCTTAGTGGTTAAAATTTGGGGTATGATAGTCGGGGAGGATGTTCTCCAGGAATTTCACGGCCTCTCGTCGTCACCCAAAGACAGAAGCCTCCCTTGAGGCCATCATTCAAGGGAAAGATGAACCTCTTTGAGCCTATATCAAAAGGTTCAACAAAGAAGTCGTCCAGGTCTCCACGACCGATGATATGGAGAAGTTCTTGCTCAAGCGAGGTCTCCGTCCCCGCACCAAATTTGTCAAGGCGGTTGGCATTGAAACTCCAGTGACACTGGATGCCTTCCTCATTAAGGCGCAGGAATACATCCAGTACGAGGAGAAGGAAGCTGCGAGCTTCGCCTGGGACTCGAGGCACTAAGAGAGTGCCGGGTCCTCCAAGCATGACGAACCCTCAACATCTCGTCGGGGAGAGAGAAGACGGGATGACCTCCCACGAGAGTCCCGAGACAACAAAGGGCCTTCTGGGCATTTTCATGAATACACTCCGCCGACCGTCTCTTAAGAGATGATTCTCTCCGAGTGTGCTAACTCGGAGTTCCAGCAAGCAGGGGTCTGATTCCCGAAACAGATATCGGCC
The DNA here is from genome assembly GCA_022829125.1 of Lathyrus tuberosus. Taxonomy (NCBI): domain Eukaryota; kingdom Viridiplantae; phylum Streptophyta; class Magnoliopsida; order Fabales; family Fabaceae; genus Lathyrus; species Lathyrus tuberosus. Next base: position 3,309,768 of record JALAZF010000124.1, on the reverse strand, counting down.
AAGCCGAATACAGATAAGTTGAAGTATTGTCGGTTCTAAAAGAGCCACACCCATATAACCGACGACTGCATCCATCTGAAGGATGCAATTGAGATACTAATCAGGGATGGGCACCTGAAATAATACACCAAGAAGAAGGACGCTCCTCGGCAGGACACCCAGGAGTAAAATAAGGTCGAAGAGGAGGTGCCTTCCTCGAAAGAAACCAGTCTTTAGGTCGCCATGAGCATCTCACGGCCTGAAGACTTCTACGCCCCGAGGGGCTCAACATCCCCCCTTACTTCACTACGCACAACCCATGGAAAACCTTCCCCTCCGCCATGATTATCTCCAGAGGGGGCTTCAACAAGGTAACTGTGGGATCCGTCAAGATGAAGTTTGAGCATCTCATCAACACAAGCTCGAACCAGAGTTCCACACTCGATAAGGTCCGGGGAGAGTCGGTTCCCATCACCTTCTACCGTGAGGAACTCCTCGACGGGGCTCCCTACTCCAACATTCCTCTACTCGTAAGAGGTCTTTGGGTCCTTGTACTAAGCCCAAAAGGAGGCTGGGAACTTCTAAGAAGCCTGAGGGTCCTTGTATAAATCCCAAGAGGAGGCTGAGGAATGTTTTTAGGAAGCCTGTGGGTCCAAACATGAGAAAAGTTCAAGAAAGGTTTCACCGGGAATAATCCTTTCTTTAGTGAACAGTTCCATGGTTTGAAGAAATTCAAAAGAGGTTTCACCTGGAATTAATCCTCTCTGGGGAAATGAATTTCTTGTGCAAATTCATAAGTAGTGATAGTCTTGAGAAAAGTTTCATCGGGAATAATGCCTTTCTCTGTTCCATATTGTATAAGCCCAAGAGGAGGCAAGACTGTATCTGGAATTTCCTATGGGGAACTAGTTTTGACTGTGTTGAAAGAGTAACCACTGGTTTGATCTAAAAACTAGACCTAATTGCTGGGAAAAACTCTAAGCAAATATATATACAAGTATACAAAAATAAAATATATAAAGAAGCATATATTGAGAAGGATACTGGAACTTACAGTTGAGAAAGCCCAAGCATTGTAACCTCAGTTGTATGGTTAGTTATTCAAGAAATTGAAGAAAGTTTTGATAATAACTTTGAATTTGAATTTGAATCAAAGAATAAATTTGTTTTAAAAGGAAGTTTGGGGCTTATACTTAAGGATATGCCAAGATGAATTCTTTTGAAAAGGCGACGATCGCGTCGTAGTTTTGAAAGTCACAGAGGGACTTATACAATGACTGAGGCCCAAAAGTTTATGTACAAAGGGGGTTGGGTCTTACACTCCTTTAGAGGCCCAAAAGTTTATTTTTTATACAAGAGATGGGGCTTACAACTCAAGCAGAAGCCCATATAAAAATTGTTTTGAAAACGACGATCGCACCGAGATTTTTTAATATCGTATCGGGACTTATACATGACTGAGGTCCAAATCAAATATTTACAAAGGGATGGGACTTACACTATACCAAGTGGCCCAAAAGAGTATTGAAAAATATTTGTGAGTGTGAAAATGATCAAAACCCTAATTTGATTGGAAAATACATTTTTTATTTGAATAAAAATCATTTAATATGATCAAAATTACCAAACATGTGTGAAAAATAAGTTGTGATCTTGGATAAATGTTTGAAAAAACATATTTCATTCATAGAATGATTCGAAAATCAATTGAATTTGAAAGATCAAGAGAAAGAATTTATTTAAAAATGTTTAAAAACAATTAAAAAGGAAATCTTTTCAAAAAATTCAAAATATATTAAATAAATAACATCTTTTTGATTTTTGTGTTAAATAAAATACTTTAACATATTTGTGAATTTTGAAAAAAAGAATCATTCAAAAATGATTGAAATTGAAAGAGAAATTAATTTTTGAAGGTATTTTAGAAGTTGTAAAAAAATGAAGGAATTAAGTGGTAAAAAATATGGGATGGTCCTCCCAAGGTTTAAACTCATGCCCTTGGGGTGGAGAGTTTAAAACTTTACCATCTGAGCCATGTGCGTGGGCTGATAGAGAATGGAAAGAGTAGATAATATATGAAAACAAACTTTGAAAATGGTTCAAAAAAATAAAACCAAAAGGTCTGGGGCAAGGGGGATTCGAACCCCAGACCTCTCGCTCGCTACACACACACACACACACACACACACACACACACACACACACAAATACTAGTGTTTCCACTATGACGCAATGCCAATTCAAACATATATTAGCAAGTAAATAATATATACTATGTTTGGTTCTAAAAACCTGAAAATGGCGCCATGGCCATCTTCTTCCTTGGACCAACATCAGATTTGCATGAAGCATGCTATCTCTCTCGTTTCTCAATCATTTTGAAAGATGTAAAAATGAAAATTGTTTGTTTTTTAACAAGGAACATAATGGCTCTTTTCAATTTTATTTAAATTAAGTGAATCAAGAGATAACATGTTATAATCAGATGAACCTTAAAAAATGCAAGAACTAGATGAAATCTTATACACGCAAGATAAATAGCAATTGATTGAGGGAAAATGATCTATGAACATCCAGAAACACATTGGTAACTTGAAAACATGTTTATTGAAAGCACCTTTGGTTTCACAGAATTTTGGTAAAACAATTCTAATGATAAAGATGAAGAAATCTGGCCTGAACAAAGATGTCGAAGAAGAAGATGTCTTAACCTGAAGACATGACATCTTGAAGTACTGCACTGATTTAGCAAGTGTTAAATCTGTAACAAATCTGCCAAGAGTTAATGCGCATGGATCAAGGACCAAAGATAGAAAGCTCAAGATTGCTGAAGACTATAAAAGAAGACTTAGACCTAGGATTTAATATACCTTCTGTATGCCTTTTGTAACCTAGTTCTCTTGAGTAAGAAACAAGGGTTTAGGGTTTTGAGAGTCGTTGGCTCTCTAGGTTGTAAGTCTCCCTTTGTATCAGTTGATGCATTGTGGCAGATATAGGTGTCACACAGATCCATAACCCTTGAGGTATTGGATTCTTTATTGTTCTTGGATGAAGCTTTTAAGCAAATCCGAGTTAGCTTGTTTGTCAAGAAAGCTTGACAGATTTCTGTATTGATAGGGATGCTGTAGAAATCACAGTTGGTGATTAAGGGAAGTGAGTGGGGTATCTCATATCAGAGTTGTAAACGTTAGAGTTTAGCTTTGGTAAAGATGTTCATTGGGTAGATGTTAGGATAAAGTTGTAAATGGGGGAGTTTAGCTTTGTAACAGTTCTACAGATAGTGAAGTCTTCTTCCTGGATTGGTATCCCCCAGTTGTAGGTGAGTTGCACCGAACTGGGTTAATAATTGCTGTGTTCTTTATCATTCTGCAGATTTAAGTTTTCTGTTAGGGTTCATGATAAACATGTTGGATCAGATGTCGTGACATCTGTGATTCTGCAGTTCTGATATTCAAGTTATCAGTCTGCTGTTGCGCCTCTGTGTTTAAATGATTATGTAGCACAATGTCTTGACAAGTGTTAGGACATCTGCTATCTGCTTATGCCAGAATTTCATTTATGATGCATGCATTAATGATTTTGAAAGTTCAAGGCTTACCTCTGCAAGAAGGAATCGAATTCTGTTGTAGAGGTGTTACAGAAGTGAAACAATGATCTGGATAGCTTCCTTAGGTCTCAAGGATTATGTTGCAATGATTGGAATGGCTTGAATCCCTCTGAATTAAGTAGCTCGAATCCAACTGCAACTTGATCAAGTGAACTATGGAGATGATGATTTGGATATTACAGATGTGATTTAGAGATTTAGATTACTTCTATAAGGTATATGTGATGTGTTTAAGTCATTGGTTCAAGTTACATTGCTTTCTATTTCAAAACCCGATAGTCATTTCTCAAGAGTTTGGAATTTTGATGCACAAGAGGGAATTCAGAGAAAACAATGTTGGGATTGTTTTGGTGTTGCTATGAATGAAGCAATGTGACCTCTATGTATAGTAGAGAAGGTTTGTCTTGGATGAACAACTCCAGATTAGAAGATAAGGCTTTGGTTCAATGGTTTTGGAATGGTATCATTACCCCTAATGCAAGGTACACCAAGGTGTCCAAATAGATCAGCTACCAATTGACCAATTCCACATTCCCCTGTCATTTTTATTGTTGTTTATGTGAGCATGTTGACTGAGGGATGTCCTTTTGTTGAATGTGCACTATTGCACATAAATGCCTTTGAATTCAAGGCATAATGTGACAAAAACCATTACTTCAAGTTGAAAGCTTTCTTGGCTTCTTGACTCAAATTTGTAGGTTTTGTCTTGATTCCCTCTGCTATGCAATGAATGTGAGAGGCTTTGATCATTGATCTTGACAAGAAAAATCGTGTGTGGCAAGTAATCACTAAAACTGTCTTGCAACAGTTTGCAACAAGGCATGTTGGACACTTCATAACTCCTTGCTCAAGTGGAGTTTTTTCATGCTGGTGAGCTCTTTGGAATGTTGATACATTGTGCTTCAACTTTGGTGTTTACATTTGGACTTGGATCAATGTGGATCATGGAGAAAAATGACCCCAAAGTTTGGAAAAATTGAAACAGATTCTGACTTGAAAATTTCACTAAGTGTTGGAATGAAAATGTCCATTTTCTTTTTTTTTGTGATTTTAATCAAACCATAACTCAAAATCCATGAGGATTTGGAATGATATGTAGTTGACATATTTGAATTATGTAATGAGAGCTTTCATTTGAGCTTTGGATGGAAGCAAATGGCCTTGTGGTTTAGGAGTTATGACCTTGCCAAGTTGGTACTAAATCACTTTTGTTCCATAACTTAGAAAAATTTAAGTTTCTTATGGTTGCCCCTTTTGCAAGAAACCTCACTTTTCTTGATTTTTCTTGATGAATGATGATCAAGACCATACATTAACATTGTTTTTTTGACTTAGGGGAGCCATATTTGTGAAAAATTCTAAAAAGTCAAACTTGATTTTAGGCACAATTGACTTTTTGTCAGATGAATTCAAAATTGTATGATCCTCTATGCAAATCAAGTTCTTGACCTAATTCAAACCTAATGGATGGACTCCATAGGTGTTTTAGGGTGTCTTGAATCATGTCCCAAGGTTTGGGAACATGTCTTGGTCAAAAGTCAAAGATACAATTGACTTTTTCTTCAAAACCCTAATTATGGTCCAGATGAAAATGAAACTTGTGAATCAAGCTTCTTGGATCAATCCATGATTATAAATAGATCAATATGGTGTATTTGAGGCCCTCAAATCATGTCTTGAGGTCTTGGTTCATGCCTTGTCTCAAAAGTCAACTTAGGGGTGAATTAGGTCAAGAAACCCTAATTCCTAATTTTTGATGAATGCTCCCCCCGAGGTTGTTTTGACTTGATGATTGGACCCATGAGGTCCCTTTGAGCTTATTGACTCATGTTTTGGGGTATTGGCTCATTCCTAGATGAAAATTTTCATCTGAAGGCTTTGGTAGACCAAAACCCTAATTTGGTGACACTGGCGATCTTGAGGCTCGATCAACTTGAGATGTTGCACTCTTGTACCTAATTCGTGTTATGGGAGACCTCTTGATCCTTCATGGGTGTTTGAGAGGTTAGACAAGTTGAAGATCAAACCCTAATTCTTGGTGTAGTGAATGCCCAACAATCCTTGAGGAGATTGATGAGGTATGATGGTACATCCATATTGTGGTAATGTCCTCACAATGATGGGAAATATTATGGTCAAAATTTGGGGTATGACAGATGCCCCTATTTAATCTTCTTGGACCCGAAGGTGTGAATGACGAAGATATTCAGACATTTAGGGTGCAAGAGGATTAAATATCAAAATACCCGAAATTTTGACTGTGGTTATGAATAGCAGTTTGCTCATCCATCTTATTTTTCTAAGCAATGTTACTTAGAAAAGGGTAAAGCTTACCCTCGATCCTGGTTTTCAGCCACGGAACTGGTCTCAATATTTTTTAAACTTCCCCTCGTTCCTGGTCTTCAGCCATGGAACTGGTCTCAGTCTCTTTTAAACTTCCCCTCGATCCTGGTCTTCAGCCACAGAACTGGTCTAAGTTTCTGAAATAAACCTCCCCTCGATTGGGGATATTACATCATACTTTTCTTCAAGATCTTTTCAGAGAAATACCATGTGATGTGCTCCAATTTTGAGGTGCTGATGACTTTATTTGATAGCAAATTTTTCGGGGAGAAACCGTTATATTGCCAAGAGTCTTTTAGTGGGAGGCTTTCTCTGGGGATTTTCTTTAATCCGGGAAAGCGAAAATATCATCTTCAATGGTTAAGAGTGATGTTCCAGAGGTGTCTATCGAAGTGGTCAAGGATAGTCTCCAATCCAGAAATAAACTAGGAAAGATGGCTCAGACGATACATTCTCGGATGAGGAAAGAACTGACAACTTTTGGTGAGAGGACTTTTATCACTTGGGGATGAGTATGACCAAAGTGATAGCAATGCAATGTGAATATGTATATGAATCAATTATGCATAATGTATGTATGTTTATGCTGACAAAACAGACGCGACATACAGACTAGTGAATGAACACGATTGGATACTCGGCCACTGCGGGGGATGAAAAGTACCATCGGTTCAAGATATCAATTCTGTCTAGCTTAAGAGAGGTAGACCCTACGGGGGGAGAAAATCATCAATTGGTCTTTAGAGGTAAGAGCTCTGTCGGGGATATCAGACGAGGTACTACATCTGAAACTGTTGATCCTTCATTCAGGTATACTGGTTTAGATTGAGTACTTTGATTCTGCATTCTGAGGTTTAATCACTTCCGAAGAAGCCATCGACGTTCTTTTTTTATGTTCAAAGTCAAAAGGAATTGCCATCTTTATTTTAAAAGCAGAAGAAAAATTTGACAATTCAATTAAATTTTTTTCAAGAATCGTTGATCATGTTAAAAATGTCATTCTGTAAAGCGAGATAAATGAGAATTGCAAACAAAAGCTCTAGGGCTCAAATTTAATTGATAGAATGGTAATCAGCCAAGCACGTGATCCCATAGAACATTACAAAGTTTAAAAAATGGTAATTTAAGGGGAAAGGGGCTACATTGAAACATAATGTCCGCTATCCTCCCACCAACTTTGAATTCTGGAAATTTTGAGCTTCTGTTGAAGATGACCTTGACTAAGGGTAACTCTTGTCCGATGAGTCATTTGACTATGTATGCTCATAAGATGTTGGCTCAGAAGGATAATGATCAGCTGCTCATTCACTACTTTCAAGATAGTTTGTCTGGTGCAGCTTTGAAATGGTATATGGGACTTGACAGTACTCGAGTTCGCACTTTCGAAGATTTGGGTGAGGTGTTTGTGAAACAATATAAGTATAATGTGGATATGGCTCCTGATCGTGACCAGCTTCGGGCAATGGCTCAGAAAGATAAGGAGACATTCAAAGAATATGCGCAAAGGTAGCGCGAGATGGTTGCTCAGATTAATCCTCCTTTGGAAGAAAAAGAGATGACTAAGATTTTTCTGAAAACTCTGAGTCCTTTCTATTATGAGCGCATGATTGCTAGTGCCCCGAGTGACTTCACTGAGATGGTTAATATGGTGATAAGATTAGAAGAAGGTGTCCGTGAGGGACGTTTGTCAAAAGATGGTAATTCTGCTGGTAATTCCAAGAAGTATGGTGGAGGATTTGCCAAGAAGAAAGAGGGTGAGACCCATGCTATTTCCCATGGAGGATGCAAAAAGAGTTACAGTAAGAACATTCAGTGTCAGCAACATGTTGCATCTGTTAATCCTATTATCAGTTCAGCTCCTGTTGTTCAGGCAGCTCCTGTGCAGCAACAACGTTCTAACCAACAAAACAATCAGCGGGGCCATTTTCAGAAAGATTTTGATCCGATTCCGATGACCTATACAGATTTGCTTCCTTGTTTAATTCAGAAGAATCTTGTTCAGACCCGTGCACCACCTGCTGTTCCAAAAGATTTGCCATGGTGGTATAAGCCTGAAGCTCGTTACGCTTTCCATCAGGGAGGAGCGAGACATGATACTGAGAACTGTTATCCATTGAAGATGGAAGTGCAAAGGTTGGATAGGAGTGGTATTTTTTCTTTCGAAGATTCCAACCCTAATGTACAATCGAATCTGCTGCTAATCATTGCAAGGCGTCTGTCAATATGGTTCAAGATTGCCCTAGTGAAGATCTTTCTATGGCTGCAATTCTTGAAGATGACTCTGTAGGCTACATCCCGTTCGGTTCTGAAGATGATGTCATTCCTACTGAAGACTGGGAGCCTTATTTGGAAGACCCCGGGTGTATGTCCCCGGAGGATGTATATGTGCCCTTTTATTCCCCTCGGAAGAAGTATAAGGAACCTGAATATGAAGTCAGTGCCATCATTGAAGATGATGAACAGGAAGAGCTTCCCAATTTTGTGACACATGGACAAATCTGCCAGAATTGGATAGCTGTTGATGTTCCTACTATTGTTCATATTTCAAAGTAATTTGTTTTTGTTTCTTTCAAAAAATCCTTTCACTCTGCCCAAGGTGAAAGTGAATTTGTGAGGGCTTTGTTTCAAATTTTATCATCATCAATAAAATCTTATTTTGTTTATCCATATTATGTTTTCCCTTTTTGCTTTATTTCTGAAAAATGGTAACATAAAAAACCAAAAAAATAATAATAATGTGATGATCACTTTTATCCACATGATATTTGCACTTCTTGTTCATATTCTAAAAATCAAACATAAATCATTGTGCAGATTGATTGTTAAACCCATTGAAAATAATGACCCTATGCCCTCTCCCAACTTTGAGTTCCCTGTGTTTGGAGCTTAAGAAAAAGATATTGAGGAGATTCCAGATGAAATTTCTCGGTTGCTTAAGCACGAGGAAAAAGCCATTCAGCCTCATGAAGAGCCAGTGGAATTGGTTAACTTGGATTTAGATGATGATAAGAAAGAAGTCAAGATTGGGGCACTGCTTCAGTCAGATGTTAAGAAGAGGATTGTGGAGCTTTGTAGAGAATATGTTGATGTGTTTGCTTGGTCCTATCAAGACATGCCTGGTCTTGATACCAATATTGTGGAGCACCATTTGCCATTGAAGCCTGAATGTCTACCTGTGAAACAGAAATTAAGAAAGACTCATCCTGACATGGATGTGAAGATCAAAGAGGAGGTTCAAAAGCAGATTGATGCTGGTTTTCTTGTGACTTATGAATATCCTCAATGGGTGGCCAATATTGTGCCTGTTCCAAAGAAAGACGGAAAAGTCCGAATGCGCGTTGACTATAGAGATTTGAATAAAGCTAGTCCAAAAGATTATTTTCCATTGCCACACATTGATATGTTGGTAGATAATACTGCTATATTTAGTATCTTATCTTTTATGGATGGATTTTCCGGTTATAATCAAATAAAGATGGCACCCGAGGATATGGAAAAGACAAAATTCATTACACCCTGGGGAACATTCTGTTACAGAGTGATGCCCTTCGGTTTGAAAAATGTTGGTGCAACATACCAGAGAGCTATGACTACTTTGTTCCATGATATGATGCATAAGGAAATTGAGGTCTATGCGGATGATATGATTTGTAAGTCAAAGACTGAAGAAGATCATATTGAGTACTTATTGAAGTTGTTTCAGCGTTTGAGAAAGTTTAAGCTCCGTTTGAATCCAAATAAATGCACTTGTGGTGTCCGTTCTGGAAAATTGTTGGGCTTTATTGTCAGCCAAAAAGGCATTGAAGTTGATCCTGGCAAAGTTAAAGCTATTCAGGAAATGCATGCGCCCAAAACAGAAAAACAAGTAAGAGGATTCTTGGGACGTTTAAATTACATCTCCCGATTTATATCCAATATGACTGCCACATGTGCGTCAATCTTCAAGCTGCTTCGCAAAGATTAGGGTTGTGTCTGGACAGAGGATTGTCAGAAAGCTTTTGAGAGGATTAAAGAGTATCTGCTTGAACCTCCAATTTTGTCTCCTCCTGTGGAAGGAAGACCTTTGATCATGTATTTGACTGTGTTGGAAGAGTCTATGGGCCGTGTTCTAGGTCAACAACATGAATCTGGTCGAAAAGAGTTTGCCATTTATTATTTGAGCAAGAAGTTCACCGATTTGAGTCTCGATACTCAATGCTTGAAAAGACGTGTTGTGCTTTAGCTTGGGCTGCCAAGCGCCTCCGCCAGTATATGTTGAATCATATGACTTGGTTGATATCCAAAATGGATCAAATCAAGTATATCTTTGAAAAACCTGCTTTAACTGGGAGGATGGCTCGTTGGCAAATGTTGTTGTCAGAATGTGATATCGAGTACCGAACTCAAAAAGCGATAAAAGGGAGTGTTTTGGCTGACTATTTGGCACACCAGCCAATTAATGATTATCAACCTATCAAGTTTGATTTTCCTGATGAGGATGTGATGTATCTAATGGTTAAAGATTGTGAAGAACCTTTACCTGATGAAGGGCCTGAGCCTGGATCCCGTTGGGGTTTGATTTTTGACGGAGCTATTAATGAATATGGCAATGGTATTAGGGCAATAATTCTTACTCCTCGTGGTTCTCATATCCCTTTCACTGCAAGGTTGATGTTCACTTGCACAAACAATGCGGCTGAGTATGAAGCATGTATTATGGGCTTGGAAGAAGCTATTGATTTAAGAATCATGATTCTTGATGTATACGGAGATTCAGCCCTAGTGATTAATCAAATTAAAGGAGAATGGGAGACACGCCAACCTGATTTGATTCCTTATCGAGATTATGCAAGAAGGTTATTAACTTTCTTCAATAAGGTTGAGTTTCACCATGTACCCAGAGCAGCAAATCGGATGGCAGATGCTTTAGCCACTATATCCTCCATGATTATGGTGAATCGGTGGAATGATGTGCCCAAAATCGATGTTATGCGACTTCATAGGCCAGCTCATGTGTTTTCCGTTGAAGACGTTGTTGATGACAAACCATGGTATTATGATATTAAATGCTTTCTTCAAAATCAAGAGTACCCGCTTGGGGCATCCAAGAAAGATAAGAAGACTTTGAGGAGATTAACTGGTAGTTTCTTCTTGAATGATGATGTGTTGTATAAAAGAAATTATGACATGGTCTTGCTCAGATTCGTGGATAGACACGAAGCAGACATGTTGATGAAAGAAATTCATGAAGGATCTTTTGGTACCCATGCCAATGGGCATGCAATGGCTAAGAAGATGTTAAGGGCAGGTTACTATTGGCTGACAATGGAATCTGACTGTTGCAAATTTGTGAAGAAGTGCCATAAGTGCCAGGTTTATGCTGACAAAATTCATGTACCACCAACTCCTCTCAATGTTATCTCTTCTCCATGGCCTTTCTCCATGTGGGGCGTTGATATGATTGGAATGATTGAGCCTAAAGCGACGAACGAACATCGTTTCATATTGGTGGCTATTGACTATTTTACCAAGTGGGTCGAAGCGGCATCATATGCTAATGTGACCAAGAAAGTAGTGGTCCAGTTTATCAAGAATCAAATCATTTGTCGGTATGGTGTTCCGAGCAAGATTATCACTGATAATGGGTCAAACTTGAATAACAAGATGGTGAAGGAATTATGTGATGAGTTTAAGATTGAGCATCATAATTCTTCTCCTTACAGACCTAAGATGAATGAGGCTGTTGAAGCTGCTAATAAGAATATTAAGAAGATTATTCAAAAGATGGTTGTTACTTACAAGGATTGGCATGAGATGCTCCCTTTTGCTTTACATGGGTATCGTACATTTGTCCGCACTTCAACAGGGGCAACCCCTTTTTCTCTTGTTTACGGTATGGAAGCAGTGCTCCCGGTAGAGGTTGAAATCCCTTCTATGAGAGTTTTTATGGAAGCTGAATTGTCTGAGGCTGAATGGTGCCAAAGCAGATATGAATAGTTGAATTTGATTGAGGAGAAAAGAATGACGGCCTTGTGTCATGGCCAATTGTATCAACAGAGAATGAAGAAAGCTTTTGATAAGAAGGTTCGTCCTCGTGTGTTCAGAGAAGGCGACCTCGTGCTAAAAAAGATCTCGACTTTTACCAATGATTCTAGGGGCAAGTGGACTCCTAATTATGAAGGCCCATATGTTGTTAAGAGAGCCTTCTCTGGCGGTGCATTATTTCTTACAACTATGGATGGTGAATAGTTCACTCGTCCTGTGAATGTCGATACAGTCAAGAAATACTTCGCCTAAAAAATAAAAGAACAGCTCGCTAAGTTGAAAACCCGAAAGGGCGGCTTAGGCAAAAATGAGCGTCTCGGTGGGCTGAAAACCCGAAAGGGTGGTCCAGGCAAAAATTAGAGACAAAAACAGAAATAATCATCCCGGTAGATTGAAAACTCGAGAGGGCAATCTAGGCAAAAGTTAGGGATTATGGCAAGTAGCTGCATCTGGCCAGTCTTGATCATTTGAAAGCAACATTGTCTATCAAGGATTATGCATCAATCATCCACAGCTGAAGTTTTGACCACAGTGGAATTCAAAGTTGTTAGGGAGAATAGTGGTCATTGTATTTCAATGTAACCCTTTTCATGTATTTACCATTTTTCAAACTTTGTGATCCATGGAGTTGCGCCATTTGCGGACTACCATTCCATTAATAAAATATGGGCCTTTGTCCCTTTGTTTGCAATTCTTATTTTGTTTCTGTTTGCAAAATTTCATTTATTTTTGATGATGATTTTTGAAACAAAATGTGAATAATTGATTTAAATTTTTGAAAATTATAAAAACATTTTTCTTTGATTTATGAATATAGAAAAGGAACGTCAACGGTTATTCCAAGGATGGTAAGATCGATGTTTTCATCAGCAGGGTTCGTTCTCGCTCCTTTGGCAAAATTTATTGACAGCTCCCCAGTAGAGTTTATCGATATTTCCCCAGTAGAGTTTGTTGATATTTCCTCAGCAGAACTTGTTCCTATGAATGTGATCAGTTGTTGACAAGATGATGGGTTTGTTATGATGTGTTGAATTCATAAGGTCCAATGCTGTTTGGTTTTTCCCCAGCTAGGTCTTGACCCGAATCTTCTCCAGCTGATTATGTTATGGTCAGGAAGTTGAGTAGTTTTGAGGTCTGCTTCTCCTTAATGGTGGTCCCCACGCAGAGATTCATTTTTGCTGTCCCCAGCCGAAATCATATGAGGAATTTCCATCAGAATTTTACCTTTTAGGTGTGTTGTTGTTGCTTGGGATATTCCCAAGCGCAGAGCAGTGTTATCTTCCCCGGCAAGTCCAGGACGTATTTCTCTCCAGATTGTTTGTTTTTAGAGAAGATTGTGCATCACTATTTCGGGTGTTCCCCAGTAAAGTTACTGATAATATCTCTATTCAAGGAATATTGACATACTAGTCACCTGTTGGGTTTTCTCTCATTCATGATGAGTATTGATCTAAAATCCCCCACAGTTTGACCTTGTTGCTGTTTTCCTCAGCAAGTCCAGGTTGTTTTGCTCAGAATTGGTTAATCCTCAGAGAGCTTTTCTCTTGTATCTCCAGCAGATCTGCCTTGTATTCCCAGTGGATTTTGCGTAGATGTTTATATGTCTACTATTCCCAGCGGATTCATTATTTTTTCTGCAGCACACCTCTTCATCTTTTGAGATAGAAGTTCCTGTGAATTCTTTATGATCCCCAGGAAAAGTCAGAAAGATTTGGGTTTCCATGATTCCCCAACAACTTTCCTTCCATCCCCGAAGCAGAGTTTATGTTGTTATCCTCTTCGTGGATCATTGATGTTAGAATATTGATATTTGGGTTTCTCCCCAAGGAGTATCTTCTTTTTCTCCAGCAAGATTTGAGCCTTGTAGTAGGATTTATTTTCCTTTGATGGCTTTTGTTTATCTCTTGCAAGATTCCGTCAGATGAATCCCTAGCAGAGCCGCCTATGATATCTCCATCTTGTTGAGATTAGCCGAGTATTTAGCGGTGTTGTGATGTTTTTCCACCCTCTGTTTATCTTTATGTCTATTTTTTCAGCATATTCATGCTCATACGCATTGCATGCGCATTCTTTTGTTGTACATAGCATGTTGTTGTTGCATTGTGCATCTTGTATTTGTGTTGATGTTTCCTTTCTCTCTGGTGTTGTTATCCCCGCAGAGCGTGTGTGTCCTCTTTCCATTAGAGTGTCGATCCGTAAGCAGAAAATGCCTATCTTTGTTAATTCCCACTGAGTTCATTCCTCGTGGAAGATATTTTGTTTTAGCCTTCCTCCAGTTCATTTGTCTGGATGTAATTAATCCCCAGTTGAGATATTTCCTCCTCGGGATGAGTCTTGTTTGACCGTTTCTCTATGGTTTATTCCCGGATTGAATTTTGGTCCCTTGCTTTGGGCTTATCACCTTTGTCGTCCTACCCGTTTTGGTGGTAGTAGGTGATATAGCCAGCTTGTTACCTTTGTCGTCCTGCCCTGTGTTGGTAGTAGGTAATATAGTCGAGTTTGATTACCTTATTGTAACTATCACTTGTTTGATAGTTGGTAATCTCTCCCTTCCTTTTTGAGATTATTACCTTTGTTGTCCTACCCTTTTGTTGGTAGTAGATAATTTTTCTCACACCCTTGGTTGATTACCTCATCGTAACTATCACTTGGTTGATAGTTGGTAATATTTCTTTTGGCTTATCACCTTTGTCGTCCTACCCGTTTTGTTGGTAGTAGGTGATATAGCCCGGTTTGGTTACCTCGTCGTATCTATCACTTGTTTGATAGTTGGTAATCACTCTTTTCTTCGCTCAAGTTTATCGTCTTTGTCGTTCTGCCCTTTAGTTGGTAGTAGGCGATATTTCTCGAACCTTTTGAGATCGTTACCTTTGTCGTACTGCCCAGTGTTGGTAGTAGGTAACATAGCCAGGTTTGATTACATTGTTGTAGCTATCACTTGTTTGATAGTTGGTAATCACTCCTTTCTTGGTTCGAGTTTATTACCTTTGTCGTCCTGCCCTGTGTTGGTAGTGTAATACCCTAAATTTTGCCCCTAAGATTCTTTGCTTTTCATTTGCATTTCATACCACAAACAAGATCACACATTGGTTCCCTCTTCTCTAGGTTTGTGCCTTGCAGGGATCTTTGGGTTTGTGTGTGTTTGTTGGTTATTTTATTGTTTAATTGTTTATGTTTACTAACCTTTAATTAAAACCCAAAAATATTTTTGTTTTCTTTCACTAACATTTTCAGGGGAAGAACAGGTTAAAAATACAAAAAATCAGTCCCGCAACTCGAATGGATTTCATCTGAATAAAGTCAAAATTGATCTACAAACAATTCAAAAATTCATCTGATCAAGAGTCTTCAAGATTTAATTGATTTTTATTCAAGAGATTCCAAGGTTCATGTGTTTATTTCCATGCCTTCTTTGACAAGCAAGAAAAATCGAGCCGGAGTCAAGACAACACATCAAAAAGCCAAATTTCCCAAATTTTCACTGTGTTAATCGGTTAACACATTTGGTTAATCGGTTAACGCGTGCGAATTTTGAAAAAAATGGCAGTAAATTCAAATTTTCAGCAATTGGCACCAATTTTCATCATTTTGGAATATTTCATCTCATTTTTATTCCCTACATCATCAATATTAATTCTTATCATACACCCCCACTAATCACCA
Organism: Lathyrus tuberosus; assembly: GCA_022829125.1. NCBI lineage: Eukaryota > Viridiplantae > Streptophyta > Magnoliopsida > Fabales > Fabaceae > Lathyrus > Lathyrus tuberosus. The sequence goes on along the minus strand of JALAZF010000124.1, from coordinate 3,294,152 downwards.
CTCTTTTAATTTCCCTCCAAATTTGAATTCCAATCCTAGTTTTGATCATCCAAGCCTAATTCCAAGCCACCAATTTCCCAAGCCTAAATTCTATAAATAGAGGCTTCATTTCACTCATTTGATAAGCTTTTGAGAGCCAAAAAATCTCTTTTAAATTCTCTCCCCAACTACCAAAATTCACTAAAAGCTCAATTTCTTCTTTCATAAGTTAGTAAGAATTCACATTGATTCTTACTAATTTAGAGCTAAACCTTCATCCATTCTTGTTTTTGTTCATAGATCAAGGCTTTGGAGTGTAGATCTTGCTGCAATTTGGAAGGATTTTCTTATTTGGAGTGGTAATTCACTTTCCACCATTGTTAAAGCTTCATATTCATCATTCAAGATGTAGATCCTTGGTGTTGCTTGTTGTTGATCCTTTGGATCGTATATTGTTGTTTGATTGCAGGTTTCTCTGTCTATTTTTACTTTAAAATTCGTGCAAATTCAATTCATGATCATAAGGTGTTTGAAAAATGTTTTGAAAGAAGATCATGCTGAATTTTGCACATTTTTTTGCTTCTGGTACAGTGTTAACCGATTAACCAAACACAGTGTAAATTGGTTAACCGATTAACACCCTGTTTTGCGCAGAAATTCAAAATCTGCATTGGTTAACCGATTAACCAAATGTGTTAACCGATTAACCAGTGTCCAGAATGCTATTTTTTGTTCTGTTTTGGGACTATTTTGGTTCTTTTGCCTTTTTCTTCCCTCTTCCTTGGTTCTTAGCCTTAGATCACATAATTGTGTGGTTTAATTTGGCCTTCTCTTCATCTAATTCTCTTTTCTTTTGATCGATGAAAGTCTAAAAGATCTTGGAATTCCGTTGTTGAATTTCGATCAAGACAAGATCGTTACCACTTTTCTTTTCGTGCGGTATTGCTTTCGGATGACGGTCTATATATCGTTCATCTAGCATACATTAGCACAAAGAGCTAATGATCAGCCTCATTGTAGGGTAATTACTCCGTAAATTATTCGGCGATTGCTTAACATAGCGCAATATTTGTCCCGTATCGGAAAACTATCAAGAATGGTTGATTATTTGTCTTATGGTTTAAAACTCATGAAACTTTTTGTTAGGAGGCTTTGGTCTTATCAATCCTCTAATGAGTTTCATCAACCTTGACCTAAGTGCAATTATTCAATTGTTATTGATCATTAACACTAACAACTAATCACTAACTTACTAACAATATTTTGTTTTAATTTTGTTTATGTTTCCTTCTCGCTCCCTATCTCTTTTATTTTTATGCTTCATTTCATATCATGTTTATGCTTCCGCAATTTTTCCGTTGTCCGTTGGACACATGTTTATGTTTCCGCAATTTTTCCTTTGTCCGTTGGACACATGTTTATGCTTATGCCTTTTTTTCTTTGTCCACTTGGACCAAAACATTAATAAAGGTTTAAACCATAAAAAACTTAATTCTCCTCATCTTGGACTATTGGTTACTATCCTATGCTTTGGAGTGATCTCTTTATGGACCTCTTTTGAAGTAATATTGGACTTATGGACCTAGAATTAGGACTTCTTATCCCTTTGCTTGGAGTATTGATTGAAGACTTGCCTTTACTTGGCCAATTTGCTTAAGGATGGAATTCTTTTAATATTGCTTTGAAGTGGCTCCATTTTGGTTAGATCCTTCTTTTCCCTAGCTTTTATTTTATGCACTAGGATAGTCACTTCTTCTCCTCCCCATTCTTAAATTTTCAAAATCCTCTCCTTTTTTCAAAACCTTGTTGTTTTCAAACTATCACTTCTTTCATAATAAAACCTTGACTTTTGTCAAGTGACTTTTAAAACTTGCTTTTCTTTAATATATGTCAATTCATTTAACCATACTTTGACCATTTCATGAAAACATAAAAAATATAAAAACTCATCAAACTCTTTTTGTGCTTTGTGCACTTTTTCTTTTTAAACTTTTTCATAAGTTTAGACATGATTCATTTCTTTAAGCGGAATTATTAGCTTAGAAATGACGACTTGTCTTTACACTTAAAATCAACCAAAACAAACAAATTTTCATTCTTTGTACCACGAACTACGAGGTTTTGGTCCTACATTGCACATCGTGGGTACGTAGGCATGAAGCGATAAGTCTCTCCAAAAACAAAAATATAAAAATAACTCTCCTCTCATCTCCTCAATCTCTTTACAAGCAAACCATTTTCAGACCAAAAAGCGGTAGACATTTCAAAGGGCTCCTATAGAGTACTATAGACGTTTTGGGTGCTAACACCTTCCCATTGCGTAACCAACCCCCCTTACCCATTCTCTCTTTGTTCTTTTAGAACTCTTTAGTTTTTGTTCGCTCTTTTTTCCTTTCCCTTCGTGGATAAAAATAAAAGTGTGGTGGCGAATCTTGCTTATTTTTGAGTTAAGTTAATCAATAGCTTACACTCACAAATTTCCCCACTACAGAAAAGTGGCGACTCTGCTGGGGATCTCTGATCCCTTGAGGGGTTTAGCCTACTTTGATTTATTTACTGCTTTTTGTTTGATTTGCTTGTTACTTGTTTGTTCTGTTTAGGAGTTCCTCTGTGTATGAGATAGGTCCTATACCCGGACCAAAGTGCAGTTTGAGATAGGAGGATAGTATAGTCAAGGGAACTTTGAAGGAGTCGAATCCTGAAAAAGAAGAACTTGAGAATCTATCCACTCGGTGGTTGCCTCTTTGGAATTACTGATGTCGATCGAGCGATCGAGAAGACATTACTTTTTCCATAGAAGCCTATAACACTGAGGACCGTAGTAACCCTTAACCCATCCTAGCCTTTTTAGGATCGTAGCACGGAAGCTATGAAGATGCATATCTGACTTAGCTGTCATGCGATGCTACACTCAGGTTAGATTCTCTTGAGGATAACTACCAACCTCCGAGCAAATCGGTGTGCTGGTGTGTCTGATAGTGGATTGTGGACCCTGGGCACTTTGTTAGAACCACTATTTTCTGCAGGTACAATGAAGACAAAACCTTAGTACATACCTTTATGGGATTGGTTCTTACCCGTGGCTTCATGCTCGTGACTTGAACCTTGACCCGTGTGCTTTGTGTGATCTTGTTTGTGGGTGTTGCATTCATGCACTCATACATTCATGAGCATTCTTTTGGAAGGTTTCAAGGAACTTAAAGGTGTTATTGCAAACATTGCAGATACTTTTGTTATGGATTTTGGAAGGAGAAGTACCAAGAAGTACACTTTCAAGAGTCCTAAGTTAGGAAGTTTGAGAGAGCTAGGATCTTTGGTTATTGATACCAAGATGTTTGAGTCCAGATATGGAAGGCTTTTATCTCTCTTGAAGGTTGATATGGCTGAAGGATTGCTTGCTACTTTGGTTCAGTTCTATGACCCTTTGCTGCATTGTTTCACCTTTCCTGATTATCAGTTGGTACCTACGCTAGAGGAGTATTCTCTCCTGCTTGGTTTTCCTGTTTATGGTCGGATTTTCTCTGGTTTGGATCCCGTCCCCGAGCATCATGTTATTGCGAAGGCTACTCACTTGAAGGTTTCCGAGATTAAGGCTTGCATGGATACCAAAGGAAAGATTCTTGGGTTACCCGCTAAGTTCTTGATGGATAGAGCTCATCACTTTGCTAGTGTGAAGAACAAAGTTGCTTTTGAGGCTATTCTTGCCTTGCTTATTTATGGACTGTTCCTCTTCCCGAATGGTGAGAACTTTGTCGACATCAACGCTATTCAGATATTCTTGATTGGGAATCCAATTCCCACTTTGCTTGCCGATGCTTACCATTCTATTCACCTCAGGAATTTCCATGGTGAAGGGATGATTATCTGTTGTGCACCTTTGCTTTACAAGTGGTTTATTTCTCACTTGCCGAAGTCTGCAGCTTTCTAGAATCTCAAGGATGGTTTATATTGGTCGCGGAAGATTATGTCTCTCACTCATTCTGATATTGATTGGTGTAGCTATGTTTCGTCTGGAGCAATGATTATTGATAGTTGTGGTGATCTTCCCAACGTGCCTTTTCTTGGTACAAAGGGAGGAATCAGCTACAATCCGGTGTTGGCTCGTCGTCAGTTGGGATATCCTTTGCGAGAGGTACCGAAGAATATTCATTTGGTTGGTCTCTTTTTCAAGGAAGAAGAATCTCAGGTTGCTCTCAAGAGAGAAATTGTGGAAGCTTGGTGCAATATTCGTAGAAAAGGAAAGGAAAGTTTGGGAAATATGAATTGTGCCTCTTCGGAACCTTACCTCCAGTGGGTTAAAAATAGAGTTATTACTTTGAAGATGCCTTATGCGCGTCAAGAGCCTTTATCTCTAATTGATAAGAAGCCTATTCTCTACTTTATGGAAGATACAGAGAAGCTTCAGATCGCTTTGACCGAGATGCAACAAGAGAGAGATGCTTGGAAGAACAAGTATCAGATCGTCGAGTTAGAGAATGCAAGACTTCAAGAGCACTTCAAGAAGAAGAATGAAGATGAAGTTGCCAACAAGAAGAGAAAGGCGCAAGAGGATTTATTTTCCTCTCGCATTCAGCCAGTTTTTGATATTCCAAAGAGTTCAGAATCTCCTTGGAAGTTGATCGTCGATCAGTTGCTGATTGAGAAGACTCAGATGCAGGCCCACATCAAGAAGCTGGAAGATAGAGCTGGGAATTCTTCTCATTGGATTCTCTAGGGATCTAGTTTTCTTTATTCTCTATTGTTTTAGGATTTTTGAATTTGTACTTCCAAGATGTAATCTTTTCCATCATTAATGAATGAGATTTTGGTATTTCAAAAAACAATGTTTGCAATATGCCTTATAATTCCTTGAAACTTTGCATTTGCATCTTGCATATCAAGCATCATCCTGCATTGTTTCTTGCCTTTTTCAGGTGTCTTATTGTTTCCCTTTGGTCTTCATTAAGCCAAGTTGTCGCACCAGTATAATACTCGGGCTAATCTGAAGAGAAAGATGGATCAGTTGCAATAAGAGAACCGTGAGCTTCGTGAAGAAGTATAAACTCTGAAGGATGGTTTGGAAAGACTTACTGCTATGATGGAAGCTCTGGTGGCTGCTCAGAATCAGCCACCACCTCCTCCTCCTCCGCTTTCAACTCCTGTGCAAAGGACAGTCATTTCTGAGGTTGTCTCTACACCCATATCTGTGGCGCCTGCTAGTGTTCCTCAGTACTCCATACCTCCTGGTTTCCCCTAGGGCATGCCTCATAACTTTGTTCCTGAGGGTTATCAACCACCACCACCTCCTGAAATTCCAGTTGTTCCTATCGTTCAACCTGTGATGACTGTACCACCGCCCGTGGTTCATACTGTTCCTTTTGGTGAAGAACAAATCTTCCATACTGCTCCAAGTGAGAATGCCAGTGCTTATGATAGAATGGAGGAGATTCAAGACTAGTTTGCTGAAATGCAGAAAGAGATCAAAGCTCTGAGAGGTAAAGAGCTGTTTGGAAAGAATGCTCATGAGTTATGCTTGGTTCCTAATGTGAAGATCCCGCATAAGTTCAAAGTCCCTGACTTTGAAAAGTATAAGGGTATCTCTTGTCCGATGAGTCATTTGACTATGTATGCTCATAAGATGTCAGCTCAGAAGGATAATGATCAGCTTCTCATTCACTACTTTCAAGATAGTCTGTCTGGTGCAGCTTTGAAATGGTATATGGGACTCGATAGTACTCGAATTCGCACTTTTGAAGACTTGGGTGAGGCGTTTGTGAAACAGTATAAGTATAATGTGGATATGGCTCTTGATCGTGACTAGCTTCGGGCAATGGCTCAGAAAGATAAGGAGACATTCAAAGAATACGCACAAAGGTGGCACGAGATTGCTGCTCAGATTAATCCTCCTTTGGAAGAAAAAGAGATGACTAAGATTTTTCTGAAAACTCTGAGTCCTTTCTATTATGAGCGTATGATTTCTAGTGCCCCGAGTGATTTCATTGAGATGGTTAATATGGGGATGAGATTAGAAGAAGGTGTCTGTGAGGGATGTTTGTCGAAAGATGGTAATTCTGCTGGTAATTCCAAGAAGTATGGCAGAGGATTTGCTAAGAAGAAAGAGGGTGAGACCCATGCTATTTCCCATGGAGGATGCAAAAAGAGTTACAATATGAATAATCAGTGTCAGCAACATGTTGCATCTGTTACTCATATTATCAGTTCAGCTCCTTTTGTTCAGGCAGCTTCTGTGCAGCAACAATGTTCTAATCAACAGAACAATTAGTTGGGCGGTTTTTAGAAAGGTTTTGATCCGATTCCGATGACATATACAGATTTACTTCCTTGTTTAATTCAGAAGAATCTTGTTCAGACCCGTGCACCACTTGCTGTTCCAAAAGATTTGCCATGGTGGTATAAGCCTGAAGCTCATTGCGCTTTCCATCAGGGAGGAGCGGGACATGACACTGAGAACTGTTATCCATTGAATATGGAAGTTCAAAGGTTGGCTAGAAGTGGTATTCTGTCTTTCGAAGATTCCAATCCTGATGTCCAATCGAATCCTCTGCCCAATCATGGCAAGGCGTCTGTCAATATGGTTTATGGTTGTCCTGGTATATTCAAAATCTTTGATATCCGTTGGATCCAAAGATCTCTTGTGGAAATGCATGTACTTTTGAGTGAATACCATGATACTGATCATGACTATGCAGCTTGTTGTATCTATTCCGTGAATCCACGTGGTTGTGTGATAGTGAAGAGGGATATTCAAAGGGTGATGGATGAAAATTTGATTGAAGTCACTGCTAAGAGAGACGAATATCAGAATGAGGTGAATGTTATTGAGCCACATTTTAATATTCCTAAAAAAGTTGTTATCTCTTATGATAGTCAGAAGACCGCTATTACGCCTTTGGTCATTCGGTTGCCCGGTCCGGTACCCTATGAATCTGACAAGGCTGTTCCGTATAAGTACAATGCTACCATGGTAGAAAATGGTAAGGAAGTGACCATTCCTTCTTTGTCTTCTGTGGTAAGCGTCCCTGATGTGAGTAGATTGACCCGAAGTGGACGTGTCTTTGCTCCTGAACCTCCAAAGATTGTGGAGAATGTTATTGTTGGAAAACGAACTCAAGATGAGAGTAATGTTGATGCTTCCGGTCAGTCCAGTGGTTCGAAGGTTTATGAGGATGAAGTTTTGAAATTGATCAAGAAGAGTGATTACAGTGTTGTAGATCAACTCTTGCACACCCCGTCCAAGTTTCAGTGTTGTCCTTACTAATGAATTCTCAAGCTCATAGGCAATCTTTGCAAAAGGTATTGGAACAAGCCTATGTTGAGCATGGTGTGACTGTTAATCATTTTGATGGAATTGTTACCAACCTCGCCGCATGTAATAATTTGAGTTTCTGTGATGAAGAGTTACCCGAGGAGGGGAGAAATCACAATTTGGCTTTACATATCTCCATGAACTTTCAAGAAGATGCGCTTTCTAATGTGTTGGTTGATACTGGCTCTTACTTGAATGTGTTGCCAAAATCTACTTTATCAAAGCTTTCTTACCAAGGTCCTCCCATGAGGTATAGTGGGGTTGTTGTTAAAGCTTTTGATGGATCTCGAAAGACTGTGATCGGAGAAGTTGATCTTCCAATCAAGAAAGGACCATGCTTCTTCCAGATTACTTTTCAAGTCATGGATATCCATCCTGCTTATAATTGTATGCTTGGCCGACCATGGATTCATGAAGCTGGGGCAGTAACTTCGACTCTCCATCAGAAGTTGAAATTTGTTAAGAATGATAAGTTGGTAATTGTTGGAGGTGAGCAAGCGATGCTGGTGAGCCACCTTTCATCCTTTTCGTATGTTGATGTTGACGAGACTGTTGGGACTCCGTTCCAAGCTCTTTTTGTTGATGATAAAGCTGTTAAGAAGAATGAGTTACCCATGTCTTCTTTGAAGGATGCTCTGCATGTGCTACAAACTGGCCGGGCTGATGGTTGGGGCCGAGTTATTGATGTGGTTGATAACCTGGGCAAAACTGGTTTAGGCTTTACGTCTGGTACAGTCAGAAGAGATTTGAAGCGTATTAAAGAGACTTTTCACAGTGCTGGATTCATCCTCAAAGATCACTTTACTGCTGCCATCATTGAGGATGATGAAGAGGAAGAACTTCCCAACTTCGTGACACATGCACAAGTCTGCCAGAATTGGATAGCTGTTGATGTTCCTACTGTTTTTCATATTTCAAAGTAATTTGTTTTTGTTTCTTTCAAAAAATCCTTTCACTCTGCCCAAGGTGAGAGTGACTTTGTGAGGGCTTTGTTTCAAATTTTATCATCATCAATAAAATGTTATTTTGTTTATTCGTGTTATGTTTTCCCTTTTTGCTTTATTTATGAAAAATGGTAACATAAAAAACCAAAAAAATAATAATAATGTGATAATCACTTTTATCTGCATGATACTTGCGCTTCCTGTTCATATTCTAAAATCAAACATAAATCATTGTGCAGATTGATTGTTAAACTCATTGAAAATAATGACCCTATGCCCCCTCCCAACTTTGAGTTCCCTGTGTTTGGAGCTGAAGAAGAGGATATTGAGGAGATTCCAGATGAAATTTCTCGGTTGCTTGAGCACGAGGAAAAAGCCATTCAGCCTCATGAAGAGCCGTTGGAATTGGTTAATTTGGGTTCAGATGATGATATAAAAGAAGTCAAGATTGGGGCACTGCTTCAGTTAGATATTAAGAAGAGGATTGTGGAGCTTCTTAGAGAATATGTTGACGTGTTTGCTTGGTCTTATCAAGACATGCCTGGTCTTGATACTGATATTGTGGAGCATAGATTGCCATTGAAGCCTGAATGTCCACCGGTGAAGCAGAAATTGAGAAGAACTCATCCCGATATGGCTGTGAAGATCAAAGAGGAGGTTCAAAAGCAGAGTGATGCTGGTTTTCTTGTGACTTCTGAGTATCCTCAATGGGTGGCCAATATTGTGCCTGTTCCAAAGAAAGACGGAAAAATCCGAATGTGCGTTGACTATAGAGATTTGAATAAAGCGAGTCCGAAAGATGATTTTCCATTGCCACACATTGATATATTGGTAGATAATACTGCTAAATTCAGTATCTTCTCTTTTATGGACGGATTTTCCGGTTATAATCAGATAAAGATGGCACCCGAGGATATGGAAAAAACAACATTCATTACACCCTAGGGAACATTCTGTTACAGAGTGATGCCTTTCGATTTGAAAAATGCTGGTGCAACGTACCAGAGAGATATGACCACTTTGTTCCATGATATGATGCATAAAGAAATTGAGGTCTATGTGGATGATATGATTTGTAAGTCGAAGACTGAAGAAGATCATATTGAGTACTTATTGAAGTTATTTCAGCGTTTGAGAAAGTTTAAGCTCCATTTGAATCCTAATAAATGTACTTTTGGTGTCCGTTCTGGAAAATTGTTGGGCTTTATTGTCAGCCAAAAAGGCATTGAAGTTGATCTTGGAAAAGTTAAAGCTATTCAGGAAATGCCTGTGCCCAAAACAGAAAAATAAGTAAGAGGATTCTTGGGACGTTTAAATTACATCTCCCGATTTATATCCAATATGACTGCCACATGTGCGTCAATCTTCAAGCTGCTTCGCAAAGATCAGGGTTGTGTCTGGACAGAGGATTGTCATAAAGCTTTTGAGAGGATTAAAGAGTATCTGCTTAAATCTCTGATTTTGTCTCCTCCTGTGGAAGGAAGACCTTTGATCATGTATTTGACTGTGCTGGAAGAGTCTATGGGCTGTGTTCTGGGTCAACAAGATGAATCTGGTCGAAAAGAATTTGCCATTTATTATTTGAGCAAGAAGTTCACCAATTGTGAGTCTCGGTACTCAATGCTTGAAAAGACATGTTGTGCTTTAGCTTGGGCTGCCAAACGCCTCCGCCAGTATATGTTGAATCATACGACTTGGTTGATATCCAAAATGGATTCAATCAAGTATATCTTTGAAAAGCCTGCTTTGACTGGGAGGATTGCACGTTGGTAAATGTTGTTGTCGGAATATGAAATCGAGTACCAAACTCAAAAATCTATAAAAGGAAGTGTTTTCGCTGACCATTTGGCACACCAGCCAATTGATGATTATCAACCAATCAGGTTTGATTTTCCTAATGAGGACGTGATGTATCTAAAGGTTAAAGATTGTGAAGAACCATTACTTGATGAAGGGCCTGAGCCTGGATCCCGTTGGGGTCTGATTTTTGATGGAGCTATTAATGAATATGGAAATGGTATTGGGGCAATAATTGTTACTCCTCATGGTTCTCATATTCCTTTCACTGCAAGGTTGATGTTCACTTGCACAAATAATGCGGCTGAGTATGAAGCATGTATTATGGGTTTAGAAGAAGCCATTGATTTAAGAATCAAGATTCTTGATGTATATGGAGATTCAGCCCTGGTGATTAATCAAATTAAAGGAGAATGGGAGATGCGTCAACCTGATTTGATTCCTTATCGAGATTATGCAAGAAGGTTGTTAACTTTCTTCGATAAGGTTGAGTTTCACCATGTACCCAGAGTAGCAAATCGAATGGCGGATGCTTTAGCCACTATATTCTCCATGATTGTGGTGAATCGGTGGAATGATGTGCCCAAAATCGATGTCATGCGGCTTGATAGGCCAGCTCGTGTATTTGCGGTTGAAGATGTTGTTGATGATAAACCGTGGTATTGTGATATTAAACACTTTCTTCAAAATCAAGAGTACCCGCTTGGGGCATCCAAGAAAGATAAGAAGACTTTGAGAAGGTTGGCTTGTAGTTTCTTCTTGAATGATGATGTGCTATATAAAAGAAATTATGACATGGTCTTGCTCAGATGCGCGGATAGACACGAAGCAAACATGTTGATGAAAGAAATTCATGAAGGATCTTTTGGTACCCATGCCAATGGGCATGCAATGGCTAAGAAGATGTTGAGGGCAGGTTACTATTGGCTGACAATGGAAGTGTCATAAGGGCCACGTTTATGCTGACAAAATTCATGTGCCTCCAACTCCTCTCAATGTTATCTCTTCTCCATGGCCTTTCTCCATGTGGGGCATTGATATGATTGGAATGATTGAGCCTAAAGCGTCGAACGGACACCGTTTCATATTGGTGGCTATTGACTATTTTACCAAGTAGGTTGAAGCGGCATCATATGCCAATGTGACCAAGCAAGTAGTGGTTCGGTTTATCAAGAACCAAATCATCTGTTGGTATGGTGTTCCGAGCAAGATTATCACTGATAATGGGCCGAATTTGAATAACAAGATGATGAAGGAATTATGTAATGAGTTCAAGATTGAGCATCATAATTCTTCTCTTTACAGACCTAAGATGAATGGGGATGTTGAAGCTGCTAATAAGAATATTAAGAAGATTGTTCAGAAGATGGTTGTTACTTACAAGGATTGGCATGAGATGCTCCCTTTTGCTTTGCTTGGGTATCGTACATCCGTCCGCACTTCAACAGGGGCGACCCCTTTCTCTCTTGTGTATGGTATGGAAGCAGTGCTCCCGGTGGAAGTTGAAATCCCTTCTATGAGAGTTTTGATGGAAGCTGAATTGTCTGAGGCTGAATGGAGAAAGCTTTTGATAAGAAGGTTCGTCCTCGTGTGTTTAGAGAAGGCGACCTCGTGCTAAAAAAGATCTCGACTTTTACCAATGATTCTAGGGGCAAGTGGACTCCTAATTATGAAGGCCCATATGTTGGTAAGAGAGCCTTCTCTGGCGGTGCATTACTTTTTACAACTATGGATGGTGAAGAGTTCACTCGTCCTGTGAATGCTGATGCAGTCAAGAAATACTTCACCTAAAAAATAAAAGAACAGCTCGCTAAATTGAAAACCCGAAAAGGAGGCTTAGGCAAAAATGAGCGTCTCGGTGGGCTGAAAACCCGAAAGGGCGGTCCAGGCAAAAATTAGAGACAAAAACAGAAATAATCATCCCGGTAGATTGAAAACCCGAAAGGGCAATCTAGGCAAAAGTTAGGGATTATGGCAAGTAACTGCATCTAGCCAGTCTTGATCATTTGAAAGCAACATTTTCCATCAGGGATTCTGCTTCAATCATCCTCAACTAAAGTTTTGAGCACAGCGGAATTCAAAGTTGTTAGGGAGAATAATGGTCATTGTATTTCAATGTAACCCTTTCCATGTATTTACCATTTTTCAAACTTTGTAATGATCCATGTAATTACGCCATTTACGAACTTCCATTCTATTAATAAAATTTCGGCCTTTGTCCCTTTGTTTGCAATTCTTATTTTGTTTCTGTTTGCAAAATTTCATTTATTTTTTATGATGATTTTTGAAACAAAATGCAAATAATTGATTAAATTTTTTAAAATTATAAAAACATTCTCCTTTGATTTATGAATATAAGAAAGAATATCAACGGTTATTCCAAGATTGGTGGGATCAATGTTTTCCTCAGCAAGGTTCGCTCTCGCCTCTTTGACAGAATTTATTGACAGCTCCCCGGTAGAGTTTGTCGATACTCCCCAGTAGAGAGTTTGTTGATATTTCCTCAGCAGAGTTTGTTCCTAAGAATGTGATCAGTTGTTGACAAGATGATAGGTCCCTTCAAGGTTGTGTTATGATGCGTTGAATTCATAAGGGTCAATGCTGTTTGGTTTTTCCCCAGCTAGGTTTTGATCCGAATCCTCTCCAGCTGATTATGTTATGGTCAGGCAGTTGAGTAGTTTTGAGGTCCCCTTCTCCTTAATGGTAGTCCCTACGCAGAGATTCGTTTTTGCTGTCCCTAGCAGAAATCATATGAGGAATCTCCACTCAGTGTTTTACCTTCTAGGTGTATTGTTGTTGCTTTGGATATTCCTAAACACAGAGCAGCGTTATCTCCCCCGGTAAGTCCAGGACGTATTTCTCTCCAGATTGTTTGTTTTCAGAGAAAAATGTGCATCACTATTTCGGGTGTTCCCCAGTGAAGTTGCCGATGATATCTCTATTCGAGGAATATTGATATATTAGTCACCTGTTGGGTTTTCTCTCATTCATGATGAGTATTGATCTAAAATCCCCCACAGTTTGACCTTGTTGCTGTTTTCCTCAACAAGTCCAGGTTGTTTTGCTCAGAATTGGTTAATCTTCAGAGAGCTTTTCTCTTGTGTCTCCAGCAGACCTGCCTTGTATTTCCGATGGATTTGGTGTAGATGTTTATATGTCTCAAGATCCCCAGCGGATGCATTATTTCTCCGCAGCAGAACTCTCCATCCTTTTGGAATGAAAGTTCCTGTGAATTCTTTATGAATCCCAGGAAATGTCTGAAAGATTTGGGTTGTTATGATTCCCCAACAGCTTTTCTTCCATCCTCAAAGTAGAGTTTATGTTTTATCCTCTTTGTGGATCAATGATGTTAGAAGATTGATATTTGGGTCTTTCCCCAAGGAGTATCTTCTTTTCTCCAGCAAGATTTGAGCCTTGTAATAGGATTTATTTTCCTTTGATGGCTTTTGTTTATCTCTTGTAGGATTCCTTCAGACGAATGCCTAGCAGAGTTGCTAATGGTATCTCCATCTTGTGGAGAATAGCTGAATATTCAGTGGTGTTGTGATATTCATTCCGCCCTCTGTTTTTCCTTATATCTGTTTTGTCAGCATATTCATACTCATACGCATCGCATGCGCATTCTTTTGTTGTGCATAGCATGTTGTTGTTGCATTGTGCATTGTGCATTTGTGTTGGTGTTTCTTTGCTCTCTGGTGTTGTTATCCCCGCGGAGCGTGTGTGTCCTCTCTCCATTAGAGTGTCGACTCGTAAGCCGAAAATGCCAATCTATGTTAATTCCCCACTGAGTTTGTTTCTCGTGGAAGATTTTGATTCAGTTTCCTCCCGAGTTCTTTTGTCAGGATAAAAGTAATCCCCAGTCGAGATATTTCCTCCTCGGGATGAGTCTTGTTTGACCGTTTCTCTCTGGTTTATTCCCGGATTGAATTTTGGTCCCTTGCCTTGGGCTTATCACCTTTGTCGTCATGCCCTTTGTTGGTAGTAGGTGATATAGCTGGCTTATTACCTTTGTCGTCCTACCCTGTGTTGGTAGTAGGTAATATAGCCGGGTTTGATTACCTTGTGTCGCGGTGAAAATTGGATACCATAGTTATTGGTTAACTAGGATCGCATTTTTAATGTCACCACCGGTCTTTGATTTTATCTAAAGGAAGGGAGAAAAACCGAATTCCCACAATGCAATGCAAATGCACTAAGATTCTAAGTTCGGGGGTTGGTTATACCTAGGGAAGGTGTTAACATCCTAGATATCTGTAGTACTCTACAGGAACCTCTTGATTCATTTATGTTATTTGTCATCTGTTTTGCTAAGGGTTTAAAGGGTAGGTGATTTACAATTTTTATTCCTAAGTGTGCTCGACAAGATATTGTATCTTATGCCTACATATCCTGAAGAGGGAATCAGAGCATTTGTAGTTCTTCATTAAAGATACTAAATGTCTTAAAGGTTTAGGAAAAGAAGATGAGTCATCATCTTAAGAAAGACCACCACAATTTTTTTGAAAATGTGTGTATGTTGTGGGGCATGGGATTGTATTTCCCCTTCTTTGAGATGATTAACATCTAATTCTCTTGTATGGAGAATTTGGTAGGCTAAAGTTTGATTAAAGAAATCAAAGTTTGTAGGGGACTAACCTAGAAAATCTATCCTAAGTTGTCTAATTGCCTTATCTTAAGGTGACGATTATGAATACAAATGATATGCACCATGCACAATAACATGGTTATTATGCATGGGATTTTCCTTTGGATATTAATGCGATTAAATTACGTTATTTAGGCGAGGGTGCTAGCAGAGTGATGCTAGACTTGTGTCTGGTGACCAAAAGGTTGAATGCGATGCACGAAGGCGATCGACTTACATGGGTAGAAAATGGGCTCGACGTTGGATCGAGAATTTATTTTAAAAAAAGGTTTGAATATACAAGTGAGATCAATATCAAGAAATACCATCAAGCACAGGCGCAATATGAGAGAAAAATCAAGGCAAATAAAAATCGATAACCACACGATTGAATTGATTCAAATAAAATACACAATAATAATCATCTAAAAATAAATAAATCCACTTAAATAGAATTAATTAAAATATTAAATAAATAAATAGATAAATAAATAAATAAAAATAATAATAGTTTTTAGCATAGATTTTATTAAAAATAAAAGAAAGAAAAAAGAGAAGGAAACAATGACATATTAATGCACGTGAAAAAAAAAATAGTGAACTAACCAGGTCCCATCTTTTAATACACCAATGTTCATCACCTTATAAATTTGAGCAACACAAGCATTGTATGGGAAGAAAATCTAACACAGTAACATATTTGACATATTATTAACAATATCAATACGAATCCTTTCGTGAAGAACCCGTAGCATTTTTTTAGCAGAACACATTAACTAACTAAAGCCTGAGCCATGTTAAACAAAGTCAAGATTTACAAGAGCCATAATACCTAACAAAATTAGATAGAACACTTAAACACCAGTATCAAAATCACAAACAAAATCTTCATCAATATTGAATCCAAACATCATTGCAACACAAAACCAAATATAAACTTTAAAACAAAACTCAAACTACAAAATTCAAAGCACAAATCCTGACAGAAAGTTGACACAATGCTAACACAGATTCATAATAAAAAAAATCCAACTTCGCAAATTTCGCAACGATTTCACAACTTTATAAACCGATCCACGACAATCAAATTTTGTAAACAACAAATCACGACTTTGCCAAATACTGCCATTAAACAAAAAAGACCGAAACAAAAATACGGTATATGCATCATATGACAGCCAGAATATGCGGAAACTCGACGAAACAAGACGATGACACCCACAAGATCAAACCGAAACCATAATAATACACGCAAAACAATTAGTGATCTAACTGAGAAATAAGAACAATAACAAGAGAAAATCGTACCATATCACACACAAGAAAAGATCTGAAACCAAGTATTACCTCAAAAAAAATGATGTTGCTGCTGAGTTGTTTGTTGGTGTCGCTGAGTTAAAGCAGTGAGCAGAGTTCCACAAAAAGGAAGTCACGGCTATTGCTGCACTGTCGTCATACAGCTACCGGAGATCGCCGAATAGTCGACACGAATTAAAAAAACAGCAACACATCATCACAGATTTCTTTGAACCGTCATGTTTACGCTGTCTGAATCACGTACACAAAGCTGGTTTTCAAGCACGTTGCAAAAGTTCCTCTTCCTTTTCCCAGCTAGCTCCCGTGTGCCAAGGAAACAATGCTTCAGAGGGGTTTTAGTATTGTTGTGGTGATTTTTCTCTGTGTTTCTTTCGTGATGGATGAATGAGAACAATGCTCCTTTTATAGGTGAGCTGGTGTGCTGCTGTCTTGGATGCAGTAGAGGCATGCCCCCTGCAGGATACTACACGCATGGTATCATTCTTGAGCCAAGTGAAAGCTGGCCATGCAACTTATCTTTTCTTGCATGCTTTGGGACAGAAGCAGCAGCTATGGTGTAGGCTTTTTCTTGTCAGTTAGACATGCATTGGTGAGGTGAGATTTGCCACACAATAGTTCTTGGTTTAATGCACCAAATGAAATGACTTTTGAACCCTTTGGAAGTTGGCACAAGGTAGAGTGATTTTGATATATTGAGATTGAGTTTAAAACATGTGAAATAAATCGTGACAATGTTTGGTGTAACAAAGAGATAAAAATCTGAAGTTTCTCAAGTGTGTACATGTTTCAATATGCCATCTTTGGTGTGCCATATCTTGATGACCATTCCATCAATTCTTGAGATTTTTGGCTCTATGAAGAGTGGACATTTGATAGAACATTTCTTATGTGGAAAACCAATTGAGATGAGGCTTGTAACAATAAGAAAATGGGCCATAAAGTCGTGCACATGAGAAAGCAAACAAAGACTTAGAAAAAATTCTAAGTTATTGAATTTTGACATTTTAAGATACCTAACTTCAAAGCATCATAACTTGAGTTTGGCTTATCCTATTGGGATGTTCCACATATGGTTGGAAAGCTCTTGTCAAGCTCTACAACTTTCATTTGGGACTCAAATCTTGAATCCAAGTAGAAATGGGTTAAAAATGAGGTCAAAGTTGGAGAAAATTGTGGAGGAAAGTGCTGAAAAATTTTCTAAGTGTTTGGCCAAAATGTCTTGTAAGCTTCATAACTCAAAATCTAAGCATTTTTAGACAAAAAGTCATGTGGAATGAATTAAAGATCTTGATGAGAGCTTTCCAATGAGCTTCGAGTCGTTTAATTTGAGTGCACGGTTTAGGAGTTATGGTTATTCCAAATCGGGCTATTAGGGGAAAAATGTCATATACGAAGTCTTTCGCGGCCAAAACCCTACTTATCTTGCAAGAAATCTCACGAAACTTTATATGGATGCTTTGGATACTTCATGAGACAATATATGATGATTAGAACCATTAACACTTCATTTGACCCAAGATCCCAAAAGGTTAGGGTTTCAGCCAAATCCTAATTCTGACTGCGAATGCACTGAGGCCAAATCTTGTAAGTTTGCTTCTTACTTCCCCTCTAAAGGTCTTAGGAGACTCTCGAGGATCTTGATAAACTAAGGGAATCAATAATTAGGGTTTAGGAGATCGTCTTGATGAAGAATCAAAGCTGTTGGCTGATAAGCGTCACAGGAACCCTAATTTTGAAGTATAGTGGGATTGAGGCTCAAATTCTTCCTGTTAAGGATCAATGAAGCATGGATTCTCATTGAGTGGAGTCTCTTGAACATAAATGACCTCAAGTGGTAGGTGGACCACACAAATCCTGACTTGCTAGAGTCAATTTCTCAATGATTTCTTCAGAGCAAAATCCTAATTCCAAAGTTCTTGTACTGGAGATCTTTTGTTGATTTGACTTGCTTCAAAACAGCTTGTGGAGCTTTATGATGATATGTGAACCTAATTTGAACACAAAGAAACAAACTACAAGATATGGGTTAGCTCAGACAATGCAGAGATGCTTGACCTAAGATGCACAAATGAAGATGACATCTTAGGGTCAAAAATTAGGGTGCGACACCTTGTTGTAGCTATCACTCTTTTGATAGTTGGTAATCTCTCCCTTCTTTGTTCGAGTTTATTACCTTCGTCGTACTGCCCTGTGTTGGTAGTAGGTGATACTTCTCGACCCCTTTTGAGGTTATTACCTTTGTCGTCCTACCCTTTTGTTGGTAGTAGGTAATTTTTCTCACACCTTTGGTTGATTACCTCGTCGTAACTATCACTTGGTTAATAGTTGGTAATCCTTCTTTTGGCTTATTACCTTTGTCGTCCTGCCCTTTTGTTGGTAGTAGGTGATATAGCCAGCTTATTACCTTTGTCGTCCTGCCCTTTGTTGGTAGTAGGTAATATAGCCCGATTTGGTTGCCTTGTTATAGTTGTCACTTGGTTGATAGCCGGTAACTTTATCACCTTTTTGAGATTGTTACCTTTGTCGTCCTACCCTTTTGCTGGTAGTAGGTAATCTTTCTCACACCCTTGACTGCTTTGCTGTAGCTATCACTTGGTTGGTAGTTGGCAATCTTTCCTTTTGATCATGCTATTACCGGATGTCTGGTATTAGACGATCTGTTCCCCAGCGGAGATTTTTCTCTCCATGTTGGGACGGTTTTTCCCTCTTTTGTTTCTGGTGTCGGTAATTTTCCCTCATTTGGAATCTTACTCCTTTCTCTTCCCCAGTGGAGATTTGTTTCCTCATCTGTTGGGATGTGTTTTCCCTATTTTGTTTTCCCCTGGTGGAGTCTTTTCTCTTTGCTCCCCAGCTTGTTTGTCTCTTGTGGCATTTTCCCCCCACAGTGGTCTTGTGTTTGCATTTCATTTGCATGATCATTTCATTTTGTGGTCTCTTAGGGCCAAAAATTTGGGTTGTTGTTATATTTAAGTCTCTTCTATCTCGTCGAGACAAAGATGTCAATTTTCGTACCTCCAGATAGAAGAAACTTAAATAGGGGCAGCTGTAATACCCTAATTTTTTCCCCTAAGATTCTTTGCTTTTCATTTGCATTTCATACCACAAACAAGATCACACATTGGTTCCCTCTTCTCTAGGTTTGTGCCTTGCAGGGATCTTTGGGTTTGTGTGTGTTTGTTGGTTGTTTTATTGTTTAATTGTTTATGTTTACTAACCTTTAATTAAAATCCAAAAATATTTTTGTTTTCTTTCACTAACATTTTTAGGGGAAGAACAGGTTAAAAATACAAAAAATCAGTCTCGCAACTCGAATGGATTTCATCTGAATAAAGTCAAAGTTGATCTGCAAATAATTCAAAAATTCATCTGATCAAGAGTCTTCAAGATTTAATTGATTTTTATTCAAGAGATTCCAAGGTTCCTGTGTTTATTTCCATGCCTTCTTTGACAAACAAGAAAAATGGAGCCGGAGTCAAGACAGCACATCAAAAAGCCAAATTTCCAAAATTTTCACTGTGTTAATCGGTTAACACATTTGATTAATCGGTTAACGCGTGCAAATTTTGAAAAAAATGGCAGCAAATTCAAATTTTCAGCAATTGGCACCAATTTTCATCATTTTGGAATATTCCATCTCATTTTTATTCCCTACATCATCAATATTAATTCTTATCATACACCTCCACTAATCACCACTCTTTTAATTTCCCTCCAAATTTGAATTCCAATCCTAATTTTGATCATCCAAGCCTAATTCCAAACCACCAAATTCCCAAGCCTAAACTCTATAAATAGATGCTTCATTTCACTCATTTGATAAGCTTTTGAGAGCCAAAAAATCTCTTGCAAATTCTCTCCCCAACTACCAAAATTCACCAAAAGCTCAATTTCTTCTTTCATAAGTTAGTAAGAATTCACATTGATTCTTACTAATTTAGAGCTAAACCTTCATCCATTCTTGTTTTTGTTCATAGATCAAGGCTTTGGAGTGTAGATCTTGCTGCAATTTGGAAGGATTTTCTGATTTGGAGTGGTAATTCACTTTCCACCATTGTTAAAGCTTCATATTCATCATTCAAGATGTAGATCCTTGGTGTTGCTTGTTGTTAATCCTTTGGATCGTATATTGTTGTTTGATTGCAGGTTTCTCAGTCTATTTTTACTTTAAAATTCTTGCAAATTCAATTCATGATCATAAGGTGTTTGAGTAATGTTTTGAAAGAAGATCATGCTGAATTTTACACATTTTTTTTTGCTTCTGGTACAATGTTAACCGATTAACCAAACACAATGTAAATTGGTTAACCGATTAACACCCTGTTTTGCGCAGAAATTCAAAATCTGCATTGGTTAACCGATTAACCAAATGTGTTAAACGATTAACCAGTGTCCAGAATGCTATTTTTGTTCTGTTTTGGGACTGTTTTGGTTCTTTTGCCTTTTTCTTCCCTTTTCCTTGGTTCTTAGCCTTAGATCAGATAATTGTGTGGTTTAATTTGGCTTTCTCTTCATCTAATTCTCTTTTCTTTTGATCGATGAAAGTCTAAAAGATCTTGGAATTCCGTTGTTGAATTTCGATCAAGACTAGATCGTTACCACTTTTCTTTTCGTGCAGTATTGCTTTCAGATGACGATCTATATATCATTCATCTAGTATACATTAGCACAAATAGCTAATGACCGGCCTCATTGTAGGGTAATTACTCCATAAATTACACGGCGATTGCTTAACATAGCGCAATATTTGTCCCGTATCGGAAAACTATCAAGAATGGTTGATTATTTGTCTTATGGTTCAAAACTCATGAAACTTGTTGTTAGGAGGCTTTGGTCTTATCAATCCTCTAATGAGTTTCATCAACCTTGACCTAAGTGTAATTATTCAATTGTATTTGATCATTAACACTAACAACTAATCACTAACTTACTAACAATATTTTGTATTAATTTTGTTTATGTTTCCTTCTCGCTCCCTATCTCTTTTATTTTTATGCTTCATTTCATATCATGTTTATGCTTCTGCAATTTTTCCTTTGTCCGTTGGACACATGTTTATGTTTCCGCAATTTTTTCTTTTTCCGTTGGACACATGTTTATGCTTATGCCTTTTTTTCTTTGTCCACTTGGACCAAAATATTAATAAAGGTTTAAACCATAAAAAACTTAATTCTCCTCATCTTGGACTATTGTTTACTATCCTATGCTTTGGAGTGATCTCTTTATGAACCTCTTTTGAAGTAATATTGGACTTATGGACCTAGAATTAGGACTTCTTATCCCTTTGGTTGGAGTATTGATTGAAGACTTGCCTTTACTTGGCCAATTTGCTTAAGGATGAAATTCTTTTAATATTGCTTTGAAGTGGCTCCATTTTGGTTAGATCCTTCTTTTCCCTAGCTTTTATTTTATGCACTAGGATAGTCACTTCTTCTCCTCCCCATTCTTAAATTTTCAAAATCCTCTCCCTTTTTCAAAACCTTCTTGTTTTCAAACTATCACTTCTTTCATAATAAAACCTTGACTTTTGTCAAGTGACTTTTAAAACTTGCTTTTCTTTAATAAATGTCAATCCATTTAACCATACTTTGACCATTTCATGAAAACATAAAAAATATAAAAACTCATCAAACTCTTTTTGTGCTTTGTGCACTTTTTCTTTTTAAACTTTTTCATAAGTTTAGACATGATTCATTTCTTTAAGCGGAATTATTCGCTTAGAAATGACGATTTGTCTTTACACTTAAAATCAACCAAAACAAACAAATTTTCATTCTTTGTACCACGAACTACGAGGTTTTGATCCTACATTGCACATCGTGGGTACGTAGGCATGAGGCAATAAGTCTCTCCAAACACAAAAATATAAAAATAATTCTCCTCTCATCTCCTCAATCTCTTTACAAGCAAACCATTTTCAGACCAAAAAGTGGTAGACATTTCAAAGAGCTAATATAGAGTACTATAGACGTTTTGGGTGCTAACACCTTCCCATTGCGTAACCAACCCCCTTACCCATTCTCTCTTTGTTCTTATAGAACTCTTTAGGTTTTGTTCTCTCTTTTTTCCTTTCCCTTCGTGGATAAAGATAAAAGTGCGGTGGCGACTCTTGCTTATTTTTGAGTTAATTTAATCAATAGCTTACACTCACAAATTTCCCCGCTACAGGTAGTAGGTGATTTTTCTCGACCCCTTTTGAGGTTATTACCTTTGTCGTCCCACCCTTTTGTTGGTAGTAGGTAATCTTTCTCATACCCTTGGCTGTTTACATTGTTGTAACCGTCACTTGGTTGATGATCGGTTATCTTTCTTTAGCTAGCTTATTACCTTTGTCGTCCTGCCCTTTGTTGGTGATAGGTAATATAGCCCGGTTTGGTTACCTTGTTATAGCTGTCACTTGGTTGATAGCTGGTAACCTTATCCTCTTTGTGAGACCGTTACCTTTGTCGTCCTACCCTTTGTTGGTAGTAGGTAATTCTTCTCATATCCTTTTATTGACTGCCTTGTTGTAGCTATCATTTGCTTGGTAGTTGGCAATCTTTCCTTTTGATCATGCTATTACCGGATGTCTGGTATTAGACGATCTGTTCCCTAGCGGATATTTTTTTCTCCATGTTGGGACGATGTTATGCCTTTTTTATTTCGAGTGTCGGTAATTTTCCCTCAGTTAGAATCTTACTCTTTGCTCTTCCCCAGTGGAGATTTGTTTCCCTCCCTATTGGGATATGTTTTCCCTCTTTTGTTTTCCCTCAGTGGAGCCTTTTCTCTTTGCTCCCCAGTTTGTTTGTCTCCTGTGGCGTTTTCTCCCCACAGTGGTCTTGTGTCTGCATATCATTTGCATGATCATATCAGTTTGGTTTGTTGTTATATTTAAGTCTCTTCTATCTCGTCGAGACAAAGATGCCAATCTTCATATCTCCGAATAGAGGAAACTTAAATAGGGGCAGCTGTAATACCCTAATTTTTTCCCCTAAGATTCTTTGCTTTTCTTTTGCATCTCATACTACAAACAAGATCACACATTGGTTCCCTCTTCTATAGGTTTGTGCCTTGCAGGGATCTTTGGGGTTTGTGTATGTCTGTTAGTTGTTTTATTGTTTACTAACCATTAATTAAAATCCAAAAATATTTTGTTTTCTTTCACTAACATTTTTAGGGGAAGAACAGGTTAAAAATACCAAAACATCAGTCTCTCAGCTCGAATGGATTTCATCTGAATAAAGTCAAAGTTGATCTGCGATTAATTCAAAAATTATCTGATCAAGAGTTTCTAAGATTTAATTGATTATTATTCAAGGGACTCCAAGGTTCATGTGTTTATTTCCATGCCTTCTTTGACAAGCAAGAAAATCGAGGCAGAGCCAAGACAGCACATCAAAAAGCCATTTTTCCCATTTTTCACTGTGATAATCGATTAACCTAATTGCAGTGTGAAATGGTTAATCGATTAACACGTGCAATTTTTGAAAAAATGTGCCAAATTCAAATTCTGCAGCAATTGGCACCAATTTTCACCATTTTGATCATTTGTGGAATATTCTAGACCATCTCATTTTAATTCCCTACATCATCATAATTAATTCCCACCATCTACCATCACTAATCACCACTCTTTTGTGATTTCCCTCCAATTTTGAATTCCAATCCTAATTTTGATTTTCCAATCCTAATTCCAAACCACCAAATTTTCCAAACCTAAACTCTATAAATAGAGCCTTCATTTCATTCATTCTTCAAGCTTTTGATAGCCAACAAACCTCTTGCAAATTCTCTTCCCAACCACAAAATTCACCAAAGCTCACATTTCTTCCTTTGAAAGTTAACAAGAATTCACATTGAATCTTGTTTAACTTTGAGCTAAACCTTCATCCATTCTTGTTTTTGTTCATCAATTGTAGTATATCAAGGCTTTGGAGTGTAGATCTTGAAGCAATTTGAAGGAATTTTCAGATTTGAAGTGGTAATTCATCTCTCACCATTGTTGAAGCTTCATCTTCATCTTCCATAATGTAGATCCTTGATGAATTCTTGTTACTTGATCCTTTGGATCTTGTAATTGTGTTAGATTGCTGGTTTTTGCTGCTGTGTTACTCAAAAATTCGTGCACAATTTAGTCCTTGATCCTAAGATGTTTGAAGAAATGAGTGATCAAGGATTTGACCATTTTCAAACTGATTTTCTGCTGTTTTTACAGTGTTAATTGATTAACCAAAACCTGTACAATTAGGTTAATCGATTAACAGCTTGTTTCTACGCAAAAATTGGAAGTTTGCACTGGTTAATCGATTAACATAATTACACTGTGAGGTGGTTAATCGATTAACCAGCATCCAAAATGTGTTTTTTGCTTGTTTTTGGGGCTGTTTTGGTTTTTCTTCCTCCTTCTTCCCCTTTCTTCTTATTTTAGCCTTGAAACACATTGCTGAGATTAATTTCTCTTCAATTTCAATGGACTTTGGATATGGTTAAAGTAATTAAACATTCATTAGTTCAAATCTATCTTTTAATGAATTGTTGAATTCATTTGAGATGCTTTGAATTAGTGATATGTTTTCACACTTAAATCTATCAATTAAAGGTGATTGAACTTGAAGATGAAAGGTTCTTGACTTTGTAATTCAATTTGGCTTTCTCTTCATCTATTTCCTTTTTTTTATTTTGATCGATGAAAGTCTTTTTGGATCTTAGAATTTTTTTGTTGAATTCTTGATCAAGACTAGATCATTACTTATTTTCTTTTCGTGCGGTATTGCTTTCGGATGACGATCTGCATATCGTTCATCTAGCATGCATTAGCACAAAGATCTATTGACCGGCCTCATTGTAGGGTAATTACTCCGTAAATTACTCGGCAATTACTTAACATAGCGCAACATTTGTCCCTCTTTATCCAATTCAGAATTTGAACTTTCGTGGTCCGGACCTTGATTGGTCACGTCAACCCAATGGTGATTGATCTTTTGCATTAGGTCCATAATCTTTGAAACCTGGCATTGTAGAGGGTTTGGTTTTACCAATCTTCTGCTAAGTTCATTAACTTTGGCCTAAGTGCATTGCTTAATCACTATAGTTCATAACGCGAAACGGAATAATCGGTGAAGGCTTATAGCACTAGAGCCTTGTGCTACTAACCACTAACTTCTAACTTCTTTACTTTTCCTTCTCGCTCCCTATATCTCTTTATTTTTTATGCTTTATGCCATTTATCATATCATGTTTATGTTTATGTCATTTTTCTTTTGTCCACTTGGACCATTTTATCTTGTGCTTTATTTTTCTTTTGTCCATGATTGGACTCAAAAACATTAATAAAGGA
Source organism: Lathyrus tuberosus (assembly GCA_022829125.1). NCBI lineage: Eukaryota > Viridiplantae > Streptophyta > Magnoliopsida > Fabales > Fabaceae > Lathyrus > Lathyrus tuberosus. Next base: position 3,268,872 of record JALAZF010000124.1, on the reverse strand, counting down.
TTAAACTACTAAAAGACTTGTGCTCTTAATTGTTGGACTATGGCCACTATCCCTTGCTTTGGAGGACCTATACTCTTGATTATGGACTTATGGACTTAGAGTTAGGATCTTAACCTATGCTTGGGATTTTGTGATGGAAAATTTTGAATTTTGGATACTTGGAGTCTTTTTTTTTTAAGATTTATTTTGAATCAAGACCAAATCAAAAAGGGAAAATTGCTTATGCTATGGAGCTTGTCCATGTGGTTAGATCTTTCTTATCCTTAGCTTTTATTTTATGCACTAGGATAGTCACTTCTTCTCCACCCCTTCTTAAATTTTCAAAATTTCCTCTCTTTTTCAAAACCTTCTTGTTTTCAAACTTAATACCGCTTTCATAATAAAACCTTAACTTTGGTCAAGTGATTTTTTTTAAGCTTTGTTTTCTTTAATAAATGTCAATCAATATTAACCATATTTTGACCATTTCATAAAAAACATAAAAATATAAAAACTCATCAAACTCTTCTTTGTGCTTTGTGCACCTTTTTCTTTAAAACTTTTCCATAAGTTTAGACATGATTCATTTATTTAAGCGGAATTATTCGCTTAGAAATGACGACTTGTCTTTACACTTAAAATCAACCAAAACAAACAATTTTTTGTTCTTTGTACCACGAACTACGAGGTTTTGATCCTACATTGCACATCGTGGGTACGTAGGCATGAGGCGATAAGTCTCCAAACACAAAAATATAAAAAAAATAATTCTCTTCTCATCTCCCCAATCTCTTTTTCAAGCAAACCATTTTCAGACCAAAAAGCGGTAGATATTTCAAAGGGTTCCTATAGAGTACTATACACGTTTTGGATGCTAACACCTTCCCATTGTGTAATCAACCCCCTTACCCATTCTCTGTTTGTTCTTGTTGTTTTAGAACTCTTTAGGTTTTGTTCGCTCTTTTTCCTTTCCCTTTGTGGATAAAATAAAAGTGCGGTGGCGACTCTTGCTTTTTGAGTTAAGTTAATCAATAGCTTACACTCACGATTTTTACGGCTACACTTAGAAAAGGTAAAACTTCCCCTCGATCCTGGTTTCCTACCAAGGAACTGGTCTTAGTTTCTAGAATAAACTTCCCCTCGATCCTGGTTTTCTACCAAGGAACTGGTCTCAGTTTCTGGAATAAACTTCCCCTCGATCCTGGTTTTCTACCAAGGAATTGGTCTCAGTTTCTGGAATAAACTTTCCCTCGATCCTGGTTTTCTACCAAGGAACTGGTCTCAGTTTCTTTTGTTAATAAACTTTCTTGACAAAGGACACTATGCGTAGCAGTTTTCATCAAACTTCTCGCCGGATTTTCCTGGGGAGATGCCATTTGATGGATATATGATCTGATGTCAGAGTTGCTGGGGAACCCAGCTGTCTGAGTTGTAGAGGTACACAAACTTCTCTGTTGGAGACGCCATTTGTCGGTTCTACTGGGGAAAACAGGTCTCTTGAGAGACTGTTGTTGCTTGGGGGTATTACATCATACTTTTCTTGGGATCTTCTTGGAGAAATGCCATTGATGTGATCCAATTTTGAGGTGCCGATGACCTTTTCGTCAGCGAATTTTCTGAAGAAGAACCGCTGTATTGCCAAATCTTTGATTAAGAGGCTTTCTCTGGGGATTTTCCTTAATCCGGGAAAGCGAAGATATCATCTTCAATGGCGAAGAGTGACGTTTGTCGAAAGCTCTCTGGCTTCTCAGAGGTTCAAGTTATCAAAGTGGTCAAGGGACCACCTTCAATCCAGAAATAAACTGGAGGAGAGATTGTTCAGACACGACGTTTCCTGACAAGGAAAGAACAGACAACTCGATTGAGAGGACTTTTATCACTAGGGAACAAGACCGACTGAGTGATAGTGATGCAATATAAATATGAATGTAAATCAATAATGCATGATGTATGTATGTATATGCTGACAAAACTGACGCGACATACAAACTAATGGATGAACACGACTAGGTACTCGGCCACAATGGGAAATGAAAAGTATCACTGGTTCACGATAGTAATTCTGCCTTGCTTAGGAGAGATAGTCCCCGCGGGGAACAACCGTTGGTGGAGCTTAGGAGGTAAGAACTCTGCCGGGGGTGTCAGATGAAACATGGTCTCTGACACAACTGATCCTTCGTTCAGATGTACTGGCTTAGAAGGAGTACTTTGATTCTGCACTTTGAAGCTCGATTACTTCTGGCGAAGCGATCGATGTTCTTTTGATGTTCAACAGTCAAAAGAAATTGCCATCTTTATTTTAAAAGCAGAAAAAGTTTGACAAATAAATTCATTTTTGTTTTATTTCAAGAATCGCTGATCATGTTAAAATGTCGTTCTATAAAGCTAAAACAAATAAGAATTGTAAACAAAAGAACAAGGGCTCAAATTTTATTGATAGGATGGAAATCAGCCAAACGCGTGATTCCATAGAGTATTTACAAAGTTCAGAAAATGGTAATTTAAGGGAAAAGGGCTACATTGAAATATAATGACCACTATCCTTCTACCAACTTTGCATTCGGGACATCCTGCGCTTCCGTCGAAGATGACCTGGACTGGAGTTTTTCTCGGATGGTGTAACTGCTGCTGAGGGACTTGCCCCTTTGTTGGACGTAGTTACTTGCCATTAATCCCTAATTTTTGCCTGGATTGTACTGTGATGTTTCCAATCCACCGGGATGATTTTTGATTATGTCTCTAATTTTTGCTTGGACCGCCCTTTCAGGTTTTCAATCCACCGAGACGTTTTTTTTAGTTTAGGCGAAGTATTTCTTGACTAAATCAACATTCACGGGGTAGGCAAATTCTTCTCCATCCATGGTTGCGAGTCTCAAGGCGCCGCCTGAGAAAGCTTTCTTGACCACATAGGGGCCGTCATAATTCGGAATCCATTTTCCCCAAGAATCAGTGAGGAATGATTGTATCTTTTTTAGCACAAGGTCTCCTTTCTTGAAGACACGAGGTCGGACCTTTTTGTCGAAGGCCTTCTTCATTCTCTGTTGATACAACTGACCTTGGCATAGTGCCATTATTCGCTTCTCTTCGATCAGGTTCAGTTCGTCGTGTCGACTTTGACACCATTCAACTTCTGTTAGCTTAGCTTCCATCAATACCCGGATTGATGGGATCTCTACTTCTATGGGGAGCATTGCCTCCATGCCATATACTAGAGAGAAAGGGGTTGCCCCTGTTGAAGTGCGGACAGATGTACGATAACCGTGAAGAGCAAAGGGTAGCATCTCGTGCCAATCTTTATAGGTTACAACCATCTTTTGAACGATCTTATTGATATTCTTGTTAGCCGCTTCTACCGCTCCGTTCATCTTGGGTCGGTAGGGAGATGAGTTATGGTGTTCGATCTTTAATTCAGCGCACAACTCTTTCATCATCTTGTTGTTCAAGTTAGATCCATTATCCATAATGATCTGGCTCGGAACACCATAACGGCAGATGATATTGTTTTTGATAAAGCGGACCACAACTTGTCGGGTTACATTAGCGTACGACGCTGCTTCGACCCACTTGGTGAAGTAATCACTGGCTACCAGGATGAACCGATGTCCGTTTGAAGCTTTAGGTTCGATCATGCCAATCATTTCGATTCCCCATATGGAAAAAGGCCATGGGGAAGAAAGAACCTTGAGATGCGTTGGCGGTACATGGATTTTGTCGGAGTATATCTGACACTTGTGACAACTCCTCATGTACTTGTAGTAGTCGAATTTCATTGTCAACCAATAGTACCCTGCTCTTAGAATTTTTCTCGCCATTGTGTGTCCGTTGGCATGAGTGCCAAAGGATCCTTCGTGAATTTCCTTTATCAGCATGTTTGCTTCCGGTCTACACATCAAAGCAAGACCATGTCAAAGTTCCTTTTATAGAGTGTATCACCGCTCAGAAAGAAGCTGCCTGCTAACCTTCTGAGGGTCTTTCGGTCCTTTCTGAATGTCCCAGGTGGATACTCTTGTTTCTGAAGGAAGCATTTGATATCGTGATACCAAGGTTTGTCGTCTATGACTGCTTCAATCGTGAAGATGTAAGCGGGCCGTTCAAGGCGCATTATGTCGACCTTAGGTAGGTTGTTCCATTGACCTACACTAATCATGGAAGAGAGAGTGGCTAGTGCATCAGCCATGTGATTCTCTTCACGAGGGATGTGATGAAACTCGATTCTGTTGAAGAAAGGTAACAACCTTCTTGTGTAGTCTTTGTAAGGAGTCCTGATTAGTATGTGTTCCAATCTCCTTTGATCTGATTGATAACCAGGGCTGAGTTGCCATATACATCCAAGTTTTTGATCCTTAAGTCGATCGCTTCCTCGAGACCCATAATACAAGCTTCGTATTCGGCCTCGTTGTTTGTACACTTGAACGTCAGTCGGGCGGTGAAAGGAATGTGGGTACCCTGAGGTGTTATGATAATTTCCCCAATTCCATTTCCATAATGATTGACAGCTCCGTCAAAGATTAGTCCCCATTGGGAACCTGGTTCTGGCCCTTCACTAGTTAGCGGTTCATCGCAGTCTTTCATTTTTAGATACATGACATCTTCGTCTGGGAAGTCAAACTTGACTGATTCTTGATCGTCAATCGGTTGATGAGCCAAATGATCGACTAAAATACTTCCCTTAATGAGTTTTTGAGCGTGGTATTCTATATCATATTCTGATAACAACATCTGCCAACGGGCAATCCTTCCCGTAAGAGCAGTTTTTTCAAAGACGTACTTGATTGGATCCATTTCAGATATTAACCAAGTAGTGTGATGAATCATGTACTGGCGAAGACATTTGGCTGCCTAAGCCAGAGCACAACAAGTTTTCTCGAGCATAGTGTACCGAGTTTCACAATCAATGAATTTCTTGCTCAAATAGTAAATGGCAGACTCTTTCCTTTTTGTTTCGTCTTGTTGGCCAAGTACACAACCCATGGAGTCTTCCAAGACTGTGAGGTAGATGATCAGTGGTCTTCCTTCCATCAGAGGTGATAGAATCGGTGGGGTCAACAGATATTTCTTAATACTATCGAAGGCAGTTTGGCAGTCTTCTGTCCAAACACAATCCTGATTCTTTTTGAGTAATTTGAAAATTGGCGCGCACGTCGCAGTCATGAGGAATATGAATCTGGAAATGTAGTTTAAACGTCCCAGGAATCCCCTGACTTGTTTTTCAGTCTTTGGAGAAGGCATTTCTTGAATGGCCTTGACTTTGTCAGGATCAACCTCAATTCCTTTCTGGATAACGATGAACCCTAAAAGCTTCCTTGAACGGACACCGAATGTGCACTTGTTGGGATTCAAGCGGAGTTTGTACTTTCTTAATCGCTCGAATAGCTTTGACAAGTGGGTCACATGCTCCTCTTCTGTCTTAGATTTGGCAATCATATCATCGACATACACTTCGATTTCCTTGTGTATCATGTCATGAAAAAGAGTAGTCATGGCCCGTTGATAGGTTGCCCCGGCGTTCTGCAGACCGAATGACATTACCTTGTAACAAAAAGTACCCCATGAGGTGATGAAGGAAGTTTTCTCCATGTCTTTCGGCGCCATTTTTATCTGATTATAGCCCGAGAATCCATCCATGAAGGAGAAAACTTTGAACTTTGCTGTACTGTCAACCAACATGTCAATGTGTGGTAAAGGAAAGTCGTCCTTTGGACTGGCTTTGTTCAGATCCCTATAGTCTACACACATTCTGACCTTTCCATCCTTTTTCGGAACTGGTACGATGTTGGCTAACCATTGAGGATATTCTGATGTGGCGAGGAAACCCGCGTCAATCTATTTCTGTACTTCCTCTTTGATTTTGATGGCCATATCTGGGTGAGTCCGTCTCAACCTCTGTTTGACTGGCGGACATTCTGATCTTAACGGTAGATGATGTTCCATGATGCTGGTATCCAACCCTGGCATGTCTTGATAGGACCAAGCAAACACATCAGGAAACTCTTTGAGAAGCTTTATCAAACTTTCTTTGGCAGTTAGACTGAGCAGTGCCCCAATCTTGACTTCTTTTCTCTCTTCCTCTGAGCCCAAGTTGACCATTTCCAACGGCTCTTTGTGAGGTTTAATGGACCTTTCCTCTTGTCTGAGCAGTCGTGAGATCTCCTCTGGAATTTCTTTGTCATCTTCTTCTGCCTCAAATACCGGGAATTCAAAGTCGTGAGAAGACATCGGATCGTGTGTTTCAACGAGGTTTAAAATAAGCAATCTGCATGACGTGATGATTTGTGTTTAGAAGAGATATAGAAAATGCAAGAGTGTGTGCAGTGTATTTTATTATTTTTTTACTGCTTGTTTTTATTATTTGAATTGTTTTTTAGGATTACCATTTTCTAAGAAACGAAAAGAGAAAACAACAATTAATACGGAAATTACAGAACGACGTTTATTTATTTATGAACAAGTCAATTCTTGAAACTACAGCCCTATAAAACAAAACTCTGTCGCTTTGGGCAAAGCGAAGAGGGACATTTACAGAAAGGTTAAAGACGGCAATTACTAAGACTTATGAACAATCTTCGTAACATCGACTGCAACCCATTGGCGGCAAACTCCTCGGTGAATCACAAAGTTTGGTACCTTCCTTGATTTGTCTTTAGAAATAACGTTGATTTCTGGTGGAGCAGGATCATTGGAATCTGTCTCCCAGGAAGAGTTGTCATATGAGGATTCCTCAGTTGTATTTTGCAGAGTATTTGTGCTCTCAGGTGGATCTCCCCACTCAGTTGGTTGAATGTCTTCGAGCCTGATGCGAGAACTTTCAGGAGCGGTGTATTTGACCATGAAGTCGTATTTTCCACTCGGTTGTCCCAAGGTGTCCCACACCTCTTTGGAACTGGAGGTGTCATCCCTTCCGATGACATTGACCTCAGGAAAAGCGTAGTTGATGAACTCTAGCCCTGCGAGCTTTGTAAATTCATCGTCGTGCTGGATATTTTCAGAATGCCCCGAATAATGATCCCATGACATGGTGGGGACGCAGGTATTCTTTTCAATGATGCTCAGCTGATTTTCATTGTTGGGCTGATTTTCTTGCCCCAAGTCCCCTAGGTACGGCTTCCAGATAGGCAGACCATCCTTTGGGCCATAATAGTCGTGGTCAAAGTTGTCTTTCATCAGAGTGTCTTCCTCTAATGAGTTTGGTGGAGCACGACATCCTTCCAGATCACAATCTCCGTATATCATTTTGACACCTGACCTGGGTATAAATCTCGGACTCTGCGCGGGATAGTAAAATGGCATAGGTACCTCTTCCTGAGACATATAACCATCCTCGTTAAGATAGGACTTCAACTCTTCATCTGTATCGGAAGAGTCTCCCTCGTTGATGGTATGGACTGCTTGAGGCACTGGGTGAAGGAAACCTCCACTATGGAAGAAGTTCTGAACGGGATGAAGACTTTCACCGTTAGTGGCAGTCTGGGTACAGGTTGCAGAAAAATCAAGACCCTTCTTTATTTTATTATTAGTAGGAATGACAAGCTGTCCCCATCCTTTTGCATTGTTACTTTTGATCACTTCGAGAGCATCTCTGTATGAGGAAATAGAGGTTCCTTTCTCTGATTGATTCTCATTGCTCATCGAAAGTGCTTGGAACTGAGTTCCAACAACCTCCTCGGGTTTTACACAAGTGGATAATGAAAGGTTACTCACGATCAAGGCTTGCTCTCCACAGACCGTGACGAGTTGGTCATTCTTGACAAACTTCAGCTTCTGGTGAAGTGTCGAAGTTACTGCCCCAGCCTGGTGTATCCAAGGTCTTCCTAATAAGCAACGGTATGTTTCCCGGATGTCCATGACCTAGAAAGTGATTAGGAAAGTGTGAGGACCGATAGTTATGGGAAGGTCAACTTCGCCGATAACCGTTTTCTTGGATCTGTCAAATGCTTTGACGACGACCTCACTGCCTCTCATTCGAGGTCCTTTGAATGATAGTCACATTAGAGTGGACTTCGGCATAATGTTGAGAGTCGATCCGGTATCTACCAGTACGCTGGCTAAGGCATCGTCCTGGCAGTTAACTGTGATATTGAGCGCCATGTTGTGACTTTTGCCTTCTTCTGGAAATTCCTCATCACTAAACCTCAAGTTACTGCAGGAAGTGATGTTAGAGACGATGCTATCGAATTGTCGTATTGACACATCCTATTCCACAAAGGCCTGCTCTAAGACTTTCTATAGAGCTTCTCTGTGGGCTTTGGAACTGAGTAAAAGTGATAACACTGAGATCTTTGAAGGAGTTTGTAACAGCTGATCAACAATGTTATATTCACTCCTTTGGATGAGCTTCAGCATCTCATCATCGTTCTTTGAAAGGTCGGGATCATTGGACTGACCGACTGGTGGACTAGGAACTTCTGTTTAAGGTTCCTTTTCTCTGTTGGGTTCTCCAACTCCTCTGTTGAAGATTCTACCGCTCCGTGTTACTCGATTGATGTCTGCAATATTCACGACGGAGGGTAATGGAATTTTCTTTCCATTCTCAACTATTGTTGCACCATATTTGTAAGGGATAGCCTTAGCTGATTCATACGGTAACGGTCCTGGTAGATAGATAACTACGGGAGCCTTCTGATTTCTCTGACTTTCGTAAGTAACTTCAATCAGTTCCTGGTTAAGAACTTTCGATTCTTCCAGTAGAGGGATGATGGCACAAATATCCTTGTTCCTTTCATGATCATAGATCACAACAACATCCTTAATTTGATCAGCGAAATAGTCGGGCATCCAGTTGATAGACCCCGAAACTGAATATTGTTGGATTTCTTTGCGGTCCAGCTGACTCTGAAGGGCTGTTCGCACGAGGTAACATCCTTGATTATTTTCCGAGCAGACTCTACAGCGCTCATAATTGTGTGGTGGCACCTGGCCATGCCAGCTTTGAATGCAGTGTGTAACGCCCCAGTTTTGTCCGTTTTATTTAATCGAGTCGTATTGATTATTTTATTATTATTTAATTTTATTTTTGAATTTTATGTGGAAATATGTTATTTTTCAATGTTGTGATATTTTATCGGGTTTTGGGAACGTTTGCGAGAGATTTGAGTGTGGGGGTATTTTGGTCATTTCATGATATTTTTCTTAAGTTAGAAAGAATAGAAAATAGAAAGAGAGAAAAATAGAGAGAAAGAAAAAGAGAAGAAGGAAAAAGGGAAGAAAAGAAGAAAAGTGAGAAAAACTTGGAAAATCAAAGAAATCAACTTCTAGAATCGATTTAATCGGGTAAGGGTGCGAAACTCAGTTATTGTATGCTTGTGTATGATTATGTATGTGTGTTTGTGATTGTTATTGGATTGAAATGATAAATATAGTAAAAATCATAATGTTTAGAAATTGGTAGGAATTGATTTCAAATGTGTTTAAACTTATATTGTTGTGTTCCTTGTTGTTTACACATGTTGGGTATGTATTGTTATACCTCAAATTGGTGTTTTTCTGAGTATTGGATGATGATTTGGAGGGTTTTTGGTTGAAACCCGTAGCAGCAAGTTCTGCAGAATTTTTTTTTCTGGTTTTTCCAGGTCATACGCGTATGGGGCATGTTCATACGCGTATGGGCCTTGGCAATACGCGTAACATGGGCGAGTCTTGGGCCAATACGCGTATGGATTCTCATTTTGCTCGGCCATCTGCCCATTTGTGTATGATACGCGTAACATTTTAGGGCAATACGCGTACGGTGTTGGCACTACGCGTATTGGAATTTTAACGTGAATTTTGGGAAAAATGAGTCTCTGTCCATACGCGTATGACCTTTGGCATTACGCGTATAGAATGGCAAGGAATCAGGGCAATACGCGTATGACAAGGGGCTGTACGCGTATGACCAGGAGAATTGTAAAATGGGACGTTTCAAAATATCGTTTTCATTTTTCTTTTGTAACTTGGGTTCCGTTTATCCGATTTTTACATTCTTGGTATCGTTAGAAAGCTATTGAGCTGTACTTTCTTATTATGATGATTTGGAAATTGTTAGCCGATTTAATTATGTCAGAAATTTAGACTAGTGTTGGTTTGTCGACTTTTGTCATTGTAATCGTGAGCAATTAATGTGTATCATGCAAGGTGTTGTTGTATGATGTAAATGCATGTGTTTAGATGGTATAGTGATGATTTGTGGCCGTATGGCAATTAAATGCATTATTTTGGGCTTAAGTGCAAAGTGTGATTTTGTTGATAGAGATGAATGCATTTATATGTGTATTTGAATGTCATGAGTCATTGTATGCTAAGCATCATGATGTGCATTCTTGAGACGTCCTGAGTGACGGATTGATTCCAGAGGGAATCCGCTATAACATCGTGTGCCTTATGCAAAGAGGTGTGAGCGATGATTGTAGACGATCGTGTTCCTTATACAAAGAGGTGTGAGCGATCGGGTCGGGTGCCTTATACAAAGAGGTGTTAGCGATCCATAAACATCGTGTGCCTTATACAAAGAGGTGTGAGCGATGGGGAGCATCGTATGCCCGACGGGGAGTTACATTAAGTAACGAGCGATGGTTCCAATAGTTCCTGAGTGAACTGGTGTTGAGAATTAATGGAAGTCGGTACCGCATGTGCATATGCATAGAGTCGTTGTGTCGGTCTCTTGCATTGCATAAATCATAAATGGTTGTTTATGTGTGGAATTGTGGATAAATGGATATATGGATATGTGTTGGTGATACTTGTATTGTGCATGGTTGGTATACCTTGGTGATGGAAATATGAATTATACATTGTGTTGTATTGTGTTTGAATTATGGTGTGAGTTGTGGTGGGAACTGTATATATGTGTATTCTTGTGTTGTATATAATTGTATGCAATTATATTATGATTGATTTTCTCACCCTTCTGCTGTTTTATAATGCTCTATGAGGCATTGCAGATTAGAGTTACTGGAGGTCTTTTTGTGAAGCTTAGGACTTCATTCTTTTGCCGGTTGGCTCTGATATGTGACACCGGGTAGTTAGGGAGGCCGTTTGTGATTATTGTGTATTATGTATATATATATCTTTTGGCTTGTGCATGTATAACTTGATGTATGACGAACTTTTCATGTGATATATATATATGATATTCAGTTTTAGATTTTCCGCTTTTATTCTAAAACTGAAATGTGGGTGTAAGGAACTGAGTTCCTCTGTTGATTGCTACCCCACTGTTGCATATCTTTATGAGCAGGTGTTGTATGATTTGTTTCATTATAACGTGATTCCCCCCGTGTATGCCATGATAATTTAAATATACTCTGATGAAATTTTGAATTTTCTTGTACTGCATTATTTAATTGGGGGTATAAATTGGGGGAGTTACACAGTGTAACCTCACTAGATGTGTTTCCGTAGATCATACATCCTGACTTTGATGCCGAGTAGGGTTCCCGTCAACCACACTGATTTGTTGCGTGTCTTCATCCATATAGATTGGAAGCCACCAGTGGTTTAACAAGTGTTGCAAAGTTCTTTGAACGAGAGCGCACCCTTGGTTACTCTCATAACATACTTTACAGCTCAGATAATCATGTGAAGTGAGAAAACCGAGTTGGACTTGCTTGGCGTGTAACTCCACCAAGCTGGTATTCATCAAACGAATATCGAAGATATGAATCATGTTGATATGATAGGAATTTCTATCATGGTAGTCCTGGATCCATCCCAGATCCATCTGACGCTGGAGGGCCTCTTGTATAAAAGAGCATCCCTGTTTGTTTACTGAGCAAGTCAGACAGGAATTGTAATCGTGCTGCGACAGATTATGATACTGGCTTTGCCTTGAGTGCATTGCCACTAAGTTGACATTCATTGCACGGATGTCGTGGTTCTAAATGATATTGGAATTCGCATAAGTCATGTTGACCCCACGAACTCGATGTTCCTGGATCGATCCCAGATCCAATTGTTCATGTAGAGCTGCTTGCACCACAAAACATCCCTGATTGTTTTTAGAGCAGATATCACACTGGTGATAATTATGAGGTGGCACATGGCCGTATCCGCTCTGTCTACAATGCATCTTGACCAAATTGGCCCTCAATAAGAGTACATCATGAATTTGATAGCCGTTGTTAGACTCTCCCTCTATCAAATTAACTGCAGCCTTCTCATGTTGAGGCAGCGGGTTCGTGAGAACATTAGGATTCATATCTTTGAAAGATAAGACCCCGCTCCTAACAAGCTTTTGCACGTCGGATTTAAAACTGAGACAGTTTTCTATGTTGAGCCCTGGTCCTCCTTGATGGTAAGGGCACGTCTGATCCGTATTGAACCAAAAAGGCGGATTCTCCGGTACGGTAAGAGGAGACCTGGTTTGGACATGCCCCTTGACCAGTAGTAATGGAAACAGTTCCGCGTACAACACATGTATAGGATCAAACCCTGGAGGTCGTGTTGCACGGTTGTTGTTGTAAGGAGGACGAGTCTGCTGAAGAGACTGTTGTGTCCTTTGTTGAAGTTGTTGTTGATTAGGTTGGCTCTATGCAACCTGAGGTTGATACGTAGGAACAGGCGCAGGGTTAATAGCAGGAGTTACAGCTGCTTCTGGTTGATATCGTCGCCTTTGCTTTCCGAGAGAGATATTCCCAATATCCTACTACTGGTTGATATCGTCGCCTCTGCTTTCGAGGAGATCACTACCGTATAATTTTGTACTACTTGATGATCCAGTGTCTTTAACTAAATGTCCTTCTCGGACTGCTTCTTCAAGACGAACTCCCATGCCCACAATCTCGGTGAGTCACTGGGTGCACTGGCGACCATTCTGTGGTAGTAAAATGAGCTTAAGGTCTTTAAGAAGATCTTTGTCATCTCTTTTTCCTCAAGAGGTGGACAAATCTGGGCGGCAATTTCACACCATCTCTGAGCGTACTCCATAAAGGTTTCCTTGTCCTTTTGTGACATCGATCTGAGTTGATCTCTGTCCGGTGCCATGTGCAAATTGTATTTATATTGTTGAACGAAAGCGGCGTCAATATCTCTGAAAGTGGAAATCTTAGTGCAGTTTAAACCCATGTACAATTTTAATGCGGCACCGGTTAAACTATCCTGGAAATAGTGGATCAGTAGCTCCTGGTTCTTTGTCTGAGCTGACGTTCGTCGAGCGTACATCACCAAATGGCTTTGAGGGCAAGAGTTACCCTTGTACTTTTCAAAATCGGGCACCTGGAATTTGTGCGGGACTTTCACATTGGGGACCAAACAAAGGTCTGCGGCGTCCTTTCCAAATAAATCCTGACCGCGAAGGGCTTGCAGTTCTTTCTGCATCTCCAGGAATTGTTCCTGAAACTCATTCATTCTGTCGAACATACTTTCGTTTCCACCAGAAGGTATCTGTGGAATCTGTCCTTCCGGGACAGTGTGTACCACGGGTGATGGTATAGTCATTATGGCCAAGACTCTCGGTGTCTCCCAAAGTTTGTAACCTTCAGGAGTTGATGTCATGCCCCTGACATATTCGCTTTCCCGGAGTTTGTAACCTTCGGGTCCAGCGGATCCTGCTGCGGTTCCTTGATCCTCATTGATCAGCGGAACATATCCTTCCGGGATATAGTTGATAGGCATGGCCCAGGGACGATCTTTCGGCATTTTGTACCTAGGATCATACTTCTCCACTATGGGTGTTGATGCGATCTCTGAGATCACAGTCATTTGTTGTTGCATCTGAGTTTCTACTAGAGCTTGCATATCGTTATGAAGCTTTCTCAGATCCTCTTTCAGAGTGTCGATCTCTTCCCTCAACTCTCTGTTCTCTTCCTCGAGATCATCCATCTTTTTCTGACGATTGGCCCGAGTATTGTACGAATGAGACAGTTTGACTCTAGAATCGAGACGCAAACGTGAGATTCGTAGGTAAGAAGAATGTGTTACGAATGATATGCAATGATTATATAAATTGTAAATTTTTTTTTGTTCAAAGTAAACTTCGACACTTGGATTGCAAATATCAAACAGTGGGGAAACCCCGTTTTATTAAATTCAAAGGATTGCGGAAATGGAAATACAGTAATTTACATAGTGCTGCGAAAGGAAATCTAAGCTAATAGATCCTGAGTCCTCTCTGAGGAGAGCTCAGGTGCTGGTTCTGGTACTTTCCTTTTCTTTGACCGGGGCTCTTGAGCCGTTGTCGGGTTGTCATTCCTTTGCCAAGTGAAAAGAGCGAGCAAATTCCTTTGGTCTTCTTGATTCTCTACAGCATGTTGCTCTAAAATCTCAATCAGAGCATCCTTTTCTTTTAACAGTTGTTGTATTTTCTTGCACTCCACATTGAGAATACGGTACTTGTTCCTTCAAGACCTCTTCTCGTGTTGAACTTTACTGAGAGTAACCTGAAGTTTTTCCGTCTCAGACATAAAATAAAGGGCAGAGTCCCTTAATGGAAGAACTTCCTGGCGAGGGTAAGGTATCCTCAGCTTGAGAGCTCTAGTTTGTACCCAGTGGAGATAAGGCTCCACCGAGACACAGTCTGGTTTTCCTAGAGACTCTCTTCCTTTCCTATGAATGTGTTTCCAGGCATGTCCTATTTCCATCTTTAGTGCCCTGTCATTTTCTCCTTCCTTGAAGAAAATACCTTCCAGATGAGCATTACGCGGGATATGCCTCATCGGGTATCCAAATTGACGACGAACTAAAATTGGATGATAGTTAATTCCTCCCTTAGTTCCTATAAGGGGTACATTTGGGAAATTTCCACAACGGTCAATGATTGTGATCCCGTCATAGATTCGATTGTACCAATCGATGTCAGAGTTGGTAAGAGACATGATTCTCTGCGACCAACATAAAGTATTCTTTTGATCCCAAAATGCAGTAGACTTGGGCAAGTGAAAAGTGAACCATTTGTACAGCAGGGGTACACAACACATGATCATTCCTCCGCTATACAAATTCCTTAAGTGTACCGAATGATAAGCATCTGCGAGCAAAATCGATACGGGGTTTCCGATCAGGAAAATCTTAATGGCGTTGATATCTACGAAGTTATCAATGTTGGGAAACAAAAATAACCTGTAGGTGAGCAAAACAAAGATGCCCTCAAAAGCGACCACGTTCCTTATACTAGCAAAATATAGGGCTTTCTTTGTCAAGAACTGGGCTGGCAAACCCTGGATTCCACCCTTAGTGGTCATGTGAGTCCTGACTTCTGACTCGTCCAAATAAATTGCCCTTGCAATGGTTTGATCCTTTGGAATTTCTTCCAGTCCAGAAAATGGAGCTTGATCAGTAATGTGCAGATCAGTCAGGTGAGAGTACTCCTCCAGTGTTGGTGCAAGCTGATAATCCGGGAATGTGAAACAGTGATAGACCGGATCGTAGAACTGGATTAATGTGGACAGGATTCCTTCGATTACATGAACCCTTAACAGAGATAGCAGCCCTCCATACTTGGCTCTGAAAGCCTCGTGGTTGGTGATCATTCTTGCCAGATCTCTTAAATCCTCTAGTTTTGGAACCTTGAAGATGTACTTATGAGTTTTCCTTCTACCGAAATCCATTAGCACAATCCTTTTATCTGACATTTGCAATCATTGTCTTAGTTTAATTTGAAAAAGAGAGACTAGAAGAGAAGATTTTTCTTTGTTTTAATGTTTTTTAGATGAATGCATGAATGCAGCACACAAAAACATAGAAAAAACATGGGGTCAAAGGGTCGGTGTCATGAAGTCAAGGCTCTACCCCCCCTCCCCCCAAAGGTTTATACTGGTGATTTTTTGTACCTGTCCGCAAAATCATTGACCCCTCTTGGGATAACAACAGCAAGCGGATCGCCAGCGAGCTGATGTATCCTAGAGCGATCTCAAATGAGGGTAGTATCGTGTGACAACTATTTCTGATAGCTTCCGCACTACAAAATGGTTTAAGTCTACTAAAAACCTCAGCTTCTCAGATAACCCAGTCGACCACACGACTTTCAACAACCGAAGTCGTATAGGAAATGTATCTACAATGGGAGTCTCCACTGAGTTTGATGGTCGATCGGGGACTCTTAACTGGGATTCACTCCCCTAAAGATTACCCGCATTGCCATCACCTATCTTAGGTGTATACTCAATCTTTCCACATGCGGCATCACACGCATTCCCATTAGCAGAAAAATAAACACAGATATCAATTAGGAGAAGCAGTATATATATTTGTCTTAATCATCATAGACCTCTAGTCTTATGATCCTATACAGACAATGACTCCCCAGCAGAGTCGTCATTTCTGTGACATTTCGAGAACTTAAGGTTTCTACCGAAGATTGTAAGAAAGAGAAGAGGGCCCCACTGTGGGCGCCATTTTTCTGTAGCGCGATTTTTGTGGTCTTGAATCACTATCGCTTGGGCACTACAGTTCGATTCATTTTTTATCCTGTTAAGCTGATTAAGGAAGGGAAATAGATGTCTCCAATTAACCCTGCTTGCATACTGAGTTTAAATAGTCAAAACTGTTGGTTTACAGATGCTATTAAGATGTGGGCCCCTCTTCGGTTATTTTGTTAAGAATAGAATGTTTGTACCATTTGTGAGGTTTTTGGTAATGTGTTTAGATTTGATGCTTTTGGGTTGATATATGAAGGTACTGGATTTTGGGTTTTTGATTAGTATGCTCGCTAAGATTTCGTAATCTTATGCCTACGTATTCCCGACACAGGGAAATCAGAGCGATCGTAGTTTCTCCTATTCTAGGGGATGAAAAAGGTGTTTTGGTGTCTTATTTAAAGCCTAAGATTGAAGCTAAAGGGGTGACTTGTATCTTGTTCAAAGCCCAAGATGCGAAGCTGAAGGGTCTATTTGTATCTTGTTCAAAGCCCAAGATGTGAAGCTGAAGGGTTTATGCTGAGAGAGAATTTGTCATCTCTAAAGAGGAGTTGTTGATGTTTGTATGCTGTGAGCAAGGCACAACTTTGATGCTAAAAGGTTGATTGACTCAACCGGGGTTTTCTTTATACAAAGCCTAAGAGGAGGCTAGAAGTTGACTTTTCTGGGGAAAATGTTCTTTCGGTCTTGTACAAAGCCCAAGACTGTCATACTCAACAAGAGAGTAATTTGGTGTCTCGTATGAAGTCCGAGACGGAGGCAAAAAGGGAAGATGGACTTAACGAGAGAGTCTGAGAGTTTATTGACCCAACAAGAGAGTCTTTTATACTCAACAAGAGAGTGTTTTGTTGTCTCGTACGAAGCCCGAGATAGAGGCTAAAAGGACATTGACTCAACAAGAGAGTCTGAAAGTTAATTGACCCAACAAGAGAGTCTTTTATACTCAACAAGAGAGTGTTTTATATGTGTCTTGTATGAAGCCCAAGACAGAGGCTAAAAGGAAAGTGACTCAACAAGAGAGTCTTTTATACTCAACAAGAGAGTGTTTTTATACTTGTCTTGTATGAAGCCCAAGACGGAGGCTAAAAGTGGTTAACTCAACAAGAGAGTCTGAAAAGGTTAGATCCGCTTGGGAGAATCATTTGTACAAAGCCCAAGAGGAGGCTAACTTACCGCTGTGGATTATGGAGATCCTGAAGCGGGTCCAAGCGTGGGGAACTCTCATGAGAGAGACCGGGTTTTGGTGTTTCTTCCTATGTTTGAAAGGAAACTTGAGAATGTCTTTGAGACTCAAGAGGTTTAGACTGCCCAAGCCTAGATTTTTATCTTTTGTACTATGCCCAAGAGGAGGCACGGGCATTGAGGGATGAGTATCAACCCTGCAACGGCCGGAGTTTTGACACGGGAAAGATTGCTGCAGCAAAGGATGACTAAGCTCTGTCTTATACCTTTAAGAGGTCGTCGGGGTCCTTATATTAAGCCCAAGAGAAGACATGAGAACTTCTAAGAAGCCGAATGGTCCTTGTACAATGCCCAAGAGGAGGCGGGGATGCTTTTAGGAAGCCTGTGGGTCCCCAAACCCCGAGAAGTTCAAGACATGCTATTCACCGAGAATAGATCAAGCCAGGAAAATCTGAGAATTTGGAAGAAACTCAAGAGATGCCATTCACGGAGAAAAGATTATCTCTGGGGAGTTAGAGTTTCTTTGACAATTTCTAATGCTGACAGTCTGAGAAAGGGTTCACCGAGAATGCTGCCTTTCACGTCTCCATATTGTTTAACCCCAAGAGGAGGGAATATTGTATCTGGAAATCCTATGGGGATCTAGTTTTGTTTGTATTTAAGAGTGACCAACAGGGCTTTACCTAGTGCTAGACGTAGTTGTCGGGGAAAACTCTAAATAACTATACTAGTATTACACAGTGGATATTTGACAAGTATATAAAAGTTTGTGAAAGAAGACTTACAGTGAAACATCCCCACAATACAATTATATATAGGAAAGCAATAAATGAAAGCGGATAAACACTTACCTGTTGTAGAGCTTCCATGTTGTTTGGTTAGTTGTCCAACAAAGAAAGTTTTGATAACAACATATTCAAAATCAAAGGAGAAAGTGCTTTGAAAAGATTGTTGGGGCTTACAACTCTAGGAGAGGCCCACGGTTTTATCAGTGATTGCACTGTTGTTTGAATTCGTACAGTGGGACTTATACAATATGTGAGGCCCAAAAGGTTTTCTCTACAAAGGGATGGGTCTTACACTCTCTCAAGAGGCCCAAAGAGTTTAAGGAAAACTCTCAAGAGGCCCAAAGAGTTTAAGGAAAAGAAATGGGGCTTATAACACCAGGGTAGGCCCAGATGATTTGTTTTTGAAATGGCGATTGCACCGAGATTTTTGAAAGCACTGTGGGTCTTATACAATGACTGACGCCCAAATAATTTTGGTTTCACAAAAAGGTTGGGTCTTACACTCTATTAGAGGCCCAAAGAGGTTATTTTTGTACAAGATATGGGGCTTACAACTCCAGGAGAGGCCCAAAGGTTTTTGTTGAAAAGACGACGATCGCGCCGAACTTTTTGATGGTATCGGGACTTATACAATATACTGAGGCCCAAATCATTTTGGTTTCCAAAAAGGGGTTGGGTCTTACACTCTATTAGAGGCCCAAAGATGTTAAAAAGATTTGTTTTAGGGTAATAAACCCATAAAACCCTAATTTCATCATTTAAAAGTAATTTATTCAAGGAAAATTAATAAAATGATAAAAATAGAAAATAAGTGCTAATAAATAACTTATGATTTATGGTTAAGGTTTGGAAAATGAGGGATTAATCACAAGATGAATTAAAACTCATTTGGTTTTGATTTCCAAGATGAATATTCACTTTAAAAATGTTTAAAAACAATTAAAATGAATTTATTCATAAAAATACTAACTATATTAAATAAATAATATAACTTTGATTTTTTTTTGTGGAATAAAATATTTCAACATTTTTGTGATTTTTTGCAAAAAGAACCAATAAAAAATAATTAAAATTGAGGGAGTTATTAATTTTCCAAACTATTAAAAATAATATGAAAAATAGTAGAAAAGTGGAAAAAATAGCAAAAAGAGGGTCAGGGGCGAGGGGGATTCGAACCCCAGACCTCTTGTGTACAGGGCGCGCGCCTTACCACTGGGGTGGTGATACATCCGTTGATTGAAACACAACCACAAATATACAAGGCTTGCCTTGTTTTTGGCCTGGCCCAAGGCAAGGCAAGGCAAGATTTTGGTTAGAAACGTGAAGGCCATAACTTTCTCATTTCTCCATGGATTGGGACAAAATTTAGGTCTATCCTACCTAGAATTTCACAAGGAATCCAATGGTAGTGGTGTTTTTTTTCAGATCATGCTCCTATTGAAAAACCCGATAGTGGTTTTGAAATAGGCCATGATTTGCATTTTCTGTGCTACCTCTTGGTACAGGTGTGAATTACATGATAAATTGGTGCAAACACAACACATATAACATGTATAAGATGTTCATGATCAGTGGACATCAAAGGAAAGCATGATTCAAAGAATTCAAGTTGTGATGCTTACCTCTTTTTGGAGCTTTTGTGCAATCTGCCAAGTGCTTTGTTCCATAAATAATTTGATGCTTTGGACACCCTCAAATGATCTCATAGAAGCTTTTAGGATGGTTGGAATCAGCTGGAAACCTCGGGAACAAGTTTGAGTTTTTTCTTGCAAAAGGGGCAAAAGTTGTCAAACTAGCAACTCTCTCAAATGGTGTTCCAGATGTGGGGAACCATTTGGGATAGTTCAAGGATGATATTTGGAGTGTTTATTGAGGTTTTATCTGGTTTGGAAAGTGACTGAATCAAGACATGGCTTGAAAAATGCACAAAAGTCCTATTTTGAGGTTTTGAGAGGTGACTTTGTGATTTTGGTGTTACAGGTCACTTGTGAAGGTTTGGACAGCTTAGATATGACATATTGGATGTTTTTGGATCATGAGCTGTGATGGAAATGCTCTCTAACTCAAAAACTCAGAGTTACCTTGCTAAAGAAGGTATTTTTGCCTAGAGAAAGTGATTTTGAGGAAAGCATCTGTTTGATGGTTTTGGTGTACTCAAATTGAGCACAAATGAGCTCTACTTATAGTAAACCAAGTTTATTTTGGCTGCAATAGTGAATGGCAACTGCTGCATAGGTTTGGCCAATGTTGATTAATAGGAATCCAAGTCTCCTCTAGCCATTGACTAGAGGTTAGGGCACAGGCTGCTGGTTCCCTAGTTCTTGGATCATCCTTGACTGAATTCAGTTGGAAGAGGCTCAGTCCATGCCACCTTGGTGCATCCATTAAATGCTCCAAACCAAAATTGGAGTCTTGTCCCTCTTTTAGGCATTTCTAGGTTTGGCATGCTACTTTTGGTTCCAAAGACTTGGGAGGCTTATGGATTAGTGTTTGTCCCTCCTTGGTCCCCCCTTGAGGTGTTCAGATGGATAAATTTGCTTGTCCTTTGAAAAATTTGGGCAAATCGAGCAAAATCCCTAAATCTTCCTTGCCATGACAGTTTGCAGCAAGGCATATTGGCATGGCCATATCTCATGATTTAAGTGGAGTTTCATGGAGTTCTTGGCTATTTTGGAAAGCCCTCATATGATACAACATATGTGTGATCATAGTTTGTTTTGACACTTTTTTGATCCAAGTGAAAGATGCCTCTATATTTTGGAAAAAGTGAAACAGATTCTGACTTAGTGAAAGTTTCACTAAGTGTTGGAAAAAGTGACATTTCATGTTTTCAGCCATTTTGATCATTCCATAACTCAAAATCCATGATGAATTGGAATGAGGTGTAGTTGAAGCTTTTGTAGAGGGCCATGAGAGATACAGATCCATCTTTGAATGGGGAAAATGGCCTTGTGGTTTAGGAGTTATGATCCTCCAAAGTTGGTACCCTAGCCACTTTATCCCACTTTTCTTGATTTTTCTTGATGAATGATGATTCCAATCACATATTAACATCATTTTAGGGTCAAAGAACCATAATTGTGAAAAATCTCAAAAAGTCAAAGTTGACTTTTGTGCACAGTTGACTTTTTGTTAGATGAACTCTAAACTGTGCGATCCTCTATGAAATCAAGTCCTTGACCTAAATCAAACTTGATGTACATATTCCATGGGTGTTATAGGGCGTATTGAATCATGTCCCAAGGTTTGGGAGAATGCCTGGGTCAAAAGTCAAAGGCACAGTTGACTTTTTCCTTAAAACCCTAATTGTGGTTCTGATGAATTTGAAACTTGTTGATCAAGCTCCTTGGATTAATCCATTGTTGCAAATGAATAAATGTAGTGTGTTAGAGACCTTCAAATCATGTCTTGAGGTCTTGGCTCATGTTTTGTCCCAAAAGTCAACTTAGGGGTGAATTAGGTCAAGAAACCCTAATTCCTGATTTTTTTATGAACGCATCCCCTGAGGCTAAATTGACTTGATGGTTAGGTTCATGATGTCCCTTGGAGCATCTTAGGTTGTGCTTTGAAGCATTGGCTCATGCCCAGAGGAAAAATTCCATCAGGAGGCCCTGGTCGACCAAAACCCTAATTTGGTGACACTGGCGATCTTGAGGCTTGATCCACTTAGAATGCTGCAACCTTGTGCTTGATTCTTGATGTGGGAGTCATCTTGATCCATTGTGGATGTTTGAGAGGTTTAGACAAACTGAAGCTCACGTCATTCCTTGATTGATCTTTTGTCTAAAGGATCTGAGAGGGCTTGAAACCCTAAGTTTGATTGTAGTGGATGCTCACCCATCTTTGGGGAGACTAATGAGGTATGATGATACATCCATATTGTGATGATGATTTGCACAATGATGGGGAATCTTAGTGGTCAAAATTTTGGGTATGACTATAGGGCCGTTATTCTCTTTTCTTCAATCAAGTTTAGTTCGTCGTGTTTGCTCTGACACCATTCAGCTTCTGTTAGCTTGGCTTCCATCAATACCCTTATTGACGGGATCTTTACCTCTATGGGGAGCACTGCTTCCATGCCATACTTTTCAAGTGCGGACAAATGTTCGATAACCATGAAAGGCAAAAGGTAGCATCTCATGCCAATCTTTGTAGGTTACAACCATCTTTTGAACGATCTTCTTGATGTTCTTGTTAGCCGCTTCTACCGCTCCGTTCATCTTAGGTTGGTAGGGAGATGAGTTATGGTGTTCGATCTTGAACTCAGCGCATAACTCTTTCATTATCTTGTTGTTCAAGTTAGATCCATTATCGGTAATGATCTGGCTTGGAACACCATAACGGCAGATGAGATTGCTCTTGATAAATCGGACCACCACTTGTCGGGTCACATTGGTGTATGACACTACTTCGACCCACTTGGTGAAGTAGTCAATGCTACTAGGATGAACCGATGTCTGTTCGAAGCCTTGGGTTCGATCATGCCAATCATGTCGATTCCCCATATAGAAAAAGGCCAAAGAGAAGAAAGAACTTTGAGATGGGTTGGCGGTACATGGATTTTGTCTGCGTATATCTGACACTTGTGACACCTCCTTATGTACTTGTAGCAATCGGATTCCATTGTCATCCAATAGTATCTTGCTCTCAGAATTTTTCTTGCCATTGTGTGTTCATTGGCATGATTGCCAAAGGATCCTTCATGAATTTCTTTCATCAACATGTTTGCTTCTTGTCTATCTACGCATCTGAGCAAAACCATGTCAAAATTTCTCTTATAGAGTGTATCACCGTTCAGGAAGAAGTTGCTAGCCAGTCTTCTGAGAGTCTTCCTGTCTTTTCTTGATGCCCCAGACAGGTATTCTTGTCTTTGAAGGAAGTACTTGATATCGTGATACCATGGTTTATCGTTTATGAGTGATTCAATCGTGAAGATGTAAGTGGGCCTTTCAAGGCGCATTATGTCGATATTAGGTACGTCGTTCCATTGATTTACAGCAATCATGGAAGAAAGAGTGGCTAGTGCATCAGCCATGTGATTTTCTTCACGAGGGATATGATGAAACTCAATTCTGTTGAAGCATGGTAACAACCTTCTTGCGTAATCTTTGTAGTGAATCAATCCTGATTGGTATGTATTCCACTCTCGTTTGATCTGATTGATAACCAGGGTTGAGTCTCCATATACATCCAAGTTTTTAATCCTTAAGTCAATTGCTTCTTCGAGACCCATGATACAAGCTTCATATTCGGCCTCGTTGTTTGTGCATTTGAATGTTAATCTGGCAGTGAAAGGAATATGAGTACTCTGAGGTGTTATGATGATTTCCCCAATTCCGTTTCCATAAGTATTGACGGCTCCGTCGAATATTAGTCCCCATTGGGAACCTGGTTCTGGTCCTTCGCTTGGTAGTGGTTCATCACAATCTTTCATTTTCAAGTACATGACATCTTCGTCTGGGAATTCAAACCCGATTGATTCCCGATCGTCAATTGGTTGATGAGCCAAATGATCGGCTAAAATACTCCCTTTGACGTATTTATGAGCATGGTACTCGATGTCATATTCTGATAACAACATTTGCCACGGGGCAATCCTTCCCGTGAAAGCAGGCTTTTCAAAGACGTACTTAATCGGATCCATTTCGGATATTAACCAAGTAGTGTGACAAATCATGTACTGGCGAAGACGTTTGGCTGCCCAAGCCAGAGCGCAACAAGTTTTCTCGAGCATAGTGTATCAAATTTCATAGTCTGTGAATTTGTTTCTTAAGTAGTAAATGGCAGACTCTTTTCTTTTTTCGTCTTGTTGGACAAGTACACAACCCATAGAGTCTTCCAAGACTGTTAGGTAGATGATCAATGGTCTTCCTTCCACTGGAGGAGATAGAATCAGTGGATTCAACAGATATTATTTGATACTGTCGAAAGCATTTTGACAATCTTCTGTCCATACACAACTTTGATTCTTTTTTAGTAGTTTGAAGATCGACGTGCATGTTGCGGTCATAAGGGATATGAACCTTGAGACGTAATTCAGACGTCCCAAAATCCTCTGACCTATTTTTCAGTCTTTGGTGAAGGCATTTCTTGAATGGCATTGACCTTGTCAGGATCAACCTCAATTCCTTTTTGAATGACGATAAACCCTAAGAGCTTTCCTGAGCGGACACCGAATGTGCATTTATTGGGATTCAAGCGGAGTTTGTATTTTCTCAGACGCTCGAATAACTTTGACAGGTATGTCACATGCTCTTCTTCTGTTTTAGATTTGGCAATCATGTCATCGACGTACACTTCAATTTCTTTGTGCATCATGTCGTGAAACAGAGTTGTCATGGCCCTTTGATAGGTTGCCCCCGCGTTCTTCAAACCGAATAACATTACCTTGTAACAAAAGGTGCCCCACGGTGTAATGATGAAGTTTTCTCCATATCTTCCGGCGCCATTTTGATTTGACTATAGCCTGAGAATCCATCCATGAAGGAGTAGACTTTGAACTTTGTTGTACTGTCTACCAACATGTCAATGTGTGGCAGGGAGAAGTCATCCTTTGGACTAGCTTTGTTAAGATCCCTGTAGTCTACACACATTCTGACTTTTCCGTCCTTTTTCGAAACTGGCACTATGTTAGCTAGCCATTGAGGATATTCGGAGGTGGCAAGGAATCATGCGTCGATCTGTTTTTGCACTTCCTCCTTAATTTTGATGGCCATATCTGGATGAGTCCGTCTCAATCTTTTTTTCACCGGAGGATATTTTGTCTTTAGTGGTAAATGATGTTCCACGATGCTGGTATCCAACCCTGGCATGTCCTGATAGGACCAAGCAAATACATCTGGAAATTCTTTGAGATGTTTTGTCAAGTCTTCTCTAACAGTTGGACTGAGCAGTGCCCCGATCTTAACTTCTTTCCTCTCTTCTTCTGAACCCAAATTGACCATTTCCAATGGCTCTTTATGAGGCTCAATAAACCTTTCCTCTTGTCTGAGTAGTCGAGAGATCTCTTCTGGAATTTCTTCGTCCTCTTCTTCTTCAACTTCAAATACCGGGAATTCAAAGTTGGGAGAAAACATTTGATCGTATGTTTCAATGGGTTTAAAACAAGCAATCTACATGACGTGATGATTCATTTTTTAGCAAAGACAGAGAGAATGCAAGAGTGTGTGCAGTGTATTTTTTGAAAAATGCTTGTTTTTTTATTTTGTGTTGTTTTTTAGGATTACCATTTTCTGAAAAACGAAAAGTGAAAACAGCAATAAATGCGGGAATGACAGAATGACATTATTTATTTATGATTTGTCGATTCTTGAAATACAGCCCTATAAAACAAAACTCTATCGCTTTGGGCTAAGCGAAGAGGGACATTTACAGAAAAGTAAGCCCTATAAAACATCCATTCCACCCGGGCAAGGTGAAAGGTTAAAACAAAGATGGCAACAACGACCCATTCAGGTTCACAACAAGGAATAATAGGAAACAACGATCACCAATTCATCCAAGAAACAAGAACGCTTCAAGAATTCCGCAAATTCACGCCGGCAACAAATCGATTGGATAACTCAACTCAGCACAACAAATCTAAAACGTATTGAGGATTCGATTTCAGAATTATCAAAGAGGAAGAAGAAAGGAGCTGTGAGTTCAAGTTACTTACTTAAGAGCGTTCTGAAGATTCTTCGTCGTTCAACATCATCTGCTTCATCGTGATATGAACAAAGTTCCGTCTCGGAGGTTGGTACTCCCTCTGACTTCACCTTCGTTTTTACAACGCCGCGATGTAGCTCAATCCGTGATTTAGGGTTTTATATGTCATTTCGGTTTGCGTGTTTGAGGAAGAGTTAGGCTAAATGGAGAGCGGATTTGAGACGAGGAGTGTGAGACGAACTCGTCCATGTGTAGTTCGTGAGGGTTAACTCTCCGCCGTTGCGACGGAGGTTATTTCCGGCGATGTTTATTCTTTTGGCTTAGAGAGACATAGATTTATTGTGGTGTTGAACAAGGTTGAGGATGAGTTGAAATAAAAGGAAAATTAGAGATGAGAAGATAAACATAGCCATGGCAGAGAAAGAAATAGAGGATTGTGGTTGAAACGACGCAAAAGGGAAAAGAGAAAGACGATAATTTGAGACATGGCTGAGATTTTGGGAATGGAGTTTTAGGGTTTCTTCAAGATAAACTCAACCGCTTGGGCCGGGTTTCTTCAAGACCATACGCCCCGTTTTCATTTCCACACCATAACTGCTACCGCACCCCCTCCCCTGGTTATGTTTCTTTAATTAATTTCTTTTCTTGTTATTTTAGATTTTAGTTTTTTTATTAACTAGTTTTAAATTTGACTAATTAGATTAGTTTTTGGTATTGATTTTTGATAATTGTTTTGATAAACGTTCGTAGTTAATTGTTTCCGATAACTAGATTAGCTATTAAATTTGATTTAGTTCATTTGCTTTAGAATTGAAATTTTTAGGATTAGTTTTAGAATTGAAATTTTTTAGAATTAATTCCTAACTTTAGATTTGTTTTAGAATGAGCTTCAGTTAGATTTCCTTTTGATATTAATTTTTAATTTAGAAGTTAATCGTGATTCTAATTGGCTTATAACATGGTTTGGTTTTGACTAATTGTGACTAATTGGTTGTAGATTGTTTATAATGGTTTTTGCATATTTGTTTTGTTGCTTAATTGTCCATTATTGATTTTTGGTTTAATCACTCTTTAATAGTTTTTGCTTAATCACTTATTAAATGTTTTTGGCTTAATGGTTCTACTAAGTGAATGGTTAATCAATAGTTTTTAGGATTAGTTCATTACATTAGAACTAGATTTTTAGAATTAGAAATTAATTTTGAACTAATTGATCTTGACTTAGTTGAATTGATTTTGTTCTAACATCGACTAAACTTAGATTTTAATGCTAACATCGATTAATCTTCATAGTAGTTGCATTTGTTCACTTTGTTAATGGATCTTAAATGTTAGTTTTGATTAATTGTTGTTTACATTTTGGTATCGATTTCACTTAATTCTTGTTGACAATTTCCATTTGAATTTTGGTTGCTAACCTTGGTTATTTTGTTGATTACTTTGACTAATTTTTGAGTTGTCTTTGTAGTGATTCATACTTGATTTGATAAGTTGTTTAAAGGTAGGAGATGTTGCTACATACATAGCTGTTGTGCACGAGGTGAGCTGTTAAATGTTGCAATTTTGTCCAGATTTTCTTACACTTATTCCTTTCTGAAAATAGGTGCTGTTGAAAGCTGTTTGGGCTTGTGGTTGGATTTTATAGTTGTACAGGTGCTGGAGCGCTGTTGTTGATGTTGTTTTTGGTTTATTTTCTTTTTTTTTGGTTTGCTTTTGCATGCTAACGTTAGGATAGAATTTCCTTTCTCATCTTCCACCTTAGGGCCATATTGCATGACAACATTTAGGTGAGTCCCCCTTAGATTTTCTTTTGCCCTTTAAGTCTTCTTTCTCACCTCAAAACAAAAATCAAAACACTTAATAAAGGCGTTGTACATTGTGCGCCATGAGCCTTAAGTACATGGGAAATGAAGAATGAGGGGTCTCCCCTCACTTTTATAGAGTGTTTAGCATATGTCCCATTGGGGGCGGCCATGCGATGCATTCGCTCCTATGTCATAGACTTTAGTACAATACGCACCTCAAACAAATTCAATTCACTTCTTTGATAAGTTCAGAACCTTTTCTCTCACACCCGTGCGATAGAGACCGTTCCCTATTTCCGTAGTAGCGTGAACTACAGATGCTCTGATTCCTCTTTCTTTTCAGACTGAGGATACGTAGGCACGAGATGCGACATCTCGGCGAGCACACTAACAACTAACTTCCCTTTTCTCTCGCACCCGTGCGATCGAGACGTTAACCAACCTGTTAATCAAACCTTTTCTCTCGCCCGAGTGCGATCGAGACTCTTTCACCAATCAAAACCGAACCGTAGGTCAAACTACGACTACTCTGATTTCCTCTTTCTCGTTAGATTGAGGATACGTAGGCACAAGACGGCGATGTCTTGGTGAGCAACCTTTCCCCCATTAGTGCGTAGTCCGTCGAACTACGTCGACTCTGATTCTTCGTTCGTCCACGAAGATACGTAGGCATAGGATTGCGATGATCCTTGCGAGTCCACTTTTGTTTTTCCCTTCCCCATTTCCAGTTAGCAGTTGAACTTCAGATAACCCACACCCTTTGATCGATAACAACAAGCGTGGATCCTATCGAGTACGATGAACGCGAGGGGGTGCTAATACCTTCCTCTCGCGTAACCGACTCCTGAATCCAGGCTATGGTTACGATGACTATTCCTTTCCCTTTGTTGAGGTTTTCTTCGATTGTTTCCTTTCCCTGCGTCGGGATAAATAACGTTCGGTGACGACTCTTCTGTTCTTTTTCGCCGGTTGATTTTCGCAGATGCGACAGACACGTGTCCCACTATCAGGCTAAATATTTCCTAATTTTTTAAACCACTTCCACTTCCCCCTTATAAATATCATTTCCCACAATCATTACCACTTTTGCGTCTTCTTCCTTTCAAACTTCTCAGTAACCTCTACACTCTAAAACTCAATCTTCTTCATTTTTTTTTAAATGGCTTCCTCTACACGTTCCACTAAAGATGCTGCCAAGGTCACCAAGGAGGCTCGCAAACCTACGAGAGCTCCAAAAAAGATTTCTCAATTTGCTTCGTTTGGCTCTGTTTCTGGACCTACCATGGTGGGGAACCAACAATATCTACCTGAACCTCTTGATGAAGAAAAGAGGAGAATTTACGCTTCTCAGGTACTTATTCCTTTAACTGTTTCTGATAAACCACTGGCTTTGTTTGGCCCTTTAGCTGATTTAAATATAGATCCTGCTAGACTTAAGGAATATTTCCCCTCTTATCATAAATACAAACCTGTAGGACAATGTAGAAAACCTAGGGCTAGTATTGAAAACCCTGCCGATCCAAATGATCCTTCGACTGAAGAGGCTATTGGCCTTAGATACATGAACAACTTTAGAGCTTTTAGAGCAAACCCGTCCTTTAAGGATCCCTCTGATTATTTTGGGTGGTTGAACAAATTAGAAAAAATGAAATCTGATGTCTGGAAGAAAATGGGTATTTACGACCTGATTATGCTGTCAAAGGTAGGGTCTGATTACTGTTCAAATATGCTGATTTTGTCCTTGTACTTCTGGGACAGCACCCACTACACCCTTCATCTCCCATGTGGCATGATCACGCCCACCTTTTTCGACATAGCCGCTATCACATGGCTCAAACCTACTGGGAATACCTATGATCCCGACTTTATGGCTGAAGATAGCATAGGTTTTACCACCTCTAAGGCAGCTTATTCGACCCACATAGCTCACTATCACGATAAAAGTAGAGAGGAAGTGTCAGACGTCGAACATATAGCCTTCCTAGCTCTGTGGTTGTGACGTTGTGTCTTCTGCTCGAAGTCACTACAAGTTGCTAGAAAGTTTCTGACCATGGCAAACCAATTACATGTTGTCCATGACTTATGTCTGAGCGAATTAATCTTAGCCAGCCTGTACGAGTCTATGAGCGAAAGGGTCACTCAGCTCAAAAGCCTAGCTGACAAGGGAAGTTTACTACTCTCTGGCACCTTCTGGCTGCTTCAGCTGTGGTTGAATACTTCGTTTGAAACTTGTCTCCCCATCAAGAACCAGATTAATGAAGATGTTGATGATGTGAAGAGTCGAAGAGTAAAAGGCCCTCGTTTGGAGAAATTGACACCTGCTGATGATGGTCGACCTGACCAACATGCTTTTACCAACTTCATCATGATGTTCTCCAAACGTTATGATTTTATACCCAACATGGCTCCTTTGGCTGCCAGGAAGTGTGGTCTTGAATGGTTCACCAAGCCATTCCCAACACCATCGAAAGCATAAGCAGCAGAATCCATTGCGAGTCAGGAAGCCTTCTTAACCCCTAGGGTCTTGACCCTAATATTTAACCTCTCAAAAAGCCAAGTTTCCTTGATAACTTACCAACCAAATCTTGTCTCTCGACAGTTTGGATTGGTTCAAGTTTCACCCCGACAAATTTATGACAAGAAAAGTGCTCTCCTTCTTTACATCGCCAAGCATAGTGAATCAATGGCCATTAAGCAGACCGCATGATATGCTGGTCGAATGCAGTTTCTTCTAGTAGCTTCCGAACCAAGCTTCCTTTGTACTCAACAATTTGATGACTGGTGGAAGACTTATTATGCTGAAGAATTTTTTGACGTGGCACATTAACAAGGTTTTCCTCTCTGTGCAGGAAAAAGTGAAGAAAGGTACTTCGACGCACATTAAAGAAATCCAAGCCTTCCAAAAATACTTTGAAACTGTTTATAGACCAAATGACCTTGGTCGAACCATCCGCGATGCAGCTGTTACTCTGAAGGAAATTTTTTTAAAGAAAATGGAGAACTTAAAAATCCCTATGTACGTTCGTCCTGAGAAATGATACGAAATGACTTTCAATATGTTTCCTCCCAAATTCCCTCGACTGCCAAGCGCTGACTTTGGAGTGGCCCTTGCCCCTCCATTTCCAGACTGGTTCGTCTGTGGGGATTCTATCAAAATTCTTCTCCAGCAATAAAAACCAAAAGCACGGCGGGTGGTTCCGACCAAGCATACACTAGACAGTTTCAAAGGGCGTCTTCATATTGGGATCGAAGATGTTCGCATCGAATCTGAAATATATGAAGGTGTGGAACAGGAGGATTTCGACCTAACATTTCCTTGTCTATTTATTTTCACATATAATGACTGCTTTTCTTTTTATCTTAGCCGTGAAAATCCCTCCGAAGAAACCACTAACTAGAAAGCTTGCAGAGGTGAAGGAAGAAGAAGGAAGCAAGACAGCAGCAACAACAACAACAAAGGTATTTCCACACCCTTTATTGAGTTTGTCACTTTATGTTCACTATTTTCTAACATTTTCTTCTTCAGGACGCTCGAAAGCAACCCCCGACTCCCCAGAAAAGGAAGGCCAAGGATGACACATTAGTGATAATCGAATCCGAAGATGAAGACTTATCCCCAACTGCTGAACAACCTCTGAAGAAGAAGAAAAGGCAACCAAAGATAAACGAAGCCATCGCTCAATCTCAACCGAAAGGCGTGAAGGTCTTGATCAAGAAACCCACCAAACTAACCATCTTGGAGCCAACACCTGAGGAAATGTAGAAAAAAGCTGCAGAGCAACCCGAAAGTGACAACTCAAGTCCCAGGGCAGAAGCTCCTAAGGTACAGAAATGATTCACATATATACCTCTTTGCCCTTAGTATTTTCTTTGGCTATTAACTTTGATTACTTCTTTTAGGATGATGCAGGAGCTTCAACTCAACCAGCCGCCGAATCAACCAACCCAACGATCCTCAATAGTGAAGGCGAACCAACATACCACCCTACTTCAGTAAAAGATTATGAGAAGAGCTCACTGAGCAAAATCAACCAAATGGTCGAGAAACGACACGAAACTTCTCCACCTAAGACCGCCACTCAAACTTCTCACACTAGTGAGTCCGACCATGAAAATGATCAAAACAAAGACACACAAGCTGAAACAACTGGAGCTGACATGGAGGTAGATAACCCTGAGGTGCATGTCGAAGACGAAGCTGATAATGGGTCCCTCAGAGTCGAAACCTCGGATGCCGTTCAAGATGATGTTATGGAAGAAGGAGGTAAACATTTTATGCTCCCTAACCAATCAATGCCTATTGAGGAATTTATGGATGACGATGAAAATGTCGAAGTGGGTAATGACCAGGATGAAGAAGAGGAAGAAGGTAATCTTGAAAAGGCAATTGCCAAAACAGCTCCAACCCATCCTGTCAACTGTAAAGGATTCGAGCAAAGCTTCCATGACCCTTTCTGCAGGAGAACTAGAGGCTCTGAAAAAGAACAACCCCCGTGAGTACTTAAAAGTTTTACTTGGTTCTAGGGGAAGTTCATCTGACAAAACCCTCAATTTTCCATCTGTATCTGGTGGTCGCTCTACTGCTGATCCTTCAAGCCAGATACTGTCAAAGATTAAAGAAAAGGTTTTCAAGGGTGACTTGTTTCGACTTATTGAGTCTGACCCCACTTCTCTAATTACTTTGAAGAATATTCTCAAAGAAATTGATATCCTAATTTCTTCTCCAGAAATTGCCAATATTATCTTGGAGCTAACCTCAATGATAGATCGAATTGCTGCTGATCTTGCCAAAATTAAATAAATCTTGAAAGACATTGAAAGTCAAACTGGCTCAGTCGCGGCTGCATGGGATGCTGCTACAGAATCTACCAATCGACTGGCTAATTTGGAGCAAATCCAAGAACAGAACAAGACTCAAATCGAGGCCAATAACCAAAGTATCAACTCCTGGGAGACACAGATTAAAGAGCTGCAAACAAAGATTTCAAACGCCAAGAAGCAAAACGCTGAGCTTAAAAAGTTTGACAACTCTCAAGTGTCAAAAAAGCTTAACGTAGGTATGGATTTTGCTGACAAAGCTCAGAAACTAGTGGAGACCATGAGGTCGAACCAATCCCTCTGTGAAAGGCGGCTAGAACTTTTGAAGGCAAAATATTCCACCATGAAAGACAACCTGCCATTCTAATATCAAAATCTTTTATTTTTTATGCTTCATTATTGTTCCTTGGATTCTGTAATGCTTATTCGTTTTTTGATGTAAAAAACTTAGCCATTTTGGCACTATGTTTTATTTTGCCATATTAGCTTCGATCATTTACATGCGTGATTATTCTCTAGCTATTTTTACTTCTCGAAGAGCAGGCTTGTACTTCTTCAAGTACTTCCCATTTACCCTCAATATTATCTTATCTTGGTCTAATTCTTCGATCTCATAAGCACCATTTGAAAAAACCTGTATCATTTGAAAAGGGACTTCCCACTTTGGAGATCATTTTCCCAGAGATATATCCTTTCGATCCATAGGCAAAATCACTTTCCAAACCAATTCTTCAGGCAAAAAAGTCTTAACTTTGACTTTCTTATTATAAGACTGTTCTACTCTCTTCTTCTGCCTTTTCAACAATTCTAAAGCACTAAGCCTTTCCTCATCTAAGTCCACCAATTAGTCTAACATCATATTCCAATACGACTCAAATGGGATCTCATGATGCCTCTGGATTCTTACCGACTGAATATAAATTTCAACTGGTAATACTGCGTCATAGCCAAAGGTTAATCGAAAAGGCGTAGAATTATTCGCCTCTTTGGGGGAGGTTAGACATGCCCAAAGAACTTGGTCCAATGTTTTGTGCCAATTTCTAGGCTTCTTTCCCACATGCTTCTTAATTAGGCTAATTACCACTTTATTTGCTGCTTCGACCTGACCATTAGCCTGAGCGTAATAAGGTGTAGAGGTTAAGAGTTTGAAACCCATTTCTTTAGCAAATTCTTGCATTTTACGACTAGTAAACATTGATCCTTGATCTGTCGTAATGGTTTCTAGAATTCCAAACCTATAGATAATGTGCTTTTTAATAAACTCGATCATGTCTTTTTGGTCAACATTTGGTAATGGCACAGCTTCGATCCATTTTGTAAAATAGGCAATGCCTACCAAAATGTACCTTTGATTTTTAGATGACGCTGGTCGAATCTCACCAACCAAATCCAAAGCCCAACCTCTAAAGGTCCATGGCTTGACTATGGAGTGTAGTTCGCTTGCAGGAACATGTTGTATACCTGCATGCACTTGACACTCTTGGCATCCCTTAGCGAATTCGGTGCAATCTTTCAACATAGTAGGCCAGTACATGCCAAGTCGAAATAAAAGCCATTTCATTTTGTGGCCTACCTGATGAGCCCCACATGCCCAACTATGAACAGTCGAAAGGGCTAAGTATGCTTCTGACTAACTAAGACATTTAAGCAATACTCCCTCAGGAGTCTTTTTAAATAACTCGTTACCCAAAAGGACATAACTTAAAGCTCGATACCTGATTTTTCGATCAGCAGACGTCGCTGGATTTTGTAGATACTCGACTATTGGTTTTCTCCAGTCTTCGCCCGTCAGGCTATCCACTGCCAAGATTTCGAAGTTCTCCTTATCAGCGTATCCAAGCTTCGTTATTTTCAAGTCTGATGGGGATAATCTGGTTGATACAACTCTTCCTCTGACTTCAATTGTCTCTTCTAATCTTTCATTCAAAACCTTATATCCAGAGGCAATCTGAGCCAGGTCATTTACCACTTGATTTTCCAATCGAGGTATGTGTCGAATATTCACTACTTCGAACTTTTTTAGTGACCGTTTGGCTATTACGAAGTACATAATGAGATTCTCTTTAACACATTTGTACTCCCTTGTAATCTGTTTTATGACTAACTCTGAGTCTCCCATTATTTCGACTCAAGTTGCTCCCAATTCCAACAATATTTCAAGTCCGATAATTAAGGCTTCATATTCAGCCTCATTATTCGAACAGATCCCTTCGACTCTATACTTGAATTTTGTTGGAATTCTATTAGGAGAAATGATTAGGAATCCAACACCTGTATCATCTTTATGACTAGAACCATCGAAATACAATTTCCAAGGTTCAAGCTCAAGATAGTTTGACACGTTTTCGTTTATAGAGTGGTCGGCAATAAAGTCAGCTACCACTTGTCCCTTAACAGCCTTTAAAGGCAAATACGTCAAGGAATACTTAGTTAAAGCCAATGCCCATTTACTAGTTCGACTATGCAAAATCGGCTTAGACAACATATGTTTAATGATATCGAAATGAGATGAAACATAAACATCAACTGGTTTTATATAATGCTTTAACTTTGTACAAGAAAAATACAAGCATAAACATAATTTCTCAACTATGTTATACCTAGTTTCTGCATCGTTCAAAACCCTACTAAGGTAGTAAATGGTTTTTTCGACGCCATTTTCATCCTCTTGAGCCAACATGCTCCCTAAAGTTTTGTCCGACGCAGATATGTACAGTCTCATGCTCCTATTTCTGCAAGGTGGTGCTAGAATCAGAGGATGACTCAAATATTCTTTGATTTTATCGAAAGCTTCCTATTGAGCTTGCCCCCATTCGAATCCCTCCTTGTTTAGTCGGAGTAGAGGTGAGAAAGCTTGAGTTCTCCCGCTGAGGTTCGAGATAAATCTCCTTAAGAAATTGATCTTTCCCAACAGTGACTGCAGTTCCTTCTTTGTTGATGGCGCTTTCGCCTCCATAATGGCCTTGGTCTTGTTCTGATTTAATTCAATTCCCTTCTTATGGACCACAAAGCCTAAGAAATCTCCCGCCTGCACACAAAAAGCACATTTGAGAGGATTCATTTTGAGACCATGCCTTCGCATCCTTTCGAATGACCGTCGAAGATGGTCAATATGATCTTTCTCTGAAACAGACTTTACAACAATATCATCAATGTAAATTTGCATAAAAGTCTCTATGTAATCATGGAAGATTGTATTCATTGCTCTTTGATATGTTGCCCCAGCATTTTTTAGGCCAAAAGGCATAACTACCCACTCGTAAGTGCCTAAGGTCCCAGGGCATCGAAACGCCATTTTAGGGACATCATCTTCAGCAATGAATATTTTGTTATACCCAGAATACCCATCGACCATGCTAAGGTATTCATGCCCAGTGGCAGAGTCGACTAGCATTTCTGCCACGGGCATCGAATATTCGTTCTTTGGGGTTGCAACATTTAGATCTCTAAAGTCTATGCAGACCCTAAAAGTACCATTCTTTTTTATAACGGGCACAATGTTTGCAAGCCATTCGACATACTTGGCCGTTCGAATAAATCTGCAACGAAGAAGCCTTTCGACTTCCTCCTTGATCTTTGAGAGAATTGCTGGTGCAAACCGCCTTGGATTTTGCTTAATCGGCTTCTTTCCAGATTTAATTGGCAGCTTTAGTTCGACCAACTCTCTGCTCAAACCAGGCATCTCGTGGTAATCCCATACAAAGCAGTCTTTGAACTCCTTTAACAACTGGATCACTTCGACTTTGAGTTGTGGGCTAATATTTGCACTAATATATGTTGGTATTTTCGTTGCCCCCTCTCCCAAGTCGATTTCATCCAAAGAATCTTGCGCTAGAATTTTAATATTGGATGCCAATGGATCCTTCTCGAAACCCAAAGGCTCATCATCATAAATTGCATCGAGCCTCTGGCCTTGCATTTCATCCTGAACCTTATCAGGTGGTTCTGGATCGAAGTCCTTTCCAGGGCCTTCTTGATTTGCTTCTTTGTTGGTTTCATCAGCCACATGTTTAACTTCGGCTTCTAAAGCTGCTTGTAGTTTAATTTCGGCTATGTAAGTCGAAATCCTTTCGAGCGCCTCAAACTCAAGCATCATCGTCGAATTCACTTCCCCAGCCAGTGGGGTTAACTCCGGATTTCCCTTCATAAGCGAAGTCATCTTCCCCTACAACTTCCCGATCCCACTGGAACCCATTTGTTGGATGTAAGTACAGTGAACAATACGTGTTGTCGTCTGGAGTGAACTCAAAATCGGCTGGGTTACATGGAGCGATGTTAGCCAAATTCCTGTCGAAGTTTTGACTATCGACATGGTTAGACAAAGCCAAGAAATAGCTTTGGTCGACCTCAATGTTTTCGACGATACCATCTGTTCGCCAGATGGTGATTCTTTGATGCATCGAAGATGGCACGACTCCTATTCCGTGGATCCATTCTCGTCCCAATAATAGGGTGTAGTTGGCATTTGTCTCTACAACCATAAACATGATTGACCTTGTGACTGTCCCTACCGTCAGGTCTACTTGGATTACCCCCAACGTATTACCAGCCTTCCCTTCGTAATTGGATAGCACCATGTTGTGGGGTTTAGTGTCAGTATCGAACTTTCCTATCCTCCTCAACATGAAGTGCGGCATCAAGTTTACGGTAGTGCCGCAATCCACTAATATTTTGTTTACTGGTAATTCTTCAATCTTCCCAGTGATGATTAGAGACTTCAGATGGATTTTCATAGCTTCACTGGGCCTTTCGAAGAATGCATTTTGCTCTTCGACATACCCGTTATTCATTACATAATATCGAACTGGCCTATGTGTGGCCATTTCTACATCAATGTTATCCGCCATATCTTCGACCTCACATACCTGGTCGAACTCCCTCGGCAGAGCAGATACCACGTTGACCAAAATTTCGAGAGACTGCTCTGATTCTGAATCAAAATTATCAGTGAGC
Source organism: Lathyrus tuberosus (assembly GCA_022829125.1). Taxonomy (NCBI): domain Eukaryota; kingdom Viridiplantae; phylum Streptophyta; class Magnoliopsida; order Fabales; family Fabaceae; genus Lathyrus; species Lathyrus tuberosus. Next base: position 3,231,375 of record JALAZF010000124.1, on the reverse strand, counting down.
AATTCATCCTCAGCAACCTTTCGATCATACTCTTCCTTGCCTGCTTGTTCTGGAGTAGCGGCAGGTACTTTTTTTATAGGTGTAGCACCCCAAAAATTTGCCTTCACTTTTCTAACTCAAGTGTCTTATGCTTCATTTGCATTTTAGCTAGGTCATCGGGTACATACATGCATATCATTTGGCTTTGTGGTTATGGGATCAAGGTTCTCTGTTCAAGCATCGTCAGGTTGCAACAGACGTTTATTTCGTCACTCGACATATGCGCAAAGTATTTCTCCGCGTTACGTAATCAACGGGTCAGCAAAGCTCTTATCAAACATAATTTTTCATGTCAAGAATCTCAGAGGAAGTTGAAGTTTTCAGCCGATTCAGAATAGTTTGAGCAGAAAATCAGTTTGCTGTGCAAATTTGTAAAATTCATAACTCTTGCTCTGGAACTCGTTTTGGCTGGATATTCAACAGTTAGAACCGTCTTGGTATTCTCTACAACTTTTATGTTCGGCTCGGAAGTCAATTCATCAAGGAAAGTGGTGGGAATTATTTGTTTCTGGAAGTTCAGTTTCGCTGGATAATTGCGTCAGTGGTATTCAAAAGGGCTTAACTTCTGATTGGATCATCATTTCTGAGCTATTCCTATGCTAAAAAGTTCCATATTGAAATTATCTGCAACTTTTGTGTTTGGACCGAGGGCTGATTCTTTGAGGAAGATCTCTGAACACGCGAGTTTTCAGAGTCGATATAGTGCAAAAAACAGTGAAAAATAGTGCTGAACCGGTGTATTTCGGACACTAAAAAATTCATAACTCTCAGCTCGTTTAACGGATTGATGTCGTTCCGGTGCCTAAAAATCCATTTAGATGTTATCTTCGTGCCGTGAATTCAGTTTGGGTCAGGTCCGAGCGGAAGGACCCCGAAAATGTGAATTACCAGTGGGGTTCTTTGATGTAGTGCACTGTCTGTCAGATTTTGTAAAATTCAAAACTCGGTCAATTTTTATCGGATTGTGTCCATTCTCGAAGCTACGGTTCACAAATTTTGTGCTCTTTAAGATTTAAGACAAGCTCGAGCTCGAACGATACTCCGAAGATCATCGTTTTGGTTTATTTCGCAAAACGGAAGTGCTGAACCGAAGAAAAAGGCTGAAAGTTGTTTCACGGAAAAATTCATATCTCACTCGTTTCTTGTACGATCTCGCTTATCTTTTGACACGAGGTCACTGACTCATAGATCTACAACTTTGCTGACAAAGTCGAGTCGAAATTATGCTCCGAAGAGGTTGACCTCGTCACATTTTCGAGTAGCGGACACCAAATAAGCTGAAAAAACAACTTATTCAGTGACGTCTTGCAGCTTAAACATATCGATCACACTCGATTTTGATCGTATGACGTCCGTTCTTTTTGCGTTGCGACAGTGATGCAGAGGCAGACGATGTTGTGGAAGGCTCAGAGTCGAAATTCCTTGCCGAACACGGTGTTATTTTCACTTAAGCCAAAATTCTACCTTTTGCCCTTCATTTTAGACTCCACTATATATTCAAAACTCTCTCTCATTTCCCATAATTTTCACTCATTCTCACAAACACCAAAAACTCTCTCAAAATTTTCTCTCAACTTTCACAAGATCAAAAAACCAAAAACTCATACACTCATTGGAGAGAACACACGTGATTTTGAGGAGAACAAAAGTTTGAACCCTAATCCTTCTCTCATTCGAATCTCACAATCCACAAAGGTTTTGGGCGAAATTCTTCCACAGTCTTCATCCTTGGAATCCATATAGCACAAACCGCCCATCATTGGAAGCTAAAAGCAAGGATACAGTTTGCATAATCTCAGTTTGGACGCGTGGTTTGTTTGTTTCGTGAGTTTCAGGTTTTGAGTCCAAACCTTTTTTCATTCGTGTTGCCTTATATGCTGATTATTTGCAAATTTTAATGTGATATTATTGATCCTGGTGAAATTCTGGTCAAGAACATATATTCGCTTGTGTGTTTTGGTGACTTTTTGGTTGCAGGTGAACGGAGAAGACGACCGGAACCCTAGTTCCGGCGTCTGGTTCAGTCTCCGGCGAGTTTAGGGTTTGGAGGTAGGAGACGAAATCTTGACCGTCCAATTGTTTGATCCCACGGTCCATATGATGCCACATCTTTTAATTTTTGTTTTTATTTTATGATTTACATATGTGTCATTCCACACTAACTACTATACACCATCTGTTTCTATTATTTTTTTTTTTCTTTTTTTTTTCGTTTTTATTTTAATAATTAAAAATACTTCCAATTATTCAAAAATTCCAAAAAAAATCATGAACGTATTTTAATGTCTTATTTAATTATTTTTTAATTTTATTTTAATTTTTCATTTATTTTGATAATTAATTCTGATTTTCTTTTCCAAGGTGTATTCCATGTTTACCCTTGTGATTAATGCTTGTGTTTGATGACTTTGCCATGCCTTCTTGAGCCGATTTTTTTGACATGTATTTACACTTAAATTATGAATGTTTGAATGTCATGTTTCTGTCTTGGTGATCAATTTTTGATTATTTTCCATGTGGTTCTCTTCGCTCCTCGATTATTGCTTCGTTAGCTTGATACGTGTGATGTTTGGATCCATTTGGTGATGCAATTTTGTGGTTCTTGGTGAGAAATTTTTCACATGCATTCTTGATGGATATGACGTGATTTTAAGAATTTATTCAGATTTTTATAAGGCATGATTCTATTTTTGGTTGATATTCACATGTGACTCAAACTTTGAATGGAATGTTTTGGGTACGTGACCTAGTTTGGATCTTTTTGACCCTTTGTGTTTAAGTGAAGCTTGGAATGATTATATGCTGTGATCATATACTGACTTGGTTTGTTTTTGGATTTGGAATCATTTTCATTTAATCATTTTTCTGTTTATGGTGGATTTTCCAAGTCGACAATGTTTTGACACAACTCTTTGGATGTTTTGAACTAGTTTCTTTGAGATGCCTTCTCATAAGATCTCATAAATGTTCGGTGACTCTTATTTGCTTTGAATGACATGTGTGAGATTCTGATCCTCTTGATATGGTTTCCATTAAATGACATTTCCTCACTTCTTGCCTCACATGATCTTTTGTTGCTTGCATGAATGACATAAGTGAATGTTTTGCCTACTTTTGGCACATGTTTTGAGTATGATGGATGATGTTACTTATTTGATGATTTGAGCTTACTATGACATGAAGTTCTTGCTGCCCTACCTTGTTTCTTATCTCTTGTGTCATCTTCTTCTTCATCTCCCTCACTTCTTTTCTTCCCTTTTGGATCTCAAGACTTGTTTAAGTCTTGGATTCACTTTTGCGTGTTCCCTTAGGGTTTCCTAGTCCAACTTAATCCTTGATTAAGCTTGGAGTAGGATAGACATTAGGATTCAAACCATGCATGCTAACTTAGCTAGATGTTCCCCTTTCAAACTCAACCTTAGGGCCACTTTTGCATGATAACATTAGGATAGATTTCCCCTTAGTGTTTTCTTTTCTTTTGAGTCCCTCTTCTCATCTCAAAACTTCTTGAAAACACTTAATAAGGATAAAGTGTAATGCGCACGAGCCTTAAGCGTAGGGAATGAGAAATGAGGGGCTTCCTCTCATCTTTCTAGAGTGCTTAGCGAGCGTCCTATCTTGGGACGATGCGTTAAGTATTCGTCCCTGTGCCCTAGACTTTGGTGCAATGCAAGTTATGAACTAACTCAAATCACTTATGTCTTAAAAAATACAAACCAACTTCAAACCTTTTTGTCCTTTGGGATCGTCAAACTAAAGGCTATTTTCAAAAAGGGCACGTTACTTTCCGTCTGAGTCACAAACAGGCATCGACCCTAACTGCCGGACGCGATCTTAACGTCGCTCATAAAAAACACAAAAAGAACTTGGTTCGAACTACGTTGACTCTGAATTCCCCATTGCACAAGGGGGGTACGTAGGCCTAGGACGTCGACGTCCTACCGAGTCTGTCTTAGTTTTTCCCTCCCCCGTCATAGTACAGCCATAGATGATAGGATAACTCACCCTTAGATTAGACAACAAGCGTGGATCCCATCGAGTACAATGGACGCGTGGGGTGCTAGCACCTTCCCCTCGCGTAACCGACTCCCGAACCCAGGCTATGGTTGTGATGACCATTCCTTTCCCTCTTTCTCAGGTTTATGCGGTGTTCCCTTTCCCTCTCTTGGGATAAATTTACACGGCTGGCAACTCTGTTTTCCGCGCCACTCTCGCGTTTGTACCTAGATGAAAATCCTGGAAGCGACAGCTGGCGACTCTGCTGGGGACTCTGGTTGACCTATGCTGGTCCATCCCTAAGCGAGTCAATCCTAGCGCTTGCTTGTCTTTGTTCTCTTTGGGTGTTTTTGTTTTTGTTTTGCTTTATTTGTTGTATTTTATTTTTACCGCATTTTCTGCATTACATTTCATTTTTATTACTGTCATACTGGATATTGCTGTGTTGTGCTGGCTATTTCTATTTTGCAGGTTGGGTTGTTCTGAGAGATAAGCCCAATACCCAGGCTTGAGTACACCCTAGGACTAGAGTGGAGAGTAGTGGGACCTACGTGCCCGCTTGGTACGTTTGTGTGTTCACGAAATTCACAACCAGACGAGGCTATCTTGGGACGCATTCTAACGTATGTGTCTTGCGCATGTTAGGATGTCGATCTAGAGAGCTGTCGACTCTGGTGACCGATCATCGAGGACCTTAGTAGAAACATCCCTCTTTAGTGGTGACAGTGGCAGACCGCATTCTGTGGTAAACCCATTCGCACCCTAGGGCCCACTTTGGAACTCGCATAGGACGGCCCCTATCTTTTGAAGAGAATCAGTGGAGGCACTCCTCGATTGACGATAGTACTGTACCCCGAGGGATGAATGTACTATTGTTTCTCGACCTCAGTGCCAGAAGCTGAGGACCTTCCATTTTGGAGAATCACTTAAGGCCTCCTCGATTGATGATGATGCCAAACCAGAAATGGTGAACGTATCATCATTTCTCGACCTGAGAGCCCGGGATACTGAACATCCTAGTACCCACACGTGAGAGGGGATGGGTGTTTGCAGGTTTGCAGGTAACCGAAACCTTCAACCTACCCGGTTTTTCTGGATTTCTCATCAATGTTTGATTATCTGGGTTCCTGGTTATCTCAGTGGTTTGGTATTTTGGAATTCTGGTTTTCTGGGTTGTGGTTCTCGTTCAGTTAACAGCACAGCACATCCAGCAGTGTTGCCTTAATCCCATGTGTGCATTTGCATCATCATTTTGCATCCTAACATGTTTATTCATTTGCAGGGTTGCATCCTAACCTTGATTCTGGTTTCTGAAGACTATCGAGGATGAGTACTGAGAAGAAAAAGAATATCATAGGATACAAGTTCCCGTCACTTATTCTGGATCCTGTTCACAAGGTTGTTTCTATGGCAGAACCTGGGGAATTGGCACTTGTGGACTTTGATGACATGCTGTAGTTCTCTTTCTCTCTATTGTATTAGGATCACCACCAGGCTTGTTGGTTGGGATCCATGCTTATTGTGTTCAGACTTATTATCTCGAGCTGTGATCGTTGACATCTGGTTTTCCTCTGGTTTTCTTAATATATGAGCAGAAGTCCCGTTCTATCTTATTGTTAAACTGGAATCAAGGGGTGGATCGCCCTGTGAATTTTTAAACATGTTCATTTGCATTCGCATATCCATAATCATTTTGCATAACAGGTGTTCATCTTTGGCGTTCTTACTTGGTTCTCCTTCGCAGTACAGGATTGTAGATCAACACATTCACCGATATTCTACCAAACAAGATCAGAAAAGACTCATGGATCAACTACAAGCTGAGATGACTGAGATGCGGACCCGCATGAACCAATTCATGGATTTAATGCAAGGGGTTGCTCAGGGCCAAGAGCAGTTAAGAACCATTGTCCAACCACTGATTGCAAGGATTGATGACGAAGCTGTCCTTCATGGAGGAGTCCATACTGGTGTTACTGGTACTAACGTTCAGAATGGCCCTCCGGGCGGAGGTATTCATGTTTCTGGTGTTGTGATCCCTCCGGGCGGGGCTGAAAATGTCGGGGGAGGTGGTATTGGTGTCTGTGCTATTCATGGCCGTCAGTTTGATGATATTCAAGATAATGCATTCTCTGTGCCAGGTGGGGACGCTGGCTCCCAGATTGACACTGATCAGAGATTCAGGTTGATTGAGGAACAACTGAGGGGTATTGCTAATCAAGATTCTGTGGGTATGTATTTAGAGGATTTAGGGCTGGTTCCAGGCGTTGTTATCCCGCACAAGTTTCAGACTCCTACCTTCGAAAAGTACAATGGTATGACTTGCCCAAGGACTCGCGTCAGGGCATACACGAGTAAAATGGCTGCTCACGCAAAGAACGAAAAGTTGATGATGCATTGCTTTCAAGATAGCCTATCTGGGGCATCCCTGGAATGGTATATGCAGCTAGAGAGGAAAGACGTTCGTAGTTGGAGAGAGCTGGCAGGGGCATTTATTAGACACTATCAATATAACACTGATATGGCTCCCAATCGTACACAGCTGCAGAATATGTCTCAAAAGAGCAATGAAAGCTTTAGAGAGTACGCCCAGAGGTGGCGTGAATTGGCTTCCCGAGTTCAACCACCGATGTTGGAAAGAGACCTCGTTGATATGTTCATGGATACGCTTCAGGGGCATTATTATGAGAAATTGGTTGGATGTTTGTCAGCTGGATTTTCAGGTCTTGTATTGGCAGGAGAAAGAGTTGAAAACGGCATCAAAACGGGAAAGATTCAAGTTGCTCCCGGTTATTCTGAAAATGCGAAGAAACGTTACAGGGGAGAAGAAGGAGAGACTAATGTCGTTCAGTACCAACAACCTTATGCTCTTCAACAACAGAAGTATCAGCGTCAGAATCAGCATAGGCCGCGCAATAACTTGGAAAGAAGGAATGCTCCTCTTCATCCAGTTCCCATGTCGTACAGTCAACTCTTGCCACACCTGGTTCGAAACTCATTGGTGGAGCCTAAGACTTTGAAGCCTGTTCCAGAACCATACCCTCCGGGGTACAATCCCCATGTGCAATGTGGATATCATGGAGGATCTATGGGGCACTCAACCGAAGATTGCAAAGCCTTCCAAGCCAAAGTGCAGCAATTGATTGACGAAGGGTACATATCATTTCCAGAAGGAGACTTGGTTGTGCATGTCGACCTCTCATCTATTTGAAGACTTCAAGGGTCGTCTCCTAAAGCCAGTAGTCCAAGCGGAGTCAAGTCTTCTCAACAACGGTAGTCATCAGTTTCTTTATTGCATTTTCATTTGTAGTTTTTTCATTTCTCGTTAAAGCATTGTATGCGTGTAGAAACTTGTTTGTTTTTAATGACGATCATAATACAATGAGCATGTTTTCCTTGAAGTAATCCATTCGTGTTCACTCTTAAATGTTTATATGCACTGCAATACCAATTTTCTTGTTTAGAACTCTTGAGGGAGGATGACGAAATAAGAGCGCAGATTTCTAATGGTGCACATTTGGATGAAACCCTGTTAAGGATGTACAGGCATTGTTTCAAATTCACAAACACTGGAGATATAAGGGAGATAGACCCTCGTTAACCCCTTTGAGCCTTGAAGTGGGAGCTTCTTTCGTACGAAAAAACCCTCATACTTAACCCAGGGGCAGGGTAGGCGTCAGTTAGTTTGACCGAGCGTTCAAATTCCAAGGAGAGTGTGCATCCGAGGATCCATTACCTCTCATTCCGCTAGCAAGAGGTTAAACCACAATGGTTATCCATCAACAATCAAGGAGTGAGGCAGTCACAACCCTTTCAAGCAAGTAAGACAACCAGTGTCACACGCTTTGTTCAAAAAGGGGAATAAAAAAAAAAAAAAAAGTCCGCTAAGTCGAAACTTGAAAACAAGCGACTTAGGCAAAAGTTAGGGCATCCCGTTGGATTTAAAAATCGAAAAAAAACTCAAAAGAGTCAGTCCAGGAAAAAATTAGGGATCAAAAAAGCAAAAGAAAGAAAAAGCGAAAGGCGAAAAGGATTACAAAGGAAAATCCTCGATAAGAACAAATTCGTGTGATTACAGACACAAAAGATAAAAAGGGGTGACTGTCACTCCAAAGCCTCCTTAGGTGTCAAATCATTAGTTGCATGGGTTCCTTAAAGATCATAAACCTTTTTAAAGATGAGCGTTCGGGTCAGATTAACTGAACATAGGATTGGAGAACATCACGAAGAGTGGGTGGGCACCGATAAATTTCGAGCCATAAATCTGTTTTCTGAAACCGTGAACCAGACCACGTTACAACCCTTAAAAGTCCTAATTGAAACAGGGTTTTTTCCTAAAGCGTACTTCGACGGGATAGCGTTCCTGACTCCTATAAGTTGTGCTAATAAGATTTGTTGGTATTGCATGTGCGCATTGTTTTTCCATTCAAAAGTCAAGGTCGCATCCCATCTAGTGATTCGTTTACAAGGCTTGGCGACGCATCTTCAATAAAAACTTCAAGGTTAACATATTTGTTGCATTAGAATTATCATTCTCATAAATAACTTGTCCTGTTTGCATACATGTGCCTAAGCATCAATGCAGCCTACACAGTGAGCGTCAGTCAAGAAGCTTGATCCTGCCAAGTTGGGATGCTTGAAAATTCTGAAGGACAATTATATCAAAGGGCATGCTGCCAAGAGACTCCGTGTAGAGTGAGCTCTCCCCAGTAAGTCGTGTTAAGATGTAGCCAACCTGGGGCAGTCACGTCGAGAATTCTCTCCGAAATTCAGTTATTCTGGGGCTTTCATTCTAAGATCAGGGGCAAAGTCACTTCAAAGCTCATATTGGGGCAGGCCACCTCTAGAGCGTGGGAGATTGTCCACTCCTGAAAATGGTTAATTGAGAACACCTCCTCAAGGTTCAAGATACTAAAGCAGAGTATTTTCAAGTCATTACAATCCCTTTCGAGGTAATGCACTTCATGGATTATGAAGACTGGGGCAGTTATGTCAAGATATGATAAATCTCTCCAAGAGTTTGAAGACCCTGGGGCAGTGCGAATGCCCGATATTCTATCAAATCCTCTTGAAATGATTTCTTCCATTAGACCTGGTGGTCTGGGGTAAGTGAAAAGTTCAAAGAGCCGCTTATGACCATAAAGACAAGTCAGGTTGGGTGGCAACAGGATTATGCTCCCCCAGTAGGGTTGCTCTCCCCAGCATTAAGATTGCACCTTTCCTCAGCAAGAGCAGACCTTCCCCAGCAGGAGACTTGGGAAGTATTTTCTCCGAATCAAGACGTTATTTCCCCACAGAATCAGGGTGTTCACCTTCCCCATCCAGTCAGGAAGCGTGCTTTCACCGACGGTGTCATATTCTAGTCCACAGCAAGATCGAAGTAAAGGCATTCTCCCCATCAGCAGTATCCCCGAGCAGGATGGTATTATGGACTGTTTTCCCCAAGCAGGATGGTGTTATGGGCTGGCATCCCTAGCAGGTTCTAAGCCCATTGATTATTAGTAATCCTCAGTAACAGACTTCCGGCCCCGTTATTGGCATTCATTCTCAACTCCCCCAGTAGAGGAGGAATCTCAGGTTTTGGATGTTACCTTCAGTAGAGGGCATGTGTAATCCCCGGTAGTGTGGATGTTCTTTTGGGATTTTATCCTCAGCAGAAGTCGTTGATCCAAAGGGTCGGTTAGCGTGATCCTTCTCAGCAGAGTTCTCGGATTCAGAAGACAATTTATTTTTGTCATCCCCAGCTGAGTTGGTCTTTTCTCTCCAGCATTTATTTTGCTGGAGGGATCCCTTTTGCATATCATAAGCATTTGCATCGCATCCTCAAACGCGTAGCATTTCCACTTCGTGTGGAGCATTACGACAAAATTCAAACATTTGCATTCGAAGCATAAGCCAGGTTTGGTACTTCTTTGCCAGTTCTCTTTCTCAGCAGAGATGGCATAACTCAGGAGATTTTGGAGGGATGCGTTCCTCATACTTGTGTTCCCCGACAGAGTCTTTTATTTAGACTTCTCCTTTCCCCAACGGAGTCATCTTATATGTGGGTTGTAAGTCCGATGATTTCACCTCTCACCCTTTCGGTTCACGACCGTATCTTTGTTAGAAATTTGCCTTGGATTGGCCAATCTCCTTTGTAAATCCAATTCTCGTCTGGTAGTCAGTTCTCGTCTGACTTACTTGGTGAAACCCAGTTCTCGTCTGACTTATTTTGTAAATCCAGTTCTCGTCTGGTAGTCAGTTCTCGACTGACTTATTTGGTGTAAACCCAGTTCTCGCCTGGTAGTCAGTTCTCGCCTGACATCTCTTTTGTAAACCCAGTTCTCGCCTGGTAGTCAGTTATCGTCTGACATCTCTTTGGTAAATCCAGTTCTCGCCTGGTAGTCAGTTATAGTCTGACCTATTGTTGTGGTAAATCTAGTTCCCGTCTGGTAGTCACTTCTCGTCTGACTTATTTCGTGAAACCCAGTTTTCTTTATCAGCAGAGATAGCAATCCTTTGAAGATTTTCTTTGTCAGTTCCCTTTACCAGCAGGGATGGCATTTATTTTGCTAGTTCTCTTTATCAGCAGAGATAGCAATCTTTTGAAGATTTTCTTTGTCAGTTCCCTTTATCAGCAGGGATGGCATTTATTTTGCTAGTTCTCTTTATCAGCAGAGATAGCAATCCTTTGAATATTTCCTTCGTCAGTTCCCTTTATCAGCAGGGATGGCATATTTCGAGATTCCTTTGTCAGTTCTCTTTATCAGCAGAGATGACATAACCTGGAAGTTTTGTTTCACGTTATCCCCGGCGAAGTCCACTTTATGTTGGTTATCCTTTGCGGGTGCAATTGAGGTTGTATTCGTTTTGTGGGTGCGATTGAGGTCGTATTCCTATTTTCTTTGTGGGTAGAGTGATTGAGGTCAGTCTTCCTTTGCGGGTGCAATTGAGGTTGTATTCGTTTTGTGGGTGCGATTGGGGTCGTATTCCTATTTTCTTTGTGGCTAGAGTGATTGAGGTCAGTCTTCCTTTGCGGGCACGATTGAGGTCGTATTCGTCTTATTTTTGTGGATATGGTTGAGGTCATACTCCTTATTTTTAAGCACGCTCCATTTCGTTATTCTCACCTTTAGCAAATTTCCGGGGCTCTTTCGGTATTCAATCCCCGTGCATCCTGGAATGTCTGAAAGCCGTCGCTATCATACCTTCAGGACCAAGTTGATTGAAAAGGGGCAGCTGTAGCACCCCAAAAATTTGCCTTCACTTTTCTAACTCAAGTGTCTTATGCTTCATTTGCATTTTAGCTAGGTCATCGGGTACATACATGCATATCATTTGGCTTTGTGGTTATGGGATCAAGGTTCTCTGTTCAAGCATCGTCAGGTTGCAACAGACGTTTATTTCGTCACTCGACATATGCGCAAAGTATTTCTACGGGTTACGTAATCAACGGGTCATCAAAGCTCTTATCAAACATAATTTTTCATGTCAAGAATCTTAGAGGAAGTTGAAGTTTTCAGCCGATTCAGAACAGTTTGAGCAGAAAATCAGTTTGCTGTGCAAATTTGAAAAATTCATAACTCTTGCTCTGGAACTCATTTTGGCTGGATATTCAACAGTTAGAACCGTCTTGGTATTCTCTACAACTTTTATGTTTGGCTCGGAAGTCAATTCATCAAGGAAAGTGGTGGGAATTATTTGTTTCTGGAATTTCGGTTTCGCTGGATAATTGCGTCAGTGGTATTCAAAAGGGCTTAACTTCTGATTGGATCATCATTTCTGAGCTATTCCTATGCTAAAAAGTCCCATATTGAAATTATCTGCAACTTTTGTGTTTGTACCAAGGGCTGATTCTTTGAGGAAGATCTCTGAACACGCGAGTTTTCAGAGTCGATACAATGCAAAAAAACAGTGAAAAATAGTGCTGAACCGGTGTATTTCGGACACTAAAAAATTCATAACTCTCAGGTCGTTTATCGGATTGATGCCGTTCCGGTGCCTAAAATTCCATTTAGATGTTATCTTCGTGCCGTGAATTCAGTTTGGGTCAGGTCCGAGCGAAAGGACCCCGAAAATGTGAATTACCAGTGGGGTTCTTTGATGCAGTGCACTGTCTGTCAGATTTTGTAAAATTCATAACTCGGTCAATTTTTATCGGATTGTGTCCATTCTCAAAGCTACGGTTCACAAATTTTGTGCTCTTTAAGATTTAAGACAAGCTCGAGCTCGAACGATGCTCCGAAGATCATCGTTTTGGTTTATTTTGCAAAACGGAAGTGCTGAACCGAAGAAAAAGACTGAAAGTTGTTTCCCGGGAAAATTCATATCTCACTCGTTTTTTGTCTGATCGCGCTCATTTTTTGACACGAGGTCACTGACTCATAGATCTACAACTTTACTGACAAAGTCGAGTCAAAATTATGCTCCTAAGAGGTTGACCTCGTCACGTTTTCGAGTAGTGAACACCAAATAAGCTGAAAAAACAACTTATTCAGTGACGTCTTGCAGCTTAAACATATCGATCGCACTCGATTTTGATCGTATGACGTCCGTTCTTTTTGCGCTGCGACCATGATTCAGAGGCGGACGATGTTGTGGAAGGCTCAGAGTCGAAATTCCTTGCCGAAGACGGTGTTATTTTCACTTAAGCCAAAATTCTACCTTTTGCCCTTCATTTTAGACTCCACTATATATTCAAAACTCTCTCTCATTTCCCATAATTTTCACTCATTCTCACAAACACCAAAAACTCTCTCAAATTTTTCTCTCAACTCTCACAAGATCAAAAAACCAAAAACTCATACACTCATTGGAGAGAACACACGTGATTTTGAGGAGAACAAAAGTTTGAACCCTAATCCTTCTCTCATTCGAATCTCACAATCCACAAAGGCTTTGGGCGAAATTCTTCCACAGTCTTCATCCTTGGAATCCATAGAGCACAAACCACCCATCATTGGAAGCTAAAAGCAAGGATACAGTTTGCATAATCTCAGTTTGGACGCGTGGTTTGTTTGTTTCGTGAGTTTCAGGTTTTGAGTCCAAACCTTTTTTCATTCGTGTTGCCTTATATGCTGATTATTTGCAAATTTTAATGTGATATTATTGATCCTGGTGAAATTCTGGTCAAGAACATATATTCGCTTGCGTGTTTTGGTGACTTTTTGGTTGCAGGTGAACGGAGAAGACGACCGGAACCCTAGTTCCGGCGTCTGGTTCAGTCTCCGGCGAGTTTAGGGTTTGGAGGTAGGAGACGAAATCTTGACCGTTCAATTGTTTGATCCCACGGTCCATATGATGCCACATCTTTTAATTTTTGTTTTTATTTTATGATTTACATATGTGTCATTCCACACTAACTACTATACACCCTCTGTTTCTATTACTTTTTTTTTTCTTTTTTTTTTTCGTTTTTGTTTTAATAATTAAAAATACTTCCGATTATTCAAAAATTCGAAAAAAAATCATGAACATATTTTAATGTCTTATTTAATTATTTTTTAATTTTATTTTAATTTTTAATTTGTTTTGATAATTAATTCTGATTTTCTTTTCCGAGGTGTATTCCATGTTTACCCTTGTGGTTAATGCTTGTGTTTGATGACTTTGCCATGCCTTCTTGAGCCGATTTTTTTGTCATGTATTTACACTTAAATTATGAATGTTTTAATGTCATGTTTCTGTCTTGGTGATCAATTTTTGATTATTTTCCACGTGGTTCTCTTTGCTCCTCGATTATTGCTTCATTAGCTTGATACGTGTGATGTTTGGATCCATTTGGTGATGTAATTTCGCGGTTTTTGGTGAGACCTTTTTTACATGCATTATTGATGGATATGACGTGATTTTCAGAATTTATTCAGATTTTTATAAGGCATGCTTCTATTTTTGGTTGATATTCACATGTGACTCAAACTTTGAATGGAATGTTTTGGGTACGTGACCTAGTTTGGATCTTTTTGACCCTTTGTGTTTAAGTGAAGCTTGGAATGATTATATGTTGTGATCATATACTGACTTGGTTTGTTTATGGCTTTGGAATAATTTTCATTTAATCATTTTTCTGTTTATGGTGGATTTTCCAAGTCGACAATGTTTTGACACAACTCTTTGGATGTTTTGAACTAGTTTCTTTGAGATGCCTTCTCATAAGATCTCATAAATGTTCGGTGACTCTTATTTACTTTGAATGACATGTGTGAGGTTCTGATCCTCTTGATATGGTTTCCATTAAATGACATTTCCTCACTTCTTGCCTCACATGATCTTTTGTTGCTTGCATGAATGACATAAGTGAATGTTTTGCCTAGTTTTGGCACATGTTTTGAGTATGACGGATGATGTTCCTTCTTTGATGATTTGAGCTTACTATGACATGAAGTGCTTGCTGCCCTACCTTGTTTCTTATCTCTTGTGTCATCTTCTTCTTCATCTCCCTCACTTCTTTTCTTCCCTTTTGGATCTCAAGACTTGTTTAAGTCTTGGATTCACTTTTGCGTGTTCCCTTAGGGTTTCCTAGTCCAACTTAATCCTTGATTAAGCTTGGAGTAGGATAGACATTAGGATTCAAACTATGCATGCTAACTTAGCTAGATGTTCCCCTTTCAAACTCAACCTTAGGGCCACTTTTGCATGATAACATTAGGATAGATTTTCCCTTAGTGTTTTCTTTTCTTTTGAGTCCTTCTTCTCATCTCAAAACTTCTTGAAAACACTTAATAAGGATAAAGTGTATTGCGCACGAGCCTTAAGCGTGGGGAATGAGAAATGAGGGGCTTCCTATCATCTTTCTAGAGTGCTTAGCGAGCGTCCTATCTTGGGACGATGCGTTAAGTATTCGTCCCTATGCCCTAGACTTTGGTGCAATGCAAGTTATGAACTAACTCAAATCACTTCTGTCTTAAAAAATACAAACCAACTTCAAACCTTTTTGTCCTTCGGGATCGTCAAACTAAAGGCTATTTTCAAAAAGGGCACGTTACTTTCCGTTTGAGTCGCAAACAGGCATCGACCCTAACTGCCGGACGCGAACTTAACGTCGCTCATAAAAAACACAAAAATAACTTGGTCCGAACTACGTTGACTCTGAATTCCCCATTGCACAAGGGGGGTACGTAGGCCTAGGACGTTGACGTCCTTCCGAGTCTGTCTTAGTTTTTCCCTCCCCGTCTTAGTACAGCCCTAGATGATAGGATAACTCACCCTTAGATTAGACAACAAGCGTGGATCCCATCGAGTACGATGGACGCGTGGGGTGCTAGCACCTTCCCCTCGCGTAACTGACTCCCGAACCCAGGCTATGGTTGCGATGACCATTCCTTTCCCTCTTTCTCAGGTTTATGCGGTGTTCCCTTTCCCTCTCTTGGGATAAATTTACACGGCTGACGACTCTGTTTTCCGTGCCACTCTCGCGTTTGTACCTGGATGAAAATCCTGGGAGCGACAATAGGCTTGGGCCTTTTTTCGTCAACTGGTACGTTGGTGCTGGATTCTACTTTCGCCCCAGCTTCTCTCTGGTCTCCCCTTCGTCTTTGTTCCCTCCTCCACTAGGACCTAGACATGGGTTTTTCCCTTTGTAGTTCTCTGAGGCGTAAGCTGGTTTCTTTGAGGCCATTGAAGCGCCTCTTTCTACATCAAAACTTTGCCACTTTTGTTGGCTCTTTTCCTTATTCTTATTTGGTTTTACCCACTTGCTGTTAGAAAGATCTGTAAATGGTTTAAAAGTAGGGGGTCTTGCCCCTAGAACTCTAGTCTTCAGTTGTTCTTGCTTCGGAGCAGACTTCCTTGGGTCGAAACTCAGCTGGCCATGACGGGCTTTCTCCCCGCGTCTTTGTTTGGCCTTTCGAACTCCTTCAAGATTTTGCGCTGCCTTCTTGTCAAATACAGCACTTCATCTAGGACACAACATGACTTCTGACCTCTTCTTTTGACACCTGTGTATAAAGTCAATCTAATTTTCCTCCTCCTTTGGGAATGCCAACTTGTTGTATTCTTCTTGTCGACGTTCATCATCAACCTCCATGGGTGTCTCTTGAGAAATCTCCACCATGTTGTTTTCCATTTTGACATCCTCAGTGATGTCAAACTTACACAATTCCATCTGAAGGCCCTCAGCAGCCTTGTCCATCTAGACAAAGTCGTCAGCGGTTTCTTTGGTTACCATCATCCACTGGGAATCCTCAGTGATTTCTTCGTCGGCGTCTTCAGTAAACCCTATGTCAACACCAACAGTAGTGTTGTTGGTGAAACTTTCGATAGCCCCGCTAGCAAAACTCTTTATGAATTCTTGGTCGAGACCTTCAGTAATCTTGACCATGACTGCTCCATTGTTGAAATCATCAGTGACTTCGACCATATTGACGTTGTTGTCGAGGCCTTCAGCAACCTCAATCATGTTAACCTCCGTTGGCTCTGCATAGTGAGCATCAGCCATTGGTAAGGGATCTGAATCGATCTTCATCTGGTTTTTGGACTTCTCACCGAACTTGAGCCTTCCTTCTTGGATTTCATTCTGAACAAGATCCCTGAAAAGAAA
This sequence comes from Lathyrus tuberosus, assembly GCA_022829125.1. Lineage (NCBI taxonomy): Eukaryota > Viridiplantae > Streptophyta > Magnoliopsida > Fabales > Fabaceae > Lathyrus > Lathyrus tuberosus. The sequence goes on along the minus strand of JALAZF010000124.1, from coordinate 3,214,823 downwards.
ACATTGAGAAGTCTTATGGCCCAAGAAATTATGGTATTTACAAAATCCTCTCTTTTTTCTTTGCTCTAAAGGAGGCATTTTAGCGCTAGAAGGCACTATCATTTGACCATCCTTAACTAACAAATCGAAAACTTCGTCACATTTAGTAACGTCAAAAGTGTAAGTTTTCTTGGGGAGTTTATCATTCTTTTCTGGTTCGACAGGATTTTTCCCATTCGAAGGGGCCAACAACTTACAAGAATAAGGTGGGCCTTGTTTCAATTCAGCAAGATCAATCTCGCCTTCGTCGAAACTTACTGGCTCTTTATAATATTTTTCATCTTCGTCGTTAACTTCGACGTAGGCCACCCTTTTATTCTTATTCGCCCTAGCCTTTTCTTCCTTTAGGCGTTCTAGTTGTCGAACTCTATCAGCCAATTGAGCCATATCTCTTAAATATTGGGTATCCAATTTCTTCCTAATGGAATAATCGAGGGCGGCCATCTCGACTAATTCATGTTTCGGCACTTGTGTAAAGCACCTAGCCTTGAGCAGTCGGAATCTATTCAAGTAGTCATCTATTGGCTCAGTGAATTTTTGTTTTATAATAGCTAATTCCTTCAGACTAATCTTCGTTTGTCCCATATAGAACTGCTCATCAAATATCGGTTACAACTGGGTCCAATTGTGGATCTAATTTGGTGGCAAAGTTGTGAACCACGTGAAGGCATTCTTCGTCAGAGAACTTGGGAAGTATTTTATCCTAAGATTCTCTTTATTCGCAATTTCTCCAGCCTCTATCGTATATTTGGCCACGTGTTCGACAGTGGACTCAGTGGTGTCCCTAGAAAACTTAGTGAGCTTAGGGACTTTCATTCTGGGGGTAACTCCGACTGGAGAATGTATTCCGACAATGGAGATGTATAATTTGGCCTTCGAAGGCCAAAGTTTACCCCATTTTGGACCATAATCCTTTCGACCATGGCTGCCAAATTGTTATCTGCTGCCATATCATGACGTTGAACTTGTTGTATAATGTTGTTAGCGTCCTGGTTTCTATCCACCAAAACCATCATTGGTTATTCTCCTACAGAAATTTGTGGTTGATTCCTAAGGGGTTCGACTATTCCCTGGTTCACTAAACTCTCCTGAGGTATGTTTCCTGGATTTTGTTGGTTCTGGTTAATAGTGGGGTCCTCTTCGAGCACCGCCCCTTGGTTTCCTACGATATACTCTCTCTGAGGGTGTCGAGGAGGGTTAGGTACACCAAATAAATCTGCAAGGCGCGCCATCTGCGCATCCATTTACTGGTTAGTCTGGGTGGTATTTTGAATTAGAGGCTAAAAGATTTCTCCCATAGTTTGGGACATCATTTGGACCATTTGGTAGTTACTTTCATCCATTTGTTGCCTTAAATAGGCTGCAGTAGTATTCGTCAAGCCTGACTTTTGGGTTGAATATCCTATTCCTAAGGATTGGTTATTTCGACCCATGTTAACCCCAGATCCTGACCCTTGTAAAGGTGAAGTTACTATGGGTTCTGTGAACACTTGGGGAGCATTCTGTAAGTTGGCCATCATCGAAGTTGGCATCCCATAAGGCGGGTCCCGACTAGGCAAAGGCATAGAAAATCCATGGGGAAAAATAGTTGGTAATTAGCATTTCCCACTGGTGGGGGGTCCTTGGTGGACCCCTTGATCCACATAACTCAGAATGGGCTGAGTATGACCGATCGAATGCGTTGGGGTCGAACTGGCCATAGATGGTATGACTTTAGATACGGGCGCAGAAGTCGTGGGTCCTCCAGTCGAAGACCCTGGGATTGGTTCTGCATTGATATCAGACGTAGTTTGAGGATTCGAACTATTTGGCTAATTAGTACTTTCTATTTTCCTCGTATATCTCCTATTTTGTCTATCTTCGTTTGTGATGGCTACTTTACCACTTCTTAATAGCATACAATGTAGTTTTTGATAGAGAAGAGATAATCAAGAATACAGAATTTTAAATTTCTTTTTAAAAACACAAGAAATTCGTTTAGCACCTGTCCCACTGGGCGTGCCAATTTGTTTACTGCGAAAAAGAGTAAACAACCTCTGGTCTATCAATTTTATAAAAAAAATGAGTAACTTGCAGGATCGACCAAACTAAATCCTAGGACATGTGCTAAAACGATTTAAAAAGATAAGGAAATAATACTAGACATTTCGACTACGCTTGTTTTTGAAAACACAAGTATTTCGACATAACTTGAGAAGAAGGTAATACGAAGAAATAATTAAAAGGACATTGGAAAGTAACTTAACAAAGTAAATGAGAAAAGGTAAACTTCTGAAGAAAATTTAATAGGATTGCATTGAATAAGAAAAAATGGTGTTACATAACACGTACATTTCTTCAGTAACTCGTTTCTCTCTATACACGGATACTATGAGTGATTTAAGAAATTTGTACAATTTTAACACCCCCAAATCCTAGTACTAAGACTTGCTATTTATTATGGTGAAAAATAACTAACCACTAACGGCCTATTAATCAGGGCGAAACACTTGGCATCGTGCATGTCTTCATTCTTCAGATGCTCAACACGTGTCTTTTCTCTCAAATGGATAAGGACAAAATTCCCTCCATTATTTGAATTTAAATCTCCAAATCGAACGACGCTCATTAGCCTTCTATCGAAGAATACTTCCAAACTCTTAGAAATATTTCTAAGTCCCTAAACCATATTTTCTCTGCACAAAGGTACTTCTCGACTGGATTTTCTGGCAACGACATTTCTGTCGAAGTCTCCTGGAACTTCAGAAATCTCATTTTTAGAATAAAACTCTTAATCCAACATCAAGCGTCGAAATTAGGAGCTAACAAAAGGAAAGCATTTTACCTTTCTGCCCCTTTGCTAGGGAAGGTTGGTTTGTTGACCTCCAGGATCAACTACCCCTCCTCAGCATTTCTGCCTGTCACGCACGGTTCCACCATCCAGAAACAGTCACGACGCTTGTGCCCGCGACCACACCCTTGCCCGCGGCAACAACTAGTTTCGAGCACCTCTGCCCGTCCTAACGATTAGTTTCTGGCAGTTAAATATTCTTTGGGAGCGAATATCTCGCCCCGAAAATAGGGACCAATGGCCAAGCGCTTGGGGCATTATAAAAACCCTCTCATTTGAGAGGGCCAGGTATTCGAAATCATCTTAAGACACACATATTTTATACTTGCCTTCTTTTCTCCCGATCATTACTTTAGCATCAGAGTGCCTTGCAGGTACACCCCTTCCTCATCTTTCAAACTCAGCGTCGCAGACGTAGTCTCTGGCCCACTTCAAATTCTGATCAGCGGGTAAGATCATTTATTAATTAATATAGTCTGCCAATTCGAATGAATTAATATGATTTGTTTTTAACCAAAAATAAATAATAGTAAATGAGTATCATCTAATATACCTACGTTCTGTTTGATAAAAAATAATTGATAAGTGATGATTGATAGTTGATAACGGATAAATAATAATAAATAGCTTTTAATTGATGATTTATAATTGATAAATTAATTTAAATGTCTAGTAAATTAACAAATACACTAATTGATATATATAAAATGACATAAAAAACATTCTTAAATAAAAAAAATAGTGATTTTATTATTTTATTATATTATATTATTAAATTAATTTTTATTCGATAAAAATAAACACATGAAAAACATTTGATACATATAAGAAAGCCATATGCTATTAAGAAAAGCTTAAAACTAAATAATAGTGACCAATCCGAGCTTTTTTTTTTACTAATTTATTTTTGTTTTTTTTTTTTTTTTAAATCTTACCAAACATATAAGAAGCTTTTTTTTTTGTCTTACCAAAAAATTGTAAGCTACGCAAAACTATTATTTGTTTATCTACAATGCATATTTTTGAAAAGCATGTAAGTGAATTTTATTACATATATTATAAAAAAAACTCGAATTTTATTGCATATATACTATGTAAAACTTGAATGTGAATATGATGAGATCAAGAGTTTTTCTAAGGCTCCACAAAAAAAGTTGATTACACATGCACATTCAAAACCTATTACTATAAGGTGTTCCATATACAATAAGGTATGGTACACTTCTGATTACACTGTCTATGGGAATTGCAAAGTTAACACCTGATGAAGCTCCAGTCCCTGAAATAAATCCAAAACAAAACATTCTTGAGAGTTAATGCAGTAGACAGAAGTTTTTTTTTTTGTTTATCTCAACTTCTAGATTTCATACTACCTTTCCTTGTGAAGGTGGAAGTGTTTACTCCAACAACATGGCCATGAGAGTCAATCAATGGTCCACCTGAATTTCCTGTTCACATGCAATCACATAAGATCATATCTTTTAATTTACTTCCAGAGTCATCGAGCCAACAAATGGTTGGTGTTGAGATCCTAACATAACAATCTCGATTAAGGGTATAGCTTACCTGCATTAATAGCCGCATCTGTTTGAATAGCTCCTTTGATAGCCCCTCCATTCGGGGAAGGTATCTCGCGGCCTAAACCACTGACCACCTGCATAATACACAACAATCGCATAACAGTTTTGGTAAATTAGAAATTTATATTTAGCATGATTAGATAGAGGTCTTACAGATTCAAAGGCTTTCTCTGAAAGTTTTACCATGTTAGATTCAATTTATTAAAAGAGATTAATTACCCCTGTTGTGAGAGTATTCTCATATCCATAAGGATTTCCGATGGCAAAGCAACTCTGCCCAACAAGTAAATTCTTAGATTCACCAAGAAGAACAGGCTTTATTTCATATCCATCAACATCAACCTGCAAAGAGACCAAGTGTCATGCATTTCTCTAGCGGCCTACAGTGAGATAAAAAAAAGAATGCAAAAATCAAATGTAACATAGATTACATTAAATACAACTCATTAAAATGAGTTCCCTTCCATTTTTGGGATTTTTCAAATTCATTTATGCTTACTATGAAAGGAAGCAGATTCACAACATTGATAAAGAAACTCTATGCAATGTACCTCAATCTTAACTTCTTTGCAAATACTTCATGACACGTAATACATGTTGTCATTGGGAAGATGATAAATCTTAGTGTCTTTTAACTTTTGCTAGTCTCTGGCAGAGTATACCAAGAGTATTGTAAGAAGTAATGATCTGCTGTCACTATCGTAACTCATAAGATGAGACATACAGAACGGCGGATCCGTATTATGGTCAATATCATATCCAGACTACTTTAGTTAGAGTTGCATCAGCTAATACGAAATATCCGGTGTTACAACCTATTCTCCAAATAGTTACCTAAGGTTATACAGCTTCTTGAACGGAGCAAGTGAGGGGTAGCATTAGGTGACACGGAAGCCAGGTGTGGTGTCTCGTCTTCTCCTTATCATATTAAAGGGCCCAGGTGGAGAAGTCTCCTTGAAAAGAGGAGCTCTAAAACCCTTGTTATCTAAATTGGTCATTTCCTGTGGAGACAGCTCCTAACCAAGGTTTCCTCTTAAATTATCTAAGGTCTTAAAATATTAGGGATTTATACCATGAAATGAAGCAAATGCCTGCATTTTTATGCCATAAAGATATCCAATTACTAGGGTCTTTCAGTGGGATGGACATCAAATTTGTTTCTATATTCACTTTTAGAACTTTACACTAATACAAGCAAGATAAGGAACTAAACATCTGTTGCATTGTTATCAAGTCGGGAGTTAAATCGTGAAGCGGAACCTAATTTACAAATCATGAATCAAATCTTATTATGAATCATATTAATTGTCAACAAAATTGCCAATTTTAAGTGAAAAAAGTCGCATAATAAAAATACAAGCTAATATATCAGTTAAAATGTGGTTGAATACACTAAGATTAGGTAGCAATTCGTAAGAATGAATCGGGATTCAGGATTCGTTTTGTTGGGCCCCTGGATAGTGGGCCAACCAGTCAGCCCATTACCTGGAAGGTCTATACTCGCAGAAGCAATAAGGGTGCAAATAGTTAGAGGGTTCTAAGAATGTTGAGCTGGCAGTTTTTGTCTTTAGTGAGAGTCCAATAACAGATTTCAGTTAGCTGCTTTCCTTATGGCGTGGGGGTGGGTAAGGGAGAAGGTATCTTTGAGAATATTTCGTTTGTGTAAGAATGGAGAGTTACTACTCTCTATAGGAGCTCAGTCCTGTGGCAGTTTGAGTCTGTTCTCTTCTATAAACCCTCTGATTTCAGTCTAACACCATAATCTATCACTTTATTCACATTATTTGAGTTTTACAATTTCTGGTTCCTAACACGTTTCATGTCTTAATAGATAGACACTAGAGATTCAAATTGATTACGATCAGTTTAGTATTGAATCAAGATGCTACTGGCATGTATCGTTAGATACTGATAACCATGGTTTCTGGCATAAATCAACATGCTCAAAAGAAACATTGCTTGTGTTCAAGTGAAAAATGCGACATTTATGATTGAGAGCATATATTAAAATCCCACACAAGTAACATAGAAATCAAAATGTTACAGAGAGAAAAATAATTGAAAGAAAAGAAGATAATTGAAATGTTATACCTTCAGAACAGCTAGATCATATGATGGATCAAAACCAACTATTTTCCCTTCCTTTGAAAATCTATTCCCTTTGGCATCAACTAGGAAAACCTGCAGATAGAAGTATACATTCCAATATAAAATATATTTCTCCCATCTAAAATAAAAACTTCAATAGAATTAACAGCATAAGGTAAAACCTTACAACGTTGTAAACCACTTGTATCAGTAGCCAGTTTAGCTACAACATGGTAATTGGTAACCTGTCCACCAAAAAACGAAAAAACCAAATGACTACTTTCAAAGTTTGAAAATTTGGCAACCTGTGCAATCATAGACTATAGTTACACTTCCATGACACACTGAATTAGACACTGACACTGATACATAGATATCGATAATAATTGCAAAAAATATATATGTGTTCGAATGTAACTACACATGTCAGTGTGTGACACCAACACATGTTGGGCATTGGACTCATATTTAATCAAAAGTGTTAAAAAATAGTAAATCATAACTATAAAATAACATAAATAAGCAGAATCAAATTACGTGAAACAAAAAAAATTCCCCTTTCTGATTTGTTTTTATTTCTTACTATGTAACCAAATTTATCCCAAATGAAGCCTGAACCAGTGCCTTCAACTTTCGCATCTTCATCGTCATCAAGCACGGCTACATTAGAAGGGTTCTTGGGATCTTTGGCCAATTCAATGTCTCGAATGGAAACAACTGATGGTGAAGTTTCCTGCAATAATCCCAAGTTCAATTTCAAACATCATTCACTTCCTATTCCGAAACCCTAAACCTAATTACCAAATGTGATTAAAATTCAAAATTTATTTCCAGTTTCACTACAACCCAACGATATATTAACAAAAAAAAAGTGAAAATTGGATAAAAAGACCTGAAAAAGTTGCACGAGGTGGTCTTCTTGTTGTTGAAGTTCATCTTGAAGCTGCTGTGATTGTGATGAAGTGAGGTTGCAGAGATTAAGCCATGAGGCGACTACAAGGCTTGAGTTGAAGACTATTGCTCGTCGTTTGGTGGCAGTAGCTGTAACAGTGGTGGTGGTGGTGGGAAGGGTTTTTGTTGCGGATTGCGGTGTTAGCATTGGTGAGGGAAAGAGGTTCGTTTGGAGAGAAAACATTGTTATGGTTGAGATTATCGCACGGTTTTTTCTTCGGATTCGGAGGGATTAGGGAGAAGACCAGATAGCCATTCCTTTTTCTCGAATGGTTCTATCTTTAATGGTTAATATCAGTTTTATTCAAATTATGGTTAATTTATACTCCTCCCGTCTCAAATTATAAGACGTTTTGGACTTTTCACACAAATTAAGAAATTTAATTATTACTTTATGGGAAATACAAATTATGTATAACTTTACAGTAATGTCCTTCATAATTATATAGGAGAGAGAAATTAAAAGAGTTCAAAGAATAAATAATAATAAATATTTGAGGGTATATTGGAGAATATGTCATTTATATTGCATTGGGAATGTAAGGTAACTTATAATTTGAGACAAATTTGTTTAGCAAAATGACTTATAATTTGGGACGGGGGAGTATTATTTTATTTTTGTATAATGTACTTGCGATAAATACAATAGAGGTGACACTACTTGTAATACAATAGAGATTTTGTGGATTTTGATATGTGAATAATTGATTATCTAGACCTAATATTTGAGTTAGATACTTATAGCTTCAACTTTCTTCATAAGGATTTCTCACTCTTAGCCGGAATGTCAGAGCATCTTCAATGGTGCAATTCACTTTTGGATTTTTTGTGAGACTCATCAAGACATATTATCTTTAAATAACTTATTTAATTTTCACTTCAACAGTACAACTCTAAAGAATCCATATTAGACCCCGCAATTAATAATGTGGCGCTACCATTTAATGGAACCGTTGCATTGCATTACAACAATTAATGATGTGGCGTTACCATTTAATGGACTTTGTTTGACAGCTAGTGGACTATTTCGAAATTACATGCGTTGGAGATGGGTATGGAAGTGATTCTAAACACGAGAGAGATGACTTGTAATATTCGAAAATCGAAAAAGATTTATAAAAATTCTTGATTGTAAAAATGTTTATGTTAAATAACAACTGAATAATATAAATGAGAGAGTAACGCCAGGAAAAAATTAAAAGACTGAAAGTGAAAGTAAAAAAATACTGTAAGAAATATAAGGATTGTATAAAAAATTTATGCTAGTTCACTTTAAACCACTTGACCTATTCTAATACCCAAATTTTTTTTTCTTGAGAGTTTCATAAAATCAACTTTAAACTTTTATTAGAATCACACCTTGAGTTTTTACACTAAATCAACCCACAAACATTTTAAAAATAATTAGAACTTTTACATAAGTTTAGCTCAAGAATCTTCACTTAAATTTTTTTCAAATTTAACTTGCAATTTTCAAACCCTTTACAAAGATATTACACAAGAGAATGACACTCTTAAATAAAATAAATTTAACACAATACTAGTAATACACAACTCTCATAATGAACTTTTCATTCTCTTGACATTTAATCAATTTTAGTAAAAACCTGACTTTAAAAAAAAATTAAATATGTTTGGGGTCCTTCTAAATATTTCAATTTCTTTTAAAAAATTGTTTTTCTAAAATTTTTTATCCACACTTTAGATCTCTAATATTAAAACCGTCGCTAATTCAGTCACTAAATAATAAATCGTCGCTAATTCTATCATTAAGTTATAAAAACCGTCGCTAATTTGCAAAAGAGAACAAAAATGTAGATGAAAATTATAAAAGAATCATTCTTTAATAAAAATATTTGGAAAAACTAAAATAAAAGATTAAAATATTTAACAGTATCACAAACATATTTATTCCAAAGAAAAAAAAAAAAAAAGTAAAACATTTCTAAACTGTTGTAAAATAAAGTGACGACAAACATCCTTTATATAGAAAATCTAATATTTATTGTCATCAAAAGCTGGTATCATATTATGTTGAGTAGTTTTCAAATAATATATATCATATCATGAGTTATGTTATTAAAAAAATGTTATATATGAAGATAAGAAAGTATATTTTTTGAAAGTATATAATAAAAGGGATACAAACTTATTTAATTTTTAAATTATTACTCAAAGTTGACCATTTAATTAAGTTCAAGTTCCATCAAAAAGAGTTTGAGTAATAATTTAAAAATTAAAATAAGTTTGTATCCCTTTTATTATATTTATAAAAATTGTTTTTAATTTTTATATGGTACAAGTTTCATTTCAAATGAATATTTATATAACTTAATATATTAATATGAGAAAAAAATACAATATCACAATTTAAACTTGTAACATATATTTTATTGTTATAGGTTGAACTTGAATTTCTTATAAACAATAGAGTTATATATATATATATATATATATATAGTTTTGGACTGGACCAATGGCTAGACATGACCCAATCTGCTTCTGCTCCAGAGCGGCCCAAATTGTCTAAGTCCAACCCACAGAGGGGCAAAAGTTACCTTTCTGCCCCCTCCAACCGGACAAGGAATGAAACGTTCCTCCCCGAAATTACTGCCCGTCATGCACGGCTTCACTGCTCCCCGAACAGCTATGGGCAGGTGCCCGGAACCACGCCTATGCCCGACATAACGGCTAGTTTTGGGCACCCTGCCCGACATAACGGCTAGTTTTGGTAGTTACCTATTCTTTGGGGAAAACAGTTATTTCGCCCCGAAAATAGAACTGTTGGCCACACGCTGGGGGCTCTATATAAACCCTCTCGCTTGAGAGGGTCAGATATTCAATATTCACCCTAAGAACTCATACTTTGTACTTGCCCATTTTCTCTGACCCTTTCTTACTTGAGCGTCGGAGTACCTTGCAGGTACACCCCCTCATCTCCATACGACCAGCATCCCTGACGCACTTGGTGGCCCGATTATACAGGATCTGATCCAGCCTTCACGATCAGTGGCGCCGTCTGTGGGAATCATTGTTCTCCCCATCTTTCTGTCCTCAGAAACCGAAGATCAAAACAATTCTCAAACATCATCACGATTATGGCCTCCCAAGATCGCACCAAGGATGCTCTCCAAACCACCATCCTCCCCGTCAACAAATCTGACGTTGACAGTCAGTCTTCTCTCCTCCAAGATACCCGTTTCCTCAGGGACGGAGCCACTGCTTCTCCTTCCCCTACCCCTGCTGATCGCAACAACGATCAACCATCACTTGACGTCCAGCCCGTTCCTGTTCCGCCCAACGCTGACCCGGCCGTGGCAGCCCTCCTGGAGGCGATCAACAAAACCAACACCCTGATCCTGCAGCAAAACGAGAGGATCGGGGCATTAGAAGAGTCCCACCGCCCAAGATCCCTCCTACGCGGAGGAACCAGCGACGATCAAGAAGCCTGCAGCCACGAAGAGAAATCGACCGAAGCCTGCGCCAAGAGCCTGATCCTCGCGTAGCCCGGAAGCGCGACCAGATCTCCCCGCGTGACCAACACGCTCACGACCACAAGAGGACTCGGAGGAACGAGCAATCTCCACCGATCAAGTCTAAAGGACGGGCTCGCTCACCTTCTCCTCGAAGGAACCGCTCACCTTCCCCTCGAAGGAACCGTTCACCTTCTCCTCGAAGGAACCACTCACCTTCTCCACGAAGGAACCACCGTTGCGAGCATCCCGTTCGAACCCAATCATACACCAGTTCTAGCAGCGACGACGAGCCTCGCGGCCCGTTGTCCCAGGAGATCTTGGTTACCCGTCTCCCAAAAGGCTTGGAGAAACCCCCCATCACTTGGCACGTACGACGGGACCACTGACCCCGACGAGCACATCGAGAACATCGATGCGCTGTTAGACTACCGCGGCGTACGGGGCGCCATCAAATGCAGACTGTTCCCGACCACGCTCCGAAAGGGAGTGATGACATGGTACAAGCAATTGCTCGAGGAGTCCATTACCTCGTGGAGACAGCTGGGCAGGATGTTCTCGCGGCACTTCACAGCATCTCGCCGCCACCCCAAAACTGAGGCCTCTCTTGGAGCCATAATCCAGGGAAAAGACGAACCTCTCCGCGCATATATCGAGAGGTTCAACAAGGAAGCTGTACAAGTCCCTACGACAGACGAAATGAAGAAGTTTCTGCTCGAGCAAGGGCTCCGCCCAGACTCCGAGTTTTCTAAAGCCACTGGCCTCGCACCACCGGGGAACATTGACGCCCTCCTCCTCAAAGCCCAAAAACATATTCAGTACGAAGAAAAGGTTGCGGCCAACAATGTCCGAGCATCACGCCATCAGGAGAATGCTCGGTCGTCCAGAGGAGAGGAAGCTTCGACATCTCGTCGGGGCAAACAGAGGCGCGAGGACCGTCCTCGTGACTCCCGTGACAGTAAAGGGCCCTCCGGGCGGTTCCATGACTACACTCCCCTGACCGTTTCCAGGGAAAAGATCTTGTCCGAATGTGCCAATTCGGAGTTCAAACAGGCGGGGGTCCGCTTCCCCAAACAACTCCCGAACAGACCAAACGTGGACAAATCAAAATACTGTTGTTTCCACAAAAGTCACGACCATACTACAGAAGACTGCATCCATCTGAAGGATGCCATTGAGATACTGATCAGGGACGGGCACCTGAAACAGTTTGCCAAGAAGAAGGACACTCCTCGGCAGGACGCCCAGGAGTCCAAGAAGATAGAGGAGGAAGTGCCTTCCTCGGAAGACGCCAACATACAGATCGCTATGTCCATATCACAACCGGAGGACTTCTACGTCCCGGACGGGCTCAGCGCCCCTGCTTATTTCGCGGCCCACAGCCCGTGGGAGACTTTTCCCTCCGCCATGGTCATCTCTGGCGGGGGCTTCAACAAAGTCACTGTGGGCTCCGTGAAACGCAAGTTCGAGCATCTGATCAACACGAGCTCCAATAAAGTGACCACGCTCGATCAGGCCCAGAAGGGCTCCGTTCCCATCTCCTTCTACAGGGAAGAGCTCCTCGGCGGATCCCCGAACTCGAGCATACCTTTGCTCGTCAGAGCCCGAATGGCGAACTTCGACGTTCGCAGAATCCTAGTCGACCAGGGCAGCTCGGTCGACATCATGTACTCCCAGCTGTTCTCAACGCTTCAGCTGGACGAATCGCACCTTACCCCCTATGTAGGGTCCGATTTGCAGGGATTCAACGGATCAGTGACCAAGCCGTGGGGCTACGTGGAACTGATCGTAACTTTCGAATCAGCTGAGACGGCCAGATCCATCAAGGTGCAATTTCTGGTAATCGACTGCCTGTCGCTATACCAGTGCATTTTCAGAAGGCCAACCCTGGCCGAGTTGGTAGTGGTGCCCTCAACAGTCCACCTAAAGATGAATTATTATACTTCGAAAGGAATGGTCGCCACCCTGCACGGCGATATCGAAGCTGCACGTAGGTGTTTCGAGGCAGCTACAAAGGGGCTCAACGCCATTGCGTCCAAGCCTAAGGTGTCGGGCAAGCCAGCACTGCCAAGCAGCTCCGAGGAGGCCAAGCCTCTGCCCCAGGTCGAATCCATCGACCTCGACAGTCGCTTCCCCGAGGAAGACCAACCAGAGGAACGAGCAGCTTTGGCCAACCCGTCCACATCGTCTAGCTCCCATCCGATGCGCCCCATCCCAGATGGCAACTTCGAGATCGTTCTATTCGGCGAAGACCCCCAACGGGGAGTAAAGATTGGAGCAGACCTGCCCGACATTGCGAGGAAGCAGCTCAAAGCATGCCTCCGAGAGAATGCCGACCTCTTCGCATGGAGCGCCGCAGAAATTCCCGGCTTAGATCCGTCCGTCGCCTGTCACCAGCTGACAATTGACCCGGCCGGCAAGGTCGTAGCACAACGTAGGAGAAAGCAGTCTCCGGAGAAGACGGAGGCTGCTGAAAAAGCTGTAAAGGACCTCCTCAAGGCCAAATTTATTTCGAAATCCAAGTACACCACTTGGCTGTCCAACGTTACCACTTGGCTGTCCAACGTTGTATTAGTTAAAAAATCTAATGAAAAATGGCGCATGTGCATTGATTACACCGATCTCAATAAGGCATGCCCGAAGGATGCCTATCCCCTCCCCAATATTGATAAACTTGTTGATAATTCTGCTGGTTTTAAACTTTTATCGTTCATGGACACTTACTCGGGCTATAATCAAATTCTGATGGCAATGTCCGACAAAAAATATACGGCCTTCATGACCGAATCGGGCAACTATTACTACAACGTAATGCCCTTCGGCCTGAAGAACGCCTGAGCAACGTACCAACGAATGATGAACAAAGTATTTCGGGGAGAAATAGGCGACATGCTCGAAGTATACATGGACGACATGATCGTGAAATCCCACGTGGAAACCGATCATACTGCCCACTTGAGAAAGGTCTTCGAACAGGCCAGGAAATACAAAATGTGTTTTAATCCGGAGAAGTGCACGTTCGGTGTCTGGGCAGGAAAATTCCTCGGCTTCTACTTAACGGAATGAGGAATCGAAGCCAATCTCGATAAATGCTGGGCATTCTCCGAGTTTCCTACGCCCAAGTCCAAAAACTCCATCCAGTCCCTCAACGGGATGCTCGCATCACTATCTCGTTTCGTGGCCAAGTCCGCCCTACCATTCTTCAAACTCCTCCGCAAAGAGGCAGCGTTCGAATGGACCGAGGAGTGCGATAAGGCCCTTCTCTATATGAAACGAGCACTCTCAGAGCCACCGGTCCTCTCTCGTCCGGACAATGGCGAAATTTTGTACCTGTACCTCGCCGTAGCAACCGAAGCAGTAAGCGCCGCTCTCATCCGCGAGACACCTGACGAGCAGAAGCCCATTTATTTCACGAGCAAAGCGCTGCAAGGACCAGAGTTAAGATACCAACAGATAGAGAAGGTGGCGCTGGCCCTCATCAACGCAGCCAGAAGATTAAGACATTACTTCCTGGCTTATACGATCGTGATTTGAACAGATCAACCCATAAAGCAGCTGCTCGGACGACCAGATATGGCCGGCCGAATGCTCAAATGGTCGTTAGAACTGTCCGAATTTGACATCCAATACGAAAGCAGAAAATCCCTCAAGGCCCAGGCTCTGGCCGACTTCGTCGCAGAGATGACATTCGCACACTCCCCCACGAGCGAAGCGCACAAATGGACCATTTTCGTTGACGGTGCCTCAAGCTCGGCAGGCAGCGGCACGGGCATCATACTGGAGAGCGACGAAGGAATCATTGTTGAAGTTTCACTCACCTTGTCCTTCCCAACCTCCAATAACCAGGCTGAATACAAGGCCTTCCTCGCGGGGCTACGACTTGCCAAGGACCTGGGCGCAGAAGAAGTCGTCATTTGCACGGAGTCACAACTCGTGGCCCTACAGGTCCGGGGAGAATACCAAGCCAAAAACGACAACCTGACCGAATACTTGGCCCTGGTCAAGAAGGAGATGGCGAAGTTCACAACAGTGGAAGTGAAACACGTTCCCCGCGAACATAACGTGCGAGCAGACGTGCTATCCAAACTAGCCAGCACGAAGAAGAAACGCGGAAACAAATCCGTCATACAGGAAGTACTTCCTCGACCCAGCATCGAGAAGGCCTCCGCGACACTCGACGTGCAGGTGATCGGCGTCAACAACTGCTGGATGACCCCAGTCTATAACTATCTTGCCAAAGACGAACTTCTGTCCGACCCAAAGGAGGCCAGCATAGTCAGGCGAAGAGCATGCTCTTATGTCTTGGTTGAAGATAAACTCTACAGGCGGGGATTCTCCATTCCGCTGCTCAAATGTGTCGAGGAGGAAATGGTCGCACACATCCTACGCGAAATCCACGAGGGAATTAACGCCCAACATCTCGGCGGAAGGTCCCTTTCCTGAAAGGCTCTCCGGGCAGGCTACTACTGGCCGACCATGCAAAACGACGCGAAAGAACACGTGAAGAAATGCGATAAATACCAACGGCACGGGGACATGCACCTGGCTCCGCCTAACGAGCTCAAGGCTATGTCCTCCCCGTGGCCATTCGCCTGGTGGGGCCTAGACATCCTAGGACCCTTCGTGGTAGGGTCAAGTCAAAACAAGTACCTAATAGTGGGCGTAGATTATTTCACAAAATGGATAGAAGCGGAAGCTCTAGCCAAAATAACTGCCCTCAACATCCTGCGTTTCTACAAACGAAATATCCTTGCACGTTTTGGTATCCCCCAAGCGATAGTAACGGACAACAGGACGCAATTCACGGACAGGAAGTTCCAAGACTTCGTCGCCCAACTAGGCACGAAGCAGCACTTCGCATCCGTCGAGCACCCTCAAACAAACAGGCAGGCTGAAGCAGCCAACCGAGTCATCCTTCGAGGCCTCAAGCGAAGGCTGGACGAAACGAAGAAGGCATGGGTCGAGGAATTGCACAGCGTACTATGGGCATACCGTACAACTCCACACTCAACGACCGGGGAAACACCTTTCCGTCTAGCATATGGGACAGAGGCTGTAATTCCCGTCGAAGTTCACGTGCCCTCTAGGCGTACAGAGTCGCCCCTAGACGAGGAGATGAACGACGAGTCACTGCGAGAAGAACTCGACCTCGTCGAGGAAATCCGAACCGGGGCAGCCCTCCGCGAAGCCTCACTGAAACAAAAAATTACCATCAGGCACAACGCCAAGGTGATACGGCCAGAGTTCGACGTGGGAAGCCTTGTTTTAAGAAGAAACCACAAAGACTCTCGCAAAGGCAAACTAGCAGCCAACTGGGAAGGACCCTATCGCGTCCGAGCAAAAACGGAAAATGGGGCCTACTACCTAGAACATCTCACTGGGGAAGAACTTGCTCGACCATGGAACGCTGAAAAGCTAAAACAATACTACAGCTAAATTCTCGGTTCGACCCGTCGCAACGACGAACGTCAGCTACCGACCACTATGCGCGTCTAGGTACAAGCATCGCATACGAATAAAGGAGAACCTCACTCAGTAACGAGCTGGGTAACTGCTCGACAGCGGTCCTCGATCGAGCATCGCTGTCGTCAAAGTACCATGAATGGAAGAACCCCAGCTCACGATGGGACATTCACGCCGCGAACTCAGGCCTCAAACGCGACCTGAGCTCCGCACCCCGCCATGATATTCCCCGGCCGTTCGACCAGTTCCCCTCACTGTCGAACACATCTACAACGAGTAATCCCCCTAAAATATTTGCGCAAATCAAATACTCCCAATCATGGGCAGATATACATTTACAACGAGCATGAGTACAATACTTAGCAGGAAATAAAAGCAAGTAAAATCATGCAAACGGCAGAATCAAACGCGTAATAATTTAACATAATAAATGACCGCAAGGGCCACGATTGTACTAAATTACATGAAACGGGGGCCACGCCCCCCAAAAATAAATTATAGGCAATTACACGGCACACAGGCCGGAAAGATTACAACAACATCAAAAATACAAACTCCTCACTCGTCCGCGTGCTCGGCTGGTTCTGGCTGAGATCCCTGGTCCTCTGCGGGCTGATCCTCGGGGGTACCTTCAAGGAGGCCGTCGGGCATGACAATACGCCCATCCTCAACATACGCCAGGTAGTGAGTACCCTCGACAGAAAAATCGAGCTCAGGGTTCACCACCCGCAGTTGAGCTACGGCTTTCCCGAAAGACACTTTCGCGACGACAATGCCATCATCCTCGGCCTTCAGCAAACGGGCAACCAGCTCGGATCTCGTCTTCAGTGCCTTCACATCTTCTGGCTCATCGTCACCCGGGGCATTGGCCGCCTTCAGCCGCTGGATCAACTCCTCAACAGACTTCTTCTCCGCCCCCAGCGTCAAGTTCTCCTCCTTTAAACGAGCTACCTCCTCCTCAGCTTTCTTCCGAGCATCGTCGACACCCTTAGCTTCTTCCTTAAGGGACGCCATGGTAGCACGGGCAGCAGTAAGTTCGGCCTCAGTCGCCGAATCCCCTTCGGCATACACAGCTTCCATCTCCAACATCCTGACCAAGGCAGAAGCGTCCTGGGCCACCAACGCCCTCTTGCTCGGGCGATCCATACTTTCCAAGCGAAGAGACTCTGCCCGAGGCACAATCAGAGAGTTCCCCTCGAAAAACTTCCGATCATAGATGCAAGGAGGAAGCTCGAACTTCCCCTTCTCCGACGCCCGAGTGAGGTCCACAGTGTCATTAAACCTTTGCCGCTTGGATCGACCGGTCAAAGGAAGAGGAGACCCCCGGGGAGCAAGAGTAGGAGAAGAAGAAGTCCCCACAGAAGACTGCATGGGGGGAGGAACACGGGCACAAGCAAACCGAGACTTCGTAGGGACTGCCCCGACCTTGTTCCTCGCAAGAGCATTCCTCACAACTCTGTCGTGGGCCTGAGGCATCTCACATGCACAAACAAAATACGAGCATGTTAGATACGAGGAAAAAAAATGACGCAAACAAAATCTAAATAACTAAGACTACCAAGCAGTTTCTCGGCATCCTCGGGAGCCTTGCACTCCAGTAGTGCCTTAATATTGATGAATCGACGCTCAACCCTCTGGCTCCCATCCTCCTCGAAGATCGAACTACCCTTGCTCGTCCAGCACTCAGCAAGCCGGAAGGAGTTGACCCACTTCACCATCACCTCGTACGTCGTGGCGTCCTGCCCGCGTAGCTCGCTCGGTTGGAAGGCATAGTCACTGGGCTTCTTGGCAAAATGATCTGGTGCCCAATGGATGGGGAACTTATAGATTCTCTGCCCGATAAACCTCCTCTCATCGTCGCGCAAATCATTCCCGTCTTCATCCACCTCAATCTCCCAGACATACGTACTATCCTGGGCAGCCTCGGATAGGGGCTCGACAACATAATAACGCTCCTTGAACGTCCGTATCGACTCCGAAAATGGTTTGAATAACTTGCGGGGATGCTTCAGAGAAACCCAGCCATACTTCTTCCCCGACAGCTGCCGTTGGAGATGAAAGACGGTGAAGAACAAAGGGAGAGTAACCCCTATGGAGAGATGCTCACATACCAGCTCAAACGCCCGGATAAAGGCCAACGAGTTGGGATGCAGTTACGTAGGGGCCAATCTCAAATGCTCGAACATTGACTGTTGAAAATCAGTGAACGACAACCTCAAGCCCAGCTCCTTTAAAGCGTATTCATACATGGTAAAACGGTCTCCGAAGTGCGTACAGACACGATCTTCTAAGGAAGGGAAGTGCACCTTCCACTCTCCCTCCGGCCCTACCTCCGTGAAAACGTCCACCAAGGACTTTACGAAAGTGGACACATGCTCGGCAGGTTCGGCAACCTCCCACTCCTCCGCGGAGAACCCGTCGATGTCCTCGTCCATGACTTCTAACTCTTCCTCCTCCCCGACATCGCTGGAAGAGCTCGAAGTCGCCGAACTCGAAGCCGTCGAGCTGGTATTATCTTCGGAGCCTGTTTTTTCCTTGGATGTATCTATAATAACCTCTCTATTTGGCCCCGTCGCCATTATAATCACCTGAAAAACAGAAAAGAAAGTGAATTCGACAGCAAATCAAATCCACCCTTCCACTGCTAAGTCAAGTGAAAGGGCGCGCAAAGGGCTGAGGACAACGTCCCCGACCTAAGCCCTAACATCAAAGGAAAAGCTGACACCTCCCCGCAAGGAGAAGCTCGAAGCCAATTATCCCAAGCGAGGAGCTTCCCCGCACTCATGCCCAGTTTCCGTTTGAAGCTTCGCCGGAAATCGCAAAGCGTCACCGGAATCTGGAAATGTCCTACCGGAAAACTCACCACCCACTCAGACGATGAAGAGACAAGGCGATCACACATGCATAGCTATCGCAACATCGCCGTGGACCACCCCACTCACCGAAACATACTACTAACTTCGGCGACATGTCAGAGGTAGAAAAATGGCACAACCACCGTCCACCACCAACAATCGCCGAAAACTCACTCATTTCGTCCTCTAAACCTAGCCCTAACCACATGCAACCTACCATTGACAACAAAAGGGAGTAAAACAAGCTCAAAATCGGAACTTACTTGATTTAAGAAGACTGAAGTGGTTGCTCGGAGCTTGAAGCGGTGGTCGGAGTAGCAGACGGCGGTGACAGGCAGGAATGCTGAAGGAGACGAAGAGAAATCAGAGCGAAAAGTCCCAAATGAGACGGATTCTCCCCTTTTATAAAGAAGGGCATGTGCAGTAGACGCGCTCGTAGGTCATGATGGCTATCAACTAGCCATCATTGCCTAGTAACTGCTACACGGAGCTCTAGGCACACGTGGCGTCCCAACGTTTCCAATTCTGACTGACCTTTAGTCTCCCTGAACATCGGGCAACAAGGTCACGACCACGAATTCCACGAACACCAGGGGTCACGGGCGCATTAAGACAATCCTCCTCGTCTTCAAACGACGACTCCGTGCTAGCTCCCCGGAGCAACGAACCGTCCTTAAGTCATCACTCTTATGCTCGGGAGCAACGACTTAGGGGGCTCCTATTCTGGACTGGACCAATGGCTAGACATGGTCCAATCCGCTTATGCTCCAGAGCGGCCCAAATTGCCTAAGTCCAACCCACAGAGGGGCAAAAGTTACCTTTCTGCCCCCTCCATCCGGACAAGGAATGCAACGTTCCTCCCCGGGACCAGAAACGCTATCCTTATTCAAACTCATTACAACATTGTAGATTTCCTCCTTAGTTGGCAGCATCGTCAAGGTAGAGTTAGATTCATCAGTCATCAACTGGGGAATTACGTCTTCAATTAAGTTATCATCCTGCAAAATAGAAACTTTGTTAAAAGATCATTGTAATAAGCTACAACATGGTCAGCAATCCGATCTTGATCAGTGATGGCCTCTCCCTCAACTTTCAAGCTGGAAATCTTATGTGTGGCTTGCTTGATCTTAGCAATCCTATGGAAATATCTTGTGTTTCTATCCCCCTCCATATTCCATTTCACCCTTGCCTTTTCTTTCCAAAAAATTTCCTCGAAATGAAGTGCGTCATCAAGTTGACCCTAGGCCTTCTTCTCAAGGTTACTAAGAACGTCAGTATGACCATCCACCTCAATATCTTTCTGAATTTTAATAAGATTCTGTTCAGCCTCTTTCACCTTGTCATGGACATTTCCAAATGTTGATTTGTTCCACTCTTTGAGCTTTGCATTCAAAAGTTGAAGTTTCCTTTGTAGGATGAACATAGGGCAGCCTACCACTCTAGTCCTCCAAGTCTCTAAAATGACCTCTTTACAACTAGGGTGAGCAGCCCACATTTGCAAGAACTTGAACTGAGAAACCAACCTGATCTCAGTATTGAAGAAATCCAAAACAATAGGGTAATGGTCAGACTTGTTACGAGAAAGAGTTCTGTAAGAGACATTCGACCAAGAATCAAGCCACATTTTATTGCAGATGGATCTATCCAACCTTCACTCTGTATGAAAGGCTCCACTTCTACCATTACTCTATGTGAAAATAGCACCAGAGGTAGGAATATGGAAGAGAAGATTAGCATCAGTCTAATTGTTGAAATCATCCATCGGAACACGGGCAGGGAGATGTTTTCCTCTGTGTTCGTGGGCTCCAAGGATACAATTAAAATTGCCTATAAAAGACCAAGGAAAATTTAATTGACCTTGAATAAAACTCAGATTATGCCAAAGGGATCTACGAACCACCAGATTCGTTGAAGCGTACACAGCCGAAATACCAAAAGTAACATCATGATTTTTCACCAAAAAAGAAACCTGCTGGTTGTCAGCAGCAATAACCTCAGAATCAATGCTATTGAGACAACAATACCACATATTAGGCTCTAAACTATCCCTATCATTAACAGCAAAAAGCTTAAGGCCTAATCTATTTAGCCAATTAACCGGAAAATTATCCACAACCATCCACGGTTCAGCAATAAAAACGAAATCGGGTTTATTTACAAGAATAATCCTCTTTAAAGCTAGTTTTGGGGGAGAGTTAGCAATACCTCTCACGTTCCAATATAGACACTTCATAAGGACAGATTTGCAGGTCCAGCTCTAGATCTTGTACCAGGCCTAGAGATAGATTATTGTTTCTTAACCTTTCTTCTAGATTTAACAGGCTTAAAGCCATCACTGTCATGAATTTGTTTAAGTGGATTCAAGTCTTCCATGTTAGACCATGAGTTATGGAGGAAAACCATGTTCCCTTGTGCATCATGAGTAGAATTCAAACTCAATCAATTCGGTGGCATCAACAAACTCCGTCCCCAACGAACTATCAGATCCAATGTCATTATCATTAGTCACAAGGTCCTTGATTCTATCATCCACAACAACAGGAATCATCACATTAACGTTGCTGCTATCAATAACAATAGTAGGAGTAACCCCATTCTGGCTGTCAACGACAGCATTAGAAATCTGATTCACTTCATTACAACCTGCATTTACAAATTCAAAACTGCCAAATTCAGGATTTTCCTGGGCTTTTGAGGCCTCTTTATTTGAAATGTCTTCAGTTGTGGTATCCATATGGACCTGCTCCTTACCTTTTCTTTTGTTGGCATCTCCCACTATAATGTAAGCGTTTTGAGTCCCTTACTCAACAATAGGTTTGTTCGGCTTGTCTCCTTGCTCCTGTATTTTCTCAATGGGTCTACGCTTGCAAATATCCGAGGAATGACCAATACATTTGCAGTAATCACAAAAGTCCGGTAAATTCTCGTACTCAATGTCCACAAAGAAGGAAAACCCCTTTCTTTCAACTAGAACTTTGTCCCTAAGCTCGCCTGCGATTTCAAGATCCACCAACACCCTTGTATAGTGCCTAAAAGGTCTATCCAACGTAGGTTTATTCGTGGCAGCATCCGTGCATAAAGGCGTTCCCACACTACTAGCGATTGTAAAAAGGATCTTTGGTCTCCAATATTCTTGCGACAACCCAAAAATACGAATCCAAACTTGTGCCGATGACTGTTTAAGATTGGTGGGGTTGAAATCCCGCGTCCACGGGAAAAGCTTCAGAAATCCAGGATTGAGGTTCCAAGAGTTTGACACCCTCACTCGTCTAACATCTTTTATCGTAGAGAAATAGAACTCATAGTATCCTTTCCCTAAGGATTTTATTCTCCACTTCCCTAATAATTTCCATAGTGTCGATAATTTCGTCTTCAATGCAGCAACAGTGAGAGGTGTTGAGCCCTTCGGCCAGATTACCCGCCCATGAAGGTTGTGTTTACATGCTTCCAAACCCAACTGGTATTCCTCCTCCGGTATTGCAATTGCAATTCGATCTTCCTTCACACAAGGTTTTGGGAGCTGACTTATAGGGATGTCACAGACATTGTTTACAGCATCCACAAAGGATTTCAGAGGTTTAGGATTCAATGGATTTGGGGTTAAAGTTGATTTTTTAGGTGGTTTTTTAGTATCAATCAAACAACTCCAAGGTATAAACGGTGGAGCCATAGATGAAAAACGAGAAGCGTAATGTTGTTGTTAAAGCTAGATGAGAAACACACCTCAAGCATCGTGGAAGTTGCAGAGTCTCCATACTATCAGCTTTTTGTTAATTCTAATATCACACATCCAATATATGGTAGAATAATAGCATGATCTGGTATGTGTTTAAATTACATTTCATAATATATGGTAGAATAATAACATGATCTTTTGGAAGGTATGTGTTTAAATTAGACTTTGTAATTTTGTACTATTTTATTGTATGTGATATCTATGTTTAAAATTTGAATTTAAATTATGAACTTGAGAATTTATGATATGATATTTTAAAAAAATTTAAGTGCTAGTTATATTTTTTTAGAGACTGAATTATCCGGTTCGACCGGTTTTATACCTATATGGTTTTGTTATGATGACAGGTCTATTCAACCGAGTTATCCGGTTTAATCCGGTTTGGTCATACGGTTCGACTAATGACCTAGTGGTTCGACCGATAAATCAGTGACCCAGTATTCTCACCGGTTCGATCACTGATCCGGTTTTTAAAACATTGATATATATATATATATATATATATATATATATATATATATATATATATATATATATATATATATATATATAGAAACACGCAAAAGCATAAGATTTTTTTTCCTTGGATTTTCATTTAAGACCTCTCGCATGTCCTACTTGACTGCCACACTCTAGGCCATGATCGATTGTAACACATTGAACTACAATATTTATGACAAACCAAATTATTTGAACTTGAGTAAAAAATATGATTTAAACATAAGTTAATCATATAATTTGAAAGAGCTTCAAATCATTTATGTGTCTTTAAAATTGTAAGGAAAAGATTAAGAAAAACTCATAATTTATACTAGTAACTAATATTTTAAATAATAGTTTTTTTTTCCTTGAAAGTGAGTATCTCACTTTTTCAATTTGTCTAATAAAAAAAAAAAAGAAATTAAAAAGATGAAAGGGAACGTGATGGTTCATGCATAAAATCCAAAAAAGAGCAGACAAGTGAAATATTGTGAAAAAGATAGGACTAAGACCTTGTATACCAAAATGCAACATTAATTAAACAAGTACAAAAGCTACAAAACATAAAAAAAAGTTAGGAACAGTCTTTGATTCTTTCTAACACTGAAAAGACCATCTTAATTTGATATAGACATTAATTTATACTTGATGCTTGAAGTCTAATCTGCTTATTGAATTTCTGAATGAACTCTTCCACTCTCTTATTAAGATCCTCATTTGACATCATTGAAAACTCATTTTCTTCTTCTACTTTCGGTTCTATCTTCATAGAATCTAACCTTCTCACTGATTTCTTCCTTTCATCAATCACAACATGTTTGACTCTATTGTGTCTATAAGATTTACTTCTCCTGAAAATTGATCTTGTAGGAAATTTTGCTTTCTCTTCATGTTCCTTATGACCAAAATCATCTTCTACATGCCAATGAAGTGTAGAGTATTTCTTCTCATAATAAGTACTATCATCACTAGTACTTTTCTTTGGTTGATTTTGTAAAACAATTTCTAACACACGTTCTGGGACAATTGTGTCTTTCTTAACATGTTCTAGCTCTTGTTTTGAATTAATAATACATTGCTTATCAACTTCATCATATGTGGGAATTGATGAGACATGGTTTCTAAGTGTTTGACTATGTTTCACATACTCTTCATGAAGATGTTCTTGTTTTTGTTTGGTTGAAGAGAATGCTTCATAGTCAATAGCTATGATGAGGATTAAGGTGTTGGATATGATAAACCAAAAGATATTGTTGTTTAAGAGAGAAGAAGGAGAAAGGTTGAAGATATAGAAGACACATATGTAGATGAAAAGAGAGAATATAGAAGCAAAGAAAGATAAATTCTTTGGCTTATTATGGCTACTACTATGATTTTTTAGCTTGTTGTTTTTCACAAAATCTTCATCTAGATATGGTGATTTGGCCATAGTTTAAGGCTAGAAGAATGAGAGTGTATCTATGAAGATTGAGGTGTTGTTGGAGTAGGAAATAAGTTATGAAATAGAGCTTATATAGGTGGTTGGATTCATGATTACTATTATTATTTGATTGAGTATATGTGAAATGATTGATACTATGCATTTACTAATATACCCTCTTCTCTCTCTTGTGGCAAGTTTTCCTTCTCATGTCATTTGAATAATGATCCAATGAATTAAAAATATGCCACCTATTAACCATGGTGAATAATTAAAATCTTATGACGTGTTTGAGTTGAAAATATCTTGGATACAGCGGTATGTGTTGGAATTTTCCTATTGCTAGACCACATGAATGTGATAACTATGTTAATTATTTTAGCTATGTTATGCAAATGAATGTGATCATTAATATAACTAGATATAAATCACAATGAAGATAAATTATATGTGTTATAATTGAAACATGATTAGAGGTTACTTTAAGGTGTCTATTTTTTTCTACTCCCTCAGTTTTATAGCGAATGATTCGGTTGACTATTTTTTAAAAATTAAAAAATAAAAAATGATATATTTTAAAAAATATTTTGGTCATATAATAATAATGATGAAAGTAATATTAATTGAAAATTAAAATTAAAAAATTACTGAAAATCAAAGACATTTTGCTTAGTTTTCTCTCAAATATTTGATAGATATATAAAGATTATTATTGTTATTATATGCATGAAAGTGAAAAGAAAAGGAAACAATGGTGAAGTCAAAATAAAATATCATTAATGTCATGATAAGTTGGTATTGTTTTGCGGAGTAAAGTGTCTGCCATTCATTAAGCCCTAATGATTGTCATGTAATTGAGTAAATAATTCAATTTAATAGTAATTCCTCAAACACATTGATAAGCCAACAAGGTCACCAAACCTACATTTCTACACGGAAAACAAAAAGTTAATTTTATAAGTTATTAAAATTGATTTATCATCGGCAAATTCTACCTCAACCAAGACAAAGTTGATATTTTTAAGTTGGACACCAACACAAGTTCAAACTTTAGTTCTAACTATTTGTACAGTAAATTTTTAGTGGTTATTACTACTTTGCCTACAAATAAAATAATTGATATATTATCTTAATTGCGACCCAAGTATAGACATAGAAGTTTTGATTAGGATGATAATCAATAGTGAAAGAGGTGTTAATTTAGGGGGCTGGGGCCTAAATTTTAAGGCTTCAAAAAAATAGAAGGACTTAAAATTCTAAAAATAAATGAGCCATAAAATATATAGACCCCTTAAAATAAGGGTCCCTAAAATTCAAGTAGAGCCGTGAAGTCCCAATATTTTCAAAACTTGATTTTTTTTTAAAAATAGATTTTTTCAATCAATTTTTTTTAAAATAGTTTTTTTTTTAATTTTTGGAAATTTTTTTTTTAATTTTCGGAAAAAACCAATTTTTTTTTATTATCGAAAAAAATTAATTTTTTTATTTTCGAAAAAAAATCGGTTTTTTTCATTTTCGGAAAAAATCGGTTTTTTTTATATTTGGAAAAAATTGGTTTTTTTATATACGGAAAAAATCAATTTTTTTCATTTTCGGAAAAAATCGGTTTTTTTATATTCGGAAAAAATCAGTTTTTTTAATTTTCTGAAAAAGTCGATTTTTTATATTTAAAAAAAATCGGTTTTTTTCATTTTCGGAAAAATTGTTTTTTTTTTATTTTAGAAAAAATCGGTTTTCTCATTTTCGGAAAAAATCGATTTTTTATATTCGGAAAAAATCTGTTTTTTTATTTTATTTTCGGAAAAAATCGGTTTTTTTATTTTCGGAAAAAATCGAGTTTTTTTATTTTTGGAAAAAAGCAGTTTTTTTTTTTCGGAAAAAATCAAGTTTTTTTTTGGAAAAAATCGAGTTTTTTTTCCGAAAAAAAACAGTTTTTTTTTGGAAAAAAACAGTTTTTTTTTTTTCGGAAAAAATTGAGTTTTTTCGAAAAAAATCTGATTTTTTTATTTTCGGAAAAAATCAGTTTTTTTTTTTTTTTTCGAAAAAAATCATATTTTTTTATATTTTTGGAAAAAATCGCATTTCTTGCAATTTTCGGAAAAAATCAGTTTTTTATTTTTTTCGGAAAAAAAATCGGGTTTTTTATTTTCGGATCGATTTTTTTATTTACGAAAAAAATCGGTTTTTTTTTTTATTTTCGGAAAAAATCGGTTTTTTTTCATTTTCGGAAAAAATCGGTTTTTTTATTTATTTTCGGAATAAATCGGTTTTTTTTTATTTTCGAAAAAAATTGGTTTTTTTTCATTATTGGAAAAAATCGATTTTTTTAATTTTCGGAAAAAATCGTTTTTTTTTATTTGTGAAAAAAATCAGTTTTTTTTTATCTTCGAAAAAAATCGATTTTTTTTAATTTTCTGAAAAAAATCATTTTTATTAATTTTTGGAAAAAATCAGTTTTTTATTTTTCGGAAAAAAAATCGGGTTTTTTATTTTCGGAAAAAATTGTTTTTTTTTTATTTTCAAAAAAATCAGTTGTTTTATTTTCTAAAAAAATCAGTTTTTTTATTTTCTGAAAAAATCGTTTTTTTTTAATTTTTGAAAAAAATCGGTTTTAAGAAAAAAACAGTTTTAAGAAAAAATCGGTTTGAAAAAAAAATCGGTTTTATAATATAAAATATTTTATTTCAAATAAATTAGATTTTGAGCCCTTCACTTAAGTTCCATTAAAGACAAAAATATGAAGGAGCTTAAAAATAAAAGGCCAAGAAAATAATCATTTAGTAAGAGGCCTAAGGACTTTGTCAATTAGGACATTTTTGACACCTCTAAATAGAAGCTTGCAATATTAAACACATGTATTTGTGTTCGAGTATCAATATGTGGTTGAAGCGTTTAGAAGAACGTCAGGGAGAAAAACTAGACAAATATATACTTTAGGATTTCTCACCACTATTTCTAAGAAAAACCATAAGGCATTAAAGTAGATGCATAATATCTCTTATATATTAAACTTTCAACTCCCTCGTTGTCGATGTAAGACTAACATCTCATACTTGAACTCAACAATCTTGTCCATAAATGTGAGTTTTCACCTCCTATTACAGGATTCAATACTAGGATCCTCTCTCGCTCCATTATCAAGTTGAACTAAAACTCAAATACCACTTGTTAGGGAGTATAGAGGAGTTCTAAGAGAAACAATGAACCAATACTCATGTTAGTTGATTTATGAGTCATCTCTTTATATATTTATTCAATTTATTTAATTCATAGTCGATGCAATACTTAAGCACTCATACTTGAATCCAATATTCTCTGCATGAGTGTGGGTCTTCCACATCATATAATAGATCCAATATTATAATGTATTTTTTCTGCTACCAAGCCTAACCAATAATTTAACGACACTTGATTGAATGTAAGAGAATCATTAGGAATCAATGCTCCATGCTCACAAGAGAGGGGGCCATCAAAATCAAAAACTCAAGGCATAAGATATATCATTCTCTTATGGTTAGGCATGACCCAACCACTTCTGCTCCCAGAACGGCCTAATTGCCTAAGTCCAACTGGTGCGGGGGCAGCATTTACCTTTCTGCCCCTCTACCGGGCACATGTGGACGGATGGACCTCAAGGTCATTTGCCTCTCCCTGGAATTCCTGCCCGTTACGCACGGCTCTATCATCCGGGAACAGTCATGACGTCTGTGCCCGGAACTACACCCCTGCATGTGGCAACGTCTAGTTTTGGGCATATCTGCCCGTCATTATGGCTAGTTTTTGGCAGTTACCTATTCTTCAAGAAATAATTACTCTGCCTTGAAAATAGGGACCGTTGGCCACGCGTTGGGGGCATTATAAATACCCTCTCATTTGAGAGGGTCAGGTATCCAAAAATCATTCTAAGAAACTCATACTTTTGTTCTTGCCTTTCTCTCTCCCGATTCTTACTTTAGCATCGGAGTGCTTTGCAGGTACACCCCCTCCTCATCTCACGCAGCCAACATCGCAGATGTTCTTCTTGGCCCATTTAAGGATCTAATCAGCCTTCACGATCAGTGGCGCCGTCTGTGGGAACGTGTTATCCCCGTCTTAACATCCATCTCAGATTCAAAGACCAAAACAAATTCTCTGTCCAAGATTACGATCATGGCTTCCCAAGATCACGTCCAAGATGCTCGCAATCTTTCTGTTCTCCCCGTCAACAAAACTGATGCTGACGGATCTGCATCTTTCCTCGGGGGAGACGCCTGCCGTCTGAGAGACGGAGCTACTGCGTCTCCATCCCCCACTCATACCGACCGTGTTGACAACCAGCCCTTGCTGGCCCTCCAGCCCATTCCCGTTCCACCCAACGTCGGTCCGGCCTTGGTGACCCTCCTTGAAGCGATCAACAAGACCAACCTCTTGATCCTCCAACAAAACGAGAGGATTGGGGCGTTGGAAGAATCTGCCCGTCCGAGATCCCCTAAACCGAGGAAAGATCGACGACGATCCAAGAGTCCACAACCCCGGCGGGAGGTTGATCGTCGGGTGTGCCAAGAACCAGATACCCATACCGTTCGGAAGCGCGATCACGTTTCCCCGCAAAACCAATATTCCCCGGGAAACAAGAGAATCGGAGGGATCAAAGTTCACCCCAGCCAGACCAAAGGGCCGGGCACGTACACCATCAGCCCGTAGAAATCGCCGTCACGAGCGAATCATCCGCTTCCATTCCCAGACCAGTTCCAGCAGCGACGATGAGCCCCACGGCCCATTGTCTCAGGAGATATTGGTTACACGCCTCCCCAAAGGCTTGGAGAAACCCCCATCTTTGGGCACTTACGACAGAACGACTGATCTAGATAAGCACATCAAAAACATCGATGCGCTGCTAGACGACCAAGGCGTCTGGGGCGCCATCAAATGCCATCTGCTCCCGACCGCGCTCTGGAAAGGGGCAATGACCTGGTACAAACAACTTCCTGAAGAGTCTCACCTCGTGGAAGCAGCTGTGAATGATGTTTTCCAGGCACTTTACCGTGTCACGCCGCCGTCTAAAGACTGAAGCCTCCCTTGAGACTATAATTCAAGGGAAGGATGAGCCTCTCCGGGCATATATTGAGAGGTTCAACAAAGAAGCTGTGCAAGTCCCCACTACCGACGACATGAAGAAATTTCTGCTCGAACGAGAACTTCGCCCGCATTCAGAATTTTCTAAATCTGTTGGCCTTGCACCTCCAAGGAGCCTGGACGTCTTCCTCCTCAAGGCGCAGGCATATATTCAATATGAAGAAAAGGAAGCGCCCAGCTCCGCCCGAGCCTCACGCTATCAGGAAAATGCCCGGGCCTCCAAAGGCGATGAACCCTTGACATCCCGCCGGGGGGAAAGAAGGCGCGAAGATCGTCCCCGTGAATCCCGGGTCAACAAGGGACCCTCCGGCCGGTTCCACGATTACACTCCCCTGACTGTCTCTAGAGAAAAGATTCTCTCCGAATGTGCTAACTCGGAGTTTAAACAAGTGGGAGTCCAGTTCCCCAAGCAAGTACTGGCCAAGCCCAACGCCGATAAATCAAAATAATGTTGTTTCCTTAAGAGTCACGGCCACACCACTGAAGATTGCATCCATTTGAAGGATGCCATAGAAATACTGATCAGGGACGGCCACCTGAAGCAGTTTACAAAGAAGAAAGATGCTCCCCGACAAGACGCCCAGGAGTCAAAGAAAGTAGAGAAGGAGGTGCCTTCCTCGGAAGAAACCAACCTCCAAGTCACCATGAGTATATCGCGACCGGAGGATTTCTATGCTCTAGACGAGCTCAGCAGTCCCGCGTATTTCGTAGCCCATAGCCCATGGGAGAATTTCCCCTCTGCGATGGTCATCTCTGGAGGGGGGTTTAACAAAGTCACCGTGGGCTCCGTGAAGAGAAAGTTCGAGCACCTGATCAGCACGAGCTCCAGCAAGGTGACAACGATCGACAAAGCCCAGAAGGGATTAGTCCCCATCTCCTTCTACCGGGAAAAACTCCTCGGAGAATCCCCGAACTCAAGTATCCCACTGCTCGTCAGGGCCCAGATGGTAAATTTTGATGTTCGCAGGATCTTAGTCTACCAAGGCAGCTCGGTCGACATTATGTACTCACAGCTGTTCTCAACTCTCCAGCTGGACGAGTCGCACCTCACTCCCTACGTGGGCTCTGACCTACAGGGTTTCAATGGGTCGGTCACGAAACCCTGGGGGTACGTCGAGTTGATCGTGACCTTTAGATCTGCGAAGACAGCCAGATCTATCAAGGTTCAGTTCCTGGTAATTGGCTGCCCGTCTCTCTACCAGTGCATATTCGGGCGGCCAACTTTGGTCGAGCTGGTAGCAGTGCCATCAATCGTCCATCTAAAGATGAAGTACTACACTTCTAAAGGTATGATCGCTACATTACACGCGAACATCGAAGTTGCGCGGCAATGCTTCGAGGTGTCCACCAGGGGACTCAATACCATCGATGTCAAGCCAAAGATGTCCAGCAAGCAAGCCTTGCCCAGCAGCTTAGAAGAAGCCAAGCCACTACCACACGTCGACTCTATTGACCTCGACAGCCGCTTCGCCGAAGATGACCAGAAGGAGGACCAGGTTGGCCCGAGAAGCTCATCCACCTCGACCAGCAACAACTCCCATCCGATGTGCCAAATCCTGGATGGCGACTTTGAGCTCGTCCTTCTCGACGATGATCCGCAGCGGGGAGTAAAGATAGGGAGCGGCCTCCCCGACACCATGAGGAAACAACTCAAGGCTTTCCTTCGAGAGAACGCAGACTTGTTTGCCTGGAGTGCCGCAGAAATGTCCGGCTTAGATCCTGTTGTCGTCTGCCATCAACTCAAGATTGACCTTGCCGTCAAAGCAGTAGCACAACGAAGGAGGAAGCAGTCTCCAGAGAAAACGGAGGCTGCAGAACAAGCTGTAAAAAACCTCCTCGAAGCAAAATTTATTTCGGAAGCCAAGTACACTACTTGGCTATCCAATGTTGTACTTGTAAAGAAATCAAATGGAAAATGGAGAATGTGTGTTGATTATACTAATCTTAATAAGGCATGCCCAAAAGATGCTTACCCCTTCCCCAATATTGATAAACTTGTTGATAACTCTGTCGGTTTTAAGCTGTTATCATTCATGGACGCCTATTCGGGCTACAATCAAATACCAATGGCGATGAGCGATAAAAAATACACGGCCTTCATGACTGAATCGGGCAATTATTACTACAACATAATGCCCTTCGGCCTGAAGAACGCCGACGCGACCTACTAGAGGATGATGAACAAGGTCTTTCGGGGAGAGATAAGCGACATGCTCGAAGTCTACATGGACGATATAATCGTGAAATCTCACGATGAGACCGATCACATGGCCCATTTAAGAAAGGTCTTCGAACACGCCAGGAAATACCGAATGCGTTTCAACCCAGAAAAGTGCATATTCGGAGTCCGGGCGGGCAAGTTCCTCGGCTTCTATCTGACAGAGCGAGGAATCAAGGCCAATCTCGACAAGTGCAGAGCATTCTCTGAATTTCCAACACCCAACTCGAAGAAGTCAATCCAATCCCTCAACGAGATGCTTGCTTCTTTGTCTTGTTTCGTGGCTAAGTCTGCCAGCATGCCCTGCCCTTCATCAAACTCCTTTGCAAGGAGGCAGCGTTTGAATGGACGGAGGAATGCGACCGGGCTCTCCTCCATCTAAAACAGGCACTATCAGAACCACCAGTCCTCTCTCGACCAGACAACGGCGAAACTCTGTGCCTATATCTCGCCATAGCAACCGAGGCCGTAAGGGCCGCCCTTATCCGCGAGACACCCGACGGGTAGAACCCCATATATTTCACCAGCAAAGCATTTCAGGGACTAGAGCTGAGATACCAGCAGATAGAAAAGGTAGCGCTGGCCCTCATCAATGCTATGAGAAGACTGAGGCACTACTTCCTGGCTCACACGATTGTGGTCCAGAAAGATCAACCCGTAAAGCAACTGTTGGGGTGACCAGACATGGCCGACAGAATGTTCAAATGGTCGTTAGAGTTGTCCGAATTCGACATTCAGTATGAAAGCAGAAAAGCCCTCAAATCCCAGGCTTTGGATGATTTCGTCGCAGAGATGACGTTCGCAGATTCCCCCACCTGCGGGGCACGCAAGTGGACCATCTTCGTAGACGGAGCATCCAGCTCGGCAGGGAGCGAGGCAGGTATCATCTTGGAAAACGACGAGGGAATCATCGTCGATGTATCACTCACCTTATCCTTCCTCATGTCTAATAACCAGACAGAGTACGAGGCTTTCCTCGCCGGCTTGCGCCTGGCCGAAGATCTAGGGGCAGAAGAAGTCGTCATCTGCACGGATTTGCAACTCGTGGCCCTCCAAGTTCGGGGAGAATACCAGGCCAAAAACGAAAACCTATCCGAGTACTTGGCCTTGGTCAAGGAAAAGATGACGAAGTTCGCTGCAGTAAAAGTAAAGCACGTTCCTCACGAACATAACGTCAGAGCAGACGTATTGTCTAAGCTAGCGAGCACGAAGAAAAAGGGCGAAAACAAGTCCGTTATTCAGGAAGTGCTTCCTCGACCCAGTATCGAGAAGACACCTCCGACCCTCGATGTGCAGGTAATCATCGACATCAACTGCTAGATGACTCCCATTTATAACTACCTCGCTAGAGACGAACTTCCGTCCGATACGTCCTGGTCGAAGATAAACTCTACAGGCGAGGATTCTCCATCCCATTACTCAAATGCGTCGAGGAGGAGATGGTTGCCCACATCCTGCGCGAGATCTATGAAGGAATTAACACTCAACATCTCGGGGGGAGATCCCTCGCCCGGAAAGCCCTTCGAGCAGGGTACTACTGGCCAACCATGCAACAGGATGCTAAAGAGCACGTGAAGAAATGCGACAAATGCCAACGGCACGGGGACATGCACCTAGCTCCACCTAACGAGCTCAAAGTTATGTCCTCCCCGTGGCCATTCGCCTAGTGGGGCCTGGACATCCTATGACCATTCCTAGTAGGATCAAACCAGAACAAGTACTTGATAGTAGACGTTGATTACTTCACAAAATGGATAGAAGCAGATGCTCTGGCCAAAATAACAACCCTCAACATACTTCGCTTTTACAAACGAAACATCCTCGCACGCTTTGGCGTCCCCCAAGCGATAGTCACAGACAAGAAGTTCCAGGATTTCGTCGCTCAACTAGGCACGAAACAAAACTTTGCATTCGTCGAACACCCCCAGACTAACGGGCAAGCCGAAGCAGCGAATCGAGTCATCCTACGAGGCCTCAAGTGAAGGCTAGATGAAACAAAGAAAGCTTGGGTCGAGGAGCTGCACAACATCCTATGGGCATACCGCACAACTCCACATTCTTCGACCGGGGAAACTCCCTTTCGCCTGGCCTACAGAACGGAGGCAGTGATCCCCATCGAAATACACGTACCATCCAGGCGGGCTGAGTCACCCCTATACGAGGAAATGAACGACGAGGCACAAAGGGAGGAGCTCGACCTCGTCGAAGAGGTCCAGTCAGGGGCAGCTCTCCGTGAAGCCTCGTTAAAGCAAAAATTGCAATTAGGCATAACACCAAAGTAATACGACGAGAATTCCAAGTGGGCAGCCTTGTCTTGAGAAGGAACAACAAAGACTCTCGAGAGGGCAAACTCACCGCTAACTGGGAAGGACCCTATTGCGTCTGAGCAAAGACGGAGAATGGGGCCTACTACCTAGAACACCTCAACGGGGAAGAACTTGCTCGACCATGGAATGCCGAAAAGCTAAAACAATACTATAGCTAAGGCCCTAACTATCAGTTCGCTTCATCAAAGCAACGAACATAACATCCCAACTACGATGTGCGCCCAGGTACAAGCGTCGCATGCCGGCCAAGGCAGGACCCCGCTCAGGATCGAGCTAGGTCTCTGCCCGACAGCAGTTCCTCAACCGAGCCCGCCGTCGTCATAGTACCATGATAGGCAGAACACGCAGCTCGCGATGGGAGGTTCACGCCACGAACTCATGCCTCAAACGCGACCTGAGCTCCGCTATCATGCCCGAAAATTCCCCGGGCCGTTCGACCAGTCCCCCTCACTGCCGAACACATCTAAGTTGAGCTATTCCCCGAAAACGTTAAAAAAAATCAAAGTCATCCCTATTACGGGCACACAAGTGTATCAAGAAGAGATATAACACTTAGGAAAAATAATCAAAGAAAGCCATGTGCTAATATACAACATACAAAAACGGCCACGATGGCCAGATACATACATATAATTAAATGGCCACAAGGACCATGATTGTGCATAATACAAAACAAAGGGGCCACGCCCTACCAAACAAAATATAATTACATCAAATATGGCACGCAGGCCAAATACATTACAACAAAATAAAAAAAAGGGATATCACTCCTCCATCTGCTCAGGCCGCAAAAGGTTGGGCTCAGGCTGCTGGGTCTCCTCGTTCAAAAGTCGGGCGTGCTCATCGCCGATGTTGAAGAAGTCTGGGACAACTATCTTGCCATTCTCAACATGGCCCAGGAAGTTAGTACCGTCCAGTGGCGTGCGATTTTTGTCGGTGACGCGACTACCTTATCGCCATTGGTTAGAATTGGGTGCTACTTTCTGATTTCTTATTTATCCTATGAAGCTGGAAACAAAAGGGAAGATATCTAAAACTA
The DNA here is from genome assembly GCA_022829125.1 of Lathyrus tuberosus. NCBI lineage: Eukaryota > Viridiplantae > Streptophyta > Magnoliopsida > Fabales > Fabaceae > Lathyrus > Lathyrus tuberosus. The sequence continues at coordinate 3,179,209 of JALAZF010000124.1, read as the reverse complement.
ACCTTGCACGCAAATGTTTTCTTTAACAAATGCTTAAGAGATTGGGGGGTCCCGGGTCAGGTTATACAATGGGGAGTTGTCAATTATCCATCTTATATATGGTTATCCATAGATCGCTTAGAAAATTCTACTGTTATCTACTTACTGGTGTTTATCTATCGTAAAATGGGAAAGTTTCTCCTTTGGGAATGTTTGAGAGAGTATTTTTGTTGTTTTTCGAGTTTTTCGATGTTTTTGGTAAGGTATTGGACCTAAAGTTTTTGTTATGTGTGCTCGCTATGATTTTGCAATCTTATGCCTACATATTCCCGTTAAAGAAAACAGGGAAATCAGAGCAATCGTAGTTCCTCCTATTTCTATGGGAGGAAAATGATGTTTGGTGTCTTGTTCAAAGCCCAAGATTGAAGCTATCAAAGCCCAAGATTGAAGCTAAAGGTTTGACTGAGAGAGAATTTGTCATCTCTAAAGGGAGATATCTCATCTGTTTATCACAGTTGTTGGGTAATTGATTATAAAGGAGAATTACTTTAACTGGAATGTATGGAATCCAACAATGCCATAATTTCCTTTATAAGGGATTTGTCATGAAGGAGAAAACTTTAACTCTGTGTAGAGCAATGCCATTTTTCCTTAGGAGTCTTTCATGCTAAGAGAGGGACATTGGCTTGGATGTAAATAATCCAGAGGCTTGCCACTTATAGCAATTAGATGAAAAGAGGTTTACGAGGATAAGAGATGGACTACAACTTGGATATTTGAATCAACAAGTGTGCCACTTACATCAATTATTTGGGATTAAGGTTTGTTTGATTGTCTGTTTTTGATGTGTGATTGTACAGAGAAATGTCTTCCTACAGAGAGATTTTTTATTTCCTCTGAGGGGATGTTGATTTTTTGTGTGCCTTGATCAAAGCCCAAGGTTGAAGCTAAAAGGTTGACTCTATTTAGGGAGTTTTATATCTGTCTTGTACAAAGCCCAAGATTGAGGCTGAAAAGAGACTGACTCTTTTGGGGAGATCATTATACAAAGCCTAAGAGGAGGCTGGAAGGAATTGACTTTTCTGGGGAATATTTAGTCTATCTTGTACAAAGCTCATGATTGAGGCTAAAAAGAATTGACTCTACTGGGGAGAGGTTTTATCTGTCTTGTACAAAGCCCAAGATTGAGGCTAAAAATAATTGACTCCACTGGAGAATATTTATAGCTGTCTTGTATAAAGCCCAAGATTGAGGCTAAATGTAACACCATTTTCTACCCCACAAAATATTGCAGCGGAATACACATAAAATCATAATAAATCAGAATTCACCCCTAAGGGTGCACATTTCCCTTATAAATTCAAAATAAAACGTTTACTCCGTAAACAACAGGTTTTCCTCAAAATAACTCAAAATGCCTTAAAAGGGCAGCAGAACCACCTTAACCACAAAAATCCCACAAAAGGGTTTATTAAAATAAATTATAGTCATCAAATAATCAATAAAATAAAGGTCAAATAAAATTAAACATAGTTCGACTCAACGACCCCAACCCGATGTTACACTATCAGAGCAAAGACCCTCTAAGTCGACCAAAAGCAAATAACGTCAAAAGTCCTCAAAAGCCCTCAAAAGCGTCCACAGCTAATCCTGATCACTTACACGTTACCCTCGTGGAGGCAACATTTAAACAGGCAGGGTGAGTAATACAATTCATTATAATAAATATAAAATAAGATATGCATAAAAATGGCGTCATCATCATATACAACATCATCAGAGTCATCACAAGGCAAACATCAAAACACGTCATCATAAATCACAACAAATGCTACATAAATGCAATGCATAACATGACTCATGCATGTGGTACCAATCATCATAATCGATGGACACTTAGGCCATCACCCTCCAAAGATCCCTGTCAAATAGGATCGATTCTACACAAGAACCGGAGCACGTCATAATCCACTTCACATCCACACAATGGGATGGAAGCCACAAATAGACCGAAGTCTAACACCATCATCACTGGACCGAAGTCCTAACATCGTCACAGAAATGCTATGAATGCATGATACACAACGTCATAATCATTATCGCCAAAAATATCATTATGTGCATCATTATTCACCAAAACATCATGTTAATCATGTCGTCATATATTCATCAAAACATCACAAGTCATCATCTCAATATCATCAAGAACATCATAGTAAAACATCGGAAATAACACAGCACCAAAATCTCAGAACTTCATAGCATCATAAACAAATATCACAAGCAGCAGCAGTTCGCTGTGCGAACACATTCGCTGGGATCTTCGCCTTGCGAAGCTCTAGCGAATCCCAGAATCCCAACAAAGCCCCCATTCTGCCTCCCTTCGCCACTTCACTCGCTTTGCAAAGCCCTTCGCTGGGACATTCGTTGTGTGAACCCACGACACCACTTCTCAGAAATCAACCCAAAATCATCACAGTTATCGCGCATTCGCTGCGCTACTCGCTTTGCGAGTCCAGGCGAACATTCGCCTTGCAAGTGTTTCGTTCGCTTTGTGATCTAGCGATTGCATGGAATCGCTGCTACACATCAGTAGCATACCAGACCCACAATACATTACGAATTCAACCTCAGTTCGCCCAAAAACATCCCTACAACATTCCTAAGGCATTATAACCATTAAGGACACAAAACCTACAACTATTAGGTCGATTAATTTCACTTTTGTAACTCGAAATCACTTAAACCTTCACAAACTCCAAAGGTTCCCATAAACCCCATAAATCCCTTTCTCATACAAGATCCCACACATCATCAAAAAAAGGTTTTTGCCTCTAAGGCTTATTTTACCCCAAACCAATTCAACCCTTAATAATCCATCATCGATTCTCAGAAATACCTCTAAATCATCAATAACTCATAAACCCTCAAAAAACCCCAAAAACCTCAAAACCCACTTTCAACATATCACGTTCTTGTAGCACGATTTTTGTGGTCTTAAGGCACTATCACTCGGGTACTACAGTTCGATTCATTTTTTATCCTATTAATCTGATTAAGGAAGGGAAATAAATGTCTCCAATTAAACCTGCTCGCAAACTGAGGTTAAATAGTGAAAACTGTTGGTTTACAGATGCTATTAAGATGTGGGCCCCTCTTCGGTTATTTTGTTAAGAATAGAATGTCTAGACTAGGGTTTTGGTAAGGTGTTTAGATCGGATGCTTTTGATTTATATCTGAAGGTACTGGATTTTGGGTTTTTGATTAGTATGCTCACTAAGATTTTTGCAATCTTATGCCTACGTATTCCTATTTAACGAAACAGGGAAATCAGAGCGATCGTAGTTCCTCATATTCTATGGGAGGAAAAAGGTCGTTTTGGTGTTTTGTTCAAAGCCCAAGACATGAAGCTAAAGGTGATTTGTATCTTGTTCAAAGCCCAAGATGTGAAGCTAAAGGGTTTTGGATGATAGAGAATTTGTCATCTCTAAAGAGGAGTTGTTGATGTTTGTATGCTGTGAGCAAGGCACAGATTTGATGCCAAAAGGTTAATTGACTCAATCGAGGTTTTGCTTATATAAAGCCTAAGAGGAGGCGATTGACCCAACAAGAGGGTGCTAACAAGTGAGTGACTCAACAAGAGAGTGCTTTTATGTATCTTGTACGAAGCCCAAGACGGAGGCTAAAAGGTTTTGACTCAATAAGAAAGTCTTTTATCTGTCTTATATGAAGCCTAAGACGGAAGCTAAAAAGGTTTGACTTAACAAGAAAGTCTTTTATACTCAACAAGAGAGTGTTTTATAGGTGTCTTGTATGAAGCCCAAGACGGAGGCTAAAGAGAGGTTGACCCAACAAGAAAGTCTTTTATACTCAACAAGAGAGTGATTTTTTATGTGTCTTGTACGAAGCCCAAGACGGAGGCTAAAGGAGAGACTAACTCAACAAGAGAGTCTAAAAAGGTTAACTCCGTTGGGGAGAGTCATTGTACAAAGCCCAAGAGGAGGCTACCTTATCGCCGTGGATTCTGGAGATCCTGAAGCGAGTCCAAGTATAGGGAACTCTCATGAGAGAGACCGGGTTTCTGCCTATGTTTGAAGGGAACTTGAGAATGTCTTTTAGACTCAAGGGTCTTAGACTGTCCAAGTCTAGATTTTTATCTTTTGTATAATGCCTAAGAGGAGGCACGGGTATTAAGGGATGAGTATCAACTCGACAACGGCCGGAGTTTTGACACTGGAAAGACCGCTCTAGTAAAGGATGACTAAGTTCTGTCTTATACCTTTAAGAGGTCATCAGGATCCTTGTATTAAGCTAAAGAGAAGGCATGATAACTTCTAAGAAGCCGAAGGGTCCTTGTACAACGCCCAAGAGGAGGCGGGGATGTTTTTAGGAAGCCTGTGGGTCCCCAAACCAAGAGAAGTTCAAGACATGTTATTCACAGAGAATAGATCAAGCCAGGAAGGTTCTTGAATTTGGAAGAAACTCAAGAGATGCTATTCACGGAGAATAGATCAACTCTGGGGAGTAGAGTTTCTTTATCAATTTCTAAGAGTGACAATCTGAGAAAAGGTTCACCGAGAATACTGCCTTTCTCTTTGTTCCATATTGTTTAACCCCAAGAGAAGGGAATACTGTGTCTAGAGTCCTATGGGGGATCTAGTTTTGACTGTATTTAAGAGTGACCAACAAGGCTTTACCTAGTGCTAGACGTAGTTGCCGGGGAAAACTCTAAATAACTATACTAGTATTATACAGTTGATATTTGACAAGTATATAAAAGGATGTGAAAGGAGACTTACAGTGAAACAACCCCACAATACAGTTATATACATATGAAAGCGATAAATGAAAGCAGATAAACACTTACCCGTTGTAGAGCTTCCATGCTGTTTTGTTAGTTGTTCAACAAAGAAAGCTTTGATAGAAATATTATATTCAAAATCAAAGGAGAAAGTTCTTTGAAAAGTTTGTTGGGGCTTACAGCTCAAGGAGAGGCCCAAGTTTTAACGATGATCGCACCGCTCTTTTGAAAACTATACAGAGGGACTTATACAATATGTGAGTCCCACAAAGTTTTTATGTACAAGGGGGTTGGGTCTTACACTCTATTAGAGGCCCAAAGTGTTTTTGTACCAGTGATGGGGCTTACAGCTCAAGGAGAGGCCTAGGGTTTTATTTTGAACTGGCGATCGTGCCGAGGTTTTTTCTTTTAACACAGAGGGACTTATACAATATCTGAGGCCCAAAAAGGTTTTGGTTAAAAGTGGATTGGATCTTACACTCTATTAGAGGCCCAAAGGTTTTAAAGAAAGGAAATGGGGCTTATAACACGAGGGTAGGCCCAAAAGTTTTTCCGTTCTGAAATGGCGATCGTGCCGAGATTTTTGAAAACGCAGTGGGTCTTATACAATGACTGAGGCCCAAAAATGTTTTGGTCTTCAAAGGGGATTGGGTCTTACACTCTATTAGAGGCCCAAAAATGTTTTATTTCAAGAAAATGAATGGGTCTTATAGCTCAAGGAGAGGCCCAGGGTTTTGTTTTAAAAGGCGACGATCGCGCCGTGATTTTGAAAATACAACGGGACTTATAGAACATCTGAGGCCCAAAAAATGGTTTGTATTTACAAAATATTGGATCTTACACTCTACTAAGAGGCCCAAAGTGTTTTGAAAATGATTGATGAGGGTTGAAATCAAAGAAACCCTAATTTTGTTTTTCTTTAAAAGTAAATATTCAAAGAAAATCAATAAAATGATAAAAATACCAAATGAGTTTGAATAAACCACTTGTGATTTTTGTTTAAGGTTTGAAAAATGAGGTTTTAATCACAAGATGAATTAAAACTCATTTGGTTTTGATTTTCAAGGTAAATATTCATTTTTAAAATGTTTAAAAATAATTAAAATGAATTTATTCACAAAAATATTAATTACATTAAATAAATAATATAAATCTGATTTTTTGTGGAATAAAATATTTCAACATTTTTTTGATTTTTTTGCAAAATGAACCAATAAAAAATAATTAAAATTGAGGGAGTTATTAATTTTTCAAATCATTAAAAATAATAAGAAAAAGAATAAAATATGAAAAAGTGGTAAAAAAGAGGATCTGGGGCGAGGGGGATTCGAACCCCAGACCTCTTGTGTGCAGCATGCGCGCCTTACCACTGGGGTGGTGATACATCCGTGTATTGGAACACAACCACAAATATACAAGGCTTGCCTTGTTTTTTGGCCTGGCCCAAGGCAAGGCAAGGCAAGATTTTGGTCAAAAACGTGAAGGCCATAACTTTCTCATTTCTCCATGGATGGAGACAAAATTTATATGCATCTGGCCTAGAATTTCACATAGAATCCATTGGTGGTGGTGGTTTTTTCAGAAAACAAATCCTCCTCAAAACCCGATAGTGGTTTTGAATTAGGCCATATTTTGCATTTTCTGGGCTACCTCTTGGTACAGGCATGAATTACATGATGAATTGGTTCAAACACAACACATATAACATGTATAAGAGATGCATGACCAGTGGACCTCAAAGCAAGGCATATTTTAAAGAGTTCGAGTTGAGATGCTTACCTCCCTTGGAGCTTTTTGGGCAATCTGCCAAGTGCTTTGTTCCAGAAATGTTTTGATGCTTTGAACACTCTCAAATGATCCCTTAGAAGCTTTTAGGATGATTGGAACCAGCTGGAAACCTCAAGAATGGAAACTGGCCCCTTCCTGCAAAAGGGGCAAAAGTGGCCAAAATAGCAACTCTCTCAAATGGTGTTCCAGATGTGTGAAACCATTTAGGACAGTTCAAGGATGATATTTGGAGTGTGTTTGAGGTTTTATCTAGTTTGGAAAGTGACTGAATCAAGACATGGATTGAAAAATGCAAAAAGGCCCTATTTTGAGGTTTTGAGAGGGGACTTTATGATTTTGGTGTTACAGGTCACTTGTGAGAGTTTGGATCACTTCTATATGATGTTTATGAGGTGTGTGTGTGTGATTGGTTTGGTTGGAATTGCTCTCAAGCTCAAAACCCGATAGTGACTTGCTTTGGAAGGCAAATTTGGAAGTGAGGAGGTGATTTTGAGGAAAGCATATGTTTGATGGCTTTGGTGTACTCAAACAAATCACAAATGAGCTCTATTTATAATAGAGCAAGTTTGTTTTGGATGCAATAGTGAATGGCAACTGCAACAGAGGTTTGGCCAATGTTGATCAATGGGAATCCAAGTTTCCTCTAGCCATTGACTAGAGGTTAGAGCACAGGCTGCTGGTTCCCTTGGTCTTGGATATGTCTTGACTGAATTCAGTTGGAAATGACTCAGTCCATGCCACCTTGGTGAATCCATTGAATGCTCCAAAACAAAATTAGAGTCTTGTCCCCTCTTTAGGGATTTCTAGGTTTGGCATGCTACTTTTGGTTCCAAAGACTTGGGAGGCTTATTGATTAGTTTTTGTCCCTCCTTGGTCCCTCACTGAGGTGTTCAGACGGATAGACATGTTTGTCATTTGCACAAATTTGGCAAATCGAGCAAAATGTACAAATCTGTCTTGCCATGACAGTTTGCAGCAAGGCACATTGACATGGTCATATCTCATGGCTCAAGTGGATTTTCATGGAATTCTTGGCCATTTTGGAAAGCTCTCATATGATACAACATATGTATGATCATAGTTTGTTTTGATACCTTTTGGATCCAAGTGAAAAATTCCCCTACATTTGGAAAAAAGTGAAGGCAGATTCTGACTTAGTGAAAATTTCACTGTGTTGGAAAAAAGTGACATTTTCACTTTTTGTGATTTTGGCTATTCCATAACTTGAAATCCATGAGGAATTGGAATAAGGTGTAGTTGACACTTTTAAAGTATGGCATGAGAGCTACAAATTCATATTTGGATCAGCCCAAATGGTTCCTTGGATCTCAAGTTATGATCCTTGGAAGTTGGTACCCTAGCCACTTTGTTCCATAACATAGAAAATTTCTAAGTTTTTTATGGTTACCCCTTTTACAAGTTATCCCACTTTTCTTGATTTTTCTTGATGAATGATGATTCCAATCACACATTAACATCATGTTAGGGTCAAAGAACCATAATTGTGAAAAATCTCAAAAAGTCAAAGTTGACTTTTGTGCACAGTTGACTTTTTGTCAGATGAATTCCAAATTGTGCGATCCTCAATGAAATCAAGTCCTTGACCTAAATCAAACTTGATGGATTGATTTCATAGGTGTTATAGGGTGTATTGAATCATGTCCTAGGGTTTGGAAGCATGTCCGGGTCAAAAGTCAAAGGTACAATTGACTTTTTCCTCAAAACCCTAATTGTGGTTCTGATGAATTTGAAACTTGTTGATCAAGCTTCTTGGACCAATACATTGTTGCAAATGAATCAATGTAGTGTATTAGAGACCCTCAAATCATGTCTTGAGGTCTTGGCTCGTGATTTGTCCCAAAAGTCAACTTAGGGGTGAATTAGGTCAAGAAACCCTAATTCCTAATTTTTGATGAATGCATCCTCTGAGGCTAAATTGACTTAATGATTGGGTCTATGATGTTCCATGGAGTATATTAGGTTATGCTTTGAAGCATTGGCTCATGCCCAGAGGAAAATTTCCATTTGGAGGCCCTGGTCGACCAAACCCTAATTTGGTGACACTGGCGATCTTGAGGCTTGATCCACTTAGAATGCTGCAACCTTGTGTTTGATTCTTGCTGTGGGAGTCCTCTTGATCCATTGTGGTTGTTTGAGAGGTTAGACAAGTTGAAGATCATGTCAATTCTTGATTGATCCTTTGTCTAAAGTTCAGAGAGGGCTTGAAACCCTAATTTTTTATAGTAGTGAATGCTCACCCATCTTTGGGGAGACTGATGAGGTATGATGGTTTACCCATATTGTGATGATGATTTGCCCAATGATGGGAAATCTTAGTGGTAAAAATTTGGGGAATGACAGATGCCCCTATTTAATCTTCTTGGACCCGAAGGTGTGAATGGCGAAGGTATTCGGGCATTCGGGGTGCAAGAGGATTAAATATCAGAATACCTGAAATTTTGATGGTGTTTAGGAATGGTAGTTCACGCATCCTTCTTTTTTTGCTAAGCAATGATGCTTAGAAAAGGTAAAAACTTCCCCTCGATCCTGGACTTCAGCCAAGGAACTGGTCTCAGTTTTCTGATATAAACTTCCCCTTAATCCTGGTTTCCTACCAAGGAACTTGTCTAAGTTTCTGATATAAACTTCCCCTCGATCCTGGTTTCCTACCAAGGAACTGGTCTAAGTTTCTGATATAAACTTCCCCTCGATCCGGGTTTCCTACCAAGGAACTGGTCTAAGTTTTTGATGTAAACTTCCCCTCGATCCTGGTTTCCTACCAAGGAACTGGTCTAAGTTTCTGATATAAACTTCCCCTCGATCCTGGTTTCCTACCAAGAAACTGGTCTATAAGTTTCTGAAATAAACTTCCCCTCGATCCTGGTTTCTAACCAAGGAACTGGTCTCAGTTTCTGAAATAAACTTCCCCTCGATCCTGGTTTCCTACCAAGGAAGTGGTCTCAGTTTCTTTTGTCAATAAACTTTCTTGACAAGGGACGCCATGTGTAGCAGTTTTCCTCAAACTTCTCACTGAATTTTCCTGCGGAGATGCCACTTGATAGAAAATTTATGATGTCAGACTTGTTGGGGAACCCAGTCGTCTGAGTTGTAGAGGTGTACAAACTTCTCTGTTGGAGATGCCATTTGTCGACTCTATCGGGGAAAATGAGTCTCTTGAGAGACTGTCTTCTGCTTGGAGTGTTACATCATACTTTTCTCGGGATCTTCTTGGAGAAATGCCATATGATGTGATCCAATTTTGAGGTGTTGATGAACTTTTCATCAGTGGTTTTTTCGGAGAAAAACTGCTGCATTGTCGAATCTTTGATTAAAAGGCTTTCTCTGGGGATTTTCCTTTATCCGGGAAAGGGAAAATATCATCTTCAATGGCGAAGAGTGACGTTTGTCGAACGTTTTCTGGTCTTTCAGAGGTTCAAGTAATCAAAGTGGCCGAGGAACCTTCAAGTAATCAGGGTCTATTTCATATGGTAACAGCCCCGGTAGATAGATAACTACAGGAGCCTTATGATTTTTCTGACTGTCGCAAGTAACTTCAATCAGTTCTTGGCTAAGAACCTTTGATTCATCCAGTAGAGGGATGATGACACAAACATCCTTGGTCCTCTCAGGGTCAGAGATTACAACCATATCTTTGATTTGATCAGCGAAGTAGTCTGGTGTCCAATCAACAGACCCTGAAGCTGGGTATGGGTGAATCTTTTTGCGGTCCAACTGACCTTGAAGGGCTGCTCGCACGAGGTAACATCGTTGGTTATTTTCCGAGCAGACTCTACAGCGTTCATAGTCATGTGGTGGCACCCGGCCACGTCCGTTTTGAATGAAGTGTAACCTCACTAGGTCCATTTCCATTGATCGAGCATCCTGACTTTGATGCCTAGTAAGGTTCCCATTAACCACACTGACTTATTGCGTGTCTTTGTCCATATAGAGCGGAAGCCACCAGTGGTTTAACAAGTGTTGTAAAGTTCTTTGAACGAGAGCACATCCCTGGTTACTCTCTGTAGCGAGTGATTTTGGACGTGGTTCTTAAGCACTGCCGCTCTGGGTTACTACAGGTCGATTCATTTTTTATCCTATTGAAGCTGATGAAGGAAGGGAAATAGATGTCTCCAACTAACCCTGCTTTGCAAACTGAGGTCAAACAGGAAAAACCGTTGGTTTACATATGCGATCAATATGGGGGGGCATCTCTTAGGTTATTTTTGTTGAGTTTAGACTTTCGATGGGGAATACAGACTTGGATGTTTCGATTGATATATGAGGGTTTGTGACATGAGGTTTTTTTGATGTGGTGTGCTCGTTAAGATTTTTCTTTCAATCTTATGCCTACGTATTCCCGTTTACTGAAACAGGGAAATCAGAGCGATCGTAGTTCCTCCTATTCTATGGGAGGAAATAGTGTTTTGGTGTCTTGTTCAAAGCCCAAGACGTGAAGCTGAAAAGGTGGTTTATATCTTGTTCAAAGCCCAAGATGTGAAGCTGAAAAGTCTATTTGTATCTTGTTCGAAGCCCAAGATGTGAAGCTAAAAGGGTGTGGTCTTTAGAGAGAATTTGTCATCTCTAAAGGGGGTCTGTTTGTCACAACTGTTGGGTGACTGAATATAAAGGAGGATTACTTTAACCGGGATATGTGAATCCTAGTAATGCCATAATTTCCTTTATAGGGGGTTTTAACCTGGAGGAGAAGACTTTAACTCAGTGTAGAGCAATGCCATCTTTGCTTAGGAATTTCTCATGCTAAAAGAGGGATAGTGGCGTGGATGTAAATAATCCAGAGGCTTGCCGCTTACAGCAGTTAGATGAAAGGAGTTGTTGATGTTTGTATCCTGTGAACGAGGCACAGTTTTGATGCTAAAAGGTTGATTAACTCAACCGGGGTTTTCTTATACAAAGCCTAAGAGGAGGCTAGTGGCCCAACAAGAGGGTGTTTTTGTGTCTCGTACGAAGCCCGAGATAGAGGCTAAAAGGGTTGACTCAACAAGAGAGTGTTTTTTTATATCTCGTACAAAGCCCGAGATGGAGGCTAAAAGGTTGTTTGACTCGACAAGAGATTCTTTTATACTCAACAAGAGAGTGTTTTGTATCTCGTATGAAGCCCGAGATGGAGGCTAAAAGGATGATTGACTCAACAAGAGAGTCTTTTTGTATCTCGTACGAAGCCCGAGATAGAGGCTAAAAGGAGTGCTGTTTCAGTTGAGTGACATGTCCAGTAGGTTGGTTAAAAGAGAAAATCAGTTCTTATAAAGAGACTGATTAAAGGTAAGGCTATGCTTTGGGATTGATCAGAGGATCAGGGTTATTTCCTGTTCTTTAAGGAAATGGGGAATCCAGAGGGTATTGGACACTGTCAGAGTCTACTGGTGTTTTTCCCTATTCTTGAAAGGTATTTGAGAATGTCTTTAAGACTCAAGGGTCTTAGACTGTCAAAGTCTAGATTTTTATCTTTTGTACTATGCTTAAAGAAATAATAGTAGTACATTCACGGTAGAGAGATCTAGACTCTTTGAAAGAATGTTCTATTCAGATGACTAATTTCTGTTCCTATACCTCTAGGAGGTCGTCGAGACAATTTGTACGAAGCCCAAGAGGAGGCTGGAGACTTTTAAGAAGCTGAGGGACAATTTGTACGAAGCCCAAGAGGAGGCTCTCTTCCCGAAGGAAGAATCCTTATATGAAGCCTAAGAGGAGGCTGTGAATACTTCTAAGAAGCCGTAGAGTCCTTGTACAACGCCCAAGAGGAGGCGGGGATGCTTTCAGGAAGCCTGTGGGTCCCCAAACCCCGAGAAATTCAAGACAGGCTATTCACCGAGAATAGATCAAGCCAAGAAAGTTCGAGAATTTGGAAGAAACTCAAGAGATGCCATTCACGGAGAAAAGATCATCTCTTGGGAGTAGAGTTTCTTTGACGATTTCTAAGAGTGACAGTCTGAGAAAGGGTTCACCGGGAATGCTGCCTTTCACGTCTCCATATTGTTTAACCCCAAGAGAAGGGAAGACTGTGTCTGGTAATCCTATGGGGATCTAGTTTTGTCTATTTAAGAGTGATCACAGGGCTTAGCACTAGACGTAGTTGCCGGAGAAACTCTAAATATATATACTATTATTACACATTTAATATGAGTTTATGAAAGAAGACTTACAGTGAAACAACCCCACAATACAATTATATGTATATGAAAGCGGCAAATGAAAACATATAAACACTTACTCGGTTGTAGAGCTTCCATGCTATTTGTTAGTTGTTCAACAAAGAAAGCTTTGATAACAATATTATATACAAAATCAAAGGAGAAAGTGCTTTGAAAAGATGTTGGGACTTACAGCTCAAGGGGAGGCCCAAGGTTTTATCAGTGATTGCACTGTGAGTTTGAATTTGTACAGGGACTTATACAAGTGACTGAGGCCCAAGAAAGGTTTTCTGTACAAAGGGATGGGTCTTACACTCTCTCAAGAGGCCCAAGAAAGGTTTTCTGTACAAAGGGATGGGTCTTACACTCTCTCAAGAGGCCCAAATATTTAGTTTTAAGAAAGAAAATGGGTCTTATTACTCGAGGGTAGGCCCAGTTGATTTTTATTTTGAACTGGCGGTCGCCGAGATATTCTTTTAACGCAGAGGGACTTATACAATATCTGAGGCCCAAAAAAGTTTTGGTTAAAAGGGGTTGGGTCTTACACTCTATTAGAGGCCCAAAGAAATTTAAAGAAAAGAAATGGGGCTTATAACACGAGGGTAGGCCCAGGGTTTCAACGGACGATGATCGCGTCGAACTTTTTGAAATACAACGGGACTTATACAATAAGTGAGGCCCAAAATAGGTTTGTATTTACAAAGGATTGGGTCTTACACTCTATTAGAGGCCCCAAAGTGTTTGAAAATAATTTATGAGGGTGAAAATCAAAGAAACCCTAATTTCTTTTCTTTTAAAAGTAAATATTAAAAGAAAATCAATGAAAAATACCAAATGAATTTAAATAAACCACTTGTGATTTTTGTTTAAGTTTTGAAAAATTAGGGATTAATCACAAGATGAATTAAAACTCATTAGGTTTTGATTTTCAAAGTAAATATTCACTTTTAAAATGTTTAAAAATAATTAAAAATGAATTTATTCACAAAAATACTAATTATATTAAATAAATAATATAAATCTAATTTTTTTATGGAATAAAATATTTCAACATTTTTGTGATTTTTTGCAAAAAGAATCAACCAAAAATAATTAAAATTGAAGGAGTTATTAATTTTTCAAATCATTTAAAATAAATATGAAAAATAACAAAAATGGGAAAAAGTGGTAAAAAAGGTCTGGGGCGAGGGGGATTCGAACCCCAGACCTTCCACTCGCTCAATACACACAAACCAACTGATCAACCACTGGGGCGCAATGCCAATTCAAATATAACATGGCAAACAATAATTATATAGTAAACAAGTTGGATTTTCTGAAAATGGCGCCATGACCATCTTCTTCCTCGAGCTCGTGCATGAAGCACCCTATCTCCCTCATCTCTCCACCATTCGACATGATTCAAACACCAAACTCGTGTGTTTTTTCACAAGGAACAAGATGGCAATACTTGATTTTATTCATTTTCAGTGTGGAGTGAGATAATCATGATGAACACAGATGAACCCTAATTTGCAAAAGCAATCGTGCAGGCATGGTTATGAGGGCTATGATCTAATTTTTTGAGGGAAAACACTCAACATATGATGGCAAGCAATTGGCAAAAATATCATGCGAGGAAATATGCATGGATCATGAAGATGGAGTTTTGAGGCTTACCTTGATGCAAGCTGAAATGGAACTCTGCACAGATGGTGTTCCAGATGTAATGTGATGATCCCTACAGCTTCAATGGATGTTGTGGAGTGTGTTACAAGCTTTGGAACACTTTGGAAGTCTTTGGATCAAGATGGAGCACTCCAACTGCATAATTGAGGCATAATGGCTTGGTTGAAGGATGATTTTGAGCTAGGGGTGTTACAGTTGGTGTTTAAGTGTTTGGACACCTCAAATACATCATATGTTATGTGTCTGAGCAATTGGAATGGATTGCTTATGGCTGCAAATCAAAACCCGATAGTGGTTACTCAAAAACAAGGAAACTTGGTACTTAAGAGAGAATGAGAGAAAGCAGTGCTGTAACTGGCTTTGGTGTGAGTTGAATGATCCATTGGAACCTCTATTTATAGGTGATCAATTATTGTCTTGGAGGAATAGTGAATGGCTGCTGGATCAGATCACATTCAAAGGCTTTGGCTTGGTGGCATTTCTTCTCATGCAAGGCAACCTAGCCCCTCCCAAGAGTAGGGCTATGCCTTGACCAAATTCACATTCTTCAGATGTTTTTATTGTTGTTTAATCAGAGAACTTGACTGAGTAGAATGGCTTTGTTGAAAGTGCCCAATTTCACATAAATGCCTTTGAATTTCAAGGCATATATGCCAAAATGCATTAATCTCAAGTTGGAAGATCCCTTGGCCTTTGGACTTAACCCTATCAGTTGGATCAGTTGGCTTATGATCAGATTGAATGCATGTGGCATAGTGATCATTACTTTTGACTCAAAAATCGTGGATGGCTAGAAAACTTAAAAACTGAATTTTCATGGCAGCCTTGGCATGGTGTGTTGTAGCAGCCATAACTCTTGGCTTAAGTAGAGTGGTTTCATGCCAATGAGTTTCTTGGATTGTAGGCAATATGTACAACAACATTGATGTTTATCTTTGGAACTGATTTAGCTTGCATCTATGTGAAAAAATCCCACAAGTTTTGGTGTTTCCAACAAAATCTGTCTTGGACAGAATTTTTTCTAAGTGTTGGAAAAGTTTGTACTTTCATGTTTTTAGTGATTTTGATCCAACCATAACTCAAAATCCATAATGAATTTGGAGGGGGGGGGGTCAGTTTTTAGCTTTTGTAGAGGGCCATGCGATCTACAAATCAAGCTTTGGATGGGGAAAAATGGCTTTGTGGTTTAGGAGTTATGATCCTCCAAAGTTGGTACTCTTGTCACTTTGTTCATAACTTAGAAAATTTTCTAAGTTTTTATGGTTACCCCTTTTTCAAGTTATCCCACTTTCTTTGATTTTTCTTGATGAATGATGATTCAAATCATACATTAACATCATTTTAGGGTTAAAAAACCATTTTTATGAAAAATCCTAAAAAGTCAAAGTTGACTTTTGTGCACAGTTGACTTTTTATCAGATGAATTCCAAACTGTGCGACCCTCTATGAAATTAAGTCCTTGACCTAAATCAAACTTGCTGGATTGATTTCATAGGTGTTATAGAGTGTATTGAATCACGTGCTAGGGTTTGGGAGCATGTCCTGGTAAAAAGTCAAAGCTACAGTTGACTTTTCTCGCGAAACCCTAATTGTGGCTCTGATGAAATTGAGACATTGATCAATCTTCTTGGATCAATCCATTGTTGCAAATGGATCAATGTGGTATGTTGGAGACCCTCAAATCCTCTCTTGAGGTCTTGGCTCATGATTTGTCCCAAAAGTCAACTTAGGGGTGAATTAGGTCAAGAAACCCTAATTCCTGATTTTTTATGTATGCATCCCCTGAGGCTAAATTGACTTGGTGATTGGGTTTATGATGTCCCTTGGAGCATCATAGGTTATGCCTTGAAGAATTGGCTCATGCCCAGAGGAGAATTTCCATCTGGAGGCCCTGGTATACCAAAACCCTAATTTGGTGACACTGGCGATCTTGGGGTTTGATCCACTTAGAAGGGAGCAGCCTTGTGCTTAATCCTTGAAGTGGGAGTCCTCTTGATCCTTTCTAGATGTTTGAGAGGTTAGACAAGTTGAAGATCATGTCATTCCTTGATTGATCCTTTGTCTAAGAGCTCTGAGAGTGCTTGAAACCCTAAGTTTGATAGTAGTGAATGCTCACCCATCTTTGGGGAGATTGATGAGACATGATGGTACATCCATATTGTGATGGTGATTTGCACAATGATGGGAAATCTTAGTGGTCAAAATTTGGGGTATGACAGATGCCCCTATTTAATCTTCTTGGACCCGAAGGTGTGAATGGCGAAGGTATTCGGGCATTTGGGGTGCAAGAGGATTAAATATCGGAATACCCGAAATTTTGATGGTGGTTAAGAATGGCAGCTTGCGCATCCTTCTTCTTTTGCTAAGCAATGATGCTTAGAAAAGGTAAAAAAACTTCCTCTCGATCCTGGTTTCCTACCAAGGAACTGATCTTAGTTTCTGAAATAAACTTCCCCTCGATCATGGTTTCCCACCAAGGAACTGGTCTTAGTTTCTGATGTAAACTTCCCCTCGATCCTGGTTTCCCACCAAGGAACTGGTCTTAGTTTCTGAAATAAACTTCCCCTCGATCCTGGTTTCCCACCAAGGAACTGGTCTTAGTTTCTGATGTAAACTTTCCCTCGATCCTGGTTTCCCACCAAGGAACTGGTCTTAGTTTCTGAAATAAACTTCCCCTCGATCCTGGTTTCCTACCAAGGAATCGGTCTTAGTTTCGTTTATCAATAAACTTCTTGACAAGGGACGCTATTCGTAGAGGTTTTCCTCAAACTTCTCGCTGAATTTCCTTGGGGAGATGCCATTTGATGGGAAAAGGTTTTGATGTCAGACTTGCCGGGGAACCCAACCGTCTGAGTTGTAGAGGTGCACAAACTTCTCCGTGAGAGACGCCATTTGTTTCTACTGGGGAAAGCGAGTTTCTTGAGAGTCTGCTTTCTATGTTTGGGGATGTTACATCATACTTTTCTTGGGATCTTCCCGGAGAAATTCCAAATGATGTGATCCAATTTTGAGGTGCCGATGACCTTTTCTTCAGTGGTTTTTTAGAGAAAAACTGCCGTACCGCTGAATCTCTGATTAAGAGGCTTTCTCTGGGGATTTTCCTTAATCCGGGAAAGCAAGGATATCATCTTCAATGGCAAAGAGTGATGTTTGCTGAACATTTTCTCTGGTCTTTCAGAGGTTCAAGTTATCAAAGTGGTCAAGGAGCCAACTTCAATCCAGAAATAAACTTGAGGAGAGAGACTGTTCAGACGCAGCATTTCCTGACGAGGAAAAAAATGACAACTCGATTGAGAAGACTCTTATCACTAGGGGACAAGACCGACTAGAGTGATAGTGATGCAATATGAATATGAATGTAAATCAATAATGCATGATGCATGTATGTATATGCTGACAAAACTGACGCGACATACAAAGTAACGGATGAACACGACTGGATACTCGGCCACAGTGGGGCATGTAGAAATATCGCTGGTTCAAGATAGCAAATTTGTCTTGCTTAGGAGTGATAGTCCCTGCGGGGACAACTGTTGATCGGGCTTAGGAGGCAAGAGCTCTGCCGAGGGTATCAGATGGGAAAGCCGCATCTGATACAGCTGATCCTTCATTCAGGCGCACTGGCTCAGAAGGAGTACTTTGATTCTGTACTTTGAAGTTCGCCCACTTTTGGAGAAGCGATTGATGTTCTTCTGATGTTCAACAGTCAAAAGAAATTGCCATCTTTATTTTAAAAGCTGAAAAAGTTTTACAAGTAAATTCATTTTGGTTTTATTTCAAGAATCGTTGATCATATTAAGATGTCGTTATGTAAAACTAAAACAAGTAAGAATTGCAAACAAAAGCACAAGGGCTTAAATTTTTTTGATAGGATGGAAATCAGCCAAGCGCGTGATTCCATAGAGTATATACAAAGTTAGAAAATGGTAATTTACAGGGAAAAGGGCTACGTTGAAACATAACGACCACTATCATTCTACCAACTTTGAATTCGGGACATCCTGAGCTTCTGTCGAAAATGACCTTGACTGGAGTTTTCCTGACGGATGATGTAACTGCTGCTGAGGATTTGCCCCTGTTGAACATAGTTACTTGCCATTATCCCTAATTTTTGCCTAGATTGTACTTTGAGATTTCCAATCCGCCGGGATGATTTTTTTTGACTTTGTCTCTAATTTTTTCCTGGACCGCCCTTTCGGGTTTTCAATCCACCGAGACGTTTTTTTAGTTTAGGCGAAGTATTTCTTGACTACATCAGCATTTGTGGGGTAGGAAAATTCCTCTCCATCCATGGTTGCAAGTCTCAAGGCACCGCCTGAGAAAGGTTTCTTGACCACATAGGGGCCGTCATAATTCGGAGTCCATTTGCCCCGAGAGTCAGTGAGAAAAGAATGTATCTTTTTGAGCACAAGGTCTCCTTTCCTGAAGATGCGAGGTCGGACCTTTTGTCGAACGCCTTCTTCATTCTTTGCTGATACAACTGACCATGGCATAGTGCCGTGATTCGCTTTTCTTTGATCAGGTTCAGTTCGTCGTGTCGACTTTGACACCATTCAGCTTCTGTTAGATTAGCTTCCATCAATACCCTGATTGATGGGATCTCTACTTCGATGGGGCGCACTGCTTCCATGCCATATACTAGAGAGAAATGGGTTGCCCCCGTTGCAGTGCGGATAGATGTGCGATAACCGTGAAGAGCAAAGGGTAGCATCTCGTGCCAATCTTTGTAGGTTATTACCATCTTTTGAACAATCTTCTTGATGTTCTTGTTAGCCGCGTCTACCGCACCGTTCATCTTGGGTCGGTAGGGAGATGATTTATGGTGTTCAATCTTGAACTCTGCGCACAACTCTTTCATCATCTTGTTCAAGTTAGATCCATTATCCGTAATGATCTGGCTTGGAACACCATAACGGCAGACGATATTGTTTTTGATAAATCGGACCACCACTTGTCGGGTTACATTAGCGTATGACGCTGCTTCGACCCACTTGGTGAAGTAATCAATGGCTACCAGGATGAACCGATGTCCGTTTGAAGCTTTGGGTTCGATCATGCCAATCATGTCGATTCCCTATATGGAAAAAGGCCATGGGGAATAAAGAACTTTGAGATGTGTTGGCGGTACATAAATTTTGTCAGAGTATATCTGACACTTGTGACACCTCCTCATGTACTTGTAGCAATCAGATTCTATTATCAACCAGTAATACCCTGCTCTCAGAATTTTTCTCGCCATTGTGTGGCCGTTGGCATGAGTGCCAAAGGATCCTTCGTGAATTTCTTTTATCAGCATGTCTGCTTCTAGTCTGTCTATACATCGGAGCAAGACCATGTCAAAGTTCCTCTTATAGAGAGTGTCACCGCTCAGGAAGAAGTTACCTGCCAGCCTTCTGAGGGTCTTTCTGTCCTTCCTTAGTGCCCCAGGTGGGTACTCTTGTTTCTGAAGGAAGCATTTGATATCGTGATACCAATGTTTGTCGTCTATGACTGATTCAATCGTGAAGATGTAAGCGGGCCGTTCAAGGCACATTATGTCGATCTTAGGTATATCATTCCATTGACCTACACTAATCATGGAAGAGAGAGTGGCTAATGCATCAGCCATGTGATTCTCCTCACGAGGGATATGATAAAACTCGATTCTGTTGAAGAATGGTAACAACCTTCTCGCGTAATCTTTGTAAGGGATCAATCCTGATTGGTATGTGTTCCAATCTCCTTTGATCTGATTGATAACCAGGGCTGAGTCGCCATATACGTCCAAGTTTTGATCCTTAAATCAATCGCTTCCTCGAGACCCATAATACAAGCTTCGTATTCGGCCTCGTTGTTTGTACACTTGAACGTAAGTCTGGCGGTGAAAGGAATGTGGGTACCCTGATGGGTAACAATGATTGCTCCAATTCCATTTTCGTAATGATTAACTGCTCCGTCAAAGATAAGTCCCCATTGGGAACCTGGTTTTGGCCCTTCACTGGGTAGCGGTTCATCGCAATCTTTCATTTTCAAATACATGACATCTTTGTCTGGGAAGTCAAGCCCGATAGAATCTTGATCGTCAATCGGTTAATGAGCCAAATGATTGGCTAAAATACTCCCCTTAACGAATTTCTGAGTGTGGTACTCTATGTCATATTCTGATAACAACATCTGCCAACAGGTAATCCTTCCCGTGAGAGCAGGTTTTTCAAAGACGTACTTGATTGGATCCATTTCGGAGACCAACCAAGTAGTGTGACGAATCATATACTAGCGAAGACGTTTGACTGCCCAAGCCAAAGCACATCAAGTTTTCTCAAGCATCGTGTACCGAGTCTCGCAGTCGGTGAATTTCTTGCTCAGATAGTAGATGGAAGACTCTCTCCTTTTGGTTTCGTCTTGTTGGCCAAGTACACATCCCATTGAGTCCTCTAGGACTGTGAGGTAAATGATTAGTGGTCTTCCTTCCACTAGAGGTGATAGATTCGGCGAATTCGACAGGTATTCCTTGATACTGTGAAGGCAGTTTGGAAATCTTCTGTCCAAACGCAGTCCTGGTTCTTTTTGAATAATTTGAAAATCGGCGCACATGTCGCAGTCATGAGGAATATGAATCTGGAATTTGGAGATGTAGTTCAAACGTCCCAGGAATCCTCTGACTTGTCTTTCAGTTTTCGGAGAAGGCATTTCTTGAATGGCCTTGACCTTGTCAGGATCAACCTCAATTCCTTTCTGGCTGACGATGAACCCTAGTAGTTTCCCTGATCGGACACAGAAGCAGACATGCTGATAAAAGAAATTCACGAAGGATCCTTTGGCACTCATGCCAACGGACACACAATGGCGAGAAAAATTCTAAGAGCAGGGTACTATTGGTTGACAATGGAATCTGACTGCTACAAGTACATGAGGAGGTGTCATAAGTGTCAGATATACTCCGACAAAATTCATGTACTGCCAACGTATCTCAAAGTTCTCTCTTCCCCATGGACTTTTTCCATATGGGGAATTGACATGATTGGCATGATCGAACCCAAGGCTTCGAATGGACATCGGTTCATTCTGGTAGCCATTGACTACTTCACCAAGTGGGTCGAAGCAGCATCATACGCCAATGTAACCCAACAAGTGGTGGTCCGATTTATCAAAAACAATATCATCTGCTGTTATGGTGTTTCGGGCCAGATCATTACTGATAATGGATCTAACTTGAACAATAAGATGATGAAAGAGTTGTGTGCTGAGTTCAAGATCGAACACCATAACTCATCTTCCTACCGACCCAAGATGAACAGAGCGGTAGAAGCGGCTAACAAGAACATCAAGAGGATTGTTCAGAAGATGGTTGTAACCTATAAAGATTGGCACGAGATGCTACCCTTCGCTCTTTACGGTTATCGCACATCTGTCCGCACTTCAACAGGGGCAACCCCTTTCTCTCTAGTATATGGTCTGGAAGCAGTACTCCCCATAGAAGTAGAGATCCCATCAATCAGGGTATTGATGGAAGCTAAGCTTACAGAAGCTGAGTGGTGTCAAAGTCGACACGATGAACTGAATCTGATCGAAGAAAAATGAATCACGGCTCTATGCCACGGTCAGTTGTATCAATAGAGAATGAAGAAGGCATTCGACAAAAAGGTTCGACCTCGCATCTTCAGGAAAGGAGACCTTGTGCTAAAAAAGATATAATCTTTTCTCACTGACTCTCGGGGAAAGTGGACTCCGAATTATGACGACCCCTATGTGGTCACGAAAGCTTTCTCAGGCGGTGCCTTGAGACTTGCAACCATGGACGGAGAGGAATTTTCCTACCCCACAAATGTTGATGTAGTCAAGAAATACTTCGCCTAAAAAAAATAATAATAAAAAAAACATCTCGGTGGATTGAAAACCCGAAAGGGCGGTCCAGGCAAAAATTAGAGACATGATCAAAAATCATCCCGGTGGATTGGAAACATCACAGTACAATCCAGGCAATAGTTAGGGATAATGGCAAGTAACTATGTTCAACAAAGGGACAAGTCCCTCAACAGCAGTTACATCATCCGTCAGGAAAAATTCAGTCAAGGTCATCTTCGACAGAAGCTCAGGATGTCCCGAATTCAAAGTTGGTAGAAGGATAGTGGTCGTTATGTTTCGACGTAGCCCTTTTCCCTGTAAATTACCATTTTCTAACTTTGTAAATGCTCTATGAAATCACGCGTTTGGCTGATTTCCATCCTATCAATAAAATTTGAGCCCTTGTGCTTTTGTTTGTAATTCTTATTTGTTTTAGCTTTACAGAACGACATTTTAACATGATCAATGACTCTTGAGATAAAACAAAAAAATGAATTTACTTGTTAAAACTTTTTCTGCTTTTAAAATAAAGATGGCAATTTCTTTTGACTGTTGAACATCGGAAGAATGTCGCCCGCTTCTCCAGAAGTAATCGAACCTTAAAGTGCAGAATCAAAGTACTCCTTCTAAGCCAGTACCCCTGAATGAAGGATCAACTGTGTCAGAGACCTTGTTTCATCAGACACGCCTCGACCGAGTTCTCATCTCCTAAGCCCGACCAACACAGCTCCCAACAGGGACTGTCTCTCCTAAGCAAGGCAGACTTGTTATCTTGAACCAGCGGTACTTCTTTGCCCCGCGATGGCCGAGTATCCAGTCATGTTCATCTTTTAGTTGGTATGTCGCGTCAGTTTTGTCAGCATATACATACATACATCGCGCATTATTGATTTGCACTCACATTTCATATTGCATCACTATCACTCTGGTCGGTCTTATCCCCTAGTGATAACAGTCATCTCAATTGAGTTGTCAGTTCTTTCCTCGTCGGGAAATGCTGCATCTGAACAATCTCTCTCCTCCAGTTTATTTCTAGAATGAAGTTGGCTCCTTGATCACTTTGATAACTTGAACCTTTGAAAAACCAGAGGCATTCAACAAACATCACTCTTCGCCATTGAAGATGATATCCTTGCTTTCCCGAATTAAAAAAAATCCCCAGAGAAAGCCTCTTAATCAGAGATTCGGCGGTACGGCAGTTTTTCTCTGAAAAACCACTGATGAAAAGGTCATCGGCACCTCAAATTGGATCCCATAATATGGCGTTTCTCCGAGAAGATCCTGAGAAAAGTATGATGTAAGACCCAGAGCAGAAGGCAGTCTCTCAAGGAGACTCGTTTTCCCCAGTAGAGTCGACAAATGGCGTCTCCAAACAGAGAAGTTTGTGCACCTCTACAACTCAGATGACTGGGTTCCCCAGCAAGTCTGACATCAAAAGTTTTTCTATCAAATGGCATCTCCCCAGGAAAATTCGGCGAGAAGTTTGAGGAAAATTGCTACGCATAACGTCCCTTGTAAAAAAAAAGTTTATTGACAAAAGAAACAAAGACCAGTTCCTTGGTAGGAAACCAGGATAGAGGGGAAGTTTACATCAGAAACTGAGACCAGTTCCTTGGTAGGAAACCAGGATCGAGGGGAAGTTTATTTCAGAAACTAAGACCAGTTCCTTGGTAGGAAACCAGGATCGAGGGGAAGTTTACTTTAGAAACTGAGACCAGTTCCTTGGATAAAGACCAGGATCGAGGGGAAGTTTACCTTTTCTAAGCATTATTGTTTAGCAAAAGAAGAAGGATGCATAAACTGCCATTCTTAACCACCATCTAAATTTCGGGTATTCCGATATTTAATCCTCTTGCACCCGAATGCCCGAATACCTTCGCCATTCACATCTTCGGGTCCAAGAAGATTAAATAGGGGCATCTGTCATACCCCAAATTTTGACCACTAAGATTTCCCATCATTGTGAAAATCATCATCACAATATGGATGAACCATCATGCCTCATTAGTCTCCCCAAGGATGGGTGAGTATCCACTACAGTCAAAATTAGGGTTTCAAGCCCTCCCTGAGTTCTTAGACAAAGGATCAATCAAGGAATGACATGATCTTCGACTTTTATAAACCTCTCAAACATCCACAAGGGATCAAGAGGACTCTCACTTCAAGGATTAAGCACAAGACTGCTCCATTCCATGTGGATCAAGCCTCTAGATCGCCAATGTCACCAAATTAGGGTTTGGTCGACCAGGGCCTCCAAATGGAAATTTTCCTCTGGGCATGGGCCATTGCTTAAAAGAATAACCTATGATGCTCCAAGGGACATCATAAACCCAATCATCAAGTCAATTTAGCCTCAGGGGATGCATACATCAAAAATCAGGAATTAGGGTTTCTTGACCTAATTCACCCCTAAGTTGACTTTTGGGACAAATCATGAGCCAAGACCTCAAGATATGATTTGAGGGTCTCCAATATACTACATTGGTCCATTTGCAACAATGGATTGATCCAAGAAGCTTGAGCAACAAGTTTCAATTTTATCAGAACCACAGTTAGGGTTTTGAGGAAAAAGTCAACTGTAACTTTGACTTTTGACCAGGACATGCTCCCAAGCCCTAAGACATGATTCAATATACCCTATAAAACCTATGAAATCAATCCATCAAGTTTGATTTAGGTCAAGGACTTGATTTCATCGAGGATCGCACAGTTTGGAATTCATCTGACAAAAAGTCAACTGTGCACAAAAGTCAAACTTTGACTTTTTGAGATTTTTCACTTTTATGGTTTTTTAACCCTAAAATGATGTTAATGTGTGATTTGAATCCTAATTCATCAAGAAAAATCAAGAAAATTTGGATAACTTGTAAAAGGGGTAACCATAAAAACTTAGAAAATTTTCTAAGTTATGAAATAAAGTGGCAAGGGTACCAACTTTGGAGGATCATAACTCCTAAACCATAAAGCCATTTTTCCCCATCCAAAGCTTGATTTGTAGATCTCATGGCCCTCTACAAAAGCTAAAAATTGACCTCCCCCTCCAAATTCATTATGGATTTTGAGTTATGGTTGGATCAAAATCACTAAAAACATGAAAGTACCACTTTTCCAACACTTAGAAAAATTATGGGCAAAGCAGATTTTGTGTTGAAACACCAAAATTTGTGGGATTTTTTCACATAGATGCAAGCTGAATCAGTTCCAAAGATCAACATCAATGTTGTTTTGCATGTTGCCTACAATCCAAGCAACTCATTGGCATGAAACCACTCTACTTGAGCCAAGAGTTATGGCTGCTACAACACACCATACCAAGGCTGCCATGAAAAATCAGTTTGTGAGTTTTCTTGCCATCCACGATTTCTGAGCCAAAAGTATTGATCAATATGCCACATGCATCCAATCTGATTATAAGCCAACTGATCCAACTGATAAGGTTGAGTCCAAAGGCCAAGGAATCTTCCAACTTGAGATTAATGCATTTTGGCATATATGCCTTGAAATTCAAAGGCATTTATGTGAAATATGGCACTTTCAACAAAGCCACTCTACTCAGTCAAGTTCTCTGATTAAACAACAATAAAATCATCTGAAGGATGTGAATTTGGTCAAGGTATAGCCCTGCTATTGGGAGGGGCTAGGTTGCCTTGTGTGAGAAGAAATGCCACCAAGCCAAAGCCTTTGAATGTGATCTGATCCGGCAGCCATTCATTATTCCTCCAAGACAAGAGTTGATCACCTATAAATAGAGGTTCCAATGGATCATTCAACTTACACCAAAGCCAGTTATAGCACTACTTTCTCTCATTCTCTCTTAAGTGCCAAGTTTTCTTATTTTTGAGCAACCACTATCGGGTTTTGAGTTACAGCCATAAGCAATCCATTCCAATTGCCCAGACACATCACATATGATGTATTTGAGGTGTCCAAATGCTTAAACACCATGTGTAACACCCCCAGATCAAAATCACCTATCAACCTAGCCATTATGCTTCAATTATGCCGTTGGAGTGCTCCAGCTTGATCCAAAGACTTCCAAAGTGTTCCAAAGCTTGCAACACACTCCACAACATCCATTGAAGCTGTTCAGATCATCACAACCCATCTGTAACACCTCCAACTCAAAAATCACATTGCACTTGCTGTCACGACCTTCAAGTCAAAACATGATTTTTGAAACATTAATCCAAGATCACAATTTGTTTTCCACATGTTAAACAATTTTGATCATTTTAATTGAATTTTTATTCAATTAAAATACATTTTGAAAACAAATTAGGGTTTTGATTAATTCAACCCTCATCAAACTTTTCAAACACTTTTGGGCCTCTAATAGAGTGTAAGACCCAAGCCTTTTTAAAAAATAACCTATTGTGGGCCTCACTTATTATATAAGTCCCTCCGGGTAATTTCAAAAACCTCGGCGCGATCGTCGTTTTGTACACAAAAAAACCTTGGGCCTACCCTCAAGTAGTAAGACCCATTCCCTTTTTTAAAAACTCTTTGGGCCTCTATTAGAGTGTAAGACCCAACCCTTTTTGTAAATACACACAATTTTTGGGCCTCACTTATTGTACAAGTCCCGTGGTATTTCAAAAAAGTTCGACGCGATCATAGTCCATTGAAAAACAAACCTTGGGCCTCTCCTAGAGCTATAAGACCCATTCAAAACTCTTTGGGCCTCTTGAGAGAGTGTAAGACCCGTCCCTTTGTACAGAAAACCTTTTTTGGGTCTCAGTCACTTGTGTAGGTCCCTATACAAATTCAAACTCACAGTGCGATCACTGATAAAACCTTGGGCCTCTCCTTGAGCTGTAAGCCCCAATATCTTTTCAAAATACTTTCTCCTTTGATTTTGTATATAATATTGTTATCAAAGCTTTCTTTGTTGAACAACTAACCAAACAGCATGGAAGCTCTACAACCGAGTAAGTGTTTATCGGCTTTCATTTACCGCTTTCATATGTATATAAATGTATTGTGGGGCTGTTTCGCTGTAAGTCTTCTTTCATAAACTCATATCAACTGTGTAATAATAGTATAGATATTTAGAGTTTCCCCGACAACTACGTCTAGCATTAAGCCCGTTGGTCACTCTTAAAATAGACAAAACTAGATCCCTATAGGATTATCAGATACAGTCTTCCCTCCTCTTGGGGTTAAACAATATGGAGACGTGAAAGGCAGCATTCTCGGTGAACCCTTTCACAGACTGTCACCTTTAGAAATCGTCAAAGAAACTCTATTCCCCAGAGATGATCTTTTCTCCGTGAATGGCATCTCTTGAGTTTCTTCCAAATTCTCGAACTTTCCTGGCTTGCTCTATTCTTCGTGAATAGCCTGTCTTGAACTTCTTGGGGTTTGGGGACCCACAGGCTTCTTAAAAGCATCCCCGCCTCCTCATGGGCGTTGTACATGGACCCGTCGGCTTCTTAGAATTATTCACAGCCTCCTCTTAGGCTTCGTATAAATGATTTCTTCCTCCGGGAATGATAGCCTCCTCTTGGGCTTCGTACAAATTGTCCCTCGGCTTCTTAAAAGTTTCCAGCCTCCTCTCGGGCTTCGTACAAATTGTCCCGACGACCTCCTAGAGGTATAGGAACATAAATTAGTCATCTTAATAGAACAGTCTTTCAAAGAGTCTAGATCTTTCTACCGAGAACATACTACTACTATTTCTTCGAGCATAGTACAAAAGATAAAACTCTAGACTTGGGCAGTCTAAGACCCTTGAGTCCCAAAGACATTCTCAAGCACCTTTCAAGTAGGGAAAAACACCAGTAGACTCGGACAGTCTCCAATACCCTCTGGATTCCCCATTTCCTTAAAGAACAGGAAATAACCCTGATCCTCTGATCAATCCCAAAGCATAGCCTTACCTTTAATCAGTCTCTTTATAAGAACTGATTTTCTCTTTTAACCAACATACTGAACCTGTCACTTAACTGAAACAGTAACCCTAGCCTCCTCTTGGGCTTTGTACAATGATTCTCCCCAGCGGAGTTAACCTTTTTCAGACTCTCTTGTTGAGTCATCCCCTTTAGCCTCCATCTCGGGCTTTGTACGAGATACAAAACACTCTCTTGTTGAGTATAAAAGACCCTCTTGTGGAGTCCAACCTTTAGCCTCCGTCTTGGGCTTCGTACAAGACACATATAAAAGATTCTCCTGTAGAGTCAACCCTTTTAGCCTCTTTCTCAGGCTTCGTACGAGACACACAAAAAACACCATCTTGTTGAGCCAATAGCCTCCTCTTAGGCTTTGTATAAAAAAACCCCGGTTGAGTCAATCAACCTTTTAGCATCAAAACTGTGCCTCGTTCATAGTAAACAAACATCAACAACTCCTTTTCCCCTTCATCTAATTGCTGTAAGCAGCAAGCCTCTGGATCATCTACATCCATGCCACTGTCCCTCTTTTAGCATGAGAAATTCCTAAGGAAAGATGGCATTGCTCTACACGGAGTTAAAGTCTTCTCCTTAAGGTTAAAACCCCCTATAAAGGAAATTATGGCATTACTAGGATTCGCATATCCCGGTTAAAGTAATTCTCCTTTATAATCAGTCACCCAACAGTTGTGACAAACAAACCCCTTTAGAGATAAGAAATTCTCTCTAAAGACAACATCCTTTAGCTTCACATCTTGGGCTTTGAACAAGATACAAACCACCTTTCAGTTTCACGTCTTGGGCTTTGAACAAGACACCAAAAACATCTCTTTCCTCCCGTAGAATAGGAGGAACTACGATCGCTCTGATTTCTCTGTTTCGGTAAACGGGAATACGTAGGCATAAGATTGAAATAAAAATCTTAGCGAGCACACTAATCCAAAACCCAAATCCCATACCTTCACATATCCATCGAAAAGCACCAGTCTTAAACTCCCACCAATCGCCCAAGCACTATTTTAACAAAATAACCTAAGAGAGACCCACAATCTTTGTAGCATCTGTAAGCCAAAAGTCATCTGTTCAAACTCAATTTGCAAGCAGGGTTAATTAGAGACATCTATTTCCCTTCCTTCATCAGCTTCAATAGGATAAAAAATGAATCGAACTGTAGTACCCCAAAGGCGATAGTGCTTCGCAACCACGTCCAAAAATTCGTGCTACAAGAGACAATACTATTGAACTGTCTGATTGTTACATCCTGTTCCACAAAGGCTTGCTCCAAGACTTTCTGTAGAGCCTCCATGTGTGCTTCTGAACTAAGTAACAGTGATAATACCGAGATCTTCGAAGGAGTCTATAACAGCTGATCAACAATGTTGTATTCACTCCTCTGGATGAGCTTCAACATCTTATCATCGTTTTTCGAAAGGTCGGGATTACTGGATTGACCGACTAGTGGATTGGGAACTTCTGTCAGAGGTTCCTTTTCTTTGTTGGACTCTCCAACTCCTCTGTTGAAGATTCTACCACTCCGTGTTACACGACTGATGTCTGCAATATTCACGACGGAGGGTAATGGAATTTCCTTTCCATTTTCAATTATCGTTGCACCGTATTTGTAAGGGATAACCTTAGTTGATTCATACGGTAGTGGTCTCGGTAGATAGATGACGATGGGAGCCTTCTGATTTTTCTGACCATCGTAAGTAATCTCGATCCGTTCCTGGTTAGGAACTCTCGATTCGTCAAGTAAAGGGATGATTGTACAAACATCCTTAGTCCTCTGATGATCAGAGATTACGACAACGTCCTCAATTTGACTTGCAAGGTAGTTTGGTGCCCAGTTGATTGGTCCGGAACCCAGATATGGGCGAATCTCTCCATGATCCATCTGACCCTGAAGAGCTGCTCGCACAAGGTAGAATCCCTGGTTACTTTCCGAACAGACTTTACAACGTTCGTAGTTGTGTGGCGGCACCTGTCCTCGCCTGCTTTGAATACAATGTAACCTTACTAGGTCAGTTTCCACAGATCGAACATCCTGACTTTGACACCGAGTAGGGTTCTCATTATTGATACTAATCTGCTGAGTGTCTTCATCCATATAGATGGGAAGCCACCAATGATTTAACAAGTGCTGAAGTGCTTCTTGGACAAAGGTACAAGCTTGATCATTTTCGCAACCCGCCCTACAGCTCTAATAATCATGTGATACTTGGAACCCGAGCCGGACCTGTTTAGCATGTAATTCCACCAGGCTGGTATTCATCAAGCGAATATCGAAGATTTGAATCATGTTGATCTGATAGGGATTCCTATCATGGTAGTCCTAGATCCATCCAAGATCCATCTGACGCTGGAGGGCCTCTTGTACAAAAGAGCATCCCTGTTTATTTACCGAGCAAGTCAGACAGGAACTGTAATCGTGCCGCGGCAAATTATGATACTGGCCTTGCCTTGAGTGCATTGCCAACAAGTTGACATTCATCGCACGGATGCCGTGTTTTGAATAACGTTGAAATTCGTATAAAGTATGTTAACTCCACGCACTCGGTTCTCCTGGATCCATCCAAGATCCATCTGTTCCTGTAGAGCTGATTGCACCACAGAACATCCCTGATTGTTTTTAGAGCAGATATAACACTGGTGATAATTATGAGGTGGCACATGGCCATATCCACTCTGTCTACAATGTATCTTGACCAAGTTGGCCCTCAATAAGAGTACATCGTGAATTTGATAGGTGTTGTTAGACTCTCGCTCTATCAAATTAACTGCAGCTTTCTCGTGTTGAGGCAGCGAGTTCATGAGAACATTAGGATTCGTATCCTTGAAAGACAAGACCCCGCTCCTAACAAGCTTTTGCACATCGGATTTGAAATTGAGACAGCTTTCTACGTTATGCCCTGGTCCTCCTTGATGATAAGGGCACGTCTGATCCACCTTAAACCAAAAAGGCGGATTTTCTGGTACTGTAAGAGGAGACTTAGTCTAGATGTGCCCCTTGGCTAGTAGTAACAGAAATAGTTCTGCGTACGATACAGTTATAGGATCAAATCCTGGTGGTCGCGTTGTACGGTTGTTGTTGTATTGAGGATGAGCCTGCTGAAGAGGCTGTTGTGTCCTTTACTGATTAGGTCGGCTTTGCGCAACCTGAGGCTGATACGTAAGAACATGCGCAGGATTGATAGTAGGAGTCACAGCCGCTACTGGTTGATAATGTCGCCTTTGCTTTCCGAGAGAGATATTCCTAATATCTTGCTCTTTTTTCTTAGGGAGAGCACTACCGTATCATTTTGTACTACTAGATGATCCAGCGTCTTTAACTAGGCGTCCTTCTCGGACAGCTTCCTCAAGACGAACTCCCATGCCCACCATCTCGGTGAAGTCACTGGGCGCACTGGCGACCATTCTGTCATAGTAAAATGAGCTTAAGGTCTTTAAGAAGATCTTTATCATCTCTTTTTCCTCAAGAGGTGGACAAATTTAGGTGGCGATCTCACGCCATCTCTGAGCGTACTCCTTAAAGGTTTCCTTGTCCTTTTGTGACATTGATCTGAGTTGATCTCTGTCTGGTGCCATGTCCAGATTGTATTTGTATAGCTGGACGAAGGCAGTGCCAATATCTCTGAAAGTGCTGATCGTAGCATGGTTTAAACCCATGTACCATTTTAACGCGGCGCCGGTTAAACTATCCTGGAAGTAGTGAATCAGTAGGTCCTGATTCTCCGTCTGAGCTGACATTCGCCGAGCGTACATCACCAAGTGGCTCTGAGGGAAAGAGTTACCCTTGTATTTTTCAAAGTCGGGCACTTGGAACTTGTGTGGAACTTTCACATTGGGGACCAGACAAAGGTCTGCGGTGTCCTTTCCAAATAAATCTTGACCGCGAATAGCTTGCAGTTCCTTCTGCATTTCCAGAAACTGCTCCTGGAATTCATCCATTCTATCAAACATAGTTTCCTTTCAACTAGAAGGTACCTGTGGAATCTGTCCTTCCGGGACAGTGTGCACCACATGGGTGGTACTGTGACTACGGCAGCGAATCTTGTTATTTCCCGAAGTTTGTAACCTTCAGGAGTCCTCAGTATGCCTCTGGCATCCTCGCTTTCCCGAAGTTTGTAACCTTCAGGCCCAATGGCTTCTACTGTGATTCCCTGATCTTCAGTGATCCCGGAACATATCCTTCCGAGATATAGTTAACAGGCATGCCCCAAGGACGATCTTTCGACATTTAATACCTAGGATCATACTTCTCCACTATGGGCGTTGAGGTGATCTCTGAGATCACAATTCTTTGTTGTTGAGCTTCTGCCATGGCTAGCATGTCGTTATGAAGCTTTCTCATATCCTCTCTCAGAGCGTTGATCTCTTCTTTCAACTCTCTGTTCTCTTCCTCGAGATCATCCATCTTTTTCTGACGATTGGCCCGAGTATTGTACGAATGAGACAGTTTGACTCTAGAACCGAGACACAAACGTGAGATTCGTAGGTAAGAAGAATGCATTACGTTAGAGTGATGAATGCAATGATTAAGTTAATTATTTTTGTTTATTCAAAATAAACTCCGAAAATTAGATTGCAAATATCAAACAGTGGGGGAAACCCCATTTTATTGAATTCAAAGGATTGCAGAAATGGAAATACAGTAAATTACAAGGTGCGGAACAGAAGCCTAAGCTGATGGGACCCGAGCCCTCGCTGAGGAGAATTCGGGTGTTGATTCTGGTACTTTCCTTTTCTTGGACCGGGGCTCTTGAGCCATTGTCGGGTTGTCATTCCTTTGCCAAGTGAAAGGAGTGAGCAAATTCCTTTGGTCATCCTGATTTTCCACAGCGTGTTGCTCCAAAATCTCAATTAAAGCATCCTTTGTTCTCAGTAGTTGCTGTATTTTGATACACTCTACATTGAGGATGCGGTACTTGTTCTTCCATGACCTCCTTTCCTGTTGAACTTTGTTGAGAGTAACCTGAAGTTTTTTCGTTTCAGTCATGAAGTACATGACAGATTCCCTTGGCGGAAGAACTTCATGATGAGGATAAGGCATTTTCAGCTTGAGAGCTCTAGTTTGTACCCAGTGGAGATAAGGCTCCACCGAGACACAATCCGGTTTCCTAGAGACTCTCGTCCTTTCTTATGAACATGTTTCCAAGCATGCACTATTTCCATCTTTAGTGCTCGGTCATTTTCCCCTTCTTTGAAGAAAAGACCCTCCAGATGAGCATTACGCGGGACATGCCTCATCGGGTATCCAAATTGACGACGAACAAGAACTGGATGGTAATTGATTCCTCCCTTAGTTCCTATAAGGGGTACATTGGGGAAGTTTCCACAATGGTCAATGATCCTGGTTCCATCATAAATCCTATTACACCAATCAATGTCAGAGTTAGTAAGGGACATGATTTTCTGCGACCAACGTAAGGCACTCTTATGATCCAAAAATGCATCAGACTTGGGCAAGTGAGAAGTGAACCATTTGTACAGTAGGGGTACACAGCATGTGATCATTCCTCCACTGTACAAATTCCCTAAGTGTACGGAATGATACGCATCTGCGAGCAAAGTTGGCACAGGGTTTCCAATGAGAAAAACCTTAATGGCGTTGATATCGACGAAGTTATTAATGTTGGAAAACAAAAATAACCCGTAGGTGAGTAAAACAAAGATGCTTTCAAAAGTAGTCACGTTCCCTATACTAGCAAAGTACAGAGCCTTCTTTATCAAGAACTGGGCTGGAAAACCTTGGATTCCACGTTTAACGGTCATGTAAGTCTTGACTTCTGATTCATCCAAATAGATTGCTCTTGCAATGGTCTGATCCTTCGGAATTTCTTCCAGTCCAGAAAAAGGAGCTCGATCAGTGATATGTAAATTAATCAGATGAGAATACTCCTCCAATGTTGGTGCAAGCTGATAATCCGGGAACGTGAAACAGTGATAAACTGGATCGTAAAACTAAATGAGTACCTCCACGATTCTTTCAATCACATGGACCCTTAACAGAGGTAGAAGACCTCCGTACTTGGCTCTGAAAGCGTCAGGGTTAGTGATCATCCTTGCTAATCCTCTCAAATCCTCTAGTTTTGAAACCTTGAAAGTGTACTTGAGAGTCCTCCGTCTACCCATCCCCAAGGTTTTATACTGGTATTTTTTGTACCTGTCTCTCAAAATCATTGATTCCCTGTGAGATAACATCAGCGGGCCGGGAACCGTGCTAGGTGATGTATCTAGAGAATCTCAGAAGAGGGTAGTATCGCGTGACAACTATTTCCAATAGCTTCCGCACTACTAAGTCGTTTAAGTCTACTAAACCTCAGCTTCTCAAAAAACCCAGTTGATCACACTACTGTCAACAACCAAAGTCGTATAGGTAATGAATCCGCAAAGGGAATCTCCACCGAGTTTGATGGTCGAACGAGGACTTTTACTTGGGAATCACCCCTCATAAAATTACCTGTATTGCCATCTCCTACCTTAAGTGTATTCTCAATCTTTCCACATGCGGCATCACACGCATTCCCATTAGCAGAAAAATAAACACATATATCAATTAGGAAGAGTAGTATATATATTTGTCCTAATGTCCTAGACTTTTAAAAGCTATGAATCCTATGTTCCTGACAGAAAATGGCTCCCCGGCGGAGTCGCCATTCTTCGGTTTCTTCCTGAGAGAGAAAAAAAGAGAGTGCCCCACGGTGGGCGCCACTTTTCTGTAACGAGCGATTTTGGACGTGGTTCTTAAGCACTGCCGCTCTGGGTTACTACAGGTCGATTCATTTTTTATCCTATTGAAGCTGATGAAGGAAGGGAAATAGATGTCTCCAACTAACCCTACTTTGCAAACTGAGGTCAAACAGTCAAAACCGTTGGTTTACAGATGCGATCAGTGTGGGGGGGCCTCTCTTAGGTTATTTTGGTTGAATTTAGACTTTCGGTGGGGAATGCAGACTTGGATGTTTTGATTGATATATGAGGGTTTGTGACCTGAGGTTTTTTTGATATGGTGTGCTCGCTAAGATTTTTCTTTCAATCTTATGCCTACGTATTCC
The DNA here is from genome assembly GCA_022829125.1 of Lathyrus tuberosus. Taxonomy (NCBI): domain Eukaryota; kingdom Viridiplantae; phylum Streptophyta; class Magnoliopsida; order Fabales; family Fabaceae; genus Lathyrus; species Lathyrus tuberosus. The sequence continues at coordinate 3,144,057 of JALAZF010000124.1, read as the reverse complement.
CGTTTACTGAAACAGGGAAATCAGAGCGATCGTAGTTCCTTCTATTCTATGGGAGGAAATGGTGTTTTGGTGTCTTGTTCAAAGCCCAAGACGTGAAGCTGAAAAGGTGGTTTATATCTTGTTCAAAGCCCAAGATGTGAAGCTGAAACATCTATTTGTATCTTGTTCGAAGCCCAAGATGTGAAGCTAAAAGGGTGTGGTCTTTAGAGAGAATTTGTCATCTCTAAAGGGGGTCTGTTTGTCACAACTGTTGGGTGACTGACTATAAAGGAGGATTATTTTAACCGGGATATGTGAATCCTAGTAATGCCATAATTTCCTTTATAGGGGGTTTTAACCTGGAGGAGAAGACTTTAACTCAGTGTAGAGCAATGCCATATTTCCTTAGGAATTTCTCATGCTAAAAGAGGGACAGTGGCGTGGATGTAGATAATCCAGAGGCTTGTCGCTTACAGCAGTTAAATGAAAGGTGTTGTTGATGTTTGTATCCTGTGAACGAGGCACGGTTTTGATGCTAAAAGGTTGATTGACTCAACCAGGGTTTTCTTATACAAAGCCTAAGAGGGGGCTAGTGGCCCAACAAGAGGGTGTTTTTGTGTCTCGTACAAAGCTCGAGATAGAGGCTAAAAGGGTTGACTCAACAAGAGAGTGTTTTTTTTTTTGTATCTCGTACAAAGCCCGAGATGGAGGCTAAAAGGTTGTTTGACTCGACAAGAGAGTCTTTTATACTCAACAAGAGAGTGTTTTGTATCTCGTATGAAGCCCGAGATGGAGGCTAAAAGGATGATTGACTCAACAAGAGAGTCTTTTTGTATCTCGTACGAATCCCGAGATAGAGGCTAAAAGGAGTGCTGTTTCAGTTGAGTGACAGGTCCAGTAGGTTGGTTAAAAGAGAAAACCAGTTCTTATAAAGAGACTGATTAAAGGTAAGGCTATGCTTTGGGATTGATCAGAGGATCAGGGTTATTTCCTGTTCTTTAAGGAAATGGGGAATCCAGAGGGTACTAGAGACTGTCCGAGTCTATTGGTGTTTTTCCCTATTCTTGAAAGGTGTTTGAGAATGTCTTTGAGACTCAAGGGTCTTAGACTGTCTAAGTCTAGAGTTTTATCTTTTGTACCATGCTTAAAGAAACAGTAGTAGTACGTTCACGGTAGAGAGATCTAGACTCTTTGAAAGACTGTTCTATTAAGTGACTAATTTATGTTCCTATACCTCTAGGAGGTCGTCGGGACAATTTGTACGAAGCCCGAGAGGAGGCTGGAAACTTTTAAGAAGCCGAGGGATAATTTGTACGAAGCCCAAGAGGAGGCTCTCTTCCCGAAGGAAGAATCCTTATACGAATCCTAGGAGGAGGCTGTGAATACTTCTAAGAAGCCGTAGGGTCCTTGTACAACGCCCAAGAGGAGGCGGGGATGCTTTCAGGAAGCCTGTGGGTCCGCAAACCCCGAGAAATTCAAGACAGGCTATTCACCGAGAATAGATCAAGCCAGGAAAGTTCGAGAATTTGGAAGAAACTCAAGAGATTCCATTCACGGAGAAAAGATCATCTCTGGGAGTAGAGTTTCTTTGACGATTTCTAAGAGTGACAGTCTGAGAAAGGGTTCACCGGGAATGCTGCCTTTCACATCTCCATATTGTTTAACCCCAAGAGGAGGGAAGACTGTGTCTGGTAATCCTATGGGGATCTAGTTTTGTCTATTTAAGAGTGATCAACAGGGCTTAGCACTAGACGTAGTTGCCGGGGAAACTCTATATATCTATACTATTATTACACAGTTAATATGAGTTTATGAAAGAAGACTTACAGTGAAACAGCCCCACAATACAGTTATATGTATATGAAAGCGGTAAATGAAAGTATATAAACACTTACTCGGTTGTAGAGCTTCCATGCTGTTTGTTAGTTGTTCAACAAAGAAAGCTTTGGCAACAATATTATATACAAAATCAAAGGAGAAAGTGCTTTGAAAAGATGTTGGGGCTTACAGCTCAAGGGGAGGCCCAAGGTTTTATCAGTGATTGCACTGTGAGTTTGAATTTGTACAGGGACTTATACAAGTGACTGAGGCCCAAGAAAGGTTTTTTGTACAACGGGATGGGTCTTACACTCTCTCAAGAGGCCCAAAGATTTATTTTTAAGAAAGGAAATGGGTCTTACTACTCGAGGGTAGGCCCAGTTGGTTTTGATTTTGAACTGGCGATCGCCGAGATTTTCTTTTAACGCAGAGGAACTTATACAATATCTGAGGCCCAAAAAAGTTTTGGTTAAAAGGGGGTTAGGTCTTACACTCTATTAGAGGCCCAAAGAAATTTAAAGAAAAGAAATGGGGCTTATAACACGAGGGTAGGCCCAGGGTTTCAACGGACGATGATCGCGTCGAACTTTTTGAAATACAACGGGACTTATACAATAAGTAAGGCCCAAAATAGGTTTGTATTTACAAAGGATTGGGTCTTACACTGTATTAGAGGCCCAAAAGTGTTTGAAAATGATTTATGAGGGTGAAAATCAAAGAAACCCTAAGTTGTTTTCTTTTAAAAGTAAATATTAAAAGAAAATCAATGAAAAATACCAAATAAATTTAAATAAACCACTTGTGATTTTTGTTTAAGTTTTGAAAAATGAGGGATTAATCACAAGATGAATTAAAACTCATTAGGTTTTGATTTTCAAAGTAAATATTCACTTTTAAAATGTTTAAAAACAATTAAAAATGAATTTATTCACAAAAATACTAATTATATTAAATAAATAATATAAATCTAATTTTTTTGTGGAATAAAATATTTCAACATTTTTGTGATTTTTTGCAAAAAGAATCAACCAAAAATAATTAAAATTGAAGGAGTTATTAATTTTTCAAATCATTTAAAATAAATATGAAAAATAACAAAAATGGGAAAAAGTGGTAAAAAAGGTCTGGGGCGAGGGGGATTCGAACCCCAGACCTTCCACTCGCTCAATACACACAAACCAGCTGATCAACCACTGGGGCGCAATGCCAATTCAAATATAACATGGCAAACAATAATTATATAGTAAACAAGTTGGATTTTCTGAAAATGGCGCCATGGCCATCTTCTTCCTCGAGCTCGTGCATGAAGCACCCTATCTCCCTCATCTCTCCACCATTCGACATGATTCAAACACCAAACTCGTGTGTTTTTTCACAAGGAACAAGATGGCAATACTTAATTTTATTCATTTTCAGTGTGGAGTGAGATAATCATGATGAACACAGATGAACCCTAATTTGAAAAAGCAATCGTGCAGGCATGGTTATGAGGGCTATGATCCAATCTTTTGAGGGAAAACACTCAATATATGATGGCAAGCAATTGGCAAAAATATCATGCGAGGAAATATGCATGGATCATGAAGATGGAGTTTTGAGGCTTACCTTGATGCAAGCTGAAATGGAACTCTGCACAGATGGTGTTCCAGATGCAATGTGATGATCCCTATAGCTTCAATGGATGTTGTGGAGTGTGTTGCAAGCTTTGGACCACTTTGGAAGTCTTTGGATCAAGCTGGAGCACTCCAACTGCATAATTGAGGCATAATGGCTTGGTTGAAGGATGATTTTGAGCTAGGGGTGTTACAGTTGGTGTTTAAGTGTTTGGACACCTCAAATACATCATATGTGATGTGTCTGAGCAATTGGAATGTATTGCTTATGGTTGCAACTCAAAACTCGATAGTGGTTACTCAAAAACAAGGAAACTTGGCACTTAAGAGAGAATGAGAGAAAGCAGTGTTGTAACTGGCTTTGGTGTGAGTTGAATGATCCATTGGAGCCTTTATTTATAGGTGATCAATTATTCTCTTGGAGGAATATTGAATGGCTGCTGGATCAGATCACATTCAAAGGCTTTGGCTTGGTGGCATTTCTTCTCATGCAAGGCAACCTAGCCCCTCCCAAGAGCAGGGCTATGCCTTGACCAAATTCACATTCTTCAGATGTTTTTATTGTTGTTTAATCAGAGAACTTGACTGAGTAGAATGGCTTTGTTGAAAGTGCCCTATTTCACATAAATGCCTTTGAATTTCAAGGCATATATGCCAAAATGCATTAATCTCAAGTTGGAAGATCCCTTGGCCTTTGGACTTAACCCTATCAGTTGGATCAGTTGGCTTATGATCAGATTGAATGCATGTGGCATAGTGATCATTACTTTTGACTCAGAAATCGTGGATGGCAAGAAAACTCAAAAATTTATTTTTCATGGCAGCCTTGGCATGGTGTGTTGTAGCAGCCATAACTCTTGGCTCAAGTAGAGTGGTTTCATGCCAATGAGTTACTTGGATTGTAGGCAATATGTACAACAACATTGATGTTTATCTTTGGAACTGATTCAGCTTGCATCTATGTGAAAAAATCCCACAAGTTTTGGTGTTTCCAACAAAATCTGTCTTGGACAGAATTTTTTCTAAGTGTTGGAAAAGTTTGTACTTTCATGTTTTTAGTGATTTTGATCCAACCATAACTCAAAATCCATAATGAATTTGGAGGGGGGGGGGGGGGGGGTCAGTTTTTAGCTTTTGTAGTGGGCCATGAGATCTACAAATTAAGCTTTGGATGGGGAAAAATGGCTTTGTGGTGTAGGAGTTATGATCCTCCAAAGTTGGTACCCTTGCCACTTTGTTCATAACTTAGAAAATTTTCTAAGTTTTTATGGTTACCCCTTTTTCAAGTTATCCCACTTTATTTGATTTTTCTTGATGAATGATGATTCAAATCATACATTAACATCATTTTAGGGTTAAAAAACCATTTTTATGAAACATCTCAAAAAGTCAAAGTTGACTTTTGTGCACAGTTGACTTTTTATCAAATGAATTCCAAACTGTGCGACCCTCTATGAAATCAAGTCCTTGACCTAAATCAAACTTGCTGGATTGATTTCATAGGTGTTATAGGGTGTATTGAATCATGTCCTAGCGTTTGGAAGCATGTCTTGGTCAAAAGTCAAAGCTACAGTTGACTTTTCTCGCGAAACCCTAATTGTGGCTCTGATGAAATTGAGACTTGTTGATCAAGCTTCTTGGATCAATCCATTGTTGTAAATGGATCAATGTGGTATGTTGGAGACCCTCAAATCCTCTCTTGAGGTCTTGGCTCATGATTTGTCCCAAAAGTCAACTTAGGAGTGAATTAGGTCAAGAAACCCTAATTCCTGATTTTTGATGTATGCATCCCCTGAGGCTAAATTGACTTGGTGATTGGGTTTGTGATGTCCCTTGGAGCATCATAGGTTATGCCTTGAAGTATTGGCTCATGCCCAGAGGAGAATTTCCATCTGGAGGCCCTGGTCGACCAAAACCCTAATTTGGTGACACTGGCGATCTTGGGGTTTGATCCACTTAGAAGGGAGCAGCCTTATGCTTAATCCTTGAAGTGGGAGTCCTCTTGATCCTTTGTAGATGTTTGAGAGGTTAGACAAGTTGAAGATCATGTCATTCCTTGATTGATCCTTTGTCTAAGAGCTCTGAGAGGGCTTGAAATCCTAAGTTTGATAGTAGTGAATGTTCACCCATCTTTGGGGAGATTGATGAGACATGATGGTACATCCATATTGTGATGGTGATTTGCATAATGATGGGAAATCTTAGTTGTCAAACTTTGCGGTATGACACTCTCACAACATCCTTTACAGTTCTGATAGTTATGCGAAGTCAGAAAACCAAGCTGGACTTGCGTAGCGTGTAATTCCACCAAGCTGGTATTCATTAAGTGAACATCGAAGATTTGAATCATGTTGATATGATAAAGATTTTTATCATGGTAGTCCTGGATCCACCCAAGATCCATCTGACGCTGGAGGGCCTCTTGTACAAAAGAGCATCCCTGTTTGTTTACCGAGCAAGTCAGACAGGAACTGTAATCGTGCCTTGGCAAATTATGATACTGGCCTTGCCTTGAGTGCATTGCCAACAAGTTGACATTCATCGCACGGATGTCGTGGCTCTGAATGATGTTGGAATTCGTACAAGTCATGTTGACCCCACGAATTCAGTGCTCTTGGATCCATCCGAGATCCAATTGTTCCTGTAGAACTAATTGCACCACATAACATCCTTGATTGTCCTTAGAGCAGATATCACACTGGTGATAATTATGAGGTGGTATATGGCCATACCCGCTCTGTCTGCGATGCATCTTGACCAGATTGGTCCTCAATAAGAGTACATCATGAATTTGATAGCTGTCGTTAGACTCTCCCTCTATCAAATTGACTGCAGCTTTCTCGTGTTGAGGCAACGGGTTCGTGAGAACATTCGGATTCATATCTTTGAAAGATAAGACCCCGCTCCTAACAAGCTTTTGTACGTCGAATTTGAAACTGAGACAGTTTTCTATGTTATACCCTGGTCCTCCTTGATGGTAAGGACAAGTCCACTACTACGAAAAACCCATTTAACAACGGTTGGGAATGACCAATAATGACTCGGGCGAAGGCGTTGTTATGTAGATTGTCGTTGTAAGTTCGCTGTTTCTACAACGGTCTGGAAACCGTTGTTGAAAGGCAGGACGCACGCCATATATCACAACGGTTATGATAATAAACCGTTGCGATACATACACTTAGGTTCTGGGTTCGAAACCCATCAGTAGCGAATTTATATAAAACATAAATTACTTATGATATCGGTTACAATATATAACCGTTATTGTAAGTACCCTAAGTTTATTATATTAAATGTAGATTACTTGTTTTCCAAACACCTCACTAAATAAATATACATGGATTAAATTTGATGAAGATGTCTATAATCTGCAAATTAAACTGTTCTTGACAACCAACTTAAACAAACCAATGTTGTTTTCTGATTGCATTCGTCTCATCGTGTATTTCACGCTCTTTTACATATATTGTGGTTTATTGATCTGACTCCTTCGATATATCGCTATCTTCGATTATAGTTAAATTTCCATAACAAGACATTGGATAATTTACCTCATCTTTGATTTAACTATATTGGAAGATGGTGATGCATCTAAGGAGCCAGATCATTATACCATAATCTATATATAAAAGAACGTGAGATAAATGATGAGAGGCATGCAATTAGAAAACAACATTGGTTTGTTTAAGTTGGTTTTCAAATATAACTTAATTTGCAGATTATAAGTATCTATGTCAAATTAACTGAATGTATTTTAAGTGAGGGTTAGTGAAACAAACAATCTACATAGAATATAATAAACTCAAACAAAATTCAATACCAGATCCAGATATTATAAACTCATATAATACGCTTGCTACCACCAGCAAACTTTAAGTGAGGGTTAGTTAAACAAACAATGTAAATAGAATATGATAAACTCAAACAACATTCTATACCAGATCCAAAAATTATAAACTGATATAATACGCTTGCTTCCACCAGCATCATCACCCTGTATCATCCCCTTAACCTGAAAGGAAACAAAGCAAACATAAAAAATGAGCATCCTCAGTTGAAAACAAACCCTAAAACCATAATCCAGTGATGAGTAAAGAGAGGAACAGGAATAACGCACCTTTTAATGAAACTAATCGCGGAACAGGAATCAATTATGATGTTGAACTAGTTTGGGAAGCCATGAAAAAGAAATATAAGGAGGAAGAAGCTTACACAAAAGCTTCATACTTCTTATACTTCTTTTCATTGCTTCTAAAACTAGATAAAGTTTGCTTACACTATTGTTTCTTCATTTACTAACATCTTGTTCGTGATGCTATGAAAAAAAGGTACAATGTGAATGAAGTTTCCATCATAGCTTCATGCTTCTTATATATTTTTCCATAGCAACACAAACATTATGAAGTTTCCAAAGTATGGTCTTTGTTAAGGTAGTGAAAAAGAATCTGAAAAAATGAGAACAATCAACAAAAACATGTAACAAACGAGATAATGGGAAATATCTAACAATAGATGGAAGAAGAAGAATACCTTAATGTATGAAGCACAAGATTCACGACTAATGGTGAAAAGAAGAGAAAAAATGGGTTCTAGGGTTTCACTTTGAAGGCAACGGCGTTACTGTCAATTAAGTGAAAGTTATTTCGCTTATATATGGGTAAACTATTTCTCAACGGTTAAAAATAACAACCGAATAGATATGTATTTATTTATTATAAATATATCACTACGGTTTACCAGAATAACCGTAGCGATAACACTTTTATACGTGAATTTTAAAATAAATAAAAACCATATACATAGGTATTTATTTATTATAAATATATCACTACGGTTGACCAGAAGAACCGTAGTGATAACCCTTTTATTTATGAATTTTAAAATAAATAAAAAAGAAAAGGTGTGCCTTAACTTCTAACTTAATGCATCTGCAGTTTAAACATCAACAATGTAATTCACAATGCATCTGCAATTTAAACATCAACAATGTAATTCGAATCCTAATTCAACTATTACATTTCATAACAAAGTAAATATTAAACATAAAGGAGACAAAAAAACATAACATGATATTTCCAGAAAATATCTCTGATTTCAGTTTGTTCTTCAAATTCTTGTTCTTTTTCTTTAAATCCTCATACATAACCTTCAGATAGCCCACAACTTCCAACTCTGACTTCATAATGCTCTCATCGTAATTTCCATCTCTTTCTCCCACGTCTTCATCCCATATGAACAAATTACATGTTTCATCGCTCCTCCAAAATGGACATCTCCAAAAAAGCCTTCCTTTATTTTGTCCCTTCTTGCATTGATATGAAACCATACGACCATCACAACCACAAAAATTTCCAGATCGAGATTTTACACTGGAACAAGACGTAGAAACACCTTTGGATGATTTTGTCTTCAAATGTGACATTGCAACACCTTAATGTAGAACACTTTGTTGTTGTTGTTGTATTCTTCCCGACAATGGTGACGGCGTTGGTGTTAGGGTTGTTTCAATGGATAAATTGATATATATATACTTGGTGTTTAAAATACATAAAAAGAAGCTTCAATTTGTAACAACGGTTTTGAGAAATATCCGTCGTGATATCCTTATTTTTTTTAGTTAAATATTAATAAAACTTAAAAAGGGAGCATTTACATCAAAGGGATAAACTATTTAAGGGCGATGAGGTTCGAACCCATGATAGCTAGATTATATCACCATGGTTTTCATAAAAACCGTTATTATACCCTTGAGATTTCTAATTAAAATAATGCGTGCGCATCCAGTATGCACTATAAGAACGGTGTATAGGATGCCGTTGTAAACCTGGCGTTGTTGTTTGGCCATTTTGTAGTAGTGGTCTAATCCGCTTTGAACCAAAAAGGCGGATTTTCTGGTACTGTAAGAGGAGACTTGGTTTGGATGTGCCCCTTGACCAGTAGTAACGGAAGCAGTTCTGCGTACAACATTGGTATAGGGTCGAACCCTGGTGGTCGCGTTGTACGGTTGTTGTTGTACAGAGGACGAGCCTGCTGAAGAGGTTGTTGTGTCATTTGCTGATATTGCTGTTGATTAGGTTGGCTCTGCGCAACCTGAGGTTGATAAGTAGGAACATACGCAGGGTTAATAGCAGGAGTTGCAGCTACTACTGGTTGGTAGCGTTGCCTTTACTTTCCGAGAGAGATATTCCCAATATCCTGCTCTTTTTTCTTAGGGAGAGCACTATCGTATCTTTTTGTATTACTTGATGATCCAACGTCTTTAACTAAACGTCCTTCTCGGATGGCTTCCTTAAGACGAACTCCCACGCCCACCATCTCGGTGAAGTCACTGGGCGCACTGGCGACTATTCGGTTAAACTATCCTGAAAGTAGTGAATCAGTAGCTCCTGGTTCTTTGTCTGAGCTGACATTTGCCGAACGTACATCACTAAATGACTTTGAGGGCAAGAGTTACCCTTGTACTTTTCAAAATCGGGCACTTGGAACTTGTGCAGAACTTTCACATTAGGGACTAAACAAAGGTATGTGGCGTCTTTACCAAATAGATCCTGGCCGCGAATGGCTTGCAGTTCTTTCTGCATCTTTAGGAACTGTTCCTGGAACTCATTCATCCTGTCGAACATACTTTCTTTTCCACTAGAAGGTATATGTGGAATCTGTCCTTTCGGGACAGTGTGCACCATAGGCGGTGGTATAGTCATCATGGCAGAGACTCTTGGTGTCTCCCGAAGTTTGTAACCTTCAGGAGTTGTTGTCATTCCCCCGACATCTCCGCTTTCCTGAAGTTTGTAACCTTCAGGCCCAATGGTTCCTGATGAGTTTTCCAGGTCTTCCATGATCGGCGGGATATATCCTTCCGGGATAGAGTTGAGTGACATGCCCCAGGGACGATCTTTCGGCATTTTGTACCTAGGATCAGACTTCTCCACTATGGGCGTTGATGTGGTCTCTGAGATCATAGTCCGTTGTTGTAGCATCTGAGCTTCTGCTAGAGCTTGCATGATGTCATGAAGTTTTCTCAGATCTTCTTTCAGAGTGTCGATCTCTTCTCTCAACTCTCTGTTCTCTTCCTCGAGATCATCCATCTTTTTCTGTTGATTGGCCCGAGTATTGTACAAATGAGACAGTTTGACTCTAGAACCGAGACACAAACGTGAGATTCGTAAGGAAGCAGAATGTGTTTATGCGAGAATGATGAATGATATGCAATGATTTTATTAATTATTTTTTGTTTAGTCAAAGTAAACTTCGACAATTAGATTGCAAATATTAAACAGTGGGGAAACCCCATTTTATTGAATTCAAAGATTGCGGAAATGGAAATACAGTAGATTACAAAGTACTGAAAAGGAAATGTCTAAGCTAATGGATCCTGAGTCCTCTCTGAAGAGAGCTCAGGTGCTGGTTCTGGTGCTTTCCTTTTCTTTGATCGGGGCTCTTCAGCCGTTGTCGGGTTGTCATTCCTTTGCCAAGTGAAAGGAGCGAGCAAGTTCCTTTGGTCATCATGATTCTCTATAGCATGTTGCTCTAAAATCTCAATCAGAGCATCCTTTTATTTCAATAGCTGCTGTAGTTTCTTACACTCCACATTGAGAATACGGAACTTGTTCCTCCAAGACCTCTTCTCCTGTTGAACTTTGTTGAGAGTAACTTGAAGTTTTTCCGTGTCGGACATGAAATAAAGGACAGAGTCCCTTAACGGAAGAACTTCCTGATGAGGGTAAGGCATCCTCAGCTTGAGAGCTCTAGTTTGTACCCAGTGGAGATAAGGCTCCTCCGAGACACAGTCCGGTTTTCCTAGAGACTCTCTTCCTTTCCTATGAACGTGTTTCCAAGCATGCACTATTTCTGTCTTTAGTGCCTTGTCATTTTCTCCTTCCTTGAAGAAAAGACCTTCCAGATGAGCACTCCGCGGTACATGCCTCATTGGGAATCCAAATTGACGATGGACAAGAATTAGATAATAGTTGATTCCCCACCTTAGTTCCTATAAGGGGTACATTTGGGAAATTTCCAAAACGGTTTATGATTCTAATCCCGTCGTAGACTCGATTGTACCAATCGATGTCAGAGTTGGTAAGAGACATGATTCTCTGCGACCAACGTAAAGTATTCATCTGATCCCAAAATGCAGCAGACTTGGGCAAATGGGAAATAAACCATTTGTAAAGCAAGGGTACTTAGCACGTGATCATTCCTCCACTGTATAAATTCCTTAAGTGTACCGAATGATACGTATCTGCGAGTGAGGTCAGTACAGGATTGCCAATCAAACATATCTTAATGGCATTGATATCTACAAAGTTATCAATGTTGGGAAACAAAAATAACCCGTAGGTGAGCAAAATAAAGATACTCTCGAAAGCGGGCACGTTCCCTATAATGGAAAACTACAGGGCTTTCTTTATCAAGAATTAGGCTGGCAAACCTCGGATGCCACCCTTAGTGGTCATGTGAGTCCTGACTTCTGACCCGTCCAAATAAATTGCTCTTGCAATGGTTTGATCTTTTGGAATTTCTTCCAGTCCAGAAAAGGGAGCTTGATCAGTGATATGCAAATCAGTCAGGTGAGAATACTCCTCCAGTTTTGGTGCTAGCTAATAATCCAGGAATGTGAAACAGTGATAGACCGGATCGTAGAATTGAATTAGTGTGGACAGGATTCCCTCAATTACATGGACCCTTAACAGAGATAACAATCCTCCATACTTGGCTCTGAAAGCCTCAGGGTTGGTGATCATCCTCGCCAAACCTCTCAAATCCTCTAACTTTGGAACCTTGAAGGTATACTTGTGAGCTTTTCTTCTACCGAAATCCATAACGCAATCTCTTTATCTGTCATTTGCAATCATCGTCTTAGTTTAATTCGAAAAAGAGAGAGACTAGAAGAGAAGATTTTATTTTTTTGATGTTTTTTAAATGAATGTATGAATGCAGCACACAAAAACATAGAAAAAACATGGGGTCAAAGGGTTGGTGTCATGAAGTCAAGGCTCTACCCCCCCCCCCCCCCAAAGGTTTATACTGGTGATTTTCTGTACCTGTCCGCAAAATCATTGACCCCTCTTGGGATAACAACAGCAAGCGGATCGCCAGCGAGCTGATGTATCCTATAGTGATCTCAAATGAGGGTAGTATCGTGTGACAACTATTTCCGATAGCTTCTGCACTACAAAATGGTTTCAGTATACTAAAAACCTCAGCTTCTCAGATAACCCATTCGACTACGCTACTTTCAACAACAGAAGTCGTATAGGCAATGTATTTGCAAAGGGAGTCTCCACTGAGTTTGACGGTCGACCGGGGACTCTTAGCTAGAATTCACTCCCAGTAAGATTACCCGTATTGCCACCACCTATCTTAGGTGTATACTCAATCTTTCCACATGCGGCATCACACGCATTCCCATTAGCAGAAAAATAAACACAGATATCAATTAGGAAAAGCAGTATATATATTTGTCTTAATCATCCTAGACCTTTAGTCTTATGATCCTATACAGACAATGACTCCCTAGCAAAGTCTCCATTTCTGTGATACTTTGTGAACTCAGGGTTTTCTACCTAAGATCGTGAACATAAGATTTTCACCGAAGATTGTAAGAAACAGAACTGGGCCCCACGGTGGGCACCATTTTTCTATAGCGCGATTTTTGTGGTCTTGAAGCACTATCACTTGGGTACTATAGTTCGATTCATTTTTTATCCTATTGAACCAATTAAGGAAGGGAAATAGATGCTCCAATTAACCCTGCTCGTAAACTGAGGTTAAACAGTCAAAACTGTTGGTTTACAGATGCTATTAAGATGTGGGCCCCTCTTCGGTTATTTTGTTAAGAATAGAATGTCTGGACTAGGGTTTTGGTAAGGTGTTTAGATCGGATGCTTTTGATTGATATCTGAAGGTAATGGATTTTGGGTTTTTGATTAGTATGCTCGCTAAGATTTTTGCAATCTTATGCCTACGTATTCCCGTTTAACGAAACAGGGAAATCAGAGCGATCGTAGTTCCTCCTATTCTATGGGAGGAAAAATGTCGTTTTGGTGTCTTGTTAAAAGCCCAAGACATGAAGCTAAATGTGATTTGTATCTTGTTCAAAGCCCAAGATGTGAAGCTAAAGGGTTTTGGATGATAGAGAATTTGTCATCTCTAAAGAGGAGTTGTTGATGTTTGTATGCTGTGAGCAAGGCACAAATTTGATGCCAAAAGGTTAATTGACTCAACCGAGGTTTTCCTTATACAAAGCCTAAGAGGAGGCGATTGACCCAACAAGAGGGTGCTAACAAGTGAGTGACTCAACAAGAGAGTGCTTTTATATATCTTGTACGAACGCCAAGACGGAGGCTAAAAGGTTTTGACTCAACAAGAGAGTCTTTTATCTGTCTTATATGAAGCCTAAGACGGAGGCTAAAAGGGTTTGACTCAACAAGAGAGTCTTTTATACTCAACAAGAGAGTGATTTGATGTCTCGTACGAAGCCCGAGATGGAGGCTAAAGGGGAAGTGACTAAACAAGAGAGTCTTTTATACTCAACAAGAGAGTGTTTTAGTATCTCGTACGAAGCCCGAGATACATACTAAAAGGGGATTGACTCAACAAGAGAGTCTTTTATACTCAACAAGAGAGTGTTTTATAGGTGTCTTGTATGAAGTCCTAGACGGAGGCTAAAGAGAGATTAACCCAACAAGAGAGTCTTTTATACTCAACAAGAGAGTGATTTTTGTGTGTGTCTTGTACGAAGCCCAAGACGGAGGCTAAAAGGGAGACTGACTCAACAAGAGAGTCTGAAAAGGTTAACTCCGCTGGGGAGAGTCATTGGACAAAGCCCAAGAGGAGCCTACCTTACCGCCGTGAATTCTGGAGATCCTGAAGCGAGTCCAAGTATAGGGAACTCTCATAAGAGAGACCGGGTTTCTGCCTATGTTTAAAGGGAACTTGAGAATGTATTTGAGACTTAAGGGTCTTTGACTGTCCAAGTCTAGAGTTTTATCTTTTGTATAATGCTCAAGAAGAGGCACGGGTATTAAGGGATGGGTATCAACTCCACAACAGTCGAAGTTTTGACGCTGGAAAGACTGCTCTAGCAAAGGAAGACTAAGTTCTGTCTTATACCTTTAAGAGGTCGTCAGGGTCCTTGTATTAAGCCCAAGAGAAGGCATGAGAACTTCTAAGAAGCCGAATGGTCCTTTTACAATGCCCAAGAGGAGACGGGGATGCTTTTATGAAGCCGGTGGGTTCCCAAACCAAGAGAAGTTCAAGACATGTTATTCACAGAGAATAGATCAAGCCAGGAAGGTTCTTGAATTTGGAAGAAAATCAAGAGATGCGATTCACGGAGAATAGATCAACTCTGGGGAGTAGAGTTTCTTTGACAATTTCTAAGAGTGACAGTCTGAGAAAAGGTTCACCGAGAATACTGCCTTTCTCTTTGTTCCAAATTGTTTAACCCCAAGAGAAGGGAAGACTGTGTCTGGAGTCCTATGGGGGATCTAGTTTGGATTGTATTTAAGAGTGACCAACAAGGCTTTACCTAGTGCTAGACGTTGTTGCCGGGGAAAACTCTAAATAACTATACTAGTATTATACAGTTGATATTTGACAAGTATATAAAAGGATGTGAAAGGAGACTTACAGTGAAACAGCCCCACAATATAGTTATATACATATGAAAGCGATAAATGAAAGCGGATAAACACTTACCCGTTGTAGAGCTTCCATGCTGTTTTGTTAGTTGTTCAACAAATAAAGCTTTGATAGCAATATTATATTCAAAATCAAAGGAGAAAGTGCTTTGAAAAGTTTGTTGGGGCTTACAGCTCAAGGAGAGGCCCAAGTTTTAACGATGATCGCACCGCTGTTTTGAAAACTGTACAGAGGGACTTATACAATATGTGAGGCCCACAAAGTTTTTATGTACAAGGGGGTTGGGTCTTACACTCTATTAGAGGCCCAAAGTGTTTTTGTACCAGTGATGGGGCTTACGGCTCAAGGAGAGGCCCAGGGTTTTATTTTGAACTGGCGATCGTGCTGAGGTTTTTTCTTTTAACACAGAGGGACTTATACAATATCTGAGGCCCAAAAAGGTTTTGTTTAAAATTGGATTGGGTCTTACACTCTATTAGAGGCCCAAAGGTTTTAAAGAAAGGAAATTGGGCTTATAACACGAGGGTAGGCCCAAAAGTTTTTACGTTTTGAAATGGCGATCGCGCCGAGATTTTTGAAAACGCAGTGGGTCTTATACAATGACTGAGGCTCAAAAATGTTTTGGTCTTCAAAGGGGATTGGGTCTTACACTCTATTAGAAGCCCAAAAATGTTTTATTTCAAGAAAATGAATGGATCTTATAGCTCAAGGAGAGGCCCAGGGTTATGTTTTAAAAGGCGGCGATCGCGCCGTGATTTTGAAAATACAACGGGACTTATACAACATCAGAGGCCCAAAAAATGGTTTATATTTACAAAAGATTGGGTTTTACACTCTACTAAGAGGCCCAAAGTGTTTTGAAAATGATTGATGAGGGTTGAAATCAAAGAAACCCTAATTTTGTTTTTCTTTAAAAGTAAATATTCAAAGAAAATCAATAAAATGATAAAAATACCAAATGAGTTTGAATAAACCACTTGTGATTTTTGTTTAAGGTTTGAAAATGAGGTTTTAATCACAAGATGAATTAAAACTCATTTGGTTTTGATTTTCAAGGTAAATATTCATTTTTAAAATGTTTAAAAACAATTAAAAATGAATTTATTCACAAAAATATTAATTACATTAAATAAATAATATAAATCTGGTTTTTTTGTGGAATAAAATATTTCAACATTTTTGTGATTTTTTGCAAAATGAACCAATAAAAAATAATTAAAATTGAGGGAGTTAATAATTTTTCAAATCATTAAAAATAATAAGAAAAAGAATAAAATATGAAAAAGAGGTAAAAAAGAGGATCTGGGGCGAGGGGGATTCGAACCCCAGACCTCTTGTGTGCAGCATGTGCGCCTTACCACTGGGGTGGTGATACATCCGTGTATTGGAACACAACCACAAATATACAAGGCTTGCCTTGTTTTTAGGCCTGCCCCAAGGCAAGACATGTCCAGATTTTGGTCAGAAACGTGAAGGCCATAACTTTCTCATTTCTCCATGAATGGAGACAAAATTTATATGCATCTGGCCTAGAATTTCACAAGGAATCCAATGGTGATGGTGGTTTTTTCAGAAAACAAATCCTCCTCAAAACCCGATAGTGGTTTTGAAATAGGCCATATTTTGCATTTTTTGGGCTACCTCTTGGTACATGCATGAATTACATGATGAATTGGTTCAAACACAACACATATAACATGTATAAAAGATGCATGATCAGTGGACCTCAAAGCAAGGCATATTTTAAAGAATTCAAGTTGAGATGCTTACCTCCCTTGGAGCTTTTTGGGCAATCTGCCAAGTGCTTTGTTCCAGAAATATTTTGATGCTTTGAACACTCTCAAATGATCCCTTAGAAGCTTTTAGGATGATTAGAACCAGTTGGAAACCTCAGGAATGGAAACTGGCCCTTTCTTGCAAAAGGGGCAAAAGTGGCCAAAATATCAACTCTCTCAAATGGTGTTCCAGATGTGTGAAACCATTTGGGACAGTTCAAGGATGATATTTGGAGTGTGTTTGAGGTTTTATCTGGTTTGGAAAGTGACTGAATCAAGACATGGCTTGAAAAATGCAAAAAGGCCCTATTTTGAGGTTTTGAAAGGGGACTTTGTGATTTTGGTGTTACATGTAACGCCCCAGTTTTTGTTAGATTTATTTAATTGAGTCAATTTAATTATTTTTGGTCTTTATATTATTTTATTCTTGACTTTTATTTGGCAATATATTATTTTTCATTGTTGTTATGTTTTATCGCGTTTTGAGAGCGTTTGCGAGATATTTGAGTGTAGGGGTATTTTGGTCTTTTGATGGGTAGATATTATGTTTTTCATTTAAAATAGAACTTAGAGAGAAAAATAGAGAGAAAGAAAAAGAGAAGAAGGAAAAGAGAAAGAAAAGAAGAAAGAAAAGAGGAAAAACTTGGACAGTAAGAAACCGATTCAACCGACACTTCGAAGCACGATTAATCGGGTAAGGGTGTGAAACTCGATTATCTTATGCTTGTGTATGATTATGTATGTGAGTGTTTGAATGTTCTCTTGCCTTTCCATAGTTTTCACTTCTAGGTTGGAAATGAGAGAATGATTAGGAATCGATGTTTTCGCGGTCGGAAATTGATATAAATTGCGTTGTATGATCACACTGTGTTTATGAGCAATTGCCGATACTTGTTTTGCTGTTGGAATTGATTTGGGATGAAAAATGGGATTTTTGGGGATTTTGGAACCATGTAACCCGCAGCAGAAAATTTTGGTTCTGGTGCGATTCGCCAGGCAAATTAGGTCTCGCCACTAGTTCGCCAGGCGAAGTGCTGGCGAAGGGGGATTCGCCAGGCGAAATCGTAAGTCGCCGGGCGAAATCAGAAAGACAGAAATGGGTTAGCTTCTGTAACTCTTGGGGTTTTTCTAAATTTGTGGTTCACCACTAGTTCGCCAGGCGAAGTGCTGGCGAAGGGGGATCCGCCAGGTGAAATCCTAAGTCGCCAGGCGAATCTGGCTGTTTCTCAATAAATTATTTTCTTTGTAAATTCATAACTTTTGATCTGTAACTCGGATCGAGGCGTTCTTGGTACCGTTAGAAAGCCAATAAAATGTTCTTTATTATTAAAATGGTTTTGAGATTGTTGGCCGATTTAATTATGTCAGGAATTTGGAAATGTGTCGTTTTGTCGACTTTTACCGTTTTAATGGTGTGTATTTGATGTGTTATCATGCAATATGCTTTTGATATATATCGTATGACTTGTGTCATGTTATATGATGTGGATGCATGTGATGAAATGTTGTGATGATGGTTTGTGGCCTAAGGGCAAGAAAATGCATTGTGTTGTGTTTGATTATATATGCATGTTTATGGATGTGTATATGTGTGCATTTGAATGTCACGAGTCATTGTATGCTAAGCGTCATGATATGCATTATTGTGATGTCGTGTGCCCTAGTGTGTGTGAGCGACGAAACGATTCCAGAGGGAATCCGTTATAACATCGTGTGCCTTATACAAAGAGGTGTGAGCGATGATTATAGACGATCGTGTGACTTATACAAAGAGGTGTGAGCGATCGGGTCGTGTGCCTTATACAAAGAGGTGTGAGCGATCCATAATTGTCGTGTGCCTTATACAAAGAGGTGTGAGCGACGGGGAACATCGTTTGCCGACGGGGAGTTACACTAAGTAACAAGCGAGGATTCCAATAGTTCCTGAGAGAACTAATGATGAAAATGATGGATGGAATGGTACCGCATTGCAATGCATAGAGTCGTTGTGTCGGTCTCTGTGCATTTGCATAAATCATGAATGGATTGATTTTGTGTGGAATTGTGAATGGAATTGATGAGTTTATATATATATATATATATATGTTAGTGATAAATGTATTGTGCATGATTAATATGCCTTTGTGATGGATGCATGAGATATGATTTGTGTTGATTTGCATTCGAATTATGGTGTAAATTATGGCGAGAATGTTTTATATGTGTATTTTTGTGTTATTATATAATTATATGCAATTATATTATAATTGTGTTTCTCACTCTTCTTCTGTTGTAAATGCTCTATGAGGCATTGCATATTAGACGCTGGAGGTCTTTTTGTGAAGCTTAGGTCTTCATTCTTTTGTCGGTCGGCTCTGATATGTAGCACCGAGTAGTCGGGGAGATCGTTTGTGATTATGTGTATATGTATATGTTCTTTTTGGGATTGTACATGTATGACTCTGTATATGACTGATAAACCTTTATGTTATATATATATATATATATATATATATATATATATATATATGAGATTTAGTTGCAGATTTTCCGCTTTTATTCTGTATCTGAATGGTGGGTGTTAGGAATTAAGTTCCTCTGTTATGTGCTACCCGATTGTTGCATATCTATATGAGCAGGTTGTTGTATTTTGTTTCAATTGATGTGACGCCTCCGTCTATTCCATGGATGTTTTAATTATACTCTGATTATTTGTTATCGCTTTATTTGTTATCGCTTTAAGTGATATCAGAGCCAATCCGTGTCAGTTTGTGTCAGTTCGTGCCAGTCCGTGTCAGCTTGTGTCAGTTCGTGCCAGTCCGTGTCGGTCTTTGTGTTTGGGGTGAGCTGTTTGTTTAACCATAGTTACTGTTATTGGATATGAACAGAATATGGCTGGTAGGAATGACGCTGCTCTTGCTGCTGCGATGCAAGCTATGGCTCAGGTTGTGCGGGGTGCACCTAATGCTAGTGGGAATGATGAGTTCAGGAAGAACAAACCTCCTGTCTTCAAAGGGAGACATGATCCTGATGGTGCTCAGATTTGTCTTAAGGAGATTGAAAGAATCTTTCGAGTGATGGACTGTGCTGAGGAACATAAGGTGAGACTGGGTACTCACATGTTGCAGGAGGAGGCTGATGATTGGTGGGTTAGTGCGCGTCATGTGTGGGAAGCTACAGGTGAAGAGGTCACTTGGACTTTGTTTAGCAGGGAGTTTTTGTGGAAGTATTTTCCTGAAGATGTTAGAGGAAAGAAAGAGATAGAGTTCTTGGAGTTGAAACAGGGTAACATGTCTGTTGTGGATTGCACTGTTAGGTTTGTGGAGCTTGTTCAGTTTTATCCACATTATGCTGAAGCAACTGCGGAGTTTTCCAAATGTGTGAAGTTTGAGAATGGGTTGCGTCCTGAGATCAAGCAGGCAATTGGTTATCAAAGGATTAGGAGGTTTTTGGATTTGGTGGATTGTTGTAGAATTTTTGAGGAGGATAGCAAAGCTCATTCTACTCGCTATAAGAGTATGAACGAAAGGAAAGGAAAGCAACCATTTCGTGGTGGTCCTTATGCGTCACCAGCTGACAAGGGTAAGCAAAGGGGTAATTTTGATAGAAGGCCAAGTGGGGGAGGTATGTCTAATCCTCTGAGATGTTTTAGGTGTGGTGACTTAGGACATCGTCAGTTTGAATGTAGAAAGGATATAAGGAAGTGTTCCAATTATGGAGGTATAGGACATGTCGCAGCTGATTGTAAGAAGAATGTGGTGAAGTGTTTCAACTGTGGTGAACCTGGTCATGTTAGTACGAAGTGTCCGAAACCAAAGCAAGCTCAAGATGGAGGGAAAGTGTTTGCATTGGTAGGAACTCGAACTACTAGTGCAGACCGTCTGATCAGAGGTACTTGTTTTATTAATAGTATGCCTTTAGTTGCTATTATTGATACCGGAGCGACTCATTCGTTTATTTCGTCTGAGTGCATGAAGCGTTTGAATCTTTTGTTGTCTTCGATGGGTGGAGAGATGGTTATTGATACTCCAGCAATGGGGTCGGTAACTACTTCTTTGGTTTGTTTAAGTTGTCCTTTGACCATTTATGGTAAAGATTTTGAGATGGATTTGGTGTGTCTGCCGTTGGAGGGTTTAGACGTGGTTCTGGGAATGAATTGGTTGCAGTTCAATCGAGTGCATATTGATTGTTATCATAAGTTGTTAAGATTTTCTTCTCTTGAGGAAGACGAGGAATCAAGTTTCTTATCTACCAAAGAGTTGAAGAAGCTTTTGGCGGATGAAGCTCAGTTGTTCGGGTTGTTTGCATCGTTGACAGTGGATAGTCAAGTTGCAATTGATGTGTTTCCAGTTGTGTGTGAATTTCCAGAGGTGTTTCCAGAGGATATTTCATATGTGCCACCAGAGAGAGAGGTGGAGTTTTCTATAGATCTAGTTCCTGGTACTAGACCTGTATTTATGGCACCATATCATATGTCGGCATCTGAGTTGGTTGAGTTGAAGAAGCAATTGAATGAATTGTTAGAAAAGAGGTTTGTGAGGCCGAGTGTATCACCTTGGGGTGCTCCAGTTCTTTTGGTGAATAAGAAAGATGGAAGTATGCGATTGTGTATTGATTATCGCCAGCTGAATAAGGTGACAATTAAGAATAAGTATCCTCTTACGAGAATTGATGATCTGATGGACCAGTTGGTAGGTGCATGTGTGTTTAGTAAAATTGATTTGAGTTCAGGTTATCATCAGATTAGAGTGAAAGAGGAAGATATTCAGAAGACGGCTTTTAGGACACGTTACGGAGATTACGAATATTCTGTGATGCCGTTCGGGGTTTCTAATGCGCCGGGTGTGTTTATGGAGTATATGAATTGTATTTTCCATGAGCATTTGGATCGATTTGTTGTTGTGTTTATTGATGACATCTTGATTTATTCTAAGTCCTGGGAGGAGCATGCGGAACATTTGCGTGTTGTGTTGCAAATTTTGAAGGAAAGGAGACTTTTTGCCAAGTTGTCCAAGTGTGAGTTCTGGTTGTCAGAAGTGAGTTTTCTTGGGCATGTGATTTTAGGTAATGGTATTATTGTGGATCCATCCAAAGTAGATGCAGTTCTACAATGGGAGGCTCCTAGATCGGTTACTGAAATTAGAAGCTTTTTGGGTTTAGCTGGATATTATTGAAGATTCATTGAAGGTTTTTCCAAGTTAGCACTTCCTTTGACCCAGCTGACTTGTAAAGGTAAATCGTTCATTTGGGATATTCAGTGTGAGGAAAGTTTTAGTGAGCTAAAGAGAAGATTGACTACAGCTCCGATTTTGGTCTTACCGAATCCTACTGAACCGTTTGTGGTGTATTGTGATGCGTCTTTGATTGGTTTAGGTGGGGTGTTGATGCAAGAAGGTAAGGTTGTGGCTTATGCTTCGAGGCAATTAAGGATTCATGAGAAGAATTACCCTACTCATGATTTGGAATTAGCGGCTGGGGTGTTTGTATTGAAAATTTGGAGGCATTATCTCTATGGTGCAAGATTCGAAGTCTTTAGTGATCATAAGAGTTTGAAATACTTGTTTGATCATAAAGAGTTGAATATGAGGCAACGGAGATGGTTGGAATTTTTGAAGGACTACCATTTTAGCTTGAATTACCATCCTGGTAAAGCTAATGTGGTAGCCGATGCGTTAAGCCGGAAATCTTTGCATATGTCTGTTTTGATGGTTAAAGAGTGGGAGCTTTTGGAAGCATTTAGAGATTTGAGTTTGGTGTGTGAATTGACATCTGATAGCGTGAGGCTTGGTATGTTAAAGGTTACTAATGATTTTCTGTTAACCGTTAGCGAGAAACAGAAGTTGGATGTGAAATTTGTTGATTTGATGACGGTTGGGGATCAAGGTGTGAATGGTGACTTTAAAGTGGATGATAAGGGTGTTTTGAGATTTCCTGGTAGAATTTGTATTCCTGATGATTCGGACTTGAAAAAGATGATTTTAGAGGAAGGACACCGGAGTAATTTGAGTATACATCCGGGAGCTAATAAGATGTATCAAGATTTGAAGAAGATCTTTTGGTGGTCCGCATTGAAGAGGGATGTGGCTCAGTTTGTTTATGCGTGTTTGACGTGTCAGAAGTCAAAGGTAGAACATCAGAAGCCTAGTGGATTATTGCAACCGTTGGATATTCCCGAGTGGAAATGGGACAACATTTCTATGGATTTTGTGACAGGGTTGCCAAATACACAGAGGGGACATAATGCCATTTGGGTAGTTGTGGATAGGCTGACTAAATCGGTGCATTTCATTCCGATTGACATCAGTTTTTCTTTGGAGAGGTTGGCTGAGATTTATATCCGTGTGATTGTGAAGCTACATAGTGTTATGTTGTGTATTGTTTCAGATCGAGATCCTAGGTTTACTTCCAGATTTTGGGAAAGTTTGCAAAAGGCGTTAGGTTCCAAGTTGAGATTGAGTTCTGCTTATCACCCTCAGATGGATGGTCAGACCGAGAGAACTATTAAGTCATTGGAAGATTTGTTGCAGGCTTATGTTCTTGAGCAAGGTGGTGCTTGGGATAGTTATCTTTCGTTGGTTGAATTCACGTATAACAACAGTTTCCATTCGAGTATTAGAATGGCACCCTTTGAAGCGTTGTATGGAAGAAGATGTCGAACACCTTTGTGTTGGCATGAATCTGGTGAGAGTTCGGTGGTTGGACCAGAGTTAGTGCAACAGACTACGGAAAAGGTGAAACTTATTCGTGAGAAAATGAAGGCTTCTC
Source organism: Lathyrus tuberosus (assembly GCA_022829125.1). Lineage (NCBI taxonomy): Eukaryota > Viridiplantae > Streptophyta > Magnoliopsida > Fabales > Fabaceae > Lathyrus > Lathyrus tuberosus. Next base: position 3,120,485 of record JALAZF010000124.1, on the reverse strand, counting down.
AGAGTAGGCAGAAGAGTTATCATGATCGAAGGAGGAAAGATCTTGAGTTTCAAGAAGGCGATCATGTATTTTTGAGAGTTACACCGAAGACGGGTGTTGGATGTGCATTGAAGTCGAAGAAGCTTACTTCTCGGTTTATTGGTCCTTACCAGATATCCGTGAGAGTGGGTGCTGTGGCTTATCGGGTGGCGTTGCCGCCGAATATTTCAAATTTGCATGATGTGTTCCATGTATCACAACTTCGGAAGTATGTTCCGGATCCGTCGCATGTGATTCCAATGGATGAGGTTGAGGTAAGGGAGAACCTTACGGTTGAGGCATTACCAGTGAGAATTTTGGATCGCGAGTTAAAGCGGTTAAGAGGCAAGGATATTGCGCTTGTGAAAGTAGCATGGGGAGGCACTGCTGAAGGCAATTTGAATTGGGAGTTGGAGAGTCGTATTCGGAGTTGTTCACTCAGGTAATATTTTCGAGGACGAAAATTTCTAAGTGGGGGAGAGTTGTAACGCTCCCGTTTTTGTTAGATTTATTTAATTGAGTCGATTTAATTATTTTTGGTCTTTATATTATTTTATTCTTGACTTTTATTTGGCAATATATTATTTTTCATTGTTGTTATGTTTTATCGTGTTTTGAGAGCGTTTGCGAGATATTTGAGTGTAGGGGTATTTTGGTCTTTTGATGGGTAGATATTATGTTTTTCATTTAAAATAGAAGTTAGAGAGAAAAATAGAGAGAAAGAAAAAGAGAAGAAGGAAAAGAGAAAGAAAAGAAGAAAGAAAAGAGGAAAAACTTGGAGAGTAAGAAACCGATTCAACCGACACTTCGAAGCACGAAAAGAGGAAAAACTTTTGATATATATCGTATGACTTGTGTGATGTTATATGATGTGGATGCATGTGATGAAATGTTGTGATGATGGTTTGTGGCCTAAGGTCAAGAAAATGCATTGTGTTGTGTTTGATTTTATATGCATGTTTATGGATGTGTATATGTGTGCATTTGAATGTCATGAGTCATTGTATGCCAAGCATCATGATATGCATTCTTGTGATGTCGTGTGCCCTAGTGGGTGTGAGCGACGAAACGATTCTAGAGGGAATCCGCTATAACATCGTGTGCCTTATACAAAGAGGTGTGAGCGATGATTATAGACGATCGTGTACCTTATACAAAGAGGTGTGAGCGATCGGGTCGTGAGCCTTATACAAAGAGGTGTGAGCGATCCATAAACGTCGTGTGCCTTATACAAAGCGGTGTGAGCGACGGGGAACATCGTTTGCCCGACGGGGAGTTACACTAAGTAACAATAGATGATTCCAATAGTTCCTGAGTGAACTAATGATGAGAATGATGGATAGAACGGTACCGTATTGCATTGCATAGAGTCGTTGTGTTGGTCTCTGTGCATTTGCATAAATCATGAATGGATTGATTTTGTGTGGAATTGTGAATGGAATTGATGAGTTGATATATATATATATATATATATATATATATATATGTTGGTGATAAATGTATTGTGCATGATTGATATGCCTTTGTGATGGATGCATGAGATATGATTTGTGTTGACTTGCATTCGAATTATGGTGTAAATTGTGGTGAGAATGTTTTATATGTGTATTTTTGTGTTATTATATAATTGTATGCAATTATATAATAATTGTGTTTCTCACCCTTCTGCTGTTTTAAATGCTCTATGAGGCATTGCAGATTAGATGCTGGAGGTCTTTTTGTGAAGCTTAGGTCTTCATTCTTTTGTCGGTCGGCTCTGATATGTAGCACCGAGTAGTCGGGGAGATCGTTTGTGATTATATGTATATGTATATGTTCTTTTTGGGATTGTACATGTATGACTCTGTATATGACAGATAAACCTTTATGTTATATATATATATGAGATTCAGTTGCAGATTTTCCGCTTTTATTCTGTATCTGAATGGTGGGTGTTAGGAACTGAGTTCCTCTGTTATGTGCTACCTGATTGTTGCATATCTATATGAGCAGGTTGTTGTATTTTGTTTCAATTGATGTGACACCTCCGTCTATGCCATGGATGTTTTAATTATACTCTGATTATTTGTTATCGCTTTATTTGCTCGGGGGATAGATTGGGGGTGTTACATTACAGGTCACTTGTGAGAGTTTGGATCACTTCTATATGATGTTTATGAGGTGTGTGTGTGTGTGTGTGTGATTGGTTTGGTCGATTAATTTCACTTTTGTAACTCGAAATCACTGATGCGTCTGCAAGTGCACAGATTTATCGAAGTAATATAAGAGATTGTCGAACCCACAGAGACCAATGTCAACCTACCGTAATCTATCGTCGCTTTGTAAAGCTAAGGCTAATGATAATTGATAAAAGGGAAACTAAAACTAAAACTAAAATAAAACTAAGAAAATATGATAATAAAGAGAGGCCGAAATATGGATTCCGTGTTCCTAAAGGACTTTGTAGAATTCGGGTACTAATTACAACTATAACTTAGTTACGTAGAATATACCGACTTAAAAACTCCGCCTCACGCTCTCGCGGTATTAACTAAAGTCATGTTCCCTAATCCTAAGATTTTGCTCTCGCTCGCCCGGTAACTAAGAAATATATTTTGAAAGCCAATAATATCCTAAACGTATCTAAAGCACTCTCGCCGTATTTAGATATGTTGCCTAATTTCCACTATCCAATTCGACCCCCACGCTCTCGCAGTGCCGGCTCTAGCCTTAATTAATTTCTCACTCTCGTGACAAAATCGTGTTAAATAACCTCTCACTCTCGTGACAAAGCTATTTAAATTAGACTTGGAAATTAACACCAAAACATAATTTTAATCATAAGTTCGCACCTATTATTTTATACCGAGTCCCGTCGGTAACGACGATCCTCATACGCCGGACTCAAGAATATTTAGCAAGACATGGAATTAAATGAAAATGACAGAAACATGGTAAATATAATCAAGGACAACATGCTTAAACAATTATGAAATGCAATAACAATAATAATAAAGCGATAAAATAAAGAACCTGCAAATACGGGATAATACATGGAGACTTGAATTAAACAAAACTGGAAATAACTTCAATAAAATAATGGCAAGATTGTTGATCCAAGCAGTTACACAGATTAAGGGCCTAAAAACTAACGAGGGAGTAATTCCTCGATGTGAGAAAATACTCCTTTTACAATTGTAATTTTCTGCCTAAAACATTGAACAGTGCTTTCGCGCACAAAACTTCGATCCCCTGCACGTTCCCAACTGCCTTCTACTTGTAGTGCTCAGCAGTTGTAGTGGAAGAGAAAAAAAAATCTGAAGGTGGAGGTTAATGGCCGAAAATTTTTGAGTCACTTCCTTGAATATGAGGGATTTCCGGATGACTGGTTTGAACGTTGGATCGTGGGTTGAGTCGTTGAACTTAACTGAGAAAACTAACTGTGTCGGTCGCCATGCGCTGTGTGACGAGGGTCACACTTTAAAAGGCATTACGGTCGCCACACGCTCTGTGACGGTCGCCACATGCCTTGAGTGCAGTTTCCTATTTTTTCTGTCATTTGTCTTCTTTTCTTTTCTTCAATTTCTTTCCTTTTTCTTTTCTTTTATAAATGAAGGTCCATTTCTACTTAATACCTGAAAACGACAACAATACCGGCGTAATAAGACATGAATAAAAGAAAATAAATGAAAACATAATAAAAATCCATGAAAATCGAGTAGTATAAACGATATGATTTTGCGCTATCAAACTCCCCCACACTTAAATCTTTACTTTTCCTCAAGAAAACCATGACTCGTAAGAAAAATAGTGCATACAGATACTCATCCCAGGCTACCAAGTCTACTTCACCGTCGATAGGTACTTGCCTACACACTAAGGATATCGTAACAACACAATTCCGCTTTTGCGGTCATCAACCTCCCTCCTGTACAAACCAATCTGAATCATGTCATTATACCTAATCCTAACTCACTCATCCTTCTTTTATCCCTTTTCATTCTGGCGCAATCACATTAAGCCCGTTATCCTTTCACACTCATGGTAGGATAGCCTGTTAGTGACTATGATCTCATTATCATCATTTTTTTTTCTTTTTGCACATTGGCTTAAATATCAATAAAATAAAGAAGTTTTCACCGCTGGGATAAATGATCGGGTGAGGATCACCTAACTTAGAAGGAGCATTTTTTTTCATTCATTCATCATTTTTTTCTTAATTTACCTTTTTAGCCTGAGATCATACACTTATTTGCATCGGCTTCTTACTTAGTGCGTGCTTAGGATGGTGCTGACTGCTAAATAAACTACTTAGGGACTACTAAAGGGGTGAGAACTTAAGGCTACGGCATAACAAGTACTCAAATCGATTTCCATAATTTAGAGGCTCACGGTGTTTAAGCGATACCGATCTTGCGGAATTTTCCCAAGTCTCACAATCTAACCTCAATTTCGTCTGTAACCTAAGATTTTCAAAAGAAACACTATTTTTAACTCAAAAATTTTCAAAATATTTGGTATGGCTCAAGAGAATGGTAAAATCGATAAACAACATAAAATCAACATAAAGACTCGACAACACATGCACAGACGCATGAAACATTAAAACAGAAAAAATTTTAAAATCATGCTAGAAAACAGTAAATTTAACTAGAAAGCGGTAAAATGAAAGTGGGAAATGTTCCTCCCCCACACTTAAACCAAACATTGTCCTCAATGTTTTGATCAAAGGTGAAAAAGGAAGGATAGAACCTGTATGAATGCCACGACCAAATTTGCTCTGATTCTTCCCATGTTGTCCCTGTCTTTGCTGGCCACTTCTACTCCGACGTCTTGTACTACGAGTTATCTGAATTTACTGAAACTTCACTTTACTGAAGCCGCTCATCATACTATTTGTTTCTGAAGGAAGTACCTGCAAAAATTGTTAGAAAAATACGGTGCGGTGTGTGCAGGTGGAACCTGACCATGCGAAAGGACAAGGAGAAGGTGAGTTACGAATGGGAGAGATATGCCCTCTTCTATCATACTCATCATCGGTGTCACCACCAGCAGCGACATTCGTAGGAATGTGCGTGGGCACCAACTCATCTTAAGGGATTGTCATCGAGAGATCGTTCGCCTAAATGCAGCTGAGATGTGACAAGGTATACAATTCTTTATTTTCTGCAAACACAAACAGTAAAAGTAAAACATTAAATTAAAAGCTCGTGGGTTGCCACCCACGCAGGGCTTTGTTTAACGTCGATAGCTCGATGGTTAGGAGTGTTAATCTTCGGTTTCCATGGCCTTTTATCAAGCCATCTCACATATCTCTCACCTTTTCTTTTCTTCCTTCTGTGGGGTGGTTCATTCTTTCGAACTTGTGGTGGTGGTTTTGGATCTATCCTCAGTATTAGCTTTTCAAGTTTGGGCTTAGTTATTTCATCCATTACCTCAAAGTTTAACCTTACCCTCTTAGCAGTAATGATATCCCTAGTTTCATGGTCCTCGAATTTTCTCTTTTTATGCGTGACCTCAAACAAAGATGCATCAGTTTGGATATTCTCCAATACCTCCGCATATGTTTTGGATTGGGATTCTTCCTTAGCTTCCACAAACCTTTGCGAGAAAGGAATTGGTGGGGTATATGGAGGAGGAACGAAATTAGATGCTTCCTTCGTTACCTCTTCGACAACCTCCCTTTCGGATGGTGTCGATGGATTTTTCTCAATCTCTACTCTCTTCTCACCAGAACTCTCCTCAACCTCATTATCACTCTCTTCACCCTCATTATCACTCTCCTCGGGATTCTCGATTTGTTTTTCATTAATGGTTGTTACAACATCCACATGCTCCTCAGGGGAGGGTCCTATAGGTGTCTGTGCAAGCAGGGAGATTTGAGTCTCCAATGCCTCAGTGTGAGTTGCGAGGGACTCGACCATAGTGTTTATCTGCCTAAGGGTTTCATAAGTATAGAGATGTTGTCTTCTAAGCTCTTCATTCTGGAGAGTTTGTGTCTCCATAAAGTGCTCCATCATAGATTCTAACCTAGAATTAGTTGTTGTTTCAATGAAATCCTCCATTAATGTTTCGAGGTTGGAATTAATAGATTCTTGTGGTTCCTCGATATATTGGGAATGGTGATCGTAGAAGAAATTTGGGTGCAGTTCCTCGAGATATTGGGAGTGAGTCAGTGTCGCATTGAAATCCTGCATTAATATTTCTAGGTTGGAATTATGAGATTCGTGCGAATCCTCAAAATGTTGGGATTGGTAGTTGCAGAGTGTCATACCCCAAATTTTGACCACTTAGATTTCCCATCATTGTGTAAATCATCATCACAATATGGATGGACCATCATACCTCATCAGTCTCCCCAAAGATGGCTGAGCATTCACTACTATAAAAAATTAGGGTTTCAAGCCCTCTCTGAGCTTTAGACAAAAGATCAATCAAGAATTGACATGATCTTCAACTTGTCTAACCTCTCAAACATCCACAAGGGATCAACAGGACTCCCACTCCAAGGATTAACCACAAGGATGCTCCCTTTTAGGTGGATTAAGCCTCAAGATCGCAAGTGTCACCAAATTAGGGTTTGGTCGACCAGGGCCTCCAGATGGAAATTTTCCTCTGGGCATGAGCCAATGCTTCAAAGCATAACCTATTATGCTCCATGGAACCTCATGAACTCAATCATCAAGTCAATTAGGCCTCAGGGGATGCATTTAATAAAAATCATGAATTAGGGTTTCTTGACCTAATTCACCCCTAAGTTGACTTTTGGGACAAAACATGAGCCAAGACCTCAAGAGAGGATTTGAGGGTCTCCAATAAACCCCATTGATCCATTTGCAACAATGGATTGATCCAAGAAACTTGAGAAACAAGTTTCAAGTTCATCAGAACCACAATTAGGGTTTCGCGGGAAAAGTCAACTGTGCCTTTGACTTTTGACCAAGACATGCTCCCAAACCCTAGGACATGATTCAATACACCCTATAACACCTATGAAATCAATCCATCAAGTTTGATTTAGGTCAAGGACTTGATTTCATAGAGGATCGCACAGTTTGGAATTCACTTGATTTCAAGGAGGAACCAACTCTGATCCCAAGCCTCCCAAGTCTTTGGAACCAAAAATAGCATGCCAAACCTAGAAATCCCTAAAAGAGGGACAAGACTCCAAATTTGGATTGGAGCATTCAATGCATACACCAAGGTGGGATGGACTGAGCCATTTCCAACTGAATTCAGTCAAGACTTATCCAAGACCAAGGGAACCAGCAGCCTGTGCCCTAACCTCTAGTCAATGGCTAGAGGAGACTTGGATTCTCATTTCTCAACATTGGCCAAACCTCTGCTGCAGTTTCCATTCACTATTGCAGCCAAAACAAACTTGCTCTACTATAAATAGAGCTCAATTGTGTTTAGTTTGAGTACACCAAAGCACTACAACACTTGCTTTCCTCAAAATCTCTCTCTCTAGGCAAAAATACCTTCTTTAGCAAGGTAACTCTGAGTTTTTGAGTTAGAGAGCAATTCCATCACAACTCATGACCCAAACACATCCAATATATCATATCTAAGCTGTCCAAACTCTCACAAGTGACCTGTAACACCAAAATCATAAAGTCACATCTCAAAACCTCAAAATAGGACTTTTGTGCATTTTTCAAGCCATGTCTTGATACAGTCACTTTCCAAACTAGATAAAACCTCAAACACACTCCAAATATCATCCTTGAACTGTCCCAAATGGTTCTACACATCTGGAACATCATTTGAGGAAGTTGCTATTTTGGTCACTTTTGCCCCTTTTGCAAGAAAGAGCTCAAACTTGCTCCTGAGGTTTCCAGCTGATTCCAACCATCCTAAAAGCTTCTAAGAGATCATTTGAGGGTGTCTAAAGCATCAAATCATTTCTGGAACAAGTGGCTTGGCAGATTGCACAAAAGCTCCAAAAATAGGTAAGCATCACAACTTGGATTCTTTGAATCATGCTTTATTTTGATGTCCACTGATCATACATCTCTTATACATGTTATATGTGTTGTGTTTGCACCAATTTATCATGTAATTCATGCTTGTACCAAGAGATGGCACAAAAAATGCAAATCATGGCCGATTTCAAAATCACTATCGGGTTTTTCAATAGGAGCATGATCTGGAAAAAACACCACCACCATTGGATTCCTTGTGAATTTCTAGGCTGGATAGACCTAAATTTTGTCTCAATCCATGGAGAAATGAGAAAGTTATGGCCTTCACGTTTTCAACTAAAATCTTGCCTTGCCTTGCCTTGGGCCAGGCCAAAAACAAGGCAAACCTTGTATATTTGTGGTTTTGTTTCAATCAACGGATGTATCACCACCCCAGTGGTAAGGCGCGCGCCCTATACACAAGAGGTCTGGGGTTCGAATCCCCCTCGCCCCAGATCCTCTTTTTGCTATTTTTTCCACTATTTTATTATTTTTCTTATTATTTTTAATGATTTGAAAAATTAATAACTCCCTCAATTTTAATTATTTTTTATTGGTTCTTTTTGCAGAAAAATACAAAAATGTTAAAATATTTTATTCCACAAAAAAATTAAGTTTATATTATTTATTTAATATAATTAGTATTTTTGTGAATAACTTCCTTTTTAATTGTTTTTTTAAACATTTAAAAGTGAATATCTACTTTGAAAATCAAAACCAAATGAGTTTTAATTCATCTTGTGATTAAAACCTCATTTTCCAAACCTTAAATAAAAATCACAAGTATTTTATTCAAAGTTATTTGGTATTTTTATCATTTTTATTTGATTTTCTTTAAATATTTATTTTAAAAAGAAAACAAATTTAGGGTTTCCTTGATTTTCACTCAAACAAAACTTTTAAACACTCACGGGCCTCTATTAGAGTGTAAGACCCAACCCCTTTGTAAATACATCACTTTTTGGGCCTCAGTCATTGTATAAGCCCCACTGTATTTTCAAAGTCACGGCGCGATCGTCGACTTTTTAAAAAAAAACCCCTGGGCCTCTCCTTGAGCTATAAGACCCATTCCTTAAACTTTTGGGCCTCTAATAGAGTGTAAGACCCAACCCTTTGTAAAAAGCAAACTAATTTGGGCCTCAGTGTATTGTATAAGTCCCGATACCGTCAAAATGTTCGGCGCGATCGTCGCCTTTTTAACAATCCCCTGGGCCTCTCCTTGAGCTGTAAGCCCCATCACTTGTACAAAAATAAATCTTTGGGCCTCTAATAGAGTGTAAGACCCAATCCCCTTTTAACCAAAACAATTTTGGGCCTCAAAATTGTATAAGTCCCTTCTCGTTAAAAGAAAATCTCGGCGCGATCGCCATTTCAAAACAAAACCCTTGGGCCTCTCCTTGAGCTATAAGCCCCACCACTTGTATAAGAATAAACCTTTGGGCCTCTTGAGAGAGTGTAAGACCCATCACTTTGTACAGAAAACCTTTTTGGGCCTCAGTCACTTGTATAAGTCCATGTACAAAACAACAGTGCAATCACTAATAAAACCTTGGGCCTCTCCTTGAGCTGTAAGCCCCAACAATCTTTTCAAAACGCTTTCTCCTTTGATTTATAATATAATATTGTTATCAAAGTTTTCTTTGTTGAACAACTAACCAAACAGCATGGAAGCTCTACAACCGAGTAAGTGTTTACCCGCTTTCTTTATCCGCTTTCATATATATAATTGTATTCTGGGGCTGCTCACTGTAAGTCTTCTTTCACAAACTTTTATATACCTGCCAAATATCAACTGTGTAATACTAGTATAGTTATTTAGAGTTTTCCCCAGCAACTACGTCTAGCACTAGGTAAAGCCCCGTTGGTCACTCTTAAATACAAACAAAACTAGACCCCCCATAGGATTCCAGACACAATCTTCCCTCCTCTTGGGGTTAAACAATATGGAGACGTGAAAGGCAGCATTCTCGGTGAACCCTTTCTCAGACTGTCACTCTTAGAAATTGTCAAAGAAACTCTAACTCCCCAGAGATGATCTTTTCTCCGTGAATGGCATCTCTTGAGTTTCTTCCAAATTCTCGAACTTTCCTGGCTTGATCTATTCTCTGTGAATAGCATGTCTTGAACTTCTCGGGGTTTGGGGACCCACACGCTTCCTAAAAGCATCCCGACCTCCTCTTCGGCATTGTACAAGGAACCTTCGGCTTCTTAAAAGCTCTTATGCCTTCTCTTGGGCTTAGTACAAGGACCCAGAGACCTCTACAGGTATAGGAACAGAACCTAGTCATCAATTTACTAGAGTTGTCTTTCTGAGTCAAATGTCAGACCAGTTAATGGGTTGACCTTCATCCCTTAACTTACCAGCCTTCTCTTGGGCATCATACAAAGATCATTCACTATCTGAGAATCGACTTCTCAGAACACCAGTAGTCTTGGACAGTCTCGATACCCTTTGGATTTCTCATTTCCATAAAGGACAGGAAATAACCCTGATCCTCTGTTCAATCTCTAAGCACAACATTACCCAGATAAGAACTGATTTTCTCTTTATCCAACATACTGGACCTGTCACTAAACTGAAACAATTACAATGGCCTCCTCTTGGGCTTTGTACAATGATTCTCCCCAAAGGAGCTAACCTTTTCAGACTATCTTGTTGAGTCAACCCCTTTTAGCCTCTATCTCGGGCTTCGTACGAGATACAAATCACTCTCTTGTTGAGTATAAAAGACTCTCTTGTTGAGTCACAAACATTTTAGCCTCTATCTCAGGCTTCGTACGAGATACAAATCACTCTCTTGTTGAGTATAAAAGACTCTCTTGTTGAGTCAACTCCTTTTAGCCTCTATCTCGGGCTTCGTATAAGATACAAAACACTCTCTTGTTGAGTATAAAAGACTCTCTGGTTGGGTCACAACCCCTTTCAGCCTCCATCTCGGGCTTCGTACGAGATACTAAAACACTCTCTTATTGAGTATAAAAGACTCTCTTGTTGAGTCAATCCCTTTTAGCCTCCATCTCGGGCTTCGTACGAGATACAAAAACACTCTCTTGTTGAGAATAAAAGACTCTCTTGTTGAGTCAACTCCTTTAGCCTCTCTCTCGGGCTTCATACAAGACATATAATAGACTCTCTTGTTGAATCAACCCTTTTAGCCTCCGTCTTGGGCTTCGTACAAGATACATGAAATCACCCTCTTGTTGGGTCACTAGCCTCCTCTTAGGCTTTGTATAAGGAAAACCCCGGTTGAGTCAATCAACCTCTTAGCATCAAAGCTGTGCCTTGTTCATAGCATACAAACATCAACAACTCCCCTTTAGAGATGATAAATTCTCCCTAAAGTCAAAACCCTTCAGCTTCTCATCTTGGGCTTTGAACAAGATACAAACCACCTTTAGCTTCACATCTTGGGCTTTGAACAAGACACGAAAACAACCATTTTCCTCCCATAGAATAGGAGGAACTAAGATCGCTCTGATTTCCCTGTTTCGTTAAACGGGAATACGTAGGCATAAGATTGAAAAATCTTAGCGAGCACACTAATTAAAAACATCAGATCCAGCACCTATCCAAAATCCCAATGAATAGTCCAGTCATTTCATTCTTAACAAAATAAGTAGAGAGAGGCCCACAATCTAAACCGCATCTGTAAACCAACAGTCATCTGTTTAAACTCAGTTTAATAGGATAACAAATGAATCGACCTGTAGTACCCCCAGAGCGGCAGTGCTTAAGAACCACGTCCAAAATCGCTCGCTACAGTAAAAATGGCGCCCACCGTGGGACCCCGCAGGGCATCTTGTCCCTCTTATCTCTCTGGTTGAAACCTTAAGCCTGAAAACTGCCAGAAGAATGGTGACTCTACTGGGGAGAACATCAGACGAAGTATCTTGTTTTCTTCCCATCTCTTAGGTAGATAACCCTGAGTTCACAAAAGTGTCACAGAAATGACAGCTCGGCTGGGGAGTCATTGTCTGTATAGGATCATAAGACTAGAGGTCTAGGATGATTAAGACAAATATATTACTTTTCCTAATTGATATCTGTAACACCCCACTTCCCCATTTTATAAAAATAAAAGTAATATGGATAAAATCAGAGTTTTCAACTTTTACAAGTAGGATGCTACACCAAATAAAATCAACAATAAAACTCCTTTGTACTAAATGAAGTAAAACAGCGGAATAATCATTTCATAAGTTCACGACACACTTGCCAAAATACTCCAAAACTCCACATAAACTCATCGTCCTCAAAATATTGAATTCAAAAGAGATACGTAACAAAATTCAATGAAGAATAACAATTAATAAAATCCCCAAAATTCCCGTGTTACGTATCAGAGCGACTCCTACGACTCGAACAGGCAACCCGCACTCCAAGCAACTCAAGTACCTGGATTATCTGTACTTCCGAAGAAGCACAGACACAACAACAACAAAGGGGTGAGAACTACATTTAATAATAAACGACAAATAACACATGATAAGAGTAGTTGCCCACTCACAATCATACAATCACATAAGCACGACCTACTTGTCACTTTCAATCATAATTCAATCAACATAAAATGATAATGCAATGCGACTTAACAATAGACACAATGCATGTGGTACCAACAATCACCATGGTTCATTCAATCGAACCCGGATAAATCACATACACCTCTACTTGGCAATGATTTATCCCACCATACTCCACATTGGAGTTCGGATGAATCACATACACTCCACCTGAGCAATGATCCATCACCACCGACACACCATGAATGCATGACATCAATATGCATATAATTCATGTATAATCACACACATACATTCCCACGATCCTCCTGATCACAATCAATACATAACACCACAGAAAACACCTCACACGACTCTAATTAGCTGATTACTAATTAATTCACCAAAATTATTAAATTAATTATTTTTATCACCAATCCTACATTTTTCAAGGTCTGACATCTATCCCCAACCTCTCAAATCAAAAGAAACAACTTCAGACGTGAAAATGGGAAAGAAATCGCGAAACGGCAAAATTCTGCACTCTCACTGGCCATACGTGTATTGTCCTAGGCCATACGCGTATTGCCCATCTCGCTCGCCCATCCATACGCGTATTGCCCCACTTGATACGCGTATAGGCAGAGACTTGTTTTTCCATCAAAATTCCACTTCAGATCCCGTTACGCGTAACGCCCCTCTTACGTGTAATGCTAAGCTTCTATAGGCGTACTGTTACGCGTACGGGTAGAGGGCTGTGCCAAGCCTCCTTTTGGCACTCCCGTACGCATATTGACCATAGCCATACGCATATTGCCCTACCTGATACGCGTATGGCCAGATCTATTATGCAAATGCAATTTCCCCACACCAGTCTGGGTTCTGCTACGGGATCCTCACTTTTCCACTCCAATTCAGTCCTAAACTTGTTTCTACACTAGTTTTAGGTCCTATTCTTCATCTTACTTCTTTTACCTATCATTACTAGTCAAATTTACGGTTCTTGGATCTAATTTCGTCCACTCAACATGCACCAAAACTCATACCTTCAACATTCCTATTCATACAGCAGCAACAACATCAAGAGATTAAATAATTCAGAACCACAACCATTCAATTCATACATTTTTCATCACAAATTTACCAATGCACAAACAATTCACAAAACTGCATGTATTCATACGAATTTCTACGGGGTTAAGGACTCCCCACTACCCTCTCATGATTACATTGCCAATATTAAACCCATTCTCCCCCCTTACCTCGAATTTCTTGATCAAATTCCTGCAAAATTGATGAAGATGGGTGTCGTAGCTCTTCCTTGTTCTTCCTTCTCTAACTTTTTCTTTTCCAAAATCTGATTATGGCTAACACTCCCACTAACCCTCACTAATCTCAACTTAATTACTAAACTGCCCCTTAATTTATCCATTAGCCCATTATCAAATTAATTAAATCAGATTTTAATTTAAAATAATAATAGTATTAATAATAATAATAATAATAATAAGGATAATAATAATAATAATAATAATACTAATAAAATAAGTTCCATATCACTATTAATGGATACACCCCTACCTTATCACTATTAACATTACCCCTCGTACTCAGACACCCCCCCCCCCCCCAAACAAGGCCAAACAATTGAAAATAAAACACGACGATTAAATAATTTAAATTGGGGTGTTACAACTCTCCCCCACTTAAATTATTTTCATCCTCGAAAATGTACCTGATCGAAATAGCTCCGGATACGACTCTCGCATCCTGCTCTCCAATTCCCAGGTTACACTTCCGCCAGCAGCTCCTCCCCAAGCTACTCTCACCAGGGGTATCTCCTTTCCTCTAAGTTGTTTCATCTGGAGATCCTCGATCCTTATTGGCATCGCCTTCACAGTAAGATTATCCCTAATCTGAACTTCATCTCTCTGAATGACATGAGATAGATCTGATACATACTTCCGAAGTTGCGACACATTAAACATATCATGCAAGTTCGAAAGTTCAGGCGGTAACGCCACTCTGTAAGCAACTGCACCAACTCTCTGCAAGATCTGATACGGTGCAATAAACTTAGGATCCAACTTCTTCAATTTTAATGCACGTCCCACACCGGTCACTGGGTTAACTCTCAGGAACACATGATCCCCTTCACAGAATTCCAAATCTTTCTTCCGATTATCATGATAAATTTTTTGCCTACTCTGAGACGCCTTCATTCTTTCACGGATCATTTGAATTGTCTCAGTAGTTTGTTGCACAATTTCTGGTCCAAGCACCACATTCTCACCTGTTTCATACCATCACAAAGGTGTCCTACACCTCCTACCATACAAAGCTTCGAAAGGCGCCATTCCAATGCTAGAATGGTGACTGTTATTATACGTGAACTCAATCAATGGCAAATGAGTATCCCACGCACCCCCTTTCTCCAATACGCAGACCCTCAACAAAGCTTCCAACGACTGGATAGTCCTCTCTGATTGACCATTTTTCTGTGGATGATAAGCCGAGCTCAACTTCAATTTAGAACCCAAGGCTTCCTGTAGACTCTTCCAAAATTCTGAAGTAAACCTCGGGTCTCTATCCGACACTATGCTCAATGGAACACCATGCAACTTCACAATTGTTCTGATATAAATCTCCGCCAGCTTCGACAATGGAAAACTGATGTTAATTGGTATAAAATGTGCGGATTTCGTAAGTCGATCCACCACTACCCAAATAGCATCAAAGTCTCTCGCCGTATTTGGCAAGCCAGTAACAAAATCCATAGCAATACTGTCCCATTTCCATTCCGGAATTTCCAACGGTTGCATTAATCCCGACGATTTCTGGTGTTCCACCTTTGACTTCTGACATATCAAATAAGCATAAACAAACTGAGCTATGTCCTTCTTCATACCGGACCACCAAAATAACTTCTTCAAGTCATGATACATCTTTGTAGCTCCCGGATGAATACTCAAGCTACTCCGATGACTTTCCTCTAAGATTGCCTTTTTCAATTCCTCATTATCTGGTGCACAAATTCTGCCCCGGAATCTCAACACCCCAACATTATCCACTTTAAAATCACTAACAGGATCATCTCATCCTGTAGGCATTAAGTCCACTAGCTTCGCATCCAGTTTCTGGTTTTCTTTAATTACATCCAAAAAGTCATTATTCACCTTTAGCATACCTAATCTAATACTCTCTGGCGTAGTTTCACAAACCATACTCAAGTCTCTGAACTGCTCGATCAATTCCTTTTCTTTCACTATGAAGGCTGATATATGGATTGTCTTCCGACTCAGAGCATCTGCCACAACATTAGCTTTTCCCGGACGGTAACTCAAATTGAAATCACAATCCTTTAAGAACTCTAACCACCTTCTCAGCCTCATATTCAACTCCTTTTGGTCGAATAAATATTTCAGACTCTTATGATCACTGAATACTTCTAATCTCGATCCATACAAATAATGCCTCTAGATTTTTAACACGAACACCACTGCAGCTAATTCAAGATCATGAGTAGGATAGTTCCTCTCATGCACCCTCAATTGCCGCGAAGCATAAGCCACTACCTTGCCATCTTGCATCAACACACCACCTAATCCTATATTAGACGCATCACAATACACCATAAAAGGTTCACTTGGACTCGGTAGAATTAGCACCGGCACTGAAGTCAATTTCTTCTTCAATTCCTCAAAACTCTCCTCACAAGCTACATCCCAAACAAAAGCCTGATTCTTTCTAGTTAACTGAGTCAATGGCAACGCCAAATTAGAAAATCCCTCGATGAATCTTCGGTAACAACCCGCCAAACCCAAAAAGCTTCTAATTTCCGTTGCTGTCTTCGGGGGTTCCAACTGAAGTATTGCACTTACATTAGATGGATCCACCGCTATGCCATCACCAGAAATAACATGACCTAAGAAACTCACAGTATTCAACCAGAATTCACACTTCGAGAACTTGGAAAACAATTTATTATCTTTCAACACCGACAATGCAATTCTCAAGTGTCCTGCATGATCTTCGTCAGACTTAGAATAAATTAGTATATCGTCAATGAATACTACAATAAACTGATCCAGATAAGAGTGGAAGATACGATTCATATACTCTATAAACATACCCGGCGCATTAGACACTCCGAAAGGCATTACTGCATATTCGTAATGTCTGTAGCGAGTTCTAAAAGCAGTTTTCTGAATGTCATCTTCCTTCACTCTAATCTGATGGTAACCCGACCTCAAATCAATTGTGCTGAAAACATGAGCTCCCACAAGCTGATCCATTAAGTCATCAATCCTCGGAAGTGGATATCTATTTTTAATGGTCACTTTATTCAACTGACGGTAATCGATGCACAGACGCATACTACCATCTTTCTTTTTCACTAACAACACCGGAGCTCCCCACGGCGACACACTTGGTCTAATAAACTTCTTATTAAGCAATTCTCCAATCTGAGACTTCAACTCTGCCAATTCTGATGCAGACATCCTGTACGGTGCCATAGATATGGGTCTAGTACCAGGAACAAGATCAATAGTAAATTTAACTTCTCTCGTCGGAGGCAACTCTGAAATGTCATCTGGAAATACATCAGGAAATTCGATCACTACTGGCAACTCATTAGATGAAGTCTTACTTTCGACGGATAACGAGGAAAACACTACAAACATCTTAGCTTCATCCTCCAACAATGTCCTCAACTCCCTGCTAGACAACGAATTCGCTAATGCTTCCTCCTCAGGAGTAAGAAACAATAACGTCTTCCTAAAACAATCAATGTAGACCCGATTGAATTCCAACCAGTTCATCCCCAGAATAACATCGAGACTACCTAGTGGCAAACAAATCAAGTCCACTCTGAAATCTCTACCGAACATAGTCAGTGGACACTTCAAACACACCAAAGAAGTAACCACCGAACCAATAGACGGAGTTTCAATCATCATCCTCTGCTCTAGAGTAGATGGCACAATCCCTAATCTCTTCACAGAGTCAATAGAAATAAACAAGTGCGTTGCACCCGTGTCAATGATAGCAATCAAAGGAATACCATTAATAAAGCAAGTACCTTTGACGAAACGCCCCTCATCGGTGGATTGGGCTCCCACCAAGGCAAATACTTTCCCACTGGCCTGGGCTTTCTTTGGCTTCTCACAGTGAGTGCTGATGTGACCCTTTTCTCCGCAGTTATAACAGGTAGGCATAGTGGCCCTACAATCTGCTATAACATGACCTGGTTTACCACACTTGAAACACTTCTTCACCTCATTCGGACAGTTGTTAGCACGGTGACCCGCACCTCCACATCTGAAACACTTGAGAGTATCAGCACCTACTCCTTTCTCCTTTGGTTTCTTTCCTACGTCAGTTTTCTATTCCCTTTATCAGCTGGAGCACTATAAGGAGTACCTCCAAACCTCTGCTTACCCTTCTTCTCATTCACAGCCTTGTAATGAGCAATTCTGGCTCTGTTATCGTTGTCATAGATTCTGTTTCTGCTTACCAGTTCTGGATAATTTCTTATTTTCTGACAAGCAATACCTAGTTTGATCTCGGAACGCAGCCCATTCTCAAACTTCAAGCACTTCGAAGTCATAGCTTCTTCAGTATTGTAATGAGCACAATACTGTACCAATTCTTCAAATCGGGCAGCATATTCAGCAACTGTCTTATCACCCTATTTCAGCTCCAGAAATTCAACTTCCTTTGCACTACGAATATCTTCCGGAAAATACTTTTCCAGAAACTCAGTTTGAAACACTGTCCAAGTAATCTCAGTACCCGCAGCTTCCAATCTCTGACGGCTATTGTCCCACCAAACCTCAGCCTCCCCTTCCAGCATATGAGTACCAAATCGTACTTTCTGAGCGTCACTGCATTTCATGGTCCTGAAGATCTTCTCAACAGCCTTCAGCCATTTCTGTGCAGCCTCTGGATTCAAAATACCTCCCTCATATGTTGGCGGCTTATTGCTCTGGAACTGTGCTAAGTCACGAAACTGAGCACCTCCAGCCTGATTGTTGTTCTCTACAGCTTGTGCCATGGCTTGCATAGCAGCAGCAAGAGCAACATCATTCCTTCCTGCCATACTGGTCAACAATCAACATACGGTCAGAACACACAATCGGCCCCTATACTAAGGACAGACTCAACTACTACACCTGGTCGAACGGACCGACCTGCTCTGATACCAATTGTAACACCCCACTTCCCCATTTTATAAATATAAAAGTAATACGGATAAAATCAGGGTTTTCAACTTTTACAAGTAGGATGTCACACCAAATAAAATCAACAATAAAACTCCTTTGTACTAAATGAAGTAAAACAGCGGAATAATCATTTCATAAGTTCACGGCACACTTGCCAAAATACTCCAAAACTCCACATAAACTTGTGGTCCTCAAAATATTGAATTCAAAAGAGATACGTAACAAAATTCAATGAAGAATAACAATTAATAAAATCCCCAAAAATTCTCGTGTTACGTATCAGAGCGACTCTTACGACTCGAACAAGCAACACGCACTCCAAGCAACTCAAGTACCTGGATTATCTGTACTTCCAAAGAAGCACAGACACAACAACAACAACAAAGAGGTGAGAACTACATTTAATAATAAACGACAAATAACACATGATAAGAGTAGTTGCCCACACACAATCACACAATCACATAAGCACGACCTACTTGTCACTTTCAATCAAAATTCAATCAACATAAAATGATAATGCAATGCGACTCAACAATAGACACAATACATGTGGTACCAACAATCACCATGGTTCATTCAATTGAACCCGGATAAATCACATACACCTCTACTTGGCAATGATTTATCCCACCATACTCCACATTGGAGTTCGGATGAATCACATACACTCCTCCTGAGCAATGATCCATCACCACCGACACGCCATGAATGCATGACATCAATATGCATATAATTCATGTATAATCACACACATACATCCCCACGATCCTCCTGATCACAATCAATACATAACACCACAGAAAACACCTCACACGACGCTAATTAGCTGATTACTAATTAATTCACCAAAATTATTAAATTAATTATTTTGATCACCAATCCTACATTTTTCAAGTTCTGACATCTATCCCCAACCTCTCAAACCAAAAGAAACAACTTCGGACGTGAAAACGGGAAAGAAATTGCGAAACAGAAAAATTCTGCACTCTCACTGGCCATACGCGTATTGCCCTGGGCCATATGCGTATTGCCCATCTCGCTCGCCCATCCATACACGTATTTCCCTACTTGATACGCGTATGGGCAAAGACCTATTTTTCCATCAAAATTCCACTTTAGATCCCGTTACGGGTAACGCCCCTCTTACGCGTAATGCCAAGCTTCCATACGCGTACTGTTACGCGTACGGGCAGAGGGTCGTGCCATGCCTCCTTTTGACCCTCCCGTACGCGTATTGACCATAGCCATACGCGTATTGCCCTACCTGATACGTGTATGGCACAATCTATTACGCAAATGCAAATTTACGGTTCTTGGATCTAATTTCGTCCACTCAACATGCACCAAAACTCTGACCTGCAACATTCATATTCATACAGCAGCAACAACATCAAGAGATTAAATAATTCAGAACCACAACCATTCAATTCATAGATTTTTCATCATAGATTTACCAATGCACAAACAATTCACAAAACAGCATGTATTCATACGAGTTCCTACGGGGTTAAGGACTCCCCACTACCCTCTCATGATTACATTGCCAATATTAAACCCATTCTCCCCCTACCTCGAATTTCTTGATCAAATTCCTGCGAAATTGATGAAAATGGATGCCCTAGCTCTTCCTTGTTCTTCCTTCTCTAACTCTTTCTTTTCGAAAATCTTATTATGGCTAACTCTCCCACTAACCCTCACGAATCTCAGCTTAATTACTAAACTGCCCCTTAATTCATCCATTAGCCCATTATCAAATTAATTAAATAAGATTTTAATTTAAAATAATAATAGTATTAATAATAATAATAATAAGGATAATAATAATAATAATAATAATAATAATATTACTAATAAAATAAGTTCCATATCACTATTAATGGATACACCCCCACCTTATCACTATTAACATTACCCCTCCTACTCAGACACCCCCCCAAACAAGGCCAAACAATTGAAAATAAAACACGACGATTAAATAATTTAAATTGGGGTGTTACAACTCTCCCCCACTTAAATTATTTTCGTCCTCGAAAATGTACCTGATTGAAATAGCTCCGGATACGACTCTCGCATCCTGCTCTCCAATTCCCAGGTTACACTTCCGCCAGCAGCTCCTCCCCAAGCTACTCTCACCAGGGGTATCTCCTTTCCTCTAAGTTGTTTCATCTGGCGATCCTCGATCCTTATTGGCCTCGCCTCCACAGTAAGATTATCCCTAATTTTAACTTCATCTCTCTGAATGACATGCGATGGATCTGATACATACTTCCGAAGTTGCGACACATGAAACACATCATGCAAGTTCGAAAGTCCAGGCGGTAACGCCACTCTGTAAGCAACTGCACCAACTCTCTGTAAGATCTGATACGGTCCAATAAACTTAGGATCCAACTTCTTCGATTTTAATGCACGTCCCACAACGGTCACTGGGTTAACTCTCAGGAACACGTGATCCCCTTCACTGAATTCCAAATCTTTCTTCCGATTATCATGATAAATTTTTTGCCTACTCTGAGACACCTTCATCTTTTCACGGATCATTTGAATTGTCTCAGTAGTTTGTTGCACAATTTCTGGTCCAAGTACCACATTCTCACCTGTTTCATACCAACACAGAGGTGTCCTACACCTCCTACCATACAAAGCTTCGAAAGGCGCCATTCCAATGCTAGAATGGTGATTGTTATTATACGTGAACTCAATCAATGGCAAATGAGTATCCCACGCACCCCCTTTCTCCAACACGCAGGCCCTCAGCAAATCTTCCAACGACTGGATAGTCCTCTCTGATTGACCATCTGTTTGTGGATGATAAGTCGAGCTCAACTTCAATTTAGAACCCAAGGCTTCCTGTAGACTCTTCCAAAATTTTGAAGTAAACCTCGGATCTCTATCCGACACTATACTCGACAGAACACTATGCAACTTCACAATTGTTCTGATATAAATCTCTGCCAGCTTCGACAATGGAAAACTGATGTTAATTGGTATAAAATGTGAAGATTTCGTAAGTCGATCCACCACTACCCAAATAGCATCAACGCCTCTCACCGTATTTGGCAAGCCAGTAACAAAATCCATAGCAAGACTGTCCCATTTCCATTCTGGAATTTCCAACAGTTGCATTAATCCCGACGGTTTCTGGTGTTCCACCTTTGACTTCTGACATATCAAACAAGCATAAACAAACTGAGCTATGTCCCTCTTCATACCGGACCACCAAAATAACTTCTTCAAGTCATGATACATCTTTGTAGCTCCCAGATGAATACTCAAGCTACTCCGATGACTTTCCTCTAAGATTGCCTTTTTCAATTCCTCATTATCCGGTACACAAATTCTGCCCCGGAATCTCAACACCCCAACATTATCCACTTTAAAATCACTATCAGGATCATCTCCTCCTGTAGGCATTAAGTCCACTAGCTTCGCATCCAGTTTCTAGTTTTCTTTAATTACATCCAAAAAGTCATTATTCACCTTTAGCATACCCAATCTAATACTCTCTGGCGTAGTTTCACAAACCATACTCAAGTCTCTGAACTGCTCGATCAATTCCATTTCTTTCACCATCAAGGCTGACATATGGATTGTCTTCCGACTCAGAGCATCTGCCACAACATTAGCTTTTCCCGGATGGTAACTCAAATTGAAATCATAATCCTTTAAGAACTCTAACCACCTTCTCTGCCTCATATTCAACTCCTTTTGATCGAATAAATATTTCAGACTCTTATGATCATTGAATACTTCTAATCTTGATCCATACAAATAATGCCTCCAGATTTTTAACACGAACACCACTGCAGCTAATTCAAGATCATGAGTAGGATAGTTCCTCTCATGCACCCTCAATTTCCGCGAAGCATAAGCCACTACCTTGCAATCTTCCATCAACACACCACCTAATCCCATCTTATACACATCACAATACACCACAAAAGGTTCACTTGGACTCGGTAGAATTAGCACTGGCGCTGAAGTCAATTTCTTCTTCAGTTCCACAAAACTCTCCTCACAAGCTGCATCCCAAACAAAAGCCTGATTCTTTCTAGTTAACTGAGTCAATGGCAACGCCAAATTAGAAAATCCCTAGATGAATCTTCGGTAATAACCCGCCAAACCCAAAAAGCTTCTAATTTTCGTTGTTGTGTTCGGGGGTTCCCACTGAAGTACTGCACTTATTTTAGATGGATCCACCGCTATGCCATCACCAGAAATAACATGACCCAAGAAAATCACAGTATTTAACCAAAATTCACACTTCGAGAACTTGGAAAATAATTTATTATCTTTCAACACCTGCAATGTAATTCTCAAGTGTCTTGCATGTCTTCGTCAGACTTAGAATAAATTAGTATATCGTCAATGAATACTATAATAAACTGATCCAGATAAGAGTGGAAGATACGATTCATATACTCCATAAACACACCCGGCGCATTAGACACTCCGAAAGGCATTACTGCATATTCGTAATGTCTGTAGCGAGTTCTAAAAGCAGTTTTCTGAATGTCATCTTCCTTCACTCTAATCTGATGGTAACCCGACCTCAAATCAATTGTGCTAAAAACACGAGCTCCCACAAGCTGATCCATTAAGTCATCAATCCTTGGAAGTGGATATCTATTTTTAATGGTCACTTTATTCAACTGACGGTAATCGATGCACAGACGCATACTACCATCCTTCTTTTTCACTAACAACACCTGAGCTCCCCACGGCGACACACTTGGTCTAATAAACTTCTTATCAAGAAATTCTCCAATCTGAGACTTCAACTCTGCCAATTCTGATGCAGACATTCTGTACGGCGCCATAGATATGGGTCTAGTACTAGGAACAAGATCAATAGTAAATTCAACTTCTCTGGTCGGTAGAAGGGAAACTCATAAGTACACCTTCAAGGTTCCAAAGTTGGAGGATTTGAGAGGTTTGGCGAGAATGATCACCAACCATGAGGATTTCAGAGCCAAGTATGGAGGACTGGTGTCCTTGTTAAGGGTCCATGTAATCGAAGGAATCCTGTCCATGTTAATCCAGTTCTACGATCCGGTCTATCACTGTTTCACATTCCCGGATTATCAGCTTGCACCAACGCTGGAGGAGTATTTTCACTTGACTGATTTACACATTACTGATCAAGCTCCCTTTTCTGGACTGGAAGAAATTCCAAAGGATCAAACTATTGCAAGAGCAATTTATTTGGACGAGTCAAAAGTCAGGACTCACATGACCACTAAGGGTGGCACCCAAGGTTTGCTAGCCCAATTCTTAACAAAGAAAGCCCTGTACTTTGCCAGTATAGGGAACGTGGCCGCTTTCGAGAGTATCTTTGTTTTACTCACCTACGGGTTATTTTTGTTTCCTAACATTGACAACTTTGTGGATATCAACGCCATTAAGATTTTCCTGATTGGAAACCCTGTACCGACCTTACTCGCAGATGCGTATCA
Organism: Lathyrus tuberosus; assembly: GCA_022829125.1. Classification (NCBI taxonomy): domain Eukaryota; kingdom Viridiplantae; phylum Streptophyta; class Magnoliopsida; order Fabales; family Fabaceae; genus Lathyrus; species Lathyrus tuberosus. The sequence goes on along the minus strand of JALAZF010000124.1, from coordinate 3,096,335 downwards.
TTCGGTACACTTAAGGAATTTATACAGTGGAGGAATGATCACGTGCTGTGTACCCTTGCTTTACAAATGGTTCACTTCCTACTTGGCCAAGTCTGCTGCATTTTGGGATCAAAAGATTACTTTACGTTGGTCGCAGAGAGTCATGTCTCTTACCAACTCTGACATCGATTGGTACAATCGAATCTATGACGGGATCAGAATCATTGACCGTTGTGGAAATTTCCCAAATGTACCCCTTATAGGAATTAATGGAGGAATTGTCATACCCCAAATTTTGACCACTAATATTTCCCATCATTGTGCAAATCATCATCACAATATGGAGGAACCTTCATGCCTCATCAGTCTCCCCAAAGATGGGTGAGCATTCACTATAATCAAAATTAGGGTTACAAGCCCTCTCAGAGCTCTTAGACAAAGGATCAATCAAGGATTGACATGATCTTCAACTTTTCTAACCTCTTAAAGATCCAAAAAGGATCAAGAGGACTCCCACTTCAAGAATCAAGCACAATGTTGCAGCATTCCAAGTGGATTAAGCCTCAAGATCGCCAGTGTCACCAAATTAGGGTTTTGGTCGACCAGGGCCTCCAGATGGAAATTTTACTCTGGGCATGAGCCAATGCTTCAAATCATAACCTAAGATGTTCCAAGGGACATCATGAACCCAATCATCAAGTCAATTTTGCTTCAGGGGATGCATTCACTAAAAATCAGGAATTAGGATTTCTTGACTTAATTCACGTCTAAGTTGACTTTTGGGACAAAACATAAGCCAAGACCTCAAGGGAGTATTTGAGTGTCCCTAACATACTACATTGATCCATTTGCACCAATGGATTAATCCAAGAAGCTTGAGCAATAAGTTTCAATTTCATCTGAACCACAATTAGGGTTTCGCGGGAAAATTCAACTGTACCTTTGACTTTTGACCCAGGCATGCTCCCAAACCTTGGGACATGATTTAATACACCCTATAACACCTATGAAATCAATCCATCAACTTTGATTTATGTCAAGGACTTGATTTCATAGAGGATCGGACAGTTTAGAATTCATCTGACAAAAAGTCAATTGTGCACAAAAGTCAACTTTGATTTTTTGAGATTTTTCACAATTATGGTTCTTTGACCCTAAAATGATGTCAATGTGTGATTTGAATCAACATTCATCAAGAAAAATCAAGAAAAGTGGGATAACTTGTAAAAGGGGTAACCATAAAAACTTAGAAATATTTCTAAGTTATGGAACAAAGTGGCTAGGGTACCAACTTTGGAGGATCATAACTCCTAAACCACAAGGCCATTTTTCCCCATCCAAAGCTGGATTTGTAGCCCTCATGGCCCTCTACAAAAGCTTCAACTACACTTCTTTCCAATTCATCATCGATTTTGAGTTATGGAATGATCAAAATGGCTGAAAACATGAAATGCCACTTTTTCCAACACTTAGTGAAATTTTCACTAAGTCAGAATCTGCCTTCACTTTTTTCCAAATGTAGGGGCATTTTTCACTTGGATCCAAAAAGTATCAAAACCAACTATGATCAAACAGTTGTTGTATCATATAAGGGCTTTCCAAAATGGCCAAGAACTCCATCAAATTCCACTGGAGCCATGAGATAGGTCAATGGCAACATGCCTTGCTGGAAACTGTCATGGCAAGGAAAATTTTGGAGTTTTGGTCGATTTGCCCAAATTTTGCAAAGGGCAAGCAACTCTATCCATCTGAACACCTCAAGGGGGGACCAAGGAGGAACCAACTCTGATCCCAAGCCTCCGAAGTCTTTGGAACCAAAAATAGCATGCCAAACCAAGAAATCCCTAAAAGAGGGACAAGCTCCAATTTTGAATTGGAGCATTTAATGGATGCACCAAGGTGGCATAGACTGAGTCCTTCCCAACTGAATTCAGTCAAGACTTATCCAAGACCAAGGGAACCAACAGCCTATGCCCTAACCTCTATTCAATGGCTAGAGGAGACTTGGATTCTCATTGCTCAACATTGGCCAAACCTATGCAGCAGTTGCCATTCACTATTCCTTGCAAAACAAAATTGCTCTACTATAAATAGAGCTCAATTATGATCAGTTTAAGTACACCAAAGTCATCAAACAGATGCATTCCTCAAAATCTCCTTCTTCACTCCAATTTTACCTTCTAAGGCAAGTCACAATCAGGTTTTGAGTTTGAGAGCAATTCCAATCAAACCAATCACACACACCTCATAAACATCATATAAAAGTGATCCAAACACTTAAACAACATCTGGAACACTGAATTCTCAGAATCACCAGCCAGCTACTCAAGGTTTTTACCAAGTTGCAGTTGGGATACCATCTTCAGTTCCAAATCATTTCCATTTATTCCAAGCATCCAGACACACTCCATAGCACCTAGGGAAGCTGTCCATATCCTTGGAATCAAGCTGTAACACCTCTAACACAAAACACGATCACCAGCTGCAAGAGGTAAGCATGAGCTCTTTTAACTCTATGATCCATGCATTTTTTGCTGCACAATAATTTGGCCATATGTTCATAATCATGCATGGAGTGTTTTCCCTCAATCAATTGCTTTGTTTGAATCGTGTATGGACTTTCTGAACCTTCATGCAAGTTTTAGGGTTCTTGAGGTTCCTCTTTGATTTCTTATTCCATGCTTAAAATAAATGAAATTAAAGACCATAGACATGATCGTGAGGTGAAAACGAGTAGATTGATATGTAGATTGCATGTTATCATCAAGTATTCAGTGAGATTGGATAGAAAATGCAAATCTGCAGAAACAGAGGGTGGTGCGTGTTCTTACCCTTGTTCTTGGCGCCATTTTTTGAAATTTCAAATATTTGAATATTGTGATTTTATTTAATTGATTCAAAAATTAATTTCTCTCTGAGTTTTAATGATTTTGAGTTGATTCTTTTTTTAATAATTCACAAAAATGTTAAAATATTTTATTTCCCAAAAAAATCCCAAAAATATTATTTATTTCATATACTTGATATTTTTGTAAAGAATTAATAATTTTATTATTTTTTGACATTTAAAATATTTTCTCTTCCTTGATTTTTAAAATTTTAGTGATTTCCAATCATGTTGTGGATCAAAACCTGATTTTTGAAACATTAATCCAAGATCACAATTTGTTTTCCACATGTTTAACAATTTTGATCATTTTAATTGAATTTTTTATTCAATTAAAATACATTTTGAAAACAAATTAGGGTTTTTGATTAATTCAACCCTCATCAAACTTTTTCAAAACCTTTGGGCCTCTAGTAGAGTGTAAGACCCAACCCTTTTTGAAAACCAAAATGATTTGGGCCTCAGTGTATTGTATAAGTCCTGATACCATCAAAAAGATCGGCGCGTTCGTCGCCTTTTTAACAAAAACCCTGGGCCTCTCCTTGAGCTGTAAGCCCCATCACTGGTACAAAAACACTTTGGGCCTCTAATAGAGTGTAAGTCCCAACCCCTTTTGTAAATACACCACCTTTTGGGCCTCAGTCATTGTATAAGACCCACTGTATTTTCAAAACCAACGGCGCGATCGTCGCCTTTTTAAAAAAAACCTTTTTGGGCCTCTCCTCGAGCTATATGTCCCAATTCTTTTTCTGAAAACCTTTTGAGCCTCTAATAGATTGTAAGACCTAACCCATTTTTTAAACCAAAACCTTTTGGGCCTCAGTGTATTGTATAAGTCCCGATACCGTCAAAAAGTCCGGCGCGATCGTCGCCTTTTAAAACAAAACCTTTTGGGCCTCTTCTTGAGCTGTAAGCCCCATCACTTGTACAAAAATAACTCTTTGGGCCTCTAATAGAGTGTAAGACCCAATCCCCTTTTAACCTAAACCTTTTGGGCCTCAGACATTGTATAAGTCCCTCTGCATTAAAAGAAAAATCTCGGCGCGATCGCCAGTTCAAAAAAAACCATGGGCTTCTCCTTGAGTTGTAAGCCCCACCACTTGTATAAAAATAAACCTTTGGGCCTCTTGAGAGAGTATAAGACCCATCCCTTTGTACAGAAAACCTTTTTGGGCCTTAGTCACTTGTATAAGTCCCTATGTATAAATTCAAAACAACAGTGCAATCACTGATAAAACCTTGGGCCTCTCCTTGAGTTGTAAGCCCCAACAATTTCTTTTCAAAGCACTTTCTCCTTGGATTTATAATATAATATTATTATCAAAGCTTTCTTTGTTGAACAACTAACCAAACAGCATGGAAGCTCTACAACCGAGTAAGTGTTTACCCGCTTTCATATATATAATTGTATTATGGGGCTGCTCACTATAATTCTCCTTTCACAAACTTTTATATACCTGTCAAATATCAACTGTGTAATACTAGTATAGTTATTTAGAGTTTTCCCCGGAAACTACGTCTAGCACTAGGTAAAGCCCTGTTGGTCACTCTTAAATACAAACAAAACTAGATCCCCATAGGATTACCAGACACAGTCTTCCCTCCTCTTGGGGTTAAACAATATGGAGACGTGAAAGGCAGCATTCTCGGTGAACCCTTTCTCAGACTGTCACTCTTAGAAATTGTCAAAGAAACTCTAACTCCCCAGCGATGATCTTTTCCCCGTGAATGGCATCTCTTGAGTTTCTTCCAAATTCTCGAACTTTCATGGCTTGATCTATTCTCTGTGAATAGCATGTCTTGAACTTCTTGGGGTTTGGGGACCCACAGACTTCCTAAAAGCATCACCGCCTCCTCTTGGGCGTTGTACAAGGACCCTTCGGCTTCTTAAAAGCTCTCATGCCTTTTCTTGGGCTTAGTACAAGGACCCAGAGACCTCTACAGGTACAGGAACAGAACCTAGTCATCAATTTACTAGAGCTGTCTTTCTGAGTCAAGTATCAGACATGTTAATGGGTTGACATTCATCCTTTAACATACCAGCCTTCTCTTGGGCATCATACAAAGATCATTCACTACCTGAGAATCGACTTCACAAAACACCCATAGACTTGGACAGTCTCAATACCCTTTGGATTTCCCATTTCCTTAAAGAACAGGAAATATTCCTGATCCTCTGATCAATCCCAAAGCACAACAATACCTTTAATCGTCCCCTTCATAAGAACTAATTTTCTCTTCTATCCAACATATTGGACCTGTCACCAAACTGAAACAGTCGCCAACGGATAGCCTCCTCTTAGGCTTTGTATAATGATCCTTTCCTCAGGAAAGTTAGCCTCCTCTTGGGCTTTGTACAAATGATTCTCCCCAGCGGAGCTAACCTTTTCAGACTCTCTTGTTGAGTCAATCTCCTTTTAGCCTCCATCTCGGGATTCGTACGGGATACTAAAACACTCTCTTGTTGAGTCAAACCCCTTTTAGCCTCCATCTCAGGCTTTGTACGAGATAAAAATCACTCTCTTGTTGAGTATAAAAGACTCTCTTGTTGAGTCAAACCCATTTTCAGCCTCCATCTCGGGCCTCGTACGAGATACAAAATTACTCTCTTGTTGAGTATAAAAGACTCTCTTGTTGAGTCAATCACCCTTTTAGCCTCCGTCTTAGGCTTCGTACAAGACACATACAAAAACACTCTCTTGTTGAGTATAAAAGACTCTCTTGTTGAGTCAATCCCTTTTAGCCTCTCTCTCGGACTTCGTACGAGACACATAAAAGCACCCTCTCGTTGGGTCAATAGCCTCCTCTTAGGCTTTGTATAAAGAAGACCCCAGTTGAGTCAATCAACCTCCTAGCATCAAAGTTGTGCCTTGTTCATAGCATACAAACATCAACAACTCCCCTTTAGAGATGAAAAATTCTCTCTAAAGTCAAAACCCTTTAGCTTCACATCTTGGGCTTCAAACAAGATACAAATAGACCCTTCAGCTTCACATCTTGGGCTTCGAACAAGATACAAATAGACCCTTCAGCTTCACATCTTGGGCTTCGAACAAGATACAAATAGACCCTTTAGCTTCACATCTTAGGCTTTGAACAAGATACAAATCACCTTTAGCTTCACGTCTTGGGCTTTGAACAAGACCAAAACAACCTTTTTCCTCCCATAGAATAGGAGGAACTACGATCGCTCTGATTTCCCTGTTTTGTCAAACGGGAATACGTAGGCATAAAATTGGAAAAATCTTAGCGAGCACACTAACCAAAAACCCAAAATCCCATACCTTCACACATCAATCGAAAAGCACCAGTCCTAACATCATACCAATAGCATGATCCCGTTATAGTGTGTTCTTAGCAAAATAAGCAGAGAGAGGCCCACAATCTAAACTGCATCTGTAAACCAACAGTTTTGACTGTTTAACCTTAGTATGTAAGCAGGGTTAATTGGAGACATCTATTTCCCTTCCTTCATCAGCTTCAATAGGATAAAAAATGAATCGACCTGTAGTACCCCAGAGCGGCAGTGCTTAAGAACCACGTCTAAAATCGCTCGCTACAGAAAATTGGCGCCCACCGTGGGGCTCAAAGAGGGCATTTTCCTCCCTCTTATCTCTCTAGTTAAAGCCCTAAATTCATGTCACAGAAATGACGACTTTGCTGGGGAGTCATTGTCTGTATAGGATCTTAAGACTAGAGGTCTAGGATGATTAAGACAAATATATATATATAATGCTTTTCCTAAATGATATCTGTGTTTATTTTTCTGCTAATGGGAATGCGTGTGATGCCGCATGTGGAAAGATTGAGTATACACCTAAGATATGTGATGGCAATGTGGGTAATCTTACTGCGAGTGAATTCCAATTAAGAGCCCCCGATCGACCATCAAACTCAGTGGAGACTCCCTTTGCAGGTACATTGCCTATACGACTTCGGTTGTTGAAGTAGTGTGGTCGACTGGGTTATCTGAGAAGCTGAGGTTTTTAGTAGACTTAAGCCATTTTGTATTGCGGAAGCTATCGAAAATAGTTGTCACGTGATACTACCCTCATCTGAGATCACTCCAGTATACATCAGCTCGCTGGCGATCCGCTTGCTGTCGTTATCCCAGAGGGGTCAATGATTTTGCGAACAGGTACAAAAAATCACCAGTATAAACCTTGGGGGGGGGGGGGTAGAGCCTTGACTTCATGACACCGACCCTTTGACCCCATGTTTTTTCTATGTTTTTGTGTGCTGCATTCATACATTCATTTAAAAAACATGCAAACAAAGAAAATTTTCTCTTCTAGTATCTCTTTTTCAAATTAAACTGAGACAATGATTGCAAATATCAGAGAAAGGAGATTGCGCTAATGGATTTTGGTAGAAGGAAAACTCATAAGTATACCTTCAAGGTTCCAAAGTTAGAGAATTTGAGAGGTTTGGCGAGAATGATCACCAACCACGAGGCTTTCAGAGCCAAGTTTAGAGGACTGCTGTCCTTATTAAGGTCCATGTAATTGAAGGAATCCTGTCCACGTTAATCCAGTTCTACGATCTAGTTTATCAGTGTTTCACGTTTCCGGATTATCAGCTTGCACCAATGCTTGAGGAGTACTCTCACCTGACTGATTTACATATCACTGATCAGGCTCCTTTTTCTGGACTGGAAGAAATTCCAAAGGATCAAACCATTGCAAGAGCAATTTATTTGGACGAGTCAGAAGTCAGGACTCACATGACCACTAAGGGTGGCATCCAAGGTTTGCCAGCCCAGTTCTTGACAAAGAAGGCTCTGTACTTTGCCAGTATAGGGAATGATGCATTGTATTCGCAAGTGCACGAATCGCGTCAGAGTAATATAAAAAGTTATCGTATCCACAGAGACCAAATGTCGATCTAACGATTTCCATTTGTTACAGTGCTTATCTAAGGCACTTCAATTCAGGGTTTACTAATGCAGAGGAAAATAAATAAAGGTAAATGACGAGGTAATAAAATTCAGACAAAACAATAGGCTTGAATGTAATTCTCATAACCGATAATATTTCTATATTCATCAACAGAACTACTTACGGGCAATATCTTCTGTTTTAAGAAAAGAATTCAATTTAACAGGAACTGTCGCTTTCGCGTAGTCAGAACCGAGTTTACCCTCTAAACTAACCCCTTTATTGTCACTTATAAAAAGCCGCGCATTGCGTTAGAGTCATGGAAAACTTACTTTTAAGAAATGCAAATTCTAAACTAAACTGAAAAGTATTTTGACCTGAAATCTCTAAACTAAAGAGGTTCAAAATGAACCAGATTCTAATCCCACTAACGCGTCCGAAAATAGTTTTAAAATCTCTTTTCTAAAGTGTTAAAAATCCCTACTCAACTGAGCAAAGCGCTTTCGCTGTATTTGATCAGTTGAGAACTAAACAAGTTCACAAATGGTTGGACGACTTTCGATCTTACCCAACATTGCTTTTAAGTACAGAAAACTTGTGTTAAAGATTAAAACAGCCCTTAAGTATTTCTATTAACATATAGACGTATTACGGTGGTTATGGTCTTTACATTCTTACCTATCTAAAACTTAGCCAGCCATGGTAGTAATAACAGTCATATTAATTCTTATCATGTATGGAATTAAGTCTTTTGAAAAGTAAAGTTTTGAAAAGTAAGGCAAGATAATAAATAAACAAAATAAAGCAAGTGCAAGAAATAAATGAAAGTAAATGCGATTAAAATAAAACCTGCTCCAAAGCGGAGTCTTTAAATCTGGTACAATGTACGGAAAAGAAAATGCTGGCAGGATTACTTCTACCAAAGTGCTCCAACTTGATTACAGACACTCCAAGACTTGATTACAAACTCGATCACACACAGTGCAATAACTCCTCGATGTGAGAAGATTACCGCTTTATAAGAGTGAAATTTATGCCTAGGATGAAGTAAACTAAGATTGGATGATCCTAAAATTCGAGTCCTGAGAGTATTTATAGGCAAAGTTGGCATGGTGCAAAGACAAAAGTGACCTTGGCTTGAAAATGGGCGGGAACTGATTTTTACCTTGTCGCGCCCGCGACAAGAGGAAAATGGCAAAGGATGTGGGAACGTGGCAGTTGAGTTGTGGAGATCATGGGACACGTCGTCGCCTACCCTGGGGCGCCCGCGACAAGAGAAGCGACCAGAGTAAATTGCTGCCAAACTTGAATTCTAGCTCCTTTTGCATCCTTTTTCGTCTGGGACCTCGATTTATTGAAAACCTGAAAACAAAGGGAAACATAACAATAACAAAGCAAAAATAATAGAAAAACAACTAATATGCATGTGAAATCAGAGTCGAAAATACAGTATAATTTAGTGTCATCAAATTCTCCCACACTTAGACCTTTGCTTGTCCTTAAGCAAAACATTTAAAGCTCATAGAAAAATCAGTGTCGATCGATGATTTTTGGGCGAAAAGGGCTTCTAAGTCTGAGTCTGGATGCAGTGGTCGGTACTAACTGAGTGAACCAAGGGCATCGTGATGACACTAATCCGCAAATACGGACATAAACTTCGCTCCTATACCAATCAACCCATTATATCCCACAATACTTCGGCCTTCCTTTTCCATCTCTTTTGAGTCCTTTTCATTCAAGCGCAATCACATTAAGCCCGTTTTCTGCACATGCTTCATGGTAGAGTGACCTGTTAGTGATTCTGATCTTTTCATACCGGATTTCTGGCACAAGGAACTGTGTAAAATCCTTTTATTCCTCTTGAGTGCAGTTGTGGGGGATCGGATCGTAATCCGCCCTACCGAGTTCAGCGCCAGATACCTCTGAACCAACTGAAATGAGCAAGCTAAACATCTTATTACTTTTCTCTTTTTTTTTTTCTCTTTTTTTGTATATGCACTCAGATCAGTCACTTATATTCGTCGGTCTCCTACTTAGAACATGTTTAGGCCGGAGTTGATTGCTGAAATAAACTACTAAGGATGAAATTAGGGCCATGGTACATGGGGTTTCAGGTGTGATTCTTATATTTACGAAGTTCATGGTGTAAGGACGATACTGATGTTTCGAAGGTTCTCCCAAGTCACTGTATCCTAACCCGAACCTGTCTTAAAGTCCAGAAATTTTTCAGAACAACACTTTTTTCTAGAAAAATTATTTTTTATTATTATTATTATTATTTTTTATTATTATTTTTTTTTTGGGGTTAAAATATGTGGGAAAAAATGAAGGTGAACCAAAACATATACTTATACTAATGACTCTTCAAACACATGCATTTTCTAAAGCAGAAACAAAAGTAAATAACTGAAGGGAAATAAAAATAAACTACTAAAACGACGGAAATAAAAACGATAAAATCTCCTCCCACACTTAAATCAAACATTGTACCCAATGTTTCGAAGTAAGCTAAGGAGAAAGGAACCTGGCAAAACTAGTGAGGACCGCTGGTGCCCTCGCCGTCCTGTGCTGAACGCTCGGAATGACGGGATCTGCTACGGTGATGGTCTCGCTGGTTCATCCTAGCCTGCAATTCTGTCTGAGCAGCTTTCACCTCACGAAGGTTACCTAAGATGGAACCCTGAGTGGCCTCCATAAGCTGAAAGTGTTGATGGTTATATTGCTATTGATGGGGCTGCTCACTGGCGATCGCAAGCAGAGTACGGGAGAAATTTTTGATGTTTCCGGAGCGTTGACACGGGTCACACTTGGTTATATATGTATGAACATCACGCCATATAGTTGGCCAATAAAGACCAGCTTGTAAGATCTTAGCGTGAGTCTTAGATGTGCTTGCGTGTCCTCCGTAGGGTGCTGAGTGACAATGTTCTATGATATGGTGCACTTCTTCCTCTGGAACACACCGGTGAAAGATTCTGTCAGTGCCTCTCTTAAAAAGGAGTGGTTCATCCCAATAGAAATGTTTAACGTCATTGAAGAACTTCTTTTTTTGCTGGTAGCTAAGGTCAGGAGGTATTATATCTGCAGCAAGATAGTTAACAAAATCTGCATACCAAGGTACATTATTTACCGCTAAGGATTTTTCAGAATCTTCTAGGGTTTCTAAACTTACATCTCCAATGGCATCTAGCTTAGCGATTAACCTGTCATAAGCAAAGTCATCATCTATGGGTACTACATTAGATTTCAAGAACTCAAGCCTGGAAAGGTGATCGGCAACTACATTCTCGGTGCCTTTCTTATCTCTGATATCAAGGTCAAATTCTTGCAATAAAAGTATCCACCGGAGTAACCTAGGTTTAGCATCCTTTTTATTCAAAAGGTATCGGATGGCGGCATGATCAGTGTAAACAATTATTTTGGCTCCCACCAAATAGGATCTAAATTTGTCTATGGCGAAAACTACGACTAGGAGTTCTTTTTCTGTGGTTGCATAGTTTAGCTGAGCGGCATCTAGAGTTCTACTGGCGTAGTAAATCACATGTAACTTCTTATCAGATCTTTTCCCTAGCACTGCTCCTACAACGTAATCACTAGCATCACACATGATTTCAAAAGGTTTTGTCCAATCTGGTGGTTGCATAATGGGTGCTGAGATTAAAGCTTGTTTTAAAAGGTTGAATGCTTCGTTGCATTTTTCATCAAAAATGAACTCGGCATCTTTCATCAGAAGACCTGTCAAAGGTTTAGTGATCTTAGAGAAGTTTTTAATGAAACGCCGGTAAAATCCAGCATGTCCAAGAAAACTTCGAACTTCTCTAATTGTTTTGGGTGGTTTAAGATTCTCTATCACCTCGATCTTAGCTTTATCAACTTCAATGCCTTTTTCAGAAACGATATGTCCTAGAACTATGCCTTCAGTGACCATGAAGTGACATTTCTCCCAATTTAATACCAGGTTTACTTCGACACATCTCTTCAAGATCTTTTCAAGGTTGACTAGACAGTTATTGAAATCAAATCTGCAGACTGAGAAATCGTCCATGAATACTTCCATAATTCCATCAAGATAATCAGCGAAGATTGACATCATGCAACGCTGAAAAGTTGTTGGGGCATTACAGAGTCCGAAAGGCATACGTCTATAGGCAAAAGTTCCATATGGGCATGTGAAGGTTGTTTTCTCTTGGTCATCAGGGTGTATAGGAATTTGGAAAAAACCTGAATATCCGTCGAGGTAACAGAAGTAGGAATGTCTAGCTAGACGTTCCAACATCTGATCTATAAAAGGCAATGGGAAATGGTCTTTCCTAGTGGCTTTGTTTAACTTTCTGTAATCTATGCACATACGCCAACCTCTTTCTATCCGTTTTGTAACGTGCTCACCTTTTTCGTTCTGTACCACGGTGATGCCTCCCTTTTTAGGTACTACATGCACAGGGCTTACCCATTTACTGTCCGAGATCTGATATATTATCCCTGCTTCCAACAACTTAAGAACTTCCTTCTTAACTACCTCACTCATTATAGGGTTAATCCTTCTTTGGTGTTCTCTCGAAGGTTTAGCATCTTCCTCAAGTGAAATCCGGTGCATGCACACGGATGGACTTATTCGTTTAAGATCTGAGATGTTGTACCCTAGTGATGAGGGATATCTTCGCAAGACATCTAAGAGTTGGTTTGTTTCATTTTGGTTCAGAATGGCACTGACTATAACTGGTCTGTCTATTTCTTTGTCTAAAAACTCATATCTTAGATTCTTGGGTAATTCTTTTAATTCTAAGGTTGGTTTGCTGGGGTTTTGTATAGGATCTGGAGTTAAGGATAAACATTCAAAAAGGCTATCATCTATGTAGGGTTCCATACTATCATCATCTTTCTCAATGGGCGTTGAAGGTAGTTTTATTCTTTCTATTGGCTCTTCCTGGTTAAGTTCACGGACACATTCATCAATGACATCAACTGCATAACATGCATCTCCTATTACTGGTGCCGCGAGAAACTTTGCTAGGACAAACTCTATTTTTTCGTTACCTACCTCAAAGGTCAATTTTCCTTTCTTGACATCTATTATGGCTCCTGCAGTTGATAGGAAGGGTCTACCTAGGAGGATTGGGATATCTTTATCTTCTTTGATGTCCATTACGACAAAGTCGGTGGGAATGAACAATTTGCCTATTCGAACTGGGATGTCTTCTAATACGCCTACAGGGTATTTTATAGATCTGTCAGCTAATTGGAGAGACATCTTAGTAGGTTGCAAATCTCCTAGTTTCAATCGTTCACAAACTGCAAGGGGCATTAGGCTTACACTGGCTCCTAAGTCCAGAAAGGCTTTATCTATGACATGATTCCCCAAAATACAAGGTATGGAGAAATTCCCCGGATCTTTGTCTTTTTTGGCAAGTTTGTTCTCGGAAATGGAATTACACTCCACTGGTTTTGGATCGTCAAGTCTACGTTTATTGGTGAGGATGTCCTTCAGGAATTTAGTATAAGATGGTATTTGGGTGATGGCTTATGTAAAAGGAATCTCTACATGGAGTTTTTCTATAACTTTAACAAACTTCTGGAATTGGTCATTGATCTTAGTTTGTTTAAGTCTTTGTGGATAGGGAATTGGTGGTTTGTATGGTTGAGGGGGTGTTGAAGCTTCATCCGTAACTTCTCCTTTATCTCTGTCTTTTGGTTTCTCAATTTCTACGGGTTCCTCACCTTCGGGGGTAGCATCCTTTTTGGAAATTTCGGAGTCACTCAATGTCGGGTTTTTAGGCCCTTCATAAGTGGTTCCACTTCGTAAAGTAACAGCGTTAGCTTGCCCTCGAGGGTTCTGTTGAGGTTGTCCAGGAAATTGTCCTCCAGGAGTAGTTTGGGGTGCTTGCTTTAAGGCTACCTGAGAGATCTGGGTTTCAAGCATCTTGCTGTGGGTGGCCATTTGATCCATTTTGGTTCCTAGTTGGGTAAGCAGCTCATTCACATGAATATTCTGATTTAGGAACTCTTTGTTTTGCTGGGCTTGTGCTGTCATAAAATCATTTAGCACTTTCTCAATATTTGGCTTAGGTGGCACTGCTTGCATAGGTTGGTTTTGTCTAGGTGCTTGATTGTTGGTTGATCTCGGAGGTGCTTGGTTTTGGATAGGGTTATTGTTTTTGTAGGAAAAATTAGGGTGATTTCTCCATCCAGGGTTGTAAGTATTTGAGAACGGGTTTCCTTGGGCATAGTTGACTGGGTCTGGGTTAGTCTCGTTTAACAGATGGCAGTCAGCTGATTGATGACCTTTAGTACCACAAAGTTCGCAATCCGATACTACTGCTGCTGCAGCGGTTGGTTGTGCATACATTTGATCGATCTTGAGGGCCATAGTATCCATTTTGGCTTGCATCATGTCTATAGAGCTTACCTCATGTTTACCTCCTTGGGCTTCATTCTTTTCCACTGTTGCTCTTTCGTTTCCCCATTGATGATGTTTTTGAGCCATATCTTCAATGAGACCACAAGCGTCAGGATAGGGTTTGTTCATCAGGGCACCGCCAGCGGCAGCGTCGATGGACATCTTTGTGTTATAATGAAGTCCGTGGTAAAAGGTATGTATAATCAACCATTGCTCCAAACCGTGGTGTGGACAAGCCCTTAGAAGGTCTTTATACCTCTCCCAAGCTTCAAATAGCGATTCTCCTTGGTTTTGGGTAAATCTTGTTATTTGGTTTCGGAGAACGGCTGTTTTGCTTAGGGGAAAGTATTTGGCAAGGAATGTTCTCCTAAGGTCTTCCCATGTTGTTATAGAATTGGCTGGAAGGGAATCTAACCAAGTTAGGGCTTTGTCTCTAAGGGAAAAGGGAAATAGTCTTAAACGAATCGCCTCAGGACTAGCACCATTGGTCTTAAAGGTGTTTGACAACTGGATAAAGACTTTTAGATGTTGGTTTGGGTTTTCAGATGGTAGTCCTGCGAATTGGTTTTGTTGAACTAGTTGTAATAGGGATGGTTTTAGTTCTAAATTATTGGCAGGTATGGTAGGGTTAACTATACTAGAGCTCGGTTCTTTGTCAGCAGGCTGAGCGAATTCCTTAAGGGGTCTTTGGTTACGATCTTCGGCCATAGCTTGCTTAATTCGACGAAGCCAAAGTCGTGCGCGAGCGTAACGTTCTGGTTCCACTAAAGGATCTATTACACTACTAGAGCTGCGAGATCTTCGTATCGACCAGTTCGTGCGGCCGTAGTCTAAACGGTGATAACAAACGAAATTTGAAATTCGGCAAAATTGGTCCCCGACAACGGCGCCAAGAACTTGATGCGTTGTATTCGCAAGTGCACGAATCGCGTCAGAGTAATATAAAAAGTTATCGTATCCACAGAGACCAAATGTCGATCTAACGATTTCCGTTTGTCACAGTGCTTATCTAAGGCAGTTCAATTCAGGGTTTACTAATGCAGAGGAAAATAAATAAAAGTAAATGACGGGGTAATAAAATTCAGACAAAACAATAGGCTTGAATGTAATTCTCATAACCGATAATATTTCTATATTCATCAACAGAACTACTTACGGGCAATATCTTCTGTTTTAAGAAAAGAATTCAATTTAACAGGAATTGTCGCTTTCGCGTAGTCAGAACCAAGTTTACCCTCTAAACTAACCCCTTTATTGTCACTTATAAAAAGGCGCGCATTGCGTTAGAGTCATGGAAAACTTACTTTTAAGAAATGCAAATTCTAAACTAAACTGAAAAGTATTTTGACCTGAAATCTCTAAACTAAAGAGGTTCAAAATGAACCAGATTCTAATCCCACTAACGCGTCCGAAAATAGTTTTAAAATCTCTTTTCTAAAGTGTTAAAAATCCCTACTCAACTGAGCAAAGCGCTTTCGCTGTATTTGATCCGTTGAGAACTAAACAAGTTCACAAATGGTTGGACGACTTTCGATCTTACCCAACATTGTTTTTAAGTACAGAAAACTTGTGTTAAAGATTAAAACAGCCCTTAAGTATTTCTATTAACATATAGACGTATTACGGTGGTTATGGTCTTTACATTCTTACCTATCTAAAACTTAGCCAGCCATGGTAGTAATAACAGTCATATTAATTCTTATCATGTATGGAATTAAGTCTTTTGAAAAGTAAGGTAAGACAATAAATAAACAAAATAAAGCAAGTGCAAGAAATAAATGAAAGTAAATGCGATTAAAATAAAACCTGCTCCAAAGCGGAGTCTTTAAATCTGGTACAATGTACGGAAAAGAAAATGCTGGCAGGATTACTTCTACCAAAGTGCTCCAACTTGATTACAGACACTCCAAGACTTGATTACAAACTCGATCACACACAGTGCAATAACTCCTCGATGTGAGAAGATTACCGCTTTACAAGAGTGAAATTTATGCCTAGGATGAAGTAAACTAAGATTGGATGATCCTAAAATTCGAGTCCTGAGAGTATTTATAGGTAAAGTTGGCATGGTGCAAAGACAAAAGTGACCTTGGCTTGAAAATGGGCGGGAACTGATTTTTGCCTTGTCGCGCCCGCGACAAGAGGAAAATGGCAAAGGACGTGGGAACGTGGCAATTGAGTTGTGGAGATCATGGGACACGTCGTCGCCTACCCTGGGGCGCCCGCGACAAGAGAAGCGACTAGAGTAAATTGCTGCCAAACTTGAATTCTAGCTCCTTTTACATCCTTTTTCGTCTGGGACCTCGATTTATTGAAAACCTGAAAACAAAGGGAAACATAACAATAACAAAGCAAAAATAATAGAAAAACAACTAATATGCATGTGAAATCAGAGTCGAAAATACAGTATAATTTAGTGTCATCAGGGAACGTGGCCGCTTTCGAGAGTATCTTTGTTTTGCTCACCTACGGGTTATTTTTTGTTTCCTAACATTGATAACTTCGTGGATATCAACGGCATTAAGATTTTCTTGATTGGAAACCCAGTACCGACCTTACTCGCAGACGCGTACCATTCGGTACACTTAAGGAATTTATATAGCGGAGGAATGATCACATGTTGTGTACCCTTGCTATACAAATGGTTCACTTCCCATTTGCCCAAGTCTGCTACATTTTGGGATCAAAAGAATACTTTACGTTGGTCCCAGAGAATCATGTCTCTTACCACCTCTGACATCGATTGGTACAATTGAATCTATGACGGGATCAGAATCATAGACCGTTGTGGAAATTTCCCAAATGTACCCCTTATAGGAACTAAGGGAGGAATCAACTATCATCCGATGTTTGTTCATCGTCAATTTGGATGCCCGATGAGGCATGTCCGGCGCAATGCTCATCTGGAAGGTCTTTTGTTCAAAGAAGGAGAAAATTACAGGGCACTAAAGACGGAAATAGTGCACGCTTGGAAACACGTTCATAGGATAGGACGAGAGTCTCTAGGAAAACCAGACTGTGTCTCGATGGAGCCTTATCTCCATTGGGTACAAACTAGATCTCTCAAGTTGAGGATGCCTTACCCTCGTCAGGAAGTTCTTCCATTAAGGGACTCTGCCCTTTATTTCATGTCTGAGACCGAAAAACTTCAAGTTACTCTCAGCAAAGTTCAACAGGAGAAGTGGTATTGGAGGAACAAGTACTGTATTCTCAATGTGGAATGTAAGAAAATACAGCAGCTGTTAAGAGAAAAAGATGCTCTGATTGAGATTTTAGAGCAACATGCTGTAGAGAATCAGGATGACCAAAGGAATTTGCTCGCTCCTTTCACTTGACAAAGGAATAACAACCCGACAACGGCCCAAGAGCCCCGGTCAAAGAAGAGGAAAGCACCAGAACCAGCACTTGAGCTCTCCTCAGAGAGGACTCAGGATCCTTTAGTTTAGGTTTCCTTTTCCAGCACTTTGTAATCTACTATATTTCCATTTCCGCAATCCTTTAAATTCAATAAAACGGGGTTTCCCCACTGTTTAATATCTGCAATCTAATTGTCGAAGTTTACTTTGAATAAACAAAAAAAAAATAATAATCATTGCATTCATCATTCTCATAAACGCATTCTTCTTACCTACGAATCTCATGTTTGCGTCTCGATTCTAGAGTCAAACTGTCTCATTCATACAATACTCCGGCCAATTGTCAGAAAAAGATGGATGATCTCGAGGAAGAGAACAGAGAGTTGAGAGAAGAGATCGAAACTCTGAAAGAGGATCTGAGAAAGCTTCATAACGACATGCAAGCTCTAGTAGAAGCTCAGATACAACAACAAAGGACTGTGATCTCAGAGATCACATCGACGCCCATAGTGGAGAAGTCCGATCCTAGGTACAAAATGCCGAAAGATCGTCCCTGGGGCATGCCTATCAATTATATCCCAGAAGGATATGTTTCGCCGATCGATGAGGATCAAGGAACCGCAACAGGAGCCGCTGGGCCTGAAGGTTACAAACTTCGGGAAAGCGAAGATGCCAGGGGCATGACAACAACTCCTGAAGGTTACAAACTTCGGGAGACACCGAGAGTCTCGGCCATAATGACTATACCACCGCCTGTGGTACACACTGTCCCGGAAGGACAGATTCCCCAGATACCTTCTGGTGAAAACGACATCATGTTCAACAGAATGAATGAATTCCAGGAACAATTTCTGGAAATGCAGAAAGAACTGCAAGCCCTTCGCAGTCAGGATTAATTTGGAAAGGACGCCGCGGACCTTTGTTTGGTCCCCAATGTGAAAGTTTTGCACAAGTTCCAAGTGCCCGACTTTGAAAAATACAAAGGTAACTCTTGCCATCAGAGTCACTTGGTGATGTACGCTCGGCGAATGTCAGCTCAGACAAAGAACCAGGAGCTGCTGATTCACTACTTTCAGGATAGTTTAATCGGTGCCGCCTAAAAATGGTACATGGGTTTAAACCGCGCTACGATCGGCACATTCAGAGATCTTGGTGCTGTCTTCGTTCAACAATATAAATACAATTTGGACATGGCACCGGACAGAGATCAACTTAGATCGATGTCACAAAAGGACAAGGAAACCTTTAAGTAGTACGCTCAGAGATGGAGTGAAATCGACGCCCAGATTTGTCCACTTCTTGAGGAAAAAGAGATGACAAAGATCTTCTTAAAGACTTTGAACTCATTTTACTATGACAGAATGGTTGCCAGTGCGCCCAGTGACTTCACCGAGATGGTGGGCATGGGAGTTCGTCTTGAGGAAGCCGTCCGAGAAGGACGTTTAGTTAAAGACGCTGGATCATCAAGTAGTACAAAACGATACGGTAGTGCTCTCCCTAAGAAAAAAGAGCAAGATATTGGGTATATCTCTCTCAGAAACCAAAGGCGACGTTATCAACTAGTAGCAGCTGTAACTCCTGCTATCAACCCCGCGCCTGTTCCTACGTATCAACCTCAGGTTGCGCAGAACCAACCTAATCAACAACAACTTTAACAAAGGACACAACAACCTCTTCATCAGGCTCGTCCTCCATATAACAACAACCGTACAACGCGACCACCAGGGTTCGACCCTATACCCATGTTGTACGCATAACTGTTTCCATTACTACTGGTCAAGGGGTATGTCCAAACCAGGTCTCCTCTTACAGTACCAAAAAATCCGCATTTTTGGTTCAAAGCGGATCAGACTTGTTCTTACCATCAAGGAGGACCAGGGCATAACATAGAAAACTGTCTCAGTTTCAAATCCGACGTGCAAAAGCTTGTTAGGAGCGGGGTCTTATCTTTCAAAGATACGAATCCTAATGTTCTCACGAACTCGTTGCCTCAACATGAGAAAGTTGCAGTCAATTTGATAGAGGGAGAGTCTAACAACATCTATCAAATTCATGATGTATTCTTGTTGAGGGCCAACTTGGTCAAGATGCATTGTAGACAGAGCGGATATGGCCATGTGCCACCTCACAATTATCACCAGTGTGATATCTGCTCTAAAAACAATCAAGGATGTTCTGTGGTGCAATCAGCTCTACAGGAACAATTGGATCTCGGATGGATCCAAGAGCATCGAGTTCGTGGAGTCAACATGACCTATACGAATTCCAACATCATTCAGAATCAAGACATCCGTGCAATGAATGCCAACTTGGTGGCAATGCACTCAAGGCAAAGCCAGTATCATAATCTGCCACGACATGATTATAATTCCTGTCTGACTTGCTCGGTAAACAAACAGGGATGCACTTTTGTACAAGAGACCCTCCAACGTCAGATGTATCTTGGATGGATCCAGGAATACCATGATAGAAATCCCTATCAGATCAACATGATTCAAATATTTGATATTCGTCTGATGAATACCAGCTTGGTGGAGTTACATGCCAGGCAGGTCCAGCTCGATTTTCTCACTTCGCATAATTATCAGAACTACAAAGGATGTTGTGAGAGTAACCAAGGGTGCGCTCTCGTTCAGAGAACTTTACAACACTTGTTAAACCACTGGTGGCTTCCGATCTATATGGACGAAGACACGCAACAAATCAGTATGCTTAATGGAAACCCTACCCGGCGTCAAAATCAAGATGTCCGATCTATGCAAACAAACCTGGTAAGGTTACATTGTATTCAAAGTGGGCGTGGCCAGGTGCCACCACATAACTACGAACGTTGTAGAGTCTGCTCGGAGAATAACCAAGGATGCTACCTCGTGCGAGCAGCTCTTCAGGGTTAGTTGGATCGCAAGGAGATTCACCCAAACCTAGTTTCGGGGTCCGTCGACTGGACGCCGAACTACTTCGCTAATCAGATCAGAGACGTGGTTGTAATCTCTGACCCTGAGAGGAACAAGGATGTTTGTACCATCGTCCCTCTACTGGACGAATCAAAAGTTCTTAGCCAGGAACTGATTGAAGTTACTTACGACAGTCAGAAAAATCAGAAGGCTGCTGTAGTTATCTATCTACCAGGACCAGTACCGTATGAATCAGATAAGGTGATCCCTTACAAATACGATGCAACAATAATTGAGAATGGAAAGGAAATTCCATTACCCTTCGTCGTGAATATTGCAGACATCAGTCAAGTAACACGAAGCGGTCTAATCTTCAACCGAGGAGTTGGAGAACCTAACAAAGAAAAGGAACTTCCGACAGAAGCTCCTTATCCACCAGTCGGTCAATCCAGTAATCCCGACCTTTCGAAAAACAATGATGAGATGCTGAAGCTCATCCAAAGGAGTGAATACAACATTGTTGATCAACTGTTACAGACTCCTTCAAATATCTCAGTGCTATCACTTTTACTCAGTTCCGAAGCCCACAGGGAGGCTCTATAGAAAGTCTTAGAGCAGGCCTTCGTGGAACAGGATGTGTCAATACGACAGTTCGATAGCATCATCTCTAACATCACTTCCTGCAACAACTAAGGATTCAGTGATGAAGATTTGCCAGAGGGGGGCAAAAGTCACAACATGGCGCTCAATATCACAGTTAACTGTCAGGACGATGCTTTAACCAGCGTACTGGTAGACACAGGATCGCCCATCAACGTTATGCCGAAGTCCACTTTAATGCGACTATCATTCAAAGGATCCCCGATGAGGGGAAATGAGGTCATCGTCAAAGCTTTTGATGGATCTCAGAAAGCAGTTATGGGCGAAGTCGACCTTCCCATAACTATTGGTTCTCACACTTTCCTGGTCACTTTCTAGGTCATGGACGTCCGGGAAGCATACAACTATTTATTAGGAAGACCTTGGATACACCAGGTTGGGGCAGTCACTTCGACACTGCACCAGAAACTGAAGTTCGTCAAGAACGATAAACTCATCACGGTCTGTGGAGAGCAAGCCTTGCTCGTGAGTAACCTGTCATCGATACTTATGTAGAACCAGAGGAGGTTGTTGGGACTCAGTTCCAAGCACTTTCGTTGAGCAATGAGAATCAATTAGAGAAAGGAACCTCTATTTTATCATATAAGGACTCCCTCGAGGCAGTTGAAAGTAACAATACAAAAGGATGGGGACAACTTGTCATTCCTACCAATAATAAAACATAGAAGGGTCTTGGTTTTTCTGTAACCTTTACCCAGACAACTGCTAATGATGAAAGTCTTCATCCCATTCAGGACTTCTTCCACAGTGGAGGTTTCCTTCGCCCAGTGCCTCAAACAGTCCATACTTTCAACGAGGGAGATTCCTCCGGTACGGATGAAGAGTGGAAGTCCTATCTTAACGAGGACAGTTATATGTCTCAGGAAGAGGTGCCTACGCCATTTTGCTATTCCGCACAGAGTCTGAGATTTATACCCAGGTCAGACGTCGAAATGATATATGGAGATTGTGATCCGAAAGGATGCCGTGCTCCACCAAATTCATTAGAGGAGGACACTCTGATGAAAGATAACTTTTCCCACAACTATTATGGCCCAATGGATGGCCTTCCTATCTGGCAGCCGTACCCAGGAGACTTGGGGCAAGAAAATCAGCCGAACAATGAAAATCAGCTGAGCATCAGTGAACAGAATACCTGTGTCCCCACCATGTCATAGGATCAACACTCAGGTCATTCAGAATATATCCCGTACGACGATGAATTGGAAAAGCTTGCCAGACTAGAATTCATCAACTACGTTTTTCTCGAGGTCAATGTCATTGAAAGAGATGACTCCTCCAGTTCCAAAGAAGTGTGGGACACCTTGGGACAACCGAGAGGAAAATTTGACTTCATGGTCAAGTACACTGATCCTGAAAGCTCTCGTATCAAGTTCGAAGACATCCAACTAACTGGATGGGAAGATTTGCCTGAGAACACAAATACTCTGCAAAATTCAACAGAGGAATCCTCCTACGACAACTCTGCCTGGGAGACAGATTCCAATGATCCTGCTCTGCCAGAAATCAACGTTATTTATGAAGACAAATCAAGGAAAGTACTAGACTTTGTGATTCACCGAGGAGTTCGCCGCCAATGGGTTGCTGTCGATGTTTCGAAGATTGTTCATAAGTCAAAGTAATTTCTGTCTTTAACCTTTCACCCTGCCCAGGTGAAACGGATGTTTTGATAGGGCTCGCTTTCTATAAATTTCCCTCTTCGCTTCGCCCAAAGCGATAGAGTTTTGTTTTGTAGAGTGGTAGTTTCAAGAATCGACTTGTTCATTAATAAAATAACGTTGTTCTGTAATTTCCGCACTAATTGTTGTTTTCTCTTTTCACTTTTTCAAAAATTGGTAATCCTAAAAAACAAATCAATAATAAAAACAAGCAGTTTTTCAAAAAAAAAAATACACTGCACACACTTGCATTCTCTCTATCTCTTCTAAAAACAAATCATCACGTCATGCAGATTGCTTGTTTTAAACCTCATTGAAACATACGATCCGATGCCTTCTCCCGACTTTGAGTTCCCGGTATTTGGGGCTGAAGAAGAAGTTGACAATGAAATTTCAGAAGAGATCTCCCGATTACTCTGACAGGAGGAAAGGTCCATTAAACCTCACAAAGAGCCGTTGGAAACGGTCAACTTGGGTTCGGAAAAAGAGAGAAAAGAAATCAGGATTGGGGCACTGCTCAGTCCAACTACCAAGGAGAGTTTGACAAAGTTTCTCAAAGAATTCCCCGATGTATTCGCTTGGTCCTACCAGGACATGCCAGGGTTGAATACCAGCATCGTGGAACATCACTTACCATTGAAATCAGAATGTTCGCCAGTAAAACAGAGGTTGGGACGGACTCACCCGGACAAGGCCATCAAAATCAAAGAGGAGGTACAGAAACAGATTGACGCGGGTTTCCTCGCTACGTCTGAATATCCTCTATGGTTAGCCAACATCGTACCAGTTTCGAAAAAGGACGGTAAAGTCAGAATGTGTGTGGACTACAGGGATCTAAACAAGGCTAGTCCAAAGGATGACTTTCCTTTAACACACATTGACATGTTGGTTGACAGTACAACAAAGTTCAAATTTTTCTCCTTCATGGATGGATTCTCGGGCTATAATCAGATTAAAATGGCGCCGAAAGACATGGAGAAAACTTCCTTTATTACCCCATGGGGTACCTTTTGTTACAAGGTAATGCCATTCAGTTTGAAGAACGCCGGGGCAACCTATCAAAGGGCCATGACTACTCTGTTTCATGACATGATACATAAAGAAATCAAGGTATATGTCGATGACATGATTGCCAAATCTAAAACAGAGGAGGAGCATGTGACCCATCTATCAAAGCTATTAGAGCGGTTGAGAAAGTACAAACTCCACTTGAATCCCAACAAATGCACCTTCGGTGTCCATTCAGGGAAACTCTTAGGGTTTATCGTCAGCCAAAAAGGGATTGAGGTTGATCCTGACAAGGTCAAGGCCATTCAAGAAATGCCTTCTCCGAAAACTAAAAAACAAGTCAAAGGATTCCTGGGACTGTTGAAATACATCTCCATATTCATATTCCTCATGACCGCGACCTGTGCGCCGATTTTCAAATTACTTAAAAAGAATCAGGACTGCGTTTGGACAGAAGATTGCCAAACTGCCTTCGACAGTATCAAGGAATACCCATTGAATCTGCCGATTCTATCACCTCCAGTGGAAGGAATACCACTGATCATCTACCTATCTGTCTTGTAAGACTCGATGGGTTGTGTACTTGGCCAACAAGACAAAACCAAATGGAAAGAGTCTGCCATCTACTATTTGAGCAAGAAATTCACCGACTGCGAGACTCGGTACACTATGCTTGAGAAAACTTGTTGTGCTTTGGCTTGGGCAGCCAAACGTCTTCGCCAATACGTGATTCGTCACACTACTTGGTTAATCTAAGAAATGGATCCAATCAAGTAAGTATTTGAAAAGCATGCTCTCACGGGAAGGATTGCCCGTTGGCCGATGTTGTTATCAGAATACGACATAGAGTACCATGCTCAAAAAGCCGTTAAGGGAAGTATTTTAGCCGATCATTTGGCTCATCAACCTATTAACGATCAAGAGTTAATCGAGTTCGACTTCCCAGACGAAGATGTCATGTATTTAAAGATGAAAGATTGCGATGAACCGCTACCCAGTGAAGGGCCAGAACCAGGTTCCCAGTGGGGACTTATCTTTGGCGGAGCTATCAATCATTATGGAAACGGAAATGGGGAAATCATCATAACACCTCAGGGTACCCACATTCCTTTCAAATCCAGACTTATGTTCAAATGTACAAACAACGAGGCCGAATATGAAGCCTGTATTATAGGTCTCGAGGAAGCAATTGATTTAAGGATCAAGAACTTGGACGTATATGGCGACTCAGCCCTGGTTATCAATCAGATTAAAGGAGATTGGAACACGTACCAATCAGGACTGATTCCTTACAAAGATTATGCAAGGAGGTTGCTACCCTTCTTCAACAGAATCGAGTTTCATCACATCCCTCGTGATGAGAATCCCATGGATGATGCATTAGCCACTCTCTCTTTCATGATTAGTGTAGGTCAATGGAACGACCTACCTAAGATCGACATAATACGCCTTGAACGGCCCGATTACATCTTCACGATTGAAGCAGTCATAGACGACAAACCTTGGTATCACGATATCAAATGCTTCCTTCAGAAACAAGAGTACCCACCTGGGGCATCCAGAAAGAACAGAAAAACCCTCAGAAGACTGGCTGGTAGCTTCTTCCTGAGCGGTGATACACTCTATAAGAGAAACTTTGATATGGTCTTGCTCCGATGCGTAGACAGACCAGAAGCAGACATGCTGATAAAAGAAATTCATGAAGGATCCTTTGGCACTCATGCCAATGGACACACAATGGCGAGTAAAATTCTGAGAGTGGGGTACTACTAGTTGACAATGGAATCCGACTGCTACAAGTACATGAGGAGGTGTCACAAGTGTCAGATATACTCCGACAAAATCCATGTACCGCCAACGCATCTCAAAGTTCTCTCTTCCCCGTGGCCTTTTTCCATATAGGGAATTGACATGATTGGCATGATTAAGCCCAAGGCTTCAAACGGACATCGGTTCATTCTGGTCGCCATTGACTATTTCACCAAGTGGGTCGAAGCAGCGTCATACGCCAATGTAACCCGACAAGTGGTAGCCCGATTTATCAAAAATAATATCATCTGCCGTTATGGTGTTCCGAGCCAGATCATTACAGATAATAGATCTAACTTGAACAATAAGATGATGAAAGAGTTATGCGCAGAGTTCAAGATCGAACACTATAACTCATCTCCCTACCGACCCAAGATGAACGAAGCGATAGAAGCGGCTAACAAGAACATCAAGAAGATTGTTCAAAAGATGGATGTAACCTATAAAGAGTGGCATGAGATGCTACCCTTTGCTCTTCACGGTTATCGAACATCTGTCCGCACTTCAACAGGGGCAACCCCTTTCTCTCTAGTATATGGCATGGAAGCAGTGCTCCCCATAGAAGTAGAGATCCCATCAATCTGGGTATTGATGGAAGCTAAGCTAACAGAAGCTGAATGGTATCAACGTTGACACGACGAACTGAATCTGATCGAAGAAAAGAGAATAACGGTTTTATGCCACTGTCAGTTGTATCAGCAAAGAATGAAGAAGGCGTTTGACAAAAAGGTCCGACCTCGCGTCTTCAGGAAAGGAGACCTTGTGCTCAAAAAGATACAATCATTTCTCACTAATTCTCGGGGCAAATGGACTCCGAATTATGACGACCCCTATGTGGTCAAGAAATCTTTCTCAAGCGGCGCCTTGAGACTTGCAACCATGGACGGAGAGGAATTTGCCTACCCCACGAATGTTGATGTAGTCAAGAAATACTTCGCCTAAATAAAAAAAAAAACGTCTCAGGGGATTGAAAACCCGAAAGGGCGGTCCAGGAAAAAATTAGAGACAAAATAAAAAATTATCCCGGTGGATTGGAAATCTCAAAGTATAATCCAGGCAAAAGTTAGGGATAATGGCAAGTAACTATGTTCAACAAAGGGGCAAGTCCCTCAGCAGCAGTTACACCATCCATCAGAAAACTCCGGTCAAGGTCATCTTCGACAGAAGCTCAGGATGCCCAGAATTCAAAGTTGGTAGAAGGATAGCGGTCGTTATGTGTCAATATAGCCCTTTTCCCATAAATTACCATTTTCTAACTTTGTAAATACTCTATAGAATCACGCGTTTGGCTGATCTCCATCCTATCAATAAAATTTGAGCCCTTGTGCTTTTGTTTACAATTCTTATTTGTTGTAGCTTTATAGAACGACATTTTAATATGATCAACGATTCTTGAAATGAAACAAAAATGAATTTACTTGTTAAACTTTTTCTGTTTTTAAAATAAAGATGGCAATTTCTTTTGACTGTTGAACATCGAAAGAACGTCGCTCGCTTCTCCAGAAGTAACCGAGCTTCAAAATGCAGAATCAAAGTACTCCTTCTAAACCAGTGCGCCTGAATAAAGGATCGGCTATGTCAGATGCGACTTTCCCATCTAACACCCTCGGCCGAGTTCTTACCTCCTAAGCCCGACCAACGGTAGTTCCTCGCAGGGACTATTTCTCCTAAGAAAGGCAGAATTGCTATCTTGAACCAGCGATACCTCTTCATCCCCCGCAGTGGCCGAGTATCAAGTCGTGTTCATCCGTCAGTTTGTATGTCGCGTCAGTTTTGTCTGCATATACATACATACATCATGCATTATTTATTTGCATTCATATTACATCACTATCACTCTAGTCGGTCGTATCCCCTAGTGATAACAGTCCTCTCAATCGGGTTGTCAGTTCTTTCCTCGCCAGGAAATGTTGCGTCTGAACAATCTCTCCTCCAGTTTATTTCTGGATTAGTATTGGCCCTTGACCACTTTGATAACTTGAACCTCTAAAGAACCAAAAAACGTTCGACAAACATCAATCTTCGCCAGTGAAGATGATATCTCCTCTTTCCCAGATTAAGGAAAATCTCCAGAGAAAGCCTCTTAATAAGAGATTCGAAGATGCAACAGTTTTTCTCCAAAAAAGTCCGCTGACAAAAAGGTCATCAGCACCTCAAAATTGGATCACATCATATGGCATTTCTCCGGGAATATCCCGAGAAAAGTATGATGTAATACCCAAGCGAAAGCAGTCTCTCAAGAGACTCGTTTTCCCCAGATAGAGTCGACAAATGGCGTCTCTAAACAGAGAAGTTTGTGTACCTCTACAACTCAGACGACTGGTTTCCCCAGCAACTCTGACTTCAAATTTTTCTATCAAATGGCATCTCCCCAGGAAAATTCGGCGAGAAGTTTGAGGAAAACCGCTATGAATAGCGTCTCTTGTCAGGAAAGTTTATTGACAAAAGAAACTAAGACCAGTTCCTTGGTAGGAAACCAGGATCGAGGGGAAGTTTATTTCAGAAACTTAGACCAGTTCCTTGGAAGGAAACCAGGATCGAGGGGAAGTTTTATATCAGAAACTTAGACCAGTTCCTTGGTAGGAAACCAGGATCAAGGGGAAGTTTACATCAGAAACTGAGACCAGTTCCTTGGTAGGAAACCAGGATCGGGGGGAAGTTTACATCAGAAACTTAGACTAGTTCCTTTGCTGAAAACCAGGATCGAGGGGAAGTTTACACCAGAAACTAAGACCAGTTCCTTGGTAGGAAACCAGGATCGTGGGGAAGTTTTTACCTTTTCTAAGCATCATTGCTTAGCAAAAGAATAAGGATGGACAAGCTACCATTCATAACCAACATCAAAATTTCGGGTATTCTGATATTTAATCCTCTTGCACCCCGAATGTCCGAATACCTTCGCCATTCACACCTTCGGGTCCAAGAAGATTAAATAGGAGCATCTGTCAGACCCCAAATTTTGACCACTAAGATTTCCTATCATTGTGCAAATCATCATCACAATATGGAGGAATCTTCATGCCTCAATAGTCTCCCCAAAGATGGGTGAGCATTCACTACAATCAAAATTAGGGTTTCAAGCCCTCTCAGAGCTCTTAGACAAAGGATCAATCAAGGATTGACATTATCTTCAACTTGTCTAACCTCTTAAACATCCACAAAGGATCAAGAGGACTCCCACTTCAATAATCAAGCACAATGTTGCAGCATTCCAAGTGGATTAAGCCTCAAGATCGCTAGTGTCACCAAATTAGGGTTTTGGTAGACCAGGGCCTCTAGATGGAAATTTTCCTCTGGGCATGAGCCAATGCTTCAAAGCATAACCTAAGATGTTCCAAGGGACATCATGAACCCAATCATCAAGTCAATTTTGCTTAAGGGGATGCATTCACTAAAAATCAGGAATTAGGGTTTCTTGACCTAATTCACCCCTAAGTTGACTTTTGGGACAAAACATAAGCCAAGACCTCAAGGGAGGATTTGAGGGTCCCTAACATACTACATTGATCCATTTGCACCAATGGATTAATCCAAGAAGCTTGAGCAATAAGTTTCAATTTCATCTGAACCACAGTTAGGGTTTCGATGGAAAAGTCAACTGTACCTTTAACTTTTGACCCAGGCATGCTCCCAAACCTTGGGACATGATTTAATACACCTTATAACACCTATGTAATCAATCCATCAAGTTTGATTTAGGTTAAGGACTTGATTTCATAGAGGATCGCATAGTTTAGAATTCATCTGATAAAAAGTCAACTGTGCACAAAAGTCAACTTTGACTTTTTGAGATTTTTCACAATTATGGTTCTTTGACCCTAAAATGATGTCAATGTGTGATTTGAATCGACATTCATCAAGAAAAATCAAGAAAAGTGGGATAACTTGTAAAAGGGGTAACCATAAAAACTTAGAAATTTTTCTTAGTTATGGAACAAAGTGGCTAGGGTACCAACTTTGGAGGATCATAACTCCTAAACCACAAGGCCATTTTTCCCCATCCAAAGCTGGATTTGTAGCCCTCATGGCCCTCTACAAAAGCTTCAACTACACCTCATTCCAATTCATCATGGATTTTGAGTTATGGAATGATCAAAATGGCTGAAAACATGAAATGCCACTTTTTCCAACACTTAGTGAAATTTTCACTAAGTCAGAATCTGCCTTCACTTTTTTCCAAATGTAGGGGCATTTTTCACTTGGATCCAAAAAGTATCAAAACCAACTATGATCAAACAGTTGTTGTATCATATAAGGGCTTTCCAAAATGGCCAAGAACTCCATCAAATTCCACTTGAGCCATGAGATATGACAATGGCAACATGTCTTGCTGAAAATTGTCATGGCAAGGCAGATTTTGGAGTTTTGCTCGATTTGCCCAAATTTTGCAAAGGGCAAGCAACTCTATCCATCTGAACACCTCAAGGGGGGCCAAGGAGGAACCAACTCTGATCCCAAGCCTCCCAAGTCTTCGGAACCAAAAGTAGCATGCCAAACCTAGAAATCCCTAAAAGAGGGACAATACTCCAATTTTGGAGTAGAGTATTTAATGGATGCACCAAGGTGGCATGGACTGAGCCCTTCCCAACTGAATTCAGTCAAGACTTATCCAAGACTAAGGGAACCAGCAGCCTGTGCCCTAACCTCTAGTCAATGGCTAGAGGAGACTTGGATTCTCATTGCTCAACATTGGCCAAACCTATGCAGCAGTTGCCATTCACTATTCCTTGCAAAAAAAACTTGCTCTAATATAAATAGAGCTCAACTGTGATCAGTTTGAGTACACCAAAGCCATCAAACAGATGCTTTCCTGAAAATATTCTTCTTCACTCCAATTTTTCCTTCTAAGGAAAGTCACTATCGGGTTTTGAGTTTGAGAGCAATTCCAATCAAACCAATCACACAAACACCTCATAAACATCATATAGAAGTGATCCAAACACTTAAACAACATCTGGAACACTGATTTCTCAGAGTCCCCAGCCAGCTGCTCAAGGTTTTAACCAAGTTGTAGTTGGGATACCATCTTCAGTTCCAGATCATTTCCATTCATTCCAAGCATCCAGACACACTCCATAGCACCTAGGGAAGCTGTCCATATCCTTGGAACCAAGCTGTAACACCTCTAACACAAAACACGATCACCAGTTGCAAGAGTTAAGCATGAGCTCTTCTAATTCTATGATCCATGTATTTTTTGCTGCACAATAATTTGGCCATATGTTCATAATCATGCATGGAGTGTTTTCCCTCAATCAATTGCTTTGTTTGAATTGTGTAGGTAATTTATGAACCTTCATGCAAGTTTTAGGGTTCTTGAGGTTTCTCTTTGATTTCTTACTCCATGCTTAAAATAAATGAAATTAAAGACCACAGACATGATCGTGAGTTGAAAACGAGTAGATTGATATGTAGATTGCATGTTATCATCAAGTATTCAGTGAGATTGGATAGAAAATGCAAATCTGCAGAAACAGAGGGTGGCGCGTGTTCTTGCCCTTGTTCTTGGCGCCATTTTTGAAATTTCAAATATTTGAATTTTGTGATTTTATTTAATTGATTCAAAAATTAATTTCTCTCTGAGTTTTAATGATTTTGAGTTAATTCTTTTTTTAATAATTCAAAAAAATGTTAAAATATTTTATTTTCCCAAAAAATCCCAAAAATATTATTTATTTCATAGATTTGATATTTTTGTAAAGAATTAATATTTTAATTGTTTTTTGACATTTAAAATATTTTCTCCTTCTTGATTTTTCAAATTTTAGTGATTTCCAATCATGTTGTGGATCAAAACCTGATTTCTAAAACATTAATCCAAGATCACAATTTTTTTTCCACATGTTTAACAATTTTGATCATTTTAATTGAATTTTTTATTCAATTAAAATACATTTTGAAAACAAATTAGGGTTTTTGATTAATTCAACCCTCATCAAACTTTTTCAAAACCTTTGGGCCTCTAGTAGAGTGTAAGACCCAACCCTTTTTGAAAACCAAAATGATTTGGACCTCAGTGTATTGTATAAGTCCCAATACCATTAAAAAGTTCGGCGCGATCGTCGCCTTTTTAACAAAAACCCTGGGCCTCTCCTTGAGCTGTAAGCCCCGTCACTGGTACAAAAACACTTTGGGCCTCTAATAGAGTGTAAGAGCCAACCCCTTTTGTAAATACACCACCTTTTGGACCTCAGTCATTGTATAAGACCCACTGTATTTTCAAAAACAACGGCGCGATTGTCGCCTTTTTAAAAAAATCCTTTTTGGGTCTCTCCTCGAGCTATAAGTCCCAATTCTTTTTCTAAAAACCTTTTGGGCCTCTAATAGAGTTTAAGACCTAACCCATTTTTGAAACCAAAACCTTTTGGGCCTCAGTGTATTGTATAAGTCCCGATACCATAAAAAAGTCCGGTGCGATCATCGCCTTTTAAAACAAAACCTTTTGGGCCTCTCCTTGAGCTGTAAGCCCCATCACTTGTACAAAAATAAATCTTTGGGCCTCTAATAGAGTGTAAGACTCAATCCCCTTTTAACCTAAACCTTTTGGGCCTCAGACATTGTATAAGTCCCTCTGCGTTAAAAGAAAAATCTCGGCGCGATCGCCAATTCAAAAACAAATCATCTGGGCCTACCCTCGCGTTGTAAGCCCCATTCTTTTTCTTTAAACACCTTTGGGCCTCTCCTTTAGCTGTAAGCCCCATAACTTGTACAAAAATCAATCATTGGGCCTCTAATAGAGTGTAAGATCCAATCCTTTGTAAATACAAACCATTTTGGGCCTCAAATGTCGTATAAGTCCCGTTGTATTTCAAAACGTTCGGCGCGATCATCGCCCGTTTAAAATAAATCATCTGGGCCTCTCCTTGAGCTATAAGACCCATTTCTTTTTAAAACTTTTTTGGGCCTCTAATAGAGTGTAAGACCTAATCCCCTTTTAACCAAAACAATTTTGGGCCTCAGACATTGTATAAGTCCTTCTGCATTAAAAGAAAATCTCGGCGCGATCGCCAGTTCAAAAACAAAACCCTAGGACTCTCCTCGAGCTGTAAGCCCCACCACTTATATAAAAATAAACCTTTGGGCCTCTTGAGAGAGTATAAGACTCATCCCTTTGTACAAAAAACCTTTTTGGGTCTCAGTCACTTGTATAAGTCCCTCTGTATAAATTCAAAACAACAGTGAAATCACTGATAAAACCTTAGGCCTCTCCATGAGCTGTAAGCCCCAAAAATTTCTTTTCAAAGCACTTTCTACTTTGATTTATAATATAATATTGTTATCAAAGCTTTCTTTGTTGAACTAATAACCAAACAGCATGGAATCTCTACAACCGAGTAAGTGTTTACCCGCTTTCTTTATCCGCCTTCATATATATAACTGTATTGTGGGGCTGCTCACTGTAAGTCGCCTTTCACAAACTTTTATATACCTGTCAAATATCAACTGTGTAATACTAGTAGAGTACTAGTATAGTTATTTAGAGTTTTCCCCGGCAACTACGTCAAGCACTAGGTAATGCCCTGTTGGTCACTCTTAAATACAAACAAAACTAGATCCCCATAGGATTTCCAGACATAGTCTTCCCTCCTCTTGGGGTTAAAAAATATGGAGACGTGAAAGGTAGCATTCTCAGTGAACCCTTTCTCAGACTCTCACTCTTAGAAATTGTCAAAGAAACTCTAACTCCCCAGAGATGATCTTTTCTCCGTGAATGGCATCTCTTGAGTTTCTTCCAAATTCTCGAACTTTCCTGGCTTGATCTATTCTCTGTGAATAGCATGTCTTGAACTTCTCGGGGTTTGGGGACCCACACGCTTCCTAAAAGCATCCCGACCTCCTCTTCGGCATTGTACAAGGAACCTTCGGCTTCTTAAAAGCTATCAAGCCTTCTCTTGGGCTTAGTACAAGGACCCAGAGACCTCTACAGGTATAGGAACAGAACCTAGTCATCAATTTGCTAGAGCTGTCTTTCTGAGTCAAGTATCAGACCTGTTAATGGGTTAACATTCATCCCTTAACATACCAGTCTTCTCTTGGGCATTATACAAAGATCATTCACTACTTGAGAATCGACTTCTCAAAACACCCGTAGATTTGGACAGTCTCAATACCCTTTGGATTTCCCATTTCCTTAAAGAACAAGAAATATCCCTGATCCTCTGATCAATCCCAAAGCACAACAATACCTTTAATCGTTCCCTTCATAAGAACTGATTTTCTCTTCTATCCAACATATTGGACCTGTCACTAAACTGAAATAGTCGCCAACGGATAGCCTCCTCTTAGGCTTTGTATAATGATCCTTTCCTCAGGAAAGTTAGCCTCCTCTTGGGCTTTGTACAAATGATTCTCCCCAGCGGAGCTAACCTTTTCAGACTCTCTTGTTGAGTTAATCTCCTTTTAGCCTCCATCTCGGGCTTCGTACGGGATACTAAAACACTCTCTTGTTGAGGATAAAAGACTCTCTTGTTGAGTCAAACCGCTTTTAGCCTCCATATCGGGCTTCGTACGAGATAAAAATCACTCTCTTGTTGTGTATAAAAGACTCTCTTGTTGAATCAAACCCATTTTCCGCCTCCATCTCGGGCCTCGTACGAGATACAAAATTACTCTCTTGTTGAGTATAAAAGACTCTCTTGTTGAGTCAATCAACTTTTTACCCTCCGTCTTGGGCTTCGTACAAGACACATACAAAAACACTCTCTTGTTGAGTATAAAAGACTCTCTTGTTGAGTCAATCCCTTTTAGTCTCTCTCTCGGGCTTCGAACGAGACACATAAAAGCACCCTCTCGTTGGGTCAATAGCCTCCTCTTAGGCTTTGTATAAAGAAGACCCCAGTTGAGTCAATCAACCTCCTAGCATCAAAGTTGTGGCTTGTTTATCGCATACAAACATCAACAACTCCCCTTTAGAGATGACAAATTCTCTCTAAAGTCAAAACCCTTTAGCTTCACATCTTGGGCTTTGAACAAGATACAAATAGACCCTTCAGCTTGACATCTTGGGCTTCGAACAAGATATAAATAGACCCTTTAGCTTCACATCTTGGGCTTTGAACAAGATATAAATCACCTTTAGCTTCACGTCTTGGGCTTTGAACAAGACACCAAAACAACCTTTTTCCTCCCATAGAATAGGAGGAACTACGATCGTTCTGATTTCCCTGTTTTGTCAAATGGGAATACGTAGGCATAAGATTGAAAAAATCTTAGCGAGCACACTAACCAAAAACCCAAAATCCCATACCTTCACACATCAATCGAAAAGCACCAGTCCTAACATCCTACCAATAGCATGATCCCGTTATATTGTGTTCTTTACAAAATAAGCATAGAGAGGCCCACAATCTAAACCGCATCTGTAAACCAAAAGTTTTGAATGTTTAACCTCAGTATGCAAGCAGGGTTAATTGGAGACATCTATTTCCCTTCCTTCATCAGCTTCAATAGGATAAAAAATGAATTGACCTGTAGTACCCCAGAGAGGCAGTGCTAAAGAACCACGTCCAAAATCGCTCGTTACAGGAATCAACTATCATCCGGTGTTAGTTCGTAGACAATTTGGATACCCAATGAGGCATGTCCCGCGCAGTGCTCATCTGGAAGGTCTTTTCTTCAAAGAAGGAAAAAATGACAGGGAACTAAAGACGGAAATAGTGCATGCTTAAAAACACGTTCATAGGAAAGGACGAGAGTCTCTAGGAAAACCAGACTGTGTCTCGATGGAGCCATATCTCCATTGGGTACAAACTAGAGCTTTCAAGCTGAGGATGGCTTACCCTCGTCAGGAAGTTCTTCCATTAAGGGACTCTGCCCTTTATTTCATGTCTGAGACGAAAAAACTTCAAGTTACTCTCAGCAAAGTTCAGCAGGAGAAGAGGTATTGGAGGAACAAGTACCGTATTCTCAATGTGGAATGTACAAAAATACAGCAGCTATTAAAAGAAAAAGATGCTCTGATTAAGATCTTAGAGCAACATGCTGTGGAGAATCAGGATGACCAAAGGAGTTTGCTTACGCCTTTGACTTGGCAAAGGAATGACAACCCGACAACGGCCCAAGAGCCCCGGTCAAAGAAAAGGAAAGCACCAGAACCAGCACTTGTGCTCTCCTCAGAGAGGACTTAGGATCCATTAGTTTAGATTTCCTTTTTTTCAACACTTTGTAATCTACTGTATTTCCATTTCCGAAATCCTTGGAATTCAATAAAATGGGGTTTCCCCACTGTTTGATACTTGCAATCTAATTGTCGAAGTTTACTTTGAATAAACAAAAATAACTAATAATCATTGTATTCATCATTCTCGTAATGCATTTTTCTTACCTACAAATCTCAAGTTTGTGTCTCGGTTCTAGAGTCAAACTGTCTCATTCGTACAATACTCGGGCTAGTAGTCAGAAAAAGATGGATGATCTAGAGGAAGAGAATAGAGAGTTAAGAGAAGAGATCGACACTCTAAAAGAGGATATGAGAAAGCTTCATAACGACATGCAAGCGCTAGCAGAAGCTCAGATGCAACAACAAAGAACTGTGATCTCAGAGATTACATCTACGCCCATAGTAGAGAAGTCTGATCCTAGGTACAAAATGCGGGAAGATCGTCCCTGGGGCATGCCTATTAACTATATCCCAGAAGGATATGTTCCGCCGGTCGATGAGGATCAGGGAACCGCAGCAGGAGCCGCTGGGCATGAAGGTTACAAACTTCGGGAAAACGAAGATGTCAGGGGCATGAAAACAACTCCTGAAGGTTACAAACTTTGAGAGGCACTAAGAGTCTCGGTCATAATGACTATACCACCACCCATGGTACGCACTGTCCCGGAAGGACAGATTCCACAGATACATTCTGGTGGGAATGACACCATGTTCGACAGAATGAATGAATTCCAAGAATAATTCCTGGAAATGCAGAAAGAACTGCAAGCCCTTCGCGGTCAGGATCTATTTGGAAAGGACGCCACAGACCTCTACTTAGTCCCCAATGTGAAAGTTCCACACAAGTTCCAAGTGCCCGACTTTGAAAAGTACAAGGGTAACTCTTGCCCTCAGAGTCACTTGGTGATGTACGCTCGGCGAATGTCAGCTCAGACAAAGAACCAGGAGTTACTGATTCACTACTTTCAGGATAGTTTAACCGGTGCAGCATTAAAATGGTACATGGGGTTAAACTGCGCCACGATCGGCACATTCAGAGATCTTGGTGCTGTCTTCGTTCAATAGTACAAATATAATCTGGACATGGCACCAGACAGAGATCAACTCAGATCAATGTCACAAAAGGACAAGGAAACCTTTAAGGAGTATGCTCAGAGATGGCTTGAAATCGCCGCCCAGATTTGTCCACCTCTTGAGGAAAAAGAGATGACAAAGATCTTCTTAAAGACCTTGAGCTCATTTTACTATGACAGAATGGTCGCCAGTACGCGCAGTGACTTCACCAAGATGGTGGGCATAGGAGTTCGTCTTGAGGAAGCGGTCCGAGAAGGACGTTTAGTAAAAGACACTGGATCATCAAGTAGTACAAAACGATATGGTAGTGCTCTCCCTAAGAAAAAAGAGCAGGATATTAGGAATATCTCTCTCAGAAAGCAAAGGCGACGTTATCAACCAGTAGTAGCTGTAACTCCTGCTATCAACCCTGCGCATATTCCTATGTATCAACCTCAGGTTACGCAGAGCCAACCTAATCAACAACAACTTCAACAAAGGACACAACAACCTCTTCACCAGGCTCGTCCTCAGTATAACAACAACCTTACGACGCGACCTCCAGGGTTTGACCCTATACGTGTGTTGTACGCAGAGTTATTTCCGTTACTACTGGTCAAGGGGCATGTTCAAACCAAGTCTCCTCTTACAGTACCGGAAAATCCACCGTTCTGGTTCAAAGCGGATCAAACTTGTCCTTACCATCAAGGAGGACCGGGGCATAACATAGAAAACTGTCTCCGTTTCAAATCCGACGTAAAAAAGCTTGTTAGGAGCGGGGTTTTATCTTTCAAAGATACGAATCCTAATGTTCTCACAAACCCGCTGCCTCGACATGAGAAAGCTGTAGTCAATTTGATAGAGGGAGAGTCTAACAACATCTATCAAATTCATGATGTACTCTGGTTAAGGGCCAACTTGGTTAAGATGCATTGTAGACAGAGCGGATACGGCCATGTGCCACCTCATAATTATCACCAGTGTGATATCTTCTCTAAAAATAATCAAGGATGTTCTGTGGGGCAAGCAGCTCTACAGGAACAATTGGGTCTTGGATGGATCCAAGAGCATCGAGTTCGTGGAGTCAACATGACCTATACAAATTCCAACATCATTCAGAATCACGACATCCGTGCAATGAATGTCAACTTGGTGGCGATGCACTCAAGGCAAAGCCAGTATCATAATCTGCCACAACACGATTACAATTCCTGTTTGACTTGCTCGGTAAACAAACATGGATGCTCTTTTGTACAAGAGGCCCTCTAGCGTCAGATAGATCTTGGGTGGATCCAAGACTATCATGATAAAAATCTTTATCAAATCAACATGATTCAAATATTTGATATTCGTCTCATGAATACCAGCTTGGTGGAGTTACATGCCAGGCAGGTCCAGCTCGGTTTTCTCACATCGAATAATTATCAGAACTGCAAAGGATGTTGTGAGAGTAACCAAGGGTGCGCTCTCGTTCAAAGAACTTTATAACACTTGTTAAACCACTGGTGGCTTCCAATCTATCTGGACGAAGACACGCAACAAATTAGTGTGCTTAACGGAAACCCTACTCGGCGTCAAATTCAAGATGTCCGATCTATGGAAACAAACTTGGTAAGGTTGCACTGCATTCAAAGCGGGTGTGGCCAGGTGCCACCACACAACTATGAACATTGTAGAGTCTACTCGGAGAATAACCAAGGATGCTACCTCATGCGAGCAGCTCTCCAAGGTCAGTTGGATCGCAAAGAGATTCACCCAAACCTAGCTTCGGGGTCTGTTGAATGGACGCCGAACTACTTCGCTGATCAGATCAGAGACATGGTTGTAATCTTTGACCCTGAAAGGAACAAGGATGTTTGTACCATCATCCCTCTACTGGACGACTCAAAAGTTCTTATCCAAAAATTGATTGAAGTTACTTACGACAGTCAGAAAAATCAGAAGGCTCCTGTAGTTATCTATCTACCGGGACCATTACCGTATGAATCAGCTAAGGCGATCCTTACGGTGCATGATAATTGAAAATGGAGAGGAAACTCCATTACCCTCCGTCGTGAATATTGCAGACATCAGTCGAGTAACATGGAGTGGTCGAATCTTCAACCGAGGAGTTAGAGAACCTAACAAGGAAAAGGAACTTCTGACAGAAGCTCCCAATCCACCAGCCGGTCAATCCAGTAATCCCGACCTATCGAAAAACAATGATGAGATGCTGAAGCTCATCCAAAGGAGTGAATACGACATTGTTGATCAGCTGTTACAAACTCCTTCAAAGATCTCAGTGCTATCACTTTTACTCAGTTCCGAATCCCACAGAGAGGCTCTACAGAAGGTC
Organism: Lathyrus tuberosus; assembly: GCA_022829125.1. NCBI lineage: Eukaryota > Viridiplantae > Streptophyta > Magnoliopsida > Fabales > Fabaceae > Lathyrus > Lathyrus tuberosus. Next base: position 3,057,266 of record JALAZF010000124.1, on the reverse strand, counting down.
TTAGAGCAGGCCTTTGTGGAACAGGATGTGTCAATACGACAGTTCGATAGCATCATCTCTAACATCACTTCCTGCAACAACTTAGGATTCAGTGATGAGGACTTTCCAGAGGGGGGAAAAAGTCACAACATGGCGCTCAATATCACAGTTAACTGCCAGGATGATGCTTTAGCCAGCATACTAGCAGACACCGGATCGACCATCAACGTTATGCCGAAGTCCACTTTAATGCGACTGTCATTCAAAGGATCCCCGAGGAGGGGCAGTGAGGTCATCGTCCACTTTCCAGGTCATGGACGTCCGGGCAGCGTACATCTGTTTATTAGGAAGACCTTGGATACACCAGGCTGGGGCAATCACTTCAACACTGTACCAGAAGCTGAAATTTGTCAAGAATGATCAACTCATCACGGTCTATGGGGAGCAAGCCTTGCTCGTGAGTAACTTATCATCATCTACTTGTGTAGAACCCGAGGAGGCTGTTGGGACTCAATTCCAAGCACTTTCGGTGAGCAATGAGAATCAACCAGAGAAATGAACCTCGATTTCCTCATACAGAGATGCTCTCGAAGTGATCTAAAATAACAATACAAAAGGATAGGGACAGCTTATCATTCCTACCGATAACAAAACAAAGAGGGTCTTGGGTTTTCTCCAACCTACACCCAGATAACTGCTAATAATGAAAGTCTTCATCCCATTCAGGACTTTTTCCACAGTGGAGGTTTCCTTCACCTAGTGCCTCAAATAGTCCATACTATCAACGAGGAGGATTCCTCCGATACGGATGAGGAATGGAAGTCCTATCTTAACGAGGACGGTTTTATGTCTCAGGAAGAGGTGCCTACGCCACTTTTCTATCCCGTACAGAGTCCGAGATTTATACCCAGGTCAGATGTCGAAATGATATATGGAGATTGTGGTCCGGAAGGATGCCGTGCTCCACCAAACTCATTAGAGGAAGACACTCTGATGAGAGACAACTTTAACCACAACTATTAGGGCCCAATGGATGGCCTTCCTATTTGGCAGCCGTACCCAGGAAACTTGGGGCAAGAAAATCAGTCGAGCAATGGAAATCAGCTGAGCATCATTGAACGGAATACCTGTGTCCCCACCATGTCATGGGATCAACACTCAGGTCGTTCCGAACTTATCCAGTACGACGATGAATTGGCAAAGCTTGCCGGACCAGAGTTCATCAACTATGCCTTTCCCGAGGTCAATGTCATTGAAAGAGATGACTCCTCCAGTTCCAAAGAAGTGTGGGACACCTCGGGACAACCGAGTGGAACATTCGACTTCATGGTCAAATACACCCCTCCTAAGAGCTCTCCTATCAGGCTCGAAGACGTCTAGCCAACGGGATGAGGAGATTTTCCTGAGAGCACAAATGCTATGCAAAATACAACAGAGGAATTCTTCTACGACAACTCTGCCTAGGAGACAGATTCTAATGATCCCGCTCCACCAGAAATCAGCGTTATTTCTGAAGACAAATCAAGGAAAGTACTATACTTTGTGATTCACCGAGGAGTTCGCCGCCAATGGGTTGCTGTCGATGTTCCGAAGATTATTCAGAAGTCAAAGTAATTGTCGTCTTTAACCTTTCACCCTGCCCAGGTGAAACGGATGTTTTGATATGGCTCGCTTTCTGTAAATTTCCCTCTTCGCTTCACCCAAAGCAACCGAGTTTTGTTTTATAGGGCTGTATTTTCAAGAATCGACTTATTCATTAATAAAATAACGTCGTTCTGTAATTTCCGCATTAATTGTTGTTTTCTTTTTTCGCTTTTTCAGAAAATGGTAATCCTAAAAAACAACTCAATAATAAAAACAAGCAGTTTTTCAAAAAAAAAAAAAAAAAAAAAAAAAAAAAATATATATATATATATATATAATACACTGCACACACTTGCATTTTCTCTATCTCTTCTAAAAAACAATCATCACGTCATGCAGATTGCTTGTTTTAAACCCCGTTGAAACATACGATCTGATGCCTTCTCCCGACTTTGAGTTCCCAGTATTTGGGGTTGAAGAAGAAGTTGACGACGAAATTCCAGAAGAGATCTCCCGATTACTCCAAAAGAGGAAAGGTCCATTGAACCTCACAAAGAGCCGTTGGAAACGGTCAACTTGGGTTCGGAAAAAGAGAGAAAAGAAATCAGGATTAGGGCACTGCTCAATCCAACTGCCAAAGAGAGTCTGACAAAGCTTCTCAGAGAATTTCCTGATGTGTTTGCTTGGTCCTATCAGGACATGCCAGGGTTGGATATCAGCATCGTGGAACATCATTTACCATTGAGATCGGAATGTCCGCCAGTAAAACAAAGGTTGAGTAGAACTCATCCAGACATGACCATCAAAATCAAAGAGGAAGTACAAAAACAGATTGACGCAGGTTTCCTCACCACATCAGAATATCCTCAATGGTTAGCCAACATCGTACCCATTCCAAAAAAGGACGGAAAAGTCAGGATGTGTGTAGACTACAGAGATTTGAACAAGGCAAGTCCGAAGGATGACTTTCCTTTACCACACATTGACATGCTGGTAGACAGTAAAACAAAGTTCAAGGTTTTCTCCTTCATGGATAGATTCTCAGGCTATAATCAGATCAAAATGGTGCCAAAAGACATGGAGAAAACTTCGTTCATTACCCCATGGGGTACCTTTTTCTACAAGGTATTGCCGTTCAGTTTAAAGAACGTCCGGGCAACCTATCAAAGGGCCATGACTACTCTGTTTCATGACAAGATACACAAGGAAATCGAGGTATATGTCGATGATATTATTGCAAAATCTAAGACAGAAGAGGAGCATGTGACCCACCTGTCAAAAATATTTGAGCGGTTGAGAAAGTACAAACTCCGCTTGAATCCCAACAAATGCACCTTCGGTGTCCGTTCAGGGAAATTATTAAGGTTCATCGTCAGCCAGAAAGGAATTGAGGTTGATCCTGACAAGGTCAAGGCCATTCAAGAAATGCCTTCTCCGGAAACTGAAAAACAAGTCAGAGGATTCTTAGGACGGTTGAACTACATCTCCAGAATCATATTCCTCATGACCGCGACATGTGCGTCGATTTTCGAATTACTAAAAAAGAACCAGGACTGTGTTTGGACAGAGGACTGTCAAACCGCCTTCAACAGTATCAAGGAATACCTGTTGAATCCGCCGATTCTATCACCTCTAGTGGAAGGAAGACCACTGATCATCTACCTAACAGTCTTGGAAGACTCGATGGGTTGTGTGCTTGGCCAACAAGACGAAACCAAACGGAAAGAGTCTTTCATCTACTATTTGAGCAAGAAATTCACCGACTGTGAGACTCGGTACACTATGATTGAGAAAACTTGTTGTGCTTTGGCTTGGGCAGCCAAACCTCTTCGTCAGTACATGATTCGTCACACTACTTGGTTGATCTCCGAAATGGATCCAATCAAGTATGTATTTGAAAATCCTGCTCTCACGGGAAGGATTGCCCGTTGGCAGATGTTGTTATCAGAATATGACATAGAGTACCATGCTCAGAAAGCCGTTAAGGGGAGTATTTTAGCCGATCATTTGGTTTATCAACCGATTCACGATCAAGAAACAATCGGGTTTGACTTCCCAGACAAAGATGTCATGTATCTAAAAATGAAAGACTGTGATGAACCGCTACCCAGTGAAGGGCCAGAACCAGGTTCCCAATGGGGACTAATCTTTGATGGAGCTGTCAATCATTATGGAAACGGAATTGGGGCAATCATTGTTACCCCTCAGGGTACCCACATTCCTTTCACTTCCAGACTTACATTCAAGTGCACAAACAACGAGGTAGAATACGAAGCTTGTATTATGGGTCTCGAGGAAGCGATCGACTTAAGGATCAAAAACTTGGACGTATATGGCGACTCAGCCCTGGTTATCAATCAGATCAAAGGAGATTGGAACACATACCAATCAGGACTAATTCCTTATAAGGATTATGCAAGAAGGTTGCTACCCTTCTTCGACAGAATCGAGTTTCATCACATCCCTCGTGATGAGAATCACATGGCTGATGCATTAGCCACTCTCTCTTCCATGATTAGTGTAGGTCAATGGAACAACTTACCTAAGATCGACCTAACGCGCCTTGAAAGGCCCACTTACATCTTCACGATCGATGCAGTCATAGACGACAAACCTTGGTATCACGATATCAAATGCTTCCTTCAGAAACAGGAGTACCCACTTAGGGTGTCCAGAAAAGATAGAAAAACCCTCAGAAGACTGGCTGGAAACTTCTTTCTGAGCGGTGACACACTATATAAGAGAAATTTCGACATGGTCTTGCTCTGATGCGTAGACAGACCAGAAGCAGACATGCTGATAAAAGAAATTCATGAAGGATCCTTTGGCACTCATGCCAATGGACACACAATGGCGAGAAAAAATCTAAGAGCAGGGTACTACTGGTTGACCATGGAATCCGACTGCTACAAGTACATGAGGAGGTGTCACAAGTGTCAGATATACTCCGAAAAAATCCATGTACCGCCAACACATCTCAAAGTTCTCTATTCCCCGTGGCCTTTTTCCATATGGGGAATCAACATGATCGGCATGATTGAGCCCAAGGCTTCGAACGAACAACGGTTCATTCTGGTCGCCATTGACTACTTCACCAAGTGGGTCGAAGCAGCGTCATACGCTAATGTAACACGACAAGTGGTAGTCCGATTTATCAAAAACAATATCATCTGCCGTTATGGTGTTCCGAGCCAGATCATTACAGATAATGGGTCTAACTTGAACAATAAGATGATGAAAGAGTTGTGCGCAGAGTTCAAGATCGTACACCATAACTCATCTCCCTACCGACCCAAGATGAATGGAGCGGTAGAAGAGGCTAATAAGAAAATCAAGAAGATCATTCAAAAGATGGTTGTAACCTACAAAGATTGGCACGAGATGCTACCCTTTGCCCTTCATGGTTATCGCACATCTGGTCGCACTTCAACAGGGGCAACCCCTTTCTCTCTAGTTTATGGCATGGAAGCAGTGCTCCCCGTCGAAGTAGAGATCCCATCAATCCGGGTATTAATGGAAGCTAAGCTTACAGAAGCTGAGTAGTGTCAAATTCGACACGACGAGCTGAACCTGATCGAAGAGAAACGAATCACAGCACTATGCCACGGTCAGTTGTATCAACAAAGAATGAAGAGGGCATTTGACAAAAAGGTCCGACCTCGCGTCTTCAGAAAAGGAGACCTTGTGCTCAAAAAGATACAATCATTTCTCACTGATTCTTGGGGCAAATAGACCCCGAATTATGACGGCCCCTATGTGGCCAAGAAAGCTTTCTCAGGCGGTGCCTTGAGACTTACAACCATGGATGGAGAGGAATTTGCCTACCCCACGAATGTTGTCGTATTCAAGAAATACTTCGCCTAAACTAAAAAAACCGTCTCGGTGGATTGAAAACTCGAAAGGGAGGTCCAGGAAAAAATTAGAGACATAATAAAAAATCATCCCGGTGGATTGGAAATCTCAAAGTACAATCTAGACAAAAATTAGGGATAATGGCAAGTAACTACGTCTGATAAGTTCAACTTCTCAGCAGTAATGCCATCCATCTGAGAAAAACTCCAGTCAAGGTCATCTTTGACAGAAGCTCAGGATGTCCCGAATTCAAAGTTGGTAGAAGGATAGCGGTTGTTATGTTTCAATGTAGCCCTTTTCCCTTAAATTACCATTCTCTAAACTTTGTAAATACTCTATGGAATCACGTGTTTGGCTAATCTCCATCCTATCAATAAAATTCGAGCCCTTGTGCTTTTGTTTATAATTCTCATTTGTTTTAGCTTTATAGAACGTCATTTTAACATGATCAATGATTCTTGAAAAGAAACAAAAAATGAATTTACTTGTTAAACCTTTTCTGCTTCTAAAATAAAGATGGCAATTCTTTTGACTGTTAAACATCGAAAGAACATCGCTCGCTTCTCCAGAAATAAGCGAGCTTAATTAAAGTACTCCTTCTAAGCCAGTGCGCCTGAATAAAGGATCAACTGTATCAGATGCGGCTTTCCCATCTGATACCCTCGGCCGAGTCCTCATCTCCTAAGTCCGACCAACATAGCTCCCCACGGGGACTATCCATCCTAAGCAAGGCAGAATTGTTACTTTTGGACCAGCGATACCTCTTAGTCCCCCGCAGTGGCCGAGTATCCCGTCGTGTTCATCCATCAATTTGTATGTCGCATCAGTTTTGTCATCATATAAATACATACATCATGCATTATTGATTTACATTCGCATTCATATTGCATCACTATCGCTCTATTCGGTCTTGTCCCGTAGTGATAGAAGTCCTCTCAATCAAGTTGGCAGTCCTTTCCTCGTCAGGAAATGTTGCGGCTGAACAATCTCTCCTCCAGTTTATTTCTGGATTAGAATTGGCCCTTGACCACTTTGATAACTGGAACCTCTAAAAGATCAGAAAACGTTCGACAAATTTCACTCTTCGCCATTGAAGATGATATCTTCGCTTTCCCGGATTAAGGAAAATCCCGAGAGAAAGCCTCACAACTACAGACTCTCAGCAACACATTAATTTTTCTCTCCAGAAAGTCAATGTTAATGAAGTCATCAGCACCTCAAAATTGGATCACATCATATGGCATTTTTCCAGGAAGATCCCGAGAAAAGTATGATGCGATATCCCCAAGCGACAGCAGTCTCTCAAGAGACTCGTTTTCCCCAGATAGAGTCGACAAATGGCGTCTCCAACAGAGAAGTATGTGCACCTCTACAACTCAGACAACTGGATTCCCCAGCAACTCTGACATCAAAATTTTTCTATCAAATGGCATCTTCCCAGGAAAATTCGGTGAGAAGTTTGAGGAAAATCGCTACGCATAGCGTCCCTTGTCAAAAAAGTTTATTGACAAAAGAAACTTAGACCAGTTCCTTGGTAGGAAACCAGGATCGAGGGGAAGTTTATTTCAGAAACTTAGACCAGTTCCTTGGTAGGAAACCAGGATCGAGGGGAAGTTTATTTCAGAAACTGAGACCAGTTCCTTGGTAGGAAACCAGGATCGAGGGGAAGTTCACACCAGAAACTTAGACCAGTTCCTTGGTAGGAAACAAGGATTGAGGGGAAGTTTTACCTTTTCTAAGCATCATTGCTTAGCAAAAGAAGAAGGATGCGTGAACTACCATTCTTAATCACCATCAAAATTTTGGGTATTCCGATATTTAATCCTCTTGCACTCCGAATGCCCGAATACCTTTGCCATTCACACCTTCGGGTCCAAGAAGATTAGATAGGGGCATCTGTCATACCCCAAATTTTGACCACTTAGATTTCCCATCATTGTACAAATCATCATCACAATATGGATGGACCATCATACCTCACCAGTCTCCCCAAAGATGGGTGAGCATTCACTACTATAAAAAATTAGGGTTGCAAGCCTTCTCTGAGCTTTAGACAAAGGATCAATCAAGAATTGGCATGATCTTCAACTTGTCTAACCTCTCAAACATCCACAAGGGATCAAGAGGATTCCCACTCCAAGGATTAAGCACAAGGATGCCCCCTTTTAGGTGGATTAAGCCTCAAGATCGCCAGTGTCACAAAATTAGGGTTTGGTCGACCAGGGCCTCTAGATGGAAATTTTCCTCTGGGCATGAGCCAATGCTTCAAAGCATAACCTATTATGCTCCATGGAACCTCATGAACCCAATCATCAAGTCAATTAGGCCTCAGGGAATGCATTAACTAAAAATCAGGAATTAGGGTCTCTAATAAACCACACTGTTCCATTTGCAATAATGGATTGATCCAAGAAGCTTGAGCAACAAGTTTCAAGTTCATTAGAACCACAATTAGGGTTTCGCCGGAAAAGTCAACTGTGCATTTGACTTTTGACCATGACATGCTCCCAAACCCTAGGACATGATTCAATACACCCTATAACACCTATGAAATCAATCCATCAAGTTTGATTTAGGTCAAGGACTTGATTTCATAGAGGATCGCACAGTTTGGAATTCATCTGACAAAAAGTCAACTGTGCACAAAAGTCAACTTTGACTTTTTGAGATTTTTCACAATTATGGTTCTTTGACCCTAAAATGATGTTAATGTGTCATTCATCAAGAAAAATCAAGAAAAGTGGGATAACTTGTAAAAGGGGTAACCATAAATACTTAGAAATTTTTCTAAGTTATGGAACAAAGTGGCTACGGTACCAACTTTGGAGGATCATAACTCCTAAACCATAAGGTCATTTGTCACCATTCAAAACTAGATTTGTAGCCCTCATGGCCCTCTACAAAAGCTTCAACTACACCTCATTCCAATTCATCATGGATTTTGAGTTATGGAATGATCAAAGTGGCTGAAAACATGAAATGCCACTTTTTCCAACACTTAGTGAAATTTTCACTAAGTCAGAATCTGCCTTCACTTTTTCCTAAATGTAGAGGCATTTTTCACTTGGGTCCAAAAAGTATCAAAACCAACTATGATCAAACAGTTGTTGTATCATATAAGGGCTTTCTAAAATGGCTAAGAACTCCATCAAATTCCACTTGAGCCATGAGATATGACAAAGCCAATATGCCTTGCTGCAAACTGTCATGGCAAGGCAGATTTTGGAGTTTTGATCAATTTGCCCAAATTTTGCAAAGGGCGAGCAACTCTATCCATCTGAACACCTCAAGGGGGGGGGGGGGCAAGGAGGAACCAACTCTGATCCCAAGCCTCCCTAGTCTTTGGAACCAAAAATAGCATGTCAAACCTAGAAATCCCTAAAAGAGGGACAATACTCTAATTTTGGATTTGGGCATTCAATGCATACACCAAGGTGGCATGGACTGAGCCATTTCCAACTGAATTCAGTCAAGACTTATCCAAGACCAAGGGAACCAACAGCTTGTGCCCTAACCTCTAGTCAATGGCTAGAGGAGACTTGGATTCTCATTGCTCAACATTGGCCAAACCTCTCCTGCAGTTGCCATTCACAATTGCAGCCAAAACAAACTTGATCTACTATAAATAGAGCTCAATTGTGTTCAATTTGAGTACACCAAAGCACTACAACACTTGCTTTCCTCAAAATCTCACTCTCTGGGCAAAAATACCTTCTTTAGCAAGGTAACTCTGAGTTTTTGAGTTAGAGAGCAATTCTATCACAGCTCATGATCCAAACACATCCAATATATCATATCTAAGCTGCCCAAACTCTCACAAGTGACCTATAACACCAAAATCACAAAGTCACCTCTCTAAACCTCAAAATAGGACTTTTGTGCATTTTTCAAGCCATGTCTTGATTCAGTCACTTTCCAAACCAGATAAAACCTCAAACACACTCCAAATATCATCCTTGAACTTTCCCAAATGGTTCCACACATCTGGAACACCATTTGAGGGAGTTGCTATTTTGGTCAATTTTGCCCCTTTTGCAAGAAAGAGCTCAAACTTGCTCCTGAGGTTTCCAGCTGATTCCAACCATCCTAAAAGCTTCTAAGAGATCATTTGATGGTGTCCAAAGGATCAAATCATTTCTGGAACAAGTGGCTTGGCAGATTGCACAAAAGCTCCAAAAAGAGGTAAGCATCACAACTTGGATTCTTTGAATCATGCTTTCTTTTGATGTCCACTGATCATGCATCTCTTATACATGTTATATGTGTTGTGTTTGCACCAATTTATCATGTAATTCATGCTTGTACCAAGAGATGGCACAGAAAATGCAAATCATGGCCTATTTCAAAACCACTGTCGGGTTTTTCAATAGGAGCATGATCTTAAAAAACACCACCACCATTGGATTCCTTGTGAAATTCTAGGCAGGATAGACCTAAATTTTGTCTCAATCCATGGAGAAATGAGAAAGTTATGGCCTTCACGTTTTCAACCAAAATCTTGCCTTGCCTTGCCTTGGGCCAGGCCAAAAACAAGGCAAGCCTTGTATATTTGTGGTTGTGTTTCAATCAACGGATGTATCACCACCCCAGTGGTAAGGCGCGCGCCCTATACACAAGAGGTCTGGGGTTCGAATCCCCCTCGCCCTAGATCCTCTTTTTGCTATTTGTTCCACTATTTTATTATTTTTCTTATTATTTTTAATGATTTGAAAAATTAATAACTCCCTCAATTTTAATTATTTTTTATTGGTTCTTTTTGCAAAAAAGCACAAAAATGTTAAAATATTTTATTCCACAAAAAAATTAAGTTTATATTATTTATTTAATATAATTAGTATTTTTGTGAATAATTTCCTTTTTAATTGTTTTTTAAACATTTAAAAGTGAATATCTACTTTGAAAATCAAAACCAAATGAGTTTTAATTCATCTTGTGATTAAAACTTCATTTTTCAAACCTTAAAAAAAATCACAAGTAGTTTATTCAAACTTATTTGGTATTTTTATCATTTTTATTTGATTTTCTTTAAATATTTACTTTTAAAAGAAAACAAATTTAGGGTTTCCTTGATTTTCACTCAAACAAAACCTTTAGACACTCATGGGCCTCTATTAGAGTGTAAGACCCAACCCCTTTGTAAATACATCACTTTTTGGGCCTCAGTCATTGTATAAGCCCCACTGTATTTTCAAAGTCACGGCGCGATCGTCGACTTTTAAAAAAAATCCTGGGCCTCTCCTTGAGCTATAAGACCCATTCCTTAAACTTTTGGGCCACTAATAGAGTGTAAGACCCAACCCTTTGTAAAAACCAAAATAATTTGGGCCTCAGTATATTGTATAAGTCTCGATACAGTCAAAAGGTTCGGCGCGATCGTCGCCTTTTTAACAATCCCTTGGGCATCTCCTTGAGCTGTAACCCCCATCACTTGTACAAAAATAAATCTTTGGGCCTCTAATAGAGCGTAAGACCCAATCCCCTTTTAACCAAAACAATTTTGGGCCTCAGAAATAGTACAAGTCCCTCCGCGTTAAAAGAAAATCTCGGCGCGATCGCCATTTCAAAACAAAACCCTTGGGCCTCTCCTTGAGCTGTAAGCCCCACCACTTGTATAAGAATAAACCTTTGGGCCTCTTGAGAGAGTGTAAGACCCATCACTTTGTACAGAAAACCTTTTTGGGCCTCAGTCACTTGTATAAGTCACTGTACAAAAAAACAGTGCAATCACTGATAAAACCTTGGGCCTCTCCTTGAGCTGTAAGCCCCAACAATCTTTTCAAAACACTTTCTCCTTTGATTTATAATATAATATTGTTATCAAAGCTTTCTTTGTTGAACAACTAACCAAACAGCATGGAAGCTCTACAACCGAGTAAGTGTTTACCCGCTTTCTTTATCCGCTTTCATATATATAACTGTATTGTGGGGCTGCTCACTATAAGTCTTCTTTCACAAACTTTTATATACCTGTCAAATATCAAATGTGTAATACTAGTATAGTTATTTAGAGTTTTCCACGGCAACTACGTCTAGCACTAGGTAAAGCCCCGTTGTCACTCTTAAATACAAACAAAACTAGATCCCCCATAGGATTCCAGACACAGTCTTCCCTCCTCTTGGGGTTAAACAATATGGAGACGTGAAAGGCAGCATTCTCGGTGAACCCTTTCTCAGACTGTCACCCTTAGAAATTGTCAAAGAAACTCTACTCCCTAAAGATGATCTTTTCTCCGTGAATGGCATCTCTTGAGTTTCTTCCAAATTCTCGAACTTTCCTGGCTTGATCTATTCTCTTTGAATTGCATGTCTTGAACTTCTCGGGGTTTGAGGACCCACAGGCTTCTTAAAAGCATCCCCGCCTCCTCTTGGGCGTTGTACAAGGACCCTTCGGCTTCTTAAAAGCTCTCATGCCTTCTCTTGGGCTTAGTATAAGGATCGAGAGACCTCTACATGTATAGGAACAGAACCTAGTCATCAATTTGCTAGAGCTGTCTTTCTGAGTCAAATGTCAGACCAGTTAATGGGTTGACCTTCATCCCTTAACTTACCAGCCTTCTCTTGGGCATCATACAAAGATCACTCACTATCTGAGAATCGACTTCTCAGAACACCAGTAGACTTGGACAGTCTCGATACCCTTTGGATTTCCCATTTCCTCAAAGAACAGGAAATAACCCTGATCCTCTAATCAACCCTAAGCACAACATTACCCAGATAAGAACTGATTTTCTCTTTATCCAACATACTGGACCTGTCACTAAACTGAAACAGTTATAATGGCCTCCTCTTGGGCTTTGTATAATGATTCTCCCCAAAGGAGCTAACCTTTTCAGACTCTCTTGTTGAGTCAACCCCTTTTAGCCTCTATCTCGGGCTTCGTACGAGATATAAATCACTCTCTTGTTGAGTATAAAAGACTCTCTTGTTGAGTCACAAACCTTTTAGCCTCTATCTCGAGCTTCGTACGAGATACAAATCACTCTCTTGTTGAGTATAAAAGACTCTCTTGTTGAGTCAATCTCCTTTTAGCCTCTATCTCGGGCTTCGTATGAGATACAAAACACTCTCTTGTTGAGTATAAAAGACTCTCTTATTGGGTCACAACCCCTTTCAGGCTCCATCTCGGGCTTCGTACGAGATACTAAAACACTCTCTTGTTGAGTATAAAAGACTCACTTGTTGAGTCAATCCCTTTTAGCCTCCATCTCGGGCTTCGTACGAGATACAAAAACACTCTCTTGTTGAGTATAAAAGACTCTCTTATTGAGTCAACTCCTTTAGCCTTTCTCTCGGGCTTCATACAAGACATATAATAGACTCTCTTGTTGAGTCAACCCTTTTAGCCTCCGTCTTGGGCTTTGTACAAGATACATAAAACCACCCTCTTGTTGGGTCACTAGCCTCCTCTTAGGCATTGTATAAGGAAAACCCCGATTGAGACAATCAACCTCTTAGCATCAAAGCTGTGCCTTGTTCATAGCATACAAACATCAACAACTCCCCTTTAGAGATGACAAATTCTCCCTAAAGTCAAAACCCTTCAGCTTCTCATCTTGGGCTTTGAACAAGATACAAACCACCTTTAGCTTTACGTCTTGGGCTTTGAACAACACACCAAAACAACCATTTTCCTCCCATAGAATAGGAGGAACTACGATCACTCTGATTTCCCTGTTTCGTTAAACGGGAATACGTAGGCATAAGATTGAAAAATCCTAGCGAGCACACTAATTAAAAACATCAGATCCAGCACCTATCCAAAATCCCCATGAATAGTCCAGTCATTTTATTCTTAAGAAAATAAACAGAGAGAGGCCCATAATCTAAACCGCATCTGTAAACCAACAGTCAACTGTTTAAACTCAGTATGCAAGCAGGGTTAATTGGAGACATCTATTTCCCTTCCTTAGTCAGCTTAATAGGATAAAAAATGAATCGACCTGTAGTACCCCCAGAGCGGCAGTGCTTAAGAACCACGTCCAAAATCGCTCGCTACACAGAGGAAATTTGGGTGAGAATGAGTTAGTGATGCATTGAAATTCTCCATTTATATTTCAAGGTTGGAATTATGGGATTCTTGCGATTTCTCGAAATACTGGGAGTGGTGATTGTAAAAAAAATTGGGTGATACATAGTAATGAGTGCCTTACTCTATACGGTGCAACAACGGAATAACAATATTGACTATTGGTCCCCGGCAACGGCGCCAAAAACTTGATGCGTCCGCAAGTGCACGGATTTATCGAAGTAATATAAGAGATTGTCGAACCCACAGAGACCAATGTCAACCTACCGTAATCTATCGTCGCTTTGTAAAGCTAAGGCTAATGATAATTGATAAAAGGGAAACTAAAACTAAAACTAAAATAAAACTAAGAAAATATGATAATAAAGAGAGGCCGGAATATGGATTCCGCGTTCCTAAAGGACTTTGTAGAATTCGGGTACTAATTACAACTATAACCTAGTTCCGTAGAATATACCGACTTAAAAACTTCGCCTCACGCTCTCGCGGTATTAACTAAAGTCATGTTCTCTAATCCCAAGATTTTACTCTCGCTCGCCCGGTAACTAGGAAATATATTTTGAAAGCCAATAATATCATAAACGTATCTAAAGCGCTCTCGCTGTATTTAGATATGTTGCCTAATTTCCACTATCCGGTTCGACCCCCACGCTCTCGCAGTGCCGGCTCTAACCTTAATTAATTTCTCACTCTCGTGACAAAATCGTGTTAAATAACCTCTCACTCTCGTGACAAAGCTATTTAAATTAGACTTGGAAATTAACACCAAAACAGAATTTTAATCATAAGTTCGCACCTATTATTTTCTACCGAGTCCCGTCGGTAACGACGGTCCTCATACGCCGGACTCAAGAATATTTAGCAAGACATGGAATTAAATGAAAACGACAGAAACATGGTAAATATAATCAAGGACAACATGCTTAAACAATTATGAAATGCAATAACAATAATAATAAAGCGATAAAATAAAGAACCTGTAAATACGGGATAATACATGGAGACTTGAATTAAACAAAACTGGAAATAACTTCAATAAAATGATGGCTAGATTGTTGATCCAAGAAGTTACACAGATTACAGTCCTAAAAAATAACGAGGGAGTAATTCCTCGATGTGAGAAAATACTCCTTTTACAATTGTAATTTTCTGCCTAAAACTATGAACAGCAGTTTCGCGCACAAAACTTCGATCCCCTGCACGTTCCCAACTGCCTTCTACTTATAGTGCTCAGCAGTTGTAGTGGAAGAGAAAAAAATCTGAAGGTGGAGGTTAATGGACGAAAATATTTGAGTCACTTCCTTGAATATGAGGGATTTTTGGACGACTGGTTTGAACGTTGGATCGTAGGTTGAGTCGTTGAACTTAACTGAGAAAACTAATTGTGTTGGTCGCCATGCGTTGTGTGACGAGGGTCACACTTTAAAAGGCGTTACGGTCGCCACATGCCTTGAATGCAGTTTCCTATTTTTTTATGTCAGTTGTCTTCTTTTCGTTTCTTCAATTTCTTTCCTTTTTCTTTTCTTTTATAAATGAAGGTCCATTTCTACTTGATACCTGAAAACGACAATAATACCGGTGTAATAAGACATGAATAAAAGAAAATAAATGAAAACGTAATAAAAATCCATGAAAATCGAGTCGAATAAACGATATGATTTCGCGTTATCAATCACCTAAACCTTCACAAACTCCCAAGGCTCCCATAAGCCCCATAAATCCCTTTCTCATACAAGATCCCACACATCATCAAAAAAAGGTTTTTGCCTCGAAGGCTTATTTTACCCCAAATCAATTCAACCCTTAATAATCCATCATCGATTCTCAGAAATACCTCTAAATCATCAATAACTCATAAACCCTTCAAAAACCCCAAAATCCTTAAAACCCACTTTCAACACATCAGTTCTATATTGAAAACAATGAAAGGCAATACTTCCCATATCTTAGATTGTCGATTCAGAGCTTTCTCTATCTATCCTTTGGAAACCTTCACGAATCCTCGCCTTTTTCCTTCTTTCCCCAGAGCTCTGTACTTTCTCCTTATTTTCACGTTCTGACCAACAAAATGAAACCTAATCTCAAAATTCTCCTTTTGTTAAACCTTTGGGCTTCCAAAATAGGCTCTCCCCATAATACCCTCACTAATCCACCTTAAAAGTCCATCTTACCCTTAACTCCTCCAATATTATTTAAATTAATAATAATACTAATATATTCATATTATATACTATTATTTAATTAAAATAACCAAAACTCCACCAAAACACCGACGTCGACACCAACCACCAAAATTCACCGAAAATTCACAAATATTATATTTAAATAAATTAAATAAATATTCTAATAAATTTGGGGTGTTACAGTAAAAGGGTTAACTGACTCAGCTGGAGAATTTTTATAGGTGTCTTGTACAAAGCCCAATATTAAGGCTAAAAGGTGCTGAGGGATGATCATTATACAAAGCCTAAGAGGAGGCTGGTTGGGGAATTACTTATATGAAGCCTAAGAGGAGGCTAACTTCTGCTGAGGATTATTGAGATCTAGAGGCAGATCCAAATTGGGGAATCAATTCTTGCTGGGAATTGCAGAAGAGTTGAAATATCAGATGCCTTGAGGTTCTGATAGAGATTTATTGGTAGTAATTTGACCTTAACTGGGGAAATTTGAGTGAAGGTTTAAAGATTGAGTTTTGAAATCTGTGGAGGTTTTAACTTTGTTGGTGATTGATCAGGGGTTTTCCTGTGCTTTTTTAGGAAACTTGAAGGTTTCTTGAGATCCAAAAGGAGGTGAGACTGTCCAAGTCTATTGGTATGAAAAGGTTTATCTTTGTATGATGCCCAAGAGGAGGCTGGTGTTTTAAGGGATGAGAATCAACCCCAAATTGGTCTGATGTTTTGAGATTCTGACTCTCTGGAGGATTGAACTATCAAAAGATGACTAAGTTTTGTCCTATACTTGTAGGAGGCCTTTGGGTCCTTGTATTAATCCCAATAGGAGGCATGACAACTTCTAAGAAGCCTGAGGGTCCTTGTACAAAGCCCAAGAGGAGGCTGGGATACTTTTAGGAAGCCTGTGGGTCCAAACCTAAGAAAAGTTCAAGAAAGGTTTCACCGGGAATAATCCTTTTTTTAGTGAACAGTTCTAGGGTTTGAAGAAATTCAAGAGAGGTTTCACCGGGAATTAATCCACTCTGGGGGAAATGAATTTCTTAGACAAATTTCTAGATAGTGACAGTCTTGAGAAAAGTTTCACCGGGAATAATGTCTTTCTCTGTTCCATACTATATAAGCCCAAGAGGAGGCAAAACTGTATCTGGAATTTCCTATGGGGAACTAGTTTTAATTGTGTTGAAAGAGTAACCACTGGTTTGATCTAGACCTAGACCTAATTGCTGGGGAAACTCTAAGCAAGTAATATACAGGCATATATATATATATATATATATATATATATATATAAACAAGTATGTAAAAGAAAGCTGGTAGAACTTATAGGTGAGCAAGCTTCTAGTGTTATAAACACAACTGTATGGTTAGTTATTCAAGAAATTAAAGAACATTCTGATAACAACTATGAATTTGAATCTAAGTTAAAAGGGGATGTTATTTTGAAAAAAAGATTGGGGCTTATACTCAAGGAAATGCCCAGATGAAAAACAGCGACCGTACTGTTATTCTGAAAATTGTACCGGGACTTATACAACGACTGAGGCTCAAATTTATTGTATATACAAAAGAGGTTGGGTCTTACACTCTATAGAGGCCCAAAGTTTATTTTTATACAAGAGATAGGGCTTACAACTCAAGGAGATGCCCAAAAATAACAGTGATAACACCGTTGTTTTTGAAAATCGTACCGAGACTTATACAATGATTGTGGCCCAAAAATATATTTACAACAAGGGATGGGTCTTACACTATATTAGAGGCCCAAAAGTGTTTGAAAAAAAAAAGATGGATAAGGCTTACAACTCAGGGAGAGGCCCAGATGAAAAACAACGATCGCGCTGTCGTTTTTGAAAATCGTACTGGGACTTATACAATGACTGAGGCCCAAAAAGGTATTTACAACAAGGGATGGGTCTTACACTCTATTAGAGGCCCATAGAGTTTATTTTATACAAAAGATGGGGCTTACAACTCAAGGAGAGGCCCAGATGATTTTTGTTTTGAAAGCGTCGATCGCGCCGAGATTTTTGAAATCGTATCGGGACTTATACAATGAATGAGGCCCAAAAATTGTTTTATTTTCAAAGGGGTGGGTCTTACACTCTATTTGAGGCCCAAAAGTGTTTTGAAAAAGATTTGTGAGGGTGTGTAATAATCAAAACCCTAATTTGATTAAAAAATGTATTTTAATTAAATAAAATTCAATCAAAATGATCAAGATGTGTGAAAAACAATTTGTGATCTTGGATTAATGTTTGAAAAATCATGTTTTATCCCTAGAATGATTTAAAAATCATTTGGGTTTGAAAAATCAAGAGAAAGAAACATTTTTAAATGCTTAAAAACATATAAAAAATAAATTCTTTATAAAAATATTAAATATACAAAATAAATAATATTTTTGTGAAATTTTGTAGAATAAAATATTTTAACATTTTTATGAATTTTGAACAAAATAATCAATTTAAAAACATTAAAATTCAGAGAGAAATTAATTTTTGAATCAATTAAATAAAATAAATAAAATTTTAAAAATTCAAAAGTTTGAAAAAGGGCGCCAAGAACAATTTGTTCTTTCCCGCATGCCCTGTTTTACTCCAATTTGCATTTTCTCACTTTTCTCTCTGATTACACAATGGTTTTGCACGATTCAAACACCAATCTCACTCGTTTTTGAACAAGGATCCCAACCATATAAATTAATTGCATTTATATTAAGTGTGGAGTGAGAAATCAAAGGATAATCTCAAGAACCCTAATTTCAGCATAAACACAATGAAATTCCACACACGATTGATTCATGGCAATTGATTGAGGGTTAACACTCTATATACATGCAGAAACAAGATGGTAACTTGAAATAACATTTATGATGCATGGAATATAGAGTTTGAGAGTGTCAGGCTTACTTGTTGCAAGAGAAATTTGAATTCTCATTTGTAGGTGTTTTTAAAGTGTTTGAGTGGTCTAGACAGGTTCCTTAGGTGCCAAGGGATGTGTTTGAATGCTTAGAGTGGTTGGAAACCTCTTGGTTTGGTTTGCACAAACCCTTTTGCAGACCTGCTTTTGAACTTGAGAAAATGAGGTACCACTTTGGGATTCTGATGTTCGAGATGTTGTTTTAGTGTTGGAATCACTTACATATGATGTATGTGAGGTGTTTGCATCATTGGTTTGGACATAAATGCTCTCTATCTCAAAATCGAGTTTTCATATTTCAAACATTTGGAATTTTGGAAGTGAAGAGTGAAATGCAAGAAAACATATGTGGTAATATTTTGGGGTACTCTGATCAACCAGAAATGACCTATAGAGGAAGTTTGTCTTGCAAGGAATAGTAAATGGAGGCTTAGATCAGATTGCATTGAATGCTTTTGTCCTTTGGACCAAGTCTCCTCTAGCCATTGACTTGAGCCAAGCTTTGCAGGTTTAGGTCCTCTGATGTTTGGATATGTCTTGACTCATTTGGACTGGTTTGTGGCTCATTCATGCCACCTCAATGCATAAAGTGTCCAAAATTAGTCTAAGGAATCGTGTGATGCAAGTTTGTACCAAATGCTGTCAAAAAACCGTTTGTTTTTAGGCAACTTGTGAGATCCCTAACTCCTAGCTCAAATGGAGTTTGATTGAGTTCTTGGACATTTTGGAAAGCCCTCATGACATACTTTAACTTTGATGTCCACCAATAGACTTGGTTCAGCTTGGATCAAGGTGAAAAATGACCTCAAAGTTTGGAAAAAGTGAAACAGATTATGACTTCTTTGAAAATTTCACTAAGTGTTGGAAAAAGTGGCTATTTCCCATTTTTGTGATTTTGATCAATCCATAACTCAAAATCCATGAGGATTTGGAATTTCTTGTAGTTGACACTTTTGAAGTATGTAAGACGAACTTTCATTTGAGCTTTGAATGGTAGAAAAATGCCTTATGGTTTGGAAGTTATGACCTTGCAAAGTTGGTACAAAATCACTTTTGTTCCATAACTTAGAAAAATTTTTGTTTCTCATGGTTGCCCCTTTTGCAAGAAACCTCACTTTTCTTGATTTTTATTAATAAATGATGATCAATACCATACATTAACATTGTTTTTGACTTAGGGGAACCATATTTGTGAAAAATTCCAAAAAGTCAAACTTGATTTTAGGCACAGTTTACTTTTTGTCAGATGAAATCCAGACTGTGTGATCCCTTGTGCAATCAAGTTCTTGAACCAATTCAAACCTAATGGATGGATTCCATAGGTGTTTTAGGGTGTCTTGAATCATGTCCCAAGGTTTGGGAGCATGTTTTGGTCAAAAGTCAAAGGCACATTTGACTTTTTCTTCAAAACCCTAATTGTGGTCCTGATGAAATTGAAACTTGTGAATCAAGCTTCTTGGATCAATCCATTGTTGTAAATAGATCAATGTGGTGTATTTGAGGCCCTAAAATCATGGCTTGAGGTCTTGGTTCATGTCTTGCCTTAAAAGTCAACTTAGGGGTGAATTAGGTCAAGAAACCCTAATTCTTGATTTTTGATGAATGCTTCCTCTGATGATAATTTGACTTGATGATTGGGTCCATGAGGTCCCTTGGAGTATCTTAGGTTATGCTTTGAAGTATTGGCTCATTCCTAGAAGAAAATTTTCATCTGGAGGCCTTGGTTGACCAAAACCCTAATTTGGTGACACTGGCGATCTCGAGGCTTGATCCACTTGGAATGTTGCACTCCTGTGCTTAATTCTTGATGTGGGAGACCTCTTGATCCCTTATGGGTGTTTGAGAGGTTTAGACAAGTTGAAGATCATGTCATTTCTTGATTGATCCTTTGTCTAAATGCTCAGAGAGGGATGGAAACCCTAATTCTTGATTATAGTGAATGCTCAACCATCTTTGAGGAGATTGATGAGACATGATGGTACATCCATATGTGGTGATGATTCTCATAATGATGGGAAATCTTGGTGGTCAAATTTTGGGGTATGACACGTCCGTGCATAGCGGGACTTCTAAATTCACCAGCCTGAGTTGGGCCACGACGTTTTTGAACGACTCCTCCCCAATGGCAATAACATCGTCATCTGCCTGCAAAAGACGAGCAACCAGCTCGCCCCTAGTCTTCAACGCCCTCACTACCTCGGGCTCGTCTTCAGCTGAGGCAGCCGCAACCCTCACCTGTTCGATCAGGTCCTCCGTAACCTTCTTTTCGGCAAACAGAATCTCGTTCTCCCCTCTCAGCCTGACAGCCTCCTCGTCCGATTTCCTCCTCGCGTCGTTGGCAGCCTTGGCCTCCTCTTTAGCCTTCCTCACCATCTCCTCCAGGGATGCTATGGTCGCCTGGGCTTTTCCAAGTTCAGACTCAGAGGAGAAATCTCCCTCAGCATAGACCGCTGCCATCTCCAGGACCCGAACCACCGCGGAAGCGTCCTGTGCTTCCCTCTTGCTCGGGCGATCCATTCCTTCGAGCTTGAGAGACTCTGTCTGAGGCACCACCAGGGACGTCCCCGCGAAAAACTTCTCGTCATGAAAGCACTAGGGAAGTTCGAATTTGCCCTTCTCAGCCGCTCGACTGAGATCCACTAAGTCATTCTCTCTGGCCCACTTGAGCCTTGAGGTCAGGGGCACCGGAGATCCCTGAGCTGGTGAAGGGATGTCCGAGGAGCTCCCGGCAGCAGGTTGTTAGGTGCGAATTTGACCTAAAAACGACATATCTTTCTTTGCACTTTTTCTACTCTTTTCTCATGATTTCAAGGTTTTTATCCATGATTGTTGTTGTTCTTCTAACGTTGAGAATATACCTTTGGTGCTTATAATATGTGTGTTATTGTGCAGGAAAAGGCACTAAATGATCAAAGTTGTAAGACACTAGAATTGATGCAAGCTGCCAAAAAAAAGAGCAAAATAGCAGAAGGTTCGCTTTGCGAACTCTGGCGAATTGCCAACAAAGGTTCGCTGTGCGAAGGATGGCGAGGTCCCCAGCGAATGGTCCCAGATTTGGACAGAGGAAAAAGGAGCTAAAATTCGCTTTGCGAGCTTGAAAGCGAGTGTTCGCTTTGCGACCATTCCTTTGCATTGCGAACTCACGAGAATTTCTAGGCGGTTTAACTATTTAGAGGCACCTGAAGTGCCTATTTTTACCATTCGCTGTGCGAATGAAGTGGTTCGCCTAGCGAACATGAAAATTCCTGAATGTATATAAATAGATTTTTCACACTTTTCTAAATAATTATCATTCAAACTTGTAATTTTAGGATCAGATCGTGATATTTCTTCATTCCAAGGGAGAAAGGGTAGGATCTTTGATCTCTTGTTAGATGAGGATGTAATCTCTTGATACCTTATGTATTTCATCTAATGTATGTTTGTGAATATGTTTCGATTCTCTATTGTTTGTTGTCTTTGATTGATTATTTATGGTCTTGGCAAAACCTTTACAAATCATTGATCTTATATTTTCAACTATCAATGAACAAAACTCTTGACATGGTTTTGTGAGTTGATATTCATTTTATCTTTTGTTGTATTGTGTTGATTAAGTAGCATGGCTAGCATGAGTAGGATCGATACGGTATTGCGAGGATGCTCGATAATAGTGATGAAGAACGGTATTCATATTCATTTGGAAAATTAGTTGAATACATGTAAAAAGGATTAAGTGTATGTACGTATTCTGATCATTGACATTTTATATAAAGCAGTCATTTATCTGATTTTGGTGTCATCTTTGTTTACATGTTTATCTTTGATTTGAACCGCTATAGACATATACTCTTCAGATCTGGATCTAAGATGATTATCTGTTTTGTTCTGAACTCTAGAGATAGATTTAGGCTTAACACTTGCGTGAGTATCAACTCTTAATGCTCTGTGTTGGTTTTTGTTGCGTGAGACATCACCAATGAGACAATATGGTTGTTCTCTCGACGTTGCATTAGAAAGGTTGTAGCTTGGTCGGGTTCACAACAAAGGGACATTTCTAAAGGCCATTGAATCGAAATTGCCGATGCAAAAAGAAACATTCACTATACAAGGTATTTACACATCACAACTTCATTCACCATTTTCATTCCTTTATCACCAACATTCTCAAACTTCCTTATGCACAATTATTTCATTCTCTGGTTTTTCTCATTCAAACAAGCATTCTTTTTCTTTTGTTTTTCACATTCATATTCACACTTTTTTCTTTTCATGCTTGTTTGAACTTTTTCAAAAGTTTAAGCATCCTACCAATCTTCTTTTTCATTCTCCCCAACTTGAATTCAACCAAACCTCAAGTGAATGCTCCTTGCTTTTTAAGGCAAGGAAATCAAATTATAATAATGTTCAGAGGTTCAAGAAGAAGTTTTTAGAACCTCACAAAATTCAATGATGAACTAAACTTTCAAATTATGTACAACACAAAGTTCATCACTAAAATGAGATCTAAATTGTTTAGTCTCAAAGGGGCTAACAAAATCCCACTACTCACGGGTAAGATACTTTTGGATACGGTTGTGCTCAATATAAAAAAATTCCTTGATCATTTCTAATGCTTCCACAAAATCACAATAATCACAAGATAGAGCATGAATCAAATGTATTAAACAAAGTTATCAGTCATCCTAGCATATAGTAAATAATGGAGATTTCTCACAATTTGTGGCTTTTGGACCTAAGTGAAACAAGCATTTAAACAAGTTGCAACATGAAACAAAAATACACATTTGCACAAAGTACAAAATTCTTAAATCATTCTAACATTTTATGAAGCAGTACAATTTACCTCGCATACATTCAAATCTCACCATCCAAACTCGGTCGAAGCTTCATTGAATACTTTTATACAAATAGCAACCAATCTAGAAGTTCTCATGATTCCTGATCACACTAGAGAAAACATCAAAGAAAACAAATACATATAATATAAACAAATGTACAGAGCTCAAAAATACAGAAACTATCGCGATGCAATTCAATATCTAAACACCGATCCCCGACAACGACGCTATTTTGTTGGAGCTAGAATAGCAACAAGCAAAAATATATAAGTAACCCAGTTTTGTCGTTCTCCACAGGGATCAGTGCGAGGGAAAGAATGTCATTCGACGGTACCTACATATCTAAGCTCATGGTTCAAAAGTTTTGGTTTTAAGAAGGAACCAAGATTAAATGTGTAAAATATAAAGACGGAAAATATAAAATAAAGACTGAATTATAAACGGAGCCTTGTTGGAATTGGATCTCATCAATTGATAACACATGCATTCTTCTAATCATATTACACATAAATCAATCATTCGCCTAATATCCTCACGTATCACCCACGACAGAGATTGGGAAGGAGGCCCGCGTTGTGTAAATCGAGACTTTGAGGTGGCTGTACCAGCTTTGCCCCTCGCCATGGCATTCTTCACATTCCTCTCGTGGGCAGAAGGCATATCACCTACAAAAACATAAAAAACACGTTAGCCCCCGAGAAAGTTATAGTTCGGACAAGCTAAAAAATATAAAACTACCAAGTAGCTTAAGAGCATACGCATGGCTCTTGCATTCCCGAAGTGCCTTCATATTGATATAACGATGCTCCACTCTTTTGCCCGCCATCCTCCTCAAATATCAGGTCCCCCCTTTTCGTCCAGCACTCTGCAGGCCTAAAGGTGTTGACGTAGTTGACCAACGCCTCGTAACCAGCTGTGTTCTTCTCGTCTAGCATGTCCGGCTGGGCAAGATAATGGCCAGTGCCCCAAGTAAAGTGGCTCTCACTCCAACAGAAAGAGAACTTGAACACCCTCTCCGCCAGCAGCTTCCCATCCTCGTCATACATGTCCTTGCCATCCTCGTCCTTGGTCACCGCCCAAGCATACATAGTCTCCTGAGCCTTCTCCGACACAGGTTCGATAATGTAGAACCTCTCCTTAAAGGTCCGGATAGACTCTGAGAAAGGCTTAAACAATTTCCTCGATTGCTTCAACGAGACTCAGTCATACCTCTTCCCCGAGACCTGTCTTTGGAGATGGAAGATGGTGAAGAATAAAGGCAAAGTAGCTCTTATCTTCAGGAACTCACAAGTAAGAAGGCGCGGATAAACGCCAACGAGTTGGGGTGGAATTGCGACGGAGCCAAATCCAGATGGACAAAAATGGACTGCTAAAAATCAGTAAAGGGAAACCTCAGCCCTATGAGAATCTCTTGCTCGGGCTCACGTGCCATCTCGATCACCTGAAAAGCAGAGGACAAAAGTGAATTCGAATGCAAAATTAAATCCATCATTCCACCGCTAGTCAAGTGAAAGGGTGCGCAAAGGGCCGAGGACGGTGTCCCCGACCTAAGCCCTAAATCAGATAACACAAGAGTCTCCCACGAGGAGATGGCCGGAGGCAACCCCTCTGCGCATACGGGGAACCTCCCCGACCTACTACCTAGTTTGTGTTTGAAGCTCCACCAGAAAATTCATATGTTCATCAGAAAATTCATCAGAGCACCGGAAAACTAGGTAGCTTAACCAAGTACACCTGCGCCGTCATCGCTACAGCGTCGGAAATGGCCTAAGTCTACAGTCTCTAGGAAGCTCCGGCGACCACATCAGCAGCAGAAGGTGGCCAAGCCACTGTCTTCCACCAACAGACGCCGGAAAACACAACGATCCTACCTAAGTTCAACCTAGCGACATGCGTCCTAACAAAGCATAAACGAGACAGCTAAAAGTGATGAAGGACATAGGTGACTTACGTGGTCGAAGAGAGTGTAGATAGACCGGAGAAGTTGCTCGAAGCTTCGTGCGGCGGGTGACGCGGTGGTCGACAGCGGCGACAGACTGGGAGCTCTAAGAGAAAAACAATTAAGGAGAGAAAAGCGAAAAACGCAAATGATCAACTCTCCCTCCTATATATACAGCCTGCGAGCACGTGCACGAGCACGCGCGAATAGGGGCATCATCATTGTCACACCCCAAATTTGTAAGAATATTTATTTAATCTATTTAAATATAATATTCGTAATTTTTAGTGAATTTTGGTGGTTTGTGTTGACGTCGGTATTTTGTGGAATTTTGGTTATTTATTTAAATAAAAGTATATAACATAGAATATATTGTATTATTATTTATTTTAAATAATATTAGAAAATTAAGGGTAAATTGGACTTTTAAGGAGGAGTTAGTGAGGGAAATATTGGGAAAGCCTGTTTTAGAAGCCCAAAGGTTATGTTTAACAAAAAGGAGAATTTGAGAGGAATAGGATTCATTTTGTTAGACAGTGAAAAGAAGGGAAAAGGTCAGAGCTCTGAGGAAAGAGGGAAAAGCTTAGGATTCGAGAAGGTTTTCAAGAACTAAAGAAAGAAAGCTTGGAATCGACAATCTAAGGTATGGGTAGTATTGTCTTTCATTGTTTTCAATATAGGAATTCGATGTGTTTAAAGCGGATTTTTGAGGTTTATGTGGGTTTGTGGGTTTAGGAGTAAATTGATGATTTAGGGCATTTTTGTGGATTGATTATTAAGGGTTGAATTGAATCGGATAAAAGTAGGCCTTTGAGGCTAATCTCTCTGTTGATGTTGTTTTGACCTTGAAAGGAAAAGGGTTTATGGGAGTTGTTAAGGTACTTGAATTTGTGAAGGTTTTTGTGAATTCAAGCTTAGGATAGTGTAATAAATTGGCCTAATAGTCGTAGGTTTTGTGTCCTTGTTGCCTTAATACCTTAGGGATGTTTTTGGGGTAAAAGAGGCTGGAATCGTAGGAGTTTTTGGGTCCGATATGCTACTGATGCGTTCTTGGTGTGATTATTCTGATGAATTACCATGTGTATATTGATGATTATGAGATAATGATTTATGACGTTTTGATGAATAAGTGATGATATGATTAACATGAGATTTTGATCAATGATGATGCACGTAATGACTTTTATTGATGATGATGATAATGATGTTGTGTATCATGCATTCATAGTATTTCAGACTTCGGTCTATGGTAGCTAGAATCCCATTGTGTGGATGTGAGGTAATTTTGACGTGTTCCGATTCTTGTGTAGAATCGATCCTAATGACGGGGATCATTGGAGGGTGATGGCCTAGTGTCCATCGACTGTGATGATTGGTACCACATGCATGAGTCTTGTTTTGCATTGCATTTAATTGGCATTGACGTGATTTATGATGTCGTGATTTTTGATGTTTTCCTTGTGATGACTCTGATGATGTTGTATATGATGATGACGCCATTTTATGCATATCCTGTTTTTATATTGATTATAATGAATTGTGATTACTCACCCTGCCTGTTTGAATGTTGCTTCCACGTGGGTAACGTGCAGGTGATCAGGCTTAGCTGTGGATGCCTTTGAGGACTTTTGGAGTTTATTTGCTTTTGTTCGATGTAGAGGGTCTTGCTCTGATATTGTAACATCGGGTTGGGTCGAACCATGTTACTTTGTTGTAATTTTGGAATTATTATGGTTTAATTAAAAACCTTTGATTTTGGGATCTTTGTGGTTATGGTGGTTCCGCTGCTAATTTTGATGGCTTTTGAACATTTTGAGGAAAACCCGTTGTTTACGGAGCAAATGTTTTATTTTGAGTTTATTGAGAAAATGTGCACCCTTCTGAGGTGATTTTTACTCTGATAATTTGTGTATTTTGGCGTGTATATTTGTGGGGTATAAAAGGATATTACATAAGTGGTATCAGAGCAGGTCGGTCTGTCCGGCCAGGTTTTACTTGATGTCAGTCCCCTGTCAGTCGACGACTGTGTGTACACTGTTAATGTTTTGTTCCTTCTAACCTTGTTAGTGATATGCAGGATGGCTAGAAGAAATGATCGTGCTATCGCTGATGCGTCGGAATCGGTTTCTCAAGTAGTGGCTCAGCTCAATCCGAATGGTGGAGTTCCAGATGAGTTTCGTGCTTTGGGGAAGTTTCAGAGGAATAATCCACTGACTTTTGTGGGTACTCATGATCCAGCATGTGCATACAAGTGGCTAAACACGATCGATAAGATCTTCTGAGGGATGGGGTGTACTGATGAGCAACAAGTTCAGTTTGGAACGCATATGCTGGAAGAAGAGGCCTAGGATTGGTGGGATAACACCCGTCAGAGACTCGCAGATGTTGGCGCTGTGATAACCTGGGCTGTGTTTAAGCAGGAGTTTGTAGGAAAGTATTTTCCAGAGGATGCTCGTGGGAAGAGAGAAGTGGAATTCCTTGAGCTGAAGCAAGGAGACATGACTGTGGCAGAGTATGCTGCAAAGGTCGAGGCATTGGTGAAGTTCTGTCCGCACTACAATCGTGTTGATGCTGATATGTCCAAGTGTCTCAAGTTCGAGAATGGGCTGAGACCAGAAATTAAGCAGGGTATTGGGTATCAATAGATATGCAGGTATGTTGAATTGGTGAACAAGATCAGAATCTACGACGAGGATAATCGAGCTCGATCTGCTCACTATAAGCAGTTGAGTGAGAAGAAAGGGAAGTATAGGGGGAAGCCTTATACAACCTCAGCTGACAAAGGGAAGCAGAAGGCTTCAGAGGGGAAAAAGACAAGTGAGGGAGCAGCTCTCGCTTCTGGGAAGTGTTATAATTGTGGCGAGCAAGGCCATCGTGCTTATGTGTGCACCAATAGTGTGTTGAGGTGCTACAGATGTGGTAAGAAGGGTTATAGAGCTACTGACTGCAAGGACGGTGGTCCAACCTATTTCAATTGTGGAGAGAAGGGTCATATCAGTACCCAATGTCAAAATCCGAAGAAGACCGCTACTTCCGCTCAGACAAGTGGTCGGGTGTTTGCTTTGAGTGGTGCAGAAGTTCTATAGAAGGACAACCTGATTCGAGGTACTTGTTTTATTAATAATATTGAGTTGGTTGCTATTATTGATACTGGTGCTACTCATTCTTTTGTGGTGTATTGTGATGCGTCGAAGATGGGTCTTGGTGGAGTATTGATACAGAATGGATAAGTTTTGCCTATGCTTCGAGTCAATTGCGAGTTCATGAGAGGAATTATTCTACACATGACTTGGAATTGGCCGCTATGGTGTTTGTATTGAAGATTTGGAGACATTATCTATTTGGCTCTAAGTTTGAAGTGTTCAGTGATCATAAAAGTCTGAAGTACTTATTTGATCAGAAAGAATTGAATATGAGGCAGAGTAGGTGGTTAGAGCTGTTGAAGGATTTCGATTTTGATTTGAGTTATCATCCGGGTAAAGCAAATGTAGTGGCCGATGCATTGAGCAGAAAGTCATTGCATATGTCGATGCTTATGGTGAAAGAATTGGAACTAATTGAGAAATTCGGAGATTTGATTTTGGTATGTGAAGAGACCTCTGGCAGTGTGAAGTTGGGAATGTTAAAGTTGACTAGTGGTATTCTGGAAGAAATCAGTGTGTGACAGCAATCTGATTTAAAGTTGGTTGACCGGGTGACTTTGATAAACCTTGATAACAGAGGAGAATTCTGGATTGATGAGAATGGTGTGATGAGGTTTCGGGATAGGGTTTGTGTTCCAGATGTTCCAGAAATCATGAAGAGCATTCTAGAAGAGGGACACCGTAGTAGGTTAAGTATTCATCCTGGTGCTACGAAGA
Organism: Lathyrus tuberosus; assembly: GCA_022829125.1. NCBI lineage: Eukaryota > Viridiplantae > Streptophyta > Magnoliopsida > Fabales > Fabaceae > Lathyrus > Lathyrus tuberosus. The sequence goes on along the minus strand of JALAZF010000124.1, from coordinate 3,028,116 downwards.
TGTACCAGGATTTGAAAAAGTTGTTTTGGTGGCCAGGTATGAAGAAGGATGTCGCAGAATTCGTTTATGCGTGCTTGATGTGTCAGAAGTAAAAGATTAAGCATCAAAAACCTTTAGGTACGATGCAGCTGTTGAGTATTCCAGAATGGAAATGGGATAGTATTTCCATGGATTTTGTGTCAGGATTACCGAGAACTGCTAAGGGAAATGATTCAATTTGGGTGATCGTGGATAGATTAACTAAATCGGCTCATTTCTTGCCGATAAAGATTAATCATTCTATGCAGAAGTTAACTGAGATGGACATCAAATAAATTGTGAAGTTGCATGGGATACCTTCGAGTATTGTGTTGGATAGAGATCTGAGATTTACATCTAGGTTCTGGAAGAGTTTGAAAGATGTTTTGGGTACTAAGTTGAGGATGAGTTCTGCCTATCATCCGCAGAAGGACGGTCAGACAGAAAGAACTATCAAATCCTTAGAGGATTTGCTGAGGGCTTGTGTGTTAGATCACGGAGGATCTTGGGATAGCCATTTACCATTGATTGAGTTCACGTACAATAACAGTTTTCATGCTAGTATTGGAATGGCGCCCTATGAAGCTTTGTATGGGAGAAGATGTAGGACTCCTTTGTGTTGGTATGAGTCAGGCGGGAGTGTTGTACTCTGATCTGAGATTGTGCAAGAGACGACCGAGAAGATTAAGATGATCCAAGAAAGAATGAGAGCGTCGCAGAGTCGCCAGAAGAGCTACCATGACAAGAGAAGGAAGACACTTGAATTCCAAGAGGGAGATCAGGTGTTCTTGAGGGTGACGCCAGTGACTGGTGTGGGTCGAGCTTTGAAGTCTAGGAAGCTCACTCCATGTTTTGTTGGTCCATATCAAATCTTACAGAGGATAGGAGAGGTAGCCTATCGAATTGCTTTACCGCCGTCACTTGCGAATTTGCATGACGTGTTCCATGTGTCTCAGTTGAGGAAGTACATTCCAGATCTGCCGCATGTGATTCAGATAGATGATGTACAAGTGAGGGATAACCTGATAGTGGAAGCAATACCTGTGCGGATTGATGGTCGAGAGATGAAGCAACTGCGGGGTAAAGACATAGCTTTGGTGAAGGTGTTGTGGGGTGGACTAGCTGGCGAAAGTTGGACTTAGGAACAGGAAGATCAGATGAGGGATTCGTATCCGACTCTAGTTCCTTGAGGTAAATTTCGAGGGCGAAAATTCTTTAAGTGGGGGAGAGTTGTAACACCCCAAATTTGTAAGAATATTTATTTAATCTATTTAAATATAATATTTGTAATTTTTAGTGAATTTTGGTAGTTTGTGTTGAAGTCGGTATTTTGTGGAATTTTGGTTATTTATTTAAATAGTTGTATATAATATAGAATATATTATATTATTATTTATTTTAAATAATATTAGAAGATTAAGGGTAAATTGGACTTTTAAGGAGGAGTTAGTGAGGGTTATATTAGGAAAGCCCATTTAGAAGCCCAAAGGTTAGGTTTAACAAAAATGAGAATTTGAGAGGAATAGGATTCATTTTGTTAGCCCGTGAAAAGAAGGGAAAAGGCCAGGGCTCTGAGGAAAGGGGAAAAGCTTAGGATTTGAGAAGTTTTTCAAGAACGAAAGAAAGAAAGCTTGGAATCGACAATCTAAGGTATGGGGAGTATTGCATTTCATTATTTTCAATATAGGAATTCGATGTGTTTAAAGCGGATTTTTGAGGTTTATGTGGGTTTGTGGGTTTAGGAATAAATTGATGATTTAGGGTATTTTTGTGGATTGATTATTAATGGTTGAATTGAATCGGATAAAAGTAGGCCTTCGAGGCTAATCTCTCTGTTGATGTTGTTTTGACCTTGAAGGGAAAGGGGTTTAAGGGAGTTATGAAGGTATTTGAATTTGTGAAGGTTTATGTGAATTGAAGCTTAGGATAGTGTAATAAATCGGCCTAATAGTAGTAGGTTTTGTGTCCTTGTAGCCTTAATACCTTAGGGATGTTTTGGGGATGTTTTTGGGGTAAATGAGGCTAGAATCGTAGGAGTTTTTGGGTCTGATATGCTACTGATGCGTAACAGTGATTGCAGAAAATCGCGACTTCGCAAAGTGAATGATTTCTTCATAAAATGAACTTTTGCTCTAGATTCGTAGAGCGAACCTCCCAGCGAATACCTTCTCTAGGCGAATAGAGGTGGCGAGGGAGAGACAGAATGAGGACTTCTCTAGTTTTTGTATGGGATTTTGGGGTTCGCTGGCAACTCGCTAGGCGAACACCCCAGCGAACAAGTTCGCAAAGTGAACGCCTGCTGTTCGCGAATTTTATTTTATGATTCGTGTGTTGTCTTGATGTTTTGAGTTGTGATTATTCTGATGAATTACCATGTGTATATTGATGATTATGAGATGATGATTTATGACGTTTTGATGAATAAATTATTTTGTGATTAACATGAGATTTTGATGAATGATAATGCACGTAATGACTTTTATTGATGATGATGATAATGATGTTGTGTATCATGCATTCATAGGATTTCAGACTTCGGTCTATGGTGGCTTCAATCCTATTGTGTGGATGTGAGGTAAATTTGACGTGCTCCAGTTCTTGCGTAGAATCGATCCTAATGACGAGGATCTTTGGAGGATGATGGCTTAGTGTCCATCGACTGTGACGATTGGTACCACATGCATAAGTCTTGTTGTGCATTGCATTTAATTGGCATTGACGTGATTTATGATGTCGTGATTTTTGATGTTTTCCGTGTGATGACCCTGATGATGTTGTATATGATGATGACGCCATTTTATGCATATCCTATTTTTATATTGATTATAATGAATTGTGATTACTCACCCTGCCTGTTTGAATGTTGCCTCCACGCGGGTAACGTGCAGGTGACCAGGCTTAGTTATGGATGCCTTCAAGGACTTTTGGAGTTTATTTGCTTTTGGTCGATGTAGAGGGTCTTGCTCTGATATTGTAACATCGGGTTGGGTCGTTGAGTTGAACCATGGTGAGTTGTTATTTTGTTGTCATTTTCGAATCATTATGGTTTAATTTAAAACCTTTGATTTTGGGATCTTTGTGGTTATGGTGGTTCCACTACTAATTTTGATGGCTTTTGAACATTTTGTGAAAAACCCGTTGTTTACGGAGCAAATGTTTTATTTTGAGTTTATTGAGAAAATGTGCACCCTTGTGAGGTGATTTTTACTTTGATAATTTGTGTATTTTGACGTGTATATTTGTGGGGTAGAAAAGGGTGTTACATAATTGGTATCAGAGCAGGTCGCTCCGTCCGTCCAGGTTTTACTTGATGTCAGTCCCTTGTCAGTTGACGAGTGTGTGTACACTTTCGATGTTTTGTTCCTTCTAACCTTGTTAGTGGTGTGCAGGATGGCTGGAAGAAATGATCGTGCTATCGCTGATGCCTTGGAATCGATTGCTCAAGTAGTGGCTCAGCTCAATCTGAATGGTGGAGTTCTAGATGAGTTTCGTGCTTTGGGGAAGTTTCAGAGGAACAATCCATCGAATTTTATGGGTACTCATGATCCAGTAAGTGCAAACAAGTGGCTGAAGGCGATCGAGAAGATCTTCTGAGTGATGGGGTGTAATGATGAGCAACAAGTTCAGTTTGGAACACATATGCTGGAAAAAGAGACCGAGGATTGGTGGGATAATACCCGTTAAAGACTCGCAGATGTTGGCACTATGATAACCTGGGCCGTGTTTAAGCAGGAGTTTCTAGGAAAGTGTTTTCCAAAGGATGCTCGTGGCAAGAGAGAAGTGGAATTCCTTGAGCTGAAGCAAGGAGACATGACTGTGGCGGAGTATGCTGCGAAGTTCGAGGCACTGGTGAAGTTCTGTCCGCACTACACTCGTGCTGATGCTGAGATGTCCAAGTGTCTCAAGTTCGAGAATGCACTAAGACCAGAAATTAAACAGGTTATTGGGTATCAACAGATCCGCAGGTATGCTAAATTGGTGGACAAGAGCAGAATCTACGACGAGGATAGCCGAGCTCGATCTGCTCACTACAAGCAGTTGAGTGAGAAGAAAGGGCAATATAGGGGGAAGCCTTATACAACTTCAGTGGACAAAGGGAAGCAGAAGGCTTTAGAGGGAAAAAAGACAAGTGAGGGAGCAGCTCCCGCTTCTGGGAAGTGTTATAGGTGTGGCGAGCAAGGCCACCATGCTGAAGCGTGCACCAATAGTGTGTTGAGGTGCTACAGATGTGGTAAGAAGGGTCATAGAGCTACTGACTGCAAGGACGATGGTCCAACCTATTTCAATTGTGGGGAGAAGGGTCATATCAATACCCAATGTCAAAAACCGAAGAAGAACGCAACTGCCGCTCAGACCAGTGGCCAAGTGTTGGCTTTAAGTGGTGTAGATGTGCCAGAGAAGGACAACCTGATTTGAGGTACTTTTTTTATTAATAATATCAAGTTGGTTGCTATTATTGATACTGGTGCTACTCATTCTTTTATCTCGTTTGAATGTGTTAATAGATTAGGTTTGAAGTTGTCTGATATAAATGGGAATATGGTAATAGAAACTCCAGCTAATGGTTTTTTTTACTACTACCCTTGTGTGTTTGAGATGTCCTTTGACAATTTTTGGGAAGATTTTTGTGATGGATTTGGTGTGCTTACCCTTGCACCAAATTGATGTAATATTTGGAAGGAATTGGTTGGAGTTCAACCATGTTCACATCAATTGTTATAATAAGACTGTGGAGTTTCCTGAGTTTGGTGATAATGGAGAGTTGATGTTCTTGTCTGCTAAGCAAGTGGATGAATTGGTGGGAGACGAAGCTTTGGCGTTTGCAATGTTTGCATTATTGCAGGTTGATCATGAAGCTACAAGTGTCGAATTACCTGTTGTCTATGAATTTCCAGATGTGTTTCCATATGACATCAGTGATTTGCCTCCAGAACGTGAAGTAGATTTTGGAGTGGACTTAATACTAGGTACGAGTCCAGTGTCGATGGCTCCTTACCGGATGTCCGCTACTGAGTTAAGTGAACTGAAGAAACAGTTGGAAGATTTGCTTGAGAAGAGGTTTATTCGACCAAGTGTTTCTCCGTGGGGTGCTCCTGTGCTGTTAGTGAAGAAGAAGGACGAAAGTATGAGGTTATGTATTGATTATCGGCAGTTGAATAAAGTGACTATCAAGAATAAGTATCCACTTCCGAGAATCGACGATTTGATGGATCAGCTGGTAGGCGGTTGTGTGTTCAGTAAGATTGATTTGAGGCATGGCTATCATCAGATTCGTGTTAAGCCTGATGATATCTCGAAGACGGCTTTCAGGACGAGGTACGGTCACTATGAATACACTGTTGTTAGTGCTTGGATTGGCTGGAATTTTGGTAAAACAAAGTATATTCAATGTTGATGTCAAGGTACTGATGGTGCAACATTGAAGTCTTAACACTGGGCTGTGTTAAGTATGTATTTGTTTAAGTGGATGTCTGATGTCACATGGCGATGTTGTGACATTAGAAGTCTTAACACTGGGCTGTGTTAAGTATGTATTTGTTTAAGTGGATGTCTGATGTCACACAGGTGATGTTGTAACATCAGATCTGCAGAATTAACAACAGCAGGATATGTTGTTAGGGCACGCGTATTAGCTGGAATTGTGGAGAGTGGTTGACTCATTGGATGAGAATATCTTGGGATAGATATTTTCTGTTACATGGGAGATTTGATTGCAGGTCTGTTGGAGAATTAAAAGGTTGAAGATTTAAAAAGATTTTGGGGATAAAATCTGTTTCGAAGATTCAGTTTTAATTAACAAATCTGATCAAATATTGTGACAAGTCCAAGCCCAATTCAAGGAGCTATATAAAGCGCACAAGACCAAAGAAAAAAGTACAGAAATACGGGGAGAAGATCAAGAGCAGAGGCTGAGTGTCTTGAGTATTTTGTACAAGGTGTATAACCAGAATTCTAGGGTGAATTGTTGTGTCGTATTCTGTCCTCTCTAAAGCTGTGAAGCAAAGAGAGTTGTATTACTTGATCAAAGCTGTGAAGCAGAATCAAGGGTTCTCAAAGAGGTTGTTCTTTGAGTGGTTTTAGGGATTGAGTAGTGTTCTCATATCTAAGTGGTTTCTTAGGTAGAAAGTCACTAGTAGGAATTAAGATTAGGAGATTGTCAACTGGGTTGTTGAGTCTGTAATTTAATTCTACAAGTAGTGAAATTCATCCCTGGCTTGGTAGCCCCCAGACGTAGGTAGTTAGACCGAACTGGGTGAACAAATCATTGTGTTGATTTATTTACTATTATTGCTGTCCATTGTGCAGAGTGTGTTGTTGTGACATCGCACCATAACATCACACGTCTGGTACCAGAATTTCAATAGGTATCAGAGCAGGCATCCTGTCTGGCTCTGGGTGAGATCTGGGGAAAATACTTTCTGGTGTGAAGATGGACAAAGAGGTTGGAGGATTTGTCAACAGACCCCCTATATTGGATGGCTCAAACTATGAGTATTGGAAGCCTAGAATGACTACTTTCTTAAAGTCATTGGACAGCAGAGCATGGAAGGCTGTCATTAAAGAATGGAAAGCTCCTGTGGTGTTTGAAAAAGATGATGCTGGCAAAGATAAAGAGGGCACCTCAAAGCTGAAGCCGGAAGAAGAATGGACCAAGGAAGAAGATGAGCTTGCCCGTGGAAATTCCAAAGCTTTAAATGCAATCTTCAATGGAGTGGATAAGAATATTTTCAGGTTAATTAATACCTGTGAGGTTGCTAAGAAAGCATGGGATATTTTGAAAGCCACTCATGAAGGAACATCTAGAGTTAAGATGTCAAGACTCCAGCTTCTAACATCGAAGTTTGAGAGTCTGAAGATGAAGGAAGAGGAGACTATCCATGACTTCCATATGAGTGTGCATGAGCTGGCTAATGCATCCAGTGCCCTTGGAGAAAAGATGTCAGAAGAAAAGCTTGTAAGGAAAATCCTGAGGTCTCTTCCTAAGAAGTACAAGATGAAGGTAACTGCCATTAAAGAATCACAAGACATCAGCAAGTTGAGGGTTGATGAGCTCATTGGATCTCTTCAAACTTTTGAGCTTGGTTTGAATGAGGAAGAACCTGAAAAGAAGCCCAAAAGTATAGCCTTGGTTCCCACTCCTGCAGAAGTTAAGAAAGTTACAGATGATGAGTCTCTGGAGGATCTGTCTCAAGCCATAGTTATGTTGGGAAGACAGTTCAACAAAGTGTTCAAGAGGATGAACAATAACTCCAGGCCTAATGTCAGGAACATCTCTTCTGACAACAGTAAGGCAAAAGAGAAGGATGAAGAGAAGACTGCCCAAGATAAAGGAGTTCAGTGCTTTGAATGTGAAGGGTATGGACATGTCAAGAAAGAGTGTCCCACATTCTTGAAGAAGCAGAAGAAGGGCATGACAGTTTCCTGGTCTGACTCTGATAGTGAAAGTGAAATTGAGTCAGCAAAGCATGTTACAGCTTTGATAGGAATTGTTGAACCTGATGATGATAGTGATGGAGAAGTCACTTATGATGAGCTAGCTTCAACCTACAAAGAGCTGTGCTTAAAGAGTGTTGAACTATGTCAGGAGAGGAATCAACAGAAGAAACAGATTGCTCAGCTAGAGAATGACAAAGCTGAATTGGAAAAAGAAGTCTTATGTGTCAAAGCTCATCTTAATCATATGACTAAATCTGTTAGAATGTTGAACAGTGGGACAACCACTCTTGACAAGATACTACAGTCAGAAAAAGCTGCTGGAGACAAAGCTGGGATAGGTTATGTGGCTGAGGATAAGGGAACTTCAGAAGCAAGCACTTCAGGTTCAAAGAAGGAAGTGTCACAACCTTTGTCTCAACATCAGCCAAAGAAGCAGGATCCTACACCTAAGAAAGCTGATGTTTCACAACCTAAGAAGATTGAGAAGAAGACTGGTCCTAATCAGAAGAGAAAGCAGCCACAAGGAGCTAGTCAGTATATGTCCCCACAACACCACAAGAGCATGCAAGCTGCTCAGTTCAAACAACACATGTCTTATTAGGTGTCTCAACATCAGGGGTATGGTTACACCAATGCTGTTCCTCATATCTATGGAAGAAGAAAGCCACACCATCATGGGAGACAATCCAGGAAACAGCATTCTCAGCCTCCTTATGGAAGAAGATACCAGCATAATAGAAGGCAGGCCAGTTATGGTAGGAGGAGACCACATCATGGATGGCAGCATAAGCAATCTCATCATGGCAGAAGATTCAGAGATGAAAGGGTAAGATGCTATTATTGTGGAAGGTTTGGACATATGCAGTACTCTTGCTACAAGCTGCATGGATACCCTCAACCTCAAAACAGATGGAGAGAGTACATGCCCAAAGTTGTTAAATAATGGGTACCTAAGGAGAAGGTGAAGTGTCTATTGGCTCACACATCAGATGAACATTTTGCTATGGATGCATGGTACTTTGACAGTGGATGTTCAAAGCACATGACTGGATCCAAGAAGCATTTGGTAGAGTTCAATCCTTGCCATGCAAATGGTGTTATTTTTGGCAATGGTGAAAAAGGAGTAGTAGAAGGAGTTGGAATAGTGAAGAATCATGATGGCCTTACTCTTGATAATGTGCTCCTTGTTCAAGGGTTGAGTGCTAATTTAATTAGCATAAGTCAACTTTGTGATGAAGGTTACAATGTAAGCTACACCAAAGATGAATGTGTGGTAGCTGATGAGCAGAATGAGGTAGTGATGAAGGGAGTAAGATCCAAAGATAATTGCTATCAGTGGATACCTCAAGTGGACAGCTTATCTAGTGATGATGCTGTAACATCAGATGATGACATCAAGTGTGAAAGTATGGTGAAAAGTCAATCTGGGTTAATGACTTATGGTGCTGTTACTCCTAAGTTGGATGATGTGACTAGTCAGTTATGTGAGCAAGATGAAGGAGTCAACAATGCTGATGGAAGGATCAAAAGCTGTGACCTTAAGAAGTGTTGGGAGCTGAATACTTGCAAGGCCAAGAAAGATGACAACCTGACTAATGACTCCTATAGTTCAGAAGAAAAATTCCACACGTTGACAATCCTTAGGTTGGAAGATGCAGATGTTAGAGCTGATGATGAACAAATTGCAAAAGTGGTTCCTGGGGTTGCTAAACGACTGAAATCAAGAAAGAGGAAAGCTATTGAGTCACCTCCAAAGATGAGAACTGCTAAGCAGAAAATCTATGTGGATGGTACTACAAAATCCAGGAGTAAAGTGTTCATCTCTAGGAAGATCAGAGATAAGTCTGAGGATAATGTCCAGGATATCTCTCAAATGAAGGAAGCCGTTGTTGTTAGAACTTCTGAGAAAATCCAAAAGGACATACTAGATAACATTCCTGTGTTTTTCATAAAATGGTGGAAGTATGTTCTGGAAAAAGAATTTGGTATAGATACTCTGGATATGGTTGAGTTTGCTAGGATATGGTTCAGAGAGGATGTGGGAACTTATGGTATTCAGGTGTGTATGAATAAGTTGCTCTGACTGTGTTTTATTGGGAGCTTCTTGAAGGACTTCTCTGTGCAATGAGTCCTTTGAATGGTGATGAGAAGCTGATGTCCCAAAAGATGTTATAACATCATGTTTGCTGGTGGTTAGATCTGGAAGATGATTAAGATTGGACATGTGGAGTTGAATGCTCTAGCATTTTGGTCAGAAGAAGTGGAGATTATGGTCATGTGTTTAAGCATGACTACTGTCTTTGAAGACATCACCAGTTTCAACAACTACTGGTGGATGTAAGGAAAGAGGAAGTGTGATCTCTTGAAGAGACTGGATCTCAGTAAAGCTTATAAGTAAGCTGAGAATTTGTGGAGTTTGTGACACAGTGTTGAGTTTGGATGATTTTGCTGATAGTAAATCCAGTAGTGGAGCATATGTAATACCTTGGTGTCAAGAGTGTCAAGAGTATCCTTGGTGAAGGATGTCTTTGTTCTGGATCTGAAGCTTAGTGCTTACATTATATCTAAGGAGCATCTGCATAGTCATACGGGAGAATGATGAAGTAGAAGGTTTGCCTTGGATGGAGAATATAGAGAAGACTGAAGTTGATCAGGAAGTCTGATGATTATGATAGGGAATGACTGTCTGTGGAAAAAGGGACAGTGGTACCAAAATGAATGTGCTCAGCAAGTGTGCTCAAATGTTCATATTCATCTAGAGCAATTGTTAATCATGACAGGGGGAGTACTTGTCTATGGATTTTGCAGCAAATGTGCATTGTGAAGATTGCGTGCTTCAGATCTTGTGGATGATTGTGTGAAGCCTTCATAACTGGATGGATGAAGAATATGTTGAGTTTGTCAAATTGTGGCTAAAAAGGGGGAGATTTATTCCATGCTGCTGGTTAGTGCTGGAGTTTGTGTGTTTGTGCAGCATGCTGAAAGCATTGTGAAGTGTAGCTCTTTGTCTGTTTGTTTAGACTGAGCTGCTAGTGAAGATATCATAGCATTTGAAGAGTGCAGCCAAGCAGACATCAAGGGGGAGAAGTGCTGCACATTGTGAGCTACTGAACAGCTGTGATGCTGGTTCATGTTTTTGAGGGGGAGCACCAATTGGCTGTTGTCAATAATGAAGATGGTGATGCAGCAGATCAAGTGATGAAGACTATGAAGATTGTCAAACTGCTGCTGATGAAGTGTATCTCAAAATTACTGAAGGTTTTCCGCTGCTGAAGACTCTGAGGATTCAGAGGGTGTTTTAGCCAAAATTAGCCAAAGGGGGAGATTGTTAGTGCTTGGATTGGCTGTAATTTTGGTAAAACAAAGTATATTCAATATTGATGTCAAGGTATTGATGGTGCAACATTGAAGTCTTAACACTGGGCTGTGTTAAGTATGTATTTGTTTAAGTGGATGTCTGATGTCACATGGCGATGTTGTGACATTAGAAGTCTTAACACTGGGTTGTGTTAAATATGTATTTGTTTAAGTGGATGTCTGATGTCACACAGGTGATGTTGTAACATCAGATCTGTAGAATTAACAATAGCAGGATATGTTGTTAGGGCACGCGTATTAGCTGGAATTGTGGAGAGTGGTTGACTCATTGGATGAGAATATCTTGGGATAGATATTTTCTGTTACATGGGAGATTTGATTGCAGGTCTGTTGGAGAATTAAAAGGTTGAAGATTTAAAAAGATTTTGGGGATAAAATGTGTTTTGAAGATTCAGTTTTAATTAACAAATCTGATCAAATATTGTGACAAGTCCAAGCCCAATTCAAGGAGCTATATAAAGCGCACAAGACCAAAGAAAAAAGTACAGAAATACGGGGAGAAGATCAAGAGCAGAGGCTGAGTGTCTTGAGTATTTTGTACAAGGTGTATAACCAGAATTCTAGGGTGAATTGTTGTGTCGTATTCTGTCCTCTCTAAAGCTGTGAAGCAAAGAGAGTTGTATTACTTGATCAAAGCTGTGAAGCAGAATCAAGGGTTCTCAAAGAGGTTGTTCTTTGAGTGGTTTTAGGGATTGAGTAGTGTTCTCATATCTAAGTGGTTTCTTAGGTAGAAAGTCACTAGTAGGAATTAAGATTAGGAGATTGTCAACTGGGTTGTTGAGTCTGTAATTTAATTCTACAAGTAGTGAAATTCATCCCTGGCTTGGTAGCCCCCAGACGTAGGTAGTTAGACCGAACTGGGTGAACAAATCATTGTGTTGATTTATTTACTGTTATTGATGTCCATTGTGCAGAGTGTGTTGTTGTGACATCGCACCATAACATCACACGTCTGGTACCAGAATTTCAACTGTGATGCCATTTGGTGTATCCAATGCACCTGGTGTGTTCATGGAGTACATGAATCAAATTTTTCATGAGTAATTGGATAAGTTTGTTGTGGTGTTTATCGATGATATCTTGATATATTCTAGATCTGAAGAAGAACATGTTGAGCATTTGAGAACTGTGTTGCAAGTATTGAAGGAGAAGAAGTTGTATGCAAAGTTGTCCAAGTGTGAGTTTTGGTTGAAGGAAGTGAGTTTTCTTGGCCATGTGATTTCAAGTGGCGGGATTGCTGTTGATCCCTCTAAAATTGATGCTGTGTTGCAGTGGGAGACTCCGAAGTCTGCTACTGAGATACGAAGTTTTCTGGGATTAGCGGGTTATTACCGCAAGTTTGTCGAAGGCTTTTCTAAGTTGGAACTACCTTTGTCATGGTTGACACGAAAAGGTCAAGCCTTTGTGTGGGATGTAGCTTGTGAAAAGAGTTTTGTGGAATTGAAGAAGAGGCTGACGACCGCTCCAGTGTTGATTTTTCCTAATCGAGCGAATCTTTTGTGGTGTATTGTGATGCATTGAAGATGGGTCTTGGTGGAGTATTGACACAGAATAGACAAGTTGTTGCCTATGCTTCGAGACAATTGCGAGTTTATTAGAGGAATTATCCTACACATGACTTGGAATTGGCCGCTGTGGTGTTTGTATTGAAGATTTGGAGACATTATCTATTTGGCTCTAAGTTTGAAGTGTTTGGTGATCATAAAAGTCTGAAGTACTTATTTGATCAGAAAGAATTTAATATGAGGCAGAGGAGGTGGTTAGAGCTGTTGAAGGATTTTGATTTTGATTTGAGTTATCATTCGGGCAAAACAAATGTAGTGGCCGATGCATTGAGCAGAAAGTCATTGCATATGTCGATGCTTATGGTGAAAGAATTGGAACTAATTGAGCAATTCTGGGATTTGAGTTTGGTATGTGAAGAGACCTCTGGCAGTGTGAAGTTTGGAATGTTAAAGTTGACTGGTGGTATTTTGGAAGAAATCAGAGTGGGACAACCATCTGATTTAAAGTTGGTTGACCAGGTGACTTTGATTAACCAAGTTAATGGAGGAGAATTTCGGATTGATGAGAATGGTGTGATGAGGTTTCGGGATAGGGTTTGTGTTCCAGAAATCAAGAAGAGCATTCTAGAAGAGGGACACCGAAGTAGGTTGAGTATTCATCCCGGTGCTACAAAGACGTACAAGGATTTGAAAAAGTTGTTTTGGTGGCCAGCTATGAAGAAGGATGTTGCAGAATTCGTTTATGCGTGCTTGATGTGTCAGAAGTCGAAGATTGAGCATCAAAAGCCTTTAGGTATGATGCAGCCATTGAATATTCCAGAATGGAAATGGGATAGCATTTCCATGGATTTTGTGTCGAGATTACCGAGAACTGCTAAGGGAAATGATTCAATTTGGGTGATCGTGGATAGATTAACTAAATCGGCTCATTTCTTGCCGATGAAGATTAATCATTCTATGCAGAAGTTAGCCGAGATGTACATCGAAGAAATTGTGAAGTTGCATGGGATACCTTCGAGTATTGTGTCGGATAGAGATCCGATATTTACATCTAGGTTCTGGAAGAGTTTGCAAGATGATTTGGGTACTAAGTTGAGAATGAGTTCTGCCTATCATCCGCAGACGGACGGTGAGACAGAAAGAACTATCAAATCCTTAGAGGATTTGCTGAGGGCTTGTGTGTTGGATCACGGAGGATCTTGGGATAGCCATTTACCATTGATTGAGTTCACGTACAATAACAGTTTTCATGCTAGTATTGGAATGGCGTCCTATGAAGCTTTGTATGGGAGAGTGTTGTACTCGGACCTGAGATTGTGCTAGAGACGACCGAGAAGATTAAGATGATCCAAGAAATAATGAGAGCGTCGTAGAGTCTCTAGAAGTATTACCATGACAAGAGAAGGAAAACGCTTGAATTCCAAGAGGGAGATCACGTATTCTTGAGGGTGACGCCAGTGACTGGTGTGGGTCGAGCATTGAAGTCTAGGAAGCTCACTCCACGTTTTGTTGGTCCATATCAAATCTTACAGAGGATAGGAGAGGTAGCCTATCGAATTGCTTTACCTCCGTCACTTGTGAATTTGCATGACGTGTTCCATGTGTCTCAGTTGAGGAAGTACATTCTGGATCGGTCGCATGTGATTTAGATGGATGATATACAAGTGAGGGATAACCTGACGGTGGAAGCATTACTTGTGGGGATTGACGGTCGAGAGATGAAGCGACTGCGGGGTAAAGACATAGCTTTGGTGAAGGTGTTGTGGGGTGGACCGGCTGGCGAAAGTTGGACTTAGGAACATGAAGATCAGATGAGGGAGCCGTATCTGACTCTAGTTCCTTGAGGTAATATTCAAGGGCGAAAATTCTTTAAGTCGAGGAGAGTTGTAACACCCCAAATTTGTAAGAATATTTATTTAATCTATTTAAATATAATATTCATAATTTTTAGTGAATTTTGGTGGTTTGTGTTGACGTCGGTATTTTGTTGAATTTTGGTTATTTATTTAAATAATAGTATATAATATAGAATATGTTGTATTATTATTTATTTTAAATAATATTAGAAGATTAAGGGTAAATTGGACTTTTAAGGAGGAGTTAGTGAGGGTAATATTAGGAAAGTCCATTTTAGAAGCCCAAAGGTTAGGTTTAACAAAAAGGAGAATTTGAGAGGAATAGGATTCATTTTCTTAGACCGTGAAAAGAAGGGAAAAGGCCAGAGCTCTAAGGAAAGAGGGAAAAACTTAGGATTCGAGAAGGTTTTCAAGAACTAAAGAAACAAAATTTGGAATCGACAATCTAAGGTATGGGGAGTATTGCCTTTCATTGTTTTCAATATAGGAATTCGATGTGTTTAAAGCAGATTTTTGAGGTTTATGTGGGTTTGTGGGTTTAGGAGTAAATTGATGATTTAGGGCATTTTTTTGGATTGATTATTAAGGGTTGAAATGAATCGGATAAAAGTAGGCCTTCGAGGCTAATCTCTTTCTTGATGTTGTTTTAATCTTGAAGGGAAAGGGGTTTATGGGAGTTGTGAAGGTATTTGAATTTGTGAAGGTTTATGTGAATTGAAGCTTAGGATAGTGTAATAAATCGGCCTAATAGTCGTAGGTTTTGTGTCCTTGTTGCCTTAATACCTTAGGGATGTTTTGGGGATGTTTTTGGGGTAAATGAGGCTAGAATCGTAGCAGTTTTTGGGTCTGATATGCTATTGAAGCGTAGCAGCGATTGCAGAAAATCGCGTCTTCGCAAAGAAAACGTTCGCTCTAGATTCGCACAGCGAACCTCCCAGCGAATACCTTCGCTAGGCGAATAGAGGTGGCGAGGGAGAGACAGAATAAGGGTTTCTCTGGTTTTTGTATGGGATTTTGGGGTTTGCTGGCAGCTCGCTAGACGAACACCCCAGCGAACAAGTTCGCAAAGCGAACTATCTAACGAATGCATGCTGTTCGCGAATTTTATTTTATGATTCAAGTGTTGTCTTGATGTTTTGAGCTGTGATTATTCTGATGAATTACCATGTGTATATTGATGATTATGAGATGATGATTTATGACGTTTTGATGAATAAATGGTGATATGATTAACATGAGATTTTGATGAATGATGATGCACGTAATGACTTTTATTGATGATGATGATAATGATGTTGTGTATCATGCATTCATAGGATTTCAGACTTCGGTTTATGGTGGCTTCAATCCCATTGTGTGGATGTGAGGTAATTTTGACGTGCTCCGGTTCTTGTGTAGAATCGATCCTAATGACGGGGATCATTGGAGGGTGATGGCCTAGTGTCCATCGACTGTGACGATTGGTACCACATGCATGAGTCATGTTGTGCATTGCATTTAATTGGCATTGAAGTGATTTATGATGTCGTGATTTTTGATGTTTTCCTTGTGATGACCCTGGTGATGTTGTATATGATGATGACGTCATTTTATGCATATCCTATTTTTATATTGATTATAATGAATTGTGATTACTCACCCTGCCTGTTTGAATGTTTCCTCCACGTGGGTAACGTGCAGGTGATCAGGCTTAGCTGTGGATGCCTTCGAGGAATTTTGGAGTTTATTTGCTTTTGGTCGATGTAGAGGGTTTTGCTCTGATATTGTAACATCGGGTTGGGTCATTGAGTCGAACCATGTTGAGTTGTTATTTTGATGTCATTTTCGAATTATTATGGTTTAATTTAAAACCTTTGATTTTGGGATCTTTGTGGTTATGGTGGCTCCGCTGCTAATTTTGATGGCTTTTGAACATTTTGAGGAAACCCCGTTGTTTACAGAGAAAATGTTTTATTTTGAGTTTATTGAGAAAATATGCACCCTTCTGAGGTGATTTTTACTCTGATAATTTGTGTATTTTGCCGTGTATATTTGTGGGGTAGAAAAGGGTCTTACAATCATGACCCTAGTCTAGCTATCATGACGCAGTTAATGCTGCACAAGGCTCGAGGCACACGTGGCGCCACGTCTCTTCAGAATTCCTCAACCGTTGGTCTCCCCGCAGGCTCAGCAGCCCGAACAATGTTACATATCCCGCGGGCACTATAACCCCTGGGTACCCAAGGACAACCCCGTCTCGACGACAGACGGTGGCCTCTTCAGAGCTCCCCGGGGCTGCAAGCTATTCTTAAGTCATCACTCCCATGCTCGGGAGCAATGACTTATGGGGCTCATGTTCTGAACTGGACCGATGGCTAGGCATGGCCCAATCCACTTCTGCTCCCACAATGGCCCAATTGCCTAATTCCAACTGGTGCGGGGGCAGCATTTTCCTTTTTACCCCTCTACCGGGCACATGTGGACGGATGAACCTCAAGGTCATTTGCCTCTCCCCGGAATTCCTGCCCGTTACGCACGGCTCCATCATCCAGGAACAGTCATGACGCCTGTGCCCGGAACTACGCCCCTGCCCATGGTAACGGTTAGTTTTGGGCATATATGCCCGTCATAACGGCTAGTTTTCGGCAGTTACCTATATTTCAGGAAATAGTTACTCTGCCTTGAAAATAGGGACCGTTGGCCACGCGCTGGGGGCATTATAAATACCCTCTCATTTGACAGGGTCAGGTATCCAAAAATCATTCTAAGAAACTCATACTTTTGTACTTGCCTTTCTCTCTCCCGATTCTTACTTTAGCATCAGAGTGCCTTGCAGGTACACCCCCTCATCATCTCACGCACCCAGCATAGCAGACGTTCATCTTGGCCCATTTCAGGATCTGATCAGCCTTCACGATATATAAGGTTAGCCACTTAAACTTCAACTTATTATATTACATTTTGTCTATTTCATTATCCTTCCGAACGGATAGATATCATTCATGAATTTTTCTTAGCTAAGCATTTTTTGTGCTTAGTTTCTTTTGATAAAATTATATAAATTTTCTAAAAAAATAAAAATAATGGCCTTTACCTTCTTCTTTAACTTGAATATAAACTATGTGCACTGTCTTTATTCTTTGTCCCACACATCAAGTTCTTGGTGTGCATTGAATTTTAAATATCTATCATAACAAATGGGGCTATTCGTGGAACAAATGAGTTAAGTTTACAAGAGAGCACCATGGGTTCTAAATGGGATATCAAGAATTTTTTCGATGCAACTATTTTGGGTTATGGAAAGTGAAGATGCTAGAAATATTGATTCAAAAAAAGTGTGCAAAAGCATTAAAAGGTTATTCATTGATTCCTCTAAGTCCTGTGGTTTTTGGATTGACTACATTTTTGTAAAACAACAAGCTGTTAGCAAGATGTTAAACCATATGTTCTTCCATGACACTCAGACATCATGTTCTGCATGATATTGTGACATGTTCCAGGACATGTTATACTAGATAGCTAGGGCATGTCTATTTTGGTATTTTTAGTGTGTTCTAATTCACACACGTGCCTTTTTCAGAGGAGTATATTGTGGGATTTTCTATTATGACAGATTCTGTTACTTTTCATAAAAAGGATCATCGAGACTTTTTAGGAAAGTTTGTATTTTGCTCATATTATTGTGCAAGTTGATTTGCAACCAGTTTATACTGATTGTTGCTTATTGTACGCCTCAAGAAGCCCAAGCCCACAAGGTCTGAAGGCTATTTAAAGAAGACCTTAAACCTAATGTTTCTCACGGCTTTCAGTTTTGTAAAATAAGGGGATGTTTTGTAGTGTTAGGGTTTGAGAGTCTCTTGTATGTTAATTGTATGTCACCCTTATATCATTTGATACATGGTGGTAGACTGATTTTATATTGTTCATTAATCATTGTCCACTCTAAAGCTTTTAAGCAATAGTGTATTGTTCTTGATTGAAGCTTTTAAGCAAAATCAAGTATTGTCTTGGAAGTGTGCTACTTCTATTGTTTGTTGAATTGTTGACTGTCACTGGGATTGTGATTGATTGGGAAGTGAGACAGGGATCTTATATCTAGAGGGTTTCTAGGTAGAAGTTGCACAAAGTAGTGATTAGGCGAGAAGTTGTAAACGGGCGAGTTTTGCTTTAAACTAATGCTATCATAGTGAATTTCCTTCCTAGCTTGGATGCCCCTAAATGTAGGTGATGTTGCACCGAACTGGGTTACCAATTGACTGTGTTATTTATGTTTCTGCATTTTATTTTCAGTCTGGTTTATTTTAGTTATTTGTCAAACAAAAGATGTTGTAACATCTGTCTTGACATTATGTTCTGATGTGAAGACATCATTTTAAACATGTGGTACAATGCCAGAATTTCAATTCCGAAAGCCTAACACAAACGGAGAAGACCTAGAAGATGGATAAGGTCATGAGTGTCATTATCTTGTTCCTTAGAGATAAAGTTTTAAGGGAAACTATAAAGGAGAAGACCATAGTGGAGCCATGGGTCAGGCTTGAATTAATGTATCGGACCAAGTCCTTTGCTCATAGGTTATGTATAAAACAAGAACTCTACTCAATTCAAACGGTTTATAAGTAATTCGTTATAGTTCAATTGACAAATTTTCACAAAAATTGCTCTTGGATTGCAAAATATTGATGTGAAACTTGATGGTAAAGACAATGATCTAATCTTGTTGTGTTCAATACCTAGATATTTTTAGCATTTTAAATATGTCATTCTTTATGGTAAGAAAGATACTATCGCCTTGGAGGGGTTCTAATTGGATTTAAGAACTAAAGATTTATCAAGCGAAGTTTCTGCTACTGTAGCTTACTTGATGAACATATATCCATCCATAACAATAGGCTTCAAGAAATTTATGAAAGTTTGGAGTGGGAAACAAGTAAACCACTCTAACTTTAAGGTTTTTAGAGCTTTGGAATTTGTTCATATCAAGAAAGGCAAACTTGATGTTAGGGTCGTCATTGATTATCTTGAAGGTGTGAAAGGATAGGAATTGTGAAAGGTGGAACCTGGAGAATCAAAATTTATCATTAGAAAAGATGATACTTTTGATGAGACCCACATGGGATGAAATTAAAAGACCTAGACATGAAATAAATAAAAACTATGATAGAGAGGACTCAGTTTGAGTTGGATGTTCCTACTAGTTAGATTAGAGATGTGGAGGAAGTTTACTCTTCCATTTCTAGTTCTAGAGAGGAGGCAACCTACACTAGCTCTGAATTATTTGATGACACGTGATAGAGTAAAGAAGGATATTATACCACCTCAAAAATAAAATAATGTTGATCATATTTTTTATGCTTTAAATGTGGTTGAATGGTTGTAAGACTCATAACCAAAGAAATTCAAGGAACCATTCCAAAGCAAAGATAGTAAAAAATAGGTTGAAAAAAGTAAACGACAAAATGCAATTATTGATGAAGAACCATATTTGGGATCTTATAATGTTGCCTAAGGGAAAGGGTGGTTGGAGCAAGTGGATCTTCAAAGACAATGAAGATATTTTGAGGATTGATGGTTTAAGGTAGTGCTTGTAGGAAAAATGTTTACTTATGTGTAGGTAATGGATTAAAATTAAATATTTTTATATGTGATAAAAGATTATTCCATAAGTATACTTATAGAAATTTTAAATCATTATGATTTTTAGTTGGAATAGATGGATGCCAAAATGGATTTCTTTTGGAATCTTAAAGAGATAATTTACATGGAGCAACCTGAAGTTTTTGTAGAGGATAATCTATGGTATGTTTATTGAAGAATTATTTGTATGTGTTGAAGCAAAACTCAGTGTAATGGTATCATCAATTTGATGAATGTATCATGGTTTTGTGAGAAGTGGTTATGATAGTTGTGTATACACATTAAAAAGGAATGAGGAAGTCAGTCTTTACCTTTTATATATATTGATGCTATCTTGATAGTAAGCTCTAGAAAGGAAGAGATTGGTAAGCTCAACGAGACTTTGAACAGATAATTTGAGATGAAGATCTTGGTGAAGCTAAGAAGATTATAAGAATGTATATCAAGATAAATCGCAAAAGGAGTGGATTGTTCTTGTCACAATATATTTACTTGAATAAAGCGGTGGAATGAATTAGAAAGCAATATTTTAAAACTGTCAGCACTCCTTTGGATCATCACACTAAGCTTTTTATTATGCAATATCCTCAAATTGAAGAAAAGAAGAAGATGATGGAGATTACTCCCTATGCAAGTACGGTTGTAAGCATCGTGTATAATATTGTTCGTAGTAGATTGAACTTAACATATGCAATTAGCATATGTCATACCCCAAATTTTGACCACCAAGATTTCCCATCATTATACAAATCATTGCCACAATATGGAGGTACCATCATGCCTCATCAATCTCTTCAAGAATTGTTGAGCATTCACTACAATCAAGAATTAGGGTTTTGAACCCTCTCAGAGCACTTAGACAAAGGATCAATCAAGAAATGACATGATGGAGAGGAGTTTGCCTACCCTATGAATGTTGATATAGTCAAGAAATCTTTCACCTAAACAAAAAAAAAACGTCTCGGTGGATTGAAAGTCCGAAAGGGTGGTCCAGGCAAAAATTAGAGACACAAGCAAAAAAAAATCATCCTGATGGATTGGAAACCTCAAAAGACAATTCAGGTAAAAGTTAGGGAATCATGGCAAGTTGAAATTCTGGTACCAGACGTGTGATGTTCAGGTACGATGTCACAACAACACACTCTGCACAATGGACAGCAATAACAGTAAATAAATCAACACAATGATTTGTTCACCCAGTTCGGCTAACTACCTACGTCTGGGGGCTACCAAGCCAGGGATGAATTTCACTACTTGTAGAATTAAATTACAGACTCAACAACCCAGTTGACAATCTCCTAATCTTAATTCCTACTAGTGACTTTCTACCTAAGAAACCACTTAGATATGAGAACACTACTCAATCCCTAAAACCACTCAAAGAACAACCTCTTTGAGAACCCTTGATTCTGCTTCACAGCTTTGATCAAGTAATACAACTCTCTTTGCTTCACAACTTTAGAGAGGACAGAATACGACACAGCAATTCACCCTAGAATTCTGGTTATACACCTTGTACAAAATACTCAAGACACTCAGCCTCTGCTCTTGATCTTCTCCCCGTATTTCTGTACCTTCTTCCTTGGTCTTGTGCGCTTTATATAGCTCCTTGAATTTGGATTGGATTTGTCACAATATTTGATCAGATTTGTTAATTAAAAACTGAATCTTTTAAAACAGATTTTATCCCCAAAATCTTTTTAAATCTCCCACCTTTTAATTCTCCAACAAACCTGCAATCAAATCTCCCATGTAACAGAAAATATCTAGCCCAAGATATTCTCATCCAACGAGTCAACACTCTCCACAATTCCAGCTAATACGCGACCCTAATAATAACAAGCCCATGCTGTCATTAGCTTCAGTTCTGCAGGTCTGATGTTACAACATCACCTATGTGACATCAGACATCTACTTCAGCAACTAGCAACCTTAACACAGCCCAGTGTTAAGTGTAATGTTATGACATCAAGCCCATGACATCAAACATAGTTAACCTTCACAACTTAGTACAGCCCAGTACTAAGACTCAATGCTGCAACATCAACACCATGACATCAGCATTGAACACCTTGTTGTTTTACCAAAATTCCAGCCAATCCAGGAACTTACAATCTCCCCCTTTGGCTAATTTTGGCTAAAACAATCTCTGCATCTTCAGAGACTTCAGCAATGGAATATCTTCAATACTTTGAAACATTAACTTGCAGCAGTTTGACAATCTTCATATAGTCTTCATTACTTGATCTGCTGCAGCACCATCTTCATTATTGACAACAGCCAATTGGTGCTCCCCCTCAAAAACTTGAACCAGCATCACAGCTGTTCAGTAGCTCACAATGTGCAGCACATTACTCCCCCTAGATGTCTGCTTGGTTGCACTCTTCAAATGCTCTTCAAATGCTATGATATCTTCACTAGCAGCTCAGTCTAAACTCCCCCTCAATAACTGCATCAACACTTTTCAACTAAACACCTTTTACTTTTAGCAGCATCAATTACTCTCTTCATGGCAATTTTTAACTCTCCCCTTTTTTAGCCATAATTAGACAAATTATGCCAATTCATATGACCTACACTTCATCACATGCGACATAATACAAGCCCTACTGTCAGTAGCAACAAGATCTATGCAATCTCCAAACACAATGTTCTGACATTATTAAAGACATGGTCAAAACCACATTCCAACACTTTTGACTAGACTGGCGATACAAACAATGCTTTAGAAAAACCATTATAAAACCACTCTTTCTCCTTTGCTCAGCACAACACTCCAATAAAGCATGAGTCAATCAAGCTCCAAAGTATCAACCAAGAAACTCAAGCATGAGGATAAAAATCCAGAACCTCTGAAGAAGAAGGTCAAATCTCAGACGACATCAGGTCTTTCTTCAGGAGCAACAAAAACTGGCAGGACTTCAGTGACAACTATGAAGCCTGGTAAGAACCATACTGCTCAAAAATAGCCTTCAGAAGATGAATGGGATGCAGATTGGAAGGCATTTCTGGATGCAGGTGATTGGCATGAGGATGTAGTTTAACCTTGTATCTTCAAATATCTAATAAAACTCCAATCATATTTTAGATTTTTCTGTAACTCTACAAAATTCTTTACAGTACTTTTCTATTGCTTTGCTGATAATTGTACTGCCTTAATATGAACCAACAGCCTAATGTCATAGCATGCTATCTGACATTAAATCCTCGTAAGATTCAACCAATCTCCATAATCTTGATCAGCATGCAATCTTCACAATATATGTACCTTTGCTGCAAAATCCATAGACAAATACTTCCCCTGTCAAGATTAACAAATGCTCTAGATGGAGATGAACATTTGAGCACATTTACATGCATTTTGGTACCACTGTCCCTTTCACCAAGGGCTATCATTCAATTCATCTTCACCATCCAAGGCAAACCTTCTACTTTATCATTCTCCCGTATGACTATGTAGATGCTCCTTAGATATAATGTAAGCACTAAGCTTCAGATCCAGAACAAAGACATCCTTCACCAAGGACACTCTTGACACTCTTGACACCAGGGTATTACATATGCTCCAAACTCAACACTGTGTCACAACCTCCACAGATTCTCAACTTACTTATAAGGTTTACTGAGATCCAGTCTCTTCAAGAGATCACAATTCCTCCATCCTTACATCCACCAGTAGTTGTTGAAGCTAGTGAAGTCTTCAAAGACAAGCTACTAAACATTTGACCCTAATCTCCACCTCTTCTGACCAAAAATGCTAGAGCATCCAACTCCACATGTCCAATCTTAATCATCTTCCACCAGCAAACTTGATGATATAACATCTTTTGGGACATCAGCTTCTCATCACCATTCCAAGGACTCATAGCACAAAGAAGTCCTTCAAGAAGCTCCCAATAAAACACAGTCAGTGCAACTTATTCATACACACCTGAATACCATAAGTTCCCACACCCTCTCTGAACCATCTCCTAGCAAACTCAACCATATCCAGAGTATCTATACCAAATTCTTTTTCCAGACCATACTTCCACCATTTTATGAAAAGCACAGGAATGTGATCTAGTATGGCCTTTTGAATTTTCTCAGAAGTTCTAACACCAACGGCTTCCTTTATTTGAGAGATATCCTGGACATTTTCATCATACTTATCTCTGATCTTCCTATTTCTGGAAGAGATGAACACTTTACTCCTGGATTTTGTAGTACCATCCACATAGATCTTCTGCTTATCAGTTCTCATCTTTGGAGGTGACTCAATAGCTTTCCTCTTCCTTGATTTCAGTCGTTTAGCAACCCCAGGAACCACTTTTGCAATTAGTTCATCATCACTCTTCTTTATTTTAAGGCTTGAAGTACCTTTCTTGACTTGAGATGTTTTAACATCAGCTCTAACATCTGCATCTTCCAACCTAAGGATTGTCAACCTGTGAAATTTTTCTTCTGAACTATAGGAGTCATTAGTCAGGTTGTCATCTTTCTTGGCCTCGCAAGTATTCAGCTCCCAACACTTCTTAAGGTCACAACTTTTGATCCTTCCATCAGCATTGTTGACTCCTTCATCTTGCTCACATAACTGACTACTCAAGTTGGCTTTTAATACATCATCCAACTTAGGAATAACAGCACCATAAGTCATTAACCCAGATTGACTTTTCACCATACTTTCACACTTGATGTCACCATCTGATGTTACAACATTAACCTTAACATCACTAGATAAGCTATCCTCTTGAGGTATCCACTGATAGCAATTATCTTTGGATCTTACTCCCTTCATCACTACCTCATTCTGCTCATCATCTACCACACATTCATCTTTGGTGTAGCTTACCTTGTAACCTTCATCACAAAGTTGACTTATGCTAATTAAATTAGCACTCAACCCTTGAACAAGGAGCACATTATCAAGAGTAAGACCATCATGATTCTTCACTCTTCCAACTCCTTCTACTACTCCTTTTTCACCATTGCCAAAAATAACATCATTTGCATGGCAAGGATTGAACTCTACCAAATGCTTCTTGGATCCAGTCATGTGCTTTGAACATACACTGTCAAAGTGCCATGCATCCATAGCAAAATGTCCATCTGATGTGTGAGCCAATAGACATGTGACCTGAGCTTTAGGAACCCGTTGTTTTACTACTTTGGGCCTGTACTCTCTCCATCTGTTTTGAGGCTGAGGGTATCCGTGCAGCTTGTAGCACGAGTACTGCATATGTCCAAACCTACCACAATAATAGCATCTCACCCTTTCATCTCTGAATCTTCTTCCATGATGAGATTGCTTAGGCTGCCATCCATAATGTGGTCTCCTCCTACCATAACTGGCCTGCCTTCTATTATGCTGGTATCTTCTTCCATAAGGAGGCTGAGAATGCTGTTTCCTAGACTGTCTCCCATGATGGTGTGGCTTTCTTCTTCCATAGATATGAGGAACAGCATTGGTGTAACCATACCCCTGATGTTGAGACATCTGATAAGACATGTGCTGTTTGAACTGAGCAGCTTACATGCTCTTGTGGTGTTGTGGGGGCATATACTGACTATCTCCTTGTGGCTGCTTTCTCTTCTGATTAGGACCAGTCTTCTTCTCAATCTTCTTAGGTTGTGAAACATCAGCTTTCTTAGGTGTAGGATCCTACTTCTTTGGCTGATGTTGAGACAAAGGTTGTGACACTTCCTTCTTTGAACCTGAAGTGCTTTCTTCTGAAGTTCCCTTATCCTCAGCCACATAACCTATCCCAGCTTTGTCTCCAGCAGCTTTTTCTGACTGTAGTATCTTGTCAAGAGTGGCTGTCCCACTGTTCAACATTCTAACAGATTTAGTCATATGATTAAGATGAGCTTTGACACATAGGACTTTTTTTTCCAATTCAGCTTTGTCATTCTCTAGCTAAGCAATCTGTTTCTTCTGTTGATTCCTCTCCTGACATAGTTCAACACTTTTTAAGCACAGCTCTTTGTAGGTTGAAGCTAGCTCATCATAAGTGACTTCTCCATCACTATCATCATCAGGTTCAACAATTCCTGTCAAAGCTGTAACATGCTTTGCTGACTCAATTTCACTTTCACTATCAGAGTCAGACCAGGAAACTGTCATGCCCTTCTTCTGCTTCTTCAAGAATGTGGGACACTCTTTCTTGACATGTCCATACCCTTCACATTCAAAGCACTGAACTCCTTTATCTTGGGCAGTCTTCTCTTCATCCTTCTCTTTTGCCTTGCTGTTGACATTAGGCCTAGAGTTATTGTTCATCCTCTTGAACACTTTGTTGAACTGTCTTCCCAACATAACTATGGCTTGAGACAGATCCTCCTGAGACTCATCATCTGTAACTTTCTTAACTTCTGCAAGAGTGGAAACCAAGGCTATATTTTTGGGCTTCTTTTCAGGTTCTTCCTCATTCAAACCAAGCTCAAATGTTTGAAGAGATCCAATGAGCTCATCAACCATCATCTTGCTTATGTCTTGTGATTCTTCAATGGCAGTTACCTTCATCTTGTACTTCTTAGGAAGAGACCTCAGGATTTTCCTTACAAGCTTTTCTTCTGACATCTTTTCTCCAAGGGCACTGGATGCATTAGCCAGCTCAAGCACACTCATATGGAAGTCATGGATAGTCTCCTCTTCCTTCATCTTCAGACTCTCAAACTTCGATGTTAGAAGCTGGAGTCTTGACATCTTAACTCTAGATGTTCCTTCATGAGTGGCCTTCAAAATATCCCATGCTTTCTTAGCAACCTCACAGGTATTAATTAACCTGAAAATATTCTTATCCACTCCATTGAAGATTGCATTTAAAGCTTTGGAATTTCCAAGGGCAAGCTCATCTTCTTCCTTGGTCCATTCTTCTTCCGGCTTTAGCTTTGAGGTGCCCTCTTTATCTTTGCCAGCATCATCTTTTTCAAACACCACAGGAGCTTTCCATTCTTTAATGACAGCCTTCCAAGCTCTACTGTCCAATGACTTTAAGAAAGTAGTCATTCTAGGCTTCCAATACTCATAGTTTGAGCCATCCAATATAGGGGGTCTGTTGACAAATCCTCCAACCTCTTTGTCCATCTTCACACCAGAAAGTATCTTCCCCAGATCTCACCCAGAGCCAGACAGGATGCCTGCTCTGATACCAATTGAAATTCTGGTACCAGACGTGTGATGTTAAGGTGCGATGTCACAACAACACACTCTGCACAATGGACAGCAATAACAATAAATAAATCAACACAATGATTTGTTCACCCAGTTCGGTCTAACTACAAACGTCTGGGGGCTACCAAGCCAAGGATGAATTTCACTACTTGTAGAATTAAATTACAGACTCAACAACCCAGTTGACAATCTCCTAATCTTAATTCCTACTAGTGACTTTCTACCTAAGAAACCACTTAGATATGAGAACACTACTCAATCCCTAAAACCACTCAAAGAACAACCTCTTTGAGAACCCTTGATTCTGCTTCACAGCTTTGATCAAGTAATACAACTCTCTTTGCTTCACAGCTTTAGAGAGGACAGAATACGACACAGCAATTCACCCTAGAATTCTGGTTATACACCTTGTACAAAATACTCAAGACACTCAGCCTCTGCTCTTGATCTTCTCCCCTTATTTCTGTACCTTCTTCCTTGGTCTTGTGCGCTTTATATAGCTCCTTGAATTTGGATTGGATTTGTCACAATATTTGATCAGATTTGTTAATTAAAAACTGAATCTTTTAAAACAGATTTTATCCCCAAAATCTTTTTAAATCTCCCACCTTTTAATTCTCCAACAAACCTGCAATCAAATCTCCCATGTAACAGAAAATATCTAGCCCAAGATATTCTCATCCAACGATTCAACACTCTCCACAATTCCAGCTAATACGCGACCCTAATAACAACAAGCCCATGCTGTCATTAGCTTCAGTTCTGCAGGTCTGATGTTACAACATCACCTATGTGACATCAGACATCTACTTCAGCAACTAGCAACCTTAACACAGCCTAGTGTTAAGTGTAATGTTATGACATCAAGCCCATGACATCAAACATAGTTAACCTTCACAACTTAGTACAGCCCAGTACTAAGACTCAATGCTGCAACATCAACACCATGACATCAGCATTG
The DNA here is from genome assembly GCA_022829125.1 of Lathyrus tuberosus. Taxonomy (NCBI): domain Eukaryota; kingdom Viridiplantae; phylum Streptophyta; class Magnoliopsida; order Fabales; family Fabaceae; genus Lathyrus; species Lathyrus tuberosus. The sequence goes on along the minus strand of JALAZF010000124.1, from coordinate 3,000,189 downwards.
AACACCTTGTTGTTTTACCAAAATTCCAGCCAATCCAGGAACTTACACAAGTAACTATGTCCGACAAGATTAAATCCCCCAGCGGTAATACCATTCGTCGAAAGACTTCAATCACGGTCATCTTCGACAGAAGCTCAGGATACCCAGAATTCAAAGTTGGTAGAAGGATATCGGTCGTTATGTTTCAATGTAGCCTCTTTTCCCGTAAATTAAGATTTTCTAAACTTTGTAAATACTCTATTGCATCACGCGTTTGGCTGATTTCCTTCCTATCAATAAAATTTGAGTCCTAGTGCTTTTGTGTACAATTCTCATTTGTTTTTGCTTTACATAATGACACTTTTAACATGATCAACGATTCTTGAAACAAAAAAAAAAGAATTTACTTGTCAAATTTTCTTTTGCTTTTAAAATAAAGATGGCATTTCTTTTTAACTGCTGAACGCGAAAAGAACATCGAGGGCTTCTTCGGAAGTGATCAAACCTCAAAGTGCATAATCAAATTATTCCTTCTAAACCAGTACGCCTAAATGAAGGATCAACTGTTTTAGATGTGAATGTCCCATCCGATATCCCCAGTAGAGTTTTTACCTCTTAAAACCAATTAATGGTTCTTTCACCCCTAGTAGGGTCTACCTCTCTTAAGCAAGACAAGATTGCTATCTTGAACCAATGATACTTTTTATCCCCCGCAATGGCCGAGTATCCCTTCGTGTTCATTCACTAGTCCGTATGTCGTGTTTGTTTTGTCAGCATAAACATACATACATCATGCATATTGGATTCATGTTCATATTCATATTGCATTAATATCACTTTGGTCATATTCATCCCCAAGTGATAAAGTCGTCTCGCCGATAAGGTTGTCAGTTCTTTCCTCGTCAGGAAATGTGTCGTCTGAGCAATTTCTCCCCAGTTTATTTCTGGATTAGAGCCTTTCCTCGACCACTTTGATAACTTGAACCTCTGAAAGGCAATAAGACATTCGACAGACGTCACTCTTCACCATTGAAGATGATATTTTCGCTTTCCCGTATTAAAGAAAATCCCCAGAGAAAGCCTCTTAACCAAAGACTCTCGGCAATACATCGGTTTTTCTCCCAGGAAATTCGAGTTAATGAAGTCATCAGCACCTCAAAATTGGATCCCATCACATGGCATTTCTCCGAGAAGACCTCGAAGAAAAAGTATGATGTAATATCCCCAAGCAAAAAGCAGTCTCTCAAAAGACTCATTTTTCCCCAGTAGGGTCCGCGAATGGCATCTCCCACAAAGAAGTTTGCACACCTACAGCTCAGACTAATGGGTTTTCTCTGGCAAGTCTGACACCAATTCATTTTTCCATCGAATGGCATCTCCCTAATAAAACTCGGCGAGAAGTTTGATGAAAACCGCTACACATAGCGTCCCTTGTCAAGAAAGAAACTAGACAGGAAGAAACCAAGACCAGTTCCGTGGCTGAAGACCAGGATCGAGGGGAAGTTTATTTCAAAAGAAACTGAGACCAGTTCTGTGGATGAAGACCAGGATCAAGGGGAAGTTTATTTTAAAAAAAACTGAGACCAGTTCTGTGGCTGAAGTCCAAGATCGAGGGGAAGTTTATTTCAAAAGAAATTGAGAGCAGTTCCGTGGCTGAAGGCCAGGATCGAGCGGAAGTTTTACCCTTTTCTAAGTAACATTTCTTAGCAAAGGAAGATGGATGAGCAAACTGCTATTCATAGCCACAGTCAAAATTTCGGGTAATCCGATATTTAATCCTCTTGCACCCTGAATGTCTGAACATCTTCGCCATTCACACCTTCAGGTCCAAGCAAATTAAATAGGGACATCTGTCATACCCCAAATTTTGACCACCATGATTTCCCATCATTGTGCAAATCATTACCACAATATGGAGGTACCATCATGCCTCGTCAATCTCTTCAAGAATTGTTGAGCATTCACTACAATCAAGAATTAGGGTTTTGAGCCCTCTCAGAGCACTTAGACAAATGATCAATCAAGAAATGACATGATCTTCAACTAGTCTAACCTCTCAAACACCCATAAAGTATCAAAAGGACTCCCACATCAAGAATCAAGCACAAAGTTGCAACATTCCAAGTGGATCAAGCCTCAAGATCGCCAGTGTCACCAAATTAGGGTTTTGGTCGACCAAGGCCTCCAGATGAAATTTTTCCTCTGGGCATGAGCAAAGTCTTCAAAGAATAACCCAAGATACTCCAAGGAACCTTATGAGTCGCATCATAAATTCAAAATAGCCTTAGGGGATGCATTCATAAAAAATCAGGAATTTGGGTTTCTTGACCTAATTCACCCCTAAGTTAACTTTTGGAGCAAAGCATGAGCCAAGACCTCAAGATATGATTTGAGGGCCTCAAATATACCACATTAATCCATTTACAACAATGGATTGATCCAAGAAGCTTGATTCACAAGTTTCAAATTCATCTGTACCACAATTAGGGTTTTGAAGAAAAAGTCAATTGTATCTTTGACTTTTGACCAAGACATGTTCCCAAACCTTGGGACATGATTCAATACACCCTAAAACACCTATGGAGTCCATCCATTAGGTTTGAATTGGGTCAAGAACTTGATTGCACAAAAGATCACACAGTTTGGATTTCATCTGACAAAATGTCAACTGTTCCCAAAATCAAGTTTGACTTTTTGGAATATTTCACTTATATGGTTCCCCTAAGTCAAAAACGATGTCCATGTATGATTTTGATCATCATTCATAAAAAAAATCAAGAAATGTGTGGTAACTCGCAAAAGGGGCAACCTTAGAATACTTAAATTTTTCTAAGTTATGGAACAAAAGTGGTTTTTACCCAACTTTGCAAGGTCATAACTCCCAAACCCTAAGGCCTTTTTCTTCCATCCAAATCTCAAATTAAAGTTCACATGACATACTTCAAAAGTGTCAAATACAAAAGATTCCAAATCCTCATGGATTTTGAGTTATGGATTGATCAAAATCACAAAAAGTGAAAATGACCACTTTTTCAAACACTTAGTGAAATTTTCAAAAAGTCAGAATCTGTTTCATTTTTTACCATCTTTGAGGTCATTTTTCATCATGATCCAAGTTGAACCAGGTCCATTTGTGAACATCAAAGTTAAAGTATGTCATGAAAGCTTTCCAAAGAATATAAGAACTCCCATTGATTCAACTTAGTCAAGGAGTTATGAACCTCAAAACATGCCTTGCTCAAACCGGTTTTCAAGGCAGTCTTGGTGCATTTCTTGTGCCACACGATTTCCATTTCAAATTCTGTCATCTTGCAAGCTTTGTCCTCTTCCAAGATCAGAAGGAATCTTGATGACTCACTTGATATTTTCAAGCTTGGGCCCCAAGTCAACGAATCTCATCATTTGGCACGTGATCATTCAAGTTTCCATTCCAAAAACTCCAACTTTGTCATTTTGAATTGATGTGGTACATGGAGCTGTCATGAACCAAGCCTATCAGTCCAATTAAGTCAAGTTTGTTACAAAGATCAGAAGGCCTAGAGCTACAAATATCAGCTCTAGTCAATGGCCAAGTGAACACTTGGTACCTTGGCATTTAAGGAAGTGATACATGGGCATATCCATTGGATAATAGAGTGATCCCTCATCCAACACTATTCCTTCAAAAACAAAACTCCTCTCTTATAAATAGAGGTCATTTCTGATGTTTCAAACCACACCAAAACAATACCAAAGCCTTGTTTTCTCACTCTCTCTCTCTCTCTCTTACTTCAATTTCAATTCACATTGAAGCAATTTGAGAATTCTTGAAACCAGAGCAAAAACCACTCAAGCAACCATCCTAACACATCATAAATCATCCATTGGAGGTGTTCCAACCTTCATCCACATTGCACAACCTCAAAATCAGAAAGTCAACCTCCAAAAGCTCAAATTTTGACTTTTCTGCATTTTACAAGCCATGTCTTGATTCAGTCACTTTCAAAACCAAACAAAGCTACAAACACACTCCAAATATCATCCTCAAACTGTCCCAACAGGTTTCCCTAAACTATAACGCGATTTGAGTGAGTTTATATTTTGGTCATTTTTGCCATTTTTGCAAGAAAGAGCCTTTTCTTGTTCCTGAGGTTTCCAGTTGGTTTTGATCATCCTAAAAGCTTCTAAGGGATTAATCAAGAGTGTCTAAAGCATTGGATTACTTCTGGAACAAGGATCTTGACAGTTAGCACAAGGAACATCAAGAGGTAAGTGCATCACAACTTGACCTCTTAAAATATGATTTGCTTTGATGCCCATTGATCATAAACATGTCATATATATCATATGTGTTGTGTTTGAACCAATTTACCACGCTATTATTGCTTGTATGATAGGATAGCATAGAACTTGCAAATCTTGGCCTATTTTGAAACCACTATCGGGTTTTAAAATAGAAGCATATTTAGAAAATTCCAAAAGCACCATTGGATTCCTCATGAAATTCTAGGTAGGATCCATCTAAATTTTTTCCAAATCCATGGAGAAATGAAGAATTTATAGCCTTCTGTAGCGTAATTTTTATGGTTTCGAATCACTATCGCTTTGGTACTACAGTTTGATTAATTTTTTATCCTGTTGAGCTGATTAAGGAAGGGAAATAGATGTCTCCAATTAACCCTACTTGCAAACTGAGGTTAAACAGTCAAAACTGTTGGTTTACAGATGCTATGGGGGGTGGTTCGCCTTTTAGGGTTATTTGCTTACAAACAAGGTCTAGACTAGGGAGTTGGTTTCTGTGTTAGATCTGATGCTTTTGATGGATGTATGGAGGTACTGGATTTTGAGTTTTTTATTAGTATGCTCGCTAAGATTTTTCAACCTTATGCCTACGTATTCCCGAAATAGGGAAATCAGAGCGATCGTAGTTCCTCCTATTCTATGGGAGGAAAAAGGTTGTTTTGGTGTCTTGTTCAAAGCCCAAGACATGAAGCTAAAGGTGGTTTGTATCTTGTTTAAAGCCCAAGATGTGAAGCTAAAGGGTTTTGGATGAGAGAGAATTTGTCATCTCTAAAGAGGAGTTGTTGATGTTTGTATGCTGTGAGCAAGGCACAACTTTAATGCTAAAAGGTTGATTGACTCAACCAGGGTTTCCTTATACAAAGCCTAAGAGGAGGCGGTTGACCCAACAAGAGGGTGTTTTTTATTTGTCTCGTACGAAGCCCGAGATAGAGGCTAAAAGGGATTTTGACTCCGTTGGGGAGAATGTATCTTGTATAAAGCCCAAGATGGAGGTTGAAAGGGTTTGACTCAACAAGAGAGTACTTTTATCTCTCCTGTATAAAGCCCAAGACGGAGGCTAAAAAAGGTTGACTCAACAAGAGAGTCTTGAACAGGTGATTGACTCAACAAGAGAGTCTTTTATACTCAACAAGAGAGTGTTTTGTTGTCTCGTACGAGGTCCGAGATAGAGGCTAAAAGGAAAGTAACTCAACAAGAGAGTCTTTTATACTCAACAAGAGAGTGTTTTATATGTGTCTTGTATGAAGCCCAAGACGGAGGCTAAAGAGAGATTGACTCAACAAGATAGTCTTTTATACTCAACAAGAGAGTGGTTTTTTATATGTCTTGTACCAAGCCCAAGACGGAGGCTAAAAGGAAGAATGACTCAACAAGAGAGTCTGAAAAGGTTAGCTCCGCTGGGGAGAATCATTTGTACAAAGCCCAAGATGAGGTTATCTTACTGCTGAGGATTAGATCCATAGGCAGGCCCAAGAGTGGGGAACTCTCATGAGAGAGACCGGGTTTTAGAGTGATCAGTGTTTTTTCTATGTTTGAAAGGAGCTTGAGAATGTCTTTGAGACTCATAGGTGGTTTAGACTGTCCAAGTCTAGAGTTTTATCTTTTGTACAATGCCCAAGAGGAGGCACGGGTATTAAGGGATGAGTATCAACCCTAAAGTGGTCTGTGATTTGACTCTGGAAAGACTGCTCTAGCAAAGGATGACTAAGCTCTGTCTTATACCTTTAAGAGGTCGTCAGGATCCTTGTATTAAGCCCAAGAGAAGGCATGAGACCTTCTAAGAAGCCGATGGGTCCTTGTACAATGCCCGAGAGGAGGAGGGGATGCTTTTAGGAAGCCTGTGGGTCCCCAAACCAAGAGAAGTTCAAGAAATGCAATTCACAGAGAAGAGATCATTCCAGGAAAGTTCGAGAATTTGGAAGAAACTCAAGAGATGCTATTCACGGATAATAAATAAACTCTGGGGAGTATAGTTTCTTTGACGATTTCTAAGGGTGACAGTCTGAGAAAAGGTTCACCGAGAATACTGCCTTTCTCTTTGTTCCATATTGTTTAACCCCAAGAGAAGGGAAGATTGTGTCTAGAATCCTATGGGGGGTCTAGTTTTGACTGTATTCAAGAGTGACCAACAGGGCTTTACCTAGTGCTAGACGTAGTTGTCAGGGAAAACTCTAAATAACTATACTAGTATTACACAATTGATATTTGACAAGTATATAAAAGGATGTGAAAGAAGACTTACAATGAAGCAGTCCCATAATAGAGTTACATATGAAAGCGGATAAACACTTACCCGTTGTAGAGCTTCCATGCTGTTTTGTTAGTTGTTTAACAAAGAAAGTTTTGATAACCACAGATATTTGAATTCAAAATCAAGGAAGAAAGTGCTTTGAAAAGATTGTTGGGGCTTACAGCTCAAGGAGAGGCCCAAGTTTTAACGATGATTGTACCGTTGTTTTAAAAACTGTACAGAGGGACTTATACAATATGTGAGGCCCAAAAAGTTTTTATGTATAAGGGGATGGGTCTTACACTCTATTAGAGGCCCAAAGATTATTTTTGTACAAGTTATGGGGCTTACAGCTCAAGGAGAGGCCCAGATGATTTGTTTGAAAACGGTGATCGTGCCGAGGTTTTTGAAAGCACAGTGGGTCTTATACAATGACTGAGGCCCAAATCATTTTGGTTTCAAAAAGGGGTTGGGTCTTACACTCTATTAGAGACCCAAAGAAATTTAAAGAAAAGAAATGAGGCTTATAACACGAGGGTAGGCCCAAGTTTTAAACTGGCAATCGCGCCGAGATTTTTCTTTTAACGCAGAGGGGCTTATACAATATCTGAGGCCCAAAAAGGTTTTGGTTAAAAGGGGATTGGGTCTTACACTCTATTAGAGGCCCAAAAGTGTTTGAAAATGATTGATGAGGCTGAAAATCAAAGAAACCCTAATTTTGTTTTCCTTTAAAAGTAAATATTTAAAGAAAATCAATAAAAATGATAAAAATACCAAATAAGTTTGAATAAACCACTTGTGATTTTTGTTTAAGGTTTGAAAAATGAGGTTGTAATCACAAAATGATTTAGAACTCATCTGGTTTTGCTTTTCAAAATAAATATTCTCTTTTTAATGTTTAAAAACAATTAAAAATGAATTTATTCACAAAAATACCAATTATATTAAATAAATAATATAAATTTATTTTTTTGTGGAATAAAAGATTTCAACATTTTTGTGATTTTTCAGAAAAAGAACCAATATAAAATGATAAAAATTGAGTGAGAAATTAATTTTTCAAATCATTAATAAAATAATATGAAAAAATAAAAATAGGAAAAAGTGATAAAAAAGAGGTCTGGGGCGAGGGGGATTCGAACCCCAAACCTCTCGCTTGCCAATACTCACAAACATACTAGTGTTTCCACTAGGGGCGCAATGCCAATTCATTATATACATGGCAAATGAAAAATATAAGGCAAACTTGGTTGGAAAACCTGAAGAATGGCGTCATGGCCATCTTCTTCCTTGAGCTCGTGCATGAAGCAACCTATCTCACTCGTCTCTCATCCATTTGACATGATTCAAACACCAAACTCATGCGTTTTTTAACAAGGATCATGATAGCAATATTCAATTTTGTTGAAATGGATTGAATCAGAACATAACAAGTTAAAACCTGAAGAACCCTAAAACTGGCATGAACTCAAGGAAATCCTATATACGAATTGTAAACAACAATTGATTGAGGGGAAACACTCAACACATGATGACAAGCAATTGGCAAAAGTATCATGCGAGGAAATATGCATGGATCATGTTTTGGGAGTTTTGAAGCTTACCTTGATGCAAGCTGAAATGGAACTCTGCACAGATGGTGTTTCAGAAGTGATTTGATGATACCTACAGCTTAAATGGATGTTGTTGAGTGGATTGCAAGCCTTGGAATACTTTGAAAGTCTTTGGATCAAGTTGGAGGAATCCAACTGCAGAATTGAGGCATAATGGCTTGGTTGAAGAGTGATTTTGAGCTAGAGGTGTTACAGAGATGATTTAAGTGTTTGAACACCTCATATACATCATATGTGATGTGTTTGAGCAATTGGAATGGATTTCTTAAGGCTGCAACTCAAAACCTGATGGTGGTTGATCAAAAATAAAGAAATTTGGCACTTAAGAGAGAATGAGAGAAAGCAATGATGTAAGTTGCTTTGGGGTGATTTGAATGATCAATTGGAACCTCTATTTATAGGTGATCAACTCTTGTCTTGGAGGAATAGTGAATGGCTGCTGGATCAGATCACATTCAATGGCTTTGGCTTGGTGGCATTTCTTCTCATGCAAGGCAACCTAGCCCCTCCCAAGAGCAGGGCAATGTCTTGACCAAATCCACATTCTTCAGATGTTTTTATTGTTTTTTAATCAAAGAACTTGACTGAGGAGAGTGAGAATCTTGAAAGTGAACTATTCCACATTAATGCCCTTGAATTCAAGGCATAATATGCCAAAATGCATTGATCTCAAGTTGGAAGATCCTTTGGCTTTTGGACTCAGCTTTGCAAGTTGGATCATTTGGATTAGGATCAGATTAGATGACAGTAGCATAGGGATCATTGGTCTTGAATCAGAAATCGTGTGAAACAAGAAAACTTGAAAGTTGTTTTCTCATGACAGCCTTGCCATGGTGAGTTGTAGCAGCCATAATTCTTGGCTCAAGTTTATTTGTTTCATGCCAATAAGTTCTTTGGATTCTCAACAACATTTGCAACAACATTTATGTTTATGTCTTGAATTGATTCAGCTTGCAACTGTGTGAAAAAACCTCACAAGTTTTGGTGTTTTCAACAAAATCTGTCTTGGACAGAATTTTGTCTAAGTGTTGAAAAATGATGCATTTTCATGTTTTTGGCATTTTGGTCCAATCATAACTTGAAATCTATGAGGAATTGGAATGAGGTGTAGTTGACACTTTTAAAGTATGCCATGAGAGCTACAAATCCATCTTTGGATCAACCAAAATGGTTGCTTGGATCTCAAGTAATGATCCTTGGAAGTTGGTACCCTAGCCACTTTGTTCCATAACTTAGAAAATTTCTAAGTTTTTATGGTTACCCATTTTACAAGTTATCCCACTTTCTTTGGTTTTTCTTGATGAATGTTGATTCAAATCACACATTAACATCATTTTAGGGTTAGGGAACCATAATTGATCAAAAAATCAAAAAGTCAAACTTTGACTTTTGGGCACAGATGACTTTTTATCAGATGAATTCCAAACTGTGTGATCCTCTATGAAATCAAGTCCTTGACATAAATCAAACTTGATGGATTGATTTTGTAGGTGTTATAGGGTGTATTGAATCATGTCCTAGGGTTTGGGAGCATGTCCTGGTCAAAAGTCAAAGATACAGTTGACTTTTTTCCTCAAAACCCTAACTGTGGTTTAGATGAAATTGAAACTTGTTGATCAAGCTTCTTGGATCAATCCATTGTTTCAAATGGATCAATTTGGTGTGTTAGAGACCCTCAAACCATGTCTTGAGGTCTTGGCTCATGATTTGTCCCAAAAGTCAACTTAGGGGTGAATTAGGTCAAGAAACCCTAATTCCTGTTTTTTAGTGAATGCATCCCTTGAGGCTAAATTGACTTGATGATTGGGTTCATGAGGTACCTTGGAGTATCTTAAGTCATGCTTTGAAGCATTAGCTCATGCTCAGAGGATAATTTCCATCTGGAGGCCCTGGTCGACCAAAACCCTAATTTGGTGACACTGGCGATCTTGAGGCTTAATCCACCCAGAATGCTGCAATCTTATGCTTGATTCTTGATGTGGGAGTCCTCTTGATCCATTTTGGATGTTTGAGAGGTTTAGACAAGTTAAAGATCATGTCATTCCTTGATTGATCCTTTGTCTAAAGCTCAGAGAGGGCTTGAAACCCTAATTATTGTTTGTGGTGAAGGCTCACCCATCTTTGGGGAGACTGATGAGGCATGATGGTTCATCCATATTGTGATGATGATTTGCACAATGATGGGAAATCTTAGTGGTCAAAATTTGGGGTATGACACCTTCATGCAAGAGGCCTAAAATCAGGCCAGCCTTGGGCAAGGGCCAGGCCAAGGCGCCTTGGCCAGGCCTAAAACCTTGTCACCCTTATATGTTTATGGGGTGGTTTTGATACACGGATGTATCACCACCCTAGTGGTAGCGCGCATGTGTGTTTGGTTGGGTTTGGTTGCCATTTTCTCTCATATTTTGCTATTTTTCATTTTATTTTGGATTTTTATTAATTAATTCCAAAATTAATTTCTCTCTCAATTTTAATTATTTTTTATTGGTTCTTTTTTTTTTAAATTCCTAAAAATGTTAAAATATTTTATTCTATAAAAATTTCACAAAAATATTATTTATTTCATATATTTGGCATTTTTGTAAAGAATTATATTTTTATTTGTTTTTAGGCACTTAAAAATATTTCTTTCTCTTGATTTTTCAAATTCAAATGATTTTCAAATCATTATATGAATGAAACATGATTTTTCAAACATTAATCCAAGATCACAACTTGTTTTTCACACATGTTTGATAATTTTGATAATTTTATTTTAATTTTATTCAATTAAAATACATTTTTAAATCAAATTAGGTTTTTATGATTATTTCCACCCTTACAAATTTTGTTCAAAACACTTTTGGGTCTCTAATTGAGTGTAAGACCCATCCCTTGTCAAACCAAAACCTTTTTGGGTCTCAATCATTATATAAGTCCCTACGCGATTTTCAAAAACAACGGTGCAATCACTGTTTTTCATATGGACCTCTCCTTGAGTTGTAAGCCCCATTCTCTCTTCTTCTAAAAAAAATCTTGGGCCTCTAATAGATTGTAAGACCCATCCATTTGTACAAAAATAATTTGGGTCTCAGTCATTGTATAAGTCTCTCTGTTGTTTTCAAAACTACGATGCGATCGTCGCCTTTTCAAAAGAATTCATCTGGGCCTCTCCTTGAGTATAGGCCCCAAACTTCCTTTAAAACAACTTTCTTTTTTTGATTTAGATTCAAATGTATAGTTGTATCAAAACTTTCTTCAATTTCTTGAATAACTAACCATACAGTTATGTTTTTACTGCTGGAAGCTTGCTCACCTGTAAGTCATACTATACTCTTCAACATATTTGTCTATATATTGCATCTGTATATGCTTGTATATATTTGCTTAAAGTTTTCCCCAACAAATAGGTCTAGATTTAGATAAAACCAATGGTTATTTTTTCAACACAGTCAAAACTAATCCCCCCATACGAAATTCCAAATACACTCTTGCCTCCTCTTGGGCTTATACAATATGGAACAGAGAAAGACATTATTCTCGGTGAAACTTTTCTCAAGACTGTCACTACTAGAAATATCTGTACAAGAAATTCATTTCCACGGAGAGGATTATTCTCAATAAAAACTCTCTTGAATTTCTTCAAACCCTATAACTGTTCACTAAAGAAAGGATTATTCCCGATGAAACCTTTCTTGAATTTTTATTTGGCTTGGACCCACAGGCTTCCTAAAAGCATCCCCATCCTCCTCTTGGGCTTTGTACAAGGACCCTCAGGCTTATTAAAAGTTCTCAACCTCCTCTTGGGCTTAGTACAAGGACCCAAAGACTTCCTACAGGTATAGGACAGAGCTTAGTCATCTTTTTCTAGTTCAATCCTCTAGAGAGTCAAAATCTCAGACCAGTTTAGGGTTGATTCTCATCCCTTAATACATCAGCCTCATCTTGGGGTTCATACAAAGATAATTCTCCAGTTAAGAGAAAATCTCCTCATACCAGTAGATTTGGAAAGTCTCATCTCCCCCTGGATCTCAAAGAAACTCTCAAGTTTTCTAAAAAACACAGGAAAGACCCTAATCATTTCATCAATTCACCAGCAGAGTTTGAACATTCATCCTAAGTTCCCCAGCTAGGGTCAACTTACTATCAATACAACCCTAACAGATCAGAACCTCAAGGTCTCTGATATTTCAACTCTTCTGTAATCCTCAACAAGAGTTGATTCCCCGCTTTGGACCTGCCTCTGGATCTCAATAATCCTCAGCAGACGCTAGCCTCCTCTTAGGCTTTATATAAGAAATTCCCCAACCAGCCTCCTCTTAGGCTTTGTATAATGATTTTCCCTCAACAGTTTTAGCCTCATTCTTGGGCTTTGTACAAGACACATATAAATATTCTCCAGCTGAGTCAATTAACCTTTTAGCCTCAATCTTGGGCTTTGTGTAAGACAGATAAAACCTCTCACCAGTAAAATCAATCCCTTTTAGCCTCAATCTTGGGCTTTGTACAAGACATACAAAATATTTCCCCGAAAGAGTCAATTCCTTCTAGCCTCCTCTTAGGCTTTGTATAATGATCTCCCCAAAAGAGTCAGTCTCTTTTCAGCCTTAATCTTGGGCTTTGTACAAGACAGATATAAAACTCTATAGTAGAGTCAACCTTTTAGCTTCAACCTTGGGCTTTGATCAAGGCACATAAAACCAACATCCCCTCAAAGGAAATCAAGGGTTCTCTCTGCAGGAAAACATTTCTCTGTACATCACACATCAAAATAGACAAAATAAACAAACCCTAATTCCAGATAATTGTTGTAAGTGGCACACTTGTTAACTCTAAAATCTAAGCTGTGTTTATCCTGGTAAAACCTTTCTTTCATCTAATTGCTGTAAGTGGCAAGCCTCTAGATTATTTACATCCAAGCCCATGTCCCTCTCTTAGCTTGAAAGATTCCTAAGGAAAAATGGCATTGCTCAAAACTGAGTTAAAGTTTCCTCCTTCAAGACATCTCCTTTGTTAAGGAAATTATGGCATTGTTGGATTCTTATATCCCAGTTAAAGTAATTCTCTTTTTATAACCAAATACCCCAACAACTGTGATGAACAGGTGAGATATCTCCCTTTAGAGATGACAAATTCTCTCTCAGTCAAACCTTTAGCTTCAATCTTGGGCTTTGAACAAGACATAAATACTAATCTAGCTTCAATCTTGGACTTTGAACAAGACACCAAATACTTTTTCCTCCCATAGAATAGGAGGAACTACGATTGCTTTGATTTCCCTGTTATCTTTACGGGAATACGTAGGCATAAGATTACGAAATCTTAGCGAGCACACACACATATAACAAAAATCTTAGGTCCAATACCTTACCAAAATCATCGAAAACCCCGAAAACGACAAAATTACTCTCTCAACTTTCCCGAAGGTAAAACTTTCCCAATTTATAACAGATAAACACCAGTAAGTAGATAACAGAAGAACATGCCAAACGATCTATGGATAACCATATATACGCTGGGTAATTAACAACTCCCCATTGTATAACCTGATCCCGGACCCCCAATCTCTTAGCATTTGTTAAAGAAAACACTTGCATGCAAGGTTAGTTTTAGATAGCTTCCCTTTCCTTTCCAGCTTCATAGGATAAATAAGAAATAAAAAAGTAGCACCCAATTCCAACCAAATGCGGTAAGGTGGTCGCGTCATCGACAAAAATCGCATGCTACAGCATAGTCAATCACTTTATGGAAAATCTGGATTAGGTTTATTGGGAAACTTTGAAGTTGTTGCTAATATATTTGAATGATTCATTAAATGGAGATTTTAAGTACACAAAGTTAGTTCAAGAGAAAGACACTTTATAGGGTTTTGTAGATGTAAACTATGCAATTAAAGTGGAAACTAGAGAATCATTGTCGTGTTTTGTGTTTATGTTTTTTAGAATGGATATAAGTTGGAAATCTAATCAATAATGAATAACAATTTTATCTACCACTCAAGCAAAACATGTTTACATTTTTGAAGGATTCAAGTAAGCCATATGGTTATTAAGAGGTGTGATTAGGTAGTTAGGAACCACTTAAGCTTATGTGAAGATACATTGTGATATTCAAAGTTCCATTTTGAATAATCATCAAGTGTATTATGAAGAGGACAAAGCACATCAACATTAGTTTGCATTTAATAAGGGGTCGTGATCAATTTGGAGGATATTTTGGTTTAGAAGGTGGCTTCGAAAGAGAAACTAATGAATGTGTCTATCAAATCATTTCTTTGATCAAGGTTTAAGCATTACTTAGAGTTAATAAAATTTGTTAAAGAGTGATTCAAACTTTGAGTGCAATACGGTGTTTGGTGGGGAATTAGTATCACCATATTTTTTGAGTCAAACTTGATATTTTTGGATATATGTCTAAAAATACTCAAAATGTTCAGCAAAAATATTTGATTTCAATACTGCCTCGCTCGTGAGGCAGACAATTAATTTTTGAATTAATAGTCATTTACCCCCCTGCAATATAGACGACTTTTAATTTACCCCCCTTTAAAAAAATAATTTTGGATTACCACCCTGAAATTTTGGGGTACCCCCCTAAGCGTGTAAAAACCAGGGGGTAAATAAAAAAAAATATTTTACAATGGGGTAATTTTTCTACCTGGGGGGCAAAAGACTTAGAATTTTAAAATTTCAAGGGGGTAATCCAAAATTATTTTTTTAAAGGGGGGTAAATCAAAAGTCGCCTATATTGCAAGGGGGTAAATGACTATTAACCCTTAATTTTTTTAGTGGATTTTGCCATCATTACAACAAAATATAGATTACCTAACGAATTTTCACATTAGTTGAATATTTAAATAAGGTGAAAATAAAATGTGATTACATTTTTGAAATTTTTATCAATGGGAAATGACATATTTTCTCGGTTAAGCTAATAACCTTGGAGAAAAGTTTTGATCAACCCCTTTTTTGAATCTCAACAACTACATTTTAGCGCTTTATATTATTTTATTTATTTATTTATTTATGACCTGTTACCTCGGTTGAGCTGGCAACCGAGGAGAAAAGTCTTGATCAACCCTCATTCAAATCCTAACAACGACATTTTAACACATTTTATTTTATTTTTATTGATTTATTTATAACCTATTACCTCATTTGAGCTGGTAACCAAGAGCAAAAGTTTTTCTCAACCCCTCTTCAAACCCCCAACAACTGCATTTAAGCATATTTTATTATTTTATTTATGCCCTATTACCTCAGTTGAGATGGAAACCGAGGAGAAAAGTTATTAAACCTCTGTTCGAATCTCAACAACTACATTTGAGAGCATTTTATTTATTTATTATTTATGAACTATTACATCGGTTGAGATGTCAACCGAGTGAAAAAGTTTTGATCAACCCCCATTTCAAATTCCAACAATTGCATTTTAACACCTTTTATTTTATTTTTATTTTTTATTTATAACATATTACCTCGGTTGAGCTGGAAATCGAGGAGAATTTTTTTGTCCAATTTGATTAAAAAATTACGTAATGAATCTTTGTCATCCATTTATAAATTAATATCAGTCAAGGTATTGCCAACTCATCAATCCACATGAAACCTCAGCGATTTGCGTGAAACCCTCACCAGGAAATTAGAACGTGAATACCAAAATGATCCTTCTTGGATGTAAAATGTTGAAATAAAAACTTAATGTAATGAAAATACTGATAATGAAATGAGTTACATGAAATACAACACCATTATCTGAGATAGATTGTAAGAGTAGAAAATATTTCAAAGTTGGTTCTTTAGTGTAATCTCTTCTCTTATAAGTGTTAAAATTATTTTCTTTAACGCATGCTTGTTTCACTATGGTGAAAATATAAAGAAAATTATTTAAGGGCATCCTTTTAGGTCCACCCTAATTTAAATGACAAAAGATGACTTTAAATATAACGTAAAATGTAATCATTTTTTAATTTCAATTTTCTTTCAAAGATTTAAAAGCACCATAACTTATTTGTATTTTTGTTGTATTGTAGCATTAAGTTCTAAATAGTGTGAACGAGAAGAAGAAGCAAATGTCATGACACTTCTTTTTACATTAGTATTATCATCACTAGTTGTAGAAATAAATAAATGAAGGTCAACAATGGCATGACACTTATGTAAGTTTTCTTATCTTGTATACTTTCGTTTATTATTGTATTGCACAATAAAATTTTCCCAATTTGGATGTTCCATTTGTAATAAAGATATATGATACATGATATAAATTAAGAAAATTTATAGTTTAAGTAAACAAAGGATTTCTCCTATGTTGGTACTCCCAACCGATGTGAAAACCCTTCCTCTAACACCTATCATCTTAGGTATTATTATCAATCGAAAGAAAAAAATGAGTTATTTCACCTCGATTAACTAACCTAACCAAGGTGAAAAGTAACGCGTTTTCCATTTTTTCACCTCGGCTAGTGGCCCGAGGGGAAACGTAGCGAACTTTTCATAACACCCTTCATTACCTCGCCCACCAAATCGAGGTAAAAGCCCTTTTTCGACCAAGGTAAAAATCCTTTTTGCATTAGTGCATCTCCAGATGTGCTAGGCAGATGGGCAGAATGTGTGTGTGGTGTGTTTCAGCCTATGATGTGCGTTTCTCAACTTTTGAGCTAATTTTAATCTATTTAAAGTCACTTTTGTTGTAAAAAAAATATTTCTGAAGAGAGAAACTTAGAGATAAAAAGATGGATTCTTAGGATTCATTATTCTTAGCATTATAAGATCTTTGGAAGCACTATTACAAGAAACACTTTTACCAAGGTTGGAAGAAGGATATTACTATGGTTGGTGTCCGTGGTAACGAAATATGTGGTAATATGTGCCCTCTTTACAACCATAGAATCGTGGTCGTGGTAAAAACACAATAGCACGTAACATATCACCACAGTTGTAGAAACCAACCGTAGTAAAAGAGGAGTGGTCATCAATTCGATACCCAGCGCTAGTATTTTGGGAGATTTATCAAAATTTCACCACAGTTGTATGTTTCAACAGTGTTGATGTGTTCATTTGAGTTTATTATAACTTACGTGGAATGCTTATTTCATGAACTGCTCACTAAACATATAACATTTCAATATGATTTAGAAACTAATAATATGACAAATTAAGTTATATTAGAAGAACAAGTTACACTAATCAATATTTTTGTTTTTGTTTTATACATTTTATATTATCTGTGTCTTGCTCTTTAACAGTTAGATTTTTTTTCCAATGCTTCTAATTATTCAACCGACACTTTCTTCTCTATTGGTTCATTTTTCAAAGTATTAACTTTGCAGACTTAACTAATATAGAAGGAAGTGATGACTGAAAAATTAGAAGTATTGAATCAAATTCTAACCGTCAAAGAGCGAGATGCATATAATTGGTTGCAGAAAGCTCTAAAAACATTTATCAATGCAAGTTATTTTCTAATATAACTTAATTTTTCATATTATTATTTTCTAATTCAATTTGAACTGTTCTATATAAAATGAGGGGTTGGTAAAACACTCAAACCACATACGGTATAATAAACTCATCTTCTATGACATGTTGGCTGAACAAAATGATAGCTGCAATGTACAAAGAATAACATTAACAATAACATACCTATACAAACACATCATAAATAACACATACATGTATCAACAAAAACAACTACTTACCTTAAAAAAAGACACTACGCCAAACAAGACCTTAGACAGCGCTTTTTTTGGCCTTAGACAGCGCTTTTAAGCGCTGTCTAAACCTGCGCTGCTAAAGGTTTAGACAGCGCTTTGGGTAATACCAAAAGCGCTGTCTAAAGGGGGGTATATTTAATGAAAAGCGCTGTCTATGGTACCATTAGACAACGCTTTTTGACATTTTTTAGGTATACCTTAGACAGCGCTTTTGGTAAAAGCGCTGTCTAAGCCCCACCTTTTTGACATTTTTTAGGTATACCTTAGACAGCGCTTTCACAAAAAGCGCTGTCTAAGACCCACCTTTTTGAACTTTTTAGGTATACCTTAGACAGCGCTTTTGGTGAAAGCACTTTCTAAGCCCCACCTTTTTGAATTTTTTTAGGCATACCTTAGACAGCGCTTTTGGTGAAAGCGCTTTCTAAGCCCCACCTTAGACAGCGCTTTTAGTGTAAAGCGCTGTCTAAGGTATACGAAAATTTTTATATAAATTTTTTTAAACCACAATTTTTACCAGGTTTTTCAACCAGAATTTGACCTGTTTTTCAACCAATTTTTTTCCAGAAAAATACCACAATTTGGAGATTCAAATCAATCCAATTTGGCCTATTTAAATGTACCAATTTACACCAAAATTATATATCCAAAACAATTGGCAATTCAAACCAATATATATATATATATATATATATATATATATATATATATATATATATATATATATATATATATATATATATATATATATATAGACAAATGTACATATTACTTATACTTGTACTTTTGCATCCAACCAAAGCATTGCTTCAAATCTACATAGGTCCTGAAAGAACACAAAGATTGTAATTCAATTAAAAGAATACATCAACAATGTCTATAGTTAGAAAGTTACACATATTTAAATTCTCATCAATTAAAGTAAGAGTACAATATTATACCTGATAAAACTCCGAGCTCCATAATGTATTGTGTCCAATCCTCTTTAATTTCATCCAATTGACAAATTGAGTAATGAGCACACTTGCATTCTTCAAAGTACTACATAATAATATAACATAGTTTGATTTAGTTTTAACTATTTCATTATATGAGAGATATGTGTTAAATATTAAAATAACTCATAAGTTAGAAATACATACATCGGATGGAATCTCTATTCGATCCAAAATAAGAGTGTCTCTCATAAACCTCAACATGAAATATCCGCAATCTATTTCATTACGTTGCCGAGGACACTACAAATGAAAAGAAAATATGGATAAATCCTAAGTTTTATCAAGTAGCATCACTAATATATAATAAAACATGTGATAATTAATATACCTTCACTCTATTCCATGTAATGGGGTTGACTCTCCTCTTTGGTACTTGGCCATCTCGTAGTGCTCGGAAAGCTTGTATAACGCTAACAAAATATAAATGAATATTTAGAACAATTCACATAAATAAATAAACAAACAAATAAATATACACATTCATATTTAGAATAATCTCACTTACGTGTCAATACATTTCTTCATATCCGGGTATGTTGTCCAATCATTTCCTAACGAATCCAGATAATACACCACTTCTCTGCTAGGATTAATTGCGACCAACAACCAATGTCCACTGTAAGATTAAACAAGTGTTAGATGGAAACTTTCTACACGACGTCAAAATACAAAAAAACTATAATAGATGAATTTAGAATGAAAATCTAACCTAGTATTAAACGGTAAAAGGAACAACTTTTTCGTTTCTTGGTTGTCCATAAAGACGTCGCGTACATATGCCAGGACCTCATCTGGTTTATTTATTATTAAGGATAAGTTGACAGACGCGGGGCATAAGAATGCAAATCTTTGCTGCAATCCACGTGGGCGCATAACTTTGTCATACAGAAACCTTAAATAAAAACATCATTAACATTAGACTATTCATTTGAAACATAAAGTAAATAAGTTGTTCAATTAATATACCAAAGTAGATCGGATATATACCTCACGTATGTATTGACAACACTGACGCCCAATTCTTCATGATTGAAAACTTGCTCGAATGCACATCTAAAATGATGCCTTGATCTCTAGCACGGATCACTTTCTTCATAATGGTTATTCCTCTTTTAATTTCTTCTTCCATAGATTTTTGACTTTCATCCTGAATAGGATCATCATCATGTGGGTAATCATCATCATGTGGGTGATCATCATCATGTGGGTGATCATCGTTAGTAGCCATCTAACCTGTAATAAAGAAATCAAGGATATCAAATATATTATATAACAAATATAATATGACATAATATATAACAAATATAATAAAGAAATCAAGGATAAAGAAATCAAGGAAATCAAGGATATCAAATATAATATGGCATAATATATAACATTGAATGAGCAATATTAACACTAACACTAACACTAACCTAAACTAACCTAAACTAAACTAACACATTATATAGCAATAACAATTATTAATTTCCATTAGTAATTAATAGAAATCAAAACCAAAAGGAGGAAAGTTATGACTTAAGGATTTACAATATATTTCTTTACCTAATAAATTGCTTTGAATTTCGGTTCTTTAGAACAACAACCTCAAGGATTTACAATATTAAAATAATGAGCAATATTAACACTAACACTAACACTAACCTAAACTAACCTAAACTAAACTAACACATTATATAGCAATAACAATGTAGAGCAACATTAACACTAACCTAAACTAACCTAAACTACAATAACACTAACCTAAACTACAATAATACTAATCTACACTACTCATATTCTATCAAAAGAACATCATTCTATCAAAAGAACTCCAAAACCTAACAGAACAAAACCTAACAGAACATCATTATATCTAAAGAACTCCAAAAATATGGTAACAAGAACAAAACCTAATAGAAAAATATGAAACTCACTTCTAACATAAAAAGAAAAACTCTTACCGGAACAGTCACTACAACAAAAGTAAGTTATAACATCGCACCTTACACAGCGCTTTAATACAAAAGCGCTGCTATAAGTTAAAAACAAGGAATCTATTCATTTAAAAAAATAAAAGCGCAAAAAATATAAGACCTTAGACAACGCTTTGGTCAAAAGCGCTTTATAAGGTCTTATAAATTTTAAAAAAAAAATTTAATGGAAAATATTAGACAGCGCTTTAGTTAAAAGCGCTTTCTAAGATCTTATAAATTTAAAAAAATATAAGACCTTAGACAGCGCTTCCGTAAAAAGCGCTTTCTAAAGTTTTATTAATTTAAAAAAAAAATTAAAGGAAAATGTTAGACAGCACTTTCATTAAAAGCGCTGTCTAAGGTCTTAAAAATTAAAAAAAAAAAAATCAAAAGCGCTGTCTAAGGCCAACCTTAGAAAGCGCTTTGAAAAGCGCTGTCTAAGATCCACCTTAGAGAGTGCTTTTATGACAAGCGCTGTCTAAGGTCTAATTAAATTAAAATATATGAATAGTCAGTATTCATTTTCATATTTCCGCTCTTTCTTCTCCCCTGCTAGCGAACAGAGCTCAAAACCCTTGCGAACGAAAAACCTTCACCGTCAACCGTCCTCCACCGTGCCGTCGTTCGTTGTTGTCGTCGTTGCATTGTCGTCCGTCCGTTTCTGCTCACTGCCGTCGTTTTCGTTTCTGCTCATTGCCGTCGTCGTTCGTTTCTCTTTCTGCTCTTTGATACATTTCGTTCTTGCATTGCCGTTGTTACCGTCGTTAAAGGTACGTCGTTGTTGTGAAGAATAGGGTTTTGTTGCTTTACATTGTTGTTGTAGGGTTTTGTTGCTTTACAATGTTGTAGTGAATGATTATGTTTGATGAGTTTTGTTAATGAAGTTATGTTGGACTGTTTCATTAATGAAGTTTTGTAGTGAATGAGTATGTTTGAAGTTTTGTTAATGAAGTTTTGTAGTGAATGAGTATGTTTGATGAAATCTTCTAAAAAACTCTTAAAATTGATGGAGTTTTGTTAAAATTGATGGAAATAGTTTAGTTTAGTTTTATTTTTTCCACCTCTTAAATCTTCTAAAAAACTCTTAAAATTGATGGAAATGTCCTCTGAATTTTAGAATTCAAAGCTTGTTTTTGAAGCCTCAAAATTCTAGAATTTGAGATGGTTGAGTTAATAAACAAATATAATGAACATAAACATTTCACTAAAACATAAGAAATTCAACCAGTTACATATCAAACACTATCAAACTTGTTCATTTCTTGATTAATATGGTTGAATTAATGTTATTTTGTTGACCTTAATAAGTAGGAAAACCATGGATAAAAAATGGATGGATGCCGATCGATTGTCCAAAGAGTACGAGAATGGGGTATTGGATTTCGTTAAGTTTGCTGTTCAACACGCTGACGCTGAAGAGCTCAATCGAATAAAATGTCCTTGCTTGGGTTGTTGTTATGTGGGTAGAGTTGACGCAGATGGATTGAAATCGCATTTACTGATGAATGGAATTGATCGAAGTTATAAGTGTTGGATACATCATGGGGAGAAAATTAACGAGAATGTTGAACCGACGGGGAAAAGTAATACGACCTATGCTTCAGATGACAAAGACACGGAAACATACGATTGTGATCGAGTCGAAGAGATTGCAGAAGCAGTTGTAGAAGATCTTCATGATTGTCCCGAAATGTTTGAGAGGTTGGTAAGCGATGCAGAGAAACCACTCTATCAAGGTTGCACTAAATTCACAAGACTGTCTGCGGTATTGAAGTTGTACAACTTAAAGGCGGGCAATGGATGGTCGGATAAAAGTTTCACAGAGTTGTTGGCCCTTTTGAGAGAAATGCTACCGGAGGATAATGTTCTTCCCAATCGAACCTATGAGGCCAAAAAAATGTTGTGCTCTATTGGCATGAGCTATGATAAGATACATGCTTGTCCAAACAATTGCGTTTTGTTTCGAAATGAATATGCATCGTTAACTGAGTGCCCTAAATGCGGTTTGTCTCAATATAAGAAAAAATTGTCTCCAGCCAAGGTCTTATGGTATTTTCCTATAATACCGAGATTTAGGCGATTGTTTCATAGTGAAACCGATGCAAGACACCTAACTTGGCATGCAGATGAAAGAATTATTGATGGAAAGTTGCGACATCCGGCTGATTCACCACAGTGGTCGAAAATTGATAATGATTATCCTGACTTTGGAGAAGAAGCAAGAAACCTTCGCTTGGCATTATCTACTGATGGAATGAACCCGCATGGTCTTCAAAGTATCTCACATACCACATGGCCTGTGATTCTTATGATTTATAACCTACCTCCGTCGCTATGCATGAAGCGTAAGTACATGATGTTATCTATGTTAATCTCTGGGCCTAAACAACCAGGGAATGACATAGACGTATACTTGACACCTTTGATCGAAGATTTAAAGATATTGTGGGAGAACGGTGTGGAGGTTTATGATGGATATAGGAAAGAAAGTTTCAATTTGAGGGCGATGTTGTTTGGCACAATTAATGATTTTCCAGCTTACGGGAATCTATCAGGGTACAGCATAAAAGGTGAAAAAGCGTGTCCTATTTGTGAAGATAAAACAGTTTTGAAGCGATTGGAGTTTGGTCATAAGAATGTCTTTCTCGGTCATCATAGATTCTTAAATGCCAAACATAACTACCGTGGGTGGAGACAAGAATTCAATGGAGACATCGAACAAGGTAGAGCTCCACCTATGTTGTCAGGTGACCAAGTTTTTAAAAAGGTGAAAGATATGCGTACTGAGTTTGGCAAACCTTTTGCACATAAGGTTGTCAAAGGTGGGTGGAAAAAGAGGTCGATATTTTTTGAATTGCCATATTGGAAGTCTTTGTATGTGAGACATTTTCTCGATGTTATGCATATTGAGAAAAATGTATTTGAAAGTGTTATTGGCACGTTACTCAATATAAAAGGAAAGACTATGGATGGCCTTAAAGCAAGAAAAGACTTGGAAGCGATGGGGATTAGACCTGAATTAGCACCCGTGAAGAAAGGAAGACGAACATATCTACCACCTGCTGCTTTTACTCTGTCTAGAAAGGAGAAGAAAATATTGTGTAAGTTTCTGAGTGGAGTTAAAGTTCCAGAAGGATACTCTTCAGATGTCATAAGACTTATGTCTATGAAAGACCTCACGTTGAAGAGTTTAAAGACACACGACTGCCATGTTATAATGGAACACTTTCTACCAATAGGTATACGTTCTATTTTGCCAGTGAAAGTAAGAAGCGCCATAACTAATTTGTGTTTTTTCTTTAGGTCAATTTGTAGTAAGGTAATCGATCCTGATATCTTACCAACACTACAAAAAGAGATAGTTATTACCTTGTGTGAGCTTGAAATGTATTTTCCTCCCTCTTTTTTTGACATAATGGTACATCTAGTTGTTCATCTTGTGAAAGAGACACAGTTGTGTGGACCAGCTTATATGAGATGGATGTACCCTGCTGAACGTTATATGAAAATATTAAAAGGGTACGTGAAAAGCCGAAGTCGACCAGAGGGGTGTATTGTTGAACGATACATTGTTGAAGAAGCGGTTGAGTTTTGTACTGAATATTTGTCCAATGTTCAGTCGATTGGACTCCCCAAAGCTCATATTTTTGAAAAAAAGGATGGTAAAAAATTAATTGGAAATAAAATTGTGACAATATCAAGGGATGAACGGGATCAAGTGCATTTGTATGTTCTGCACAATAATAATGAGGTTGAGCCATATGTTGAGATGCACAAGGATGTACTCCGAAGGTTAAATCAGAACAGAAATGAAAATTGGATAGTACGAGAGCACAATCAAAGTTTCATACAATGGTTAAAGGATCATATTTATTCGAAGCGTTCTTCAGATCCTGCTTCAGTAACAGAAAGGTTGAGATGTTTGGCATATGGTCCAAGTTTGCATGTGTATTCTCATAGCGCATACGCAATTAATGGATACACATTTTATACCAAAGACCAAGATGATAAAAGTACTATGCAAAATAGTGGTGTCACCGTCCTAGCTGAAGCAATGCACATATCAAGTATGAAGGACTTAAACCCCAAATATGCAAATCTGTCATATTTTGGAGTTATTGAGCACATTTGGTTGTTTGGTTACGAGAAGTTTCAGATTCCAATATTTGGTTGCAAGTGGGTAAATAGTAGTGGCATACGAATGGATAAGTCTGGATTTTTGCAAGTGGATCTTAATAGGTTGGGGTACAAAGATGAGCCTTTTATTCTAGCATCTCAAGCTAGACAAGTGTTCTATGTCACTGACCCGACGAGTACGAAATGGTCTATAGTGCTTCTATCTAACAAAGTGGTTGATGATAGCGGTGTAGATCAATGTGATATTGATGTTGAGAATGAGTCATGCATTAGACGGAATGAGTTGAATACAAATGATCAAGATGAGGATCTTATAGCGGATGAGTCATATATCAGAAATGACCATAACGAGGGAATTTGGATCCATTCATCCGTCCGCATTGCTAAGACACAAGTAATTCATATTCCAACCAAGAAAAGAAAGAGATGTTAGTGAAAGAGGTAAAATTTGTTATATACTTGATTTCTTTATTATATTTGTTATATATTATGTCATATTTGTTATATATTAGTGAAAGAGCATTTTATTTTCATTTTTTACATGGTAATGTTATTTAGACTCCAACAAGATCCAAAACAAAGGATAAGCGGATAAGCGGATTACATGGTAATGTTATATAGCTGTTAATCTTACACTTGTTTAATCTTACAGTGGACATTGGTTGTTGGTCGCAATTAACCACAGCGGAGAGTCAACCCCATTATTACATGGAATTATGTGAAGGTATATTAATTATCACATGTTTTATTATATTAGTGATGCTACTTGATAAAACTTAGGATTTATCCATATTTTCTTTTCATTTGTAGTGTCCTCGGCAACGCAATCAAATAGATTGTGGCTATTTCATGTTGAGGTTTATGAGAGACACTCTTTTGTTGGATCGAATAGAGATTTCATCCGATGTATGTATTTCTAACTTATGAGTTATTTTAATATTAACACATATCTCTCATGTCTAATGAAATAGTTAAAACTAAATCAAACTATGTTATATTATTATGTAGTACTTTGAAGAATGCAAGTGTGCTCATTACTCAATTTCTAACTCGGAATTTTACAAGGTATAATATTGTACTCTTACTTTAATTGATGAGAATTTAAATATGTGTAACTTTGTTTATGTATTCTTTTAATTGAATTACAATCTTTGTGTTTTCAGGACCTATAATGTAGATTTGAAGCAATGCTTTGGTTGGATGCAAAAGTATTAGTATAAGTAATATGTGCATTTGTAGAAAAAATGTAATGATTTGTAATTATAAATAGGTGTATATATAATTTTGGTTTGTAATTTTAAATATATATATTGGTTTGAATTGTCAATTGTTTTGCATATATAATTTTGGTGTAAATTGCCAATGGTTTGAATTGCCAATTTCTGAAAAAAATTGCTGGTTGAAAAACAGGTAAAATTCTGGTTGAAAAAACCTGGTAAAAATTGTGGTTTAAACAAATTTATATAAAAAATTTCGTATACCTTAGACAGCGCTTATGGAGAAAGCGCTGTCTAAGGTAGGGCTTAGACAGCGCTTTTGATAAAAGCGTTGTCTAAGGTAGGGCTTAGAAAGCGCTTTTGACAAAAGCGATGTCTAAGGTATACCTAGAAAAGTTCAAAAAGGTTGACCTTAGACAGCGCTTTTAGTGAAAGCGCTGTCTAAGGTATACGAAAAAAATGTCAAAAAAGGTAGGGCTTAGACAACGCTTTTGGTGAAAGCGCTGTCTAAGGTATACCAAAAAAATGTCAAAAAAGGTGAGGCTTAGAAAGCGCTTTTTCCAAAAGCGCTGTCTAAGGTATACCTTATAATGTCAAAAAGCGCTGTCTAAAGGTACCATAGACAGCGCTTTTCATTAAATATACCCCCCTTTAGACAGCGCTTTTGGTATTACCCAAAGCGCTGTCTAAACCTATAGCAGCGCAGGTTTATACAGCGCTTAAAAGCGCTGTCTAAGGGCAAAAAAAGCACTGTCTAAGGTCTTTTTTGTGGTAGTGAGTGGAGCACGGTGGAGTACGGTGGAGGATGGTGGAGGACAATGTAGGAAGGACGACGGTCGGACGGACGACGGCGAGAAAGGACGGACGACGGCGGTGAAAGGACGGACGACGGCGGTGGTTTCAGCTGGTTCGTTCTTGTTCGCAGAAAGAGAGGGAACGAGGGAAAGAATGAAATGAAAATTGAAACGGTATCAGTATTAATACTGATACCGTTTCAATTTTTATTTTAATTAAAAAGACCTTAGACAACGCTTTGAATGAAAGCGCTGTCTAAGGTGGGCTTTAGAAAGCGCTTTTGAAAGCGCTGTCTTATATGGGCCTTAGACAGCGCTTTTGATTTTTTTATTTTTTATTTATAAGACCTTAGACAGCGCTTTTGAGTAAAGCGCTGTCTAATATTTTACTTTAATTTTTTTTTTTAATTTATAAGACCTTAGAAAGCGCTGTCTCAGGTCTTATATTTCTTTTTAATTTATAAGACCTTAGACAGCGCTTTTAAGGAAAACGCTGTCTAATATTTTCCTTTAATTTTTTTTTTTAATTTATAAGACCTTAGAAAGCGCTTTCCTCAAAAGCGCTGTCTAAGGTCTTATATTTAGACGCGATTTTATTTTTCTAAGTGAACAGTTTCCGTGTTTTCTAAATTTTTTAACTTATAGCAGCGCTTTTGTAATAAAGCGCTGCCTATGTAGTACTGCCAAAGAGTAATTTTGGCGTAGTGAAGAACATGCACACCTCAACAAAAACATCAATATAATTCAACAAAAACTTCTGCAATAATTAATATATCTAGTCTATTATTAGACTAAATACGTCGATTATTCAATAAATCTAAAAAATAAGTTGTCTCTAATAAATAGGATTGGACGAAGTATTTCATATGAGATTCTTTAATTCACCTTGGTCTAGTCATGTATCAATTCCTCAAAGGGCAATGTCATTGAGACTATGAATGAAAAACATGTATGTCTGGACTATTTAGACTCATTCTACAAACAAAAGTATAAAAAAAAGGTAAAAAAAACGAGGTGAGATGGACATAGTAGATGGTACAAACCAAAAATATAGTTTGCCCTGACAAAAAAGGGCGGGTAAAACGGGCCCTACACCGCTAAGTTCTTAATGTTGCAAAACTAATGTTAATGTTCGCATCTGCAAAATCCCAAAAAAAATGGGTCGGGGCCAACATAATAGAGGTTCGGGCCTTGTACCTTAGGTCGCCTCATTAAATACGATTAAAACAAACATCCTCGACGGGGCGGACTTGGTTTGCTCCCCCTAATCGAAACTACTCACTATATGACAAAATTGAAACTACTATCTATGTGGACCATGTAAACCTATGAATGTCAATGGGACGGACGATGGTTGGAGATGCATCTTTGTCCCCACTTCCAAGTCTATTATCCATCTCCGTCCTTGACTCCACCACAAGGCATGTTTGTCCCTTGTCCCTACATATCTCATGTCCCGGCATATCCCCTCTCTTCTTGCATAAAGATCCATAAACAAAATAAAATAAAAAATAAATCTATTATATTTTAATTAATTTAATAGTAAAAATTTAAAAACTAACAAAAAATATAGAAAAAAAAATTGTTTACGATAAATCTATTCTTTGACAATACTTAATTCATAATCATAAGACCAAAATTTTCAAACTTCAAAAAATTTAAAATAAAACAATAGTTTTAATCCTTTTTTATAGGGATGACAATGAGCAGAGTTTGTATATGGTACTATAATACCCGTTCTCATACTTAGTTGGAAAAAATTCTCGTACCCGAACCCACACCCGATTGGGTATCAAAATTGACACCCGTCACCATACCCTATAGGTATATAAGTATCTATACCCATACCCGTTATCCACATTTCTAATAAAAATAAATTTATCAAATAATATTAAGTTTTTTAAAAACATTAAAACACTTTTAAAAAAATTTATTGTTGAATTATGAAATAAATTATCACTTATATTAAATATGTAATAATGTAAAATTGATATTTTTTTTCAAAAATTTTAAAAACATTTCTTTTTATATAGTAATATAAACTAATATACAAATAAATATATATTATGCAGGTATGAGGCGGAGTGGGTATTAAGGTGCTCATACACGCACCCATCTCCGCTTATTTAAAAGGATAATTTTCTGAGTTTGTGTCCGTACTCATTTTTGCGGATTTTTAACCTACCTGTTATGGATTATTTTGTGGGTACCCACTAGGGATGGGGCAAACTGTCATCCCTACTCTCTTAGTAACATTATATAAATACAAAATACAAAATAATAATAATAATAATAATAATAATAATGAATTTATTGTGTTTTTTTAACTAGACCGACCTTATAGGTTTAAAAGACTTTTCTTACCGCCGGTGTCCCAGCCTTATTAGTTAAATAAGCTTATAAAAAAGCCTAAGTCTTATTAAAAAACCTAAGTCTTTTTATTTAAGAAAAAATCTGACCTGACCTGTGCCTATGTTGGTTAGGTCGTAGGTCCCTGTTATTTTTAAATCTAAGGACTAATAATTATTCCTATTCTACACAAAAATAGTATTCTCACTTGATATACTTTTATATATATATATATATATATATATATATATATATATATATATATACATTTTTATAAAAAAAATATTATACAAAATGATAAATAAAATAACATATAAATTTAAAGCTTTAAGTTTTTAAATCTAGATGGAGCACATACTTTGCGAAATGAAAGATATGTTCCTATTCCTACCTCCGAGGTGTCTTTAGAAAATTTGGTTCCCCATCTTCATTCTTAAAAAAATTCATTTAAAATTTTGAGATTAACATTAACTTATGCATTGATATTTCTATAAACTACAATGTAGTTGTAGAGACTATTATATATTTTCTTTAAAACAAACCTAATTATTTCTACAACTACATTAAATGCCCATTAAATCAACAAAAATGATATTCCTATACCATAAACATACACTTACATCATAAAGAAGGATCGACGTCCCTTCCACTTGATTATAATCTTTTTTGGGAGAGGAATACATTGCATCCAAAAGTTAGTAACAACCATCATGGTACTTTTAATCAGCTTAAGCCTGCAAGCAAAGCTCAACAGATGCACACTCCAATGATAAATGCGAGCCACAATTTTTTCAACAAGTAACCTACAATCAGTCACTGATAACTTCTTGCTAGAAAGGGGGATTCTCAAATAACGAAATGTGAGGTAGTCTTCCTTGAAAGAGGTAGAATTGAGGATGTCGTGTTTAGACTTTTCATCCACGTTGCCAAAATAAACTTTGCACTTTTGGGGGTTCACTTTCAATCCGGTTGCATCTGAAAATTCTTTAAAAGCCTGCATAGCAAGATTAACAGAAGTAGTATCTCCATGAGTGAAAATTAACAGGTCATCTGCAAAGCAAAGATGGATTATGTCTAGTTTCTCGCACCTCGAATGGTAATTACAATTGGGATTACCAGCTAGCTTTTCAAAAATCCTATAGAGGTCTTCCATCATTATTACAAATAACATATGGGAGAGAGGATCCCCTTGTTGTAAACCTCTTTTAGCTTTCAAGATGTTGGTTTGCTCCTCATTAACACTAAATCTATAAGACAGAGTTTTCATAGTAAAAGAATCCATTTAATGAATTAAAAAGGAAAGCTTAGCCCATGACGAATAGTTTCCAAGACCAACCACTCAACAAAGTCGTAGGCTTTTTGAATATCCATTTGGATCATACATCTAGGAGGGCCTCCTTTGGTGCTATAACCCTTAATTAACTCATAAGCCAGTAAAACATGGTCTTGAAGATGTTGGCCAGGCACAAATGCTGCTTGACTTTAATGAATAATGGAGCTCAAGACTTTACTTAATCTGGAAGAAAGGATTTTGGCTATGATTTTGTACACTACTGTGCAGCAAGAAATTGGCCTAAAATCTTTCACCATCTTCGCCTTAGAAACCTTAGGGATAAGAGTAACCAGAGCACTGTTAAAAGCATAAAACATTATATCATTCTTAAAGAAATCTTTAACAATTTCATAGACATCATACTTTGTAGTGTTCTAAGTTGATTTGAAGAACTTGGCTCCATATCCATCAATTTCGGGAGAAGTATTGTCATTAATTCCTTTGAGGGATTTGTTAATTTCCTCCATTTTAATGGGCACAACCAGATTACTTCTCTGCTCCATAGATAGCTGAGTACCTTTCCTCATGGAAACAATATCAATGCCTCTGAGATTAGTAGCAGCCTTACCGACCAGATTGTTATAAAACTTGAGAATTTCCTCTTCAATATCTTTCTGGTTAGAAACACCCCCCAATTCAGTTTCCAAATAAAGATTTGATTATGCAATCTCTTACTTTTCAGCATAGCATAAAAGAAAGTTGAATTATTATCTCCATGCTTAAGCGAATCAATCTTCATACGTTGTTTCAAAAGTTGATCCTCATTGTTATTCAAATATATGACCTTTTCAGTATAACATTTAGCCAGAATGATTTTCTCTCTATTCATTTTGTCTTGGGCAAGATTGTGTTAAGCTATTTTGAGATCCTTTCTTGCATCCTCCACTTGCTTTTTTATGCCATAAAACTTTTTACTTTTCTCTTTAATAGCAGGTTGGGGTCTCATGAGTTTTCTCCACAGAGCTCTCATCCCATTTCTTCTAACTGGCTGGTTCCAACTCATATTCACAATTTCAAAGAATTCCTCTGTTGCAACAACATGATTTTCAAATTTGAAAGTGCTTCTGTTAGGCTTCTTAACCTTTTGCTCCATAAGGCCAAGCATGGCATGGTCAAACACCTCATTATCCATAATCGTAAGAATACTTTTAGCATGAAGTTGATGCCAAATCAGGTTAGCAATAAGTCTATCAATATTATGTTAGATTAATTATTTAATTAATCAAATATGGATTGACATAATTAATTATTAACTAATTATATTATGGTATATTATTATTAAACACTAAATAGATGAATTGTTTGATTGTGTTTTGTGACTGAATGGACCGTGATGGGTTGGACCATTCAGCTAAGCCCAATGAGAGGTCCTTACCCTCAGCCATTTAGCTATTTAAGTGTCTTCCCATTAGACAATTAACATACTCTGAAAATCCTAAAAGGCAACGAGGGTAGTAATTCTCTCATACTCACTCTTCCGACAACCGTCTCACAAATCCTAAAAGATACACTGTTTTTTATCTTAATTGATTATTCTTTAATATAACAATATGTTATAATTTGTATCTATCTGATTATTTCAAAATCCTTTAATTGGTGTCAAAGCATATGGTTAATACATATTATAGCTATTTTGAATTGTAAGGCTATTGATTTATTATAAATACTAGCGTCCAAATGGGAACTCACGTGCCCGTTTGTCCTCTTTTGCTTAATGCCACTATGCCAAAAAAAGACCTTTAGTAGTGCTTTTTTGGCCTTTAGCAGCGCTTAAAAGCGGCGCCAAAGGTGGCGCTGCTGTAGGTAAAGGCAGCATTTTTTTCCTTTGAAAAGCGCTGTCATAGGTCCCCCTTAGGACCCCCTTTAGCAGCACTTTTAAAAGCGCTTTCGTAGGACCCCCATATAACAGCGCTTTTTCAAAGAAAAGCGCTTTCGTAGGACCCCCTTTAGCAGCGCTTTTAAAAGCGCTGCTAAAGGTCCCCCTTTAGGCAGTGCTTTTTCAAGGAAAAGCGCTTTCGTAGGCCTCCTTTAGGAGCGCTTTTAAAAGCGTTGTCTTATGTATACGTTATGACCCCCTTTAGGCAGCGCTTTTTTTAAAAAGCGCTGTCTTTTATAAAAAGTGCTTTTTAAAAGCATTTTTTTTAAAAATCAATTATTTTGGAGCATTTTATTTTCTAAAGCGCTGTCTATTGTGTATTTTTTCCATAAGTCCTCTTTTTTATACCCAAACCTATATAATAAACCTCTATAATTCAACACAAGCCTTTATTTCAACACATGGCCTTTTATACCATTATAATTCAACAAATAGGCCTTGTATACCATTATAATTCAACAATAGGCCTTGTATACGATTAAAATTCAACACATAAACCGTAATAACCATTATATATATTTCAATACAAACCTCATTCACCAAAATAACCATTATATATATATAACTCAATACAAACTATACAACACCAATTCCATGCACCAATTCTAAACCTTATACACCATTTCCATCACCTATACATCAACTTCCAAAACTATTCAACAATTTCTAAAACTATACAACACCTTCCATAAACCCAACACACAAAAAAAAAAGAAAACAATAATATACCTCATATAATTCTCATTTCAACCATGTATTGACACCATTCCTCCTTTATTTCTTCCAATTTATCTTTCGTGTAGGTGGCACACTTGAATTCATCAAAGTACTACATAATATAACATAATATGCATGATTTAGTTAAAAGTAATTACTTAGATGAAATATCCGATAATAAGTCTTAAAATAAATTATAACTTATAAATATATACCATGATTGTATAACTTAAAAATCTCCGATGACCGAGAAAGACATTCTTCTGACAAAATTCCAAACGCGTCCAATCTGTGTTTTCTTCACAAATAGGACACACACATTGACCTTTAATGCTATACCCTGATAGATTTCCGTATGCTGGAAAATCATTAATTGTGCCAAACAAGAGCGCCCTCAAATTAAAACTTTCTTTCCTATATCCATCATAAACCTCCACACCGTTCTCCCACAAAATCTTTAAGTCTTCGATTAAAGGTGTCTATGTCATTCCCTAGTTGTTTAGGCCCAGATATTAACATAGATAACATCATTTACTTACGCTTCATACATAGCCATGGAGGTAGGTTATAAATCATAATAATCACAGGCCATGTGGTATGTGAGATACTTTGGAGACCATGTGGGTTCATTCCATCAGTAAAAAATTCCAAGTGAAGGTTTCTTGTTTCTTCTCCAAAACCAGGATAATCATTATCAATTTTCATCCACTGTGGTGAGTCTGCCGGATGCCGAAACTTTCCATCTATAATTCTTTCATCTGCATGCCAAGTCAAGTGTTTTGCATCGGTTTCACTACGAAACATGCGTCTAAATATCGAAATTATAGGAAAATACCATAAGACTTTTGTTGGAGATAATTTTTTCTTATATCGAGAGACTCCGCATTTAGGGCACTCATTTAACGATGCATATTCATTGTGAAACAAAATGAAATCGTTTAGACAAGCATGTATCTTATCATAGCTCATGCCAATAGAGCACAACATTTTTTTGGACTCATAGGTTCGATTGGGAAGAACATTATCCTCCGGAAGCATATCTTTCATAAGGGCTAATAACTATGTGAAACTTTTATCCGACCATCCATTGCCCGCCTTTAAGTTGTACAACTTTAATACCGCAGACAATCTTGTGAATTTAGTGCAACCTTTATACCACGGTTTCTCTGCATCGCTTACCAACCTCTCAAACATTTTAGGACAATCCTGAAGATCTTCTTCAAGTGCTTCTGCAATCTCTTTAACTCGATCACAATCGTGTGTATCTGTTCCACTGTCATTTGAAGCATAGGTCGTATTATCCCCCGGTTCAACATTCTCGTTACTCTCACCATGTAATATCCAACATGTATAACTTCGATCAATTCCATGCCTCATTAAATGCGATTCCAACTGAACTGCGTCAATCCGACGACCATAACAGTAACCTAAGCAAGGACATGTGATTCGACTGGGGTCTTTGGCGTGTTTAACCGCAAACTTAACGAATTCTGATACCCTAGTCTCGTATTCTTTTGACAATCGATTGGAAGACATCCATTTTTTATCCATGGTTTTACTAAGTAAGCTAAACAAACACAAAAGAACAACTAATTATAAGTACCTGTATAGACGTCAGCAACTTCTGGACTCAAAGTGTAAGATTCTTGAAAACGATCCGAATATCACTCTTCTCGGGTAACCCCTATAGCAAATTGATAACAATCCAAAAGACAATGTATCATTAGTCGAAACTCAAACAAATTACTTTGTTCTTTTGCATTTTTTATGAAAATTGACTAACAAAAGACCCAAATGGTTGGTACTTGTGAATTTGTGTAGTTTTGCAGGTATTAGGCATGAAGAAAACTAGTTGAACAAAGAGAAAAACCATGCCCTGCAACTTTTGCATCACGACCAAAAGCTTCGCTATGTGATAGGAAGCGAGATCCATCAGAACAAAACAGAATCAAATTTATCAAACTTCGCTTGAAGCGAAGGAAGCGAGAGAAAGCTAATTGTTTCTCTTGAAGATCGCTGTGTGTCGCATAGCGAAGGCCGCGATGCGAGGAAAGGCGAGTACAACAACATACAACAACATAATAAGCAACTTAACAAATCAAGGTATTGCATTTTTTAATAAGTTTTGTTTGGGTTCATTAACAGCAACATACAACAACATAATAAGCAACCTAACAAATTTCTAATTGATTTATTTCAACATCAACCTAAAACTTAAACGGAAATGGAAATGGGAAACAAGAAAAATGAAATGGAAATGGAATGGGAAACAAGAAAAGGAAATGAAAAATACCTTCTCAAATGGTGGCGGCGGTGGAACAGTGAAGGAGGAAAGGGACGGTCGCGAACGGTTGCCAAGAATGGAGAGAGTATCGTGAGAGTGAAAACAGTATAAATGATAGGGTTAAACAGTGCAAATGATTTGTTACTGGTTTCCTGTGTTTTAATTTTTACTAACTAAAGCACCTTTAGCAGTGAATTGGGCCTTTAGCAGCGCTTTCATAAAGCACTGCCTAAAGTATGGTATACCTCGGGCCTTTAGCAGCGCTTTCAAAAAGCGTTGTCTAAGGTATGGCTTATGTAGGACCTTTAGCAGCGCTTTCCTAGAAGCGCTTTCTTAAGGGTAGCCTTATTTTGGCGTTTAGCAGCGCTTTTTTAAGCGTTTTTGTTTTTGTTTTTTTATAAAACATATTGCAGCGCTTTCTTTGAAAAGCACTGTCTTTGTAGAGCTGCCAAAAATCATTTTTGGCGTAGTGACACGTCAAAATATAGACATATACATTTTTATTTAATTTTAATTTTAATTTAAATAATTTTTGTAAGAAATTGTGTGATAGACACTTTTATGTTTGTTTATCTGTTTTGGTAAAGCGTAATCAAGGATAAAAATTGGTGTAAAAATTGATCATATGTATTATATTTGATCAACTATAATTTTAAAAGTTTCAAACCACCTCAATAATTTTATAAGGAGGTAGAGACCAACAATTGATATCAAAATTTTTTAGGAGACCAAACAAATATGAAAACATAGGTATATGTTTCCTATGTTAAAATTTTGATTCGCTATTAATTTGAATCATTCATTTTTAGTGTAATAAATGAAAAATTTTCATATATAAAAGACAAAGAACAACTTGTCTGAATTAACCTTCCTTCTTACTATTTTATAATGGGAGATATAATTTTTATATAAAACAATATTACAACATCTATTTTAAATAATGTTGTGACACTTTAAAAAATTTATAATATTAAATAAATAACAATTCACAAAGAAACACATGATTAATAGAACAGATAGAAGAGAAAAAATATGATGGAACAAATACCCATCAAAAAGAGAAATGAAAGTATGGTAGAAAGTCTCCCACTATATTATTTTAATCAATCTATCGTAACAATAATACTGAATGTAAAAAATAAAGAACATGATTAATGGATATTTCATGATTTTTTTATTTGTCATAATAAAAAAGTTAATTTCTCATAATCAATATATTGAAAGAAAATTTTAGAGATGCAAATGCAATCAATGACCCATTTATATAGTATTATCAGTTTTTTCCATTCTCTCTTGATCTTTTATCTTCTATTTCTAATGAATAAAACTCCACAATTTAAACCTCTCATACACATACACACAAATAATATGATTTTGTCACAATATTTTTTGGTTGACTAATGAGTTTTGGGTTGTTTTTCTCTTTGACTTGTCCTGAGCATTTTATGCATAAAAAAAGCCAACATATGTGACAACTGCAAAGAAGAACAGGAAAATACAAAGAAGAAAGAATGTAAATACTAAAGTGTATAAACAATATTAGTGGCATGATGGAAAAACAGAGTAAGAATTTTGATTAAAACAATACCGTGAGGTATAGACCAAAGAGTAGCATAATAATAAAAGATACCAAACCAAAAACGATAGAATTTGTAATTAAGATATTTACATAACTTAGTTGTACAATGTAATTACAGCATAAACGAAATCCTCATGATCACAGACCCTTAAATTAAACATCAAAACTCAAAAGAACTCAATCTCAACCAATTTCAGACATGGTATTAATAAATCAGAATTACTTGAAACAATTTGTTTCTCCCAAAAGTAGAAAAACAAAATATAAAATATGAAAAATGTATCTATAAAAATACAACTAAAAAACCTATAATACAATAATTATCCATACTGGTCATATTAAAAGTGAAAGCATCATTCATTAACATCTTTTAAATACAATTGTTTTTGTGCCCCATTCAATCTCAATATGGTACAATTCCCAACATTCATAACAAAAATAAAATCACTTTCATAATAAAAGTAGGAAATTGAAATTAGGAAACACAATAAAAAAAGATACAGTTAGATATGGTATATAGATTTACAGATACTGAAGAAAGTTATCTCAACGTGTGTGATCAGAGGTAATCAGACTGGATCGTCGTGGCCTTCGCGTAAGACAAGTGCTGATGCTTGTAGGAGAGGAGGGGGAGTACCTGCAAGGTACTCTGATGCCAAAGTAAGTTTGGGCTAGAGAGAAAGCAAGTACGCAAGTAAGATTTCAAGTAATGGATATTGAATACCTGACCCTCTTGAATGAGAGGGTATTTATAGAAGAAACCCCGGAGCGGGGCCAAGGTCTCTCATGTGGCCAAAGCAGCTGGTCGACCAATGAGACTCTGCCAAGTGGAGGGTAAGGCGCGTGGCCCTTTGACCTGGCCCAACTGTCTCCGTGAGATCTGGGGAGACAGTTGGTCGCATGAACTGTTAAGCGAGTGAGAGGGACATGCCCAACGGCTAGTTTCTGCCCAACGACTAGTTTTTGCCCAACGGCTAGTTCTTGGCTATTGGGCCTAGCCAATGGCTAGATTGGATTGGGCCTTGCCCTTCTGGGGCACAATGCCTGTCCAGTCCAGAACAGGAGCCCCCCAAGTCCTTGCTCTAGTGAAGAGTGAGGACTTAAGGTTGCCACATGAACAATTATCTTTGGATAGCGTTCGGGGACAAGCCATTTGCCTTCGCCAATATAGGGGTGGTCGGCGCTGATGCTTTGATCTGTCCAACCAGCCGTTGGTTTTCGGGGAGCATATTTGTAAAAAGATCATTTTTTATGTCAGGGATCTGTGACGAAGACGCGAGGTGCGTGTGTCGGCAAAGAGATGTGCCCGCGGGATAGCAAGAGACTTGGTGCATGTAAAGTTTACTCTTGGGAATGCCAAACGATGATTCTTTTTGACACGAGTGGTTATGCAGCCCCTGTCAGATCTAGAGCCGCCTAGGCTATGATGGCCTTTGTGCCTCTCAACGAGCAAATGCTTATAAAATGAGGGAGAAGGAATTCATTTGTACACTTCACATAAATTTCCTCTCTCACCTCTTTTGCTCTGTAATTCGTCCTCTCGCCGGAGTTCCTCTTCGCCGTCGTTGATCTTCATCGTCTTTGTCTATACCTTCATCTCCAATCCTTCATTGCCAAGTAAGTTGTTCATCTTTTCTGTATTTCTAATGGTGTTCTTCATTTTCTGGGTGTTCCTCAAGGATTTTCTGGCTACTTATGAGTTTTTCGGTCGAAGATTCATGTGTTCTTCAATAAACACATGAATTTCTGGAAATTTATGAAGAACATGAAGAAAATGAAGAACATGGAATGAACATTGGATTTTTTGGTGGAGACTCTCCTAGATTCTGGTTAGGATTAGTTTTAGGTTTGTATTCGGACACTAGGCCTGTTCGACGCGAAGCTCTGGATTTGCGCGATGAGTTCGCTTTGTTGAGAGCTCAAGTCCTTTTGTTAAGTCGCGAAGACTCGTCCCCATCGTAGGGGGGACAGTGTCGTCATCGAGTTAAGTCGCGGTCAAAGTGGGCTCGAGGTTGTCCTCGACTTCTTCCTCGCCCTTTCACTTGACTAGTGGTGTAAGGGTGGATTTGAACTTAGTCGTCGAATTCACTTTTTCTTCCTCTACTTTTCAGGTGAAAATGGCTGATCCTCGTGAAGGAGTCGTGTCTGACGCCCAGGCCGCGCAAGAGGAGGCAGAGCAGGCCGTCGAATATGCTAAAGTCCAGGTCGCGAGGGGGAACCTTAAATGGATTGCCCATGAACCGCTGTCGACGAAGTTGACGTTTACTGAAGAGGAGGTTCGGGAGTTCCCCTACTTGGAAGATCGGGCTGAGGATGGCCAGTGCAATGGAGGGCCATCTGTCTGACTGAAAATGACAGGATCTGCTCGATCTACCCGGGGATGCGGTTCCCCATGTATGATTGCCTTTGTGGCGGCTAAGTTTCGGCTACCTTTCACCGACTTCCATGAGGCCCTCTTTCGTCACTTGGAGTTGTGCCCCGCTCAGCTCCATCCAAATGCACTGGCAGTCATACGTGCTTTCGAGGTAGTGTGTCGCTTCTTACATGTCAGGGCGACCGTAGATCTCTTCTTCTACATCTTCCAACTCCAGCGAAGCACTACGGGCTCAAAGCAAAGCTGGGTGTCCTTTAAACAGCAGAGCAAGCTCTTCTGGCAGTACTCAGAGTCTGTTAGGCACTTCAAGGGCAGGTTCCTAGTCGTGAAGCCGGTGTCCGAAGCGGCCAAAACGTCTATTTCTACGCTCGAGACTGTGACCATCGATGGTCGGCAAGTTGAGAAACTCGTATCCAAGTTCCCTTTGGAGTGGGTGTACGCCCACTTCAGATATAGGACCGACTAGTTCCTGGTAAAGTATGAGCAACTCAGTGAGGGGGACAAGGAGTCCTACCGTGTGCTCCACGCCTATGTGAAGACCTTCAGTCTAGCCTTTGTGGTGGTCAGAGATGGTAAAGAGCTGTTCGGGGACGATGGGGAACTCGTACGAGCAGGCCGCTATATCAACACTAAGGCTCTCCTTGAGTGTGAAAATGACGACGTGGCGTTCCAGCTCCTCGGTACCACCTGCTCTTGTGC
The DNA here is from genome assembly GCA_022829125.1 of Lathyrus tuberosus. Lineage (NCBI taxonomy): Eukaryota > Viridiplantae > Streptophyta > Magnoliopsida > Fabales > Fabaceae > Lathyrus > Lathyrus tuberosus. The sequence goes on along the minus strand of JALAZF010000124.1, from coordinate 2,960,083 downwards.
CCATTTTTGTTAAGTTTCTTCTAATTATTGACTTGTCTTTTTTGTGTTCGCAGAGAAAATGGCCGACATGAGGGAACGCTTGATGAGGTCCCAGGCTGCCAAAGTCCAGAAAAAGGTGCCCTCAGTGCCCAAAGTTGGGGCGACCAAGCAGTAACCGATGCTGGAGAAGTTTGTGTCGGCGCTGGCCTGTTCCGGGGATGACCTCCACACCGCCAACTCTGGACACATCTCACAAGAGGAAGCGTGATGCTATCGGAGCCTCTCCGACGGGTTGCTCAGGTGGTCTCCCTGGAGGGAAGTTCGTCCTGCCCTCATGCAACCTTTAGGGGACGATGTTTGATGAAGGAACCTCCATCGTCGTCCCAGAACTTGATGTCTCCGCAATTTTGTCTGCAGATCCTCAGGCGCGGAGGAAACTTCTCTGTCAGGATGCGGCCGGCATGATCAGGGTATTGGAAGCGGTGCTAGCCCTTGGAGACGCAGAGGTTGCTCATCGCTCCGACCTCAAGGAGGCCAATACTAGGATCAATGACTTAGAGTGTGAGAATGTTGAAATATATAATGAACTGAAGAAGCTGCAAGGTCACCAGGAGGCCAAAATACTGCTCCAAAAGGAAGTGACCCAAATAAAGGAGGAGATGACGAGAGTCAATGATGAAAATGCCCGCTTGAAGGCGAGGATAGCTGAGCTAGAGGGGTCGTCGGCAGTGGGAGAGAGCGAGACCGGCGACGAGAAGGCCTTGAAGATGAGGAGGGACCTGATCGAGAGGATCCGTATCCTAGGGGAAGAGAACCTGGGGGCAACTGAGTTTGGCTTTAACGCTGCTTTGGAGCAGCTGAAGGCCCTCAACTCTGACGTCCAGATGCAAACCAAGGGAATGGGTCTACTCAATGTGGTCGTCAATGGCGAGGTGGTCCCCTCGGAGGGTGTTAGTGAGGTCGTTTAGTTTGTCTTTTTGAATGTACATGTATTTTGTGGGCCTGTGTGCCTTTTTGATGTAATGTTTGTCGAGCACCGCCCTTCTAATGTACACCTGACTTATTCCGGTCTTGTCTCCGATGTTATTAATATTATTTATTTGGGATTTTACTATCGCATTTATTTATGTATGCTTATTTGAATGGATGTTTGGTCGACTTGCTCTAGTTGTGCCCGACAGTCTGGGAAACCTGTCGAGGAGGGAGAAGTGGTTTCGTAGGTGATGAGACTAGGATCTCGGTTGAGGTGCTAATCCCATAGGCTTGGACTATTCCCATCACGAGCTGGGTGTCCTACATAGTTGGTGTGGCAACGGTGGAGCTCGATTGAGGAATCCCCGTTGTGCTCAAAGTTGCTCGTCCCATAAGCAGAAATTGGCCGTCATTGTAATGGATCATGCTTACACCGGGGCACGGTCCTGTGGCCGAGCCGTCTCCCCGTTGGGGGTAATCTCGTCGGCAGTTGGTTCGACCTCGAGGTTGGTCCTAACTGTAGTATTGTTTGAGCTTTTCAGCGTTCCATGGTCGAGCAAATGGTTCTCCGTCCATAGTTTCTAAGTAGTAGGCTCTCATGCCCGTTTTGGATTTGACCATGTAGGGTCCTTCCCAGTTCACGGCCAGCTTTCCTTCACGCGAGTCCTTCTGGTTTTTGCGCAGGACTAAGCTGCCAATGGAGAAGTCGCGCCTTATGACCTTGGCGTTGTGGTGCAAGGTTATTTGTTGTTTTAGCAAGGCTTTGCGGAGATCTGCTCCTGACCGTATTTCTTCGACCAAATCGAGCTCTTCTCTTAAGGCTTCATCGTTCATCTCCTCATCGAGGGGAGCTTCTGTTCGTCTGGAAGGTTCCCTGATCTCCACCAGTATCACCACCTCAGTTCTGTAAGCTAATCGGAAAGGGGTTTCCCCGGTGGTGGAGTGTGGTGTGGTTCTGTAATCCCATAGCATGCAATGTAGCTCTTCGACCCATCTCTTCAAGGCGTCGCCCAGCCTTCGTTTATAAGACTGCGAAGGATTACCCTATTCGCGGCCTCTGCTTGCCCATTGGTCTGGGGATGCTCAACCGAAGTGAAGTGTTGCTTTGTGACTAACTTGGCGACGAAGTCTTGGAACTTCTTGTCTGTGAATTATGTTTCATTGTCGGTCATGAGGGCTTGGGGTACTCCGAATCGTGCGAGGACATTCTATTTGTAGAAGCGGAGTATATTGAAGGCTGTGATCTTGGCGAGGGCTTCGGCTTCAATCCACTTAGTGAAGTAGTCGATGGCCACGATCATAAATTTATTTTGATAAGACCCCATTGTGAAGGGCCGAGTATGTCCTTCCCCTACCAGGCGAAGGGCCAAGTCGAGGATAGAGTCTTCAATTCGTTGGGGGGTGCTAGGTGAATGTCCCCGTGGCGCTGGTACCGGTCACATTTTTGGACATGCTCCTTGGCATCGTGCTGCATGGTCGGCCAGTAATATCCTGCTCGCGGGGCTTTTCGTGCTAGTAATCTCTCTCCCAAGTGTTGTGCGTTGATGCCCTCGTGGATCTCTTGGAGGATTTCGGGGGCTTTGCCCTCCTCGACACATTTCAGGAGGGGCATGGAGAATCTTTGTCGACAAAGTTTATCCTCAATCAGCACATATGAGCAAGCCCGTCGTTTAGTCACGTTGGTCTCCTTGCTGTCCTCAGGCAGCTCCCCTTTGGTGAGGTAGTTGTATACATGGGTCATCCAGCAGTGGCTCTCTCCGATGGCGTTGACGTCGAGCAGCTCTGGTGGTTTCTCTATGCTCGGTCTGGCAAGTACTTCTTGCACGACGGATTTATTGCCGCCCTTCTTTCTGGTGCTAGCCAGTTTGGACAAGACGTCTACCCGCGTGTTTCGTTCACGGGGGATGTGCTGGACTTCCCATGCATCAAACTTGGCGATTTTCTCCATTACCAGCGTCAGATATTCGACTAGATGGTCATTCTTTGCTTGAAATTCTCCCCGTACCTGGGACGCTATGAGCTGGGAATCGGTGTAAATTTTTACCTCTTTGGCACCCACGTCCTTTGCCGGCCGTAATCCCGCAAGGAAGGCCTCGTATTCGGCTTGGTTGTTGGATGTAGGGAAAGACAGGACTAGAGATACCTCGATTAGTATTCCTTCCTTGTTTTCGAGGATAATACCTGCACCGCTACCCGAGGGGCTGGATGCCCCGTCAACGTAGATGATTCCTCTCTGCGTTCTGCTTGGTGTGGACATTGGAGGCGTCATCTCCGCCACGAAGTCGGCCAGGACTTGTGCTTTAAGAGCTTCCTTCCCTCGTAATGAATGTCGAATTCCAATAACTCCAGGGACCATTGAGCATTCTGTCGGTCATATCTGGTCGGCAAAGTAAATGCCTGATGGGTTGGTTCGTGAGTACTACTATGGTGTGGCCCAGGAAGTAGTGTGTGAGTCTTCTCGCGGCGATAACGAGGGCGAGGTCGACTTTCTCTATCTGCGCGTACCTGAATTCTGGCCCTTGCAGGGCCTTGCTGGTGAAATAGATGGGCTTCTGCCCGTCCGTCGTCTCGCGAATGAGTGCGGCGCTGCAAGTAACGGAGAGATATAGATACAAGGTTTCCCCGTACTCTGGTTGGGATAGTACAGGAGGCTCAGATAGGGCTTGCTTGAGATGGGTCAGGGCCAGCTCGCACTCGTCTGTCCATTCAAACGTGGCCTCCTTTCTAAGGAGTTTAAAGAAGGGCAGGGCGTGCTGAGCGGACTTGGCCACGAAACGAGAAAGTGAAGCGAGCATCCCGTTGAGGGATTGTATAGATTTTTTCGTCCTGGGCGTAGGGAATTCTGCGAATGCCTGACACTTGTCTGGGGTTGCCTCTATTCCCCTCTCGGTGAGGTAGAATCTGAGGAACTTCCCTGCCCGTACGCCGAAGGTGCATTTTTCTGGATTAAAGCGCATTTTACACTTCTTGGCCTGGTCGAAGACCTTTTGCAAGTGGACTGTATGGTCGGATTCCTCTTGGGATTTTACGATCATATCGTCCATGTATACTTCGAGCATGTCTCCAGTTTTTGCTCGGAAGACCTTGTTCAGGCCGAAGGGCATTACATTGTAGTAATAGTTCCCCGAGGAGGTCATGAATGTGGTGTACCTCTTGTCCTTTTCGGCCATAGGGATTTGATTGTACCCCGAGTAGGCGTCCATGAAGGACAAAAGTTTGAAACCTGCAGAATTATCTACGAGCTTGACGATGCTTGGTAAGGGATAAGCATCTTTCGGGCAGGCCTGATTGAGATCAGTAAAGTCAATGCACATGCGCCATTTTCCAATGCTTTCTAACAAGTACAATATTGGACAGCCAGGTTGTATACCTGGCCTCCGAAATGAATTTCGCCTCTAAGAGGTCTTATACAAGTTTTTTGGCAGCCTGTGCCTTTTCGTTGGAGTTTTTCCGCCTGCGCTGCGCGATGACACGGGCAGCTGGGTCGATGGTCAAATGGTGGCTTGTGGTCTCAGGGTCCAAGCCGGGCATGTCTGCGGCACTCCAAGAAAACAGGTCAGTATTGTTGTCCAGGAACTTCTTCAGCTGTTGCTTAACCTCGTCGGGCAGTCCAGCACCAATCTTCACCCCTCTGTTGGGATTATTGCTGAAGGCGATGACTTTGAACTCCCCGTCAGGAACTGGTCGCATGAGGGCTGATGTGGAGGAGCTAGTTGTCCCTGTTGACGTACCGTCACTGCTATCTTCCTCGCCTTCTCTTGAAATTCGGCTGTCAAGGTCGATAGTGTGTACAGGGAGTGCAGGTTTCTTGTCCGGTTGGTCTTCTCTAGATGGATGATCTTCCTCCCGTGTCCGCTGAGCTGCTTTGGGTGCTGCACCGATAGTGTTTTATCCCCGGGTCGCTGCTTCGAAACATCTGCGGGCAGCCTCTATATCCCTGTGTAATGTCACAACATGACCCTTCTCCGTATAATACTTCAGCTTGAAGTGGACAGTTGAAGGGATAGCAACCAACTCTGCAAAGACCGGTCTCCCCAAGATGCACTGATATAGCGACGGGCAATCGATCACCAGGAATTGGGTCTTGATTGACCTGGACGCTTCTTCTTCCCCGAATGTTACTTGGAGCTCCACGTACCCCCAGGGTCTGGCTGTGGCTCCGTTGAAGCCCTACAAATCGGATCCCACGTATGGTGATAGGTTCTTCTGGTCCAGCTTGAGGGCCCGAAACAGGCTGGTGTACATTATGTCCACCGAACTACCCTGGTCGACCAGGATTCTCCTGACGTCGGTGCTTGCCAGTCTTGCCCTGACGAGCAAGGGTATGTGTGAGTTGGGAGAGCCTCCGGGCAGCTCTTCACGGTAAAAGGTGAATGGTTGGGAGCGCCCCTTGATCTTCTCAGGCGTGGATAGCCAGTCAGGGCTGCAATCAATAAGCTGCTCAAACTTTTGCTTAACAGATCCTACTGTCAGCTCATTGTATCCCCGCATGAGATAACCATGGCTGCAGGGAATGCTTCCCAAGTGCTAAGCGCGAATATCTGGGACGACTCCTCGAAATAATCTGGAACGGAAAAGTCCTCTGGTCGCGTGATGGACATAGCGACCTGCGAGGGAGGACTGGATGGGGATGATTCTGCTTCCTTCTTTGGGTCGGAAGCCTCTCGTCGCGAAGATTCCCCTTTCTTGATGTACTGCTTTAAATGACCCTCCTTGATGAGGATCTCAATAGCATCTTTAAGGTACATGCAGTCCTCAGTCGTATGGCTATGGCTGCGGTGGAAACGACAATACTTACTTTTGTCCACGTTGCCTTTGGACGTCGTCGGTTTGGGGAACTTGACACCTCCCTACTTGAACTCTGCATTGATGCATTTAGAAAGAATGCGCTCACGAGGAGCGGTGAGCAGGGTATACTCCGTGAATCGGTCAGCGGGCCCTTTACCCTCCCGGGGGAGATCGTCTCGTCGCCTCTCTTTACCTTGTTTGGACATCTCTGGCTCGTCTTTTTTTGGTGCTCGGGTACCTTCTCGGTCTCTTGCGTCCCGGGCATGATATGCGGCTTCCTTCTCTTCGTACTGTATGTATGCTTCAGCCTTCCGGAGAAGTTCCGTCAATGTTCGAGGGGTCTCGATTTCGACAGGTTTTTGAAACTCGCTTTTCGGTCTCAAGCCTTTCTTTAGGAGATACTTTTTCATATGGTCTGTCGTGTGGACCTCCACGGCCTCTTTGTTAAACCATTCAATATATGCCCGCAGGGGCTCGTCTCTACCCTGTATGATAGCCTCTAAGGTGGCCTCTGATTTGGGATGTCGTCGGGAGGCCGTAAAATGCTGGGCAAATCGGGTCTTCAAATCTCTCCAAGACGTGACCGACCCCCGAGGAAGGCGCTTGAACCAAGCCATAGCCCCTTTCCTGAGGATGATTGGGAACAATCTGCACTTGATGGCTCCACTCACATTGTGGTAGTGGAGCATTGCTTCTATGTTTTCTATATGCTCGCTGGGATCAGTGGTCCCATCGTACGTCGCCAGAGCAGGGGGCTTCTCCAACCCGCGAGGAATTCTGGTGTCCATGATCTCTTGTGAGAGGGGGCCATGGACGTCGTCGTCACTGCTTGTGCTCGGAGAACGGGAAAAAGAATAGGTACGACCACGACTTTTGCTTCATCGTGGAGAATGCCTACGTGATCGGTGATGCTCGTACTTTCCTGAGGGCCTGGACTTCTTCTACGCAGAGGAGCATCTTGACTTCCGCTGAGGGGACCGGTGTCGCCCTCTTACAAGGTCAGAGGCAAGCTCTTCTGATCTTGATCGTCTTCTCGCCGGGGAGCGTCTTCTGGACCTGTCACGCCTCCGTTTCTGAGGGGGAGACTGAGGACGTGGAGAAGGGCTGCGAGGTTTCTCCGAGGACAAGTGCTCCTGGAGGACGTGCTCGAGAGCATTGATCTTTTCTCCTTGCTGGAAGATCAAGAGGTTTGACCTGTTGAGGGAGGCAATGAGAGCAGTTGTGTTGGGATCAGCGTTTTGTGGAACCGGGATAGGCTCAAAAACGCGGTCGACAGCGTGTGCCTGAGGCTTCACGTCATCGGGAGTAGGGGAGGAGGTTATCCCGTCTCGATGGTCTATTTCCGTAAAAACAGATCTGTTGAAGATGTGGTCGGCGTTATCAGCTATAATGGGGACATCAGATTCTTAACGGACAACATCATTCTTGGTGGAGTCCATGACGATCGGAAGGAGTTTGGAGAGCTTTGGTCTTTGAGGTGAAAAAGGAAGGGACGTTGAATCAAAAGATGGGGAAGCTAGTTTCCCACAGACGGCGCCACTAATCAGAGGTAATCAGACTAGATCGTTGTGGCCTTCGAATAGGACAAGTGCTGATGCTTGTAGGAGAGGAGGGGGTGTACCTGCAAGGTACTCCGATGTCAAAGTAAGTTTGGGCTAAAGAGAAAGCAAGTACGCAAGTAAGATTTCAAGTAATGGATATTGAATACCTGACCCTCTCGAATGAGAGGGTATTTATAGAAGAACCCCCGGCGCGGGGCCAAGGTATCTTATGTGGCCAAAGCACCTAGTCGACCAATGAGAGATTGCGAGGTGGAGGGCAAGGCGTGTGGCCTTTTGACCTGGTCCAACTGTCTCCGTGAGATCCGGGGAGACAGTTGGTCGCGTGAACTGTTAAGCGAGTGAAGGGGACATGTTCAACGACTAGTTCTTGGCTATTGGGCCTGGCCAATGGCTGGATTGGATTGGGCCTTGCCCTTCTGGGGGCACAGTGCCTGCCCAGTCCAGAACAGTGTGTAACCAATAGTTGATGCTATTGTATGTGGCTTTCTGTTCTCCTGTGTCACTCTTACTGACCTTTCACCATTTGCAATAATAATTGTATAAAAAGATCTCAAATTAAATTCAAACAATCACAAAAAGAAAAAATATAAAGGAAAGAAATCATTACAATAAAAAAATTGATTTTTTGCAGATCCATATCAACAACACACCCAGAACATATAAATAGTAAAAGAAAAAACATTAGTATTAAATATATTTGAATGCATCATTCATTTTCGTTGTTTTCTTTCCTTTACTCTCCACCATTCCATTTTATTTGGTTTTTAGGATTGTGTTTCTCCATTATGTGCCACTAGATATAAACTCGCTCAACTTTTCAAATATACTTGCAACCTTTTTTTGAAATAAACAAATGTAAAAGTTAGTGTAAAAAAGTGCAGCTATTTTAGAAAATTATGGTAACCACCAGATTTATAACTGTTGCAGAGTTAGGTTTTTCAATTATTTTTATAATAACTTCCTTTTGATGTATACTAAAAGATATATATAAAAACAATATCTCTGTTTTATCCTTCTCTTCCTTTCTTTTCTATATATCTCATTTTTGTTTCTACTTCTTTCTCTCTTTATATTATTTAAATCTTTAATTTACAATATGTGAATATGATGAATATATAATATATGAATTAAAGAGAAGAAAACGAAATAAAACTAAGAATAATCTAACAAATTATAAAATAATAATGAAACCTCCCTATTTCTCTTGATCAAAAGCCATCATGTCTACTTTATCTTCTTGACCATCCTTCTCTATTTCAATATGAATCACTAATTCTATTTTTATATATCTATGAATCTATTTTTAATTTTTTTTTTTTATATATTAACTCTTTCAATTCATCATAGAATCAACACTCTGAAAAAAAACCAACAACAACAACGTAATTGTGAAAAAAAATTATATAATGTTACTTCATTATACAGTTACACTATATTTCCCTAAAAATAATTAGTAAATAAGTAAATAAAATAATCAATTGTAACAAAAAAAGTACGATATGCCTTCCTTTTATAACTTGCACATGATTACTTTCAGCAGATAAAACCTAAAAGAGGAAAAAAGTATGAAAGCTGAATTATCAAGTAACAACACATTCAACGTTGGTGGAATCTCAAACTTGTAAATGAACTATTGTAAATTAATATGAAAATTGTTGGAATAACACAAATTTGATAAATCAATTATCCATATGGACCTTGAAGAGATAATTCTTCTTAGTGCGAAAACGCTGAGAAGATGAAAGATGCACGAATTTGTTACGCGGCATGATGGGAAAGCGAAAACGGATTCTGATCACGTGTCTGATTTAGTTATTAGCAAAGAAGGAACTGTGGCGAGAAATATGATCGGAGATGATAATAAATTGAATTAAGAAATGAAATCAAAATCATGATGGTCAGAATTTAATTAAAGAGAAGTTTACCTCTTGCCGTCTGTGACTCGAATGTTATTTCCATTTTTCCTGAAGTTGAATGTGCCTCTATGAACTTTTTTCTTCTTCTATCCTCGTTGTTTCTCTTCTTAACCCTTGTCTTTTGCATTTCTTCTCAATTATTTGTTTCTTTCTTTCGTAACCCAGACAATACCTGCACATCTCAAATGAAAATTGTATTATGTAGTGGATCAGTTACATTTGACGTGGTAGTGGTATATTACAAAGTCATGAATTTTGTTTTTATATTTTTTTTAAAAATACATAAGGGTAAATTTGGAATACAAATTTTTTTATAGATAGTTATAGATAATTTACAATTCTTTTCAATTTAAGACTCAGACTTTATGATAACTTTTACAAATTTTAAGGTGTATATAAAGACTAACAATCTGGTGGTTTCTTAAAATCAATTAGCCTTGTTGTTGAAAATCATAAGGAGAACAACCAGACTTTACCACTCAATAGTTATTAATGAAATAACATTAATTTTTTAATTTTTTTTCCTTTATTAGATTGAAATACTATTGCTCTTAACAATTTAAATTTTTTTTTATTGTTATGTGTTAAGAGATCAAATGATATCTCATTATATATCATTCTATTTTCAAACTATGAGAGAACATTATAATATCCACTTGTGTATGTGGAACCTGTAACGCCCCGATTTGGTTAACCGTATTTATTTAATTCATTTATGTGAAATTTTGTGAATTGTGTAAATAAAATGAGTTTTACTTGTTAATTGGATAATTTCTCAGATAGATAAAATAATTGCAATTGATAATATTTTCTTATTAACTTTTAATTCTTTATATATTTTGCATCGCTGTTTATGTTTTATCGCATTTTGAGAGCGTTTGAGAGATATTTGCGCAAAAGGGTAAAATAGTCTTTTGTGGGGTTAGATATTTTTATAAAAGTAGATATTTTGTTATAAAAAGGGAAAGAGAGAGAAATAGAGAGAAAAGGAGGAGTAAAGAGATAGAAGAGAAAGAAGAGAAAGAAAAGAGAGAAGAAGGGGAATAAGAGGAATCGATCAAATCAAAGTTTGATCTTCGATTAATCGGGTAAGGGTGAGAAGTTCCGATTATATTTCGATTGTATATGTTTATGTATGTGTTTGTTTGGTTTGATTTTGGTTGAAAATGTTAGGATTTTAACATTTGATAGAAATGGTAAATTGAGTGGAAATCGTTGTTTTCACGGTTGAAACTCGGTATAAATCGCGTAGTATAGTCGGGTAAGGTTAGGAATTAGTGGGAAATGCTTACTTGTATGTTTTCACATGTTTGGTTGATTTTGATGGAAAATTACAACATTTGATATGTTAAGATTTTGAGATTTGGATCCAAAACTTTTGTGTTGGAAATCATGTTTTAAGGTTCCTAATTGTTGATACATGATAGATATAGGTTGCTATGTATTTAATTTGTATTATAGTGATGTTTAGATGAGATTTTAAGGTAAAATTGCTCAAAACCCGTAGTTGTTGCAGGCCATTTTTCTGGTTTTTGGAAAAACTTCAAAAATCCATATCTTTTGATACGTAAGTCCGTTTTGACCCCGTTCGAAGTGTTGGAAAGCTAATAAGATATTCTTTCTACTAAAAATGGTTTGGAGGGTAAAAGATGATTTAATTAATTCGTGTTTTTGAGAAATAGTCGTGCTGTCGGATTTTCTTATCGCATAAAATGCGTGTGGTCGGTATTTTGTCGTGTGTTATGCTATAGCCATATAAATGTGGAGCTTTTAGGATATTTATATGATGTTGAATCTTGCTATAGAATGTGGTTGTAAATTTGGGTGCTAGAATTGATCAGAATTTGGACTGGTGTGGAAACAGGAAAATTCTCGGTGTTCGCTGTCCATACACGTAATGGGCAAGGTAATATGCGTATGGCAAGGGCGGTACGAGGGCGTTACGCGTAATGGAACCCATTTTTACACGGCCCTCTATTGAAACACGTAATGGTACGCGTAAGGGGGAAGGAATTACGCGTAAGGAAGTAGGTACTACACGTAATGGAATTAAAATGGAATCAAGATGGAATTTTTTAGAGAATCAGCTTCTGCCCGTACGCGTAACGCTCTAGGCAATACGCGTATGGAAAGCGGTAGAATTGGGCATTACGCGTATGGGTGTGGGCAATACGCGTATGACCAGCGAGAGGGGAGAATTTTTCCGTTTCGCGATTTCTTTCCCAATTTCGCGTTCGATACGGTTTCGTTATGGTCTGAGAGGTTGGGATAGGTGTCTAAACTTGTTGAATTTAGGAATGGTAGTAAAAATGGTTAAAAATGGAATTTGGATGGATTAATTAGATAATTGACTAATTAAGGCCTCGTGAGGTATCCTCCTTAATTGTGTGTATTATGATGAATTGATTGGACAGGTATGGTAATACTATTGTGTATTACGGTGAGTATGTATCTCACGTGTGATCAGGAGGATCGTGTAAATGTATAACTGATTGTTATACATGTGTTTTGTGCATAATTCTTGTTATGTATGTGTTATAATGAATTGATTGAACAGTCGTGGTAATACTATTGTGTGTTACGGTGAGTATGTATCTCACGTGTGATCAAGGGGATCGTGAAGAGGTATAGCTATTATTATACTTATGTTTTTGTACATCATTTGTGTCATGTATTTCATGATGTGTCTGGTGGAGACAGCTAGGTAGGAATCAATGATGGGTTCCTAGTATTGTCCGTACTCCAATGTGGAGTTGTGATGGAGATAAATCATTGCTCAGTGGGAGTGTATGTCATTTGTCCGGACTCCAATGTGGAGTTGTATGGAGATAAATCATTGCTCAGTAGAGTGTATGTGATTTATCCGGATTCTATTATGAATCGAGTTCAATTGAATGAACCATGTTGTGTGGTATCACTTGCATTGCACTGTGTCATTGAGTCACATTGCATTAATTTGTCTTTGTTGGATTATAATTAAAAGTGACAAGTGTGTCGTGAATGTCGACACATTATGTGTGATTGCTTGATTTCTACTCCTTAACATGTATTTTACATCGTTAATTAATGAATGTAGTTCTCACCCCTTTGTTGTTTCTTGTGTCTGTGCTTCTTGGGAAGTACATATATATATATATATATCATAACTTGTGTATATGAATTTATTATATCTTGGTATGCTATATGTGTTAGCATGTGGTGTGTGGTTGAGTTGATTGATATATGTAAATTATATGTTTACATATGATTATGCAATCTTGATATAGTTGTTTTTTCTCACCCTTCTGCTGGAATATGCTTTTTATGGCATAGTGCAGATTAGCCGCTGTAGAGGCGTGGAGGCAAGTGGAAGAGTTAGATCTTAATTTTGCTTAGATCTTTGGTGTCTGCTCTGATACGTAACACGGGAGTCGGGGGTAACGCTTTTGTTATTTATGTTTATATATGTATATATATATATATATATATATATATATATATATATATATATATGGATAACTTGTACGTATATTTTGATGTTATGAAACAACTTATTTTGTAAAACGAGTCAATTATGGATCGTTCCGCTTTATTCCCTAATTGAACTTTCCTTTTGTTGGAAAAAGTTTCATGTTATTATTTATTCCATTTTGTGTTATGTATCAAAGTTATAAGCAGGTGGATTTTGTTTTTCTCAAATGTGGCATCCTTATTTTTGTCGAAATTTTTTTTATTCACTCTGATTTAATTATGTATTATTTATCCGCTAGATGGGAATTGGGGTGTTACAATTGGTATCAGAGCAGGTCGGTCTGTCCGGCCAAGTTGTGAGTCGGTGTGGCATGACAGTTGAATACTGTTGATGTTGTTTGGTCCTTAGTACGTGATATGTGTGTGAAACACTATCCGTGCTTTCTGGTTTTCTAATCCTTTGTCTTCAGGATTGAGAATGGGATAAGTGGGGGAGAAGCTGGTGCTTCTCCAAGTTGCTTCAGTTGTGGAGCGTTGGTTTAGTGTGTCGTTGTTTGCGAGATTATAAGTGTTGTTTGGACAGAGTTGTTCCCCATTATAGAGGGAATGCGGAGGTGAGGTTTATGTCGACTAAGGATTTGTGCCTTAGGTAATTTTGTGCACAAGATGCAAGAAATGCTATTATGGTCTGGTAAAGATGGTTTATGCCCCATCATGATTGTCGGCTGTCTATTGACAAATTGAGGAACTGATCACCCTTAATCTCTTGTTGATAGTAGACGGAATTATGTTGGATGGAATAAATGTGTGTTTCCGGCTTTGATAGTGTGTGCAATGAATTGTTTGGATTTAAGAAAATGATTACATATTGTTTTGATGAGTCAATGAAGATTCTTATATCAGAAGATAAGGTGGATTAGAGGCTTTGGTATGTTGGTCAAGTCGGGATGTCTCTGAGGAAGAACGATCGGGTATTATTGATGGTTGCTCCTCTGAGAGTAGAGAGTGGACTTAAAATGGACGAAGGTGAATAGTTGAGGTTTATATCTGCTAAGTAAGTAGAAAAACTCTTAAGCGACGAGACCAAGATGTTTGTTATGTTCGTGGAGTATATGAATCGTATCTTCCATATTTAATTGGATAAGTTCGGAGTGGTGTTCATTAGGGATATTCTGATCTATTATAAAATTAGAAGGAGAGTATGTAGGGTGTTTGAGAATCGAGTTGCAAGTGTTGAAAAGAAAGGAATTTTTATGTTAAATTATTCAAGTGAGAATTTTGGTTGAAAAAGGTTAGTTTTCTTGGATATGTTATTTCTGATGATGGTATTGTTATGGATCCATCGGAAGTAGATGTCGTTCTACAATGAGAGGCTCCGAAGTCGGTTAAGGTGATTATAAGCTTTTTGGACTTTAGTTGGTTATTACCGAAGGTTATGGGAGGCTTTTCCAAGTTACCATTTTCGTTACTTCAGTTGACTTGCAAAGGGTAAGTCGTTTGCTTTGGATGTTCATTGTGAGGAAAGTTTGAGAGGGCTAAAGTAGAATTTGTCTACGGCTCCAGTTTTGATTCTGCGTGATCTTGATAAACCCTTTGTAAGGTATTGGGATGCGTTTATGATGAGTTTAATCAGTGTGTTGATGCAAGATGGTAAATTCGTGGCTTATGCTTTACGATAATTGAGGATTCATGATTTCAAGATGGCTGCGGTTACTTTTGTGTTGAGAATTTGGAGGTATTATTTTTATGGTTTTGAGTTCGAAGTGTTTAGTAATCACAAGAATATTGAGTACCTGTTGGTCGGAAATAATAGAGTATGAGACAGCGAGGATAGTTGGAATTCCTGATGAGTTATGACTTTAGCTGGAATTATCCTATTGGTGAAGTTAATGTCGTGCCTGATAAGTTAAGTCAAAAGTTTTTATACATGTCTGTTTTGATGGTCAGAGGATTAGAATTATTTGAGCAGTTCAGAGACTTGTTTCTGGGGTGTGAGATAACATAGTAGAGTGCGAGGTTGGGTATATTAGAAATGAACTATGATTTTTCTGGTGAATATTAGAGAGTGTTAGAAGTTGGATATGAAATTGGTAGATTTGGTTATTGCGAGTAATCAGAGTGCGCATCAAAAGCGTGAGGTGGCACATTTTGTATATGCGTGTGTGACTTGTAAGAGTTTATTGGTGGAACATTGGAACATGTAGAAATGATGAGACCATTGGACGTTTCAGAATGAAAGTGTTAGGTGAAAGGTTCAAATATTATTCATGGACTACTACGTAGATGGATGTTTTGGTTATATGTTCGATTGGTGAATCGTAGCAGTGTTGTAATAATGTTGTGTCATGGAACTTTATGTTCTTGTTTTTGTTGTTGCCTCGTTTTCATTGTGATGGTTCGAGTGCGAGTAACTAATTCCT
Source organism: Lathyrus tuberosus (assembly GCA_022829125.1). Taxonomy (NCBI): domain Eukaryota; kingdom Viridiplantae; phylum Streptophyta; class Magnoliopsida; order Fabales; family Fabaceae; genus Lathyrus; species Lathyrus tuberosus. The sequence continues at coordinate 2,944,996 of JALAZF010000124.1, read as the reverse complement.
ATGTGGGGAATTAGGGGAGTGTTACCTTTGGTGTAGGTAACAATCTTGTTGTGTTCTGGTTCTAGAGTGAACCTATGCGTGTTCGTAACTTGGGTATTCTTTGAGTCGTGAGTTAGTCGTCAAGTGCATTGTATGGGCATTGCACCTTGTCGTTGTTGTAGTTGCTGTTGGCAAGGTGGTTTGTTAGTTTATGTTATTCGTGGTGTGCCTAGTGTTGGCATGTTAGTTGGTTAGTCGGATGCGAGAGTCGTATCCGGAAGTTCTTCGTCTCAGTTATATTTTCGAAGACGAAAATGTCTAAATGGGGAAGAGTTGTAACGCCCCGATTTGGTTAACCGTATTTATTTATTTCACTTATGTGAAATTTTGTGAATTGTGTAAATTAAATGAGTTTTACCTGTTAGTTGGATAATTTCTCAGATAGATAAAATAATTGCAATTGATAATATTTTCTTATTAACTTTTAATTCCTTATATATTTTGCATCGTTGTTTATGTTTTATCGCATTTTGAGAGCGTTTGAGAGATATTTGCGCAAAAGGGTAAAATAGTCTTTTGAGGGGTCAGATATTTTTATAAAGGTAGATATTTTGTTATAAAAAGGGAAAGAAAGAGAAATAGAGAGAAAAGGAGGAGAAAAGAGATAGAAGAGAAAGAAGAGAAAGAAAAGAGAGAAGAAGGGGGAATAAGAGGAATCGATCAAATCAAAGCTTGATCTTCGATTAATCGGGTAAGGGTGAGAAGTTCCGATTATATTTCGATTGTATATGTTTATGTATGTGTTTGTTTGGTTTGATTTTGGTTGAAAATGTTAGGATTTTAAGATTTGATAGAAATGGTAAATTGAGTGGAAATCGTTGTTTTCACGGTTGAAACTCGGTATAAATCGCGTAGTATAGTCAGGTGAGGTTAGGAATTAGTGGGAAATGCTTACTTGTATGTTTTCACATGTTTGGTTGATTTTGATGGAAAATTACAACATTTGATATGTTAAGATTTTGAGATTTGGATCCAAAACTTTTGTGTTGGAAATCATGTTTTAAGGTTCCTAATTGTTGATACATGATAGATATAGGTTGCTATGTATTTAATTTGTATTATAGTGATGTTTAGATGAGATTTTAAGGTAAAATTTCTCAAAACCCGTAGTTGTTGCAGGCCATTTTTCTGGTTTTTGGAAAAACTTCAAAAATCCATATCTTTTGATCCGTGAGTCCGTTTTGATCCCGTTCGAAGTGTTGGAAAGCTAATAAGATATTATTTCTACTAAAAATGGTTTGGAGGGTAAAAGATGATTTAATTAATTCGTGTTTTTGAGAAATAGTCGTGCTGTCGGATTTTCTTATCGCATAAAATGTGTGTGGTCGGTATTTTGTCGTGTGTTATGCTATAGCCATATAAATATGGAGCTTTTAGGATATTTATATGATGTTGAATCTTGCTATAGAATGTGGTTGTAAATTTGGGTGCTAGAATTGATCAGAATTTGGACTGGTGTGGAAACAGGAAAATTCTGGGTGTTCGCTGTCCATACGCGTAATGGGTAAGGTAATACGCCTATGGCAAGGGCGGTACGAGGGCGTTACGCGTAATGGAACCCATTTTTACACGGCCCTCTATTGAAACACGTAATGGTACGCGTAAGGGGCAAGGAATTACGCGTAAGGAAGTAGGTACTACACGTAATGGAATTAAAATGGAATCAAGATGGAATTTTTTAGAGAATCAGCTTCTGCCCGTACGCGTAACCCTCTGGGCAATACGGGTATGGCAAGCGGTAGAATTGGACAATACGCGTATGGGTGTGGGCAATACGCGTATGACCAGCGAGAGGGGAGAATTTTGCCGTTTCACGATTTCTTTCCCAATTTCGCGTTCGATACAGTTTCGTTATGGTCTGAGAGGTTGGGATAGGTGTCAAAACTTGTTGAATTTAGGAATGGTAGTAAAAATGGTTAAAAATGGAATTTGGATGGATTAATTAGATAATTGACTAATTAAGGCCTCGTGAGGTATCCTCCTTAATTGTGTGTATTTGATGAATTGATTGGACAGGTATGATAATACTATTGTGTATTGCGGTGAGTATGTATCTCACGTGTGATCAGGAGGATCGTGTAAATGTATAATTGATTGTTATACATGTGTTTTGTGCATAATTCTTGTTATGTATGTGTTATGTTGAATTGATTGAACAGTTGTGGTAATACTATTATGTATTACGGTGAGTATGTATCTCACGAGTGATCAAGGGGATCGTGAAGAGGTATAGCTGTTATTATACTTATGTTTTTGTGCATCATTTGTGTCATGCATTTCATGATGTGTCTGGTGGAGACAGCTAGGTAGGAATCAATGATGGGTCCTAGTATTGTTCGGACTCCAATGTGGAGTTGTGATGGAGATAAATCATTGCTCAGTGGGAGTGTATGTGATTTGTCCGGACTCCAATGTGGAGTTGTATGGAGATAAATCATTGCTCAGTGGAGTGTATATGATTTATCCGGATTCTATTATGAATCGAGTTCAATTGAATGAACCATGTTGTGTGGTACCACTTGCATTGCATTGTGTCATTGAGTCACATTGCATTATTATGTCTTTGTTGGATTATAATTGAAAGTGACAAGTGTGTCGTGAATGTCGGCACATTATGTGTGATTGCTTGATTTCTACTCCTTAACATGTATTTTACATCGTTAATTAATGAATGTAGTTCTCACCCCTTTGTTGTTTCTTGTGTCTGTGTTTCTTGGGAAGTACATATATATATATATATATATATCATAACTTGTGTATATGAATTTATGATATCTTGGTATGCTATATGTGTTAGCATGTGGTGTGTGGTTGAGTTGATTGATATATGTAAATTATATGTTTACATATGATTATGCAATCTTGATATAGTTCTTATTTCTCACCTTTCTGCTGGAATATGCTTTTTATGGCATAGTGCAGATTAGCCACTGTAGAGGCGTGGAGGCAAGTGGAAGAGGTAGAACTTCATTTTGCTTAGATCTTTGGTGTCTGCTCTGATACGTAACACGGGAGTCGGGGGTAACGCATTTGTTATTTATGTTTATATAAGTGAATATATATATATATATATATATATATATATATATATATATATATATATATATATATATGGATAACTTGTACGTATATTTTGATGTTATGAAACAACTTATTTTGTAAAACGAGTCAATTATGGATCGTTCCTCTTTATTCCCTAATTGAACTTTCCTTTTGTTGGAAAAAGTTTCATGTTATTATTTATTCCATTTTGTGTTATGCATCAAAGTTATAAGCAGGTGGATTTTGTTTTTCTCAAATGTGGCATCCTTATTTTTGTCGAAAAAATTTTTATTCACTCTGATTTAATTATGTATTATTTATCCGCTAGATGGGAATTGGGGCGTTACAATTGGTATCAGAGCAGGTCAGTCCGTCCGGCCAAATTGTGAGTCGATGTGGCATGACAGTTGAATACTGTCGATGTTGTTTGGTCCTTAGTACGTGATATGTGTGTGAAAGACTGTCTGTGCTTTCTGATTTTCTAATCCTTTGTCTTCAGGATTGAGAATGAGATAAGTGGGGGAGAAGCTGGTGCTTCTCCAAGTTGCTTCAGTTGTGGAGCGTTGGTTTGGACAGAGTTGTTCCCGATTCTTGAGGGAATGTGGAGGTGAGGTTTATGTCGACTAAGGGTTTGTGCCTTAGGTAGTTTTGTGCACAAGATGCAAGAAATGCTATTATGGTCTGGTAAAGATGGTTTATGCCCCATCATGATTGTCGGCTGTCTATTGACAAATTGAGAAAATGATCACCCTTAATCTCTTGTTGATAGTAGACGGAATTATGTTGGATGGAATAAATGTGTCTTTCCGGCTTTGATAGTGTGTGCAATGAATTGTTTGGAATTAAGAAAATGATTACAGATTGTTTTGATGAGTCGATGAAGATTCTTATATCAGAAGATAAGGCAGATTAGAGGCTTTGGTATGTTGGTCAAGTCGGGATGTCTCTGAGGAAGAACGATCGGGTATTATTGATGGTTGTTCCTCTGAGAGTAGAGAGTGGACTTAAAATGGACGAAGGTGAATAGTTGAGGTTTATATCTGCTAAGTAAGTAGAAAAACTCTTAAGCGACGAGACCAAGATGTTTGTTATGTTCGTGGAGTATATGAATCGTATCTTCCATATTTAATTGGATAAGTTCGGAGTGGTGTTCATTAGGGATATTCTTATCTATTATAAAATCAGAAAGAGAGTATGTAGGGTGTTTGAGAATCGAGTTGCAAGTGTTGAAAAGAATGGAATTTTTATGTTAAATTATTCAAGTGAGAATTTTGGTTGAAAAAGGTTAGTTTTCTTGGATATGTTATTTCTGATGATGGTATTGTTATGGATCCATCGGAAGTAGATGTCGTTCTACAATGAGAGGCTCCGAAGTCGGTTAAGGTGATTATAAGCTTTTTGGACTTTAGTTGGTTATTATCGGAGGTTATGGGACGCTTTTCCAAGTTACCATTTTCGTTACTTCAGTTGACTTGCAAAGGGTAAGTCGTTTGCTTTGGATGTTCATTGTGAGGAAAGTTTGAGAGGGCTAAAGTAGAATTTGTCTACGGCTCCAGTTTTGATTCTGCGTGATCTTGATAAACCGTTTGTAAGGTATTGGGATGCGTCTATGATGAGTTTAATCAGTGTGTTGATGCAAGATGGTAAATTTGTGGCTTATGCTTTACGACAACTGAGGATTCATGATTTTAAGATGCCTGCGGTTACTTTTGTGTTGAGAATTTAGAGGTATTATTTTTATGGTTTTGAGTTCGAAGTGTTTAGTAATCACAAAAATATTGAGTACCTGTTTGGTCAGAAATAATAAAGTATGAGACAACGAGGATAGTTGGAATTCCTGATGAGTTATGACTTTAGCTGGAATTATCCTATTGGTGAAGTTAATGTCGTGCTTGATGAGTTAAGTTCAAAGTTTTTATACATGTTTGTTTTGATGGTCAGAGGATTAGAATTATTTGAGCAGTTCAAAGACTTGTGTCTGGGGTGTGAGATAACATAGTAGAGTGTGAGGTTGGGTATATTAGAAATGAACTATGATTTTTCTGGTGAATATTAGAGAGAGTCAGAAGTTGGATATGAAATTGGTAGATTTGATTGTTGCGAGTAATCAGAGTGTGCATCGAAAGTGTGAGGTGGCACATTTTGTATATGCGTGTGTGACTTGTAAGAGTTCATAGGTTGAACATTGGAACATGTAGAAATGATGAGACCATTGGACGTTTCAGAATGGAAGTGTTAGGTGAAAGGTTCAAATATTATTCATGGACTACTATGTAGATGGATGCTTTGGTTATATGTTCGATTGGTGAATCGTAGCAGTGTTGTAATAATGTTGCGTCAGGGAACTTTATGCTCTAGTTGTTATTGTTACCTCGTTTCCATCGTGATGAATATTCGTGTTTTTGAGAAATAGTCGTGCTGTCGGATTTTCTTATCGCGTAAAATGCGTGCGGTCGGTATTTTGTCGTGTGTTATGCTATAGCCATATAAATGTGGAGCTTTTAGGATATTTATATGACGTTGAATCTTGCTATAGAATGTGGTTGTAAATTTGGGTGCTAGAATTGATCAGAATTTGGACATGTGTGGAAACAGGAAAATTCTGGGTGTTCGCTGCCCATACCCGTAATGGGCAAGGTAATACGCGTATGGCAAGGGCGGTACGAGGGCGTTACGCGTAATGGAACCCATTTTTACACGGTCCTATGTTGAAACACGTAATGGTACGCGTAAGGGGGAAGGCATTATGCGTAAGGAAGTAGGTACTACGCGTAATGGAATTAAAATGGAATCAAGATGGAATTTTTTAGAGAATCAGCTTCTGCCCGTACGCGTAACCCTCTGGGCAATACGCGTATGGTAAGCGCTAGAATTGGGCAATACGCATATGGGTGTGGGCAATACGCGTATGACCAGCGAGAGGGGAGAATTTTGCCGTTTCGCGATTTCTTTCCCGATTTCGCTTCCGATGCGGTTTCGTTTTGGTCTGAGAGGTTGGGATAGGTGTCAGAACTTGTTGAATTTAGGAATGGTAGTAAAAATGGTTAAAAATGGAATTTGGATGGATTAATTAGATAATTGACTAATTAAGGCCTCGTGAGGTATCCTCCTTAATTGTGTGTATTATGATGAATTGATTGGACAGATATGGTAATACTATTGTGTATTACGGTGAGTATGTATCTCACGTGTGATCAGGAGGATCGTGTAAATGTATAACTGATTGTTATACATGTGTTTTGTGCATAATTATTGTTATGTATGTGTTATGTTGAATCGATTGAGCAGTTGTGGTAATACTATTGTGTATTACGGTGAGTATGTATCTCACGTGTGATCAAGCGGATCGTGAAGAGGTATAGTTGTTATTATACTTATGTTTTTGTGCATCATTTGTGTCGTGCATTTCATTATGTGTCTGGTGGAGACAGCTAGGTGGGAATCCATGATGGGTGCCTAGTATTGTCCGGACTCCAATGTGGAGTTGTGATGGAGATAAATCATTGCTCAGTGGGAGTGTATGTGATTTGTACGGACTCTAATATGGAGTTGTATGGAGATAAATCATTGCTCAGTGGAGTGTATGTGATTTATCCGGATTCTATTATGAATCGGGTTCAATTGAATGAACCATGTTGTGTGGTACCACTTGCATTGCATTGTGCCATTGAGTCACATTGCATTATTATGTCTTTGTTGGATTATAATTGAAAGTGACAAATGATGTAACACCCCCAATCTATACCCCCAAGCTATTAAAGCGATAACAATTAATCAGAGTATAATTAAAAATTCACGGCATAGACCGAGGGGTCACATCAATTGAAACAAATACACATACACCTGCTCATATAGATATGCAACAATTCAGGTAGCACATAACAAAGGAACCTAGTTCCTAACACCCACAATTCAGATACAGAATAAAAGCGGAAAATCTGTAACTGAAACTCATATATATATATATATATATATATATATACACACATATATATATATATCATAAAAAGTTTGTCTGTCATATACAACATCATACATGTACAATCCAAAAGATACATATACATAATACAAAATAATCACGCTCGATCCCCTGACTACCCGGTGCTACATATCAGAGCCGACCGACAAAAGAATGAAGACCTAAGCTTCACAAAAAGACCTCCAGCATCTAATCTGCAATGCCTCGTAGAGCATTTAAAAACAGCAAAAGGGTGAGAAACACAATCATAATATAATTGCATACAACTATATAATAACACGAAAATACACATACAAAATATTCTCACCACCACTTATACCAGATTTCAAACACAACAACACAAAGTATATTTCATATATCCATCACCAAGGTATATCAACCGTGCACAATACACACAATGCCAACATATAAACATATATCAACTCATCAATTTCATCCACCATTCCACACACAATAAATCCACTCATGATTTTCCACACATAATGCATACATTCACAATCCTCACACATAATCCATCCATCCATGATTTATGCAAATGCACAGAGACCGACACAACGACTCTATGCAATGTACATGCGGTACCATCCATCCATCAATCTCAACACTAGTTCACTCAGGAACCACTGGAATCATCGCTTGTTACTGAGGACCACTCATGTAACACCCTGTCGGGCAAACGATGTTCCCCGTCGCTTTAGGTCCTCTTGGTATAAGGCGCACGACGTTTATGGATTGCTTTAGGTCCTCTTTGTATAAGGCGCACAATCCAATCGCTTTAGGCCCTCTTTGTATAAGGCACACGATCGTCTATAATCATCGCTTTAGGTCCTCTTTGTATAAGGCGCACGATGTTATAGCGGATTCCCTCTGGAACCGTTTCGTCGCTCACACCCACTAGGGCACACGACATCACCAACACGCATATCATGATGCTTGGCATACAATGACTCATGACATTCAAATGCACACATATATGCAACAATCTCCATCAACAATAATCATGCTTTGCAATTCAAGTCCAAAACAATGCATTTATTTGCCATACGGCCACAAACCATCATCACAACATTTATCACATGCATTTCCACCACACAACAGCACACCAGTCATACAACATTCATATCAACAGCATATTGCATAATACACATCAACTGCACACACTTACAATGGTACTAGTTAACAAAACGACACCATTCCAATTCCCAACATAATTAAATCGGCCAACAATCTCAAAACCAATAATATAAGAAAGAACATGTCAAAACTTTTCCAACGCACCAAACCGCGCCTCAAACCGGCTCACGGATTAAAAGTTACAAATAAAAGAAATTGGGAAAAACTGTCACATTAGCATTGCGAAGCTCCTAGCGAGTCCTTCGCTTCTTCATTTGCAGTGCGAATGTCCCAGCGAACCAAGTCAGAAAGGAAAATAGCCTAGAAATTTCCTAACGTTCGCAGTGCAAACTCCCAGCGAATGCTCGCTTCCCCATTCGCAGTGCGAGTTCCCCAGCGAACGGTGGCAAAAAGAAAACAACCCAAAATAACACAAAGTTCATAGTGCGAACCTCTGGCGAATGCTCGCCCACACCTTCACAGTGCGAATAGCCAACGAATGCTCGCTTTCCCCTTCGCTAGGGGATTCGCAGTGCGAACCTGCGAAAACCAGAAAAACCAGCAGCGCTGTCATGCAACCCAAAACCACATTTTCACCACCAAAACACTTCCAAATAAACATATAGCAATCAAAACATAATCTAATCATGGTAGCAAGTATTCTACCGCATTTACACAGATTTCCAACCGCGAAAACATCAATTTCTATCGTTCCGACCTAGAATTGAAAACCATAGAACACCACAAACATCCACACACACATACATAATCATACACAAGCATAATATAATCGAGTTTCGCACCCTTACCCGATTAAATCGCGTTTGAAAAGTCGGTTGAATCGGTTCTTAGATTTCCAAGTTTTCTCTCTTTTCTCCTTTTCTTTCTCTTTTCTTTCTTCCTCTTTTTCTTCTCTTCTTTTTCTTTCCTTTCTATTTTCTCTCTTTCTATTTCTATTATATTTCTAACTTAGGAAAAATAAATGAAAAGACCAAAATACCCCTACACTCAAATATCTCGCAAACGTTCCCAAAATGCGATAAAACATATTCACGACGAAAAATAATATATTTTCAAATAAAAGTCAGAAATAAAGTAATATAATAATAAAATAATCAAAACGACTCAATTAAATAAAACGGACAAAACTGGGGTGTTACAACTCTCCCCCACTTAAAAATTTTCGTCCTCGAAAATATTACCTGAAACGAACAACTCCGGATACGACTCCCGCATCCGACTCTCCAACTCCCAAGTCAAATTACCCACATCCGCGCCTCCCCACGCTACTTTCACAAGTGCAATATCCTTGCCCCTTAACCGCTTCAACTTGCGATCCAAAATCCTAACCGGTAATGCCTCAACCGTAAGGTTCTCCCTTACCTCAACTTCGTCCATCGGAATCACATGCGACGGATCCGGAATATACTTACGAAGCTGTGAAACATGGAATACATCGTGCAAATTCGACAGATTCGGCGGCAACGCCACCTGATAAGCCACAGCACCAACTCTTGCAGATATCTGGTAAGGACCAATAAACCGAGAAGTAAGCTTCTTCGACTTCAATGCACGACCAACACCCGTTACCGGCGTAACTCTAAAAAATACATGATCGCCCTCTTGAAACTCGAGATCTTTCCTCCTTCGATCATGATAACTCTTTTGCCTACTCTGAGAAGCCTTCATATTCTCACGAATAAGTTTTACCTTATCTGTAGTCTGTTGCACTAACTCCGGTCCAACTACCAAACTCTCACCAGATTCGTGCCAACACAACGGTGTTCGACATCTTCGTCCATACAACGCTTCAAACGGTGCCATTCCAATACTCGAATGGAAACTGTTATTATACGTGAATTCAATCAACGCAAGATAACTGTCCAACGCACCACCTTGTTCAAGAACACAAGCTCGTAACAAATCTTCCAACGACTGAATCGTTCTCTCCATCTGTCCATCCGTCTGTGGATGATAAGCTGAACTCAATCTCAATTTAGAACCCAACGCCTTTTGTAAACTTTCCCAAAATCTCGAAGTAAACCTTGGATCTCTATCTGAAACAATACTCAACGGAACCCCATGTAATTTCACAATCACACTAATATAAATCTCTGCCAACCTCTCCAAAGAAAAACTGATGTCAATCGGAATGAAATGCGCCGATTTAGTCAGCCTATCCACAACCACCCAAATCGCATTATGTCCCCTCAGTGTATTCGGCAACCCTGTCACAAAATCCATAGAAATGCTATCCCATTTCCACTCAGGAATATCCAACGGTTGCAACAAACCACTAGGCTTCAGATGTTCTTCCTTTGACTTCTGACACGTCAAACATGAATACACAAACTGAGCCACATCTCGCTTCAATCCAGACCACAAGAAAATCTTCTTCAAATCTTGGTACATCTTATTAGCTCCCGGATGTATACTCAAATTACTCCGGTGTCCTTCCTCCAGAATCATCCTTTTTAACTCCGAATCATCAGGAATACAAATCCTATCTCGAAACCTCAAAACACTTTTACTATCCACTTTAAAGTCCTCATTTTCACTTTGATCACCCACCGTCATCAAATCCACAAATTTCACATCCAATTTCTGTTTCTCGCTAACGGTCAACAGAAAATCATTAGTAACCTTCAACATACCAAGCCGTACACTATCAGACGTCAACTCACACACCAAACTCAAATCTCTAAACGATTCCAAAAGTTCCCACTCCTTAACCATAAAAGCGGACATATGCAACGATTTCCGGCTCAACGCATCGGCTATCACATTAGCTTTACCAGGATGGTAATTCAACCTAAAATCGTAGTCCTTCAAAAATTTCAACCATCTACGTTGCCTCATATTCAACTCTTTCTGATCAAACAAGTATTTCAAACCTTTATGATCACTAAAGACTTCGAATCTTGCACCGTAGAGATAATGCCTCTAAATTTTCAACACAAAAACCACAGCCGCTAATTCAAGATCATGAGTAGGATAATTTTTCTCATGCACCCTCAATTGCCTCGAAGCATAAGCTACAACCTTACCTTCTTGCATCAACACACCACCTAGACCAATCAAAGACGCATCACAATACACCACAAACGGTTCAGTAGGATTCGGCAAAATCAAAATCGGAGCTGTCGTCAATCTTCTCTTCAGCTCACTAAAACTTTCCTCACACCGAATATCCCAAATGAACACTTGACCTTTACAAGTCAACTGGGTCAATGGAAGTGCTAATTTAGAAAAACCTTCAATGAACCTTCGATAATATCCGGCTAATCCCAAAAAGCTTCTAATTTTAGTAACAGATCTCGGAGCCTCCCATTGTAGAACTGCTTCTACTTTAGATGGATACACAACGATACCGTTACCTGAAATCACGTGACCAAGAAAACTCACTTCTGACAACCAGAATTCACACTTTGACAACTTGGCAAAAAGTTTCCTTTCCTTCAAAACCTGCAACACAATGCGCAAATGCTCCGCATGTTCCTCCCGAGACTTAGAATAAATCAAGATATCATCAATAAACACAACAACAAACGATCCAAATGCTCGTGGAAAATACGATCCATGTACTCCATAAACACACCTGGCGCATTAGAAACCCCGAACGGCATCACAGAATATTCGTAATGACCGTATCGTGTCCTAAAAGCCATCTTCTGAATATCTTCCTCTTTCACCCTTATCTGATGATAACCTGACCTCAAGTCAATCTTACTAAACACACACGCACCTACCAACTGGTCCATCAAATCATCAATTCTCGGAAGAGGATACTTATTCTTAATTGTCACCTTATTCAACTGGCAATAATCAATACACAATCGCATACTTCCATCTTTCTTTTTCACCAATAAAACTGGAGCACCCCAAGGCGACACACTCGGCCTCACAAACCTCTTTTCCAACAATTCGTTTAATTGCTTCTTTAACTCAACCAACTCAGATGCCGACATTCGATATGGTGCCATCGATACAGGTCTAGTACCAGGAACTAGATCTATAGAAAACTCCACCTCTCTCTCTGGCGGCACATCTGAAACATTCTCAGGAAACACTTCTGGAAAATCACACACAACAGGAAACACATCAAGTGAAACTTGACTATCCACAGTCAACGATGCAAACAACCCAAACAACTGAGCTTCCTCTGCCAAAAGTTTCTTCAACTCTTTTGTAGATAAGAAACTCGAGTCTTCGTCTTCCTCAAGAGAAGAAAACCTTACTAGCTTATGATAACAATCAATATGAACCCGATTAAACTGCAACCAATTCATTCCCAAAACCACATCTAAACCCTCCAACGGCAAACACACCAAATCCATCTCAAAATCTTTACCATAAATGATCAAAGGACAACTTAAACAAACCAAAGAAGTAGTTACCAACCCCGTTGATGGAGTATCAATAACCATCTCTCCATCCATCATAGACAACACAAGATTCAAACGCTTCGCGCACGCAGACGATATAAACGAATGAGTCGCTCCGGTATCAATAATAGCAACTAAAGGAGTACTATTAATAAAACAAGTACCTCTGATCAGATGGTCTGCACTTGTAGTCTGAGTTCCCGCCAAGGCAAAAACTTTCCCACCAGCTGGAGCTTGCTTCGGTTTCGGACACTTTGTACTAATATGACCAGGTTCACCATAATTGAAATACTTCGCCACATTCTTCCTCTTGCACTCAGCTGCAACATGCCCTAAACCTCCGCAATTAGAACACTTCATCATATCTTTTATGCGTTCAAACTGGCGATGTCCTAATTCCCCACACCTAAAACATCTCGGAGAATTAGACATACCGCCTCCACTTGGTCTTTTCTCAAAATTACCCCTTTGTTTATCCTTATCAGCTGGTGTCACATACGGACCACTACGAAACGGTTGTTTTCCTCTCCTCTCGCTCACACTCTTATAGTGAGTAGAACGAGCCTTACTATCCTCCTCATAAATCCTACAACAATCCACCAAATCGGAAAACCTCATAATCCGTTGATACCCGATTGCCTGGTTTATCTCAGGATGCAGCCCATTCTCAAATTTCACACACTTAGAAAACTCCGCAGTCGCTTCAGCATAATGTGGATAAAACTGCACAAGCTCCACAAACTTAGCAGTATAGTCAACAACAGACATACTACCTTGTTTCAATTCCAAGAACTCAATTTCCTTCTTTCCTCTTACATCTTCAGGAAAATACTTCCTCAGAAACTCAATGCTAAACACCGCCCAAGTAATCTCTTCATCAGCAGCTTCCAACACATGACGTGTACCAACCCACCAATCATCAGCTTCTTCCAGCAACATGTGAGTACCTAGTCTCACCTTCTGATCCTCGGCACAATCCATCACTCGAAAGATCCTTTTAATCTCTTTAAGCCAAATCTGTGCACCATCAGGATCATATCTTCCTTTGAAGACAGGCGGTTTGTTCTTCCTGAACTCATCATTACCCGCAGCATTAGGTGCACCTTGCATAGCCCGAGCCATAGCTTGCATAGCAGCAGCCAAAGCAGCATCATTCCTACCAGCGATATTATGTTCATTTCCAATAACAGCAACTATGGTTAAACAAACAGCTCACCGAACCACAAAGACCAACAAGGACTGACACAAACTGACACGGACTGGCTCTGATACCACTTTATGTAACACCCCCAATCTATACAAATTCACGGCATAGACCGAGGGGTCACATCAATTGAAACAAATACACATACACCTGCTCATATAGATATGCAACAATTCAGGTAGCACATAACAAAGGAACCTAGTTCCTAACACCCACAATTCAGATACAGAATAAAAGCGGAAAATCTGTAACTGAAACTCATATATATATATATATATATCTTAAAAAGTTTGTCTGTCATATACAACATCATACATGTACAATCCAAAAGATACATATACATAATACAAAATAATCACTCTCGATCCCCTGACTACCCGGTGCTACATATCAGAGCCGACCGACAAAAGAATGAAGAACTAAGCTTCAAAAAAAGTCCTTCAGCATCTAATCTGCAATGCCTCGTAGAGCATTTAAAAACAGCAGAAGGGTGAGAAACACAATCATAATATAATTGCATACAACTATATAATAACACGAAAATACACATACAAAATATTCTCACCACCACTTATACCAGATTTCAAACACAACAACACAAAGTATATTTCATATATCCATCACCAAGGTATATCAACCGTGCACAATACACACAACGCCAACATATAAACATATATCAACTCATCAATTTCATCCACCATTCCACACACAATAAATCCACTCATGATTTTCCACACATAATGCATACATTCACAATCCTCACACATAATCCATCCATCCATGATTTATGCAAATGCACAGAGACCGACACAACGACTCTATGCAATGCACATGCGGTACCATCCATCCATCAATCTCAACACTAGTTCACTCAGGAACTACTAGAATCATCGCTTGTTACTGAGGACCACTCATGTAACACCCCGTCGGGAAAACGATGTTCCCCGTCGCTTTAGGTCCTCTTGGTATAAGGCGCACGACGTTTATGGATTGCTTTAGGTCCTCTTTGTATAAGGCGCACAATCTGATCGCTTTAGGTCCTCTTTGTATAAGGCGCACGATCGTCTATAATCATCGCTTTAGGTCCTCTTTGTATAAGGCGCACGATGTTATAGCGGATTCCCTCTGGAACCATTTCGTCGCTCACACCCACTAGGGCACACGACATCACCAACATGCATATCATGATGCTTGGCATACAATGACTCATGACATTCAAATGCACACATATATGCAACAATCTCCATCAACAATAATCATGCTTTGCAATTCAAGCCCAAAACAATGCATTTATTTGCCATACGGCCACAAACCATCATCACAACATTTATCACATGCATTTCCACCACACAACAGCGCACCAGTCATACAACATTCATATCAACAGCATATTGCATAATACACATCAACTACACACACTTACAAAGGTACCAGTTAACAAAACGACACCATTCCAATTCCCAACATAATTAAATCGGCCAATAATTTCAAAACCAATAATATAAGAAAGAACATGTCAAAAGCTTTCCAACGCACCAAACCGCGCCTCAAACCGGCTCACGGATCAAAAGTTACAAAGAAAACAAATTGGGAAAAACTGTCACATTCGCATTGCGAAGCTCCTAGCGAGTCCTTCGCTTCTTCATTCGCAGTGCGAATGTACCAGCGAACCAAGTCAGAAAGGAAAATAGCCTAGAAATTTCCTAACGTTCGCAGTGCGAACTACCAGCGAATGCTCGCTTCCCCATTCGCAGTGCGAGTTCCCCAGCGAATGCTTGCCCACACCTTCGCAGTGCGAATAGCCAGCGAATGCTCACTTTCCCCTTCGCTAGGGGATTCGCAGTGCGAACCTGCGAAAACCAGAAAAACCAGCAGCGCTGTCATGCAACCCAAAACCACATTTTCACCACCAAAACACTTCCAAATCAACATATAGCAATCAAAACATAATCTAATCATGGTAGCAAGTATTCTACCGCATTTACACAGATTTCCAACCGCGAAAACATCAATTTCTATCGTTCCGACCTAGAATTGAAAACCATAGAACACCACAAACATCCACACACACACATACATAATCATACACAAGCATAGTATAATCGAGTTTCGCACCCTTACCCGATTAAATCGCGTTTGAAAAGTCGGTTGAATCGGTTCCTAGATTTCCAAGTTTTCTCTCTTTTCTCCTTTTCTTTCTCTTTTCTTTCTTCCTCTTTTTCTTCTCTTCTTTTTCTTTCCTTTCTATTTTCTCTCTTTCTATTTCTATCATATTTCTAACTTAGGAAAAATAATGAAAAAACCAAAATACCCCTACACTCAAATATCTCGCAAACGTTCCCAAAATGCGATAAAACATATTCACGGCGAAAAATAATATATTTTCAAATAAAAGTCAGAAATAAAGTAATATAATAATAAAATAATCAAAACGACTCAATTAAATAAAACGGACAAAACTGGGGCGTTACAACAAATGTGTCGTGAATGTCGGCATATTATGTGTGATTGCTTGATTTCTACTCCTTAACATGTATTTTACACCGTTAATTATTGAATGTAGTTCTCACCCCTTTGTTGTTTCTTGTGTCTGTGCTTCTTAGGAAGTACAGATATATATATCATAACTTATGTATATGAATTTATACTATCTTGGTATGCTATATCTGTTAGCATGTGGTGTGTGGGTGATTTGATTGATATATGTGAATAATATGTTTACATATGATTATGCAATCTTGATATAGTTGTTATTTCTCACCCTTCTGCTGGAATATGCTTTTTATGGCATAGTGCAGATTAGCCGCTGTAGAGGTGTGGAGGCAAGTGGAAGAGTTAGATCTTCATTTTATTTAGATCTTTGGTGTCTGCTCTGATACGTAACACGGGAGTCGGGAAACGCTTTTGTTATTTATGTTTATATATATATATATATATATATATATATATATATATATATATATATATATATATATATATATTGGATAACTTGTACATATATTTTGATGTTATGGAACAACTTATTTTGTAAAACGAGTCAATTATGGATCGTTCCGCTTTATTCTCTAATTGAACTTTCCTTTTATTGGAAAAAGTTTTCTGTTATTATTTATTCTATTTTGTGTTATGTATCAAAGTTATAAGCAGGTGGATTATGTTTTTCTCAAATGTGACATCTTTATTTCTGTCGAAATTTTTTTTATTCAGTCTTATTTAATTATGTATTATTTATCCGCTAGATGGGAATTTGGGTGTTACAGAACCCATTTTATTGTAAATAAAAAAAATTTAAAAAAAGAAATCATAGTATTTTGAATTTTTTTTAAAATTAGTATTTAATGATATATTTTATTTGTAATTATAATTCATGTGGGACTTATACGGTAATTAAGTAACAAAATCATGGAAAACAATATTTGTTGCTGAGCCATCATAAATTCACAATTATTATTCATTAATTAATAGTGTAATTTGTGTTATTATTTTTCTAAAATGATTTTATTATTGATTTATGAAATTTGAATTGTTTTATAAAATCTCTAAAAGAATTTTTTTTGGTTAGAATCATACTTTTAAAATTATATATTCTTTATAGTTGAGTCAAAAATATTATGTGAATTTTTTTTAAGTAGTTATATAAATTTAAAATATTTTTTTATATTAAAGTGAAAAGTTTATGAAATTATTTTGACTCATTTTAAGGAATCTGACACCAAACAACATATTATTGTATTTACAATTAATATTAAATTATATATTATCTTATTCTTTACATTTTTACTTGTAAACATGTTATTATTATTTTGTATATTCTTTTTTTTTTGTAAACAAGATATCATTAACGGGAGAACTAAGGGTTCTCCAACCTGTTTACACCGGAAACGGGAAGAACCCGACAAAAGACGAAATTACAAACCAATTGACTTACGAGAGAAAAAGTAAAGGGTCTTTACTAAACTCGTAAAAACTATAATTGGAATGTGTAATTTCACCGCAAAAAGCCCACTGCCAAACTAAATATTTTATACCTCAAACCGTATTGTTTAAATTCCAAGTCTCCGTCCTAAAACAAATGTCATTCCTTTCTAACCAAATGCTCCAAGAAGTAGCTAGCCAAACCAATCCCAAATTGCCCTCTTTGACCTTTTTTACACGGCAAAACGAGTGCCAATCCATAAAACTCGATAAACACTCTTCCTCCATCTCATCCGATTTACCAATCCAAATGGCTACCTCCTTCCAAATCTTCTTAACCACCAAACAAGAAAAAAAGGAATGATTCCTATTTTCTAACTCTATCCGGTAAAATGTACATTTTAAAGAATCCAACGAAAAATTAATACCTCTAAGTGCCAACAAATCTTTGGTTGGAAATCTATTCACAAAAAGTCTCCAACCAAATCCCTTGATTTTGAAGGGAACCGACAAATTCCAAATCAAACAAAGAGCCTCGTCGCCCCTATTCAAAGGGCCAAAAGGAATGCGAAAATTAGCCAAAAAATTGTAACAAGAACTAACCGAGTAGGCGGCTCCGGGTTCAAGACCCCAAAGTATGCTATAGGTTCCATCCTCCGTTAAGCCGTGATTTTCAAGAAAAAACTTCATATTAACAACATCCTCTTGAATGGCGACATCATTGTAAACTTCCATTGGAATACCAAAATCTCCCCAAATCCAACTTCCACTTCTCCACCCCCCCCCCCCCCCCCCCCCCCAATTCCCGCAATAGAAACTTCCTTCAAACAAGAAGCATCGTATAAAACTGGGAACAACTCCTTCAATATCCGATTCTTCATCCATTTAGCTTCCCAAAATAAAGTGGTGAAACCATTTCCAACCTTGAAAGTGCTACAATTGATGAAAGGATCCTTGAAAGACTTTTTCCTAATTAAAATTAAATCTTTCCACCAAAAGGAAGCATCTTTTAGAGAACAATCTCCACAAAACGCCTTGGTAGAAATGTCACCGTAACGAGCTCTCAAAACCTTATGCCATAAAACATTAGGATTTTGAAGAATCCTCCACCTCCATTTATGAAGAAGGACAAAATTAAATTCCGCCAAATTTTTTATCGCCAACCCACCCTTCTCATAAGGTAAGCAAACATCCTTCCAACTTACCCAATGAATCTTCCTCTTCTCCTCCAAGCCACCCCATAAAAAATTACTTTGAATCTTGGTAAATTCTTTCACAATTTTCATAGGCATTTTGTAGAAAGACATAGTGAAAATTGTTAAAGAGCAAAGAATAGACTTAAGAAGAGTGATCCTACCACCAAGATTAAGAAAGCGATTTTTCCATCCCGCCAACCGCTTTTTCATCTTCAACAAAAGAGGGTTCCAAGTAGAAAGCTTCCTAGGATTAGAACCAATGGGAATACCAAGGAAGATGAACTTACTATCCTCCACTTTGCAAGAAAGAACAAAGCTAGCCGCCTCTAAAAAGTGGGGATTGATATTGATACCGATCAATTTGCTTTTATGATAATTAATACCAAGACCGGAAGCAAGTTCAAAAGCCCTCAAAACTGTCTTAATCGCCCAAATATGTCTCCAAGACCCTTCTCCCACCAACAAGGTGTCATCCGCAAATTGAAGGATATCCACCATACATTTTCCTTCCAAATTAAATCCACTATATTCGCCATTCTCATAAGATTTTCTCACTAACCCCGTAAGTCCTTCCGCCACCAAAACAAAAAGAAAAGGAGATAGTGAATCACCTTGCCTCAATCCTTTTTCAACAATGAATTCCTTCGTGGGACTCCCATTTACCAAAACGGACATCTTGCTTTGTAAAATCAACAATTCCATCCATTTCCTCCACAATGGACCGAAACCCATTCTAGACAACAAGTACCTCAAAAAGTTCCAACTCACTTTGTCGTAAGCCTTTTCAAAATCCACTTTAAAAAGAAGACAATTTCTTTTCTTCTTCTTAGCATAATCCACCAGTTCATTAGCCACCAAAACGCCATCAAGAAGTTGTCTCCCCGGAACAAAAGCACTTTGACACGGCGAGACAAGAAAGTTTAAAACCCGTTTCAACCTTCCGGCAAGAAGTTTTGCAACCACCTTGTACATACAACCAACAAGACAAATGGGTCTATAATCATCCAACGTTACCGGATTCGGAGACTTAGGAATCAACGAAAGGAAAGAAGATGTGACCGCCTTTGAAAGGTAATTACCATTATGAAAGTAATTGCAAAAACGGATGAAATCATCTTTTAAAAAGTGCCAACACCTCCTAATGAAAAGAAAAGAGAAGCCATCCGGACCCGGACTTTTAGAACCTCCGCAACCCCAAATCGCTTCTTTAACCTCCTCCTCTTGAAAAGACCTTTCAAGAAACGAGTTGTCTTCCTCACTCAATTTCTTGAAGGGAATCCCATCTAACAACGGCCTCACTCTAGACGTTTCCCCAAACTTTTTTGAAAAATGTCTCCAAACCTCTTCCTTAACCTCCGAAACCGCCTCCACCAACCCGTTAGAAGAGACAATGGGCCCAATATAATTATGCCTACGTCTTTCCTTCATCACCTTATGAAAAAGACCACTATTTGAATCTCCCTCCTTAATCCACTTCACATTTGACTTTTGAAGAAGCATATTCTCTTTAATTCTCAAATTCATCCAAAATTGACTCGTTGCCTCCTTCCTCCTAAGAATGATATCCGGATTCAACTCCACATCCTCCTCTTCCGCCCTCTCGTCGCCTAAGTTAATATCTTTTACCTTCTCCTCCACATTCAAATCAAACCTCCCGAAAACCTCCGAATTCCACCATTTAAGATCATCTTTAAGAAGTCTTAATTTTTCTTTTAAAACGAAATCCCCTCTTCCCTCCACCTCAAACCCTTTCCATTTCTCTTCCACAAAAGGAATGAACGATTTGTGAGAAAACCATTCATTATTAACCTTGAAAGGTTTAGGTCCCCAATTTGAATTATCCAAAACCAACCAAATAGGGCAATGGTCGGAAATGTCTCGAGGACCAATAAGTTGACCAATAACTCCACATCTATTCACAATGACATCCGAAATAATGAAACGATCAATCCTACTCATAGATAAACCATCCCCACTATACCAAGAGTATTTTTTTTCCTTTACAAGGGATGTCCACCAACAAATTATTATCAATGAATTCCGCAAAAGCCTTTATCTCGTTACTACACCCGCCTCCCGACCTCCCTTTTATTTCTCTACAATTCTTCACCGCATTGAAATCTCCCCCTATAATCCACTCACCATCATTATGTTTCCCTTTAAGATCCAACAAATTATTCCATAACTCTTTCTTGTTGAGGTAAATACAAGAAGAATAAACGTTCACTATATAATAAACATGGTTATTCCACACAATCTTGATACCCAGAAAACCAACTCCCCTGAAGCTATGTAAAACTTCTCCCAAGCTCTCCCTCCACATAATTAAAAGACCACCGGAAGCTCCCCTAGAATTAGTGAACGAGTAACCGATATCAGTGTTACTCCAAAAGCTTTTGGCCATGGAATCATGAAGATTGGACAACTTAGTTTCTTGGATTAAAAAGATGTCCGCCTTACCTTTCTTGATCAAGGAACTAATTCTTCTCCTCTTAAGAATGTTCCCTCCCCCCCTTATATTCAAAGACCCAATAATCATTGAGAACCATTTAAATGCTCCTTCTTACCTTCTTTCTTTTGTCTATCCACTCGCTCTAAATTCTCTATTATTTTTTACAAAATCACCTCGTCCCTCCGCGTCCACCACACCTAAAATAACCATGGCTTTCCATAATTTTGGCCCTACGTTGCTGTCCAAAACTTGCCATTGTCTCTCATTTATTCGAACAATATCCGAATTCTCGGACTGCTCACCATAAATACCCAAACTGGAATTTTTGGCAAACATTGAAGAATCTGAATGCATTGTACCAAGTGAAGTCGCGCGCTGTCGAAACCTTCCTTTACCAAACTGAGCAGAATTTCCCCTGTTTTTAACTCTATTATTCTGTCTCCAAGATTTTCCTTTCAACCCACAGCCAACCTCCAACATAGTGGCATACCTCAGTTTCTTAAATCTCCTCTTCCTCTCCGTAACAGCCAGCGAACATGGAACAAGGGAACACATAGAGACATCCTCCGCTTGCTGATTAATGGATTCAGAGCTAACAAAAGATTTCAGACCCTGATTGTTAACATTCTCCACAGCCAAATCAAACCTTCCTTCTGAAATTTCAGTTCTGTAAACTTCCTGCGCAACACAGGGTTCAGAAATCTGCATAACATCCGCCCTTGCAGCTTCCAACTTCGAACCTTTAGAAATGCGAAATTTTGGAATAGACTCCAATTCATCAGAGAAATCAGCAATGCTATCGGCAGAACCTCCATCGACCGGCACGGTGTTCTCGTCACAATGATTCAAAAACCAACAGTCTTCTGAATCAGAAGAGGTGGCACCAGTAATTTGAGTTTTAGAATTACCTGGAAAGCGACGTGGAGGAGCTGGATTTTCTTCTCGCGGAACTAAATTGAACAGGACTCCATCAATTGCCACTGACAAAGAATCTGGTATTTTGAACATCAAACCGACCTTCAGCTTCAACCTTGCAGCAACAAGGGACTTCCCCTCAGACGTTGTTTCATCAGTGCACATCAGAGTACCCAACGATTTTGCCAAGGCCTTGAAGAAATCGACGTTCCAAGCGTGAGCCAGAATCCCACAAATTCTAACCCACACCTCTCTTTCAGCGTCCACATCTTCAGCTTTCCAACCTCTAATTTCAGAAAACCAATTCTTCCACCAACAATTCTCATCATTCAGTAAATTCTCAATGGCCCCAAGTTCCGTCTCTTCGAGCAAACACAAATTCAAACCCAACGGCTTGACAATGACATTGTAATGACCTTCCATTTCGAACTGAGCTTGAATTATGGAAGCAGAATCGAGAATCGACACAACACCCACATAAGCTTTGAGTAATCTCTTCCTGTCTTCGTCTGTAGATGAATAATTCAACCACACCTTGCCTTCTTCAGATTTTGAACCAGATGTGTTTGTAACCACATCCACAAACGAACGATGCCCCCTCCACGCGTTAGTCACAACCCTGTTGCTTCTGCCAGAAATTAGCCGCTCCTTCTTCCCCCTCAACGCCCCTCCTCCATTAAACCTCCCATAGTTCGAACTAGGATATCTTTCGTACCTTGGAAGATTCACATGAATCTTCTTCCCTTCCACCGATACCTTATCAAGCTTCAAAGCCAACAATCTACCGTCTTCCACCTCCGAAAACCTCGCGAAACCGAACTTCTTCCCGAACTTGTTCTTCCTAGGAGAAATCGCAACTTCCACCACCGCGACAATGCAACCGAAGATCCCAAAGAAACCCTCCGCATTGCAATGGTCAGGATTTTCAGAAAAGTAAATCGACACCAGATTGTTCACCTCCGATATCAACGCCTTTCTTCCGACCGGAAAAGAATCCCAACGAGGAGTCCAGTTCCTAAAAGCGCGCTTTGAAGCGACTTCCCACCCATTACCATGATTACTATGCGGCGGACCGCCGGCCATCAGCGAGCCCCAACCCCAGAAACCCCGATGAAGAAGACAGAGAAAAGGGTCTGGGTATGGAGAGAGAGAATTTGATAGATCTAAGACTAACAAATTATCTAATGATTTCTAAAATCTTTTGTATATTCTAATATAATAGTTTGCTCTTGATTTATAAATTGTTGAGATGATATTGTATAACAGTTTGCTCTTGATTTATATTGTATATTCTAATATAACAGTTTGCTCTTGATTTATAAATTGTTGAGATGATATGGTATAAATTTGGTGATAATTCATTTAATCTTACGAGATGATATTGTAAATTCTAAAGTCAACAATATTCATCGACTCTATTTGCAAGGTTGAATGTAAGGTTAGTTGTAATTATTTAATATTTTTCAACCTCTTGTAATTTATTATATAATTGCATATAATTAAAACCTTGTTTCTAATATTTTCTACTCCTTTGAAAATTATAAAATGTACATTTTTCTAAAATATTATGAAATTAAAACTCTATATATATTTCCATAAATTGCTTTCTTTCTATATACTCAAATAATTAATAAAATATTTAGTTTTATGAGTATATTAGAAATCTTATTATCTTGAGAGTTTTATTCTGAAAAATTAAGTAATCACTATTAATTTGTATGATTGTAGTTTCATCTATCGTGGATACAATTATACAAATATTTTTATTTTGAATAAAATATAAACATTATTAATTCGTATGATTGTAACTCACCTATCGTGGGTATAATAATACAAATTTTGGTTAATAAAATATTTTAATTATAATAAATATTATATTGATAATAGTTATTCTCTATCGGCATATTATTATTAATATAATTTTTTTTCAATGTATTTATGATTTATTATTATATAAATTGTTCTAGAATCTTATCGATATAATATTTTTTGTGAAATAATATTTGTATATTGTTATATTTCATATTTAATATTGTTAAAAGTATTATTTGAGATAATAATAAATAAATAATTATTTCTATTTTGAAGACATGTAATACTTTATGAAATTTAATAATTTATTTTCAATATTTTAGAATGAATTTCAATTCTCTTTTTATTATGTAAGTGATGGATATAACCTATCGGTGTGACGTTGCTTGACTTTATCATTGTGTGATAGAGAAAATAGTTGAATATTTATTTAAAATAATTTTTAAAATTTTTAATCTTAGTTCAACTATTATTCTCTATTAAGTGGAGAATTTACATGTCAATTTTATAAAATGAGAATCAAATATTATTTATTTAATATTATTTTATGGAGACTTATATTAAGGATATTATAGTCTTATGTTATTGATGGGAATTTATGACTACTTGTGTTATATCCTCAATATTATATTTAATTAAAGTCTCATATTTTTTCGCTACCTATAGCATAATGTGTTTCTCAAATGTCTGTAGTTATATTTGTAGCATTTGAGTTTTGAGTGAGTTATTAAGATGTTGTATATAATCATATATTATATTTAAAATTATATGAGTTTGATCTCACTCAATTGATGGTAAATCTTTTGTATGACCATCATATTCTTTCATGTGAAATTATTTAAATAATGACATATTCTATTTACGTGCAAAATATGTGGTTGAGTTTGTAAAACTCCAATGATGATATAGAACCACTTCTCTGTATAGTTTTGTACTAAAAATAAAATTAGCATCCAATTGTTCAATAAGAGTATTTAATATTAGTGTACTCTGATAAATCCTTATCCTATTGGATTAGTGGGAGTGCATGTGTACACAATCATATAATCTGAAAATTTTGGATTATTATTCTTATAGTGTCATATATTCTTACCACACTGTAAATATGACATATTCTAAAAGGACTTCAAAATATAAATTAATTCTAAGAAGTCTTATACTGAGATATATATTATTCTCTTAATCTCAAGAAACATTATAACTTGATGTTAAGGGCAATATTAAAAAGACACGATAATTCTTTAACATGCAATAATATTGTGTTATTCTATCTTCAACATCCACACTCTTGAGGTTATGAATACGAAAGTACAAGTAAATATCAATACTTCTATCGAGTATGATATTGTGTTATGAAGGTACTTATGATTAAATGTAATTACTCTCGTAATAGGGTATCTTCATATTTAATTACTAATCTTAGACCTATGTGGATATTCTATGACCTATAATTTAAAACTCATTAGTATAATCACTAACCATAGATTTATACACATGAGTAAATCGTATGATATTTTGGGTTAGTGAGAGTTTATCAATAGCATTTTCATATGCTTGGGCCATTCTTTATAACATATTAATCTTAACTTAAATATGTTACTCTAAATTCATCATTCTTTATATAAAGTTGTGAGTTTTTACATATGATTTGTCTTCCCTATCGGATACAATTTCTGCAGCCTTGAAATTTACTTATTTTTAATTTATTAGTGTTTTGACCATTATTGATATTCTAATTAAAATCAATATTTTTTTAATAATTAATTATTGCCATCCAAGTGGGAGATTGTTAGATTAATTATTTAATTAATCAAATATGGATTGATATAATTAATTATTAACTAATTATATTATGGTCTATTATTATTAAACACTAAATAGATGAATTTTTTGATTGTGTTTTGTGACTGAATGGACCGTTGTTGTGAATAAGGATGCTTTAAACAAAGTATATACAGTTTCTTTATGATTAAGAAACACACAAGGGTTAGGGTTAACGGAGAAACAAGAAGAAAAACAACAAGGATTAGGGCAAGATTTTTTGTTTACTATTCACTTTCTCATTTAGGGTTACAAATGATTACAAATGAATATCACTATTTACCACACTCAACAAACTGAGTGTGCTAGCCTATTTATAGACTAACTAGATAACTTGCAGCCCAAGCTACCTAAACAATTAGATCCTTAACACAAGGCCCAATTCGACAAACATTTCCACAATACATATTAGAACATACTTCGACTACAATATGTATCCAACAACTACAGCATGTGACCCAGCTTCGACTTCATGCTTGTCTCCTGTCGAAACACATGAAAGCTTTCTCTCGACACAATATGAGTTCGACCCAATAGTCTCACAAATATCCACCTTGGATCTAACTCAGCAACCAGGGAATCAACTAGCTTTTGTAACGCCCCGATTTGTTTTATTGTATTTAATTATTTCAAATATGTGAATTTATGAAATGTGTGAATTTATTTTATTATTTTCATTTATATGAATTAAGTGCTTTACCCGCTAATTGGTTAATTTCATTGATAGGAAAAATATTTGCATCAAATTATAATTTCTTTTCAACTTTTATTTCCCGAAATATATTTTATCGCTGTTTATATTTTATCGCGTTTTGAGAGCGTTTGCGAGATATTTGAGCTGAGGGGTATTTTGGTCTTTTTGGGGGGTAGATATTTGTTATTATAAGAAAATAGAAATAGAAAGAGGGAAATAGAAAGAAAAAGAAAAGATAAGAGAAAGAAAAGAGAAAAGAAGAGGAAGAGAAGGAAAAGAGGGAGAAGAGGAAAATCATCAAGATCAATGCTTGGACTTCGATTAATCGGGTAAGGGTGAGAAGTTTCAATTATATCTTGCTTGTATATGTATATGTGTATGTTTTGTGTGTGGTGTGGATTGTTTCGTATAGTTTCCGTTTAGGTCGTAATTTTGGAATTTGTTAGAAATCGATGTTTTCGCGGATGAAAATCGATATAAATTGTGTTGTATGAGCACCCTGTGCCTATGAACCTTTGTTGATACTTGTTTCACTGTTTGGAAAGGATTTGGGGAAGAAAATGGAATTTTTGGGGGTTTTGGAACAGTGTAAACGCAACAGAATTTTTCTACATCTGGTGCAGAGCGCTGGGCGAAGGTGTTGGGGCGCCGGGCGATTCGTCCTTTCGCCGGGCGATGCGAGAGGCGCAGCTTAACCAAGTTTCTGCCTCTTTTAAGTTTTGGATGAGGGGGTTTCGCCGCTGCTTCGCCGGGCGATGCAGAGGCGAAGGAAGCACCGTCGGGCGGTCCTTGGGTGGCGCCGGGCGCTCCTGGGGAATTTTAATTGTTTTGTTTTCTTTGAAAATGCATAACTTTTGATCCGTAACTCGGATCGGGACGTTCTTTGTACCAATGGAAAGCTTATAAAATGTACTTTCTTATGATGATAATTTTGAGATTGTTAGCCGATTAAATTTTGTCGGGGAATTGTGAATGGTGTCGTTTTGTCGACTTTTGCCGTTTTAATGGTGTGTAAACGATGTGTATTATGCTATGTGCTTTTGACATGGATATCGTATGACTGGTATGACGTTATATGACGTGAATGTACATGATGAAATATTGTGATGATGGGTGGTGGCCCTATGGCTAATATATGCATTGTTTTGGATTATACTTCGATGCGTGATTAATGATGTTAATGTGTGGTAAAATACATTGTTGTTTGAATATCAATGTATGTGGTTATGATATGTTGTGGGTAGCCTTTGTGGTGTGAATCCCTTGCTGAATTAACTGTGATTGTATGATTGTTGTGGTGATGAATTGTGGCCGAGAGGCAAATAAATGCAATGTGTTGTATTTGATTATATATGCATGTTTATGGTTGCATATATGTGTGAAAATGCATGATTGTCATGAGTTCTTGTGTGTCAAGCATCATGATATGCATTGTTATTGCGTCCTGGGTGACGGCGGTTCTGGTGGGGAATCCACTATAATGTCGTGTGCCCGCCTGTGGGGTGTGAGCGATGGTTATAGAAGATTGTGTGCCTAGGTGAGGTGTGAGCAATCGGATCGTGTGCCCGCATGTGGGGTGTGAGCGATCCATAAATGTCGTGTGCCCGTGTGGGGTGTGAGCGACAGATTGGTTCCAAAGGGAATACGCTATAACATTGTGTGCCCAGGTGGGGTGTGAGCGATGATTATAGACGATCGTGTGCCCAAGTGAGGTGTGAGCGATCGGGTCGTGTGCCCATGTGGGGTGTGAGCGATCCATAAACATTGTGTGCCCATGTGGGGTGTGAGCAATGGGTGAACATCGTATGCCCGACGGGGAGTTACAGTGATGTAACGAGCGATGGTTCCAGCAGAGTTCCTGAGTGAACTAGTGATGAGATATGAATCTTGGAGTCGGTACCGCATATGCATTTGCATAGAGAGTCGTTGTGTCGGTCTCTTTGCATCTGCATGAATTATGATTGCATTGGTTATATGTGGAAAATCATGATTTAATTGGTTATGTGTGAGACATTGTGATATGCCTTTGTGATAAATGTATAGTGCATGATTAATATGCAATTGGGAATGGAATAATTATGTGTGAGCTTGTGATAGTTTTGGTGAATTATTATGCATAGGTGATAATGCATTGGTTGTGAGAAATATGTTTTGTGTATAAACATATGATATGTGATGTGGTGGTGTGTTTTCATAGGTCATATCTGTGGTGTGCATTATGTGTGAAATGTGATTATATTGGTATAATCGTTATATGCTATGTGGTTGGATTGTTAGGAATATGTTATGTATTGGTGGCATGCTATATGTGTTAGTATGTGATGTATGTGGTGAGAAATATTATATATGTGAATTTAATGGTGTTGTGGCATATTATTATGCAATCTTGATTTAGTTGTTATTTCTCACCCTTCTGCTGTTTTATAATGCTCTATGAGGCATTGCAGATTAGAGTTGCTGGAGGTCTTTTTTATGAAGATTAGCCCTCCATTCTGTTGTAGGTCTTGGTGTCTGCTCTGATACGTAGCATGGGAGTCGGGGAACGATTATATATATGTATACATTTGTTGAATGTATTTTGTAGTACTTTTGTATATATAGTTGGATGTCCTAAAATGATTTATTTAAGGGTATTATATTTGATGCTATGTATCGAAAATATTGAGCAGGGGTTGTATTTTATTTCTTTAAGTGTGGCATCCCTATTTCTGTCGGAAAAATAAATTTTTAGTTACTCTGATTTTATTTATGTATTATTTATTCGCGATGGGAATTGGGGTGTTACAGCTTTCATCATGCAGCTTTATCAACTGCATACAGTGGAAAAACTTGCAACTCGGCAACGTCTTGGTGATCATATCAGCAGCATTGTCTTCAGTCAAAACCTTCAGCACCTGGACTCCACCATGCTCGATTATCTCTCTGACGAAGTGCAGCCTCACATCGATGTGCTTAGTTCGCTCATGATAGGCTGAATTCTTCGACAGGTGTATTGCACTTTAACTATCACATTTAACAGTGATACTTCGACCTTGTAGTTTCAGCTCCTTTGCAAAACCTTCAAGCTACAACGCTTCTTTCACAGCTTCAGTGAGGGCAATATACTCTGCTTCAGTAGTTGATAAGGCAACAACCTTCTAAAGCGTTGCTTTCCAACTAATTATTGTGCCAAATATTGTGAACACATATCCAGAAATAGACTTTCCAGAGTCCATACAACCTGCATAATCAGAGTCGACAAATCCTTCGATTTCAACTATGCTATCACCACCACAGGCTCCACCATAAATCAAGACTTTTTTCAGAGACCCATTTATGTACCTGAGGATCCACTTTACTGCTTGCCAGTGTGCCTTTCCAGGATTGGCCATATACCTGCTCACAAGGCTCACCCCATATGCTATGTCTGGCCTCGTACAGACCATAGCATACATCAAAGAACCCACTACACTAGCATATGGAATGCTACTCATATAGATTCTTTCAGCTTCAGTACTCGGACTTTGAGTAGTACTAAGCTTAAACTGAGGATTTGTAGGTGTCACAACAAGCTTTGAATTCGACATACCAAACTTGTCCAGAGGCTTCCGTAGGTATGTCTCTTGAGATAAGCACAACTTCGACTGCTTTCTATCTTCCGGATGTCAATCCCAAGAATCCTGGCGGCAGCTCCCAGATTCTTCATTTCGAACTCCTTACTGAGTTCAGCCTTCACCTCTATTACATCCTCAACACTGTTTCTAGCTATGAGGATATCATCCACATAAAGCAACAAAATAACAAGTGAGTTTCCAGGTAGAAATCTGAAGTAAACAGAGTGATCGAACTGGCTCCTAGTGAAACTAATGTGTGCCATGAACTTGTCAAATCTCCTGTTCCACTGTCGAGGAGACTCTTTCAGGCCATACAAAGACCTATTCAGCTTGCACACATAATCTTCCTTATCCTTTTCTGCATACCCTTCAGGTTGACCTATCAGGATCGTTTCATCTAGGTCACCATACAGGAATGCAGTCTTCACATCCATTTGCTCAAGTTCCAAGTCAAACTTTGCCACCATGGCCAACAACATTTGAATGGATCTATGCTTTACAACGGGTGAGAACACATAATTGAAGTCGACACCTTCTTTTTGAGTGAACCCCATAGCAACCAGCCTCGCCTTAAAGCGCTTCGACATCACTCCTTCAATTCCTTCCTTGACCTTGAAAATCCACTTACAACTGACTAACCTTGCTCTTGCAGGTTTCTCAATCAGCTCCCAAGTGTTATTATCATGAAGAGATTTCTTCTCGTCATCCATGGCTTTTTGCCATTCAGTCTTGTTTCGACTCTTCATAGCTTCCTTGTGTAGCGCGATTTTTGTGGTCTTGAATCACCATCGCTTAGGCACTACAGTTCGATTCATTTTTATCCTGTTAAGAAGATTAAGGAAGGGAAATAGATGTCTCCAATTAACCCTGCTTGCATACTGAGTTTAAACAGTCAAAATTGTTGGTTTACAGATGCTATTAAGATGTGGGCCCCTCTTCGGTTATTTTCTTAAGAATAGAATGTTTGGACCATTTATTAGGATGTTAGGTTGGATGCTTTTCAATTGATGTGTGAAGGTATGGGAGTTTGGGTTTGTTGATTAGTATGCTCGCTGAGATTTTTCCAATCTTATGCCTACGTATTCCCGTTTGACGAAACAGGGAAATCAGAGCAATCGTAGTTCCTCCTATTCTATGGGAGGAAAAGTTGTTTTGGTGTCTTGTTCAAAGCCCAAGACGTGAAGCTAAAGGTGGTTTGTATCTTGTTCAAAGCCCAAGATGTGAAGCTGAAGGGTCTATTTGTATCTTGCTCGAAGCCCAAGATGTGAAGCTAAAGGGTTTTGACTTTAGAGAGAATTTTTCATCTCTAAAGGGGAGTTGTTGATGTTTGTATGCTATGAACAAGGCACTGCTTTGATGCTAGGAGGTTGATTGACTCAATCGGGGTCTTCTTTATACAAAGCCTAAGAGGAGGCTATTGACCCAACAAAAGGGTGCTTTTATGTGTCTCGTACGAAGCCCGAGAGAGAGGCTAAAAGGGTTGACTCAACAAGAGAGTCTTATTGCATGTGTCTTGTACGAAGCCCAAGACGGAGGCTAAAAGGGATTGACTCAATAAGAGAGTCTTTTATACTCAACAAGAGAGTGTTTTGTTATCTCGTTCGAAGCCCGAGATAGAGGCTAAAAGGTTTGTGACCCAACAAGAGGATCTTTTATACTCAACAAGAGAGTGTTTTAGTATCTCGTACAAAGCCCGAGATGGAGGCTGAAAGGGAATTGACTCAACAAGAGAGTCTTTTATACTCAACAAGAGAGTGGTTTATATGTGTCTTGTACGAAGCCCAAGACGGGGGCTAAAAGGGTGATTGACTCAACAAGAGAGTCTTTTATACTCAATAAGAGAGTAATTTTTATCTCGTACGAAGCCCGAGATGGAGGCTGAAAATGGGTTTGACTCAACAAGAGAGTCTTTTATACTCAACAAGAGAGTTTTTTGGTATCTCGTACAAAGCCCGAGATGGAGGCTAAAAGGAGATTGGATCAACAAGAGAGTCTTTTATACTCAACAAGAGAGTGTTTTAGTATCTCGTACAAAGCCCGAGATGGAGGCTAAAAGGTTAGCTCCGCTGGGGAGAATCATTTGTACAAAGCCCAAGAGGAGGCTAACTTTCCTGAGGAAAGGATCATTATACAAAGCCTAAGAGGAGGCTATCCGTTGGCGACTGTTTCAGTTTAGTGACAGGTCCAGTATGTTGGATAAAAGAGAAAATAAGTTCTTATGAAGGGAACGATTAAAGGTATTGTTGTGCTTTGGTACTGATCAGAGGATCAGGGTTATTTCCTGTTCTTTAAGGAAATGGGAAATCCAAAGGGTATTAAGACTGTCCGAGTCTACTGGTGTCTTGAGAAATTGATTCTCAGATAGTGAATAATCTTTGTATAATGCCCAAGAGAAGGCTGGTATGTTAAGGGATGAAGGTCAACCCATTAACAGGTCTGATACTTAACTCAGAAAGACGACTCTAGCAAATTGATGACTAGGTTCTGTTCATATACCTGTAGAGGTCTCTGGGTCCTTGTACTAAGCCCGAGAGAAGGCATGAGAGCTTTTAAGAAGCCGAAAGGTCCTTGTACAATGCCCAAGAGGAGGCGGGGATGCTTTTAAGAAGCCTGTGGGTCCCCAAACCCCGAGAAGTTTAAGACATACTATTCACAGAAAATAGATCAAGCCAGGAAAGTCCGAGAATATGGAAGAAACTCAAGAGATGCCATTCACGGAGAAAAGATCATCTCTGGGGAGTTAGAGTTTCTTTGACAATTTCTAAGAGTGATAGTCTGAGAAAGGGTTCACCGAGAATGCTGCCTTTCATGTCTCCATATTGTTTAACCCCAAGAGGAGTTAATCCTATGGGGATCTAGTTTTGTTTGTATTTAAGAGTGACCAACAAGGCTTTACCTAGTGCTAGACGTAGTTGCCGGGGAAAACTCTAAATAACTATACTAGTATTACACAGTGGATATTTGACAGGTATATAAAAGTTTGTGAAAGAAGACTTACAGTGAGCAGCCCCACAATACAGTTATATATATATGAAAGCGGATAAAGAAAGCGAGTAAACACTTACTCGAATGTAGAGCTTCCATGCTGTTTGATTAGTTGTTCAACAAAGAAAGCTTTGATAACAATATTATATTATAAATCAAAGGAGAAAGTGCCTTGAAAAGAATTATTGGGGCTTACAGCTCAAGGAGAGGCCCAAAGTTTTATCAGTGATTGCACTGTTGTTTTGAATTTGTACAGAGGGACTTATACAAGTGACTGAGGCCCAAAAAAGGTTTTCTGTACAAAGGGATGGGTCTTACACTCTCTCAAGAGGCCCAAAGGTTTATTCTTATACAAGTGGTGGGGCTTATAGCTCAAGGAGAGGACCAGATGATTTGTTTTTGAATTGGTGATCGCGCCGAGATTTCTCTTTTAACGCAGAGGGACTTATACAATGTCTGAGGCCCAAAAGGTTTAGGTTAAAAGGGGATTGGGTCTTACACTCTATTAGAGGCCCAAAATTGATTTATGTACAAGTGATGAGGCTTATAGCTCAAAGAGAGGCCCAAGGATTGATTTTTGTACAAGTGATGGGGCTTACAGCTCAAGGAGAGGCCCAAGGTTTTTTGTTAAAAAGGCGACGATCGCGCCGAATTTTTTGATGGTATCGGGACTTATACAATACACTGAGGCCCAAAAGGTTTTGGTTTCTACAAATGGTTGAGTCTTACACTCTATTAGAGGCCCATGAGTTTTAAAGAAAGGAAATGGGGCTTATAACACGAGAGTAGGCCCTGTTTTTTCCGTTTTGAAATAGTGATCGTGTCGAGATTTTTGAAAACGCAGTGGGTCTTATACAATGACTGAGGCCCAAAAATGTTTTAGTTTTCAAGGGGGATTGGGTCTTACACTCTATTAGAGACCCAAAGTGTTTGAAAATGTTTGATGAGGGTTGAATTAATCAAAAACCCTAATTTGTTTTCAAAATGTATTTTAATTGAATAAAAAATTCAATTAAATGATCAAAATTGTTAAACGTGTGGAAAACAAATTGTGATCTTGGATTAATGTTTCAAAAATCAGGTTTTGATCAACAAAATGATTGGAAATCACTAACATTTGTAAAATCAAGAGGGAGAAAATATTTTAAATGTCAAAAACAATTAAAATATTACTTCTTTACAAAAATATCAAGTATATGAAATAAATAATTTTTTTGGGATTTTTTTGGGAAAATAAAATATTTCAACACTTTTGTGAATTATTAAAAAAAGAATCAACTCAAAATCATTAAAAATCAGAGAGAAATTAATTTTAAAATTAATTAAATAAAATCACAAAAATTCAAATATTTGAATGTTTGAAAATGGCGCCAAGAACATGGCAAGAACACGCGCCACCCTTTGTTTCTGCAGATTTGCATTTTC
Source organism: Lathyrus tuberosus (assembly GCA_022829125.1). Taxonomy (NCBI): domain Eukaryota; kingdom Viridiplantae; phylum Streptophyta; class Magnoliopsida; order Fabales; family Fabaceae; genus Lathyrus; species Lathyrus tuberosus. Next base: position 2,910,426 of record JALAZF010000124.1, on the reverse strand, counting down.
TATCCAATCTCACTGAATACTTGATTATATCATGCAATCTACATATCAATTTGCTCGTTTTAACCTCACGATCATGTCTATGATCTTTAATTTCATTTATTTTAACCATGGAATAAGAAATAAAAAAGAATCCTCAAGAACCCTAAATTTTGCATGAAGGTTCAGAAATTCCATACACGATTCAAACAAAGCAATTGATTGAGGAAAAGCACTCTATGCATGATTATGAACATATGGCCAAATTATTATACAGCAAAAAATGCATGGATCATAGAGTTAGAAGAGCTCATGCTTACCTCTTGCAGCTGGTGATCGTGTTTTGTGTTAGAGGTGTTGCAGCTTGGTTCCAAGGATATTGACAGCTTCCCTAGGTGCTATGGTGTGTGTCTGGATGCTTGGAGTGGATTGAATTGAGCTGGAACTTGATTTGGCACCTCAACTGCAATCTGTCAAAGGCTTGTGCAGATGGCTGGTGATTTTGAGAATCTGGTGTTCCAGATGTTGTGTGAGTGTTTGGATCACTTTTATATGATGTTTATGAGGTGTGTGTGACTGGTTTGATTGGAATTGCTCTCAAACTCAAAACCCGATAGTGACTTTCCTTATAAGGCAAAATTGGAGTGAAGAATGAGATTTTGAGGAAAGCATTTGTTTGATGGCTTTGGTGTACTCAAACTGAACACAATTGAGCTCTATTTATAGTAGAGCAAGTTTTTTTGGCTGCAATAGTGAATGGCAACTGCAGCAGAGGTTTGGCCAATGTTGAGCAATGAGAATTCCAAGTCTCCTCTAGCCATTGACTAGAGGTTAGGGCATAGGCTGCTGGTCCCCTTGGTCTTGGATAAGTCTTGACTGAATTCAGTTGGGAATGACTTAGTCCATGCCACCTTGGTGTATGCGTTGAATGCTCTAGTCCAAAATTGGAGTCTTGTCCCTCTTTTAGGCAATTCTAGGTTTGGCATGCTATTTTTGGTTCCAAAGACTTGGGAGGCTTGGGATCAAAGTTGGTTCCTCCTTGGTCCCTCCTTGAGGTGTTCAGATGGATAGAGTTGCTTGCCCTTTGTAAAATTTGGGCAAATCGAGCAAAACTCCAAAATCTGCCTTGCCATGACAGTTTGCAGCAAGGCATATTGGCATTGTCATATCTCATGGCTCAAGTGGAATTTGATGGAGTTATTGGCCATTTTGGAAAGCCCTTATACGATACAACAACTGTTTGATCATAATTGGTTTTTATACTTTTTGGATCCAAGTGAAAAATACCCCTACATTTGGAAAAAGTGAAGGCAGATTCTGACTTAGTGAAAATTTCACTAAGTGTTGGAAAAAATGACATTTCATGTTTTCAGCCATTTTGATCATTCCATAACTCAAAATCCATGATGAATTAGAACGAGGTGTAGTTTAAGCTTTTGTAGAGGGCCATGAGGGCTATAAATCCAGCTTTGGATGGGGAAAAATGGCCTTGTGGTTTAGGAGTTATGATCCTCCAAAGTTGGTACCCTAGCCACTTTATTCCATAACTTAGAAAATTTCTAAGTTTTTTATGGTTACCCCTTTTACAAGTTATCCCACTTTTCTTGATTTTTCTTGATGAATGATGATTCCAATCATATATTAACATCATTTTAGGGTCAAAGAACCATAATTGTGAAAAATCTCAAAAAGCCAAAGTTGACTTTTGTGCACAATAGACTTTTGTCAGATGAATTCTAAACTGTGCGATCCTCTATGAAATCAAGTCCTTGACCTAAATCAAACTTGATGGATTAATTTCATAGGTGTTATAGGGTGTATTGGATTATGTCCTAGGGTTTGGGAGCATGCCTGGGTCAAAAGTCAAAGGCACAGTTGACTTTTCCCGCGAAACCCTAGTTGTGGTTCTGATGAATTTGAAACTTGTTGATCAAGCTTCTTGGATCAATCCATTGTTGCAAATGGATCAATGTAGTGTGTTAGAGACCCTCAAATCCTCTCTTGAGGTCTTGGCTCATGTTTTGTCCTAAAAGTCAACTTAGGGGTGAATTAGGTCAAGAAATCCTAATTCCTGATTTTTTATGAATGCATCCCCTGAGGCCAAATTGACTTGATGGTTGGGTCCATGAGGTTCCATGGAGCATATTAGATTATGCTTTGAATCATTGGCTCATGCCCAGAGGAAAATTTCCATCTGGAGGCCCTGGTCTACCAAAACCCTAATTTGGTGACAATGTCGATCTTAAGGCTTAATCCACTTGGAATGCTGCAACATTGTGCTTGATTCTTGTTGTGGGAGTCCTTTTGATCCTTTGTGGATGTTTGAGAGGTTAGACAAGTTGAAGATCATGTCAATTCTTGATTGATCCTTTGTCTAAGAGCTCTGAGAGGGCTTGAAACCCTAATTTTGATTGTAGTGAATGCTCACCCATCTTTGGGGAGACTGATGAGGTATGATGGTTCATCCATATTGTGATGATAATTTTCACAATGATGGGAAATCTTAGTGGTCAAAATTTGGGGTATGACACCTTGTAATCTCTAGGTTCTTCGTCAAGTACCTCACTTGCAGAGATTAAGGCAAAAGCTATAAGATCTGCATAACTAAGTCTCTGAGGTGGCTTGATGACTCTTCTCGACCTATCTCTTGCTAGTAGGTAGTCATCGACAGTTTCCTCAGCCTCTTCAGCATCTTGCTCTTCTTCTTCGACTTTATCTGGGCTATGCACTTCAGCATCAATATGCTCCACCTCAACAGGCATCTCTACCTGTTCCAGCTCCTCTTCAGAGATTTCTACACTTCGACCAACATCACCAGTTTTCTTGAACGTCATCTCGACCTCATTGAAAACTACATCACGACTTGTGATACATCTTCTGTGACCTGGTTCTAGGCACCACAACCTATAACCCTTGACTCCCTCGGGATATCCAAGGAACATGCATCTCAGAGCTCTAGATTCGACCTTGTCTTACCTTATGTAAGCATAGGCTAAACAGCCAAATACTCTCAGTTTGTCGAGATCTGGTGGATGACCCAATAAAACTTCTTCAGGTGTCTTTATATCCAGGGCCGTCGAGGGACATCTATTTATCAGATAAGCTGCTGTTGAAACATCCTCTGCCTAAAACACCTTCTTCAATCCAGCACTAACCAACATGTATCTAACACTTTCAAGGATTGTTCGATTGAATCTCTCATCTAAGCCATTTTTTTGAGGAGTACCTGCTACAGTCTTATGCCTTGCAATCCCAGACTCAACATAGTAGCTGTCGAACGCTTTGTTTCAGAACTCAAGGCCATTGTCGGTTCTCAACCTCTTAACCTTTTTTCCAGTTTGAGTTTCGACCAGAACCTTCCAACTTTTGAAATTCTCAAAAGTTTCATCCTTCGTCTTTTGAATGAATACCCATAACTTTCTGGAATAGTCATCAACAATGGATAGAAAATACCTTGCACCTGAGTGTGAAGGATTCCTTGTAGGCCCCAAAAGATCAGCATGAATATAATCTAGGGATCCATGTATTCTTTGTTTGCCTTTGTTAAACTTTGCCCTACAGGATTTACCAAATACAAAAGATTCAAAAAACTCCAACTTTTCGACTTTGTCACCATCTAGCAGGTTCTGCTTCCCCAATTCGACCAGACCTCTTTCGCTGACATGACCCAATCTCATGTGCCATAATTTTGTCTTCGACACAGGTTTCGTGGATACAACATTTGTCAAACCACTTACAACCTCAGCCTCAAGGGTATACAAGCCTTGTTTCTTCACGCCTCTCAAGACTTTCTTCGACCCCTTCATGACTTTCAAGATACCTTACTCTCCTTTGAAGACATACCCTTTCTTGTCGAATTCACCAAGAGAAATTAAATTCCTCTTAAGGTCAGGTACATACCCAACCCCAGTCAATAACCTTATTGACTAATCATGGAGCTTGAATCTAACAGATCCAATACCTGCAATCTTACAAGCTTTATTATTCCCCGGCAGCACTGATCCACCATCTTGATCACATAATTCTTCAAACACATTCTTGTTTGGAGTCATATGCCAAGTACATCCGGAATCCATAATCTATTCTTTGCAAGAGTTGTTACTCGACACAACAATGACTTCAGATGATTCATAATCATCTGGCACAATAGCTGCATTCCCATTGTCTTTACCTCCATGATTGTTCAGGCGCTCAGGGCACACCTTTCTTGTGTGACCCTCCTTCTTACAGTGATAACATTTAATACCTGACATATCACCACCATAAGACTTCTGCTGAGCCTTACCTTTCTTCTTGTCAAGCCTACCATCTTTCTTTGACGATCTTCCTTTCACGGACAACCCTTCGCCAACTGATGATGGTTTCTGCTCCTTTCTTTCGTTCAACTCCTTCGAATACAAGGCTGATTGAACTTCTTCAAAGCTCAGGGACTCCCTTCCATACAAGAGAGTTTCTTTGAAGTGAGCATGTGTTCTGGGCAAAGCACACAGCAGCAACAGTGCTTGATCTTCATCATCGATCTTCACATCAATATTTTCAAGATCAAGAATCAGCTTGTTGAATATATCCAACTGCTCAGCCAATGCTTTATCTTTACTCATCTTGAATGAATACAAGGCTTGCTTCAGGTAGGGTCGATTCACCAAAGATTTGGTCATGTACAAGCTTTCAAGCTTCACCCATAACCCCGATGTCGTCGTCTCCTTTGATACCTGCCGAAGAACCTTATCACCGAGGCTCAACAATATTGCGATGTGGGTTTTCTCGATCATGGCCGTCTTTTCTCTTTCTGTTAACGCAACGTCCATGGCTGCCTGTCCCTTCAACGCTTCCAACGAACCCTGCTGAACTAGTAGGGCTTTCATCTTCAAGCGCCACGGACCGAAATCGTTCACTTCGGTGAATTTTTCAATCTCATACTTTGTTGAAGACATCTTCTCGACGCTCACCGCACCAATTTGTTGTGAATAAGGATGCTTTAAACAAAGTATATACGGTTTCTTTATAATCAAGAAACACACAAGGGTTAGGGTTAACGGAGAAACAAGAAGAAAAACAACAAGGATTGGAGAAAGATTTTCTGTTTACTATTCACTTTCTCATTTAGGGTTACAAATAATTACAAATGAATATCACCATTTGCCACACTCAACAAACTGAGTGTACTAGCCTATTTATAGACTAACTAGATAACTTGCAGCCTAAGCTACCTAAATAATTGGATCCTTAACATAAGGCCTAATTCGACAAATATTTCGACAATATATATTAGAACATACTTCGACTACAATATGTATCCTACAACTACAACATGTGACCCAGCTTCGACTTCATGCTTGTCTCCTGTCGAAACACATGAAAGTTTTCCCTCGACACATCATGAGTTCAACCCAATAGTCTCACAACTGTAATGGGTTAGACCATTCAGTTAAGCCCAATGAGAGGTCATTGCCCTTAGTCGTTTATTTATTTAAATGTCTTCCCATTACACAATTAACATACTCTGAAAATCCTAAAAGGCAATGAGGATAGTAATTCTCTCATACTCACTCTTCCGAAAACTGTCTCAAAAATCCTAAAAGATATACCATTTTTATCTTAATTGATTATTCTTTAATATAACAATATGCTATAATTCATATCTATCTGATTATTTCAAAATCTTTCATAGTAGAGTAGATAGGATATCTACTTGATTGTTGAACCAAATGTAGGGATTTCTAATGCTCTCTTTGTCATGCATACCTGTTCTTCTAAACATATTCTCCAGGTCCCTAAATTCTGCTTCATGCACATAATGGCTCCTCCCAAACAATCTTGGACATGAAGGACATTATTAAAGTCCCCCATTAAGAACCAAGGTTCAGAACAATTAAGTTTCAACTTTTTAATGTCTTGCCAAAGAATTCTCCTCATTTTCAAAGTGTTAAATGGATATATTGTAGTGTATCACATATTGAAGTCCCCATTCATTGAATATATTCCACGGTGGATGTACTGAGCAGAACACCTAATCTTACTAATTTTTACCTTATTAATATCCCACGTCATCCATATTCTACCATTATTATGCTAAAAGAAATGTTATTTTTTTCAATTAAATACCCAGTTCTTGAACCTTCATTAGCTTATAGTTATGGTTGAGCTAAAAGATAAACAAAAAATGTGATTGAACCAAATATAATATAGAGCAATGCTATCTTAACACCATTTTAATACACTGTATCTTACATCATTGTAGGGCTGGACAGAAAAAAGGTAAACCGATCCAAACCACCCAACCCATCGCACCCGCATGATTTCGATTCGGATGGGCCGGTTTATCGGGTCACCGGGTCAATGAAGTTTGGTTTTGTATGGGTTTAGGTGGGTCGGTTCGGATGGTTGATTTGGACCCTAAGAAAACCGGATCCAACCAGCCCAATAGGATAAAAACAAAGTTACATTTTCTTCAATACTTCAGAGACACATTCTCACTTGCAACATTCACCTTTTCACTCTAGGGTTTCCTTTTCACTCTTCAGAAATAACACTCATCAATCGAAATCAACACACAAAAAACGTCGTTCATCTTTCTGCCACCACACCACCACCATTTCAGATCATGTAAGTTTCACTCTCTGATCGTTGTTTTCCTTCTTCTTCTTTCTTCTTCTTTCTCTCTGAAACAACTGTAACAACTAAAGCATTCATTTTTAAAAACCATTGATGTTGTTGTTGTCTAAATAAATTGGTTCTGATTGAATATGTGTTAGAGTAATATATTTGTTTTTGTTTATGTTTTGTATTTGTCATAATCTTAGAACCATCCACTATGTGTCAGTGACTCAGAAGCCTCTATGTCTGAATTTGGTGTAAACTTCACCCTTCTTTTAAATTCTAGATGTTTCAGTTTAATGATGAATTTGTGTTCATAATATTACATATCTCTACTTCATTCACTTGATTTTAGGGTTTTGAATGGTTCAATTTGGGATTTTTTTTATAATAATTTGGGTTTTTTAATAGTAACCTGTAAAGAAATATTGTTGCTAGCTAGAGATTTTGGTTTTTTTAGCAAATTTGTTTTTTTATTAATTTGTTATAATTCAATATTATGTTAACTTAACAGCTTGTGTTTGTTATGATTAAAATCATTTAATTCAATATTTATCTCAAGAAAATGGTTGATTGTTGCTAACTCTATTGCCTTTTGTATATTTGAAGATAGAGGGTGTAAAAGGTAGCTTGGAGGGAGATGGTATCTTGCACGGAGTTGAAGATGCTAGCTTACTTAGAGTTGACGTTTGAGATGCAGTGACTCAAGGTATTCAAGTGTGTATCTTTAATCTAGATGTGTGTATGCGTAGATGTGTAAATGTTTAATTTAGATGTGTAAATGTTTACATAGTTGTGTAGTATGTCTATGATAATGATAGTGCAAGCTTATTGTCTGTTGTGTAGTTACGTAGTATGCGTAGTATGATAGCTAAGTGTATGACAATCATGGGCGGTTTTAAGGTCTAGCCAGCCTAGGCATGTGCTCAGGCTCTGGCCAAAAAATTTTCTTTCTTTACACTAAAATTTTGAAAATTGCGGCGGTTAAAAGTGCTATTACGGCGGTCTAAACCGCCACAATTAATGAAAATGTAGAAAAATACAAATTTCAACCAAAAATAAATTATGAAACTAATATTACGGCGGTTTAAACCGCCACAATCAATAAAAATGCAGAAAAATACAAATATAAACCAAAAATTAAATTATAAAAGTGCTATTACGGCTATTTAAACCGCCATAATTAATGAAAATGAAGAAAAATACAAATTTAAACCAAAAATTAAATTATAAAAGTGTTATTATGGCGGTTTAAACCGCTAAAATTAATGAAAATGCAGAAAAATACAAATTTAAACTAAAAATTAAATTATAAATTATAAATTATGAAAAAAATACATGTATAATGTTGTAAATTATGGTTTAAACCAAAATTTTTATATTTTTATGCATAAAATTACAGGTTTAAACCAAAAAATTATAAATTATGCAAAAAAAATATATTTTTATGCAATTAAGTATACATTACATCAATTTTTTTTTATATTATAATATTTAGATTCAACTACATTACAAAAAGTGCAAGAATTGAAATAAAGATTAAAGTTGCAATTTATGACTAAATTAACCAAAAATTAAAAATGAATACTTAGAAGAAATAAAAATTAACATAAATGTAGCAATTATTAAAATTAAAATAAAAACATGTACAGTGTTGTAAAAAAGAAGTAGAAAAGAATAAATTTTATCCTCAAATATATAAAAAATATATTAAGACTCTATACAATTCTATAGATCAATTTCTACAATTATAAAAGAAAATATTCGATTTAAAAAACAATAAAAACAAAATTCACTGTAAAGGAACTGACGCGTCAAAATAAAGGCGGTCAAAACTGCAATTTTTCTATTAACACTACGACAATTTATAAAACTGTCATATTTTAATGTAAATAGTGGCGGTTTTATTAAACACAATTTTAAAACCGTCATATTTCATACAAATTTTTGCAGTCTTTAAATTTTTGCCCAGGCTTCAAAATTTTTTTGGCTCCGCCACTGATGATAATGATAATTGCGTAGTATGCTAGCTTACTGTCTGTTAGTAATATGCAATGTTTATGTTTTTTAATTTCTCCAAATCTTTTCAGTTATGGAGCATTATGTTTTCCCTACTCAACAAACACAACCAGCAGCAGCTTCCTCCCATTCCCACTAGTAGAAAGTTTAGGAGGGTTTGAAGGAATGTTAGTAATATGTATCTGTGTAGTACACATCATACTTCTACAGGTTAGTTCATGAATTATACAGTTGTAATATGGCACTAAAGGATACTGAATTCCAATGAGAAAAGAAAGTTCTTACTTTCCAGCATGATAACAGCTCAGAATTAGGATTAAATACCATCCATCCGGCAAACCAGAAATATTTGTTAGCAAACATTATTATTTCAAAATACTTGTCTTTACTTTTTAAGGGTTGTACTTAGTATGCAGATTAAGTTTTAATGGTTCTTTGGTTGTTTTCAAATTCTATTATTTCTTCATTTTTTTATTCATTTAAACCATTGGTAATGTGAACTAGGCCCACTTTCATCTCTTTAGGCGGAATTCTATAATTATTCAGGATGTGGGAACATTCAATTGCAACCATCCAGTTGTATGGAAATTCATAGTGGATTACTTAAGGTATGTTTACAATGATTATCAAGGATATGTTTTTATAAAAAATAATTATTCATGAAGTATTTAAATTTTAAAATGATTCATTTTAAACTTTTTAATGTATATTATCTTTTTCAATTCTCAATTGAAAAACCTTTTTCCAGTTATCAAAAGATTGTTGACTTTTTGTGTCTATTGCATTTACATGCTTCTATACATTGCCACTCCTTAAAATTACATGATTATATAAAAGCTAGATCCCAGATTAATGATTTTATGTTTTGTAGCATATCACTTCTAATATAATTTACTTTAACAATGCTATATCATTTGCTCCATTATATTTTTAGTATATAATTCTATATTCTTTAAATTTATTTCACTACACACTGGCCAGATTTGTTTCAATTTTTATGTACAAAAGGTTAGAAGTTGCTGCCATATAAAATTGAAGACCTTATTAATTTTCTCTTGTGCAACAGATATTGGGTAGCAGAAATGCATGCTGGTGGTTTTTGCTTTGATCTTGCTTCCATCATGACCAGGGGTAGCAGGTTATATATATATATATATATATATATATATATATATACTATAATGCATTTGAAGTCAATTTTTTTTCTGTGTGCTAGATATCAATTATTGAAGTTGTAAAGAGTACTAGTTCTGTTTTTTTTATGCAACCAACAATGTAAAATATATGAAGCTTTAAATCTATAATACATTGATAGGCTGACTTGGATGACTTTTAATTTGGATTACTGTAATAAATTAATAACAAATACTATTTAGGAAACTTAACTTACTCTGAATACTTGAACTATTTTAAAAAATGTTTTGAAATTTGAATGAATTGAAAGGTTGGAAGTGGAAAAGTGTTAAATTGGACCAATTGTTATATTTAAAGGATTAAAGTTTTTATTTAATATTGCTTTATTTTAAAAAAATTATGATGTAGATTAAATTTTTGTGACGAAATTAAATATCAATTAACCGAACAAACCGATCTGTTTTAACCGATTGACCGATTAAACCGAATCCGATCAAACCGATTGAATATACGGTCGTAATTGGGCCTAACAAATGAATCCATGATTTTGGTCGGTTTGTCATATTGGGACCGAATCCAACCCAATCTGACCGATATCCAGCCCTACACCATTGGCTGTTAACAAAGAAAAATAGTATTGCATAGAAATCAAGACATACAAAACTATTTAAAAAGTAGAATTTAAGCATTGTATGTATGATTATATGGTGTAGGTGTACAAAAAGAGTTTAAACTTATCATTTCCCTTCTCTATATGAACATTTCATATTCTCAATGCAGACAGGCACTTGTACGATGGAAAAATACAATTGTAGGATTCATCTGAACGATTAAGATTTCTTTTTTTTGTTGAATATAGTGATAGATACTAGCTAGTTTTATTTTGTATTTTCCCGAAGATTATTGAAATCACATGATCAAAAAGCCAAGCAAATCATCTTACTTAAAATAAGAGGATTTTTTAATACATTACATAGATTTTATAGGCACTGCGCGAAATTCTTTTTTTTCTACCTGATTCTGAATGTGCACATCCGGACGCACCATTTTTTTAAAAAAATTGATTCGTTCCGGATGTACACATGAGGAAGATGTGCAAATTCGAAATGTTTCCTCATGTGCACATCCAGAAGAAATTCTTATAACTTCGCGCCAGAGCCTTCTAAAAAGTTAAGAATGAGGGGAGAGAAGGCTCTGGCGCGAAGTTATAAGAATTTCTTCCGGATGTGCACATGAGAAAACATTATGGATTTACATATCTGAAACAAATCAACGTTTTTAAAAAAATTGTGCGTTTGAATGTGCACATCCGAAATCAAGGAACAAAAAAGAAATTTCGCACGGTACTTAAGAAATCCATGTGGTGTATTAAAAAATCCTCTAAAATAATATGAATGTGTTTGTTGGTCCTTATTCAATAACTTTTTTTCATTTTTGTTACACTCAAAGTATACCACATGTAACATATTAATTAATGCATTTAGTAATATTCAGTCATTTACTGCTTGCGTGGCAATAATCCTTATTTTAATTGTATTTAAAATATACTTAAGACAAATTCCAAGATTGCGTGGCATTCGTATCTTTAAAATAAGATCTCAAATTTGGATTTTGCATAAAATTAGCAGAATTTTGTTTCTTAATGAATATTTTACTTATCACTTTAATCAAATTAGTTGGTGACTAATCTAATGTAAATTTTACTTATCAATGCTAACAGATTTAACGTGACTTTAGTTCCCCGTTTGCTATTTTATTCTTTGGCCACACACATTTTCATAGATAAATAGAAAGAAAAAAAAGTTTAGAGGAATAAGCAACTTTCAACGTCTATCTGCCTAAACAAATATATGAACAATTTTCCCTATCTCAAATTTACATGATAGTTATGGCGTGGAAGAAAGTTCGAAGACGAGGGTTTAGAAATATAGTTGGAGGGGATGGGATACGTTTTCTAGAGGTGGTGGAGTGGCAAGAGTGTAAGGGGGAGGGGAATGCTCTTTCTATTTCTCTTGAGTTTCCAGAGAGTACTACAGCGGAAGATATCTCTAGCCAGCCTCTTTGGAGAGTATGGAATGGTGAAAGAAGTCGTCATCCCACGGAAGAGGAATGAGTTTGGGAAGCGGTTTGGATTTGCAAGGTTCCTAGAAGTTACGGATGTAAGGATGTTGGCGGTGAAACTAGATAACATTTGGATCGACGGCCATAAAATCCATGCGAATATCCCGAAGAAAAGGAGCTTTTGATGATGCTTTCACTAGTAAACGAGAAAGTAAAGGAGGGAGAGTAGGGGAAAGATCCTTTGTTGATGTAGTTTTAAACCAAGAGCCAGAGGAACGCTCTAGACGGGTTTCTCCATCTCTGAAGTTTCAGGCAGACCTGTAGCGCGTTTTTTGTGATTTCAAATCACTATCGCTTTGGTACTACAGTTCGATTCATTTTTTTATTCTGTTGAGCTTATTAAGGAAGGGAAATAGATGTCTCCAATTAACCATGCTCGCAAACTGAGGTTAAATAGTCAAAACTGTTGGTTTACAGATGCTATCAAAATAGGGGGTTCGCCCTTTAAGGTTATTTGCTTAAAAACAGTGTCTAGACTAGGGGGTAGGTTTCTGTGTTAGGTCTGATGCTTTTAACGGATATATGAAGGTACTGGATTTTGGGTTTTTGATTAGTATGCTCGCTAAGATTTTTTTGCAATCTTATGCCTACGTATTCCCGAAACAGGGAAATCAAAGCGATCGTAGTTCCTCCTATTCTATGGGAGGAAAAAGGTTGTTTTAGTGTCTTGTTCAAAGCCCAAGACATGAAGCTAAAGGTGGTTTGTATCTTGTTCAAAGCCCAATATGTGAAGCTAAAGGGTTTGGATGAGAGAGTTTGTCATCTCTAAAGAGGAGTTGTTGATGTTTGTATGTTGTGAGCAAGGCACAACTTTGATGCTAAAATGTTGATTGACTCAACCGGGGTTTGGACTTCGTTGGGGAGAATGTATCTTGTATAAAACCCAAGATGGAGGCTGAAAGGGTTTGACTCAACAAGAGAGTACTTTTATCTGTCCTGTATAAAGCCCAAGACGGAGGCTAAAAAGGTTGACTCAACAAGAGAGTCTTGAACAGGTGATTGACTCAACAAGAGAGTCTGAAGGTTGTTTGACTCAACGAGAGAGTCTTTTATACTCAACAAGAGAGTGTTTTGTTGTCTCGTACGAAGCCCGAGATAGAGGCTAAAAGATATTGACTCAACAAGAGAGTCTTTTATACTCAACAAGAGAGTGTTTTTCTATCTCGTACGAAGCCCGAGATAGAGGCTATAAGAGATTTGACTCAACAAGAGAGTCTTTTATACTCAATAAGAGAGTGTTTTACTGTCTCGTACAAAGCCCGAGATAGAGGCTACAAAGAGATCGACTCAACAAGAAAGTCTTTTATACTCAACAAGAGAGTGTTTTGCTATCTCGTACGAAGCCCGAGATAGAGGCTAAAAGAGATTTGATTCAACAAGAGAGTCTTTTATACTCAACAAGAGAGTGGGTTTTTTATATATCTTGTACAAAGCCCAAGACGGAGGCTAAAAGAGTTTGACTCAACAAGAGAGTCTGAAAAGGTTAGCTCCGCTAGGGAGAATCATTTGTACAAAGCCCAAGAGGAGGTTATCTTACTGCTGAGGATTAGATCCATACGCAGGCCCAAGGGTGGTGAACTCTCATGAGAGAGATCGGCTTTCAGAGTGATCGGTGTTTCTTCCTATGTTTGAAAGGAACTTGAGAATGTCTTTGAGACTCAAAGGGGGTTTAGACTGTCCAAGGTTAGAGTTTTATCTTTTGTACAATGCCCAAGAGGAGGCACGGGCATTAAGGGATGGGTATCAATCCTAAAGTGGCCAACGGTTTGACACTGGAAAGATTGCTCTAACAAAGGATGACTAAGTTCTATCTTATACCTTTAAGAGTTCATCAGGGTCCTTGTATTAAGCCCAAGAGAAGGCATGAGAACTTCTAAGAAGCCGAAGGGTCCTTGTACAATGTAACGCCCAATTATTTAATTATTTATTTAATTAAATAGTTTTGAATATTTTCCGTTTGAATTGTTGAAGTTGTGTGATATCGATTTAAGTTGTGTTGATTGTTGTGGAATTGTTTAGTTGAATTAAGTGGTAGAAATTAGAATAATACTAGACTATATTAATTGGGCCTATTTAATTGGTTGGAAGTAGTAGAAAAGGAGGTGTAAGAACTTAAGCCCAATAAGATTATAGTATTATTTTATAATGGTTATTAGTTATCAGAAGAGGGATTGAAAAGAAATAGTGGCAGTTAGAAATACAAAGAGGAAACGAGGGTTCTGTGAAGAAAAGAGGAACGTGGGAGTTGCAGGCTAGAGGTAAGCGAAATCCTATCGAGAATTTAGAGAGCGACCTTCAATCCAAGGTAAGGGTGGGGTTCTTACTCTATAATGGGGTATTTGATGAATGATATTTGGGGTTGGGTTTGTAGAATTACCTATGTCTATGTTGTAATGGCTGTCGTGGATATTGAGTTGTGGTTGCTGTTGATGAATTGGTTGTAGGAAATTAGTCTATGTTGCATTAAGGTATAATTTTGTTGTGTTTCTGTTGCACTGTAATGAGTGAATTTGTTGAATTGTCTGGAACGAAATGCACTGAGACGAAGGAAATTGGGAATTAGGGGAATGTGACGACCGTGATGGAGGGCGTGACGAGCGTCACGTTGGTCGTGTGTGAGCGACGACCGTCACTCATTGTGTTACGACCGTCACGCATTGTGACGAGGGTCAGGAAGCTGTGACGAGCGTCACACGGGCCTGCTGTGTAATTTGTTTCTGTTCCGTTTCTTTTTCTTCTGTCTGCTATGGTTCCACTTGGTCTGTTCCATTTTAACTTTAGTTAAGAGGTTGATATATAAATTAGGAGTACTGGATAGAGAATTGATAATGGAATTAATTAACTGAATTTCAGTCGAAAAATACTGAACAATGACATGATTGCTGGTATATTTTAGTTGGGGCAGAATGTTTTTATAGTTGTTGTAACATTGTTGATTGGTTAATTATAAAGTTGCAGGTGTGAAACATGTTACCTTGCCTCTTGTTATTGGCAAGAATAAGTTGTAGGCCTATGGCCAATGTTGAATTGTTGTGGTGTTGATTTGTATAATTATCGTTGATTATTTTGATGTTTGAGTTGAGTCGCATTGCATAGCATATCAAGTTGGAGCTGTTGCTCGGTAAGTTGGCCTGGATTGGCAAAAATATTAAGTTGAAGGCTTATGTCTTGTTGACGTCAATATTAATTGGCAAATTTCTAAGTTGGGAGTTCTGCTCCAATGGTACCACATGCATATTATGAGTCGCATTTCGAAGTTGCATAATTACGTTGTTATGTTGTTTATTATGTTGATTGATGTTGATTGTGAGTTGTGGAGTGGTGATTGTTTATAGTCTAATCTAATATGTTATTTATCATATATTCGATTATATTGTTCGATATCTCACCCCTTCTGTGTATGGTGATGGTTTATACGCCATCCTGCAGGTAATCCGGAGTGAAGGCTGTCTACCTTCGTTAATTTGGGTCAGTGTCGTCGCTCTGATACGTAACACTCAGGGGATGAGCGCTTGTTTCTTTTATTGTTGCTTTTTGTATTGTTGCTGAATTTTTAAGTTGTTTCCTTTAAACATTATTATTTTGACGATGTTTTAAGTCGGATAAAGTTGTTATGTCATTTAATTTGAAGTTTGTGACTCCGCTGCTTAATTACAAAAGTTGGTTTGGTTTACAAAGACTAAATTATGTTGTCATCATTTCACCCAAGCTTTTAGTGTTATGTATCTATGTTAAAATGCGATTAAATGTTGTTGCTAAAAGTTGTGAATGTAGCATCCTATTCATATGTTGAAATTTCGTAACTCTGATTTTATTAGTATTCGCCGGGTAGAAAATGGGGTGTTACATTAGTGGTATCAGAGCAGGTCGGTCCGTCCGGCCAAGTTATCGAGTCGTAGTTTGTTTGACAATCGAGTATTGTTAACTAGTTCTAACCTTTGTTTATGTTGTAGTGATAAGTTGAGATGCCTGGAAGGAACGATGCTGCAATTACTGCTGCGATGCAAGCAATGGCCCAGGCTTTGCAGAATCAGCCGAACGCTGACGAGAATGCTGAATCTCGCAGTTTGGCAACTTTTCAGAGGGAGATTCCGCCTACCTTCAAGGGCAAGTATGATCCTGATGGAGCGTTTGATTGGTTGAAAGAGATGGAGAGAATCTTCCCTGTGATGGATTGCACTCCAGCGTAGAAGGTTCGATATGGGACTCACATGCTAGCAGTCGAGGCTGATGATTGGTGGCTTGAGACTCGTCAGAGGTTGGAAACTTTAGGTGAAGGTATCACTTGGGATGTGTTCCGAAGAGAGTTCCTGAGGAAGTATTATCCAGAGGATGTTCGTGGTAAGAAGCAAATCGAGTTTCTTGAGCTGAAGCAAGGAAACATGTCGGTTACTGATTATGCTGCAAAGTTTGCTGAATTGGCAAAGTTTTATCCGCACTATAACGATGATAATGCTGAGTTTTCAAAATGCATCAAGTTTGAGAGTGGGTTGCGCCCAGAGATCAAGAAGGCAGTTGGATATCAGAAGATTCGTGTTTTTGCTGATTTGATTGATAGTTGCAGAATTTTTGAAGAGGATAACAATGCTTATTATAAGATCATTAATGAGAGGAAGAGCAAGCACCAACAGAATCGTGGCAAGCCTTATGATGCTCCAGCTGGAAAAGGTAAACAGAAAGTGGCTGATGGCAAGAGGACTAGTGGGGGAGATGCTCCTGCTGGCATAACTTGTTTCAAATGTGGGAAACCTGGTCATAAGAGTAATGTGTGTACTGCTGAGGTGAAGAGGTGTTTCCGTTGTGGTAAGATTGGGCATGCCATCTCTGAGTGCAAGCATAAAGAGATGATTTATTTCAACTGTGGTGAAGAAGGACACATTGGTAGTCAGTGTCAGAAACCAATGAAGGCGCAAACCGGTGGGAAAGTGTTCGCTTTGCCTAGGACTCAGATAACTACGGAGGACAGACTCATCAGAGGTACATGTTTCATTAATAGTACACCTTTAATCACTATGATTTATACTGGTGCTACTCATTGTTTTATTGCTGCTGAATGTGTTGAAAGATTAGGTCTTGTGTTGTCTTCTATGAATGGAGAAATGGTCGTTGGGATTCCGGCTAAGGGATCGGTGACTACTTCTCTTATGTGTTTAAAGTGTCCTTTGACGATCTTCGACAAAGACTTTACTGTTGATTTGGTGTGTTTGCCGTTATCTGGGATGGATGTAATCTTGGGAATGAACTAGTTATAATATAACTATGTTCATATCAATTGTTATAACAAGTCAGTGAGATTTTCTACTCCTGAAGAGGAAGAAGCTGGTTTGTTGTCTTTTAGGGAGTTACAGCAGTGGATGCAAGAAGGAGCTCAGATGTTCTCAGTGATGATGTCGTTATCTATTGAGAGTCGGGCTGTAATTGAGGAATTGCAAGTGGTGCGTGAATTTCCTGAAGTTTTCCCTGATGAAATTCCTGATGCACCGCCAGAAAGAGAAGTAGAATTTACAATTGACCTTGTACCTGGTACCAGACCTGTGTGTATGGCACCATACAGGATGTCTGCATCTGAATTGTCAGAATTAAAGAAACAGTTGGAGGAATTACTTGAAAAGAAGTTTGTGAGGCCAAGTGTATCGCCGTGGGGATCTCCGGTGTTGTTAGTAAAGAAGAAAGATGGAAGTATGAGGCTCTGTGTTGATTATAGACAATTAAATAAAGTGACGATTAAGAACAAGTATCCGCTTCCGAGAATAGATGACTTGATCGATCAATTGGTAGGTGCTCGTGTGTTTAGCAGGATTGATTTGAGGTCGGGCTATCATCAGATTAAAGTGAAGGATAAAGATATTCAGAAGACGGCTTTCAGAATGCGTTATGGAGATTATAAGTATTCAGTGATGCCTTTCGGTGTTACTAATGCGCCAGGAGTATTCATGGAGTACATGAACCGTATCTTTCATACTTATTTGGATCGGTTTGTGGTGGGTTTTATTGATGATATATTAATTTACTCTAAATCGGAAGAAGAGCATGCAGAACACTTAAGACTAGTATTGCAAGTTTTGAAAGAGAAGAAGTTATATGCAAAGTTGTCCAAATGTGAATTTTGGTTAAAGGAAGTTAGTTTTCTTGGTCATGTCATTTCGGGTAGTGGCATTGTTGTGGATCCATCTAAAGTAGATGATGTGTTGCAATGGGAAACTCCAAAGTCGGCTACCGAGATTAGAAGCTTTTTGGGACTAGCCGGCTATTACCAAAGGTTTATCGAAGGATTTTCTAAGTTAGCACTTCCGTTGACTAAGTTGACTTGTAAAGGTAAGACTTTTGTGTGGGACATTCAATGTGAAGAAAGTTTCACGGAATTGAAGAAGAGATTGACATCAGCTCCGATTTTGACGTTACCTAATCTAGGAGAACCTTTTGTGGTGTATTGTGATGCTTCTAAGATGGGTTTAGGAGGTGTGCTTATGCAGAATGATAAGGTAGTTGCTTATGCGTCGAGACAGTTGAGAACTCATGAAAAGAACTATCCTACGCGTGATTTAGAACTTGCTGCAGTTGTTTTTGTACTGAAGATTTGGAGGCATTATCTTTATGGTTCGAGATTTGAAGTGTTTAGTGACCATAAGAGCTTGAAGTATTTGTTTGATCAGAAGGAATTGAATATGAGACAACGAAGATGGTTGGAATTATTAAAAGATTATGATTTCATTTTGAACTATCATCCAGGTAAAGCTAATGTTGTGGCTGACGCCCTAAGTCGGAAAACTTTGCATATGTTGGTGATGATGGTTAAAGAATTGGAATTAATTGAGCAATTCAGAGATATGAGCTTAGTTTGCGAAGTGACACCGCAGAGTGTGATGTTGGGGATGCTGAAGATTAACAATGATTTTCTGGATAGTATCAAGGAAGATAAGAAGTTAGACGTGAAACTAGTAGATTCGATGGTTGGAATCGATCAATCTGAGAATGATGATTTCAAGTTAGATGCGCAAGGTGTGTTAAGATTCCGAAATCGAATTTGTATTCCTGATGAGGTAGAGATGAAGAAAGTAATTCTCGAGGAAAGTCATAGGACCAATTTGAGTATTCATCCGGGAGCTACAAAGATGTATCAGGACTTGAAGAAATTGTTTTTGTGGCCTGGAATATAGCGTGATGTAGCTCGTTTTGTGTATGCATGTTTAACTTGTCAGAAGTCGAGAGTTGAACATCAGAAGCCTGCAGGGTTGATGCAACCGTTAGAAGTTCCAGAATGGAAATGGGATAACATTTCAATGGATTTTGTGACGGGATTACCTAATACTTCAAGAGGACACAATTCGATTTGGGTGATTGTTGATAGGCTTACGAAGTCGGCTCATTTTATTCCTATTAACATCAGTTTTCCAGTATCGAAGTTGGCGAAGATTTATACTAGCGTAATTGTAAAGCTGCATGGTGTTCCTCTGTGTATTGTGTCTGATGGAGATCCGAGGTTTACTTCTGATTTTTGGAAGCGTTTGCAAGAGGCGTTGGGTTCTAAGTTGAGGTTGAGTTCGGTATATCACCCTCATACGGATGGTCAAACGGAGAGGACTATTCAGTCGTTGGAGGATTTGTTGAGAGCTTGTGTTCTTGAGTAGGGAGGTTCGTGGGATACTTATCTTCCATTGATCGAGTTCACATATAATAACAGTTACCATTCCAGTATTGGAATGGCACCTTTTGAAGCGTTATATGGTCGGAGGTGTAGGACTCCTTTATGTTGGCATGAATCTGGAGAAAGTGTAGTGCTTGGACCTGAAATCGTTCGAGAGACTATTGAGAAGGTGAAGTTGATCCGAGAAAAGATGAGATCTTTCCAAAGTAGGCAGAAGTGTTATCATGACAAGCGAAGGAAAGACTTAGAATTTCAAGCAGGTGACCATGTGTTTTTAAGAGTTACACCCGTGACAGGTGTTGGGCGTGCATTGAAGTCTAAGAAGCTCACTCCTCGTTTTATTGGCCCGTATCAGATTTCAGACAGGGTTGGAAATGTTGCTTATAGAGTGGCTTTACCGCCTAATCTTTCGAATTTGCACGATGTATTTCATGTGTCACAACTCCGGAAGTATGTTCCAGATCCATCTCATGTGATTCATATGGATGATGTGCAAGTACGGGATAATCTTACCGTGGAAACGATGCCTGTACGAATTGCGGAACGTGAGATGAAGATTCTAAGAGGCAAGGAGATTGCGTTGGTGAAAGTTGCCTGGTTGGGAGCTGC
The DNA here is from genome assembly GCA_022829125.1 of Lathyrus tuberosus. Classification (NCBI taxonomy): domain Eukaryota; kingdom Viridiplantae; phylum Streptophyta; class Magnoliopsida; order Fabales; family Fabaceae; genus Lathyrus; species Lathyrus tuberosus. The sequence continues at coordinate 2,890,325 of JALAZF010000124.1, read as the reverse complement.
CGGAGAAAGCATGACTTGGGAGCTGGAAAGCAAGATGAAGGAATCCTATCCCAAGTTATTCGAATCAGGTAAATTTTTGAGGACGAAAATATTCTAAGTGGGGGAGAGTTGTAACGCCCGATTATTTAATTATTTATTTAATTAAATAGTTTTGAATATTTTCCGTTTGAATTGTTGAAGTTATGTGATATCGATTTAAGTTGTGTTGATTGTTGTGGAATTGTTTAGTTGAATTAAGTGGTAGAAATTAGAATAATACTAGACTATATTAATTTATCCTATTTAATTGGTTGGAAGTAGTAGAAAAGGAGGTGTAAGAACTTAAGCCCTATAAGATTATAGTATTATTTTATAATGGTTATTAGTTATCAGAAGAGGGATTGAAAAGAAATAGTGGCAATTAGAAATACAAAGAGGAAACGAGGGTTCTGTGAAGAAAAGAGGAACGTGGGAGTTGCAGGCTAGAGGCAAGCAAAATCCTATCGAGAATTTAGAGAGCGACCTTTAATCCAAGGTAAGGGTGGGGTTCTGACTCTATAATGGGGTATTTGATGAATGATATTTGGGGTTGGGTTTGTAGAATTACCTCTGTCTATGTTGTAATGGCTATCGTGGATATTGAATTGTGGTTGCTGTTGATGAATTGGTTGTAGGAAATTAGTCTATGTTGCATTAAGGTATAATTTTGTTGCATTTCTGTTGCACTGTAATGAGTGAATTTGTGGAATTGTCTGGAACAAAATGCACTGAGACGAAGGAAATTGGGAATTGGGGGAATGTGACGACCGTGATGGAGGGTGTGACGAGCGTCACGCAGGTCGTGTGTGAGTGACGATCGTCACTCATTGTGTTACGACCGTCACACATTGTGACGAGGGCCAGGAAGCTGTGACTAGCGTCACACGGGCCTGCTGTGTAATTTGTTTCTGTTCCATTTCTGTTTCTTCTGTCTGCTATGGTTCCACTTGGTCTGTTCCATTTTAACTTTAGTTGAGAGATTGATATATAAATCAGGAGTACTGGATAGAGAATTGATAATGGAATTAATTAACCGAATTTCAGTCGAAAAATACTGAACAATGACATGATTGCTGGTAGTATATTTTAGTTAGGGCAGAATGTTTTTATAGTTGCTGTAACATTGTTGATTGGTTAATTATAAAGTTGCAGGTGTGAAACATGTTGCCTTGCCTCTTGTTATTGGCAAGAATAAGTTGTAGGCCTATGGCCAATGTTGAATTGTTGTGGTGCTGATTTGTATAATTATCATTGATTATTTTGATGTTTGAGTTGAGTCGCATTGCATAACATATCAAGTGGGAGCTGTTGCTCGGTAAGTTAGCCTGGATTGGCAAAAATATTAAGTTGAAGGCTTATGCCTTGTTGACGTCAATATTATTTGGCAAATTTCTAAGTTGGGAGTTCTGCTCCAATGGTACCACATGCATATTATGAGTCGCATTTCATAGTTGCATAATTACGTTGTTATGTTGTTTATTATGTTGATTGATGTTGATTATGAGTTATAGAGTGGTGATTGTTTATAGTCTAATCTAATATGCTATTTATCATATATTCGATTATATTGTTCGATATCTCACCCCTTCTGTGTATGGTGATGGTTTATACGCCATCCTGCAGGTAATCCGGAGTGAAGTCTGTCTACCTTCGTTAGTTCGAGTCGGTGTCGTCGCTCTGATACGTAACACTCGGGGGGATGAGCGATTGTTTCTTTTATTGTTGCTTTTCGTATTGTTGCTGAATTTTTAAGTTGTTTCCTTTAAATATTATTATTTTGACGATGTTTTAAGTCGGATAAAGTTGTTATGTCATTTAAGTTGAAGTTTGTGACTCCGCTGCTTAATTACAAAAGTTGTTTTGGTTTACAAAGACTAAATTATGTTGTTATCATTTCACCCAAGCTTTTAGTGTTATGTATCTATATTAAAATGTGATTAAATGTTGTTGCTGAAAGTTGTGAATGTAGCATCCTATTCGTATGTTGAAATTTCGTAACTCTGATTTTATTAGTATTCGCCGGGTAGAAAATGAGGTGTTACATACAACGCCCAAGAGGAGGCGGGGATGCTTTTAGGAAGCCTGTGGGTCCCCAAACCACGAGAAGTTCATGAAATGCAATTCACAGAGAAGAGATCATTCCAGGAAAGTTCGAGAACTTGGAAGAAACTTAAGAGATGCTATTCACGGAGAATAGATCAACTCTGGGGAGTAGAGTTCCTTTGACAATTTCTAAGAGTGACAGTCTGAGAAAAGGTTCACCGAGAATACTGCCTTTCTCTTTGTTCCATATTGTTTAACCCCAAGAGAAGGGAAGACTGTGTCTAGAATCCTACAGGGGATCTAGTTTTGACTGTATTTAAGAGTGATCAACAGGGCTTTATCTAGTGCTAGACGTAGTTGTCGGGGAAACTCTAAATAACTATACTAGTATTACACAGTTGATATTTGACAAGTATATAAAAGGATATGAAAGGAGACTTACAGTGAAACGGCCCCACAATACAGTTATATACATATGAAAGCGATAAATGAAAGCGGATAAACACTTACCCGTTGTAGAGCTTCCATGCTGTTTTGTTAGTTGTTCAACAAAGAAAGTTTTGATAACAACAGATATTTGAATTCAAAATCAAAGGAGAAAGTGCTTTGAAAAGATTGTTGGGGCTTACAGCTCAAGGAGAGGCCCAAGTTTTAACGATGATTGCACTGTTGTTTTGAAAACTGTACAGAGGGACTTATACAATATATGAGGCCCAAAAGTTTTTATGTACAAGGGGATGGGTCTTACACTCTAATAGAGGCCCAAAGATTTATTTTTTTGTACAAGTGATGGGGCTTACAACTCAAGGAGAGGCCTAGAGAAAAGACAGTGATCACACCGTCGTTTTGGGAATTATACTGGGGCTTATACAATGACTGAGGCCCAAATTATTTTTGTACAAAAGGGGTTGGGTCTTACACTCTATTAAAGGCCCATAAGTGTTTCAAAGAATAATAAATGAGACCTATAACATGAGGGTAGACCCAAATGATTTTATTTTAAACTGGCGATCGCGCCGAGATTTTTGAAAGTACCGTGGGTCTTATACAATGATTGAGGCCCAACTATTTTGGTTTTCAAAGAGGGATTGGGTCTTAAACTCTATTAAAGGCCCAAAGAGTTATTTTTGTACAAGAGATGAGGCTTACAACTCAAGGAGAGGCCCAAGGTTAAAGGCGATCGCGCCGAGGTTTTTGAAAACACAGTGGGTCTTATACAATATCTGAGGCCCAAAAGGGTTTATGTACAACAAGGATTGGGTCTTACACTCTATTAGAGGCCCATGAGTGTTTGAAAATGATTTGTTTAGGGTGATTAAGATCAAAACCCTAAATTAATTTCAAAATGTATTTTAATTAAATAAAAATTTAATTAAAATGATCAAAATCATCAAACATGTGTGAAAAACAAGTTGTGATCTTGGATTAATGTTTGAAAAATCATGTTTATATCCACAAAATGATTGGAAACCAATTAAATTTGAAAAATCAAGGAGGAAAAAATATTTTAAATGTAAAAAACAAATAGAAGATTAATTCTTTGCAAAAATATCAAGTATATGAAATAAATAATATTTTTGGGATTTTTTGGTAAAATAAAATATTTTAACATTTTTGTGAATTATTAAAAAAAGAATCAACTAAAAATCATTAAAACTCGGAGAGAAATTAATTTTTGAATCAATTAAATAAAATCACAAAATTCAAATATTCAAATATTCAAAAATGGCGCCAAGAACTTGCCAAGAACACGCGTCATCCCTCTGTTTCTGCAGATTTGCATTTTCTCATCAATCTCACTAAATACTTGATGAAATCATGCAATCCACATATCAATCTACTCGTTTTCATCTCACGATCATGTCTATGGTCTTTAATTTCATTTATTTTAAGCATGGAATAAGAAATCAAAGAGAAACCTCAAGAACCCTAGATTCTGCATGAAGGCTCAGAAATTCCACACACGATTCACACAAAGCAATTAATTGAGGGGAAAAATTCTATGCATGATTATGAACATATGGCAAAATTATTGTGCGAGGAAATATGCATGAATCATGAGATGCCCAAGTTGAGGCTTACCTCTTGCAGCTGGTGATCATGTTTTGTGTTGGAGGTGTTACAGCTAGGTTCCAATGATGTGGATAGCTTCCCTAGGTGCCAAATGATGTGCCTGAATGCTTGAAATGGTTTGAAACAAGCTGGAACTGAAGATGGTACCCCAACTGCAAGTCTGCTAAAAGCTTGAGCAGTTGGATGGTGATTTTGAGAAATCAGTGTTCCAGATGTTGTTTAAGTGTTTGGATCACTTCTATATGATGTTTATGAGGTGTGTGTGTGTGATTGGTTTGGTTGGAATAGCTCTCAAACTCAAAACCCGATAGTGACTTGCCTTAGAAGGAAAAATTGGAAGTGAGGAGGAGATTTCGAGGAAAGCATCTGTTTGATGGCTTTTCTGTACTTAAACTGAGCACAAATGAGCTTTATTTATAGTAGAGAAAGTTTGTTTTGTAAGCAATAGTGAATGGCAACTGCAGCAGAGGTTTGACCAATGGCTGCATTTTGGAATCTCAAGTCTCCTCTAGCCATTGACTAGAGGTTAGAGTACAGGCTGCTGGTTCCCTAGTTCAGAGATCATCCTTGACTCATTCAGTTAGAAATGGCTCAGTTCATGCCACCTTGGTGCATCCATTGAAGGCTCCAAAACAAAATTGTAGTCTTGTCCCCTCTTTAGGCATTTTAGGGTTGGCATGCTACTTTTAGTTCCAAAGACTTGAGAGGCTTATCGATCAGTGTTTGTCCCTCCTTGGTCTCTCCCTGAGGTGTTCAGATGGATAAACTTGTTTGCCATTTGCAAGAATTTCTCAAATCGAACAAAATGCACAAATCTGCCTTGCCAAGACAGTTTGCAGCAAGGCACATTGCCACTGTCATATCTCATGGTGTAAGTGGAGTTTCATGGAGTTCTTGGCCATTTTGGAAAGCTCTTATATGATACAACACATGTGTGATCATAGTTTGTCTTGACACTTTTTGGATCCAAGTGAAAAATCCCCCTACTTTTGGAAAAAAAGCAAGATAGATTCTGACTTAGTGAAAATTTCACTAAGTGTTGGAAAAAGTGACATTTCATGTTTTCAGCCATTTTGATCATTCCATAACTTGAAATCCATGAGGAATTGGAATGAGGTGTAGTTGACACTTTTAAAGTATGCCATGAGAGCTACAAATCCATCTTTGGATAAGCCAAAATGGTTGCTTGGATCTCAAGTTATGATCCTTGGAAGTTGGCACCCTAGCCACTTTGTTCCATAACTTAGAAATTTTTTAAGTTTTTTATGGTTACCCCTTTTACAAGTTATCCCACTTTCTTTTATTTTTCTTGATGAATGTTGGTTCAAATCACACATTAACATCATTTTAGGGTTGGGGAACCATAATTGATCAAAAAATAAAAAAGTCAAACTTTGACTTTTGGGTACAATTGACTTTTTATCAGATGAACTCCAAACTGTGCGATCCTCTATGAAATCAAGTCCTTGACCTAAATCAAACTTGATGGATTGATTTCATAGGTGTTATAGGGTGTATTGAATCATGTCCCAAGGTTTGGGAGCATGTCTTGGTCAAAAGTCAAAGGCACAGTTGACTTTTTCTTCAAAACCCTAATTGTGGTTCTGATGAACTTGAAACTTGTTGATCTAGATTCTTGGATAAATCCATTGTTGCAAATGGATCAATGTAGTGTGTTAGAGACCCTCAAATCATGTCTTAAGGCCTTGGCTTATGATTTGTCCCAAAAGTCAACTTAGGGGTGAATTAGGTCAAGAAATCTTAATTCCTGATTTTTAGTGAATGCATCCCCTGAGGCTAAATTGACTTGGTGATTGGGTTCATGAGGTCCCTTAGAGTATCTTAGGATATGCTTTGAAGCATTGGCTCATGCCCAGAGGAAAATTTCCATCTGGAGGCCCTGGTCGACCAAAACCCTAATTTGGTGACACTAGCGATCTTGAGGCTTGATCCACCTGGAATGCTGCAACATTGTGCCTGATTCTTGCTGTGGGAGTCCTCTTGATCCATTGTGGATGTTTGAGAGGTTTAGACAAGTTGAAGATCATGACATTCCTTGATTGATCCTTTGTCTAAGTGCTCTGAGAGGGCTAGAAACCCTAAGTCTGATTGTAGTGGATGCTCACCCATCTTTGGGGAGACTAATGAGGTATGAGGGCCCATCCATATTATGATGATGATTTACACAATGATGGGATATCTTAGTGGTCAAAATTTGGGGTATGACAAGATGAGTCGATGATGAAGAGATTTAAGAATGCATACTTGGGATTCGTCTCCAATCCAGGTATAGCATATAACATTCAAAATAGTTTGGAGCTCGAGGGGTTTGTTTCAATTAAAATAACATCGTTAGGAGCAAATATCTATTTACTTTAGGAATCTGATGAAGGTGAAATCAAAGACTTAATTCGGTAAGTGGAGTCTTGGCGGAGACAATGGTTCTCTAAGATCAGAGAATGGAGGGAGGAAGATGTGGACTTGGACATAATGACTTGGCTCAGGTGTTATGGCATTCCGTGTCACGCGTGGAATTTTTCTTTTTTCGAAACCTTGGCGAAGACGGTGGGCTCTTATGTATGTGTGGATGAAAACACTCTTAAAGGGGAGTGTATGGATGTTGTGAGGATCTTGGTCCGAACCAAATGTGCTATGGTGTTGAATGAAATTTTTAAAGTGCAGATCAATGGAGTAGTGTTTAACATAAAGATGGTGGAAGATGTTCATGGGCCTTTACGTATCTCTCTCAACAATGTTGAATCCAAAAAAGAAGTAGTGTCATCTTCATCAGTTTTTGAAAGCTCCTGGAGCAGGTTGTATAGGGATGAAGAGGATGAAGATTGGAATTCAGAAGTAGGGGAGAAACTAGTTGGAAGATTTGATGAAGCTATTTCGATTCGAACTAGAACTACTCAGTTTTTAGAGGAAGGTTTACTTAAAGCTGGTTTGGTTTCTGAGATGTTGGAAGAGGAGACTAGCCCTGATAGAGTTGAAGCATCATTACCTTGTGTTTCAGAATTCGATGCAGCGTCGTTGGCGACTAAGAAGGTGTCGGCCCAAAAGGAGGTGTCAGTTTTGGGGATAGATGGGATAGTTGAAGCTATTAAGCCTACTGAAAAGGTGTCAGAGAAAATCTTCGTTTTGTTTAAGGATAACGAGGTTGTTGTTAAAGGGAGGATAAGTCCATAGAAGAAAAAGACAAAACTCAGGAAAATGGTGGAGCTTAGTGGGCCTATTTGTAAAAGGAAGTCAAAACCTAAGTTTAGAAAGTTGGGTCGGGCTTTGGATTCTGGATCTGGTGGATCTGATGATCCAATTGAACAATTTTCACAACCTCCTGATTTCGCTGCTTTGAAATCTAGGGATTTTGACTTTTCCTCTTCCTCTATTCACATCTCTAAATCGGAGGAGACGGTGAATTTCTCAGCGGGTGTTGTCCTTTGTTGTGACCCTATCTCTGATTCAAATGTCCAATTGTGTAATTCCTGATTCGTCAAAAATTTGGAATCGAATGTGGGATGTAAGGTGTGGAAAGCAATTTCAAAACTGGGAGTGAAGGAAAAAGATGGTATGAAGGATTTCTCAGCTCACATTGCTAAGATGGAGGCAAAAGATAGAGGAATTAAGAGTGGTAAGAAGGCATATTCCAAAGGTGAGCGATGATTTTAGGATCTCTCAATATCAGAGGGGGAGGCAATTTTTCAAAAAGGAAGAGGATAAGTTGTCTAGTTAAGTCAGGTAATGCTGATATTCTCTTTGTTCAAGAATCGAAATTAATTGAGGTTGATATTAAAGTCGTATGTGGGTTGTGGAATCATGTTGAGGTGGGATGGTCGTATTGCAAATCTAATGGATTTTCTGGAGGAATTATAACCATATGGAATGTAAATTCTTTCCTTCTGGTGTTCTCGTTTAGAGGGGAAGGTTTCCTTGGTATTAAGTTGCAGTGGAAGGAAGATTTTAATCATGTTGTGAATGTCTACTCTGGATGCTCATTGTCCTCGAAACGTAAATTATGGGAGAACTTGAAAACGTGTAAGATGAGGTGGTCAGATGGCATTTGGATTGTGGGCGGTGATTTTAATGCTATATCAGTTGCAGCTGAAAGAAAGGGTGTCTCTCACTTAAACAAATCAGTGGAGATTAGGGATTTCTCTGGGTTTATAGAAGACATGGGCTTGGTGGATCTTCTCATATAAGGTAATCACTTTTCTTGGTTTAGCGGTGATGGCAAAACGATGAGCAGAATCAATAGATTTTTAGTGGATGCTTTGTTCTTTAATAGATAGGGAATGATCGGTCAAACCATTGGGAGAAGAGATAACTCTAATCATTGCCCTATTTGGCTGAAATTGGCCCCCTAAATCGTTTAAAACTAATGATTGTTGGTTTGAAAACGATTCGTTTCTCAAGTTTGTGAAAGAGAAGTGGTCGAATTACAGGGTTTTAGGGAGAAGTGACTTTGTTCTCAAAGAGAAATTCAAGCTGTTAAGAGGTGATCTGAAAGTTTGGAGCAAAGAGGTTTTCGGATGGTACGATCTTAAGGTGGAGGAAGAAGTGGATGTTGTAAGTGAGACGGACCATGCTTTGATGACAACAACAAACGAAGAGGTCAAAAACTTGATGCTGAAGAGGTCAGAGGCTTGTAGATCTGTTTGGCGCAACTTGTATATCAAAGATAACATGATTCTTCAGAAGGCTTGAGTCAAGTGGAACATGGAGGGTGATACTAACTCGAATTTCTTTCATAGAATGGTGAACGGTAGATCTAGAAGTCATTTTATAGGTTCTGTCAATACCTCAGCTGGAGCAGTCGATTCTGTTTGTGAAGTCAAGCATGCCGTGAGAGAGTTCTTTGTCAAGAAGTATTCTGATAGTGATTTGGACATACCTATTCTTGATGGAGCTTCTTTCAACAGACTGTCTACTAAGGAAGCTAATTCTCTTGAGGCCCCTTTCTTGGACGAAGAAATTAGAGATGCTGTTTGGAGTTGTGACGACTCTAAGAGGCCTGGGTCGGACAGATTTAATTTTGGTTTTTTGAAGAAATGTTGGCATATTATGAAGAGTGATATATGTTCCTTTGTGAAGGATTTCCAACAGCTCGCGTATTTGCCTAAGTCTGTTAACTCCTCATTCTTGACATTAATCCCAAAAGTTGCAAATCCTTTGGAGTTGAGTGACTATAGACCTATATGTCTGATGAGCAACTTGTATAAGATTCTTGCAAAGTTACTTGCGGCTATACTGAAAAAGGTTATATGAGGGTTAATGTCTTATAATCAATCTGCGTTTGTGACTGGGCCTTTCTTGTTGGATGGTGTTGTGGTTGTAAACGAGGTGACTGATTTTGCGTCTAAGGAGAAGAATGAGTGTGTTTTGTTTAAAGTTGATTTTGAAAAAGCCTACGATTGTGTGAATTGGGATTTTCTTAGGTTTTTGCTGTTGAGAATGGGATTTGGCAAAACATGGATGAAGTGGATGGAGGCTTGTTTTTTAAGGGGAATTTGTCGATTCTGGTCAACGGGAGTCCGACTAAGGATTTTGAGATCAAGAGAGGTTTGATGCAGGGAGATCCGCTTTCTCCGTTTCTCTTTGTGATAGTTGCGAAGGGATTAACTAGGTTGATTAAAAAAGATTCTGATTTAGGTGATTATAGAGGTTTCAAAGTTGATGATGGTACTTTGGTGGATGTGACTCAATTTGTGGATGACACGCTGATGGTAGGGGAAGGAGGTTGGTAGCATATTTAGAGTCTTAAGGCAATTTTGAGGGGCTTCGAGTTGGTCTCTAGTCTTGGCATGAATTATCACAAATGTAGATTAATTGGAGTTAATGTTAACCCTCACTTTCTGTTGGCGGGTGCCAATTTCTTATCCTATAAAATCGAATCTTCTACGTTCAATTTCTTGGGGATCCCTATTGGAAGCAACCCTAGGAGATTTGTCACTTGGAAGCCGATCATTAAGAAATTCAGAGACAAATTGGATAAGTGGAAAGGTCGATTACTGAGTATGGCAGGTAGAATTACCTTGATTAATTCAACCATTTCTAGTTTACCAGTCTTTTTGTTTTCTTTTTTTAAGGCTCTAGTGGCGGTTTAGAATGAAATAGATAATATCAGGAGGAGGTTTCTTTGGGGAAGCAAGGATGGTAAGCCTAAAATTTGTTGGCTTAAGTGGGAGGTGGTTTGTAGGAAAAAGGAATTAGGGGGTCTTGGCATAAAAAGCATCAAACATTTCATCTTGGCTCTGCTCACCAATTGGAAATGGAAAATCTTGTCTACTACTTTAGACCTTTGGAAGAGAGTCCTCAAAGCTCGTTATGGTTGTGCGGAACATCTTGTATTGTCGGATTCATACTACTGGCGGAAAGCTTATTCGACTTGGTGGTTAGATTTATTGAAGATTAGTGTTCTTTCTAATACTGGTGATTTAAATTTTTTTGATTCAGTGCAGTTCGCGATTGGAGATGGTAAGGATATCCCTTTCCGGTTTGCAAAATTGGCCAGTTCTGTTCCTTTTGTTGTTTCTTTATAGGTTTTGTATCAAGCCAGCAGCAAAAAATCTCTTATTGTGGCTGATATGGGTGCTTGGGTCGAAGGTGAGTGGGTATGGGGAGATCTCGGCGTGATGGATAGCAATTTGGATGTCTGCAACAACAATGTTAGTTTACTGTTACATCTATTGGAAGATCACAATCCAACTTTGGAGGCAAAGGATATTGTTGGATGGGAGGGCGACGAGGATAACTCCTATTCAGTCAAAGATGTGTACAATCGCATGCTGGTGAATTTCGATAGCAGGATATTACAGGAAGATCTTCTTTGGGCTTTCAATTGGTTGTGGTTCAATAAAGTACCTGCTAGAGTTAAGGGTTTCATCTGGAAAGTTTTGTGGTGCAGGATTCCGTCGTTATTAGTTTTGAGACATAGAGGCATCACGATGGATCCTTTGTGTGTTATGTGCAACTTGTTTGAGGAAGATTTTGTTCATCTTTTATTTTCGTGTTCTTTCTCTTCTTTGGTGTGGCAAAAGATTGGTTCTTGGAGTGGAGTTATTGCGTGTTTTGGAGGGGATGTGGCTAAGTTTTTCTTGGATTGGAGTGGTGGTGGGTCTAGTAAGTTTGGTAAAGGCGTTGTTTGGATGGCTGTGGTTTGGTCTTTGTGGATGGAGCAAAATAATTGTAATTTTAACTCAATTTCTTATAATTTTGATGATGTTTGTTGAAATATCAAAATTATCACTTTGAAGTGGGGGTGTATTAGAGAGATTCCCTATTCCAAGTCTTTATTTCTAAAATTTTGTTTGAATCCTTGTTAATCTTCTAGATTAGAGTTGGTGGGAAAATTTTTTCCTTGTTTGCAAGGGCTTGAATACCCCCTTTTATTCTAATTTATATCAATTGCCTTTAGAAAAAAAGAAACAATGAAATTTTTACTTTTGAGATTCTCTCTTTATTCCTTTCATTGCTCTTTCTAAATTTCTTTCTTATGCATCTTTTCCAACCAAAAACATGTACCGCCTAAAAGTCTCTCCCAACATTCTTTTTAAACAAAACTCTAACCTTATTTTGATAATTCTCTTGATCCACTTAATTCTTCCCTCCTGTAATGTTAGTGAGTTATCATTTTAGCCTCTAGTAAAGTTTTTTTTTTAAAACCCCCTCGTAATACCCAGATTCCCTCGTTATGGCCCCTGTTTATTCCAGATTCCATTTTTCAATTACTTGGCAGTCCAGGTGTATTTTTATTTTATTTTTTATTTAAATTTTAAAACCACGTGGAATATCTTAATTTTTTTATTACTTTTTTTTTTATTTTTTACTTATATATATATATATATATATATATATATATTTATATTTATATTAATTTTTTTTACTTACTTTTTTATTAATTTTTTAGGTTTTTTTAAATTATTTATATTAATATTTTTTTAATTTTCACTTTGTTTTTAAATTAAGAAATATATTATACAAAATATATATTAAATACATTGGACTCATGGTCTATATACCTAGAGCCCATTTTCAATTCTATTAGGTTGGTGTGTGTTTGATATATAAACACTAATATTGTTATTAAAAAATCAATGTGGAACTTCACATAGCATTGGAAAAAACACAAGTGAAAGAACAACTTTTCAATTTTGGACTCAGATTGGATGGCCGAAACAACACCTGTCTTCTAGGTATATAAATCTGCCTCTTTAGTATTGCCTCTATATGGTATTACTCTTACAAGGAGGTGATTTCAATTTCAAACCACTAATATAATTCCCTTATCTCTGCCATAATTTCTCTTGTATTCCTTTATTCCTGCAATTTTTCACATTTTCCAAAAACCATATTTAACCTCTGAAGTTTGGTGGCAAAGTTTCATCTGTAAAATATTCCTTCCTCACAGTCTCTGTAGAGCAAAATCTTACCTGTAAAAGGAGACTTGTAACCACATTTATATTCTTTCTGATTCTTAAGAGTCCCACATCGGACAATATATGGCTTGTACATGTGTTAATAAGTGGGGGTAATCCTCACTCTACCAACCAGTTTTGTAGGGTTGAGTTAGGTCCAACCACATTTCTTAACATGGTATCAAGAGCCTCATTTAAGATCCGGTGGGCCACCTTCTATGGTTTCCGCTATCGGGCCACCCACCATTTATTTCCACACTCCAGATGTCCAGTCATGGGCGTGAGGGGGTGTGTTAAGAGTCCCACATCGGACAATATATGGCATGTACATGTGTTAATAAGTGGGGGTATATGGCATGTACATGTGTTAAGAGTCCTGCTCGTGATATATGAATAAAATATGTTACTCATGGTGTTTATAAATGAAAAATAACGAAGAGATAAATCCTGGATGGTTTAATAGTATTAATGATAAAAGAGTTTTAATCGTGTGATTGATCGAGTTGAATTAAGAAGGTTGAGTTCTGAGTCATTTAGTGTGTTCAGAATGTGATTAATTGTTTGAGTTATGTTGATGTGTTAGGAGTGTTATGTGAATAAAAAGGGTTGTATTTAAGTAATCTGACGTGTTCAGAGTTATGTTGGTGAGTAGTGAGATAAGGCTAGAGTGCACCTATATGCATTGTTGAGTTTGTATAATAATATGTTTACCCTGTTGATGAGTATTTGTGAATATTACATAATTATATGTATTGAGTTGAACTATAATTATATATATGTCGTTGAATAGTTTAGAGAGGAACTATAATGGTGACCTTATATTGGCGATATTTATGTTGAAATGTGTAGCTCAGAGAGGAACTACTGTGGTGGCCTTATATTGGAGATGTTTTGGGTTCAGAGAGGAACCCCTAATGATTGTTGCATTATTATTATTTGTGGAATTTTATTCATTCATGTATATCAGAGATAGGTAGGACTTCGGCCTAGTGAGGGTCTCAAATTCATAGAGGGAATCGTTGGTTCATAAAGGAACTATAGACGGATCTCAGATTCACAGAGGAATCATTGGTTCAAAGAGGAACCAGAGACGTTGGATCAATCAATAACATAACTCTAAAATCCAAAACCTTGGCACAACATGCATTTAGAGAAGAATTACATTGCATTACATATTTGCATTGTGATTGTTTATTGTTGTGAATTAATATATGTGATTAATAAATAATGTTATTAAACTATCCTCGCTATTTTATACACCAATAACATTTGTGAATGTATTCTCACCCCTATTTGTTTGTTTGTGTTGTTCGTTATGTTGGTGTTGCAAGTAAGGAGTGTCGCTCCCGGGATTTTCATCCAGGTACAAACGCGAAAGTGGCGCGGAAACAGAGTCGCCAGCAATGTGTATTTATCCCAAGAGAGGGAAAGGAAACACTGCGTAAACCTGAGGGAAGGAAAAAAACATGGTCTCGCGACCAAGAGAAACGGGTAAGGGAGTCGGTTATGCGAGGGGAAGATATTAGCTCCCCCACGGGTCCATCGTACTCGATGGGATCCACGCTTGTTGTATCGATCAAATGGTGTCGTCATCTGGAGCTCCACTGCTACTGGAAAGGAGAAGAAACTGGAACGGAAAAGAACGAAGAAACGACGAAGAAAAGAAAAAGAAGTGCTCGATAGGACATCGGCATCCTATGCCTACGTATTCCCTCGTGCAATGGGAAAGTCGGAGTCAACGTAGTTAGGAAACAAACTAAGGGGGGAGGTTGTTCGCCAAGACCTCGCCGTCTTGTGCCTACGTATCCTCAATCTAACCAGAGAGAGGAAGTTAGAGCAATCGTAGTTCGACCTACGGGTTGAAAAGAGATAAAGAGGTGATGAAGAAAGGTTGTGCTCGGAGATATCTCACACGATCTCCTGCCTACGTATCTCGCCCGCACGCGAGAATCAGAGCGACGTAGTTCCCCTTACTAGGGACGACTTTGCTTTGTTTATGTTTTTTATGAGCGACGTTAGATTCGCGTCCGGTAGTTAGGGTCGATGCCTGTTTGCGACGAGACGGAAGTAACGTGCCCTTTTCTGAGTTTGAAACTTAACAATCCCGAAGGATAAAAAGGTTTGAGTTTGTTTTGTGTTTTTTAGACAGAAATGGATTGAAGTTGGTTTGTAACTTGCATTGCACCCAAGTCTACAGCATAGGAACGAATACGCCGCGTATCGTCCCCAACAGGACGTACACTAAGCATCCTAGAAGAATGAAGGGAGACCCCCCATTCTTCACTTCCCATATATAAGGCTTATGCACAATACACGTTAACCTTTATTAAGTGTTTTAGGAAGGTTATAAGATGAGAAGAGAAAACTCAAAGAAAAGAAAACACTAAGGGGAATTCTATCCTAGAGTTATCATGCAAAAGATGGCCCTAAGGGGAGGTTTAAGAACAACCTAAGTCTAAATAAGAGAGAGGGATAGAAATACCTAATGCTTATCCTACCTCACCTTAATCAAAAATTAAGGACGAGCTAGGATCCCAAAGGGATGTGAAGAAATTCTACACAATCAAGCATTATATCATGTAATCCATACACAAAAGAGAAGTAAAAGAGATGAGAGATGAAAGGAGGAATGAGCATGAAAAAGCATCCACATGCTCAAGTGTCTTACCTCTGCCCCTACATAAAAGGTTAGCACCAAATAATCACAAGTAATGAATACAAGTGAAATAAGATAAATCAAACAATGCTAGTTGCTTAAAGAAGACAACTTGAGAAGCAAACAAGGATTAAACCAAAAGGGAAGAATCCTAAGGGTTAAGGAACATCCAAAGTCAGTAGGTATAGGTCAAGGTACCCTACCAAGGTTAAGGTATCAAACAAGGTCAAACTAGGTTGAAACACGCACCAAAAGATCACACAAATGCAAGTTATGCACTAACTATGCAAGATGAATGTAAATGAATCATGAACATGAATAAATGCATATGTAAACATCAAATTCAGAAGTGAATGACATTTAATAAGGCATGGATATGTCATTAATATAGCATGTGATTCATGAATGCAAGCATTGATTAAGTAAGAATAAGTGAGAGCAATCATCATTCAAGTTCATGCATTTGTGCATACTTGTAATGCAAGTAAGGAATGGAGATGCAAGATGAACATACATGTAAATGAATGAAAGTCAGTAGCATATGGTATATGAGATTACATTTAAGATGCAAGAATGAACATTCAAAGTCTATACAAGTCTTATATTGATGCATATTGAAGATTAGAAGCAAGCATGTTCAAGTTAGGTTAAACAAGTTCTTAGGTGTTCATGAAGTTAAGAGACATGCAAGATGCAATTAGAGGTCATGTCATATGGTTGAGAATGATCACAAACAGAAGTGATATCATGTTTAAATGGATGTTTAAGTTCATGCAAGTATTGATGATAACAAGTCAACAAAGTCATGCAAGAAAAGAATTTGACCTCAAAAAGTCAGGAGTTGACTTTTGCCTCTGCACAGTTGACTTTTCCCCAATCTGACTGATTCTCAACCAATTGTTCAATTGAAGATCTTCTGAAATAAACCAATGGGCAATACTTCATCCTTGGACAATTGAAACCCTATGGAAAACCTTGAAATCAAGCCTTGGCTCCAAAACACACTTGCACTGACTTTTCAAGAAAACCCTAATTTTGCACTGGTTAGGAGAATGTGATTCACTTGAGATTTCTCATATACCTTGATCCCATGCTATGAACCAAATGATATGCAAAGATGATTGTGCAAAAATGAAATGAAACATAAGCCATTTAGTGTTAAAAGCATGAGGGCAAATTTTGAGGTGTTACAGCTGCCCCTATTCAAACTTCTTGGATCTGAGGGTATGGGAGCAAAGGCTTCCAGATAATTGGGATACACGAAGATTGAATACCAAAATAACCTAGAAATTTACAACCTGCGAGGATAAGGAAAATATAGTGTTTACGAGGACGGCCGAAGGCGAACTCGAAAAGAAAGGCCAAGCCGAAGGTGGACTTTCAAACAACAAAATAATATGAGGACGGCCGAATGCGAACTCGGAAAGAAAAACCAAGCAGAAGGTAGACTATCAAAGAAAGACTAAGCCGAAGGTAGACTTTCAAACCACAATACGAGACCAAGCCGAAGGTGGACTCGAAAAGAAAGACCAAGCTGAAGGTGGACTTTCAAAGAAAGACTAAGCCGAAGGTAGACTTTCAAACAAAGGATACGGGGACGGTGTCATACCCCAATTTTTGACCACTAAGATTTCCCATCATGGTGCAAATCATCAGCACAATATGGATGTACCTTTGTGCCTCATCAATCTCCTCAAGGAATTGTTGAGCATTCACTACAATCAAGCTTAGGGTTTCAAACCCTCTCAGAGCTTTTAGACAAATGATCAATCAAGGAATGACATGATCTTCAACTTGTCTAACCTCTTAAACATCCACAAAGGATCAAGAGGACTTCCACATCAAGAATTAAGCACAAGAGTGCAACATTTCAAGTGGATCAAGCCCAAGTTCATCTAATACAAAGTCAACTGACGCAGAAAATCAAAGTTTGACTTTTTTGGTCAACTATGAGCTTCACAAGCCATTACTCAAGAAAATATGATGGATGATTTAATTTGATCAAATTTAAATAAAGAAATCATGCAAATTTGCAAAATTAATCAAATTGAAAGAAACTTAGAAATTTTTTCTAAGTTAAAATCATGTTCAAGTGCACAACTTTTCAAGGTTGTAACTATTAACCCAAGCATCCATTGATTTTGCGTAAGAGCTACTTTTAAAGAGGGTATTTGATACTTCAACATTGTAGAAGGGATCAACTCAAAATATCATAAGGATTGAAAGATATAAGTGATCAAAGTTGGGAATTCTTAATGTCCAATGTTCTGACATTGCATGGGACATCATTAATATTTTTTCAGCAAGAATGTCCCAACTTCAAGGATGTTTTTCTCCACGATCCAAGTTGAACCAGGTCTGGGGTCAAACATGAAAGTTGAAGTACATCATCTCAGCTTTCCAGAAATTCCTAGAACGTTCTTGTAGCATACTCAAGCAAGGAGATATGATTTTTGTAAAAAGCATTGATAAAGCAGAATTTTCATGGCAGCTTTTAGGACAGATTTGACTACACAAGTTCAAGACCATTTTTGATGACTTTACAAGCTGAACCAAGACCAAAGTCAAACATCAAAGTTAAATTATGTCATTAGGGCTTTCCAAAATGTATAAGAACTCCCATTAATTCAACTTGAGCAAGGAGTTATGAACCTCACAACAGGCCCTACTCGAGCTGATTTTTTTAGGACAGATTTTGTGCACTTTTCTTGTGCCACCCAATTTTCAAGCTTTGTCACCATGCAAGACAAGCATCAAATATGCAATTCACTTCAACTCAAAATATCATAGTGGATTAAAAGATACAAGTGATTAAAGTTTGGAATTATTAATGTTCAAAGTTGTCTGATGTTCCCACATTGCATAGGACATCACTAATATTTTTCCAGCAAGAATGTCCCAACTTCAAGGCTGTTTTTCTCCATGATCCAAGTTGAACCAGGTCTGGGGTCAAACATGAAAGTTGAAGTACATCATCTCAGCTTTCCAGAAAGTCCTAGAACGTCCATGTAGTATACTCGAGCAGGGAGTTATGGATTTTTCAAAAAGGCTTGCTGCAGCTGAATTTTTCATGGGGCAGATTTGCACATTTCTTGTGCCACACGAATTTTTAGGCCTTGTCATCATTTTGAACACATTTGAGGATCAAATCTAAAGGGGACAATCACTGAACCAAGCCTCCAAAGTCCTTGAAACAAGAAGTAGCATGCCAAACCTAGAAATGCCTAAAAGAGGGACAAAACTCCAATTTTAGATTGAAGCATTTAATGGATGCTTAGAGGTGGCATGGACTGACACATTTGCAACTGAATTCAGTCAAGATTCCTCCAACAACTAGGAAACCAGCAGCCTGTGCCCTAACCTCTAGTCAATGGCTAGAGGAGACTTGGATTTTCATTGGACAACATTGGCCAAACCTTTGTTGCAGTTGCCATTCACTGTGGATCCCAAAACAAACTTGCTCTACTATAAATAGAGCTCATTTGTGCTCAGTTTGGGTACACCAAAGCCATCAAACAGATGCTTTCCTCAAAATCTCTTCTTTCACCTCAAATTTGCCTTCCAAAGCAAGTAATTCTGAGTTTTTGAGTTAGAGAGCAATTCCACTCAAACTAATCACACACACACCTCACATATATCATATGTAAGCTGTCCAAACTATCAAAAGTGACCTGTAATCACAACATCACAAAGTCACATCTCAAAACCTCAAAATTGGACTTTTTTGCATTTTTCAAGCCATGTCTTGATTCAGTCACTTTCCAAACCAGATAAAACCTCAAACACACTCTAAATATCATCCTTGAACTGTCCCAAGTGGTTCGCCCTATCCGGAACACCATTTGAGAGAGTTGTTATTTTGGTCACTTTTAACCCCTTTTGCAAGAAAGGGACAATTTGTGTTTTTGCAGGTACCAGCTGATTCCAATCATCCTAAAAGCATCCAAGAGGTCATTTGAGGGTGTCCAAAGCATCAAATCATTTCTGGAACAAAGCACTTGGTAGGTTGCACAAAATCTCCAAAAAAGAGGTAAAATTCACAACTTGAATTCTTTGAATCATGGTTTCCTTTGTTGTCCACATACATGCATCATATTGAAAAATTCTTGAAGCAAAAATGTAGTCCTTAATATGTATGTTATGATCCTCCTACTGTTTGCACTTTAACATGTTTATATGTGGAGTTTATGTTGTTTTAAACTTAAGGTGCAGATCTGGTTTTTTGTCTTGTGTGTGCTATACATTAAGTTTCAGTATGTATGAGTGATACCATTGGATTCCTTGTGAAAAATTGGTCAAGATAGGTTCTTACGGATTTTAATTTCGTTAAAAATTGAGAGAGTTATGAATGTTTGAAGTTTGATAGCAAAGATGTTGAAAAACCAAGGTGCAGTTCTGATGTCAAATGTGATGTTGTGACATCTTCCCTTTTTCTCTTATCTTCAAAACTCATGAGTGATGTCGAATGTGATATTGTGACATTAGTTTATTCTAAAAAAAAACTCAACCAATTCTTTTACATAGCAAAAATCATCATTTTCCAATTCTGTTTTACACACTTCTTATTCATACTCCAAAATATTTTATTCCACAAAAAAATTAGTTTTATATTATTTATTTAATATAATTAGTATTTTTGTGAATAAATTCCCTTTTAATGTTTTTAAAACATTTAAAAAGTGAATTCTCATATTGAAAATCAAGACCAAATGAATTTTATTTCATCTTGTGATTAAAACATCATTTTTCAAACCCCAACCAAAAATCACAAGTTTCTTATTTGGTATTTTTATCATTTTGTATTGATTTTCTTTTAAAAATTTACTTTTAAAATGATAAAATTAGGATTTCTTCGATTTTCACCATCATAAAACTTTTTCAAACACTCATGGGCCTCTAATAGAGTGTAAGACCCAATCCTTTTTTTGACCAAATCAGTTTTGGGCCTCAGTATATTGTATAAGTCCCGATACCGTAAAAAACAAATGGCGCGATCGTCGCCTTTTCAAAACAAAAAAACCTTGGGTCTACCCTCGAGTAGTAAGACTCATTTCTTTTCTTAAAACTCTTTTGGGCCTCTTAATAGAGTGTAAGACCCAACCCCCTTGTACAAACCATTTTGGGCGTCACTTATTGTATAAGTCCCTCTGTACAAGTAAACGGCGCGATCGTCGCCTTTTAAAAAATCAACTGGACCTCTCTTCGAGCTATAAGACCCATTCAAAACTTTTGGGCCTCTATTAGAGTGTAAGACCCTATCCCCTTTTAACCAAAACATTTTGGGCCTCAGATATTGTATAAGCCCCTTCGCGTTAAAAGAAAATCTCGGCGCGATCGCCATTTCAAACGGAAAAACAAACTTTGGGCCTACCCTCGTGTTATAAGCCCCACTCTTTTTATTTAAACCTTTTGGGCCTCTTGAGAGAGTGTAAGACCCATCCCTTTGTACAAAAAACAATTTTGGGCCTCAGTCACTTGTATAAGTCCCTCCGTACAAATTCAAACAGTGCGCTCACTGATAAAACCCTGGGCCTCTCCTAGAGCTGTAAGCCCCAAATCTTTCTTTTTCAAAGCACTTTCTCCTTTGATTTTGAAATATATTGTTGTTTTCAATCTTTCTTTGTTGAACAACTAACCAAACAACATGGAAGCTCTACAACCGAGTAAGTGTTTACACGCTTTTATTTACCGCTTTCATATACATATAACTGTATTGTGGGGCTGTTTCGGTGTAAGTCTTCTTTCATAAACTCATATCAACTGTGTAATAATAGTATAGATATTTAAAGTTTCCCCGGCAACTACGTCTAGCATTAAGCCCGTTGATCACTCTTAAATAGTCAAAACTAGATCCCCATAGGATTACCAGACACAGTCTTCCCTCCTCTTGGGGTTAAACTATATGGAGACATGAAAGGCAGCATTCTCGGTGAACCCTTTCATAGACTGTCACTCGTAGAAGTTGTCAAAGAAACTCTACTCCCCATAGATGATCTTTTCTCTGTGAATGGCATCTCTTGAGTTTCTTCCAAATTCTCGAACTTTCCTGGCTTGATCTATTCTTTATGAATAGCCTGTCTTGAATTTCTCGGGGTTTGGGGACCCACAGGCTTCTTAAAAGCACTTGTCAAGAAACTCTATTCCCCAGAGGTGATCTTTTCTCCGTGAATGGCATCTCTTGAGTTTCTTCCAAATTCTCGAACTTTCCTGGCTTGATCTATTCCTTGTGAATGGCCTGTCTTGAATTTCTCAGGGTTTGGGGACCCATCGGCTTATTAAAAGCATCCACCTCCTCTTGGGCATTGCTCAAGGACCCACAGGCTTCCTAAAAGCATCCCCGCCTCCTCTTGGGCGTTGTACAAGGACCCGTCGGCTTCTTAGAAGTATTCACAGCCTCCTTTTAGGCTTCGTATAAGGATTCTTCCTCCGGGAATGATAGCCTCCTCTTGGACTTCATACAAGGACCACTAGGCTTCTTAAAAGTTCCAGCCTCCTCGTGGGCTTCGTACAAATTATCCCGACGACCTCCTAGAGGTATAGGAACAAAAATCAGTCATCTTAATAGAACAGTCTTTCCAAGAGTCTACTAATGTTTCTCAAAGCATAGTACAAAAGATGACACTCTAGACTTGAACAGTCTAATTTCCTTGAGTCTCTAAGACATTCTCAAGCACCCTTCAAGAATAGGAATGAACCCCGTGGACTCGGACAGTCTCAATACCCTTTGGATTTCCCATTTCCTTAAAGAACTGGAAATAACCCTGATCCTCGAATCAAAATCCCTGAGTACAGCATTACTCATATAAGAACTGATTTTCTCTTTAAATCATCATACTGGACCTGTCACTCAACTGAAACAGTCACAATAGCTTCCTCTTGGGCTTTGTACAATGATTCTCCCCAGCGGAGCTAACAATAGCCTCCGTCTTGGGCTTTGTACAAGACACAAATCACTCCCTTGTTGAGTATAAAACCTTTAGCCTCCATCTCGGGCTTCGTACGAAATACCATAAAAGACTCTCTTGTTGAGTCAACTCCCTTTTAGCCTCCATCTCGGGCTTCGTACGAGATACAAAAAACTCTCTTGTTGAGTCAAATAGCCTCTATCTCGGGCTTTATGCGAGATACCAAAAGACTCCATCGTCGAGTCAAAACCTTTTAGCCTCTCTCTCGGGCTTTGTACGAGACATATATTAGCCTCCACTTAGGTTTTGTATAAGAAAACCACTGGTTGATCCAATCAACCTTTTAGCATCAAAGTTGTGCCTCGTTCACAGTACACAAACATCAACAACTCTTTCCCCTTCATCTAATCGCTGTAAGCGACAAGCCTCTGGATTATTTACATCCACGCCACTGTCCCTCTTTTAGCATGAGAAATTCCTAAGGAAAGATGGCATTGCTCTAAACTGAGTTAAAGTCTTCCCCTTCAGGTTGGAAATCCCCTATAAAGGAAATTATGGCATTGCCGGATTCACAAATCCCGGTTAAAGTAATTCTCCTTTATAAACAGTTGTGACGGACAAACCCCTCTTTAGAGATGACAAATTCTCTCTAAAGTCAAACTTCTTCAGCTTCACATCTTGGGCTTTGAACAAGATACAAACCACCTTTAGCTTCATGTCTTGGGCTTTGAACAAGACACCAAAACACCATTTCCTCCCATAGAATAGGAGGAACTACGATCGCTCTGATTTCCCTATTTCGGAAAAAACGGGAATACGTAGGCATAAGATTGAAAGAAAAATCTTAGCGAGCACACTAAACAAAAACCCAAAATCCCATACTTTCATATATCTGTCCTAACATCCTAACCGATAGCCTAAAGCACCCCTTTTCAACAAAATAACCTAGGAGAGACCCCGAATCTTTGTAGCATCTGTAAACCAACAGTTTTGACTGTTTAACCTCAGTATGCAAGCAGGGTTAATTGGAGACATCTATTTCCCTTCCTTCATCAGCTTTAATAGGATAAAAAATGAATCGAGCTGTAGTACCAGAGCGATCGTGCTTCGCAACCACATCCAAAAATCACTCGCTACAGAAAACTGGCGACTTCACTGGGGACGATCATTGGCGATTCTGCTTGGGACGTGTCATTAGGATCTATCTCACCTTTGTAGCGAGATCTTGTTCTCTTCCCATCTATTAGGTGGAAACTTTAAAAGTGGCACCCACCGTGGGGCTCTTCTACCCTTTTTTTTCTCTTCTCTTGTGTGAAAATTACAGATTGGGGATTCCGCCGGGGAACCCATTTTCTGTCAGGAACATAGGATTCATAGCTTTAAAGGTCTAGGATGATTAGGACAAATATATATACTGCTTTTCCTGATTGATATATGTGTTTATTTTTCTGCTA
The DNA here is from genome assembly GCA_022829125.1 of Lathyrus tuberosus. Classification (NCBI taxonomy): domain Eukaryota; kingdom Viridiplantae; phylum Streptophyta; class Magnoliopsida; order Fabales; family Fabaceae; genus Lathyrus; species Lathyrus tuberosus. The sequence goes on along the minus strand of JALAZF010000124.1, from coordinate 2,866,762 downwards.
ATGGGAATGCGTGTGATGCCGCATGTGGAAAGATTGAGTATACACTTAAGATAGGTGATGGCGACGAGGTCGACCATCAACCTCAGTGGAGGCTTCCTAATGTAACCCATTCCCTCTCATAGGCAATGGGTCGATTGTGAAGTCTGAGAAGCTGAGGAGCAAATTAGTGGCGCAGAGGCTATCAAAAATAGTTGTCATGTGATGCGACCCTCTTCTGAGGACTCTTCAAAAAACATCACCTAGCACGGTTCCCGACCCGTTGGTGTTTTCTTGACAAGAGTTGATGATGATGAGAGACAGGTACAAAAGTCACTAGTATAAACCTTTGGGGATGGGTAGAGCCTTGACTTCATGACAACGACCCTTTGACCCCATGTTTTTTCTATGTTTTTGTGTGCTGCATTCATGCATTCATCTAAAAAACATTAAAACATTCAAAAAATTCTTCTCTTCTAGTCTCTCTGTTTTTCAAATTAAACTAAGACTGTGATTTCAAATATCAGAGAAAAGGATTGCGCTAATGGATTACGGTAGAAGGAGAACTCATAAGTACACCTTCAAGGTTCCAAAACTAGAGGATTTGAGAGGTTTGGCGAGAATGATCATAAACCAAGTGGCTTTCAGAGCCAAGTACGGAGGTCCGCTACCTCTATTAAGGGTCCATGTGATTGAGGGAATCATGGATGCGCTCATTCAGTTCTAAGATCCAGTTTATCACTGCGTCACATTCCCGGATTACCAGCTCGCACCAACGCTGGAGGAGTATTCTCATCTGATCGATTTACATATCACTGATCGAGCTCCATTTTCTGGACTGGAAGAAATTCCAAAGGATCAAATCATTGCAAGAGCAATTTATTTAGACGAGTCAGAGGTCAGGATTCACATGACCACCAAGGGTGGCATACAAGGTTTGCCAGCCCAGTTTCTGACAAAGAAAACTCTGTACTTCGCTAGTATAGGGAACGAGACTGCTTTTGAAAGCATCTTTGTTTTACTCACCTACGAATTATTTTTGTTGCCCAACATTAATAACTTCGTCGATATCAATGCTATTAAGGTTTTTCTCATTGGAAACCCTGTGCCGACTTTGCTCGCAGATGCGTATCATTCTGTACCCTTAGGGAATTTGTACAGCGGAGGGGAGATCACATGTTGTGTACCTTTGCTTTACAAATGGTTTATCTACCATTTACCTAAGTCTGCTGCTTTCTGGGATCATAAGAGTGCCTTGCACTGGTCGCAGAAGATCATGTCTCTCACCAACTCTGACATAGATTAGTGCAATAGGATTTATGATGGAATCAGGATCATTGACCGTTGTGGAAACTTCCCCAACGTACCCCTTATAGGAACTAAGGGAGGAATCAATTACCATCCAGTTCTTGTTCGTCGTCAATTTGGATACCCAATGAGACACGTCCCACGGGGTGTTCATCTGGAAGGTCTTTTCTTCAAGGAAGGAGAAAATGACAGAGCACTAAAGATGGAAATAGTGCATGCCTGGAAACATGTTCATAAGAAAGGACGAGAGTCTCTAGGAAAACCCGATTGTGTCTCGGTGGAGCCTTATATCCACTGGGTGCAAACTAGAGCTCTCAAACTAAAGATTCCTTATCCTCGTCACAGAGTTCTTCCACCGAGGGAGTCTGTCATGTACTTCATGACTGAGACTAAAAAGCTTCAGGTTACTCTCAACAAAGTTCAAAGGGAGAGGAGGTCTTGGAAGAACAAGTACCGCACCCTCAACGTGGAGTGTATCAAAATACAACAACTGCTGAAAGATAAGGACGCTCTGATTGAGATTTTAGAGCAACATGCTGTGGATAATCAGGATGACCAAAGGAATTTGCTCGCTCCTTTCACTTGGCAAAGGAATGACAACCCGACAACGGCCCAAGAGCCCCGGTCAAAGAAAAGGAAAGTACCAAAGTCAGCACCCGATTTCTCTTCAGAGAGGACACGAGACCCATTAGCTTAGGTTTCTGTTTCTGCACCTTGTAATCTACTGTATTTTCATTTTTGCAATCCTTTGAATTTCAATGAAAAGGGGTTTCCCCACCGTTTGATATTTGCAATCTAATTGTCGAAGTTTATTTTGATTAAACCAAAAAACAATTAATATAATCATTGCATTCATCATTCTCACATCGCGTATTCTTCTTACCTACGAATCTCACATTTGTGTCTCGGTTCTAGAGTCAAACTGTCTCATTCGTACAATACTCGGGCCAATCGTCAGAAAAAGATGGATGATCTTGAGGAAGAGAATAGAGAGTTTAAAGAAGAGATCGACGCTCTGAGAGAGGATATGAGAAAGCTTCGTAACGACATGTAGGCCATGGCAGAAGCTCAGCTACAAAGGACTGTGATCTCGGAGATCACCTCAGCGCCCATAGTGGAGAAGTTTGATCCTAGATATCAAATGCCGAAAGACTGTCCCTGGGACATGCCTGCAAACTATATCCCAGAAGGATATGTTCCGCCGATCGTTGAAGATCAGGGAATCGCGACAGATGCCGCTGGTCCTGAAGGTTACAAACTTCGGGAAAGCGAAGATGCCAGGGGCATACTGAAGACTCCTGAAGGTTACAAACTTCGGGAAACGCCAAGACTCACTGTCGTAGTCACGGTACCACCTCCTGTGGTGTACACTGTCCCGGAAGGACAGACTCCACAGATACCTTCTGGTGAAAAGGAAACTATGTTTGACCGAATGGATGAATTCCAGGAACAGTTCTTGGAAATGCAGAAGGAACTGCAAGCCATTCGCGGTCAGGATCTATTTGGAAAGGACGCCGCAGATCTCTACTTGGTCCCCAATGTGAAAGTCCCGCACAAGTTCCAAGTGGTCGACTTCGAAAAGTACAAGGGTAACTCTTGCCCTCAGAGTCATCTGGTGATGTACGCTCGGCGAATGTCAGCTCAGACTGAGAATCAGGACCTGCTGATTCACTACTTTCAGGATAGTTTAACCGATGCCGCATTAAAATGGTACATGGGTTTAAACCGTGCTACGATTAGCACATTCAGAGATCTTGGTACTACCTTCGTCCAACAATACAAATACAATTTGGACATGGCACCGGACAGAGATCAACTCGATCAATGTCACAAAAGGATAAGGAAACCTTTAAGGAGTACGCTCAAAGATGGCGTGAAATTGCCGCTCAAATTTGTCCACCTCTTGAGGAAAAAGAGATGACAAAGATCTTCTTAAAAACCTTAAGCTCATTTTACTATGATAGAATGGTTGCCAGTGCGCCCAGTGATTTCACCGAGATGGTGGGCATGGGAGTTCGTCTTGAAGAAGCCGTCCGAGAAGGACGTTTGATAAAAGACGCTGGATCACCGAGTAGTACAAAACGATACGGTAGTGCTCTCCCTAAGAAAAAGGAGCAAGATATTGGGAATATCTCTCTCGGAAAGCAAAGGCGACGTTATCAATCGATAGCAGCTGTAACTCCTGCTATCAGCCCTGCGCATATTCCTACGTATCAACCTCAGGTTGCGCAGAGCCAACCTAATCAACAGCAACTTCAGCAAAGGACACAATAGCCTCTTTAGAAGGCTCGTCCTCCATACAATAACAACTGTACAACACGGCCACCAGGATTTGATCCTATACCCGTATCGTACGCAGAACTATTCCCGTTATTACTGGTCAAAGGGCATCTCCAGACCAAGGCTCCTCTTACAGTACCCGAAAATCCGCCTTTTTGGTTCAAAGCGGATCAGACTTGCCTTTATCATCAAGGAGGATCAGGGCATAACATAGAGAATTGTCTCAATTTCAAATCCGACGTGCAAAAGCTTGTTAGGAGCGGGCTCCTATCTTTCAAAGATACGAATCCCAATGTTCTCACGAACCCGCTGCCTCAACATGAGAAAGCTGCAGTCAACCTGATTGAGAAAGAATTTAACAATGTCTATCAAATTCATGATGTACTCTTGTTAAGGACCAATCTGGTCAATATGCATTGTAGACAGAGTGGATATGGCCATGTGCCACCTCATAATTATCACCAGTGTGATGTCTGCTCTAAAAACAATCAAGGATGTTCTGTGGTGCAAGCAGCTCTGCAGGAACATATGGATCTCGGATGGATCCAAGAGCACCGAGTTCGTGGAGTTAACATGGTTTATACGAATTCCAACGTCATTCAAAACCACAACGTCCGTGCAATGAATGTCAACCTGGTGGCAATGCATTTAAGGCAAAGCCAGTATCATAATCTGCCGCGGCACGATTATAGTTCTTGTCTGACTTGCTCGGTAAACAAACAGGGATGCTCTTTCATACAGGAGGTCCTCCAGCGTCTGATGGATCTCAGATGGATCCAGGACTACCATGATAGGAATCCATATCAGATCAACATGGTTCAAATCTTCGACATTCGCTTAATGAATACCAACTTGGTAGAGTTGCATGCTGAGCAGGTCCGACTCGGATTCTTGATATCACATGATTATCAGAACTGCAAAGCGGGTTGCGAAAATGATCAAGGTTGTGCCCTTGTCCAGGAAACACTTCAGCACTTGTTGAACCACTGGTGACTTCCAATCTATATGGACGAAACGCATACCCCGTTCTGCTTTCCCACACAGAGTCCGAGGTTTATACCAAGGTCAGACGTCGAAACGATATACGGAAATTGTGATCCGGAAGGATGTCATGCTCCTCCAAATTCATTAGAGGAGGACACTATGATGAAAGACAACTTTGACCACAACTACTATGGCCCGATGGATGGCCTGCCAATTTGGCAGCCGTGCCCAGGAGACTTGGGGCCAGAAAATCAGCCGAATAATGAAAATCAGCTGAGCATCATTGAACAGAATACCTGCATCCCCACCATGGCATGGGATCAACACTCAGGTCATTCAGAAACTACTCAACATGATGATGAATTTGCAACGTTTGCAGGACTTGAATTCATCAACTATGCTTTTCCCAAGGTCAACGTCATCGAGAGGGATGACTCCTCCAGTTCGAAAGAAGTGTGGGACACCTTGGGACAACCGAGTGGAAAATACGACTTCATGGTCGAATACACCGCTCCCGAAAGCTCTCGTATCAGGCTCGAAGATCTCCAACCAACTAGATGGGGAGATACAGCTGAGAGCACAAATGCTATGCAAAATGCAACAGAGGAATTCTCCTACGATAACTCTGCCTGGGAGACAGATTCCAATGATCCTGCTCCACTAGAAATCAGTGTTATTTCTGAAGACAAATCAAGGAAGCTGCCAGACTTTGTGATTCACCGAGAAGTTCGCCGCCAATGGGTTGTTGTCGATGTTCCGAAGGTCGTTCGCCAATCAAAGTAATTGCCATCTTTAACCTTTCACCTTGCCCAGGTGAAACAGATGTTTTAATAGGGCTCACTTTCTGTAAATTTTCCCTCTTTGCTTAGCCCAAAGCGATAGAGTTTTGTTTTATAGGGCTGTAGTTTCAAGAATCGACTTGTTCATTAATAAAATAACGTTGTTCTGTAATTTCCGCATTAATTGTTGTTTTCTCTTTTCGCTTTTCTCAGAAAATGGTAATCCTAAAAAAACAATTCAATAATAAAAACAAGTAGTAATAAAAAAATACACTGCACACACTTTTGCATTTTCTCTATCTCTTCTAAACAAGAATCATCACGTCATGCAGATTGCTTGTTTTAAACCCCGTTGAAACATACGATCCGATGCCTTCTCCCAACTTTGAGTTCCCGGTATTTGGGGCTGAAGAAGAAGTTGACAACGAAATTCAAGAAGAGATCTTCCGATTACTCAGACAAGAGGAAAGATCCATTGAACCTCACAAAGAGCCATTGGAAACGGTAAACTTGGGTTCAGAAAAGGAGAGAAAAGAAATCAGGATTGGGACACTGCTCAGTCCAATTGCCAAAGAGGGTTTGATAAAGCTTCTCAAAGAGTTTCCCGACGTATTCGCTTGGTCCTATCAGGATATGCCAGGGTTGGATACCAGCATCGTGGAACATCATTTACTGTTGAGATCAGAATGTTTGCCAGTAAAACAAAGGTTGAGACGGACTCACCCGGACATGGCTATCAAAATCAAAGAGGAGGTACAGAAACAGATCGCCGCGGGTTTCCTCGCTACATCAGAATATCCTTAATGGTTAGCCAATATCGTACCCGTTCCAAAAAGGACGGAAAGGTCAGAATGTGTGTCGACTACAAAGATCTAAACAAGGCAAGTCCAAAGGACGACTTTCCTTTACCACACATTGACATGCTGGTAGACAGTACAGCAAAATTCAAAGTTTTCTCCTTCATGGATGGATTCTCGGGCTATAATCAAATCAAAATGGCGCCGAAAGACATGGAGAAAACTTCATTTATCACCCCATGGGGTACCTTTTGTTACAAGGTAATGTCGTTCGGTTTGAAGAATGTCGGGGCAACCTATCAAAGGGCCATGACTACTCTATTTCATGACATGATACACAAAGAAATCGAAGTGTATGTCGATGATATGATTGCCAAAATAGAAGAGGAGCATGTGACCCACCTGTCAAAACTATTCGAGCTTTTGTGAAAGTACAAACTCCACTTGAATCCCAACAAATGCACCTTCGGTGTCCGTTCAGGGAAACTCTTAGGGTTCATCGTCAGCCAGAAAGGAATTGAGGTTGATCCCGACAAGGTCAAGGCCATTCAAGAAATGCCTTCTCCGAAAACTGAAAAACAAGTCAGAGGATTCCTGGGACGTTTGAACTACATCTCCAAATTCATATTCCTCATGACCGCCACATGCGCACCGATCTTCAAACTACTCAAGAAGATACAATCATTTCTCACTGATTCGCGAGGCAAATGGACTCCGAATTATGACGGCCCCTATGTGGTCAAGAAAGCTTTCTCAGGCGGCGCCTTGAGACTTGCAACCATGGATGAAGAGGAATTTTCCTACCCCACGAATGTTGACGTAGTCAAGAAATACTTCGTCTAAACTAAAAAAAAATGTCTCGGTGGACTGAAAACCCGAAAGGGCGGTCCAGGCAAAAATTAGAGACATGATCAATAATCATCCCGGTGGATTGGAAACATCAAAGTACAATCCATGCAAAAATTAGGGATAATGGCAAGTAACTATGTTCAACAGAGGCAAGTCCCTCAGCAGCAGTTACACCATCCATCGGAGGAAAACTCCAGTCACGATCATCTTCGACAGAAGCTCAGGATGTCCCGAATTCAAAGTTGGTAGAAGGATAGTGGTCGTTATGTTTCAACATAGCCCTTTTCCCTGTAAATTACCATTTTTTAGCTTTGTATACACTCTTTGGAATCACGCGTTTGGCTGATCTCCATCTTATCAATAAAATTTGAGCCCTTGTGCTTTTGTTTATAATTCTCATTTGTTTTTGCTTTACAGAACGACATTTTAACATGCTCAACGATTCTTGAAATAAAACAAAAATGAATTTACTTGTTAAAACTTTTTCTGCTTTAAAATAAAGATGGCAATTTCTTTTGACTGTTGAACATCAAAACAACATCAACCGCTTATCCAGAAGTAAGCGAACCTCAAAGTACAGAATCAAAGTACTCCTTCTACGCCAGTGCACCTGAATGAAGGATCAACAGGGTCAGATGCGACTAATCCATCTAACATCTTCGGCAGAGTTCTTACCTCCTAAGCCCGACCATCATAGCTCCTCGCAGGGATTATTTCTCCTAAGCAAGGCAGAATTGCTATCTTGAACCAAGTGATACCTTTCATCTCCAGCAGTGGCCGAGTATCCAGTCGTGTTCATCCGTCAGTCTGTGTGTTGTGTCAAGTCTTTGTCAGCATATACATACATACATCATGCATTATTGATTTACATTTGCATTCATATTGCATCACTATCACTCTAGTCGGTCTTATCCCCTAGTGATAAAAGTCCTCTCAATCGAGTTGTCGATTCTTTCCTCGTCAGGAAGTGAATCATCTGAACAATCTCGCCTCCAGCTATTTCTGAATTGAAGATAGGTCCTGGACCACTTTGATAACTTGGACCTCTGAAAAACCAGAGAAACTTTCAGTCAACATCACTCTTCGCCATTGAAGATGATATTTTTACTTTCCAAGATTAAGGAAAATCCCTAGAGAAAGCCCCTTAATCGGAGCTTCAGCAATACGACAGTTTTTCTCCGAAAAAACCACTGATGAAAAGGTCATCGGCACCTCAAAATTGGATCCCATCATATGGCATTTCTCCGGGAAGATCCCGAGAAAAGTATGATGTAATATCCCCAAGCGTGAAGGCAGTCTCTCAAGGGACTCGCATTCCCCAAATAGAGTCAACAAATGGCATCTCCAACAGAGAAGTTTGTACACCTCTACAACTCAGACGACAGGGTTCCCCAGCAAGTCTGGCATCAAAACTTTTTCCATCGAATGGCATCTCCCCAGGAAAATTCGGCGAGAAGTTTGAAGGAAAATCGCTGCACATAGCGTTCCTTGTCAAGAAATTTTATTGACAAAAGAAACTGAGACCAGTTCCTTGGTAGGAAACCAGGATCGAGGGGAAGTTTACTTCAGAAACTAAGACCAGTTCCTTGGTAGGAAACCAGGATCGAGGGGAAGTTCACAAATCAGAAACTAAGACCAGTTCCTGGGTAGGAAACCAGGATCGAGGGGAAGTTGACAAAAGAAACTAAGACCAGTTCCTTGGTAGGAAACCAGGATCGAGGGGAGGTTTATTTCAACTAAGACCAGTTCCTTGGCTGAAGACCAGGATCGAGGGGAAGTTTACCTTTTCTAAGAATCATCGCTTAGCAAAAGAAGATGAATGCGTGAACTACCATTCATAGACGCCATCAAAATTTTGGATATTCCGATATTTAATCCTCTTGCACCCCGAATGCCCGAATACCTTCGCCATTCACACCTTCGTGTCTAAGAAGATTAAATAGGGGCATCTGTCATACCCCAAATTTTGACCACTAAGATTTCCCATCATGGTGCAAATCATCAGCACAATATGGATGTACCTTTGTGCCTCATCAATCTCCTCAAGGAATTGTTGAGCATTCACTACAATCAAGCTTAGGGTTTCAAACCCTCTCAGAGCTTTTAGACAAATGATCAATCAAGGAATGACATGATCTTCAACTTGTCTAACCTCTTAAACATCCACAAAGGATCAAGAGGACTCCCACATCAAGAATTAAGCACTAGAGTGCAACATTTCAAGTGGATCAAGCCTCAAGTTCATCTAATACAAAGTCAACTGACGCAGAAAATCAAAGTTTGACTTTTTTGGTCAACTATGAGCTTCACAAGCCATTACTCAAGAAAATGTGATGGATGATTTAATTTGATCAAATTTAAATAAATAAATCATGCAAAATTGCAAAATTGATCAAATTGAAAGAAACTTAGAAATTTTTTCTAAGTTAAAATCATGTTCAAGTGCACAACTTTTCAAGGTTGTAACTATTAACCCAAGCATCCATTGATTTTGCATAAGAGCTACTTTTAAAGAGGGTATTTGATACTTCAACATTGTAGAAGGGATCAACTCAAAATATCATAAGGATTGAAAGATATAAGTGATCAAAGTTGGGAATTCTTAATGTCCAATGTTCTGACATTGCATGGGACATCATTAATATTTTTTCAGCAAGAATGTCCCAACTTCAAGGATGTTTTTCTCCATGATCCAAGTTGAACTAGGTCTGGGGTCAAACATGAAAGTTGAAGTACATCATCTCAGCTTTCCAAAAAGTCCTAGAATGTCCTTGTAGCATACTCGAGCAAGGAGATATGATTTTTGTAAAAAGCATTGATAAAGCAGAATTTTCATGACAGCTTTTAGGACAGGTTTGACTACACAAGTTCAAGACCATTTTTGATGACTTTGCAAGCTGAACCAAGACCAAAGTCAAACATCAAAGGAAAAGTATGTCATTGGGGCTTTCCAAAATGTATAAGAACTCCCATTAATTCAACTTGAGCAAGGAGTTATGAACCTCACAACATGCCCTACTCGAGCTGATTTTTTTAGGACAGATTTTGTGCACTTTTCTTGTGCCACCCAATTTTCAAGCTTTGTCACCATGCAAGACAAGCATCAAAGATGCAATTCACTTCAACTCAAAATATCATAGTGGATTAAAAGATACAAGTGATTAAAGTTTGGAATTATTAATGTTCAAAGTTGTCTGATGTTCCAACATTGCATAGGACATCACTAATATTTTTCCAGCAAGAATGTCCCAACTTCAAGGCTGTTTTTCTCCATGATCCAAGTTGAACCAGGTCTGGGGTCAAACATGAAAGTTGAAGTACATCATCTCAGCTTTCCAGAAAGTCCTAGAACAACCATGTAGCATACTCAAGCAGGGAGTTATGGATTTTACAAAAAGGCTTGCTGCAGCCGAATTTTTTATGGGGCAGATTTGCACATTTCTTGTGCCACACGAATTTTTAAGCCTTGTCATCATTTTGAACACATCTGAGGATCAGATCTAAAGGGGACAATCACTGAGCCAAGCCTCCAAAGTCCTTGGAACAAGAAGTAGCATGCCAAACCTAGAAATGCCTAAAAGAGGGACAAAACTTCAATTTTGGATTGAAGCATTTAATGGATGCTTAGAGGTGGCATGGACTGACACATTTGCAACTGAATTCAGTCAAGATTCCTCCAACAACTAGGGAACCAGCAGCCTGTGCCCTAACCTCTAGTCAATGGCTAGAGGAGACTTGGATTTTCATTGGACAACATTGGCCAAACCTTTGCTGCAGTTGCCATTCACTATGGATCCCAAAACAAACTTGCTCTACTATAAATAGAGCTCATTTGTGCTCAGTTTGAGTACACCAAAGCCATCAAACAGATGCTTTCCTCAAAATCTCTTCTTTCACCTCAAATTTGCCTTCCAAAGTAAGTAATTCTGAGTTTTTGAGTTAGAGAGCAATTCCACTCAAACTAATCACACACACACCTCACATATATCATATGTAAGCTGTCCAAACTATCAAAAGTGATCGGTAATCACAACATCACAAAGTCACCTCTCAAAACCTCAAAATTGGACTTTTTTGTATTTTTAAGCCATGTCTTGATTCAGTCATTTTCCAAACCAGATAAAACCTCAAACACACTCCAAATATCATCCTTGAACTGTCCCAAATGGTTCCCCCCATCTGGAACACCATTTGAGAGAGTTGCTATTTTGGTCACTTTTAACCCCTTTTGCAAGAAAGGGACAGTTTGTGTTTTTGCAGGTACCAGCTGATTCCAATCATCCTAAAAGCATCCAAGAGGTCATTTGAGGGTGTCCAAAGCATCAAATCATTTCTGGAACAAAGCACTTGGTAGGTTGCACAAAATCTCCAATAAAGAGGTAAAATTCAAAAACTTGAATTCTTTGAATCATGCTTTCCTTTGTTGTCCACATACATGCATCATATTGAACAATTTTTGAAGCAAAAATGTAGTCCTTAATGTGTATGTTATGACCCTCATACTGTTTACACTTTAACATGTTTATATGTGGAGTTTATGTTGTTTTAAACTTAAGGTGCAGATCTAGTTTTTTTGCCTTGTGTGTGCTGTACATTAAGTTTCAGTATGTATGAGTGATACCATTGGATTCCTTGCAAAAAATTGGTCAAGATAGGTTCTTACGGATTTTAATTTCGTTAAAAATTGAGAGAGTTATGAATGTTTGAAGTTTGATAGCAAAGATGTTGAAAAACCAAGGTGCAGTTCTGATGTCAAATGTGATGTTGTGACATCTTCCCTTTTTCTCTTATCTTCAAAACTCATAAGTGATGTCGAATGTGATGTTGTGACATTAGTTTATTCTAAAAAAAAACTCAACCAATTCTTTTACATAGCAAAAATCATCATTTTCCAATTCTGTTTTACACACTTCTTATTCATACTCCAAAATATTTTATTCCACAAAAAAATTAGTTTTATATTATTTATTTAATATAATTAGTATTTTTGTGAATAAATTCCCTTTAATGTTTTTAAAACATTTAAAAAGTGAATTCTCATATTGAAAATCAAGACCAAATGAATTTTATTTCATCTTGTGATTAAAACATCATTTTTCAAACCCTAACCAAAAATCACAAGTTGCTTATTTGGTATTTTTATCATTTTGTATTGATTTTCTTTTAAAAATTTACTTTTAAAATGATAAAATTAGGATTTCTTCGATTTTCACCATCATAAAACTTTTTCAAACACTCATGGGCCTCTAATAGAGTGTAAGACCCAATCCTTTTTTTGACCAAATCATTTTTGGGCCTCAGTATATTGTATAGGTCCCGATACCGTCAAAAACAAACGGCGCGATCGTCGCCCTTTCAAAACAAAAAAACCTTGGGTCTACCCTCGAGTAGTAAGACCCATTTCTTTTCTTAAAACTCTTTTGGGCCTTTTAATAGAGTGTAAGACCCAACCCCCTTGTACAAACCATTTTGGGCCTCACTTATTGTAAAAGTCCCTCTGTACAAGTAAACGGCGCGATCGTCGCCTTTTAAAAAATCAACTGGGCCTCTCTTCGAGCTATAAGACCCATTCAAATCTTTTGGGCCTCTATTAGAGTGTAAGACCCAATCCCCTTTTAACCAAAACATTTTGGGCCTCAGATATTGTATAAGCGCCTTCGCGTTAAAAGAAAATCTCGGCGCGATCGCCATTTCAAACGGAAAAACAAACTTTGGGCCTACCCTCGTGTTATAAGCCCCACTCTTTTTCTTTAAACCTTTTGGGCTTCTTGAGAGAGTTTAAGACCCATCCCTTTGTACAGAAAACAATTTTGGGCCTCAGTCACTTGTATAAGTCCCTCCGTACAAATTCAAACAGTGCGCTCACTGATAAAACCCTGGGCCTCTCCTTGAGCTGTAAGCCCCTAATCTTTCTTTTTCAAAGCACTTTCTCCTTTGATTTTGAAATATATTATTGTTTTCAATCTTTCTTTGTTGAACAACTAACCAAACAGCATGGAAGCTCTACAACCGAGTAAGTGTTTACACGCTTTCATTTACCGCTTTCATATACATATAACTGTATTGTGGGGCTGTTTCGTTGTAAGTCTTCTTTCATAAACTCTTATCAACTGTGTAATAATAGTATAGATATTTAGAGTTTCCCCGGCAACTACGTCTAGCATTAAGCCCGTTGATCACTCTTAAATAGTCAAAACTAGATCCCCATAGGATTACCAGACACAGTCTTCCCTCCTCTTGGGGTTAAACAATATGGAGACAAGAAAGGCAGCATTCTCGGTGAACTCTTTCATAGACTGTCACTCATAGAAATTGTCAAAGAAACTCTACTCCCCAGAGATGATCTTTTCTCCTTGAATGGCATCTCTTGAGTTTCTTCCAAATTCTCGAACTTTCCTGGCTTGATCTATTCTTTGTGAATAGCCTGTCTTGAACTTCTCGGGGTTTGGGGAACCACAGGCTTCTTAAAAGCACTTGTCAAGAAACTCTATTCCCTAGAGATGATCTTTTCTCCGTGAATGGCATCTCTTGAGTTTCTTCCAAATTCTCAAACTTTCCTGGCTTGTCTTGAATGGCCTGTCTTGAATTTCTCAGGGTTTGGGGACCCATCGGCTTCTTAAAAGCATCGGCCTCCTCTTGGGCATTGTTCAAGGACCCACAGGCTTCCTAAAAGCATCCCCGCCTCCTCTTGGGCGTTCTACAAGGACCCGTCGGCTTCTTAGAAGTATTCACAGCCTCCTCTTAGGCTTCGTATAAGGATTCTTCCTCCGGGAATGATAGCCTCCTCTTGGACTTCATACAAGGACCACTAGGCTTCTTAAAAGTTTCCAGTCTCCTCTTGGGCTTCGTACAAATTGTCCCGACGACCTCCTAGAGGTATAGGAATAGAAATCAGTCATCTTAATAGAACAGTCTTTCCAAGAGTCAACTACTGTTTCTCAAAGCATAGTACAAAAGATGACACTCTAGACTTGGACAATCTAATTTCCTTGAGTCTCCAAGACATTCTCAAGCATCCTTCAAGAATAGGAAGGAACCCCGTGGACTCGGACAGTCTCAATACCCTTTGGATTTCCCATTTCCTTAAAGAACAGGAAATAACCCTGATCCTCGAATCAAAATCCCTGAGTACAGCATTACTCATATAAGAACTGATTTTCTCTTTAAATCATCATACTGGACCTGTCACTCAACTAAAACAGTCACAATAGCTTCCTCTTGGGCTTTGTACAATGATTCTCCCCAGCGGAGCTATACGTCTTGGGCTTTGTACAAGACACAAATCACTCCCTTGTTGAGTATAAAACCTTTAGCCTCCATCTCGGGCTTCGTACGAGATACCATAAAAGACTCCCTTGTTGAGTCAACTCCCTTTTAGCCTCCATCTCGAGCTTCGTACGAGTTACAAAAAAACTCTCTCTTGTTGAGTCAAATAGCCTCCATCTCGGGCTTTATACGAGATACCAAAAGACTCCATCGTCGAGTCAAAACCTTTTAGCCTCTCTCTCGGGCTTTGTACGAGACATATATTAGCCTCCTCTTAGGCTTTGTATAAGAAAACCACTGGTTGATCCAATCAACCTTTTAGCATCAAAGTTGTGCCTCGTTCACAGTACACAAACATCAACAACTCTTTCCCCTTCATCTAATCGCTGTAAGCAACAAGCCTCTGGATTATTTACATCCACGCCACTGTCCCTCTTTTAGCATGAGAAATTCCTAAGGAAAGATGGCATTGCTCTAAACTGAGTTAAAGTCTTCCCCTTCAGGTTGGAAATCCCCTATAAAGGAAATTATGGCATTGCCGGATTCACAAATCCCGGTTAAAGTAATTCTCCTTTATAAACAATTGTGATGGACAAACCCCTATTTAGAGATGACAAATTTTCTCTAAAGTCAAACCTCTTCAGCTTCACATCTTGGGCTTTGAACAAGATACAAACCACCTTTAGCTTCACGTCTTGGGCTTTGAACAAGACACCAAAACACCATTTCCTCCCATAGAATAGGAGGAACTACGATCGCTCTGATTTTCCTGTTTCAGAAAAAACGGGAATACGTAGGCATAAGATTGAAAGAAAAATCTTAGTGAGCACACTAAACAAAAACCCAAAATCCCATACTTTCATATATCTGTCCTAACATCCTAACCGATAGCCTAAAGCACCCCTTTTCAACAAAATAACCTAGGAGAGACCCCGAATCTTTGTAGCATCTGTAAACCAACAGTTTTGACTGTTTGACCTCAGTATGCAAGCAGGGTTAATTGGAGACATCTATTTCCCTTCCTTCATCAGCTTTAATAGGATAAAAAATGAATCGAGCTATAGTACCAGAGCGATCGTGCTTCGCAACCACATCCAAAAATCACTCGCTACAGACGGCCGAAGGCGAACTCGAAAAGAAAGGCCAAGCCTAAGGTGGACTAACAAACAACAATAGTACGAGGTCAGCCGAAGGCGAACTCAAAAAGGAAATACCAGCCGATGGTGGAATTTCAAACAAAGGTAGACCGGCCGAAGGCGGGCTAACAAACATCAACACGAGGACGGCCGAAGGCGAACTCGAAATGAAATACGAGCCGAAGGAAGAAATTCAAACAAAGGTAGACCGGCCGAAGGCGGGCTGACAAACATCAATAACACGAGGTCGGCCGAAGGCGAACACGAAAAAGCTAAACCGGCCGAAGGCGGCATTACAAACAACAATACCCGAGTACGGCCGAAGGCGAATTTGAAAAGGAAGACCGACCGAAGGTGGATTATGCTGGGGAGGAAGACAAGACCGGCCGAAGGCGGGCTAATTAACGAAAGTGAAACGAGAACGGCCGAAGGTGAACTAGAAAATGAAAGACCTACCGAAGGCGGAATGTCTAACAACAAATACGAGGACGGCCGAAGGCGAAATTTCTAACAACAATAATACGAGAACTGCCGAAGGCGAACTCGAAAAGAAAGTCCAGCCGAAGGCGGAATTTCGAACAACAATAATACGAGAATGGCCGAAGGCTAACTCGAAAAGAAAGTCCAGCCGAAGGCGAAATTTCTAACAACAATAATCCAAGAATGGCCTAAGGCGAACTCGAAAAGAAAGACCAGCCGAAGGTGGAATTTCAAACAAAAGGTACGAGGACGGCCGAAGGCGAACTCGAAAAGAAAGACCGGCCGAAGGCGAAATTTCAAACAAAGGTAGACCGGTCTAAGGTGGACAAACCAACAAAGGTAATACGAGGACGACCAAAGGCGAACTCGAAAAGAAAGGCCAAGCCGAAGGTGAACTTTCAAACCCAACAATACGAGACCAAGCCGAAGGTGGACTTGAAAAGAAAGACCAAGCCGAAGGTGGACTTTCAAAGAAAGACTAAGCCGAAGGTAGACTTTCAAACCACAATACGAGACCAAGCCGAAGGTGGACTCGAAAAGAAAGTCCAGCCGAAGGCGGAATTTCAAACAAAGGGTACGAGGACGGCCGAAGGCGAACTCGAAAAGAAAGACCGGCCAAAGGCGGAATTTCAAACAAAGGTAGACCGACCGAAGGCGGACTAACCAACAAAGGTAATACGAGGACGGCCGAAGGCAAACTTGAAAAGAAAGGCCAAGCCGAAGGTGAACTTTCAAACCCAACAATACGAGACCAAGCCGAAGGTGGACTCGAAAAGAAAGACCAAGCCGAAGGTGGACTTTCAAAGAAAGACTAAGCCGAAGGTAGACTTTCAAACCATAATACGAGACCAATCCGAACGTGGACTCGAAAAGAAAGTCCAGCCGAAGGCGGAATTTCAAACAAAGGGTACGAGGACGGCCGAAGGCGAACTCGAAAAGAAAGACCGGCCGAAGGCGAAATTTCAAACAAAGGTAGACCGGTCTAAGGTGGACAAACCAACAAAGGTAATACGAGGACGGCCAAAGGCGAACTCGAAAAGAAAGGCCAAGCCGAAGGTGAACTTTCAAACCCAACAATACGAGACCAAGCCGAAGGTGGACTTGAAAAGAAAGACCAAGCCGAAGGTGGACTTTCAAAGAAAGACTAAGCCGAAGGTAGACTTTCAAACCACAATACGAGACCAAGCCGAAGGTGGACTCGAAAAGAAAGTCCAGCCGAAGGCGGAATTTCAAACAAAGGGTACGAGGACGGCCGAAGGCGAACTCGAAAAGAAAGACCGGCCAAAGGCGGAATTTCAAACAAAGGTAGACCGACCGAAGGCGGACTAACCAACAAAGGTAATACGAGGACGGCCGAAGGCAAACTTGAAAAGAAAGGCCAAGCCGAAGGTGAACTTTCAAACCCAACAATACGAGACCAAGCCGAAGGTGGACTCGAAAAGAAAGACCAAGCCGAAGGTGGACTTTCAAAGAAAGACTAAGCCGAAGGTAGACTTTCAAACCATAATACGAGACCAATCCGAACGTGGACTCGAAAAGAAAGTCCAGCCGAAGGCGGAATTTCAAACAAAGGGTATGAGGACGGCCAAAGGCGAACTCGAAAAGAAAGACCGGCCGAAGGCGGAATTTCAAACAAAGGTAGATCGGCCGAAGGCGGACTAAACAACAAAGGTAATACGAGGACGGCCGAAGGCGAACTCGAAAAGAAAGGCCAAGCCGAAGGTGAACTTTCAAACCCAACAATACGAGACCAAGCCGAAGGTGGACTCGAAAAGAAAAACCAAGCCGAAGGTGTACTTTCAAAGAAAGACTAAGCCGAAGGTAGACTTTCAAACAAAGGATACAAGGACGGCCGAAGGCGAACTCGAAAAGAAAGACTAAGCCGAAGGTAGACTTTCAAACCCAAGATATGTAGAATCAACAGATCTACTAAGATGATTCCGCTGGGGAAAGAGAAATCTAACAGACAACTCTGTAGGGGAGTATAGGAAGGAACAACAGTAAGAAGGACAAATCCACTGGTTGCAGTGTAATGTCAAACAATATCTCCTGAATTACATCTCTTTCTGCTGGGGAAAGAAACTGGTAACAGATATCAAACCTAGCTTATGCTTCAAATGCATATGTTTGAATTTTTCTATGGCGTAATGCTCCATATGAAATGGAAATGCTACGCGTTTGAGAGGATGCCATGCAAAAATGCTTGTGCAGTGCAAAAGAGGCGCCTCAGCGAAATAAATGCTGAAGACGAAGGCAACTCCACCGGGGGTGACAAACTAAATTGTCCTCTGAATTAAATACCCTGTTGAGGAAGATTTCACTGAACGACTTCCTGATCACCAACTCTGCTGGAGATGAAAACTCCGAGAGAACTTCCACTCTGTTGGAGATGGATAAAAAAGACTTTTGAAGTGGAGCCCAAAGAGAATTTCTCTCCGCTGGGGATTACCAATGACTTCTACCGAAGACAGAACCCAAAACCTGGATCTGAAATATGCCAATAACAATTGGACTTAAAACCCGCTGGTAATGTCAACTGCCGTTGAACAAACCACTGTGAAGATCACCACCAAACTCTGTTTGGGGAGACAAGTCAATAATACCGAACCTGCTTGGGGATATTACTGAAATTAACCTGCTGCTGGGAGAAATCTTTACCTTCACCCTGCTGGGGAATATCAGCCACTATTAGCAAACCTGCTTAGGGAATGGTGATTGACGACATCAACTCTGCTAGGGAATACCATCAAGCTTACTCATCTGTTGGGGATTAGATTATACCGTTGCTGATGAGAAAAACACTTCCTGACTAGCTGAGGAAAATGGGTGCCAAGACTCTGTGGGGAAAATAACCTCTTTGTCCAAAGAAGATATTCCATCAATCTCTTACTGGGGATGCAGAAGTGTCAACTTCTGGCTGCTTGCTGAGAGAGTAAATCAACCACAACTCTAGCTGGGGAAATAATCCTCCGTACTCTGCCTGGGGAGTGCAACAACCTGCTAAGGAGGACGAAATTTCAATGTTGAGGAGAGTAACTCTACTGGGGAGAAATCCTGCTTCCCTGCAAATGAAATCAACAGTATATGCAAAATGGCCATCTAGATTACCATCCTAATGACTGTTGTCTGAGCAATTTCCACTGTTTTCCGATATGCTTCGCAAAGCTTAACATTTTCGCATGCAATGTTTATCAAACATCGGACATTTTCACAAACAAAACAGTAAAAGTAAAAACACGAATGGAAAGCTCTTTGAATAAAATGAAAATTTTATTGAATGAATTGGCCTGTAAATAGGTATTTACATCTGGAAGTAATTCCTGAAAAGAGGTAATTGCGCAAAAGAAATAAAAGAAAATACACATGTCGGCAATGTGGGGAACAGATATCCACCATGATTCAATTTTGTTATGACCCAATATGGCTCGTTTATCCGCAGATGCTTTGACCTTCGAAGAGACTGACTGGACTGATTCCTTTCCTTCGCAACATCCATGTAACAAAAGTGTTCACAGATCGAACGCATATCATATCCTCTTGCTTTCAAATCCCTAACTTTTTCCTGGACTGCCCTTTTCGGGTTTTCAATCCACCGGGATACCCATTTTTCCCAAAGTTGCCTTTCCAGGTTTTCAACTTCGCAGGTTTATTCTTTTCTTTTCTTTTTATCCCTAATTTTTGCCTGAACCTTTTCGTTTTATGGTTTGCCGGGATGCCCATTTTTTGCCTGGACTTTCTTTTTATGTTCAGCGGGTCTCTTTTATGCAATGTATTTTTTAACTACGTCTGCGTTCACAGGGGACGTAAAATCTTCGCCATCCATAGTTGAGAGTAACAAGGCTCCACCAGAGAAAACCTGTCTTACTACATATGGCCCTTCGTAGCTTGGAGTCCATTTGCCCCTGTGATCTGTATGAGGCGGAAGGATCCTTTTCAAAACCAATTCACCAGCCTGAAAACACCGAGGACGCACTTTCTGATCAAAGTCTTTCTTCATCCTGCTCTGATACAACCGACCATGTGCAATGGCTGCCAATCTCTTTTCCTCAATAAGGTTCAACTGATTCAATCTATAGCACACCCATTCAGCTTCATCAAGCTTCACATCTTCCAGAATTCTCAAAGAAGGAATCTCAACCTCTAATGGTAGAACTTATTCCATACCATATACCAGTGAGAAAGGAGTTTCCCCAGTTGATGTGTGCACCGAAGTACGATAACCGTGTAAAGCATAAGGAAACATCTCATGCCAGTCTTTATACGTCACTACCATTTTCTGCACAATCTTCTTGATATTCATTCATCTTCGGACGATAGGGAGAAGAATTGTGATGTTCAATCTTAAAGCTCTGACATAGCTCATTCATCATCTTGTTATTCAAATTTTAACCATTATCAGTAATGATTCTCTCTGGGACTCCATACCGAGAGATGATGTCCTTCTTGATAAATCGGGCTACCACTTGTCTGGTGACGTTGGCATACGAGGCTGCTTCCACCCACTTCGTGAAGTAATCAATGGCAACCAAAATGAAATGATGCCCATTAGAAGCAGTCGGCTCAATCTTTCCGATTATATCAATGTCCCACATGGCAAATGTCCAAGGTGATGACAACATATTCAGAGGAGTAGGCGGTACGTGCACCTTATCTGCATAAATCTGGCATTTATGACATTTCTGGGTGTATTTAAAATAATCAGACTCCATAGTCATCTAGTAATACCCCGCTCTCAACAACTTTCTAGCCATAGCATGCCCATTGGCATGGGTACCAAAAGATCCCTCGTGAACTTCTTCCATTAACAGGTTTGCCTCGTGTTCATCAACACAACGTAGCATGACCATGTCAAAGTTCCTCTTGTACATCACACCGTCTTTATTAAAAAAGAAGTTCCTTTCCAACCTCCTCAGATTTTTCTTATCTTTGGTTGACGCACCCTCTGGATACTCTTGACTCTTCAGAAAAACCTTAATATCATGATACCAAGGTTTGCCATCTGATACACCTTCAACTGCAAACACAAAAGCTGGTCTATCTAGACGCATGATTCTGATTGAGGGAGTTTCATTCCAACGATTCACCTGATACATCGAAGACAACGTTGCCAACACATCTGCCATCTGATTCTCCAATCGGGGTATATGATGGAAATCAACTCTGTCAAAGAAAGGTAACAACCTTCTGGCATAGTTGTTATAAGGCACCCGATTTTCTTGACGAGTTTCCCATTCTCCCGTAATCTGATTAACTACCAACGCAGAATCACCATAAACATCGAGGTTCTTGATTCTCAAATCAATTGCTTTTTCTAACCCCATGATGCATGCTTCATATTCTGCCTCATTGTTGGTGCATACGAACGCTAACCGGGCAGTAAAGGGTATATGAGAACCCTTTGGAGTCGTAATGATTTCCCCGATTCCGTTACCATATGAGTTAACAGCCCCATCAAAAACCAGCTTCCATTGGGATCCAATTTCAGGTCCTTCATCAAGTAGCGACTCTTCACAGTCTTTCATCTTCAGAAACGTGATGTGATCATCGGGAAATTCAAACTTCATCAGCTGATAATCCTCAATTGGTTGTTCAGCGAGATATTCTGACAAAACACTTCCCTTAATGGCTTTTTGGGAAACATATTGAATATCGTATTCTGTCAGAACCATCTGCCAACGGGCTATTCTTCCAGAAAGCACCTGCTTTTCAAACACATATTTGATCGGATCCATCTTCGAAATCAAAAGGGTTGTGTGGTTTAACATATACTGCCTTAAACTCTTAGCGGCCCAAGCGAGTGCACAACATGTTTTTTCCAGCATTGAGTATCTCGACTCACAATCAGTGAATTTTTTACTTAGGTAGTAGATGGCATGCTCTTTTCTACCTGACTCGTCTTGTTGACCGAGCACACACCCCATTGAGTTCTCAAGAACCGTAAGATACATAATCAATGGCCTTCCTGGCACTGGCGGCATAAGGACCGGAGGTTCCTGCAAATATTCTTTTATTTTTTCAAACGCCTTTTGACAATTTTCGTTCCACCTGACCTCTTGATCTTTTCTTAACAATTTGAATATTGGTTCACACGTGGCTGTAAGATGAGAGATGAATCTAGAAATGTAGTTCAACCTCCCTAAGAAACCACGAACCTCTTTTTCTGTTCTCGGCTCAGGCATTTCTTGTATGGCTTTTACTTTGGCAGGATCGACCTCGATACCTTTTTCACTGACAATAAACCCCAATAATTTTTCAGATTTTACCCCGAAGGTGCATTTGTTCGGATTCAACCTCAGTTTGAACTTTATCAACCTTTCAAACAGCTTCTGAAGATTCACCAGATTCTCTTCCTCCGTTTGTGACTTCGCGATCATGTCATCAACATAGACCTCGATCTCTTTGTGAATCATATCATGAAAGAGAGTCACCATCGCCCGCTGATAGGTTGTCCTAACATTTTTCAATCCAAAGGACATCACTTTGTAACAGAATGTTCCCCACAGTGTTATGAACGTAGTCTTCTCCATGTACTTTGGGGCCGTTTTGATTTGGTTATACCCAGAGAAGCCATCCATGAAGGAAAATACCGAGTACTGAGCAGTGTTGTCCACTAAAACATCAGTGTGAGGAAGCGGGAAATCGTCTTTCGGGCTTGCTCTATTCAGATATATGTAATCAACACACATCCTGACCTTTCCGTCTTTCTTAGGTACAGGCACAATGTTAGCAACCCACGGAGGATAACTTGTCACAGCCAGAAATCCAGCATCTATCTGTTTCTGAACCTCTTCTTTTATCTTGACAGACATTTCCGGTTTTGTCCTTCTCAGCTTCTGCTTAACCGGAGTACATCCCTCTTTGAGTGGAAGCCGGTGTACCACGATGTCAGTGTCAAGCCCGGGCATGTCTTGGTAAGACCAGGCGAAGATATCAACATACTTTCGAAGCATTTCAATCAATCTTCCCTTTACACTGTCTTCCAAAGCAGCCCCAATCTTTACTTCTTTCTTTGCGTCCTCAGTTCCCAAGTTAACAATCTCGATTTCCTCCTGATAAGGTACAATGACCCTTTCCTCCTATTTCAACAGTCTGGCCAATTCCTCGGGTAAGTCACAATCTTCATCAGTCTCTTCTTCATCCTGATAAATAGGATTGTCGAAATCATACCGAGCCATAGCTGAATCATGATTGGTGGTATCTGAACAAGGAAACCTGCATTATTGATGATATATGTTTATTATGAATGCAACAAACAAAAACACATTGCCATTTTGATGTGATTTTATGAAAAAATTAAAAACAGAAAAACAGGGATAAAAAAATTTGAATGTGAAGACGTCCTTTATTAATGATAAAGTAAGCATACAAAAATATTAAAGCCCTACAAACAAGAATCACTACGTCTTGGGCAGAACGTAGGATTAACATAGCTGAAAAACAGAGGCAATTACTCCGGGTCGGTCACTTGAATGGCTTTCTCAGACGACCAGTTGTAAAGACTTTGACCTGGAATACAGGGGCAGATCCAATTATCCATATCGCAATCGCTATCCCCTTCCTCATTGTAGTACCCCAAAATTTGCCCTTATTTTTTCCAACTTTTTTGGCTTATGCTTCATTCATTTGCATTCTATATTGGTCATAAAGCATCATACATGCATCATTGATTTTCCTAAGGCATGGGATTACAGTGTTCTTTAAACAGGGGATTCTATGGCTATCTATCAGAGCACGGAGTAGAGAATCGAAACCGGAGCCAAAACATCATTTTTCAAGCAAAATGGGCAATTGTTGGCCTGGTTAACCGGTTAACACAATTACAGTGCAATTATGTTAACTGGTTAACACAGGCAGATTTTGCATATTCTGCTGCTTTTTCATGACAGCACCATTGTACACACTTGGGTCTTTGATTCTACAGTATTATAGCAGCAAGTGGAATATTCTAGACATCTCTAGACATTGCAAGGCTATTAAATGAATTCCAAGGGCATTTATTCTAATGTTTCATTGCAAATTGAGTGCACCATATTCCTTGTTTTCCAAGCATCTCCACCTTTGGATGTTGAAGTTCGCCTTGGGATTGTTACCGAGTTGATCCTATCTAACCGAGTTAACTACCTTGACTCAGCGAGTTGAGTGTAACTAACTCCGATCCTAGCTCCAAACCCAAAGCTAAGTCCAAAGTTAATCCCAAACCTCTCACACTCCAAACCAAAAGTCTATATAAGAAACCCTTCACTCATTTTTCAAAGGAGAGACCGATTTTACATCATTTCTCACACATTTCACTCTCACTTCTCTCATTTTCTCTCTGAACTTTCTGCTACTTCTACATCTTCATCTCAATTATTTCTTCCAAAACCCTCACAAAAAGCTCTTATTTCTTGAAGGATAATCACTTTTGACATTGAAAAGTGATTAATTCTTGATCTTAAACTCCATCATTTGGTTTTCTTTGGTTGGATTTCTGGAATTTCATTTTATTCTACTTCAATCCAAGGGTTTCACACCATTTATTTTGGTGCAAGTTCGATCTCGATGATTTTTCGCAATTTTGCTCGGTTTCGACGCTTTTCGGCTACTAATCGAGGAATCTCTGGTTTTCTTTAATTTTCTGCACCAAGATCACTTTGCAATAATCACCAAAGCAAATCTCAGCTTTGTAGGTTGGTTTTCCTTAAATCTATGCTTGTTTAGCTTATTTACAACTTATTCGATGTAGATCTTCGGTGATTTGTGATTTGGATCCATTTGCTTGAATGCGACTCTTGATTTTGTTGATTGTTGGATCTAATTGAAGTTTAATGACTGTAATTCCATGTAATTTCGTGATTAATTGATTGCATGTTCATTTGGATGTTTGGAGAAGTGATTTGCTACTGAAAAGTACTTTTGAAGCAGTTTTTTGGCTAATGTCCCTGAGTAACCGATTAACACCCATGCGTTAACCGGTTAACATGTTGTAATTTTGCGTAATTGGTCTGATTTTGAACTAAGTAACCGGTTAACACCCATACGTTAACCAGTTACCCTGGGACAGAATGTGGTTTTTCTTGTATTTTATTGTTTGATTGAGATCCTTTGCATGTCTAAACTTCATGGATCTATGTATTGATGATTGGTGGACTATTCCTGAGCTATTTTACCTCACACTATTGAACGAACCTGATTTGTCGACGCGCGATCCTTGTTTCTTCATCGATGAATGCTAATGTTTGCGTTGTTGAGTAATTGATGCGATGAACACATAATGCACACTCATTGAGCTTATTAATCGTTAATTGATGCTTGTGTTGTTGGAATTGTTATGTGCATGTTCATTTGTTTTCCATTTCAAAAGATGCACACTTGTTTCCACTTGTTCATATGCGTAATAATAGGCATCCTCCCATAATGTGCATTCTTCCATGATGATCTCAAGAGTGGATTACCATGATTTATGATGTGATTGTGATCATGTTTGATTGAAGAATATGTAAGCATTGATGCACGTTTGATTTTTGCTATGAGCGAATCATTGTGAATGCATGCTGCCCTGATTTTCCACTGCTGTCTGTACACAAATGTGCTGTTGGATGTGCTGTATGCTGCTTTTTATACCCATTTTTGTGCTGAACATGAGCTGTTCATTGTTGTTTGGTATATGGTGTTGGATTTACTGCTGTTTTGTTGCAGATGCGCTGTAATAGCCGCTGTTTTTCTTGTTTATTCACCTCTCATTGCTTATATGGATTACATGATATAATGCTTGATTGTGTAGAACTTTCTCACATCCCTTAGGGATCCTAGCTCATCCTTAATTTTTGATTAAGGTAAGGTAGGATAAGCATTAGATAGTGTTATCCCTCTCTTCTCCTTAGACTTAGGTGATTCTTATGCTCCACATAACCATAGGACATCCATGTTTGACAAGATTAGGATTATTAGTCTTTCCCCCACTTAGACTTTTTCCTTTCTTCCCTTTGAGTCTCTTTCTCATCTCAAAAAAAAAATTCAAAATACTTAATAAAGTACAACATGTATTGCACATGAGCCTTGCATGTGGGAAATAAGATAGCGGAGGATCTTCTTTCACTTTCTTAGAGTGTTAGCATACGTCCCGTCTTGGATCGTTATGCGAGGCATTCGATCCTATGTCATAGACTTTAATGCAATGTGTGTTATAAACACATCATAAGCAAAACACTTATTCTTAAAAGACAAAAACAAACAACAATTCTTCTCTCATCTCCTTCACTCCATCCTTAAGGATTCGTCACGTCCGTTCTACCACAAACAGGTAAACGCCTAAGACTCTGTACAACGAGCTGCAACACCTAACTGCTGGAACGCGCACCTTGACGTTTCCATTAAAAAAAACAAACAAAGCAAGGTCATCCCTAGTGAGGGGAACTACGTCGCTCTGAGTCTCGCGTGCGAGCGGGATACGTTGGCAGGAGATCGTGCGAGATCTCTCCGAGCACCATCCTTCTCCCTTCCCCTTAGTTCGTGTCCGAACTACGTTGACTCTGACTTTCCCATTGCGTGAGGGAATACGTAGGCCTAGGATACGACGTCCTATCGAGTCACTTATTTTTTATTTTCTTCCTCGTTTCTTCGTTCTTTTCCGTTCCTGTTCCTTCTCGTGTCCAGTAGCAGTGGAGCTCCAGACGACCACACCCTTTGATCGAGACAACAAACGTGGA
The DNA here is from genome assembly GCA_022829125.1 of Lathyrus tuberosus. Lineage (NCBI taxonomy): Eukaryota > Viridiplantae > Streptophyta > Magnoliopsida > Fabales > Fabaceae > Lathyrus > Lathyrus tuberosus. Next base: position 2,840,219 of record JALAZF010000124.1, on the reverse strand, counting down.
TCCCATCGAGTACGATGGACGTGTGGGGGTGCTAATACCTTCCCCTCGCGTAACCGACTCCCTTACCCGTTTCTCTTGGTCGCAAACCATGCACTTTCCTTTCCCTCAGGTTTAAGCAGTGTTTCCTTTCCCTCTCTTGGGATAAATACACATTGCTGGCGACTCTGTTTCTGCGCCACTTTCGCGTTTGTACTTGGATGAAAATCCCGGGAGCGACAACTGGCGACTCTGATGGGGACAGATTGACCTCTTGCTGATCCATCCCTTTTGCGAGTCAATCCTAGCGCTTATCTGTTTTTGTTTCATTGGGTGTTTATTGTGGAGCTGTGTTGTGTTGTATTTACTGTTTTACTGTATTGCTGTTTATCATATTACTGCTTTACTGTATATCCTTGTAGTACTGTTTTTACCGCATTTACTGCATTACATATCATTATTATGCTGGACTGTGCTGGTTTTTCTGTTTGCTGGGATGGGTGATTTGAGAGATAAGCCCATTACACAGGCTTGAGAGTACATGTAGGATTAGAGTGGAAAGTAGTGTGGCCTACGTAGCATCTTGGTACGTATCGTTTACATGAAATCCACAACCAGACGAGGCTTTCTTGGGAGATGTTCTGATTTGCGCGTCTTGTGCATTTCAGAGTATCAACCTAAAAAGCTGTCGACTCTGGTGACCATTCCCGAGGATTCAGTAGAGGCACTCCTCCCGAGAACAATAATGGCAGACTAGAAATGGCAAACCCATTACGATTCTCAATCCGAGGACCCGAAACTGGGAACTTGCATAGGATTACCTTATTTTTGGGGGAATCAGTGGACAACCTCTTTGTTTGGCAATAATATTGTACCCCGAGGGATGAATGTACTATTGCTTCTCAAATCGAGAATCCAAAACTGAGGAACCTTGGTTTTAGTACCCACATGTGAGAATGGGCAGGTGTTTACAGGTTTGCAGGTGACATTAACCTTCAACCTACCCGGTATTCTAGTTTTCCTTATCAGTATGGACTTATCAGCCTGGTATAATGGTATTCTGATTAGTCGGATATTATGGCATTCCGGTATTCTCTTCAGAATAGACCCATGAACTTATTCAGACATCAGTACAGCATCGTGATTATTCATATTATATGGAAACTTTGATCCCATGTCTTATTGCATTCATAGCATTGCTTTGCATTTGCATACTCATTTGCATAACAGGTGTTTGAGGCTTGGTTATTCTTATCCTGATCTGATTTTCTTCAGAATTTTAGACTTAACGGCTCAAGCCATTCAGAAGTTGACCATGGATCAAGTTCAAGCAGAGTTGAGGGAAATGCGAAGCCAAATGGGGCAGTTTATGAGGGACATGCAGGCTCTGATTAAAGACCAAAAAATGTTGAAGGAAGAGGTCAATCAAATGAAGACTCAGATGAGTCTAGTCATGGAAGTTGTGAGAAATGTGCTCAGAAAGGATGATAATCCCACGCCTGAGGCTATAACAGAAATTATCATTCCACCATTACCTGTGGGATCTATCCCAAAGAGTGATTTACCTCACGGATCTTCTGCACAACCTGAGATTCTGGAATTTCCTCATCAGCAGTTACCTCTCGTCTCCCAAGACAACCCCAAGGCCAAGAAGTACCCACCAAAGTCGAAGAAAGCAGACAGAATCTTGGATCCAATTCCTATGTCTTATGCTCAGCTGTTGAGGTATCTACTTCAGCTCCAATTGGTTGAACTTCGGGCGATAAATCCTCCTCGTGGAAAGCTCCCATTCGATTACGATGCAAATGCCCATTGCGATTTTCACTCTGGTGTGCCAGGGCATGATGTGGAAAAATGTAAGGCCTTTCATCATATGGTCCAGGATCTGATCGACTTGAAAGTAACTGAATTCACGCCGGGCGGCGTAAGCGTACAAGGCGGTACTACTCTTGTTACTGCGAAAGAAGTGAATATCCCGGTTTTCCCTCCTGAAGTTGCACCAAGTCAGGGGCATTTCTTGCAGCCTGTGGTTTTAGACTCTTCTCGTCCTCAATTGTTGCATGTTCCTAAGCCAAGCCTAAGGAGGAAAGTGCCCGAACGAGAGGAAGGCACAAGTCGGTATCGGCAACAGAGCTATCATTTGAAGAGTCAACAAAAGTCCATAAGGCAGGAGAGAAAGTTTGATCCCATTACTGTTCCTTACAGTTATCTGCTTGCTCGTTTACTTCAAGACTCGTTGATCGAGCTAAAGGAAGCTTCGCCTGTTCCGTATCCCCTTCCTCCAAATTATGACAAGAGTGTCAGATGCGAGTACCACTCGGGGACACAGGGGCATGCCATTGAAGATTGCAAGGTATTCAGACACAAGGTGCAAGATCTCATTGACGATGGGTTTATCATTTTCACTGAAGACGGTCTATACATTAACTGAAGCTTCCCAAGTGAGCACTTGAGACTACAAAGACATCTCCTGAAGCAATCAGTCCAGTCGGAGCCAAGTCTCCTCAGCAATGGCGAACATCAAATTTATTTCCTGCATTTTCATTTGTAATTTTCCTTATCGGTTAATGTTTGCATGTAATAAACTTGTTTGTTCTGGAATGATGATTTTAATACAATAAGTATGTTTTTCTCGAAAAAGTTCATTTGTATTCACTCATTTATTGTTTGTATGCACTGCAATACTAACCTTCTTGTTTAAACTCTTGGAGGGAGGATGATGAGATGAAAACACACAGTCTTTGGTGGTATGCTTTTGGATAAAACTCTGTTGATGATGTACAGGCATTGTTTCAAATTCCTAAACACCGGAGATATAAGGGAGTGAAACCTTTGTCAAACCTTGTTGAGCCTAGAAGTAGGAGTTTTTTTTCTTCTGAAAATGCAAAAAAAAAAACCCTCAATCTTAACCTGGGGCAGGGTAGGTGTCAGTTAATTTGACTGAGCGTTCAAATTTCAAAAGGAATGTGCATCTAAGGATCCATTACATGAGGATTATACCTCACCAACCGAAGAGTGAGGCAGTCACAACCCTTTCAGACAAGTCAAACAAGCCAGTGTCACACGATTTGTTCAAAAAAATAAAAAGAATCAAAAGAAAAAAAAGAAAGCCTGCTAAGTCAAAACTGGAAAACAAGTGACTTAGGCAAAAGTTAGGGCATCCCGCTGGACTTCGAAATTGAAAGATTCAAAAGAATCAGTCCAGGCATCAATCAGGGATTTTGAAAAATAAAAGAATGAAAAAACAGAAGGATGACAAAAAGAAAAATTCTCGAGCAAAGAATAAATCATGTGAATACAGACGCCAAAGACGAAAGGGGTGAGTGTCACTCTGCAAACTGTGTGGGTTCCTTAACCATCCTCATACCATTCATTAATCTTTTTGAAAGGTGAGTGTCTGTGTCAAGTTAGCTGAACGTAGGACTGGAGAACATCAAGGAGAATGGGTGGGTACAAACAAAATTTGAGCCATAAATCCTTTTTTCTTAAACCGCGAACCAGGCCACGTTACAACCCTCAAAAGTCCTAATTGAAACAGGGTTTATTCTGAAGGCGTACTTGAATGAGATAGCGTTCCTGACTCCCATGAGTTGTGCTAAAAGACCTTTGTTGGTATTGCATGTGCATGCTATTTTCCATTTAAAAAAATTTTGTGTCGCACCTTAACTAGTGACTCGTTCACAGGTATTGGCGACATCTTTTCGATAAACACTTCGAGATTAATATACGTGTTGCATTATAATTCTCACTCCTGGAATAAATATTTTCTGCTTGCTTACATGTATTTGACACCAGTAAGGCTTGCAAAGTGAACATCAGTCGAGAATTTTGATCCCGCCAAAGTGATATGCTTGAAAACTCCGAGGGATGAGAGTGACAAGGGACATGTTACCAAGTGATTCTGTCGAGTGTGGGCTTTCACGGAAATTCGTGCTAAGAAGTTATCAATTCGGGGCAGTTATGTTGTGAAATATCTCTACAGTTCGGTTAATTTGGGGCAATTATGTTGAGAATCTGGGGCAATCAAGTCGAGATTTAGAAAATCTCTCGAAGGTTAGTCAGTTAGAGGAACTCCTTCACATATCAGTCAGTCAGGGGCAATAAATCATTTCAAAGTTGGGGCAGACCACCCCAAGGGCACAAAAGGTTATTCACTCTGGAGGATGGTTAATCAAAAGCCATGGGGAAATATATGTCGAATCTTCACGAGACATCCTGAAGACATGTTCATTTACAAGTTATGCTGCATCGGGGCACCTCTTTTGGTCATATCACATCTGCAGGGTTCACGTTGATAGTTAACACGTGACGCCCCTAGTAGAGTTTCTCTCCTCGGCGGAGATGGCTGAAGTTGTATCACTCAGCAGAGCATATGAGGATTGTGGATTATTCTCCCTAGCAAGAGTTCAAGAGTTCGCTCTCCCTTGGCTAGCTTAGCGAAGTTTATTGCTCTGGTAAGAGTTCTTATTCCCGTGCAGGATAAAAGTGTTGAGTTTGTACTTCCCCAGTTTGCGGTAAAGTTGTTCCCGTCTCCCCAACAGTGTAAGGGTAAGAGGCAAGCATCAAACAAAGGAGTAAGTCTGATCTGGTCCCCTAGCAGGGCTGACATCATCAACCATTATCCCCAAGCATATTTTTGGGTGGTGGTTATCTTTCCCCAGCAATTCAAAGACTTGTCATTGACACTTTTCTTCAGAAGATTCCTGGGATGTTTCCTCCAGCAAAAGTTTGTTATTCATACTTTTCTGCCGAATGGAGGGTTAGTTGGGATCTCAAGTACAGTTTATGGAACTGAAGACGATTCAGTTTGTTATCCCCAGCAGAGTTGGTCTCATCTCTCCAGCATTTATTTTGCTGGAGCGGTCCTGTTGCATATCACATCATGGCATAATCATTACCATGCATATCATCAGCATAGCATTGCATGAAGCCTTGTAAAACTGAACAGAAAATCTAAAGCCCAGCCTTGCTCAGCACCTTCATCCATAGCCCACTTTGCTGGCATCTTTCAAAAACTTGAAATCCTATCCCAATTGGCGTCTCCTTCAAAGCAAAAGTCCAATCCCTATTGGCACTGCATTCAAAATCCAATCCTTATTGGTACCCATAAAGATTTCGCCTTTAAAAAAAACAATCACCTTCAGGTTTCACCTATCCTTACCAGCAAAGTCCAATTATACTTGGCACATCCTTCTTTCCCCGGTAGCTCGAGCATATGCCAACATTTTTTCATATAGTGATCATTGCATCCTCAAAACGCGTAGCATTTCCGTTTGATATGGAGCATTATGCCATAGAAAGAAAATCCAAACATATGCATGCGAAGCATAACCCATATTTGGTACCTTGCGCGAAAGCCCGAATCAACTTCCAATCAAGACGGTGACATATCCCCAGCACACAATACAATCAACCCCTCTGATTACCTTTCTTTTGGGTCGTAGATCATACGTCGATCTTACCCTTGATCAGTCCTTGTCCATCAATCCCTTGATGACGACATTTCGGCCAGGTCCTCTTTCTGTCATCCCTATGACAATGTGTTTCCTCGGTCGAGTCTTCTTTCTGTCATCCCTATGACAATGTGTTACCCTCGGTCGAGTCTTCTTTCTGTCATCCCTATGACAATGTGTTGCCTTCGGCCAGGTCCTCTTTCTGTCATCCCCATGACAAGGTGTCTCCTTCGATCGAGTCTTCTTTTTGTCATCCCCATGAAAATGTGTTTCCTTCGATCGAGTCTTTTTTCTGTCATCCCCATGACAAGGTCTTTCCTTCGATCGAGTCTTCTTTCTGTCATCCCCATGACAATGTGTTTCCTTTGGTCGAGTCTTTTTTCTGTCATCCCTATGACAATGTGTTGCCTTCGTCCAGGTCCTCTTTCTGTCATCCCCATGACAATGTGTTTCCTTCGATCGAGTCTTCTTTCTGTCATCCCCATGACAATGTGTTTCCTTTGGTCGAGTCTTCTTTCTGTCATCCTTATGACAATGTGTTGCCTTCGGCCAGGTCCTCTTTCTGTCATCCCTATGACAATATGTTTCCTTTGGTCGAGTATTCTTTCTGTCATCCCTATGACAATGTGTTTCCTTTGGTCGAGTCTTCTTTCTGTCATCCCTATGAAAATGTGTTCCTTCAGTTGAGTCTTCTTGCCGTCAAATTACTTTGATGATGTGTCCTTTCGGTGGGGTTCCATTTTTCTTTCCGTCAAATCCCTTTAACGATGTGGTTCACTGGGTATGTTATCTTTCCGTCATATTCCTTTGCAAAGAGTGACTGGGCTCTAGTTTATATTGTTTCTCCTCGCAGTTAGCAAATTTTGCGATTCTTTTTGTATTCAATCACCTTCTACCTTGAACGTCTGAAAGCCGTTGCTATCATCCTTTCAGGTCTAAGTTGATTGAATAGGGGCAGCTGTAGTACCCCAAAATTTGCCCTCATTTTTTCTAACTTTTTTGGCTTATGCTTCATTCATTTGCATTCTATATAGGTCATAAAGCATCATACATGCATCATTGATTTTCCTAAGGCATGGGATTACAGTGTTCTTTAAACAGGGGATTCTATGGATATCTATCAGAGCACGGAGTAGAGAATTGAAACCGGAGCCACAACATCATTTTTCAAGCAAAATGGGCAATTGTTGGCCTGGTTAATCGGTTAACACAATTACAGTGCAATTATGTTAACCGGTTAACACAAGCAGATTTTGCATATTCTGCTACTTTTTCATGACAGTACCATTGCACATACTTGGGTCTTTGATTCTACAGTATTGTAGCAGCAAGTGGAATATTCTAGACATCTCTAGACATTGCAAGGCTATTAAATTAATTCCAAGGGCATTTATTCTAATGTTTCATTGCAAATTGAGTGCACCATATTCCTTGTTTTCCAAGCATCTCCACCTTTGGATGTTGAAGTTCGCCTTGGGATTGTTACCGAGTTGATCCTAACTAACCGAGTTAACTACCTTGACTCGGCGAGTTGAGTGTAACTAACTCCGATCCTAGCTCTAAACCCAAAGCTAAGTCCAAAGCTAATCCCAAACCTCTCACACTCCAAACCGAAAGTTTATATAAGAAACCCTTCACTCATTTTTCAAAGGGGGGACCGATTCTACATCATTTCTCACACATTTCACTCTCAATTCTCTCATTTTCTCTCTGAACTTTCTGCTACTTCTACATTTTCATCTTAATTCTCTCTTCCAAAACCCTCACAAAACGCTCTTATTTCTTGAAGGATAATCACTTTTCACATTGAAAAGTGATTAATTCTTGAGCTTAAACTCCATCATTTGGTTTTCTTTGGTTAGATTTCTGGGATTTCATCTTATTCTACTTCAATCCAAGGGTTTCACACCATTTATTTTGGTGCAATTTCGATCTCGGTGATTTTTCGTAATTTTGCTCAGTTTCGACGCGTTTCGGCTACTAATCGAGGAATATCTGGTTTTCTTTAATTTTCTGCACCAAGATCACTTTGCAACAATCACCAAAGCAAATCTCAGCTTTGTAGGTTGGTTTTCCTTAGATCTATGCTTGTTTAGCTTATTTATAACTTATTCGATGTAGATCTGCGGTGATTTGTGATTTGGATCCATTTGCTTGAATATGACTCTTGATGTTGTTGATTGTTGGATCTAATTGATGTTTGATGACTGCGATTCCATGTAATTTCCCGATTAATTGATTGCATTTTCATTTGGATGTTTGGAGAAGTGATTTGCTGCTGAAAAGTGCTTTTGAAACAGTTTTTTGGCTAATGTCCCAGAGTAACCGATTAACACCCATGCGTTAACCGGATAACATGTTGTAATTTTGCGTAATTGGTCTGATTTTGAACTAGGTAACCGGTTAACACCCATACGTTAACCGGTTACCCTGGGACAAAATGTGGGTTTTCTTGCATTTTATTGTTTGATTGAGATGCTTTGCATGTCTAAACTTCATGGATCTATGTATTGATGATTGGTGCACTATTCCTGAGCTATTTTACCTCACACTATTGCAAGAACCTGATTTGTCGATGCGCAATCCTTGTTTCTTCATCGATGAATGCTAATGTTTGCGTTGTTGAGTAATTGATGCGATGAACACATAATGCACACTCATTGAGCTTATTAATCATTAATTGATGCTTGTGTTGCTGTAATTGTTATGTGCATGTTCATTTGTTTTCTATTTCAAAAGATGCACACTAGTTTCCACTTGTTCATATGCGTAATAATAGGCATCCTCCCATAATGTGCATTATTCCATGATGATCTCAAGAGTGGCTTACCATGATTTATGGTGTGATTGTGATCATGTTTGATTGAAGAATATATAAGGATTGATGCATGTTTGATTTTTGCTATGAGCGAATCATTTTGAATGCATGCTGCCCTAATTTTCCACTGCTGTCTGTATACACATGTGCTGTTATATGTGCTGCATGCTGCTTTTTATACCCATTTTTGTGCTGAACATGAGCTGTTGAATGCTGTTTGGTATATGGTGTTGGATTTACTGCTGTTTTGTTGCAGATGCGCTGTAATAGCCGTTGTTTTTCTTGTTTAATCACCTCTCATCGCTTATATGGATTACATGATATAATGCTTGATTGTGAAAAACTTTCTCACATCCCTTAGGGATCCTAGATCATCCTTAATTTTTGATTAAGGTGAGGTAGGATAAGCATTAGATAGTGTTATACCTCTCTTCTCCTTAGACTTAGGTGGTTCTTATGCTCCACATAACCATAGGACATCCATGTATGACAACATTAGGATTATTAGTCTTTCCCCCACTTAGACTTTTCCCTTTCTTCCCTTTAAGTCTCTTTCTCATCTAAAAACAAAAATTCAAAACACTTAATAAAGTACAACATGTATTACACATGAGCCTTGCATGTGGGAAATAAGATAATGGAGGATCTTCTTTCACTTTCTTAGAGTGTTAGCATACGTCCCGTCTTGGGTCGATATGCGAGGCATTCGATCCTATGTCATAAACACATCATAAGCAAAACACTTCTTCTTAAAAGACAAAAACAAACAACAATTCTTCTCTCATATCCTTCACTCCATCCTTAAGGATTCGTCACGTCCGTTCTACCACAAACAGGAAAACGCCTAAGACTCCGTACAACGAGCTGCAACACCTAACTGCTGGAACGCACACCTTGACGTTTCCATTAAAAAACACAAACAAAGAAAGCTCATCCTAGTGAGGGGAACTACGTTGCTATGATTCTCGCGTGCGAGCGGGATACGTAGGCAGGAGATCGTGCGAGATCTCTCCGAGCACCATCCTTCTCCCTTGCCCTTAGTTCGTGTCCGAACTATGTTTACTCTGACTTTCCCATTGCACGAGGGAATACGTAGGCCTAGGACGCGACGTCCTATCGAGTCACTTTTTTTTATTTTCTTCCTCGTTTCTTAGTTCTTTTCCGTTCCTGTTCCTTCTCGTGTCCAGTAGTACTGGAGCTCCAGACAATGACACCCTTTGATCGAGACAACAAGTGTGGATCCCATCGAGTACGATGGACGTGTGGGGGTGCTAATACCTTACCCTCGCGTAACCGACTCCCTTACCCATTTCTCTTGGTCGCGAGACCATGCTCTTTCCTTTCCCCCAAGTTTATGCAGTGTTTCCTTTCCCTCTCTTGAGATAAATACACATTGCTGGCGACTCTGTTTCACCGCCACTTTCGCGTTTGTACTTGGATGAAAATCCTGGGAACGACACTCATCAATAGCATTAACTCTGTCAAAGAACACACCAGCACTGGTGAAACGAACCAGACCATAAAACTTGGGAGGATCCTCAGGACGCTTCGGTGGCTTATATCCCAGCCCGTAAGTATTATGCTTTTTCTGAACCTCGATAACCTGACCCCATTTCTGTGAACTGCCGGCTTCGACCACAGCCCGTGCATCTTTGAAGGAAGACATGGAGACCTCTGGCTGATCTACCACCGCAGGCTGCCTAACCACTTCAGATTGGCTGACTTCCTTGAAAGATTCCTCAGGGATCTTCACTGCTTCAAAAGCTTGACATAAGGTTTCAAGGATTTCACCATCTACCTCCACATACTTGAAAGTAGATAGATGGCTTATCATGATATCCTCTTCACCGCATACCATCACCACATGTCCATCTACCATGTACTTCAACTTCTCATGTAGGGTGGACGTTACTGCTCCAGCCACATGAATCCATGGACGACCCAGCAAATAACTGTAAGCAGGTTGGATGTCCATGATATAGAAAGTAGTGTCAAAGACCTCCAGACCAACCTTAATTGGCAGCACAATTTCTCCGAACACAGATCTCTTGGAACCATCAAAAGCGCGCACCACCAAATCACTTGGCGTGCAAATTAACCCACGAGTGTCCAACTTCATTAGTGTTTTCTTCGGTAAAACATTCAAAGATGACCCAGTGTCAACAAGCACATGCGACATTAACGATCCTCGGCACTCAACTGAAATGTGCAAAGCATTATTATGATTTCTCCCAGCTGGAGTTAAATCAAAATTAGTAAATTCCAAGTCATTACCCGCGTTAACATGAGCCATTACCCCCTCTAACTTATTAACTGAGATCTCCTGGGGTACATACGCAGCATTCAATACTTTCAACAGCGCGTTTTGATGCGCCTTCGAGCACAATAACAGAGATAAAATGGATATCTTGGACGGTGTCTGGTGCAGTTGGTCAACAATTTTGTAGTCGATTTTCCGAATCAATCTCATATACTCCTCTACATTCTCTGAAAACGAGTTATCAAATGGCTTTGCTGAGGAATCATTCACCACTGGCGTCTGCACAGAATTATCCATAACCTGCTTTCCTTTGTCCAGTCTAGAACCACCAACTTGATCATCAGATGGGATAAAACTCTACCACTTCTCGTGATAGCTCCTGCCTCATCATTACCTTCAGAATTGAAGTTCACCGTCGACGTTCCAATCAACTTTTGCTTTTGCCCGTTAACAAACACTTCAGCACCATAATTCCAAGGAATAGCTTTGGTGCTCTCATATGGAACGGGTCTAGGAGCTGTGATAATGACTGGCACTAGTCTCGCCGGCGCTGAAATTGTTATTGTTTTAAAGGGGATTTTAATAGTAGAAACCTCATTCTTTTTGCCAGTAACTTCCTTCGGTTGATCACACCTATCAAACTACAACCGACCTTCATCAATTAGCTTCTGAATTCCGGATCTCAACAGATCACAACCATTTGGCTGTAACATACATTCTGAACAACTTTCGTCACAACCGAGTGATACTCCACCTTTTAGTAGTCTCTCTTTCACTACCAACAATGGAGTCCTCAATTCATTCACATCTAGAACCAAGTTCAAAGATTCCTCATCCTTTATAATAGCATTAACCCTTGGCCCACTGTGGTTCGGCATTGGGTTTTGAATGACGTTTGGCACGTCGTTGGAAAAGTTGATGGCCTTCGAATCCACCAAATCTTGGACTTTATGCTTAAAAGCTTTACAATCCTCAATGTTGTGCCTGGGTGCCCCAGAGTGAAAGTCACAGTGAGCATTAGGATTGTAACACGGAGGTGGATTGCCCGTAATAGGGGCTAGAGTCCTCTTCTGAATTAACTACAACTATAGAAAATTCTGAAACAACTGGGAAAAAGGCATCGGTGGAGTATCAAAGTGCCTATTCTGTTTAGGCATTTGCTGTTGTTGGCGAGGAGCCTGATTTTGCTGCTGCTGAGGTGGAAGCACTGCAGGAATAGCTACTGAAGCCACCTGCTGATTATAATTCTGACGCTGTTTTCCCTTACCTTGGTAGGACGAGACAGAATCCGCTTCCTCTTTTTTCTTATAGTTCCCATATGGTTTCTTCCCTCCTCCGAAAGAAGACCCATCACTGCCCGAAATCTTTCCAACTTTAATTCCACTTTCCAACATTTCCCCAACCAAGATCAAATCAGCAAACTTCCCGGACATGCAAGGTATCAGCTTCTCGTAATAATGACCTGGCATGGTAGCCATGAACATATTCAACATCTCCCGTTCCAACATGGGAGGTTGTACCCTCGCTGCCAGTTCACGCCACCTCTGGGCGTATTCCTTAAAGCTTTCATTGTTCTTCTGAGACATACTCAGCAGCTGAGTCCTATTGGGAGCCATATCAGTGTTATACTGATAGTGTTTGATAAAAGCCTCTACCAGCTCTCTCCAGTTGCGGATGTGACATCTCTCCAATTGCATGTACCACTCTAAGGATGCCCCAAACAGGCTATCCTTGAAGAAATGCATCAGTAATTTCTCATCCTTAGAGTACGCAACCATCTTCCTTGCGTAAGCCCGAACATGAGTCCTTGGGCAAGTAGTACCCTTGTATTTATCATAGGTAGGAACCTAAAACTTGTGCGGAATTATGACACCGGGGACCAGCCCTAGATCATCCAAATCCATACCCACAGAGTGCTGATTCACAACCCCTTTCAGCTGTTCTTCAATCAACCTGATCCTATGATCATCAACGATCGGGGGAACACTAGCATCCCCTCCTGGTATAGAGAATATGTCATCCTGTTAGTCATCGAAGTGACGGTCCTGAACTGTGCAGACGCTATTTCCTCATCCTACCACATAAGGAATCACAATGTCTTCTCCGCCCAGAGGAATGACAATACCAACAACGTGACCACCCGGAGGACCATTCTGAACACCATTACCAATAATACCTCTGCCCGGAGGACCATTCTGAACACCGTTAACCACAACGCCTCCGCCCGGAGGAACTACATTGTTATGAAGACCACCATGAAGAACGCCATCCTCATCAACTCTTTCCACCAAGGGTTGGACAAGAGTCCTCAGCTGTTCTTGCCCTTGCGCAACGCCTTGCATCAATTCCATGAACTGTTCCATGCGAGCTTGCATGGCAGCCATTTCCGCTTGCATCTGTTCCATTGCTCTTTTTTGATTGAGTCTGGTAGAATACTAATGAATCTGCTGGTCAGCAATCATGTCTGTTTAAGGACACGATAAGAAAACCAGAGATAAACCTGTTATGCAAAATAAAAAATGATTATGATCATGCAAATGCAAATGCAAACATTATATTTAAACATTTCCAGGGCGTATCCGCTTTGATTCCAGTCTTTGAAATTGGGCGAGGGATTGGACACAATATCGGAAAATAAATCCGAACCCAGAAATATTGCAGAATCAAACAAAGGAAACACCCTTCAAAAACTGAGAGCTGTTGATACATACATGACTAAACCAAGCATTTTATATCATATCATAAGAATTCATATAGACGGGTATGATACAATCAAAGGCAATTCCATCAACAATCCTGATGGTAATCATAACAAAACATAACAACAAGATCACTACAAATTAATTCCAAACAAGCTGGCTTCGACTTCCTCAAGAAGATCCACAGTGTCTGGATGTGTAGTTCGCTCTATCAGCCCTTTGATCAGTCTGTTTCTCTTTTCAATATCTTGCTTCAGCTTAGCAATCTGTTCATCAACATTGTTGCCTTCGCGCCTTGACTTTTTGACTTCGGCTTGCAACTTGAGCTCCTCAATTTCCTTTTGAGCCTCTCTCCATTTGCTAGAGAAATGCTTTTTTCTTGCTTTCATCCTTTGAAGTTCTTCTTTCAACTCCCTATTCTCAATCTTGACCTTTTCCCACATCTTCTGATACGTGGCAAGCTTGGCTTCAGTCTCGGTCAAGAGCTTCTTGTTTTTCCTGTAGGCCTTGCCAGAGGATTCAACAATCATACTGACATTTCTGAAGTGCTGAGCTCTGTCAGTGAGATCCTTCTCCTTCTCTTCCAGACGCTCTGTTACATCTTGAACTTTTCATTTCAACTCCAAGTTGTCATGTAAAGCACCTTGCAGCTGACTACTCATACTAGCATTCTCTACCCTCAACTCATACACCAAGTCCCGTTGCTTGTTAAACTCATCGAGGGGTACAGTAAGCCTCTCCTCTACAATCTCAGGATACAAGGGAGGCGCTCGATCAAAAGTCTAGTAGAACTCTTCCACTCTTCTCTTTACCCAGTCTGTATACGGATAGAAAGCTTGATTGTTGGGTTTTCCCAAGCGACTTTTCCTTTCTTTTGTCTACTGAGCCATGTTTCGGAAGCTTTCTGCGCCACAGCAAATCCATCAGCTGCATGAAAATACTCCAAATCGTTTTCAACCGGAGGATTTTTCAGAGCATATCAATGGTACGTTGAGGTACTCTCCACAGCTATGCAAAATGTTCGTACCAAGCAATCCCTGATCCATCCAAACAATATCTTTAGCAGCTAGACCCATCAGACGTTTGCTCCATTCCAAAGAAGTCTTAGTATCCACGAAAGCACCTGACCGAGGTAGACGATTTGCAAACCACTTATAGAAAAGAGGTGCACAACAATGAACTATCCCACCTCGTCTCTTCTCATTCCTGTTGTACAAAGCATAGTGAAGATCTCCTAACAAGGTCGACACTGGATTCTGAGTTGTAAAGATTCGGATAACATCCGTATCAACAAAATCAGATTCATTAGGAAAAAGGACAATGCCATATACACAGAGAGCCAATATTGCATTGAAAGTTGTCCACCTCTTCTCCTTAGCCGTTTCTTGAGCCTTCCTTACCAAGTACGCCAAGTGATAGCCACGGAACTTTCCCTTGCTAGAAATGCCAGCCTCCAAAGTTGATTTACTCAAATAAAGAGCAACAACCACAACTTTAAAATCAAGGTCTGCTTTGGAAACACAGAATGGAGCACCCCCTTTAATGGAAATCCCCAGGATGTTTGAGTACTCCTCCAGAGTAGGGACCAATACATAGTGTGGCAACACGAAGCATCTCAGAGAAGGATCATAGAACTGCATCAAGGTGTGCAAGCCATTATATTCATACTCGCTGAGGTTACGAACGAGAGATAAGATCCAACCATACTTCTCTTTGAAAACTCCCAACACTTCCGGGCCGGTCATATCCCGTAAGCTGCCAAGCTGGCCAAGAGTGAGCTTCGGGAACTTGTAAACAATAATATTCTTCTTACTCTTCTTAGTGTCCATCCCGATGACTGCCTGTTGACTGGAATCAAAAGATCAGATACTTCCTGGAAATGAAAAATATGAATGTTAGAAAAAATGATGATGCAATGCAAAGCATGGGATCAAGGTTGCCACATAAACTGGACAACTGTTGCACTGAACTGACTGAATAATCTCAAGATTTTGCCCAAATCCCAAAGTAACAAGAATAACCACACCGATAAATCCACACTGATAAAAAAGTCTAAAATATCGGGTATGCTGAAAGTCAAGGTTACCTGCAAACTTGTAAACAACCCCCCCTCTCACATGTTGGTACTAGAAAGGCGAGAATCCTCAATATCACAGACTCTCAGGTCGAGAAATGATGATACGTTCACCATTTCTGGTTTGGCATCATCATTAATCGAGGAGGCCTCAACTGATTACCCTAAAAAAGGATATCCTATAGCAAATTCCCAGCATTGGGTCCTCGGATCAAGAATACGTAATGGGTTTTCCATTTCTAGTCTGCCATTATCACATCTCGGGAGGAGTGCCGCAACTGAGTCCTCGGGAATGGTCACCAGAGTCGACAGTTCCTCAAGAGAATAACTATTGGCCTGTATCAACATACAGTAGCAGATATCTCCCGATAGAACCTCGTCTGGTTGTGGGTCTCGTGAACACCCTCACGTGGCCAACACCACGGGAGCGTCACGCCTGTCCATGTTAATACCTATGTGTATGCTCAAGCCTGGGTATTGGACTTATCTCTCAGAAATCCCAACCTGCCAAACAGAAAATCCAGTACAGTACAGCACAGTCCAGCATAATAATGAAATGCAACCCCATAAATGTGATAAATACAGTAAAACAGTAAAACAGTAATATAGTAATACAGTAATACAGTAATATACAACAAAATAAAGCACCACAATAAACACCCAATGAAAATAAACAACCAAGGGATCGACTCGCAAAAGGGATGGACCAGCAAGAGGTTAACCATTCCCAGCAGAGTCGCCAGCTGTCGCTCCCGAGATTTTCATCCAGGTACAAACGCGAAAGTGGCGCGGAAACAGAGTCGCCAGCAATGTGTATTTATCCCAAGAGAGGGAAAGGAAACAATGTATAAACTTGAGGGAAGGAAAAAGCATGGTCTCGCGACCAAGAGAAACGGGTAAGGGAGTCGGTTACACGACGGGAAGGTATTAGCACCCCCACGCGTCCATCGTACTCGATGGGATCCACGCTTACTGTATCGATCAAAGGGTGTCTTCATTTGGAGCTCCACTGCTACTGGAAAGGAGAAGAATCTGGAACGGAAAAGAACGAAGAAACAAGGAAGAAAAGAAAAAGAAGTGACTCGATAGGACATCGGCTTCCTATGCCTACGTATTCCCTCGTGCAATAGAAAAGTCAGAGTCAACGTAGTTCGGACACGAACTAAGGGGGGAGGCTGTTCTCCAAGACCTCGCCATCTTGTGCCTACGTATCCTCAATCTAACCAGAGAGAGGAAGTCAGAGCAGTCGTAGTTCAACCTACGGGTCGAAAAGAGATAAAGAGGTGATGAAGAAAGGTTGTGCTCAGAGAGATCTCGCACGATCTCCTGCCTATGTATCTAGCTCACACGCGAGAATCAGAGCGATGTAGTTCCCCTCACTAGGGACAACTTTGCTTTGTTTGTGTTTTTTATGAGCAACGTTAGATTCGCTTCCGGCAGTTAGGGTCGATGCCTGTTTGCGACGAGACGGAAGTAACGTGCCCTTTTCTGAGTTTGAAACTTAACAATCCCGAAGGATAAAAAGGTTTGAGTTTGTTTTGTGTTTTTTAGACAGAAATAGATTGAAGTTAGTTTGTAACTTGCATTGCACCCAAGTCTACAACATAGGAACGAATACGTCGTGTATCGTCCCCAACAGGACGTACACTAAGCATCCTACAAGAATGAAGGGAGACCCCCATTCTTCACTTCCCATATATAAGGCTCATGCGCAATACATGTTAACCTTTATTAAGTGTTTTAGGAAGGTTATAAGATGATAAGAGAAAACTCAAAGAAAAGAAAACACTAAGGGGAATTCTATCCTAGAGTTATCATGCAGAAGATGGCCCTAAAGGGAGGTTTAAGAACAACCTAAGTCTAAAGAAGAGAGAGGGATAGCACTACCTAATTCTTATCCTACCTCACCTTAATAAAAAATTAAGGATGAGCTAGGATCCCAAAGGGATGTGAAGAAATTCTACACAATCAAGCATTATATCATGTATTCCACACACAAAAGAGAAGTAAAAGAGATGAGAGATGAAAGGAGGAATGAGCATGGATAAGCATCCACATGCTCAAGTGTCTTACCTCTACCCGTACATAAAATGTTAGCACCAAATAATCACAAGTAATGAATACAAGTGAAAGAAGATAAATCAAACAATGCTAGTTGCTTAAAGAAGACAACTTGAGAAGCAAACAAGGCTTAAACCAAAAGGGAAGAATCCTAAGGGTTAAGGAACATCCAAAGTTATTAGGTACAGGTCAAGGTACCCTACCAAGGTTAAGGTATCAAACAAGGTCAAACTAGGTTGAAACATGCACCAAAAGATCACATAAATGCAAGTTATGCACTAACTATGCAAAATGAATGCAAATGAATCATGAACATGAATAAATGCATATGTAAACATCAAAGTCAGAAGTGAATGAAATTTAATAAGGCATGGAGATGTTATTAAGATAGCATGTGATTCATGAATGCAAGCATTGATTAAGTAAGAAGAAGTGAGAACAATCATCATTCAAGTTCATGCATTTGTGCATACTTGTAATGCAAGTAAGGAATGGAGATGCAAGATGAACATACATGTAAATGAATGTAAGTCAGTAGCATATGGTATATGAGATGACATTTAAGATGCAAGAATGAGCATTCAAAGTCTATACAAGTCTTATGTTGATGCATATTGAAGATTAGAAGCAAGCATGTTCAAGTTAGGTCAAACAAGTTCTCATGTGTTCATGAAGTTAAGAGACATGCAAGATGCAATTAGAGGTCATGTAATATGGTTGAGAATGATCACAAACAGAAGTGAAATCATGTTTAAATGAATGTTTAAGTTCATGCAAGCATTGATGAGAACAAGTCAACAAAGTCATGCAAGAAAAGAAACATAAGAGCACAAAACATTCCAAGTTTAAACAAGTGCACCTAATTCAAATCAAGATGGACAAGCAATGACCTATAACATGATAAAAATGACCTATAATGTTCATACAACATGTATCAAGAGGTCTCAACAATTGTCAAAAGGGATTGCATACCATACACATCCAAAACCCTAGCACAAGTCTTCTAACAAACACACATGCATTAATGCAATTAGGAAATCCATATAGTCATGTTAGAAGGATGAGAAAATTGAAAGATGCAATTATATTGAATTACAAACAGTGTCCAAACATATCTCAAAAGGATGAATCAAAATTCATTACCAAATGTGCTCAAAGATGCTTCACAATGTCATACAAATCACACTAACAAATGGCTCAAAAATAGCATTCAAAAGTAAATGAAAAATGACCTAAAAAATCTATGAAAAATGCATAAGATGTCTTAATATATCATAGAAGCTTGTATCAAATGCTAGGCCAAAATTCAATTCAAAACTATGTCAAACAAATCAAGAATGAAGCAAGTATCATGAATAGATGTTCATACAAATGAAAATAAAGGAAAATTCATGGAAAATATTAAAATACGCCAATATCAGAAATAAAAATATGCAAAAATTATTTAAATGCATTATGATGCTTCGTGAATTTTTTCAGGATTTTATCATGCTTGGAAGTATTTTTAAAAATCAAAAAGAAAACAATTATGAAAAGAAAAATAAAAACAATGAAATGATCAGGGAGGTGGAGCACAAGCAATTATTCAGTTCAAACACGCCTTGGGCCCTGAGGAAGGGGGTGTGGATATCAAAATTACAAGGCCCAAAGGCGCGTGGGTCAGAGAGGTGCATAGCATGTTATTCAGTCAAATATTGACTTTCTGAGAACCATTGTGTTGTACCCCAAATTTTGACCCCTTAGATATCATAACATCTTTTGCATGAGCATCACCTATCATTGCATAACTAACCCAATTTATTAGTTGAAATGAACTTGTGGATTTATAGGCGAATCAGTCAAACTAAAAAGTCGATCCCGATTTATTTTGAAATTTGACCAAACGCTGTATTTTTCTGAGTCGTTTATTTCACGCTTATTATTTTGGGGCATTCATTTTAGTTTTTCAAGACTTCTTACACCCGAATTTTATTCTGTTTATTTTCCTTTTTTGTCAAAATTTTCAAAAATAAATAAATGGAATTATTTAAATATTCGGTTGATTTTTATTTGCTCTATTTTTAAATATTTGAATTTATTTTCATTAAAACTTCATTTTTTATCATTTTAAATATCCAAGAGCAACTTGTGTTTGTTTGTTTCGATTGGAGCCATTGGATCAATTTAATCAACAACTCACAATCAATTCACAATAAGCACATGGATCTCA
Source organism: Lathyrus tuberosus (assembly GCA_022829125.1). Lineage (NCBI taxonomy): Eukaryota > Viridiplantae > Streptophyta > Magnoliopsida > Fabales > Fabaceae > Lathyrus > Lathyrus tuberosus. The sequence goes on along the minus strand of JALAZF010000124.1, from coordinate 2,820,669 downwards.
ATCCTCAATTTTCATATTAACCAATCAGAAAATAAATAGAAAATAAAAAAAAAAAAAAAAAAAGAGAATTAGAAAAGAGAGGGAAGTTTGGCGCTCAGATTTGGGGGGGGGGGGGGGGGGGGGGTATCTACAAAAGGAGAGGACGTGTGTCCTCCTAGGGGCGGTGGCTTTTATCTTCCATCACACAACCATTGACTTTTTCCTTCTTCTCCACCCATCATTTCCGCTCACACCACCCTGTTTTCATTGTCCCCAATACTCAAACCACTTCAAACCACCCTCATAACAATCTTTCAAAACCACTCCAACAAGACCTCTCCCACTTTTCTTTTCTTCTTCGTTAAAACACCAACATACCAACTCACAAACCATTTCCAGCACCTGTTGAACATCGAACAACAAAACCAAAAAATTACCAAACCTTGTTTCAAGCACACCTCTGCTATGCTTCCATAAATTACCTTAAGCCACGTCAAACAAACAAGCAATCACTGCTCTAAGCTCTTCATCACCATAACAGCTTCGAGGAGCATCATCATCAATCCCTTTCAATCTTCTTCCAACCATAAACACATTCCAACATTTCGTCCGCCTCTGTTTCGAATCAAACCACTTAACCCAATCTCCCTCCAACATTCATAAACCCTTTCAAACCTTAAACAACCCACAACCGTGACTTGGATGAATAACTTGGATGAATAACTTGGATGAATAAGAGCCGTCAGGATCCAGCGTCTTGGCATAACTCTTCGAACATTTGATCTCCATCAGATGTTCATTATCCATCAGGTATTTTTCATTATCAATGAATGAGAGCCGTTAGAGTCTAGCACTCTAGCATAACTCTTTGAATATTTGCTCAAACGTTCACCAGTCAATTAATATACCTCAACCAACAACTCGTAGTAATCAGAATTACGGACGCTCTGATTTCTCATTCTTCAATGAGGATACGTAGGCACAGGAATTCTAATTCTTGGCGAGCCACCTTTTACTATTTTCCACCTTTCACCTTTTTCTGTTCTACCTTACACTCTTTTGCCACCTCTTACCTTTGTCAATCATCATCTCAAGAATCCATCCTTCTTTAAGGATATCAACCCTTCAAAGTACATCAAATCTTTTTTCGAAATAAACTTGAAAGAAAAGGATTGTTAGAATCTAGCATTCTAGCATAACCCTTTGAAAGATTAGTCTCAAGTCTTGCACATTGAGGTAGCTAATCGTTTCCTTCTTTCATCCTTAAAACACTTAACATCAATTTGGACTAAGAGATGCTAGAATCTAGCATTCTAGCACAACTCTTTGAACCGTTGATCTTTATCAAGGTTCGTTGTCCAACAAACATTTTTCCAAAGCTAATCTTGAATGATAGAGAGTGTTAGAGTTTAACACTTTAGCATAAACTCTTTGAACATCTGATGATCATCATTCTTAAAATACATCCAATCATATTCAAAACTCCATTTTTATGGACAGATCTTGATTTTCATCAAGAAACCAAAGCATCTTCAACCCTTGACCTCACAGTCATAAGGTACCTACTTTTCCCTCTGGCCTCATGGCCATTCAATCCCTTCACAACTTAGAATTAGAGAGTTCTTTAACTCTATGTGAGTATCATGATCATGAATAATCATTCCCCTTGGAACTTTGACCATAGTCAATGGTTCCTCACCTTAGTTAGGTGAACTACGATTGCTCTGATTCCATCCTCGTAAGGATACGTAGGCACGAGACTGCAAAGTCTTTGCGAGCACCCTAGTAATAAAACCTCTTTAGGTCATCTCTCCTTTTACAATAATCATTTACCTTCTTTTCCCATTAAGTAGAAGATTAGATACAAACCTTAAGCTAACATACATTTAACCTTAACTAAACGGTTCCCGTTGAGTACAACGGACGTGAGGGGTGCTAATACCTTCCCCTTGCGTAACCGACTCCCGAACTCAGATATTGGTTGCGATGACCATATCTTATCCTTTCTTTTAGGGGTTTTATTCGATATTTTCCCTTTCCTCCTATGGAATAAATAAAGATCGGTGGCGACTCTGTTAAGTCCATCCCGCAGGCGTGCGATTGCGTTTCGCGAGGTCGTTCTCATTTTTCGAGGTACGACACATTGGATTCAGTCAACTATGATCATCAGGCAAGGTAACCACATCACGTGGCCAAGATGCAAGCACATGATAACATAAAGAAGATGCACACACACATGATCACATATTCAAAATATTCAGAAAAAAGAGAGCACGTGCAAGGGAGCATGTTTATTAATTTGTTGGCATCACAAGAACCATCAGATTAAAACAATTGTGTGGCTGGGACTTAAACTGGAGAAATGCTAGGGTTCTTGTGAGATTCAAGTTTCAGGTGGCCGGAGAAGACTCCGGTCGTCTTCTCCGGCGAGCAGCCACCGTGCTCAGCCTTACATGTCACCAGAAACGGACACGCCTTATACCAAAATGATCCTCATGCTTTGTAGATCATGAATCCAGGCTCATAATTCACAAACAGTTCACACACAAAGCAAATCGAAGCAAGGAAGTTTGCCCTAGAAATTTCAACTAAGCACCTAAGGTGCCTATCAACTAGCCAGATGTTTACATGGCTCCTATTGAGCTCCAATCATGCAAAAACAAGTAAAATCAGAGCAAAAAGAGAGCAAAAAGTTTGAACTGAGACCTGTACTTTTGATGCTTCCTTTGCTACAAGAGAACCCCAGAGAGGAGATTCCTTAAGCTTTGAAGATGAGCACTGGCCAAATAAAGGCTATGGAAGTGCTTGTTGTTGCTGAGGAACTTGAGTGAAGAAGAATGCAGTGAAGCTTTCAATGCCACAAGATCATTGAACTCTTGATGAAGATGATGAGTGTTGAAGAAGGATGAAGAAGTTGCAGTGAATTCAAGCTCGAGAGAGAGAGGTTTCAGAGAGAAGAAGAGTGTGAAGTTTTGGAGGAGAGTGAAGAATGAAAAATTAGTTATAATTCTGTTAGAGATGGCTTTATATATGCTTGGTTAACTGTTAACCACCTTGGTTAACAGTTAGAACTCTGGTTAATGAAAGGTGTAGTGATAAAAAAAGGGTGGAGTGAGACTGAAATGAATTAAAATGAGAGTGAGTGAGGTTGCAGTATGGAGCTCGTGTATGGAGAGGATCATGGGAGCTTATAGTGTTGCTTAGGATGGAGGGTGATGATGTAATGCTGCTAAAATTAACACCCAAACTTCTTGCACAAGTTTCTTCCCATTTTGTGTTTGAACAAATGTGGCAAAAGATGTACATGATCATGTATGGTTGTGAGAGTTATGTTTGTCTGAAAATGGCAATGTATGGTGTGATGTATGTGAAGCATGCGTGGGATAAACAAACAATAATGCACCAGGTTTTTACTTAGCATGGAAGAAAGTCAGATGGCATAATGATGACTTCAAGACATTGTATCTCAATGATCATGGGATGAAAATGGTTGATCTTTGGCTCTTTGGAAAGAGGCAATGAAGGATAGCAATGTTGATGTTCAAAACAAATGCAATGGAGTCCTTTAACATGTTTAAAATTGACCATGAAAGTGTGGGATCATGACTGAGTTGGCAGCCTGCCTGACCTGCTCTTGACTAGCCCACATGTGTGTGAATGTACTAGTTGGAGTACCTGACTTTGCCTCATTATATCTCGTCATACATTGATAAGATGAAACATCCTTCAACATCAAAGTTGAAGAGGGGATCAAGAGGAACAAAAACCATGTTGAACACTTTTTGAATTGAAGCCTCCATCAATGAGATATTTGCTCTTGAACTTGGACATGTCATGCACACAAGGTGTTTGTGTTATTTACTCCGAGCCAACTGGTCATGACTTGCCTGACTAGCCAATTTTGCCTTGTGAACCCTCAACTTTAACCCATCACATCTCCCTTGATTTTGATCCCATGGAGATGTTCTTGATATGGTTTTGAAGCTTAGAATGTGAACTTTCAATAGGCCTCCATAAACTTTGAGTTTGAAGCTTGGATCATAGAGAAAGAATGCTTCAAAAGTGACCCCTCATCTTGCCAAAACTTACCAAATTAGGAAACCCTAATTTCTATTTTTGGAAACTTTGCACATATCTTGATTTTTGATGAATCTCTTGATATTTCTTGATCAAATCTTCACCAATGGACATATTTGAGATGAGGAACATGAATTTGACCTCAAAAAGTCAGGAGTTGACTTTTGCCTCTACACAGTTGACTTTCCCCAATCTGACTGATTCTCAACCAATTGTTCAATTGAAGATCTTCTGAAATGAACCAATGGGCAATACTTCATCCTTGGATAATTGAAACCCTACGGAAAACCTTGAAATCAAGCCTTGGCTCAAAAACACACTTGCACTAACTTTTCACCAAAACCCTAATTTTGCACTTGTTAGGAGAATGTGATTCACTTGAGATTTCTCATATACCTTGATCCCATGCTATGAACTAAATCATATGCAAAGATGATTATGCAAAAATGAAATGAAACATAAGCCAGTTAGTGTTAAAAGCATGAGGGTAAATTTTGAGGTGTTACAAAGAGCATTAGTTGTTGTTATGTTGAGGAATGGCATAAAAGCATTCTTCTTTATTTATCGCTTTGAGTTATTTTTAATATATCAATATGTCGCTCTAATATGTAACACTGGAACGAGTCATCATTTGTTTTATGTTTTTTTATAGAATTGTTGGATTAATTTCCTTATGGTTAAAATTGAGTTATGTTAATAATGAGATATCTAAGTAGAAAATATTTTTGAGTTCCCGTTGTTTATTTCTATTTTTGTTAGAATGATGTTTTATGACTGAGATGTGACACCTTTTGCTGAATAAAAAGTATTTTTGCATGATTTTATTTGAATAAGAGTTGTTGGAGTTTAGGGTGTTACATAGTTGGTATCAGAGCAGGTTGGTTCATTCAGCTTAGGTTTTGTGAACTTTTTTATACCCTAGCGTGTGTCGTAACCCGAAATTTGGCCTCCCTCCCTTTTGCCTTTTTTGCATAAGCATGTGCATTCGCATTGCTGGAATACACATTCACATTCTTCTCTATATGTTTCTTGTTGTAAGATTTTCAGGTTTTTGGCCCGATCAATCAAATCTTCACAAGGTCATCACATCATTAAAACAAGCACAAAACAAGGGTTTCCATGCCTATTCATCAAAACAAGAGATGGAAGGTCGAAAACGGGACTTCAGCACTTGTTCCTAAGCCATCTGGGAAATTTTTGCCTGGAGTAACCGGTTACTCAATATAGGGTAACCGATTACTCAGTACAAATTTGCAATTTCTGCTGCATTTTTGGGACAGTAACTGTGCACACTCTTTGGTCTTTGATTCTACATTATTCTAGCAGCAGGTGGAATATTCTAGACTCTTCAAGTGATTTATTGGCATTTACTACAATGTTTCCTTGCCATTCAAGACTACCATATACCTCATTTTCATAAATTGTGAACCCTTGGATGTGAAGCTTACATTGGGATTCCTACCGAGTTAACTTCCTAACTAACCGAGTTAACCGCTTGACTCGGTGAGTCAGGTGTAACTAACTCCTAGCCTAATTCCAAACCACCCAAACTTAGCTCCTAGCCTAATTCCAAACCTCTCACACTCCAAACCAAAAGTCTATATAAACAAACCTTCAATCATTTTTCGGGGAGCGAGAACACTCTCAACAATTCTCAACCATTTCTCACACTTCACTCTCAATTCTCTCACATTCTCTCTGAAATTTTCTACAACTTCTTCATCTTCATCTACATTTTCTTCCCAAACCTCACTATAGCTCTTCACCATTGAAGAATAATTACTTTTCACATTGGAAGTGATTATTTCTTGAGCTTAACCTCCATCATTTTGCAATTATACTTGGATTTTTAGAGTTTTATTAGATTTCGGATTCATCTCAAGTATTTTATTCAAGGTTCAACGGTTCGAATTCGTATTTCAGAGTTTCGTCGCAATTTGCTCAGTTTCGATACGATTCGGCTACAATACAAGATTCCTATGGTTTTCTTTGATTATCTACACCAAGATCTCTTTGCAACAATTACCAAGCCAATCCTTCGGCTTGTAGGTTGGTAGATCTCACACATTTTATTATTTCGAACGTTTTCGTATCATTCGCGATGTAGTTTCGATGCTTTTTTGTGTGTGAATTGATTATGCCATTGCTTGATCCATGATCTTGATGTGTTAATTGATTCCATTACTGCTCACTTGCTGTTTTTAAGCTTGATTTTCGTGCACAAATTCATACCCTAGCATGTGGTAATTTGAACAAGTGATTTGGATGTTTTAAGTGCTTTTTCAAAAGCTGTTTTTGCCACTGTTATAGTGGTAACCGATTACTCAATATAGGATAACCGGTTACTCTTCACAAATTTTGCATCAGCGATTTTTTTTCAACTGAGTAAACGGTTACTCATTATAGGATAATCGGTTACCCTTCCCAATTTCCCCCATATTTGCTGTTTTCAAGCAAGTAACCGGTTACTCACTTTGAAGTAACCGGTTACCACTGTAACAGAGTGCCATTTTTGGTGTTTTTCAAGCTGATTTGCCATGCTTTCTTCCTCTAACTTCCATGGATTGATATGATTGATTTTTATGGATGTTTTAGGTGCTGTTTCACTTCAGTTTAAGGCATGATTATGATTTCTCATTGCTCGATCTTTCAATTCCATAACTACGCTCATTCTTGACATTACATGCACATGATCATTCTTGCACAACTTTGCTCACATAATGACATGATTTTGTGTTGCATTTTGATTGTCATTTGGTACTGTTTCGCACTCTCTTTTTTATTAAGTTTGTTCTTCATGGATAAGCTTAATCTTGTATAATCAATAATGCACCATTTGCTTTAATAATTTTTCAATTCATTTTATGGAAAATTATTAGCATATTCCTCCCTTTTGATTAATTAATCAAAACTTTGTTTTGATTATTAATCTTCCCTTTGGCGCTTTTCTTTAGGCTTCCTTTAGAGCTTTCTCCCTCTTTCTCCCCTGCTGAGTCGGAGCATCGCACGATACTGGAGCACTGTACAACTTGGAGATGTTACGATGTCCGTTTCAACTTCTGCACTACACCCTGTGTGTTAGAGAAGGAATGAGAATAGAGAATTCCTACTCTCATTCTGACCACTTCAGGTAGGGGATGAATGACCCTGTGCCTGGCTTAGTCACCTTTATCTCCAGGCGGTAGTGTATCTCTTTCCTCACTTGAGTCGATCCTTGATCACTCTTGGCTTGCTTGTCTCTTTCTACATCTCTTTTGGTCAATCACCACATTCTTGGTTAAGATCATTGTTTTTGGGCTAGCAAACTCTCTTTGTTTCGATACCCTACTCCTTTTCTTGTGGCTAATCATTGCCTTTTGATTCCCCTGGAGAGTTTCATTTCCTTTTCTTCGGTTAATCACAGTTTTCTGTTAAAACCGAATCCCCAGGAGTTCGCAACCTTCTCTTGATTGCCCTCCCTTTGTTTGATTAATCACTGCCTGTCAGTTAAAACACCAATTTGCTCTTCTTCTCAGTTAACCATAGTCTATCTGTTAATATACTGAGTTCCTCTTAGGTTCATCACCTTATCTTGGTTAATCACCCGTTTTTTCAGTTAACCACAACCAGTTTGTTAAAACACTGAGTTTTTTCCGAGTTAATCACCTTCTCTTGATTAATCACTCGTTTCTTTTCGGTTGATCACAGTTCTTCTATTAACACCAAATCCCTGACGGTTAGTAACCTCTTCTGGTTCAATACCCCTTTTGTTGATCAAGCACCGTTTGTCCGGTCAGTACCAACATCCCTAGTGAGTCACAACCTTTGCTTGGTTCCACACCCGTCCTTTGGGTTACAACCTTCGTTTGGTTCTACACCCGTTCTTTTGGTTGATCACAGTTTATCTGTTAAAACCTTTAGCCCTGCAGAGTTGCAATCTTTATTTTCCTTCTTCAGTTAACCACTGTTTATCAGTTAAGATACCCAAATCCCCTCTGAGTCAAACACCTCCTCTTGATTCAGTACTCTTTCTTCCCTTTTGGTTCATCACGGCCTGTCTGTTGACACCAACTTCTTTATCCCCATCAGAGTCTTTGTTTCTTGTCCTTCGGTTAACCACTGTCAGTCAGTTAATATACCGAGTTTCCTTATTCTTTTGTTTTTGACGCCATTCCTTTCGTTTTCCCAGCGCAGTCACTCTTTCTGTTAGGGTTTCCCCAACGGAGTTTCTTTCTTTTGCTCTTAGTTTTGACACCTCTTTTTCCTTTCCTTTTCTTTTTCCGTCTTGGTTCCCCGAACTACGGAAGCTCTGATTCTGCATTCATTCGAATGTATGATACGTAGGCACGAGATTGCGATGATCTTGGCGAGCACACCTCCACCCTTCCACCTTTCTTCCATTCCTACTTTATTTTTCCTGGTTTCTTTGAACTACGGCGCTCTGATTTCCTCATTGCACTATGAGGGTACGTAGGCACGAGGGCCCTAATCCTCCGCAAGCACTCTCTTTCTTTTTTTTTCTTCTTTTTCTCCTCTCTCTCTCTCTCTCTCTCTCTCTCTCTCTCTCTCTCTTCTTTTATCTAGAAGCCTTTAGATAGATAACCCATCCAAGCCTAGAAGCAAGCGAAATGGTTCTCGTCGAGTAAGACAGATGCGTAAGGTGCTAGTACCTTCCTTTCGCATAACCGATCCCCGTTCCCGTTTCTCTTCCCCTTGGGTTTTATCGATATTTTCCCTGTCCTCTAGAACTAAATAAAGTTTGGTGGCGACTCTGTGTTATCTTTGAGTGTGCGATTCACTCAGGTATGAACCAACAATCTTCATCGTGCAACATATGTGTGAACATTGTCGATGCTTGAATTTGTTGATGCTATTTGCTTTACTTTTTATGATTAGTTAACCTGTCTTGACTGGTTGTGTAGAAAGAAATGGCTGGAGGTAGAAATGATATAGTGATTGTGGATGCTCTCGAGGAAATGGCTCATATGATGGCACAAGAAAATGTAGCTTTACAAGCTAATCAGAATCACAATCAAAATGGTGGAGCTGATGAGTTCTGTTGGTTGGGAAAGTTTTAGAAGAACGATTCACCTACTTTCAAGGGACTGTATAATCCTGAGGGTGCTCAGAGTTGGATTCAAGAGGTTGAAAAGATCTTCAGAGGTATAGCATGCACTGATGCGCATAAGGTGTTGTTTGAAACATATCTGCTCTCTAAAGAGGATGGGTATTGGTGAGGGAATACCCGCCAGAGGACATAAGTTGGTAATGCGGAAATTACTTGGGCTAATTTCAAGACTGAGTTTCTAGAGAAGTATTTTCCTACTAATGTTCGTAGTCTAAAAGAGATTGAGTTCTTGCAGCTGAAGCAAGGAAGCATGTTTGTGACTGAATATGCGGCTAAGTTCAAGGAGTTGTCTAGATTTTGTCTTCATTATAATGGTGTGCACGCTGAAGATTCTAAGGCGTAAAGTTTGAGAGTGACTTACTTATAAGATGGGGATTTCCCTCACTTATAAGCACATGTTAAGGTCATATATTGTCCGATGTAGGACTTTTAACTCATCCTCTCACACTTAGGGCTAAACATCTAGAACGTGGAAATAAATGGTGGGTGGCCCGATAACAAAAACCTGATAGCAAGTGCCCACCGAATTTTAAATCAGACTCTTGATATCATATTGTATCTCATGAAATTTTTACACAATCAACAAAAATAGTGTTGAATTGAACACAAAGAGAAGCTAAAGAGAGCATTGTTGCTCTAATATTTTCTATTTACGTGATAAAATTCAATACTAGTTAGTTACAAAATGGACCATACTTATACATACTTCATTGAATGTTATTTCTGTCAAACTAATACACATGTGTCAAACATTAACTAATTATATTCACTTCTATACACAGGGACGCCTTTGAGGGTGTGCAAGGAGCCCTACCGCATAGTGCCTCACATTTTTTCATGATTACACTATGAAAAAAGGCCTTCATACACATATTTTATGATTGATTTGCCTTTAAATAGGGCCACTTCATAAAATTTCACGATACAACTGAAGATAGCTTCAACTTCTTACACAGGGCCTCTCAAAAGTTTGAGACGACTCTGTCTATACAAATGTATTATAGAATATAATTAATTTTTCCACATAACGAAACAAATACACATAAAAAGATAGATAAATTTGTCACATATAAAATATATTAGAATTCTACAAAGTATTTAAGAAACACTCTATTTAAAAATTATAATTAGTCCAGATTCACTATAAAAATAACTATAAATCAATTATGATTGCTAAATTATTTATTGAATTTAATTTTTATTATGTACTAAAATAGAGAACTTGTGAAAGGATGATAATGATCACCATGTGTAGACTTTTGGAAAGGTGGTGATAGTACTTCGGTGACCGAAGAGGGTTTCAACAATAAATATTAGCACTTCGAAGCTCACGTTAGTATATGAATGAGGTAGAGCTTTTCAAGTATGAGTGAAAAATGTATTTGTGTATAACTTTGAGTCACACTTATATAGAGAGGAAAAGTATAATGGTCCCAGGTTAGTCCGAAGTGGTGTGTGGGTAACTGTTAAATGTAGATCAACCATCCTAATAGAAAGAGGGTTATGCTCTTAAGCGACATCCAAGGATGTGGGTTGTACCTATGAAAGCTCAAATAATTTGGACAAAATTTAGGTAACACTCAGTGCTGAAGAAGATGTTCCAACATGAAGACCAAAGCTGAAGAATTATGCCAAAGACCAAAGATGTCGAAGAAGATGCCTCAACTTGAAAACTCAACATCCTGGACTGCTATAACAGATTGTCTTAAATCTGTTCCAAAATCCTAGGCGCGCTCAGCAGTGGATCAAGGAAATATTTGAAGCCCATCTGAAGACTATAAAAGAAGACTTGTCCTAGGGTTTATACATCTTGAAATATACCTTTTGTAACCTAGTTCTCTTGTGTAAAAATAAGGGTTTAGAGTTTTGAGATTCGTTGGCTCTCTAGGTTTGTAAGTCTCCCTTTGTATCGTTTGATGCACTGTGGTAGGCATAGGTATCTGACAGATCCATAAGCCTTTAGGTATTGGATTCTGTATTGTTCTTGGATGAAGCTTTTAAGCAAATCCAAGTTAGCGTGTTGGTCAAGTATGCTTGACAGAATTCTGTATTGACTGGGAGTGTTTAAATATCACAGTTTGTGATTAGGGGGAGTGAGTAGTGATTCTCATATCAAAGGAGATGTCTTTGATAAAGATTTCATTGGGTAGTGGTTATGAGATGAAGTTGTAAACGGGGGAGTTTAACTTTATGGTAATACTACAGATAGTGGAGTCTTCTTCCTGGATTGGTATCCCACAGATGTAGGTGAATTGCACCAAACTGGGTTAACATATTCTGGGTTCTTTTATCATTATGCAGATTTACATATTCTGTAATTGGTCTTGATAAACATGTTGGAACAAATGTCGTAACATCTGTGATTCCGCAGTTACTGATATTCAAGGCATCAGTCTGCTGTTCTGTTCTTGTTTAAATAATTATACAGAACAATGTCTTGACATGTGTTAGGGCATCTGTTGTCTACTATGCCAGAATTTCAATTGGTATCAGAGCAGGCATCCTGTCTGTTTTTGGATGAGATCTTTGGGAGATACTTTCTGGCGTTTAAACAAGGAGAAGTTTTGAAGATCAGATCAATCGACTTAAACATACTTAAGGGTATTAATGGATGGGATGGATGTTCTAGATCGAAGGTAACAACCCGGTGGTTGTTCATGTTGCTGAGGAGGTTCTACAACAACTGCAGGAGAAGTCGCTAGTTCTCTTGTTAGGGTGTCTTATAAGATGTTCTGACATCTTATTAGGGCAAGCTGAATTTGTTCCTTGGTGGTTCCGCTGCATTTGTTTCTGATGGAAGAGCTCTGGAATTATGGGATTCTGGAGTTTTTGCTGAAGACAGATGGTGAAAGATCTCAATCGCCGGCCTCTATATTTGAAGATATCTGCGTCTTTTTATTCCAAAGTCGGGAGCGATAGAATGGAGAGAGTTGTTGGAAGATGTCTATAATGGTGACTTGGTACTTGGAAGCTTGATTCCATGGTGCAGTTTGAAGTCAGTTGAAGAGGAGGGGAGTTGAGTTTAGGTTTATTAAGTTCATGCTCTAGGAGCTTGATAAATTATTGATCGGTTAAGTTGTCAAAGATACTTAATAATTCTCTCAAGTCCACACATAAAGGCGTCTCAGTCGTGCATCTGGAGTCTTCTAGTTATTCTTCTGACTAGAGGGTGTTTCTATGAAACACAAACCTGAAGAAAGTGGAGGTGATTTATTTTCACCATCCAAAACAGCAAGGAGGAATTCATCTCTCTTAATCCCAAGGATGGATCCAATATAAATTGAGATTTCAGAACTATTGAGGTAAATAGGGTTCATTTAGAGAGAATCTTAGTTACTTGAGTCAAGGGTGGCAACCTTGGTATCTCAAAACTTTGTTTGTCAAAGAAGATACTTGCAAAAGATTGAATACTTGATAAGTATTCATAGAGTGATCTGTAGGAGTATAGTTTCAACAGTGAAGCAGGGTTATTGAACAAGGATTTAAGATCAAATGATATTTGTGATATTCACAAGTATTTAATTGATTATCCTTGAATGTGAAGTTCAAGATTGCTGATGTTCAACACGATGTTGGAACATCTCTTCATCTGGTTTGTGCAGAATCATGGAAGGGGTACTGCATAAGCTTTTGGATCTATTTCTCTTGGGTGGTGACCTAAGAATCTGCTTCAGTGTGGGGTGGCAGAAGCATTTGATCTCTGGAGAGTTTCCTGGCAAGAAAGTGGTCTAGACAATGGTGATGTGGAAGATGAAGAAAAAAACATCATAATCTTGATGGAAAGTTTTTGGATCAGTTTATTTCGAATCTAGGAGTATTGGAGTGCAGCAGCTGTGTTCAAGTTGTTAATAGAAGCATCTAGTGTTTATCTGGAAAGTGTCCTAGCAAGAGACTTGTCCAGAATGGAGTGCTGGTGATGGCACTACTTGGATCAGTTTATTTATGATCTAGGTACTTAGGAACATGGGATTTTGCTTATCTTGGAGGTCAAGGTTAAGTGGTAGTTATCTCTGACTTTCTACATACTGCTCTACCTAAGAAAGTGGCATTCTTTGGTATGGCTATGGTGTAGTCTATGACTACTTCTCTTCTGAATAATCAGACGTGGCAAGTGTGAATTCTTTGGTGCTTCAAAGCATTTATTCATTAAGGTGTGAGCTTGAATGGAATACATGTGATAAGATTAAGCGGGATGGAGGTTGTCTACTCAAACATGGTTGTTGAATCAAGTCTATAAGAGGATGGAACTCTTGTTCTGTAATAGGGAGGAGGTTTTTCTAAGTGGTAGAAGGAGGAGCTAAATTCAGCAGCTGAATGTCGTATCAAAATGTTTTGACATCAAGCCAAACATCAGGATCTCAGCTGGTGATGTGGCACATCATCTTAAGATAAGTTGATCTACAGGATAATGGAAGTTATGGATGCTTCAAAAAGGTCTATCTCATGCAGTTTGCGGGAGCTGTGGAAGGGGAAGATGTTACATGTCTAAGGCTTGGGGGATCCAAGATGTCTTGCTATGGAGCAAGTAGTTCATGTAACTTGAAAATCAGATTTCATTGGTAGATCAGTGTATCTGGTGGGAGTTCTGAAGAAGGGTGAGATCAATCAAAAGGTGACATTTAGTTGGTTTCATGTTTGAATTCAAGAAGGATGAGGCAATCAAAAGTGGCATTTAGTAGTTCTCATATATGGATTCGAGAAATCAAGATAATGAAACAGTGGCATTTGATTACTCTTGAGGAGTGTCTTGGAACAAATTACTCTTGGGCAGAAGGGTGGTTGGTTGAAGACTTGAGGAGGTATTGATTTTTTTTAGCTTGTGGCAGAAGTTCTCAGTTTATGGGAAATTACCTTCTTTTGGTGGATGAGAGTTTATTTCTCTCTTTGGTTATCTGGAGTTCATGTTAATCAAGCTAGTGGCACAGTGTTGTTTGAAGATCTTCAATTGGATTACTATGCAGATAGTAAGTCCAGTGGTGGAGCATATCTAGAACTATGTTGATTGGTGTCTATGATATGTGAAGGATGTCCTAACTGACGTTAGAACATTTTATGGGTTAGTTATCCTTGGAGAAGGATTCTAAGTTCTGTGAGGAACTTATTACTTACATCGTTTCTAAGAAGTATCTACAATTGTCATACAGGAGAATGATGGAGTAGGAGAGCTGTCTTGGAAGTCTGATGTGAAGGTTTTGGTAAGACTGTAGTGGATCACAAGTTGATTGCATGAAGGTCTGGATTCTGATGCTTTCAGAATATGGAAGTGGATATTCACCTGGAGAATCAGAAGTATTCCAGGTTATCATACGGGATAATGATGAAGGAATGACTGTCTTGGATTATGGGGTGTCTATCTAATTAGTTGGCCTTGCTAAGGCCAGTAGAAAAGCTTGTGAAAGGGATACCGCCCCTGCTACGAGTCATGTTAGAGAGAAGCAGATCAGTTTGGCAAGTTGAGAAGTTCTGGAGCATGTATACGATATATGACATCGTTAAGAAGATAACAAACTAAGAGGTAAGGTATCTCTTTGAGGAATTTAGAGCATTCCAGGTCAATTGGATTTTGTATCAAGGAGCATGGAGGTCTGTACATGAGAATTCAAGAGGAATTCGTGTGGTGTATAGATGGGTTCAAGAAGAGAGGGATCAATGGTGTATTTGGTCTCAATCCAAGAGTTTGTTGATTTAGGATGTTGATCCTAATGTGATCTCACGGGAAGCATGATAGTGTTCATGTGTGAGTAATTAGTGTTTCTCGTCAGAAGAAGCAATAACTGCAGTTGATGATTGTGTTCAGTAGGTGGGTTGGACCGAGGGTGCGCTCTTGAAGACATAAAGATGCGTCTTATGTTTTCCTTTCATCAACATAAGTGTTCATTGGAGGAGAACTGGTTATCTTAGATAGGGGGAGTTGCTCCTTGATATAAGAAGTAGTACTGCAGGGGTGCAGTTCTGAATCCAGTTTGTTTGGAGGTCAAGCAAACTGATTATTTTAGAGATGGGATGTCAAGAAGGATGTCTTGACATTATACTGCTGTTGCAGGTCGTGGGGGACTTGACAGTTCAAGGTGAATTCTACCATTGTTGGTTAGTTGTGATTGATAAGAAAACGATGTGAAGCCCTGGTCAAATCAAAAGAAGAGTGTGTTTGTTGTCAGGACACTGTTTAGGACATGCTCTCTATTAGCTCATTATGGAAGGTGTACCTTGGACAGTGGAAAACTTGCGTGTGAAAAACATGCTCTTCGGTTTTTACAAACTCTTTGGACGGTGTTCTTGATCCGTGGATCGTTAATTCCTATGAAGACCGCTTGGGTATTTATAGGAAAGCCTTGGTCACTTGTCTCAAGATGCGTATCTATTATGTGTTCTCATGGCATTATTCAGAATTATTCCTTGGTTGTGGTGTGTCAGGGTTAGCTTGGGACATTTTGTTTGTCAATTTTTGGCAAAAAAGGGGGAGAAAGGTTTGAGCCTCGGTCTCTTTCTCTTTTGTGTCTTGTGTCCTGAGTTAAGATATATACCTAGGAATTTCAGGAGTCTCCAATCTCTTGGGTGTGTATGCGGATGTGTACTTCTAGATACCTCATTGTTTCAGGGGGAGTCACATCAGTACTCTAATCATAGACGACACTCAGGGTGAAGAGACGTTAGGAACATTCTAGTCTTAAGGAAAAAAGAGTTTCAAAGAGTCTTAGCCAAAATTTGCCAAAAGGGGGAGATTGAAAGCTCAAATAATTTGGACAAAATTTTGGTAAAACTCAGTGCTGAAGAAGATGTTCCAACATGAAGACCAAAGATGAAGCATTCTGCTAAAGAACAAAGATGTCGAAGAAGATGCCTCAACTTGAAGACTCAACATCCTGGACTGCTATAACAGATTGTTTTAAATCTATTTCAAATCTATTCCAAAATCCTAGGCGCGCTCAGCAGTGGATCAAGGAAAGATTTGAAGCCCATCTAAAGACTATAAAAGAAGACTTATCCTAGGGTTTATACACCTTGAAATATACCTTTTGTAACCTAGTTCTCTTGTGTAAAACTAAGGGTTTAGGGTTTTGAGAGTCGTTGGCTCTCTAGGTTTGTAAGTCTCCCTTTGTATCGTTTGATGCACTGTGGTAGGCATGGGTATCACACAGATCCATAAGCCTTTAGGTATTGAATTGTGTATTGTTCTTGGATGAATCTTTGAAGCAAATCCAAGTTAGCGTGTTGGTCAAGTATGCTTGACAGAATTCTGTATTGACAGGGAGTGTTTAAATATCACAGTTTGTGATTAGGGGAAGTGAGTAGTGATTCTCATATCAAAGGAGTTGTCTTTGATAAAGATTTCATTGGGTAGTGATTAGGAGATAAAGTTGTAAACGGGGGAGTTTAGCTTTATGGTAATACTACAGATAATGGAGTCTTCTTCCTGGATTGGTATCCCCCAGATGTAGGTGAATTGCACCGAACTGGGTTAACATATTCTGTGTTCTTTTATCATTCTGCAGATTTACATATTGTGTTATTGGTCTTGATAAACATGTTGGAACAGATGTCGTAACATATGTGATTCCGCAGTTACTAATATTCAAGGTATCAGTCTGCTGTTATGTTCTCTTTTAAATAATTTTGCAGAACAATGTCTTGACATGTGTTAGGACATCTGATGTCTGCTATGCCAGAATTTCAACCTATATGTAAGTGATTTCCGTGCCCTTACTAGATTGCGCCTATGAATTAGGATAGTCTTTATGGGCCTTTTGCTTACCTAAAACAATTTTTCTCCAAGTCTTTGCTACCATTCTTAAAATGATAGTTATTATAGAAATCACCGAGGCCCGCCCAAGAATCTGAACTATTGAGAAATACTGCTCGTTATAGATGTGCACCATAGAGAGGGCACTTCGTGGTGGCGTTTACTGTATGTAGTTAGCAACGGGAACATGCGCATTAAATGTGTTTTATTCAATTGAAATATGGTTGCGAAAATAACTTATAATTACCCCTAGATACATAGGTAAGGAATGTAATGTGCCTAGGCATACTCAAGTGCACTTAAGTTCGATTACATTTTAAGAAATCATGTTAGCTATTGGATTCAAATATGGATCTTCTGGGGAATCACGAGCGTTGAACTTATTACTCGATGTGACTATAAAGTAAGAACTTCGGTTCAAACTTTATTTTTTGAATTCTTCTTCATTTTAACAGTGTAATTAGAGAAATTCATTTGCTTTCATCATAGTTGGGGATTTTTCACATTCATATTGTTTTGATTCGAATCAAAGAGAAAAACTTGTGTCTTCATTAAGTTTGTTTAGACAACCTGCATTACAGTAAGGTATTTCCATTTTTTTCCTTTTGCATTTTTGAGGTTTCATCTCCACTTACATAAGGAGAACCTAAAAACCCAAATTTAGGTATCCTTTTGTAGACCTTAGTGATGTCGATTCTACCACTGAACCTATGATGGTTAATCCTGGTGATAGTGAGCCTAATCCCACTCGTATCAAGATGAGACCAATCAGAGTAGGATTTAGTTTTAGGTAAATCAATATGGCTAACTCCTATATCATTGAAAATCGTATGGATGACTATGGGGCACAAAGGTTACTAGGTATTAGAGTGTCACTTCAAGTGTATGGTCACTGTTGAAGAAGTAAGAAGATGGTTGAAGGAACGATCGAGACGTATGAATTATACACACAAATGTTTTGAATTTGAAGGGTAAAGAAGGCATGGGAAAAATGTGTCACTACCGGCTCTAGAATTGCCCACAGATGTTGAAGATTATTCATGAGTAGAAGAAAAACTAAATCTTTCATTTCAAAAAATGGAACCGTCATGATGATGTCAGGTGTCACTCCTCAAAAGCAACAAATGTATGTGTATCTTGGTTGATATGTGTGGGATGCCTAGGTAGGAATGTTTGTTGTCTTGAATGCAGGTTACTCTTCCTTTAAACAACCCCGAAGTATAATTTAGGCATATGTGAATGTTTTTCAGTATTGGTGCAAGTACAAGAATAGATTGCACACTTTAGTCTTGTTGTTTACCTATTCCATGTGCTTATGAAGTGTTTTTGACCCTGATCACCCTACAAGTTGATCTTTCTAAATCAGTGTTGTAAGATCTTTGAAGTGTATATGAAGCCCTTCAAGAATTACAAGGATAACTACTTTTTCATTGTGCCTATTAACCTTGGTACACATGAGAATCTCTACGAAATTCACACAGGGGAGCTTGATGAAGGAGAAGAGGGACACAACTCATAAATACATGAGGGTAGTTTGGAAGCCACTATCTCTGAAGATGATTCCTTTAAGGCTTACATGACTACCTTCCTTGTTAAATATGACATCACTACTAAAAATAAAACATTTTATGACAAAACTTTCACCTCACCCAACAAATAACCGAGGTATAAACCCGGGGCGCGCCACACTTTTTTATTAAAAAAATATAAATATATTCCCTCGGTTGCAACGCACAACCGATGGATAATGTAACTAAGGAACACGCTTGAAATCCTAGTAACTTCAGTTTATATTTTGTTTATTTTTTAACAGTGTCATTCTTTTTTAATTTATTTTTTATTTAAACATTAGGTAGTCTACCCTTTAAGTTATCCTAACAATCGAGGGGAATGACTACTCATTTTTTCCTATAAAAGCATCATTTCATTAAGTTTTGCCTTAACCTAACACAGATGATGCCACTCAAAATCGTAAATATCATTCTTTTAGACGGATTGCAAGATACGAAAAATATTTAAGATTTCTTAATTAGTTAGAAAATCTATCAAGGATGTGTGTTGATGTTGTTGTTCTTTACCAACCTTGATCAAACATTTTTCTGCTCTTGCGATCCATCTCATGGAATGTCGTTGTTGTTCTTTCCTTATGTGATAATATTAAGAAACCTATTCCTAATCATACTTAAAAATATTGAAACTAAAAAAAATGGTGGATGATAAAACAATTTAAGTGATATACCAAGCTTATAGTGCACTATTTTCTTTCTAGGTATGCTATAAAGCAATCTATTATCTTGGTTGGTTTGAAAATTGAGAGAAAATGTCATTATTTTATTTAAAAAAATAACCTTTTGCTTTAGTTGTTTAGAAATAACCGAGGGAAAAAGTTTCACGATTTTGGTTATAAACAAATATTTTCTGTCATTTATTGAGTATCAATGCTCATGACACTATAGTTTTGTTCATAAACAAATCTTTGTCATCTATTTATTGAGTATCAATGCTCAAGACACTGTAATTTTATTCATAAACAAATCTTTTTCCTCCATTTAATGAGTATCAACGCTTAAAACACTGTCAAAACATTAACTCACTGGAAATATTAGTGATCTACATGAAACCTTCACGATTGTCATTCAAAACGCGAACGCCATACTATCAGTCTTGGATGCTACATTGTGAATCACCATCATTTACAATGAAAATATTAGGATTGAAAAAACTGAAACCTAAAGCTCTACAACGTGATCTCAAAGCCTTTCATAAATGCCCAACTATTTAGACATAGCTGAGATAAGGTGATGTTGAAAGCCCTTAACACATCTGCCTCAATAACAATAAAAGGAATACTTATTGCCATGTTGACTATAATTCCCATATTAAAATAAAAGAGTTTGTTCCTATTCCTTGTGGGAGCATCATGCAGGCTCTTTCTCCTTCAATGCAAGGTTCAACAAGACATAGTCTTCATTGTATGTAATGTGACTCCATACGCAAGAGGACATGAATTGCGGAGGCTTAAAATTTGATAATTTAAAAATAAATCATTTGATAAATCAGAGTTTTAAAACATTTTATCAAAAGCGTTTGAATAAGTATGCAGCGGAAACTCAAAGTAAAAAAAATTACTTAAAATAAAAGAGAAAATGGAAGATAAATGATACCGGATAATTATACAATTTCACTCAAGAAGACTTAATTATGTCTCCAAAATTGTTCTTGAGAGTATCAACTATGCTTGAGAACTTTTAGAAGGTTACACACACGAACCCCTTATACAAAAAAATGAAATTTCAGGCTAATTTCTAACCAAACAACGAACATGGCTTGAAGCAGTTAGTTTTCACATTAAACAGAGATTTTGCACTAGATGACCTCGAACTAACACTACTACGAAAACCCATTTAACGACGCCAGGTTTACCACAGATTCGTATCCCACCGTTGTAATAGGTTAAAAAAATTATAATGCCATATTTAACGACGGTTGTACTAAATAACCGTTGTAATACAAGCTGTGTAACAAGCTTCGATTCCCAGCTACTACATTTTTTCTGCCATATTTTTACATTTTAAACACGCTTGTATTAAAACACCATTGTAATACATGTAACAAGCTTCGATTCCCAGCAACTATATTTTTTGTCATATTTTTATATTTTAAACATATATTTTATTTCTTTTGTTAGTGTTACGGGGATTTAACCTCAAAACTCAAAATTCATCATTGTTTTTCTTTTAAACATATATTTTATTTCTTTTGTTAGTGTTTTTAAGTGCAAGAGAATAGTATATATAACTTTAAAAATAAAACTGTAAGAGATGAGCATATATAAAATAACATTTTATTAAGATTCCATTAAGAAGAGTACATTGATAATCATATTACATATATTTATCAATGTCAGAGCCCATAGCTGCAAATGCATCTTCATAATCCACACATCTCTCCTCACTCCCCTCATCGGAATTATAATAAACAGTCCTCCTTTTGTTCTTTATCTTTTTCTTCTTTTGCTTCTTCTTCTTCTTCTTCTTATCCTTCCTCACCCTTAAGGCATCCCCGACGTTGGCCGCTGGTTGGACCTCCTCAATTGGCGCTTGACGTTCCTCATTGGTGATGTTTCTAGCATTCTCATTTGTAGAACTCATTGTTACGAAGAATATATTATGAAGAAATGTAAAGTTATCTATTTATAGACGAGGTTGAAGATGAAAAGTCTGATGGTTTAATGCTTGCAATGATGATAACTTGTAAATGGTTGATATTCTGGAACGATATTTTTTGAAAAACGGAGAAAATTGTAAATCAATATGGCCAGAGTGTTCTCTACTCCGGGAAGAGCAAGGTTTATAATATTACAACGGTTAGTAATAATAACCGTAGCGATACCCCTTATACTTGGTACAAGGTTCGACTCCAAGCAACAACATTTTTCTATGTTACGTAATTATAGAAAAATGTTGTTGCCTGGAGTCGAACCTTGTACCAATTATAAGGGGTATCGCTACGGTTAATATAACTAACCGTTGTGATATTATTAAAATAATATATATACTTATCATTACGGTTATTTTAGAAAACCGTTGTGAAATATTTAGCTATATAAGGTAATTAACTTTCTATGATTGACAGTAGCGCCGTTTCCTTCACAGTGAAACCCTAACACCCATTTTTGGCAGCAAACTTCATCTTTTTATTGAATCCGCGAAAAGAAATACAAGAAGTATGAAGCTTTTGATTTAAGCTTCTTCCTCCTTGTATTTCTTCTTGCAGAATCTAAAACTAGATGAACATGGTGATGATGCTGGTGGTAGCAAGCGTAATGTACATATTATTTATGGAAAATATGGTATTCTTCTACTTCAATCTTTTAGTTAGATAGTTCCCATTATCTCATTTGCCTCATGTTGTTTTTGTTGATTGTTCTCATTTTGTGCAGATTCGACTTCAATGCTTCACAAGCAAGGTGAACTTCATTGTAATGGTACAATCCTACTTCTTAGGGTTTTGTTTCAACTTTTGGTTGTTTTGTTTTGAATACTAACTAATTTTCTTCATTGCTTCCTACTTCTTAGGGTTTGTTTCACATGGTGATGATGATGGTGGTACATATATATATGAATTCATTCTGATAAGGTACATATATATGAGTTCATTCTGATATTGTATATGAAATTTAGTTTATTATATACTATGTATATTGTTTGTTTCACTATCCTTTTATTGAAAATGCAATCAGTTAAATTGATATAGAACATTAGTTTATTATATACTATGTATATTGTATATAGTTAAATTGAATACTACCTAATTTTCTTCATTGCTTCCCACTTCTTAGGGTTTGTTTCACAAGGTGATGATGATGGTGGTACATATATATGAATTCATTCTGATAAGGTACATATATATGAATTCATTCTAATATTGTATATGAAATTCAGTTTATTATATACTATGTATATTGTTTGTTTCACTATCCTTTTATTGAAAATGCAATCAGTTAAATTGATATAGAAACTTATAATCTGAAAATTAAGATGTATTTGAAAACCAATCTTTATCATGTCAATGTTTTCCGAATTGCATCCATTTCATTCAACACATTGTATGTTCGTTAACATAAAATTTATGGTTCAATGGTCCGTTTGCTTCAATTCATCGATATCTACAATTCTACTTTACCTCATCGTCGTCACTAATCATCGTGGTTGTTAAGATCATGATTGTTATGATGATAAAACCGCGATGATTTGTGGCGATGATGAGGTAAACTATAATAAAAGATATCGATGGATTGAAGGAAACCGACCATTGAACCATAAATTTTATGTTAAGGAACATAAAATGTGCGGAATGAAATGGATGCAATTCGGAAAACAGTGGTGTATTTAAGTTGGTTTTCAAGAACAGTTTAATTTTCAGATTATATAGTTCTTTACCAATTTTAATGGTTGTATTTCTTTAATTGGTGTATGGTAAAACAAGCAATATACATTTTTATTTAATAAACTAAGGGTACATTCCACAACGGTTGAGACTCATAACCGTTGTGATAGTTAATATATATTACAACGGTTGAAATACCTAACCGTTGCAATATAACACGCGCTTTCCAGAATACAACAACGGTTTCCAGACCGTTGTAGAAACCGCGAACTTACAACGACAATCTACATAACAACGCCTTCGCCCGCGTCATTATATGTCATTCCCAACCGTTGTTAAATGGGTTTTTCGTAGTAGTGTAAGACAAAGTTTTGAGTTAGCTATCATATGAACCGAACCGAAGTTATATTATGGTTGACCACAAACTGAACCGAGTTTTATACCATAATGATCTCAAACCTAATAAGATTTTATACTGGGCTAAACTCATAAACTAAGTGAGTTACACTATTTTGATCTAGAATCAATAGAGTTTTTGACTGCACTGAACTCAAGAACCGTTGTGGAGATTTTTATTGAGCACAAATCAAAAGAGAATTTTTTTAATGACGGAGCTCACGAACCAATTAGAGATTAAGACTAATCCCCCAAGTACAAACATAATTTTTTCAATAGTTTAACTCCTAACCAAAATATCAAATTTCTAAAATAGAATTATTAACTCAAAAGAAAAATCCACTCTTAATAAATTTACAATTTTGTCTTCACACTTAACAATATTCTTCACTAAACTCAAAAACCCTTTCAAACCATTATATCTAAAATATGTGAAAAAGTATGTAAGATTCAAAGAAATTATCCGACCCTTCAAAATGAATGTCTCAACTTTTCAAGGAGAATGGAGGAAGGTTTCACACAGAAAGAGACAATCTTATACAGAGAAATGGGATTGTCATTCTAACTCAGCTTTCTATAGAAGGAATGGAGCTTCAGAGACTTATTCGTTCTACGTATCTGAGTTTTCGGACAAGATGAAGGCAAAGGATCTTTTCAACCATTTTTCGGAATACGGGAAGATAGTGGAAATGGTTATCCCCCCTAAGAGAAACAAACATGGGAAACGGTTCGGATTTGCGAGATTCGTGGAAGTGGACGACCTCAGGTCCTTAACGATTCAGTTGGATAACATCATTATTGATAATGTGAAGCTTCACGTTAATGTGCCAAGATTTGCAAGACCGGAGACGAAATTGGATAGAGGGAGGTCTTTTAACGCGCATCGTTTGAATGTTCAACAAGGCTTGGATCCTATTAGTACACTCAGAAGAACAACGGCAATGGGAGAAGGTAAGACGACTGGAAGAACTTTTGCAGAGGTGGTCACTGGAGGTAGAGGAATCTTTCACCCATCACTTAAGTTTGATCCGAAGAAAGAAGACTTGGATAGATTTCAAAAGTCGTTTGTTGGAGTTGTTCTTCATCCTGGTTCAACTTATAACATCAGAACTTGTTTTGAGATGGAGGGGTATTTCTCAATTAAAGTCACTCCTTTGGGCTCTAATTATGTTCTTCTGGAAGAATCTGAAGTGGGAGAAATCCAAGACTTGATCAGAGAAGCAGAATCATGGTGGAGACAGTGGTTTTCGGAGATAAAGAAATGGAATGAGTCAGTCGTGGACAAAGAAAGAGTTACATGGCTTAGATGCTACGGGATTCCTTGCCAAGCTTGGAACTCTTCTTTCTTTGAAGTTTTAGCAAAGACAGTTGGTAGTTTTGTTTGTGCAGATGACAATACCCTTAAGGGAGACAGTATGGACGTGGCTAGATTCATGGTTAGAACTCATTGCGCAATGGTGATCAATGAAACCTTTAAAACTCAAATCAATGGGAGTATCTTCAATATTAAGATGTGCGAGGATTTCCAAGGGCGCTCCGCATTGATTTACAAAAGATTGGCATGGTTAAGAACGGTTTGTCTTCTTCGGAGATGGAGTCTAACTGGAGTTCTTTTGAAGGTATCTCAGAAAGAGGTGTTGGAAGGGAATTGAATGGCGGGGACGACGAGCTAGTTATCGCTCCGGCGTTTTCTAAGACGGAAGACGTTTTGGCATAGGTGTTTGGTAAGTCTACGGATTGTGACTGTACAATAGCTCAGTCAGAGCAGAATGTAGGCGACTCTATGCCTAGGTACAAGGATGAAGTAGCAGGACATGCAGACGCAATTATTCACTTTTCCTCTGAGAAAGAGTGTGTAGAAAGGAATTGTTTAGCAGACAACGAGGAAGGATTTGATTTATCTCTTCAACGGGTGGGCCCTACACCAAGTGTTGGATTTGGTTCTATTGATAAAGTTATTAAGAAGGTTTCTAAGAAAAGGAATAAGATTAAGCTGAAATTGGTTTCTGATGTTATTGGGCCTTTGCCACGAAAGCCCACAACTAAAAAAAGGCCTTCTAGGAAGGTGGACCGGGTGAGAGCAAACAGAGAGGAGTTATCGGAAGACCCCATAGAACAATTCTCTATTCCATCCTATTTTGAGGTGTTATCCAAAAACCCTAATTCTTCAATCAACGCCGAGAATAGGGACAAATCTCCAGTTTCAATGCAAGATTCGGACAATTTTTCAAGAGGCGCAATTTTATGTTGCGAGCAAACGACTGATTCTGACGTGAGGTGCTGTAATCTAAAATTTTGGAACAACATAGAGTCCAAAGTTGGAGGTAAATTGAAAGGGGCGTTAGCAGATTTAGGGATCAAGGTGGGAGTGGAGGGTTCGAAGTGCTCTAGTGACATCCTCAAGCATATTGAAGAAATGAAAGAGGAAGACAGAAGAAGATTTGCAGGAAAGAGGGATAATTCAACAACCTTCCAATGATTATTGGATCATTAAACATCAGAGGGAGTGGTTCGCTTTCTAAGAGAAGAAGAATCAACCAAATAATATCTAAAGGTAAGGATGATATTTTTTTCATTCAGGAATCTAAAATTAGTGTGGCTGAGGATTCTTTAATTAGAAGCCTTTGGAACAATGGCGATGTGGGTTGGTCCTTCAGTGGTTCTATCGGAAATTCTGGAGGTTTAATCACTCTTTGAAACGAGGATTCGATTAAAGCTTTGAGCTCCTTCAAAGGCCCTGGTTTTCTAGGTATCAAGATTTCTTGGAACAACGATGTTTACTACGTGATTAATGTTTACTCTGGGTGCGGTCTAAGAGACAAGAGAAAATTGTGGGAGGAATTGATTAGGTTAAAGAAATCTTATACTGATGGTTATTGGATAGTGGGAGGTGATTTCAACACTACGTCTAAAGCAGGTGAAAGGAAAGGCATTTCTAGTGGAGTCAGATCGTCTGAGATGAGAGAATTTGCAGAATTCTTTCTTGCTCTTGGGGTGATAGATCTTCCGATTTCTGGGAAAAAGTATACTTGGTTCAGTGGGGATGGGAAATCCATGAGTAGGCTTGATCGTTTTTTGATTGAGGATTCTATTATTCAGAAGTGGGGGATGATTGATCAGAGTATTGGTAACAGAGACATATCGGATCACTGCCCTATTTGGGTGAAGATTAAACCTATCAACTGGGGTCACAAACCGTTCAAAAGTAATGACAGTTGGTTTGATCATCCTGACTTTCTCAGTTTTGTGGAGAAAGAATGGAAATCCTTCAAGATTGTGGGCAGAAGCGACTTCGTTCTTAAAGAAAAATTTAGGATGCTGAAACAGAAGATTAAAGTTTGGAGGGGACAAGTATTTGGCTGGATAGATGTTTCATTACAAGAGGATGTGGAAGAAGTGAATAAAGTAGATTGGTTACTTGACTCTGCTGATAGTAATGAAGTTGAGGGTCTGGTAGCAGATAGAGCTGAGAGGTGTTCGTCCTTCTGGAGAAAACTGCACTTTAAAGATAATCTTCTTTTTCAAAAGTCTAGAAGTAAATGGAACTTGGATGGGGATTCTAACTCAAAGTTCTTCCATCAGTGGATCAGAGGTAGACAAAGGAGGAAATTCATTGGTAGGGTAGAAACTGAGCAAGGTTGGGTAGATTCTGTGGAGGGAGTGAAGGATGAAGTTTACAGGTTTTATAAGTCAGCTTATTCTGAACCTTTGAAATCTAGACCGATTCTTGAAGATGGTTTATTTAGTAGTATCTCAGAGAATGATGCCAAGTTATTAGAGATTCAGTTTTCAGAGGAAGAGATCAAGGCAGCGGTGTGGAGCTGTGACGGATCCAAAAGTCCTGGCCCAGACGGTTACAATCTCAATTTCATCAAAAGATGCTGGTTCTTCATGAAAACTGATATCATTCTTTTTATTAGAGAGTTTCACGATTTTGCTCATCTCCCAAAAGCTTTGTCTTCAGCTTTTCTGACGCTTATTCCCAAAGTTGAGTTTCCCATATCCCTTGGTGAATACAGGCCCATATGCCTTGTTGGTAGCATTTACAAGATAATCTCCAAACTCTTAGCTCAGAGACTGAAGATGGTGATAGGTAAAATTATCTCTCCCTGCCAATCCACATTTGTTCCTGACAGAAACCTCTTGGATGGTGTGGTGATCGCAAACGAAACTTTGGACATGGCTACTAGGGACAACTTGAATTGCATCTTTTTCAAGGTCGACTTTGCGAAAGCGTATGATTGCGTTAGTTGGGAGTTTCTTCGATTTTTGCTACAAAAAATGGGTTTTGGAGCTAGGTGGAGAAGGTGGATGGAGGCGACAATATTCAACTGTCATCTCTCTGTTTTAGTTAACGGAAGTCCAACCCGTGATTTTGTAGCTGAAAGGGGCCTCCGTCAAGGAGATCCTTTAGCTCTGTTTCTTTTTTTTTATGGTAGCAGAGGGTCTTAAAGGGTTAATGAATAAGGCAGTTGTTAATGGCAGTTTTGAAGGTTTTAGAGTGAATAATGAAGTTTCTGTGGAGCTGATCCAATACGCAGACGACACTCTTATTATAGGGAAAGGAAGCTGGAGTAATCTTTGGTGCATTAAATCTGTCTTAAGAGGCTTTGAACTGATTTCTGGGCTGAAAGTCAATTTCAACAAGAGTAGGTTGGTTGGTTTGAATGTTAACTCTCATTTCCTTAATGCTGCTGCATCTTTTCTCCGTTGTAAGATCGAAACCTCTTCTTTCTCATTCCTGGGCATCCCAATAGGATTCAATTCTAGAAGGATCAGCGGGTGGAACCCTATCATTGAGAGAATTAAAAAGAAACTGAATTCTTGGAAGGCAAAAACTCTTTCTATGGCTGGCAGGTTGGTTCTCATAAATTCAGTTCTCTCTAGTTTACCAACTTATTGGTTCTCGTTTTACAAAGCACCTAAGGCGGTCCTCAAGAAAGTTGATTCAATTAGGAGCAATTTTCTTTGGGGAGGAGTGGAGGAGAAGTTCAAGATTCATTGGATAAGTTGGGATATTTGCTGCTATGCTAAGTCTAAAGGCTGTCTTGGAATTAGAAAAATGGAAGAGTTAAATTACGCGCTGTTAACTAAATGGAAATGGAGGATAGTGGCTGACAAACCGGCGCTTTGGAAAGATTTCTTAAAGGCTCGCTATGGAGCTGTCCAACACCATGTTTTAGCAGACAACTTGAAGAAAGCTTCTTCTTCCTCTCAATGGTGGAAAAACCTCATCAATAGCGGGATTTTTCTTACTAACAAAAACTTTTATTTTGCAGATAAAGTTGCTTACGATTTGGGTGATGGCTCTAATATTCCTTTTTGGTCGGCGAATTGGAGGAAAGGATCTAGAATTTCAAAAGAATTTGAAGATCTTTTTCGCATCAGTAAGAATAAAGAAGTGTTCGTTAGAGATTTCGAAGCGGTAAATCTTTACGACTTCAATTGGAATTCTGTTGGTCTGTCTACCTCGATGCAGCAAGAGAATAGAACTAGACTGCTGGAGCTGAAGAATTTTATCGGAGAAGTGACAACGCAGGAAGGAAAGAATGACGCAGTTAGGTGGTCGGATCAGTCGAGTAACACTTTCTCTGTTAAAGATGTTTACAACCAGCTGGTGAATAACTCTCTGAACCCTATGAACTTTATTTATCCTTCTTCTTCTCAGTCTTGTTTATTGGCCTTTGATTGGCTTTGGAATCTTAAAATTGATCCTAAACTGATTATCTTTGGCTGGAGAGTTTTGTGGGGGAGGGTGTCGGTCAAGTCCGAATTAATTAAGAGAGGTTTGGATTTGAATCCTAACTGTGTTTTCTGTGGATTGGAAGTGGAGGATATTGAGCATCTTTGTCTTGGTTGCAGTAGGATTAAGAACATTTGGGATAGAATTGGAGATTGGATTGGCTATGATAGTTTATATGTTGGTAACAGAATAGATTTTTTCTTGGATTGGTGTGGCCTTGGTAATACTTCAAATGGGAGCTTGAAGATGGGGAAGATCTGGTTAATTGTTATTTGGAGTATTTGGTGCTGCAGAAACAGTATTATTTTCAAAAATTGCTCTTTTAATTTGGATAATCTTTGTTGGGATATTAAGATTAGGGCGTGGAAATGGTTAACGGTGGAAGAAATTTGTAATCCCAACTCCGACTTTCTAGCATTTTGTATGGATCCTCTAAAAGGGTAGTTAGGTTTGAGTTGGTTGGGAATTTCTTTAAGTTCATTTTTGTAATTGTTACTGTTTGAGGAACACATTTTGTGTTCCTAATTTAATTCCATTGGCTTTCAGAAAAAAAAAAAAAAAAACTTTTCAATTTGTCTAAGGAGAAATACTTAAAAAGATGAAAAGGAACATGCTGGCGCATGCATGCACAAATTCCAAAGAAAACAGACAAGTGAAACGCTATGAGAAAAAGAAAGGACTAAGAACTTTTATAGCAAAATGCAACATTAATTAAACAAGTACAAAGGCTATAAGACATCCAAAATTGATATTAATTTATACATGATGCTTGAAGTCTAATCTGCTTATTGAATTTCTGAATAAACTCTTCCACCCTCTTGTTAAGATCCTCATTTGACATCATTGAAAACTCATTTTCTTCTTCTACTTTCGGTTCTATCTTCATAGAATCTAACCTTCTCACTGATTTCTTCCTTTCATCAACCACAAAATGTTTGGCAATATTGTGTCTATAAGATTTACTTCTTCTGAAAACCGATCTTGTAGGAAAATTTGCATTCTTTTCATGTTCCTTAGGACCAAAATCATCATCATCTACTTTCAAGTGAAGTGTTGAATTATTCTTCTCATTTGTACTATCATCATTACTACTTTTCTTTGGTTGATTATGTAACACAATTTCCAACACACGTTCATGGACAATTGTCTCTTTCTTAACATGTTCAAGCTCTTGTTTTGAATTGATAATGCATTGTTTATCAACTTGTTCAACTTCATCATATGTGGCAATTGATGAGACATGGTTTCTAATTGTTTGACTATGTTTCACATACTCTTCATGAAGATGTTCTTGTTTTTGTTTGGATGAAGAGAATGTTTCATAGTCA
The DNA here is from genome assembly GCA_022829125.1 of Lathyrus tuberosus. NCBI lineage: Eukaryota > Viridiplantae > Streptophyta > Magnoliopsida > Fabales > Fabaceae > Lathyrus > Lathyrus tuberosus. The sequence continues at coordinate 2,790,409 of JALAZF010000124.1, read as the reverse complement.
ATAGCTATAATGAGGATTAAGGTGTTGGATATGATAAACCAAAAGATATTGTTGTTTAAGAGAGAAGAAGGAGAAAGGTTGAAGATATAGAAGATAGATATGTAGATGAAAAGAGAGAAAATAGAAGCAAAGAAAGATAAATTCTTTGCCTTATTATGGCTACTACTATGATTTTTTAGTTTGTAGTTTTTCACAAAATCTTCATCTAGATATGGTGAGTTGGCCATAGTTTAAGGCTAGAAGAATGAGAGTGTATCTATGAAGATTGAGGTTTTGTAGGAGTAGGAAATGAATTATGAAATAGAGCTTATATATGTGGTTAGATTCATGATTATTGTCATTTGATTGAGTATGTGTGAAATGATTGATACTATGCATTTACTAATATACCCTCTTCTCTTTCTTGTGGCAAGTTTTCCTTCTCATATCATTTGAATAATAGTCCAATGAATTAAAAAATATGCCACCTATATAACATGGTGAATAATTAAAACTCATGATATCTTGTATTCAGCAGTATTTGTTGGAATTTTCCTATTGCTAGATCACATGATATATGCAACACATAAATATCTTAATTATTTTTGTTGGGGTAAGAAAATGAATGTGATAGTTAATATAACGATATACTCCCTTCGTTTTAAAATGACTGTCGTTTTAAGAAAAAAATTTGTTTCAAAATGACTGTCGCTCTCACTTTTTAATGTAGTAATAATTGTTATTTTTTCAATTGTGTCATATAATTATTATTCTATACACTATTTCCAACACATTAATAAGACTAATTTAATAAAAGTGCAATATTTTATGACAATATCATTACATTCCTTAATTTGTGTGCAAAAATCTTAAACGACAATCATTTTGAAACGAAGGGACTATAAATCACAAGGAAGATAAATTATAGTTATAATAATTGGAGCATGATTTTTTTTTAAATAAGTGATGTATTATAACAAAGCACGAAAAGTACTCAACGAACGGGACAACAAAAGACAGTTACAAGCATAAGAGTGGCGCCGTAAACCACTCCTGAAAAGAACAAACCTTCGGAGTTTTAACGGCGGAATTTAACCAACACCAAGAAGACCACTTAATACAGTAAAGGACATCTTCTAAGTTGAAAGGAATATTCCTAAAAATGTAGTCGTTCCTACTCTTCCAAATAGTCCATATCACGAAAGCCCACACCAAACTACCATCTACGACACCCGAAGGCGACTTCATCTGCTTAGAGAAGCTTAAGAAGGATTCCACAGCGTTGTTCTTCCTAACGATTTCTACTCCAAACCATCTCTCTATACTACTCCAAACTTGGCCAGCAAAAAAACACTCCAAAAAGATATGTCGAGAGGATTCGGTAACAACGCCACAGCAAGAGCAAAACTGATCAAAATTTTCAGGCACAATCCCCCTCCTAAGCAACTGGTCCTTGGTACCTAGCCTATCCCAAAATAACCTCCACATAAGGACCTTGATCTTGGAAGGTAATGGAGCTGCCCACATCGTCTTCATCGCAGTTTCAGTCCGACCGTCCCAGTCGTTGCAATTACCAAACTGTAGCAGTAAAGAATATGCAGAGGCTACAAAAAACATACCATCGACACCTGGAGACCACGTGAAGTCATCCCTCTTATCAGCTATCAAAGACAAGTTGTTCAACAATGAGGATAACCCCAATGGAGCTTCCTCCCATAACAGGTATGGCACTCTGTACAATCTACTCATGCACAACTGACCAAAGGAATGAAACAAACTCACCATATCAGCCACATAACAACAATGCCAGACACGAACGGAGTGAAAGAACAATGCGAAGACTTCCTTCAACGGTCTATCACATAAGCTCTGAGCGTACCAGAAAGGGACCGATTGACCATTACCCACTACACCTTTACTTGAATCAGCGAACAAGGCAGTTTGAAGCTGCTTGTCGAATCCGTTCATCAGCATATCCTTCCACCAAATAGAATCCGTCTTAGAGCCTCATTTCCCATCATTACACAGAACTGCCAAACCCAGGTTCAAAAAATTATGAGCATATCCAACCTCCAATATTCCCTTCCACAAAGCAGAGTCTTCCGTAATCATCCGCCATTTCCACTTTAAAAGGAGAGCTCTATTGAAACACTCTATATTCTTGATACCTAAGCCTCTAAGCTCTTTCGAAAAGCATACCCTGTTCCAACTCATCTAATTGATATTTATTCTCTTGAACATACCACCCCACAAGAAGTTAGCTTGAATTCTCGAGATGATTCTCAATATTTGGGCAGGAGCTTTGAAGAACGAGAAGGTGAATATAGGAAGTGAGTTCAGCACAGAGTTAATAAACGTGACCCTGCCTCCAATGCTCAAATTGTTGCACTTCCAAGCCGCTAATTTTCTCCTGAATTGCTCTACCACGTGACTCCACAAACTAGTTCTACGCGGATTATCATCCACATAGATTCCCAGAAATTTGAAAGGGAAGGCACCCACTTCGCAGTTCAGAAAAACAGCGGCATACTCAATGAAGGCAGTGATTAAAGGCTACTATTAGGCAGTGGCGGAGGCAGGACCCCAGATTAGGGGGTGCAAAATTTTATATTAAAATTTTAATAGAATTAATTATATATATATATATATATATATATATATATATATATATATATATATATATATACTTTTTGACAACACTTGTAGTAGATGTAGTGATATAATAACATTGTGAGTTAACCTTTTCACATGGGAACAAAAAATCCTATTTGAAACATTTGTAATTTTAACTAATTCTAGTACTACTCATTAACAATTTTTTAATAAAAAAAATGTTGTACACACTGACACATAAAAGTTTTATTAAGTTTATCTATCTCCTTCCTATCATCAAATCAATAGAAAATTTGTTTCTCTCTCCTAATATTAAATGAATATCAGAGCTTGCAAAAGGTTTTGTGGCTTATGGTGCAAAGTTAAAAAAGTCAGAGAGTGCAAAATATAAAAATATAAAATAATAGATGTAAACTTTAAGAATTCAGGGGGTTCACTTGCATCCCTCAGTGCCAGGTGGCTCCACCCCTGCCTTTAGGTGTCTATTCTTTTGCTACCTTTGTTGCTATGTTTTCACTCAATTATTTTACATGATAGATATGTAACAAATAAAGATTATTATTATGATGTGCATGAAATTGAAAAGAAACGGAAACAGTGGTGAAGTCAAAATAAAATATCATTAATGTCATGATAAGTTGGTAATGTTCAATTGTGGAGCAAATTGGATGCAAAGTCTTCATTCAGCTCTAATGATTCTCATGTGTTTGAATAAACAATTCAATTAATAATTCTTATAACACATTCATGAGCCGACAACGTAATCAAACCTAAATTTCTATACGGAAAACCGTCAATTAATTTTAAAAGATTAAAATCTATTTATCATATGAATTGTATGAAGAGTGATAGGTTGATTTGGAGATGCTTTAAAGATAGTTTTTTTATTTATTTATTTACATCTGTTTATCAAATCTAATGAGGATTTGATTCTATCTCTAAGGTCTTCAGTTAGTGTGACCCCAACTTATCCGTGATTGGGGAGAGTTGACGTCCCTCTAAAATTGTGGTCTTTTTTTTACAGCTTTTGTTAGTTAGGTTGTTGTGTAAGAAAAATTTGTTCAAGCGGAAGATCATTATTGATCCGGAGGGGATCTCTTTTATATATATATATATATATATATATATATATATATATATATATATATATATATGGTTATATTTTATGAGAATGTTATTTTTACGTAAGAATATGATAATGAATTTGAATCATTAAATTTTAAAATAAATGGTGGAGATTATTTATAGTTTTTGTTTTTTTTCTCTCCTTAATTATTAAAATAAATGATGAAGGAAAGAAAAAAAACTGACACATAATCTCCACCATTTATTTTAAAATTTAATGGTTCAGATTCATTCTCATGTTCTCACATAAAAATAACATTTTCATATGATACGTTCCATATATTGAGGTTAATTTATTGGAGGTTAATTTGTCAAACAATTTGGTGTTTTGGAATTTTGAGTTGAAATTGGGGAAAACTCTATTGAGGGTTGACCATGAATAGTAAAAAAGTCAAATTTTGAATAGTAAATAGTAATTTTAGTGATGAGTAATTTATGGTCTGGATAAAGAAGATAAGTCATTTTTAATCCATCTAATCATATCTTTGAATGTTTTTAAGTTTTGTTGTATTATTGTTCTTTGAGAAATCAGGGTGAAATAATTTTCACTTCCTTACCTGATTAGTAAGTCATTCAAACTTAAACTTTCTTCTAATCTGATAACCATTTTTATGTATTCCTGTAAGCAATATTTTTGGTTTGCGATATCCATTAATTGTTGTAGTGTAGTTGTGTGAGAATTAGTAGAATTGTGATTAACAGAGTTGTGTGTAGCGGAAAGGTGTTTTTGCATTTATATTCTTGATAAGATAGATAATTCATCTTTTATTGTTCTTATCATGTTTTTAGCTATAACTAATTGTTGCTGAATTAATGTTTTCTGGGAAATTAAATACGAGTACTCAGTTCTTTCTTTCCTAAGTTGCAAATTTTTTAGTGATAAATTTATTTTTAATTCAGAAATCATTTTTCTGATTTCTTTCAGATCTTTTCTTTGATTTGCTAGATCCATTATACTCTTGATAGAGTGGATAATTCATCTTTAATAATTTTCATCATTGTTTCAAATGTGGATATTTGCCTAACAATATAATTTCTTCTTAGAATTAAAGTAGGATAAGTTCTTTCCGTACTGTATTCTAGTAGTAAATTTACTCTTCTTAAGGCTTGTTTTAAATCAGAAGTATAGTTTCTATAATTTTTAAGATGTTCCCTTTGTAAGGTTAAATCCATTTTATGTAATGAAATTTAAGATGTTCCCTTTGTAAGGTTAAATCCATTTTATGTAATGAAATTTAATCTGTGTCATAAAAATCATCATCCCATGTTATTTCATTATCTGAGTAATTTGGATTAAAGTTTCTACAGTCAATAGAAACTAGGGTTTTAGAATTTTTCATTCTGTAATTTATTCTTGAGTTGTTTCCGTAAAAATGTCCATCAAAGTAATTTAAGTATTTTGAAGTAGAAGTAAGTTGATTTAATTCTTTAATTAAACACTTTAGTTCATGTTCTTCAAAATCTCTTTCTATTGTAGCTTTTATTTCATCTAGGAAAACTTTTTCTTGGAAATAAGCAAATTTTAGTTTTTTTAGTATGCTTTTAACCATGTCTGGGTAAGGAAAGCTGTTGAGTAAGTAACTTATTTTCTTGTCAAAATCATGGATGTAAATTAAGTCTGAAAATTTTTTGTTTGAGTTTGGTTCTGAATAATCAGTTCCAAAATAGTTTGAGTAATATCCTTGTGTAGTAAAATTTGTATTTGGGTAAGTGTCTTCACGTTCCATTTAATTCTTGAAAAATTTTGTAGTTTTGAAAAATTGTTCTTACTTCTTCTTTAAAATTTTAGGCTTACTCCTTCTTCCTTATTGCTGTTTCAAGGTATATGACACTTATTACTTAACTCTTATTCATGTATGTTTATGCTTTTAGTTATTAAATAGTTAATGTTTTATCTTGACTCCTCACCTTGTCGTCTCTAACCTACTACCACAGACATCTCTGCGTTTAAGACCCATCCTCTAAGAATTTCTTCCTATTGGTACTCTTTTCCCCTCTTGGTACTTTTTCCCTAGCGGATTCTTTCTTAGATTCATAACAGTCTCTTTCAGTTCAAACAAGACTTACCTCTTTCGGATTGAAGATAAACATTAATTAATAATAACTATAAGCATAGACATATAAGAATAAAGGGTTAGAGTGCTAAGAAATCATACCTCTTTATCTGCAATTTAGGAAGTTGGAGTAAGGGATTTAGTGTGAAAAAGATATATATAAAAACATATTTACTGATATTTGTTTTTGGTACATATGGTTGATAATTCTCTTAGATGGTATATTGCTATCGTCTTATTTTACAATGAAGTGAGTACTTCCTTATATACATGCAAGGAAGTCTCTATGCTTTCAGTAGTAACCTGCAGCTGTCCAACAGCATTATCAAAAGACAAAATAAAAATACTTTACTTTAAGTCCTAGTCTACTATAGACTTTACGACTTCTAAGTAACTTATCTCTAAGACTTTAAGACATTATTGCTTAAGAGATAAGGTTGAAAGAGACATGCCCTCTTTCAATAGCCGTGAATTTAGGACCAGCGGTCCTTACATTATTATGGTGGGGATCAGCTAAGATTCCTTGTAGATAATTTTCTTTGTGCCTTGTCTTCTTGTGTCGGCAATTTTCCACGTGTATTTCTAAAGAATTACATTGTCATTTTTTCAAAAAAAGAGTTTGAAGAAGTGATCCTAATCCTTCCAGCCTGACTTCTCTTTTTGTAGGCCTCTACCAATTTTGGCCTGGAGTGTTTGACATCGAATGGGAAAAAGAACATCCTTGCAATCTCTGAATTGCAGTAAACCTTTCCAAATTTATCCTCTCTTAACAGATTTTTATCATCCATCTTGAGTTCTGTCCAGTCAAAATTGTTGGCTAAAATCTTGGCTCTAGAAATTTCTACTTGTGATTGTAAATCATCAAGCTGGATTAATTTTGGTCCCGTGTCCTGGACTTGAAATTCTTCAAAATTGTCATCCAAATCTTTAAAATGTATCCAAATCATATGATAACTCGGATAATTATTAATCAAATATGGATATAAAGAAACTATTTCCAGTTTTGCCTTTTGTGGATATTCTGGAAATAACATCTCCATGGTTTCTGCCAAGAATGGTGGTAAATGGGGTGTAAAGTCATACAACGGTGGTGTGTTGATCACACTTACCAGTCCATGTTTAAGTAATTCACCTAAGGTAACCATGTAATCCCTGACCTTGAAGGGTTTGAAATCTGGGATCGATATCCTTGCTTTTCTGATAGCAGAATCCAATTTACAGTAACAATTTCCCATTTGATTTTCAGGACAGTCTTCATACTGATTCTGACATGTTTTATAATTGTTATAAACGAATTCCCATTCTGTGGAAATCCCTTTTGGAAAAATTTTATTGTCACCAATTTGTGCTAAAATTTCTTGAAGCATTGTAAAAGTCTTTATTCCCATTTCTTCCATTGAAGGTTTGGGTTGAGACTGTAATACAGGTTTACCCAAATTTATAAAATTTGTGGGTTTTTCCGCTTTCACCTGTGTAGAGGAGGATGTCACAGAATCTCTAAAAGATCTATGTGGCCTCAAAGAAATTTGTTGAGCTTTATTATATAACGGAGAAGTTAGTTTAGACAAATTTTTCAAATAAGGTCTAACATAATTTACTAATCCTAAAAAGGATTGTAATTGTTTTAATTCTTCCAATTTATCCGGGAATTCTAAGATTTTTCTGAATATGTGGGGTTGTAATTTAATAGTTCCATTTCCTATTTCTGCCCCTAAAAAAGAAATATAATTTTTTCCAATTTCAATTTTCTTTTTGGATATAATTAATCCATGCTTTTCAAATAGTGAGAAAATTATATATAAATGTTCCAGGTGTTCTTTTTCTGTTTTAGAAAAAACAAGAACATCATCAATATAAACACAAGTAAAGTTGTAACAGATTTAAAAAATTTCATCCATCATTCTCTGGAAAATTTGTGGTGCATTTTTTAATCCAAATGGCATTACTAGCCATTCAAAATGTCCTAGAGGACAAGAGAAGGTTGTCCATTCTATACTATCTTTCTGCATTTTAACTTGCCAAAATCCAGATTTTAAATCAAATTTGGAAAACCAATTTTTCCTTGTATTTTATTAATCAATGTATCTTTATCAGGTATACAATACCCATCTTCAAATGTATTATCATTTAATCTTCTGTAATCGAAAACCATCCTAGATTGTCCTCTTTTCTTTTCTGCTTCTTTTTGAACAATAAAAGCAGGAGTCCTATGTCTAGAATTTGATTTTTGGATTATTCCTAATTTTAGGAGTTGATCAATGTGCATCTTAAATTCTTCTTGTTCCCAAATGCCATACTTGAAATTTGGGGATTTAATTGTTATGTCAGGATTTATAATTTCTAATTTACAAGAAGTTTTATTTCTTTCCCAAAATCTTGTAGGGTTTTCGCCTATAATTTCCATTTTTTCTAATTTTTTTATTATTTGATCTAACTTGTAATCCTCTAGATTTTTTGTAAAATCTTTTGTATCAATTAAGTGTAATTCAAGTTCTATTCCATGCTTGTAATTTAGATTTTCTAAATTATTTGTATCATAACTTAGATTTAATTTTGACTCTTGTGTTTTTATGTGATTATAAGAACAACATTCTTTATTGTCATCACATGTGCAAGTTTTAGTTTCTATTTTTAGGTTTGAAATTATAGGAATTATTGAACATTTTTTACTTATTGTTACGTAATCTTTGGTAACATTTAGCTATCCAGAGTTACATAGAATAAAGTCTAAGCCCATTACAATAGGTGCTCCTATATCTATGTCTTGTACCCATAATTTTGGCCATGAATAATACTCAGACCAGTAATTACCATTTGTTTGGAATTTTACTTGAATATTTCTGAGTTGGGTGTCAACAGTTGACTTTGTTCCATCAAACTGTATAGTTGTTGCTGGTTTAACTTTTATAATTTTCTTTTTTATTTCTTCGGTTAGAGTTTTGCTATATATGGTAGAAGAAGTTGCTCTAGTGTCAATTATAATAGGTGTGGTACTTTCAAAACCATGAATATTAATTTTTGCCCATATCTTAATTTGAAATATTCTCTCTTTATTACAAATTAGGGGTATATGGGGTATGTGTTCATTAGAAGCTTCTTCTGAATTGTTTATCACATTATATTCTTCTGGTGTTATTTCCGTGAATTTTAGATTTGTCTCAAAATTTGTTTCAGGAGTTTTTCCTTTGTCTAAAATTAATGTTAATTTTTTAATACTTTCATTTAAACTTTCAATTCTTGATTATAATTTATCAACTTTTTCTTCCAAATTTTTTACCTTTACTTCCAATGTATCTAACCTTTTATCAGTATTAGAATTTCCAGGAGTTTCTTGGATTTTGGTTTCTATGTTAAAGTGTTTTCTAATACAATTAGCACAAATTTGTAGTAAACACTTTTGACATTTCCATCTTTTATCGAAAGATGAAAACCAGTTGCATTTAAAGCATTTTATGTTGTCACTTCCTGATTTATGTTTCCAATTATGGTTACATTCAGTCATTGAAGGTAAATTTTTTCAATTTTTCTAAAAGTATATAATTGTTATTTTCTTCATCTTCTAATGGAATTTCAATTTCTTTATTCTCTATTCCTTCTAGAGAACAAATGCTCCATATTTCAGAATTATCAGAAATATCAGAAGTTATTTCTAAAATATCTTCTTGTATTGTGGATACAAGATTTGATTCTCTTGTAAATAAATTTTGTCTGTTTGGACACATAGAGGATAAATGTCCAGGTTTATTACATGCAAAGCAAGTAATTTGGTTTTTATAAGTCTTGTTAGGATTATATTTCCTAACATGCCTTCCCTTATTTAGACAAGGTTTTTTGGCATTGGATTTCCTCAAATAATTTTTCTTAACATAATTTTTCTTATGTTTTGTTCGTTTATTATGGTATTTATCTTCAGGATGTCTACCATATTGTTGGGGTGTGTAGATTTGTTTACAGAAACCTATGTTTTTCTGTTTTAATTCTTTTTTAATCTGAATATAAGTACACTTTTTCTTTAATTCAGAGATAATATGTTGTATTCTTATTCCTATATTATCGAATTCATTTTCTACAGTGAGGTTTTTCCAACTTTCATGTATTTCTTGACCTAGAGGTCCCGGTAATTTGGTAAAAAGTCTTTCTCCTAATTCATCAGAGAAATAATTTCCAGATATGCTTGCTAAAGCATAAAAATCTTGTAAAAATTCTATTATACGAGTCCAATCATATAATTGAATTTGTTCTAGATCTCTCATGGCTTCAGCTTATCTTCTATTTAATCCAACATTAGCGTCTCTGCCTGTAATAATTCTATGGACTAAATATGTAAAATTGTGAATATTATTTCCTTGAAGTACTAGGTTTGCCAATGTTTCAGGAAATTTAGCTTTAAAAGCTTCCCATGCTGCTCTTGCAACATCTCCTAAATAATTTTCTGCAATCTTTATCATTTCTTCTCCAGAAGTAATTTTGTGATGTTTATTTTCATAATCTCTAATTACTAGGGATGTCCATTGTTCCATATATGTGTCTATTAATTGAGGATGTATGTTAGATATGTTTAACATAATATGTTCATATCCATGTAGGTTAATTTCATTGGGGTTTTTTTTCCTAATGTTCTTACATTGGGGTTATTATTGTTATACAAAACAACGGGTAACCTTGGAGGGTGTCCTATAGAATAAGTCATTTGTACTGGGTTAGTCCTAGGAAATCTTGATGAGGCAGAATTACTAGATTCTTCATTTACAAAATTATTTTCAGTGTATGTATTTGCAAAATTCTTTTCTGTGTAAACACTTTGTGAATTTATCTCTGAGATAGTATCTTCTTCAAAGAGATCTTTTAAACTTTGTATATCTTTCATATACTTGTTCATTATGAAACTTTTATCTGGGTTTGAGTTAAACTTTTCAATCTCCAGATTATATTTTTACATTAGAATTTCATCATTTCTGATCTTTTCTAATTCTGAGAGAGTTAATGTTTGTTCATTCATCATTAACCTGTGTATAGGATTCTTCATACCCTTTGAATCTTAAGGATAAAGCTCCTTTAGTTGCATATGTCACAACTTCTGTAGGTTTTAATGTCTCAGCTTCTTCTTCAATATTTTCCTTAATTTTCCATTCTTCTCCTGCTAGGAGTGAAGATGGTATTGGTTCTGGTCCTAGAAAGTTAATTCCTTTGGATGTTATGGTTTTTACCATTTCATTAATCTTTATTTTGAATTTTGGTGACACTTGGGTAGATAATTTTCCTAAGAAGATTATATCTACTACAATGTTTGATCCTTTAAAATTTTTAAATCCTTTGCTTTGGACCTGTATTTTTATATGTTTTAATTCTTTTAAAGCTATGGTAAAATTTGGACACAAATAATGGATTCCAAAATTATTATTCATGTCAACTTCAATTATTCCCATAATTTTTCTGGCTAATTGAGGGTGTCTAGTATCCAGTATGGCTACCAATACTTTGGTACCATTTTGTTTCATTACTAAGCCTCTTACAGCTGTAGTAATTAATTCTAAATGTACATAGTTCATATTTTTATCTATTAGTTGAGTTATGCTATCCATAGTTAGTAATCCAAATAACATTTTCATATGATACGTTCCATATATATATATATATATATATATATATATATATATATATATATATATATATATATATATATATATATATATATATATTGTGCTGAGATTAGATTGAGTCAATCTCTTATATGTTTATTACTTGTAGTTTGACTTTCAATGTTTGATATAAGATCTTTAGGTGGTTAGGGTGTGCAAATGGCTCTTCCTAGAGATCTTAGGTTTGTTTTTTAGTTTTTCCTTTCGTTAGAAAATAAGGCTAAGTTTAGGGGTAGGTTTATTATGATTTGTGATATTGTGATGTAGACTATCTAATGTGTTTATAATGATAAGTTTTTTTTCTGACTCGTCAATAAATGTGAAAGAGAAGGAGGATAAGAGTATTTTTTTAGCTTGCAGTTGGTTCTTAACGCATCCTCTTTGAACTCATTCTCCTTCTTCGACTGGCTTCAAAACCCTATCATGTGTTTGAAGCAATAGCGGCTCAAGAGCTTTAACTTATCGCTCTATTACTTTGTGGTTTTTGGCTTTGCTTATGGGTATTGTCTATTGATGGTGGGTCTGGAGTCTGAGCTCTAGTTCAGTTCCTGTTGGGTGGTGCTTCGCTGTGTGGGTGGTTTCTGGCCTTTCGCTCCATCTTTTTGGCTACTCCTGATTTTTTATTTTGTGCTTTTGTTTTTGTTGGTCTACTGTTTGTTTGTTACTTTGTTGGTTTGACAATCCTTGTGCTTTGTTGACTTTTTATTGTACTTTGTTAGACTTTTTTCTCTCATTTATTAATATATTATTTTACCATTAAAAATTATCTTAGTTATTACTCAAGTATAAAAATAAAGTTTTAATTACTATGGTAAACAATGGTGAACATCGTGTCTAAGCACTTGTACTTGTGTTTGTGTATTGGTTTGTTGTCAGGAAATTTGGAGAACGTCGAGATCAACAACAAACAAGAGAGAATATTTCCACAAAAAATCTTATATTTTTTTTAATAAGCAAACATTTCATTCAAACTTGGTACAAGGGGTACCAAACCCAACGAACATTCAACTACACCAACATTATAACCAAAAACCGACAATATGACTCTAAATACACAACCAAAGACATTTACACAACCAAAAATCTTATATGATATTGTTAGAGAAAATGTCAATTAAAATATTCCTATTACAAGACCAACAGATAATCCAGTATTCTAGAATCAAAATTTTCTCACACAATAAATAATAACAATGGAACACATGAATATCTTCTTTCTAAATTAATGAGAATACAAAAAAAAAGTAATTATTACACTCTCACTTATATAATAGTTGGCTAAATCTCTTTTGGATTTCCCCCTCAAAAAGTTCTCTCTCTTGTTATTATTGTGTTGTTATAAATTGAAACAACTAACTTTTATAGCTAGTGAATGTAACTAATAAATGGTTATGATTTAGGGGAGATATTTTCTATTTCTCTTTTCTCTTGTAGTCACTTTAATTTCATTTACTATTTTATATGTTATTTATCCTTATTTTTCTCTCCTTCTAAAGTGGGAAAACTAATCAATTGCCCCCCATTCTGACATAGGTGAAGAGCTACAGTAGTCAAACGATGTTTCTGCAGAACTCATACTTGACCTCAGGTAAGAACTTTGTCGTCTTATCTAAATAATTATCATAGGCGTGGATTTTCTCAAGTTATAATTGCTTGGATTCCAATATATAACATATTTAGTGGTATCTCACATCAATGTACTTTGACCTCGAGCGAAAATTGTGGGTGACAAAATGGGCCCGCTCCGCATTACATGCTCATTTTTTCCACTTTTTCAATAGGTCGATCCAAGAATTTAGTTTGCACAGTCTATTATGCCAACCTTTGTTTTTTGTGGGCTTTTGTCGATGCGGGAATCAAGGTGATATACATGAAAATTTGTAACTTTTAGGCTTTAGGCGTGTATGGTTTGCCCCTCCCTCATATTTTTGTGGGGCGAGCAAGGTTTTAGGCCTCACCCTCAACTATGCATGCACCTCCTCACCTTATTTTTTTAGGATTTTATGAGGCGGGTCTAGTGAAAACTCAAATTCTTACTTAATTGACATACTAAGCAATCATTTCCTTTGACTTTGAAAGCCCTCTAGTTGCTACGTGTAAATTTCTTCTTCTAAATTTCCCTGAAAAAATGCGGCCTTCACGACTAGTTTCTCCACATCCAAATTCAAACTTGCAGCCAAATCAAGTACTAACTTAATAGTTGACACCTTAAACATGGGTAAAATAATATCTTCAAAGTCAATGCCTTTCTTTTGATCGAAACCTTTCATAACTAATTTCGCCTTATATCTAGGTCATGAGTTATTCTCCCCAGTCTTCAACGTGTACACTCATTTGTGTTTTAGTTCTCTTTCACCTTTATGAAAATCTACTAACTTATATGTCATGTTCTCATGCAAGGATTTCACTTGTTCTTACATGGATTTCAACAACTCCTATTTGTGGTTATCCATCATAGTTTCTTCATAAAAATCTAGTTCTCCCCCTCTGTGATTAACACAAATTTCATGCTAGGATAATTTTGTTTATAGTTTAGTTATCACTGTCGAACTTATTAATTAGGGCTATTATTATTCATCTTAATAGTCTTCAACCATGTGTCCATCATCATCACCACTGATACTATTACCATATGTCACTTATTTAGTTGGATCATTATCAATTTGAGGTTCATTTTATGCATCTTCAATATCTTCTATTTCATGTAATTCTATGGAAGAGGAATTGGATCCAAGTTAATTGGATCTTCTATAGAAATAACATGCGTAACTCTCTTCTGAATATCTTCAATATTCTGGTCATCAATGAAAACAACATTCATGCATCTAATAATCTTTTCTCAATATGATTCCAAAACGTATACCTGAATTCTTCATTTATGTATCCCAATAAGATGTATTATTTTGACTTTGAGTCGAGTTTTTATTTCTCATATTATAGAACATGAAGAAACACTCTACAACTGAACACATTCAAAGGGTTGCATAATTCATCTTTACATGTCCAAAACCTATTTAGAACATCACCATTCAATGGAGCTGGAGGAGATAAGATGATCAAATCAACATCATTCATTTGAGACTCACCCAAAAAACTCTTGGATAGCTTGTAATGTGAAAACATTTTTTCACCCTTTCAACACTAGTTATATTCATTCCCTTAGCCACTCAATTGTGTTGAGGTTTCATTGGGACATATCTTTCATGTTAGATTCCATTACTTTTACAATAATTTTTGAAAGCTCCTGTAAATTCTCATATATTGTCAGTGCAAACACATTTTAACTTCTTTCTAGTTTTCTGTTTAACACCGCCATGAAATTGTTTGAATACTACAAACACATGGTTTTATGTTTTGAGGGCATACACCCAAAAAAATTTAGAGTGGTCATCAATAAAGATTAAAAAAATACCTTACACCTCTATGTTTAAGAGTGGTCATTGGGACGCAAATATTAGAATGCACCAATTATAAAATATTTGGTCTTTGGGCCTTATAGTGAAATAAAGCTCTATGTTGCTTTCCTTCCAAGTAATGTGTACATGGCTTAAGAGATGTTCCGGACTGGACCAATAATTAGGCATAATCCAATCCACTTCTGCTCTCAGGATGGCCCAATTGCCTAAGTCCATCCAATTAGGGGCAGCTTTTACCTTTCTGCCCCTCTACCAGGCAATATGGTTGGATGACCACAAGGGTCACCCACTCCTCCTCGGTAGTTACTGTCCATTACGCACGGCTCCACCATACAGAAATAGTCACGACGCCCGTGCCCGCAACTGCGTCATTGCCCATGCAACGGCTAGTTTCGGGCACCTCTGCCCGTCCCAACGGCTAGTGTATAGCAGTTACGTATTCTTTGGGAAACGGTTATTTCGCCCCGAAAATAGGGACCGTTGACCACGCGCTGGGGGAACTATAAAAACCCTCTTGTTGCGGTGAGAATCGGATAACAAGCTATTAATTAACTTGCATCGCAAAACTTTGAATTTCACCACCGACTTTGATTTATCCAAAGGAAAGGTTCAAGATCAAGAAAACCTAAAGGGGGAGATCTAAGGTTCGCGGGTTGGTTATACTAAGGGAAGGTATTAGCAACCCTAATATCTGTAGTACTCTACAGGAACCTCTTGTTTAGTTTGTGTTAAGTTATGTTTGCTGGCTAAGATAAATGCTAAAGGTAAAGACCTAAGGGTATGTACACTAGGTTTGCTCGCCAAGACGTCGCATCTCGTGCCTACGTATCTGACTAAAGAATCAGAGCAACCGTATTTCACCTAACTAAGGGTGAAGGAGGAACCATTGACTATGGCCAAAGTTCCAAAGGGAAATGAGTGGGGCTCATTTTAGAGTTCACGATAACTCTCTAAATCTAAGTTATAGGGGAAAAGTGAGTTCTCATGATGGCGAGAATCACATACAGTTCAAAACTCTAACCTATTGCTAAGTTATGATGGAAATGGCTCTCATGAGGCCAAGGGAAAAGATCCTATGACTATGAGGTCAAGGAGAGAGGTAATGAGCTATCTATGACTTTGAGGTCAATAGAGAGACTTTCCTTTGGAAGGAAGGGGGAGTATAGCAACTTCTTATGAACAATAAATAAATAAAATGAGTGTAAGAACTCAAGGGGATGTACAACAGTTAAACATGACCAAGAAGTGTGATTCAAACATCCATGTATGGCAAGAAACAGTAAGATAATTCACAATAATTATGAACACATGAGCACACATACATGATAAAGAGAGCATTCAAGTGTGAAGTCAAAGGAAGAGATATTCAAGGTAAGGGACTCAAACAACAAAGCCAAACAAAACCCTAATAGGGTGAACTTATCCAAGGCTAATGAACTCTTTCAAAATATACCTCTCAAGTATCAAGAATTAACACAAAAAAAAAACTCTTAAGGAAAATAATTTTTAAAGAAGGTCCAAAATTAAATGAGAAAGATTACATATTTTTGCAAATTTTATATTTAATGAAAATAAGATAAAAGTGCAAATTAAATTATGAAAGATTAAATTGAACATTGAAAAAGTATTTATGATTTTTTGGAGTTTTTTAAATAAAGGAAAATTATTTTAATTAGAATTAAAAGGGAGAAAAGAAAAATAAAATGTTGTTTTTTTTTTTACTAAAACAAGGGAGAGGTGTATCAGAAATTCTAAATGAACTAGAATAAAGTGAGCAGTGCATGGGCCTGTTGCTGGGGGGTGTGAAAAACAAATTTGGCCCAAAAGCGTTAAAGGAAGAAAAAAGAAATAAAATGCAAAAGGGTGTCTGGGGCGAGGGGGATTCGAACCCCAGACCCCTTGGTTACAGGCACGACTTCCTTACCACTGGGGTGGCTATACATCCAGTGTATAAGCCACCCTCAATAACATATAAACCATCAGACGTTCAGAAAAAGAAAAAGAATTTGGAGCTACATAAAAAGGAAAAGGAGTTACGCTATGTCTTAGTAAACCAACATCATCTGGTCAAGGAAAATTTAAATGCTAAAAGACAAAACACACACTTGGCCAATCGTGCGCTGCCAAGGCTTCATGACATTCATGCAAGCATGCAAATTGCACTTAAATTATCGTGAACCATTACCCAACAACATCATGGCGTACCTCATCTTATTCTAACGTTCTCGAGCTCATTCTTTTTTTTTTCTCTCACTAGATTCCATGAACTAAAAAAAAAACCAACGCTCAGTACTCAAACAGTAGGATACTACTTCATCCTAAACACACCTAACAATGCCCTAAGGCAGGGACCAAATCATGGTGAAAGTATAGCAAACTGAACTGAACAAAACTAGACAACACCAACATTTACCAAATACGCAATCAGGCCACTAATTCAGGTCAGCATACATGCATTATATGTCAGAGATTTAACAAAACAAAGATACACAAAGCAAGCTTAGGAACCACTCCTATTATTTCTCAGAATTAGTTCAAATACACAACATGGACATGGCACGAGCATTGAATATAAGCATGATGTCAAGAATATGGAAGAGAAAAACTTACTTGACGGAAAGTCTATCGCCTTTTATTTCAAGAACCTGAAGCTTTAGCCCGCTGGACCTTCTTTCTTAAAGATGATGATGTTCCAGTTTCTGAAGATGCAATTCCCTTTTGACCACTCACAAGCTTTCTCTCCTTTGTGGTATGTTCATTGCAAATAGGGAGAGTTGTGTTTGTGTAGTGTTCTTGTTGGAGATGTTTAGGTGTGTTGTGTGTTAGTTTTAGGATTACACAAAGAGAAAGCTTTGGAGCGATTGTTTACAAAAGGATCTGATGAAAGAGTGCTGGGATTTCTTTCTTGTTATGAGGTGTGTATTTTTTCGTGTGTTGATTGTTTTGATTGTTGGTGCTTTTACAAAGAGCGAAGTTCTTTCTTTTGTTGTGTCATAGGAGAGTGAGCTTAAAAGGGAAAGATTTGGGACAACACTAAGAGAATGCAACACGCCAAGGGTAGGTCTTGGGGTTGCTTAAAAGATTCGCCCATGTTTGATTCCAAGTCTGATCCAAATTGTGCAGTGTGGTTTGCCTAGAACAATATTCACGGGCTTCACTTTCCCACACAATATCTTTACTACCAATGGCCCAAATGAATTGATTTTTGGTCCCTTTGAAAGAGGGCATGTGGTAGAGTGAATTTCATGTTGGTGACAAGCTGAAATTATACCATGAAACAAGTGAAAAATCGTGCACAATATTGGTGTAGCAAACTGATTAAAATCTGGATTTTTCTAAGTGTTCAAACATTTCAATATGTCCACTTTAGTGCACCATATCTTGATGAAGACTTCACCAACTGTTGAGATTTTTGATCCTATGTAAAGTAGGCATTTGATAGCCCAACTTTCATGTGGAAAACATTTGGATTTGAAGCTTGTAACTATGAGATAAAATGCTATGAAATCATGTGAAACATGCTGTCCAAGAAACTTAGAAAAAATTCTAAGTTATGAAACTTTTCCAACTTGAAACATCAAACTTTGAAGCATCATAACTTGATATTGGTTTATCCAAATGAGGAGTTCTACACATGATTGGAAAGCTTGAAGAACAAGGAACAACTTTCATGTCCAAAGATTTTTTATTTGAGGCTTGGAATTATGTGAAAAATTGATTCAAAGTTGGACGAAAATTAAGGTGAAAATGATCAAAATTTCACTAAGTCCTAAAGGCAACTTATCCTCCAAGTCTCATAGCTTAAAAACCATGCATTTTTTGAAGAGAGGTCCTCTAATACACTTTGAAGCTCATGGAAAGAGCTTCCATTTGGGCTTTGAGTCACTCAATTTGGATGTGTGGTTTCAAAGTTATGACTGTTTCAATTTTGGCACAAGTAGTGAAATTTCCACATTTGAAATATTTCATGAACCAAACTTTGCTTACTTTGCAAGAAAGCCCTTAGAACTTGATATCTCATACCTTAAACGATCAATGAGACATGTCAGGATGAATTAAAGACTTGAACGCCTCATCTTGGATCAAAATCTCAAAAGTCAGAGTCTCAGTCAAAACCCTAATCCTCCTCAAAATACAACTGGATGAATCTTGATGATCTTGCCTCTCCAAACTCTTTCAATGCTCCTGGATGACCTTTAGTATCATGTAGAATCATGTCCCCTAAAGAATATGAACATACCTTGATCGACAACAAAAGTACTGCTAACTTGTCTTGACAAAACCCTAGTTTAGGGTGTGGTGAACTTGTGGCTCAAGACACTTGTAATAGGGACCAAACACACTTGATTGATTGTTGAAATGAACTCAAATGATTGCATTTGGAGCCTCAGTTGCTTTTCCCTCCTCTTTGTGCAAGTCCTGGTTTTCACAAGAGAAACAAACTTGCAAGATGAAGTGGTTAGTTGATAATGCATAGATGATTGAGTCTAAATGCAAGTGTAAAATGATATGACATCTAAGGGGTAAAATTTGGGGTACAACACCTCTCATTTGAGAGGGTCAGGTATTCAAAATCACCCTACGAAATACATACTTTGTACTTGCCTCTCTCTCTCTCTCTCTCTCTCTCTCTCTCTCTCTCTCTCCCGATTCTTACTTTAGCATCGGAGTGCCTTGCAGGTACACCCCCTCCTCATCTTTAACACCCAGCATCACAAAAGTTATCTTTGGCCCATTTCAGGTTCTGATCAGCCATCAAGACCAGTGGCGTTGTCTGTGGGAAACTCTGTCATCCCCGTCTAACATCTATCGTAGATTCAAGACCAAAACAACTCTTTGTCCAAGATTTTGATCACGACAAGCCAAGATCATGCTCATGATGCTCGCAACTCTGCTTTTCTCCCCGTCAGCAAAATTGATACTGACAAAGTTGCGTCCTTCCTTGGAGGTGACGCCCATCATCTGAGAGACGGGGCCACTACGCCTCCCTCCCCCACTCGTGCTGATCATGTTTAAGACTAGCCATCCCTTGACCACCAGCCTATTCCTGTTCTACCCAATGCTGACCCGACCGTGGTGGCCCTTCTTGAAGCTCTCAACAAAACCAACCTCCTAATCCTGCAATAAAACGCTAGGATTGGAGCCCTAGAGGAGTCTGCCCGGCCAAGATCCCCTTCGCCGAGGAAAGAGCGCCGATGATCCCGAAGCCCACCTCCCCGACGTGAAATAGACTGTCGGGCACCTCCTGAGCCAGAATCCCATGCCATTAGGAAGCGTGCCCACATCTCCCCACGGAGCCAGTACTCCCCAGGAACCAAGAGGACCAGGAGAGACCAGCGTTCGCCTACGCCCAGATCCAAGGGTTGGGCGTGAACCCCATCTCCACCCAGAAATCACCATCTTGTTCTTGAGAGAAGCACCCGCTCCCCGTCATGGACCAGTAATAGCAGCGACGACGAGCCTTGCGGCCCGTTGTCTTAGGAGATCATGGCCATGTGCCTCCCCAAGGGAATTGAGAAACCACCGTCTTTGGGCACCTACGACAGTACAATGGATCCTGACGAGCACATCGAAAATATCGATGCTCTGCTCGACTATCGTGGCGTCTGGGGTGCCATCAAGTGTAGACTATTCCCGACCACGCTCAGGAAGGGAGCGATGACCTGGTATAAAAAACTCCTCGAAGAGTTCATCACCTCGTGGAGATAATTGGGGAGAATGTTCTCTGGACACTTCACGGTATCCCGCCGCCACCCAAAGACCGAAGCCTTCCTTGTGGCCATAATCCAAGGGAAAGACGAGCCTCTCCGAGCCTAAATCGAGAGGTTTAACAAAGAAGCAATACAGGTCTCAACGACCGATGACATGAAGAAGTTCTTGCTCGAGCGAGGACTTCGTCCCCAGACAGAATTCGCCAAAGCAGTTGGCATTAAAACTCTGAGGACCCTGGACGCCTTCCTCCTCAAGGGGTAAGCATATATCCAGTATGAGGAGAAAGGAGTTGCCAGTTCCGCAAGGGACTCATGGCACCAAGAGAGTGCCCGGGCCTCCAAGTATGATGAACCCTCGACATCTCGTCGAGGAGACAGAAGACGCGAGGACCGCCCCCAGGAGTCTCGGGACAACAAAGGACCCTCCGGCCGCTTCCATGAGTATACTCCCCTAACCGCCTCCATGGAGAAAATCCTCTCTGAAAGCGCCAACGTAGAGTTTCCCTAATCAAATTTTGGCCAAGCCGAATACTGACAAGTCAAAATACTGCCATTTCCACAAAAGTCACGGCCACACAATCGACGACTGCATCCACTTAAAGGATGCCATTGAGATATTGATCAGGGACAACCACCTGAAACAATTTACCAAGAAGAGGGAAACTCCACGGCAGGACGCCTAGGAGTCCAAAAAAGTCGAGGAAGAGGTGTCTTCCTTGGAAGAGACAAACCTTCAGGTCGCCATGAGCGTATCGCGACCTGAGGACTTCTATGTTCCTGAGGAGCTCAGCGCTCCCCCTACATCGCAACACATAGTCCATGGGAAACCTTCCCCTCTGCCATGGTCATCTTCGGAGGGGACTTCGACAAGGTTACTGTGGGCTCTGTTAAAAGTAAATTTGAGCATCTTCTCATCACGAGCTCTAACAGGAGTACCACGCTCGACAAGGTCCGGGGAGAGTTGGTCCCCATCTCTTTATACCACAATGAACCCCTTGGTGGGGCTCCCAACTTAAGCATTCCGCTGCTCATGAGAGCCTAGATGGATAACTTTAATGTTCGCCGAATCCTAGTCGACCAAGGCAGCTCGGTCGACATCATGTACTCGCAGCTGTTTTCCACCCTCCAACTAGATGAATCACACCTGACTTCCTACAAAGCCTTGGGGATATGTTAAATTGATCGTGACTTTCGGATCTGCAGAGATGGCCAGGTCTATTAAAGTACAATTCCTGGTCATTGATTGCCCTTCTCTCTATCAGTGCATCTTCGGGCAACCAACCTTTGCCGAATTGCTGGCGTACCATCAACCGTGCGCTTAAAAATGAAGTACTACACTTCTAAGGGTCTAGTCGCCACTCTACACGGGGACATCGAGGCAGCAAGGAGATATTTCGAAGCAGCCACCAAAGGACTCAACGCCATTGCCGCCAAGCCGAAGACTTCTAGCAAGCCGGCCCTGGCCAGCAGCTCCGAGGAGGCCAACCCGCAGTCCCGCGTCGACTCTATCGACCTCGACATCCGCTTTTCCAAAGATGACTAGAAGGAGACCCAAACTTGTTCGAGCAGCCCTTCAGCTTCAAACAACACCGGTGAGAGCTCCCATCCGATGCCCCCAATTCTAGATGGCAAGTTCGAACTTGTTCTGCTCGGTGAAGACTCTCAGCGAGGAGTGAAGATCGGGACCAGACTCCCCGACTTAGCGAGGAAACAGCTTAAAGCTTGCCTCCGAGAGAACGCGGATTTGTTCGCCTAGAGCACCGCAGAAATGCCCGGCCTAGATCCTGTTGTCGCCTGCCATCAGCTCACGATTGACCCCGCCACTAGGGTTGTAACACAACGTAGAAGAAAGCAGTCTCCGAAGAAAACGGAGGCTTCCGAACAAGCTGTAAAAGACCTCCTCGAGGAAAACTTTATTTCGGAGGCCAAGTACACTACTTGGCTGTCCAATGTTGTACTCGCTAAAAAGTCTAATGGAAAATGTCGTATGTGTGTTGATTATACCGATCTCAATAGGGCATGCCCTAAAGATGCATATCCCCTCCCCAATATAGATAAACTTGTTGATAATTCTGCCAGTTTTAAACTGTTATCATTCATGGAAACCTATTCGGACTACAATCAAATACCCATGGCAAAAAGCGACAAAAGGTACACAGCCTTCATGACCGAATCGGGAAACTATTACTACAACATAATTCCATTCGGCTTGAAAAACTCTGGCGCTACCTACCAAAGGATGATGAACAATGTTTTTCGGGGAGAAATCGGGGACATGCTCGAAGTATACAGGAACGATATGATCTTGAAGTCCCACGAGGAATCCGATCACATGACTCATTTGAGGAAAGTCTTCGAGTAGGCCAGGAAGTACTGCATGTGTTTTAATCCGGAGAAGTGCACGTTCGGGGTACGAGCGGGAAAATTCCTCGGCTTCTATCTAACGGAATGAGGAATCGAAGCTAACCCCGGCAAGTGCAGGGCCTTCTCTGAATTTTCCACGCCTAGCTCAAAAAAATCCATTCAGTCCCTCAACGGGATGCTAGCTTCATTATCCCGTTTTGTGGCCAAGTTTGCCCAGCACGCACTGCCCATTTTCAAAAGCCTCTACAAGGAGGAAGCTTTCAAATGGATAGAGGAATGTGACCAGGCTCTCCTCCACCTAAAATGAGCATTGTCAGAACTGTCCGTTCTCTCCCATCGAGACAACGGCAAAACCTTATACCCCTACCTCTTCGTGGCGACCGAGGCCGTCAGCGTCGCCCTCATCCTTGAGACACCCAATAGGTAGAAACCCATTTACTTCACGAACAAAGTGCTCCAAGGACCAGAGCTGAGATACCAATAAATAGAGAAAGTAGCCCTAGCCCTCATCAATGCCGCGAGGAGACTAAGGCACTACTTTCTGGCCCACACAACCGTGGTCCGAACTGATCAGCGTGTGAAGCAACTGTTAGGCCGACCAGACATGGCCGGTGTCACACCCTTATTTTCACCCTAGCCTTGCATATCATATCATTCTCATTATCTATGCATCACATTAACTCAATCATTCATTGGCATTGGTGTTCTAAGACATGGGGTCAAATGGTTCTTTGAATCAGGCTTCCCATTTGATTTGAGGTACTTTCATTCAAGCTTGAAGCAAGGGTTAATTTCTCATCATCATATGACCATATTTCTATCAAAGTTCATCAGGCTACAAGGTTTTCCCCTGCCTAGATTCGTCAAGTATCAAGTTTAGTTGCTTCAAGATCTCTCAAGAAGCATCAAGTGTTTAAGGTTTCATCATGGTTCTAGTAGAGACTGAGGAACTAGGGTTTTGTTGGCTGTCAACATCTCAAGTCATTTTCTTCATAAGTATGCACCCGAAGCACGAAGATTAGGTTTTCTTGTTCTCTTCTGTTCAAGACGGGCATGTGTCGTGCAATTCAGTTTCATTTGAGGTTAGCAATTTAAATGTGTGCAGTATTATTCAGTTCAATTGGATGTGATCTCGATCTTAGTTAAGAAAGAGGAAGTTGTTTTATTCTCAAGTTGAATTTGGCATAGATCATTGCTTTATATCTGAAGATCATCAAGTTAGAGTTTCTATGTCAAGCTAAGTCATCTGGTGAAATTAAGGGAAATAATCATTAAAGTTCAGATTATTTTAAGACGAATTTAAGGACTGATTCAAGGTGGATCCTCTTTGTTTCAATTCAAGAATTATGGTATGCAAGTTCGTCCGTCAGAGGTTTTGAGTGTTGATCAAAGGTGGAGGCACATTACCATTATCCATATCCATTCCCGTAACTATTTTGTTATTTATTCATTTTTTAATCCAGTTTTCATTCAACTATCCATTTTCATGTCTATTTCATTAACCAAATCCATCATATCCATTTTCACATATTATTCACTTATTATTCATATTCAATTTTATCCATTCAATTCTTCTAAATCCATTTTCTTTCTATCCATATTTCAAAACCAAATCCAAATCCTTCAATCAAATTGTCCACTTTTGTTACTAATCATAGTTCTATTTCTGCTTAATATCCTTTTTGGTCCTTTAACTATAGGGGTGGGTCCAATTTAGTCCTCTTTCTTTTAAAAGTTCTAAATTGGTCCCATACGTTATTAAATAGGTCCAAGTTTGTCCTTGCCGTTAGAAAAGTTAAAATTTCACTTAAAATGTTGTTGACGTGGATTGGATGTGCATTGTATGCAATCCTCTTTGATACTTGTTGAGACCTCTTGATACATGTTGTGTGAACATTATAGGTCCTTTTTCTCATATTATAGGTCATTACTTGTTCATCTTCGATTGACTTGTATGCACTTGTTTAAACTTGAAATGTTTTGTGGACTTGTGCTTCCCTTCTTACATGTCTTTGATGACTTGTCTTCTTCAACGCTTGTGTGATCTTGTACATGCATGAAAACTTGATTCACATGCTTTTTGTGGTCATTTTAAATCATATGTCATGATTTCTAATTGCATCTTGCATGTCTCCTAAGTTCATAAAAATGTGAATACTTGTTTTACTTTACTTGTGCATGTTTGCATATACTTTTGAACTTGCATCAACATGAGATATGTATAAGTTTTGTGTTCTCATCCTTGCATTTTAAATGTCATCTCACATGCCATATGCTACTGACTTGCATTTATTTCCAAGTATGTTCATCTTGCATCTTCATTCTTTACTTGTGTTACAAGTATGCATAAATGTATGAACTTGTATGGTGTTTGCTTTCACTTCTTCTTGCTTAATCATTCTCCATGCTTGCATTCATGATTCACATGCCATCTTAATGACATATCCATACCTTCATAAATGTCATTCAATTCTGACTTTAATGTTTGTAATTGCATTTATTCAAGTTTATGAACTATATGCTTTCATCTTGCATAGTTAGTGCATAACTCGCATTTGTATGGTCTTTTTATGCATAGTTTGACATTGATTGTTTTCATTTGGCATGTTAACTTTAGTAGGATACCTTGACATGTACCTACTGACCTTGGATGGTCCTTAACCCTTAGGAATCTTTTCTTTTAGTTTAAACCTTGTTTGCTTCTTAAGTTGTCTTCTTAAGACAACTAGCTTTGTTTGGTTTACTTTTTTGTCATCTATATTCAATACTTGTGTTGATTTGGTACTAACCTTTTATGTAGGGGCAGAGGTAAGACACATGAGCATGTGGAAGCTTATCCATGCTCATTCCTCCTTTCATCTCATCTCTTTTACCTCTATTTCTCTTTTATGTGTGGATTACATGATATAATGCTTGATCGTGTAGAACTTCTTCACATCCCTTTGGGATCCTAGCTCATCCTTAATTTTTTATTAAGGTGAGGTAGGATAAGCATTAGGTAGTGCTATACCTTCTCTTCTTTAGATTTAGGTTATTTTTAAACCTCCCTTTAGGGCCATCTTTTGCATGACAACATTAGGATATAATTCCCATTAGTGTTTTCTTTTCGACTTGAGTCCTCTATTTTCATCTATTAACACTTCTAAAATACTTAATAAAATTAACGGGTATTGCGCATGAGCCTTGCATGTGGGAAGTGAGGGATGAGGGGTTTCCCCTCATTTTTCTAGAGTGTTTGGTGGACGTTCCATCTTGGGACGATTTGCTAAGCATTCGTTCCTATGCAATAGAATTCGGTGCAATGCAAGTTATGGACTAACTTTAATCCACTTTTGTCTAAAACAAACAAACAAATTCAAGTCTTTTTCATCCTTCAGGATTGTTAAGTTTCAAACCATTTTCAGAAAAAGCACGTTATTTTCCGTTTTGTAGCAAACAGGCATCGACCCTAACTGCCAGACGCGAACTTAACGTCGCCCATAAAAAACACTAAGACCTTGTTAGGTCGAACTACGACTGCTCTGACTTCCTCTCTCCAGTCCGATTGAGGATACGTAGGCACAAGACGATGATGTCTTGGCGAGCAACCTCCCCCCTTTAGTTCGTGTCTGAACTATGTTGACTCTGACTTTCCCATTGCACGAGGGAATACGTAGGCATAGGACGACGATGTCCTATCGAGTCACTTCTCTTTCTTTTCCTCCCCGTTTCTTCGCTCTTTTCCATTCCCGTTCCTTTTCCTTTCCAGTAGCAGCGGAGCTCCAGATGACGACACCCTTTGAACGAGACAACAAGCGTGGATCCCATCGAGTACGATGGACGCGTGGGGGTGCTAATACCTTACCCTCGCGTAACCGACTCCCTTACTCGTTTCTCTTGGTCGCGAGACCATGCATTTCCTTCCCCCAGGTTTACGCAGTGTTTCCTTTCCCTCTCTTGGGATTAATACACATTTCTGGCGACTCTGTTTCTGCGCCACTTTCGCGTTTGTACTTGGATGAAAATCCCGGGGAGCGACAACACTAGGATTTGTGACTACTGTCATGAAATTTTGAGGACAAATCCTGGTTCCACTGTCAAGATAAATGTCACACTAGTTCAAAATGGTATTGAGGATACTAGACCTTATTTCAAGAGGCTGTATATTTGTTAAGATGCTTGCAAGAATAGTTTCAAGATGTGTAGGCCAATTATTGGCCTTGATGGGTGCTTTTTAAAGGGCATATGTGGTGGGCAGATTTTAGCTGTAATTGGAACAGATCCTAATGATCAAATGTTACCTATTACTTTTCCTGTGGTGGAAGGGGAAAGTAGAGACAGTTGGACTTGGTTTTTGAAGCTCCTCATTGATGATTTGGGTGGAAGGGAAGAATGTAGGACCTATACTTTCATTTCTGATCAGCTAAAGGCACCACTATATTCATTACATTAATTTAAGTTTTATTGTGTTTATGATTAATAAATGTATTTTTGAACCTTTATTTGTTATATGCATTTGCATGGTCTTCTTCCAGCTATGGATGAATTGCTACCCAGTGTTGAACAGAGGTTTTGTGTGAGACACCTATACAACAATTTTAGGAAGAAATTTCCAGGAAAAGTGTTGAAGGAGATCATTTGGAAAGCAGCCAGGGCTACTTATCCACAGGCTTGGGAAAGGGAGATGAGAGGTATGAGGAGGATAAATGAAGAGGCCTACAAGCACATGATGCAAACACCACCAAGATATTGGAGCAAGTCCTATTTTAGAACCACTAGCAAGTCTGATTCTATCCTAAATAATATGTCAGAAGCATTCAACAGTGTGATTGTGGAAGCAATGGAAAAAAATTTGGTAACAATGTTAGAAGAAATAAGGGGATATATAATGGAAAAATGGGTGATAAATAGGTTGAAGTTCTCTAATTTAGGTGATGATGAAGTGTTGCCAAACATAAAGAAGAAGGTGGAGAAAACAAGCAGCTTTACAAATTTTTTGATAGTAAGGGAATTTAGGTCTCTAATTTAGGTCTCTCTCTTTTAAGTGTTGCCAAACAAAAACCATTGGTAACAATGTTGAAGTTCTCTAATTTAGCTCTCTCTCTTATGACTTACTTTTGTGTTTTTATAGGGTGTCATCTGAACATATTTTTGAGGTGAGACATATTGAGAATCAGGGTGACATGTTCTCTGTCAACTTAAAGGAACATGGTTGTTCTTGCAGAAAGTGGCAGCTGACAGGTCTCTCATGCGTCCATGCAATTTCCTCAATGAAGAGTAGAGGTCTTGTTGTTGATGAGTTTATCCCAGACTATTACAAGAAGGCTAGGTATATTAAGGTGTATGAACCTATAATTTACCCTATGAATGGTACAAATTTATGGGTGAGAACCGAATACCCTGATATGCAGCCTCCCAAATTTAAGAAAATGGCTGGACGACCAAAGAAGAAGAGGAATAGAGAACAGGGTGAGATTGATGGTTCAGATAGAAAAATCAGGAAAACTAGTATGATAGTGAGGTGCACTAGGTGCAGACAAACTGGGCACAACAAATCAACATATAAGATGGCTCAGCCACCACATGCAACTCAGACCGCTGCAACACAACAGGCATCATAGTCACAGCAGGCATCACAGGCACAGGCACAGGCACAGCAGGCATCACAGGCACAACAAGCATCACAGGTTACTCAGGCAACTCAGGCTACTCAGGCTACTCAGTCAAGTGCAACACAACAGGCATTAAAGGTTTCTCAGACATCTCAGACAACTAAGAAGAAGACTGCAACACAAGCTAGGCACAAGTTGCCTTTTAAGAGACCAACACAACTTTCAAGAGGACCCACCACCAGATTGAGTGCATCACAGAATGAAGTGGGTCCTACTACTAGGAGGACCACACCAACTAAAAGGAACATTCCAAAGAAATCCTCTTAGAGTCTATAGTTTGTGTTGTATTGTGTAATCATGTCTTCTGTGTACTGAGCATTTGTGTAATGCTTTTGATATTATGTTTAATGGTGTAAACTAAGTACTTATGGTGTACAATGGTGCCTATTTTGTACTGATATTTTGTGTAATGCTACTACTACTTCTGTTATTTTGTGTAATGCTACTGCTACTTCTGTTATTTTGAGTAATACTACTAATACTTCTGTCAAACTGTTGTTAAGTTATGGTGTATACAAATTGTTATGGTGCATACAAATTATGGTGTATACAAAATTAGGTTGTACAAAACTGTTATTATACAGAATTTGGTGTCCAAATATGTTCAAAACTATTTCATATTTAGTGTACAAATCTGGTTACAATTTTGGTGTACAAAATGTAAAATTTCTGTATGCAAGAGATTTGTTAACACCAAACCTTCTTTTTACACTAAATGTCAACTGTTAACAAACCTGTTTGCACCAAACTTGTTAACACCAAACTTTCTATTTACAAATCTGTTAACATTAAACTTTCTATTTTCAGTAAAATATGGCAATAACACTACAATTTTACAATAACACTACAATTTTGCAATAACACTAAAATATGACAACAACACTACTCTTTTACTCAGACTATTGGTACAAAATTATGTCAGCAACTTTTACAACAACTTACCAAGAAAACTAACAACTGATAAACTAGCAACTACTGATAAACTAGAAACTACAACAACTAACAACACATGTTCCAACATTCACAACAACTTAACTACTAAAAAAAATAACACAGTAAAACACAAGCACTTCTAGATCATCTTCCATTTGCTTGTGTTCTTCAAAGCTTCATCTAGCTGCAAATTGTTTAGCCTCAACACTTCAACCATTATTCTTGCCTCTGCCAACTCTTTTTTGCCTTCTTCCATCTCTTTAAATTGCATTTCAATCTTCCATTGCAGATTCCTCAAGCTTTCCTCCCTGTCATCTCTAGAATCACCATAGAACCATTCAAAAAAACCGCACCCAGCATTCGTGTGTCCCTGTACAAATATGCAGTGTATTCAGAATAGTGAAGATGTACGGGATGGAAGGAATGTGTTTGAGATAGAAGATTACCTTAAAATGTTGACAACCCCAAAAAAGATTTCTGTAATTTTGGACGGTTCTTGCCTTGCGAAGTATAGCCAGGTCTCCACAACCACACATGACTTTCCCAAAACTGGTATACACTTGCGAATCGACGCGGGTTCTTGAAGAGGAAGACGAAACGCGCCCAGAACTCATTATTGGAAGAGGATTATCCTTTCAATTTGGTTAATTTTGGGGATTTTGAAACCTAGGGTTTGTAATTGGGGGTGGATTTATATCAGTTTCAGATTCAAGGAACAAGGAGATGCTGACTGTGCTACACAAACAATCCAAGTCAGATTACACATCACCATTTTTAACACCGTTAGCCTTTATTTAACAGAAAGGATTACTATGAACCTATTTAATAACGTATGGGACCAATTTGGAACTTTTAAAAGAAATAGGGCCAAATTGGACCCACCTCTATAGTTAGAGGACCAAAAAGGGTATTAAGCCTTCTATTTCATTACAACCATTATATAAGCCCATGCAATAAATAGGCCCGTTACATTTTCTTCACTTTATTATAAAATAAATTGAAAAAAAATAATACACAGAAAGTACACCACAACCACAAAATTATGCAAATGAAAACAACTCAACACACCTACCTCATACACACACATCACACTACAATACAACAAAATAGCCATGAAAGGTCAAAATCTATGCAAACCATACTGCTCATGACCGTAACAATGCACCCTCACCCCAAAATTTGCAATACTGCATCAAAAACCTGTGTCAAGACTTTCGCTCTACACGCTCCAAGCCAATAGGCAAGACCATCCTTCACACCAATAAACTTGGCAAACCTCTGCACTACCGCTGCATAATTCGTACCAGCAACAACAGAGCAACAACGACCTTTCAAATGGCCACCTGCTTCAATACAAACTAAACTCTGTCGGGCCTGTTATCAAGAGAACATCAATGTTACCATGACAAAATCCTGCAATGAAAAGGACATAACAACCAGAATAAGACAATTTCAAACTTAATTAACAAGTTTGGTGATTGTTTAAAAGGGAGAAGTCTCATTTGGAACGAAAAAAGAGGAGGGGGACGAATTTTCAATCTAACCTGAAACCATAAGCTTTTATCTTTAAACACTTTTCTTCAATCTCTCTCACACTTTCAGACCTCTGTTCTCTCTTGGGAAATAACTCAAAGAAAAAAGCATCTTATTTTTCCAATCTTTTCCACCTGAACAACCCTAACCCTGTTTCACTAATCAACCACAAACCATACATCAAACCTTAAAAATTAATCTCACATCACCTACACAAACCTTTTCATAACAAGCTTCAACTTCCTCCATCACCTTAAAACCACAGGCAACATCATCAACAAGGTTATACCTTCATCAGTTCGCAAGCCGTCAACCGTGAATCTGCCATCAACAAACCAAACCTCATTTTCATTCTCTGTTCCAACCAAACAACCTTCAACCCCAACCGTTAAACCCATTTCAACACAAATCACATCCCAAATCACCCAACAACACAAACCCACTCAAGATAAAAAACAATACGAAACACAATTGAAGATGGCTGGTTTCTACCAGAGTGAATCGTACATTCAAAGATACAACAGAGTCGCCACCGAACTTTATTTAGTCCCAAAGGACAGGGAAAATATCGATAAAACCCAAGGGGAAGAGAAACGAGAACGGGGGGTCGGTTATGCGAAAGGAATGTATTAGTACCTAACGCATCCGTCGTACTCGACGGGAACCATTTCGCTTGCTTCTAGGCTTGGATGGGTTATCTATCTAAAGGCTTCTAGCTAAAAGAAGGAGAGAGAGAGAGAAGGAAGGGGAAAAAGAAAGAAAAGAAGGAAAGTGCTCGCGGAGGAACGAAGTCCTCGTGCCTAGTACCCTCATAGTGCAATGAGGAAGTCAGAGCGTCGTAGTTCATGGAACCAGGGGACAAAGAAAAAGAAAGAAAGGAGGAAGACGGAGGAAAGGTGGAAGTGTGCTCGCCGAGATCATTGCAATCTCATGCCTACGTATCATACATTCAAAAGAATGCAGAATCAGAGCTTCCGTAGTTCGGGGAACTGAACGGAAAACAAAACAAGGGAGAAACAAGGGGACGAAAGAAGTGGCGTCAAAACCAAGAGCAAGAGTGAAAGAAAAACTCTACTGGGAAAGAGCCCGCATTAAGAGTGATTGCACAAAAGGATAGGAAAAGAATGGTGTCAAAACCAAGAATGAAAGAAACTCCACTGGGGATAACAAAGAGAAATGGTGTCGAAACCAAGAAAGTAAGAGCAAGGAGAATAGGAAGGACTCCTCTGGGGATCCAAATAAAGGGATGGTGTCATAACCAAGAGAAAAAGGAGATTCGGTATATTAACTGGCTGGCAGTGGTTAACCGAAGAAAGAGAGTAGACCCTGGCGGGAAAAGAAGCTGGTGTCAACAGACGGACTGTAATAAACCAAGAGAGAGAGAGTGTTGAACCGAGAGAAGGTGTTGACTCAGAAGGGGCCTCGGTATATTAACTGACTAGCAGTGGTTAACCGGGGAAGAAAAGACTGCAACTCTATGGGGGTAAAGAAGCATTGGTTTTAACAGAGGAAACTGCGATTAACCAGAAATGCGGGTGTAGGACCGAATAAAGATCATAACCCAAAGGACGGGTATAGGATCGAACAAAGGTCGTGACCCAAAGGGGTTCGGTAAACTGACTGAACAAACAATACTCAACCGAAGGAAGGGTATTTGAACCAAAGGAAGGTTACTAACCCAAGGGTGCAAGTATTCGAACCAAGAGGAGGTTGCCAACTGCGGGGTATTCGGTGTTTACAGACAGACTGTGATTAAGCGAAGATAAAAGCGAGTGATTAACCAAGAGAAGGTGATTAACTCGAAAGGGTTCAGTATTTTAACAGACGGACTGTGGTTAACTGAAGAAGACGGGTGATTAACCAAGAGAAGGTGGTTAACCCAAGAGGGACTTAGTGTTTTAACAGACGGACTGTGGTTAACTGAAGATACGGGTGATTAACCAAGAAGAGGTGATTAACCCAAGGAAGGAGAAGAACCAAGAGAAGGTTGCGAGCTCCTGGGGAAAAATGGTCGTGACGGGAAAACTGTGTTGGACCAAAGAGAGAGAATTGAGACTCTTCAGGGGAATCAAGAAGCAATGATTGATTACAAGAAAAGCATAGGGTATTGAAACGAAGAAAGCTTGCTAACCCAAAGAACAGAGGATCGTAACCAAGAAGAATGGTGATAGATCAAGAGAGAGATTGAGATAGGAGTGATCAAGGATCGAAAGAGATCTCAAAGAGAGAAGAGTGATCAAGGATCGATTCGACTGGGAAAGGAAAGCACATTACCTCCTGGAGATAGAGATGACTAAGCCAAGCACAGGGTCATTCGTCCCCTACCTGAAGTAGTCAGAATGAGAGTAGGAATTCTCCCTTCTCATCCCTTCCCTAACACACACAGGGTGTAATGCGGAAGTTGAACCGGACGGCCCAACAACTCCAAGTTGTACAGTGCTCCTGCATAGAGAAACGGATAGCATAACGACGTCAATTTGTACAGTGCACCGGTGCAAGGCGCGGCGCAAAACTCCAACTCCAAAGGGGGAATGAGAGAGAAATCTCTAAAGGAGGCCTAAAGAGAGGAAAAGGGAAGATCGATTAATCGAAACAAAGTTTCGATCAATTAATCAAGGGATAAACATGCTAACAACTTTCCAAAGAGGATGAAAAGTCATTAAAGCAAAAAGGAGTGAATTATTGATTATACAAGATTAAGTTTATCCATGAAGAATAAACTCAATGCAAACTGAAATGGAAGGTGCAAAACAGTGCCAAATGATCACCAAAATGCCACACAAACTCATGTATCATGTGAACAAAAAAATAGTGCAAGAATTGCTATGTTCATATAATGCTAAGAACATGAAACAAATGAATAATCGAAAATGCGCATCGAAAGTTCATGAAGATGCTTCAACCAGAAGTGAAATGGCATTAAAAACATCCATAAAATCATGCATGACAATCAATGGAAGTAAAAATGAAGAAAGCATGGCAAACACACTTGAAAATGCAAGAAAATGGCCTTCTGGTTCAGTGTTAATCGATTAACATGTGAAAAAGTACAAAAAAACACTGGTTAATCGATTAACACAATTGCACTGCAATGTGTTAATCGATTAACACTGTACAGGGAGCAGAAAATCAGTTTTAAAAAGTGGTTTTGACCAACTTTTTGATTGTGCAATCACTCCAATGTTAGGGCAAACAATTATGCACGAAAAATCAAGCTTAGAAACAGCAAATGATCAATAATAGAAT
Organism: Lathyrus tuberosus; assembly: GCA_022829125.1. NCBI lineage: Eukaryota > Viridiplantae > Streptophyta > Magnoliopsida > Fabales > Fabaceae > Lathyrus > Lathyrus tuberosus. The sequence continues at coordinate 2,756,145 of JALAZF010000124.1, read as the reverse complement.
CAACTAACAATCAAGATCATGGATCTATCAAAAGTGTAATCAATTCACATGCAAGAATATCGAAATTACATCGCAAACGATACGAAAACGATCGAAATGATAAAATGAATGAAATCCACCAACCTACAAGGCTGAGATGTGCCTTGGTAAATGTTGCAAAGTGATCTTGGTGCAGAAAATCAAAGAAAACCAAAGGATCCTTGAATTGTAGACGAAACGCGTCAAAACCGATCAAAAGCGCGAAAATGCACCGAAATAGAACTTGCACCAAAATAAATGGTGTGAAACCCTTGGATTGAAGTAGAATGAGATGTAATTCCAGAAATCCAATCAAAGAATGCTAAATGATGAAGGTTAAGCTCAAGAATTAATCACTTTCAATGTGAAAAATTATTAATCTTCAAGAATAAGAGCTTTTGGTGAGGTTTGATGGAGAAGAATTGAGATGAAGATGAAGAATGAGTAGAGAAATCAGAGAAAAAGTGAGAGAATTGAGAGTGAAATGTGAGGAGCTTGGTGAAAAATGGTAGAGAATGGTTGAGGAATTGAAAAGTGAGTGGAGATGAGTTTATATAGACTTTAGGTTTGAAATATGAGATGGTTTGGAATTAGCTTTAGGTTTGGAGCTAGGTTAGGAGTTAGTTGGACTTGACTCACCGAGTCAAGGCGGTTAACTCGGATAGTTAGAACTAACTCGGTAACCATCCCAAGGTGAATTCCAACATCCAAAGATCCACATTACTTGGAGAACAAGGAACATGATGCACTTGATATGAAGTGAAGTATCATAGCAAATGCACTTGGAATGAATTGAGTAGCTTGGAAATGTTTAGAGGTGTCTAGAATATTCCATATGCTGCTAGAATCCAAGACCAAAATGTGTGCAAAGGTGCTGTCATGAAAAAGCAGTAAATTGTGCCTATTTTGCCTGTGTTAATCGATTAACACAATTGCACTGCAAATGGTTAATCGATGAACCAGGCCAAAATATGCCCAATTTGCCCTAAAAAGGTGTTGTGGTCCCGGCTTCGATTTTCCACCTCTTGTATTGAAGAATAGGTATGGAAACCTTCATTTTGTGCTTGTTTTGATGAGGTGATGACCCTGTGAGGATATGATTAATCGGGCTTGGAAAACCTGAATGTCCTGCAATCAAACACCAGAGGAAAAATGCGAATGCGTATGCCAGCGATGCGAATGCTTATGCTCATGCAAAAGGCAAAAGAGGGAGGTCAAATTTCGGGTTACGACAGCTGCCCATATTTAATCCGCTTGGACCTGAATGCACGAATTGCGCCAAATTTTCGATGATTCGAGGTAAAAAGGGATTAAATAAAATAGTAGCTCGAGAATTTGGCCGATGGCGACAAAAGAAGAGTTAAAGGTTGAAAAGTGCAAGGATAGCTGAAAATCTGCTGGGAGATAAGTCAGTCAAAAAGAGAGGGAGTATGATCGATGCATATGCTATGTATGCGTTTCTACATAATGCTTGATATCATGCAATGCAAAGGCTCAAGACGAGGCAAAGTGTGAAGCGGTTAGGCAGAAATCGTAGCAAAACAACTTCGAAACCCTCGGTCGGGGAGAGAACCCGCAGATAAAGACAATCTCTGCTGGAGAAGAGAGTTCACAAAGGATGATGATTCCGCTGGGGAAAGAAACTGAGAACATCTCAGGTTTCTAAATCACCATGGATGTCCCTGTTGGGGATGAAAGAACCAAGTCAATCCTTCCTACCAAGACTGGCTCTGCGTGGGGAAAAGTGATTCCTGAATCGTGTTGACTCAGCTGAGTAGAAACCACTACTGCTGGTGACAGATAGTTCCTGATCATTGGAGATGATACACAACCCTTGCAGGGGAAAAGCGAACAAAGATGTCTTTGCTGGGGAACACCTTGGCAACCTGCTGGGAGAATGATGACTCTGCTGAGGAACTGCTGAGGAGACAACAACTTCTTCACTGAATCAAAACATTGCAGGCCAAGCGTTGGGCTTACCAATGGATATTACCGCTCACCCTGCAGGAGTTACCAGTAACACATGCAATGTATATTTCTTTCTCGATTGATTTAGCTTTTTATTGTTCTCAACGTTTTTTAGTATTATGTGATCACAAATAATCGTTTATTTTGCAAACAAAATACTGGAATGAAAACAAATTGAGGTAACAAAAATGCATTTTATTGAATGTGAAATTTTTGTACATAAAGTGTGTATAAGGATGCAAAATCCTTGATGAGGAAATTTGAAATAAAATTGAAAAACAAAAGTAAATGGAAAAGGGAAATTATGCTTTGCATTGATTACAACATTGGCCACCATCCACTGTGAGTCTAGGTTCCAACGCTTTGCACCAGTTGATGATGATTGGACTGCTCTGTTACCGTCTGAGGTCTAGCCATGAGGAAAAGAGGCTCAAGTGTTCATAGTCAAATGCCTTTATCCCTAATTTTTGCTTGGACATGTTTTCACATTTTTTTCGTCCACCGGGATGCCCATTTTTGCCTAAGTCGCCCTTTCGGGTTTTTAACTTAGCAGGCTATTATTATTTTTTTCATTGTCCCTAACTTTTGCATGGACATTTCTTTTTTTTGGTCCATCGGGACGTCCATTTTTGCCTAGATTGACCTTGCGGATGTCAATCTAGCGGACTCTTATCCATTTTTTTAGGCATAATATTTTTTGACTGTATCGGAGTTCACGGGCGATGGCAACTTCTCCCCATCCATTGTGGTGAGGATCAGGGCTCTGCCTGAGAAGGCCTTCTTGACAACAAAAGGGTCCTTCGTAATTGGGAGTCCACTTGCCTCGTGGATCCGAGTGAACAGGTGAATATCTCTTGAGCACGAGTTCGCCTTCACATAACGTTCGAGGAAGAACTTTCTTGTCAAAAGCTCGCTTGAGGCGTCTCTGATACAATTGACCATGACAAACGGCTGTAAGGCACTTCTCTTCGATGAGATTCAGCTGGTTATATCTGGATTGAACCCATTCAGCTTCATCAAGACCTTCTTCCATGATGACTCTGAGTGAAGAAATTTCTACTTCGATGGGTAAAACAACCTCCATACCATACACAAGCGAATACGGAGTTGCCCCAGTAGAAGTGCGAACTGAAGTTCTGTAGCCATGCAGTGCAAAGGGAAGCATTTCATGCCAATCCTTGTAAGTCTTGACCATTTTCTGGACAATCCTCTTGATGTTTTTGTTTGCTGCTTCAACGACACCATTTATCTTGGGCCGATATGGTGAAGAGTTGTGGTGCTCGATCTTAAATTCTTGACACAACTCCTTCATTATGTTGTTGTTCAGGTTTCTTGCATTGTCCGTGATAATGCTGCTAGGAATTCCATAGCGACATGTATTCTCTTTCTTGATAAATCTGGCAACCACTTGTCGTGTAACGTTTGCATAGGAAGCAGCTTCAACCCACTTGGTGAAGTAATCGATAGCAACCAGAATGAATCGGTGACCGTTGGAAGCCTTCGGCTCGATCATTCCAATCATATCTATACCCCACATGGAGAATGGCCAAGGTGCAGTCAAGACATTCAATGGAGTTGGAGGCACATGGATCTTGTCTCCGTAGATTTGGCACTTGTGACATCTTTTGGCAAAGTTGTAACAATCTACCTCCATTGTTGTCCAGTAATACCCAGCCCGAAGGATCTTCTTGGCCATAGCAGGACCTTTAGCATATACACCCTCGCAGCCCTCATGTATAGACCTTATGATCGTGTTTGCTTCGTGTCTATCCACGCATCTGAGCAACACGGAATCATAATTCCTCTTGTACAGTATACCACCACTTAAGAAGAATTTGGCACCAAGTCGTCTAAGAGCCTTCTTGTTAGTGATAGTGATACCCTCGGGATATTCTTGTTTTTCTATATATCTTTTGATGTCGTAGAACCACGACTTGTCATCAGACTCATCCTCGATTGCTAAACAGTGTGTTGGTTCGTTCAAGTGATCAATGCGGATATGTGGAGCTTCATTCTTCCACTTGACCTTGAACATGGATGCTAGAGTGGCAAGAGCATCAGCTAGTTGATTTTCCTCTCTGGGAATATGATGAAAAGTGATCTCATCAAAGTAAGGAATCAACTTCGCTATGTGTTGTTGGTATGGAACCAGCTTGGAATCCCGAGTCACAAAGTTCCCTCTGACTTGACCGATGACCAAGGCAGAATCTCCATAGACCTCAAGGATCTTGATTCTCATGTCAATTGCCGCTTCAATACCGTAGATACATGCTTTGTATTCAGCCATATTGTTGGTGCATGCAAAGCATAATCTGGCAGTGAAGGGAAGGTGAAAACCTGTTGGAGAGATGAGGATAGCACCGATTCCACGACCTTTAGAATTGGAGACACCGTCGAACACGAGCGTCCATCGCGCCCCTGGTTTGGGTCCTATATCAGGGTCTGGAGTCTCATAATCTCTGATAAACAGAACATCCTCATCGGGAAAGTCAAACTTCATCTGTTGATAGCCCTCTACAGGTTGATGAGCAAGGTAGTCAGACAAGACGCTTCCTTTTATTGCTTTCTGGGTAACATGTTGGATATCATACTCAGTTAACAACATCTGCCACCGAGCAATCCTTCCAGGGACAGCAGGCTTTTCAAAGATGTACTTTATCGGATCCATTTTGGATATCAATAAAGTAGTATGGCAAATCATGTATTGTCTTAGGCGTCGAGCAGCCCAGACCAGAGCACAACAAGTTTTCTCCAAGAGTGAGTATCTGGGCTCACAATCAGTGAACTTCTTGCTCAGATAGTAAATTGCATGTTATTTTCTGCCAGTGTCATCATGTTGACCCAATACACATCCCATTGATTCGTCGAGAACGGTGAGATACATGATTAATGGCCTAACAGGAACCGGCGGTAATAAGATCGGTGGTTCTTGCAAGTATTGTTTGATTTTGTCAAATGCTTTCTGACAATCATTATTCCATTCAACCGATTAATTTTTCCTTAGCAATTTGAAAATTGGTTCACAGGTAGCCGTCAAATGAGAAATGAATCTTGAGATGTAATTAAGTCTGCCCAGAAAGCCACGGACTACTTTTTCTATTTTGGGAGGCGGCATGTTCTGAATTGCCCGAACCTTATCAGGATCAACTTCAATACCCTTCTGACTTACAATAAAGCCCAATAGTTTACCAGATCGAACTCCGAAGGTGCACTTCACAGGATTCAACCGCAATCTAAACTTCTGGAGTCTGTCAAACAGTTTCTTTAGATGAACCAAGTGATTATCTTCAGTTCTGGACTTGGCAATCATATCGTCCACGTAAACCTCAATCTCTTTATGAATCATATCGTGAAAGAGGGTTGTCATGGCACGCTGGTATGTTGCCCCTGCATTCTTTAGACCGAATGGCATGACTTTGTAGCAATATGTACCCCATGGCGTGATGAAAGTAGTCTTCTCCATATCAGTTGGGGACATCTTGATCTGATTATATCCTGAAAAACCGTCCATAAAGGAAAAGACAGAGAAGTGCGCAGTGTTGTCTACCAAGACATCAATATGAGGCAAAGGAAAATCATCCTTCGGGCTTGCCTTGTTGAGATCTCGATAATCCACACACATTCTGACTTTGCCGTCCTTCTTTGGAACCGGGACAATGTTGGCAATCCATTCAGGATACTCGGAAGTGCCTAGGAACTCAGCATCAAGCTGTTTCTTTACCTCTTCTCTGATTTTGAGTGCCATGTCAGGTCTAGTCTTCCTGAGCTTCTGCTTAACAGGAGGACATCCGGGCTTGAGTGGCAAGTGATGTTCAACGATGTTGGTATCCAACCTAGGCATATCCTGATAGGACCAGGCGAAGATATCAACATACTCTTTCAACAACTTGACCAACTCGAAGTGTACATGCTTTGCGAGGGATGCGCCAACCTTGACTTCTCTTCTGACCTCATCAGTACCAAGATTAACAACTTCCACTGGCTCTTTGTGTGGCTGAATCTCTCTACGCTCGTGCTCAAGGAGCCTTGCCAGTTCAGCCGGTAATTCACAATCTTCCTTACCATCTTCTTCGGCTTGGTTAATTGGAATTCCAGAATTACAATGGATGTTTGCCATGTTGTTATCAATGCTTTTATTACTTCTGCATGTTTATGAATATGTTTAGAATGAGCTATTTAAAAAGTGAAAAAGAAAAGAAAATTTTGCCATTTGTTTTTTATTTTGTGAAAAGTAAAATAAAGAAAGAAAATAGAGCATGATTTTGAATGCAAAAAACTTTCATTTATTGATCACATAATATTGCAAAAGCATGAGGCCCTTTACAAGCTATCCACTCGTCTCGGGCGAGGACGAGGGAATGAGAAAGCAAAATGCATTACATGTTATATGGGAAAACCACAGGAATCACGGTAGATGTCCAATTGTTGAGCTTGAAACCCGGCGGACATTTGCGCACGAAGCTTGAAATCTGATTACTGGGACCAGCATCATCATCATCAGCAGCTGCCACGATGTCACCCTGCTGGAAACCCGCGCTATGGAACTTGACAAAGTTACATTGCTTCCGATCTGAGGAACCAGATTGACGACCAGGATGATAGCCCACTCCAAAACAATTATGCTTCTCAACCACATGAATCACGTGCCCCCAGCCTGGCAAGGCACCTCTATCGATGGTATCTTTAGCACTCTTAGCAGATGCTAAAGTCAATTGTGGTGATCTACTATGACTAGTTGAAGCAGAGCTGACATCTTCGAACTCGAGACACTGCAACGACACCTCAGCTATGCCTTCTTCGGTCTTGACGTATCGAAAGGACGATAACTCGCTTACAATCAAATCCTCTTAACCACAGACAATGAAAAGCTGATCGTCAAACAGGAATTTCAACTTCTGATGTAAAGTGGATGTAACTTCCCCTGCCGCGTGGATCCATGGACGACCCAATAGGAAATTGTACGCTGGATGAATATCCATCACTTGGAAAGTAATGGTAGACAAATACGGCCCAATGTTGATGGGTAAATCCACTTCTCCAATGACCTTTCTTCGAGAACCGTCAAAGGCTCTGACAACTAAGGCGCTTGGTCTCATCTCGATTCCTTCCACCGGTAATTGACTCAACATGCCCTTAGGCATCACATTGAGAGAAGAACCGGTATCCACTAGAACACGAGATAACAGGATGTCTGTGCAGGTTACAGATATGTGCAGTGCTTTATTGTGGGCAGTTCCTTCAGGAGGCAATTCCGATTAATTGAAACCCAAATAACGACTTGCAGTTATGTTGGCCACTACATCATCGAATTCGACGACGGATATATCTTGCATGACATGGGCACTGCTCAACACTTTCAACAAAGCTGATCTGTGCGCAGGCGAACTCATAAGGACAAAATTGAGATCCTCGAGGGAGTCTGACCCAGCTGATCCACAATCTTAAAGTCACTTTTCTTGATCAACTTAAGGAACTCTTGATCATCAAGGGTCACCTTGCTCTTTGAAACACCCTCAGACAGGATAATCGGTACTGGAACGGCAGTAGACGCCCCTTGTTGAACCACAGGGGTTGCGAATGCAGGTGCCTCCTTGGGAGAAACAACAATTGGAATTTAAACAGGCTTTGTAGTGACCTTCGGAGCAAACACTCATCCACTACGAGTCATACCTCCACCAGCGGTGGCATTCATGATCTCAGATTCGGCGAACCTTATCTCTTGACATCCAGAAAACATGGTAGACCCATACTTCCATGGTACCTCCTTAGAACTTTGATACGGAAACGGCTTCGGCGGACAAACCACGATGGGTTGCACCTTCTTCTATTTAGGGGATTCCACAGGAACCTTCCTATAGACGATGGTGAATGGCTCAATAGCAGCAACTTCCTCGATAGGTTTAGATCTGGAAAATTGCACTTCACCACGATTCATCAGAATCTGGACACAACCCTTCAGCCTTCAACACTGGTTGGGTTTATCGTCGTAAATTTGACACTTACCATGCAAACCTTTCAACAGCCCATGTTCCTTCAATTTCTTGAAAACTACAGACATCAGAGTCTTTACTTCGTCAACATCCATGATCAATTCAGCCTTCGGACTATCCTCAATCATGTTAACTGTAGGTCCACTGTGATTCGGCAATGGATTACTCTGAATGTTGGGTCCTTCCTCAACAAAAGTCAGAACCTTCTTATCAATGAGTTCCTGAACCTTGGTTTTGAAAACAAAGAAATCCTCCGTTGCATGTCCTGTGTATCCAGCATCATATGCACAAGACGCATTTGGGTTATGCTTTGGGCCAAATGGAGGAATAGCAAGTGCAATCTTCTTGGGGACAATTTCCCCTTGGTGAACCAGATAAGGAAATAATTCAGTGTATGACACCGGAATTCTATCGAAATTCGGACGCTTACGGTTTCCTTGACTGTTGTTGTTCTGACGGTTCTGATTCTGCTGATTTGTGTTCTGTTGATTCGGTTGTTGATTCTGAGCATTCTGAACTGGTTGTTGCGGATGATATTGATATGGAGGTTGTTGATACTGTGCAGCAGCAATGTACGGATACGGATAGTACGGCAAGGGAGCCATGGGAGCTTGATACTGAGGAGAAACTTGAGCTGTCACAGCGTTGGTTTCACCTTCCATTTTCTTGGAATGAATGTTCTGAGTTTTCCGAGTGGCCAGCTGTTGGGAAGCATTTCCAGGAATTCTTCCAGTCTTCAAACCATTCTCAATCCGTTCACCAATGGTTACAACATCAGCAAAACTCAACGAAGAACTACCCACCATTTTCTCATAGTAGGATCCTTGCAATGTACCCATGAAGATATCAACCAACTCATTGTCAGAGAGAGCAGGTCGTACACGAGATGCCATCTCACACCATCTTTGTGCATACTCCTTGAATGTTTCAGCTGAGCGTTGGGATTGATTCTAAAATTGCAATCTAGTTGGCGCCAGATCAAGGTTATACTTGTATTGTCTCACGAACGCTTCAGATAAATCCCTCCAAGTACGGATTTTGCTGCGCTCCAAGCCCATGTACCAATCTATTGAAGCACCAGACAAACTATCTTGAAAACAATGAACAAGCAATTCATCATTATCAATATGGGATGCCATCTTCCTGTAGTACATAGTGATGTGACTACGCGGGCAGCTCAAACCTTTATACTTTGGCAAATCAGGTATCTTGAATTTATGTGGCAGCACAACATTTGGAACCAAACACAAGTCTTTGGCTTGCATACCAAAAGCAGAGAACCCTTCGATAGCTCTGATACGGTCTTCTAACAACTTGTAGTCAACCGATCTATTCTGATTAGTGGGCCTGACAAGAATCTGAGGATTTGGCAGCTGAGAAGCGGCAGGAGCGTGAACTTGCAGAGTAGCAAATTGAGAAGGATACACCAAACCCGAATTAACCATCTGACTAGCATTCTTACCCATTGGAACACCATACGGATAAATTGGAGGAGGTATCACAGCAGCTGAGGAAGATGCCCCAGGATAGAACATCCCAGGATGAGCATTCGGAACAGCAGTTTGAGTAGTCTGAGAAGGAACCGGGACATGAATAGGAGGACCCCTATACACATGCTCTTCATCATCAGGAGTTTCAGTGTCAACCAATCCGGCAGTTTGATGAGTTTGAGCCTGAAGATTCTCAGGATCCTCATTCACCACTGGAGGCGGGACTGGAGTAGGCATGACCCATGGATAGGTGGTAGCATTCCCATTGGGCATGGGCGCAACAAAAGGCTGATATGGCATGAAGGCACTACCATTATTTGCAATCTGAGGAGTGTAATTCGGAGGCATGCCCCAAGGGAAACCAGCGGGCATCTAGTTCAAACTAGGCTGAACAGCAGGCTGATTCACAAGCTTAACTGGCACTTCAACTCTAGCAGGAGAAGGAACAACAACAACAGGAGTAGCTGTAACACCAGGAGGAACAGTCACAGGAGTGACAATAGTTGCATCAGTAGTAGTTGCAACAACAGTGGCAGTAGCAGCGGCGTCCCTTTAGGCACGAAGGAGCTCCATAATGACATCCATGTTTGTCTGGAACTGATCCATCCGACCTTGGAATTGTGCCAGAGTTTCCTTATACGCAACATTCTTAACTTCAAAGTTAGCCATGATTATGGATTTGCTTGAGCGAGGAAAATACTGATGTCGAGTCGTCGTCTTGCTACAAGGAAGGCGGACAAGGATGAGCAACAGTTTCGGATGAAGGGACGTGCATATGTGTGCAGATGAATGTATGATATGCATGCAAAAATAAAGTTTTAAAATTCCAGGAATTCTTAAACTTATCTTTGTTGACAATAATCATAAAGCATACAAGTAAAGGCATAAAATATAAAGTGAGAAAGCATCTTCATTCATTCATTCAATAGAGGAAAGAAGTACAAGTCAAATATTTGCCTTTTGGGCTACAACAAAATTCGCACGGATCCTATCAAATACCACCCTACACACAGATAAGAAATGAAAAACAGTCCAAGGAAGTCGGTGCGGCAATGCATCAGCATATGCATCCCTCAACAACCCTGGTAGGTCCTCCAATGCATGCTCAGCAAATCTGGCTAGACGGCCGTGCCTCTCACTCTAGTACTTTGCATCCTTCATGAGGTTGCGCAGCAAAGAATGATTAGGTCCCTGAAGCATATCCTAAAGAAAGGCCTCTTTCTGATCCAGGAGGTTCTGTAGATGACGGCTTTGATGCTCCCAATGAGTGCTCTCTGTGTTGAGCTGACTAATCTGCTCTTGGCTCTGATGTGCTTGATCTTGCAGCTTCTGAATCTCACCGAAGACTTTTTAGAGTTTAGCTTGACATTGGGAAAAGTCCTTTGCTAACTTATTAGCACGGTCTTGTTCACTTTTCCAGTTTGCCTTGAACTCGGATAACTTCCCTCGAAGCTCTTCAAGTTGTTTGTTGTAGCTCAGTTCCTCTTTGTAGGCTTGATAATGAGCATCGGCGAGTTGTCTCTTCTTTGAACAAGTCCCTCATAGGTGCTCTTCAAAGCATCTCTCACCTTCCTACATTTGTTCTGTTCAACCTCAACCTCTTTGAGCATGCGCTCGTGCTTCTGATGGAGCTCAATCTGTAGGTTATCCTTCTCGGAAGTGACTCTATCAAGGTTGAGACTTAGATCAGCATTCTCCTTCTTCAACTTCTCAACAATCAACTTGAGTTGATCGACCTCAGATGGAGGAACAATGGCAAGTTCAGGAAGCTTGGCATTCATGGAAGGCTCGGGAGAGAATGGCAACAAGATCTCCTTGACGCGCTCTTTGACCCAACGTGTATAAGCTTCCTTGGCTAAGCAATTCTTCTTACCCAAATCGGCTCTTCCTTCGAGATGAAACTGAGTCCAAGCGGCACTAAACCTCTTCAGCAAACCCATGTCATCAACCCCTTCATGAAAGATGAACGCTTCCACTGCCTCAGGATCAGGTTTGTCAACCATAGGGTATCTCAACTGTTGGAAGGCCATTCTCAGATTGTAGTTAATTCCACCCTTTGTACCCAAGAGAGGCACATTGGAGAATTTCCCACAATGAAGAATGATTGGAATGTCGTCGAAGATTCGAGAATACCAAGAAATATCATCAGCGGTAAGAGACATGATTCGTTGAGACCATTTGAGATTATCCTTATTCTCAACAAAGGGACCCTTCTGTGGAAGGTGAGACATGAACCATCGGTACAACAAAGGAGCACAACAGACAATGGTTCCCTTCTTCTTTTCATTCCTAGAATGAATAGAATGGTAGGTATCAGCAAGAAGCGTCGGAACAGGGTTCTTGGACAAGAAAATGCTGATGGAAACCTGGTCTACAAAATCCTCCATGTTTGGAAACAAGACAATCCCATATACCAGCAAAGCGAGAACGGCGTTGAAAGCCTTCCAGTTTCCATCCTTAGCAAAATTAGTGGCCTTGTCAACCAAGAACTTCGAAGCAAACCCTCGAATACCTTTCCCTTTGGTCTTGAGATTATCCTCCACATCTTTCTTACTAATGCAAAGCGCATCAGCAATAAGATGAAACTTCGGACAACCACTAGTGTAAACATAAGGAACCTTCTTCTGGAGCTCAACCCCCAGAATATAAGCATACTCCTCGAGTGTAGGTGCTAGCTGATAATCCTGAAATGTGAAGCACCTATATGGCGGGTCGTAGAACTGAACCAGAGTATGAATAGCAGAGATGTTGACTTCAGTGTTGAGGATGGTCAACAGATTACCGTAAGTACCTATGAAAACCCCTTTATGATCTCCAACCAACAAAGATGCCAAACCTCTCAAAACACCCAGCTTAGGCTCCACAAACTTGTAACTGACGATGCCACGACAACCAGTACTCATCTCTATGATAATATCAACAAAAGATAAGCCTTCGAATACCTGGAAATGCACATGCAAAAATTAATTTACATGATGAAATGATATGCAACACAGCAACAAAAAGACAACACTGCCCGAATAATCAAATCTGCACAATTCGGATATCTGCATATAATCTGTGTCAGTGCAACATAATCTGATGTGTCGGTGAAGAAATCTGGCGTGTGTGAGAACAAGGGTATGAAGTGGCTTTTTTTCCTGCAAAAAACCCATCCCCCTCACAGGTGTGATCTAGACACAACAAGGTGGTCCCTAGAAAAGGTCGCCCAAACCATAGGACTCAAGATGAAAATCCCCTGCCGTAGTGAATTCTCACAGGACGAAAGTATTGTCAAACGATTCACGATCTGGGATGTGGGTCTCGTGATATCCCAATGCGCAAAATGCATGCCTCACGACTATCCACGTTCTAGCCTATGTGTATACTAGGCCTGGTGTTAGGACCTTTCTCTCCAATAACATCTAGCTATCCCAACAGCAGAAAATAGCAGATATCCAGAATATGCAGCATATGAATATTCAAAGCAGTAAAGGAATGCGATAAATAAACATAAAGCTAAAGCAAGTAATAAAGCAAGTAAAGCGCGAAAGATAAACACCCAAACAAGCAAGAGAAAGGAAATAAAACTAGGCGAGACCCCACAAGGGATGGACCAGCAAGAGGTAAATCTGTCCCCAGCAGAGTCGCCAGCTGAAGATGGCTGGTTTCTACCTGAGTGAATCGCTTACTCAAAGATACAACAGAGTCGCCACCAAACTTTATTTAGTCCTAAAGGACAGGGAAAATATTGATAAAACCCAAGGGGAATAGAAACGGGAACGGGGGGTCGGTTATGCGAAAGGAAGGTATTAGAACCTAACTCATCCGTCGTACTCGACGAGAACCATTTCGCTTGCTTCTAGGCTTGGATGAGTTATCTATCTAAAGGCTTCTAGTTAAAATAAGGAGAGAGAGAGAGAGAGAGAGAGAGAGAGAAGGAAGGGGAAAAAGAAAGAAAAGAAGGAAAGTGCTCGCGGAGGAACGAAGTCCTCGTGCCTACGTACCCTCATAGTGCAATGAGGAAGTCAGAGCGTCGTAGTTCATGGAACCAGGGGACAAAGAAAAAGAAAGAAAGGAGGAAGACGGAGGAAAGGTGGAAGTGTGCTCGCCGAGATCATTGCGATCTCATGCCTATGTATCATACATTCAAAAGAATGCAGAATTAGAGCTTCCGTAGTTCGGGGAACTGAACGAAAAACAAAACAAGGGAGAAACAAGGGGACGAAAGAAGTGGCATCAAAACCAAGAGCAAGAGTGAAAGAAAAACTCTACTGGGAAAGACCTCGCAGTAAGAGTGATTGCACAAAAGGATAGGAAAAGAATGGTGTCAAAACCAAGAATGAAAGAAACTCCGCTGGGGATAACAAAGAGAAATGGTGTCGAAACCAAGAAAGTAAGAGCAAGGAGAATAGGAAGGACTCCTCTGGGGATCCAAATAAAGGGATGGTGTCATAACCAATAGAAAAAGGAGATTCGGTATATTAACTGGCTGGCAGTGGTTAACCGAAGAAAGAGAGTAGACCCTGGCGGGAAAAGAAGCTGGTGTCAACAGACGGACTGTAATAAACCAAAAGAGAGAGTGTTGAACCGACAGACGGTGTTGACTCTGAAGGGGCCTCAGTATATTAACTGACTGGCAGTGGTTAACCGGGGAAGAATAGACTGCAACTCTGTGGGGGTAGAGAAACATTGGTTTTAACAGAGGAAACTGCGATTAACCAGAAAAGCGGGTGTAGGACCGAATAAAGATCATAACCCAAAGGACGGGTATAGGATCGAGCAATGGTCGTGTGTAACGCCCCAGTTTTTGTTAGATTTATTTAATCGAGTCGATTTAATTATTTTTATTATTATATTATTTTATTTTGACTTTTATTTGGCAATATATTATTTTTCATCGTGATTATGTTTTATCGCGTTTTGAGAGCGTTTGCGAGATATTTGAGTGTAGGGGTATTTTCGTCTTTTGTTGGGTAGATATTATGTTTTTCATTTAAAATAAAACTAAGAGAGAAAAAAGAGAGAAAGAAAAAGAGAAGAAGGAAAGGAGAAAGAAAAGAAGAAAAGAGGAAAAACTTGGAGAGAAAGAAATTGAATCAACCGACTTTTGGAAAGCGCGATTAATCGGGTAAGGGTGTGAAACTCATTTATGCTATGGTTGTGTATGATCATGTATGTGTTTGTTGGGTTGTTTTTCTAGTTTTGATTCTAGGTCGATTGAGAGAAATCGAGAGAAATCGAGGTTTTAGCGGTTGAAAATCGGTATAAATACGGTAGAACACTTGTGGTTATGATTGTAATATGTTCTGGTTATTATGATATGGTTTGGTTGGGTTTTGATGAGAAAATCGTGAGTTAGGATGAGTAACAGCGCTGCTGCGAATCCCAGAATTCGCAGGCTCGCAGTGCGAACAAGCAGCGAAGAGGAAAGCGAAGGCTCGCCAGGGCTTCGCAGTGCGAATGGGTGGGCGAATGTTCACCAGCATTCGCAAAGCGAACTTTATGCTATTTTTTTTCTGCCACGGTTCGCTGGAGCTTCGCACGGCGAATGAGGAAAGCGAATACTCACTAGAAGATTCGCATAGCGAACATGACAGATTGTTCCATTTTGTTTTCTTCATAACTTTTGATCCGTAAGTCGGATTGAGGCGCGGTAAGGTGCGTTAGAAAGCTAATGAGATGTTCTTTCTTATAGGAGTGGTTTTGGAGATTGTTGGCCGATTTAATTATGTCAGGAATTTGGAGTGTGTCGTTTTGTCGACTTTTACCGTTTTAATGGAGTGTATTTAATGTGTTATCATGCAATATGCTTTTGATATATATCGTATGACTTGTGTGATGTTATATGATGTGAATGCGTGTGATGAAATGTTGTGATGATGGTTTGTGGCCTAAGGGCAAGAAAATGCATTGTGTTGTATTTGATTATATATGCATGATTATGGATGTGTATATGTGTGCATTTGAATGTCATGAGTCATTGTATGCCAAGCATCATGATATGCATTCTTGTGATGTCGTGTGTCCTAGTGGGTGTGAGCGACGAAATGATTCCAGAGGGAATCCGCTATAACATCGTGAGCCTTATACCGAGAGGACCTAAAGCGATGATTATAGATGATCGTGAGCCTTATACAAAGAAGACCTAAAGCGATCGGATCGTGAGCCTTATATCGAGAGGACCTAAAGCGATCCATAAACGTCGTGAGCCTTATACCAAGAGGACCTAAAGCGACGGGGAACATCGTTTGCCCGACGGGGAGTTACACTAAGTAACAAGCGATGATTCCAATAGTTCCTGAGTGAATTAATGATGAGAATGATGGATGGAACGGTACCGCATTGCATTTGCATAGAGTCGTTGTGTCGGTCTCTTTGCATTTGCATAAAACATGAATGGATTGATTTTGTGTGGAATTGTGAATGGAATTGATGAGTTGAGATATATATATATATATATATATATATATATATATATATATATATATATATATATATATATGTTGGTGATAAATGTATTGTGCATGATTGATATGCCTTGTGATGGATGTATGAGATATGGATTGTGTTGTCTTGCATTTGAATTATGGTGTAAGTTGTGGTGAGAATGTTTTATATGCGTACTTTTGTGTTATTATATGATTGTATGCAATTATATTATGATTGTGTTTCTCACCCTTCTGCTGTTTTGAATGCTCTATGAGACATTGCAGATTAGATGCTGGAGGTCTTCTTGTGAAGCTTACGTCTTCATTCTTTTGTCGGTCGGCTCTGATATGTAGCGCCGGGTAGTCGGGGTGATCGTTTGTGATTATGTGTATATGTATATGTTCTTTTTGGATTGTACATGTATGACTCTGTAGATGACAGACAGAATTTTATGTTATATATATATATATGAGATTCAGTTGCAGATTTTCCGCTTTTATTCTGTATCTGAATAGTGGGTGTTAGGAACTGAGTTCCTCTGTTTGTATTACTACCTGATTGTTGCATATCTTTATGAGTAGGTTGTTGTATTTTGTTTCAATTGATGTGACGCCTCCGTCTATGCCATGAATGTTTTAATTATACTTTGATATATTTGTTTTCCCTTTATTTAATTGGGGGATAGATTGGGGGTGTTACTTTAAGTGGTATCAGAGCCAGTCCATGTTAGTTTGTGCCAGTCCGTGTCAGTTTGTGCCAGTCCGTCTCGGTCTTTGTGTTTGGGGTGAGCTGTTTGTTTAACCATAGTTGCTGTTATTGGAAATGAACAGAATATGGCTGGTAGGAATGACGCCGCGTTGGCGGCTGCTATGCAAGCTATGGCTCAGGTTGTGCGGGGTGCACCTAATGCTGGTGGGAATGATGAGTTCAGGAAGAACAAACCACCTGTCTTCAAAGGGAGACATGATCCTGATGGTGCTCATATTTGGTTTAAGGAGATTGAAAGAATCTTCCAGGTGATGGACTGTACTGAGGAACATAAGGTGAGACTGGGCACTCACATGTTGCAGGAGGAGGCTGATGATTCGTGGGTTAGTAAGCGTCATGTTTGGGAAGCTGCAGGTGAAGAGGTCACTTGGACTTTGTTCAGCAGGGAATTTTTGAGGAAGTATTTTCCTGAAGATGTTAGAGGAAAGAAGGAAATAGAGTTCTTGGAGTTAAAACAAGGTAACATGTCTGTTGTGGATTACACTGCTAGGTTTGTGGAGCTTGTTCAGTTTTATCCACATTATGCTGAAGCAACTGCAGAGTTTTCCAAGTGTGTGAAGTTTGAGAACGAATTGCGTCCTGAGATCAAGCAGTCAATCGGTTATCAAAGGATTAGAAGATTTTCGGACTTGGTGGATTGTTGTAGAATTTATGAGGAGGATAGCAAAGCTCGTTCTACTCATTATAAGAGTGTGAACGAAAGGAAAGCGAAGCAACCGTTTCGTGGTGGTCCTTATGTGTCACCAGCTGACAAGGGTAAGCAAAGGGGTAGGTTTGATAAAAGGCCAAGTGGGGGAGGTATGTCTAATCCTCTGAGATGTTTTAGGTGTGGTGACTTAGGACATCGTCAGTTTGAATGTAGAAAGGATATAAGGAAGTGTTCCATTTGTGGAAGTTTAGGACATGTCGCAGCTGATTGTAAGAAGAATGTGGTGAAGTGTTTCAACTATGGTGAACCTGGTCATATTAGTATGAAGTGTCCGAAACCAAAGCAAGCTCAGGATGGAGGGAAAGTATTTGCATTTGCAGGAACTCAGACTACTAGTACAAACCGTCTGATCAGAGGTACTTGTTTATTAATAGTACGCCTTTAGTTGCTATTATTGAAACCTGAGCGACTCATTCATTTATTTCGTCTGAGTGCGCGAAGCGTTTGAATCTTTTGTTGTCTTCGATGGGTGGAGAGATGGTTATTGATACTCTAGCAATGGGGTCGGTAACTACTTCTTTGGTTTGTTTAAGTTGTCCTTTGACCATTTATGGTAAAGATTTTGAGATGGATTTGGTGTGTCTACCGTTGGAGGGTTTCGATGTGGTCCTGAGAATGAATTGGCTGTAGTTTAATCGGGTTCATATTGATTGTTATCATAAGCTGGTAAGATTTCCTTCTATTGAGGAAGACGAGGAATCGAGTTTCTTATCTACCAAAGAGTTGAAGAAACTTTTGGCGGATGAAGCTCAATTGTTCGGATTGTTTGTATCATTGACGGTGGATAGTCAAGTTGTACTTGATGTGTTTCCAGTTGTGTGTGATTTTACAGAGGTGTTTCCAGAGGATATTTCAGATGTGCCGCCAGAAAGAGAGGTGGAGTTTTCTATAGATCTAGTTCCTGGTACTAGATCTGTGTCTATGGCACCATATCGTATGTCGGCATCTGAGTTCGTTGAGTTGAAGAAGCAGTTGAATGAATTGTTAGAGAAGAGGTTTGTGAGGCCGAGTGTATCGCCTTGGGGTGCTCCAGTTTTGTTGGTGAAAAAGAAAGATGGAAGTATGCGATTGTATATTGATTATCGCCCGCTGAATAAGGTGACAATTAAGAATAAGTATCCTCTTCCGAGAATTGATGATTTGATGGACCAGTTGGTAGGTGCGTGTGTGTTTAGTAAAATTGATTTGAGGTCAGGTTATCATCAGATTAGGGTGAAAGAGGAAGATATTCTGAAGATGGCTTTTAGGACACGCTACGGAGATTATGAATATTCTGTGATGTCGTTCGGGGTTTCTAATGCGCCGGGTGTGTTTATGGAGTATATGAATCGTATTTTCCATGAGCAATTGGATCGATTTGTTGTTGTGTTTATTGATGATATCTTGATTTATTCTAAGTCTCGGGAGGAACATGCGGAACATTTGCGTATTGTATTGCAAATTTTGAAGGAAAAGAGACTTTTTGCCAAGTTGTCCAAGTATGAGTTCTGGTTGTCAGAAGTGGGTTTTCTTGGGCATGTGATTTCAGGTAATGGTATTATGGTGGATCCATCTAAAGTAGATGCAGTTCTACAATGGGAGGCTCCTCGATCTGTTACTGAAATTAGAAGCTTTTTGGGTTTAGCTGGATACTACCGAAGGTTCATTGAAGGCTTTTCCAAGTTAGCACTTCTTTTGACCCAGTTGACTTGTAAAGGTAAAGCGTTCATTTGGGATATTCAGTGTGAGGAAAGTTTTAATGAGCTGAAGAGAAGATTGACTACAGCTCCGATTTTGATCTTACCGAATCCTACTGAACCGTTTGTGGTGTATTGTGATGCGTCTTTGATTGGTTTAGGTGGAGTGTTGATGCAAGAAGGTAAGGTTCTGGCTTATGCTTCGAGGCAATTGAGGATTCATGAGAAGAATTACCCTACTCATGATTTGGAATTAGCGGCTGTGGTTTTTGTGTTGAAAATTTGGAGGCATTATCTCTATGGTGCAAGATTCGAAGTCTTTAGTGATCATAAAAGTTTGAAATACCTGTTTGATCAGAAAGAGTTGAATATGAGGCAACGGAGATGGTTGGAATTTTTGAAGGACTACGATTTTAGCTTGAATTACCATCCTGGTAAAGCTAATGTGGTAGTCGATGCGTTAAGCAGGAAGTCCTTGCATATGTCTGTTTTGATGGTTAAAGAGTGGGAACTTTTGGAAGTATTTAGAGATTTGAGTTTGGTGTGTGAATTGACATCTGATAGCCTGAGGCTTGGTATGTTAAAGGTTACTAATGATTTTCTGTTGACCGTTAGCGATAAACAGAAGTTGGATGTGAAATTTATTGATTTGATGACGGTTGGAGATCAAGGTGTGAATGGTGACTTTAAAGTGGATGATAAGGGGGTATTGAGATTCCGTGGTAGAATTTGTATTCCTGATGATTCGGACTTGAAAAAGATGATTTTAGAGGAAGGACACCGGAGTAATTTGAGTATACATCCGGGAGCTAATAAGATGTATCAGGATTTGAAGAAGATCTTTTGGTGGTCCGGATTAAAGAGGGATGTGGCTTAGTTTATTTATGTGTGTTTGACGTGTCAGAAGTCAAAAGTAGAACATCATAGGCCTAGTGGATTGTTGATACCGTTGGATATTCCCTAGTGGAAATGGGACAGCATTTCTATGGATTTTGTGACAGGGTTTCCGAATACACAGAGGGGAGATAATGCCATTTGGGTGATTGTGGATAGGCTGACTAAATCGGCGCATTTCATTCCTATTGACATCAGTTTTTCTTTGGAGAGGTTGGTTGAGATTTATATTCGTGTGATTGTGAAGCTACATGGTGTTCCGTTGTGTATTGTTTCAGATCGAGATCCGAGGTTTACTTCCAGATTTTGGAAAAGTTTGCAAAAAGCGTTAGGTTCCAAGTTGAGATTGAGTTCTGCTTATCATCCGCAGACGGATGGTCAGACCGAGAGAACTATTCAGTCATTAGAAGATTTGCTGAGAGCTTGTGTTCTTGAGCAAGGTGGTGCTTGGGATAGTTATCTTGCGTTGGTGGAATTCACGTATAACAACAGTTTCCATTCGAGTATTGGAATTGCACCTTTTGAAGCGTTGTATAGAAGAAGATGTCGAACACCGTTGTGTTGGCATGAATCTGGTGAGAGTTCGGTGGTTGGACCGGAGTTAGTGCAACAGACTACGGAAAAGGTGAAACTTATTCGTGAGAAAATGAAGGCTTCTCAGAGTAGGCAGAAGAGTTATCATGATCGAAGAAGGAAAGATCTTGAGTTTCAAGAAGGTGATCATGTATTTTTGAGAGTTACATCGGTGACGGGTGTTGGGCGTGCATTGAAGTCGAAGAAGCTTACTTCTCGGTTTATTGGTCCTTATCAGATATCCGTGAGAGTGGGTGCTGTGGCTTATCGGGTGGCGTTGCCGCCGAATGTTTTGAATTTGCATGATGTGTTCCATGTTTCAGAGCTTCGGAAGTATGTTCCGGATCCGTCGCATGTGATTCCGATGGATGAAGTTGAGGTAAGGGAGAACCTTACGGTTGAGGCATTACCATTGAGAATTTTGGATCGCGAGTTGAAGCGGTTAAGAGGCAAGGATATTGTGCTTATGAATGTAGCGTGGGGAGGCGCTGCTGAGGGCAATTTGACTTGGGAGTTTGAGAGTCGGATACGGGAGTCGTATCCGGAGTTGTTCGTATCAGGTAATATTTTTTAGGACGAAAATCTCTAAGTGGGGGAGAGTTGTAACGCCCCAGTTTTTGTTAGATTTATTTAATCGAGTCGATTTAATTATTTTTATTATTATATTATTTTATTTTGACTTTTATTTGGCAATATATTATTTTTCATCGTGATTATGTTTTATCGCGTTTTGAGAGCGTTTGCGAGATATTTTAGTGTAGGGGTATTTTGGTCTTTTGATGGGTAGATATTATTTTTTTCATTTAAAATAGAACTTAGAGAGAAAAATAGAGAGAAAGAAAAAGAGAAGAAGGAAAGGAGAAAGAAAAGAAGAAAAGAGGAAAAACTTGGAGAGAAAGAAATTGAATCAACCGACTTTTGGAAAACGCGATTAATCGGGTAAGGGTGCGAAACTCGGTTATGCTATGGTTGTGTATGATCATGTATGTGTTTGTTGGGTTGTTTTTCTAGTTTCGATTCTAGGTCGATTGAGAGAAAACGAGAGAAATCGAGGTTTTAGCGGTTAAAAATCGGTATAAATACGGTAGAACACTTGTGGTTATGATTGTAATATGTTCTGGTTATTATGATTTGGTTTGGTTGGGTTTTGATGAGAAAATGGTGAGTTAAGATGAGTAACAGCGCTGCTGCGAATCCCAGAATTCGCAGGTGTCATACCCCAAATTTTGACCACTAAGATTTCCATCATATTGTTAATCACCATCACAATATGGAAGTACCTTTATGCCTCATCAATCTCCTCAAGGAATTGTTGAGCATTCACCACAATCAAAATTAGGGTTTCAAGCCCTCTCAGAGCCTTAGACAAAGGGTCAATCAAGGAATGACATGATCTTCAACTTTTCTAAACTCTCAAACATCCACAATGGATCAAGAGGACTCCCACTTCAAGGATTAAGCACAAGGTTGCTCCCTTCTAGGTGGATCAAGTCTCAAGATCGACAGTATCATCAAATTAGGGTTTTGGTCGACCAAGACCTCCAGATGGAAAATTTTCATCTGGGCATGAGCCAATGATTCAAAACATATCCTAATATACTCCATGGAACCTCATGGACCCAATAATCAAGTCAATTTTGCCTCAGAGGATGCATTCATCAAAAATCAAGAATTAGGGTTTCTTGACCTAATCCACCCCTAAGTTGACTTTTGGTGCAAATCATGAACCAAGACCTCAAGAGAGGGTTTGAGGGTCTCTAATGAACTATATTGATCCATTTGGAACAATGGATTAATCAAAGAAGCTTGAGCAACAAGTCTCAATTTCATCTGCACCACAGTAAGGGTTTTAAGAGGAAAGTCAACTGTAACTTTGACTTTTGACCAGGACATGCTCCCAAGCCCTATGACATGCACCAATATACCCTATGACACCCATGGATCATGTCCATCAAGTTTGATTTTGGTCAAGGACATGATTTCATGAAGAATTGCACAGTTCGGAATTCATCTGATAAAAAGTCAACTGTGCACAAAAGTCAACTTTGACTTTTTGGGATTTTTCACCAAAATGGATTTTTAACCCTAAAATGATGTTAATGTATGATTTGAATCATCATTCATCAAGAAAAGTTGGATAACTTGTAAAAGGGGTAACCATAAAAACTTAGAAAATTTTCTAAGTTAAAAATAAAGTGACAAGGGTACCAATTTTGGAGGGTCATAAATCCTAAACCACAAGGCCATTTTTTTCCATCCAAAGCTTGATTTATAGATCTCATTGCCCTCTACAAAAACTTCAACTAGACCTAACTCCAATTCATTGTGGATTTTGAGCTATGAGTGAGCCAAAATGGCTGAAAATATGAAAGTACACCATTTTCCAACACTTAGAAAAATTCTGTCCAAGACAGATTTTTGTTGAAACACCAAAACTTGTGACATCTTTTCACATAGATGCAAGCTGAATCAAGTCCAAAGTTAAACACCAATGTTTTTGCATATGTTGCCAAGAATTTAAAGAGCTTAACAGCATGAATTGATTCAACTTGAGCCAAGAGAAATCCATGCCCAAAGTCTGCTGCTGCAAGCTGTTTTGGAAAAATCAGTTTGCATGTTTGCTTGCCACACACGATTTTGAACCAAAAACTGAGGATCAGCATGCCACATGTATTCAAACCAATCACATTGCATCTGATCCAACTGATAAATCTGAGTCAAAAGACCAAGGAATCTTCCAACTTGAAATTCATCCACTTTGGCACATTTTGCCTTGAATTCAAAGTGCATTAATGTGGAATAGTGCATTGTCAAGGTAGCTACCCTACTCAGTCAAGTTCTCTGATTAAACAACAATAAAAACATCTGAGGAATGTGATTTTGGTCAAGGCATAGCCCTGCTCTTGGGAATGGCTAGCTTGCCTTGCTTGAGAAGAAATCCTCCAAGCCAATCCATGCAAATGTGATCTGATCTAGCAGCCATTCACTATTCCTCCAAAACAAAAGTTGATCACCTATAAATAGAGGTCCCAATGGATCATTCAACTCACACCAAAGCCAGTTACAACACTGCTTTCTCTCATTCTTCCTTAAACCTCAAGTTTTTTGGTTTTTGAGCAACCACTATCGGGTTTTGAGTTGCAGCCTTAGGCAATCAATTCTAATTGCTCAAACACATCATATATGATGTATTTGAGGTGTCCAAACACTTAAACACTGACTGTAACACCTCAGGCTCAAAATCACTCTTCAACCAAGCCATTATACCTCAATTATGCAGGTGGAGGTCTCCAGCTTGATCCAAAGAGTTTCAAAGTGTTCCAAAGCTTGTAACACACTCCATAACATCCATTGAAGCTGTAGGGATCATCAGTTCACGACTGGAACAAAGTTCGTGCAGAGTTCCATTTCAGCTTGCATCAAGGTAAGCCTCACAACTCAAACTCCATGATCCATGCATATTTCCTCGCATGATATTTTTGCCAATTGCTTGCCATCATATGCTGATTGTTTTCATTCAAAAAATTTGATCATTGCACTTATAATCATGCCTACTCGATTGCTTTTGCAAAATTAGGGTTCATACGGCCACAATGATATAATTTGTTATACACTGAAAATAAATAAAATTGGGTATTGCCATCTTCTTCCTTGTGAAAAAACGCATGAGTTTGGTGTTTGAATGATGTCCAATGGTTGAGAGATGAGTGAGATATGGTGCTTCACGCACGAGCTCGAGGAGGAAGATGGCCATGGCGCCATTCTCAGAAAATCCAACAAGTTCTCTATATATTTTTCCCTTGCCATGTTATATTTGAATTGGCATTGTGCCCCAGCGATTCATCAGCTGGTTTTGTGTGTATTGGCAAGCGAGAGGTTTGGGGTTCGAATCCCCCTCGCCCCAGACTTCTTTTTATCACTTGTTTATTTTGTTATTTTTCATATTATTATTTTTAATGATTTGAAAAATTAATAACTCCTTCAATTTTTATCATTTTTTATTGGTTCTTTTTGCAACAATTCACAAAAATGTTGAAATATTTTATTCCACCAAAAAATTAGATTTATATTATTTATTTAATATAATTAGTATTTTTGTGAATAAATTCATTTTTAATTGTTTTTAAACATTCAAAAAGTGAATATTTACTTTGAAAATCAAAACCTAACGAGTTTAAATATTCCTTGTGATTATCCCTCATTTTTTCCAAACTTTAAACAAAATCATAAATGGATTATTCAAATTTATTTTGAATTTTGTTTGATTTTCTTTAAATATTTACTTTTAAAGATTAAAATTAGGGTTTTTGATTAATTAAACTTTCAAAATTGATTTTCAAATACACTTGGGCCTCAAATAGAGTGTAAGACCCAATCCTTTTTTTGGGCCTCAGATATTGTATAAGTCCCGATACCGTAAAAAAAACGGCGCGATCGTCGCCTTTTAAAAATAACAATTGGGCATCTCTTCGAGCTATAAGCCCCATTCAAAACTTTTGGGCCTCTAATAGAGTGTAAGACCAACCCCCTTTTAACCAAAATCATTTTGGGCCTCACTTATTGTATAAGTCCCTCTGCGTTAAAAGAAAACCTCGGCGCGATTGCCATTTTTAAACGAAAAACAAACTGGGCCTACCCTCGTGTTATAAGCCCCACTCTTTTTCTTTAAACTTTTTGAGCCTCTTGAGAGAGTGTAAGACCCATCCCTTTGTACAGAAAACAATTTTTGGGCCTCAGTCACTTGTATAAGTCCCTCTGTACAAATTCAAACAGTGCGCTCACTGATAAAACCCTGGGCCTTTCGTTGAGCTGTAAGCCCCAAATCTTTCTTTTTCAAAGCACTTTCTCCTTTGATTTTGAATATACTGTTGTTTTCAATTTTTCTTTGTTGAACAACTAACCAAACAGCATGGAAGCTCTACAACCGAGTAAGTGTTTATACGCTTTCATTTACTGCTTTCATATACATATAACTGTATTGTGGGGCTGTTTCACTGTAAGTCTTCTGTCATAAACTCATATCAACTGTGTAATAATAGTATAGATATTTAGAGTTCCCCGGCAACTACGTCTAGCATTAAGCCCGTTGATCACTCTTAAATAGTCAAAACTAGATCCCCATAGGATTACCAGACACAGTCTTCCCTCCTCTTGGGGTTAAACAATATGGAGACATGAAAGGCAGCATTCTCGGTGAACCCTTTCATAGACTGTCACTCATAGAAGTTGTCAAGAAACTCTATTCCCCAGAGATGATCTTTTCTCCGTGAATGGCATCTCTTGAGTTTCTTCCAAATTCTCGGACTTTCCTGGCTTGATCTATTCTTGGTGAATGGCATGTCTTGAACTTCTCGGGGTTTGGGGACCCACAGGCTTCTTAAAAGCACTTGTCAAGAAACTCTATTCCCCAGAGATGATCTTTTCTCCGTGAATGGCATCTCTTGAGTTTCTTCCAAATTCTCGAACTTTCCTGACTTGATCTATTCCTTGTGAATAGCTTGCCTTGAATTTCTCGGGATTTGGGGACCCATCGGCTTCTTAAAAGCATCGGCCTCCTCTTGGGCATCGTACAAGGACCCACAGGCTTCCTAAAAGCAACCCCGCCTCCTCTTGGGCTTAGTACAAGGACCCTACGACTTCTTAGAAGTACTCACAGCCTCCTCTTAGGCTTCGTATAATGATCTCTTCCTCCGGGAATGATAGCCTCCTCTTGGGCTTTATACAAGGACCCGTCGGCTTCTTAAAAGTTTCCAGCCTCCTCTTGGGCTTCCTACAAATTATCCCGACGACCTCCTAGAGGTATAGGAACAGAACCTAATCCTCTCCATAAAATAGTCCTTTCAAAGAGTCTACTACTGTTTCTCAAAGCATGGTACAAAAGATGAAACTCTAGACTTGGACAGTCTAATTTCCTTGAGTCTCAAAGACATTCTCAAGTGATCCGTTTAAGAATAGGAAGGAAACCTGTAGACTCGGACAGTCTCAATACCCTTCGGATTTCCCACTTCCTTAAAGAATGGGAACAACCCGGATCCTCGAATCGAATCCTTGAGTACAGTGTTGCTCATACAAGAACTGATTTTCTCTTTAAAATCAGTATACTGGACTTGTCACTTAAGTGAAACAGTCACCATAGCCTCCTATTAGGCTTTGTATAATGATCCGTCTCCAGTGAAGTTAGCCTCCCTCTTGGGCTTTGTACAATGATTCTCCCCAGCGGAGTCAAACAACATTTAGCCTCTCTCTCGGGCTTTGTACGAGACACATAAGAGACTCCCTCGTTGAGTCAATCACCTCTTTCGCCTCCATCTCGGGCTTTATACGAGATACAAAAAGTTTCATATTGAGCCAAACAAATGTTAGCCTTCATCTCGGGCTTTATACGAGATACCAAAAGACTCCATCGTCGGGTCAAAAACCTTTCAGCCTCTCTCTCGTGCTTTGTACGAGACATATAATAGCCCCCTCTTAGGCTTTGTATAAGACAACCACTGGTTAACCCAATTAACCTTTTAGCATCAAAACTGTGCCTCGTTCATAGTACACAAACATCAACAGCCCCTTCATCTAATCGCTGTAAGCGGCAAGCCTCTGGATCATCTACATCCATGCCACTGTCCCTCTTTGAGCATGAGAAGTTCCTAAGGAAAGATGGCATTGCTCTACACTGATTTAAAGTTTTCTCCATCAGGTTAAAATCCCCTATAAAGGAAATTATGGCATTGCCAGATTCACACATCCCGGTTAAAGTAATTCTCCTTCATAAACAGTCGTAACAGACAAACCCCTCTTTAGAGATGACAAATTCTCTCTAAAGTCAACACCTTTCAGCTTCACATCTTGGGCTTTGAACAAGATACAAACCACCTTTCGCTTCACGTCTTGGGCTTTGAACAAGACACCAAATACCATTTCCTCCCATAGAATAGGAGGAACTACGAACGCTCTGATTTCCCTGTTTCGGTAAACGGGAATACGTAGGCATAAGATTGAAAGAAAAAATCTTAGCGAGCACACTAAACAAAAACCCAAAATCCCATACTCTCATGTATCTATCAAAAGCATCAGTCCTAACATCCTAATCCTTGTTCCCCGCCAGAAAGTCCTAGAAAGAGAGAAAACCGTATTGGCGAAAATACAAATAACCAGTACAAAGGCCCCCCCACATTGATAGCATTCGTAACCTAACAGACCACTGTTTAAACTTAGTATGCAAAGCAGGGTTAATTGGAGACATCTATTTCCCTTCCTTCATCAGCTTTAATAGGATAAAAAATGAATAGACCTGTAGTAAACTCAACCGCAGTGAGAGCGACCAGCGCTTAAGAACCGCGTCCAAAATCGCTCGCTACAGAAAAATGGCGCCCACCGTGGGGCCCGTTTCTGTTTCTCTTCTTCCTTTTCACCTCTTGTGTGAATCCCACAGATTGGGGCTTCCACCGGGGAACCCAATTTCTGTCAGGAACTTAGGATTCATAGCTTTAAAGATCTAGGATGATTAGGACAAATATATATATTGCTTTTCCTAATTGTTATACATGTTTATTTTTCTGCTAATGGGAATGCATGTGATGCCGCATGTGGAAAGATTGAGTATACACTTAAGATAAGTGATGGCGACAAGGTCGACCATCAACCTTAGTGGAGGCTGACCAATGCAACCCATTCTCTCACCTAGACAATGGGCCGATTGTTAAGTCTGAGAAGCTGAGGAGCCAAACCCTTTCATAGTGCGGAAACTATCGGGAATAGTTATTACGCTATACTACCCTCATTTGAGGCTGGTAATCTATTCTCGATGAATGGCACTTACTCTAAGATTGCTCTACAACTCGCTGGCGATCCGCTTGTTGTTTTGCTTTCCTGGGAGGAGCTGATGATAATGAGTACAGGTACAAAAATCACCCTAGTATAAACCTTTGGGGATGGGTAGAGCCTTGACTTCATGACAACGACCCTTTGACCCCATGTTTTTTCTATGTTTTTGTGTGCTGCATTCATGCATTCATTTAAAAAACATTAAAACATTCAAAAAAATTTCTCTTCTAGTCTCTCTGTTTTTCAAATTAAACTAAGACTGTGATTGCAAATATCAGAGAAAAGGATTGTGCTAATGGATTTCGGTAGAAGGAGAACTCATACGTATACCTTCAAGGTTCCAAAACTAGAGGATTTGAGAAGGTTAGCAAGGATGATCACAAACCCAGAGGCTTTCAGAGCCAAGCACGGAGGTTTGCTACCACTGTTAAGAGTCCATGTGATTGAGGGAATCATGGATGCGCTCATTCAGTTTTATGATCCAGTTTATCACTGTTTCACATTCCCGGATTACCAGCTCGCACCAACGCTGGAGGAGTATTCTCATCTGATTGATCTACACATTACTGATCGAGCTCCATTTTCTGGACTGGAAGAAATTCCAAAGAATCAGACCATTGCAAGAGCAATTCATTTGGACGAGTCTGAGGTCAGGACTCACCTAACTACCAAGGGTGGCATCCAAGGTTTGCCAGCCCAGTTCTTGACAAAGAAAGCCCTGTATTTTGCCAGTATAGGAAACGTGACTGCTTTTGAAAGCATCTTTGTCTTGCTCACCTACGAGTTATTTTTGTTTCCCAACATCAATAACTTTGTAGATATCAACTCCATTAAGGTTTTTCTCATTGGAAATCCTGTGCCGACTTTGCTCGCAGATGCGTATCATTCTGTACACTTGGGAAATTTGTACAGCGGAGGGGAGATCACATGCTGTGTACCTTTGCTTTACAAATGGTTTATCTCTCACTTTCCCAAGTCTGCTGCTTTTTGGGATTGTAAGAGTGCCTTACGTTGGTCGTAGAAGATCATGTCCCTTACCAACTCTGATATAGATTGGTGTAATAGGATTTATGATAGAATCAGGATCATTGACCATTATGGAAACTTCCCCAACGTACCCCTTATAGGAACTAAAGGAGGAATCAACTATCATCCAGTTCTCGTTCATCGTCAATTCGGATACCCGATGAGACACGTCCCATAGGGTGTTCATCTGGAAGGTCTTTTCTTCAAAGAAGGAGAAAACGATAGAGCACTAAAGAAGGAAATAGTGCATGCTTGGAAGCATGTTCATAAGAAAGGATGAGAGTCTCTAGGAAAACCGGACTGTATCTCGGTGGAGCCTTATCTCCACTGGGTACAAACTAGAGCTCTCAAGCTGAAAATGCCTTATCCTCGTTACGGAATTCTTCCGCCGAGGGAATCTGTCATGTACTTCATGACTGAGACTGAAAAGCTTCAGGTTACTCTCAACAAAGTTCAAAAGGAGAGAAGGTCCTGGAAGAACAAGTACCGCACCCTCGACATAGAGTGCGTCAAACTATAGCAATTACTGAAAGAGAAAGATGCTCTGATTAAAATTTTGGAGCAACATGCTGTAGATAATCAAGATGACCAAAGGAATTTGCTCACTCCTTTCACCTGGCAAAGGAATGACAACCCGACAACGGCCCAAGAGCCCCGGTCAAAGAAAAGAAAGATACCAGAATCAACACCCGAGTTCTCCTCAGAGAGGACTCTGGGCCCATTAGCTTAGGTTTCTATTTCCGCACCTTGTAATCTACTGTATTTCCATTTCTGTAATCCTTTGAATTTTAATAAAAAGGGGTTTCCCCACCGTTTCATATTTGCAATCTAATTGTTGAAGTTTATTTTAATTAAACCATAAATAATTAATATAATCATTGCATTCATCATTCTCAAATTGCGTATTCTTCTTACCTACAAATCTCACGTTTGTGTCTCGGTTCTAGAGTCAAACTGTCTCATTCGTATAATACTCGGGCTAATCGTCAGAAAAAGATGGATGATCTTGAGGAAGAAAACAGAGAGTTGAAATAAGAGATCGACGCTCTGAGAGAGGATATGAGAAAGCTTTGTAACGACATGCAAGCCATGGCAGAAGCTCAGCTACAAAGAACTGTGATCTCAGAGATCACCTCAACGCCCATAGTGGAGAAGTATGATCCTAGGTATCAAATACCGAAAGACCGTCCTTGGGGCATGCCAGTTAACTATATCCCGAAAGGATATGTTCCGCCGATCACTGAAGATCAGGGAATCACAACAGAAGCCGTTGGGCCTGAAGGTTACAAACTTCGGGAAAGCGAAGATGCCAGAGGCATACTGAAGACTCCTGAAGGTTACAAACTTTGGGAGACGCCAAGACTCACTACCGTAGTCACGGTACCACCCCCTGTGGTGCACACTGTCCCGGAAGGACAGGTTCCACGGACACCTTCTGGTAAGAAGGAAACTATGTTTGACAGAATGGAGGAATTCCAGGAGCAGTTCTTGGAAATGCAAAAGGAGCTGCAAGCCATTCGCGGTCAGGATCTATTTGGAAAGGACGCCGCAGATCTTTGCTTGGTCCCAAATGTGAAAGTCCCGCAAAAATTTCAAGTGTCCGACTTTGAAAAGTACAAGGGTAACTCTTGTCCTCAAAGCCATCTGGTGATGTACGCTCGGCGGATGTCAGCTCAGACGGAGAATCAGGACCTACTGATTCACTACTTTCAGGATAGTTTAACCGGTGCCGCATTAAAATGGTACATGGGTTTAAACCGTGCCATGATCAGCACATTCAGAGATCTTGGCATTGCCTTCGTCCAACAATACAAATACAATTTGGACATGGCACCCAACAGAGATCAACTCAGATCAATGTCGCAAAAGGATAAGGAAACCTTTAAGGAGTATGCTCAAAGGTGGCGTGAGATTGCCGCTCAAATTTGTCCACCTCTGGAGGAAAAAGAGATGACAAAGATCTTCTTAAAGACCTTAAGCTCATTTTACTATGACCGAATGGTTGCCAGTGCACCCAGTGATTTCACCAAAATGGTTGGCATGGGCGTACGTCTTGAGGAAGCCGTCCGAGAAGGACGTTTGGTAAAAGGCACTGGATCGACGAGCGGTACTAAAAAATACGGTAGTGCTCTCCCTAAGAAAAAATAGCAGGATATTGGGAATATCTCTCTCGGAAAGCAAAGGCGACGTTATCAACCAGTAGCAACTGTAACTCCTGCTATCGGCCCTGCGCCTATTCCTACGTATCAACCTCAGGTTGCGTAGAGCCAGCCTGATCAGCAAAGGACACAACAGCCTCTTCAGCAGGCTCGTCCTCCATATAACAACAACCGTACAACACGGCCACCAGGATTTGATCTTATACCCGTGTCGTACGCAGAGCTATTTCCATTACTACTGGCTAAGGGGCACATTCAGACTAAATCTCCTCTTACAGTACCGGAAAATCCGCCTTTTTGGTTTAAGGTGGATCAAACATGCCCTTACCATCAAGGAGGATCAGGGCATAACATAGAGACTTGTCTCAATTTCAAGTCCGACGTGCAAAAGCTTGTTAGGAGCGGGGTCTTATCCTTCAAGGATATGAATCCTAATGTTCTCATGAACCCGCTGCCTCAACATGAGAATGCTGCAGTCAATTTGATAGAAGGAGAGACTAACGATGTCTATCAAATTCACGATGTACTCTTGTTGAAAACCAATTTGGTCAAGATGCATTGTAGACAGAGTGGATATGGCCATGTGCCACCTCATAATTGTCACCAGTGTGATATCTGCTCTAAAAACAATCAAGGATGTTCTGTGGTGCAAGCGGCTCTACAGGAACAGATGGATCTTGGATGGATCCAAGAGCACCGAATTCGTGCAGTTAACATGGTCTACACGAATTCTAACGTCATTCAGAACCACGATATCCGTGCAATGAATGTCAACTTAGTGGCAATGTACTCAAGGCAAAGCCAGTATCATAATCTGCCGCGGCACGATTATAGTTCCTGTCTGATTTGCTTGGTAAATAAACAGGGATGCTCTTTCATACAGGAGGCCCTCCAGCGTCAGATGGATCTTGGATGGGTCCAAGACTACCATGATAGGAACTCCTATCAAATCAACATGGTTCAGATCTTCGATATTCGCGTGACGAATACCAACCTGGTAGAGTTACATGCTGAGCAGGTCCGACTCGGATTCTTAATATCACATGACTATCACAACTGTAAAGCAGGTTGCGAAAATGATCGAGGTTGTACCCTTGTCCAGGAGGCACTTCAGCACTTGTTAAATCACTGGTGGATGCCAATTTATATGGATGAAGATACTCAGCAAATTAGTATCAATAACAGAAACCCCACTCGGCGTCAGAGTCAGGATGTCCGATCTGTGGAAGCTAACCTAGTGAGGTTACATTGTATTCAAAGTGGGCGTGGCCAGGTGCCACCACACAACTATGAACGTTGCGGCGTCTGTTCGGAAAGTAACCAAGGGTGTTACTTTGTGAGAGCAGCTCTTCAGGGTCAGGTCGATCGTGGAGAAATTCGTCCATATCCGGGTTCTGGACCCATCAACTGGACGCCGAACTACCTTGCCGAGCAAGTTGAGGACGTTGTCACGATCTCTGGTCATCACAGGACCATGGATGTTTTTGCCATCATCCCTCTACTTGATGAATCTAAAGTTCCCAACCGGGAACAGATCGAGATTAATTATGATGGTCAGAAAAATCAGAAGGTTCCCATAGTCATCTATCTGCCGGGACCAACACCGTATGAATCAACTAAGGCTATCCCTTACAAATACGGTGCAACAATAGTTGAAAATGGAAAGGAAATTCCATTACCCTCCGTCGTGAATATTGCAGACATCAGTCATGTAACACGGAGTGGTCGAATCTTCAACCGAAGAGTTGGAGAACCTAACAAGGAAAAGGAACTTCAGACAGAAACTCCCGATCCACCAGTCGGTCAATCCAGTAATCCCGACCTTTCGAAAAACGATGATGAGATGCTGAAGCTCATCCAAAGGAGTGAATACAACATTGTGGATCAACTGTTACAAACTCCTGCAAAGACCTCAGTATTATCATTATTACTCAGTTCAGAAGCGCACAAGGAGGCTCTACAGAAAGTCTTGGAGCAAGCCTTTGTGGAACAGGATGTAACAATCAGACAGTTCGATAGCATTATCTCTAACATCACTTCCTGCAATAATTTGGGATTTAGTGATGAGAAATTACCTGAAGAGGGTCGCCGTCATAACATGGTACTCAACATTACAGTTAACTACCAGGACGATGCTTTAGCCAGCGTACTGGTAGACACAGGGTCAGCCCTGAATGTTATGTCGAAGTCTACTTTGATGCAATTATCATTCAAAGGCCCTCTGATGAGAATCAGCGAGGTCGTCGCCAAAGCGTTCGACGGATCCAGAAAAACAGTTATCGGCGAAGTTGATCTTCCCATAACTATCGGTCCTCACACTTTCCAAGTCACTTTCCAGATCATGGACATCCGGGCAACGTACAGTTGTTTATTAGGAAGACCTTGGATACATCAGGCTGGAGAGATCACTTCAACCCTCCACCAAAAGCTAAAGTTCGTCAAGAATGATCAACTTGTCATAGTCTGTGGAGAACAGGCCTTGCTTATGAGTAACTTGTCATCATCTGCTGGTATAGAACCCGAGGAGGTTATTGGAACTCAGTTCCAAGCACTGTCGGTGAGCAAGAACAATCAGTTCAGAGGAGGAACCTCGATTTCCTCATACAAAGATGCTATTAAAGCGGTCGATAGTACCGATACGACAGGATGGGGACAGCTTGTCATTCCTATTGACAATAAAACAAAGAAGGGTTTTGGTTTTTCTGTAACCTGTACCCAGACAGCTGCCAATGATGAAAGTCTTCATCCCCTTCAAAACTTCTTCCATAGTGGAGGTTTTCTCCACCCAGTGTCTCAAGCAGTACATGCTATCAACGAGGAAGATCCCTCTGACACGGATGAAGAATGGAAGTCATACCTTAACAAGGACGATTACATGTCTCAGGAAGAGGTGCCTACGCCATTTTGCTATCCCGCACAGAGTCCGAGATTTATACCACAGTCAGATGTCGAAATGATCTATGGAGATTATGATCCGAAAGGATGTCGTGCTCCGCCAAATTCATTAGAGGAAGACACTCTGATGAAAGACAACTTTGACCACAATTACTATGGCCCAATGGATGGTCTGCCAATGTGGCAACCTTACCCAGGAAACTTGGGGCAAGAAAGTCAGCCGAACAATAAAAATCAGCTGACCATTATTGAACAGAGTACCTGTGTCCCCACCATGTCATGGGATCAACACTCAGGTCATTCAGAAACTACTCAACATGAAGATGAATTCGCAACGTTTGCAGGACTTGAATTCATCAACTATGCTTTTCCCGAGGTCAACGTCATCGAGAGGGATGACTCCTCCAGTTTCAAAGAAGTTTGGGACACTCTGGGAGAACCGAGTGGAAAATACGACTATATGGTCAAGTACACTGCTCCCGAAAGCTCTCGTATCAGGTTCGAAGATATCCAGCCTACTGGATGGGGAGATACAGCTGAGAGCACGAATGTTATGCAAAATGCAACAGAGGAATTCTCCTACGACAATTATGCCTGGGAGACAGATTCCAATGATCCCGCTCCACCAGAAATCAGCGTTATTTCTGAAGACAAATCAAGGAAGGTGCCAGACTTTGTGATTCACCGAGGAGTTCGCCGCCAATGGGTTACCGTCGAGGTTCCGAAGATCGTTCATCAGTCAAAGTAATTGCCATCTTTAACCTTTCACCCTGCCCAGGTGAAACAGATGTTTTGATAGGGCTCGCTTTCTGTTAAATATCCCTCTTCGCTTTGCCTAGAGCGACAGAGTTTTGTTTTCTAGGGCTGTAGTTTCAAGAATCGACTTGTTCATTAATAAAATAACGTCGTTTTGTAATTTCCGCATTAATTGTTGTTTTCTCTTTTCGTTTTTCAGAAAATGGTAATCCTAAAAAACAATTCAAATAAAAACAAGCAGTAAAATAAAACACTGCACACACTTGCATTTTCTCTATCTCTTCTAAACACGAATCATCACGTCATGCAGATTGCTTGTTTTAAACCCAGTTAAAACATACGATCCGATGCCTTCTCCCAACTTTGAGTTCCCGGTATTCGAGGCTGAAGAAGAAAATGACAACGAAATTCCAGAAGAGATCTCCCGAATACTCAAACAAGAGGAAAGGTCCATTGAACCTCACAAAGAGCCATTAGAAACGATCAATGTGGGTTCAGAAAAAGAGAGAAAAGAAATCAGGATTGGGGCACTGCTCAGTCCAACTGCCAGAGAGGGTTTGATAAAGCTTCTCAGAGAATTCCCCTATGTATTCGCTTGGTCCTATCAGGATATGCCAGGGTTGGATACTAGCATCGTGGAACATCACTTACCATTGAGATCGAAATGTCCGCCAGTAAAGCAAAGGTTGAGACGCACTCACCCGGACATGGCCATCAAAATCAAAGAGAAGGTACAGAAACAGATTGACGCAGGTTTCCTCGCCACATCTGAATATCCTCAATGGTTAGCCAACATCGTACCCGTTCCCAAAAAGGACGGAAAGGTCAGAATGTGTGTCGATTACAGAGATCTGAACAAGGCAAGTCCAAAGGACGACTTTCCTTTACCACATATTGACATGCTGGTAGACAGCACAACAAAGTTCAAAATTTTCTCCTTCATGGATGGATTCTCGGGCTATAACCAGATCAAAATGGCGCTGAAAGACATGGAGAAAACTTCGTTCATTACCCCATGGAGCACCTTTTGTTACAAGGTATTGTCGTTCGGTTTGAAGAACGCCGGGGCAACCTATCAAAGGGCCATGACTACTCTGTTTCATGACATGATACATAAGGAAATCGAGGTATATGTCGATGATATGATTGCAAAATCTAAAACAGAGAATGAGCACGTTGAACATCTGTCAAAATTGTTCGAACGTCTAAGAAAATTCAAGCTCCGCTTGAATCCCAACAAGTGCACCTTCGGTTTCCGTTCAGGGAAACTACTAGGGTTCATCGTCAGCCAGAAAGGAATTGAGGTTGATCCTGACAAGGTCAAGGCCATTCAAGAAATGCCTTCTCCGAAAATTGAAAATCAAGTTAGAGGATTCCTGGGACGTTTGAACTACATCTCCAGGTTCATATTCCTTATGACTGCCACTTGTGCGCCGATTTTCAAGTTACTAAAAAAGAACCAGGATTGCGTTTGGACAGAAGATTGTCAAACCGCCTTCGACAGTATCAAGGAATATCTGTTGAATCCACCAATTCTATCACCTCTAGTGGAAGGAAGACCACTGATCATCTACCTCATAGTCCTAGAGGACTCAATGGGATGTGTACTTGGCCAACAAGACGAAACCAAATGGAAAGAGTCTGCCATCTACTATTTGAGCAAGAAGTTCACCGACTGCGAAACTCGGTACACGATGCTTGAAAAAACTTGCTGCGCTTTGGGTTGGGCAGCCAAACGTCTTCGCCAATACATGATTCGTCATACTACTTGGTTAATCTCTGAAATGGATCCAATCAAGTACGTTTTCGAAAAACCTGCTCTCACGGGAAGAATTGTCCGTTGGCAGATGTTGTTATCAGAATATGACATAGAGTACCACGCTCAAAAAGCCGTTAAAAGAAGTATTTTAGCCGATCATTTGGCTCATCAACCGATTGACGATCAAGAACCAATCGGGTTTGACTTCCCAGACGAAGATGTCATGTATCTAAAAATGAAAGATTGCGATGAACCGTTACCCAGTGAAGGGCCAGAACCAGATTCCCAATGGGGACTAATCTTTGACGGAGCAGTTAATCATTATGGAAATGGAATTGGGGCAATAATTGTTACCCCTCAGGGTACCCACATTCCTTTCACTGCCAGACTTACGTTCAAATGTACAAACAACGAGGCCGAATACGAAGCTTGTATCATGGGTCTCGAAGAAGCAATTGATTTAAGGATCAAAAACTTGGACGTATACGGCGATTCAGCCTTGGTTATCAATCAGATAAAAGGAGATTGGAACACATACTAATCAGGATTGATTCCTTACAAAGACTACGCAAGAAGGCTGCTACCTTTCTTCAACAGAGTTGAGTTTCATCATATCCCTCGTGATGAGAATCACATGGCTGATGCATTAGCCACTATCTCTTCCATGATTAGTGTAGGTCAATGGAACGAATTACCTAAGATCGACATAATGCGCCTTGAAAGGCCCGCTTACGTCTTCACGATTGAAGCAGTCATAGACGACAAGCCTTGGTATCATGATATCAAATGCTTCCTTCAGAAACAAGAGTACCCATCTGGGGCACTCAGAAAAGACAGAAAAACCCTCAGAAGATTGGCTGGAAACTTCTTCCTGAGCGGTGACACTCTCTATATGAGAAATTTTGACATGGTCTTGCTCCGATGCGTAGACAGACCAGAAGCAGATATGCTTATGAAAGAAATTCATGAAGGATCCTTTGGCACTCATGCCAACGGACACACAATGGCGAGAAAAATTCTAAGAGCAGGGTACTATTGGTTGACAATGGAATCCGACTGCTACAAGTACATGAGGAGGTGTCACAAGTGTCAGATATACTCCGAAAAAATTCATGTACCGCCATCACATCTCAAAGTTCTCTCTTCCCCATGGCCATTTTCCATATGGGGAATCGACATGATTGGCATGATTGAGCCCAAGGATTCAAACGGACATCGGTTCATCCTGGTAGCCATTGACTATTTCACCAAGTGGGTCGAAGCAGCATCATTCGCCAACGTAACCCGACAAGTGGTGGTCCGATTTATCAAAAACAATATCATCTGCCGTTATGGTGTTCCGAGCGAGATCATTACTGATAATGGATCTAACTTGAACAACAAGATGATGAACGAGTTGTGTGCAGAGTTCAAGATTGAACATCATAACTCATCTCCCTACCGACCCAAGATGAACGGAGCGATAGAAGCGGCCAACAAGAACATCAAGAGGATCGTTCAAAAGATGGTTTTAACCTACAAAGATTGGCACGACATGCTACCCTTTGCTCTTCACGGTTATCGCACATCTGTCCGCACTTCAACAGGGGCAACCCCTTTTTCTCTAGTGTATGGCATGGAAGCAGTGCTCCCCATAGAAGTAGAGATCCCGTCAATCCGAGTATTGATGGAAGCTAAGCTCACCGAAGCTGAATGGTGTCAAAGCCGACACGACGAACTGAATCTGATCGAAGAAAAGAGAATCATGGCACTATGCCACAGTCAGTTGTATCAACAGAGAATGAAGAGGACATTTGACAAAAAGGTCCGACCTCGTGTTTTCAGGAAAGGAGACCTTGTGCTCAAGAAGATACAATCATTTCTCACTGATTCTCGGGGCAAGTGGACTCCGAATTATGATGGCCCCTATGTGGTCACGAAAGCTTTCTCAGGCGGTGCCTTGAGACTTGCAACCATGGACGGAGAGGATTTTGCCTACCCCACGAATGTTGATGTAGTCAAGAAATACTTCGCCTAAAAATAAAATAAAAACGTCTCGGTGGATTGAAAACCCGAAAGAGCGGTCCAGGCAAAAGTTAGAGACATGAAAAGAAATCATCATCCCGGTGGATTGGAAATCTCATAGTACAATCCAGGCAAAATAAGGGATAATGGCAAGTAACTATGTTCAACAGAGGCAAGTCCCTCAGCAGCAGCAGCAGTTACATCATTCGTCAGGAAAACTCCAGTCAAGGTCATCTTCGACAGAAGCTCAGGATGTCCCAAATTCAAAGTTGGTAGAAGGATAGTGGTCCTTATGTTTCAACGTATCCCTTTTCCCTGTAAATTACCATTTTCTAACTTTGTATATACTCTTTGGAATCATGCGTTTGGCTGATCTCCATCTTATCAATAAAATTTGAGCCCTTGTGCTTTTGTTTGTAATTCTTATTTGTTTTAGCTTTACAGAACGGCGTTGTTAACATGATTAGCGATTCTTGAAATAAAACAAAAATGAATTTACTTGTTAAAACTTTTTCTGCTTTTAAAATAAAGACGACAATTTCTTTTGACTGTTGAACATCAAAGGAACATCAACCGCTTCTCCAGAAGTAAGCGAACTTCAAAGTCCAGAATCAAAGTACTCCTTCTTACCCAGTATGCTTGAATGAAGGGATCAACTGTGTCAGAGACCTTGTTTCGTCTGACACGCCTCGGCCGAGTTCTCATCTCCTAAGCCCGACCAACATAGTTCCCAACAAAGACTATCTCTCCTAAGCAAGGTGGAATTGCTATTCTGAACCAGCGGTACTTTTTCGCCCCGCGATGGCCGAGTATCCAGTCGTGTTCACCTGTCAGTTTGTATGTCGCGTCTGTTTTGTCAGCATAAACATACATACATCATGCATTATTGATTTGAATTCACATTTCATATTGCATCGCTATCACTCTAGTCGGTCTTGTCCCCTAGTGATAAAAGTCTTCTCAATCGAGTTGTCAGTTCTTGCCTCGTCAGGAAACGCTGAGTTTGAACCATCTCGCCTCCAGTGTATCTCTGGATTAGAGTCGGCACTCGACCACTTTGATAACTTGAACCTCTGAAAAGCCAGAGGAGCTTTCTACAAATGTCACTCTTCGCCATTGAAGATGATATCCTTGCTTTCCCGGATTAAAGAAAATCCCGAGAGAAAGCCTCGTAATCAGAGATTCGGCAGTATGGCAGTTTTTCTCCGAAAAACCCACTGAAGAAAAGGTCATCGGCACCTCAAAATTGGATCACATCATATGGCATTTCTCCGAGAAGATCTCCGAGAAAAGTATGATGTAAAGACCCCAAACGAAGGCAGTCTTTCAAGAGACTCGCTTTCCACAGATAGAGTCGGCAAATGGCATCTCCAACAGAGAAGTTTGTACACCTCTACAACCCAGACGACTGGGTTCCCCAACAAGTCCGGCGTCAAAACTTTTTCCGTCAAATGGCATCTGCCCAGGAAAATTCGGCGAGAAGTTTGAGGAAAGCCGCTACACATAGCGTCCCTTGTCAATTAAGTTTATTGACAAAAGAAACTAAGACCAGTTCCTTGGTAGGAAACCAGGATCGAGGGGAAGTTTATTTCAGAAA
The DNA here is from genome assembly GCA_022829125.1 of Lathyrus tuberosus. Taxonomy (NCBI): domain Eukaryota; kingdom Viridiplantae; phylum Streptophyta; class Magnoliopsida; order Fabales; family Fabaceae; genus Lathyrus; species Lathyrus tuberosus. Next base: position 2,715,634 of record JALAZF010000124.1, on the reverse strand, counting down.
CTAAGACCAGTTCTTTGGTAGGAAACCAGGATTGAGGGGAAGTTTATTTCAGAAACTAAGACCAGTTCCTTGGTAGGAAACCAGGATCGAGGGGAGGTTTATCCCAAAAGGAAACTGAGACCAGCTCCTCGGCTGAAGACCAGGATCGAGGGGAAGTTTACCTTTCTAAGCCTCAGTGTTTAGCAAAAGAAAAATGAATGCGTGAGCTACCATTCATAACCACCATCAAAATTTCGGGTATTCCGTTATTTAATCCTCTTGCACCCCGAATGCCCGAATACCTTTGTCATTCACACCTTCGGGTCCAAGAAGATTAAATAGGGGCATCTTTCATACCCCAAATTTTGACCACTAAGATTTCCATCATATTGTTAATCACCATCACAATATGGAAGTACCTTTATGCCTCATCAATCTCCTCAAGGAATTGTTGAGCATTCACCACAATCAAAATTAGGGTTTCAAGCCCTCTCAGAGCCTTAGACAAAGGGTCAATCAAGGAATGACATGATCTTCAACTTGTCTTAACTCTCAAACATCCACAATGGATCAAGAGGACTCCTACTTCAAGGATTAAGCACAAGGTTGCTCCCTTCTAGGTGGATCAAGTCTCAAGATCGACAGTATCATCAAATTAGGGTTTTGGTCGACCAGGACCTCCAGATGGAAAATTTTCATCTGGGCATGAGCCAATGATTCAAAACATATCCTAATATACTCCATGGAACCTCATGGACCCAATCATCAAGTCAATTTTTCCTCAGGGGATGCATTCATCAAAAATCAGGAATTAGGGTTTCTTGACCTAATCCACCCCTAAGTTGACTTTTGGTGCAAATCATGAGCCAAGACCTCAAGAGAGGGTTTGAGGGTCTCTAATGAACTATATTGATCCATTTGGAACAATGGATTAATCCAAGAAGCTTGAGCAACAAGTCTCAATTTCATCTGCACCACAGTTAGGGTTTTAAGAGGAAAGTCAACTGTAACTTTGACTTTTGACCAGGACATGCTCCCAAGCCCTATGACATGCACCAATATACCCTATGACGCCCATGGAACATATCCGTCAAGTTTGATTTTGGTCAAGGACATGATTTCATGAAGAATTGCACATTTTAGAATTCATTTGATAAAAAGTCAACTGTGCACAAAAGTCAACTTTGACTTTTTGGGATTTTTCACCAAAATGGATTTTTAACCCTAAAATGATGTTAATGTATGATTTGAATCATCATTCATCAAGAAAAGTTGGATAACTTGTAAAAGGGGTAACCATAAAAACTTAGAAAATTTTCTAAGTTAAAAATAAAGTGACAAGGGTACCAATTTTGGAGGGTCATAACTCCTAAACCACAAGGCCATTTTTTTCCATCCAAAGCTTGATTTGTAGATCTCATTTCCCTCTACAAAAACTTCAACTAGACCTAACTCCAATTCATTGTGGATTTTGAGCTATGAGTGAGCCAAAATGGCTGAAAATATGAAAGTACACCATTTTTCAACACTTAGAAAAATTCTGTCCAAGACAGATTTTTGTTGAAACACCAAAACTTGTGAGATATTTTCACATAGATGCAAGCTGAATCAAGTCCAAAGTTAAACATCAATCTTGTTGCATATGTTGCCAAGAATTTAAAGAGCTTAACAACATGAATTGATTCAACTTGAGCCAAGAGAAATCCATGCCCAAAGTTATGCTGCTGCAAGCTGTTTTGGAAAAATCAGTTTGCATGTTTGCTTGCCACACACGATTTTGAACCAAAAACTGAGGATCAGCATGCCACATGTATTCAAACCAATCACATTGCATCTGATCCAATTGATAAATCTGAGTCAAAAGACCAAGGAATCTTCCAACTTGAAATTCATCCACTTTGGCACATTTTGCCTTGAATTCAAAGTGCATTAATGTGGAATAGTGCATTGTCAAGGTAGCTACCCTACTCAGTCAAGTTCTCTGATTAAACAACAATAAAAACATCAGAGGAATGTAATTTTGGTCAAGGCATAGCCCTGCTCTTGGGAATGGCTAGCTTGCCTTGCTTGAGAAGAAATCCTCCAAGCCAATCCATGTAAATGTGATCTGATCCAGCAGCCATTCACTATTCCTCCAATACAAAAGTTGATCACCTATAAATAGAGGTCCCAATGGATCATTCAACTCACACCAAAGCCAGTTACAGCACTGTTTTCTCTCATTCTTCCTTAAACCTCAAGTTTTTTGGTTTTTGAGCAACCACTATCGGGTTTTGAGTTGCAGCCTTAGGAAATCAATTCCAATTGCTCAAACACATCATATATGATGTATTTGAGGTGTCCAAACACTTAAACACTGACTGTAACACCTCAGGCTCAAAATCACTCTTCAACCAAGCCATTATACCTCAATTATGCAGGTGGAGGTCTCCAGCTTGATCCAAAGAGTTTCAAAGTGTTCCAAACCTTGTAACAAACTCCATAACATCAATTAAAGCTGTAGGGATCATCAGTTCATGACTGGAACAAAGTTTGTGCAGAGTTCCATTTCAGCTTGCATCAAGGTAAGCCTCACAACTCAAACTCCATGATCCATGCATATTTCCTCGCATGATATTTTTGCCAATTGCTTGCCATCATATGCTGATTGTTTTCCCTCAAAAAATTTGATCATTGCACTTATAATCATGCCTACTCGATTGCTTTTGCAAAATTAGGGTTCATACGGCCATAATGATATAATTTGTTATACACTAAAAATGAATAAAATTGGGTATTGCCATCTTCTTCCTTGTGAAAAAACGCATGAGTTTGGTGTTTGAATGATGTCCAATGGTTGAGAGATGAGTGAGATATGGTGCTTCACGCACGAGCTCGAGGAGGAAGATGGCCATGGCGCCATTCTCAGAAAATCCAACAAGTTCTCTATATATTTTTCCCTTCCCATGTTATATTTGAATTGGCATTGCGCCCCAGCGGTTCATCAGCTGGTTTTGTGTGTATTGGCAAGCGAGAGGTCTGGGGTTCGAATCCCCCTCGCCCCAGACTTCTTTTTATCACTTGTTTATTTTGTTATTTTTCATATTATTATTTTTAATGATTTGAAAAATTAATAACTCCTTCAATTTTTATCATTTTTGATTGGTTCTTTTTGCAACAATTCACAAAAATGTTGAAATATTTTATTCCACCAAAAAATTAGATTTATATTATTTATTTAATATAATTAGTATTTTTGTGAATAAATTCATTTTTAATTGTTTTTAAACATTCAAAAAGTGAATATTTACTTTGAAAATCAAAACCTAACGAGTTTAAATATTCCTTGTGATTATCCCTCATTTTTTCCAAACTTTAAACAAAATCATAAATGGATTATTCAAATTTATTTTGAATTTTGTTTGATTTTCTTTAAATATTTACTTTTAAAGATTAAAATTAGGGTTTTTGATTAATTCAACTTTCAAAATTGATTTTCAAATACACTTGGGCCTCTAATAGAGTGTAAGACCCAATCCTTTTTTTGACCAAATCATTTTTGGGCCTCAGATATTGTATAAGTCTCGATACCGTAAAAAACAAACGGCGCGATCGTCGCCTTTTAAAAATAACAATTGGGCCTCTCTTCGAGCTATAAGCCCCATTCAAAACTTTTGGGCCTCTAATAGAGTGTAAGACCCAACCCCCGTTTAACCAAAATCATTTTGGGCCTCACTTATTGTATAAGTCCCTCTGCGTTAAAAGAAAACCTCGGCGCGATTGCCATTTTTAAACGAAAAACAAACTGGGCCTACCCTCGTGTTATAAGCCCCACTCTTTTTCTTTAAACTTTTTGGGTCTCTTGAGAGAGTGTAAGACCCATCCCTTTGTACAGAAAACAATTTTTGGGCCTCAGTCACTTGTATAAGTCCCTCTGTACAAATTTAAACAGTGCGCTCACTGATAAAACCCTGGGCCTCTCCTTGAGCTGTAAGCCCCAAATCTTTCTTTTTCAAAGCACTTTCTCCTTTGATTTTGAATATACTGTTGTTTTCAATTTTTCTTTGTTGAATAACTAACCAAACAGCATGGAAGCTCTACAACCGAGTAAGTGTTTATACGCTTTCATTTACTGCTTTCATATACATATAACTGTATTGTGGGGCTGTTTCACTATAAGTCTTCTTTCATAAACTCATATCAACTGTGTAATAATAGTATAGATATTTAGAGTTTCCCCGGCAACTACGTCTAGCATTAAGCCCATTGATCACTCTTAAATAGTCAAAACTAGATCCCCATAGGATTACCAGACATAGTATTCCCTCCTCTTGGGGTTAAACAATATGGAGACATGAAAGGCAGCATTCTCGGTGAACCCTTTCATAGACTGTCACTCATAGAAGTTGTCAAGAAACTTTATTCCCCAGAGATGATCTTTTCTCCGTGAATGGCATCTCTTGAGTTTCTTCCAAATTCTCAGACTTTCCTGGCTTGATCTATTCTCGGTGAATGGCATGTCTTGAACTTCTCGGGGTTTGGGGACCCACAGGCTTCTTAAAAGCACTTGCCAAGAAACTCTATTCCCCAGAGATGATCTTTTCTCCGTGAATGGCATCTCTTGAGTTTCTTCCAAATTCTCAAACTTTCCTGACTTGATCTATTCCTTGTGAATAGCTTGCCTTGAATTTCTCGGGATTTGGGGACCCATCGGCTTCTTAAAAGCATCGGCCTCCTCTTGGGCATCGTACAAGGACCCACAGGCTTCCTAAAAGCAACCCCGCCTCCTCTTGGGCTTAGTACAAGGACCCTACGGCTTCTTAGAAGTACTCACAGCCTCCTCTTAGGCTTCGTATAATGATCTCTTCCTCCGGGAATGATAGCCTCCTCTTGGGCTTTATACAAGGACCCGTCGGCTTCTTAAAAGTTTCCAGCCTCCTCTTGGGCTTCGTACAAATTATCCCGATGACCTCCTAGGGGTATAGGAACAGAACCTAATCATCTCCATAAAACAGTCCTTTCAAAGAGTCTACTACTATTTCTCAAAGCATGGTACAAAAGATGAAACTCTAGACTTGGACAGTCTAATTTCCTTGAGTCTCAAAGACATTCTCAAGTGACCCCTTTAAGAATAGGAAGGAAACCCGTAGACTCGGACAGTCTCAATACCCTTCGGATTTCCCACTTCCTTAAAGAACGGGAACAACCCGGATCCTCGAATCGAATCCTTGAGTACAGTGTTGCTCATATAAGAACTGATTTTCTCTTTAAAATCAGTATACTGGACCTGTCACTTAACTGAAACAGTCACCATAGCCTTCTCTTAGGCTTTGTATAATGATCCTTCTCCAGTGAAGTTAGCCTCCCTCTTGGGCTTTGTACAATGATTCTCCCCAGCGGAGTCAAACAACATTTAGCCTCTCTCTCGGGCTTTGTACGAGACACATAAGAGACTCCCTCGTTGAGTCAATCACCTTTTTCGCCTCCATCTCGGGCTTTATACGAGATACAAAAAGGTTCATATTGAGCCAAACAAATGTTAGCCTTCATCTCGGGCTTTATACGAGATACCAAAAGACTCCATCGTCGGGTCAAAAACCTTTCAGCCTCTCTCTCGGGCTTTGTACGAGACATATAATAGCCCCCTCTTAGGCTTTGTATAAGACAACCACTGGTTAACCCAATTAACCTTTTAGCATCAAAACTGTGCCTCGTTCACAGTACACAAACATCAACAGCCCCTTCATCTAATCGCTGTAAGCGGCAAGCCTCTGGATCATCTACATCCATGCTACTGTCCCTCTTTTAGCATGAGAAGTTCCTAAGGAAAGATGGCATTGCTCTACACTGAGTTAAAGTTTTCTCCTTCAGGTTAAAATCCCCTATAAAGGAAATTATGGCATTGTCAGATTCACACATCCCGGTTAAAGTAATTCTCCTTTATAAACAGTCGTAACAGACAAACCCCTCTTTAGAGATGACAAATTCTCTCTAAAGTCAACACCTTTCAGCTTCACATCTTGGGCTTTGAACAAGATACAAACCACCTTTTGCTTCACGTCTTGGGCTTTGAACAAGAAAACAAATACCATTTCCTCCCATAGAATAGGAGGAACTACGAACGCTCTGATTTCCCTGTTTCGGTAAACGGGAATACGTAGGCATAAGATTGAAAGAAAAAATCTTAGTGAGCACACTAAACAAAAACCCAAAATCCCATACTCTCATGTATCTATCAAAAGCATCAGTCCTAACATCCTAATCCTTGTTCCCCGCCAAAAAGTCCTAGAAAGAGAGAAAACCGTATTGGCGAAAATACAAATAACCAGTACAAAGGCCCCCCCACATTGATAGCATTCGTAACCTAACAGACCGCTGTTTAAACTTAGTATGCAAAGCAGGGTTAATTGGAGACATCTATTTCCCTTCCTTCATCAGCTTTAATAGGATAAAAAATGAATCGACCTGTAGTAAACTCAACCGCAGTAGGAGCGACCAGCGCTTAAGAACCGCGTCCAAAATCGCTCGCTACAGCAGGCTCGGAGTGCGAACAAGCAGCGAAGAGGAAAGCGAAGGCTCGCCAGGGCTTCGCAGTGCGAATGGGTGGGTGAATGTTCGTCAGCAGTTCGCAAAGCGAACTTTATGCTATTTTTTCTCTGCCACGGTTCGCTGGAGCTTCGCACGGCGAATGAGGAAAGCAAATACTTGCTAGAAGATTCGCATAGCGAACATGACAGATTGTTCCATTTTGTTTTCTTCATAACTTTTGATCCGTAAGTCGGATTGAGGCGCGGTTGGGTGCGTTAGAAAGCTATTGAGATGTTCTTTCTTATAGGAGTGGTTTTGGCGATTGTTGGCCGATTTAATTATGTCAGGAATTTGGAGTGAGTTGTTTTGTCGACTTTTACCGTTTTAATGGAGTGTATTTAATGTGTTATCATGCAATATGCTTTTGATATATATATCGTATGACTTGTGTGATGTTATATGATATGAATACGTGTGATGAAATGTTGTGATGTTGGTTTGTGGCCTAAGGGCAAGAAAATGTGTTGTGTTGTATTTGATTATATATGCATGATTATGGATGTGTATATGTGTACATTTGAATGTCATGAGTCATTGTATGCCAAGCATCATGATATGCATTCTTGTGATGTCGTGTGCCCTAGTGGGTGTGAGCGACGAAATGATTCCAGAGGGAATCTGCTATAACATCATGAGCCTTATACCGAGAGGACCTAAAGCGATGATTATAGACGATCGTGAGCCTTATACAAAGAGGACCTAAAGCGATCGGATCGTGAGCCTTATACCGAGAGGACCTAAAGCGATCCATAAACGTCGTGAGCCTTATACCAAGAGGACCTAAACCGACGGGGAACATCGTTTGCCCAACGGGGAGTTACACTAAGTAACAAGCGATGATTCCAATAGTTCCTGAGTGAACTAAAGATGAGAATGATGGATGGAACGGTACCGCATTGCATTTGCATAGAGTCGTTGTGTCGGTCTCTTTGCATTTGCATAAATCATGAATGGATTGATTTTGTGTGGAATTGTGAATGGAATTGATGAGTTGAGATATATATATATATATATATGTTGGTGATAAATGTATTGTTCCTGATTGATATGCCTTGTGATGGATGTATGAGATATGTATTGTGTTGTCTTGCATTTGAATTATGGTGTAAGTTGTGGTGAGAATGTTTTATATGCGTACTTTTGTGTTATTATATGATTGTATGCAATTATATTATGAATGTGTTTCTCACCCTTCTGCTGTTTTGAATGCTCTATGAGGCATTGCAGATTATATGCTGGAGGTCCTTTTGTGAAGCTTAGGTCTTCATTCTTTTGTCGGTCGACTCTGATATGTAGCACCGGGTAGTCGGGGTGATCGTTTGTGATTATGTGTATATGTATATGTTCTTTTTGGATTGTACATGTATGACTCTGTAGATGACAGACATACTTTTATGTTATATATATATGAGATTCAGTTGCAGATTTTCTGCTTTTATTCTGTATCTGAATAGTGGGTGTTAGGAACTGAGTTCCTCTGTTTGTTTTACTACCTGATTGTTGCATATCTTTATGAGCAGGTTGTTGTATTTTGTTTCAATTGATGTGACGCCTCCGTCTATGCCATGAATGTTTTAATTATACTCTGATATATTTGTTATCGCTTTATTTAATTGGGGGATAGATTGGGGGTGTTACATTAAGTGGTATCAGAGCCAGTCCGTGTCAGTTTGTGCCAGTCCGTGTCAGTTTGTTTCAGTTTGTGCCAGTCCGTGTCGGTCTTTATGTTTGGGGTGAGCTGTTTGTTTAACCAAAGTTGCTGTTATTGGAAATGAACAGAATATGGATGGTAGAAATGACGCTGTGTTGGCGGCTGCTATGCAAGCTATGGCTCAGGCTATGCGAGGTGCACCTAATACTGGTGGGAATGATGAGTTCAGGAAGAACAAACCGTCTGTCTTCAAAGGGAGACATGATCCTGATGGTGCTCAGATTTGGCTTAAGGAGATTGAAAGAATCTTTCGAGTGATGGACTGTGATGAGGAACATAAGGTGAGACTGGGTACTCACATGTTGCAGGAGGTGATTAACTGAAGAGGGACTCAGTGTTTTAACAAACGAACTGTGGTTAACTGAAGAAACAGGTGATTAACCAAGAAGAGGTGATTAACCCAATGGAGGAGAAGAACCAAGAGAAGGTTGCGAGCTCCTGGGGAAAAATGGTCGTGATAGGAAAACTGTGTTGGACCAAAGAGAGAGAATTGAGACTCTTCAGGGGAATCATGAAGCAATGATTGATTACAAGAAAAGCATAGGGTATTGAAACGAAGAAAGCTTGCTAACCCAAAGAACATAGGATCGTAACCAAGAAGAATGGTGATAGATCAAGATTGAGATTGAGATAGGAGTGATCAAGGATCGAAAGAGATCTCAAAGAGAGAAGAGTGATCAAGGATCGACTCGACTGGGAAAGGAAAGCACATTACCGCCTGGAGATAGAGATGACTAAGCCAAGCACAGGGTCATTCGTCCCCTACCTGAAGTAGTCAGAATGAGAGTAGGAATTCTCCCTTCTCATCCCTTCCCTAACACACACAGGGTGTAATGCGGAAGTTGAACCGGACGGCCCAACAGCTCCAAGTTGTACAGTGCTCCTGCGTAGAGAAACGGACAACATAACGACGTCAATTTGTACAGTGCTCCGGTGCAAGACGCGGCGCGAAACTCCAACTCCAAAGGGGAAATGAGAGAGAAAGCTCTAAAGGAGGCCTAAAGAGAGGAAAAGGGAAGATCGATTAATCGAAACAAAGTTTCAATCAATTAATCAAGGGATAAACAAGCTAACAACTTTCCAAAGAGGATGAAAAGTCATTAAAGCAAAAAGGAGTGAATTATTGATTATACAAGATTAAGTTTATCCATGAAGAATAAACTCAATGCAAACTGAAATGGAAGGTGCAAAACAGTGCCAAATGATCACCAAAATGCCACATAAACTCATGTATCATGTGAACAAAAAAATAGTGCAAGAATTTCTATGTTCATACAATCTAAAGAACATGAAACAAATGAATAATCGAAAATGCGCATCGAAAGTTCATGAACATGCTTCAACCAGAAGTGAAATGGCATTAAAAACATCCATAAAATCAAGCATGACAATCAATGGAAGTAAAAATGAAGAAAGCATGGCAAACACACTTGAAAATGCAAGAAAATGGCCTTCTGGTTTAGTGTTAATCGATTAACATAATTGCACTGCAAAGTGTTAATCGATTAACACGTGAAAATGTGCAAAAAAACACTGGTTAATCAATTAACACAATTGCACTGCAATGTGTTAATCAATTAACACTGTACAGGGAGCAGAAAATCAGTTTTGAAAAGTGCTTTTGGCCAACTTTTTGATTATGCAATCACTCCAATGTTTGGGCAAACAATTATGCACGAAAAATCAAGCTTAGAAACAACAAATGATTAACAATAGAATCAATTAACAATCAAGATCATGGATCTATCAAAAGTGTAATCAATTCACATGCAAGAATATCGAAATTACATCGCAAACGATACGAAAATAATCGAAATGATAAAATGAATGAAATCCACCAACCTACAAGGCTGAGATGTGCCTTGGTAAATGTTGCAAAGTGATCTTGGTGTAGAAAATCAAAGAAAACCAGAGGATCCTTGAATTGTAGACGAAACCCGTCGAAACCGATCAAAAGCGCGAAAATCCACCGAAATCGAACTTGCACCAAAATAAATGGTGTGAAACCCTTGGATTGAAGTAGAATGAGATGTAATTCCAGAAATCCAATCAAAGAATGCTAAATGATGAAGGTTAAGCTCAAGAATTAATCACTTTCAATGTGAAAAGTGATTAATCTTCAAGAATAAGAGCTTTTGGTGAGGTTTGATGGAGAAGAATTGAGATGAAGATGAAGAATGAGTAGAGAAATCAGAGAAAAAGTGAGAGAATTGAGAGTGAAATGTGAGGAGCTTGGTGAAAAATGGTAGAGAATGGTTGAGGAATTGAAAAGTGAGTGGAGATGAGTTTATATAGACTTTAGGTTTGGAATATGAGATGGTTTGGATTTTGGTTTGGAATTAGCTTTGGGTTTGGAGCTAGGTTAGGAGTTAGTTGGACTTGACTCACCGAGTCAAAGCAGTTAACTCGGTTAGTTAGAACCAACTCAGTAACCATCCCAAGGTGAATTCCAACATCCAAAGATCCACATTACTTGGAGAACAAGGAATATGGTGCACTTGATTTGATGTGAAGTATCATAGCAAATGCACTTGGAATGAATTGAGTAGCTTGGAAATGTTTAGAGGTGCCTAGAATATTCCATATTCTGCTAGAATCCAAGACCAAAATGTGTGCAAAGGTGCTGTCATGAAAAAGCAGCAAATTGTGCCTACTTTGCCTGTGTTAATCGATTAACACAATTGCACTGCAAATGGTTAATCGATTAACCAGGCCAAAATGCGCCCAATTTGCCCTAAAAAAGGTGTTGTGGTCCCGGCTTCGATTTTCCACCTCTTGTATTGAAGAATAGGTATGGAAACCTTCATTTTGTGCTTGTTTTGATGAGGTGATGATCCTGTGAGGATATGATTAATCGGGCTTGGAAAACCTGAATAACCTGCTGTTGTACCCCAAAATTTTCCCTTAGATCCATTGATCTTCTACATATCATAATAGGTCAAACATGTTGCATAGCTAACCCCTTTTATCAGGTTTTGTTTGTGTTTGTTTCATCTTTTTATCAGGTATTATCTTAAGGAGATTCAAGGAGTGTTTAATCAAGATCAAGCAAGTTTCAAAGAGATGTCTCCATAACCCTCCCCTTGATCCTCTCCATAACCAATTTCTACCCACTTTATCTACCCTTAATTGTCATCTTTATTTCCAAACCAATTTCAATAATCATTTATTAACCATTTTTCTTATCCAAGTATCTATTTTTCTTTCTTAGCCATTATTCATTCTAACCATTTTCATACCTATTTTCATATTTAAAATCATTTCTTTTTTTTATTCAATTATCCATTTAAAACCTATTTTTTCCAATTATCCAAATTCTCTTTTTATCCATATTCATAAAAATCCATCTCTTTCTCTTAAATCCATTTCTTTCTCTTAAATCCATTTCTAAAATCCAAATTGCATTTTTATTCATATAATTCATCATTATCCTTAATTATTCCCATTTTAACATTATCATTTCTATCTATTTTAATATCCAAAAAAGATTTCATTCAAATATAAAAAACCACAAGTTCATTTTCATTTACTATTTCAATTCAAGCTACCAATCGTAAGCCCAATTCTTTTTTTTACACCAAGTCCATTACAAAAATGTAAAAGCCCACATCAATACAGCCCACTACTTTTCCAAGCTAGCCAAACAACACACACAAACCAAGTTCAGCCAATTTTCCAGTCCAAACCTATTACTACCATGACACACGTGGAAAGATACATGCCAAGAGCCTGCGAGCACTTCATGTAACAAGCCAAACCATTTATACCTTTGAAAGCAACCTTACTCCAATCTTGACCAACTGACCCACACAACTCTCCAAATTTACCTCAAATGTATATTACTCTTTTGACAAGCAAAAAGAGGTAACAGCCCATTCATGAAAGGGTGATAATGATCAGAATTGTTCAGCATACTCCACAAACATATGTTTTAGACCGTTGAAGCCTTGTCACTATCATGCAATACTTTTCAAACTTTAAATCACGTGAAAAACAAAATATCAGCATGCTTGGAATGAAAAAACCCAGCCGGATGAGGCTATAAAAAGGGGCTCTTTCTCTTGTTCTAAACAACAAGGATAACCACATCATAAAGCATTAAACCACCACCAACTCAAACTCGTGAAAACTCAGCCCTACATTTTAACCTTCACCGCAGTAACCTCACTGCCACGCTGTTTCTTCCAACCTTTCAATATCCTCCTCCATAGACCACATCAGAACAACATAACAACACAACCTCACCAATAATCACCAATGACCAGAACATCAACATATATCCAAACCTTCACACAAGCGACCTTCAACACATCGTCTCATTCCATCTCCTTTAAAACACCACCACAACACACCTAAACATCTGAACAAGAAACCTCAAACAAACACAGCTCTCCCTATTTGCAACGAACATACCACAAAGGAGAGAAAGCTTGTGAGTGGTCAAAAGGGAATTGCATCTTCAGAAACTGGCATATTATCACCTTTAAGAGAGAAGGTCCAGCAGGCTAAAACTGCAGGTTATTGAAATAAAAGGCGATAGACTCTCCGTCAGGTAAGTTTTTCTCTTCCATACTCTTGGCATCATGCATATATTCAATACTCGTGCCATGTCCATGTGGTGTATTTGAACTAATTCTGAGAAATAATAGGAGTGCTTCTCAAATTTGCTTTGTGTATCCTCGTCTTGTTAAATCTCTAACATATAATGCATGTATCTTCATGTTGAGATTTTATTTGAATGTGTATTGGCACGTTGAGATGTTTTGTCTCACTCCTATCTTTGACCACATGTGCATGCCCAAGTTTTTTTTGATGATTCAAATGACATCATCAAGTTCAATATTTGTGTGTTCTGATGTTAGAGTTTGTTTGGTTTGAAGCGCTGTTGTTATATTCAAATTGCATGCTTGTATTACTTTGAGTGATGTGTGGAGTTTTTATTTATATTTGACATCATGGTCGTCTTAAACATAATAACATTGAACGAAGTTTGAGTTTACGGAACCTCCTGCACTACCAGTTTGGGAGTATGGAACGTAGAGTTTTCTTATTATCATGTTAAAGTTTAAACCTTAAGAGGTTCTTATGCTACCCACTGTTTGTTTTAGCTCAGGTTCGCCAACCTTAAGTGTTTGACGATGGTAAAATGATGGGTATCTTGGTCTCACTTCTGAACCAATTATGTCACGTTGTTTTCTTTGCCCAGTAATGACCTCGTTTTAGGGATTGATTAGTCCATCAGCCTTCTTTGTTCTGGGTAGTTGGAGATAGGTTTTTGGCTTATGTCTTTTGGTTAGATTTTGATGAAGCAGAGGATGAAGTAAGATGTTGGAAACCACTTTGGTTGCTGCATTGTTGTTTCACGTGAGGATTGAGTTTGGTTGCTTGTGTGGAGGAGAATAGTGCAGCGTGATTGGTCCAAAATGTGTTTGGCATTTAGTGACTTAAAATAGGATGACCGATTGAGATACGTCGTTAAACATGTGGCGTCATTCTTTTCATGTGTAGCATTTTGAAACAAGGCTTGAGTTATATTTTATTGGGGTGGGCATATACAATGGATGTATAGCCACCCCAGTGGTAAGAGCACACGCCTTTGACCGTTGGGACGGGGGTTCGAATCCCCCTCGCCCCCGTCCTTTTATTTTTAATTTCTCAAAGCGCTTTGTTTTCACATATTTTGTATTGATGCCAAAACATATTAAGACGCGTGCTTTGGTTGAAGTGGTGAGAGTTTTGGACTGCAAACACAAGGTCACGGGTTCAAACCCCTCGGGGAGCATTTCCCCTTTTTTTTTTATCACTTGTTCTTATTTTTTTTATGGTTTATACTTTGTTTTCAAATAATCATAACTCGTTTATTTTTTATCCTTTTTCTTCCCTTCTTTTTGCTAATTGCTTCTAATTAAATTTATTTTCCATATATAAAAAGAAAATTAGGAAAATATTTAATATTGAGACCTTTATTCATGATAAATGGGAAGTATCTTTTTAAGGTCCTTATTACACTTCTTTATGCTTCTTGCCATGTTATGTCTATCTATCATGCTTGATATTTGTCTAATATATATGATTCTACTTTGTATGATTTCATAAACTTTATTACATATCATTATCTTATTCATATGTTAATTGCATCATCCTATTTGCATTTTTATAACTCTTTATCTTTTAGTATCTTTACAACTATTATCTTTCCCCCCATTCCAAAGGGAGACCCTCTTAAATTGACTCTTGAAGTCACTAAATAAACCATCTTACCTTATCCTTCTAGGTTCACCCCTATTTCTTGGCTATCGTGAGCCAATGAAATCATAACTGGAAGTTAGGTTGGAGTTCTTACACTCCATGTGATTCTCATTATCATGAAAACTCACTTCCCCCTATAACGTAGATTTAGAGAGTTATCGTGAACTCTAAAATAAGCTCATACTCATTTTCCCCTTGGAAGTTTGGCCATAGTCAATGGTTCCTATCCCTCACCCTTAGATCGGTGAACTACGGATACTCTGATTCCACTCCCGTAAGGATACGTAGGCGCAAAGTGCGATGCTTTGTCGAGTATACTTAGAAATAAACCCCTAGGGTTTCAACCTTTACCATAGCACCTTTAGCAAGCGAGTGAGATATAACAAGTAAAACAAGAGGCTCCCGTAGAGTACTACGGACGTTTAGGATGCTAATACCTTCCCTAGGCGTAACTAACCCCCGAACCTTAGATCTCCCCCCTTTAGGTTTTTCTCGATCTTGAACCTTTCCTTTGGATAAATCATAGTCGGTTGTAAAAGAAATATGATGCAAGTTAATTAAGAGCTTGTTATCTGATTTTCACCGCAACAGAAATGGCGACTTCACTAGGGAGAGCCTTATTTTTTAGGGTTAAGCCCACCTTGTTTTTATTTGTTTTATTTATGCCTGTTTGCTATATTTATGTATATCTGTTTGATTGCCTATATATGCTTTACTTTATTATCTTTTGTTGGCTTGGTTCTTGAGTGGTGAGATAAATCCTATACCCGGATTTGAGTGCAATTAGGATAGGACGATGGTATTCAAGGAGGCTTTGAGGGAGTCGAATCCTGAAAAGTTAAATTGAGAACACCATCACTCAGTTGAGGCCCTCTTGAGAGTCTAGTTATGTTGAACGAATCCGTTCGTGAAAGCGTGCTACTCTCGACCCAGGAGCCCGTGATATTGAGAACCATAGTTACCAAACCCCACTTAACCCTTTTTAGGATGTAGTGCGGTGACCATGATGGAGTCTATTTCTGAATTGGTTGTCACGCGATACTACACTCAGACGAGATCCTCTTGAGAATTTTATTGATTACCAAGTCATCTGGGAAATCGTTAAAATCCGAAAGATGGATTGTCGACTCTGGGAACTTCTTAAAACCCTGTTCAGCAGATAAAAACCAGTAGTACATACCAATGGGAGGGTGAACCCTAGCTCCATGCTCAAACCTATCCCTTTTATTTGTGCTTTGTGTGTCTTTGTGTGCTTTATGCATCTCTACATTCAAGCATTCTTAGCCCTTTGGTTTTGAGGAATTCAAATGTTTGTTTCCTTTTCAAAAGATCAACAGAGCTTGGATTTTAAAAACAAAAACTTTTTCAGTTTTTCCAAAAGAATTTTTCGTAACTTGCCTTTGAGTTCCTTGAAACCATTTGGCTTGCATAAACATCTCATTTGCATCATATCATAGCATGTGCATTTCCTCTCTGTCTTCGTCTTATGTCGCCGTTTTCTCCGTCAGATCGTCTTTGAATTCCCGACAACTACGACACTCGAACCCAAACTCGACAAAGGATGTCTGAACAATACTGTGAAATGGACAGAGTCAACAATGAATTGAGTGAGCTTCGAGGAGGAATGGGGCAGATTCTGGAAGCAATTCAAGTTATGAGGGCAAGGATGGATTCACAAGCGACAGTGGTCTCCGAGATTATCACTACAATTGCAGAACCTCCCGTTACTACTGTGAACCCCAATTTGGGCATGCCTTTTAACTTCATGCGTGCTCCGACCGTCACTTCTACTTAACAAGCTGTTCCTTTGGTTAATGAGGCTTTTCAAGCTATTCCTACCTTCGCTCCAGCAGCAGTGCAAGCTCAGGTGCACCCAGTTTTTCAGAACCCACATCCGGTTTATGATTATGTCAATATGTCTGAAGAAGGAGATAATCGACATGAAAGGCTGAAGGAAAGTGTAGAGACAATGCAGAGGAAATTGAAAGCAATGGAAGAGAGCAATGTATCTAATACTAATGCTAAAGACATATGCTTAGTCTTAGGCTTGGTAATTCCACCCAAGTTCAAACTACCCAATTTCGACCTATACTCAGGAGCGACCTGTCCTAAGTCGCATTTGGTCATGTATTACCGACGAATGGCTGCATTTATGGATAATGACAAGTTGATGATCCACTGCTTCCAAGATAGTTTGAAAGGGGCTGCTGCAAAGTGGTATTTGACTTTGGACCAATCTAGGATCCAACGTTTACAAGATGTATCTGATGCTTTTGTAAAGCATTACAAATATAACATGGACCTGGCGCCAGATCGTAGACAACTGCTGAACATGTCTCAGAACGATACCGAGTCTTTTAAAGAGTATGCACAGAGATGGAGGGAGCTGGCTTCACAGGTAGAGCCACCTTTATCTTAAAAAGAGTTAACTGATTGGTTCGCCGACACGGTGAGACCAGAATTCTACGAAAGGATGATCAGTAGCGTGTCTGCTAATTTTTCCGATATTGTGGCTGTGGGGGTTAAAGTAGAGCTTGGTCTGAAGAGTGGGAAAATGACCAAGAGAGCTGATAGTTCGAGCGACGATGCCAAGATATCCTTCAAAAGGGAAGGAGATACCAATGTAGTGATGACGAACAAAAAGAAGAAGAATCAGTTCTGGAAACGACAGCATCAGCAACAGTGTTATTCTGTTCAGCAACCTTATGTGGCCGCCATCACGCCAACATTTAACCGCCAAGCTTTTGTTTATCAGTCGGTTCCTCAACCACCAATGTATCAATGAGCGCCCAACGCTCCTGCTTATCGCCAACGGACTCAAGCTTCTCGTCAGAATATTCTAAGCAAAAGAAAGGGTAGAAGGCCTCCAATTTCTCCCATTCCTATGACGTATACAGCACTGTATCCTGCTTTGGTGCAACAAGGTTTAATAACTACAAGGTCATCAGGCCCACCTCCCGATCCGCTTCCACCTTCTTACAATCCCAACGCTCATTGTGCATTCCATGAAGGGGCACCAGGCCATAATTTAGAAGGTTGTTTTGCTTTGAAGCATATTGTGAAGGACTTAGTAGAGAGAATCATTTTGTCTTTCGATGGTTCCCAGCCTAATATCAAGAACAATCCTTACCCGCTCATGAGATAAGTAATGTTGTGGAAGATGTATCAAGACAAAGATGGATTAGGGGTCTGCAGTTGAGCTCCTATTTGATTTTCTGTATTTGATTCCCTAAAGCTGACAATCTTTTGGCTGTTTCAGCAATTTTATTGTATTTCATTTGCACTTTGAATTTGTATTTGCTTATAAGCTTTGTTGTATTTTCAAATTGGCAAGGTTAATGAAATGTTTGTGCATCTTTGGATTAAGTCCATTCGTTTCACTCATATACTTTTATGCTCATACAAAAAATATAATAATATCTTCATCTTGTTTCTTTCCATTTACCAAACTTATTGCTAAGCAAGGATTGGGGAGGATGATGAAAACTCGTGTTCATAATTGCTGTGGTATGCTACCGATTTAACCTTGCCGATGATATAAGGCATTGTTTCAGTCCCTAAACACTTGAGAAATAAGGAAGATGATCCCTTGTTAACCCTTCGAGCCTAGAAGTAGGAGTTTTGTTTTCTTACACAAAAAACCCTTAAAACTCAACCCTGGGGCAGGGTAGTTCTCAGTTTAACTTGGTTATGCAATCAAATGCAAGCGCTTCATGTAAGGCGCCACTCATCTCTCTCGACTATCATCAATTCATTCCTAACTTAGAGGAACCTGAATGTATAGCCTGAGTTAACTGAGCTTAGGATTGGAGTTCATCACAAAGTTTGGGTGGGTACAAATAAACTTTGAGCCTTTATCCTTTGTTTCATAAAACCGTGAACCAGACCACGTTATAACCCTTAAAAGACCTAATTGAGTTAAGGTTGTTTTGAAAGCATACTACAGCAAGGTTGATTAACCTGACTCCTAATAATCTTTGTTATTTGCGTGTGTTGATCACTTCATATGTCATTTCGTAAATGACTAGATCCACCTTTGTTTTTGATTTAATCATTCCACTGTGTGTGTTTCATCAATACAACTTTGTTTTCAAAAGCTTGCATGAATTTCGCATTGAAATTGCCAGTTTTTAATAAACAATACTTGTTTGTAAAAACGATTCAATATCAAAGAAATCCCAACAAATGCAGCCAGCTAGGGGATTCGACTTGATAAAGGAAGCTCAGTCAGGGGCAACCAAGTGGAAGGATATACCGATCTACTGAATCAGGGGCAGAACTCGTCAAGGTCCAAAATACTGGAACATGTCTTCTCCAGGTCATCTTATGACAAGTGTGGACTCCAATGACCCATCAGCAGGGGCAAGTTTGTTCCCCAGTTGTTAACAACCACTCTGAAGAACAAATTCAAGGACTTTTTTGTGTAAATACAGTTAATCAGGGGCAATCAGGTCGAGATCTGGTAAATCTCTAAAAGGCCAATCAGTCTGGGGCATCTCTTTCACAAATCAGCCAATCTAAAGGACAAGTTCAAAGACTTTGTTGTGCAAATGCAGTTAATCTGGGGCAGTTACGCCAAGATTCGTGAATCTAAGAGTTTAAAGATGTTGATGTATTTCATATGCTGATTCTTCTATAAAATCGTCTTGGTATTTTCTCCCAACAAACCATGTAATCTGGGGCAGAGAAGATATGAAGATTACCTGTTGCAAGAGCTGTTGTTTATCATGGTGATCATCATAGAAGTCAGGATGCAGGACTGCCCTGTTCTTGTGATATCTTTTGCCAGCTTCCCAGTAAATTGTTACTTCGGTCGAGCTTGGCCAATCTCCATGGATCTTCTTCCTCCAATAAGGAAATTAAGCTCATGATGGCAATCCTAGTGAAGTCATGATGCTATACCTCAGGTGGAATACTCTTTTTCCCAATGAAGTAGATCTGATGATCCTACTTATTCATCCCCAATGATGGTCCAATCTGATGAGTTTGGCTGGGTATCCCTGTCGAGATGTTTATTTCATCTCCAGTCTCGTTTCCTTTTTTCTGTTTTGTCAGCACAAGCATAAGCACGGCATAAGCATGGCATAAGCACTCATATGCATAGCATCTTAGCATTTTGCTATCTTCCTGGTGTTTACCTGTCTTTGATTCACTTTGGCGTTTATCTCCCCAAGTGACTGGGTTTGTCTATTCACTCCAATAGAGTTGTCAGCCCTAGTCATAAAGTGCCCATCTTTTCTGAATTCCCCACAGAGTCTGATTCTCGTGGATGATGGTTGGTTTAGTTAACTTTTCCACATGTGGATAAGATAAGTTCCCATTTGAGTTCATTCCTCAATTGGAGTCTTGTTTGACCGTTTCTTTCTAGCTTGTCCCTAGATTGAACTTTGGTCCCTGGCAGGTGTGGTTTTCAAACCTATCTTTGAACGTGCATTTATTCTGCACCATTTCTCGCAAGAAGAATCTTTTACAAGATCCTCATTGAAGACAAAATTATTTCTCCAGCGGTGTTGTGATATCAACATATCTTTGAAGCAGCAATCTCTTGAAGAAGCTTGTTTTTCAATGGCAATAAGTGGCAGTCTCATATAAGCAGCTTATCTATCTCTGGTACTATTCAGCCCTTTTGCAACCATAATTGGTATTCCCCAGGAAGCCTTATCTTCAGTTATGCAACCCCGGTGCTAACCTATCAGATACTATACCTTTATTGGGGCCCGTCTTTGGTTTTATCTCCTATGAAGCTCTTCTTCTTCTAAAGTGCCAATCGGTCATACTTGAACATGTTGTTCCATCACTTTGGATGTCTTTTTCCCAGTGAAGACCGTCTCTCCAGTTCAACCTTCATTGAGGATCTTTATTTCTAGAATGTCATCTTGTCACGTTTAGACTTGCTGATCAATCATTCTAGATACCTTTATTGGAGCCCATTTCTTGGTTCTACCTCCAATAAGGTTCCTTTTTCTTCTAAAGTGCCAACCGGTCATACTTGAACCTGTTGTTCCATCACTTTGGATGTGCTTTCCCAGTGAAGACCGTCTTTCCGGTTCAACCTTCATTGCGGATCCTTTCTAGAATATCATCTAGCCTTGATGATCAATCATTCTAGATACCTTTATTGGGGCCCATCTTTGGTTCTATCTCCAATGAGGTTATATCTCTTTCTAAAGTGCCAACCGGTCATACTTGAACCTATTGTTCCATCACTTTGGATGTATTTTCCTAGTGAAGACCGTCTTTCGGTTCAACCTTCATTGCGGATCCTTTCTTTCTAGAATGTCATCTTGTCACATTTAGACTTGATGATCAATCATTCTAGATACCTTTATTGGGGCCCATCTTTTGGTTCTACTTCCAATAAGGTTACTTTTCAGCTCCTACTGATTTTTCTCATAAAGCAAATTATGTGTTATCTCAACCAACTCTTATTTGAGTACCAAAGTCTATTCTTAGATCATTAACCTTGTTCCCATTTGAACTCCAGTTGTTTATCTTCGGTTATCGTGAACCGTTTGCTTATATCAGGTTATCTTGAACCTGTATTGCTCATTCCAAGTGTTTTTTATCTGGCGCGCAGAGTTTGTCTCTGTCTTTTCTGGCTTTTCTTGAAGACCCCGTTTGAACTCTTCCGCATAGGAAATCCCCAGAAAATCTTTTCTTAGGATGTCTATCCTTTTATTTCAAACTGATCCCCAGTGGAGATCATGTCTTCTTTCTGGTTTCTTGCCCAGTAAGATTGTGCCTTTCCCCAGTGTCGTTCGGTCATATTTGAACCTGTCGTCCATCTCCCTAGATCCTTCCCCAGTGAAGAATACCCTTTTGTTTTCTATCCCCGGTGTTTCCTCTGAGTCTCCCCAGTGAGTCTCTTTTGTTGGTTAGCCTGTATCCCCAAGGAGTTTTCCGTGTGAATACTAACCTTCTTCTTGCTTCCCCAGTGAAGCTTTCCTCTGTGTTGGCGGCTCTTCTTTCTTTGGTGTCCTGTTTTGTCTGCATTTTTGCATCTTGCATGGCATCATATCATCATATTAGTAGCATTGCACGTCTTTGTATATAAGGGCAAAATTTTCGGTTTGCTATATTTAAATACCTTTCACCTTGATGTCCCAAGGATCTTCGTTCCTCGTGCCATCCGGTGAAGATATTTAAATAGGGGCAACTGTTGTACCCCAAATTTTTCACTTAGATCCATTGATCTTCTGCATATCATAATAGGTCAAACATGCTGCACACCTAACCCCTTTTATCAGGTTTTGTTTGTGTTTGTTCCATCTTTTTATCAGGTATTATCTTAAGGAGATTCAAGGAGTGATTAATCAAGATCAAGCAAGTTTCAAAGAGATGTCTCCATAACCCTCCCCTTGATCCTCTCCATAACCAATTTCTACCCACTTTATCTACCCTTAATTGTCATCTTTATTTCCAAACCAATTTCAATAATCATTTATTAACCATTTTTCTTATCCAAGTATCTATTTTTCTTTCTTATCCATTATTCATTCTAACCATTTTCATACCTATTTTCATATTTAAAATCGTTTCTTTTTTTTTATTCAATTATCCATTTAAAACCTATTTTTTCCAATTATCCAAATTCTCTTTTTATCCATATTCATAAAAATCCATCTCTTTCTCTTAAATCCATTTCTTTCTCTTAAATCCATTTCTAAAATCCAAATTGCATTTTTATACATATAATTCATCATTATCCATAATTATTTTAACATTATCCTTTCTATCTATTTTAATATCCAAACAAGATTTCATTCAAATATAAAAAACCACAAGTTCATTTTCATTTACTATTTCAATTCAAGCTACCAATCGTAAGCCCAATTCTTTTTTTTACACCAAGTCCATTACAAAAATGTAAAAGCCCACATCAATGCATCCCACTACTTTTCCAAGCTAGCCAAACAACACACACAAACCAAGTTCAGCCAATTTTCAAGCCCAAACCTATTACTACCATGACACACGTGGAAAGATACACGCCAAGAGCCTGCGAGCACTTCATGAAAGGGTGATAATGATCAGAATTATGCAGCATACTCCACCAACATATGTTTTAGACCGTTGAAGCCTTGTCACTATCATGCAATACTTTTCAAACTTTAAATCACGTGAAAAATAAAATATCAGCATGCTTGGAATGAAAGAACCCAGTCGGATGAGGCTATAAAAAGGGGCTCTTTCTCTTGTTCTAAACAACAAGGATAATCACATCATAAAGCATTAAACCACCACCAACTCAAACTCATGAAAACTCAGCCCTACATTTTAACCTTCACCGCAGTAACCTCACTGCCACGCTGTTTCTTCCAACCTTTCAATATCCTCCTCTATAGACCACATCAGAACAACATAACAACACAACCTCACCAATAATCACCAACGACCAGAACATCAACATATATCCAAACCTTCACACAAGCGACCTTCAACACACCGTCTCATTCCATCTCCTTTAAAACACCACCACAACACACCTAAACATCTGAACAAGAACCCTCAAACAAACACAGCTCTCCCTATTTACAACGAACATACCACAAAGGAGAGAAAGCTTGTGAGTGGTCAAAAGGGAATTGCAACTTCAAAAATTGGCATATTATCACCTTTAAGAAAGAAGGTCCAGCAGGCTAAAACTGCAGGTTCTTGAAATAAAAGGCGATAGACTCTCCGTCAGGTAAGTTTTTCTCTTTCATACTCTTGACATCATGCTTATATTCAATGCTCGTGCCATGTCCATGTGGTGTATTTGAACTAATTCTGAGAAATAATAGGAGTGGTTCTCAAATTTGCTTTGTGTATACTCGTCTTGTTAAATCTCTAACATATAATGCATGTATCTTCATGTTGAGATTTTATTTGAATGTGTATTGGCACGTTGAGATGTTTTGTCTCACTCCTATCTTTGACCAAATGTGCATGCCCAAGTTTTTTTTTTGATGATTCAAATGACATCATCAAGTTCAATATTTGTGTGTTCTGATGTTAGAGTTTGTTTGGTTTGAAGCGCTGTTGTTATATTCAAATTGCATGCTTGTATTACTTTGAGTGATGTGTGGAGTTTTGATTTATATTTGACATCATGGTTGTCTTAAACATAATAACATTGAACGAAGTTTGAGTTTACGGAACCTTCTGCACTGCCAGTTTGGGAGTATGGAACGTAGAGTGTTCTTATTATCATGTTAGAGTTTAAACCTTAAGAGGTTCTCATGCTACCCACTGTTTGTTTTAGCTCAGGTTCGCCAACCTTAAGTTTTTGACGATGGTAAAATGATGGGTATCTTGGTCTCACTTCTGAACCAATTATGTCCCGTTGTTTTCTTTTCCCAGTAATGACCTCGTTTTAGGGATTGATCAGTCCGTCAACCTTCTTTGTTCTGGGTAGTTGGAGATAGGTTTTTGGCTTATGTCTTTTGGTTAGATTTTGATGAAGCAGAGGATGAAGTAAGATGTTGGAAACCACTTTGGTTGCTGCATTGTTGTTTCACGTGAGGATTGAGTTTGGTTGCATGTGTGGAGGAGAATAGTGCAGCGTGATTGGTCCAAAATGTGTTTGGCACTTAAAATAGGATGACCGATTGAGATACGTCGTTAAACATGTGGCGTCATTCTTTTCATGTGTAGCATTTTGAAACAAGGCTTGAGTTATATTTTATTGGGGTGGGCATATACAATGGATGTATAGCCACCCTAGTGGTAAGAGCACACGCCTTTGACCCTTGGGACGGGGGTTCGAATCCCCCTCGCCCCCGTCCTTTTATTTTTAATTTCTCAAAGAGCTTTGTTTTCACATATTTTGTATTGATGCCAAAACATATTAAGACGCATGCTTTGGTTGAAGTGGTGAGTGTTTTAGACTGCAAACACAAGGTCACAGGTTCAAACCCCTTGGGGAGCATTTCCCCTATTTTTTTTATCACTTGTTCTTATTTTTTTTTATGGTTTATACTTTGTTTTCAAATAATCATAACTCGTTTATTTTTTATCCTTTTTCTTCCCTTCTTTTTGCTAATTGCTTCTAATTAAATTTATTTTCCCTATATAAAAAGAAAATTAGGAAAATATTTAATATTGAGACCTTTATTCATGATAAATGAGAAGTATCTTTTTAAGGTCCTTATTACACTTCTTTATGCATCTTGCCATGTTATGTCTATCTATCATGCTTGATCTTTGTCTAATATATATGATTCTACTTTGTATGATTTCATAAACTTTATTATATATCATTATCTTATTCATATGTTATTGCATCATCCTATTTATATTTTATAACTCTTTATCTTTTAGTATCTTTACAACTATTATCTTTCCCCCCGTTCCAAAGGGAGACCCTCTTAAATTGACTCTTGAAGTCACTAAACAAACCATCTTACCTTATCCTTCTAGGTTCACCCCTATTTCTTAGCTATCGTGAGCCAATGAAATCATAACTGGAAGTTAGGTTGGAGTTCTTACACTCCATGTGATTCTCATTATCATGAAAACTCACTTCCCCCTATAACGTAGATTTAGAGAGTTATCGTGAACTCTAAAATGAGCTCATACTCATTTTCCCCTTGGAACTTTGGCCATAGTCAATGGTTCCTATCCCTCACCCTTCGATCGGTGAACTACGGATACTCTGATTCCACTCCCGTAAGGATACGTAGGCGCAAATGCGATGCTTTGTCGAGTATACTTAGAAATAAACCCCTAGGGTTTCAACCTTTAGCATAGCACCTTTAGCAAGCGAGTGAGATATAACAAGTAAAACAAGAGGCTCCCGTAGAGTACTACGGACGTTTAGGATGCTAATACCTTCCCTAGGCGTAACCAACCCCCGAACCTTAGATCTCCCCCCTTTAGGTTTTTCTCGATCTTGAACCTTTCCTTTGGATAAATCAAAGTCGGTTGTAAAAGAAATATGATGCAAGTTAATTAATAGCTTGTTATCTGATTTTCACCGCAATACCTGCAATCAAACACCAGAGGAAAAAATGCGAATGCGTATGCCAACGATGTGAATGCTTATGCTCATGCAAAAGGCAAAAGAAGGAGGTCAAATTTCGGGTTACGACAATAATCAGAGAGAGATTGAGAGAAGATGAAAGGAGATCTATTGAAATCGTGAAACCCAATGAACCTCTAATGAACTGATTTGAATCTGAGAATGAGGGATGAACGGTACGCGAAAAAAGGTTGGGACGATACGATTACCGTTTGCTTTTCTTGACTTGAGTTTCTGTCGTTAGTTTTGAATTTCTTTGATGTTATTCTTAGAAAACGGTGTCGTCTTGTATGGGTTTGGAAGAAAGGATTGAAACCTCCTTGCTTTAGTCGTGCCTTTTGTGTTTGGTGAAATATGCTTGTTGTTTTAAAAAAGAGAGAAAGTTAATGTATTGAAATTGTTGAGTCTCATTTTTTGATCGTGCCCTGTTTTTCTATGTACCTGAACACATCGTTGTTGTTGGTGTTATGAATTCTGGTGTTTGTTTGGGTCTTAGAGTCCGTTTTCTTTACTTAACTCTCTTTTTATTTTATTTTGAGCTAACCATTTCATGGTGAGATGATGGGCTGCTAAGCCCATATGATTCTCACCTGATCTACTTGATTCTGTTTACACACTCTCCACATTCCTTTCAACTCTGAGCCACCCCCCTCAATTGTTATTTGTTTTTGTTAATTTGTTCAATTTACTTTTTTGAGAGTTTTTTTTAACAAAGGTTTTTTTAGTATTTTTTAATCTTATGTTTTTTTCCGAGTTAATCCACTTAACTTAATGGTTCGTTTCATTATTATTTCAATTTTTGATTTTATTGGCCAATGATATAACAAAAAATCTTGATTGGTTGATTTAATTCAAATCGACTAAATCTTGATCAATATGAGGCCATTTTCTTTTTTTATTGGTCAATGAAAGTCAAATATCGTAGATTATCGATTTCTTGATTAAATCTTGATTAAGACGAGACCGTTTCGATTTCATTTCGATTTCTCTTTCATTTCTCATTTTCATTCTCTTCTTAAGTCAAAAATCTTGGTCTTGTACCTAGTGCTCATTTTCAAAACTTCATTTTCTTAATAAACTTAGATGGTCGTGGAGTGGTTAGGTGAAGGCCTTCTCCTATCCCGAGTGCTTGACATTACCTTTAGGGTTCACTGTCGTAAAGCACTTACCATCTAACTCAAAACATCTTTAATAAGAGAATAAGGTTCTCTTTGTATTGAACTAAAGAGAGAGGATTGGGTGAAGACCTCTTCCTCTTCGAGTATTAGGATGCTCACTTTAGAGTGTGTGGTCTCGATACTCGTCTTTCAATACAAAGACATAACCGTATTCGCCACACCATTTTCAAAATAAACCTTTTGAGATAAAGAATTGGGTACTACCTGAAGGGGTTCCTATCCGAGGACTTATTTCACCCCTAAAAACAATCTCAACCAATCAAATGTGACGTCTTGCCTGTATGGCCAAAATCAACCTTTTCAAAAAGGACATGTTACGTACGTTCTACCGCAAATAGGTAACGCGTAAGACTCCACGAGCGAGCTGCAAAACACCTAACTGCTAGAACCTGCGCGATAACATTCGTCCATAAAAAAAACCAATAAACCGTAGGTCAAACTACGATTGCTCTGATTCTTCATTCTCGTCCGAATGTAAGATACGTAGGCACAAGATTGCGATGATCTTGGCGAGCCACCTTCTACCCATCTTTCGTTTTCCACACCCTTCCATTTTCTTCGCCCGTAGTCCTCCAAACTACGTGGACTCTGACTTTCCCATTGCACGAGGGAATACATAGGCATAGGACCGCGAAGTCCTATCGAGTCTTCGTCTTCTTTTCCTCACCTTTTCTTTTATCATTTTCTTTCACAATCTTTGTTTCTAAACCTTTCTCTCTCCCTTAGAACACACTCTTAGAAATTATTATTCTTAGCAAACATCGTTACACATAAGACAAGCGAATGGTTCCCATCGAGTCCGATGGATGTGGAGGGTACTAATACCTTCCCTCCGCATAACCGACTTCCGAACCCATAATTTGGTTGCGAGACCATCTTATCCTTTTCTCTTGGGGTTTTCTCGATGTTTTCCTTTCCCCTAATGGGATAAATAAAGTTCGATGGCAACTCTTCTGTTTCTTTCCCTTTCTCCTTCGGTCAACTATTTTTTTAGTAGCGACAGCTGGCGACTCAGCTGGGGAAAGGATTCACCCAAAGCAAGCCAAGCCTAGTTTATTTGTCATATGTGTAATTTGTTTTCTTTTATTGCTTTGTTATTTGTGTTTCTCTTATCTGTTGGGTTTATTGGGGATGGGTTGTGAGGTGAAAGGCTTTCTACCCGAGCTTTTCGAGTATACACTAAACTAGGAGGTGGTTGCTTACTGATTTGTGAGACTTAGGACTCGTCGAGTTGGTTTGACTTCCACCGCTCAGATGAGGCCCCTTTGGGATGATTATGTCTTACGATTAGTCGTAATGGCGTCTTTGTTTCCGACCTGGGAGTCCGTGATTCTGAGGACCTTCTTAGAACCGAATTCCAAAGGTTATTAAGGCATAACTCTGTGCTCATCCTTTGAAGGGATTACCGTCTTACGAATCGTCGTAATGATGGAAAACTTTTGAGGGTTAGTGCATGGGACCTTGTTTGAAAACCTTTGGAATGCCTTGTTATAACCCAATAGATTGCATATCCTTGGTGAGAGGTATCTTGTTGTGTGGCCTGCAGAATCTGTGACCTTGATACCTATGGTGTGAACCTCTGATCTTTGATCCCATGTCTCTTACATTCATAACATTACATCTGCATAAGCATCTGTGCATCATTCTGCATATCATTCTCCAACCTTAAACCAGATAGCTCATCCATCCTTTGTCCATAACTCGCAGTTGACTTCCCAACGCTCGTATTGGACTCAAAACAACCAGAAGTTGATCATGGAGCAATTACAAGCGGAGTTGGTGGAGATGCGTACCCAGATGGGGGTCCAGATGGGGCAATTTATGGTAGACTCGCAGACTCTGTCCCAAGGTCAGAAATTGTTAAGGGAGGAGGTTAGCCAACTGAAGACTCAGCTGAGCCTGATCATGGAACTCCTAAAGACAGTGTTAAGGAAAGAAGGCAATCCTACACCTGATTCTACAACAGAAGCTGTTGTTCCTCCTCTTCCTGTGGAATCTCTCCCTAGTCACGAATTACCTCGTGGGTTTACTCTGCAAGCCAGGGTTCCAGAATCTCCCTGTCATCAGCAACCATTTCCTGTTCCCCAAAGGGAATCCTGAGAGTAGAGAATTTGAACAGAGGTTGAGAGAGTCCGAGAAGAAGTTTGATCCAATTCCAATGCCATATGCGCAACTACTCTAACACCTGCTCAAGCTTCAGCTAGTTAAGCTCTGTACTTTGGAACATCCTCGTACAAAGATTCCTCCGGGTTATAATGTCAATACTAGGTGTGATTTCCATTCTGGAGCACCTGGACATAGTATTGAAGACTGTAAGAAATTCAAGTACAAGGTCCAAGAGCTCATTGATTCAAAGATAATCAGGTTTACGCCAGGTGGCACGAATGTGCAAGGAAATCCTACTCCAGAGATGCTGTAAAAAGGATGGACGTCCCTTCCATTTCTCCTGGATCTACCTCAAGACAGGGGAATATTCCACGGTCTCAAGTTCCGGAACCTCCTCGTCAACAACCTTTACATGTTCCCCAGCAAAATCTGAAGAGAAAAACGTATGGACATGGTGGACGCCCAAATCAGTATCCACAACAGAGCTGCACCCAGAAGAGGCAACAAAGACCGAGAAGGCCAGAGAGACAGTTTACTCCACTACCAATGTCCTACAGTCAAGTGTTGCCAAATTTTATCAAACAAGGACTGTTAGTGCCAAAAGAGTTAAAATCGGTGCCATTTCCATACCCACCAGAATTTGACGTTAACGCCCGATGTGATTTCCATTATGGTGCAATAGGACATTCAACTGCAGATTGTAAGACGCTCAAGCACAAGATTTAAGATATGATTGAGTCCAAGTTGATCTCAGTGACGCCTCGAGGTCTTCAAGTTAACTCTTCATCTGGTCAAGCGGGTTCGGCCGTTTTGGAAGAAGCTTCTAGGAGTATGCGAAGGAGGCTATCATAATGGTCTCGATAGAAAAGAATGCTAGCCCAACAGTGAATCAAGAGAGAAAAGCTCAATTCCTCAATGTGGGCAATTTTAGATCATGGCATTACTAAGAATTTGTAGTTTCTTTTTGTTAAGTGCTATTTGCTTTTAGACATTCTGTTTATTAATGGTATTGTTAATGTAATGATCATGCATGTTTTGAACAAGTCCATTCGTATCCACTCATTTTTTCTCAGTTATTGCAAAAAAATCACAAAATACTTCTCCACTTCACTTCCTTTATCACATTGTTGCTTTAGCAAAGATTTGAGGGAGGATGATGAAAACAAAATACCCAGAATTGCAGACTGTATGCTTTCGGATAAGATCCTACTAATGATGTACAGGCATTGTTTCAAATCCCCTAAACATCGGAGAGATAAGGAGTTAATCCCTAGTCAACCACTTAGAGCCTAGAAGTAGGAGTTTCCTTCGGATTTCCAAACCCTTACGCTTAACCTGGGGCATAGGTAGTGTTCAGTTATCCTGATTACACATACTTTCAAGATGAAACCTCCTGTTATCGCGGTTGTTCTTCAACGACCAAAGACTTGGCAGTCACAACCCTTCAAGAAAAAAATAAGAAAGGCCCGCTAAGTCTACCATCCTAAAGAGGCGACTTATGCAAAAGTTAGGAATCAAAAAATGAATAAAGAAAAAGAGGCTCTCAAATCCTCAAGCAAAACAAAATAAAATTCGGTGATCAGCATCAACAGGTCACTGATATCCATCCACAAAAATAAAATAAGGTAACTGTCATTTCGAGAAAATATTGAATCTTCATCTTTACTCTTACACCGTCAAACTCAAGATGTGTGTGTCAATTTAGCTGAATTTAGGACTGGAGGATCATCACGAAGAAAGGGTGGGTACAAATCAAATTTGAGCCTTATATCCTTTGTTTCAATAACCGTGAACCAGACCACGTTACAACCCTCAAAAGACCTAATTGAGGCGGAGTTTATTTTGAAAGCATACTACAGCAAGGTGTAACACCCCAAAATTTGCCCTCTCTTTCTTCATATCATTTAGCATGTGCTTTCATTGCATTACATTGTATTTAAGTCATAGAAAAATAAAGCATTGCATTGCATTCAGCATAGGGCATGTGATCAGTGGTTTTCTGAGTATTGATCATCCAGAGCAAGAGCAGCCAAAGCCAAGGGTCTTCAAATAAGCCTCAAAGGTCTCTTTTATCAGAGATCATCTCATTTGATCCCATAAGTCATTGGAAGATGGGAATTCATCAAGAAGATTGGACAGTTCATCATCTCCTATCAAAAGCAGTCAAAATTCGGGTTTTGGATTCAAGCACTCTCCTGGTCAAATTTTGGTTCAAACTTGATCTCAAGGTTTTCTACATGCTGTTAAGTATCTAAGGATGGAAGATTCCCCATTGGTTCATTTCAGAAGAGGTTCAATTGATCAGTTGCCTGAGAATCAAGAAATTTGGGGAAAGTCAATTGTGCAGTGGAAAAAGTCAACTCCTGACTTTTAAGGTCAAATTCATGAAATTCAAGTCACATATGTTCATTGGGCAAGATTTTATCAAGAAATGTCAAGAGGTTCATGAAAAATCAAGAAATCACAAAACTTCCCAATATAGAAACTTTAAGGTTTCTAAAAATGGAAAGTTTGGGCCATTTTGCACTCTACTTCAAGGCATTCTTTCTCCATGGTAAAACCTTCAAACTTCAGGCCTAAGTTGAGCCAATTAAAGATCACATTCCAAGCTTTGAATCCATACCAAGAACTCTTCCATTGGATCAAAATTGAGAGAGTTATGATCAATCAAAGTTTGACAAAATCAAGGCAAATCTCAAGTCATGGCAAGGCAGATTCAGGCCTCCAGGTCATCTTGGCGTGCCAAATGTCAAGCTGGTTTTCTCCATTAAGAAGGCTTCAAATGAAAAATTTTTGAACATCAAAGTTGTTCATCTCCATGTCCTCTTTAACTTTGATGTTGGGCATTTTCTCATTTGAACAAGTTATGGAGATCATATGAGGGCCCAAACATGGTGGTCTCGCGCTAAAACTCCATAAGCACCAAGTCCTTGCTTGCAGACCAAGTCACATGCCCATACACCAGTTGTGATTCCTTGTTTTCCAAGCATCTCCACCTTTGGATGTTGAAATTCACCTTGGGATTATTACCGAGTTGATCCTAACTAACCGAGTTAACTACCTTGACTCGGTGAGTTGAGTCTAACTAACTCCAACCCTAGCTCCAAACCCAAAGCTAAGTCCAAAGCTAATCCCAAACCTCCCACACTCCAAACCTAAAGTCTATATAAGAAATCCTTCACTCATTTTTAGGGGATTCACCATTTTTCACCAAATTTCTCACATCTTCATCTCAATTCTCTCTTCCAAACCCTCACAAAAAGCTCTTATTTCTTGAAGGATAATCATTTTTCACATTGAAAAGTGATTAATTCTTGAGCTCAAACTTCATCATTTGGCTTTCTTTGGTTGGATTTCTGGAAGTTCAGATTATTCTACTTCGATCCAAGGGTTTCACACCATTTATATTGGTGCAAGTTTGATCTCGTTGATTTTTCGCGATTTTGCTCGGTGTCGACGCGTTTCGGCTACTAATCACGGAATCTCTGATTTTCTTTAATTTTCTGCACCAAGATCACTTTGCAACAATTACCAAAGCAAATCTCCGCTTTGTAGGTTGGTTTTCCTCAGATCTATACTTGATTTAGCTTATTTGCAACTCATTCGATGTAGATCTTTGGTGATTTTTGATTTGGATCCATGGCGCTTGAATTTGATTCTTGATGTTGTTGATTATAGGATTCAATTGATGTTTGATGACTGTAATTCCATGTAATTTTGTGATTAATTGATTGCATGTTCATTTGGATGCTTGGATAAGTGTGTTGCTGCTGAAAAGTGCTTTTGGAACTGGTTTTTTGAACTCTGTCCTAGAGTAACTGGTTAACAACAGTTTGTTAACCGGTTAACATGTGTATTTTTTGCGTAAATTGTCTGATTTTTAACTAAGTAACCGGTTACTCGCCGTTTGTTAACCGGTTACTCTGGGACAAAATGTGTATTCTTGTGCATTTTCTTGCTTGTTTGAGGTCCTTGCATGTCTAAACTTCATGGATTAATGTGTGGATGATTGGTGGGCTATTCTTGAGCTATTTCACTTCACACTATTGCATAAGCATGATTTTTTGACACGCGGTTCTTGATTGTTAATCGATGAATGTTTATGCTTGCATTGTTGATTAATTGATGTAATGATCACATAATGCACACACATTGAGCTTGTTAATTATTAATTGATGCTTGTGTTGCTGGAATTGTTATGTGCATGTTCGTTTGCTTTCTATTTCAATAGGTGCACATTTGTTTTAATTTGTTCACATGCTTAATAATGTGTATTCTCTTACAATGTGCATGGTGATTTCAAGAATTGTTTACCATGATTTATGGTGTGATTGTGATCATGTTTGTTTGATCCTTACTTGTTCTTCTCTCCTTATTTCTTTACTTGTAAGTTGTTTTGCTAACATTTTCAGGGGCTAATGGTAAGCCAAGTGTGTGTGTGTGCACCAACATACAACCTCTTTTCTTATGCTTTCTTTGTTCAATCTCTTTCATCCCTTTGAGTTTTTAACTTAGCTTTCGTCTTGGAAGTAAGTTAGAACTCACTCTTCTTCTCTTTTCTTTTAGAGTTAGGTTTCTAAACCACACTTAATCATTAGGAACATCCATGTATGATAACTTTAGGGTTTGAGTATTAGTCCCCCTCATTAGATTTTACCTTTCTTAACCTTTGAGTCTCTCTTCTTCTCATCTCAAAACAAAAGCAAAAACACTTAATAAAGGCATAACATATATTGCATTTGAGCCTTTCATGTGAGAATAAGATAGTGAGGGGTCTTCTCTCACTTTCTTAGAATGTTTAGCATACGTCCCGTCTTGGGTCGATATGCGAGGCATTCGATCCTACGTGAAAGACTTAAATACAATATGGGTTATAAGCACCAATAATCAAAACTTCTCTTCTTAAAAGACAAAAACAAACAAACAATTCTCTTCTCATCTCTTCACTCCATTCTAAAGGGATTCGTCAAGTATGTTCTACCGCAAACAGGTAACGCCTAAGTCTCCATACAGCAGGCTGCAACACCTAACTGCTGGAATGCACACTCTGACGTTTCCATTAAAAAACACAAACAAAGTAACCCTTGTTGAGCCGAACTACGTTTGCTCTGATTCTTCTTTCTCGTCTGATTAAAGATACGTAGGCACGAGATGCGATATCTCGACGAGCAACCTTTCCCTGTAGTCCGTCGAACTACATTGACTCTGACTTTCCCATTGCATGGAGGGATTACGTAGGCCTAGGAAAACGATAATGTCCTATCGAGTCACTTCTTTCTCCTCTCCCTTTTCTCTTCTGCCTTTCATTTTCGGTTCTCTAGTTAGCAGTTCATTTCTAGTTCTTTACACCCTTTGATTGAAACAGCAAGCGTGGATGCCATCGAGTACGATGGACGCGTGGGGGTGATAATACCTTCCTCTCGCGTAACCGACTCCTGAACCCAGTTCTCTTGGTTGCAAGACCATGCTCTTTCCTTCCCTCAGGTTTATGCAGTTTTTCCTTTCCCTCTCTTGGGATAAATACACATTGTTGGCGACTCTGTTTCCGTGCCACTTTCGCGTTTGTACTTGGATGAAAATCCCGGGAGCGACAGCTGGGGATCGAACCCAGAATCTCTGGTTCCCTTTTGCGAGTCAATCTTAGCGCTTGTTTGTTTTTCTTTCATTGGGTGTTTACTTTGATGTTGTTTTTGTTGTTTTACTGTTTTAAGGCTTTACTGTACATCACTGTATTTATCGCATGTATTACATTACATATCATTATCATACTGGACTGTGTTGTGTTGGTTTTCTGTTTGGCGGGATGGGTATTCTGAGAGATAAGCCCATTACACAGGCTTGAGAGCATACATAAGATTAGAGTGGAAAGTAGTGTGGCCTATGTAGCGTCTTGGTGCGTATGGTTTACACGAAATCCACAACTAGACGAGGTTTTCTTGGGAGATGTTGTGATTTGCACGTCTTGTGCATTTCGGGGTGTTAAACTAGAAAGTTGTTGACTCTGGTGATCGATTGTTGAGGACCTTAGTGGAAACATCCCTCTTTAGTGGTGACAGTGGGTGACCACATTCCGTGGCAAACCCATTCGCACCCGAGGGCCCACTTTGGAACTTGCATAGGATGGCCTTTATTTTTGGGGAATCAGTGAATGTTCTCTTTGTTTGGTGATAGTATTGTACCCCGAGGGATGAATGTACTATTGCTTCTCAAAACAGAGAATCCGAAACTGAGGAACCGCTGTTTTAGTACCCACATGTGAGTATGGGTGGGTGTTTACAGGTTTGCAGGTGACCATGCCTCCCACATACCCTAATGCTCTGGTATTTTCACAGACAGATGATGTAACCTATTACAGTCAGTGGGCTTCTATTTACAGTATTATTCTCAGATTTGTACAGACACCGTGCACACAGTCCAGTACAGACACAGAGCACGCTGATACCATGCCCTTTTGCATTGCATTATCATGTCATAACATTCATGTTTGTCATTTACAGGTGCTTATTACACTTCTAATTCCAATCAATGGGCTCGACAGAGACAGTTCTCAAGAGAAAGAACAATGTTGCCTACAAGTTCCCAGAACCTACTTTGGATTTACTGCATAAGATGATAGATATGGCTGACCCGGCTGTTCTTGTCAACTTTCAGAAGAGATATGGGAAATTGGTTGAGATGGTCCGCAGAATCACACAGTATGAACATGACGCTCTTCACACTTTGCTACCATTTTATAAGCCTTCATTGAGATGCTTTCTTTTTCCTGATTACATTTTGATGCCGACGTTGGAAGATTTCTCATTTATTTTGGGAATTCCGGTCGAATCAGCTCTACCATTCTTTTCTGGTAGTCATCCTAACATAGAAGAGATTGCAGTTGCGGTACAGGTGAAAGATTCAGTGCTAAAAGGAAATGTAACTATAAAAAATGGGGTCAAAGGTTTTCACTTAGCCTTTATTACCGGCCAAGCTCAAGAGGCTGCTGAAGCAAAGGATTAGGCGGTTTACAATTCCATCCTGGATTTGTGCATATACGGAATTGTTCTTTTCCCTAATCAACAAGATTTTGTGGATATGCAGGCTATAAGAGTTTTTGTTCTCAAAAATCCGGTTCCCACTTTGTTAGGAGATTTTTACTACTCGGTGCACTTCAAGAATGAAAAAAGAAGGGGAGGATTTTTCAATTGTTGCACTCCACTTTTATCTCATTGGTTTTTGAAATATTTACCTCAGACAGGTGCTTTTGTAGACACAAAAGATTCTTTAAAATGGTCCAAGCGGATAATGGGATTAACTGCTAATAACATCGTCTGGTTCGATCGTAAGTTGCTGGGAATAGAGATTATCACCAGTTGTGGGAACTTTCCCAATGTGCCTCTAATTGGCAGGAAAGGGGGAATCAATTATAACCCGATCCTGGCCATTAGACAGTTTGGATACGCTTCCAGGTATCCTCCCACAGATCGGGATGTTGAGAAATCTTTGTTCTTTACAGGGACTGAAGATGAGGAAACGCTGAGAGAAGCTGTAAATGCTTGAGGGCACTCGCGTAAAACAGGAAAAACAATTTTTGGAAAAATGGATTGCAGATCTTACTCTGACTATGAAAGATGGATTGAAATGAAGGTAAACGAATTGCTCTTGCCTTTTTCAAGGGAACCCCCTCTATATCCCGTAATGCCAGAGCAGCCTGCCACGGTAGCCATCGAGGAGTTTGACAAGCTGCAGAAGTTGGTGAAGGAGCTTCGGGTGGAGAATTCTGATCTAAGTAGTCTTCTTCAAAACGCTCTGCATGCCAACAAAGAGTTGGAGCATAAAGCCCAAGACGCCGGAAAAATATTATCTGCAAGAGAAAAGGATTTCACCGAAAGAGCTCAACATTTCCAGAAAATTAGTAAGGGTGTCGATGCTTCCACTCAAGCTCATAAGAAGACCAAACAGACTTTAGCCCAGACCAAGGACACGCTAGCCAAGTTTCAGCAAGCCTGGGATGAGGTTAGGATCGAAAACGCAGAGTTGCAGGAATAGCTAAAGATTAAGGACGACGAGCTTAAAAAAGTGCATGAACAACGGAGAAAATATCGGGAGAACCTTGGCAAAATCCAAGAGCAATTGGAAAGCACCAGAGAGGAGATAAAGACTTCCAAGAAGGAGCTTAAAGAGGCTATGGCAGATATGGGGAAACTCAAAATGCAAGCCGGCGTGAAAAGGCATAAAGGAGTCTGTGATGATGAAGCTCTCCTGATGCATATGGGTTCGCTGATTGAAGCTCTCACAAAGAGAGATGTTCTGATTAAGGAGTTAATCGAAAGACCTAATCACCAGCTGTTGCACCCCAAAATTTGCCCTCCTTATTTTAGTACTAACTGGCTTATGTTTCATTTCATTTTTGCATTATCATGTGTGCATATCATTGGTTCTTAGCATGGGGTCAAGGTGCCTGAGGCAATTTCAAGAGGAGAAGATGTTCTTCAAAGGGTCAAGCAAGAGAGTTCAGGTGGATCACTTTCTTCTAACCAGTGCAGAAATTAGGGTTTTGAGATTCTTGGGTTTATTGCTCCAATGGGCAAGCTCCTTGGGTTTTTATCATCACCAAATGGCATATCTTATCTTTGTTGGAGAGGATACACATCATATTCAGAGGAATTTGGATTTGGAGACTGTGCTATTTCCTCCTAGACTGAGGGTACCTAAATTAGGGTTTGCTATAAAGTCAGTTTATTTCTGATTTCTTGGGCAAGACTTGATTCCATGGTATTACTTGGGTCCCTAAGTATCTGGGAATGGAAGTTTGTCCATTAGTTTGGTTCATGAGAAGTTCAAATGGCCAATGGATTGGGAATTAGGAGAATCAGGAGAAAAGTCAACAGTGAGAGGGGAAGTCAACTATGGAATTTTGAGGTTCTCACCAAGGTTTTCAAGGTCTCACATCCTCATATGGTTTTCAAAATTCAAGTTCCATACCATTCATCAAGAATCAAGGGTTGGCACAAAAGTTACTAAATATGGAAATGACCTATAATTTGAAAGTTTCCTTCTTGGGCAAGTCCTTACACTATATTCAACTTGACTTTTCACCATCAAGAAAGCTTCAAATGAATTTTCCTCAAACATGATAGTTGAATATCTTTTTCTCCTCTTTCCAACAAGTACTAGTGGGTCTCCATATCATTTGTGAAACTCAAGTTATGGCCAAAAGAAGGCAAAGTGGTTTTTAGGGTTCCATTTTCACAACTTTTGCACTTTGGGACATATGGACCTATAATTGATTCCATTGCTTCAAGGCACATTCCAACATCAAAGTACAATCCCCAAGGAGCATTTTTGGCCTTTGAATCAAGAAGTTTTATGGTTATTTCATCACTTATTCTCCATTATTTCAAATTGCCAAATTATTTAAAAGTCATGAACCAAGGCATCTCAAGGCCCAATTTCAATTTAGGTGTGATTAGCAATTGATCAATAAGTGATCCATCATAAAATATTTGGGTGTACATGCATGGAAGAGGGTGTACTTAACATTATGTAATTTTCCAAAATTGCCCAAAACTCTTTAAACAAAGAATTACCAAGGCCCAAATCATTATCAGTGGGATGACCTAATCTATTTAAACCAATTCATGCACTGGTTAGGGTTTCAGAGACGTGATTTCAAGGAGGAAAGAAATTTGAACCCTAAAAGCTTGAACCATTCGTATCTTACGATCTACAAGGAGTTTTCACAAAATTCTTTCACCATCAGAACCCTTGGGATCCCTAGAACACAAACCAACCATCACTTGAAGCTAAGAGAAAGGATAAGGGTTGTGCCATCTCAGGTTAGTCATTCTTTTGATGATCATAGAACTCTTCTTTTTGACATGTATATTGATTTGTGGTGTGTACTGATCATCCTGATGTGTTTATTTTTTAAATTGGACGTGTGGTTTGATTGTATGGTGAGTTTAAAATTTTGGACCCACACTTTTCTTCATTCGATTTGCTCTTTGCGTTGATCTTTTGTGAAAAATAATAGGATATTTGGAATCCTCATGAAAATTTGGACAGAATGGTATGTTGGTTTGCGTTTTCTGGGTCGTTGTCCATTGCAGGTGACCGGAGAAGGGAGCCGGAACCCCTAGCTCTGGCGGCGGCGGTTGTTTCAGTCCGGCGAAGGTGGCTAGAGGTAGGAGAGATAATCATGGCCATCCATTTTGTTGATCGCACGGCCCAGATTGTGCCACGTTTTTTATTTTTGAAATTTTATTCTGATGATCATGTGTTTATTACCCCACAGTTGTTACCGTGTGCACCCAATTAATTTCCCTTATTTTAATTACTTTTTCCTTGGTTGACTAATTGTGGATCGTTTGATGGATCGTGTGGACAGAATAATGCCAGCAAAATAAATAAAACATGTGCCAGTCACGTGGTGTGTGTATGGTGCTCTGAACAATTGTGTGTGTGCGTGCGTATCATAGTTGTGGTGTGCGTGTAAATCATGGCCATTGATTTCTTTTACCTTGTGGTTTGGTTGACTTAATAGGGCGCGTCAGATGCATCTAAAGGTGAGGATGAGTCAACTGGGTTGACTGAGGCTCACACGTGGACCCTTTTTTATTTTATTTTTTTTCTGATGGGTTTTTGATTTGGACTTCCTATCTGCACCCCTCTACTTAGATCCATTTCCATTTTCAACGTGCATGCTTGCTATACGCACCCCCCATGCTCATTTCATATTTTTATTTTTATTAATTTATTACCTTTTCATTTTTAATTATTAAAAATAGTTTATTGCATTAAAAAATTACCAAAAAATTCATGCATCATATTTATCATTTTATAAAATTTTACCAAATTTTATTTTTTATTTTTACTTTATATTTATCATCTGAAATAATCCTTTTTTTATTTTCTTTTTGAATCATTCATATCATGCATACCTAAATTTGTAGAATTTTGTTCTCTGCATCCACAAACTATTTTGAACTCATTCCTTTTGCATCATTTCACCAACACACTGGATTGCATTAAAATATTTTTCTATCATTTTTAAAATCATCTCATATTGCATTTTAGTCCTCCTTTTGGCATATTGAACCACATTTCTCATCTGAACTTTGCATAATTGTTTGAGTGACTAATATCTTGAATTTTTCCAGGAGTTTTTGATATGTTGTTTTTTTCTGGTTGAGCAGTGTTGGTATTTAATTTGGCTATTTTAGAAGTTGTTTCCCTATTTATGTGATTGCTCCTTGTTTAAGGTTTTCTTGTATGCACATTTTGATCATGCCTGAGTTTTTGTTTGAGAAGGCACTTGTGCCATCAGTTGGGATTGTGTCTTTGACTTCTTAATTCATGTTTGGATTGTTATAGGTCATTTAATCACTTTTATATGTCATTGTTTGGTTTTCATTTGCCTTAATATTACCTGTGTCTGTTTTGTGCTAACCTCTTATGCAGGGGCTGAGGTAAGTTCTTTGGGGGTGTGGATAGTTATCCATGTCCACCTTACTCTTTCCTTCTCTCATCTTTTATTTTCTTTAGGCTTAGGTTGTCGTCAAACCTCACTAACCGTAGGTCACCCATGCATGATAACATTAGGACTCTTAGTTCCCCTTTAGAGTTTCCTTTGTGTCTTCTCTCTTCTCATCTCAAAACTTCTTGAAAACACTTAATAAGGATAAAGTGTATTGCGCACGAGCCTTAAGCGTGGGGAATGAGAAATGAGGGGCTTCCTCTCATCTTTCTAGAGTTCTTAGCGAGCGTCCTGTCTTGGGACGATGCATTAAGTATTCGCCCCTGTGCCCTAGACTTTGGTGTAATGCAAGTTATAAACTAACTTAAGTCACTTCTGTCCTAAAAAATACAAACAAACTTCAAACCTTTTTGTCCTTCGGGATTGTCAAACTAAAGGTTATTTTCAAAAAGGGCACGTTACTTTCCGTCTGAGACGCAAACAGGCATCAACCCTAACTGTCGGACGCGAACTTAGCGTCGCTCATAAAAAAACACAAAAAGAACGTGGTCCGAACTACGTTGACTCTGAATTTCCCATTGTACAAAGGGAGTACGTAGGCCTAGGACGTCGACGTCCTACCGAGTCTGTCTTTGTTTTCCCTTTCCTCGTGTCAGTACAGCCATAGATGATAGGATAACTCACCCTTAGAATAGACAACAAGCGTGGATTCCATCGAGTACGATGGACGCGTGGGGTGCTAGCACCTTCCCCTCGCGTAACCGACTCTCGAACCCAGACTATGGTTGCGATGACCATTCCTTTCCCTCTTCCTCAGGTTTATGCGGTGTTCTCTTTCCCTCTCTTGGGATAAATTTACACGGCTGGCGACTCTGTTTTCCGCGCCACTCTCGCGTTTGAACCTGAATGAAAATCCTGGGAGCGACACCAACGCACTCGCATACTCTTCGAGGAGGTCAACTATTCAAGTGAAAAGTTGAAGGATTTGGAGTTATCAGATTGACAGCTTTTCTCTCTTTCTCTTAATGTAGTTTTGTTAATGGATATCATCAGGCCTGTTGATGAATCCACTATTTTGATGTATGTGTTTGAACTCATTGTTGAATGTTATGCGTATATCTGGTTTCTTTTTATTTGAAACGAGCAGTATATTCAGAAATTTTCCTTTGGCAGTTATCTGTACACAAGCACATAGTCACAGCACGTCCCTTCAT
Source organism: Lathyrus tuberosus (assembly GCA_022829125.1). Lineage (NCBI taxonomy): Eukaryota > Viridiplantae > Streptophyta > Magnoliopsida > Fabales > Fabaceae > Lathyrus > Lathyrus tuberosus. The sequence goes on along the minus strand of JALAZF010000124.1, from coordinate 2,674,170 downwards.
ATCACGATTTCTGATCTTCAGATTTCTGTGGTTAAGATCGGAATCAGGGTATAAGGCACCTCGGAAATGATAAACATGGAATTTGCATTGCATTGCATATCATTTTTGCATGACAGGTACTCGTTGCAAGTCCTCTAACCTTTATTTGGTTGTAGGCACTATAGCTGATATCCACATCCACTGGTACGCAACTCGCAGAAACCAAGCTATGATCATGGAGCAGATGCAAACTGAATTGACTAAGATGAAGGTCCAGCTGGGGCATTTTACGATGGACATTCAGGCATTGTCCCGAGGTCAGGAACTGCTGAGAGAAGAAGTCAATTGGATGAAGACTCATATGGACGGGGTTACAGAAATTCTGTATGCAGTGTTAAAAAAGGAAAACAATCACGTACCCGCTTCCGCAGCAGAGGTTCTCACTCCTCCTATCTTTGGGGTCTCCTCTAGACCATGGTTTGCCTCGTGAATCCTCTCCACCGTCAGAGCTTTTTCATCACCAATTGTTTCTTGAGGGTCTTAAGCCAGAGAAGACTGAGAAGAAGTTTGATCCGATCCCGATGCCATACGCTCAGTTGCTTCAACACTTGCTCAAGTTTAAGCTAATTGAATTGATTGTTGTGGGACCTCCACACACCAAGTTTCGTATGGGTTCCAATGTCCATGTTAGGTGTGAATTCCATTCAGGGGTACCTGGTCATGATGTTGAAAATTGTAAGATGCTCAAGTATAAGGTCCAAGAGCTTATTGATTCAGGGGCAATCGAGTTCGCTCCCATCAGCACTGTCAAGCGAAGAGATGTTCCCCCAACTGCTACTAAAGAGATGGATTTTCCTCCCTCCTTTTAGGGACCTTCCTCAATCCAGAAGCCTTGGGTTCCGAAATTACCGCATCAGCAAATCACAGTTGGGACCCTCCCGGTTGCATACTTTCATCATCAAGAGAAACAAGAAAGGGTTTTTAATCCTCTACTGATGTGTTATACTGAATTACTTCAGCAACTGCTTCAGTTAAGATTGATTGAGCTCCGGAAGTTGACTCCTCTTGCGAAGCTTCCAAAAGGATGGGATGCCAAGGCTTATTGTGATTTTCACTCAGGGGCACCTGGCCATGATATTGAGGGGTGTAGAGCATTCCAGCACCAAGTACAAGACTTAATTGACTCCAAAGAAATCGAGTTTGGACCAGTTGGCTTGAAGGTATCAGGTGATCGTACGCCAGTAGCTGCAAAGGAATTGAGTATTCCTTCCCCTTCTCTAGGATCTATTTCAGGTCACGGGTGTATTCCTCAGCTTCAGGTTTCAAAGTCATCACGTCAGCAACCTTTGTTTGATCCTCGACCTAATGTGGAAAGAAAATTACAGGGGCAGACTAGGCACCATAATCAACGTTGGCAGCAAAATCGTCAGCAATAGAGCCAACGAGGACTTAGGAGGTCTGAGAGAGTGTCTGCTCCAGTTCCTATTTCTCAAAGCCAGCTTCTTGCTCGCCTTCTCCAAGGCTCTTTGATTCAGCTGGGCAAGGTAGTGCCAGTGCCGTTTCCTTTTCCTCCGGATTATGACATGAATGTCAGGTGCGAGTTTCACTCGGGAACGTTTGGACATACAATTGACAATTGTAGAGTGTTCAAACTTAAGGTGCAAGACTTGATTAACTCAAAGGTTATCACACCAGACGGGTGGCCCATCAATTGAACTTTCTTCATCAGATTAAGTACCTAGTTTGCGAAGAGGTCTTCAGAATCAATAAGTCCAGACGGAGTCAAGCCTCCTCAACAAGGACAATCATTTAGCTTCTTTACTGCATTCTCATGTGTAGCTTTTTATGTTTGTCAAAACATTTATATGCATGCATGAAATCTGTTTTTCTTTTTATGTTAATCCTAATAAAGCGCGCATGTTTTTCCTAAAGTAATCCATTCGTATTCACTCATAATTTTGTATATGTGCATTGCAATACCAACTGTCGTGCTTAAACTCTTGAAGGAGGATGATGAGTTGAAAACGCAAAAATCTCTAATTGTGTGCTCTTGGATAAAACCCTGTTGAGGATGTACAGACATTGTTTCAAATCCCCAAACACTGGAGATATAAGGGAGATAGACCCTCGTTAACTCCTTTGAGCCTTGAAGTAGGAGTTTTCTTTTTGTATGAAAAAACCCTCACATTTAACCCAGGGGCAGGGTAGGCGTTAGTTAATTTGACCGAGCGTTTAAATTTAAAAATGAGTGTGCATCTGAGGATCCATTACCTTCTATTCCACCGTCAAGAGGTCAAGAGATGTGAAACCATAATGGTTATCCATCAACAATCAAATAGTGAGGCAGTCACAACCCTTTCAACAAAGTCAAGACAAGCCAGTGTCATACGATTTGTTCCAGAAAAAAAGAATCAAAAAAAGAAAAAAAAACCGCTAAGTCGAAACTTGAAAACAAGCGACTTAGGCAAAAGTTAGGGCATCCCGCTGGACTTCAAAATCTAAAGATTCAAAAGAATCAGTCCAGGAAAAAATTAGGGATAAAAAAAAACAAAAGGATTACAAAAGAAAATCCTCGAGCAAGAACAAATTCGTGTGACTACGAACAAGATACAAAGGGGTGACTGTTACTCCAAAACCTCATTGGGTGTCAAACCATCAGAGGCATGGGTTCCTTAAAGAACACAAAATCTTTTTGAGAGGCGAGCGCTTGGGCAAATTGGTTGAACGTAGGACTAGAGAACATCACGAAGAGTGGGTGGGCACCGATAAACTTTGAGCCTTAAATATTTTTTTCTCAAAACTGTGAACCAGGCCACGATACAACCCTCAAAAGTCCTAATTAAAACAGGGTTATTTCGAAAGCATACTGTCGCTCCCGGGATTTTCATCCTAGTACAAACGCGAAAGTGGCACCGAAATAGAGTCGCCAGCAATGTGTATTTATCCCAAGAGAGGGAAAGGAAACACCGCATAAACCTGAAGAAAGGAAAGAACATGGTCTTGCGACCAAGAGAAAGGGTAAGGGAGTCGGTTACGCGAGAGGAAGGTATTAGCACCCCCTCGCGTCCATCGTACCCGATGGGATCCACGCTTGCTTGTTTCGATCAAAGGGTGTAGGAAACTGGAAAAGGAACTGAAAGAAAGAAAGGAGAAAGAATGGAAAAGGAACGAGAAACAAATGTAGGGAAAATAAAAGAAGTGCTCGAATGGGCCCTACCCCACTGCCTACGTATCTCATCAGGAACATGAGAATCAGAGCGACGTAGTTCCCCTCACTAGGGAAAGTTGTTTGTGTTTTTTAGAGAACGGCTTACGTTCTAGCTCAGGTGTTGCAGGCTCGCTGGTCCGAGTGCGTTACCATCTTGCAAGAGAACGAGTAGAAGCACGTTCGTACGTTGAGAGTGAATGAGGTGAGAAAAGAATTCCCGAAGGAAAGACGTTATTGTTTGTTTTTGTCTTTTTAAGAGTTTTTTCCATTTATTTGCATATGATAGTGTATCTGAATCTTAGTCATTGGAATGTGTACATTCTCACATTCCAAGATGGAATGAGTAAGAAAGCACACTAAGGGTGAAGAAGACCCCCACACTTAGTTCCAATTGTCAAGGTTCAAACACACTAGCATACTTGTATTTATTAAGTGTTTTTATTGATGAAGAAGTGTTTTTTATTATTTGCACCTTCAACAAGTATTGCATTTAAGTCCCTCATACAAGATCAAATGTTTAACACATTGACCCAAGATGGGCTATATGCTACACATTCTAAGATTACAAGAGAAGACCCCTTATAATCTTTTCTTTATATGAAAGGCCTAAATGCAATAAATGCCTACCTTTATTATATGTTTTGAATTTTCTTTGAGATGAGAAGATGAAAGACTCAAGAGAGAAGAAAGGTAAAATCTATGTGGACTAAGACTCAATCCTAATTGATTATTAAAGGGAGTAGTCCTAATGGTTTGTGAGGTTTAAACCTAAAGTCAAAAGAAAGAATGAATTAAACAATTCACTTCTAAAGTAGAAGATGAATTGTAATTCACAAAGGGAAAGTGATGAGTTATTAAAAGAAAGCACATAAGTGCTTAACAAAACACAAAATGGAATTGTAAAAGAGATGAAAGGAAAGAAGTTTGAATGTGGCTTCCTTATCCACACTCAATTGCAACTTACCAAAGCCCCTACATGGTTAGTAAACATATATACAAGTATAGGAAGCAAGGAAACATTTAATGCACCATAAAACTCAAAAGAATTAGATGAGACATCAAATCCTATAACCACAACCAGAATGTTCATCATATGGAAAACAAATGATTATCATCAAGCAAACTCAAGTGGATAGGCAACAAACATCATCCATGGCATTAGAACATGCCACCATAAGAAAAGGGAGAATGAAAAATGAAGGGAAAAAGAAGAAATGTGCATAAATAGGACATGTAATCCATGGATCAGAATTGAAATGAAATGAAAAATGATTCACAAACCTCTCACAAGTATTCATGAAGCACATCAAGACATTTAAGAAGTGATAGAAGAAGTAGAATTGAAATGGAAGTTCAAAAGAAAACACAAGTACAAACACCACATGTTAAAGGTGCACAAGGTTTAAGTGAAAGTCAACATGCAAGGATGACATATAATATGTACCAATGACCTATAATGTCAAGTGAATGGTTCACCAAATATGCAAATGATCATGCCATTATGTACAAAAGAAGTCATGTAAACATGCACCAATATTGAGATGATATGACATGTTATTATGCTTCAAAGGTAATGCATTAAACAAAAATTAGATGGCCTCATGAAAATTATGAAAACATGGTATTGAAGTTCACAAATCAGAGATGAATCACATATCAAAGTAGCATGCAAGAAACCAAGGCAAAATGATGTCAAACAATGCACTTAGGTCAAATAGACATATCATACAAAGTAGCACAAAAATGAACACCAAACATGCCATAAACTAACCTAAAAAAATCAAATAAAAACACTTGAACATACCTCAAGATGATAATGACTCAATGCAAAAAGAAGAGCATCAAAACAATTTTTAATGATCAAGAACAAAATTAAACAAGATCATGTACCATATTAAGAATGCACATCAAAGAAATTCAAAGAAAAATATAGAACAGGGGCAAAAAGGTCATAAAATCAAGAAACAAAATCATGAAAAATTTTCTAAATGTTTTAAGAAGGTTCATGAATTTTTGTGGAATTTTATGATGCTATTTAGTATTTTTAAAAATTAAAAACAAAACGTGTAGCAAAAATAAAAAAATATAATGCAATGCAAAAAGGAATGGGGGTGCGTGACTAGTAATTACTCAGTTCAAATTACATTGGGCCTTAAACAAGGGGGTGTGGATATCAGTTTAGTCCCAAGGTCCAAGTCTGTGCAGAACACACTAACAAACATACACTCTCAGTCAACAAAATTGACTCACTCATGGCCATTGGATCAAGTCAAGGTCAAACGAAAGTCAAAGTAAATGAAATCAACGCACATGCATGAGTGTCCACCCTAGCTACCATATGTTGCAACACATAGAGCTTAAGTGAATTCAGAAACAATGCACATGACATCCACATGCGTTTTAATGTGTTGGCACATTTTAGACCACACGATTGGAACACATCAACGGCTATGATTAAAACACACAAAACCCTAGCACTTAAGACCACCGGCCGGAGATGACCTCCGGTCACCTTCTCCGGTCATGCGCCACCGTCTGCAACTCCATAATTTCCAGAATTCCACAAAAACTATACCAAAATGAAGAGCAACTCACGTAGATTAACAATATACTCATAAAAACAACAAAACATACACACATAGCAAGAACAGAGGGGATGAATATGTGCCCTAACTTTTGGATCTAAGCCTTTACAAGGCCTATCAACTAGCCGGAGTGAGAAATGCTCCTAATGAGCTCATATCATCATGAAATCATCATAATAATCAACAAAACGTGAGAGAAAAGTTTGTAAGTTTTGGAACCTGATCTTGCAGTTCTTGTGGAGTTTGAGAAAACCAGAGAGAACACTTGCTCTTCAACCTTGGAGCTTCAATATTAAGCAAAATAAATGCTGATGATTCATGAGTAGATGAAGGAGATTGAAGATTGCAGTGATGCTAAGCTTGCAGAAATGGAGTTGTTCTTGATTCAACCACACTCAATGGAAGAACTATGGAGTTGAAATCGTGGAGAAGCAAACTCAGAGAGAATGAGAGAGTAGAAGAGAGAGTTTCTGAAGTGAATGTGTGAGAAATGAAGTTCCCAACTGAAATTTGAGAGAGTGATTTTTATTTATAATGTGAACTAACCACGGTTAAATGAGTTGAGTTAGGGTGAGTCAAGTTGGTTAACTGAGTCATCCCTAACTAACTGAGTCAAGTTAGTTAGGGAGCGTGATGATATGGTGAAGATGGCTCATGACATGCTATGGTGGAAGTGAGGAGAAAATGAAGGCACGGCTGGTTGTAGCAGGAACTTGCTCAGCAAGTTTGTTTCTTTCCATTCTCATGTATGCCAAGGCAAGTGTGCAAGGTGTAAGTCATGTGTGTTTGGTTTAATGTGGAAAGCTGATGTGATGAAGTGTTTGTGGTGTGTGTGAACCAAAAATCGTGCACCACTGTTAATGCATCAGTATCAACATGAGGTGGTTTGAGGAAGTTTTTCTCTCTACTCAATGAATGAATTGGTGTGTTTTAGGAGTCATTGGAAAGAGGAGATGTAATGCTACATGTTTGGTATGAAAAATGAAATGAAATGATGCTTGGAAGAGGTTGAAAAATGACTTATAACACATAGGTTTGGAACTGGTATGAGGACGTGGCAAAGGTTGGTTGACAAGGTAACATGGCCCCTAGGTTTTCAGCATGATCAAAGCACATTGGACTCAACATAACTTCTTGACCTTTGATCAAATGAAAAAAACATGAACACCAATCTTAAAGATCTCACATAGAGGAACAACTTTGATGTTGAAAGATTTTTCATTTGAGGCCTTTAACCATGAGAAAAATGAGTGGATATTTGGCCCACCACATGTTTGTTAAAATGACTGCGCGTGTGCCCTGAAAATCTTGGTCATGACCTAGTTTTGAACCTACTTTGCTCAAACTTTGATCAATCATATCTCACTCAATTTTTATCCAATAGAGATGTTCCACATATGGATGTGAAGCTTAAAACAAGATATTTTGTTGTGGCCGAGTGGAATTTTCATTTGGTGCTTCAATTTTAAATGGCCTTGGTTCAAACTCTGATGCAAAATGGCCAAAACTTGCTATTTTTAGTAACCCTTCCTCTTCCAAAAATGGCAACTTTCCACCTCTTGATTTTTTCATGATTCCTTTGGAGTTTCTTGACCAAATTTTGTACATTGGACATATGTAACATGAATCTCATGATTTTGGGCTCAAAAAGTCAAGAGTTGACTTTTTCCTCTGATTATTTGACTTGGCCCCAATTTTCCTGATTTCTGATCTTTCTTCCAATTGAACCACTTCTAAAACCAATTGAGAGGCAATTTTCCATACACATACACTTAAGAACATGTAGGACACCATGACATCAAGTTTTGTCCAAGAAATCAAAGATTCCCTGATTTAATGGGAAACCCTAGTTTTGGTGCCCACCTCCTAGGAGAAAAATGTGCAGTCTTCAATTTCAAATTCCTCAGAGTATGTTGTGTATCCTCTTAAAGGATGATGAGATATACCATTTGAGGATGATTTTGGATCAATGAGCTATCCCTTTTGAGGGTTTTCCTTCAGTTTTTGAACCTCTTGCATAGTGAAAGATGTAGTGCTTCAATCTCCCATTGAATCTCTCATCCTTGAGGTTGTGGATGTTCCATTGAGATAGTATGAGACATGAAAGGCCTCTTGGCTTGCCTTGAGGAAACTTGATTGACCTTTTTGTGCTTTGAATGATCCCTTGATTGACCCCCTTCCACCTGATCCATGCCCTGATGGTAAGAAGGATGCTATGCTTCATTTTTCTATGTTAAATGCAATGTAATGTTAATGAGGTGGATATGATATGATAAATGATAATGCCATGCTATGATGACAAAGAGGGAGAGCAAATTTTGGGGTATTACACATACTACCAAGATATAGCGTTCCTGACTCCTGTGAGTCGTGCTAAAAGATCTTTGTTGGTGTTGCATGTGCATTGCATTCTTTCATTCAAAAATTTATGTCGTATCCTAACCCGTGATCCTCTCACAAAGGGTTTGCGACATCTTTTCAGTAAAACTTCAAGATTAACATATGTGTTGCTTTAGAATTTTCATTCTCAAACTAAAACTTTTTCTGCTTGCATACATTTGTTAGACATCAAAAGAAGTGTACATATGGAAATTCAGTCCAGAAGCTTAATCTTGCCGAGTTGAGAATCCTGAAACTCCCAAAGGACAGCCACATCCAGTGGTACTTCCTCAGGAAACTTTGTTGAGCGGGAGCTTTCCCAACAAGTTGTATTAAGACGTAGCCGATTTGGGACAATCACGTCGAATCATCTCTTTAAGGTGTAGCCAATCTGAGCCAATCACGTCGAGAAATCTCTTCAAAAATCAACCAAACTGGGGAAATTACTTCGAGATTCAAATCTCTCCAAAGGCAGGTATTCGGGGTCTTCCTTCGAAGATCAGTAGTCAAGGGGAAAACCACTTCAAGGTTCATACTGGAGCAGGTCATCCCAAGAGCATGAGAAGTTAGTCCATCCAGACGACTTGTCAGCCTATCCAGGGTTCAGAGTATTGGGGAAGAATATCTCACGGTGATATGAGATTGTTCATGAATCTTCTCGAGGCGAATTCCCCTGTAGACCATACAGTCTAAGGCAGTTACTTCGAGATCCGACGAATCTCTCCAAGAGTTTGAAGACATTGAGGCGTTTTGGATGTCAAATCTTCTATAAAATCCTCTTGAGACAATTTCTTTTGGCGGACCATGTTGGTCTGGGCAAGCGGAAAATTGTAAGAAAATGTTCCAGTCAATCAGCCAAAAGGCTTGAAACAAAGGGGCATTCCTACCCTAGGCATTTGTGGTCCCTTATTTTCAGCAGACTTCGTTAATCATGTTCCCAGCAAGAGATGCATCAAAACCTTTCTCCCCAACAAATGGTGGTTCAGAGTTGGATTTTCTCAGTTGCAGAAGTTATATCTAGCTCGGGGCATATGTGCACATCCTTTATTTACAGGCAGCAGCCTCATACTAGGCTCAAAAACAAGATTGAAGCCTTTTCGAGATCATGGATCGTTTCTTCCAGACAAGTAATCACTTATCCCCAAGTTCATGATGCTGGGGCAACCATATTCAGGAAAGGGTTTTCATGTCACCCTTTTGTTGCAACTTTTATTAATTGAGGTCACCGTGTGATCGACGGCCGCTTACAGCAAGACAATATCAACGAGGCAAAGCCGATAAGGGATTGTTGGATCTTATTAAGTCGATTCTCCCATTCAATACTTCCAACAGCTACAAGCTTTTCTGTGTCGATAACGGTTGCAAATTCACCAGTAGAGTTACTTCGTAGACCTCGCAGGTAATGTTCAAGACTCAGTGAGTGTCCAAGAGTTTGAAGCTGCCAAATCTTCTGTAAAATTCTCTAGATCAACCTTGAAATCTGGGGCAAAAGTGAGTTGGTGACCTTTCCAAGCATGGGGCATCGAGAAAACCCTCTGACAAGATGTGTTCCAGATCTATCATCTCCAGTAGAGTGACTTCCCAATTAATACGACTAGCTCAAGTCTCAGTATTTACCTAAGAGTTTGAGAATGCTTGGTCTTCTATAAAATCATCTTAAGAGACATTCCCCAGGACAAGACACTTTGAAGCGGTTTTCCCCAGCAGAGCTCGTTGTAAATTCATTATCCCTAGTGGAGTCGTTAAACGGAAAGTTCGCCTAACATGGGGCATTGTGGTACTTATTCTAAGCTCGACAGTTTTGTTCCTCAACAGACTATCATGGATTTGCTTTGTGTTTTCCCAGCAGATCTCTAGGGACTCTTTCCTAGCATGTCGCAACAGAATGTCTTCTAACCAGGATTTGCGTATCCCTGACGGAGTAGCTCCGGTCCCTAGCAAGATCAAGTCCCCGACAGTTTGTTCTCAGCAAGAAGAGATTATAATTCATTGCTTAGCAACTAGGGCTAAATACGGTTGTATCCCCACAGAGTTCAGCATTGAATTTTGTTAGTAGTACTCCCTAACTGAGTTTGTTTTTTCTCCCCGCAGAGGTTTAGTAAATAAACAGAATCACTTCCCCAGCAGAGTGTCAGTACATCCTTTCCCCAGCTGAGTCAGAAGGCTGAGTATCGCTAGCAAAGGATCTTGGGTTTGATAGATCCCCAGGCAGAGTTTTAATGACTCTTTTTCCCCAGCAGAACGTCATTCAGAAAGTTCTCATCCCCAACGAAGTTCCATGAGCAGAGTAATCTCCATATAAGGCAGAGTTATTCCAGTGGAAACTTCCTCAACAGGATTATCACACCTCAGTGTATCTTCCAGCCAATTTATTTTTGGCAGTTTGTGGCAAGCATTATCCCTGGCGGAAGGGTTAATCCCCACAGAGAAATTGAAGGATCGAACAATGATCTGTTCCCCGCAGAGTTGGATTCCTCGTCCGGGGTCTCTTTTGCATTTGTATATAGTTTTGCATAGTATTTTCTAAAGCGTAGCATTCCATTGATATGGAGCATTACGGAAAAACTCAAACATACGCATACGAAACATAAGCCAGGTTCAATCGTTTACCTACAAGCCAGAGTGATTCACAGATAACACATTGTCGTGCAACCCCAGCAAAGCTGACTACAACACTTGATCGTACAATGTTAATTCAATACCCGCCCGTATTGACCTTGGACATCCGTCTGTGTCCTTTCAATTCTCGTCCGTGCTTGAACCCCTTATTCTCAACACCCGTCCGTATTCTTTCAACACCCGTCCGTGTTTGAGTCCTTTATTTTCAATACCCGTCCGTATTGACCTTTGACACTCGTCTGTGTCCTTTCAGCACTCGTCTGTGTTTGAACCTTTAGCCAATACTCGTCTGTATTGACTTTTGAGATACTCGTCCGTTTCTTATTAATCATCGTCTGATACTCCTCCGTATCGTCTATTTGGTCACTCGTCGTGTACCTTTGATGATTGTCAGATGCTCGTCCGCATCGTTGACCTTTGACACTCGTCTGTGTCCTTTCAATACTCGTCCGTGTTTGAACCTTTTAGCCAATACTCGTCCGTATTAAATTTTGAGATACTCGTCTGTATCTTATTAATCATCATTCGATACTCGTCTGTATCGTCGACTTGGTCACTCGTCGTGTACCTTTGATGATTGTCCGATGCTCGTCCGCATCGTTGACCTTTGACACTCGTCCATGTCCTTTCAGTACTCGTCCTTGTTTGAACCTTTAGCCAATACTCGTCCGTATTGACTTTTGAGATACTCGTCCGTATCTTATTAATCATCATCCGATACTCGTCCGTATCGTCGACTTGGTCACTCGTTGTGTACCTTTGATGATTATCTGATGCTCGTCCGCATCGTTGACCTTTGACACTCGTCCGTGTCCTTTCAGCACTCGTCTGTGTTTGAACCTTTAGCCAATACTCGTCTGTATTGACTATTGAGATACTCGTCCGTATCTTATTAATCATCGTCCGATACTTGTCCGTATCGTCGACTTGGTCACTCGTCGTGTACCTTTGATGATTGTCCGATTCTCTTCCGCATCGTTGACCTTTGACACTCGTCCGTGTCCTTTCAGCACTCGTCCGTGTTTGAACCTTTTAGCCAATACTCGTCCGTATTGACTTTTGAGATACTCGTCAGTATCTTGTTAATCATTCTTCGATACTCGTCCGTATCGTCGACTTGGTCACCCGTCGTGTACCTTTGATGATTATTCGATGCTCGTCCGCATCGTTGACCTTTGACACTCGTCCGTGTCCTTTCAGCACTCGTCCGTGTTTGAACCTTTAGCCAATACTCGTCCATATTGACTTTTGAGATACTCGTCTGTATCTCATTAATCATCGTTCGATACTCGCCCGTATCGTCTACTTGGTCACTCGTCGTGTACCTTTGATGATTGTCTGATGCTCGTCCGCATCGTTGACCTTTGACACTCGTCCGTGTCGTTTCAGCACTCGGCCGTGTTTGAACCTTTAGCCAATACTCGTCCGTATTGACTTTTGAGATACTCGTCCGTATCTTATTAATCATCGTCCGATAGTCCTTCGTATCGTCGACTTGGTCACTCGTCGTGTACCTTTGATGATTGTCCGATGCTTGTTCGCATCGTTGACCTTAGACACCCGTCCGTGTTCTTTCAGCACTCATCCGTGTTTGAACCTTTAGCCAATACTCGTCCATTTTGACTTTTGAGATACTCGTCCGTATCTTATTAATCATTGTCCGATACTCGTCCGTATCGTCAACTTGGTCACTCGTCGTGTACCTTTGATGATTGTCCGATGCTCGTCCGCATCGTTGACCTTTGACACTCGTCCGTGTCCTTTCAGCACTTATCCGTGTTTGAACTTTAGCCAATACTCGTCCGTATTGACTTTTGAGATACTTGTCCGTATCCCTATTTTGTTATACTTCAATCTATGCAGTTATTTGTCGATACCTCCCAAAGGGTTTATACCCCTTTTCTTCTTCATTTAGCGTGCAAATTTTCTGGTTGTTTTGGTATTCAATCACAGTTCACCTTGATCATCTGAATAACCGTTGCTTTCATCCCGCTCATGTTAACAAATGATTGAATAGGGGCAGCTGTAACACCCCAAAATTTGCCCTCTCTTTCTTCATATCATTTAGCATGTGCTTTCATTGCATTACATTGTATTTAAGTCATAGAAAAATAAAGCATTGCATTGCATTCAGCATAGGGCATGTGATCAGTGGTTTTCAGAGTATTGATCATCCAGAGCAAGAGCAGCCAAAGCCAAGGGTCTTCAAATAAGCCTCAAAGGTCTCTTTTATCAGAGATCATCTCATTTGATCCCACAAGTCATTGGAAGATGGGAATTCATCAAGAAGATTGGACAGTTCATCATCTCCTATCAAAAGCAGTCAAAATTAGGGTTTTGGATTCAAGCACTCTCCTGGTCAAATTTTGGTTCAAACTTGATCTCAAGGTTTTCTACATGATGTTAAGTATCTAAGGATGGAATATTGCCCATTGGTTCATTTCAGAAGAGGTTCAATTGATCAGTTGCTTGAGAATCAAGAAATTTGGGGAAAAGTCAACTGTGCAGTGGAAAAAGTCAACTCCTGACTTTTAAGGTCAATTTCATGAAATTCAAGTCACATATGTTCATTGGGCAAGATTTGATCAAGAAATGTCAAGAGGTTCATGAAAAATCAAGAAATCACAAAACTGCCCAATATAGAAACTTTAAGGTTTCTAAAAATGCAAAGTTTGGGCCATTTTGCACTCTACTTCAAGGCATTCTTTCTCCATGGTAAAAGCTTCAAACTTCAGGCCTAAGTTGAGCCAATTAAAGATCACATTCCAAGCTTCAAATCCATACCAAGAACTCTTCCATTGGATCAAAATTGAGAGAGTTATGATCAATCAAAGTTTGATAAAATCAAGGCAAATCTCAAGTCATGGCAAGGCAGATTCAGGCCTCCAGGCCATAATTTCATCAAACACTTGGCGTGCCAAATGTCAAGCTGGTTTTCTCCATCAAGAAGGCTTCAAATGAAAAATTGTTGAACATCAAAGTTGTTCATCTCCATGTCCTCTTTAACTTTGATGTTGGACATTTTCTCATTTGAACAAGTTATGGAGATCATATGAGGGCTCAAACATGGTGGTCTCGCGCTGAAACTCCAAAGGCACCAAGGCCTTGCTTGTAGACCAAGTCACATGCCCATACACCAGTTGTGATTCCTTGTTTTCCAAGCATCTCCACCTTTGGATGTTGAAATTCACCTCGGGATTATTACCGAGTTGATCCTAACTAACCGAGTTAACTACCTTGACTCGGTGAGTTGAGTCTAACTAACTCCAACCCTAGCTCCAAACCCAAAGCTAAGTTCAAAGCTAATCTCAAACCTCCCACACTCCAAACCTAAAGTCTATATAAGAAATCCTTCACTCATTTTTAGGGGATTCACCATTTTTCACCAAATTTCTCACATCTTCATCTCAATTCTCTCTTCCAAACCCTCACAAAAAGCTCTTATTTCTTGAAGGATAATCACTTTTCACATTGAAAAGTGATTAATTATTGAGCTCAAACTCCATCATTTGGCTTTCTTTGGTTGGATTTCTGGAAGTTCAGATTATTCTACTTCAATCCAAGGGTTTCACACCATTTATTTTGGTGCAAGTTCGATCTTGTTGATTTTTCACTATTTTGCTCGGTTTCGACGCGTTTCGGCTACTAATCGCGGAATCTCTGGTTTACTTTAATTTTTTGCACCAAGATCACTTTGCAACAATTACCAAAGCAAATCTCCGCTTTGTAGGTTGGTTTTCCTCAGATCTATACTTGATTTAGCTTATATGCAACTCATTCGATGTAGATCTTTGGTGATTTTTGATTTGGATCCATGGCGCTTGAATTTGATTCTTGATGTTGTTGATTATTGGATTCAATTGATGTTTGATGACTGTAATTCCATGTAATTTCGTGATTAATTGATTGCATGTTCATTTGGATGCTTGGATAAGTGAGTTGCTGCTGAAAAGTGCTTTTGGAACTGGTTTTTTGAACTATGTCCCAGAGTAACTGGTTAACAACAGTTTGTTAACCGGTTAACATGTGTATTTTTTGCGTAAATTGACTGATTTTTAAATAAGTAACCGGTTACTCACCGTTTGTTAACTGGTTACTCTGGGACAGAATGTGTATTCTTGTGCATTTTCTTGCTTGTTTGAGGTCCTTTGCATGTATAAACTTCATGGATTAATGTGTGGATGATTGGTGGACTATTCTTGAGCTATTTCACTTCACACTATTGCATGAGCATGATTTTCCGACACGCGGGTCTTGATTGTTAATCGATGAATGTTTATGCTTGTGTTGTTGATTAATTTATGTAATGATCACATAATGCACACACATTGAGCTTGTTAATTGTTAATTGATGCTTGTGTTGCTGGAATTGTTATGTGCATGTTCGTTTGCTTTCTATTTCAATAGGTGCACATTTGTTTTAATTTGTTCACATGCTTAATAATGTGTATTCTCTTACAATGTGCATGGTGATTTCAAGAATTGTTTACCATGATTTATGGTGTGATTATGATCATGTTTGTTTGATCCTTACTTGTTATTCTCTCCTTATTTCTTTACTTGTAAGTTGTTTTGCTAACATTTTCAGGGGCTAATCGTAAGCCAAGTGTGTGGGTGTGCACTCACATACAACCTCTTTTCTTATGCTTTCTTTGTTCAATCTCTTTCATCCCTTTGAGTTTTTAACTTAGCTTCCGTCTTGGAAGTAAGTTAGAACTCACTCTTCTTCTCTTTTCTTTTAGAGTTAGGTTTCTAAACCACACTTAACCATTAGGAACATCCATGTATGATAACTTTAGGGTTTGAGTATTAGTCCCCCTCATTAGATTTTACCTTTCTTAACCTTTGAGTCTCTCTTCTTCTCATCTCAAAACAAAAGCAAAAACACTTAATAAAGGCATAACTTATATTGCATTTGAGCCTTTCATGTGAGAATAAGATAGTGAGGGGTCTTCTCTCACTTTCTTAGAATGTTTAGCATACGTCCCGTCTTGGGTCGATATGCGAGGCATTCGATCCTACGTGAAAGACTTAAATACAATATGCGTTATACGCACCAATAATCAAAACTTCTCTTCTTAAAAGACAAAAACAAACAAACAATTCTCTTCCCATCTCTTCACTCCATTCTAAAGGGATTCGTCAGGTCCGTTCTACCGCAAACAGGTAACGCCTAAGTCTCCATACAGCGAGCTGCAACACCTAACTGCTGGAATGCGCACTCTGACGTCTCTATTAAATAACACAAACAAACAAACCCTTGTTGAGCCGAACTACGTTTTCTCTGATTCTTCTTTCTCGTCTGATTGAAGATACGTAGGCACGAGATGCGATATCTCGACGACCAACCTTTCCCCGTAGTCCGTCGAACTACGTTGACTCTGACTTTCCCATTGCACTGAGGGAATACGTAGGCCTAGGACAACGGTAATGTCCTATCGAGTCACTTCTTTCTCCTCTCCCTTTTCTCTTCTGCCTTTCATTTCCGGTTCTCTAGTTTGCAGTTCATTTCTAGTTCGTTACACCCTTTGATCGAAACAGCAGCGTGGATCCCATCGAGTACGATGGACACGTGGGGGTGCTAATACCTTCCTCTCGCGTAACCGACTCCCAAACCCAGTTCTCTTGGTCGCAAGACCATGCTCTTTCCTTCCCTCAGGTTTATGCAGTGTTTCCTTTCCCTCTCTTGGGATAAATACACATTGTTGGCGACTCTGTTTCCGTGCCACTTTCGCGTTTGTAGTTGGATGAAAATCCCGGGAGCGACACAAGGTTGCGTAAACTGACTCCCCACAGATTTGCTAATCTTTAGCACTGGTGTCATATTCTTGCTATATCTTTCATATACCAGCTAAATCAGCACTGCGTTTGGACTAATGGTCCACTCGTCGCACACTTTCACATTATTCCAATAAATAATTTTTTCAAAACTTGCATGAATGTCGCATTAAAATTTCCATTTTTGAATGAATAATTTTTGCTATAAACCAGTACTTGACATTAAGGAAATTCCAACCAATAGCAATCAAAGAGGAATTTAACATCTGTTGGTGCTGGCACGAATCAAGACTTTCTCATGACCTTGTGAATCAGGGGCAAGTCCTTCCAAGGTTCAAATAGGGGCAGTCTCGCTTACCCTATCTTTCCCCACTTCCAACAATCAAGCTGAATACAAAGCCTTCCTCACAGGTCTACGCCTGGCCGAAGACCTAGGAGCCGAGGAAGTCACCATCTGCACCAATTCCAAACTCGTGGCCCTCAAGTGCGAGGAGAATACCAGGCCTAGAATGACAACTTGTCTGAATACTTGGCCCTGGTCAGGGAGAAGATGGCGAAATTTGCATTGGTAAAAGTAAAGCATGTTCCTCGTGAACATGTGTCAGAGCGGACGTTTTTTCAAAATTGGCGATCATGAAGAAAAAGGGGGGAAACAAATTCGTCATCTAGGAAGTACTTCCTCGGCCCAGCATCGAGAAAGCTTCCGCGATCCTCGATGTGCAAGTCATCTACGACAGCAACTGCTAGATGACCCCGTCTATAATTACCTCGCTAAGTATGAACTACTATCCTACCCTAAAGAGGCCAGTCTAGTCAGGCACAGGGCTCGCTTCAACGTCCTGGTCGAAAATATGCTCTATAGGCGAGGGTCTTCCTTCCCTTTACTCAAATGTGTCGAGGAAGAGATGGTCGCCCACGTCCTGTGCAAAATCCACAAAGGGATCAACGCCCAACACCTCGAGGGGAGATCACTCGCAATGATAGCCCTACGAGCAGGATACTACTGGCCGATCATGCAGCATGATGCAAAAGAGCATGTGAAGAAATGTGACAAATGCCAACAACACGGGGACATGCACTTGGCACCACTCAATGAACTCAAAGTAATGTCCTCCCCGTGGCCCTTCACATGGTGGGGCCTGAACATCCTGGGACCATTCGTCGTGGGGTCAAACCAGAACAAATACTTGATAGTGGGCGTTAACTACTTCACCAAATGGATAGAAGCAGAGGCTCTGGCCAAAATAATGGCCCACAACATACTTCGCTTCTACAAGCCGAACATCCTTATACGCTTCGGCATCCCCCAAGCGATAGTCACCGACAACAGGATCCAATTCACAGACAGAAAGTTCCAAGAGTTCATTGCCCAACTGGGCACGAAACAACACTTCGCGTCCGTCGAACATCCCCAGACTAACGGGCAAGCCGAAGAAGCAAATAGGGTAATCCTACGAGGCCTCAAACGAAGGCTGGATGAAATGAAGAAAGGTTGGGTCGAGGAGCTGCACAACGTGCTCTGGGCCTACCGCACTACGCCCCACTCTTCGACCGGGAAAACCCCTTTCTGTATAGCTTACAGAACTGAGGCAGTGATCCCCATTGAGATACATGTGCCCTCCACGTGGACTGAATCCCCCCTGGACGAGGAGACAAATAGCTAGGCGCTAAGGGAGGAGCTTGACCTCGTCAAAGAGGTCCGATCAGGAGAAGATCTCCGCGAAGCCTCACTAAAACAAAAAACTGCAATTAGGCACAACGCCAAAGTTATACGGCGAGAATTCCAATTAGGCAGTCTCGTCTTAAGAAGGAATAATAAAGATTATCGAGAAGGCAAACTCGCCGCAATATTATAGCTAAGGCCCTACTACCTTGAACACCTTAACGGGGAAGAACTTGCTCGACCATGGAACGCCAAAAAGCTAAAACAATATTATAGCTAAGGCCCTAATCATCACCTTGCTTCGTCAATGCGAAGAGCATAGCATCCTGACCACAAATATGCGCCTAGGTACAAGCGTTGCATATAAACAAAGGCAGGCTTCCGCTCAAGAACGAGCAGAACCCATGCCCGACGGCGGTTCCTCGACCGAGCCCGCCGTCGTCAAAATACTACGATAGGCAGAACACCCAGCTCGCGATGGGAGGTTCACGCTGCGAACTCAGGCCTCAAACGCGACCTGAGCTCCGCTCTTATGCCCAGAAACTACCCTGGTCGTTCGACCAGTCCTCCTCACTGACGAACACATCTAAGTCGAGCAAAATCCAAAACAACAAATCATTCAAAGTCACCCTTATTACGGGAACACACTCGTATCGAGCAAAGTTACTACACTTAGAAAAAATTAAGACAGATAAAGCCATGCACGAATATAAATTATACAAAATCGAACAGAGCGGCCGGAACATACATATCACAATAATAAGTGGTCACAAGGACCACAATTGTATTTGTTACATTAACAAGGGGCCACGCCCCATACAAAACAATAAATTACATAAACACAACACGTAGGACGAAGGTATAATAAAAGGAAATTACTCCTCCATCTACTGAGGCTCCTCCTGGAGAGTTCGGGCATGCTCCTCGCCGATCTGGAGAAAGTCGGGGATGACGATCTTTCCATCCTCCATAGCATTGTTGAAAGAATCCTCGCTAATGGCTTTGACATCATCCTCTGCCTGCACAATATGGGCAACCAAATGAGCCTGAGTCTTCAGCTCCTTCAGACTCTCGTGTTCGTCTTCAGCAGGGGCAGCAGCAGACCTCATTTGCTCGACCAAATCCTCTGCAGCTTTCTTCTCTACGGCCAGGGTGTCTTTCTCCCCTTGGATCTTGGTCAGCTCCTCTCGGGACTTTTTCATCGCCTCCTCGGCGGCCTTGGACTCCTCCTTCGCCTTCTTCAACTTCTCCTCCAAGACCGCTATCGCGGCTTGGGCCTTCTTCAGCTCAGAATCATGAGGGGAATCTTCCACGGCGTAGACCACCACCATCTCCAGGACCCTAATCAAGGCGGAGGCATCCTGTACCAGCATAGCCTTTTTGCTCGGGCGGTCCATTGCCTCGAGTTTTAGAGACTCCGCCCGAGGAACCGTCAAAGAGGAGCCTTCGAAGAACTTTTTATTGTGAAGGCACGGAGGAAGCTCAAACCTCCTCTTCTCCCTTGCCTGGCTAAGGTCCACCGTCTCGGTTGGCCGGAAGCGTTTGAGCCTCGAGTTCACAGGCACTGGAGAGCTCTGGATAGGCGGCGGAGTCGACGAGGAGGTCCCCAACCCTGTTTGTGAAGGTGGCACTCGTTGGCCGAGATGACTCTTCGTGTTGGCTGTGCCACCCTTGCCCTTCGCATGGGAATTTGGGATTTAAGAGGGATTTTTCAAAAATTTAACCTCTTAGCAGAACAATCCCGATGAACGGATATTGATTAAACCATTAATCACAAATAAAACACAACATAAGGATTCCGAATTACCTCTTGAAGCATGCTTTAACTTTGATCACGAACGTGGAAAATACCATCGTCTCTACGAAGTCCATGCGAGTACAAAGTGGAACGCGGTGGTAGTCGTCTATAGTTCTGAGAAAATTGACAATTAGCTTTGGTAGGGGAAAGAGCTTCTCTATTTATAGAGAGCACCTAAACCCTAATACTCTTATTTTGGGCATTTCCAAAATAAGCCCAATCTTATTTAATTACACTATTTAATTAATCATTATTATTTATATTTAACTAAACTCTTTTAATTAAATAAAATAAAATATTAAATTAAATCATATTCAATTTAATCAACTGTCAATTCTCATTTATTTAATTAAATTATATTTAATCAAATAAATTATATACGTGCTAATGTACTAAACAATTTAAATACTATTAACACATAATTAAATTAAATCTTATTTAATTTAATCGTCAATTCCATTATCAGTACTCTTTATGTGTGACCCTATAAGTTCTCGTAACATTGGCAATAATATTAAATTACCAATTTAATATTATAAACAGTGAGCGGTATCTAGCAACACATCACTGCTACCCAAGTCACGAGAATTTCGTGTGATCTGACATAACCTTTATGTGATAATGATCATATGTATAATTACCCTTTTGCCCTTATATCTATATTGAACACAAGGCATAGAATGTGTCACCCTTGTATAATCCAATATTTTATTCCTTGATTCCTGAGTATACTTGATAACAACAAATAAGTCCAATATCTCATATCGACTTATTTGAGCACGGCCATGCATTTTACATTCATACTCTATCAAGGGCCCCACAGATATTATTCCCGTATATGTAGGAGATACAAATCCCATCTAGGTCACTCATGTCCCTCAGCATGATTTGTAAAGCACCCATAAACCATCTTTATGGTCATCCTGTTACGGACAACGTTTGATTTGCAATAAAGTACTCGACTCCACATCTAGGGTCCATAGTGGTTTCAGGTCGAAGGGTGGAATACATCACTATTACTATAAGAATAACTTATGACACTTACATAACAAACTATGTAGTATTCTCATGGTGGGTCAATTCAATATAAATATTACTCCTAATATTTATACCTACGTGAAGACTTGATATCTCATATCCATGACATGTGAGATACAGTCATCAGTCTGCTCACATAATAGTCTATGCATTACTGTTGTCCTTTTTTACAGTAAAGCTTGACTACAGATACTTTAAGAATAACGTCCTTATGTTTAATTAGGTCTCACGATTAAGTCACACTTAACAGGTTATTAATAGACTAATTATTCTAAGGACTTTATTATGTCATATACAAATAACACAATAAATACATTGCCTAGTAAGTATATATATTAACAAACAATATATATCATGATACAAAAGCATATTAAGCCAATATTGATTGGCTATTAGGGCTTACTCCAACAATTTTTTACCATCCGCTCATGTGCTGAAGGCATTTCACCTGCAAAGACATCACGAGCATGTTAGCAAACGGGGAAAACAATAATCTAAACAAGTTAAGAAATAAAGACTTACCCCAATAATCTCCCACTAGTACTAGAGCCAATCAGATATTAACTCAACATTTATCTGCCCATTGTGTGCGTCAAGCATTATATATACATGGATCGCTAGTGAGATCTAGTTTTCTGAACTTGCAAGATTAACCCATTATCATCATAAATGAGATCAATAGGATCTGCAATATAAGAAATACAATTTTATTTCCAGGAATTAGAAAAGTGACCCAAATCATATATATTTGAACTTTGTACTAGAAACGACAACTATCTGAAGCCTTTCTCAACTTATACAGTTGCCATCAAAGCATAACATTTAATTTATACTGTGATATGAATATATAGTTCATAAATTTTAGAATAACATCATTGTAACTACTTTATAATTATTATTCTCATCTACTCTCAAGAAAAGGAACACCAGATCCTTTTAAGATAACCATGTATCATCTTGATAGTGATCTAGTGATGAACACTTCAATCATTTTGGTATTTATTATTTATGCTCATAGCATACGATGCATCTAGTGCAGTACATATCATGGTGTCCTTTTTCTCATCAAATGAGGTATGACATTGTCTATTAGACAAAATATCATGCCACACATGCAATAATCTTAATGTGATATTATGCATATTAAGTGTCGCAAAACTTCATCAAAATATGTACTTGTGCTAGGATTGAGATTCATCAGCCATCTATCTCTATAGATTATGATTCCTAACCTTTTAGGAAATCTCGCTTAAGCATTTCATCAAAACCATTTGCTTAACCATGTCCTACATTGGTGTTGTAGGAAATTTATTTTGATGATTATTATGACGCATGCATAGTTTACTAGATTTATGCAAATACTCCCACTAACCTTTTGTGTGCACGAGATTTAAACATGACATTTATTAATCCTAGTTCACATAAAACTTAATTAATAAAAGGATTCAACTCCAAGAAACTTGCTATAATCCATAATTGGATTTAAACAACTTATACTTCTTTTAGAATCAAGATCATTTATGATCTTCTCTAGATATTGTGCTACATGAACCAATGGTCCAACAACAACTTCCTTGTTGAATTGGTTCATATTCCATTCTCATAAATATATGTATTTTCTAGATCTTGAATTTCTTTGAGTTCTGTATCACTCACACTGGTTCCTTTAGATACATAATGTCTCTAAAGGAAAACTTCAGTTCCATTAACAAAACAATTTTGTCCCATAACGTGATATAGAATATGTGTCCCTTATTTCTATTGGGATATATCCATAAATACATATTCATCTAGATTGTGATCAAGTTTACTTAATAAACCTTACAACCCAAATGATCATAAAGACAAACTAGGTACTCTTACCTACATATCAAGTATGGTGCCTCTACGACTACTTTAAATGGAATTGGTTATCGATAGGAATAATTGTATGTAAAATAATTTATAAAGAAGAGTCACAAAGATATAATTGAATTATATTAGATCGAACAATGTCAAACATGATACGATTTCAATGGTCGTTATATTCCTTTTATAAGTATTTACCACAACTAACCATTCCTATGGTCTTAATACCTTTTCGAGTTGTTTCCTTCTACTTCATTATTGAACCCTTCTCAAAAGAATTCTAACTCGTGTCACATACACAAATCCATAATTTATTGAGTTTGTCAGTAATATAAATGAAGTAAGAGAAACAAAATTTATCTAGTAAATATGTTTAGAGGTCTATATACATCACACATGTATATAATCAAGATATATCATATGTCTTTTCACTTAGTCGATGATTTGAGACATTAGATATATCTTACAAAATCAAGACTTGCATATATCAAATGATTTAAAACTAAATGAATCCAACAATCTATTCTCATAGACTTTAAAAATGCATATGTCACTTATTGGACTAAACATTAATGCTATTGATATACATAAGGTTCGAATCTTATTTGATTCATCCTACATTTGTTATAGATGAGCTTATCAAGATCGTATAACTCAAATCAACTACTTGATTTAGTATTGAAACCATTGTTTTGGATAATCATAACAACATTTGTCCATTATCAAAACATGCACTCCTCATCTTGTCAATACAAGATTTAGAATTAGTGTTTATTACTAAATGAAATTTAATAACAATTATTTGGTTTCATTCCAAGCTTTAATTTAAGTATAATCATAAGCTCTTATAGTTAATGAAACACATTGTTCCATTCTAGACGTAAGCTGACTCAAATTACAATCAATGCCCGACTTCTTAAATGACTCATCACGTTTTTATAAATGTGAGATCAACATCTAGTATCACATACCCAAGATGTAGAAGTAGACAATTTGATTTTCTATAATAAATCATATAAAGAAAAAGTCTTACTTCTTTCTTCTACTTTGACTCCTTTTATAACCATTAATAGTTTTCTTCTTTCAACACATAAAATCACTGACTTCCTTTAGAACCATATTTTTCTGCTAAAATTCAAAGAAATATAAAATGAATTGCATTCCTTATATGATTCATCTATTTAGCATCACAAACTACTTCCTTTTCTTTTCAACAAGATGTGGTAGATATATTTAAAATACATTCATAATAAATTTTATCTACCTATTCGAGACAATCTCAAATAGATTTTGTGACCAACTATTTGGTCTATAAGAAATCCAAATTTTAAATCTCAAAACTATTTTAGATTCATTTGGATTCTTAACTTGTATAGAAAAGACCTTGAAAAGTTTTACATTTCTCATATCTTGTATTTCTTATTTAAAAGAAAATTCTCAAGATTAATGATCATATCATTCTCTGTGAGGGCTACAACTATGAGATATGTAATATCTAGACATTAGACTTGAACCTTCTCATAAGTATCGTTCTTCTAATGTAGTTATATTCGGTTGTTAGGAATTGGTTGCTTGAGAACATACAGTTTTTTCTCGTGCTTGAGAATAATTCTCAATTTTCGTACCAACTCAGAAACTCCTTTCTCATCCTTACATCCTTCATAAGGCATTTCACAGTAAATTAAAAAATAAAATGCAAAAGAAATTTTAAATACAAAACGTGTAAAAAGATTGTATCAAAACAATTTTAATAAGGACTTTTATTAAAATGCTCCCACTATTTTTACTTAAACTAAATGACCCTCAACATTTGATTCAAAAAATCCCGTTGGAAGATTTTCTAGCGGGTCGAGATCCATATTTCACTTTGTTTTAAGTCCGCGTGGGCAGATTACACAAAACTTTGTTATTTGGGTAGGAACTCTTTCCAATTGTATCTAATACAACTCTCGAATTTTATCAGTCGAGTGAATATCTCTTTATTCTAATCCATCTTATGGATTATTCTCAACTCTTGCTTCTAAACATATATAATCCTATTATAATTAGTTTAGTTAAGTCAAACCCAAAAATTTAGCAGTTGGATATTACATTTATCCCATCGCACCTTACTAGTATAAAACATGCACCTCGCGTTAGGCGAAACCTACATTATTCGATACTAGTCTTGATGAGTGTTAAATTTTGGAAAGAAATTAACTTAATATTTAATTGAAGGTATTTTAATTAAATTTGATCTCAATGGTTTGTGTATCTCATACACTCACATAATTGTGTATCTTATACACACGCATATTGTTGCGGTGAGAATTGGATAACAAGCTATTAACTAACTTGCATCACATTTCTTTGAATTCACCACCGACTTTGATTTATCCAAAGGAAAGGTTCAAGATCGAGAAAAACCTAAAAGGGGGGAGATCTAAGGTTCGGGGGTTGGTTTTACTAAGGGAAGGTATTAGCACCCTAAGTATCTGTAGTACTCTACAGGAACCTCTTGTTAAGTTTGTGTTATGTTATGTTTTCTTGCTAAAGATATATGTTAAAGGTAAAGACCTAGGGGTTAGTATCTAAGTATACTCGCAAAGACGTCGCATCTTGTGCCTACGTATCCTGACGGGAGGGGAATCAGAGTATTTGTAGTTCACCTAACTAAGGGTGATTTTGAGGAACCATTGACTATGGCCAAAGTTCCAAGGGGAAATGAGTGTGAGCTCATTTTAGAGTTCAAGAAAACTCTCTAAATCTAAGTTATAGGGGAAAAGTGAATTCTCATGATGGTGAGAATCACGTAGAGTTTAAAACTCTAACCTATTGCTAAGTTATGATTCAATGCCTCTTCTGAGGCCAAGAAAAGGGAAAGGCTCTTATGAGGCCAAGGTGGGATGAGGTTTATTGACTTATGAGTCAATTTAGGAGGACTTTCCTTTGGAATGGGGGAAGATAACAGTTTTTATTTAATATGAAATAAAGAGTTATATGAATATTTTTATGGAGGTGTAACATTAAATAACAAGATATTAGAGTGAACAAAGTCATAACATCATGCAAAGCTAGAATTACACATATTAGACATCACTTAAACAAAGTGAATAAAGATAACATGGCAAGATAAATAAAGTAGTGCAATAAAATCCTAACAAAATATACTTCCAATTTCATCATGAATAAGGACCTCAAGATTAAATAATTTCATCAATTTCCCCTTATGTTCAAAAAGTAAACTCAATTAGAAACATTTAGCAAAAAGAATGAGTGAAAGAGGATAAAAAAGGTTAAGTTATGAAGATTTGAAATTTAAAGCATAAACCATAAAACAACATTTAATAAAAATAAAGGGAGAGGCCCCCATGGGTATTGAACCCAGGACCTCGCGTGTACAGCCCTAAAACCGTGCCATTCGTACCAGTGCGCGCGCTCTTAACAGACATGGAAGTGACAAGTAAATATGTGAAGCGAGATTGTTTTGGAAAATTAAAATAAAAAGGACTGGGGCGAGGGGGATTCGAACCCCATTCCTAAGGGTCAAAGACGAGTGTGTATGTGTGTGCTTGCCACTGGGGTGGCTGTTTCATCCGGTATAAAACTTAACTTCATATACTTATAAATCCTTACGTGCATGTAGGACCAAACTTGGCAAGGCAACCAACATCAGATAACAATGAAGCTAGTTCAAATAGAAAATATCATGCCATACCATCAATCAAACGAGTTGTAAAGCAATTATTAACAGGAAATGAGGGAAACATTTGATTAAACCCTCAACATCATACGAGTTACCGAACAATGAAATACCAAGCAATGTCAAACCACATAAACCAAGTATCCATGTAAGATCTTACTTTGGTAATGCAAACACACATCAAAGGTAATGAGACAGTTCTGAATATATGGTGTAACAAATTCAAACACCAATTATCAAACTGGTATTGTACAGGGGTTCAGCAAAACACATAATACATTCATTGGAATCCATGAAAAGACATGACTTGGATGCAACCAAACAAACATTCATGTGGACTAGGGATCAAAACAGTATGGCATCAGATTGATTCTCATATGGCTGACACACATAATCAAGACTTAGCATGCTGAATGAAAAAAAACAAAGTTGTTTTAGGACTAGCTTACATGCATTCCATAGAATTAATTGACCAAGGTGTAAGAAAGCAAAAAACAAGATAGCAGCATCATTCACTCAAAGTATCAAATGAAAATAGCATGATGATATTATTGGCAAATACATGGTTAGACATGATGCAATCAGTTTTAATAACGTACTTTTAATGTTCAAAAGCAGCTCAAACATGTTAATCTAAGTTGTGAAAATAGGAATAGGACAGGACAAACAATAACAGATTCCATGACAACTCCAACCCTCAGTGGCAGGCTTTAGAACATGTTAAATGAGTGTTAACAGGATGATGACAACAAAGTAAAGCATCAACAATAACAAGTAGTCAGTGCAGACAAACAATATGTCATTTAGGGCAGTTCTTGTACATACCACAAAGCAATAAGCTCAAAGGATTAAATGCACCTATTAATGTTAGCATACCAATTTACCCTAATTCTAAATACCAAAATCCACATATCATGATACATTATGAGTACTAAACAAGGCAGCAGACATAACTTCCAAATGGATAGCAATAAATCACACATACAAGGTGAATGCAAGACATAGTAATAGTTCACACAACTTAACTACACATCAAGGCAAGATTTTAGGCACACAAATTAAACACAATGTCTAAAAATACTCCTATCAAAGGGGTGTTTTGGAAAGTTTGCATTCATGTCTTAATAATATGATGGTAGCAGACACAGGTTCATGGCACTTTAGGTACACAAAGTTGTCATAAAACATAGATTCAATAGAATTGTACACATGTATGGTCAGTGACATCCAAATCACATAACAACTAAGCAAGAATATCACATATAAGCATATACAAAAGGCTACACATTCATCATGTTGATACAAGTATGATCAGTTATGCTTCCAATGATAAACACACAACAAAAGCACATCCTGATGGTCATGGCTCATATAAGCTACACAAATGTATTCTAGGAAAAACCGGCATATGACATGAGAGCATGGTAACCAAGTTTATTCAAGTTCTATCATTCAAAACAGACGGCTGCATATTCATTGCATAGTGAGGGCAAACACTTGTTGTACTAACATATAATGGATACAAAGACAACTTAAATGTATGGACTAAACCAGCTCTGATTCAAGGCAAAGGGCAAACAAGTGGTCATAAAGTATAGGCACATCAGAGCTATGATCAAGTATTGTTATCAGTGGCATTCATACCAAACAAACAGTTAGACATGTAGAGACAGCAATGACTCAGGGCAATGCAAGGTAAACTTAGGAAAGAATTATGCACATGGTTCTATGGTAGTAGGCATATGGTACCAAGACAAATACCTCAAGAGATTTAGCAATTCCAACATCAACCAAGGTTACATGGTATTATGCATAAACATATGATCATGACAGAATGTAACATATGAATCTTATCATGCAAGTTCTTGGAATTTGGCAACATTCAGGCACAGGTCCTAGATTTTCAATAAGTTCAAACCAATCATGGCACCAAGTCAAGTAAGAGCAAACAAATGATGATAGAGTTATGAGTAAGTGGCAAAGCAGTGGTGTGTACACAAGTGAAAAAGTGCATAAATGCAGTATTATGGCAAGATGAATTTGCAGTCAACTTCATTTAAAAGGACCAAACTCCACAAACAAACAATATATGAATACAGATTGTTACCAGGCAACACAAAATATACATTGAGGACATGTTTCAAATTTCCACCTTTCATACACCACTTTAATGCAAAGATCAACATATTTACACACATATATTGAGCACAAAATCAACGTGACAGTTACACAAGTTGAGTACTTGCTAGACAGACATGTGAACAGATAGCACAACACAAAGAGAAAACATCAAATTCTCATCCTAAATGACAGGTTTAGCAGTTATGAACATAATTAGCCTACATACACTGAACCAAATTCATACCAGTGGGTTGCAATACAAGAAGCTAAAACACTAAGCAACTACTTGCATATTTTAGCAGTTCAAATACACCAAACTCGGGCACATAAGTCAACTTGGTTCAAAACAAAGATCAAGACATGTCAAAGTTTGTATGCATATCGGGATGTGGACAAATGAATGATTACCCAAAAGTAACCCCTGTGACAGAATAAGTCAAAAACAGTTTCCATGCTCACAACTCAACAAGCATCATCACTTAAGCATGTCTTTTGGATATGAAGCATGACAACAAGTTTAAGTACATAAACTGATTACACTTTAATGATGACAGAAAGAACACAAACTGCATTTAGTGAAGGTAACCTCTTGCTAGTGACATGCCAATCAAGCATCACACTTATCAACTCTTTTTCATAACAACATCCCAATATCAAGAATAAACATAGGCTTGCTAGCACTTCTATGCATCCAAGTTTTGACAGTATAACACAAAAAATAAAATCACATAGACTTACAACCAATTAGTGAACAATACAAATGTGTTATCATTACAATGATATTTCAGGCATAGTAACTAGAACAAAAGGCAGTGCAAGTGTTTATCTCAATATATCAGCAGAGTAACCAAACCTATCTTACTTCATGATAGCAGGTCATGGACAGAAAGTTAAGCAGACTCAAATACTCATTATTGTCTCATTATGAATGAACGAATAGCAACATCAAACACATTACACAAGCAGCTTATGAAGAGATATAATAATGTCAGTAATACATGAGCATGGATATTAAATATGGAGAGTATAGTTACCAAGTGAAATATGTCCACTGCACCTTCAAGTGTGTGTTGACTTCTCCTCTTTCTGAACTAGCAAAACTTCAGAGCAACCCTCCTCCTCTTTCTTACTCGTGAAACTATAAACTCAGAGACTTTTAGAGTGCTTTGTGAAAATTGTTGGTGCTGAACAAAGGAAAATGATGCTCCTTTTATAGCCAAAGGAGTTTGTAACGGATCTTTGAAAACCAATGGCCAAATGCTTTGTCTATAGGATAACAAATTAGGGTTTACAAGGACCTCTTCAGCCTCCACATTTGGTCAATCCTTGGAGAAAATACTGCTCCATATGCAGCACAAATGCCTCAGATAACAGGTGCAGACCTGTCCTGTTTCCCACTTCTAAGTATTAATTCAAATTTTCCTTTTCTTGTGTCATAAGAGTGGGGTTTAAAAGGGGTAATGGTTGGGATTGCACAAGGATTTCTGCAAAGATGACAACCCTTATGCTGAACAAAGCATATTCTCATAGTAACTTTTAATAAACCAAAGGCATGAGAGCTCAAAGAGGAAATGGTTGGAGACTTCAAAAGGGTGGATAACACGCCAAGGATATGAGCTGCAGGAGTTTGTTTATGTTTGAGCTGGACACGATTTCTCTTGGAGAAGGAATTTCTTCCTTCTATTAAAATGAGAAGTCATGAAGAATGAGGGGAGAACGTTTCAATTATTTTCGTTCCATGCCAAGCCGCACGTCGTCCTCCCATTGGCTAGAGGAATTGAGTTGAAAAGTCAAAGATATATTACAACGTATCCTATTTGTCATCAGCAAGTGGTTCTTCTCATTTCCAATCTCATTTTGTAACATTGTAATTATTATAAAACAAAAAGGACTTTTATGGTGATGGGCTTAAAAACAAATGTTTATGATTTGGTTTTCTTTTTTTGGTTATAGCAAAATAAAAAAATGAAAATGATTTGGAAAAAGGAAATGGATTTTGATAGGTGAAATAAGTATGAATATGGTTTAGAAAATTGATATGGACAAATAGAATTGAAATTGAATTTAAAAAAAAAAGATTTGGTTAATGGACGAATATTGAAATTGGTTTGGAATTATAAATAACAATTGAACAGGAACATTGAGGGTGAATAGAGTGGATAAAAATGGTTATGGAAATGGCTATGGAAATGCCTCTTAAAAACATGAGAAACTTGTTTGGTTCAGTGTTCCATCCAAGATCTTGACTGATCAACCCTTGAATCCACTTGAAATAAAACTTGATTCGCAAATGGAACAAAAACAAACAAAACCTAGTAAATTGGACTAGTTATGCAATATGATTGACCTAAGATGCCATGCAAAAGATCAATGGATCTAAGGGCGAAATTTGGGGTACAACAGTTGCCCCTATTTAAATATCTTCACCGGATGACATGAGAGATGAAAATCCTCATGAGATCATGGTGAAAGATATTTAAATACAGATAACTGAAAATTTTTCCCTTAGATACAATGATATGCAATGATACTAGTATGATGATATGATGTTATGATAGTGCAAAAGAATGCAGATAAAACAAGACACTGAAGGACAAAAAGAAAGCAAACAACCACAGGTGAGGAACACCGGGGAAAGGATGAAGGTTAGTATCCATGAGGAAAACTCGCTGGGGATACAGGCTAACCAACAAAAGAGACTCAATAGGGAGACTCTGAGGAAACACTGGGGATAGAAAAAAAAGGGGGGGAACACCCCACAGATCCTCACTGGAGATCGGAGCCAGAGAGGTATTCTCCACTGGGAAAAATCCAGGGAGAAGGACGACAGGTTCATATGTGACCGGACGACACTGGGAAAAAACACATTCTTATTGGGCATGAAACCAGAAAGAAGACATGATCTCCATTGGGAATCAGTCTGAAATAAAAGGATAAACACCCGCTAAAAGATTTTATGGGATTTTCTTATACTAAAGAGTTCAAACGGGATCTTCAAGAAAAAACCAAAAAAGACAGGGATGAACTCTGCACGCCAGATGATAAAAAGACAACTGGATTTTAGTTGGGAATAAAGTTAATGATTCATGAATGGACTCAGGTACCCATATGAGTTAGCAGGGATAAATAACGATATGATTTGTTTTATGAGGAAAACCAGTATGAGCTAGGTTTCAAACAACAGGTTCACATCTGACTCGAAGTTTAGGTTCATATTTGACCTGGTTTCAAACAACGGGTTCACATCTGACTCGAAGTTTAGGTTCATATCTGACCTGGATTCAAACAATGGGTTCATATCTGACTCGAATTTTAGGTTCATATCTGACATGGATTCAAACAACGGGTTCATATCTGACTCGAAGTTTAGGTTCACATCTGACCTAGTTTCAAACAACGGGTTCATATCTGACTCGAAGTTTAGGTTCGCATCTGACCTGGTTTCAAACAACGGGTTCATATCTGACTCGAAGTTTAGTTTCGCATCTGACCTGGTTTCAAACAACGGGTTCATAACTGACTCGAAATTTAAGTTCACATCTGACCTGGTTTCAAACAACGGGTTCATATCTGACTCGAAGTTTAGGTTCACATCTGACCTGGTTTCAAACAACGGGTTTATATCTGACTCAAAGTTTAGGTTCACATTTGACCTGGTTTCAAACAACGGGTTCATATCTGACTCGAAGTTTAGGTTCACATCTGACCTGGTTTCAAACAACGAGTTCATATCTGACTCGAAGTTTAGGTTCACATCTGACCTGGTTTCAAACAACGGGTTCATATCTAACTCGAAGTTTAGGTTCACATCTGACCTGGTTTCAAACAACGGGTTCATATCTGACTCGAAGTTTAGGTTCACATCTGACCTGGTTTCAAACAACGGGTTCACATCTGACTCGAAGTTTAGGTTCATATCTGACCTTGAATAAATGCTATCAGCAGTTACTGTACTTTAGGTATCCATATGAGGAGATTAGGTATCAGATCAGTTAAAGTCGGGGTTGCAAGTTAAACTTCCTAGGGAATAATGCATAAAGAGTCAGATCTGGCACACGAAGGTGAGGACCAGACGCAAGCAAGACACAGGCAAAGGTCTAAAGACCAGCAAAAAGGGGAAAAAAGAGAGATAAAGACCTCACAAACAAAACACCCAAATGCGAATATGCTCGATGCTATGGTATGATGCAAATGCTTAATGATATGCAAGAAACGACTCTGACAAGAGATGACAGACTGGGGACAGTGAAAGGAAGGACGTTACGTCCACTACAAGGAATCACACTGAAACCTGAAAATAGTCAGTCTTGAAGCCAATCTGAGAACATCCTTATTTCACTGGGGAATCACATTTTCAGCAAGCATCTGTGAAGATACTGGGGAGAATTCCTTTGTATCGGTGGTCAGCCATTTTTTTTTAAATCAGGGAAGTATTGCCAATCCTCCTTTAGTGACAAAGAATGGCGAATTCAAAGTTTTTTTTCAAAACATTTTCCGCTTTTAAAACTGTTATTAATGAATAAGTGAAGTTTTGCATAACAAGGAAAATATCAGAGTAACGATAAATATCAAACAAAGAATGGCTCAAAAAGCTGATTATATTAGAATGGTAACTTGCCAATAGCGAAGTTCCATGGATCATTACAATTGAAAAATGGCAATTTGGGAAAGGATTACATCATATTCAATGACCACTACCCCCCTAATGACTAAAAGTCCTAGAATTCTTTGTTGCTTATGAGGACAAGTGGGCCTGGATTTTCTTCATGAATCTCTGGATATAGGTGACAACCACCTCTGACACAGTGAGATGCCTTTGTCCCTAACTTTTGCCTAGGTCTCCCTTTCGGGTTTTCGACTTGGCGGGCTCTTTAGGCATAATATTTTCGTACTGAGTCGGCATTCACAGGGTGTGCGAGTTGTTCACCATCCATTGTTGTGAGGAATAAGGAACCTCCTAAGAACACAGTCTTTACCACAAACGGACCCTTGTAGTTGGGTGCCCATTTTCCGCGAGCATCCCTCTGGGATGGCAGGATTTTCTTGAGTACAAGCTCTCCTTCTCGAAATTCCCGAACACGATCCTTCTTGTCAAATGCCCTCTTCATCCTTTTCTGATACAGATAACCATGACACATAGCAGTTAGTCGCTTCTTGTCGATGAGGTTAAGCTGATCATATCTTTCTTGGACCCATTCAGCTTCGTCAAGCTTAGTTTCCATCAGGATTCTCAAAGACGGTATTTCCACTTCAATGGGGAGGACCGCATCCATTCCATATACCAGAGAAAATGGAGTTGCCTCTGTTGAGGTTCGAACCGAAGTTCTGTATCCGTGCAAGGCAAATGGTAACATTTCATGCCAGTCTTTATAAGTTTTGACCATCTTCTGCAGGATCTTTTTTATGTTTTTGTTAGCAGCTTCGACAGCTTCGTTCATCTTGGGGAGAGTAGGTGAGGAATTGTGATGTTCGATCTTAAAATTGTCACACAACTCCTTCATTGTCTCGTTGTTCAAATTTTTCCCATTGTCGGTTATGATTTTGTTAGGGATTCCATAACGACAGATGATGTTGTTTTTTATGAAACGGGCAACCACTTGCTTGGTCACATTGGTATAAGAAGCAGCTTCAACCCACTTGGTAAAATAATCGATGGCCACCAGAATGAAATGATGACCATTAGAGGCTTTCGGCTCAATAGCTCCAATCATGTCAATGCCCCACATGGATAAAGGCCAAGGAGATGACAATACATTCAGCAAGGTTGGAGGAACATGCATCTTATCAGCATAGATTTGGCACTTATGACACTTTCTGGCGTATTGGATACAATCAGCTTCCATAGTTAACCAATAATAACCAGCTCTCAAGATCTTCTAAACCATGGCATATCCATTGGTGTGAGTACCAAAGGCTCCTTCGTGAATATCGTGAATCAATAGGTCTGCTTCTCGTTTGTCAACACATCTTAGCAAGACCATGTCGTGATTCCTCTTGTAAAGTACATCATTGCTGAGGAAGAACTTGGACGACAACCTTCACAAACTTTTCTTATCAAGGTTGGAAGCATTGGCAGGGAACTCTTGAGTCTTCAGATAATTCATGATGTCGTGAAACCATGGTTTCCCATCCACCTCTTCTTCAACTGACTGGCAGTAAGCTGGTTGGGTTTTGCGCTCGATATTGATGAGAGGTGCTTCATTGAAAAACCTGACTTGCCACATTGAAGCTAACATTGCTAGGGAGTCAGCTATGTGATTCTCCGAGCGAGGAACATGATGGAAGGTAATCTCATCAAAGTATTTGATCATTTCCACAATATAAGCACGATATGGGATCAGTTTCTTGTCCTTAGTTTCCCATTCACCTTTGACTTGATAGATAACCAAGGCAGAATCCCCCAAGACTTCTAGAATTTTGATTCTGAGATCAATTGTAGCTTCGAAACCCAAAATACAAGCTTCATACTCAGCAACATTGTTTGTACATTCAAAGTCTAACCTTGCTGTGAAAGGAGTATAACCGCCATCAGGGTTCATCAATACAACACCCACACCATGCCCTTTGAAATTGGAAGAACCATCAAACATCATCTTCCATCTAGAACCGGGCTCAGGACCTTCATCAGGGTCGGGCTCTTCACAATCTTTTACTACCATGATGTCTTCATCAGGGAAATCAAACTTGAGAGGTTCATAATTTTCAACAGGCTGATTTGCAAGGTACTCTGATAAAACACTTCCCTTGATAGCCTTCTGAGCAACATATTGGATATCATATTCTGACAATAGCATATGCCAACGAGCAAGTCTTCCTGTTTGAGCAGGCTTCTCAAAGATATACTTTATTAGATCCATTTTCGAGATTAAAAAAGTGGTGTGACATATCAAATACTGCCTCAAACGTCTGGCGACCCATGCTAAAGCACAACAGGTTTTCTCGAGCAGCGAATAACAGTTTTCGCTATCAGCAAACTTGCTCAAGTAATAGATGGCATGCTCTTTGCGACCAGTTTCATCATGTTGGCCCAATACACAGCCCATGGATCCTTCTAACACAGTCATGTACATGAAGAGGGGTCTTTCGGGAACAGGAGGAACCAAGACAGGTGGTTCTTGTAGATAGTTCTTGAGTTTTTCAAAAGCTCATTGGCAATCAGAATTCCACTCTACAGTCTGATCTTTGCGGAGCAATTTGAAGATCGGTTCACAAATAGGAGTCATGTTGGAGATGAATCTGGATATATAATTCAAACGGCCCAGAAATCCTCTCACTTGAGATTCAGTCTGCGGAGCTGGAATTTCTTGAATAGCTCGTACCTTATCAGGATCTACTTCAATTCCTCTTTGACTGGCGATAAAACCAAGCAACTTCCCTGACCTGACACCAAAAGTACATTTGGCCAGATTCAACTTCAGCTGATATTTCTGGAGTCTCTTGAATAACTTTAAAAGATGGTCCAAATGTTCCTCCTCACTCTGAGATTTGGTAATCATATCATCCACGTATACTTCAATTTCCTTGTGGATTATGTCGTGGAATAAAGTCACCATAGCCCTCTGATAGGTTGCCCTTGCGTTTTTCAAACCAAAGGGCATGACTTTGTAGCAGTATGTTCCCCGTGGAGTGATGAATGTAGTTTTATCCATATCAGCCGGGTCCATTATGATTTGATTATAACCGGAGAAACCGTCCATGAAGGAGAAAACTGTAAACCTGGCTGTATTATCCACAAGAGGTTCGATGTGCGGTAGGGGAAAATCGTCCTTTGGACTAGCTTTGTTGAGATCCCTGTAATCTACACACATTCGCACTTTACCATTTTTCTTCATTACTGGCACGATGTTGGCTACCCATTCTGGATATTTCGAAACTGCCAAGAAACCTGCATCCAGTTGTTTCTTAACCTCATCTCTGATTTTGAGAGCCATATCAGGTCTACTTCTACGGAGCTTCTGTTTCACAGGCGGACATTCAGGCTTGAGTGGTAGCTTATGAACTACTATGTCTGAATCCAATCCAGGCATGTCTTGATATGACCAAGCAAACACGTCTACATATTCTTCCAAAAGCAGTACTAGCCGTTGTCTGATTTCTGCCCCAAGTGTTGCCCCAATCTTGACCTCTTTCCTTCCTTCTTCGGTGCCAAGGTTGATTATGTCAACTTTTTCCTTATGCGGTTGAAGATCAGTGTACTGATACTCACACATATCTGCCAAATCATCGGGAACCTCGTAATCCTCCTCCTCCTCGGCTTGATAAATAGGTAAATCAAAGTCCATAGAGAGGGTAGGGTCATTGAATACAACAGGTTTGGGATTTACTCTGCATGATGGAGGGATTCATTTTATTAAAATGTACAAACATGAACGCAAGAAGAAGAAGTTTTTGTAGTTTTGAAAAGATTGCCACTTTTTTAAAAGCAAAGACAAAAATAAAGACAAAGAATTTTAACAAAACAAACACTTTCATCGATTAATAAGATTTAAAAGCGGTGGCCCATACAAAATAATCCAATAGCCTCGGGCAAGGCTGCGGAATTGAAAACATCAAGAAAAGCAAACAAATTACTCTGGCATAGGGTACAAAGTAGGGATCTCAATTGCCTCCCAATTACTTAAAGCGGCGTCACACTGAAAAACCAAGGGGTTGATATCTTCGTCTTCAATGTCTTCAATGATGGCATGGACTTGCTGTCCTCCATTGACGAACACCTCTTGAATGGTCTTTGGTCTTCCCATTGTTGCAGCAGCTTTTCCCTCAAGAGTTGGTTTGTAACCCAACCCTTGGTACTTTTCTCTATCTTGGACTTCGACGACTTTGCCCCGGCCTTTAGGTATACCTTCTTGCAGAGCAGATTGAATGCTTTTGAATGAAGCAAAAGATGGACAAACAGAGGCCACTAGTTCCTTATCATCAAGCACAATGGCATTCGCTATCTCAAGAGCCTGGAAAGAGGTTTCCAAAGCATCTTCATCCGCCTCAATATAACGAAATGAGGACAAATTGCTGACCATCAGGTCTTCCTCCCCGTGTATAATAACCAATTTCTCTTCGGCCACAAACTTCATTTTCTAATGCAGAGTAGAGGTCACAGCGCCAGCCTCATGGATCCATGGTCTTCCTAACAAACAACTGTAGGCAGAATTGATGTCCAGGATTTGAAAAAGGATATTGAATACTTGAGGACCAATCAAGACAGGCAGTTCAATCTCACCCATCACTGATCTTCTTGAGCCATCAAAGGCTTTAACAATGAGTGAAGTGGGTCTCATTACAGCTCCTTGGTAAGACAACTTCTCAAGGGTTATTTTTGGCAAAACATTCAAGGATGAACCGGTATCTACAAGAACCCTGGCCATCGTATCTTCTTGACATTTTACTGACACATGTAAAGCAAGGTTATGGTTCCTTTCGGCTTGAGGTAACTCCTCGTCGCTGAAACTGAGAGTGTTACAAGCTGTAATGTTGGAAATGACATGGTCAAATTATCCAGTGGTTATATCTTGGGCCATGTGTGCCTGGGCCAGTACCTTCTGCAAAGCTGATCTATGAACAGGTGAATTGACTAACAGAGACAAGATCGAAATCTTGGATGGGGTCTGATGGAGCTGATCTACCACCCTGTAATCACTCTTCTTGATAATCCTTAGGAACTCTTCGTCTTCTTCTTTAGAAATTACCTCCTTTCCTTTGTCTCTAGGCGGTATGGGGACAACAGTTTCCTTGGATGTAGTTTCTTTGAAAGAAGGAGTGTATACTCTGCCGCTTTGGGTTATCCTTCTGGATCCAACTATATTTATCACACCTTCAACAGTAGTTCCCACCTCTTTCCTTGGAACTACGTCTTCAACAGCGATTCCCATCTCTTTCCTTGGAATCATGTCATCTCGTCTTTTGTTACCCATGACATTCTCATAGATCCATGGTACGGCTTTGGTCCCTCTGAACCTAAATGGAATAGGTTGTCGAGTGTCACATTGCTTAAAATGATTGACAGTGGAATCAACAACAGACTCAGGATTGTTGAAAACTGGTATTGGTTTATTAAATACAGGAACCACAGACCTAGATTTAGGTATGTTAGACCGGGATACCTGCTCTTTTGGCTTCGATAGGTTAAACCCAGGTTCGATTGCTGCAATTTCATTCTCCTTTTCTTTGCTGAATACGTGTAGGAATCCTTCATTGATCAAATACTGGACATCGTCTTGGACTAAACGGCAGCTTTTGATACTGATGTTACATTCCTCACAGCCATCATGGAAAACTTTAACTAACCCAGCCTTAAACAGCTTAGCATGAAAGGCCTTGATAGGAGTTTTGATCTTTGCTGCGTCCAAAACCAATACCTCATCCTTTTCTTCTTCAATGGCATTAGTAGCCCCATGGGTAGGCAAAGGATTGTTTTTCACATTCTGTTGATTATCCGTAAATGATAGGTTATTCTTCTCCATCAATCCCTTCACTATATTTTCAACGCTAAACAGCCCTCCAAATCGTGACCAGCCCATCCTTGATGAAAAACACAATTCATATTTGGATTGAAGAATGGCATAGACTTCTCGGTTGGTGGTCCCAAAGGTCTAGTAACGATCAGCCCTTGCTCCACTAAGGAAGGGTAGAGCTCCGTATAGGACATTAGTATAGGTGGAAATGTTGGCTTTCCTCCTTGCCTTCTGTGAAGAGAATTCTGTTGTGGAACCTGTTGTCTTGGCTGTTGATAATTCTGGGCTTTAGGCCATTGCTGATAAGCTGTTTGATAGGTTAGCGCCTGCTGCGCTGCTTGGTGGTTGAAAGTAGGCGTAACAGCTGCTATGTAAGGTTGCTGAGCATACTGCATTGGGTAGATTGGATGCAGAGAGAAGTTTGGACTCGGTTGTTGCTGGTACATTGGATGTTTCCATCGAGGGCTCGGTTTCTTTCCTGCCATGATGGCATTGGTTTCCCCTTCTTTCTTTTTGTGAGAGTGACTAGGAGACTTCTTAGCACTGACGCTAGTTGAACTGCTCGAAGAACTGATTACCTTTCCACTCTTTAATTCTGCCTCCACCTTTACGCCAACTACAACAATATCAACAAAATTAGCACTGACACTGCTGATCATTCTCTCATAAAATTCTGGCTTCACTGTGTCTACAAACCAATCAGCCAACTCCTTCTCGGTCAAAGGCGGTTCAACTTGAGATGCTGTTTCTCTCCATCGCTGTGCATATTCTTTGAAGGATTCAGTGCTGCTCTGGGCCATACTCAATAACGGCCTGCGGCCAGGGGCCAGATCCATATTGTACTTGTAGTGTTTTACAAAAGCATCAGTCACATCCTGGAAACAATGGACTTGGGATTAGTCTAGGCTTAAATACCACTTAGCAGCAGCCCCCTTTAAACTATCTTGAAAATAATGGATCATTAGTTTTTCATTACGTACATGCGCGACCATTCTTTGATAGTACATGATCAGATGAGATCTGGGACATGTTGCACCTGAGTACAACTCAAAATTTGGCAATTTGAATTTGGGTGGAATCACCAAGTCTGAAACCAAGCACATATCTTTAACATCAGTGCTAAATGCATTACTTAACTCTATCGCTTTCATTTTTCTCTGCATTGTCTTGACACTCTCTCTCAGTCTTTTGTGTCGATCATCCCCTTCTTCCGATACATCGATGTAATCATAAGGATGATGATTCTGGAAAACCGGATGTGCCCGTGTTTGTACTGCTGGTAAAGCAAAGGTAGGAACAGCCTGCAGAGTCTCATTGACTAGAGGAACCGTTTGCTGAGTAGACAAAGGAACTGTAGCACGATAAAATCAACGGGCATGCCCAAAGTGTGGTTCATGACAGGGATGATAGGAGGTTCTATCGTTGCAGTGATGATTTCGGAGACCACAGTGGCTTGGGTGTCCATTTTTGCTTTCATGACGTTGATAGCCTCGAGGATTTGTCCCATCCCTCATCGTATTTCATTCAATTCATTGTTGACTCTATCCATTTCTCCGTATGCTTCTGACATCTTTAATCGAGCTTGGGCCCGAGTGTTGTAGTTGTGTCTGGGATTCAGTGTGACGATTCTGGAGAGAACACGGTGACATGAGATAAAGACAAGGAGAAAAATGCACATGGTGATGCAAATGAGGATGCAAATGCAAATGTAAGCTAAACTATCAAGAGACCAAAGAGATTTTACAAATAATGTAGACAATAGAATTTTCAACAAAATAAACTTCTTCATTCAGAAATCTGGTGAGCATTACATCAGGAGCAGTGCATCTTTATACTCCAAGTACATAAGTAGAAATACAGCAATAACAAAAGGGAACATTAACAACAAAGGAAATAACAATAGTAACATCAAGGGACCTAAGGATTGGATTCACTAGTTGATGACCCTTCCGCTCCATTAATCATTCTTATCAATTTACTGATGCGCTCTTTTGTCTCCTCCCTCGCAAGAACCAGTTCTCCTAAAGCATCCACCATCCTCTGCTTTGCCTTTGAGGGTGATTCGTGGCGAGGAAATGGCTTCCTCATCACACGAGCTATGTCACGAGACCATTGTAAGTGGGCCTCAGTGACAGGGCATTCAGCTTTCCATAGTTGTCTATTAATTTGGCGCCAGGCGCGCTCCAATCGCATCTTCATCTCAAACCCTTCCTTTTCATCATAATACATCATCTGCATATCTTCATCATCTGGAATTCC
Source organism: Lathyrus tuberosus (assembly GCA_022829125.1). Taxonomy (NCBI): domain Eukaryota; kingdom Viridiplantae; phylum Streptophyta; class Magnoliopsida; order Fabales; family Fabaceae; genus Lathyrus; species Lathyrus tuberosus. Next base: position 2,632,765 of record JALAZF010000124.1, on the reverse strand, counting down.
CTCTTTCAGATGACCCAGCTGACGGCGGGCAAGGACAGGGTTGTAATTGATACAACCGTTCCTCCCCATAAGGGGCACATTGGGGCAATCCCTACAGCTATAGATTATAACAATTCCTTCATCGGTTGAATCATACTATTCAATGTCGGTATGCTTCAATTCCATCAGCTTTTTGGACCAGATCTTGCAGTCCTCAACCTCTCAAAAGGCTGGTGTCTTTGGCAAGTAGGTTTTGAACCACTTATAGAAAAGAGCTACGCAACAGACAATTTGCCCACAACCTCTTGTGTACCTGGTCTGAACAGCGTGGTAGACATCGGCTAGCAGCGTTGGAACTGGATTGTTGATCGTGAATAACTGGATAGCTTGAACATCCATAAAGTTCTTTGCATTTGGGAACAAGAACAAACCGTAGAGTAGTAGAGCGAAAGTTGACTCAAATAGTACAGTATTTCCTCTGTTCTTGAAGTAAAGAGCCTTTTCCAACAAGAATTGGGCGCGCAGTCCGCGCTTTCCTCCTTTGTTAGTCAGATTAGCCTGGATGTCAGACACCCTGATCCTCGTTGTTCTGGCGATGTCTCTGGCGGAGGGCATCTCTTCAATCCCAGAAAAGATAGGGGCTTCCGTGACAGGAATTCCGATCATAGCGGAGAACTCTTCTAAAGTTGGTACTAGTTGGAATTCTGGGAACACGAAACAGCGGTATGCAGGATGATATAACTACACCAGAACCTCAAGGGGTCCTTTAGTTACTGGAACTCTCATCAGTGGAATGATACACCCATATCTATCAGCGAAGGCTGATTAGTCTTCAACCATGTCTCCCAACCACAACAACTGCTCCAATTACAGGATTTCAAAGAAGTAAGGCCAGATTCTCTTCCCTGCAGCATCCATTTCTACAAAATCTGCAAAACAAAACTGGTATCTTGATAGTTTAGCAAAGAATCCAAGATGCAATGCAACGTTTCATGGAATTCAGACACTTGCAGAATATCAAAAGATATCAAAAGACCTCATTCTCATTAATAAAAGGTGAATTACAAGAGTTGATATACTTTCAAGAGCCCTAAACATGAAGCTAAATAAAAGCTAGAAAGTCCTAAGGAGATTCTCCTAAGAGTCTCATGTTGAGTTTTCTGATTTCTTTCTCCATCTGGTCCCTTTCTGTGACGAGGTTGTCGATGATGGATTTCCATGCAGGAGGCTGAGTGTTAGAGGAACTTGGATCTTCCTGGGCTTTTCTCTTCTTGCATGAAAGTAACTCTTCGTTCTTGGCCTGTAGTTGTTTTTGGAGTTCCAGGTTTTCTTCAACAACCACTTGATATTTGAGTTTCCAGGCTTCCTCCGACTGTTGGGTTTGTCTCAAAGAAATCTCCAACTCTTCCTCTCTTGACATAAAGTATAAAACATGTTCATTCTTCAAAGCAATTGGTTCTTGCCTCTTGTAGGGCATCTTTAACGCGATGGCTCTTCTTCGGACCCATTGGAGGTAGGGCTCCAATGACACACAGTTAGGTTTTCCCAAAGAACTCCTTCCTCTTTTGCGTTTGCTACCCCAGGCATATAAGATCAACTTCTTTTGCTCTTCGTTCTTGTCATATTCTTCAAATTAGATGCTTTCTAAATGAACACTAAGAGGTTTATCCTCCAAAGGGTAACCTAATTGGCGTCGTGCCAATATAGGGTTATAGCTAATTCCACCTCTGATGCCAAGAAGAGGCACGTTGCCATAGTTTCCACAACTATCTGTGATCAGAATTCCATCATACACCCGATTATACCAGTCAATGTCTGCATGAGAGAGGGCCATAATCCTCTTAGACCACCATCCTTTCTTGGAATCCCAGAATGCGCCCGCCTTTGGTAGATGCAAAATAAACCATCTATACAACATGAGGACACAACAAGTGATTTGTCCGTTACCATGAACATTTCTCGTATGGACTGAGTGATAAGCTTCAGCAAGCAGGGTAGGTACCGGATTTTGTTTCAAGAAGATTTTGATTGCATTCAGATCCACAAAGTTGTCAATATTCGGGAACAAGAAAAGCCCTTAGATGAGCAATGCAAAAACAGCTTCAAAGGCATCCCGGTTGGAGTGTTTAGCAAAGTAATGAGCTTTTTCAAACAAAAACTTAGCAGTTAGTCCAAAAATTCCTCCCTTGGAAGTTAAATTGCTTTTGATGTCACCTAACTCCAAATGAGTTTTCTTAGCTATCTCTTCCTCTTTAGGATTCTTCTCGAAGATAGGAAACGAGGACTCGTCCTTGATAGAAAAACCAATTATCTGAGAATATTCCTCAAGGGTAGGCAAGAGTTGATAGTCAGGGAACGTGAAGCAGTGATACTTTGGGTCATAAAACTGAAGCATGGTCGAGAGGAGTCCCTCATCAATGTTTTTCTTCAACAAGACCCACAACTTCCCATATCTGTCTTTGAATCCCTCAGGGTCTGTTAGCAAATCTCCTAATCTCCTTAGGCCATCCAATTTTAGACTCTTGAAAGTGTATTTGATAGTATTCCTTCTTGAACTGTCCATGAATATCCCTCTGATATTTCACAAAAAGAGAAGTCTGAGTTCCATGAAACTGATATGACATGAATGCTTATGATGTATGAATGCAAAGCACACACAAAGATACACACAAATCCACAAGCAAAGGGTCTAGGTTTGAACATGGAGCCATGGTCTACCCTTCCCATTGGTATGTACTACTAGTTTTCATCTGTTGAACAGGGTTCTAAGAAGTTCCCAGAGTCGACAACCCATCTTTCGAATTTTATCGACTTCCCAAATGACTCGGTAATCAATAAAATTCTCAAGAGAATCTCGTCTGAGTGTAGTATCGCGTGACAACCATTTCAAAAATAGACTCCCTCATGGTCACCGCACTATATCCTAAAAGGCCAAGTGGGGTTTGGAGTAACTACGGTTCTCAATATCGATGGCTCTTACGTTGAGAGTAGCACGTTTTCACGAATAGACTCGCTTAACATGACTAAACTCCCAAGAGGGCTTAAACTGAGTGATGGTGTCTCAAGTCAAATTTTTCAGGAATCGACTCCCTCAAAGCCTCCTTGAATATACCATCGTCCTATAATAAGTGCTCTCAAGTCCGGGTTAGGACTTATCTCACCACTCAATAGTAGCACCCTGCACATAGAAAATCCCAAGCAAAACAGGTATACAGATATATACAGATATGTACAAGTATAGCAAACAAACATAAATAAGATAAGCAAAACAAGGTGGGCTTAACCCTCAAAAGTCGTCCCCAGTGAAGTCGCCATTTCTGTTGCGGTGAGAATCGGATAACAAGCTATTAACTAACTTGCAACACATCTCTTTGAATTCACCACTGACTTTGATTTATCCAAAGGAAAGGTTCAAGATCGAGAAAAACCTAAAGGGGGGAGATCTAAGGTTCGGGGGTTGGTTATACTAAGGGAAGGTATTAGAACCCTAAGTATCTGTAGTACTCTACAGGAACCTCTTGTTAAGTTTGTGTTATGTTATGTTTGCTTGCTAAAGATATCTGTTAAAGGTAAAAACCTAGGGGTTAGTATCTAAGTATACACGCAAAGACGTCGCATCTTGTGCCTACGTATCCTGACGGGAGTGGAATCAGAGTATTCGTAGTTCACTTAACTAAGGGTGATTTTGAGGAACCATTGACTATGGCCAAAGTTCCAAGGGGAAATGAGTGTGAGCTCATTTTAGAGTTCAAGAAAACTCTCTAAATCTAAGTTATAGGGGAAAAGTGAATTCTCATGATGATGAGAATCACGTAAAGTTCAAAACTCTAACCTATTGCTAAGTTATGATTTAATGGCTCTTATGAGGCCAAGAAAAGGGAAAGGCTCTTATGAGGCCAAGGTGGGATGATGTTTATTGACTTATGAGTCAATTTAGGATGACTTTCCTTTGGAATGGGGGAAGATAACAGTTTTTATTTAATATGAAATAAAGAGTTATATGAATATTTTTATCGAGGTGTAACATTAAATAACAAGATATTAGAGTGAACAAAGTCATAACATCATGCAAAGATAGAATTACACATATTAGACATCACTTAAACAAAGTGAACAAAGAAAACACGGCAAGATAAATAAAGTAGTGCAATAAAATCCTAACAAAAGATACTTCCAATTTCATCATGAATAAGGACCTCAAGATTAAATAATTTCATCAATTTCCCTTTATTTTAAAAAAGTAAACTCAATTAGAAATATTTAGCAAAAAGAATGAGTGAAAGAGGATAAAAAAAAGGTTAAGTTATGAAGATTTGAAATTTAAAGCATAAACCATAAAACAACATTTAATAAAAATAAAGGGAGAGGCCCCCATGGGTATTGAACCCAGGACCTCGCGTGTACAGCCCTAAAACCGTGCCATTCGTACCAGTGTGTGCGCTCTTAACAGACATGGAAGTGACAAGTAAATATGTGAAGCGAGATTGTTTTGGAAAATTAAAATAAAAAGGACTGGGGCGAGGGGGATTCGAACCCCAGTCCTAAGGGTCAAAGGCGAGTGTGTATGTGTGTGCTTGCCACTGGGGTGGCTGTTTCATCTGGTATAAAACTTAACTCCATAAACTTATAAATCCTTACGTGCGTGTAGGACCAAACTTGGCAAGGCAACCAACATCAGATAACAACGAAGCCAATTCAAATAGAAAATATCATGCCATACATCAATTAAACGAGTTGTAAAGCAATTATTAACAGGAAAGGAGGGAAACATTTGATTAAACCCTCAACATCATACGAGTTACCAAACAATGAAATACCAAGAAATGTCAAACCACATAAACCGAGTATCCATGTAAGTTCTTACTTTGGTAATGCAAACACACATCAAAGGTAATGAGACAGTTCTGAATATATGGTGTAACAAATTCAAACACCAATTATCAAACTGGTATTGTACAGGGGTTCAGCAAAACACATAATGCATTCATTGGAATCCATGAAAAGACATGACTGGGATGCAACCAAACAAACATTCATGTGGACTAGGGATCAAAACAGTATGGCATCAGATTGATTCTCATATGGCTGACACACATAATCAAGACTTAGCATGCTAAATGAAAAAAAAACAAAGTTGTTTTAGGACTAGCTTACATGCATTCCATAGAATTAATTGACCAAGGTGTAAGAAAGCAAAAAACAAGATAGCAGCATCATTCACTTAAAGTATCAAATGAAAATAGCATGATGATATTATTGGCAAATACATGGTTAGACATGATGCAGTCAGTTTTAATAACGTACTTTTAATGTTCAAAAGCAGCTCAAACATGTTAATCTAAGTTATGAAAATAGGAATAGGACAGGACAAACAATAACAGATTCCATGACAACTCCAACCCTCAGTGATAGGCTTTAGAACATGTTAAATGAGTGTTAACAGGATGATGACAATAGAGTAAAGCATCAACAATAACAAGTAGTCAGTGTAGACAAGCAATATGTCATTTAGGGTAGTTCTTGTACATACCACAAGGCAATAAGCTCAAAGGATTAAATGCACCTATTAATGTTAGCATACCAATTTACCCTAATTCTAAATACCAAAATCCACATATCATGATACATTGTGAGTAATAAACAAGGCAGCAGACATAACTTCCAAATGGATAGCAATAGATCACACATACAGGTGAATGCAAGACATAGTAATAGTTCACACAACTTAACTACACATCAAGGCAAGATTTTAGGCACACAAATTAAACAAAATGTCTAGCAATACTCCTATCAAAGGGGTGTTTTGGAAAGTTTGCATTCATGTCTTAACAATATGATGGTAGCAGACACAGGTTCATGGCATTTTAGGTACACAAAGTTGTCATAAAACATAGATTCAAAAGAATTGTACACATGTATGGTCAGTGACATCCAAATCACATAACAGCTAAGCATGAATATCACATATAAGCATATACAAAAGGCTACACATTCATCATGTTGATACAAGTATGATCAGTTATGCTTCCAATGATAAACACACAACAAAAGCACATCCTGATGGTCAGGGCTCATATAAGCTAAACAAATGTATTCTAGGCAAAACCGGCACATGACATGAGAGCATGGTAACCAAGTTTATTCAAGTACTATCATTCAAAATAGACGGCTGCATATTCATGGCATAGTGAGGGCAAACACTTGTTGTACTAACATATAATGGATACAAATACAACTTAAATGTATGGACCAGATCAGCTCTGATTCAAGGCAAAGGGCAAACAAGTGGTCATAAAGTATAGGCACATCAGAGCTATGATCAAGTATTGTTATTAGTGGCATTCATACCAAACAAATAGTTAGACATGTAGGGACAACAATGACTCAGGGCAATGCAAGGTAAACTTAGGAAATAATTATGCACATGGTTCTATGGTAGTAGGCATATGGTACTAAGACAAATACCTCAAGAGATTTAGCAATTCCAACATCAACCAAGGTTACATGGTATTAAGCATAAACATATGATCATGACAGAATGTAACATATGAATCTTATCATGCAAGTTCTTGAAATTTGGCAACATTCAGGCACAGGTCCTAGATTTTCAATAAGTTCAAACCAATCATGGCATCAAGTCAAGTAAGAGCAAACAAATGATGACAGAGTTATGAGTAAGTGGCAAAGCAGTGGTGTGTACACAAGTGAAAAAGTGCATAAATGCAGTACTATGGCAAGATGAATTCGCAGTCAACTTCATTTAAAAGGACCAAACTCCACAAACAAACAATATATGAATACAGATTGTTACCAGGCAACACAAAAAATACATTGAGGACATGTTTCAAATTTCCACCTTTCATACACAACTTTAATGCAAAGATCAACATATTTACACACATATATTGAGCACAAAATCAACGTGACAGTTACACAAGTTGAGTACTTGCTAGACAGACATGTGAACAGATAGCACAACACAAAGAGAAAACACCAAATTCTCATCCTAAATGACAGGTTTAGCAGTTATGAACATGACTAGCCTACATACACTGAACCAAAATCATACCAGTGGGTTGCAATACAAGAAGCTAAAACACTAAGCAACTACTTGCATATTTTAGCAGTTCAAATACACCAAACTCAGGCACATAAGTCAACTTGGTTCAAAACAAAGATCAAGACATGTCAAAGTTTGTATGCATATCGGGATGTGGACAAATGAATGATTACCCAAAAGTAACCCCTGTGACAGAATAAGTCAAAAACAATTTCCATGCTCACAACTCAACAAGCATCAACACTTAAGCATGTCTTTTGGATATGAAGCATGACAACAAGTTTAGGTACACAAACTGATTACACATTAATGATGACAGAAAGAACACAAACTGCATTTAGTGAAGGTAACCTCTTACTAGCGACATGCCAATCAAGCATCACACTTATCAACTCTTTTTCGTAACAACATCCCAACATCAAGAACAAACATAGGCTTGCTAGCACTTCTATGCATCCAAGTTTTGACAGTATAACACAAAAAATAAAGTCACATAGACTTACAACCAATTAGTGAACAATACAAATGCGTTATCTTTACAATGATATTTCAGGCATAGTAACTAGAACAAAAGGCAGTGCAAGTGTCTATCTCAATATATCAGCAGAGTAACCAAACCTATCTTACTTCATGATAGCAGACCATGGACAGAAAGTTAAGCAGACTCAAATACTCATTATTGTCACATTATGAATGAACGAATAGCAACATCTAACACATTACACAAGCAGCTTATGAAGAGATATGATAATGTCAGTAATACATGAGCATGGATATTAAATATGGAGAGTATAGTTACCAAGTGGAATATGTCCACTGCACCTTCAAGTGTGTGCTGACTTCTCCTCTTTCTGAACTAGCAAAACTTCAGAGCAACCCTCCTCCTCTTTCTTACTCGTGAAACTCAAAACTCAGACTTTTAGAGTGCTTTGTGAAAATTGTTGGTGCTGAACAAAGGGAAATGATGCTCCTTTTATAGCCAAAGGAGTTTGTAACGGATCTTTGAAAACCAATGGCCAAATACTTTGTCCATAGGATAACAAATTAGGGTTTGCAAGGACCTCTTCAGCCTCCACATTTGGTCAATCCTTGGAGAAAATACCGCTCCATATGCAGCACAAATGCCTCAGAGAACAGGTGCAGACCTGTCCTATTTCCCACTTCTAAGTATTAATTCAAATTTTCCTTTTCTTGTGTCATAAGAGTGGGGTTTAAAAGGGGTAATGGTTGGGATTGCACAAGGATTTCTGCAGAGATGATAACCCTTATGCTGAACAAGGCATATTCTCATAGTAACTTTTAATAAACCAAAGGCATGAGAGCTCAAAGAGGAAATGGTTGGAGACTTCAAAAGGGTGGATAACGCGCCAAGGATAGGAGCTGCAGGAGTTTGTTTATGTTTGAGTTGGACACAATTTCTCTTGGAGAAGGAATGTATTCCTTCTATTGAAATGCGAAGTCATGAAGAAGGAGGGGAGAACGTTTCAGTTATTTTCAATCCATGCCAAGCCGCGCGTCGTCCTCCCATTGGCTAGAGGAATTGAGTTGAAAAGTCAAAGATATATTACAACGTATCCTATTTGTCATCAGCAAGTGGTTCTTCTCATTTCCAATCTCATTTTGTAACATTGTAATTATTTTAAAACAAAAAGGACTTTTATGGTGATGGGCTTAAAAACAAATGTTTATGATTTGGTTTTCTTTTTTTGGTTATAGCAAAATAAAAAAATGAAAATGATTTGGAAAAAGGAAATGAATTTTGATAGGTGAAACAGGTATGAATATGGTTTAGAAAAATTGATATGGACAAATAGAATTGAAATTGGATTTAAAAAAAAAAGAGATTTGGTTAATGGACGAATATTGAAATTGGTTTGGAATTATAAATAACAATTGAACAGGAACATTGAGGGTGAATAGAGTGGATAAAAATGGTTATGGAAATGCCTCTTTAAAACATGAGAAACTTGTTTGGTTCAGTGTTCCATCCAAGATCTTGACTGATCAACCCTTGAATCCACTTGAAATAAAACCTGATTCACAAATGGAACAAAAACAAACAAAACCTGGTAAATTGGGCTAGTTATGCAATATGATTGACCTAAGATGCCATGCAAAAGATCAATGGATCTAAGGGCGAAATTTGGGGTACAACACATATAAACATACATTTCACACATCACATACATAAAATAAAAGTTGGAATTAAATAAACTACTTTATTACAATTCTTTGACCCACGAGCAAGCTTCTCAATCCTCTCCACCGACGTCATCGTTTGGCGTTGTCTTCTCTTCAAATCTTGAACTCGAACAATTTATAATATTTAAATAAATAAAATAATAATTAAATGGCACGACACGCATGTCGTATTTAATTACAATAAACCACGACACGTAGGCCGTATTTAAATAAAATAATTCACGACACGCAGGTCGTATTTAAAATAAACAAACGCCAAAATCTAAGGTCATAACCGTATACCAATTTATTTAATAATTAAATAATTAAATAATAAATAATAATAGATTATCAAATTACAAATATTGACGCATCAACACTTGACGCTTTTGCGAACCCTAAAAGCACAACTCTTGCACCGTCACAAGCCCTAATGCACAAGCGTTCATTCCATCAAAACGCAATGATCGATTATTCAATATAATTGATCTAAATGTCACTGCTTCACCATACAAATGTTGGATTCCGAAGCAAAAGGCACAATGATCATTTAAATGTATAACAATCACTACAAAAAAAATGTAGGATTAGCTACCATAATTTTACTACAAAATAAATTTGTAACTAATTCCTATTTAAAAGACATTCATATAACCACTACAAAAACCATCACTAATTTTTTATTTATTAATTTTATTTACTTATTTTAGTTACATGAAACATAAGAGGATATAATTTGCCAAACACTACTTGAAAGAAGCAAAAACGGTAAAACGCGAATAAAGCGCTTTTTCTCAAACGCGCTTCTTTTTCAAACGCGATTCTCTCAAGCCTCCAACGCGAAAGTGCTTTTTCCCAAACGCGATTTTGCAGCCGGATTGATTCTTCGCAAACCCAAACGCAATTCGTAATCTCACTGCATCGTTCAGTTACGTTTTGGTTATGGTTCTTAACTTCTTCGGTTCAGAATGTTCATGGTTTGGTGCACTTTTACGGTAAGCTTCACGGTTTCATGTTGATTACGCTTTCAATTGGTTTCTCTGGTTTTTTGTTTCGGTATTGATTCTAAATTAAGTTAACACTAGCATACAACATTATGAAGCTAAATGGAGGAATGTTTACGTGTTAAAAATGCAGAAATACGGCTTTTGGTCTTGCCCGCAAGGTGTTCGATAAAACGCCTCAACCATATCTCGTGCGTCACATGTTCGACAAAATGTTTCAACTGGTTTCTTCCGTCTTTTCGCTTCTGTTTTGATGTGCATAGTTGTTGGTGATTTTAGTATCATCAATGTATTTTAGTAGTAATGTGATTTACTATAGGCCGATGCAATTATGCGTTAAAGCTTGGAAACGAGTTAGGGTAGTGCGGAGTGCACGCTCGTCAAGCCAACGTATAATTGAATGCGAATAATTGAAACGGGGTTCCAAGGGGCGAAGCCCCTGGCGGGGTGCGGGGCAGCGCCCCGTGGGGTCCAAGGGGCAGAGCCCCTGGCTGGGGTCCCGTGATCTGCAAAATTTTTCGGTTTCTGTTTGAACCGTTGCACCCTTTCCAACCAACAAAACCGTTTCCAAACGAACATAACAATTCAAACGAAAAGGTATGTCTTTTCGGTTTCTGTGGTTAATCCTATATATAAGGAATCATTGGCCTCGGTTTCAAAAACGAAATAACAATACTTCTCTCTACATTCTTAATCAGTATTCTTTTGCCAAGAAACAGATTGTTCTTCAAGAATTGTCCCCACAAAGATTTCGTGAACCCAGGCAAGAATAGGGTCGAAATACTTTGTTCGGAAAGTGTACGAACACGATTCTTCGAAGCTATCCAGGATTATCATACCATATTTCTAACAATAGTGATGCTGATTTTTCTGTTATTGTTGTTGATTGTTGTTGAACTCTTGAATTGATGCTTTGATCTTTTTCTGTTTCAGCTGAGTAATTATTCTTCAATGGAAGGTGTTCTTTAGTGTGAGCCACATTTTGACCAACTCTTCAAGGATCATCGGCTTTTGGTTCTTTGTTTAATATACTCAATAGTGGTTTTGCTGTTTTATGTTCTTATGATAAAAGGAGCTAAAATTCTCTGGATTAATTCTTTATGCATTCTGGTTTAAATTTGTAGTCCATTTTCCACGATGTGATTGACATTGTGGATGATAATGAGAATGACGATGATGATTTGATGATACTTGGTGAAATAACTCGTAAACATAGCAAGGGGAAGGCACCTGAAGCCCTTCGCGATGATAATGGAAAATGTAACTTTGATTTGTATTCTTCAGATTTTGAGTTGGAACCCACGCATTATATATTTTCCCAATTTTGCAAGTGTGAAAGAATGTGAAAGTATAATTGATATGGCAAGGGTAGAGCTTACAACATCAAAAATGGCAACGGTGGAGGGGATAAGTGATCTCCGAAGAACAAGGTAGTGTGTATGCTCTTTGTCTATAGAAAAATTAATTATTTGAATAAGTAAAAGTAATTATTATGAATTATCAAAATATATAAATGTAATTAGTAGAGACTATTATGAGAAATATTAGTTGTGTCATTCAGTGTTCTCTCCAGAGGGTCTCATGCTAGAGTTTCGAAGTGAGTTTTGGGTTTACCGTTCATATCATAAGCTTACATGTATATCTTTTTCAAACAGTTCTGGCATGGTTCTTAGTGCTTCTGAGGATAAAACAGGTGTTTTGGATATCATTGAAGAGAAAATAGCAAGAGTAACGAAAATTCCCAAGACTCATGGAGAGGTAACATTTCTATTATGGCCCTAGCCACTCTCTCTGTAAGAAGGCAATAATTAAAAATCTTATCAATGTCATTTACTATTTAGTTTCAGTTAGTTACTTTTTGAACTTAGGATGATTTATAAATCATTTGAGAATTAGTGTTTGTGTTTCAGATATTTCATATCCTCAGATATGAGGTCGGACAAAAATATGACTCTCACTATGACGCAACCGATCCAGGTGAATTCGATCCAGCTGAATATGACTATCAAGAAAGCCACAGGGTATGTGAGAACAAAACATGTACATTTTTGTTCACCCCAAATTGATTCTCCTGGTAATGAATCGGTTCATGTTTCAACGAAACCACAAATAGTTTATTATTCAACTTATCCAACACTATTCTCTAATCGAATTTTGTTCGAACATTCAGAAACTTGTGGAGGAGCTTCTAAGAAGAGTTGAAACCGGCTTAAAAAGGGAGCTCTACTACTGGCATGCTTATTATGTGAGTAATGAGTAATGACTTCTCTTTCTATAACTTGCCTTAAGGTGATGCTAAGTTATAAAAAGAGGAATTTTTCTGGTAAATTAGTAACTAAATGCTCTATGATTAACAGGATAGAAGACTTCCACCAGGAACAACTGCTTTACTAAAATTAGAAGGTAACACACCAACCATAATAATTGCTTTTAATCGAACAATTTTTCTGATTTTGACGCGATATTGACTAATATGTTCTTGTATACAGAATTTGTGGCCAAGTTCATGAGCATGTGCAGAAAAAGCTCGGGCAGTAGACAATATGGATACAACCTCTAGAAAGAAGCCTAGGCTAAATTGGGGTGAGGGGCTTGCAAAGTACGAGAAGAAAAAAGTTGAGCGACCTGATCCAGGAGCAAACAAAGATGGCTCTGTCTCGTCTGTTGGTAATATGGAACCTTGTAATTTTGTCAGCTCCAACTTAATAGATAAAAGCCCAAAAGTTACAGGATTTTCAGAATGTGCATCTCCTGCAACTCCATCTTTTGTTGCCTGCAGTTCGTCACCAGGTATGTTATGAAGTGTTCTTTACTACTGTGTCAAATTCTTCTATTGATTGGATAGATAAGAGCAAAATGACAATTTAACTTGTAAAAGAGTTTACTATAAACACCTGATCCTGCAGTGTTAACATCTTGCTGTATGACATAAAGAATCACAGTGATCCTATTGCGATATTGTGGTGTTTATCTTGGTGCTTCATGAATAATTCTATGAAATAGTATTCTGATATCAGCCAAAACAATTTTGTTAACATGTTAACACTCTTTAGTTTTCACAAATACCTTTGTTAGTTACAATTTTCAGCTTGGACTGGGTTCCATTTGCTTTATTGATGTTTTCTTGGCGCCTTTTGCTCTAAATCATAAGCCCCCTTTTTAGTTTCAATTTTCACGTTGGACAGGGCGCCTTTTGCTTTGTTGATGTTTTCTTGGTAACAGAAAAAAATCAATGTATATGATATATAAGCTTTGAATATTTAAACTAGGTAACAGAAAAAAAGGAAAACTTTGTAACACCCAATGGTATATGTTTCTATATAGAAAACTTTATAATGTAAATCAATGTATATGATATATAAGCTTTGAATTAAAATGTTGTACTTCATTACATAATATATGGAAATTATATGTAGCTTTGGTTTTGAGTTTTATGTTTTGTCTTTTAACCTCTCTTTATTACTGCCAACAACTTTAGCTAAAACAAATATCATCATTATACAAATAGTCAAACATTATATCAAAACCAATATCTATAATTTGACACCTTAATTGATATGTTTCATTCCATCTGGTTATGAATCTTTTTTTTTTAAACTTTTGTATGGTCAAATACTATTTCAATATGACATCACTTGTGAAGAAATTGACATCCCTGGAGTGTTCAGTGATATGGGGTTGTGGGTGCCTAATGGATTGGACACAGCATATAGAAGAGAGTAGAAAAATCAAAGTACGAGAAGTAAGTGCTGTTATTTTCTTACATTGTGATCTTTTTGGTGTAGGTGCACCATAAATTGATGTCACCTGATTCTGCATATGAATATGTAAAGTCAATTCGGCCAAGGGTGCTTTTAGCTGCCTCTCAGTGGCAAGTAAGTCTGAAACTTGTATTTATTTTTATCACTAGTACCATAAATTGATGTCACCTGATGCTGCATATGAATAGTACTATATTGATCCTTTTAGTTATCTTGTTTTGGATGGAGGAAAGTTGGGTTGTTGCTTCTCAATTTCTTTAAGATCTGTTACTTCTCAATTTCTCTGCTGTCACTGATTACTTTAGGATCGGTTTATGTCAGTATGTGTGAATTGAATGTGTGTTTATGGTGTGTTGAAGTGAATCTGGTGAAATTGGTGATTCTTAGGTGAGATTTGAATGACGCAGTGAGGTTTAAACTAAGATGGGGATTCCTAGTAGGAACACATTCATAAGTCAAATGATATTCAAAAGGAAGAGGTGGAATGTTCGGAGACTTGTTCGCAAGCCGAGAGACGGAGGGTGCTGCAGTTCAACAATCAGAACGAGAATCATTCCTTTCCTGATGAACATATGTCTGAGTGGAATCTGCAAATCAGTGGAGAAGATTAAATACGTACACTCGAAATGCGGTGAAGGGGACGGAGCTATTTGCAGCAGTGGACCATGCAAGAACAACTTGTTTGAAGGTATTATAGTTTTTTTTTGCTGATCTTCGAGTGCTAAATATGTTATTTATTTAATTAGGCTTTAAATATGCAGGTATACACTGATCCGGCTTCTGTGTATCTTGGCTTTTGTGCTTCTATAAGATGGGTTGGACAGGTACCTGCCACTTATTGTAGTTCCATAGTTCCTTTCTATTGCCATTAGTCCTCCGTATCTTTACCAATCTTGGTTTGAACTGTCAGGGAACATATCTAACTTCCACTGCACGCAATCATGCTATAGATTACAATTTCCACGAGGGTGCAGTAATTGGAGACTTTAACGGGGAATTCTGGGGTGTGTTTGCGCTTAATCAGGTCATAATTTTTTTACTCAACTGGTGATTTCATTGTTTATGTTTCTTTATGTGATTTCAAGCCTCTTCAAATATGTGTTTTGATGAAGACAACTACATTAGCTCATTAAAGACTTGCAAAAAGTGATTGAATAATTCAAGCTTAAACTTTCAAGTATCAAGAATTGAAGACTTACTTGATTGATCAAAGGTATATTATAGCAATCCTCAATAATGGTTATCCAAGTGTTCACAAAATTATTTTTTGCATATAACATATCCTTTGGAAAGGTTTTCTATGCTTTAACTTTTGGTTCATGCTGTTCTGGAAAGTTTTTTTTGAAAATCACTCAGCTGTAATCGATTAGCAGGTTTGTTGCTAACCGATTAACAGTTGTATTTTTTGAATTTTTTTAAACGTTGAAGAAGCGTAACCGATTAACACATTTGTTGTTAATCGATTACTACTGTGTGCAGAGGCGAAAAATTGCACTTTTTCAGCATATCTCATTCAAACCTTTTCCAATTGAAGCATTGCATTGTATCATACTTCATACCCTTTTGTGGAGGTGTTCTGGCATTATTTAAAGGACTGATTTTTTATTTTCAAACTGCCCTTTTGTTTAGCAATCATTTTCAAACAAATCAATCACAAAAATTCTGAATTTTCTCAAAGTGTTCATCAAACTTTCTAAGTGTGAAAATTCTGTTACAACCTTCATACTTGATAAATTTTTCCATTTGCATTTGAACACTTGATAACATTATTAGTGTGATTGTTTTACAAGGGGAAGATCAATCATTTGATTGATATACACTTCAAAGATTCATCATCAATAATTACTCAATAAAATTCAGATTTATTTAAAGACACATCTTATTTTAGGATTGTTAAAATAAGATTGTGGAGTTATATTACCTTGTTGTCCAGGATTGTTGGAAACAAGTGAGTGTTTTGAAGAGGATTGTTCTTCATACACTTAATTACCTATAGGTTAGATAGTAAGCATCACTATTGGTGTGATTAGGCTGTACAATAATTCTAAACTATAGTGAACTCTCTTTCGTGTTGAAGGAGGAGTGGAGTACTCTCGGGCTGTGAGGGGAACCACTATAATTCTCTTGTGTCGTTTTTTCCTTTCCGCACTTTACTTTCCAGCACTTATCATAAAACAGAAAAATAACCAAGAACCGGTAAAAAGATCGAAGAAATTTTTAAGAACCTAATTCACCCCCCCCCCCCCCCCCTCCCCTCTCCTCTTAGGCGCATTTACACTTACACTTTAAATTAAAACTACTTAGAGTTCAAAATTGATTAATTTTCAAAACTGTTTTGCAGTTGATTGGAAATCTTATTACATTTGCTCTACTCAGTGATGGGCAGGTATGTGGTGGTTAGTTTTCATCTTTTGAAATATACTCTTGTTTTGGAATATTTTACATATTTCTCTAGGATGGTTTTCTATTTTGCCATTTTGCATTTATTCGGTTCATATATCAGTATGCGCACCAACAGATGCTGAGAATGTTTCTTCGATGAATTGTTTTAAGGTATGGAATGTTGTTGAGAAGCACAAGAAAGGAGATTATACCTCAATAATTCATGGTAAATATGCTCATGAGGAAACAGTAGCAACTGCTTCTTTTGCTGGAAAATACATAATTGTGAAAACTATGGCAGAGGTTGGTCCTAAGTTTTTGCTAGTCGTCAATTTTATGGAACTTTACTTGAAGAAATTTGTTTTAACTTTTGTATAACTGACAAACTTATCCAGGCTGAATATGTTTGAGATTATATTCTCGGTGGTGAACTTAATGGATCCAACTCAACCAGAGAGACATTATATGTGGTGCTACCTTTGTACTGTGATCGATATGTGTTTATTCAGAGACATCAACATGTGGAGAAGTTGCACAAGGCTACCCGTGTCGGCAGGGTATACATTTTATGTTCTTTTCAAGATTAATCATTAGCTTTCTATAGTGTTTATTCCCTAGTGATTATAGAGATTTGTGCTGAACTTTTATGGTTGTTTTTACAAGAGAAGCTTCCTTGTATTTAGAATAGAAACTTATGTAAACACAAGTATTCCTTGTTAGTGTACTTATGATTATTACTCACATTTGACCTATGAATATGTATAAATGAAGTTTAAGATAATTGTAGACTAATTTGAAAGAGTATTGCATATTTATTGTTTGTGTTGTTCCATTATCATATTAATTTCATAATAATGAATATCTTAATTAGAAATATTGAGGAAATAATTTATAAAAATTTTAACTAGCGTAATTAATTTTATGAATAATTTTAATCTTGCTTGATTAGTTTTAATTAGAATTAATAATAATATATACAAATTTAGCTTGAGATTTGCTACGATATTTTTGCGGTAATATTGTAGCTGTTTAGTTTGGAAATGTAAATTTAAGGCTCCGGTTTTGCTACAGTTTAACTTGGATTTAACTAGAAAAATTTAAATATTAGTCTGAGTTTTGCTAGGAATTTTTGTCCTAGATAATTAGCCACTCAATCCATGCTACGACTTATATTGTAGTTAATCCACAACTAATTTTCAACTAAATCTATTTAATAGAGATTGACTTCAAATTAGCTACGGTTTTGGCCGTAGTTAATTACAGATTCTCTTGTTGTGAATCATTACACTAATTTAATGGACGAAACAAAATAGTGTATCAAATACACTAACTTTGCATTAGAAATATTTATATCGTATATAAATTTATCAATTGTATTTGTATCACTTATGAATAATCGAAGTATCGCTGCTTCACCATATTAATGTCGGATTCCGAAGCATAGTCAACAACGAACATCCAAATTATACAAACACATGATATTATTTTTTAATTTTAAATAATAAACACTTTATTATTATTTATAATAATCCATTATTATTATTATTATTATTATTATTATTAGAAATCATATACTAATTATAATAATATAATAATATACTTATCATTGATGTTACGGTTACGGCAAGAAACAAGTTACGATTACAATAACAATATAACAAATTAAACATGTTACTCACACATCGCAAGGAACCAAATAACAAGTCAAAACACATAGTGAGCATGTTACTTCATCTGTTTAGTCACATATAAATCCAAAAGCACGTATCAGAACTATTCCGCACGAAAATTTTTTTTTTTAATTTAATTTTAAAGCATTATATTAAACTTATTAAAATTGAATCAAACACATGATTAATTATATTTAACCATACAAATTCATATAACTATAATTTACAACATCATATAATTATCATTATATAAAAATCATAATCGAATTAATGATTTGATCAGAACCGGAGCTCTGATACCACTGTTGGGATTTAAGAGGAATTTTTCAAAAATTTAACCTCTTAGCAGAACAATCCCGATGAACGGATCTTGATTAAACCATTAATCATAAATAAAACACAACATAAGGATTCTGAATTATCTCTTGAAGCATGCTTTAACTTTGATCACGAACGTGGAAAATACCATCTTCTCTACGAAGCCCACGCAAGTACAAAGTGGAACGCGGTGCTAGCCGTATCTAGTTCTGAAAAAATTGACTATTAGCTTTGGTAGGGGAAAGAGCTTCTCTATTTATAGAGAGCACCTAAAACTCTAATACTCTTATTTTGGGCATTTCCAAAATAAGCCCAATCTTATTTAATTAAACTATTTAATTAAATAATTATTGTTTATATTTGACTAAACTCTTTTAATTAAATAAAATAAAATATTAAATTAAATCATATTCAATTTAATTAACTGTCAATTCTCATTTATTTAATTAAATTATATTTAATCAAATAAATTATATACGTGCTAATGTACTAAACAATTTAAATACTATTAACACATAATTAAATTACATCTTATTTAATTTAATCGTAAATTCCATTATCATTACTCTTTGCGTTTGACCCTATAGGTTCTCGTAAAGTTGACAATAATATTAAATTACCTATTTAATATTATAAACAGTGAGCAGTATCTAGCAACACATCACTGCTACCCACGTCACGAGAATGTCGTGTGATCTGACATAACCTATATGTGATAATGATCATATGTATAATTACCCTTTTTCCTTTATATCTATATTGAACACAAGGCATAGAATGTGTCACCCTTGTATAGTCCAATATTTTATTCCTTGGTTCCTGAGTATACTTGATAACAACAAATAAGTCCAATATCTCATATCGACTTATTTAAGCACGACCATGCATTTTACAGTCATACTCTATCAAGGACCCCACAAATATTACTCACGTATATGTAGGAAGGACAAATCTCATCTAGGTCACTCATGTCCCTCAGCATGATTTGTAAAGCACCCATAAACCATCTTTATGGTCATCCTATTACGAACAACGTTTGATTGGCAATAAAGTACTCGACTGCACGTCTAGGGTCCATAGTGGTTTCAGGTCGAAGGGTTGAATACATCCCTATTACTATGAGAATAACTTATGACACTTACATAACAAACTATGTAGTATTCTCATGGTGGGTCAATTCAATATAAATATTACTCCTAATATTTATACATACGTGAAGACTTGATATCTCATATCCATGACATGTGAGATACAGTCATCAGTCTACTCACATAATAGTCTCTATGCATTACAGTTGTCCTATTTGACAGTAAAGCTTGACCCGGATACTTTAAGAATAACGTCCTTATGTTTAATGAGGTCTCACGATTAAGTCACACTTAACAGGTCATTAATAGACTAATTATTCTAACGACTTTATTATGTCATATACAAATAACACAATAAATACAATGCCTAGTAAGTATATATATTAACAAACAATATATATCATGATACAAAAGCATATTAAGCCAATATTGATTGGCTATTAGGGCTTACTCCAACAATTTTTTACCATCCGCTCATGTGCTGAAGGCATTTCACCTGCAAAGACATCACGAGCATGTTAGCAAACGGGGAAAACAATAATCTAAACAAGTTAAGAAATAAAGACTACCCAGCAGTTTAAGAGCGTCATCGTGAGTCCTGCACTCAAGGAGCTCCTTCGTGTTAATGTAACGACTTTCCACCTTCTGCCCACCATCTTCCTCGAAGGTCGGATCCCCGCTCTTAGTCCAACACTAGGCATAGGTAAAACCATTGACAAAATTCACCAGCGCTGCATAGTCGGCTTTGTCATCATCATCCAACATCTCCGGCTGGGCAAGATGTTGGTCAGTCCCCTGGGAAAAGTGAACCCCACTCCAGCAGAAGGGGAACTTCAGAAATCTCTGCGCCACTACTTTGCCCTCCTTGTCGTAAAGATCCTCCCTGTTCTTATCCGTAGACACCTCCCAGACATACGTGGAATCATAGGCCTTCTCTGACACGGGCTCGATAATGTAAAACCTTTCCTTAAAAGTCCTAATGGACTAGGAGAATGGCTTGAACAACTTCCTCGCCTGCTTCAACGAGACCCAATAAAACTTCCTCCCCGAGACTTGCCATTGGAGATGGAAGACTGTAAAGAACAAGGGGAGGGTAGCTTCTATCTTCAGGAACTCACAGGTCAAATTGAACGCCCGAATAAAGGTCAGGGAATTAGGATGCAACTGTGAGGGGGCCAAATCCAAATGCACAAAGACAGACCTCTGGAAATCAGTGAAGGGCAGCCTTAGCCCAATATCCTTGAAGACGTACTCATACATCGGGAACCTCTCCCCGTAGTCCGTGCAGACGCGGTCGTCTTTGCCAGGAAAATGAACTTTCCACTCCCTTTCGGCCCCCACGGCCGTGAAGACGTCCCCAATATACGAAGCGAAAACAGAGGCGTGCTCTGTAGGTTACGGGACTGACCAGTCCTCCGCGGAGGTCCAAGCAGGTAGAGTCTCGCCGAAATCGCTGGGAGTGGCTGTAACTTCTATGTCACTACTTTCCGAGGAGCTCTCCTCGGACGAGTCTATGATAATTTCTTCTTCAGCTTCACAGGCCATCTCCTTCACCTGAAAAGCAGAGGACAGAAGTGAATTCGATGACAAAATCAAATCCACCCTTCCACCTCAAGTCAAGTGAAAGGGCGCGTGAAATCCCGAGGACGACGTCCCCGACCTAAGCCCTACTCAAATGGCACAGTTGTGGCTCGAGGAGATTCCCGAGGCAACCCCTCCAACACACGTGGGGAGATCCTCCCCGATTCGCTACCCAAAATACCGTTTGAAGGCCTACCGGAAAACCTATGAATCTACCGGAAAACTCATAGGTACATCAGAAAATTCATGAGCTCCTCCGGTGACAAACGCGCCCATCGTTGCAACGACGTCAGAAACGAACTAAACACCTAAGCTCCTAAGGTTTTGGCGACTACGAAAGTGACAAAAAGTGGCCAAACCACCATCTGCCACCAATAGACCCCGGAAACTGCTATTACACTACCTAGATTCAACCTAACAACATGCATTCTAGAAGACCAGAAAGCAAAACAGCCTGAAACTAGATTCAAGTTGAGCAACTTTCGTGGTCGAGGAAGTATTAGAGGGTCGAAGACTCTGGCCAGAGCTGGTACAGTGGCTGGACGGTGGTTGACGGTGGCTTGAACGACAGCGAACGGAAGAACTCATACCAGAAAAGCGAAGGAGGAGAGAGAAGCGAAAAGTGTAAATGAGCAGCCTCTGCCTCTATTTATAGGCGTTCAGAAGGCACGTGCACAAGCACGCGCGGCTAGGGGCATCATCACGACCCTAGCCATCATGATGCATTTAATGCAACATAGGGCTCGAGGCACACGTGGCATCCCACCTCTTCAAATCACATCAACTGTTGGGCTCCCCATATGCCAGGCACGCCATACGGCGTTACGCGCCCCGCAGGCGCCGACTCCCTTGGGTATCGTTGAGCAACTCTATCTCGTCGACAAGCGAAGACCCTGTCTAGATCTCCCCGGGTCTGCGAGTTACCTTTAAGTTATCACTCCCGTGCTCGGAAGCAACGACTTCGGGGGCTCCTGTTCTGGACTGGAACAATGACTAGGCATGGCCCAATCCACTTCTACTTTCAAAATGGCCCAATTTCCTAAGTCCAGGCAATTGGGGATAACTTTTACCTTTCTGCCCCCTCTACCGGGCAAATATGGTCGGATGACCACAAGGGTCACCCGCTCCTCCTCGGTAGTTACTGCCTGTTACGCACGGCTCCACCATCCAGAAACAGTCACGACGCCCGTGCTCGTAACTGCGCCCTTTCCCGTGGCAACGACTAGTTTCGGGCACCTCTGCCTGTCCCAACGGCTAGTTTCTGGCAGTTACCTATTCTTCAGGAAACAGTTATTTCGCTCCGAAAATAGGGACCATTGGCCACGCGCTGGGGGCATTATAAAAACCCTCTCATTTGAGAGGTTCAGGTATTCAAAATTACCCTACGAAATACATACTTTCTATTTGCCTTTCTCTCTCTCTCTCTCTCTATCTATCTATCTCTCTATCTCTCTCTCTCTCTCTCTCTCTCTCTCTCTCTCTCTCTCTCTATTCTTACTTTAGCATCGGAGTGGCTTGCAGATACACCTCTCCTCATCTTTCACACCCAGCACCGCAGACGTCATCTTTGGACCACTTCAGATTCTGATCAGCCGTCAAGATCAAGAGATATTTTGAATCCTTTCATACATGTGAAATACCTCTTTTAGATAGAGTTTAATTTTTCTTCTCACTTATATATGTGAGTTGTTAATGTCATAGATCGACCGAGGATTCTTGTCTAAGAGTGTTAATGCACGAATTATTTACTTTGGCTTTTATAAGAAAAATGATAGTGACTATATTACTCACATCACCAATTTCTTGATCTTCTCTTTTGAGCTTCCTATATTCTCTCTTCATATGACCTTTCTCATGAGAGTAATATCATTCTATGTATTTTCTTGTCCATAACCATCCTTTGAACTTGTGTATAGACTTTCCCCTTGTTTGTCTCTAGTACTTAACTTCTTGTGGATGCTTCTTCCACGTTACTCTGTGACATTCGCCTCAAACTTTGATTGCATTTCTTGTTCCTTATTTTTTGATTCTTCATTAAATATATTATTATTTACTATGTGGAATGTTCGAACACTTTATGCTGGTGAGTTACTCAACAAAGCCACAAGGGTGTCTTAATCGTCTGGTAACGAATTCAGTAGTAATAATGGTTGCAATTCATTTTCAAGCATCAACTTTATATTGGTGATTTGATTTACTAATCTTTGAAAATTGATCAAGTGTTCGAAAACACTTCAGGTTTCTCGATATTTTAGGTTCACTAATTGCTAAATAGTAGAGACTTTAGTCTGCATTGTCTTTCTCTTGTGCAAGGTTTTAATTTTGTTCATAATATGTACGAAATTGCTTCTTACACAACATGATGAAAGAAACTTTGATTTGTCCATTGTTAAGTTTGTCCAACAATATATTTTTTGCCACAAATTCTACTCATCATCAAACTTTCCACTTAGCTTTACCCTTTATTTTGCAAAAGTTCATACAAATCTTTGCACTAAAGTATGTCTTCTGTTCTGGACTGGATCGATGGCCAGGCACGACCCAATCCACTTCTGCTCCCAGAACGGCCCAATTGCCTAAGTCCAATCCACGAAGGGGAAAAAGTGACCTTTCTGCCCCTCAAACCGGGCAAGGACGACACAACTCCTCCCCGGAAATATTGCCCATTCCGCACGGCGTCTCCACTCCCCGAACAGCTAAGGGCATGTGCTCGAAACCATGCATATGCCCGACTTAACGGCTAGTTCTAGGCTCCCTGCCCGACATAACGGCTAGTTTAGGTAGTTACCTATTCTTTGGGAAAACGGTTATTTCGCCCCGAAAATAGGACTGTTGGCCATGCGCTGGGGGCACTATATAAACCCTCTCACTCGAGAGGGTCAGGTATCCAATAATCACCCTTGAAACTCATACTTTGTACTTGCCCCTTTTCTCTGACCCTTTCTTACTTGAGCGTCGGAGTGCCTTGCAGGTACACCCCCTCCTCCTCTTCATACGACCAACATCTCACACGTACTTGGTGGCCCACTTCAACAGGATCTGATCCAGCCTGCACGATCAGTGGCGCCGTCTGTGGGAAACTTGTTCTCCCCTTATTTCTTTCCCCAAAAACCAAAGATCAAAGCAAATTTTCAAGATCATCATCATGGCCACTCAAGATCACCCCAAAGGTGCTCTCTAATCCGTTGTCCTCCCCGTCAACAAAACTGACGTTGACGGTCTATCTTCTCTCCTCGGAAATCCCCATTTTCTAAGAGACGGGGCCACAGCCTCTACCTCCCCTATTCCTACTGATCGCGAAGACGACCAGCCCTCGCTAGCCATTCACCCCGTTCCTGCTCCACCCAACGCCGACCCGGCCGTGGTGGCCCTTCTGGAGGCGCTCAACAAGACCAAACTTCTGATCCTTCAGCAGAACGAAAGGATCGGGGCATTAGAGGAATCTGCCCGTCCAAGATCCCCACCCTCGAGGAAGAACCATCGACTATCCAAGAGCATGCAACCTCGGCGAGAAGTCGACTGACGGCTACCAACACTCTCTCGGCCACAAGAGGACCCGAAGAGACAAGCAGTCACCTACGGTCAGGTTGAAGGGCCGGGCCCATTCACTTTCCTCCCAAAGAGGTCGTCGACACGAGCGAGTCATCCGGTCCCCGTCACCAACCAGTTCCAGCAGTGATGATGAGCCTCACGGCCCATTATCCCAAGAGAACTTGGCAACACGCCTCCCCAAGGGCCTGGAGAAGCCCCCAGCACTGGGCACGTATGACGGCACGACTAATCCTGATGACACATCGAAAACATCGATGCGCTATTGGATTACCGTGGCGTCTGGGGCGCCATCAAGTGCCGGCTATTTCCAACCACGCTCCGAAAAGGGGCAATGACGTGCTACAAGCAATTGCCCGAAGAGTCTATTACGTCGTGGAAGCAACTGGGGAGGATGTTCTCCCGACATTTCACTGCGTCGCGGCGTCACCCCAAGACTGAAGCCTCCCTTGGGGCCATAATCCAAGTAAATGACGAACCTCTCCGGGCATACATCGAGAGGCTCAACAAAGAAGCGGTACAGGTCCCTACAACGGACGAGATGAAAAAATTTCTGCTCGAGCAAGGTCTCTGCCCAGGCTCAGAATTCTCTAAAGCCGTCGGCCTCGCACCTCCGAGGAATCTGGATGCCCTCCTCCTCAAGGCACATTCGCACATCCAGTACGAGGAGAAAGAAGCGGCCAACTCCGTCCGAGCATCCCGCCACCAAGAGAAAGCTCGGGCCTCCAGAGGCGAAGAAGCCTCGACATCCCGTCGAGGAGAAAGGAAGCACGAAGACCGCCCACGGGACTCCCGCGACAGCAGGGGACCCTCCGGACGATTCCATGACTATACCTCCCGACCGTCTCCAGGGAGAAGATACTATCCGAATGCGCAAATTCAGAATTCAAGCAAGCAGGGGTCCGCTTCCCCAAACAAATACCGGCCAAACCCAACGCCGACAAATCGAAGTACTGCCATTTCCATAAGAGTCACGACCACACTGCCGAAGACTGCATTCATTTAAAGGATACCATCGAGATACTGATCAGGGATGGCCACCTGAAACAGTTCACTAAGAAGAAAGATGCTCCCCAGCATGACGCCAAGGAGTCCAAAAAAGTAGAGGAAGAGATGCCTTCCTCGAAAGAGGCCAACATCCAGGTCACCATGTCCGTATCACGACCAGAGGACTTCTACGTCCCAGATGAGCTCAGCGCTCCTGCCTACTTTGCGGCCCACAACCCGTGGGAAACATTCCCCTCTGCCATAGTCATCTCCGGCGGAGGCTTTAATAAAGTCACGGTGGGCTCCATGAAAAGGAAATTCGAGCACCTAATCAGCACGAGCTCCAGCAAGATAACCACGCTCGACCAAGCCCGAAAGGGCTCCTTCCCCATCTCTTTCTACCGGGAAGAGCTCCTTGGAGGATCTCTAAACTCGAGCATACCCTTACTCGTCAAAGCTCGAATGACGAACTTCGATGTTCGCCGAATCCTTGTCGACCAAGGCAGCTCGGTCGACATTATGTACTCTCAGCTGTTTTCGACACTTCAGCTGGACGAATCACACCTCACCCCCTATGTGGGGTCTGATTTGCAAGGATTCAACGGATCAGTGACCAAACCTTGGGGTACGTCGAACTGATCGTAACCTTTGGATCGGAAGAGATGGCTAGGTCCGTCAAAGTGCAGTTTCTGGTAATAGATTGCTCGTCACTGTACCAGTGTATCTTCGGAAGACCAACATTGGCTGAGTTGGTAGCTGTGCCTTCAACCGTCCACCTCAAGATGATGTATTACACCTCAAAAGGGATGGTCGCCACCCTCTACGATGACATCGAAGTCGCACGACGATGTTTCGAAGCAGCCACGAAGGGACTCAACGCCATCACCTCCAAGCCAAAGGTATCGAGCAAGCTAGCCCTACCCAGCAGTTCCGAGGAAGCCAAGCCTCTGCCTCAGGTCGACTCCATTGACCTCGACAGCTGCTTCCCTGAAGAAGACTAGTAGGAGGACCAAGCAGCTTCAACCAGCTCATCTACCCTGTCCAGCAGTAGCTCCCATCCGATGCGACCAATCCCGGATGGCAACTTTGAGCTCGTTTTGTTTGGCGAAGACCCCCAGCGGGGAGTGAAGATTGGAGCGGACCTCCCTGACATCGCGAGGAAGCAACTCAAGGACTGCCTCCGTGAGAACGCTGACCTCTTCACCTGGAGCGCAGTCGAGATGCCCGGCTTGGACCCGTCCGTCGCCTGCCATCAACTCACGATTGATGGCCGTTGAAGCAGTAGCACAACGTAGGAGAAAGCAATCTCTGGAGAAAACGGAGGCTGCAAAAAAAGCTGTAAAGGACCTCCTCGAGGCCAAATTCATCTCGGAGGCCAAGTACACCACTTGGATGTCCAACGTTGTACTTGTGAAAAAATCTAATGGCAAATGGCGAATATGCATTGACTACACCGATCTTAATAAGGCATGCCCGAAGGATGCCTACCCCCTCCCCAATATTGATAAACTTGTTGATAATTCTGCCAGTTTTAAAATTTTATCATTCATGGATGCCTATTCGGGCTATAATCAAATTCCAATGGCAATGAGTGATAAAAAATACACGGCCTTCATGACCGAAACGGGCAACTATTACTACAACGTAATGCCCTTCGACCTGAAGAACGTCGGGGCAACCTATTAAAGATTGATGACCAAGGTCTTCTGGGGAGAGATAGGCGACATGCTCGAAGTCTATATGGACGACATGATCGTAAAATCCCACGAGGAAACCGATCACACTGCCCATCTAAGGAAGGTCTTTGAATATACCAGAAAGTACAAAATGTGTTTCAACCCGGAGAAGTGCATGTTCGGTGTCCGGGCATGCAAGTTCCTCGACTTCTACTTAACCGAATGAGGAATCGAGGCCAACCCCGATAGGTGTCGAGCATTCTCCGAGTTTTTGACGCCCAAGTCAAAGAAGTCCATCCAGTCAATCAATGGGATGCTCGCGTCATTGTCCCGTTTCGTGGCCAATTCTGCCCAACACGCCTTACCATTCTTCAAACTCCTCCGCAAGGAGGCAACGTTCGAATGGACCGAGGAATGTGATAAGGCTCTTCTCCAACTAAAACGAGCACTCTCATAACCACCCGTTCTCTCTCTCCCGGACAACAACAAAACTTTGTACCTATATCTCGCTGTAGCAACCGAGGAGGTAAGCGCCGCTCTTATCCGCGAAACGCCTGACGAGAAGAAGCCCATATATTTTACGAGCAAAGCACTACATGGACCAGATTTGAGATACCGAAAATATAAAAAGTGGCGTTGGCCCTCATCAATGCAGCTAGAAGACTGAGACACTACTTTCTATCCCACACGATTTTGGTTTGAACAGATCAACCCGTAAAACAGCTACTGGGACGACTAGACATGGCCAGCAGAATGCTTAAATGGTCGCTCGAGCTGTCCAAATTCGACATCCAGTATGAGAGCAAAAAAACCCCTCAAGGCCCAAGTTTTGGCCGACTTCGTCGCAGAGATGACGTTCGCAGACTCCCCCACTTGCGAAGCAAGCAAATGGACCATTTTCATAGACAAGGCCTCCAGTTCGGCGGGAAGCGGGGCAGGCATCATACTGGAAAGCGACGAGGGAATCATCGTTGAAGTATCACTCACCCTGTCCTTCCCCAGCTCTAACAACCAAGCTGAGTACGAAGCCTTCCTCGTCGGATTACGCTTGGCCGAAGACCTTGGCGCGGAAGAAGTCGTTATTTGCACAGATTCACAACTCGTGGCCCTTCAAGTCCGAGGGGAATATCAAGCCAAAAACGACTACCTAACCGAATATTTAGCTCGGGTCAAGAAGAAGGTGACGAAGTTCACAGCGGTGGAAGTAAAACATGTTCCCCGCGAACACAATGTCCGGGCAGACGTTTTGTCCAAACTAGCCAGCACAAAGAAGAAAGGCGGAAACAAGTCCGATACAAGAAGTACTCCCTCGACCCAGCATTGAGAAAGCTTCCTCGACCCTCGACGTACAAGTGGTCGGTGACAGCCATTGCTGGATGAACCCCGTTTACAACTACCTCTCTGGGGACGAACTCCCGTCTGACCCTAAAGAGGCCAGCGTAGTTAGGCGAAAGGCCTGCTCATATGTTCTGGTCAAAGATAGACTCTACCGGCGAGGATTCTCCATCCCACTCCTCAAATGTGTTGAGGAGGAAACGGTCGCCCACATCTTGCGCAAAATCCACGAAGGGATCAACGCCCAACACCTCGGAGAAAGGTCCCTTGCCCGAAAGGCCCTCCGAGCAGGATACTACTGGCCAACCATGCAGCACAACGCGAAAGAGCACGTGAATAAATGCGATAAATTCCAACGGCATGGGGATATGCACCTAGCTCCGCCTAACGAGCTCAAGGTTATGTCCTCCCCGTGGCCTTTTGCCTGGTGGGGCCTGGACATCCTAGGACCTTTCGTGGTGGGATCAAGTCAGAACAAATACTTAATAATGGGCGTGGACTACTTCACAAAATGGATAGAAGCGGAGGCCCTGGCCAAGATAATTGCCCTTAATATACTGTGTTTCTACAAACGAAACATCCTCGCACGTTTTGGCATCCCCCAAGCGATAGTCACGGACAATGGGACACAGTTCATGGACAGGAAGTTCCAAGACTTTGTCACCCAGCTGGGCACGAAGCAACACTTCGCATCCGTCGAACATCCCCAGACAAACGGGCAAGCTGAAGCGGCGAACTGAGTCATCCTTCGGGGCCTCAAACGAAGGCTAGACGAAACGAAGAAAGCTTGGGTCAAGGAGCTGCACAGTGTCTTATAGGCATACCGCACAACTCCACACTCCTTAACTAGGGAGACACCCTTTCGCCTGGCTTACGGGACCGAGGCTGTGATCCCCATCGAAGTTCACGTACCCTCCAGGCGGACAGAGTCGCCCTTAGACGAGGATATGAATGACGAATCATTAAGAGAGGAACTCGACCTCGTCGAGGAAGTCCGATCAGGGGCAGCCCTCTGCGAAGCCTCGTTAAAACAAAAAATTACCATCAGGCATAACGCCAAGGTGATACGACGAAAGTTCGACGTGGGAAGCCTTGTCCTAAGAAGAAACCATAAAGACTCTTGCGAAGGCAAATTAGCCGCTAACTGGGAAGGACCCTATCGTGTCCGCGCAAAAACGATGAATGAGGCCTATTACCTAGAACAACTCAATGGGGAAGAACTTGCTCGACCATGGAATGCCGAAAATCTGAAACAATACTACATCTAAGGCCTTAACTATCGGTTCGATCCATCACGACGATGAGCATCACCTACCGACCATGATGCACGCCTAGGTATAAGCGTCGCATGCCAGTGAAGCAGAACCCCGCTCAGGAACGAGCCAGGTCTCTGCTCGACAGCAGTCCCTTAATCGAGCATCACCGTCGTCAAAGTACCACGATAGGCAGAACACCCAGCTCGCGATGGGAGGTTCACGCCGCGAACTCAGGCCTCAAACGCGACCTGAGCTCCGCATCCTCGCCTGGATATTCCCCGACCGTTCGTCCAGTACCCCTCACTGATGAACACATCTACAACGAGCAATCCCCCAAAGCGTAAAGCAAAATAAAGTAATCCCTATTGCGGGCATACATGCACAAACAAGCATAAGTATAACACTTAGCGAAATTAAAGCAGATAAAGCTATGCAAATCACAAAACCGGCCGCAAGGATCGGACACTTAATTAAACGTAACACGTGGCCACAAGGACCACAATTGTTCTTGTTACATAAACAGGGGGCCACGCCCCTATTTAAAATAAGTTACAACAATTACACGACACGCAAGCCGGACAAAATTACAACACAAAAATCTTCATTCATCCATCTAGTTAGTCTGCTCGGCGTTAGGATGAGGCTCCTGGCTCTCCACGGGCTGATCCTCGGCATGCTCTTCGAGGAGGGTGTCCGATATGATTATCCGGCCGTCTTCGTCGTGCACCAGATACTGGGTACCCTCGGTGGAAAAGTCAAGTTCGGGGTTCACCACCCGCAGTTGAGACATGGCGTTCCTGAAGGATTCGTCCGCGATAGCGATGTTGTCGTCCTCGGCCGCCAACATACGGGCAACCAGCTCAGACCTTGTCATAATCTCCTTCACGTCCTCGGGTTCATCTTTGCCCGGAGCATTAGCTGACCTCAGCTGCTCGACCAGTTCCTCTGCCGCTTTCTTTTCCGCGGCCACCGTGGAGTTCTCCTTCTTTAATCTGGACACCTCCTCGTCCACCTTCTTTCAGGAATCATCAGAACTCCTAGCCTCCTCCTTGGCCATCCTCGCCGTCTCCTCAAGGGATGCTATGGTGGCCCGAGCAGTTCTCAGTTCAGACTCAGTTGTAGAGTCCCCTTCAACATAAACGGCCGCCATCTCCAACATTCTGATCAGCGTAGAAGCATCTTGGGCCACCAGCGCCCTCTTGCTCAGGCGATCCATGCCTTCCAGCCGGAGAGACTCTGCCCGCGGTACGACCAACAACGTTCCCTCGAAGAAATGCCTGTCATGAATGCATGGAGGAAGTTCGAACTTCCCTTTTTTCGGCGCTCGAGTGAGATCCATCCCTTCGGTAGCCCTGAACCGCTTGGACCGTGAGGCCAGAGGCAAGGGAGATCCCTGGGGGGCAGGAGTGGGAGAAGAAGTCCCCGCAGCAGGCTGAGGAGGGGGGAGCACGCTGGGAGAATCGGGTCTTGGGAGCAGCCGCCCCGGACTTGTTCCTCGCGAGAGCGTTCTTAACCATCCTTTTGTGAGCAAGAGGCATCTCACCTGCACAAACAAAATACGAACATGTTAGATGAGGAAGGAAACATAAGTCGGATAATTAAACAACTAAGACTACCAAGAAATTTATAAGCTTCCGCGGGAGTCTTGCACTCCAAAAGCACCTTGGTGTTGATGAAACGATACTCCACCCTATGGCTTCCATCCTCCTTGAAGATGGGATCACCCTTCTTTGTCCAGCATTCAGTGAGCCGGAAGGAGTTGACATACTTCACCAGCGTGTCATAAGCAGCGGCATCCTGCCCATCCAGCTTATGCGGTTGGAGAACATACTCGTTGGGCTCCTTGGTAAAATGGCCAGGTCCCTAGTGAAAAGGGAACTTGAATACTCTCTCCCCGATGAACCTCCCTGCCTCGTCGCGCACGTCGTTACCCTCCTCGTCAACTTCAATCGACCAGGGATACGTGTTATCCTGGGCAGCTTCCGATACGGGCTCTATGATGTAAAACCTCTTCTTGAACGTCCGTATCGATTCTGAAAAGAGCTTGAACAACTTACAAGGTTGTTTCAACAAAACCCAACCGTACCTCCTCCCCATCAGCTGCCGTTGAAGGTGAAATACAGTGAAAAATAAGTGGAGAGTAACCCATATCCTCAAGTACTCGCACGTTAGCTCAAATGCCTGGATGAAGGCCAGCGAGTTCGGATGCAGCTGCGTCAGTGCCAAATCCAGATGCACAAACACTGACTGCTGGAAATCAGTGAACAGCAACCTCAGTCCCAGTTCCTTGAAAGCGTACTCGTACATAGCGAAACGTTCCCCGAAATTTGTGCAGACGCTATCGTCCTCGGAGGGAAAATGCACCTTCCACTCCCCCTCTGGCCCTACGACCATGAAGATATCCGATAGATACGTCACGAAGGTGGACACATGCTCGGCTGGCTCAACCACCATCCACTCCTCGGTGGAACCTTCAACAGTATCCTCTTTCATTTCCTCCTCTTCCCCGGCGGCGCTGGGGACACTCGAGGATTCCGAACTGCTGCTTTCCGAAGAGCTCGCTTCCTCCTCGGACGAATCTATTATGATCTCCCCGTCTGGCCCTGTCGCCATGTCAATCACCTGAAAAGCAGAGAAAAAAGTGAATTCAACGAAAGATCAAATCCACTTTTCCACCGCTAGTCAAGTGAAAGGGCGCACGAAGGGCTGAGGACGACGTCTCCGGCCTAAGCCCTAACATCAAAAGGAAATTTCAAGAGCCTCCCCGCGAGGAGACGCTCGGGAAAAACCACTCCCAGACAAGGAACTTCCCCGAGCCTATTCCCAGTTTCCGTTTGAAGCTCCGCCGGAAACTGCAAAGCTTCACCGGAAACTGCAAACACTCAACCGGAATATTCATCGTCACCCCAGAATATGAATGACCATGGCGGCTGCACATGCATCATCATCGCGACGACGCAGGGAACCACCCTCCTCACTAGAATGTCTTAGAAGCCCAGCGGCACATCAGTGACGGAAAATGGCATAGCCACCGTCCACCACCAACAACCACCGGAAACAGAGCAAATCGTCCTCTAAACCTAGTCCTAACCACATGCAATCCACTAGTAATCATCAAAAAGGGATAAAAAAAGCACAAAATCAGCAAACTTACTTGAACTAAGAAGACGAAAACTGGTTACCCCGGAGTTGATACGGTGGCCGGAACAGCTGACGGCGTGAACGGACAAGAACTCTGAAGAAGACGAAGAAAAACGAGAGCGAAAAGTTCAAAATGAAACGGATCTCCCCCTGTTATACTGAGGGGCACGTGCAGAGGCACGCCCTCGTAGGTCATGATGGCTATTAACTAGTCATCATTGCATAGTCACTGCTGCACAAGGCTCGAAGACACACGTGGCGCCCTAACGTTTCAATTCCTCCTAACTGTTAGTCTCCCCGCACGAGGACAGTCCAGACATGGACATGAATATCACGAATACCAGGAGCCACGGGCACCACGAGGCAACTCTCTCTGTCATCAAATGACGACTTCACGCTAGCTCCCCGAAGCCACGAGCTGTCCTTAAGTCATCACTCCCATGCTCGGGAGCAACGACTTGGGGGGCTCTTGTTCTGGACTGGACCGATGGCCAAACACGACCCAATCCACTTCTGCTCCAAGAACGACCCAATTACCTAAGTCCAATCCATGAAGGGGCAAAAGTGACCTTTCTGCCCCTCAAACAGGGCAAGGACGGCACAGCTCCTCCCCAGAAATGCTGCCCGTTCCGCACAACGTCTTCACTCCCCGAACAGCTAAGGGCATGTGCCCGAAACCATGCCTATGCCCGACATAACGGCTATTTCTGGGCACCCTGCCCGACATAACGGCTAGTTTGGGCAGTTACCTATTCTTTGGGAAAACGGTTATTTCGCCCCGAAAATAGGACCGTTGGCCACGCGCTGGGGGCACTATATAAACCCTCTCACTCGAGAGAGTCAGGTATCCAATAATCACCCTTGAAACTCATACTTTGTACTTGCCCATTTTCTCTGACCCTTTCTTACTTGAGCGTCGAAGTGCCATGCAGGTACACGCCTTCCTCCTCTTCATACGACCAGCATCTCAGACGTACTTGGTGGCCCACTTCAACAGGATCTGATCTAACCTGCACGATCATCTTTCATTTTGGGCTTTCAAATGGAATGATTTGAAGAGATTAAATCAAGCATTGTTACTGATGTCATCGAGGTTGACTCATCCATTATGAATAATATAATTTTAAATATATGGTGAGTCGAAGCTCTAATATCACTTGTCAAGAAAGATACCAATTAAAAGATACCTATTACAATGTCTATGGACAATTAATTATCCCAATATCATACTTTTCTCACACTATGAATAACAACAATGAATTAAAAAAAAAAGCTATCTTCTTTTTAAATTAATGGGAATACAAAAATGTAATTGTTACAATCTCATATATGAAATAGGTGGCTAAACTCTTTTCAATTTTTATCTCAAAAGGTTTTCTCTCAAATATATTGTTATAGATGCATTGTTATAAAATAAAATAGCAAATGACTTTTATAGCCAATGAATAGCCAATAAATGTAACATACAGATGGTATAGTTTAAGGAGAGATTTTCTCTTTCTATTTCCATCCATTTACTAAAAGTTCCACCGTACTCTCTTTTTATTTCATTTATTATTTTTTTCTTTTTTTCTTAAAGAGAAAAATCATTAAATATTAAATATATGAATCATCTCTCTCTGATATATTTAATTTTCAACTCATTCATCTTACTATATAAGAAAATTTGAGGTTCTGGAAATCTTTTTTCTGCCCTTCCCTATATTTCTGCCACCTCCTCAAAATGAGGGTATTTTTTGTCCACAAATTACTTTTTGCAACCAAATTACCATAGTTAGCAAATTTCAAACTATGTTGTTTCTCTTTACACACATATTCCATTTGTTTTCTTCCAATTAGTTAACTTTCAACTATATCTTTCTACTATTTTTCTACTTTTTCTCTTCCCAATGTTGTCTACTCCATCTGAACTTTCTCTCTTTCTTCCTTATCACTGTCCCTCTTTCTCTCTCTTTCTCGTCCTTTCTCCCATACCCTCTCTCGCACTGCTTCCTTTTCTTCTTCATCCATGTTCCTCTTCTTCTTCATCTTCCATCTTCCTCTTCTACATTTCTGTATAGACATCAAATGCAAAAAAGCGATGATCTGCGAGTTTAATTTACAAATATTAATGATGATCCAAAAAACCCAGATCTGTTCTCAACAAAATCTCTTACGAAGCCCTAGCGGAAACTGAAAAGGCCATCAACTCCTCCTATAGATGCCGCTTCGTACATTGTCAAAGGTATGTTCTAAAATCTGGAAGGTTTATGAACTTTCGTTCTTGAATCCTTTGATATGGCGTTGTGGGTTTCTCGCTGGTGGTTGAGGAATAACGTGTTGGCTGAGGAATAACTTTGTAGAAACTTATTTTTGTTTGCGTTATTACATATTTGGCTGATGATGGATATAAAAGTGGTTGCAGATTTGATTTGATTTATTGTTTATACAAAGGTCATATACTTTGATATGTTTTCTAACTAAATCTTTCTAAAATGCTTACAGAAACGTGGTTGCAGATTCGAAGATGGATTTATGAGAATATTCACAGAATTGGACCAAAAGAATGCTCAAAGAATGGAAGATTTTTTAGAACAATCTGCCTGGTTACTTTTGCAAAATAGCTTGTAATATTCAACTCAATACTATATTTCCTTTTTTTAAGTATTGACTCTTTTCTTTTTCCCTCATTAGATTCAATACACGTTCGAGTATATGAATGAAATACGGATTTCATGAAGGTTGTAATTATTGGAGCAGAAGGGACTCCTTACCACGATGGTCTTTTCTTTTCAGATATTTATGGAAATGAAATTTAGGTCAGTATTGAATATGAGGCTTTAACAATGTTTGATCTGCAGAATATTGTGGTTTCAGAACCTCTGATAGACTTTGCTGGCCTTTCAGTATTTGTTTTTCTACTTCCACATGGTTGCAGATTCGAAGATGGATTTATGAGGAATTTCTAATGCTTAAAGAAAATCAATGCTTGAGATTGTCGTCCCAATATAAAGAAGGTAACATTTTCCTTTTTCCATAGCTTTAAACCTATGTTGTTGATCATCGTGTAATTATATGGATTTGCAGCTAATAGGTTACGAATATTTACAGAATTGGAACAAAAGAATGCTCCAAGAATGGAAGATTTTTTAGAATAATCTGCCAGGTTACTTTTGCAAAATAGCTGGTAATATTCAACTTAATACTATATTTCCCTTTTTTAAGTATTGACTCTATTCTTTTTCCCTCATTATATTCAATACACGTTCGAGTTTATGAATCAAATATTGATTTCATACAGGTTGTAATTATTGGAGCAGAAGGGACTCCTTACCACGATGGTCTTTTCTTTTCCGATATTTATGGAAATGAAATTTAGGTCAGTATTGAATATGAGGCTTTATCAATGTTTGATCTGCAGAATATTGTGGTTTCAGTACCTGTGATAGACTTTGCTGGCCTTTCGGTACCTCTGCTATTGGAAGTGAGTCAGTGTCTTCCATCAGTGATGGCTTAGGGACTATACCGGCATTGTCATCATCTGATGTTCTTTGGTAGATGTGTTCCCTTCCAATTTGTACATTTATTATACCTTGAGGATTTAAATCGATCAACTATATTATTTCCTCTCAAAGTATCATTGAGGTTTTGTTTTTGTAATTATGATAGGTCCTGGCACTGAGTTGGCTCCTTTCAGAGGTTTCTTGCAGGTTTGAAACAACAGGCTTGATGTTCATTCTGTTAAGTATCTCTTATATCCAACGGTCTATATGCTAATTGCCGATGTGTTTTTAATTTTTGCTTCAGGCATGATTAGCTCTGAAAAAAGGTGGAGCTAAACTCGGTCCCTCTATTTTATAGGTAGAAATTAAAGGAGACTTCTTTGAGATAAACTGGGTCAGTGATTGGTGCAAATTACATTCCTTCTTCTTCTTCTTTCACTTAGCATTGTCAATATTTTGCGTTGGTTTTTGAGCAGGGTAGGGCAAACATTAGGTTTTTGAATTCATATGGTACAAAAATGGGGTAATTGTGTTATTTGAATTCTTACGTTCATGTCTATCACTATTTAAAAGTGTTTTAGCTATTTCATATTTTAGTGCATAGTTTTTATGGACCTTTGGTTTTGTGACAGAAGGAACTATTTAAGAGGCATGGTTTGATTCAGCTATAGTGTTTGAGCAGGTCCTTAGTATCATTTTTTATTCACAACCTGTAGTGTTTCTAAAATCTGTAGTGTTTCTTTAAAATAGGTGATTCAAATACGTGTTTCTTTAAAATTAATAGTGTTTCTAACATCTGTTGATCCATCTTATTGTCGGTGTTTGAGTGCAGGTTGGGGCTGGAAGCAGAGTCTAAAGGATTCACGGTTCATGATACATGGTTGGTGCTGTTACAACTACTATTGAAGTCACAGGAGAAACTACCTTTTGATGTGAGTGCATTATAGTTTATAACCTTTTCTATTTCTTAGTCACTTCCATATGGCTTTAATGCAAAATAATATCAGTACACGTTTTCCAACTTATCATTATTCTTCCCTGTGGCAGCCTATTAGTCGACAACTGTTTGTAGTTTAAATAACAGTTTGTTTCATTCATGTTTCTATAACATGTTGTAATTTTCAATAACAGTTACAACGTTTCTTTTGTCATTCGTTTTCTAACTAATGTTTTGCAGTTTTGAACCACCGTTAAGACATTACCAAATATTATTGACTCATTCAGATAATGATCACAAAATATAAGTCTGTCATTCTCATCAAGCAAGGAGTTGAGCCTGTAAGTTTGAATGACCTTTCTAATTGTTAAATACATATACAGATGCCTGTTATGCAAATTGATGTTTAGTATCTCTGCTGTAAAATCTATTTTTGATGAAATTGCTCTTGTGTTTCTTTTTTTAGGAAGCATAACCTATCATCTTTGTTTAATGCTGCAAAATCACCTGAAGAAACAGGAGGCGAAACCATTCTAAAGGGATGTTACTAAACTAAACCATCCAATTAGATATTTTGTTTCATGCACGGTTACTTTGTTTTTGCATTTAGATTACATTAAGCTTTCAAATCTGTTAATTTGAGTATCTAATGTAAGTCCACTAAAATGTTTATCTATTTTTTTTTCTCATTTGTTATTTATATCTCATGTTACGTTACAAATTAATTTTTCATGGATACTTTTCATTTCCTTTAATGGCTATTAGTTATGTACATTGTATTAGCAACTACATGGTACACTTAACCATCAACCCTCATTATTAATTTGCCTCTCAGTATTCCGACTTTACATTTTCTAAACTATTAATTCATTTCCATTTCCAATGTAGGGGGAAGGTGCAGAGTCTGAACCCTCATTATATATTCATGCCTCCTATACTCTATATAAGACACCAAAGTTGAAGAAGACATCATATTTTCTATGGCATCCAACCACAATATCAATGCACCAGGGCCTGCTGATATCCAGACACCGCCACGAGAGCCTACTGATGTCCAGACACCGCCTCACCTGCAACCTTCACCAAATTTGCAATTACCAGACGGTAACGATCATTGTGTCGAGGAGCAACCGCCTCTACAGGTTTTGCCTTTACAATTTCTGCATGTTTTGTTCATCAATATATCTTTGTCTGCATTTCTTAATCACTAAGTCTTTTTGTACATAACATCAACAGACCCAACAAGATATCCAACCTGTTGTCCACAATGAACCCCTTCCTGAAAACCAAACACCTTCGGATGTCCAACCACCTACGGATTCCCCCCCCCCCCCCCCCCCCCCCCCGCTGAACCCGACCAACAGCCTCCCCAGTTTCAACCACTTTTGCAGCTGCGACCGGTGCAGATTTCTTTTCCAATTGATTTTTTTGCACTTTCTTATATTGTATGAACAACACCCGATTTGCCTTTTCGTGTCACTAAATGTTAACGTATCTCATTGATGTTAGCAGACAGTCCCTTATTTTGTAATGTTTACAATTTTGATTAACTGCTTTGCTTTTCTTCTTAAGGTACACGTCCCTCCTACTATACAACACAGAAGAAAGAGGAAAAGAAGAACAAAAGCATCCAGATATCTGACGAAAGTTACATTTTATGATTCAGATGAACCCAGAGAACACAACTACGAGCCACTTGATTCTAACGATGACGATGAGCGAGACTATACATGGGAGAACTCTATGTCTGCCTGGAGATTTAGATATAGTTTATAAAATATGCAACTTAGCATATGTAGAATTGATGTGTCGGCTAAGTTCCATAACACCAATTGGCTGGCTGAACAGAATGATACATTTTAAAGAGAAGTCTCGCAAGGCAGTGCGTTTATAGTTGTAGGCAACTCTGTTCGAATACATTGTACTATATACATTGTGACATTTTTTATGACTACTGGCATTTTCATACCACAAATTCCTGTGCCCAAGAATAATGTTACAGTTCATTAATTTAGTTGTTAACCATTGTGTGCAGATGTTGATATAATACTTTATAAGTATAGTCATTTGCTTTCAAGTTCTATGATTATGCAAATGCAAATGGATTATGCATGTTAAAGTTGCTGAGAGTTTTACATGTTGTGGCAACCAAATATAATGCTTTGAGAATGATTCAGATACTTTATAATATCTATTTTTTATATATATGAAACTATAATATCAACTTTCAAAATATTTGGCATACTAATTTCCTAAATTTGAAAGTGACTGAATAAATTATTTTTAAAATATTTGGCATAGTACTTTCCTAAATTATGTTGAAAGGCACTTGTACTAGTGTGCCTTTTAGCTATGACTCCTTTTAGCATGCAATTCAAGTGGAAGAGAAAATGTAGATACTGTTAGGGGATGACTATATCAATTAGTTTATGGGATCATCACTATATCAATTAATAATTTTCGTAAAATCATATTGTTTTTTTTATTAACATTTTAATTATATTTTAAAAACACAACCATGCGTACCACACCGGTATCGTGCGAACGCACGGGTCACACCAGTACCGTGTGAGCGCACGGGTAACCAGACTAAAATAAGTGTGAACGCACGGATAATACACCAGTACCGTGTGAACGCACAGATAATACACCAATACCGTGTGAACGCACGGGTAACCAGACTAAATGTGTCGCTCCCGAGATTTTCATCTAGGTACAAACGCGAAAGTGGCATGGAAGAAAGAAAGAGAGTCGCCAGCCAGGCATTTTTATCCCAAAGAAAAGGGAAGGGTAATGCTGCACAATCCCGGGAGAAAGGAAAGAACGAGGTCTAGCGAACCAAAGAAAAAGGGTAAGGGAGTCGGTTACGTGAAGGGAAGGTTATCGCACCCCTTCACGTCCGTCGTACTCAACGGGATCCACGCTTGAAGTACTGCTCAAAGAGTGATAGAAAAGATGCTGGAAAAAGAATGGAAAGAGAACGAGAAACAAATTTAGGGAAAATAAAAGAAGTGCTCGAATGGGCCCTACCCCACTGCCTACGTATCTCATCGGGAACATGAGAATCAGAGCGACGTAGTTCTCCTCAACAAGGGTTGCTTTGTTTGTGTGTTTTAATGGAAACGTCAGAGTGCGCGTCCTAGCAGTTAGGTGTTGCAGCTCGCTGTATGGAGACTTAGGCATTACCTGTTTGCGGTAGAACGGACATCACGAGTCCTTAAGGAATAGAATGAAGGAGAAGAGAGTTTGTTTGTTTTTGTCTTTTAAGAAAGAAGTATTTTGATTATTGGTGTGTATAACGCATATTGTATTTAAGTCTCTCATGTAGGATCGAATGCCTCGCATATCGACCCAAGATGGAACGTATGCTAAACATTTTAAGACAGTGAGAGAAGACCCCTCACTATCTCGTTCTCACATGAAAGGCTCAAATACAATATATGTTACGCCTTTATTAAGTGTTTTTGCTTTTGTTTTGAGATGAGAAGAAGAGAGACTTAAAGGTTAAGAAAGGTAAAATCTAATGAGGGAGACTAAGACTCAAACCCTAAAGTTATCATACATGGATGCTCCTAATGGTTAAGTGTGGTTTAGAAACCTAACTCTAAAAGAAAAGAGAAGAAGAATGAGTTCTAACTTACTTCCAAGATGGAAGTTAAGTTAAGAACTCAAAGGGGATGAAAAAGATTGAACAAAGAAAGCATTAGATGCTTATCACAATCACAACTTGAAAGTTTTAAAGAGATAAGAGAAGAGGTTGTATGTGGATGCATATCCACACACTTGACTTACCATTAGCCCCTACAAGCAAAGGTTAGTTCAATAATGCAATAAGAAAGCATAAGTAAAAGAAAGAAAACAATTAAGCATCAAAGTACTTATGAAATGAAATTAAGCATCAAACAAAGCTCAAACCTAAAAGGAAAGAATTCTAAGTACTAGATGACTTCTAAAGTCAGTAGCTATGTCTAAGGGTTATCAATTAGGGTTATAGTACCTAATGGGATCAAACTTTGCACAAACAATGTCTTAAACATCAAAGAAATGCATCATGAAAGTAGTTGATGAAAGATGAATAAAAATGCAAGATGAACATGTATTTATGCTTAATGAAAAGGCAAGGTCAGAAGTATACATCATTTATAAATGTCTTATAATGCATATGCACAATCATACAAGTTATGGATGAAATGATTCGAGTAGGAGAACATAGGTGAAGAAGAAATGAAAAGGAAAGAAACAAGTTTCAAATAGATGCACAAATTTACATATTAAAGATGCAAGACATATGAAATGAGTATGAATGCATATGGACCAGTAGCATACAATTGATGATATGCAAATGATATGAGTGAAATGGCATACACAATGCAAACACAAATCATGTAGAGCACAAGAAGAAATTAGATGTGGAATTATGTCAAAAATGCAAGTTGAAATGCATAAACACACATCAATGGTAAACACAAATCAAAATGACCTATAAGTGAATCAAGAAGGACCTATAATCCTCTAAACAAACCATATGATCTCACACAACACAAACAAGACAAGGTGGCACAAGTGCCTCATCAAAATCATGTCATATGGAAGTAAAAGAACATGCATAAATGTTACTTCAAATACAAGGTATCAAACAATTACCAAATCACATGAGAAAAATAATGAACATAGGCCTCAACCAACCTAATTCAGAAGCTAAAGACATGTCAAAACTCATGGCACAACTTCAAAAAGAAACATGATCAAAAGGTCTCACCAAGTCTCATTGAAACACATCCAAAGGAATCTCAAATATGAACATCAAAACCCAATACAAAATGACTTTAAAAACAAAATGATAATGTTTTTAGATGACTTCAGATGTTATTTAACAAGTGCAAAAAGAATGAATGCAAAAGAGTATGTGAGTTAAGAGAAATAAAATGGGAAAGTTCAATTATCAATGAAGAACATTACTTAAAATGAAATTAAAAAGGAATTCTGAAAATATGAACAAAAATTACTAAAATCAGAATTAAAAATAATATAAAATTATTTTAATGTGTCAAGATCGTTGGTGAATTTTTGTAGAATTATTTAATGCATTTTAGTATTTTTAATAAAAGAAAATGAAACAATATAAAAAAAAAAATTAAAATGCAAAGAAAATGATGCAGGGGTGTGGCGAAAGTAAATTTCAGTTTAAAAATGGTTTGGGCCCAATGTGGGGAGTGTGAAAAGTAAATTGAAACCCAGTCCAATAGGCGCGTGTGTGTGTGAATTATTGTGTACACTCAGTCAACGTTTGACTCGACCACAGCCATAGGAGTCAACAATCATCAGGAAAAGCATGACTATCACATGGATGAGAACGCAAGCACATGTTAATTACCATACACACACGCACATACAACCATCTGAGACCAAAATGAAGTCACGTGGATACAACATCATCATTTATGCGCTGGCAAGCTAGGGAGTGTTGGATTGAAATGAATCGTATGGCCACGTTTTAAAGTTACGTTAAACCCTAACCAAAATCTCACCGGCCGGAGAAGGACCTCTGGTCATCTTCTCCGGCCACCTCCGGCGACTGCAACTAACCAAAACCTCCAGAAATTAATAAAACACACATCAAATCAGAGAGGAAGTTAAGGAGAACAAGAATCTACAATTAGTTTTCACATATCATGTAACGCCTGAATTTAATTAATTAGTTAATCAAATTATTGAAGGATTTAATTATTGGATTTAGACGAAGTTGAGAATTAATCGGAGTAGTTGGAATTGTCGGTATTATTTTAAGAGGCGTATTGGGATTATTAAGTTAAAGTCGGATTTTAGTCGGTTAAATCAGAGAATAATATTAAGAATAATATTATTTATTTATTGGACTATCTTATTTAATTAACTAAGTTGAATTGTTGGACCATTTGGTTGATAATCGGAATTAATCTATTAAGCCGGGAGTAAGTAGTTGGTCGCGAATTATTATTTCGGTTAATTTTGTGTTTTGAAGAATTAAGTCGTTAAGTCGGAATATTAGTCGAAAAGTCAAAGAAATAATATTATAAGTGATATTATGGATTATTGGAGCATGTTGGGTAATGGGCTTGGATTTCGTCGGGATTAGCAATTAAGGGGTGTATGACTTAGGCTCATTAGTTGTTATATTGGATTATTATTATTATTATTATTATTTTAATAATAAGAAAAAGAGAGGAGGAATTAGTCAAGAGGAGAAAGAGGAACAGAATGGGAGAATGGGAGAACGAGGAAATTGGAGAAAACGGTTACGAGAAGTTGCCGTCGGAAAGCCGATCGGAGATTCGAGCCGCCTTCAATCCAGGTAAGGGTGGGATTCGAATTTTATAACCGGGAGTATAATAGTTGATACATAGGATTGGGGTTATATAAATTCTATCGTATGTGTTGAAATTGCACTGAATGAATCTTGTGTGTTTAGAAATTAATTTTTAGTAATAGTTTAGAGACCCATTAAAGATTCGGATTGAAATCGAAAGTCGTAGAATTCACGTTTGATGGTTCCAAATCACTACTATATGTTTGGTATGAATAAGTATGTGTTTTTTTCGAAGAAAATATTTGAATCTGTCGGATTTTCGGGCAAAATTGCTCAAACCCGTAGCAGTTTTTATGAAGAAAATTATGTTTTGGAAAAACTTCAAAAATTCATATCTTTTGATCCGTAAGTCGGTTTTGACCCCCGTTCGAAGCGTTGGAAAGCTAACGAGATGTTCTTTCCAGGAAAAATGGTTTTGAGGTCTGTATCTAGTCCAATTATAGTAGAAAAATAATATAGTCTTTAATTATAAGTAGCAGTACAATATTTATACAACAGTCCCGATTAGCCAAATTAAGCGGAAAATTAGTTGTCCGGAATTTAATAAAAATTGGCGGGATAACTAATATAAATTAGTAGGTATTCTTGGTTGGTTTGTTTTGTGGTAATTATGTCGATTAAGTTGATTTGCAGGTACAGTTGAATAGGTTGAATTGTCCCGGTTTATGGGCACTGTTAAGTTGTAGGTCTTATGACCAATGTTTTATGTTGATGTTGAATACGTTGTTGATGTGGTGATGTTGGTGATGTGATGTTGAATATGTTGTTGATTAAGTTGTAGGTCGAACGACCAAGGTTGGATTAAG
The DNA here is from genome assembly GCA_022829125.1 of Lathyrus tuberosus. NCBI lineage: Eukaryota > Viridiplantae > Streptophyta > Magnoliopsida > Fabales > Fabaceae > Lathyrus > Lathyrus tuberosus. Next base: position 2,588,226 of record JALAZF010000124.1, on the reverse strand, counting down.
TTGATGCATGTGGTGCATGTTTAAGTTGTTGTTCTCGTTGTTGTTATTGCGTTGTTGTTGTTGTTGTGACGTTGTGGTTATTGTTGCATGCATACATTTGCATTGATTAAGTTGACCTTGATGGCACCTGTTTAAGTTGGCCTTGATGACACCTGTTTAATTTGGCCTTGATGGCATCCGATTAAGTTGAAAATGCCTCGATAACCTGGCATATGTTTAAGTTGGGAGTTTTACTCCGATGGTACCACATGCATGTGCATAGTCGAGTCGCATCCTGTGTCGTATTATTTATGTTGTTTATGTTGATCAAGTAGATGAAGTTGTCTTATGTTGATTAAGTCGATTAAGTTGTTTATGTGGATTATGTCGATGAAGCTGCTTATATGATTATGTTGATCAAGTTGACTATGTTGATGTTGAAGAAGTTTATTATGTGATTATGTCGTAAATGTTGATGTGTGTAATAAATTGATAAAGTACGTTTATAAATTGCGGGTGATTGGTAAGTGGTTGTTGTTGGATAGTAGTGAAATTGTATGATTCTATCTAACATATTAATTATCATACTTTTGTTATATTATTCGATATCTCACCCCTTCTGTAATGATGTTACCTATTATGGGTAATTGATCAGGTACTCAAGATTGCAGTTGGATGTTCGAAGTAGCTTTATGAAGTCTTTAGTTGCTGTTAGTTCGAGTTGGTGTCATGCTCTGATACGTAGCACTCGGGGGGGAATGTTTTGTTTATGTCGTTGTTATTATAAGTTGATGAATAGTTATTATTACTAGTTGTTTGAAGTTGTTCCTAAGTTGTTGTTATTACTAAATGTTGAATAATATTAATTTGAAAATTGTAATAACTGAATAAAGTTGTGAGTGAAGTTTAAGTTGATAGTTGTATGTCGAATGCTATGTATCAAATGATAAGTGAAATACAAGTAGTTTGTTGTTTTTAAGTTGAAAAATGTGACATCCTGATTTTGTTGGAATTTTTAAAGTACTCTGATTTTTATTAATATTCGATGGGTAGAATTGGGGTGTTACATTAGTGGTATCAGAGCAGGTCGGTCTGTCCGGCCAATGTTGTCTAATGCTGTTTGTCCCTTAATACTCGACATGTGTGTGAAACACTGTCGATACTTGTTTGTTAGTTTCTAGTTGTTGTCTGCAGGTGTTGGTTTGAAACAAGTGGGGGAGAGGCTTGTCTCCCGGACGTGTTGTTAGTATGTAGAAGTTGGTTCAAGGTGATGTTGATTGTAAGAGTACAAATGTTGTCGAAGCGATGTTGTTGCGAACTGGCGAGAGTAGGGACTCATGAATTCGTATCGGTCGAGTTCGAGATGTGTGTATATTATGGAGGGTGAATTGATTGAGATTAAGGAATTATCCAAAAGGAAATGTTAAGTTGGTGGATCAAGTCGGTAGATTAATATGCCTTGAGTATAGTTGGATTAAAGTCGAGTGATTCTCGTAGTGGGATGAAAAGAAAGGATGTTGGTGAATTTTGGAAGCAAGAGAGAAAGATGGAACTTATGTTCATCGATCTCAAATTTTGATTTTTGCAATTTTGGAGCAGCTGTCAGTAAAAGAGGCATAACTTTTTACTCGTGATTCAGATTGAAGCGATTCTGGACTTTTTGGAAAGCTTACGAAATTCCCTACAGTTTGCGTATAAGATTTGTCTTCAGGAAGTTTGTGAAGAGGGAGAAAAGTGCATTTTAATGTTTGGGTCTGATGCTGATTTTTGGAAATTTCTGCATACGGGAATTCTGGACCAGTCCCATTGTAAAGATGATAACTCTTTACTCGTAAATCGGATTTGAGTGATTCTTGAAGTTCTGGAATCTACACGAAATTCTCTTCATTTTGGAATATGATTTTGTGTTTGGGAGGTCTGTATTGGATGAGAAAAATGTGTTCGAAGTTGAGCGACTATTGCTGAAAATTGAGAAAGATGAAGCCGAGTGCGATATATTGATAAGGAATAAAATGTTGGTATTAGAAAGGATGTGACGGTGTTGGAAAATGCATAGAGCTGCAATTTATGTTGAATGAGAATGATTATAGTGACGATGTTATGCGACGGTGATGTTGAGAGAAGAACGAATTCAAGAGAGATCGCGATAATATTGTTGAGTTGTGGATTGAGTGAGGCCACGTGGGAAACTAGGTGGATTATAAAGGTTCTGAGAATAAAAGAAAGACGATTGGTTGGTTAGCGTTGTTGAAATCTTGACTTGGGTGAAAGTTGTAATTAGAGCGAACCGAATTGGATAGTAATTGAAGTAGTAGCAATTCCGATGTTAGAAGAATATTTAATAGTTGTGCTTGTGCTATGAGCGTGTATAAGAGAATGTGTATTGGATTTTGGACGTTTTGTATCGTTGAAGAAGTTGAAATTAAGGAGACTAAGAAGACGTTGGTAAGCCTTAGAGAGTTGGCGGGGCATTATGCTTACGGACTTTGGGCACAAGTTGTAGTACGCTATTGTGTTGGGTAATGATGATTTATGCCACTGTTATGGTTGCCGGCTGTCTATTGACAAATTGAGGAACTGATCACCCTTAATCCATTGTTGATAGTAGATGGAGTCATAATTGATGGATAGATGTGTCGTGCCAACTAGTATAGTATGTACGTTGAATTGGTCGAAGTCAAGCCAAGTGCTTGAAGGTTGTTTGTTTTTGCTGATACAAGTTCATATGTTAGAATATTAGTTAAATTTAAGGATGACAGCACGAAGCTGTATTTGATTGATGAGTAGTATGGAAAAATTTCAGTTGAGACTGGATAATGTGAGAGTTGAGTTACAGGTAGAACAAGAAGTTAAATTATAAGTTGATTTGTAAAAGTGGAGTTTTGGTTGGTAAAGATGATTTATCTTGTTGAATTTAAGTGGACTCAGGTGTCAAATGTTGTTGTAATGTTGTTATGCGCCTAAGGTGATTTTGGGAACTATGTTGATAAAAGATAGTAAAGTTGTAGTTTATGTGTGGTGTTAACGGGGAGATCCCGAAGAGTTAAGTCGAAAGCCTTGGTATTATGTCGATTTTGATGATTGGAAGTTGGAGGTCAGCTGAGTAGAGTTAGTACCTTGAGAGTAATCAGAGTGCGCGGCGAACGCGTAGTGTATTGCGGTTGTTCAGACGTGAATTGTACCGATGTTGATATTTGGTTACGTTGAGGTTGTGTTTAAGTTGGTATTCTTATGTTGTTGTGTTCTGGTTCTTAAACCGGTAAATTCTTAAGCTGGTTACTTCTTGTGTTGCGATGTTAGTTGTCAATTGCATCACTTGGGTAGTATTCGCGTTGTTGTCGCCGTTGAGGTTAAGAACCGTTGTTTGTGTTATATGTGGAGTTGCCTTGCGAGGACGAGATTTGATTACTCGGAAGAATTAAGTTGTTGGAATAGTCGTGTCAGATAAATTTTCGAGGACGGAAACATTCTAAGTGGGGGAGAATTGTAACGCCTGAATTTAATTAATTAGTTAATCAAATTATTGAAGGATTTAATTATTGGATTTAGACGAAGTTGAGAATTAATCGGAGTAGTTGGAATTGTCGGTATTATTTTAAGAGGCGTATTGGGATTATTAAGTTAAAGTCGTATTTTAGTCGGTTAAATCGGAGGAATAATATTAAGAATAATATTATTTATTTATTGGACTATCTTATTTAATTAACTAAGTTGAATTGTTGGACCATTTGGTTGATAATCGGAATTAATCTATTAAGCCGGGAGTAAGTAGTTGGTCGCGAATTATTATTTCGGTTAATTTTGTGTTTCGAAGAATTAAGTCGTTAAGTCGGAATATTAGTCGGAAAGTCAAAGAAATAATATTATAAGTGATATTATGGATTATTAGAGCATGTTGGGTAATGGGCTTGGATTTCGTCGGGATTAGCAATTAAGGGGTGTATGACTTAGGCTCATTAGTTGTTATATTGGATTATTATTATTATTATTATTTTAATAATAAGAAAAAGAGAGGAGGAATTAGTCAAGAGGAGAAAGAGGAACAAAATGGGAGAATGGGAGAACGAGGAAATTGGAGAAAACGGTTACGAGAAGTTGCCGTCGGAAAGCCGATCGGAGATTCGAGCCGCCTTCAATCCAGGTAAGGGTGGGATTCGAATTTTATAACCGGGAGTATGATAGTTGATACGTAGGATTGGGGTTATATAAATTCTATCGTATTCTGGACTTTTTGGAAAGCTTACGAAATTCCCTACAGTTTGCGTATAAGATTTGTCTTCAGGAAGTTTGTGAAGAGGGAGAAAAGTGCATTTTAATGATTGGGTCTGATGCTGATTTTTGGAAATTTCTGCATACGGGAATTCTGGACCAGTCCCATTGTAAAGATGATAACTCTTTACTCGTAAATCGGATTTGAGTGATTCTTGAAGTTCTGGAATCTACACGAAATTCTCTTCATTTTGGAATATGATTTTGTGTTTGGGAGGTCTGTATTGGATGAGAAAAATGTGTTCGAAGTTGAGCGACTATTGCTGAAAATTGAGAAAGATGAAGCCGAGTGCGATATATTGATAAGGAATAAAATGTTGGTATTAGAAAGGATGTGACGGTGTTGGAAAATGCATAGAGCTGCAATTTATGTTGAATGAGAATGATTATAGTGACGATGTTATGCGACGGTGATGTTGAGAGAAGAACGAATTCAAGAGAGATCGCGATAATATTGTTGAGTTGTGGATTGAGTGAGGCCACGTGGGAAACTAGGTGGATTATAAAGGTTCTGAGAATAAAAGAAAGACGATTGGTTGGTTAGCGTTGTTGAAATCTTGACTTGGGTGAAAGTTGTAATTAGAGCGAACCGAATTGGATAGTAATTGAAGTAGTAGCAATTCCGATGTTAGAAGAATATTTAATAGTTGTGCTTGTGCTATGAGCGTGTATAAGAGAATGTGTATTGGATTTTGGACGTTTTGTATCGTTGAAGAAGTTGAAATTAAGGAGACTAAGAAGACGTTGGTAAGCCTTAGAGAGTTGGCGGGGCATTATGCTTACGGACTTTGGGCACAAGTTGTAGTACGCTATTGTGTTGGGTAATGATGATTTATGCCACTGTTATGGTTGCCGGCTGTCTATTGACAAATTGAGGAACTGATCACCCTTAATCCATTGTTGATAGTAGATGGAGTCATAATTGATGGATAGATGTGTCGTGCCAACTAGTATAGTATGTACGTTGAATTGGTCGAAGTCAAGCCAAGTGCTTGAAGGTTGTTTGTTTTTGCTGATACAAGTTCATATGTTAGAATATTAGTTAAATTTAAGGATGACAGCACGAAGCTGTATTTGATTGATGAGTAGTATGGAAAAATTTCAGTTGAGACTGGATAATGTGAGAGTTGAGTTACAGGTAGAACAAGAAGTTAAATTATAAGTTGATTTGTAAAAGTGGAGTTTTGGTTGGTAAAGATGATTTATCTTGTTGAATTTAAGTGGACTCAGGTGTCAAATGTTGTTGTAATGTTGTTATGCGCCTAAGGTGATTTTGGGAACTATGTTGATAAAAGATAGTAAAGTTGTAGTTTATGTGTGGTGTTAACGGGGAGATCCCGAAGAGTTAAGTCGAAAGCCTTGGTATTATGTCGATTTTGATGATTGGAAGTTGGAGGTCAGCTGAGTAGAGTTAGTACCTTGAGAGTAATCAGAGTGCGCGGCGAACGCGTAGTGTATTGCGGTTGTTCAGACGTGAATTGTACCGATGTTGATATTTGGTTACGTTGAGGTTGTGTTTAAGTTGGTATTCTTATGTTGTTGTGTTCTGGTTCTTAAACCGGTAAATTCTTAAGCTGGTTACTTCTTGTGTTGCGATGTTAGTTGTCAATTGCATCACTTGGGTAGTATTCGCGTTGTTGTCGCCGTTGAGGTTAAGAACCGTTGTTTGTGTTATATGTGGAGTTGCCTTGCGAGGACGAGATTTGATTACTCGGAAGAATTAAGTTGTTGGAATAGTCGTGTCAGATAAATTTTCGAGGACGGAAACATTCTAAGTGGGGGAGAATTGTAACGCCTGAATTTAATTAATTAGTTAATCAAATTATTGAAGGATTTAATTATTGGATTTAGACGAAGTTGAGAATTAATCGGAGTAGTTGGAATTGTCGGTATTATTTTAAGAGGCGTATTGGGATTATTAAGTTAAAGTCGTATTTTAGTCGGTTAAATCGGAGGAATAATATTAAGAATAATATTATTTATTTATTGGACTATCTTATTTAATTAACTAAGTTGAATTGTTGGACCATTTGGTTGATAATCGGAATTAATCTATTAAGCCGGGAGTAAGTAGTTGGTCGCGAATTATTATTTCGGTTAATTTTGTGTTTCGAAGAATTAAGTCGTTAAGTCGGAATATTAGTCGGAAAGTCAAAGAAATAATATTATAAGTGATATTATGGATTATTGGAGCATGTTGGGTAATGGGCTTGGATTTCGTCGGGATTAGCAATTAAGGGGTGTATGACTTAGGCTCATTAGTTGTTATATTGGATTATTATTATTATTATTATTATTTTAATAATAAGAAAAAGAGAGGAGGAATTAGTCAAGAGGAGAAAGAGGAACAGAATGGGAGAATGGGAGAACGAGGAAATTGGAGAAAACGGTTACGAGAAGTTGCCGTCGGAAAGCCGATCGGAGATTCGAGCCGCCTTCAATCCAGGTAAGGGTGGGATTCGAATTTTATAACCGGGAGTATGATAGTTGATACGTAGGATTGGGGTTATATAAATTCTATCGTATGTGTTGAAATTGCACTGAATGAATCTTGTGTGTTTAGAAATTGATTTTTAGTAATAGTTTAGAGACCCATTTAAGATTCGGATTGAAATCGAAAGTCGTAGAATTCGCGTTTGATGGTTCCAAATCACTACTATATGTTTGGTATGAATGAGTATGTGTTTGTTTCGAAGAAAATAATTGAATCGGTCGGATTTTCGGACGAAATTGCTCAAACCCGTAGCAGTTTTTATGAAGAAAGTTCTGTTTTGGAAAAACTTCAAAAATTCATATCTTTTGATCCGTAAGTCGGTTTTGACCCCCGTTCGAAGCGTTGGAAAGCTAACGAGATGTTCTTTCCAGGAAAAATGCTTTTGAGGTCTGTATCTGGTCCAATTATAGCAGAAAAATAATATAGTCTTTAATTATAAGTAGCAGTACAATATTTATACAACAGTCCCGATTAGCCAAATTAAGCGGAAAATTAGTTGTCCGGAATTTAATGAAAATTGGCGGGATAACTAATATAAATTAGTAGGTATTCTTGGTTGGTTTGTTTTGTGGTAATTATGTCGATTAAGTTGATTTGCAGGTACAGTTGAATAGGTTGAATTGTCCCGGTTTATGGGCACTGTTAAGTTGTAGGTCTTATGACCAATGTTTTATGTTGATGTTGAATACGTTGTTGATGTGGTGATGTTGGTGATGTGATGTTGAATATGTTGTTGATTAAGTTGTAGGTCGAACGACCAAGGTTGGATTAAGTTGATGCAAGTGGTGCATGTTTAAGTTGTTGTTCTCGTTGTTGTTATTGCGTTGTTGTTGTTGTGACGTTGTGGTTATTGTTGCATGCATACATTTGCATTGATTAAGTTGGCCTTGATGGCACCTGTTTAAGTTGGCCTTGATGGCACCTGTTTAAGTTGGCCTTGATGGCATCCGATTAAGTTGAAAATGCCTCGATAACCTGGCATATGTTTAAGTTGGGAGTTTTACTCCGATGGTATCACATGCATGTGCATAGTCGAGTCGCATCCTGTGTCGTATTATTTATGTTGTTTATGTTGATCAAGTAGATGAAGTTGTCTTATGTTGATTAAGTCGATTAAGTTGTTTATGTGGATTATGTCGATGAAGCTGCTTATATGATTATGTTGATAAAGTTGACTATGTTGATGTTGAAGAAGTTGATTATGTGATTATGTCGTAAATGTTGATGTGTGTAATAAGTTGATAAAGTATGTTTATAAATTGCGGGTGATTGGTAAGTGGTTGTTGTTGGATAGTAGTGAAATTGTATGATTCTATCTAACATATTAATTATCATACTTTTGTTATATTATTCGATATCTCACCCCTTCTGTAATGATGTTACCTATTATGGGTAATTGAACAGGTACTCAAGATTGCAGTTGGATGTTCGAAGTAGCTTTATGAAGTCTTTAGTTGCTGTTAGTTCGAGTTGGTGTCATGCTCTGATACGTAGCACTCGGGGGGGAATGTTTTGTTTATGTCGTTGTTATTATAAGTTGATGAATAGTTGTTATTACTAGTTGTTTGAAGTTGTTCCTAAGTTGTTATTACTAAATGTTGAATAATATTAATTTGAAAATTGTAATAACTGAATAAAGTTGTGAGTGAAGTTTAAGTTGACAATTGTATGCCGAATGCTATGTATCAAATGATAAGTGAAATACAAGTAGTTTGTTGTTTTTAAGTTGAAAAATGTGACATCCTGATTTTGTTGGAATTTTTAAAGTACTCTGATTTTTATTAATATTCGATGGGTCGAATTGGGGTGTTACATATCACACACATATGCAGAGAATCGAACACATCAATTTTTCCCTAGGTTTGGATCTACACCTCTAAAAGGTCTATCAACTAGCCAGAATACTCACACTGCTTCTATTAAGCCATAATCCACATGAAACAAAGCATAACCAGTTGAAATCGAAGCAAAAACAGTTGAAGAATCTCATACCTGGAAATCTGAAGAACTTGAATCAAATGGAAAACTAGAGGAGAGAACTTGATCTTGAGCTTCCTAAGAGCAAAATAAATGATTTGAATCCTTGGATTTTGAAGAAAACCGATTGAGATTCAACTTGGAGAAGTTGCTACACTTGAGAATTTGATCTTGCTTTAGCTTGTTCTTGATCCAGAAACACCAAAAAATGAACAATGAATGAAGATAAAGATGAATTCGTGAAGGGAGAGAGAGAGAGAGAGAGAGAGAGAGAGAGAGAGAGAGAGAGAGAGTTTAGAGAGAACTGTGAGAGTGAGAGTTTGCGAAATGTGTGAAAATGAAGTTCCTTCTCAATTCTGTGAGCAGTGGAGCTTATATATGCAAGGTTAAGATGTTAACCATTGTAGTTAACAGTTGGAAATGTAGTTAACTGAGTTGGTTTAACTGATTTGAGCTAACTAACTGAGTTAAGTTAGTTGGTGAGTGTTGGTTAGAGTGTGGAGAGGTTTATGTTGCTTATGGTGAGGATGATGAAATGAGATGGTGATGAGGTTATGTGATCCATAATGGTGATGATGTTGATGTGTGTAGCAGTAAGCTTGTTGGACAAGTTTGTTCTTTTCCTTTTTCATGTATGGTAAAGCATAGTGTATAGTGTGTAAGAAGCATCTGTGTTCAAATGAGGAAAATAGTGGCTGGTATGAGAAGGCATGCGCATGAACTGAGTTTTAACAACAACAACAATGTTACAACATGCTATTCTTGGCAGCCATGCATGCAGTGAAAAATTGGAAGTTTGAGGGTGAATATCTCTCACATTAATGGATGAAAATGTATAATTTTGGTGGCAAATGAAAGATGATACATTGTAGAACATGTTTGGTGTTGATTTTGGATTGAATAGAAGCTTGCAAAGTGATGAAAAGTGGTTTAGAACACAAGAGATCCAAACTGCATCATGGGCGTGGAAAATTGTGGCACGCATGGCAACATGACTTGTGGAAAATTCAGAGTGCAACTATCAACTTTGGACCATCATAACTCTTTATCCTTTCATCAAATGAAAAATCTCCAAACATGAAAGTTGTAGAGGGCATGGGGATGAACAACTTTCATGTTGGAAAGTTTTTCATTTGAAACTTCCTTGATAGAGAAAATTAGCTTGACATTTGGCACACCAAGTGTTTGATGAAATTATGGCCTGGAGGCCTGAACATGCCTTGCCATGACTTGAAATTTTCCTTGATTTTGCTCCACTTTGATTGATCATAACTCTCTCAATTTTGATCCAATGGAAGAGTTCTTTATATGGATTTGAAGCTTGGAATGTGATCTTTAATTGTCTCAACTTGGGCCTGAAGTTTGAAGCTTTTATCATAGAGAAAGAATGCCCTGAAGTATAGTGCAAAATGGTCCAAACTTGCCATTTTTGGAAACCCTAAGTTTCTAAATTTGGCAACTTTGTACAATTCTTGATTTTTGATGATTCCTCCCTCATTTCTTGATCAAATCTTGTACAATGAACATATGTAACTTGAATTTCATGAATTTGACCTTAAAAAGTCAGGAGTTGACTCTTTCCTTTGCACAGTTGACTTTTTCCCCAATTTCTTGATTCTCAAGCAACTGACCAATTGAACCTCTTCTGAAATGAACCAATGGACAATCTTCCATCCTTAGATACTTGACATCATGTAGAAAACATTGAGATAAAGTTTGAACCAAAATTTCACCAGGAGACTGCTTGAATCACAAACCCTAATTTGGACTATTTTTTATAGGAGATGATGAACTGTCCAATCCTCTTGATGAATTCCCATCTTCCAATGACTTGTGGGATCAAATGAGGTGATATATGATGAAAGAGACCTTTGAGGCTTGCTTGAAGACCCTTGGCTCTTGCTCTCTTTCCTTGGATGATCAATTCTCTGAAAACCACTGATCACATGCCCTATGTTGAATGCAAAGATGAATGCTTTATTTTTCTATGACTTGAATGCAATGTAATGCAATGAAAGCACATGCTAAATGATATGGAAAATGAGAGGGAAAATTTTGGGGTGTTACAGCTGCCCCTATTCAATCACAGTAGACCTGAATGGATGATAGCGATTGCTTTCAGACTTTCAAGGTATGGAAAGATTGAATACCAAAAAATAACTAGAAAATTTGCACTCTGTGGAGAAGAAGAAAAGGGATATAAACCTAACCAAATGAACTCTGCTTGAATAAAACTATGATGATAACCATACTGCTGGAGATATGTCTTTTGAACGACGCCAGACAACTACTGGCTTGCCACGCTGCTGGTGGGCTTTAACAATGTCGTTTGGAACGACGCCAGACGACTACTGGCTTGCCACGCTACCGGTGGGCTTTAACAATGTCTTTTAAACGACGCCAGATGACTACTGGCTTGCCACGCTGCCAATGGGCTTTAACAATGTCTTTTGGAACGACGCCAGACGACTACTGGCTTGCCATGCTACCGGTGGGCTTTAACAATGTCTTTTAAACGACGCCAAACGACTACTGGCTTGCCACGCTGCCGGTGGGCTTTAACAATGTCTTTTAAACGACACCAGACGACTACTGGCTTGCGACGCTACCGGTGGGCTTTAACAATGTCTTTTGGAACGACGCCAGGCGACTACTGGCTTGCCATACTGCGGGTGGACTTGGAAAACGTCTTTTGAACGACGCCAGATGACTACTGGCTTTCCACGCTGCAGGTGGGCTTTAACAATGTCTTTTGGAACGACGCCAGGCGACTACTGGCTTGCCACGCTGCCGGTGGGCTTTAACAATGTCTTTTGGAACGACGCCAGGCGACTACTGGCTTGCCACGCTGCCGGTGGGCTTTAACAATGTCTTTTGGAACGACGCCAGACGACTACTGGCTTGCCACGCTGCCGGTGGGCTTTAACAACGTCTTTTGAACGACGCCAGACGACTACTGGCTTGCCACGCTGCCGGTGGGCTTTTGCAAAAATTCAACACTGGGTTACGCTTTACATACATATCAGACATCCCTACTGACTCTGTTGAGGAACAATGATCAATGATCTGACCTCAGCAGCTCCTGAAAGGATAATATCACTACTGGAGAATGACTGAACACTCCGTCTACTCCAAATTGACACGCTTGCCAAAAATAAATTGGACTTTGAGATATGGGGAAGTGATGACTCTGCCCGAAATTATTTCGTTTGTCTGGGGATGAATTCTGGTCATAGTAACTCCGCTGGGGATGAGAATTTTTGAATGACGTTCTGCTGAGGAAAAAAGTCATTAAAACTCTGCTTGGGGATCTATCAAACCTGAGATCCTTTGCGGGGATAATCAGCCTTCTGACTCGGCTGGGGAAAGAATATACTAACACTCTGCTGAAAAAAAGATTTTGTTGATCTGCTAAACCTCTGCTGGGAGAAAGAACAACTTGGCTGAGAAGTATTACTGACAAGATTCAATGATGAACTCTCACTACTAGAAAACTGTGTTTTAGAGTCGGCTATTTGCAGACGCTAAAGTATAAAAAATGGACGCTAACATGTTTTTAGCGTCGGTTTAGAGTCGGTGTCAGGCCTAGGATAAAAGGTGTGAAGCTAATGGGTAGCGTCGGCTTAAATAAACCGAGGCTAAATAGCGTCAGTTAAACCGAGAGTAAATGGACACTAAATTAGCCGACGCTATATTGTTTCAAAAGCATGGAAAGTCAACGATTATGCTTAGCGTTGAACACCCCGACTCTAAAGTCAACAACATAAAAGTCAATATTTCACAGCGTCGGTCTAGCCGACTCTAATTAGCGTAGGTTCTGCCAACTCTATGGCCAACTGATAAAAGTCAATAAAAACTTTTAGCATCCGTCAAGCCGACTCTAAATAGCGTAGGTTCTGCCAACTCTATGGTCAACTGATAAAAGTCAATAAAAACTTTTAGCATCCGTCAAGCCGACTCTAAATATTCATAAGTTCAGAATATTCATAATTCATAAGCCCACTGTTATGAACACTAAATATTCATAAGCCCATCAATACTTGTCTCAATGCATTCACCAAATATTCATAATTCAAAATATGAACACTATTCAAAGTTCAGAATATGGACAAGCTTCCTAATATCGTAACTTTCCAAAAGTTATGCAACCTTCATAATATTGTAAAGTTGATTACAAAATAAAGTAGTCATATCTACAACAAAATAACCCCGTAATAACTCGGAATACATTCAAGATCAAGTCTCAAAACCATACACAAAAATTAATCACATCCGAGATTAATTTGTTCTACTAAGCGTGCAAGACCAAGTCCCAAAAAACATACACAAAAAGTAATCACATCCGAGATTAATTCGTTCTACTAAGAGTGCAAGATCAATCTTCATCTAATGATTGATCGTCCAAATCATTATCATAATGATGCGGATGTGATCCAATAGTTGAAGCGTCAAATTTCTTCATAAATTATTTCCAAGCATTCATCTCCATCTCCATCTTCTGTGCAGTTTCGGTAGCAACTTTTGCAGCCTCAGTAGCAGCTTGAATAGCTTCGTTAGCCTCTTGTAATCGAGTCGTTGCAGCCTCGGCAATTTGTTCAGCTCTAATTCTAGCTGCTCTTTCAGCTTCTAATGAAATCCCAAACATAGAGTGTTGAGTTTGAGATTGTTGGGTAAAACTTTTTGATCCACGTTTTAGATTAATAGCTAAATCTGCCGCGCCATAAACCCGACCATGGTTACGACCCCCAGCAGCCTCTGTCCATAGCTGATTTACACGTTCTCCATCTAACACTTGAACAACATCTCCATTCCCTTCTTCAGTTGGCTGAAGTTCTGCATCAAATTTTTCTTTAAAAGTCTTCTGCACAATAGAAAAAGTAGCTAACATGTTAAAATTAAATGGATTCAAACTTAACATTTGAAACTTCCAAAAATATTCAAAAACATGTTCTGTTTTAATGTTGTTCTGTTTTAATGTTCAACTGTACTATGGCAAGATCCTATTACCAAAAAAGCAACAGACAGCCAAAAGCACACAATTGCACCTTGGCTTCGAGTGAAAATCTACATTACACAATTCCTAAAACCAATCAACCAATAAGATACAATTGAAATTCAAGAGAAGCTATTAAGCTTCTTCGGTTGGATCATGTAATAATGTGAGTGTACTACTAATTTGAGATATGGCTAATATATATACACATTGTTGGACATCATCTCCAAACCACACCGACAATGAAATTTAAGAACCTCACATGCTTCAAAGTTGGTTATAAATTATAATCCTGTAAGAAAAAGACATTAACATGCAAATACTAGCTACACCATGAACAAAATCACACTGTCTTTCATTTACATTGTACTAGTATTGAAATGAAATGTTGTTCAAACAGGATTAAAAAACATTCCAAAAATATTCCAAAACAGGTCTTCAACAGCAGTATTTGGGTTTCCTTAAAATAAGTTTTGAGAATGTTGCCTTAAACTTAGGTATACTATAGTTTAAGATTAGGAGGAAGGGGTCATAGGATTTACAAGGAGACAAGACCATAAATAAGATCACATGCTATTGTCTTTGAGACTTGATCAAATGAGGTTAAAAAGTTCCCATAACAACATAGTATAACTGTATTCAATATGTGTTCTGTTCTAAATTAAAGTATTTGTGAATTAATTTATTCAATATCAATCAGTTCTTACAAAATTCTGATACATTAGTTGGTAAATGTATATTAACAGGATTGTTAGTTCAAAGAAACATGTGATGTGAGATGTCTAAACCATGTCTACCATTGGATAGCTATAACAACAGACATTAGGTTTCATTCACCATGCAATGTCTTAATTTCAAGTAGGCTATATGTTGGCCATTAGAGTTGAAAGAGCAGCTAGAATTAGAGAAAGAAAAGAGCAGACTGAGGTCAACTCTCTTACCATGATATATCTATTTAAAGTGTTACCACATAGTTTAAAGTGTCAAAAACTTACTATATTTCTATTTAAAGTGTCAATTTCAATAGGAATTGCCAATGAAAAGAGCAGACTAATATCTTAATTTTAATAGGAATTGCCAATTTAAAGTGTCAAAAACTTTAGATACATCTATTTTAAGGCAACATTCCCACCAATTTAAAGTTTTTAGAAGAGAGGACACAAAAAAATCAACACATACACACAACAGAGATATTGAGTCAATTTCAGTGGCTAAGAGATATTAATGCAGTAACATTTACGAGAACTTACGTAAGTAGATGCAGCACGATTGTCAACCCAGTCACCATTTTTCCTCTTGTGCATTTTTAAAAATAACTCATCAGGACGCACATCCCTTTGAAGTTCACGTGACTACAAATAATAAAATAATCAAATAATCAATACATAACTTATGTTATTACAAAACCATACGGTCTGTGGTGTGGATTTTATTACTTACGAGTTCATGTGCAACATTAATATGAGCCTTACGGCCTGTGGTGTGGACTGCTCCGCCTCTTGCGGAAGATCGATTGATTTTGTTTTGAGAAGACATAGCCAAGAACTCATCCTTTTTCCAATAAGTTTGAAGTTCAACCCAAGCATTCTCACCAATCCATGAAGGCCAAGTCCCTTTTTCCCTCGCCTTCCTCAACATGTCATTTAATCGTTTTCTTCCTTTTTTTTCAAATGCGATATAGACAAATGCATGATCGCAAGGATCCCACGAAACCTTCTCCTAAAAATAATAAAAATCACATAATTAATATTTAATAACTGATCAATTGCTTGTTTAAATATATATTGATTAACTTAAATGGCAAAAGTCAATAAATACTTACTCCAAACAACTTAAAACAATAAGCTTTTGTATTAGGGTCGAGTACACTCCAATGATGTATAGGTTTAAAAAATTGTTTGCGTATTGCAAAATTGATAGCACCTGCAACTTCTTTGGCAGGAACCAGCCTGCAAAAAATTGAAAGATTCATCCTTAATATATCAGGATATAAGGAGAGGATCTAAGCATCAAGGGGTGAGAGTGAATCAGTATAATGCAAGTCAATGATTTTTTGACAAAATTTAGAAATAAAAGAGCATCTTAAGACGAAAGTAGCCAACAATAAAGGCTAAAAAACGGCCAAATTAAGGTACTTGAAGAGTAGTTGCAGTGACCGTCAATGATTTCGTATTAGAGAGCACTAGCCAACTCAGTAGAAACAAATAAGGATACGTTTCTTCTTTAAAAAATGCAACCGGTTAAAAACAGAAAATTGCTTAGAGTTGTTGCATTAACTCTCACGCCACAGCTGTCAAGGACCAAACTATGCAACTGGTTAAAAACAGAAAATTGCTCGACGAGCTCATTATTATCGCTGGCATAAAAGTCAAAATTGACTTGATGCAAGGTCGTTAACGCGGGCAAGTCGAGAGATTTTGGAAACGTTATTTCCCCAAAACCTGTACTAGGGTAAACAGAAAGCTTAAGATACGTTGATGTATCACAACAAATCAGTCAATAATATCACAACAACTATAGAGTATAGAAACCATAGCTAATCACTATTCAAATCACAGTTTTTATAAAAAAATTCAACATCCACCATAAACAATTAATGTCTCCTAGCTTATAAACTAAGGATCTAGCATCCCTTAAGCTTCAACATGCATACATAAAAGTTGACCCTTGAAAATTGAAATTATTTGTTTTTCTAAAGAAATTCAGATCCCTAAAGAAATTCAACATGCATATTTGTTTTTCTAAAGAAATTCACTACTATTTGAATCATCCCTAATATTAACATTGAGCTCTACTTCTCCATGTTGAGTCCAAACCCAATAGTTTGGTTGAAACCCATCTCGATACAAGTGAAGTCTAACATCAGTTGGTGTACTTATCTTGAGACACTTGCACTTTATACACGGACACCTAATCCCTCCCTCGGATTTACAAATAGGTTGTTTCAAAGCCCTCTTTACGAAGTCTTTAACCCCACGAACATACTCTTCTTTCAATCCGTGTCTATTGGAATATACTCTATCGTACATCCAACTACGATTCATTTTCTATAAGGCAAACAATTAACTTATCAACCACTGAACATTAAAACACATACTTTAATTTATTTTTTAACTTTCTGCCTAAAACAATAAAAATCAAATGAGGTTAAAACACATACTTTAATTTATTTTTTAACTTTCTGCTTAAAACACATAGTAAAAAGTTCCCACTGAACATTAAGAAGATTTTATATTCTCTAACTCCTTACAATCATTTATCAAGAATGTAGTTACCGTAAAATGGAATTCAACATAAACAAATACAAGATTAATTTTTTTAATCACTCTCAAAAAGACAGAAAATTAGAAAGTAAACCAACAACATTAAAAGTCATACATATTCTCTCCCATGTTTTATGTCGGATAAACTACAAATAACTCCAAATCTTCACCTGTCTTTGATCTATTACTTCATAAACCTCTCTAGCTACCTATTTAATTTGACTCAAACTTATCATATACTTTATTTATCACTCACATACATTTTGTTTTTCATTATGGAAAACTGAGCCTTAAACAAAATGCAGATGAAAACACAGTTTTTCATTTTCTTCTGTTACATATACTTTTAGCCTAAAACAATTTAGGGGAAATATGAATTTCTGACCTTTGGTGTGCCTGGTGTTTCACCGTAGGATCTGTCACGGAAAGATGAACCTTCAGCCTCTTTATATTACACCTGCAAGAGAAATTCAACTAATCACCAAAACCATAAAGATACACAAATTGTGCCTCATCTTTTTCTCTTTATATTACAAGCACAAAGTGTGAACTCTGTATTATAATAATAGCAAAACAATCGTCAATGCAAGACACATGCATAGTGAAAACCAAAAAAGATTGAAGGTACTGCAGTGAGAATATCTGTTATAGTTTATAATGCTTTTTGCAACAGGACATGAACTGCAGTGAACACTGCCTTATTTTCTTTATTCTAGGTACTGCAGATTGAAGTAAGGAAAATATTCTTTTGATACTAGAAAGTAGAAACATCAGGTAACAAGCAATCTAATGGTTTCCATCAAGTGCAGCATTGATGCCTTGTTCTCAGAGTACCACACCAGTGTGGGGAGTGGAATCTGCTTATCGGGAGGATGCACAGATAGCAAACAACATGTTGTAACAATTTTAACCATACCGAGTTCTGCAAATGTAATGTAAATTTTGAACTAGGTTTGGTGGGGTGTGCCAGGCTATTGCAATTGTGCAATGCAAAAGCGACACTTGAGAGACCCATGTGTTATTCATACTTTAAATGTTCACAGAGTGAGCTCGAATAGGAATTCCTCAAGGATATCAAATATAAACAGTAGCCTCATCGAAGACGCATCAAAATTAAACACAACGGTATACGACAAGCATTTTAATACAGATTACATTTTATATTACTCATATTATCAAATGATTCACAGTAAATTAACACAAATAATAGAATCAAACTTGCTATCTTAGTCTCAAAGAAATTCAGCCACATAAGTTACAACAACAATAATAATGAATCAAACTTGAAACGAAAACTCGCGAGATCAAAACAGAAACGTTCGAAAAAGCTGCAACACTAAAACCCTAGTAAACAAATGCTGGAAATTGAAGAATCGAATGAACGAATACATTCAAGTAGTACCTAAGTTGAAAAAGGCAGTGATGAAGAAAACCCAAACTTAAGCTCAATTGGTTTCCTCCTTGAAACGATTTTTGAGCTTACCTGAGACAAAAGATGAAAATCAATTTCTGACTCAAGAAAGAGGTCACAAGAAATGATTGATGAATAGCTTAACTAAAATAGAGGTCAATCAAAACGTAACTTGAAGTGAAATCTGAGGTCAATGTCTTTCCTTCTTAAAGTGATTTCTGAGCTTCCCTGAAACGATTTCACAAGAAATGATTGATTGAAACTGGAAACGGAAAATCATTTACAAGTTGAAAACATGAAACAAAGCTTGAAGAAGAAAACGAAAATCTGGAAACGAAAATCTGGAAACGAAAATCTGGAAACGAAGAAATGTCACAAGAAATTTCTTAACTTACCTGAAACGATTGGTTGAGGTTGGAAACGTGAAATTGAATCAAAATCTGGAAACGTGAAATTGATTAGGGTTCATGGAGGGTTTCATGGTTATCGGAGGATTTCATGGAGGATTTGTTGGGTTAGGGTTATCGGCAGGTTGAAAGAGGAAAAAATTCAGAGGGAAATGAAAAGATTGGCGCTTCAATGGAATTTCATTAGAGTTATTACATAGCGTGGGTAAAACCGACTCTAAAAAATAAATAAAATATTTAAAAATGTTATATAGACTCTAAATAAATGAATAAATAAATAAAAATGTGTATGATATTAAATAGCGTCGGTCAGACCGACTCTAAACAGTTTATATAATAAAAAAAGTTGAATTAAAAGAAGTATGTGACTTAATAGAATCAGCCACACCGACTCTAGATAATAATGAATAAATAATGTTACTAACTAATGTCGGTCAGACCGACTCTAAGTGAATTAATTAAACACAATTTAAAATACCAGCACATTTAGAGTCGGTCCAGCAGACTCTAACTAAAAAATAAATTAGTTCAAAAAAAAAGTGTCTAAATAGCGTCAGCAAGTGTAGGTTTCGCCGACGCTAATAGCGTCCGTGTCGGGGCCGACTCTAAATCCGGGCAGCTAAATCACTGTTTTCTAGTAGTGTCTGTAGGGATACAACTGCCGGAAATACAATCTTGCTGAGGATCGGAACTACTCCGTGGGGGGTACGCAAATCCTGGTTGGAAGACGTTCCGTTGTGATATGCTGGGAAAGCATCCCTATAGATCTGCTGGGAAAACACAAAGCAAATCCACGGTAATCTTGTCAAGGAACAAAACTACCGAGCTTAGGATAAGTGCCACAATGCCCCATGTTAGGCGAACTTTTCGTTTGACGACTCCACTGGGGATAATGAGTTTACAACAAACTCTGTTGGGGAGAACCGCTTCAAAGCGTCTCGTGTTGGGAACATGCCTCTTAAGAGGATTTTACAGAAGACCGAGCATCTTCAAACTCTTAAGCAAATGCCGAGACTTGAGCTAAGAATACGACAATTGAGAGGTCACTCTACTGGAGATAATAGATCTGGGACACATCTTTTCGGAGGGATTTCATGATGCCCCATGCTTGGGAGGATCACAAACTCGCTTTTGCCCCAGATTACACGACTGATCTGAAGAAATCGTTCTAAGAGGATTTTACAGAAGATTTGGCACCTTCAAACTTCTGGACACTCACTGAGTCTTGAACATTAACTGCGAGGTCTGCGAAGCAACTCTACTGGGGAATTTCCAACCGTTATCGACACAGCACAACTTGTAGCTGTTGGAAGTACTGAATGAGAGAATCGACTTAATAAGATACAACGATACCTAGTTGAAATTAATTCACCGATATCGAATCGTTGTGAACGACCATCGACCGAATGACGGACTCAATCAGTAAAAGTTGTGACGAAAGGGTGACATGTAAACCCTTTCCTGAACATGATTGCCCTGGTAATCAAAATGATATGCACGTGCCTCGTGTTGGATATGATTTCTGCAACTGAGAAAATCTATCTCTTAATCACCACTTGCTGGGGAGAGCAATCAACAATGCCTTGTGCTGAAAATGACTTTGTGTCAGGCTCCTGAATGTAAACCTGCAACAAACGAAATGCACACACATGTCCAGGGGATTGCATGGTTTGAATCCACCGTTCAGAGTTAATCAACATTCAAAGCAATTTTAAATGTTTTCCTTGTGCATGTTATTGTAAAGCCTCAATGTTTTCAACAATGCAATGTTTTTTATCAAAAATTCGGACGTTTTTACAAACCAAACAGTAAAATGAAAACAAATAAGAAGCTTTTTAACTGAATAACCAACTTTATTGATTGAAATGCCCAGAATAGGCACGTACATCAGGAAGCAATCCCTGGAAAGAGGTGATCGCTAAAAATTGAGAAAAGAAACTATCCTAATGGAAATGTGAAATCGGCCTTTCACTGAGTTTCAATTCTGCTATGACCAGTATGTCTTCAAGACTTTCCGATTATCTTCACTTTCTGAGGAGAATGATTGGACCGATTCATATCCTTTGGAGATTTCCAGTTTGAGTAAAACGATGAGGCAGTACAAATGACTCAGATCGCAGTCTTCACTTAATCCCTCTTTTGCGTGGACCGCCCTTTTCGGGTTTTCAGTCCACTGGGATACCCTTTCTTGCCTGAGTTGTCCTTGCGGATTTTCAACTCACCGGGTGTACAATTTTTTATTTTATATCCCTAATTTTTGCCCGAACCTTTTTATTCTGTTTTTATGGTTCGCTGAGATGCCCTTCTTTGCCTGGACTTTTCTTTTTTTTTCCAGCGGGTCTATTTATGCGAAGTATTTTTTGACTGCGTCTGAGTTGACAGGGGATGGAAAATCTTCGCCATCCATGGTCGTAAGCATTAAGGCCCTGCCAGAGAAAACCTTTTTTACCACATATGGACCTTCATAGTTCGGTGTCCATTTTCCCCTGTGATCTGTGTTTGGAGGAATGATCTTTTTAAGTACCAATTCACCAACTTGATACTCCCGAGGTCGCACTTTCTGATCAAATGCTCGCTTCATCTTTCTCTAATATAATTGACCATGACAAATAGTTGCTAGTCTCCTTTCCTCAACTAGGCTCAGCTCATTGAATCGGGTGCAAACCCATTCTGCCTCATCGAGTTTGACATCCATCATAACTCTCAGCGAGGGAATCTCAACTTCAACTGGTAGGACTGCCTTCATACCATACACAAGTGAGAACGGTGTTGCCCCAGTAGATGTCCTTGCTGATGTTCGGTACCCATGCAAGGCAAACGGTAACATCTCATGCCAATCTTTGTAGGTCACCACCATCTTTTGCACAATCTTCTTGATGTTCTTGTTGGCCGCTTCAACAGTGTCATTCATCTTTGGACGGTACAGCGAAGAATTGTAATGCTCAATTTTGAAGTCCCGACATAATTCTTCCATCATTTTGTTGTTGAGATTAGAACCATTATCAGTAATGATTCTTTCGGGCACTCCATAGCGACAGATGATATCTCTTTTCAGAAATCTGACTACCACCTGCTTGGTGACATTAGCATAAGACGCTGCTTCCACCCACTTGGTAAAGTAATCAATAGCGACCAAGATGAAGCGATGGCCGTTGGAAGCAGTTGGCTCAATCTTTCCAATCATGTCAATGCCCCACATTGCAAAGGGCCAAGGAGAAGACATGATATTCAATGGATTCGGAGGTACATACACTTTATCTGCATAAACCTGACATTTGTGGCATTTGCGGGCGTATGAACAACAATCTACATCCATAGTCGACCAATAATATCCCGACCTCAATAGTTTCTTTGCCATTGCATGTCCTCCGGCATGGGTACCGAAAGAGCCTCCGTGCACTTCTTGCATCAACATGTTTGCTTCGTGTCTATCCACGCATCTGAGCAAAACCATATCAAAGTTCCGTTTGTACAGCACGTCATCTTGGTTCAAGAAGAAGCTACCAGACAATCTCCTCAAAGTCTTCTTATCTTTGGTAGATGCCCCAGGCGAGTACTCTTGACTCTTCAAGAAGCACTTGATATCATGAAACCACGGCTTGTCGTCAGATACTGCGTCAACAGCAAATACGTGTGCAGGCCTGTCAAGACGAGACACATTAATCTTGGGTACATGGTTCCACCTTTGCACTTTGATCATAAAAGACAATGTGGCCAAGGAATCAGCAAACTTGTTCTCATCTCGAGGAAAATGGTACAGCTTTACCGTTGTGAAAAACGTCAGCAGTCTTCTCGTATAGTCTCTATACAGAATCAGATGTGTCTGGTGCGTGTACCAGTTCCCATTCACTTGATTGATTACCAAAGGTGAATCCCCGAAGATATCGAGGGTCTTAATTCACAAATTAATCGCCTCCTCAATCCCCATTATACAAGCTTCATATTCTGCTTCATTGTTGGTGCATCCGAAAGTTACTCGGGCAGTGAAGGGCATATGAACACCTTCTGGCGTGATAAGAACTGCTCCAACTCCGCATCCATTCATGTTAACGGCCCCATCAAACATCAAACTCCATTTGGATTCAGGGTCTGGCCTCTCCTCCAAGAGTGGTTCCTCGCAGTCTTTAACTTTGAGAAACATGATGTCCTCATCAGGGAAATCAAATTTCATGGGTTGGTAATCATCAATAGGCTACTGCGCAAGATAGTCTGACAGGATACTTCCTTTGATGGCTTTCTGAGAAGTATACTGGATATCATATTCAGTCAGCACCATCTGCCAACGTGCAACCCGTCCGGTCAATGCTGGTTTCTCAAATATGTACTTGACAGGGTCCATCTTTGAAATTAACAAGGTTGTATGAGTGAGCATATATTGCCTCAATCGCTTAGCAGCCCATGCAAGTGCACAGCATGTCCTCTCAAGCATTGAGTATCGGGATTCGCAATCATTGAATTTCTTGCTTAAGTAGTAGATGATGTGCTCCTTCTTACCCGTCTCGTCATGTTGACCAAGAACACAACCCATGGATCCTTCATGCACAGTCAAATACATGATCAATGGTCTCCTTGGAACTGGAGGCATGAGAATTGGAGGTTCCTGTAAATATTCTTTTATTTTCTCGAAAGCCCTTTGGCAATCGTCATTCCACCTGACCGCTTGTTCTTTTCTTAACAGCTTAAATATTGGTTCACAAGTGGCTGTGAGGTGAGATATGAACCGTGCAATGTAGTTCAACCTACCCAGGAAACCACGTACTTCTTTTTCTGTTCTTGGTACAAGCATTTCTTGTATCGCTTTTATTTTGGCGGGATCAACCTCAATTCCTTTTTCGCTTACGATGAAACCCAACAATTTACCGGACCGCACTCCGAAAGTGCACTTGTTCGGATTCAGCCTTAGTCAAAACCTCCTCAACCTCTCAAACAGTTTCTTCAAGTTGACTAGATGCTCCTCTTCTGTTCGAGACTTGGCAATCATATCATCTACATAACACTCAATCTCCTTATGAATCAAGTCATGGAAGAGTGTTACCATAGCTCGCTGATACGTTGCCCCGACGTTCTTCAACCCAAAAGGCATCACCTTGTAACAGAAGGTACCCCACGGGGTAATAAACGTTGTCTTTTCCATGTCTTCCGGTGCCATCTTGATTTGGTTGTACCCGGAGAAGCCATCCATGAAAGAGAATACCGAGAACTGAGCGGTGTTGTAAACCAGTACATCAATATGAGGTAAAGGAAAGTCATCTTTTGGACTTGCTCTGTTTAGATCCTGGTAATCAATGCACATTCTGACCTTACCATCTTTCTTCGGCACAGGAACAATATTTGCAACCCATGGTGGGTAATTGGTGACGGCCAGAAATCCCGCATCTAACTGTTTTGGTACCTTCTCCTTGATTTTGAGAGCCATTTCTGGTTTAATTCTCCGGAGCTTTTGTTTGACAGGAGGACAGCCCTCTTTCAACGGCAACCTGTGCACAACAATGTCTGTATCTAACCCCGGCATATCTTGATACGACCAGGAAAAGATGTCAATATATTCCCACAGCATACTGATCAACTTTTTCTTCACCTCGGCCTGCAGATTGGCTCCAATCTTAATCTCTTTCTTGGCGTCCTCGGAACCAATGTTTTTAACCTCAATTGTCTCTTGGTGAGGTTGAATGACCCTCTCCTCCTGCTTCATCAATCTGGCCAATTCCTCGGGAACTTCACAGTCTTCTTCATCCCCCTCTTCGGCTTGATAGATTGGATTATCAAAGTCATACTTGGCCATAGCAGAATCGTTATCAATGAAATCCGGGTGATTAAGTCTGCATGATTGTGGGTCATGCCTTATTTTAGAATGAGACTTTTTGGAAAAAGAAAGAAAAAAAACAAAAATAAAACATTGCCATTTTATCGTTTTTTCTGCAAAAATAAAAATGAAAGACAGGGAACACAAAATTTGAATGCAAAACATCCTTTATTAATGATAAAAAAACCTTGCAAATACAATTATGAGGCCCTACAAATGGATCTACACGCCTTGGACAGAGCGCGAGATTTTAACATGCAACAGAGAAAAACAAAGAAAATTACTCTGTTTGAAGAGTAACTTGAACAATTTCTTCAACAGACCAATTGCACAACTCTTTACCTGGTACACACGGGAGCACCCACTTGTCGAGGTCACAATCACTGTCGACGCCATCTTCACTTGCAGTGCACATCTGATTTGGATTAACGATTCCCCCGCTGTAGAAAGTAATCGGCCCCTTGTGCTCTGTTGCAACAACTTTATACGGATTATAGCATATACCGAACTTATCTTCCTTTGCAGAGACTTCAATCAATTGGCCCCAGCCTTGGGCACTACCTGCTTTGACTACTTCCACTGCCTGTTTGTAAGAAGCAATAGAAGTACCCACCTGTCCTTCGCCCTGAGACGATACTGCCTGTGAATACGAATCACCAATATTGACTGCTTCAAATGCTTGACTCAACATCTCATGGATCTCTCCATCCATTTCCACGTACTTAAAGGTAGATAGCTGACTTACGAAGATGTCTTCCTCTCCATATACAGTCACCACTTGACCATCAACCACATATTTCAATTTCTGATGCAACGTAGATGCCACTGCCCCAGCGGCATGAATCCACGGTCTGCCTAACAAGCAACTATATGCGGGTTGAATGTCCATCACGAAGAACACGCACTTAAACACTTGAGGACCAATTTTTACTAGGAGCTCTACCTCTCCAAATACAGAATGTTTCGAACCATCGAAAGCCCTCACTACCAAATCACTTGGTCTTAGAATAATTCCGTCAGCGTCTAACTTCATTAAGGCCTTCTTTGGTAACACGTTCAGGGAAGACCCCGTGTCTACCAACACATGAGATAATACTGCCCCTTTACACTCCAGGGTGATGTGTAATGCCCTGTTGTGATTGCGACCCTCCGTAGTCAAATCAAAATCTGTAAAACCTAACCCATGGCTAGCATTGACATTAGAAACAACCGACTCCAATTGATTCACAGTAATCTCTTGAGGTACATAGGCCATATTCAAAACCTTCAAAAGGGCCTCTCGATGAACTGCATAACACATAAGCAACGACAAGATAGAAATTTTTCATGGCGTTTGGTTCAACTGATCAACTACTTTATAATCACTCTTCTTGATAAGTCTCATGAATTCCTCGACCTCTTTCTCAAAAGTACCTTTCTGCACATATTCAAGAATAACAACCTCCTCTGTAGCCACCTGTTTACCCTTGGCTTTGGCTGCTGCTTCAGCTTCCGCATTGGTTCTCAAAGTCTGTGGAGCAAACAAGCGTCTACTTCTGGTGAAGCCACCAAGACCTCCAACATTATCAATACTGGAACTACCCCCAGCTGGAGTTTCCACCTCTTGCTTTTCTCCTTGGTAGTAAACATCTGCACCATAGTGCCATGGGATAGCCCGCTCACTAGTGTAAGAAACTGGTCCTGGTACCGTGATAGTAACAGGACTCACTACATTAGGCACAATGATGGCAGCAGGCGAGGGCACTTGAATTTCAGCTGGCGTAAAATAAATGGTAACAGTTGACACATCATCGTCCTTTTTGTCCCCCTGATCGAACTGTAGACAACCCTCATCAATCAAATTTTGAATACCGACCTTCAGTTTATCACAACCATTACTCTGATTCTTGCAATCAACACAACCTTCTTCACAGCCAGGGAACACTTGCCCTTTCAACAACCGAGCCTTCACAAAACTCAAAGGAGTCTTCACCCTGTTCACATCAGTTACCAAACTCAAAACTTTCCCATCTTCAATGGCGTTGACCTTTGGCACATTATGATCTGGCATAGGATTCTGAAGCACATTCGGTGGAGTTGAGAAATTAATTGCCTTGGCATCAATCAAATCTTGTACTCTATGTTGAAATGTACGACAATTTTCAATACTATGGCCTGGAACCCCAAAATGATACTCACAGCGGGCATTAACATCGTAACCCTTTGGTAATACTGCAGGAGTCGGGCCCATCGTACGAAGTTCCACCAGATTAAGCTTCAACAATTGGGGTACCAAAGCTGCGTAAGTCAAAGGCAGCGGGTCCATACGCCTTTCAGCTTGTCTCTGCTGATATGATCTCCGTGGCTGTTGATTATTCTGTGACTAAACATTCTACTGCTGTGGCTGTGATTGAGCTTGCGGACTAGGAATGGTCACAGCAGCAACCTGATTATAGGAATTTTGATAGCCTCTTCCTCTTCCTCTGTTCTTATAAAGAGCACTAGCCTCCCCATCTCTCTTTCTGGTAGATCCAGCAAATGGCTTCCTCACTCCTGAAGAACTAGCGCCACTGACATCTTGTATTTTTCCGAGCTTCAACAAACTTTCAATCCTTTCCCCAGCGATTACAATGTCTACAAACCCAGTTGAAGGACAGGCAGCCAACCTATCAAGATAAGTTCCCTGAAGAGTACCCATAAACATGTCGGCCATCTCTCGATCCTGCAGTGGAGGTTGAACCATGGCAGCCAATTGGCGCCATCTTTGAGCATATTCCTTAAAACTTTCCTTCGCATTCTGAGCCATACTCTGCAGCTGAGTACGGTTTGGAGCCATATCCATATTATATTGATACTGCTTGACGAAAGCATGAGCTAACTCCTTCCAGTTCCTCACAGAAGTCCTACTCAACTTTATATACCATTCTTGAGATGCCCCAGTAAGGCTGCCTTGGAAATAGTACATCCACAATTTCTCATCGTCAGTATGAGCGGCTATCCTCCCCACATAAGATTGGAGATGATTTTTAGGACAAGTAGTGCCATTGTACTTGTCAAATGTTGGTGGCTTGAATTTATGTGGAATTCTTACTCCAGGTACCAACCCCAAGTCGGAAACATCAAAACCAAAAGTGTTTCGGGATTCAATGGACCTGATCTTTTCAGCGAGCTCGTCAAACCGGCGAGTGTTCTCATCTTCAGCATCTAACAGAGTAAACTGATCATCTTGGTTATCTTCTGCAACTTGACGAACCCTAGTATTTCTAGGAGGGTCACCGCCTGCATTAACGCCAGCCTGATTACCATTGCCATTCTGCACCTCTACCTGTGGCCGCTCGACCATTGCCCTGAGTCTTTCTTGATTTTGAGCCATACCAGTCATTAATGTCATGAACTGGTCCATCCTGTTCCTCAGCTCAGCCAATTCAGTTTGCATCTGATCCATGATCTTAGCTTGGTTTCTGCGAGTTGCATACCGGTGGATGTGGATATCAGCTATAGTGCTTGAAACCAAATAAAGGTTAGAGACCCTGCAACGAGTACCTGAAAAGCAAGCAACAAAATGCAAAATGATATATGCTATGCAATGTCATGTTTATTCATTTTGAGGCATTCCTTCCTTCGATTCCAGTTTTGACCGAAATGGAATAACACATACACCTGCAATTGCTAACATTGATAGAACATCAAAGGTGCACAGTAATGAATCAGAACATCCATCATATACGGCCCAGTGAGTGTGTGAACCATTGTATAATTTGACGAAGAATCCACCTCATGGAATCAATAATACCAAAACGAAATACCCATAGCACAAATGAAAACCCACAACCAGGTGTGGAATTGTCAAATACAAATTTGTTCCGAACAAATACAACTGAAAGCATGAATACAAACAAAAGAAAACCCTTCAACAATCCTGATGGTGAGTTCTCAGAACAACAACGAAAACGCTTCAGACACTGAGCCCATACAAGTCTTCTCGAACCTCCTTGAGAAGTGCTCTGGTAACTGGATCATTAGGGAGCTCTGTAAGACTCCTGATCAACTGACTCCTTATCTTGACAGCTTCCTCCAACTTCCTGATTTGATCTTTAACGAATGAATCCTTTACTTTCTTTACTCCAGGCGGACTTTCAGCTCTTCAATCTCTCGGTTAGCTGAACTAAGTTTCTTGAGAAATTCGCTTTCTTTACTCATCAAATTCTTTTTCAACTCATCATTTTCAGCCCTGATTCCTGCTTCAATCTTCCTTCGGCACTCGGAGAACTCATCCCATCTCTGCTGCCCTTTGGAAAGTGCAATTTCAGACTTGGCCAACTGCTCGTTAATACGCTTGCACGCCTCGTTTAATGCCATCTCATTTTGTTTAATCTTGCGAATATAGACAGTGTCCTCAACAATTCTTTTCTCATTTTTTTCATGACACTCGGTTAACTCTTGAACTTCATGCTCGACCTTACGCTTTTCACAAAGCATCTTTCGGAGTCCTTCGCTTAGCTTCTCATTCATCTTAACTGCCTTGTCCTTTTCCGCCTTAAGCTTGTTATAATCAATAACACTTATCATGGTCATAGGTTCAACAGCAACTGGATCTGATGGACCTTCCATAGAGAACGGCAAAAGAGTGATCTGAACTCTTCTTTTCAACCATGCATCATACTGAGGAGAAGACACGTTATTTCACTTGCCAAAGACAACTTTACCTTTTGTTTGCAAATTGCCCCAGGCTCCGGCCGTCTGCCTTACCAACAAAATATTATCTTTCACAGGGAAAAATAAGGATTCTTCCAATTCACTATCCCTCGGAGGATCTATTAAAGCAAATCCCAACTGTCTCCTTAAGATAACAGGATTGTAATTGATGCAACCCTTTATTCCCAAGAGTGGCACATTTGGATGTCTTCCACAACTACTGATAAAATTCCCACCCATCATTCTTTGATCAAACCAACGAATATCTTTTGTCGTCAACTTAATCAGCCTTTTAGCCCAATTCATTGAAGGATGAGGATTCAAGAAAGCCTCGGAATTTGGTAAGTGTCTCATGAGCCATTTATGAAACAAAGGTGCACAACATCGAACCAATCCCCCTTGTTTCTTCTCATTCTTATAATGCATAGAATAATACAAATCACCCAAGAGTGTAGGTATAAGATTCCTCAACACAAAGATATGGATGACTCTCATGTCTACAAACTTGGTCTCATCCGCAAACAACGTAATCCCATAAATGCTCAAGGCCAGAATAGCACAAACTGTTTCCCATTGAGCCTTAGCAGCACACTCTTCAGCTTTGGCAACCAAGAAATCCAGATGAAAATTGGATAAACCTCCTTTGGTGACGAGGTTATCTCTTACCACAGGTACACTCAGATGGAGAGCCTTAGCTACCTCCTCATGCTTCGGGGGATGCATATCAGAGTTAAAAGGAATCTGGTTTTTGAGAGGCACACCTAACAGAAAGGCATACTCTTCTAGCATCGGAGCCAACTGAAAGTCTGAAAAAGTGAAGCACCTTAACCGTGGGTCATAAAACTGCAAGCAAGTATGAATAACACTCCTCTCTGAAGTATCCAAATCATCAACCATAGTCAGAATCTCTCCATGAGCCTTTCGGAACATACCCACA
Source organism: Lathyrus tuberosus (assembly GCA_022829125.1). Classification (NCBI taxonomy): domain Eukaryota; kingdom Viridiplantae; phylum Streptophyta; class Magnoliopsida; order Fabales; family Fabaceae; genus Lathyrus; species Lathyrus tuberosus. The sequence continues at coordinate 2,558,019 of JALAZF010000124.1, read as the reverse complement.
TAATCTGGAGTAATAAGAGATACCATCTTCTGTAACTGACCCACCCTGGTGTCAAAGAATGTGTAACGCACATTATTCTTTCTTGGAACATCCATAGCTGCAAAGGGAACTGTCAACCGGAATCAAAAGGAAGTATACCCTGCAAATGAATAAACATGATTGTTAAATGCAAAAATGCGAATGATGATATGTATGCAAGGGCATGTGATCAATGTTGAACATATATTGCTGAACCCACTGTACTGTTGTCTGAATTTGGTGAGATACACAAAACCAGGATCAAAGGTCCAGTAACAAATCCAGAACAAATAAGAAAACAGGTATGTCGCTCCCAGGATTTTCATCCAGGTACAAACGCGAGAGTGGCGCGGAAAAAACAGAGTCGTCAGCCGTGTAAATTTATCCCAAGAGAGGGAAATGGAACACCGCATAAACCTGAGTAAGAGGGAAAGGAATGGTCATCGTAACCATAACCTGGGTTCGGGAGTCGGTTACGCGAGGGGAAGGTGCTAGCACCCCACGCGTCCATCGTACTTGATGGGATCCACGCTTGTTGTCTATTCTAAGGGTGAGTTACTATCATCTAGGGCTGTACTAAGACGGAGAGGGAAAGACAAAGATCGACTCGGTAGGACGTCGAAGTCCTAGGCCTACATACCCCCTTTGTGCAATGGGGAATTCAGAGTCAACGTAGTTCGGACCAAGTTCTTTTTGTGTTTTTTATGAGCGGCGTTAAGTTCGCGTCCGGCAGTTAGGGTCGATGCCTGTTTACGTCTCAAACAGAAGGTAACGTGCCCTTTTTGAAAATAGCCTTTAAGTTTGGAAATCCCGAAGGACAAAAAGGTTTGAAGTTGGTTTGTGTTTTTTAGGACAGAAGTGGCTTAAGTTAGTTCCTAAGTTGCATTGCACCAAAGTGTAGGGCACAGGGGCGAATACTTAACGCATCGTCCCAAGACAGGACGCTCGCTAAGCACTCTAGAAAGATGAGAGAAAGCCCCTCATTTCTCATTCCCCATACTTAAGGCTCGTGCGCAATACACCTTATTCTTATTAAGTGTTTTAAAGAAATTTGAGATGAGAAGAGAGAAAACACAAGGGTAACTCTAAAGGGGGACTATGAGCCCTAAAGTCATCATGCATGAGTGACCTACGGTTAGTGAGGTTCAACCTAAACCCTAAAGGAAGAAGATGAGGGAAGGACAAAGTAAGGGTGACCTTGGATACTTATCCATACCCTTAAAGAACTTACCTTAATCCCTGCACAAAAGGTTAGTGAGAAACAGACATAAATAATATCAAAGCAAATGAAAATCAAGCAATGGCAAACAATAATGATAATAATCCAAACATGAATTCATAAATCAAAGGAACAACCCCAAAGGAAATGGCACAAGTGCCTTTTCAAACAGATAATCAGATGTGGTCAGAAATACACATATAAGCAGATCTCAAGTGAAAATAAATCAAATAATTGGAAAACTGACTCCTAAAATTCCCAAATTAAGCATCAATATTATTCAACCAGAGATAAACCAAATATCAAAAATCCCTGCAAAAAATCAAGATATTAGTCATCTAAATAATTAGGCAAAGTTCAGGTGGGAAGTGGGATTCAGTGTGCCAAAGAGAAGGACCAAAATGCAATATGAAATGATTTTAAAAATGATAAAAAAATATTTTAATGTATTTTAGAATGTTAGTGAACAAATGCAAAAAGAACGGATAAAAAATATTTTATGATTGCAGAGAAATAAAATAAAGAAATTTAAGTATGCATGGTATGGATAATTCAAAAAGAAAATAGACTAAATAATTGGTTTAAATGATAAAAATAAAATAAAAATAAAAAATAAAATTTGTAAAAATTTTATAAATTAATAAATATGATGTACGAATTTTATGGGAATTTTAAAATGCAAGAATGTATTTTTAATAATTAAAAATGAAATATGATAAATTAAATAAAATAAAATGAAATAATGTGCAGGGGGTGCGTTAGTAAATTATTCATGTTAAAATGATGGTTGGGCCAGAGAGGGAGGGTGCGAATAGCAGCCGGTCCATTAATTGATCAGAAAAAAAACAAAAATAAGAGGGAGACCACCGTGTTCCCCCATGTGCCATGCGTGTGTCCTCATTAATGTGGTGGAATGCTGTGGTTCGTTTGATCCATCCAACGGTACACGATTAGTCAACTAATATAAAAGTTAACAAAACCAAACAAAACAATTGGACGTGCATGGTAAGACTCGTGGGGTTAATAACACAGGATCCATAATTATAATTCAGAAAAAAAATAAAAGAAAATAATAGGTGACATGATTTAGACCGTTGGATTAAGAGAATGAAGGGCCAGGATTTCGTCTTCAACCTTGGAACCCCTCCCTTCGCCGGACCACCGCCAGCCGCCGGAACCCTACCGTCGGCCACCACCTGCAACCACCAAACTGCCCAGAAAATGCAATGGGGTACACTATCCGACCCAGAATTTCGTCAGGAATCCAAATATGGCATCAAAAACCCCAAATTGTTAGTGTATAATAAAAAACGAATGAAAAACCATTAGGGCACAAAACTTTAAACACACATAACAAGCCATACACACATCCAAAATTAAAAATAAATAGATCAGGACAATCACCATTCATCACACGTCAATATTCATGCTTAAAAGGAGATTTTTATGATGGTCAAAAAACCTACCAACCTGAGATGGCTCCACGCGTACACTTGCTTTTGGCTGCGAATCGTGGTTGATTTGCACTCTATAGATTACCAAGAGAAGCTTTGTGGAAGAATTTTGAAGAAACTCCTTGTAAATTGAGAGATCCAAGGAATTCAAGAATTAGGGTTCACTTTCTTTTTCTCCAAAATATCACGTGTAACTAACCCTAACCAGTGCATGATTGAGCTTATATAGACTAGGGTTTTCTACTGAATATGAATTGGGCTTGGGTGATCCTTGGTTTAATGAGTTTTTGAATTATTTTGAAAAATCACATTATGTTAAGTACACCTCCTCCATGCATAAATATTTAAGAATTCCATGATGGATCACTTTCATTTGGATTGCTAGTTACACCTCAATGGAATTTGGGCCTTGAAAACAAATGATTCATGAGTTTTTAATGATTTGGCATTTTGGCATAATAAAAAATAAGTGAATAATAACCCGTGAAACCACTTGATTAAAAAACCAAAATGTTCCTTAGGGATTTTCCTTTGACATTAGAAAGTGATATGAAACAATGGAATTGATTATAGGTCATTATGCCCAAAGTTGTGAAAATGGAGCCATGAAAAACCCTAAAAACCACTTTGCCTTCTTTTGATCATAACTGGAGTTCCACAAATGATATGGAGACCCACTAGTACTTGTTGGAAAGATGAGAAAAAGATATTAAATTTTCATGTTGGAGAAAAATTCATTTGAAGCTTTCTTGATGGTGAAAAGTCAAGTTGAATGCAGTGCAGGAACTTACCAAAAATGGAAACTTTTCATTATAGGTCACTTTCCAAATTTAGAAACTTTGCACCTACTCCTGATTCCTGATAAATAGTATGAAACTTGACTTTTGATGATCATATGAGGATGTGAGACCTTTAAAACCTTGGAGAGAACCTCAAAATTCCACAGTTGACTTTTCCTCTTACTGTTGACTTTGACCTCATTCACCTGATTTTCAACCCATTGGCCAATTGAACTTCTCCTGAACCAAACTGATGGACAACCTCCCATCCCTAGGTACTTGGGGACCCAAGGAATACCATAGAATCAAGTCTTGCCCAAAAAATCAGAAATAAACTGACTTTATAGCAAACCCTAGTTGTGGTACCCTTAGTCTAGGAGGAAATAGCACAGTCTCCAAATCCAAATTCCTCTGAATATGATGTGTATCCTCTCCAACAAAGATAAGATATGCCATTTGGTGATGATAAAAACCCAAGGAGCTTGCCCATTGAAGCAATAAACCCAAGAATCTCAAAACCCTAATCCATGCACTAGTTAAAAGAGAATGATCCACTTGAGATCCCTTGCTACTTGTGAACTCTTGATGATGTGATAGACCAGATAGGACCTTCTTGGACTCTCTTAGACACCTTGACCCCATGCTAATGATATGCATACATGATAGTGCAAAAATGAAATGAAACATAAGCCAGTTAGTAATAAATAAGGAGGGCAAATTTTGGGGTGCAACAAGGTATGATGAAGGTCAATGGTTCCTGCACACCTGTAAACAATCCCCCCAATCTCACAGGTATGTACTAGAAAGTGGGGATTCTCAAATCCAGATCTCGGAATGAGAGGCAATATCACATTCAACCCGAAGGATACAATGCTACCGCCATATAAAGACATCATTCTCTGATTCACCTCAAAATAAAGAGGGGTCATCCTAAAGGTCATCCAGACTTAGCAGCTCTTCCAGATAGCTCTACCATTGTGGCAGACCCACAACGCAGAATTCTCTAGAGAGAACCACATCCAGATTGTGTTTCATATTCCCTCCTCGCACCGAAATGGAGCGTGAGAGGATATGAAACACACTAAACATAAGTGCACTCAGGCCTGTGTACTGGGCCTATCTCTCAGATTCCCCATCCCACCAAGCAGAAACAGCACAGTCCAGTATAATACAGTATATGAAATGAAAATGCTAAAATGCGGTAAATACAGTAAAGTACGGTAAAGCAGTAATACAGTAAATAGCAATACAGTAAAATAGTAAATACAGCAAAATACAGCATCCCAGTAAGCACCCAATGAAAGAAAACAAACAAGCGCTAGGACTGACTCGCTTAGGGAACCAGAGATTCTGGTCTCAATCCCCAGCTGAGTCGCCAGCTGTCGCTCCCGGGATTTTCATCCAGGTACAAACGCGAAAGTGGCGCGGAAGAAAGAAAGAGAGTCGCCAGCCAGGAATTTGTATCCCAAAGAAAAGGGAAGGGTAATGCTGCACAAACCCGGGAGAAAGGAAAGAACGAGGTCTAGAGAACCAAAGAGAAAGGGTAAGGGAGTCGGTTACTTGAAGGGAAGGTTATCGCACCCCTTCACGTCTGTCGTACTCGACGGGATCCACGCTTGAAGTACTGCTCAAAGGGTGATAGAAAAGATGCTGGAAAAAGAATGGAAAGAGAACGAGAAACAAATGTAGGGAAAATAAAAGAAGTGCTCGAATGGGCCCTACCCCATTGCCTACGTATCTCATCGGGAACATGAGAATCAGAGCGACATAGTTCCCCTCAACAAGGGTTGCTTTGTTTGTGTTTTTTAATGCAAACGTCAGAGTGCGCATCCCAGTAGTTAGGTGTTGCAGCTCGCTGTATGGAGACTTAGGCGTTACCTGTTTGCGGTAGAACGGACATGACGAGTCCTTAAGGAATAGAATAAAGGAGAAGAGAGTTTGTTTGTTTTTGTCTTTTAAGAAAGAAGTATTTTGATTATGGGTGTGTATAACGCATATTGTATTTAAGTCTCTCGTGTAGGATCGAATGCCTCGCATATTGACCCAAGACGGGACGTATGCTAAACATTCTAAGACAGTGATAGAAGACCCCTCACTATCTCATTCTCACATGAAAGGCTCAAATACAATATATGTTATGCCTTTATTAAGTGTTTTTGCTTTTGTTTTGAGATGAGAAGAAGAGAGACTCAAAGGTTAAGAAAGGTAAAATCTTATGAGGGAGACTAAGACTAAAACCCTAAAGTTATCATACATGGATGCTCCTAATGGTTAAGTGTGGTTTAGAAGCCTAACTCTAAAAGAAAAGAGAAGAAGAATGAGTTCTAACTTACTTCCAAGATGGAAGTTAAGTTAAGAACTCAAAGGGGCTGAAAAAGATTGAACAAAGAAAGCATTAGATGCTTATCACAATCACAACTTGAAAGTTTTAAAGAGATAAGAGAAGAGGTTGTATGTGGATGCATATCCACACACTTGACTTACCATTAGCCCCTACAAGCAAAGGTTAGTTCAATAATGCAATAAGAAAGCATATGTAAAAGAAAGAAAACAATTAAGCATCAAAGTACTTATGAAATGAAATTAAGCATCAAACAAAGCTCAAACCTAAAAGGAAAGAATTATAAGTACTATATGACTTCTAAAGTTAGTAGCTATGTCTAAGGGTTATCAATTAGGGTTATGGTACCTAATGGGATCAAACTATGCACAAACAATGTCTTAAACATTAAAGAAATGCATCATGAAAGTAGTTGATGAAAGATGAATAAAAATGCAAGATGAACATGTATTTATGCTTAATGAAAAGGCAAGGTCAGAAGTATACATCATTTATAAATGTCTTATAATGAATATGCACAATCATACAAGTCATGGATGAAATGATTCGAGTAGGAGAACATAGGTGAAGAAGAAATGAAAAGGAAAGAAACAAGTTTCAATTAGATGCACAAATTTACATATTAAAGATGCAAGACATATGAAATGAGTATGAATGAATATGGACCAGTAGCATACAATTGATGATATGCAAATGATATGAGTGAAATGGCATACACAATGCAAACACAAATCATGTAGAGCACAAGAAGAAATTAGATGTGGAATTATGTCGAAAATGCAAGTTGAAATGTATAAACACACATCAATGGTAAACACAAATCAAAATGACCTATAAGTGAATCAAGAAGGACCTATAATCCTCTAAACAAACCATATGATCTCACACAACACAAACAAGACAAGGTGGCACAAGTGCCTCATCAAAATCATGTCATATGGAAGTAAAAGAACATGCATAAATGTTACTTCAAATAAAAGGTATCAAACAATTACCAAACCACATGAGAAAAATAATGAACATAGACCTCAACCAACCTAATTCAGAAGCTAAAGACATGTCAAAACTCATGGCACAACTTCAAAAAGAAACATGATCAAAAGGTCTCACCAAGTCTCATTGAAACACATCCAAAGGAATCTCAAATATGAACATCAAAACCCAATACAAAATGAATTTAAAAACAAAATGATAATGTTTTTAGATGCTTTCAGATGTTATTTAACAAGTGAAAAAAGAATGAATGCAAAAGAGTATGTGAGTTAAGAGAAATAAAATGGGAAAGTTCAATTATCAATGAAGAACATTACTTAAAATGAAATTAAAAAGGAATTCTGAAAATATGAACAAAAATTACTAAAATCAGAATTAAAAATAATAGAAAATTATTTTAACGTGTCAATATGGTTGGTGAATTTTTGTAGAATTATTTAATGCATTTTAGTATTTTTAATAAAAGAAAATGAAACAATATAAAAAAAAAAGAAATTAAAATGCAAAGAAAATGATGCAGGGGTGTGGCGAAAGTAAATTTCAGTTTAAAAATGGTTTGGGCCCAATGTGGGGAGTGTGAAAAGTAAATTGAAACCCAGTCCAATAGGCGCATGCGTGTGTGAATTATTGTGTACACTCAGTCAACGTTTGACTCAACCACAGCCATAGGATTAATCAGTCAACAATCATCAGGAAAAGCATGACTATAACATGGATGAGAACGCAAGCACATGTTAATTACCATACACACACGCACATGCAAGCATCTGAGACCAAAATGAAGTCACGTGAGATACAACATCATCATTTATGCGCTGGGAAGCTAGGGGGCGTTGGACTGAAATGAATCGTATGGCCACGTTTTAAAGTTACGTTAAACCCTAACCAAAATCTCACCGGCCGGAGAAGGACCTCCGATCATCTTCTCCGGCCACCTCCGGCGGCTGCAACTAACCAAAACCTCCAGAAATTAATAAAACACACATCAAATGAGAGAGGAAGTTAAGGAGAACAAGAATCCACAATTAGTTTTCACATATCACACACATATGCAGAGAATCGAACACATCAATTTTCCCCTAGGTTTGGATCTACACCTCTAAAAGGTCTATCAACTAGCCAGAATACTCACACTGCTTCTATTAAGCCATAATCCACATGAAACAAAGCATAACCAGTTGAAATCGAAGCAAAAACAGTTGAAGAATCTCAAACCTGGAAATCTGAAGAACTTGAATCAAATGGAAAACCAGAGGAGAGAACTTGATCTTGAGCTTCCTAAGAGCAAAATAAATGCTCTGAATCCTTGGATTTTGAAGAAAATTGATTGAGATTCAACTTGGAGAAGTTGCTACACTTGAGAATTTGATCTTGATTTAGCTTGTTCTTGATCCAGAACTGTGAGAGTGAGAGTTCAGAGAGAACTGTGAGAGTGACAGTTTGCGAAATGTGTGAAAATGAAGTTCCTTCTCAATTCTGTGAGCAGTGGAGCTTATATATTCAAGGTTAAGATGTTAACCATTGTAGTTAACACTTGGAAATGTAGTTAACTGAGTTGGTTTAACTGAGTTGAGCTAACTAACTGAGTTAAGTTAGTTAATGAAACGAGTTGGTGAGTGTTGGTTAGAGTGTGGAAGGGTTTATGTTGCTTATGGTGAGGATAATGAAATGAGATGGTGATGAGGTTATGTGATCCGTAATGGTGAGATGTTGATGTGTGTAGCAGCAAGCTTGTTGGATAAGTTTGTTCTTTTCCTTTTTCATGTATGGTAAAGCATAATGTATAGTGTGTAAAAAGCATGTGTGTTCAAATGAGGAAAATAGTGGCTGGTATGAGAAGGCATGCGCATGAACTGAGTTTTAATAACAACAACAATGTTACAACATGCTATTCTTGGCAGCCATGCATGCAGTGAAAAATTGGAAGTTTGAGGGTGAATATCTCTCACATTAATGGATGAAAATGTATAATTTTGGTGGCAAATGAAAGATGATACATTGTAGAACATGTTTGGTGTTGATTTTGGATTGAATAGAAGCTTGCAAAGTGATGAAAAATGGCTTAGAACACAAGAGATCCAAACTGCATCATGGGCGTGGCAAATTGTGGCACGCATGGCAACATGACTTGTGGAAAATTCAGAGTGCAACTATCAATTTTGGACCATCATAACTCTTTATCCTTTGATCAAATGAAAAATCTCCAAACATGAAAGTTGTATAGGGCATGGAGATGAATAACTTTCATGTTGGAAAGTTTTTCATTTGAAACTTCCTTGATAGAGAAAATTAGCTTGACATTTGGCACACCAAGTGTTTGATGAAATTATGGCCTGGAGGCCTGAACTTGCCTTGCCATGACTTGAAATTTGCATTGATTTTGCTCCACTTTGATTGATCATAACTCTCTCAATTTTGATCCAATGGAAGAGTTCTTTATATGGATTTGAAGCTTGGAATATGATCTTTAATTGACTCAACTTGGGCCTGAAGTTTGCAGCTTTTATCATAGAGAAAGAATGCCCTGAAGTGTAGTGCAAAATGGTCCAAACTTGCCATTTCTGGAAACCCTAAGTTTCTAAATTTGGCAACTTTGTACAATTCTTGATTTTTGATGATTCCTCCATCATTTCTTGATCAAATCTTGTCCAATGAACATATGTAACTTGAATTTCATGAATTTGACCTTAAAAAGTCAGGAGTTGACTTTTTCCTTTGCACAGTTGACTTTTTCCCCAATTTCTTGATTCTCAATCAACTGACCAATTGAACCTCTTCTTAAATGAACCAATGGGCAATCTTCTATCCTTAGATACTTGACATCATGTAGAAAACATTGAGATCAAGTTTGAACCAAAATTTCACCAGGAGACTGCTTGAATCACAAACCCTAATTTGGACTGTTTTTTATCGGAGATGATGAACTGTCTAATCCTCTTGATGAATTCCCATCTTCCAATGACTTGTGGGACCAAATGAGGTGATATATGATGAAAGAGACCTTTGAGACTTGCTTGAAGACCCTTGGCTCTTGCTCTCTTGCCTTGGATGATCAATTCTCTGAAAACCACTGATCACATGCCCTATGCTGAATGCAAAGATGAATGCTTTATTTTTCTAGGGTTAAATATACAAAACCCCCCTGCAATGTTAGCGAATTCTCATTTTAGCCCCTGTAAAATTTTTTTTTTTAAACACCCCCTCATAATATCCAGATTCCCTCACTTAGCCCCCTGGCTGCCACATGGCAGCAAAGATTCCTTTCTCTTTGCTTGCGTGGCAGCCAGGTGGCATTTTTAATATTATTTTTTTATTTTTTTTATTTTTTTATTTTTTTTATTTTTTTTAATTTTTTTTTAATTTTTTTTTAATTTTTTTTTAATTTTTTTTAATTTTTTAAATTTTTTTTAAATTTTTTTTAAATTTTTTATTTTTAAATTTTTTTTTATTTTGTTTTATTTTTTGTTTTATTTGTTTTTATTATAATTTTTATAATTTTTTTTCTTTTTTTTTTTTATTTCTTTTTCGCCTTGCAACCGATGTAAAAACATACATTTTAAGAAAGATAGCATACATTTTACACCGGCCAGAAAGGAAACCGATGTAAAAAAAAACATTTTACATCGGGCCAGAAAGGCAACCGATGTAAAAACATACATTTTACATCGGGCCAGAAAGGCAACCGATGTAAAAACATACATTTTACATCGGACTTAATAGTCAACCGATGTAGTAGATGTATTTCACATCAGACTTAATAGTCAACCGATGTAGTAGATGTATTTTTCACATCGGAATATGGCCCGATGTAAAATGTCTTTGATTTACTATATCGCTTGGCTTTACATCGGACCCAGAACCGATGTAAAATGTGTTTTTCGCCCGATGTAAAAAGTCTTTTCTGCACTAGTGTAATTTTTAAAATAAAAATTTGTTTAAAATAGAATTAAAAATAAAAATTAGGTCCAAAAACGAAAAATAAAAAATATATAAATAAAAACGAAAAAGAAATAAAAAAAAAGAAAAAAAAATTATAAAAATTATAATAAAAACAAATAAAACAAATAAAACAAAATAAAACAAAAAAGTAAAAAAAAAAATAAAAAAATAAAAAAAATTTTAAAAAAATTAAAAAAAATAAAAATAAAAAAAAAGTAAAAAAAATAAAATAAAAAAAAAATAAAAAAAAAATAAAAAAAATAAAAAATAAATAAAAAAAAATAAAAATAAAAAAAATAATAAAATAATAATAAAATAATAAAATAATATTAAAAATGCCACGTGGCTGCCACGCAAGCAAATAGAAAGGAATCTTTGATGTCACGTGGCAGCCAGGGGCCTAAGTGAGGGAATCTAAATAAGATGAGGGGGTTTTTAAAAAAAAAACTTTACCAGGGACTAAAATGAGAAATCGCTAACATTGCAGGGGGTATTGTATATTTAACCCATTTTTCTATGACTTGAATGCAATGTAATGCAATGAAAGCAAATGCTAAATGATATGAAAAATGAGAGGGCAAATTTTGGGGTGTTACAAAATGCACGGGTAACACATCAGTACCGTGTGAACTCACGGATAACACACAGTACTGTGTGAATGCACGGGTAGCCAGGTCAAAATTATTGTGAACGCACGCGTATTACACGAGTACCGTGTAAACGTAGTGACGACCGGGGCAAAATCGGTGTGAACGCATTGATATCTAATATTGTTTTTTTTTTTGAATTATTTTTAAAATTTAGAAATTTGATACAATTTTTTTTTTAAATATGTCTTTCATTTAAATATTTATCTTTGATTCACTTATATTTTTATCTTTTACTACTTTATATTTTTTAAATTTAATTTAAATATTTTCTATTTATTATTTGAATTTCATAATTTAACTGGTGACAATTCCGCAGTCCACTACCCTTTTTACAATTTATAGTAAATATTTCATTTTCTTCTGTGCTTTTTTATTCTTTTTAATTGCTTCCTATACCTAACATCTTTATCTTCATAATTTGAATTTTTTTTGTCTAACCTTTTGTGACTTATCAATATTTGATATTACATTTTTTTATTGAAACAATCCTTTAAAAATTGTGAATTTAAAATTTTCCCTGTCAAAATATATTGGTCCAATTTCAAAGGTCCGCAGCGGAACCCGTGCGTCCGCACGGGTATTCCACTAGTTGTTAATGTAAAACTAACCACTCACAACTGAATTTCAACAAACTCTCTTACAGGTGTGAGTTTTCTATATTTTATTAGTATAAAATATCGAGATCATCTATTATCCTTTATGAAGTCGGCTCTGATACCAATATACTATTACTTGAAAAAATTCATGTGAGCACCGAGTAAAACAACGAGTTAATACTCCCGGACCACAAAAGAGAGAGGTGTCAATATTTAACTCATTCATAATTGATGTGAAGTTTAATCACTTACATTTGGCCCAATAATTATTGCACAAAATATATGACTTCGAGAATTTAACCTGTCACCCTCATTTTATATTGGGCACCTCATATTTTCAATATATAAAAAATATTCCTGTTAATATTTACTTAAAAAATTTACCTTTTTTTCCAAAATTTTTCACTTTTTTCTACCTAAGATTTCTAAATTTTCAGTAGTAATTAGAAATTTTCGATACGCAGATCTGCGCAAAGTTTGAAAATTCCCGTCTATATCCCAAAAATTTCAGAAAATCCGATATATATTACGGGAAATTAATAAATATCCAATACTTTATACTGAAAATTTGGAAATATCCAGTGAATAGCATTAACATTTTGTCACCAATACCAAAAATATTTAAAATTTCCTTTACCAATAAAATTTTTTCTGAAATTTGGGAATTCCCGGTATACCAGAAATTTTATCTACAATTGAAATTTCCAGTAACAGAGCTCTAAGTTCAAAAATGATTTCTTTGTGCGGTCCGGAACAGGCATTGGCATCTACGAATTCGTGTACCGATTGCACACAGTTCTTCATAACAGACAAGGTATGTTTTCTATGTAACAACTTAAAACTTAATATTTTTCGTTGCGTTATATGATATTAATATTATACTTTTTATGTAATGTAATAGACAGATATTTGAGGGCCGAGCTGAAGCATTCGCTTGGGCACAACATATTGGCAAGCAACATGGTATTATAGTTATGACTGTTCGTTCTGATACTACAAATGGCCAGTGAGGTAGGAAGGATAAATTGATTATGGGTTGTAAGAGAGAAGGAAACTATAAAAGGAAAAATACATCTGAAAGCAGTAAATTTTCATATGGCATTTATAATATGAAAGTGAAATGTCCTTTAGGCTAAGATTTTCGCCGAGTGGTATTAGTTGGAAGGTGATGGTTAGATGTGGATTTCACAATCATAAACTATCTGAGAATTTAGATGGCCATGACATATTGGGTCGTCTAAAAGATCATGAGAGAAAATTTGTGAATGACATGAAGAAGTACAATATGCCTCCACGGTACATAGTTTTTTCCTTGCAAGACAAAGATCCGGAAAACCTCACTTGTGTTACTCAAGTGTATAAATCTAGAGCTACGAACAATGTGAGCAAGAGAGGTTCATTAATGGAAATGAAAATGTTGTTGAGTCTTATTCATAAAGAAAAGTATATGTGCTGGACAAGAAATAGGGAATACTCAAATGTTGTTGCGGATATCTTCTGGACACATCCTAATTCAGTGAAGTTGTTGAATATGTTTCAGTTGGTGTTTATTTTTTATTGTACATACAAGACCAATATGTAATGTGCATCTTGATCATACCTTAATACCATTTTGACATACTTTGATTTATGAGATTTTTTATTATTTGAATCGTGAACATACAAGTACCGGTTACCACTGCTTGAGATTGTTGGCGTTACGTCAACAAAGTTGACATTTTCAGTAGGGTTTGCCTATTTGGAACATGAAAGGGAGGAGAACATCACATGGGCACTAGAAAAGCTCAAAGAGTTTTTTTCTTCCAAGACATTGCTACCCAATGTTGTTGTGACGGGCCGAGAACTTACGTTGATGAATGCAATTCAAGTTGTGTTTCCAAATTTAACACATCTATTATATTTGTTCCATATTACCAAAATTGTTAGCATGAAATGTAAGGAGTGTGTTAAATCAAAAAGACATGAACATGTCATGGATCTATGGAATAACATCATGTATGTTAATAGAGAAACTGATCATCTCACACACTTGAAGCACTTTGAGACTTTTTATGTTGATATACCTTTGTTTGTTAAGTATGTGAATGAAACATGGTTGACACCTTATAATGAAAGGTTTGTGGCTGCTTGGAATAACAGAGTCACTCATTTAGGGAACACAACAACGAACATGTGACAAACTTCTTTTCAAAGTTATTACTAAGAATAATTTATCTTTTTGGCTCATTGTGGTTTAATTATTGTGATTTAGGGTGGAATCTGCTCATTGGAAACTGAAAAACATTTTGACTACATGTCGGGGAGATTTGTGCCAAAGTTGGGATGTTGTGAACACCATGCTGAAGTTGCAGCTAGGATCAATCAGAGTGTCATTTCAAAAAAGTATTGTCAACATTAAGCATCGGTATAACACTCTATTCTATGCTAACTTGCACGGTTTTGTTTCAAGGTAGTGTATACAACACATAGGAAAGGAGCTAGAAAGGGTAAAATTTGTAGGTATAAGAAAGGATATTTGTGGTTGCTTCATTAGAACTACACATGGGTTACCTTGTGCATGTCAACTTGGTAGTTTCCAAATACAAGGCTTGCTTGTTCCTTTAGAACCAATTCATGTTTTTTTGGAAGAAATTATACATTCAAGAGCATGTTAACGGTCATGACGATAGTGACACAAAGCTGGATTTAGAAGCAGAATGTGAAGAGTTGAAGATATATTTCAATTCTTTGGATATTGTAGGTCAGAGGGTGTTGAAGAAAAAAGTTCGGGAACTAACACATCCAGGCACAACTTCTATGTGTCCACCGTTGGTGAAGTACACGCCAAATAGGGGAGTTAAGAAAAGCATAAAGGGTGAAGAGAGTGATGTACATCGTGATCCCTCGCAGTAGGTGTATGGTGAGAGCTCGCAAGGGAGTCAGACCACAAAGAGATCATGCACAAACCCAACAAGAAGTCAACCTTCTAGTATGTCGGGTCAAAGTCAACCTTCAAGTATGTCGGGTCAAAGTCAACTGTCCACTGTATCTTCTAGGCATCTTTACTTGTCTCAGTTTTCTGATTTCTTGCATCCATACATTGATGACATTGTTGATGTAGGTGACGATGGAAATTTTGGCTTTCAGGCTATTGCAGCTTTACTTGGATGGGGCTAAGAGTCATAGTCGTTGGTTCGAACGCAGTTGGATACTAAAGTTCATCAACACCCAAAATTGTTTTCCAAATTGTTCTATGACACAGTTGCTGAAGTTAGGAATTCCTTAATAGTAGAACACTTGGATGTGTAAGGTAGAGAAAAATGGATGTTGATTCCTGATATAGGTTACCCTATTGAAAGTAGGTTCAGTGTCGTCTTTGTCTCCCAGTCACAAAGACTTAACATTATTTTTTCCCCTCTTACCATAGCTCCTTTTATGTATACGATCAGACATAAATCATTGTTGTTGATTTTGTCAATAACAATCATTGGGTTCAGGTAAAATTAAAACCTGATAGTCCATTACCTCCTGTCACTGACCGTAGGAGGCAAAACTATACCGAAGATGCAAAAGCATGTGAATCAGCATATGCAGGACGAATTAGGCATTGGGAGGAAGAACTTAGGAAGTCATCTTAATTTTCTATGTAATCTTGTGGACATTATGTATTTATTATATGTGAAAGCATTTATGCAGGCGATGTGGCAAAAATATTAAAATTATTAATTTTTTGTAGTTCTGGTTTTATATCGGAAATTTTGAATTTCTGAAATTTCTAGTATACCGAAAATTTTAAATTTCTGGTATATCAGAAATTTTAAATTTCCGGTAGATTTGTCCATTTTACGTATTTATTATATTTCCGATATCAGAAATTTTGAAATATCCAATAGATAATACTAGAAATTTTGAAATTTCCGATATGTGCATCACATGCAGGTCTTAGCACGGTAAATTTTGAGAAAATTTCAGTAAAATAATGAAATTTCTGATATCCAACCAAAAATTTTATATTTTTCGAAATTTCTGAAAGAGTAAATAAAAAATTTCGCTACAAAATCTACGTTTCGCTCTCAATCATACTGAACAAAGTAAGGGTGTTCGCGGTGCGGTTTAGTTCGGTTTTGAGCATAAAAATCATCCTAACCGCGAGATAAAAATGCATGCGGTTCGGTTTGGTTCAGTTGATTTTTAAAAATTCATCCAAACCAAACCAAACCAAACCAATGCGGTTAGAATCGGTTCGGTGGTTGCGGTTTATAGACTTCTTGATTATGGAATTATAAAACTAAGAAACTAATCATATAATTTCCTAAACAGAACAATCATACAAAGCAAGTTGTTTATTACAAATAAGTTGTTTATTAAAAAATGCTAGTTATATGGCCATGTTTTTCTGACAGGGGTAATAGTTACCGCATATAAAACATATCCATAAAAAGTTAATCTTCAACAAAAAAAAATAATAATAAAAAAATAAAACAAACATTACTAGAATTAAATTAATAGAGATACTGCAGTCATTTTAGAAGGGAATCTTATCACTAACAAAGAAAATACAATTTGGAATTGAAATTGAGATTGCAGTCAATAAATTGAAATTGAAATTGAAAGTTTAATTTAAAATTAAAATAGTAGTATTATTGTATTAAAAAAGAAAACAAGTTTAATATGATAATAAAAATTAGATATTAGTATTGAAAGCTAATGACTGAATGAAATTGGAAGTGAGTCACGTGGAATTTGAAATATAATAATAGAAAATAGTAACTTAAGTTTAAAATGCGGTTTGGTTCGGTTTGGTTCAGTTTTGTGAAACGAAAACCGCAAACCGAACCAAACCGTGCGGTTCAGTAAAAAAATATCCAAAATCATCCAAATCAAATGCGGTTTTTGCGGTTTTCGGTTTGGATTGGTTCGATTTGCGATTTTGTTTTTGGATTGGTTCGGATACGATCACCCCTAGAACAAAGACTTTAACGGTACTTGTTTGAAGAGTTTAAAGAACATGGAAAATCACAATGAACTAATACGCTAAAACTACAAAAGAGGAAGACATTGCAACCAAAATCTTAAGAAATAAAGTATAATAGTATACGAATCACCTCTTCTATATATCCAACATCCATAGTGTGTGGTTAGTCTTCTCAATCTAATTTTGGTTTTCGTCTTTTATTTATTACTTTAATTCAATAAATTGTCTAATAAAATTGAGAATTTCTTAATATATCCCAAAAAAATTTTAGGCATCGCGAGAAATTCTTTTTTTATCCCCTGATTTCGGATATGCACATCCGAACGCATTATTTTTTTTTAAAATATTGATTTGTTCCGGAGGTGCAAGTCCGGAATGTTTCCTCATGTGTATATCCGGAAGAAATTCTTATAACTTCACGCCAGAGCCTTCTGAAAAGTTAAGAATGAGGGGGGAGAAGGCTCTAGCGCGAAGTTATAAGAATTTCTTCCAAATGTGCACATGAGAAAACATTCCAGATTTACATATCCGGAATAAATCAACGTTTTTAAAAAAAAATAATACGTTCGGATGTGCACATCCAAAATCAAGAAACATAAATAAATTTCGTATGGTGCTTAAGAAACTTTGAGATGTATTAAAAAATCCTCATAAAATTTTCATCTTTTATAGAATTAACTACTTTTATATTACACAAACTTTTGGTCCAAATTTGTTACTTTCCATAGTTCCAACAGTATAACTAGGGCAGTTCCCTAGATTTATATTTGTAAGAAACTGCCGACGCATTAATTTATTGTTTTTCAAGAGATTCTTTAATTCATCCTAATCTAGAACCATATATTAATTCCTCATGGTACAAGGTCATTTTCATAAAGAGTACCGCAAGATTGAGACTATACACTTTAGTTACATCTATATCTTTGAATGTAAAACTACATTATTTAGAGAATGTAAAACTACATTATTATGAAGCAGTGGAGATGATAAGGAGGAATCCACAACTATTATCTTAGATTTGTTAGGGTTACTACAAAAACAACACAAAATAATAAAATGAAAGAAGTAATTTCAATTAATTTTTCTATCCCTTCATAAACAAGAGAAGGTCTATAAATACAAGATAAAACCAACCAGGATTAACTAATGGGCCTGGCCCAAAATACATAAAAGAACTAAAATTGACTAATTAATTTAATTTATAGTCACCCATCCACTTGGGCTGACTTTTGGTCCTAATGGGCCTGCTATTAGGAGACGTAACATAAATATGTTTTATTTAACGTTCTCTAAACAATATTATATACTTTAACGTAGGGGTGTTCGTGGTTCATGAAGTGCACTGAACCAAATCACATTTATGGTTCAATTCAGTTTATAGTAACCATTTCAATAAAAATATAGTTAACTGTTTAAATGGTTTCAAGTCAGTTTAAAACTAGTTTAGAATCAGTTTATATTTATAAACTAGTTTATAATCAGTTTGCAATTATAAACCAATTTTATAATTTGAACTCTTTTAAAACCAATTTTTTTAATTTGAAAAAAAATATATAATATTTGAAAAATTTATTAAAAAAATCATAATTTTTTATTTTTCTAAAAAAGAGAAAATAAATTCGGAATAAATTAATTTTCAAGCCACTACTCTGCACTTCAAGAACCGCCACTCAACCAACACTCCTTGCTTCTATTTTCTCTGGCACCGCCAACAATCCCGACCGCACTTCACTTCCCGGAAACTTCTCTCGCCGTGATATCCAGTAATTCAGTTTCAATTTTACATCCGTTTATGATTTATTACTATAATTAGTAAGAATTTTAGGTTATTACTAACTACAAATTGTTTCATATTTGATCCTATCATTAGGTTGGAGTTTAGTATGCAAGCATCTGGAAGCAAGTCGAGTAATAGTAGCCATGGAAGCTTTAGTGAGGTATGAAACTGCATTTCAGTAATCTTAGTGAGTTCTTATTTTTTGTTGACAATTTTGATTGGAAATTTTGGCATAGGTTATACAAGAGAAGAGAAAGCTTAAAGCTTAGGACAACTAATGCTAATGCTTATGGTCGTGCTCAAGGAGAGATGCATAAGATATTTATCTCATTAATGTCTCTGTCTTGTGCCTAGGGATGGCAACGGGTCGGGTCGGGTGCGGGTTTCACACTACCCAAACCCCCACTCGAAATTACCACCCGAACCCGAACCCAAAGGCTATTCGGGTGGCAAAATAATTCCCACGGCCACACCCGTTGGGTTCGGGTTTTTCACCCAAACCCGAACCCGTAGCAAAAACTCAAAAAAAAAAAAAAAAAAAAAAAAAAAAAAATATATATATATATATATATATATATATATATATATATATCAGGTGTGTTTTCGGGTTTCGGGCACGGGTTTTACACTACCCGAACCCGAAATATCGGGTGGCACCCGAACCCGAACCCAGTCAACTCGGGTTTTCACCCGTTGACTCGAATTCGGGTGCGGATGGCCCCGCGGGTTTGAGTCTGCCTGCCATCCCTACTTGTGCCACTGATCTTAAAAATGAGAAAGATATGTGTCTAAGGAAAATTGAAAAGAATAAGGTTTGAGAAACTTTTTTGAATTTAGATATTAGTCTGATTGTGTCTAAGATAATAATTTTAAAATTTTTTTTATTTTTTGAAAAAATAAATTCCAGAATAAAAAAAAAATTATTTTTTTAAAAAAATAAAATTCAGAATAAAAAATTATTTAAAATATTTTTATTTTTCGAAAAAATAAATTCCAGAATAAAAAACACAAATTTTATTTTTTTTTTAAAAATAAAATTCAGAATAAAAAAATATTTAAAATATTTTTATTTTTCAAAAAAATAAATTCCACAATAAAAAAAATTATTTTCAGAATAAAAGTTAAATTTTTTTTCCAAAAAAAATTATATAATTAAAACAATTAATAAAAGAAAATTGGTTATGAACCGATTTTAAACTGAATTAGAATTGTTTTATTTAAATGGTTCAGTTCATTAACCATTTAAGTGGTTCAGTTTTTTTATGGTGTAATGCAATTCAGTTTAGTAATATAGTTTGGTTAACCATATTTATGCACACCCCTACTTCAACTATGAGAATACCAGTTAATCATTTGGTTGGTTGGTTTGGAGTTTCGACTTCAAACACTCGTCCAATTATGGTTTTTACATGATTTTTTTGGAAGCAATAAACCAGAACTTTTGTGTTGACATGAAAAATTGACATCATTTTAGCTAACGCGTATCATATTGATGTGAAATCAAATGGACACTAAAAATTTCATATCTATTTTGTTTGTGTTGATTAAGTGGAGCATAATTAATGGTCATATGAGTAGTTTTAGTTAAGTTTGTTGTTTTATTTTGCTGAGTAAAAAATCCTAATTTTTAGGAGATGATAGTTTTGCATTAGTTACTGAGTTATTCCTTTATTTTAGCCACTTCCACGTTGTTAGGTGTGTAAAACGTGGGTTGCAGTTTGTTTTTTTTTTTTGTAGTAGCTATTTATGTATTTGTTATATTTTCTTTGAATAAGAATCATTCTCAACACTTGAGAGATATTTTTCTGTTTAGAGTTTGGTTTTTCAACATCTGGGATCAGAGCTCTTTACTGGGGGTCTGATTATGTGAGAAGAAAAGAGAAAAACAAAAATAAGTGATGACTACTGAAGGTAGTTTTGTTAAACTTGCAATTCTAAAATTTGATGGTCATTATGACCATTGGTCCATGTTAATGGAAAACTTTCTATGTTCTAAAGAGTATTGGGGCTTAGTGGAGATCGGCATTGTTTCACTTTCAAGTGGATCAGTATTAACAGAGGTCCAAAGTAAGCAAATTGAGGAGCAGAAATTAAAAGATTTGAAAATCTAGAATTATTTGTTTCAAGCTATAGACTGAACAATATTGGAGATTATTTTTGTGAAAGATATTGCAAAACAAATGTGGGATTCTATGAAACAAAAGTACCAAGGAACAACCAAAGTAAAAAAAGCTCAACTACAAGCACTAAGAAAGAAGTTTGAGATGCTGCAAATGAAGAAATGAGAAGGAGTTTATGAGTACTTTGCTCGTACTTTAACAATTGCTAACAAAATAAAGATGCACGGTGAAAGGATGGACTAAGTGGTTGTTGTCGAGAAGATCTTACAATCTATGTCTGCTAAATTTGATTATGTTGTTTGTTTAGTGGAAGAATCAAATGATCTTGTATAGTTTATCATTCTAGAAGGGGAGTTATAATGCACACTAAAATTTCAACAAATCGAATGTTTGCACTACTTGCCTCTATACCACAGTCTATAACCTATTTTCAAGCAACTTCCGAGGACATCACTAATCTTTGGCACAAATGATATGGACATCTGAACAATCAAAGTCTTAGAATGTTGCAGTCCAAGCAACTTGTTCAATGCCTGCCTCAACTCAAAGCTACAAATAAGGTGTGCACTATTTGCAATGTGGGAAAGCAACACTGAGAAGCAATACCAAAGATCAGCCAATGGAGAGCATCTCAAAGACTTTAATTGATACACTCTGAAATTTGTGGCCATATAACACCAATGTCAAATAGCAACAAAAGGTACATTTTAAGCTTTATTGATGATTTCAGTAAGAAAATTTGGATTTACTTCCTAGCTGAAAAAAGTGAAACATTTTCAACATTCAAGATTTTTAAGAACCTTGTTAAAAAGGAGACGGGAAATGGTATATGTTGTTTAAGAAATGATCGTGGCTGTGAATTTAATTCTCACGAGTTTAATTATTTCTGCAGAGCTCATGGTATTAAAATGCAGCTTACAACAACTTACACGCCCCAACAGAATGGAGTTGTAGAGTGGAAAAATCGAACCATCATGAATATGGTCTGATGTTCGCTTACAGAGAAACAAATGCCAAAGAATTTTTGGGCAGAAGTTGCTCAATGGCCTGTGCATGTGTTAAATAAGAGCCCTACTTCATTTATGAAAGATAAAACTCCTGAAGAATGTTGGAGTGGAATTAAGCCTAATATAGAGCATTTCAGAATTTTTGGGTGCATTAGTCATATGCATATACCAGATAAAAAAAGATTGAAATTGAATTACCAAAGCTACAAATGTGTGCTTCTAGGGGTAAGTAATGAGTCTAAGGTTTGCCATCTTTTTGATCCCATTGCTAAGGTTGTGGTGACAAGTAGAAATGTGGTATTTGAAAAAAATGAGAGCTGGAATTTGGGGAGGAGTAATAAAGAGGTAAAGGTTGGTTAGGGAGATATTGATCATGAATCTAGTGACATTGGTGAAATTGAACAAGGTGATGAAGAACAACAAGAAGAAACATCTACCTCAAGTGACTCAAATGAAGTAAGTGAACATGAAGGAAAATTTTTTTGTTCATATGGAAAAAGAATTAGGAGAGCACCAATATGGATGCACGATAATGTTAGTGGAGAAGGATTGTTCGAAGAGGAGGAAGATGGGCAAGACTTGGCTTATTATGAAGAGGCTGCAAAGAGTGATAAGTGGAGGAATGCAATGGATTTAGAGATTGAAGTCATAGGGAAAAATGACACTTAGGAATTGGTGAGCTTGCCACAAGGAGCAAAAAAACTTCTTGTCAAATGGGTATATAAACCCAAATTGAATGAAAGTGGGGAGATTAATAAATGCAAAGCACGCTTGGTGGTGAAAGGCTGCGCCTAGAAATATAGAGTAGACTATGATAAAGTATTTGCTCCAGTGGCACGATGGGATACCATTCGCATTGTTTTGGCTTTGGCGGAACAAAAAGGATGGACATTGTTTCAGTTGGATATGAAGAATGCCTTTTTGCACGGTAAACTAAATGAGTGTGAATTTGTAGAACAACCGTTGGGATATGTGAAAGAAGGAAATGAAGAGAAAGTCTACAAGCTTAAGAAGGCATTATATGGATTAAAACAAGAACCTAGGGTCTGGTATAACGGGATTAAATGATACTTTATTAAAGAATGTGTTGAAAGATGCAACTATGAGCCTACTTTATTTGTCAAGATTGAAGAAGGTAAAATTCTTATTGTTAGTCTCTATGTTGATGACTTGATATTTACAAGGAGTGATGTTAGCATTTGTGAGAAGTTCAAAAGCTCTATGAAATTAGAGTTTGACATGACAGACCTTGGAAAATTAAAATACTTTCTAGGTGTTGAAATACAACAAAGTTCTGAAGGTATTCATATGTGCCAAAGGAAGTATGCTCATGAATTTCTTGATAGGTTTGGAATTAAAAATTGCAATTTAGTGGAGAATCATATTGTTCCAGGTACTAAGTTAACAAAAAACTGTGGAGGTGCAAATGTGGATGCAACATTGTTTGAACAAATGGTTGGAAGTCTCATGTATTTAACATGTACCCGACCATATATGATGTATGTCGTATGTCTTATAAGTAGGTACATGGCTAAGCCTAAGGAAGCACACATGTTATCCGTAAAAAGGGTGCTTCATTATTTAAAATGGACCATAGAAATTGAGGTGTTCTACAAGAGAATGGTCAAGGATAAGCTGTTGGCCTACACCGACAATGATTATGCAGGTGATATAGACGATAGAAGGAGTACATCCGGGTATGCATTTTTGTTGTCTAATGGAGTTGTATTTTGGAGTTCAAGAAAGCAACATGGTGTATCATTGTTCGCAACCGAATCAGAGTTTATTGCAACTGCTGCTTGTGTATGTCAAGGCATTTGGATAAAAAGAATACTATACCAGATTGGTCATTCTCATTGTAAGTGTATTACAGTATTTTGTGATAATAGATCCACAATTAAGTTATCTAAAAATCATGTTAAGCACGGAAGAAGCAAACATATCGATGTGAGATTTCACTTTTTGCATGATCTGACTAAAGATGGTATGTTAGCGCTGAAGCACTACAGAACAAATGACCAGTTAACAGACATCATGACCAAGCCACTAAAATTAGAAGTATTTGAAAGGCTTTGCGGGTTACTTGGAGTCTGACCAACAATAGATGTAAACTGATTGTTATTAGCAATTTCAGTTTAGGGGAGGAAATGGTGATTAAGTGGAGCATAATTAGTGGTCATAAGAGTAGTTTTAGTCAAGTTTGTTGTTTCATTTTTCTGAGTCAATAATCCTAATTTTTAAGAGATGGTAGTTTTGCACCAGTTACTGAGTTGTTCCTTTATTTTAGCCACTTCCACGTTGCTAGGCTTGTAAAACGTGGGTTGCAGTTTGTTTCCTTTGTATTAGTTATTTATGCCTTTGTCATATTTTCTTTGAGTAAGAATCATTCTCAACATTTGAGATATATTTTTTGTTTAGACTTTGATTTTTTAACAACTTTAGTCTGAATTAAGACTCAGCCTATTCAACATCATACCATCAAGTATAGGGATCGAAGCATTTCACCATCCATACTTTTGCTTAGGGTCGTCAGGTTGTTTGATACTAATAGTTGCCCTAGAGGCACTTGAAGACACTTATCCCCCAAAATATAAACTAGAATCTATGGATTATAAGGTGGTCATGTCCTAATGTCATGTTGGATTAAGGTTGATCAAGCATTCATGAACCATCAAATCAAATGGATAACTAGATCAACTAGCATATGCCCTAAGTAGCAGTTGTTTCTGAAGAAGGTTCTAGAAATCTACGAAAAACACATATAATCACGATTGTAAAAGACCTATAATAACGGGTGAATAACTATTGTTAGATAGAGTGTGACTGTATGTGGGGTGTTTCCAAACATAGTCCAGTGCCCGTGGTAGAAAACTGAAAAGCGCGCTACCTATAATCCCGATTGTTTTAAATATCCGTTGTGAAAGGTCTGTCAACATTTTTTTTGCCACATGTTTTTCCTGACTACATTTATAACTTTCATCACAATATACAATATTAAATATTTTAACACAACAACATCATGGACATCAAGATTAACAAAAATAATAAGAACAATAACAAGAACAATAACAATAATAACAATAACAACACCAAGAACACCAAGAACAACAAAAACATCAACAAGAACGACAAGAACAATAACAAGAACAATAAGAGAAATAACAATAACAAGAACAACAACAACAAGAATAAAAATAAGAATAAAAATAAGAACAACAAGAGCAACAACAAGAACAACAAGAACAATAACAACAAAAACAACAACAAGAACAACAAGAAAAATAACAACAACAATAACAACAATAGCAAGAACAAGAATAACAAGAACAATAACAACAACAACAACAATAACAATAATAATAACACAAGAAGGACAAGAACAACAAGAACAATAACAAGAACAACAAGAACAATAACAACAACAATAACAGCAACAAGAACAAAAATAAGAATAACAAGAGGAATAAAAAGAGCAACAACAAGAACAACAAGAACAACAAGAACAATAATAAAAACAACAACAATAATAAAAACAACAAGAACAACAACAAAAGCAAGAACAACAACAACGACGACAACAACAACAAGAAAAACAAAAACAATATGAACAATAATAAATAAATAAATAAATAGAATCGTTAAATAATAACATTTTACCTATAGAATCGTTAAACAGGAACAAACTGTAACATGTTAATGGAAGCAATGTTTCTGAGTTTCGTTTATGGAAGAAATGATGTTTACAAGTTTAGTTTAGTGGACGAATAATGTTTCGTAAATGGAAGAAGTTTGGAGGCAGAAGATGAAGTTTATCTAAGTACGACTAGGGAAAGAGTGAATGAACTAAGAGCGTATATATATCTTTAAAAAAAAAGGTGTCACCTATAACCACGGTTGATTTAAATACATGTAGTGAAAGGTCTGTAAACATTTTTAAAAAATAAGTAAATAACCAAAAATGCTGGTGTTGGGATTTGAACCCATGATCATACGCCACTTTTCACCACGGGTATTAAATTAATTGTGGTTATAGGTGGTTAAATAAAATTAAAAAAATGCATGCGCCTAAATATCACATATTACAATGGTTGATTGAATATCCATCGTAACGCGAGTGTTATTATATGTGTTTTCTGTAGTAGTGTATAATGCCTTGAATCATGAGGTGGTCATGCACTGATGCCTAGAAATACACCAGACTCGGGTACACACTATTCTAAAATCCTAAAATTTGCAGTTACGATCGTCATTTGAAGTGTTTGAAGACACACCCCAGCATCAAATGTATTACGAAAACCATCGTTCCACGATTCTTCATCATCGTCAACAATATTCTAAGAAAATATCTTACAAAATAATTCGACAACGTTTCCACATTTCCACTCAACCTATATCTGATGGTGAATCCTTGACCTAGCAGAACGACTACTACGACCGCAATAAATCTCTAACCTTGACTTGATCTCACTAGTTTGACCGCGAAGGAGCGTGAGAACCTCAACATGGGTTCATTGTTTCGTCTTTTTCTCATGGAGCGACAATCAAGCCTTAACAATTGATGATTTTGTTGGACGAGAATATGATAATTCAACAGCCTAAAATGGAGGGTTAAATGGACCTCTTTTTTAAAATTTTGATTAATTAAGAAAATACTTATTTCAAATATCAGTAAAAGTTATATTTGTATCGGAAAAATCTCGTACACAAATATATGCTTTTGGACAAAATATACACATCACTTAGTCTAGAAACAAAATGGAAATTAGATGGAACAAGCACTAAAAAAATCAATATGTTTATTGAATTACAATCGTGTTACATGAGTGGGTAAAACGTATAATTTCAATACAATAAGAAATCTAAGATCACACTCTTGAGATTTAATTAACCATAAGAGTGATTCAAAGTCTCAATATAACCAGGCCTACGCTTGTCAATGAAATCACAACTACTATAATAACCTCTAACCACGTGCCATTCTAAGAAAGCAACAAACTTAAACATATAAATTCTACAGAAAATAAAATGATAGGGATAGAAAAGAGTGTGCCAGGATTTATAATGGTTCACCGTGTTCGTCCTTGCTTTGTACCTAATCCAGTCTCTAATGGTTGCCCATTGAAAACTGTTGCTCTTTATTGCTTGAAAACGTGTGTTGTCACATGCAAGTATACATGTTCTTTTAAAGTAGCAAGTGATAGAATAGTAAGAATGTCAGACCCATAGGGAGTGGTAATAACTTAGATTGATTTGTAAAAATATATTTTGTAAATGAGCATGAGCAAAAAAAATAGTGATGGTTGTCACAAGTTTAGTTTTTGGAGTAAACAATGGCATAAATAATTTAGTAAGAGTAAATGAGATCAATAATGGAGAGTGTGTTGGGAAATGATCCATTAATATAACTTGTCTATTTTGTGTAAATGTTATGTTATGCCAGAAGATATTAGAATGTGATATTTTGGTGTATTCCTACAACATCATAAATGTATGCAAATAAAGCAAGGGTACAAATTCCTAAGCCTCACTTGTAACTTTAATGCATATATGTTTCATTCTGAATGTTCTCTATGATTGTAGCTCTTTATTCCTAAAGTAGTTAATTTAGTCAATATTCCTATCCTACTATTTTCAATCACATTTATCATAGGTCCACTTGTTGCAGGATTTCTCACAAAAACAAGCTTTCATATTTTCCTAAGTTTATCAGTCAAAGAATCAGATTTATAACATTATAATGAATGATAAAATAAAGAACTTAGTTCACATTGCTCAACATAAAGGGGTTTAGTTCAAGATGAGCTTAGTACGTTACATCAATACTAGATCCTAAGATAAACATTCTTAAACACATAATGAAAAAGAAATTAAAATCTAAGAGTAACTTCTTCTCCTTCTTGCAATCTTTATTCAGTAAAAGACTGGTTCTGTCACACCGGATATTGGTAGCTTATACTTGAGATAATGGGAAGAATAATTATCCACTTTCGTTCAACTTGCTCTATTCACGAAATTCCACCAAGTGTTTCTCTCTTTCAAATTCTAAACACTTTCCAATTCCTCAAAGAGATCCTTTTATAATAAACTCTATCTAAGGTTTTTGTGGTATCTTGGATCATGGACTTCTGAATATCCATGATTTATGGCCCAAAGGATTTAAAAAATTTCCCTCCAATTCTCCATTTCTGTACCATAACAGAGTCTGTTACAATCAGCACAGGGGAGACAAAATGTCTTGTGGCGCAGGAAAAGGCGGTGTCTTGCAGGAAACCTGTGTTGTATGGAGACAATTGTGTTATAGTGGTTGTACAATTGGTGATCAATGCATCTTCATGCATATTCTTCCATTGTTATACTTAGGCATTCCTAGAATTTATTTGAGTATTTTTACTATTTTAATGTGTTTTTATATTTAAGTTTGTTTTTTAGCTTTATTTTATTTTCGCAGCTTATTTTCAGCATTAACAGTTATTTGATACTTGTTCACTATGCTGGTCGTAACTGGAGCTACGAGAATCAGATTTACACATTCTAATAGGCGTTGGAAAGCTAAGACAAAGTGCTACAAGTTTCGTGTTGAGGCCGAGAGCTGATTCGGAGTGAAACAGTGCCGAATAATTTGTTGAAGTTTCAGACTTTAGAAATATTTTGTTTTGGGCCGGATTTTTTATGTTTTTTGACCCAATTGGGTTAGAACCGGAATTTGTGAGGATTTCCTATACCTAGCAGCCGCGCACTATTGACTCTGACCTTCTTTTCACTATTCACAGACTTTATTTTGCTTTTTATTAATTTCATGGAGAACTAAACCTCTCAGGTTGATCTGCTGTAATCAGGTTTAATTACCTTGAGATTTGTATAACTTTACAATTCAATTACTATTTGGATCAATCCTGTTTTATGATTATCGTTTGCTTAACCCGATTTGTCATAGAGTAGTTTTGTTGATTCGATTGATTTATGTTTTCTAAATTTAATTATGTGTTATCGTTTACTTAATTCGTTAATTCGCTTATTTCTTATAATGTCATTCTCGCTTGTTGTTTGATATTGTGATTGAATATGAATAGAATCTGCTTAGGGCAGTAAGTTATAATAACCGATGATAGCAACATATTAACTTATTTTCATAACCACTTATTTTAATCACTTTTTCTCCTTACTTTAGTAATCGAACTGAAACCTAAACAACCCCCTTAATCGTTATTAGTCGGTTAATAATCATACAAGAGTCCTTGTGATACGACATCTGAGTGTCGCTTCCCGTTACTACTTTTAAAAAAAACTCGTTTTTGACCCGTGTGCGATAGCGGATCAAATTGGCGCCACTAGCCCACTACCGGGGATTCTTGTTGATTTTAGCCAATAGTAGAATTTTAGTTTAGAGTTTTGTTATATTTTTTGGTTTTTTTTCTTGTTGATTTTCAGGGTTGCAGTACAGTGGTAAGCATTCCAGCATATCAGGTAAGTTTGGAAGCTACTGTTTCGATTTACTCCAATTTTTTTCCAGAAAATCAGAAAAAAATTCGACGAATAATACTCTTTTTGAATAAAATTCTAAAAGATTTTGACCCTAAAAATCGCAAATTCCTTATTTTCCTATTTTATTTGATTTATTTTCTATTTTCATATTTTCAAAAAAAATCCAAAATTTTTTGTAGAGACTTATTCTGATTTGATTTGATTATAAGTCACATTTTCATAATTTTTAGATTTTATTTTAATCGCTTTCATATTTTTCCACTCTTTTTCTCTATAGGTACATTGTTGGTATTTTCGTATTTGTTGAATTGCTGAATTGGTTTTGTGATTTCTCATTCTTTGTTAATTTTTTTTCTCTTTTGATAACATGGCTGAACAAAGAATATTAAGAGAGCGTGTTGCTCCTGATGTTCATTACAATGGTTTATGTATCGAATATACTGATGTTATTGTTCCTTTCAAATTGAAATCTGGTTTAATACACTTATTGCCAAGGTTTAATGGTCTTGCAGGTGAGGATTCGAATAAGCATCTGAAGGAATTCCAGATTGTGTGCTCTACACCTTCCAGACCTTCACTAGAGGACCTTGTCAAGAAAATTTCTATAAATAATCTCCAGTTTCAGCAACAAACAAATTCTAGTATTTAGGCTTTGAAGACTCAGATTGGACAGCTTGCTACCTCTATGAATGCCATGCTGCAAGCTCAAGAATCAAACCAACTACCTTCCCAAACAGTAGTGAATCCAAAAGAGTTGCCTTCTGAAATTGTTGATGAAGCTTATTCTGATTTGTTTTCAGCTGATTTTCCATCATTGTTTGATTTTGATGATAGTTACTCATGTGATTATTGTACTGACACTAACATTTGCTCTGTTTGTGCTGAGATTGAGGCTGCCTTGCAGGTTAACATTTTTTCTACAGATGAAGTTATAGATGAAGTTGTTTATGCAGCTGAAGCTCTTGACATCACAGTTGCCCCAACCTCACCATCCATTGAACAACCTCTTTTCTTAGAGATTAAACCACTTCTTGATAATCTTAAATATGCTTATTTAGAGAGGGATGAAAAGCTTTTGGTTATAGTTTCTTCTAACCTTGATTTTGATCAAGAAAATAAGCTTTTCCAGGTTTTGAAGAAGCATAAGAAGGGAATTGGATGGACCTTGGTTGACACTCGTGATTTTAGCCCATCCATGAGTATGCGTAGGGTATGAATTGTAGATGGAACAAAATTAGTGAGGCAGCCCCTTAATCCTTTGATCTATGATGTTGTGGAAAAGGATATCACGTTCACGTGCCGATTCGACACTCTTACTTATCGAAGATTCTTCTTTGATCTTGGAATAAAAGGTGAAGGCACTAATAAATATTTCAAGGTCAATGGATGCTACCCAAAGTTACTTTATGACATCCCCACTTTGGAAGAGGGGCCTGTAGAAGATCTCTCTTTGGGAAAGGCTGCTTATGCGATCACCTATCCACCTTGACTACTCGGGTGTGTTCTTTCCTTTCTCTCACTCTTATATTATATTTATGTTCTTTCAATGAGGCCAATGTATGTTTTAAGTGTGGGTGAGGGAACCATTTGTTTGTTTTGTTTTCTTTTAGTTTTCGTTGTTTTGTTCCGTTTTCTTTAAGTGAAAAAAAATTGTACTTAGAAACACAATGCATCTTTTGAAATTTTTATGCTATAGATTAATTTGAGTTTAGATTGTAGTGACTTGGGAAAAAATCATAAGACCGGTACCGTTTTAACACCTTAAGTCTCCCCGAATATGGAAATCAATATAAATACTTGTTATGACATAGCCTTGAGTTCTCATCCTTTAAGTAGCTTATCTAGCAGTCAACACCATCTAGAAATCACACACTAAGTAATTAAGCTGATGTAAATAAGTGAATGATCCCGTGCTTAATAAGAAATCTGAATAGGAATCCGCCTTTTAAGTTAGGTGACCCTCAACTGGTCACTTAGGCTAACGGTTATGAAACCTTCAAGAAAAAATTGTTGTTGCTAAAGTGGTTAATTTTGAATTGTTGACAAGATATAGATCATAGTCACTAACATGCTTATTTACCATGTGTGTGAATAGATAACGGGCTTAATGTGATTGTATTAGAATGAAATAGAGCAAAAAGGAGGATGGGTAAGTTAGGCTTAGACATAATAACATGATTCTGATTGGTTTGTATAGGAGGGGGGTTTTGAGCGCACAATTACGAATTTATGTTCTTACGATATCCTTACTGTGAAATATTAGTACCTATCGATGCAATATTAACCGAAGAAGAGTTTGTAGCCTAAAATGGGGATCTGAATGCTATTGTTTTTCATGAGTCTTGATACTATTTTGCTCAGGGTGCAAAAGTTTAAGTGTGAGGGAATTTGATCAGTGCATCTTCATGCACATTCTTCCATTATTATACTTAGGCATTCCTACAATTTATTTGAGTATTTTTACTATTTTAATATGTTTTCATATTTAAGTTTGTTTTTAGCTTTATTTTATTTTCGCGGCATATTTTCAGCATTAACAGTTATTTGATACTTGTTCACTGTGCAGACCGTAACTAGAGCTACGAGAATCGGATTGATGCGTTCCAATAGCGTTGGAAAGCTAAGACAAAGAGCTACAAGTTTCATGTTGAGGACGAGAGCTGATTCAGAGTGAAACTTTGTGGAATAATTCGTTGAAGTTTCAAACTTTAGAAATATTTTGTTTTGGGCCGGGATTTTTATGTTTTTTGACCCAGTTGGGTTAAAACCAGAATTTGTGATGCTTTCCTATACCTAACAGCCGCACACTATTGTCTCAGACCTTATTTTCACTATTCACGAATTTTATTTTGCTTTTTATGAATTTCATGGAGAACTAAACCTCTCAAGTTGATCTGCTGTAATCAGGTTCAAGTACCTTGAGATTTATATAACTTTACAATTCAATTGCTATTCATATCAATCCTATTTTATGATTATTGTTTGCTTAATCTGATTTGTCATAGAGTAGTTTTGTTGATTCGATTGATTTATGTTTTCTAAATTTAATTGCGTGTTATCGTTTACTTAATTCGTTATTTTGCTTATTTCTTAATCGTTTGCTTAATTCAACGAATAGGAAATATAACTCTTATAGTGCCATTCTCGCTTGTTGATTGATATTGTGATCGAATATGAATAGAATCTGCTTAGGGCAGTGAAGTTATAATAATCGATTATAGGTAAGAACCGAAACAACATATTAACTTATTTTCATAATCACTTATTTTAATCACTTTTTCTCCTTAGTTTAGTAATCAACTTGAAACCTAAACAACCTCCCCTAATCGTTATTAGTCGGTTAATAATCATACAAGAGTCTCTGCGATACGACATCCGAGTGTCGATTCCCATTACTACTTTTAAAAAAACTCGTTTTTGACCCGTGTGGGACAGCAGATCAATTGGCCAGATCATCTACAAGATCCGAGATGATGAAGATGTTCGTAATATGTTTCTCAGCCATAAACATTATGGTTTCAACAATATTGAGCTTTATATTATACAACAACAAAATCAAATGTCTCAGCTCGTTGATTCTTCACAAGTTTTTTGTGAAACTGACGACGAACAAGCTGAATTCGATGTTGTTGACAAAGAAGAAGAAGAAGAAGAAGAAGAAGAAAAAGCTGAGCTCTTGGTTGATCAAATGGTAGACGATTCCACTGCCAACCACGAGGAAGATCCATTACCGGATAGTCATGTTTATTGTCCACCTCAACACATGACAAACCTGAACTCGGGTGCAGATAAACCATCGTCAGATATTTTTCACAATCCATATATGCAAACACATGGATCATTAAAAGAGGGAGACAATTTTCGAATAAAAGAAGATTGTGTCAAAGCTATAAAACAGTATCACATGGAATTATTAGCTGAGTATAGGGTTGATCGAACGAATATGACTAGGTATAAGATCTATTGTCGTAATGAGGTCTGCCCGTTCTGATTGACAGCATCCTACCGGAAAAGGAGTGATTCTTAGAAGATAGGGTTTATGGGCCCAAATCTCACTTGTATTATCACCAACCCGATGCAGGATCATCGTAAACTCAGCTCTAAATTAATAAGCAATGAAACTTTGTTTGTCATTAGCGACAATTTGTCATTGAAGGTGAGTACAATAATCTCGCATATCGTTACAGGATACAATTATACTCCATCGTACAGGAAAACATGGATAGCTAGGACTAAGGCGATTGAAACGGTGTTCGGAAATTGGGAGTAGTCGTACAAAGAACTTCAACAATATTTGGTGGCCTTAATAATTATGCTCCAGGGACTGTTGTCATTTTGGAGACCTCGACGACATATACCCCAGACGGGACTTGTGTTAGTGGAAATGACATATTCCACCGACTCTTCTGGGCATTTGAACCATGTATCAAAGGTTTTTCCTTTTGTAAACCTATTATACAAATTGATGGAACTTGGTTATACGGGAAATATAAAGGAACGCTACTCATGGAAGTCGCATAAGATGGAAACAACAACATTTTTCCAATCGCCTTCACTCTAGTTGAAGGGGAGCCTGTTGGTGGATGGAGTTTTTTCTTTAAAAATCTCCGATTACACGTTGTTCCTCAGCCTAACTTATGTTTGATTTCAGAAAGACATGTATCAACTGAGGGTGCATATAAATATCTTGATAACGGTTGGCTGGATCCTCCTTCAACGCATGTCTATTGCATTAGACACATCGCTCAAAATTTAATGCGGAAGATCAAAGACAAGACGTTGCGGAAGAAGGTTGTGAATGTAGGGTATGCATTAACCAAACCTTCCTTCAAATAGTACCGCGAAGACATCAGATTGACAAATACAGATGCAATAAGGTGGATCGACAATATTCCATTGGAGAAGTGGACAAGGGCATACGACAATGGACAACAATGGGGCCACATGACAATAAATCTCGTGGAATCAATGAACTTTGTCTTCAAAGGTGTCTGAAACCTACCGATAACTGGTTTAGTGAGGGAAACTTATTTTAGACTCGGGTCACTTTTTGATCTCATACATTCAAATTGGAGTTCTGTCTTACCATTTGTGCAGTTGTTCAGTGATAGTTCAATGAAATTCATTAAGGAGGAAACTGGAAAAGCTAACACACATGCGGTCATAGTGTTTGACCGTAATAAATATTGGTTCAGTGTTGCTGAGTCAATGGGTCACAATGAAGGGAAACTAAGGGGATCCTATCGAGTGGAATTAGATAGAAGTTAGTGCGACTACGGAAAGTTTCAAGCCTTTCGTATGCCTTGCTCCCCTGTCATAGCGGCACGTTCAAACGCTCTCCAGGACCCTTCAACTTACTGCCCGCTGTTTACCAAGTCTTAAACCTATGCAAAGTCTACAACACTAGCTTTTCGGTGGTAGAAAAAGAGGGCTATTGACCTCTATATAAAGAGGATATAGTTTGTCACAGTGAAATTATGCGAAGAAAGAAAAAGGGTCGCCCTAACAACACGCGTATTCGTACTGAAATGGATACAACAAACAAAATAGTGAGATTATGTAGTTCATGTCTTCAGTCCGGACACAATCGTACAAACTGTCCCAATGTTGGACCATGTACAATAACATAATTTTAAATATAACTGTTTCGCTTTATATAAAAAACAACTTTCATTTCATAAATATCATAACATTCTGTTACAATAATTTAAAAACAACAACTAACAATAATTTAAACAATTAAACAACAAAATAAACAAATACATTGACTAAACAACATAACTATGTGATTACAACCATCAAGACAATTTCCTAAGAACTATACATCATCCACTACTACAAAATGCGTAAACAACGACGCCATGCTCACAACGATTCATCCCTACACCGTTGTGACGTATCTAAACTAAGGCGCGGTTGTATTTTATTTGTTTATTGAATAAAACTTATCTGTATATAACAACGGTTGATAAACCAACCGTGGTGATTATCTGTATATAACAATGGTTGATAAATCAATCATGGTGATACCTTCAAGCTTTCGTGTGTTCGAACCTCAGCGCATTCATATATATTATTCCTTTTATGTTAAAGCGCGCCTTTACTTTTTTATTTACTTTTAATTAAAAAAATTAAAAGTTATGACTACGATTGTTTATATATACCGTTGTGATATATTTTGTATGTTTTTTTTTTAATTTTTAATTCTAAAAATAACTCTGGCGCTTTAATATGAAATTTCATTATGTAAATAATATATCATAACAGTGTAAATGCTTGACCGTCGCAATAGTGTTTCAATAGTCTCCAAACTAGCTAGTCTCATTGTCTCTTCAGTATCCTTTTTTCCATTGAAAATAGAAACCAAACGAAATGTTACACGATTTCAACCCTAAACCTTAACCTTCAATACTGTGAAACAATACACGATTCCAGCAAAGCTTGCATCATCATGTTGCACCCCAAAATTTGCTCTCCTTACTTTAGTACTAACTGGCTTATGTTTCATTTCATTTTTTGCAATATCATGTATGCATATCATTAGCATGGGGTCAAGGTGCTTGAGGCAGTTCAAGAAGGTCCTATCTGGACTATCACATCATCAAGAGTTCACGAGTGGCAAGGGATCTCAAAGGATCACTCTCTCCTAACCAGTGCATGAATTAGGGTTTTGAAATTCTTGGGTTTATTGCTACAATGGGCAAGCTCCTTGGGTTTTTATCATCACCAAATGGCATATCTTATCTTTGTTGGAGATTATACACATCATATTCAGAGGAATTTGGATTTGGAGACTGTGTTATTTCCTCCTAGACTGAGGGTACCAAAACTAGGGTTTGCTATAAAGTCAGTTTATTTCTGATTTTTTGGGCAGGACTTGGTTCTATGGCATTCCTTGGGTCCCTAAGTATCTAGGGGTGGGAGGTTGTCCATCAGTTTGGTTCTGGAGAGACTTAATTGGCCAATGGACTGTAAATCAGGTGAAAGTCAACAGTGAGAGGAGAAGTCAACTGTGGAATTTTGAGGATCTATCCAAGGTTTTCAGGGTCTCACATCTTCATATGGTCCTCAGAAGTCAGGTTTCATGCCATTCACCAAAAATCAGGAGTTGGTGCAAAAGTTACTAAAAATGGAAATGACCTATAATTTGAAGTTTCCTTTTTGGGCAAGTTCCTGCACTGCATTCAACTTGACTTTGCACCATCAAGAAAGCTTCAAATGAATTTTTCTCCAACATTAAAGATGAAGATCTTTTTCTCCTCTTTCCAACAAGTACTTTTGGGTCTCCATATCATTTGTGAAACTCCAGTTATGGTCAAAATAAGGCAAAGTGGTTTTTAGGGTTTCTCATGGTTCCATTTTCACAACCTTGGGCATAATGACCTATAATCAATTCCATTGCTTCATGCCACATTCTAATATCAAAGGAAATTCCTTGAGGATTATTTTGGGCCCAAGAACTAAGAAATTCCATGGTTTATTATTCACTTATTTTCCATCATTCAAAAAGCCAAGTCATAAAAAAACTCATGAATCAATTGTTTTCAAGGCCCAATTCCAATATGGGTGTAATTAGCAATTCAAATGCAAATGATCCATCATGGAATTCTTAAGTATACATGCATGGAGAGAGGTGTAATTCACATTATGCAATTTTCTAAAATTATTCAAAAAATCATTAAACAAGGAATTGCCCAAGCCCAATTCATTATCAGAGGAAAACCCTAGTCTATATAAGCTCATTCATGCACTGGTTAGGGTTGATTCACGTGACATTTGGATGATTGGAGAATTTGAACCCTAAAGCTTTCTTTCACCAAATCTCACGATCCACAAGGTCTTTGCAAAAAGTTCTTCCACAAACCTTCTCCTGGTGATCTCTAGAGCACAACCCAACCACTATTCGCAGCCAAAAGTAAAGATTAGAGTTGCACCATCTCAGGTTGGTGGATTTTTTTGTGGTCATGAAACTTGAATTTTTTACGTGTATGTTATTGTGTGATTGTCACTGATCATGCTGATCTAATTGGTTTTGAATATGGACGTGTGTATGGCTTGTTATGTGCGTTTGAAGTTTTATGCCCTAACCTTAATCTCTTCGTTTTTCAATATATATTGGTTGTTTGTGAATTTTGATGCCATATTCGAATTCCTGACGAAAATCTGGGTGGGATAGTGTATTCGTGCGTGCGTTTTGGTGCCCTTTTTGTCGCAGGTGGTCGGAGAAGGGAGCGGAGCCCTAACTCCGGCGGTGGCAATGGAACCAGTCCGGCGAGGGTGGCTGGAGGTTGAAGACGTAATCTGGGCCATCCATGGCTTGGATCGTGTGGCCACAGTGCTGCCACATATCTTTCTCTTATATTTTTTTTTCTGATTTTTAATTTGTGATCGTGTGTTTACCGCCCCATCGTAACTACCGTGCTCGTCCAATTATGCATTTTCTTTTTGTTTACTTTTGTTTAAGTTGACTAATCAGGGAACGTACGATGCATCATGTGGCTGGTAAGCTGCCAGCGAATTAAAATGGGCATGTGCCATGCGCGTGGCAGGTCCATGCGTAGTCTATTTTTATTTTTGTTATTTTTCTGATGAATTATTGGATTGGGCTGCTATTCGCACCCTCCCCTCTGGCCCAACCATCATTTTAACGTGATTCTTTCACTCTCCACACCCCCCTTGCATTTTATTTCATTTCCATTTCATTTTAATTATCATATTTCATTTTTAATTTTTAAAAATACATTATTGCATTTAAAAATCCCAATAAAATTCATGTATCATTTTTATCATTTTATAAAATTTTCACAATTTTTATTTTTTTATTTTTATTTTATTTTTTATCATCTAAACTAATTATTTGTTTATTTCTTTTTTGCATTACTCATATCATGCATGCCTAATTTTTGTTTATTTTATTTCTCTGCATCCATAAAGTATTTTCAACCCATTCCTTTTGCATTCATTCACCAACATTCTAAAATGCATTAAAATATTTTTCCATCATTTTTAAAATTATTTCATATTGCATTTTGGTCCTTCCCTTTGGCTCATTGAACCCTATTTCTCACCTGAGCTTCGCCCAATTGTATGAATGACTAATATCTTGATTTTTTGCAGGGATTTTTGATATTTGGTTTATCTCTGGTTGAATAATATTGATGTTTAATTTGGGAATTTTAGGAGTTATTTCTCTAATTATTTGATTGGCTTTCACTTGAGATCTTCTTGTATGCCTATTTCTGATCACATCTGATTATCTGTTTGAAAAGGCACTTGTGCCATTTGCTTTGGGGTTGTTTATTTGATTTTTCTAATTCATGTTTGGATTGTTATCACTCTCATGTGCCATTGTTTGGTTTTCATTTGCCTTAATATCACTTGTGTCTGTTTCTCACTAACCTTTTATGCAAGGACTAAGGTAAGTCATTTGAGGGTATGGATAAGTATCCATGGTCACCCTTACCCTTTCCTTCTCTCATCTTTCTCCTTTAGGATTTAGGTTGTCGTCAAACCTCACTAACCGTAGGTCGCCCATGCATGATAACTTTAGGACTCATAGTCCCCCTTTAGAGTTACCTTTGTGTCTTCTCTCTTCTCATCTCAAACTTTCTTAAAAATACTTAATAAGAATAAAGTGTATTGCGCACGAGCCTTAAGTATGGGGAATGAGAAATGAGGGGCTTCCTCTCATCTTTCTAGAGTGCTTAGCGAGCGTCCTGTCTTGGGACGATGCGTTAAGTATTCGCCCCTGTGCCCTAGAATTTGGTGCAATGCAACTTATGAACTAACTTAAGCCACTTCTGTCCTAAAAGACACAAACAAACTTCAAACCTTTTTGTCCTTCGGGATTTTCAAACTAAAGGATATTTTCAAAAAGGGCACGTTACCTTCCGTCTGAGACGCAAACACGCATCAACCCTAACTCCCGGACGCGAACTTAACGTCGCTCATAAAAAACACAAAAAGAACTTGGTCCGAACTACGTTGACTCTGAATTCCCCATTGCACAAGTGGGGTACGTAGGCCTAGGACGTCGACGACCTACCGAGTCTGTCTTTGTTTTCCCCTTTCTCGTCAGTACAGCCCTAGATGATAGGATAACTCACCCTTAGAATAAACAACAAGCGTGGATCCCATCGAGTACGATGGACGCGTGGGGTGCTAGCACCTTCCCCTCGCATAACCGACTCCCGAACCCAGGTTATGGTTGCGATGACCATTCCTTTCCCTCTTCCTAAGGTTTATGTGGTGTTCCGTTTCCCTCTCTTGGGATAAATTTACACGGTTGGCGACTCTGTTTTTCCGCGCCACTCTCGCGTTTGTACCTGGATGAAAATCCTGGGAGCGACACATCAGTATCTATTTGTTGTCATTTTCGTCATCATCGTCACGATAGTGAAGAAAATAGAAGATTACGCACATACCAACACCGTCGCCATCATCGTCACCGTCGAGAAGGAAGATAACAACAACACCGTCGTTGTCGTAAGGAAGGAAGACAACACCAACACCAACACCAACATCGTTTACTTCGTCTTCACGTTTAGGGCACGTAAAATATTTTCCCCATGCATCTACATTAAACTCTTTTGCCATTGTTGTTCATGTTGTTGTTGTTGTTTTTGAACTTAGATGTCGACCTTGTCGAGTTCTTCATCAGAAACCAGCGAAGAAACTCAAACAAATGAAAGGTTAGCCAATGAAACTCAAACAACTGAAAGTCAAATGAAAAGATCACAAAGAGGTGTCACAATGATGCCCCAATTCACATCAGTCCGCAACTCATCTGGTGCAAAAATTCTGATCGAGTTTGATTCGCACTACAGATTAGTGGATTGTCCACATTACGCTACTTTTAGGAGTTATGTTGTGTTCCTTGCACGTAGCAAAGTCAGTATACTGATTGATGATTGGAGAGAAGTGGATGGTAATGTCAAGGACAGCATATGGACAGACGTTAAGGTATTTCATACTATAATTTTCATATATTTGATATCACTACCTATAGTTTCTAATTCATACTTATATATTGATTTAATGTAGTTGAATTTTGAGTTTACTGATGACTCAAAATTGAAAAGAAAGTGGATAACTTATGCCGGTGTTCGTTGGAGGGGATTTAAGTCACGGCTCACGGCTGACTACATTACGAAGCCTAAGAGTGGTCTTCAACCTCCATGGATTCGGTATAGTTTTTTATCGAAGAAGGTGTGGCATAAGTTTGCGAAGAAACGCCGTTCTGAGGAATTCAAGGTTAGTACTAGTCTTATGTAACCTATAATGTTATGCTAATGAGTTATAGATACTAATCATACACATTTTTCACTATGTTAATAACAGGCTAAAAGCGAAGTAGGAATTCAGAACAAGGCGAAAAACATGTACCCCCATAGATTGTCTCGTGGGGGTTACAGGAAACTTGAGAAGAGGATCCTGCAGGAAAAACTACAAGAAGGAGGAGATGGTGACATTCCATCTCCACCTTCAAGACATGAGAAATGGAAGAGGGCCCGATTAAGACCTAATGGAGAGTACACACTTGAGACTTCAAGAGTAGTTGCTGAGAAAATTGTAAGTATATGTTTTGTTTAAATGCGTTTGCTTATGTAAATTGCTCATGAGTTGTTATTTAAATGTGTTTGCTTATGTAAGTTGCTCATGTTGTGTAGGATAACTTGGTTGTGGCGGCCCGTGAAGGCACATTTGTTCCGGAAGCACGACATGACATATTAGTCGAAGCTATCGGAATAGCTGAGCATGGAGGTCGTGTCCGTGGTGTTGGAGATGGTGTCGGCTTGAGGTCATACTTTGGATCTCAAAGAAGAAGCACTGAAACCGCTGAATTTCTTCCTCAACGACAAAAGATTGATAATGTTGAGAAGCAATTGGCGGAGCAAAGGAGGCTGTTTGAGGAGGAGAGGGAAAAAAGGGAGAAAGAAGTGGAAATGTTACAAGAGATTTATTCGGTATGTGTCGTAAATCGCGCTTATTTTTTTATGATATATATTATATGTTCTAATTGAATATATTGTGCTTATTTTTGTTTTATGTTGCAATTGAATGTTATGATGTAGAGATTAAATGAAAGCCT
The DNA here is from genome assembly GCA_022829125.1 of Lathyrus tuberosus. Lineage (NCBI taxonomy): Eukaryota > Viridiplantae > Streptophyta > Magnoliopsida > Fabales > Fabaceae > Lathyrus > Lathyrus tuberosus. Next base: position 2,516,599 of record JALAZF010000124.1, on the reverse strand, counting down.
CGAACAGCGAACTAATGAAGATCGTCGTTGCGTTGGTGATGATCAAACTCCAAGTTGAAGTGTCGTAAATCACGCTTCTACAAAAGGGAGTAATTGTACAGCCCCTCCCCCACCTGTAGATAATCGCAATGGGATATTGGACCCTAGGCCAAAAGAAATAACAAGTTTATACTACTCCATTTCAACAACAGACCTTGCGCAAGCTCTCCCGCTAGAACATTGCCCAAAATTGAATTTAGTGTATTACACTCCTGAAGATGTGAGGGATTTTCTCGCAGGATATAAGTGGCTTGACATATCTATTTTGGAAGTTTGGTGCTCGTAAGTATATAGTCGAATATACATGTCATTATAGAACATTATAATTTTTTGTATTTTCTCCCTTAATTTATTCATTTTCTTTGACCATTTAGGTACATTCACCGTGTTTGTATAGAATTGAATAAATCAAGTACCTATGGAATCTTGGACCCAAGTTTTATTGCTTGGGTGTATAATGAAAAAAATATCAGAGAAAACTACTTGAAAAGCCGGCTAAATGACGGAGGAAAAGAATGTTACCTTGCACCATTCTTATGTAGGTTAGTATTGTTGTAATTTATTTCTATATTCTATATTTAGTTTTGTTTTAGTAACAACTAATAATATATATATATATATATATATATATATATATATATATATATATATATATATTCTCGTGTTCATTCAGTGGTCATTGGCAATTGATCGTAATATCGTTTAGGACAAATACGGTGACATTACTGTGTTCCTTGCACGATCCACTCCACAAACCAATGAAAGATCTTATATTAACGTAAGTGTCTTTGTTTAATATCATTTTCTTTGGCATTAATTGTAATTAGTTTATCATGTAATATGTTTAATTCAATTTTCAATGTGCAGTATTGTGGAGCAAGTTAATATATTGAGGAATGTTAGAAAAAAGCCCACATACCTTGCTCCTAAACTAAGTGGCCCGATTACCTGTTTATTTCATTTACATTCATGCATGTGTGGTTGTATTCATGTTTTTATATTCATGTAATTTGTAGACGAGGAAACAACGCGGGAGTTACGAGTGTGGGTATTTTATCATGAAACACATGTTAAACATCGTCCTTACCGGTGTAACACCCCAATTCTCATCGCGAATAAATAATACATAAATAAATCATAGTAGATAAAAATTTATTTTTCCGACAAAAACAAGGATGCCACAACAATAGAAAGAAAATACAATCCCTGCTCATAAATTTTGATACATAACACAAAATAGAATACCCTCAAAGGGAAACTTTTTCTATATAAAATTAAAGTTCAATTATGGAATAAAGCGGAAAGATCCATAACTGACTCGTTTTACAAATAAATGGTTTTATAACATCAAAATATTCATACAAACATAATACAAAGTATGTTCAACAAATGTATACATATATAACAAAAGCGTTCCCCGACTCCCGTGCTATGTATCAGAGCAGACTGACTGACAAACGGATGGAGAACTAATCTCCACAAAAGCCTCCAAGACTACTAATCTGCAATTGCCTCATAGAGCAACAAACCACAGCAGAAGGGTGAGAAATAACAACTAAATCAAGATTGCATAATAATATGCAACACAAATAATTCACATATAGTACTCATATCACCCACACACCACACACAAACACATATAGCATACAAACACATTCTCACCACAAACATCACATACTAATACATATAGCATGTCACAGATACACAACATATTCACACGTAATGCACACCAAAATTATGACATATGGAAACACACCACCACACCACATATATTCATATATCACATATGTCAATACATAAACATATCATCCATAACAAATGCCTTTATCACGAATGCACCTCAAATCACCAATGCTATCACAAGCTCAACACATAATCAATCAATTCACAATGTCCCTCACAAAATCAATCCATTCATGATTTTCCACACATAATCAATCCATTCATGATTTATGCAAATGCACAGAGACCGACACAACGGCTCTATGCAAATGCGGTACCATCCATCCATCAATCTCATCACTAGTTCACTCAGGAACTATTGGAATCATCGCTTGTTACTTAGTGTAACTCCCCGTCGGGCAAACGATGTTCCCCGTCGCTTTCGGTCCTCTTGGTATAAGGTGCACGACATTTATGGATCGCTTTTAGCCCTCTTTGTATAAGGCGCACGATCCGATCGCTTTCGGTCCTCTTTGTATAAGGCGCACGATCGTCTATAATCATCGCTTTCGGTCCTATTTGTATAAGGCGCATGATGTTATAGCGGATTCCCTCTAGAATCGTTTCGTCGCTCACACCCACTAGGGCACACGACATCACAAGAATGCATATCATGATGCTTGGCATACAATGACTCATGACATTCCAATGCACACATATACACATCCATAATCATGCATATATATTCAAACACCATCACAATGCATTTACTTGCCCTTAGGCCACAAACCATCAACCACAACAATTACAACAACTTGTCACATGCTTCAACATCATACAAACCACAACAATCCCACAAACACATCATAACAACATACATTGATATTCAATCAAACAATGTATTTTACCACACAACAACATCATTATCACATGCATCAACATCATCACATTCATGCATTGCAAAACAATTCAAACAATGCATTTTAAACCATAAAGGCCATCAAACCACATACATTGAATTTCACATAGACAATGCATTTCATCATAATCCACAAATAACAACATTTCATCACATATATTCACTCCATATAATAGCACACAAGCTATACGTTATATATCCAAAAACATATCGCATGATAACACATCAACCGCACACAATTACGACGATAAAAGTCGACAAAATGACACTTTTCTAAAACCACGACTTAAATAATTCATCTATTGCCCTCCAAACCATTTTTAATAGAAATAATATTTCATTAGCTTTCCAACGCTTCGAACGGCGACCAAAACGGACTTACGGTTTAAAAATTATGAAGAAAACAAAATAGCAAAATCTGCCACTTCGCTCCAGTATTCGCTAGGCGAACCCTAGTGAACCAAGGCAGTGGAAAACCAACATAAAGTTCGCTAGGAGAATATTCGCCCGTTCCTTCGCCAGCGAACCCGCGAAACCCAAAATTCGCAGCAGCGTCAATATAGGTCATTTGGGACCAAAATACATCATTTCTACCACCCAAACCCTTCTAATTCATACCAGAACAACCAAAACATGTTCGGACATAATCAACGAGTATTCTATGCAGTTTATATCGAAATTCATCTATGAAAACATCGATTTCTATCAATTTATCAATGAGAAAAAGTTGTGAAACAACCAAAACAATTACCACAAACAACACATATACATACACAAGCAAGATATAATCGAAACTTCTCACCCTTACCCGATTAATCGCGATTGAAACGGAGAATCTTCGATTCCACCTCTTTTCTCTTTCTCTCGTCTTCTTTCTTTCCTTCTCTTTTCTTTCTCTTCTTTTTCTTTTCTTTCTATTTCTCTCTTTCCATTTCTATTTTAATAAAACAAAATATCTAACTACCCAAAATGACCAAAATACCCCTACACTCAAATATCTCGCAAACGCTCTCAAAACGCGATAAAACATAAACATACCGATGAAAAACATATCGTGCAATAAAAGTTAAAAAGAAAAATATAATTTAATGCAAATATTGTACCTATCAGAGAAATTAACCAATTAACTCAATTAGCAGGTAAAATACAATAAATTCACACATTTCACAAAATTCACATAAATGAAATAAATAAATACAATTAAACAAATCGGGGCGCTACAACTCTCCCCCACTTAGACATTTTCGTCCTCGGAAATATACTGATACGAACAATTCCGGATACGACTCTCGCATCCGACTAACAAACTATCATGCCAACAAAAGGCACACCACGAATAACACAAACTGACAACCCACCTTGCTAACAGCAGCTACAACAATGACACGACAACGACGACAACTACCATAACCAGATGCAAAGCCCATACAATGCACTTGACGACTAACTCACGACTCAAAGAATACCCAAGTTACGAACATACACAGGAATTAGCTACTCGCACTCGAACCATCACAATGGAAACGAGGCAACAACTCAAACAAGAACACAAGTTCCATGACCCAACATCGATTCAACAACCTCTACATAACCATAATACCAACATCCTTGTCACACAACATTATTACAACAATGTTACGATTCACCAATCGAACATACCACCAAAACATCCATCTACATAGTAGCCCATGAATAATATTTAAACCTTTCACCTAACACTTCCATTCTGGAACGTCCAATGGTCTCCTCATTCCTACATGTTTCCAATGTTCAACCTATGAACTCTTACCAGTCCCACACGCATATACAAATCATGCCACCTCACGCTTCCGTTGCATACTCTGATTGCTCGTAACCATCAAAACTATCAATTTCACGTCCAAAGTCTAACTCTTTCTCATATTCGCCAAAAATCACTGTTCACTTTTAATATACCCAACCTCACACTCTGCTGTATTAGCTTACACACCAGACACAAGTCTCTGAACTGCTCAAATAATTTTAATTCTCTGACCATAAAAAAAACCATATGCAAGATTATCGACTTAACTCTTCAGGCACAACATTCACTTTACCAATAGGATAATTCGAGTCAAGGTCATAACTAATCAGGAATTCCAACCATCCGACCGTGCCTCAATCTGAGTTACAAATCAAAAGTTATGAAGGAAACAAAACGGGACAAACTGCCATGTTCGCTAGGCGAACCTTCTAGCGAGCATTCGTTACCATATTCGCTAGGCGAATGTCCAGCGAAACCACTATCAGATAAAAACAGACACAAAGTTCGCTAGGCGAACCAGCGAAAATCATTCGCTTTCGCTTCGCCCCAGGTTTGCTAGGCGAACCAAGGAAAACTCAGAAATTCTGCAACGCTGTTACTCATCCAAAACCATCATTTTCTCCATCCAAATACCTTAAACCTAAAACCCTCAAAATAATATCTTCAGATTCTCAACACAAAAGTAACCGCAGCCACCTTGAAATCATGAATCCTTAATTGTCGTAAAGCATAAGCTACGACTTTACCCTCTTGCATTAATACACTGACTAAACTCATCAAAGACACATCCCAATACCTCCCCAACAGTTTATCAGGATCACGCAGTATCAAAACTGAAGCCGTAGACAAATTCTACTTCAGCTCACCAAAACTTACTCACAACGAACATTAAAAAAAAACGACTCACCCTTTGCAAGTCAACTGAGATAACCGAAGTACGAACTTAGCAAAGTCTTCCATAGCCTGCAGTAACAACCAACTGATCCCAAAAGTTTCTAATCTCCTTAACCAAATTCAGAGCCTCTCAATGTAGAACTGCCTCTACTTCCGATGGATCCATTAACCATACTCTCATCTAAAATAACATACCCAAGAAAACTAACCTTTTTCAACCCAAATTCTCACTTGAATAACTTAGCATAAAACTTCGTCTCCTTTCAACACTTGTAATTCAAATCTCAAACACTCTGCCTGTTCTTCCTCTGAGTTTATAACAGATCTGAATATCCTTAATCAAAACCACTACGAACTTATCCAAGTAAATATAGAAGATACGATTCAAATACTCCACCAACATTACAGACGCATTACTAACACCAAATAACATCATTGTACGTTGTAATGCCCAACCAAATTAAACCTCATCCAAACTTGTCCAAACTCACATACAAGCTTAACCGAGTAAATAACAACCTATTCCGATGATAACAACCATAACCAGTCACATTAAGTCGATCACAACCTCAACTCACACAATTCACCACTCTTATCAAACATTCCAACCAATTGTGATTTCCCTCAAACTCAACCAAACCAATTCAGTTATCTATTCATGAAAGTGGACACTTATTCTCAATCGTTACCTTATTCAACTGTCAGTAATCGATACACAATTTCTTCTCGTGACAGTCCAGATTCCATAAATCCCAACATGTAGCAATAACCAACCAAAAAGAACTCTCAAATTGTTCGCAATTCGTCACAATCCAAAACTTAAGCTATCAAGAACACAACTACAAGTTCCATACTACTCACTGATTAACACGCAACCTCATGCTATCATCCTTTTCCTTACCAACCATGTTGGACCTCTTCAAGTCAACACACTAATGTTTCATCCAAAAACACATCTTAAAATCGCGCACCACTGGCAGCCCATCATTGTGACTTCCTGCCAATCTCCAGAACACTATCATCACAAACATGACCAACGTCTGAGTTTCACTTCCTAAAAGTTCTCCTACTTACTTAGCAGATTCAAACCTCTAATCCGCCTCATCTTTTGATATAAGAATCTTCATCGACTCAACAAAACAATCTGTAACCATTTTCTTAATTCCAAACAATTCATTGCACACACTATCAAAGCCGGAAAGACCCGTCTATTCCGTCCAACATAATTTCGTCTACTATCAACAAGAGATTAAGGGTGATCAGTTCCTCAATTTGTCAATAGACAGCCGACAATCACGATGGGGCATAAACCGTCTTTACCAAACCATCATAGCATTCCTTACATCTTGTACACAAAACTACCTAAGGCACAAATCCTTAGTCAATGTAAACCTTACCTCCGTATTCCCTCCGGAACCGGGAACAACACTGTCCCAACAACACTTATAATCTTGCAACCAACAACACACTGAGCCAACACTCCACACCTGAAGCAACTTGGAGAAGTACAAGCTTCTCCCCCACTTATCTCATTCTCACACCTGAAGACAAAGGATTAGAAAAACCAGAAAGTACTGACAGTGTTTCCCACATATATCACGTACTAAGGGACAAACAACATCGACAGTATTCAACTGTCACACCAACTGACTCAACAACTTGGCCGGATGGACCGACCTGCTCTGATACCACTATTGTAACACCCCAATTCCCATCGCGAATAAATAATACATAAATAAATCAGAGTAGATAAAAATTTATTTTTTCGACAGAAACAAGGATGCCACAACAATAGAAAGAAAATACAATCCTACTCATAAATTTTGATACATAACAGAAAATAGAATACCCTCAAAGGGAAACTTTTTCTATATAAAATTAAAGTTCAATTATGGAATAAATCGGAAAGATCCATAACTGACTCGTTTTACAAATAAATGGTTTTATAACATCAAAATATTCATACAAACATAATACAAAGTATATTCAACAAATGTATACATATATAGCAAAAGCGTTCCCCGACTCCCGTGCTATGTATCAGAGCAGACTGACTGACAAATGGATGGAGAACTAATCTTCACAAAAGCCTCCAAGACTACTAATCTGCAATTGCCTCATAGAGCAACAAACCACAACAGAAGGGTGAGAAATAACAACTAAATCAAGATTGCATAATAATATGCAACACAAATAATTTACATATAGTACTCATCTCACCCACACACCACATACCAACACATATAGCATACAAACACATTCTCACCACAAACATCACATACTAATACATATAGCATGCCACAGATACACAACATATTCACACGTAATGCACACCAAAATTATGACATATGGAAACACACCACCACACCACATATATTCATATATCACATATGTCAATACATAAACATATCATCCATAACAAATGCCTATATCACACATGCACCTCAAATCACCAATGTTATCACAAGCTCAACACATAATCAATCAATTCACAATGTCCCTCACAAAATCAATCCATTCATGATTTTCCACACACAATCAATCCATTCATGATTTATGCAAATGCACAGAGACCGACACAACGACTCTATGAAAATGCGGTACCATCCATCCATCAATCTCATCACTAGTTCACTCAGGAACTATTGGAATCATCGCTTGTTACATACTGTAACTCCCCTTCGGGCAAACGATGTTCCCCGTCGCTTTCGGTCCTCTTGGTATAAGGCGCACGACGTTTATGGATCGCTTTCAGTCCTCTTTGTATAAGGCGCATGATCTGATCGCTTTCGGTCCTCTTTGTATAAGGCGCACGATCGTCTATAATCATCGCTTTCGGTCCTCTTTGTATAAGGCGCACGATGTTATAGCGGATTCCCTCTGGAATCGTTTCGTCGCTCACACCCACTAGGGCACACGACATCACAAGAATGCATATCATGATGCTTGGCATACAATGACTCATGACATTCAAATGCACACATATACATATCCATAATCATGCATATATAATCAAACACCATCACAATGCATTTACTTGCCCTTAGGCTACAAACCATCAACCACAACAATTACAACAACTTGTCACATGCTTCAACATCATACAAACCACAACAATCCCACAAGCACATCATAACAACATACGTTGATATTCAATCAAACAATGTATTTTACCACACAACAACATCATTATCACATGCATCAACATCATCACATTCATGTATTGCAAAACAATTCAAACAATGCATTTTAAACCATAAAGGCCACCAAACCACATACATTGAATTTCACATAGACAATGCATTTCATCATAATCCACAAATCATAACATTTCATCACATATATTCACTCCATATAACAGCACACAAGCTATACGTTATATATCCAAAAACATATCGCATTATAACACATCAACCGCACACAATTACGACGATAAAAGTCGACAAAACGACACTTTTCTAAAACCACGACTTAAATAATTCATATATTGCCCTCCAAACCATTATTAATAGAAATAATATTTCATTAGCTTTCCAACGCTTCGAACGGCGACCAAAACGGACTTACGGTTTGAGAATTATGAAGAAAACAAAATAGCAAAATCTGCCACTTCGCTCCAATATTCGCTAGGCGAACCCTAGCGAACCAAGGCAGTGGAAAACCACATAAAGTTCGCTAGGCGAACCTCTAGGCGAACATTCGCCCGTTCCTTCGCTAGGGTTCGCTAGGCGAACCCGCGAAACCCAGAATTCGCAGCAGCGTCAATATAGATCATTTGGGACCAAAATACATCATTTCTACCACCCAAACCCTTCTAATTCATACCAGAACAACCAAAACATGTTCGGACATAATCAACGAGTATTCTACGCAGTTTATATCGAAATTCATCCGTGAAAACATCGATTTCTATCAATTTATCAATGAGAAAAATTTGTGAAACAACCAAAACAATTACAACAAACAACACATATACATACACAAGCAAGATATAATCGAAACTTCTCACCCTTACCCGATTAATCGCGATTGAAACGGAGAATCTTCGATTCCACCTTTTTCTCTTTCTCTCCTCTTCTTTCTTTCCTTCTCTTTTCTTTCTCTTCTTTTTCTTTTCTTTCTATTTCTCTCTTTCTATTTCTATTTTAATAAAACAAAATATCTAACTACCCAAAATGACCAAAATACCCCTACACTCAAATATCTCGCAAACGCTCTCAAAACGCGATAAAACATAAACATACCGATGAAAAATATATCGTGCAATAAAAGTTAAAAAGAAAAATATAATTTAATGCAAATATTGTACCTATCAGAGAAATTAACCAATTAACTCAATTAGCAGGTAAAATACAATAAATTCACACATTTCACAAAATTCACATAAATGAAATAAATAAATACAATTAAACAAATCAGGACGTTACAGCCGGCACTGTTGATTCATGGGATACGGTAATATATGCCATAAATTGTTTACATATATTAATATATAAGTTGACTATTGAATTATTATCATGCATGGTATATCTTCAATTTTTTGCTCTTATGTAGATGTATAACGACAAAACCCCATTCCCCCGTGAGGACTTTGTGGATCTCCGTAAACGTTGGGCATATATCCACAATGAGCTTAAGGGTTCTGCTCCTGCTATATGATATATCAGCAACATTTTTTGTTGCACATATTTTTTGCTTTTGATGCACATAATGTGAACAATAGTTTTGGCTTATGATGCACATTATGAAATCAATAATATTGGCTTTTGATTTAAACAATGTTAGCAGTTTAATTCTCTGATTCATTTAGCTTTTGATGTAAACTCTCTGATTCATTTATAAGGATAAAATATAGGAAGAATTGTTTTTGATGCACATATTGTGTTTGCATGTAAACAGAAGCTGTTTTGACAGGATAAATTATGGGAATAATTTGATACGCAGATAAATTTTATATTTAAAACAGTCTATTCTTGGCAGCGGTTATAAACATATCCGTAGTTGTATGTCAAACGCTAATATAAATAAAAAATGTTGTTGATGAGAATCGAACCAGATCACAGTTTAGTATATCACAACGGTTGACTAAACTAACCGTCGTGAAATGGTGCGCGCATACTGGAATACAACAACGTTTCCCAGACCGTCATTGTACGTACCTCATATACAACAACACTCTACATAACAACGCCTTTGGCCCCGTCATTATATGTCATTTCCAACCGTTGTTAAATGGGTTTTTCGTAGTAGTGATCATGTGAACATCTCTGTCAGTTTTAACATTCTCCTAGAAACGAACTTCTCCATTTTGGTTGAACTTGGTAACAAGCCTTTGAATTCCTTTGATCTTTTCACCCTCTGCATTGTCTCCATCTAACTAATGGATCAGACTCCTGTTAAGATGTTCGAACGTCTCTGTATTCCAAAGTCGGATCTTCATTGGATGCATTACTGCTGAATAAATTAAATCGGCATTTCTCTTGTGGATATAGAGACACATATATGAAGACATTAGGAAGAAAAAATAGAAGGAGATTATAATAGAAGGAGATTAGATAGTAAGAAGAAGTACGAAAAATGAAGAGGAGGTGGTGTTATATTTATAAGAAAGCTAGTATAAAGTAGTAGCCATAGCAAATGACACATACACTGTGGCAATGAGTGCATGAGTCAATCCATATGGCGCATAGGTTATGCATACTCCATTTGAGATGGCGCCTAAGTGTAAGCGATACATGTATGCGCCAATTCAAATGGCGCATTCTCTTTGTGTCCAGCCTAAACATGGGTATTTTGGTAATTATTTTAAGATGGTGGTTTATTTGGTATTTTATTTAAAATAATAATTATTTTAAAAAAAAACATTACTGTCTAACTAGTTTTATTTTGAATTTATCATTGTTCTGACTTGAGGATTATTGATATCGCATGACCAGAAGCTAAGCAACCCTTGTTAATCTTGCTTAACATAACATAATTGTGTTTGAGGGTCCTTATTCAATAACTCTTGTCATTTTTGGGACTTTCACTTAAAGTTTAACACAGGTAACATTATTAATTAATGCTTCTAACATGACCAGGAAATGATAAATGCACTCAATCGTGCTGCCTTCAATTTTTTGGCCAATTACTGCTTACACGGTATCATCCTTATTTTATTTGTGTTTAAAATATACACTTTTCACAAATTCCAAGATTTGGTGGCACACATATCTCTGAATTAAGATCCCAAATTTGGAATCTATAATATAGGAACATTAGTGGTTCTGGAAAACCACTTTCTAACCCTTCTAATTAGCAAGCCATGTCAGCATTTGAGGGGTATTTAGTGCATAATACCAACAATTTTTAACCAAATCCACATTTACTTGAATCCTAATGACACTCTTTGTCATAGTTACACATAATTGTGGGCAAAAAGTAACCAATACATTTTAAATCCAACCACCACCAGCTGTATTGTACTTTGTCTTTCTCTCTCACCGTCCTTTCCTCCTTTCCTTCTTTCTCTTTCTTTCTCTTTCTCTTTCGTTTTCTTTCTCTTTCCCTCTGCACTACCAACTTCATCTTTTTCCTCTTATTCTCTCTTCTCCTATGTGTTTGGGTTTTTTGTCAATGTTTCTTTTTTGAAACTTCCAATACAGCCCAATCTTCTTCATTCCACACCGCCACAAAAACCTAACACAAAGACCGGAGCAAAATCATTGGAGTTACAACAATGGAAACCAAACTCCGAAGCTGTATTCAAACCGGTATGAAATCTCGATCTTACATAAGGTTGTCATTCTTCTAATTTAATGTTAGGTTGTTGTTTGCTTGTCCATCTTGAAATTTACTTTAATGTTCTCCAGTCTTTAGCTCTTATTATAGATTTCTTCCTTTTCAAACATACTTCATGGAAATGAAAAGAATATTAACAAACATTGTTATTATTTTCAATGACATGTTTTAGGTCTTATGGTTTCCGGTGCTGTAACATGAGGGTTTTCATAAGGCACATCATATTCCTTTATGTATGGTTAATTCTATTTTAGGAGAACACATAATAGTTTTTAAAAGCATAACATTGATTTTTATATGTTTGAGTATACTTATTGTTGTAAATATTCAAAAATTTTAAAACGTTTTCGAAAGGTTGATACTTGACGTAATCTGCGTCTACTATCATTTGCTTATTTATCTATCACTGTCTGCTGTCTTTTGCTTATTTAGCTATCACTGGAATTCTTCAATTTGTGCGCTTTCAGTATTTTCTGTTAGGATTTTAAGTGTTGTTTCATTTATAAATATAGAAATAATGGAAGTAAGATGCACGGGACAGAAATGGTGTACCTGTGATAAGAGAGTCGATGGGAGTTTCTCATCACACTATTCTTTGTGTTTGAAGCAGTGGCCTATATGCATGTATGTTACAAGTACTGTTGAAACCATATAAATTTCACAATGGAAGTGATTATTGTATTATAACGAGATCTTATTGATGATATATAATTTATTTCAAATGGTTGACAGATTAGATGATGCGACCATACAGACAGAAGGTGCCCCCTTTGATTATAAAGATCTTTATAAGGTAATATGATGCAATAAAAATTGTAATATTATTAAATTTGATGATGGAATGTACATCTTTTTGATTTCAGAAACATGTCCTGGCGGATTCAACATGTCTGTGTTTAAAATTTCAGAATAGAGTCGAGGAAGATAGACACAAGCTGTCTGGTATCACTAACTAGCTACGGAAATAGGTTGCAGATACAAAGACATGTCACATTGTAGCTACTGATAAAATTTTGGATCGGTTTACTAAGAGCCAATAAGAAGAAAACATTGATTATAAATCTATATTGTCATGAATTAAGACGAAGACAGGACAAATGCATTGATATTTCGGGAGCATTCAAAGACATGGTACATGTTAATGCTTTGGAATATTGTAACAATTCAGTATGTTTCTTCAGGCATAAATTCACTTATCTGTGTGTCTTTTTATGTTCCTCATCTGATGCTTAGGTGTCATTTGCAATATGTTATAGGATGCTGATATATCGGTATCGTGTCTACTCGTGGATGGCATGTATTCTAAGTAAAGTTTCCCCTATAATCTTTTACTCATTATGTTTTTGAAATCTTTTACTAATTTTGACGCATTCTTGGTTACAGAAGTTTGATTTTTGTAAATGGTTATACAATCCATTGATCAAAGGAAGTTATATTAATCCTTTACAAATTTATCTTTTTGATTGAATTTATAGTTTCAAGTATGATCGGCTTTCAACTATAACTAATCAACATAGTCTTTGCAAAAACTTAAGACGACGGTTTCAAGTGACGTGATTTTAAAGTTATTATTCATGAAATATTACTCACGAAAAAGATTTCTCATTATTTAACAATGTTGTAGTGTATCAATAACATGATTTAACTCATTTTCCATAATTTCACACTTCTGAATATCAACAACGCTTATGATATTTTCCTACTTTAAGTCGTAGATGCTTAAAGTTCTTTGTTTTCTTTATTATCCTCTATAAGAGGTTATAGTGTTTAATATGTTATCCTCTAAAACAGTGAGGAATGAGAATATCATATTATTAACATTGATATCAAAAGATAAGTAACTATTACGTTTCTCGCTGACTATTCGCAATTATCTGCTTATCTGTTTATCAAAGTATTTAGGATGTCTTCGTGCTGATATGGTTATTGTGTAGTTGATAAGTTGGTTCTGATTTTTGTGATAACTGGATACTCGAAATAAATTTTGAGATTCCTTGCAAGATGTTTGATTTTGCTTTCAAATTTGATATAACAATAGACTAGGATGGAAATTAGAAATAGGATATGCATTGTGAAATCTACTCAGCATTTCTGATGAACATGAACATGCTTATTATTTTCGGATTTTCATGGTAATTTATTCCATTTACAGTATTGGATATCACAGGACATGAAGTATATGGTTCAGCTATGTTAAAAAACTTAATCAATGGTATTCTTGCTGACCGACATGATTGAAGTCTGTTGGGAGGAAGTTGAACAGCTGCAAAACATAAGATATTCTAATGAGACTCATGTATGCATTTAACCTATATACTATGTGTGCATTTATTTATTGAGGATGTTTGATCTGAACATTTTAACAAATTCTTTTATTTATATCTGTGGATGACGTGGGACTAATGAAACCTACCGAGAATTGCAACGACCTCAGCCTGTCCATAATCCTCTACACGCCCAACTAACTCTACCGATTTTAGGAAATACATTTACCGCTGCATATTTTTCTCACTAAAATTATCTATCCCTTATTCTTTCATTCTGATTAAATATTATAATTTTCTTAACGTCAACAGACCCAACAAGATGTCGAAGCTGCCGTCCACCTACAACCCGATACTCAGAACCGACCACCTACGGAGGTTCAACCATTGCCGGATTCCGAGCGCCGTCAACCGCACCAAGAGGGACCCCACTTTCAACCACCTCTGCAGCTCCCCCCGGTATATTTCAGTTTTCCCTGCATATCTCTGACGCTCTGTATATTTTTTCTTTTCATGTTAACACACACAGTATGTTCATTTTGGATGAAGTGGGTTCTACAATATCCGACAATACATCATGATTTCAGTTTTGCCTGCATATCTGTTGACAATACTGAATGACTGGTTTTTTTTCTACGGGTTCATGACCCTCCTGCAGTTCGACATTCAAAAAAGAGGAGAAGAAGAACGACTTCAGCTAGATTCGTGAGCCAAGTAATTTATTTGGATTCAGATGATGACCAACAACCTGACTACGAAGCGGTTGATTCCGATGATGATGATGAACAGGACTATACATGGGAGAACTTAATGTATGGAACGAGTTTTACAGATAGTGATTAACTATGCAACTTTTATTTCAAATTGTTTTAACTCATTTACTATGTACTTGCTCTCTCAGTCCAAACTCAACTTTAGTTTTACCTGTACTGCTATTATTCGTATCCCATGCTATCTTATTATTTTCATTTCTAATATGTTATTTTGTTCCTTTTTCGACTGTTTTACTACACTTACAAAAGAGAGTGTCATTAACTACAAACCAATGAACTTTTTGTCTTCTTCAATTACAAATCACAAATTTTGAACCATTACTTTTATTTATTTATTTATTCCTACCACTTGAATATTCAATGGTGCAAATTCATCTAACTATTTTTTTTTAAATCCAATAACTATACTCATTTTATGTAAAATACTTAATTTTCTTTATATTTCATTTCGGGCATTTTTCTGTCTTTCGTATATATTCATAAAGTTTGAAATTAAATGTCATGACTAAAACAATTTTTTTAATAATAATTATTACTCTAATTTTTTAGTGTATCTTTTTAATAAGGGTTAAATATGTATAAGGTCCCTGAAAATAACCCAACATTCAAGTTTGGTCCATATAAATATTTTCTTCAAGGTTTGGTCCTCCTAAAGTTTTCCGTTTGTAACTGTAGTCTCTCCCGTTAGTTTTCACTAACGTTGGCTTATGTGGCAGGCCATGTGGAAATTTTTTGATGACGTGGCTTACATGTGGCAATGCCAACGTGGCAAAAATTGCTGACATGTATGCCACGTGGCAATTCTTTCAATTTTAATTTTTTTAATATTTATATCATATTTGAATCCAAAAATTGTAGCTACTTTGCAGCAACTTTCTAGCTAATCTCTAGCTAATTTAAACACATCATTTTTGTAGCTAATTCATAGCTAATCTCTAGCTAATTTAAACAATGTGAAATTATATTTTTGGGTCATGATCATAAATAACATTTTTTGTCTAAAGATCAACCAGCTTAAAACAACCAAAAAGAAACTGCTTGTAAAAAAACACTTCACCTCGTTATAGTAGTACTTGCATGATGAAACTTATAGATAGTAAATGATAACCCTCAAAACACAACTAGCAAAATACTTCATGTTGTATAGAATACTATACTGATTACATGTAGGTGGAGAATACATGATATTGGACTATGAAAGCATGAGTACTTGCACGCTATGGCTTTCATCAAGATCAAGCAAGATCAAGACAAAGCTCCCAAAAAACCTCCCAAGATATATGAATTTCAAAAACATCACGTGTCATTTGAGTCGTAAAATTAGACATTCAACATTGAATGTAAGACAATGGACAACACTGCAAAACAATTTACAGATTGAACTCAACCATATCAGCCAAGAAAATAATTATGTATATGGTACAATCAAACACTTAAAATTCAACTAAGTTAAACATTCCCCGTACCTTTCGTCCAAAACATCCAGAACGACCAATCCGATGAATGTAAAGCTCTCGATTATTTGGAAGGTCATAATTAATAACTAGAGAAACCTGATCAAAGAGGCAGTTGCATGATCAGTGTCAACAATCCAAAATAACTAATGCAGGGATGTCTCTAATTTTATGTGTTACTAGTCAAATGGATGATAAGAAATAGATTGGTCAAACACACAAAGAAACCAGAACACAAACTAAGCAATAGATTGGTCAAATGACTTACCTGTTGTACATCGAAGCCACGAGCCCAAACATCAGTTGTTATCAATACTCGGGTTGTTCCAACACGAAATTCTCCCATAATTGCGTCTCTTTCTTTTTGAGGCATGTTATCCTCACACATCTGCACCTTTTCTGCACATAATCAACCATAGTCAACAAAGTAACTCGAAACATTCATAAGAATATCCTGCAACGAATTTTGTATAAGTTATACACGGGTTGTTACCGTAGAGCTGATATGCTATTCAGTATTCGGTATTCACATGCCTGCTAACAACAACAATAAGCATCTAAGAAAAAGGATAAGAGCATAAAAGAAAAATAAGAGCATAAAAGGATAAGAGCATAAAAGGATAAGAGCTTAAATATATAAACTTCACACAAAAAAATAAGAGCATAAAAGAAAAAGGATAAGATAGAAAACAGAGAATAAAATAATCAAGCAGAAAGCCATGCAACATGATGAATATAAGAATCTTCATTCTTTGGATCATGAGTACCAGTAAGTTAAAATCATTACAATTGTTTCAACAACTTCTGCTGCTGTCTCAAGGAAATAACATAGCAAGAAACCTGGGTGTAACAAGACATATCTTACAATACGACAAGAAGTTGTGAGCATAAAAGTGTTTGTTCCATATCTAATATTCACTACAAGATACTATGTATTAAAAAAAGTAGCAACTCATGATCTCCAGAGTGAGGTAGCTTTTGAAGTTATAAAATCCAACTACTCATGTTAAACATTAAGCTAGAATTAAGGATCCAATTTTGAAAACCCGGCCTAGCCTAACAATATGCCAATGAGTTATAACTCGAACTTAATGTCACCATCCTAAGGGTTCACCATCAGATAGCAATATGCCAATGAGTTATTTTTTCTTATAATTCTTAAAACATGTTTTTTTTTATCATCAAATATTTTTGGTCAACTAGTTTCTGGATACAAGTATAAACCTTATAGAATAGAATTGCATATTGAAGATCATAGAACATTTTTACCTGCTTGGTAATCAGTGATACAGACAACTTGACTGTTGTAATTTGTAAATGCTTTCAAATCCACACATTAGCTGATTCATCTCTGAGATTTTCTTTATACCGTTCTTGTCATGCAACCGGAACTAAAAGCCTTTTCATAACAGAGCAAGAACCAGGAAGTGGATTGTGACCCTATATTCTGAAACGAACAGCTTAAAAAGGTGTAGTCGCGAGGAAAAATAGAAATGAAAGGAGAATTTGAAAAAGGAAGTTCTAGAATTGTTTTTCTATGATTTGAACAAATTAAGTTGCAAAACCTCTCCCTCATAACTACTGATAAACCTCTCCCTCACCATTTTAACTTGCAAAACCAAATAACATCCACAAAAAATCAGTAACATCACACACAAAGAAAAGTTGGAGCAGAGCACAGTTCACAAACAAATTCACACTTTCACAACATACACAAGCACACACGGATTACAACCAGAAATTATAACGCTCCAAATCAAATCAACAACAACAAGGTAACTACACACATCAACACATAATTGATAAAAGAAGAAAAATACCTCTGAAGCCGTGTCGAAACCGGCGTGCTGAGGCTCTTCCAAGGTACACAATTCCTTATTTTGAACGAATTCTTGCTCCAATTTCATGTTTGTTACGTAATCACGGATTTGATTTAAAAATTAGGGTTGAGTTTTGTTAGTTTGAAATCGACGGCGTGGCTTATATTTCGTGCCCGATGTTTTTTTGGGGAAGATAGGAAGGTTGAACACAGGTATAGAGGAGGAGGCCACGAACCGTGGCGACGCGGCAGAAAAAGCCGTCCTTTGATTGCTAGCGAGAGAGAATAGAGGTTGAGCGAGATAGTCGTGAGGGAGAATTGGTGAAGGGTGGCGAGTTCGAAACAAGATGAGGAAGATGATCCGAACAAGAGGAGAGCAGAAAGGAAGAATGAAAGGAGAGCAAAGATGAAGAATGAAAGGATTAGGGCATTTATCGTGGAAGAGGAAGGTGGAGGAGAAATAGAAGGAGAAAATCATTTCTGACGTGGCAGAAGAAGACACAGTTGGCAAGGGATTATTGCACACTTCGCGTGCCACATCATCTTCCATTAGTGGAAACTAACGGGAGGGACTAAAGTTAGGGACGAAAAACTTTCAGAGGACCAATGTTTGAAGGAATTTTTTTTAGGGACTAAACTTTAAAGTTATGATATTTATAGGGACTAAAAACTTATTTAACCCTTTTAATAATAATTATTACTCTAATTTTTTAGTGTATCTGTCTAAATATATCTTTATTTCATGATCTTTAAATTATATAAATGTTATATTAACAGCCATTAATAAGTATTTATTTAATGCATTTTAACTATGTTTTTAATAATATGGAATATTAATTTATTTAAGTAAACATAAAAAATATTTTCACAATTATTACGTGTTTTTTAAGTTTCAAAAATTTAAATGTTTCAGAACAATTATAGTTGTCGTTCATGTAACTGTTACTCCATTTTTAAAATCCACAGTCTTTAATCTTTTTACAGATATACAAAGTTTTAAGCCTTTTTGTAATTTAACCAATTTTTTTAACGGTGGATATATATAAAAATCATTATAATATATTTCAAAATGGAAAAATAAGTCATGTAAAACATAAATTTAACATTTATATACGGGTTCAAATTCGTTGTTGATTATAGCCACTAAATTATTATATGTTTTAAACATAATAACCCATTTTGTTCAAAATTTATATGTGGTATTTTTTTTTGTTTTTTTTAGAATAAATGCGCGTACCATACCAGTACCCGTGCGAATGCACGGGTCTCCCACTAGTTTGCATAAAATTAGAAGACTTTTGTCTTTTTCATGGATGATTATCACTTTAACCAAATTAGTTGGAGTCTAGTCTAGTGTTACTTTTCAGTATTAAAATACTTAACTTTTTATTTTTTTATTAAAATTAAATATATTTTTATAAAAATTTATTAAATAACAAACTACGTATACAATTATTCAATAAGTTTAAGAAAAATTATACTTTATTTATAATAAGGAATGGAGAGAGTAAGGGAATATGTACTAAGTTTTTGAAAGTCCAAATTAAAAAATTTATAGTAAAGCATGTTCATAATAGAATGAAAGATGTGAGTTTGATGCAAACGAGAATAATATAACACTAAAGAAATATGGAACTAATGAACTTGGACCTTATCATGGACAAGAAGACAAACAATATTCAAGTATAATATGTTTATGATCGCAAATTTGGTCACTAACTCATAAAATAACTAAAGACAAGAGGCTTTTTTAACGAGATCAACCTCCAATTTAGAAGAAGAAATATGCAACAAACACATCAAACTAACTTGTCCAAATTTACGATGGCCAAATTCACATGGCCAAGAAGACAAACAATATCCAAGCACAATATGTATATCATCTCAAATTTGGTCACTAACTCATAAAAAGGCTAAATACAATAGGATATTTTAACGCGATCAACCTCCAGTTTAGAAAAAGAACTATGCAACAAATGCATCAAACCAACTTGGACCTTCAGATGGGCAAGAAGACAAACAATATCCAAGTATAATATGTTTATCATTGCAAATTTGGTCACTAACTCATGAAAGAGCTAAAGACAAGAGGCTTTTTTAACGAGATCAACAACCATTTTAGAAAAAGAAATATGCAACAAACATATCAAACAAACTTGAACACTCACATGAACAAGAAGACAAACAATATTCAAGCATAATATCTATATCATTGCAAATTTTGTCATTAACTTATAAAAGGGCTAAAGACAAGAGTTGTTTTTAACAAGATCAACCACTAGTTTAAAAGAAAAAAATGCAAAAAAAAAAAAAACACATCAAATAGACTTGGACCTTCAGATGAACAAGAATACAAACAATATGCAAGTATAATATGTATGTCATCGCAAATTTGGTCACTAACTCATCAAAGAGCCAAAGACAAGAGGCTTTTTTAACGAGATCAACAACCATTTTAAAAAAAGAAACATGCAACAAACACATCAAACAAACTTGTACACTCACATGAAGAAGAAGATAAACAATATCCAAGCATAATATTTATATCATTGCAAATTTGATCACTAACTCATGAAAGAGCTAAAGACAAGAGGCTTTTTTAACGAGATCAACAACCATTTTAGAAAAAGAAATATGCAACAAACACATCAAACAAACTTGGACGCTCACATGATTAAGAAGACAAACAATATACAAGCATAATATCTATATCATCGCAAATTTGGCCATTAACTCATAAAAGGGCTAAAGACAAGAGCTTTTTTTAACAAGATCAACCACTAGTTTAAAAGAAAAAAAGGCAACAAACACATTAGATCAACTTGTCCTTCAATTGAACAAGAATACAAACAATATCCAAGTATAATATGTATATCATCGCAAATTTGATCAATAACTCATGAAAGAGGTCAACACAAGAGACTTTTTTAACGAGATCCACAACCAATTTAGAAAAAGAAATATGCAACAAACACATCAAACCAACTTGAAGATTCACATGAACAAGAAGACATACAATATCTAAGTATAATATGTATATCATCGTAAATTTGGTCACTAACTCATAAAAGGGCTAAAGACAAGAGCTTTTATAACGAGATCAACCCCTAGTTTAAAATAAAAAAAATGCAACAATCGCATCAAATCAACTTGGACCTTCAGATGGACAAGAGGACAAAAAATATCCAAGTGTAATATGTATATCATGGCAAATTTGGTCACTAACTCATGAAAGAGCTAAAGACAAAAGGTTTTTTTAACGAGATCAACAACCAGTTTAGAAAAAAAATATGCAACAAACACATCAGAACAACTTGGATATTCACATGAACAAGAAGACAAACAATATACAAATAAAATATGTATATCATCGTAAATTTGGTACTAACTCGTAAAAGAGCTAAAGACAAGAGCTTTTTTAATGAGATAAATAACTAGTTTAAAAGAAGAAAAAAATGCAACAAATGCATCAAATCAACTTGGACCTTCAGATGGATAAGAAGATAAACAATATCCAAATATAATATATATCATCGCAAATTTGGTCACTAACTCATGAAAGAGCTAAAGACAAAAGGATTGTATTAACGAGATCAACAACCAGTTTAAAAAAGAAATATGCAACAAATACATCAAACCAACTTGGACATTCACATGAACAAGAAGAAAAAAATCATCCAAATATAATATGTATATCATTGCAAATTTGGTCACTAATTCATAAAATGGCTAAAGAAAAGAGCTTTTTTTTAAAGAAATCCACCGCTAGTTTAAAAGAAAAAAATGCGGCATCAAGTCAACTTGGAACTTCATATGGGCAAGAAGACAAACAATATCCAAGTATAATATGTATATCAACAAATGTAGTCACTAACTCATGAGAGAGCTAGAGACAAAAGGCTTCTTTACTGAGATCAACAACTAGTTTAGAAAAAGAAATATGCAACCAAAACATCAAACCAACTTGGACCTTCACATGCACAAGAAGACACACAATATCCAAGTATAATATGTATATTATCGCAAATTTGGTCACTAAGTCATAAAAGGGCTAAAAACAAGATGTTTTTTTTAACGAGATCATCCACTAGTTTAGAAAAAAATATTCAAAAAACTCATCAAACCAACTTGGACCTTCACATGGATAAGAAGACAAACAATATCCAAGTATTTAGTTCTCTTGTGAAACATTGAGCTTGCAACAATCTGAAGAGCGCTTTCATAAGTCACGAAGAAGGAAAGAAATTCACTACAATTCTCTAGTACTCGACATGAAAACTCTATATTCTGCTTCACTAGAATAACACAAGACAATCCGCTAATCTTGCTTTTTAGACTTACAAGACACTAATTAGTGACTAATAAAAATAAAAATAAAAATTCAGAAACTGAGCGTTGAGTTTCAAAACAACCACCTAAATCATCATCACTAAATCCAAGAATGTGTAAATCAAAATATAAAGGAAATAACAAAGCACAACGAGGAGATTTTTTCAAGTACCAATGAACACAAAGAGCATTCTTGTAATGAGTGGTAGTAGGTTTGACCATAAATTGACTAAGTCGTTATGAGTGAGCAATTCTAGTCGTTGAAATTATGAAATTGCTTTGGAGGAATGAGAAACTTCATGACCCAAAAAGAAATCTCAGTTAACCATATTTTGAATGGATAAAACATCATTAAGTCTTGCTTCAATTTGTCAAACATAGCTAGTGAAGTATCGACTAAAATAATAAGAAAAAATGTAAAACAATTTGGAGAAGCTTTGGTGAGTGGTGTGTGATCAGATTGTCCATGAGAAAAACCATGATAAAGAAAGAAAATGGCCAACTTCTCAAAGCAATGATGACTAGATTGCTTGAGCACATAAAGAGATTTCACAATTTATAATAATTTATATTTTATCCCTATTTTTTTGTCTTTTTTTGTTCTTAAATCACACTTAATAATATATTTTATTCAGGCATCTTTTGAGGTCTCTATATAAGTTCTCTTTACTTTTCAACAACTTCACTGCATATGCCACAAACAGGATGGAAATATTGTGTTTGGCTTTAATAATTTTATTTATTCTCGTTTCAATTACAGTTTCCGACTCTAAGCTATATTGTGGAAAACCACCGTAATAAACCAGTGATTCATAGATCAATAAACGCATGGACCATTGAATTATCTCATATTTCAAATACATTCGTTTATGGGTAAGATAATTCATTTAATTTACTTAAAGTGAAAGTAAGTGTTAGGATAAACGCAAGTTTTATTTTTTGTAAGACATAAATTGTTTAAAGCAAATTTATATCAATCGAATTATATTCGGGTTGAAAATGTAGACCTAAGGGTAATTTCAAAATATATTCCACAACCATCATGTATTTTTGAGATGCAAGTATTTGCAGCCAAACACTTAACGGGTAAAAAAGCATTAGTAACACGGAAATCAAATTCCTATCAGAAAAATAATATAAACATCAATAAAATATTCATAAAATCCAATATCAATTTTTGTTTAAATTGGAAAATAAATACTCATTTGCCTAGCTTTTATTTCACCAATATAATTCTGGTTTAGAACACAACTCAGAGGTAAATTTTGAGCGCATTAAGGACTACTCTGCAACAAAGCACCCAACAAAGCATTTTGGTCTAAAGCAGCTTTTGAAAACAAAACAAAACAAAGCAGAGCCATTTTGGATAATTTTATAACTTGCAGCCAGAAAAGTAAAGTCATTCTTTCATAAGCAAAATTAACTTTATAAATAGAAATGAAAGGCATATGCAATGCCAATGTTACAAACAAATGTAACAGAACTGATACATAACATAACTTAAAGGATTCCAACCACTAAAGAAACAATATATACAATTTACAAACAGAGGACACCACAACGACTAAACCACTTAAAGAACTCCAATAACAAACAGAGGACACCACAACCAATATATACAAAAACTAAACCAAAACTCCAAGTCTGATAAACATAAGAACCATGAGAACCACGACCACCACTGCTTCACCAACTGCATTGGTCTGATTAGCTCCTTCAATCGATTATCCGCTCCAAGACCCTTAACACATGCCACACACCAGATTAGGCCCTGCACAATCCTACTGCACACCAAATCACTTTGAGCCTAATTCACTATCTTTTTCAACATCAACATCATAAACTAATTCACTGCTTTTTCACAACAACAACAACAACACAATTACTAAACCCATAAACTGATAAACAACTCCTCACAATGTCTCCAAAGTCCAAACCTTTGCAATTGCAGCAAGCCAGAAACAACAACATCCTTTATTTTTTTTCTTTCCAAAACACAATTCACAAACATGAATCTTTAACAGAATTTTAATTTCTAATCTCTAAATTAGCATAATTCTAACTTAGCAACAAAATAATCAGATCCTAATTTCTAATTTCAAAAAACCCTAAATTAACAAAACTTTAAAATCAAGATATCTTACCTTAATGGTTTCAATGTTGAAGATGAAGGCTTCAAAATCGACTTTTGATTCGATAACAAATCGCAAAGTAGGGCTCAAAATTGACACAAAAAGTGAGAGCAAGAGCAACTATGGTGCACTGTTGTCTGTTGCAGAAGGAAGATAACAAGTGAGAATCAAACGAAAACTTCTAAGATTGATGGTGGTGTGTTCGACTCATTCCGCCGCCGGCAGTGGTTATGTCAGGATGGAAGAATATGGAAGCGTGAAGAAAAAAAGATGAGAGAATTTACGGTTAATGAGAGAGGTAGAGAGAGAGTGAAAAATTAAATTATGAGGATAATTTTAAATTTTGAGAATGTTGGGTCTAAGGTGCAAAATATAAAATTATAGAGATATTAGTAAAATTTTTAAAATTTCAGGGTGTGCAAGTGCACACCCTCATGCTACAGTAGATCCGCCCCTGTATGTTTTGATCCTTTTATGCAAATCTATTATCTACCCATTACAAATAGGTTTCATGCACTGCCCAAATGGCCCTTCCCTCAAAAATAAAATACACAACGAAAAGGTTATTTCGGTAACTAGCAATTTAATCCCAATTCAAAACCATTAACATGCCAAATGTCAATCAACCATTAGCTAATTCAAATAAAAGTATTTTCTCATTTGATAAGTGCAAATTGCACCTATTTTTGTATATAAGTTTTGTTGCACTTATCAATGATTTTTGGTAAATATTGTTTGAATAAACCCCACTTTATGTATAAATACGTAGTTAGTATATATTTGTGTTTTTGGTTCATTTGTGTAACAATTGATAGTTTTCCATTCATTTTGTAGGTAATAAAGCATTGTTGGAGCAATGAGAAAATAAAGGCTCCAAGATGTGCCTTTTGAACCAATAAAAGGAAGCTAGGAGCAGTTTTGAAGAAAGTGGGATTTTTGAGGCATGCTGCTAGCGCGCTGAGCACGCTCCTATCGCGGGGATGGAGTTAGTTACAGAAAGGTTGCCCGCTCAGCGCGCTCCGAGCCCGCTAAGCGGGATTTAAGGCGGTTTAACAATAAATGACAGCGCGCTCAGCGCAGTCTGCGATTTTCAGCCCCTTTATAAATAGATTAGAACAGATTTTTCTAGGGATGGTTTGGGTATTTTTTGCTCCCACTCCATCAAACTTCATTTCTTCTTAGGATTAGCTTGAAAACAACAAATGCAGCTTGCATCTTGTCGAATCGGAGGTGGATTCTCATCGATCGGCTTGACAACTCGAGAAGTGTTGGTTTATCTCTTTTTCCTCTTTTTGTAAACTCTATCTTATTGGGTTTGTATATGTTTGTACTTTGATCTCATGTATATTTGTCGCCCATGGCGTTATATTTAATTTTCTTTACAATTCTCTATTGGTGATTGTTCTTGATTTTTGCTTAAATGCGCGGGGTTTGGGTCGTGTTAGAGATAAACTTCACAAACTTCGATTAAGGATAATTATCTGTTAGTTTCTGGATGCTAGAGATAGATTTTGGGCTAACAATCTGTATGGGTGTCGGAACTTAAATGCCTTCCGTATTTCGAGGCTTCGTGCGCGAGAGTGACGAAGAGAGTGATATGGTTGTTTCTCAGCTCGGTGTGTCAGAGATGAACACTATTGTGAGCGATACCGGGTGATATTGAGGAGTATTGTAAATTGAGTGTAACTGGTCGATAAGTTTAAGTCTGTGACGAGTGGAATATATACATTCTTGATAAGTCTTTTCTCTCTGATGAATGAATTTTCTTATGTTCTTATTTACTTTTCCGCATTTGCGCTTTAAACCATTTAAACCCAAACTCATTAACATTGATATTGTCGAACGACAGTTCAGTAGCACCGATCTCTGTGGACACGATAATTCCCGGAAAAATACTTCCAAATCTTTTACTTGCTTGCCCTATACCGCAACCAACAAAATGGCGCCGTTGTCGGGGATCGGTGTTTTTATTGGATCGCATTGCGTTAGTTTCTTTGTTTTTGAGTTTTGTAGATATCGTATATATTGTCTATTTTCACTTGTTTATATTGATACTTGTATATGTTTACCATATTTGTGAATTTTACATGTTTTGCATACTTGTAAATTTAGTGTATATGTTTGTTTCTCTTCACGGTTGCTAAGTGTTTGGTTAGGTTTCGTCGTCGGTGAGCGCTAACCATGTAAATAGGCAACTTGGAGAAATGTGTATAAATAATAGGCGTCAAGCTTACGACGTAAAACAAGCATGTTTTATCGTTTTTTGTTCCGTTATTACTTTTTCATTGTATATGAGATTGTGTAGGTGTTAAGTGGAGGCCTACACCAGAACCTTGTTGTTGTACTGATTTTTCTGGTTCTGGTGTAGCGCGCTTAGCGCGGGCCTGCGCGCTGAGCGCGCTCTGCTGTGCTGAACCAGTAATTCTTTTAATTGTTCACTTGGTTCCCCCTTCTTCCCACTTCCACCAAGGCCTTATATATTAGTAATTATTAGTAATTTTTCTAATTCTTTTGTTGATTGTTTGAACTTAAATTTTGGTCCGATTGCTTGAAGTCACATTTGGCGATTTTTCCAATTTTGAGTGTTTCAACTTGCGAATGCGTGGTAATGATCGTGTTTAAAGTTTTGTACACGTTCAAAGTATGTATTTATCGCTTTCTATACTTTAGCATATTTATGATACTTAGGCTTTTTACAAACTTTCATGCCATTTATTCTTTTGTATACTTGTTCTTATGTGAATCACTTTAGTTCCCAACCTTTTTGTGAGGAAGCCTTCCATTGTTCATATATGCTCGGAGTTCCAACATTCTTGTTCTAACTGGATTTTATTATGTTGAATCTGTTGTTTATGTTGTGTATATGAATGCATGAAAAGGATCAAGGCATTTGTTTCATTTTGAGCACAACCACCCTAGCCAAATAGTCAATTCACCTTGTGAGTGTGTAAGAATTTGTAACCCCTTTGAGCTTTTTGATCCATGTTTTTATTTGAACTTAATGCTTGTCTATGAGTATTTAGTTCACTTATTTTTTATGGATTTTGTTTTTTCTTGGACCTCAACTTTGTGTTGTTGTATGGATTTTTTCCTTGCCTTAGAAAGTAGGGAGTATTCACATGATGATATGGTTGAATTCAAGTTGGGGAGAGAATGATTGTGTACTCATTGGTTGGATTCTATGAGGATTGAAAAAGAAAAGAAAAAAGAGAAAAAGAGAAAAAAAATGTGACAAAGAAAAGGAAAGAAAAAAAAAAGAGAAAAAGAAAATCCTTGAAAAAGGAAACAAAAAGAGTTTCAATAATTGTGCTAAATAAGTATTGTGTTTGATGTAACACTTGGGATTTTGGAAGAAGTTTGATTGAAATTTTGTGTTTGAACTTTTGTGAGTTGATCACTCCCTTAGGTTTAGGCAAGTTTTTGTTTCGATTAGCTTTAGGAATTACCCCTTGTTTGTTTACCCGACCACATTACAACCTTGAAAAGTCCTTGTGATTCTTGCCTTTGTATGTTCAATGTGAATTTTTGGATGGATGCATAATTTCATCTTGTGTTTGCAAGATTGTTGTGTGAATGAAAGTACCTTATTTTATGTTTTTCATCTATCGATGATTGTTTTTGCTAGGTGTGATTCACATTTGAACTTGTGTTGTTTTAGAATGTTTGGCATGACTTTTGTATTTAGCGTTTGTTTCGTGATTATGTTATTGTTATAGTTTAGTGGTAAGTATTTACTTTGTGTGTACCATTTTCGATTAAAGCATTGCATTTGTTTTTGTTTGTAAAAACTTGTTGTTGCGTGATTTCTTGGATTTCGCTTTTGTTCCTTTAGTTGTTGGCTTTGTTTGAGGACAAACAATTATGTAAGTTGGGGAGAGTTGATAAGTGCAAATTTCACCTATTTTTGAATATAAGTTTTGTTGCACTTATCAATGTTTTTTGGTAAATATTGTTTAAATAAAGGCTCCAAGATGTGCCTTTTGAACCAATAAAAGGAAGCTAGGAGCAGTTTTGAAGAAAGTTGGATTTTTGAGGCATGCTGCTAGCGCGCTGAGCGCGCTCCTAGCGCAGGGATGGAGTTAGTTACAGAAAGGTTGCCCGCTCAGCGCGCTCCGAGCCCGCTAAGCGGGATTTAAGGCGGTTTAACAATAAATGACAGCGCGCTCAGCGCGGTCTGCGATTTTCAGCCGCTTTATAAATAGATTAGAACAGATTTTTCTAGGGATGGTTTGGGTATTTTTTGCTCCCACTCCATCAAACATCATTTCTTCATAGGATTAGCTTGAAAACAACAAATGGAGCTTGCATCTTGTCGAATCGGAGGTGGATTCTCATCGATCGGCTTGATAACTCGAGAAGTGTTGGTTTATCTCTTTTTCCTCTTTTTGTAAACTCTATCTTGTTGGGTTTATATATGTTTGTACTTTGATCTCATGTATATTTGTCGCCCATGGCGTTATATTTAATTTGCTTTACAAATCTCTATTGGTGATTGTTCTTGATTTTTGCTTAAATGCGCGGGGTTTGGGTCGTGTTAGAGATAAACTTCACAAACTTCGATTAAGGATAATTATCTGTTAGTTTCTGGATGCTAGAGATAGATTTAGGGCTAACAATCCGTATGGGTGTCGGAACTTAAATGCCTTTTGTATTTCGAGGCTTCGTGCGCGAGAGTGACGAAGAGAGTGATACGGTTGTTTCTCAGCTCAGTGTGTCAGAGATGAACACTATTGTGAGCGATACCAGGTGATATTGAGGAGTATTCACTACAACAAAAGTAAGTTATAACATCGCACCTTAGACAGTGCTTTAATACAAAAGCGCTGCTATAAGTTAAAAACAGGGAAACTAGTCATTTAAAAAAATAAAATCGCAAAAAAATATAAGACCTTAGACAGGGCTTTGGTCAAAAGCGCTTTATAAGGTCTTAGAAATTAAAAAAAAAAATTTAATGGAAAATATTAGACAGCGCTATAGTTAAAAGCGCTTTCTAAGGTCTTATAAATTTTAAAAAAATATAAGACCTTAGACAGCGCTTTGGTAAAAAGCGCTTTCTAAAGTTTTATTAATTTTAAAAAAAAAATTAAAGGAAAATATTAGACAGCGCTTTCCTTAAAAGCGCTTTCTAAGGTCTTAAAAATTAAAAAAAAAATAAAATCAAAAGCGCTGTCTAAGGCCAACCTTAGAAAGCGCTTTTAAAAGTGCTGTCTAAGGTCCACCTTAGAAAGCGCTTTTATGAAAAGCGTTGTCCAAGGTCTAATTAAATTAAAATATATGAATAGTCAGTATTCATTTTCATATTTCCGCTCTTTCTTCTCCCCTTGCGAACTGAGCTCAAAACCCTTGCGAACTGAGCTCAAAACCCATGCGAACTCAAACCTAACTTCACCGTCAACCGTCCTCCACCGTGTCGTCGTTCGTTGTTGCCGTCGTTGCATTGTCGTCCGTCCGTTGCCGTCGTTGTATTGCCGTCCGTTGCGAACTCATTGTCGTCGTTCGTTTCTGCTCTTTGTAACTGATACATTTCGTTCTTGCATTGCCGTTGTTGCCGTCGTTAAAGGTACGTCGTTGTTGTGAAGAATAGGGTTTTGTTGCTTTACATTGTTGTTGTAGGGTTTTGTTGCTTTACAATGTTGTAGTGAATGAGTATGTTTGATGAGTTTTGTTAATGAAGTTATGTTGGACTGTTTTATTAATGAATTTTTGTAGTGAATGAGTATGTTTGAAGTTTTGTTAATGAAGTTTTGTAGTGAATGAGTATGTTTGATGAGTTTGTTAATGAGTTTTGTTAATGAAGTTTTGTTAATGAAGTTTTGTAGTGAATGTGTCTGTTTGATGAGTATGTTTAATGAGTTTGTTAATGAGTTCTATTTTAAAGCATATTTTATATTAAAACTTATAAATAGTTTAGTTTAGTTTTATTTTTTCCACCTCTTAAATCTTCTAAAAATCTCTTAAAATTGATGGAAATGTGCTCTGAATTTTAGAATTCAAAGCTTGTTTTTGAAGCCTCAAAATTTTAGAATTTGAGATGGTTGAGTTAATAAACAAATATAATGAACATAAACATTTCACTAAAACATAAGAAATTCAACCAGTTACATATCAAACACTATCAAACTTGTTCATTTCTTGATTAATATGGTTGAATTAATGTTATTTTGTTGACCTTAATAAGTAGGAAAACCATGGATAAAAAATGGATGGATGTCGATCGATTGTCCAAAGAGTACGAGAATGGGGTATTGGATTTCATTAAGTTTGCTGTTCAACACGCTGACGCTGAAGAGCTCAATCGAATAAAATATCCTTGCTTGGGTTGTTGTTATGTGGGTAGGGTTGACGCAGATGGATTAAAATCGCATTTACTGATGAATGGAATTGATCGAAGTTATAAGTGTTGGATACATCATGGTGAGAAAATTAACGAGAATGTTGAACCGACGGGGAAAAGTAATACGACCTATGCTTCAGATGACAAAGACACGGAAACATACGATTGTGATCGAGTCGAAGAGATTGCAGAAGCAGTTGTAGAAGATCTTCATGATTGTCCCGAAATGTTTGAGAGGTTGGTAAGCGATGCAGAGAAACCGCTCTATCAAGGTTGCACTAAATTCACAAGACTGTCTGCGGTATTGAAGTTGTACAACTTAAAGGCGGGCAATGGATGGTCGGATAAAAGTTTCACAGAGTTGTTGGCCCTTTTGAGAGAAATGCTACCGGAGGATAATGTTCTTCCCAATCGAACCTATGAGGCCAAAAAAATGTTGTGCTCTATTGGCATGAGCTATGATAAGATACATGCTTGTCCAAACGATTGCGTTTTGTTTCGAAACGAATATGCATCGTTAACTGAGTGCCCTAAATGCGGTTTGTCTCGATATAAGAAAAAATTGTCTCCAGCCAAGGTCTTATGGTATTTTCCTATAATACCGAGATTTAGGCGCATGTTTCGTAGTGAAACCGATGCAAGACACCTGACTTGGCATGCAGATGAAAGAATTATTGATGGAAAGTTGCGACATCCGGCTGATTCACCACAGTGGTCGAAAATTGATAATGATTATCCTGACTTTGGAGAAGAAGCAAGAAACCTTCGCTTGGCATTATCTACTGATGGAATGAACCCGCATGATCTTCAAAGTATCTCACATACCACATGGCCTATGATTCTTATGATTTATAACCTATCTTCGTCGCTATACATGAAGCGTAAGTACATGATGTTATCTATGTTAATCTCTGGGTCTAAACAACCAGGGAATGACATAGACGTATACTTGACACCTTTGATCGAAGATTTAAAGATATTGTGGGAGAACGGTGTGGAGGTTTATGATGGATATAGGAAAGAAAGTTTCAATTTGAGGGCGATGTTGTTTGGCACAATTAATGATTTTCCAGCTTACGGGAATCTATCAGGGTACAGCATAAAAGGTGAAAAAGCGTGTCCTATTTGTGACGATAAAACAGTTTCGAAGCGATTGGAGTTTGGTCATAAGAATGTCTTTCTCGGTCATCGTAGATTCTTAAATGCCAAACATCACTACCGTGGGTGGAGACAAGAATTCAATGGAGACACCGAACAAGGTAGAGCTCCGCCTATGTTGTCAGGTGACCAAGTTTTTAAAAAGGTGAAAGATATGCGTACTGAGTTTGGCAATCCTTTTGCACATAAGGTTGTCAAAGGTGGGTGGAAAAAGAGGTCGATATTTTTTGAATTGCCATATTGGAAGCCTTTGTATGTGAGACATTTTCTCGATGTTATGCATATTGAGAAAAATGTATTTGAAAGTGTTATTGGTACGTTACTCAATATAAAAGGAAAGACTAAGGATGGCCTTAAAGCAAGAAAAGACTTGGTAGCGATGGGGATTAGAACTGAATTAGCTCCCGTGAAGAAAGGAAGACGAACATATCTACCACCTGCTGCTTTTACTCTGTCTAGAAAGGAGAAGAAAATATTGTGTAAGTTTCTGAGTGGAGTTAAAGTTCCAGAAGGATACTCTTCAGATGTCAGAAGACTTGTGTCTATGAAAGACCTCACGTTGAAGAGTTTAAAGACACACGACTGCCATGTTATAATGGAACACTTTCTACCAATAGGTATACGTTCTATTTTGCCAGTGAAAGTAAGAAGCGCCATAACTAGTTTGTGTTTTTTCTTTAGGTCAATTTGTAGTAAGGTAATCGATCCCGATATCTTACCAACACTACAAAAAGAGATAGTTATTACCTTGTGTGAGCTTGAAATGTATTTTCCTCCCTCTTTTTTTGACATAATGGTACATCTAGTTGTTCATCTTGTGAAAGAGACACAGTTGTGTGGACCAGCTTATATGAGATGGATGTACCCTGCTGAACGTTATATGAAAATATTAAAAGGGTACGTGAAAAGCCGAAGTCGACCAGAGGGGTGTATTGTTGAACGATACATTGTTGAAGAAGCGGTTGAGTTTTGTACTGAATATTTGTCCAATGTTCAGTCGATTGGACTCCCCAAAGCTCATATTTTTGAAAAAAAGGATGGTAAAAAATTAATTGGAAATAAAATTGTGACAGTATCAAGGGATGAACGGGATCAAGTGCATTTGTATGTTCTGCACAATGATAATGAGGTTGAGCCATATGTTGAGATGCACAAGGATGTACTCCGAAGGTTAAATCAGAACAGAAATGAAAATTGGATAGTACGAGAGCACAATCAAAGTTTCATACAATGGTTAAAGGATCATATTTATTCGAAGCGCTCTTCAGATCCTGCTTCAGTAACAGAAAGGTTGAGATGTTTGGCATATGGTCCAAGTTTGCACGTGTATTCTCATAGCGCATACGCAATTAATGGATACACATTTTATACCAAAGAACAAGACGATAAAAGTACTATGCAAAATAGTGGTGTCACCGTCCTAGCTGAAGCAATGCACATATCAAGTATGAAGGACTTAAACCCCAAATATGCAAATCTGTCATATTTTGGAGTTATTGAGCACATTTGGGTGCTTGATTACGAGAAGTTTCAGATTCCAATCTTTGGTTGCAAGTGGGTAAATAGTAGTGGCATACGAATGGATAAGTCTGGATTTTTGCAAGTGGATCTTAATAGGGTGGGGTACAAAGATGAGCCTTTTATTCTAGCATCTCAAGCTAGACAAGTGTTCTATGTCACTGACCCGACGAGTACGATATGGTCTATAGTGCTTCTATCTAACAAAGTGGTTGATGATAGCGGTGTAGATCAATGTGATATTGATGTTGAGAATGAGTCATGCATTAGACAGAATGAGTTGAATAGAAATGATCAAGATGAGGATCTTATAGCGGATGAGTCATATATCAGAAATGACCATAACGAGGGAATTTGGATCCATTCATCCATCTGCATTGCTAAGAAACAAGTAATTCATATTCCAACCAAGAAAAGAAAGAGATGTTAGTGAAAGAGGTAAAATTTGTTATATACTTGATTTCTTTATTATATTTGTTATATATTATGTCATATTTGTTATATTTGATATCCTTGATAAAACTTAGTATTTATCCATATTTTCTTTTCATTTGTAGTGTCCTCGGCAACGCAATCAAATAGATTGCGGCTATTTCATGTTGAGGTTTATGAGAGACACTCTTTTGTTGGATCGAATAGAGATTCCATCCGATGTATGTATTTCTAACTTATGAGTTATTTTAATATTAACACATATCTCTCATGTTTAATGAAATAGTTAAAACTAAATCAAACTATGTTATATTATTATGTAGTACTTTGAAGAATGTAAGTGTGCTCATTACTCAATTTCTCAATTGGATGAAATTAAAGAGGATTGGTGTCAATACATTATGGAGCTCGGAATTTTACAAGGTATAATATTGTACTCTTACTTTAATTGATGAGAATTTAAATATGTGTAACTTTGTTTATGTATTCTTTTAATTGAATTACAATCTTTGTGTTTTCAGGACCTATAATGTAGATTTGAAGCAATGCTTTGGTTGGATGCAAAAGTA
Source organism: Lathyrus tuberosus (assembly GCA_022829125.1). NCBI lineage: Eukaryota > Viridiplantae > Streptophyta > Magnoliopsida > Fabales > Fabaceae > Lathyrus > Lathyrus tuberosus. The sequence continues at coordinate 2,481,740 of JALAZF010000124.1, read as the reverse complement.
CTAGTATAAGTAATATGTGCATTTGTAGAAAAAATGTAATGATTTGTAATTATAAATAGGTGTATATATAATTTTGGTTTGTAATTTTAAATATATATATTGGTTTGAATTGCCAATTGTTTTGGATATATAATTTTGGTGTAAATTGGTACATTTAAATAGGATAAATTGGATTGATTTGAATCTCCAAATTGTGGTATTTTTCTGAAAAAAATTGCTGGTTGAAAAACAGGTTAAATTCTGGTTGAAAAAACTGGTAAAAATTGTGGTTTAAAAAAATTTATATAAAATTTTTCGTATACCTTAGACAGCGCTTTTGGTGAAAGCGCTGTCTAAGGTGGGGATTAGAAAGCGCTTTTGACAAAAGCGCTTTCTAAGGTGGACCTTAGAAAGCGCTTTTACCAAAAGCGCTGTCTAAGGTATACCTAAAAAAGTTCAAAAAGGTTGACCTTAGACAGCGCTTTTGGAAAAAGCGCTGTCTAAGGTATACCAAAAAAATGTCAAAAAAGGTAGGGCTTAGACAGCGCTTTTGCTGAAAGCGCTGTCTAAGGTATACCAAAAAAATGTCAAAAAAGGTAGGGCTTAGACAGCGCTTTTCCCAAAAGCGCTGTCTAAGGTATACCTTATAATGTCAAAAAGCGCTGTCTAAAGGTACCATAGACAGCGCTTTTCATTAAATATACCCCCTTTAGACAGCGCTTTTGGTATTACCCAAAGCGCTGTCTAAACCTATAGCAGCGCAGGTTTATACAGCGCTTAAAAGCGCTGTCTAAGGGAAAAAAAAGCGTTGTCTAAGGTCTTATCTGTTGTAGTGATTGTAAGTTGAGTGTAACTAGTCGATAAGTTTAAGTCGGTGACTAGTGGAATATATACATGCTTGATAAGTCTTTTCTCTCTGATGAATGAATTTTCTTATGTTCTTATTTACTTTTCCGCATTTACGCTTTAAACCATTTAAACCCAAACTCATTAACATTGATATTGTCGAACGGCAGTTCAGTAGCACTGATCTCTGTGGACACGATAATTCCCGAAAAAATACTTCCAAATCTTTTGCTTGCTTGCCCTATACCGCAACCAACATCATTCCCACTAAAACCATTCTCTCTCTCCTTTCCTCTCTTTTCCACTTTTCTCTCTCTTGCTCTTTCATTTCCCACTTTTCTTTCTCTTTCTCCCGTATTCTCTCTTCCATCTCTCCATTTCCCACAAACCCTAAATCCAACACCCGCCGCCGCCCCGTTTCCCCGCCATATATACCACCACCCCGCCGTTTTCTCTCTTTCTCTTTCATTCAACTCCCTCATTCTCGTCTCTCTTTCTCTTTTCACATTGGATTTTGATGTTTTCTCATTATTTTACATTGGATTTTATTTATTTAAAATTTGTTTATTTTGTGATGAACTTTATGGTAATGGAATTTGTGATGATTTTGTGTAGTTGCGTATGAGATGGTGGAATGGTTTATTGGGTGATTTTTTCGTGTGTTCTCTTGATGCAATGGTCCCTTTTTTATATAGGCCAATGATGATTGTTAGGGTTTTATTTTTGGAAACTATTGATGTTGTTTTGGAATTGTTTTGGGAGGTAATAATGTCTGATATTTGCTTGATCTGGAAATCTTGAAAACGTTGATTGCTGCCTTGAAGTCACGATCCCTATGTTGAGTATTTGATTCTTTTCTGATGCCCTATTTTTGGAAATAAAAAAAAATCCTTTTGAATAGTATCCTTTCTGGTTTAAGAGTGAAATCTGTAATCACTGTGATGCTATTGATAATTGTCGTCCTTTTTTCCGAAAATGATGAAACACTCTGATTTAGGGAATATTTGAGGCCTATTTCACTTTGAACCTTTCCTTCGTTTGATATGCTGGATTATGACAAATGATATTTCTAATTTTGTTTCAACATGTTTGTGAACTGTTTGGGACAGTAATCAAGCTGACTTTGGTGAATTGTGAATTGGTGATTTTCATTCCTCGATTTGTCAAAACTACATTACTCGCTGAGGATTCTTTTATGTTTGGCAATTTAACTAAATGTTTTGCTTCAAAGTTTGTTACTGCCATTTTTAGTATCTTGGATAACTCTTGATAATATCGTTGATTGTCTTTCGTATTGTGTACCGAAGCTAATGTTGGTAGCTTACTCAATTCTTTTCAGATGCATTATTCGTACTTGGAAGTACTTGGCTGTGACAATTTTCTAAGGGAGATCCTCCATGTAGACAGTTCGAAATGGCGTCAAAGCGTGGTAAGTGATTGGTCTTTATGCATTGCTTGCCATTTCTGCTTATCCGTTCTAATCATGCTTTGATGACTAATCTTGACAGCTCAAGATGTGCTTTTGAATGTTAATTTCATGTGCTCGTGGAAATCTGCTATCATTAGAATTATCAACTAGTGGTAATATCTGTGCTTGCGTGATCCAAGAATGGGTCGGGCCAAGAGTGGTAGAGTGCGGAGGACGGTTGAGGTTCTGATTTCCATCTCGAGTACTTCCAGCCGGTTGTCTGCAGCAGGTATGACCAAAGGGATTTTCTTCCTTTATCTCATTCAAATGGTGTGTGTTTTGTCATAGCCTTGTCTTTACCCTTTTTGAATTAAGAAAGTACTTAGTAATAGGATTTCCCATTGTTGTTGTTGAACTCCTTTCAACTTTATCCTAACGGTTGTCTCCCTCTCCTTATTACATGATATTCAAGGTGTTGTCCAAGCATGGCCGTGGAGGTTGTCGCTTCTTTAGCATATGATCGTCGAGGAGCTTCCGCGATTTGAATAAGGTATCATCACTAAGAGTATCAATTTCATCATCCTTGACTTGCCCTGCATTGTTACTTTGCTCTTTTGAAAAAGGATCAAAAATAGTTTAAAACCAACCTTTCCTCCAACTCTGACTCAATTTCTGCTTCTTTATCATTCGTAATTCTTTTGACAGGTTCTGGCATATGGTAAGATGTTTGAAAAAAAATGCGGCGCAGTATATGAGCGCAAGCCGATAACAACCTTCAATTCTCAAGTTGAGGAGAGGAAAGTACCTAACATGTTCTATTTCGTAAAAGCAGAAACTCACAAGAGGAAACTGATCACCACCGTGGTTTCTGGCATGACCGCTCTTCGTCTTCACATGTTACGTGAGTTCCGGGGACAAATGCATGTAGTTGAAGATCAAATGGGTTGTGAAATGATGCAAGTTGACAACATGTCCTGCATAACTCATTACAAATCATAAGAGTGATATCCATTGAAAGGTTTGATGTTCAATAATTATTTTTATGGTGATATTCTCTAATAGGTTGTTTGTAGACATTGATTTGAAATTAATTGTATATATTGTTCAATAATTGTTTTTATGGTGATATTCTCTTATAGGTTGTTTGACTTGGAAAATAATTCCTCTCTCATTGACTTTATCTTTTGAACAGACACTGGTTGTTTCAGCAAAGTTTATCATGAAGACAGATGATGATGCATTTATTCTAACATTATGATTCGTAACAACGTGTAATTGATCTATTATCTATTCTTGACTTTACTTTTTAATCAATTTCATGTTTTCGTTGCTGCAGGTTTGTATGTGATTTTTGTATGTCGCGTATTGTGAAAGTTTTACATTTTGTATCGTTGTAGCTAGCAGTGTGGTGTATTGGCTTTTCGTGTGTTGTACGTTTGAAGGTGTGGTATTTTATTTGGCGTGACCTGCTGAATGTGTGTAAAGATGGTGCTTGAAGGCTGTGTATGTGTGTTGCTGACTGAAGTGTTGTGGAGTATTGGTTTGAATGAATGGTAGCATGGATACAAGGCCTGGCTCAGTTTTTGTTGATGGCGTTGGTGTAAGGCTCATGTATGCGTAGAGGTTTGGTTGAGGCTTGTGTTGAAGTATTGCCTGGAGTTGAAGCTTGGAAAATTGGTTTGGTGTGGCTGTGGATTTGGAATGTAGTTGAAGTGTATTTTCGTTGGCGCATTCAAAGTGGTTGGAGGTAGTAGTTTTGGCATCATGCACGTGTAGTTTAGTAGCAGGCTGGAGTGTATAGGTTTTGTTAAAATTGTAAGTTGGCTTGGCATGTTGTTTCGTATGGGAGCTTGGCTTTGTGTACAACTTTTGTGTTGTTTTTATTTTGGCTTATGAAGTGTGTTTTGGCATTTAGTATTGTGATAGTTTTTTACTTTTTGCTTGTGTTATAATAGTTTGGATCATTGCTGTATATTCCATATATGGATGGATCTGTGGTGAGTTTGTTTTAGTTTTGAATGATGTTGATTTGCATCTCTTCATGTTTCAAACTCATCTCTTCATCCTGACGGCCGTAGCACTGCCTCAACTGCTCTAAATCATGAAGTAAGTGATCCCTGTGGACTAACTTTACATCTAAGAATTTAGATGCAACACATTTCACATCTGTTTTCCATCTGCAGTTTTTTACCACTGAGCCTTATGCTTGTGAACCATCGAGTTTGCCAAAGTATCCTCCTAGCAAAGAATTGGATGTAAAAATGAGAGATGAAGAAGCTAGAAGGTTATTTTATTCTTTTTCATATTTAACTTCTTGACTGACTCTGTTTAGTGGCTCACATGTTTTTCATTTCAATTCCCGGCAAAAAAGCTTAATGTTCAGGTATCTAAAGTTCCATAATGTTTATGGCTTGACCTTAATGTTTATGGCTTGACGCCTCCTTAAAGCAGTACTTGTAACTTTCTCCCATACTGCAGTGAACAAACTCTCGAGGGCTGAAATAGACTGGTATGGAATTCTTCAGACATTGCTGCAGTGAGGTTAAGATCCTTGCAGTTTGTGAGGTTCACAGTGCTGCAGTGAACAAACTCTCGAGGGCTGAAATGGACTGGTATGGAATTCTTCAGACAGAACATATCACAGTGCTACATCTACGCATTAGAAATAGAAAATTTGATACAATACTCTCAGTTATAGAACATATCACATCCTATTTTTCTGCATTTTATTTTACGATGACACTACTTAGGCAGAGTTTGCATTAATACAGTTCGTATGGTACTCTCTTTTCTGTAACATCATGCTTTCAATCTTAGGTGTGGAACTCCCTTCACTTAGACTTCTATCTTTATTTTGGAAGGAAAATATGCCATTTGTTCTGTTTGTCTTTCTTATTGTTATCTTTCTATTAGTGGGTGGCAGGAATACAATGACACGGGTTCTGATTCTGATTTCGATGACTTTGGCCCTATGAATTTCACCATAACTGACATCGGTTTCTCCATACAGTTTCCTTGAGCTTGATGAATTTCAGGTACACCATATTCTTGGAATCATTGTTTCCATTTGTGTTGTTTTAACATTCAAGAGTTATAGTTTTAGATTAGATTGATCAGTTGTCATTAATGTTATATATATTTTTTAGATTGTATATGTGATTGTTGAGGATTCTCCAGCTTATAGCCAGCAAGGGTTGCTCTAAGTTCAAGATCCGAGGAAATAGCTGCTATAAATACAATCATGAGCGTGATGGGAATCAATGTGGGTACTTAACGTCCCGAGCCTTGTGGTGAGAGGTTTGCAATCTCACTCACACCAAGTTCACACTTCTGCTTTGTTTTTTCAATCACCTGATTTTTCTAAATTTTGATGTCAGGTACAAATTTTATTAAGTGCAGGTTTGTTTTGGCTTGAAGTTGTTTTTGCCTGACATTTCACAGGTTTTGTGGATAGCAGCAACTAGCAGCGTTGCATTTTGAGGGCTGGTGGGTGATGTTGGGGCATGTTTGGGAGTTACTTGAAGTGGATGCAAGTATGTGGTAAGAGGTTGCAGCAAGTTTGTTGTGGACAAGTTTGGTTTGGCAAGCTATTGACATCATGAGAGTCTTGAGCTAAAACTGCCAATGCTGCTCTTGAAGGTATCATTTTCATGCTTTTCTTTTTTTTCATTCCAGTCTAAGAAAAAACCTTCCCATTGCTGCTATGATACATTTGAGATTTTGCTATTATTTGAACCAAAGTTTCATGTATTTTCCTCATTGTTGTTCTTGGTGACAACGCATTGTAATGTTCTGCACTTTTGGATGTTGTCATTACTGCCATACCCTGTTTTGTGAATTGTTTGGAATTCCTTGAATTGTGCACTGATTAAAATTTTTTGTGTTTTCCATGTGCTGTTGTAACTTACTGATTTCAATTATTTCTTTCATGTGTACACCATGCTTGGTGTGAGGGAGACAAGAAGACTCACAAGTGGTATGGCATCGGTGGCTTGAAGAAGACTTGATGAGGGAGCTTGACCTGAACACAAATGAATCACAAACAACTGCTAGACTTGAGGCCTACTTGTATGCTGCCATTGAAGGTTCGTATTGCTGTTCATTTTTTATGTTTTTGTGCTGGGAATTGTTTAGGTTTGATTGAGAATTTCTGTGATATGGTTTGAAATGATTTATCTTTAGTGAATGGTGAATTTGAACAATAACTTGAAATTGAAACTTGATTGTAATTGATTGAAACTTGATCTTGAAGTTTTGAAAGGAAATGAAACATGATTCTTGAATTGCATGATTTGAAAATGTTTGAAACTTGGTTTTGATTTATGCTTGAAGGGATTTGAATTTGGTTTATGAATTGAATGTGTTTTGGATTATGAATTTGGTTTGTATGGTTTGGATTGGACTTGGATGGGTTTTATGTTTGAAATGATTGAATTTGGTGTTTGAAATGTTTTGGCTTTTATGAGTTGTAGGCTTGAATGGTGAATTTGATTCAAATTTGGTTTGAAACAAATGTGTGAGGCTTGGTTGAACTATTGCAATTTGAAATGAATAGAGATTGATTAGAGAGGAAATGCAAATTTGATGATTTGTTTGTGTTTGAAAATGCAGGTTACAGTGGCTGTGTGTAAGAGCTTTGAGAGAGCTCATGCGTGAAGAGCTGCCACCTTATTTCCGTAGGTAGAAAACAAAGAGATGGATTTAGATAGTCTTTGTATCGTTTGAGGAATTTTGAAGCTTTAATGAGAATGATAGGCCTGGCAATGAGAGTGGAGACGTTCTTGGAGCAACATGAGTAAATTGGAGCAGTAACAAGAAGTTTGGACATGAAGGCTTGAGATTTTGGAAGGAAAAAAGGCTTGAGAAGTTTGCACTTTGTATTACATTATCCATATTTATGATAGCATTGTATTACTATCTCTTTCATCTCTATAAAAAAAATATAGAATCATGGTTTTTTACCATGTATTGACTATAATGATGCATAAATATATTTACAAGCTGAATAGCAACAATTAAATTTACAGGATGTATATATCATGGAAGAAAATATGATTCTTTACAAATGAGAGTTTTTTTTTTATGAGTTTTCATTTCTTTCTTCATCTCACGAGTCATTTCTTTTTCTTTTTGCATAATTACATCTGTATATAAATAAATTTATATTGTATCAAATAAATTTTATATTTCACGGGTCACTATCACCACAATACATATTTTATTTTAATCAATAATTACCTTAATTTGAAAGGTAAAATTCTTATTTTCAAATATTAAATATTTTTTTTTATCTCACGAGTTCCTTTTTTTTCTTTTTATATTTTAATACAATTGAATTTATATAATCATTGTTTGGTTTAAAATTAATATCTAATTTCATATTTAGATATGTATATAAATACATTTTATATCATACCAAATTTATATATACATTTAAATATATTTTATACCGTATCAAATAATTCCCGCACGGGTATCTTACTAGTGTGAGTTAAAAAACAAATTTCAGTGTAAAAACACATTTAAATTAAAAAACTACAAATTTATACTTAAGTAGAATCAATTCTCAAAACATCATCAATTCTATGTTTGATAAATAAAACATGTCAAAATCATATCTATACTTTGAAAATTCTTTTTGCCTCTTCTATAATGAGATTTAAATATATACAAAGACACTTCATCATGAATATGGTTAGTGTTGCCGCATAACCAGGCAAATGCTTAGATTAAAAAAAAAAAAAAAAATTTTGTCACATATATAAGACATTAGAATTATCTACATTTCAAACTTATTTTTTAAAAATAAATATTTTCTTAAAAAGATTTAAATTTATTTTTTTATATTATTAATTTATAAATATTAACAACTTGTTACATTAATGTTTAATATAAAAAAATACTCCTTCTAAGGATTGAATCTTGACCAATAAATTACACCTATTTAACCCAATTAATATGTACCAATTGAGGTATACCACTCACTCTAATTTTAAATAACTCATATATAATATTTGTTTGAAAATTAATTCGGCAATCAATCACAACTTAAATTACTTATAAGTTCTAACTATTATTATGGTTATTTATAAAATTGCACATATAATTAATTATAACTTGTTTACAAACATACTATTACCACTAACAATATATCAAAATTAAACTCTTAAAACTTACCTGAACAAGATCATAATGGATACTTGTTTTAATATTAGCTTTAAATGAGACAAGTCTTAGCAAAATTAATTGTAAATCAAATGGATCGAGATTGTCTTAGAGTTTGTACGCAGAAATACCCAGGATAATTCAGCCTATACTCGAATTTGCACAAGAGCGGTGAAAAATCGAATGTATGGAAGATGAAATCTGAAATTTTGTGTGAAGAGGATAGACTTTTCTAATGATAATCTGAATCCGGAATGCTAAATTTATAGGCCAAGCTGGTGTTGTTCCATAAGGTTGTGACTCTTGATAAAACACACACTTTCAGCACTTTTGCTAAATGTTGCACGGTTTCGCCTATAGGCACTTTTCCAACGTTACATTGTTTCTCCTATCGCGACAATTTTCAAAGGTTGTACTGTTTCGCATTTTACAACACTTCACAAAGTGTTTCCTATTTCTAAATTCAAAATACAAATTGCCTACTGCAACACTTCACAAGTGTTGCCTATTTCCTTCACTTCCATATTTTCGTTTCATTTTGGAACACACTCAAGATTATTAATTATTAATAATTTATAGTCATCCCCCACTTGATCTAATAATGACAAGACCAATTCCAAAAAAAAAAAAAGAAACAAAGAATGTTAATGCAGTTATGTATCTTTCCATTTGAACTTAATCTTAGTAAGGATAACGCAACGTTTAATCAGAATGTTACGTAGCTATACTTTGAGTCGTTATTCGTTTTGATTATACCGACATTACCTTACACACATGCTTTAATAGTTCATCACATACATCTCTCACCTAGCACTATTTATGGCCATGTGTTTGTCCTATTTTCGTGAATTTTTTATGAGAGAAACGCCGACTCTTACTTTGAGACGGTAACATCTTAAAATTCATATAGGTGAAGTTCATTTTGTATGTATTTCTTGAGATACATATCCTTGATATAGAACTTTATTAAGAGTTTGAAAAAACGCAACCCTAAATAGATAATAGTCAACATTGTCACAAAATATTGCACACACATCCAAATCAACGACTTGTTGTTACCCATTGAATGTTAGGTTAAGGTTTGTTAACTTCATATTGTGTTGCTACCATTTTTAGAACTTTTATTCAAGGAGTTTCAATCTCTTACCTCTCGAGGTAATTTTTACTAAGTCTCTGTCCAGCGGCTTAGTAAACAGATCATCCAAATTATATATATATATCAGTAAAATGTGAAGGTGAGAAAAGTAGACAAGAAGGGGGTTGAATTGTGTTTTCCGTTTTCTTAATTTGCGTCTGATCAGAGTTCAGAATCTAAACTGGTGTTTAGATTTTGATTATACTTAGTAGAGGACGTTAACAGAAGCAAATAAATAATAGCAGAAGACACAAAGATTTATACTGGTTCCTCCATAATGAGAGTAGTCCAGTCCCTTTACTTCACAAAAGATTTTCGCTATAACCAAATCATGATTACAATCGCTCATGCATTCTGCATAAGTCTTTTACACTGCTCAGACCCTAGGTCCAAGACTTCTTGATCAAGTCCTAAAGTCTCAAGACTCCTGCTCTAATTTCCATGAAATGAGTCTTCTTGCTTAAACCCCTCAGGTTCAAGACTTCTGCTCCAAGTTCCATAAACTGAGTTATCCTGCTCAAGACACACTGGTCCAAGACTTCTGCTCCAGGTTCCATGAAATGAGCCTTCCTGCTCAAACCCCCTAGGTTCAAGACTTTTGCTCCAAGTTCCATAAACTGAGCCATCATGCTCAATCAATCTACTTGATTAAGACATTCATTGCTCAAGCACATAACATGAGACTTACATGGCTCATGCATCTTGGAGAGAGACTTCCTTTCTTGAATCCAAATGATATAAGACTTTCGCTCAATCAATCCACTTGATTAAGACTTTAATTGCTCAAGCACATAGCATGAGACTTAAATGGCTCAAGCAACTTGGTGAGAGACTTAATCTAAACTGATAAACAAGTTTAGCAGAATAGAGAACAAGGTGTACTTGATTCTAATATCAGAGGTATGGGAAATCACCATAACAAAGACCTAAAGCTCTTAAGATTTCTAAGATATTCAATGTGTAAGAAATCTAAAAGCTTTTACAATTACAACCTACAACAGAAAATCTGCATACACGTTAGAGTTGATAATTGTTGATCTTGTTACTCTTTCATCTGGTTAATCTTTGTTAAAGATTCAGCTTGAGCCTTCAACCACTTATATAGCAGTTGCAGCAGACTAGCCGTTGGAAGAGATAACTTGATCAAGTGTCTTTGCTTTACTCCATAGTACAAGAGTTGTTAAAGATAGATACACAAAAAGATCTTGATCCATTGTGTAACATGTTTAACCATTGAGTCTTCAAAAAGATCATGTACTATAGAGTCGTTGAGAGTAGATATCTGTAAAGCATGTCACCTTTCTTGAGCCTTGTTGACTCAGACTCCAGCTGATAAACTGATTTGACAATGCAACTTGGTTTATGCAGTATGAACATCTTCAGCTTTATCACCAACCCTTAATGATACTAGAAGCCAATATACATTCACCAAGTGTAGAGACAATTATGTTGCTTCTTCTGATGCTGAGGCCTTCAGCTTCAGAGTCTACGCCAGACATCACTTAGCAAGTGTTCTTCATATTCTGCACCACCAGAAGCTAGTAATTCAGCTTCTCTCAAGTGTGCCTCTGTATATCAGATTCTGTATATAAATATTTACAAGTATTAGAACCTGCATGAAAGAAACACACATCAAATATAACCATTGTTCTTTAAATACGTTGTTATCATCAAAACCCAAGTAATATATGTCATGAACAAATCTTGTTCTAACAATCTCCCCCTTTTTGATGATGACAAACATAAGTATTTCAAAGGACAGTGTTGGGTAGTTAAAATCTTCTTTGCAAATCAGAATATGAGGTTTGTAAGCTCCCTCTGAGTCTAATAGTCCAAAGTTGAGTTCTGTGACCCACCCTAAGTACTACTTTCAAGAGAGTAATTTAGTTTTCTTAGTAACATCAAAGCCTGAGGTTTGTAAACTCCCCCTGAGTCAAATAGTTCCAAGGTTGATTTTTGTAAGCCCCCCTTAGTTCTATATTTAAGAAAACCAATTTTAACTTCCTTTGGCAACAACAGAATACGAGGTTTGTAAGCTCCTTCTGAGTCTGATAGGCTAAGGTTGAGGTTTGTAAGGTCCTTCTTAGTTCTATGTACAAGAAAGTTAAAATGTGTCGCCCGAGAAAGATAACCATAATAACATAAATTTAAATAACAAAGTTATAAATGACCATTATGTACAAACTGAATAGGTTCAATGGGTTCAGTTTCTAATTAAATACTCACTATCATTTCTCCCCATTTGTCACATAAAAAAGAATAAAAAGAGAAAAAAGAGAATTACATTCATAAATGCATAAATGCCATCATTACACGATCAGTTTCAAAGAAATGAAAAACGATCAAGTAACAAGGGTCATTAAAGATTGTGCAATGCAGTTATTGGTCGTAACAGTGAAAAAAATAAGTAAGGGATCTTTATTCCATCGATTAGGATACTTAGAAGCCATTATAAAAGCAACCAAAACCTAGTTCATTTTCAACAACATCTACTAAAGTCATGGAGTCATCAGCTGAGAGCAACAAATATTCAGTAGTGACAGAAATCACACAGAGCTCTACAAGTCTGAGTGTCCAGAACCCTTAGAAATGAGTAGTTTCTAAATCATCTACTACTGAGCCTATGCCCTCTACAAAGATTACTTCAGACAAAGCTACGTCAACAGTTCCTCAACAACCTACAAAAGTAGGTTCTTCAGTAGATGCGATGAAGCCAAGAAAGAAGTCTATGAAGAGGTCAAGGAGAAGAAGGTTCAACAAGATGTTTTACCATTCTGTTATCTGTTGGGTTTGCTTTCTACGTGTTTACTTTGTGATGTTGATTTAAAGCAAGTGTGTCACATGCAAGTATACATGTATGTTTAATTGCAGCAAATAATAAAATAAGAGATCGTACCCACAGGGAGTGAAATTGATTTAGCTTTGAACTTAAAGTATCCAACTTTTTTTTAAAAACTAGTATGAGCAAGGTAACAACATACTAGTAATAATAAGCAGCAAGGAGCTCACACAAAAACCTAAAATACTAAATAAGAGGGGATAAGATATCAAAGAGAATGATTAATGAGCTAAGATCCATTAATATATTTTTGCTGAAATGTATCCATGATGTGAAGTGTCGTGCCTCAAAAGGTCAAAACGTGATCTAGTGGTGTATCTCTACAACATCAAAGTATGCATAACTTAGGCAAGGGAACAAGTCTCTAAGCCTCACTTATAACCCTAAAATGCGTCTGGTTTTAATTCTAAAAATCTTTATGGTCTCAACTTTTTATCTCTAAGCATGTTGAATTAAGTGAATATCTCTATCCTACTTTATTAACCACTTTTGTTATGAAATCCCCCTGTTGTTGGATCTCTCTCAACAACAAGCTTGTACCTTTTTCTAAGTTGATCACTCTAAGAAGCAGGTGTATAGCATAAAAACACATAACAAAATAAGACACTAGTCAACACATCATTTCAACATAAAAAAACAACTTTATATTAAATTCATTTTGCTCATCAAATAAGAGTTTAGCTCATAATGAGCTGAGTACAAACTAATGGAATGAAGCTACAGGATGACATACTCTTAGCAAAATTATGTAAAAGAAATGGCAACCTTGTAATAACTTAAAGATCCTTTGTGTTGGATAGACAACAACAAATCTCTTCAGTCACGACAACTCCAAGCAGTGAACACAGGATTAGATGAGAAGAAGAAAAACTCTTTAATTCTTCCTAACCCTCAAAATAACATAAAACTAAAATAAAAATAAATCTAAGTGTGTGAAATCTCTGGATCTCGGTCTCCCCTTTCTCTGATATGTAAGACTTGCTTTTATTGACTTTGAGTATGAGTGTGGAAGTTGATGGTTCTTGGATCGTGGGCTTTTGATAGGAATAAGGTTCAGCCCATATAAAAACACTAAAACTTCCAGCTATCCATTCTCCCTTCGTGAACAAGTTATCCAGTACAGACAGCAATGAGAGACAAGGTGTCTTTGGCAGGCTACTGCAGCAGGTAGTGGCACAGAGCAGACGGCGGGTGGCTGGGTGCAGGATGCGCTTTTGCAGGCGTGGTCCCCACTGTACTACCTTTTGTCCTCAATCCCCTTTGATCTTATCTTTATGCTCTAGCTCTTTCTTTACGCAATTCCTTGCCATGTGTGCCCTAATGATAAAATCCTTCCAAGCTCTTGTTGAAATTGCAGATAGCAAGACTCAACATTTCTTTTCCATGAATCTTCGTTCTACTCCAGAGTCTCTCTTGAGGTGTCATTTCTCAGCTTGCCTTTATCAGATTTTCTTTAAAACAAAAACACACAAAAAACCATAAAAGGTGCACCAAGTGCACTTAAGGTAAAAGCATACTAAAATAAGTAAATTTAAACAAATCTTAAGTAAACTTAACTAAAATCATAAGACAAAATGGGTCAACATGACACACTAAAATAGTGTTATCACTCCCCCAAACTTGAACTATCATCTGTCCTCAGGTGATGTGATAGTGGATGTCAAAAGAGAATTTCAAGAACAACAAATTAGGATCATATTGGTGAAGGGGGCTCAACTTTTTACTGGATGAATAGCCTGGGTAGAAAAGTAATTGGCGCAACTCAACCTGTTTTTAGCTTAAGAGATGTTACTGCTAAAGTGACCAGACACCTACTGTCACGCCACTACTCTTCAGAAGAATGAGCCAATTTTTCTTTGTGATTCCAAAATGAGTACTCTTGTGAATTAAGTTTTCTTCCTTTTGGTTTTCAAGATGGAATTCTTTCCTGACTCTTTTATTGACTTTTGGCTTTCACAATGTAGATCACACCTTTCCACTTTATTTGTTTTTTCTTTTTCTTTTTTTTTGGCTCAATACTCCACCTTTTCACTCAACAGGATCTCACTTGTAATGAGTCTAACTGGATATTGTGATGAAGATGTTGGCTATTTCTCCAGTTTCAGGCACATGAACTTTTCATTAAGAGTGGTCTTTACCACCTTTCTGCACACTTTTGTGTGTTTTATTAGTAATGTGTGGGGTGTGCTCTTTTTATATGTGAAAAGTCTAAGTCTTTATCAAAAGCAGTTCATCCTTACCATAGTAATTCCCTAAGGTTTCTACTTGCTTCGCAATTTCAAACAAATAGGTTTCTGAAAAATTTACTAATTCAACAAACTAGTGGAGGCGGAACAGAGGTCATCAGAATCCTCTGCAACAACACACTTGGTAACAACTTGGCTTTGTTTCCACAGATTCACAGGCAGACACATCATATAGTTTTTATTCTAAGCACAAATAAATTTTTCTAATCCTTGATTGTTCTTTACTCAACTCTTTGCTATCCTAAAAAGAAACTACTCAAGCAATCCTAATAACTACGCCCTAAAATAACTCATGCAAAATGAAATTAAATTTAGACAAGAATAAACTACGTAAACAGAAATTAACATAAACCAGATGAGTAAATTATTCAGGCAACAAACTTGGCCAAAAACACGGCCTCCAAAATACCTAAGCAAATATCCAAGCAAAATATCTCAGCAAACATCCCAGTAAATTGTCATCCTATCCTAAGCAGAAACAGGTTCAAATACTACCTCCGTTCCTTTTTATAAGAGACAACTTACTTTTTAGGTTCATTGAATAATCAATGTATCTAGTTTAAAAACTGACCAAATACATTGATTATTCAATGAACCTAAAAAGTGAATTGTCTCTTATAAAAAGGAACGGAGGTAGTCGTAGATAGAGAAAAGAAGGAGAGAAGGTTAAGCTTTTATCTGCCTCCCCCAAACTTAATGTAAGGACAGTGTCCTCACTGTCAAGTGTCAGGGGAAGGTAAGACTAGGCTTTCCTCTGAATGATACCCATTAGGCCTTAAGCCTGGTGCTCTTGTGTGCAGGCAGGATGTCTTCTCTCTTTTTCTTCTTGGCTTTCTTCTTAGCGGCCTTTGGTTTCTCCGTCTCCTTGGCTTGTTCTTTGAAGACTTCATGCATGATAGCTTCTTTCTGCACTAGTTCCTCCACGGCAATCTTTTCTTTCTTCTTCAGATCCTTTTTCCTTGGGCTCAGCACCTGTTCTTCCTCACTCTCTGCTGCAACTGTCTTCTTGACTGGAGTTACAACAGGGGTAGTCACAGTAGTGACTACCACTGCTTCGCCTTTGCTTGTCTCACTGTCAACCTCATCGCTCTTGATGCAGTTTTTTCGCAAGTATACGAATCGCGTCAGAGTAATATAAAAGATTATCGATCCCACAGAGACCAAACGTTAATCTATCGGTTTCTATTGTTACGATGTTTATCTAAGGCAAATCAATCGGGAGTTCTTGAGTGCACAGTAAAAACGAAGTAAAGTACGAAGATATAAAATTCAATTAAAAACAACAGGGCTGAATGTAATTCACATAGTCAAATAGTATTCCAAATGCTTGTAAATAGAACCACTTATGGGGTAATGTTTTCTACTTATGAAAAGAACTAATTTAACGGGAACTGTCGCTTTCGCGTATTCAGAACCGAGTTTATCCCTTAATGGAACCCTCTTATTGTCACTTATAAAAAGGCACGCATTGCGTTAAAGTAATAAACCTATTTTTAAGAAATATAGTTTCTTGACTCAGTTGAAAAGTATTTTGACTTGGAACTTTTAACAAAAAGAGGTTCATGCGAACCGGACTTTAAACCCATAAACACGTCCGAAAATAGTTTTAAAATCGTTTTTCTAAAGTATTAAAAACTCCTACTTAACTAAACAAAGCGCTTTCGCTTCCTTTGAACAGTTAAGACTAACCAAGTTTAACCAAAGGTTGGATGGCTTTCGATCTTATCCAACAGAAATAAAGTGCAGAAAACTTGTGTTAAAAATCAGAATAACCCCTAAGCATTTCTATTAACACCTTGTATGGAATACTACTTTAACTATGATCCACACATTCTAACCTTAAAAATTTAGCCGGACATGGAAATGTAAATAGACATGTTGAAATAAATCATGTTAAAGTAGATTCTTTTTAAGTAAATAGTGCGAGAAAGTAAATAGTGCGGGAAAGTAAATAGTGCGAGAAAGTAAATAGTGCGAGAAAATAAATGGTGCGGGAAAGTAAATAGTGCGAGAAAGTAAATAGTGCGAGAAAATAAATGGTGCGGGAAAGTAAATAGTGCGAGAAAGTAAAAAGTGCGAGAAAGTAAATAGAAACCTGCTCCAAATCGGAGGCTTTAAATCTGGTACAACTGGAAATAAATGACTGGAAATGAAAATGGCGGCAGGATTAACTTCTACCAGAGTGCTCCAAACTCGATTACAGACTCGATCAAACAGTGTGATAACTCCCCTGACGTGAGAAGTTTATCACTTTTTCAATACTGAAAATATATGGCTTGAGTTCTGAAACTAAGCTTGGATGAAGAAAAAGGATCAAGGACTCATCTATTTATAGCCTAGGAAAAACTATGGAAAGACCAAAGTGCCCCCCAACTTCTTTTGGGAGGGGAGATCGTGGCAGTTGACACCAGTTGACTCCTATCCAAGTCATGGCCTACCCTATGGCGCCCGCCATGGTGGATGCCATGTGTACAATTTCCTTAAAAACTGGTTTTCTTGCTCGTTTTTCTTCATTTCTTCACGAGGAGCTCTTGGAATACAAAGAACCTGAAAACAAAACAAAACACAAGCATAACACAAGAAAATAGCAATAAAATCCTAAGAAACATGTGCAATCCGAGTCAAATACGTAGTGTGATTCAGTGTTATCAAATTCTCCCACACTTAGACCTTTGCTTGTCCTCAAGCAAAACACTTTATAGCTCATGACAGAAAAAGGTGGTATCAACGAATGATTTTGGGCTAAAAGGGCTTCTAAGTTCAAACTAGGATGAAGTGATATGTACTAACTAAGTGAACCAAGGATATCGTAATGACACTTTTCCGCAGACACGGACATAAACTTCGTTTCTATACAAACTAATACATACTACCCCCCTGTACCTAGGCCTACCTTTTGCATCTCTTTTGGGTCCTCTTCATTCCGGTGCAATCACATTAAGCCCGTTATCCGTACATAATCATAGTAAAGTGACCGGTTAGTGATTCTGATCTCAAGCATGGGGCTCTGGTACAAAAACTAGTGTAACCCCTTTTATTGACCAAATTGTAGTTGTGGGGGATCGGATCATAACCCGCCCTACCAAGTCCAGCACCAGATACCTCTGAACTAACCAACAATGGGCAAACTTTATTCTCTTTTTTTATATTACTTTTTTCTTTTTGGGTTAAATGACCTTGTGAGGGTTACCTATACCCGAGTTGCATTTTTATGAAGCACAACATACAGATCATTCACTTATATTCATCGGTCCCTTACGTAGAGCATGCTTAGGCCGGAGCTGACTGCTAGGATAAACTACTAAGGACCTACTCTAAAAAGATAATTAAGGCCATGGTATATGGGGTATCGGGGTCGATTCCTATAATCACAAAGCCTATGGTGTTAAAACGATACCGATGTTTCAAAAAAGTTTTCCCAAGTCATCCGTATCCTAACTCAAACCTGTCTCAAAGCCCAAATTTTCAGAACAATACACTTTTTTTTTGGTAAGGCTAAGGAAATGGGGAAATAGGGATACACTACACAGATGACTCGCCAAGCACATGCATATTCTAAAAACAAACTAAAAACAAGATAAATAAACTAGAAAGCAATAAAAAAGTAAAAGGAAAGAAAATGCAAGTAAAATAGATAAAGTCTCCTCCCACACTTAAATCGAACATTGTCCCCAATGTTTCGAAATAAGATAGGGAAAGAGTAACCTGGAAGTCCTATGGCATGCTACTGGTACTGTCGCCAACATGCGGTGAGCGCCTAGGTTGACGAGATCTGCTGTGGCGACGATCGCTCTGAGAAGTTGCAAACTCGTCAAATCTGGTGGTCAAAGCAGCCTGAGATTGCATGATATTTTGAATGGAGCGGTCTGTCTGCTGCTGTGACTCTTGCATGAATCTCATGTTGTCGGTCAGTTGCTGCTGGATGGCAGTAAGTAAGCCATCATGCCTTTCTTCTCTGGCCAGCTGGTCGCGCCACATCTGCTCAGTAATATAGAAATCAGGAGCTGCACCTGCAGAAGGGTGAGAAGAAGACAGTGCAGTGGGTGCAGGTGATACATGGTGGGGTGACATATGATGATCGGGAGACTGCTCTCGCTGGTCATACTCGTCATCAGTCTCGTTCCCGTTCCTAGTAGGAACATTAGGAGGTAGTGGACCAGTAACAGGTGGAGCATCTAAATCATAGGTCCATACGTAGCTCCTGTCGAAGTTTGGCAGTCTCCATACGTAGCTCAGCTAGCTGTGTGTACACGTCAGGTCTCTGCAAGGAAAGATTATTCGACAACACTGTAATCCTGGGAGAAGGTGGTGTAGCGTGATACTCTGGTAATGGTGGAGTGCGAGGCTCATCAATTGTCTCTCCATAACCCTCTAAAGCATAACTCCAATTAGCAGGGTCGTGGAAACTAGTCATCATAGGATCAGGTAAAGTGAAGTAATGGATGGTATCACCATCGATCAAGAGCCTGATACGGTTAGGGTGAAAGGAAGCTCTCCTCATCAACCCTCGGTCTAAGCAGAAATCGAAATCCAGCATGGTATACCCGTAGTAGGGATTCGGGTGAAGTAGCTTACTAGTAAGACCCAAAGCGGTAGCAATCTGAGTAATTGTTCCTCCCACATGGATGATTCCTTCAGAAGATCTGGCTGTGAGTGTGAAGTTATCAAGCAGAAAGTTCCCACAGGCCACAGGACACGACTGGTTCGCACAGAAAAGGAAGAAGATCTCCTCCTCACTAACATGGACATCAGCATCAGCCTTTCCAAGGAAGGTGTGGGCAAGGATCATCTGGAAATACCTAAGAGCTGGGTTATGGATAATGTGAGATAGCTGGGTGGACGGATCAGGGCTTCCTCCACCTGTAATATCGCTCTAGAATTTGTTGATATCTCGACTCATAAAGTATCCCGTAGGTAAATCAGGAATGGCATCAGGGGAAGTCTGGAAACCTAGCAAATCACCAAACCCCTTATGGGTAAAAGAGTACTCTGTCCCAAATAGTCTGCAAATGACGCTGCCGTCCTAACCAACATATGGCTCATGGCTAAATGAACTGAGGAACTCCAGGGTGAGGTTTCTGTAGGTTGAATGCATGTCATCAGCATACTCGTCCCACTGGAGCTGGCTACATAGAAACCTTATACTGGGCTCAATGCCTAAGGCATCCATGCAAGCCTGGTCAGGGTAACGGGTAGGTGCCATGGGGTGCTGATAAAGGACTAAATAGCGCTGTCTCTGTGCGTCATCTCTGAAAGCGACGTGCATGTCGTCGAAGGTCTGCATCCTGAAAAGAAGGGTTAGAGAATGGGACCTGAAAACATAAACATTATAAAAGGTCAGTCTATACAAACAAGCTAATAAAAACAAAATGTAAGACATGGAAAGTAATAAACATAAAAGAAAAAATAAAGAAAAATAAAGAAAACTGTGGGTTTCCTCCCATGCAGCGCTTGTTTAACGTCGTTAGCTTGACGAGTAGAACTCATGTAGCTGAAGTAGGTAGTGGTGGATCGATCAGAGTGTGGCTGAAGTAGTCAATGGGAATGTCACCTCCTTCATAGTGTTTTAACCTCTGCCCATTTACAATGAATGGACTACAAGAATGGTTCTTGATCTCAACTGCTCCGGATTTTAGGACTTTAGAAACTTCGAAAAGACCTGTCCATCTTGAACGAAGCTTGCCAGGAAAAAGTCGCAACCTGGAATTAAAGAGGAGAACAGGATCTCCTATATTGAAATCTTTCTTTATAATTCTTTTATCATGCCAAGCTTTGGTTCTTTCTTTATATATTATGGCATTTTCATAGGCAGACTGGCGGAGTTCTTCTAGTTTATGAATGTCAAGGATGCGCTTTTCACCAGCAGTCAAATAATCTAAGTTTAAGGTTTTAATGGCCCAATAGGCCTTGTGTTCTAACTCAAAGGGTAGGTGACAGGACTTTCTATAGACCAATTGTAACACCTCAAAATTTTCCCTAGTGTTGCTAACCTTTTTGGCTTATGCTTCATTTCATTTGCATCGTCATTTCTGCATTTTGCACGTTTCTTTTGGGCATGGGATCAAGGTATTTTCTAGAAGCTCCTGGAGTTATCAGCCCCGACATTATTTTCAGCAGTATTCAGGGTCAAGCAGATGGTTTTCAAGGTCTTTTAGAGCTTTTATTTTGCTCATTAGGCGTTTTGATAATCGAAAGCTTCAACAATCATTTTCTAATCAAGCAATCCGGTATCAGGCATTATTAATTCAGCAGGATATTGTGAGATGTTAGCAGGAATTTGTGTTCTTTTCAGGTTTTACTCAGTAGCAATATCAAGTTTTGAGTTTCAGAGGTTTAACGGGTTCAAAACAACTATCAGAAGTCACTTTTCCAAGTTTCCCTCCAAGAGGCCCCAAAATTCAAATTTTGAATTGTGTAACCGATTACAGCATATGTGTTAACCGGTTACTCATTCATTTTCAGCATATTCTCAAGGTTTTTTGAACTGTGTAACCAGTTAGCAGTTATGCTGTAACCGGTTACCCTGGGCACAGTTTGAAAAAAATTAAGTTTGCATCATTAGTGATCATGTGTTTGGCTTGTGCATGTGTGGGAAGGATCTAGAATTGATCCAATTTCATCATTTTCCACCCAAAATTCAAATTCTCTCCATCATTCTTCTACTCAAATTCCTCATTTTCTTTTCCTAATTCATTTTTCACCCCAATTTCCACCCACTTAACCTCACTCCAAACCCAAACTTAACTCCTAACCTAGGGGTTATTTAAACCAATTCATTCCAAACCTCTCGACCCTAGATCATTTTTCACTCTCATTTTTTAGAATTTTGCTCTAAATTCTCTCTCACTTTTTCACTCTCAACCTCCATTTTCAACCACACTCAAAGCTCTCTTTCAAAGATTAACAAGTTCTTCATTGGAACTTGTTAATTCTTGAGCTAAAGCCACTCATTACCACTTCATTGCTGCATTTCATTGGTGATTTTCGTTTGGATCTAGATCTGGAATTTCAGAAGTGATTATTGAAAGTGATTTTGGAGTTTTGGTTGTTATTTGCTTGGATCTTCAACGTTTGAGTGCAAGGAGCTTGTGGATCTTGGATTTCTCTTCTTGGATTCATCAAATTTTGTTTACAACACTCACCAAAGCAAATCTCACCTTTGTAGGTTGGTTAATTTCAGATCCATACTCATTTTAGCTTAATTGCAACTTTCACAATGTAGATCCATGATTTTTGGTGTGTTTTGATTCATTTGTGTGAATTTAATTGTGGATGTTGATGATTATTGGATTTAAATGATGTTTGAATGCTGTTTCAGAACTTGATTTTTGTGCATTGTTGATTACATGATCATTGAACTTGATTACATAAGTGATTTGCTGCTGAAAAGTGCTTTTGAAACTGATTTTTTTTACCACTGTCCCAGAGTAACCGGTTAGCAGTTATGCTGTAACCGGTTACACTGTGTATTTTCAGCGTAGTTTGTGCAATTTTGAACTGTGTAACCGGTTAGCAGTTATGCTGTAACCGGTTACCACTAAAGCAGAACTTATTTTCTTGCATTTTCTTGTTTGTTTGAGATCCTTTTCATGTCTAAACTTTATGGATTGATATGATGATGATTTGTGGATCATTCTTGAGTTGTTTCACCTCACACCATTGCATGAACACGATTCTTCGACACGCGAGTCTTGGTTTTCATCGATGAATGTTTATGTTTGCGTTGTTGATTAATTGATGCGATAAACACGATGCACACACATTTGAATAGTGTTAATTCTTGATTGATGCTCAACTTGCTGGATATATGATGCATGATTGTTGTTTGCTTCCGTGGTTGCTTATGCATGATGTTTTGATCGATGTTTGATTTGTGCAACTTTATTGAGTAATTGTTCTTGAATTGTTAGCATGATCATGTTATTCATTCTTGATGCTCACAACCTTTATGTTTGGTTTGCCGTGCTTTGTGTGTCTATTTGCAATCATTGCTTGCATGAGTATTTTGTTTTCAAATGCATGGTATGCTGTCCCGTTTTCCACTGTTGTCTTAGTGCATATGTGTTGTTGTATGTGCTACTGTTTGACCTTTTACACCTGTTTTGTGTTCTGAACATGGGCTGTTGAATGCTGTTTGGTGTGTTTGCTGGTTTTTAACCGCTGTGCAGGTGCAGAGGCGCTGTTGTAGCTGCTGCTTGTTTATTTTACTCGTCTTTTCTTCTTCTTCTCTTTCACTCTTTCTCCTCCCTTGAGTCTCAAGACTTGTTTAAGTCTTGGATTCACTCCCTTAGAGCTACCTAGTCCAACTTAATTTCTGATTAAGCTTGGAGTAGGACTAGCATTAGGATTCCCTTTGCATGCTAACTTAGGTAGATGTTTCCTTTTTACCTCAACTATAGGGCCACCTTTGCATGACAACATTAGGATAGAATTCCCCTTAGTGTTTTCTTTTTCCTTGGGTCTTTTCTTCTCATCTTATAACAATCCTAAACACTTAATAAAAGATTAACATGTATTGCTCATGAGCCTTACATATGGGAAGTGAAGTATGGGGGGTCTCCCTTCATTCTTCTAGGGTACTTAGTGTACGTCCTGTTGGGGACGATGCGCGAAGTATTCGTTCCTATGTTACAGACTTGGGTGTAATGCAAGTTATGAACTAACTTCAAACCACTTCTGTCTTAAAAAATACAAAACAAACTCAAACCCTTTTTCATCCCTCGGGATTGTTAGGTTCAAATCATTTTCAGAAAAGGGCACGTTACTTCCGTCTCGTCGCAAACAGGCATCGACCCTAACTGCCGGACGTGAATCTAACGTCGCTAGTAAAAAACACTAACCGACCTCGTTAGGTCGAACTACGACTGCTCTAATTTCCTCTTTCTCGTCCGATTGAGGATACGTAGGCACAAGACGACGATGTCTTGGTGAGCAACCTCCCCTCTTAGTTCGTGTCCGAACTACGTTGACTCTGACTTTCCCATTGCACGAGGGAATACGTAGGCATAGGACGTGCGATGTCCTATCGAGTCACGTCTTTTTCTTTTCTCCCTCGTTTCTCCGTTCCTTTCCGTTCCTGTTCCTTCTCGTTTCCAGTAGCAGTGGAGCTCCAGATGACGACACCTTTTGATCGAGACAACAAGCGTGGATCCCATTGAGTACGATGGACGTGTGGGGTGCTAACACCTTCCCTCGCGTAAATGACTCCCTTACCCGTTTCTCTTGGTCGCAAGACCATGCTCTTTTCCTTCCCTCAGGTTTATGCAGTGTTTCCTTTCCCTCTCTTGGGATAAATACACATTGCTGGCGACTCAGTTTTCCGCGCCACTTTCGCGTTTGTACCATGGATGCAAATCCTTGGGAGCGACACCAATTGGTAAGGAGTTGTTCCAATAGGGGTTTTAAAGGCAGTTTTGTAGGCCCATAGTGCTTCTTGTAGCTTCTGAGACCAATCTTTTCTAGTTATTGAAACAGTTTTCTCTAAGATTTGTTTAATCTCCCTATTAGATACCTCTACTTGGCCACTACTCTGTGGATGGTAAGGTGTTGCTACTCTATGCTTAACTCCATATTTGCTTAAAAGTTTATCAAAAATCCTTGATATGAAGTGCGATCCACCATCGCTTATAACAAGACGGGGTACTCCAAATCTAGGGAATATATAATTCCTAAACAGCTTAATCACTACTCGTGTGTCGTTTGCGGGTGAGGCTATGGCTTCAATCCATTTAGACACGTAGTCAACAGCCACTAAGATATATTTATTTCATAATGAGGATGGAAATGGTCCCATAAAATCGATACCCCAAACATCGAAAAGTTCTACTTCCTGAATGTTCCTTAAAGGCATTTCGTCACGTCTGGAGGTGTTCCCAGTGCGCTGGCACCGGTCACATTTGACTATATAAGCATGAACATCACGCCACATTGTGGGCCAGAAAAGGCCAGCTTGAAGAATTTTAGCGTGTGTCTTGGAGGTGCTAGCATGTCCTCCGTAGGATGCAGAGTGACAGTGTTCTATGATATTTCTTACCTCTTCTTCTGGAACGCAACGACGAAAAATACCGTCTGTACCTCTTTTGAAAAGAAGTGGCTCGTCCCAATAAAATTGTCTTACATCGTTAAAGAACTTCTTTTTCTATTGATAGTTAAGGTCATGAGGTATGATATCAGCGGCTAGGTAATTAACAAAATTGGCGTACCAAGGTACGCCACTTACCGCCAAAGATTTTTCAGGGTTCTTATAAGGATCTAGGTTATTTTCTTCAATGGCTTCTATCTTAGCTATTAACCTGTCATAGGCAAAATCATCATTTATAGGCACTAAATCTGGTTTCAGGTACTCAAGCCTAGAAAGGTGATCAACAACTACATTTTATGTGCCTTTCTTGTCTCGACTATCTAGATCAAACTCCTGCAATAAAAGGATCCATCGAAGTAACCTAGGTTTGGCATCTTTCTTGCTTAATAGGTAACGAATAGCAGCGTGGTCTGTGTAAACTATAATTTTAGCTCCTACCAAATAAGATCGAAATTTGTCCATAGCAAAAACCACGGCAAGGAGTTCTTTTTCAGTGGTTGCGTAGTTAAGTTGAGCAGCAACTAGGGTTCTACTAGCATAATAAATTACATGTAATTTCTTATCCTTTCTTTGACCTAGAACAGCTCCTACAGCGTAATCGCTAGCACCGCACATGATTTCTAAAGGTTCGGCCCAATCTGGGGGTTGCATAATGGGTGCTGAAACTAGCGCTTGTTTCAAAAGGTTAAATGCTCCAATGCATTTTTCATCAAAATTAAATTCGACATCTTTCATCAGGAGGCCAGTTAAACGTTTGGTTATTTTAGAGAAATCCTTGATAAAACGCAGGTAGAAACCAGCATGTCCAAGAAAACTTCGGACTTCTCTAATGGTCTTAGGGGGTTTTAGGTTTTCTATTACCTCTATCTTGGTTCTATTTACTTCAATACCCCTTTCAAAGACTATGTGTCCTAAAACTATACCTTCGGTAACCATAAAGTGACATTTCTCCCAGTTTAGCACCAAGTTTACATCCACACATCTTTTCAGGATTTTCTCAAGGTTAACGAGACAGTTTTTGAAATCAAATCCGCATACTGAGAAATCATCCATGAATACTTCCATAATTCCATCAAGGTAATCAGCGAAGATTGACATCATGCAACGCTGGAAGGTAGCTGGAGCATTACAGAGGCCGAAAGGCATTCGTCTATAGGCAAAGGTTCCATAAGGGCGTGTGAAGGTTGTTTTTTCTTGATCTCCTGGGTGAATAGGAATTTGGAAGAATCCCGAATATCCATCAAGATAACAAAAATAGGAGTGTCTGGCTAAACGTTCCAGCATTTGGTCTATAAATGGTAAAGGGAAATGATCCTTCCTAGTTTCTTTGTTTAATTTTCTGTAATCTATGCACATACGCCATCCTCCTTCTATCCGTTTTGCTACATGTTCGCCTTTCTCGTTTTGCACGACTGTGATGCCTCCCTTTTTAGGTACTACATGCACAGGGCTTACCCACTTACTATCTGAGATTTGATAAATTATACCTGCTTCCAGTAATTTAAGAACTTCCTTCTTAACAACATCACTCATTATAGGGTTTATCCTTCTCTGATGTTCTCTAGAGGGTTTCGAATCTTCCTTAAGTAAAATCTGGTGCATACACACGGATGGACTTATACCTTTCAGATCAGAGATATTATATCCTAAGGCTGAGGGATATTTCTGCAAAACATATAAGAGCTGGTCTGTTTCTTCTTGGTTTAAGGTAGCACTGACTATAACTGGACAGTTCATTTCCTCGTCCAAAAAATCATATCTTAGATTATTGGGTAGTTCTTTAAGTTCTAAAGTTGGTTTCTTGGGGGCATGGTATTGGATTGAGGGTAAGGGATAAACATTCGTGAAGGTTATCATCAATGTAGGGTTCCATAAATCCATCATCTTCCCTTATGAGGGTTGAAGACAGTTTGATTGTTTCTATGGGTTCTTCTTGATCTAGTTCCCTAATGCATTCATCAATGATGTCTATGGCATAACATGCGTCTCCTAATACTGGTGCCATAAGAAATTTTGACAAAATAAATTCTATCTTTTCATCACCTACCTCAAAAGTCAACTTTCCTCTCTTGACATCTATTATGGCTCCTGCGGTTGATAAGAATGGCCTACCTAGGAGGATTGGGATGTCGTCATCTTCTTTAATGTCCATGACAATGAAATTAGTAGGGATAAACAACTGGCCGATCCTAATTGGGACGTCTTCTACTATGCCTACTGGATATTTGACGGATCTATCGGCTAATTAAAGAGACATCTTAGTAGGTTGCAGTTCTCCTAGTTTTAACCTTTCACAAACTGCTAGAGGCATTAAGCTCACACTAGCTCCTAAGTCCAGGAAAGCTTTATCGATGACATGACTCCCTAAAATACAAGGTATGGAGAAATTTCCAGGATCTTTCTCCTTTTTGGCAAGTTTATTCTCGGAAATGGAATTGCATTCCAAAGGTTTTGGATCATCAAGTCTACGTTTATTGGTAAGGATGTCTTTGAGGAACTTTGCGTAAGATGGTATCTGGGTGATGGCTTCTGTGAAAGGGATTTCCACATGAAGTTTCTCTATGACTTTAATGAATTTCTGGTATTGGTTATTGATCTTGGTTTGTTTGAGTCTTTGTGGATAGGGTATTGGAGGTTTGTATGGCAGGGGTGGTTCATTAGTTTTATCTATAGTTTCTCCCTTATCTGGGTTTTTCTGTTCTTCAGATTCCACTGATTCCTCTACTTCGTCTGTAGGTACAACGCTTTTCTTAGAAGTTTTGGGTTTGCCCAATGTCGGGTTAAACGGTTCATCGTAAGCGGTCCCACTTCGTAAGGTAATTGCATTGGCTTGTCCTCGGGGGTTTTGTTGAGGTTGTCCAGGAAATTGTCCTCCAGGTGTGGTTTCGGGAGCTTGTTTGAGAGCTACCTGAGAGATCTGGGTTTCAAGCATCTTATTGTGGGTGACTATTTGGTCTACCTTGGTTCCTAACTGGGTAATCATTTCGTTTACATGAATGTTTTGGTTTAGGAATTCTTTGTTTTGCTGGGTTTGAGCCAAAATGAAATTTTCCATGATTATCTCAAGGTTCGGCTTGGGCGGCACAACTTGCATAGGTTGGTTTTGTCTCTGGGCTTGAAAACCGGGTGGTCTCGGAGGTGCAGGGTTTTGGATAGGGTTATTGTTTTTGTAGGAAAAGCTAGGGTGATTCCTCCATCCAGGGTTATAAGTGTTTGAAAATGGGTTCCCTTGGGCATAGTTGACCTAGTCTGATTTAGTTTCATTCAACAGATTGCATTCCACTGATTGGTGTCCTTTGGTTCCACATAATTCGCATTCTGACGAGACTGTTGCTGCAGTAGCTGGGTTTGCGTACATATGTTCGACCTTAAGGGCCAAAGCGTCCATTTTGGCTTGCATCATGTCTATAGAACTTATCTCATGTATTCCTCCTTAGGCTTCTTTCTTCTCCAGTGTTGCTCGTTATGTTCCCAATTGACAACGGTTTTGAGCCATATCTTCGATGAGAGCGCAAGCTTTAGGGTAAGGTTTATTCATCAGAGTGCCACCAGCGGCAGCGTCGATGGTCATCTTAGTGTTATAATGAAGTCCATTATAGAAGGTATGAATGATTACCCATGATTCCAGGCCATGATGTGGACATATTCTCAATAGGTCTTTATACCTCTCCCAAGCTTCAAAGAGTGATTCACCTTGGTTTTGAGTGAATCTGGTTATTTGGTTTCGAAAAACAACAGTTTTACTTGGGGGAAAATATCTAGCAAGGAATACTCTCCTAAGGTCTTCCCAAGTTGTTATAGAATTGGCTGGAAGGGAATCTAACCATGTAAGGGCTTTGTCTCTGAGGGAGAAAGGAAATAGTCTTAGACGAATAGCCTCAGGAGTAGCACCATTGGTTTTAAAAGTGTCAGCTAATTGGATGAAGACTTTTAGATGTTGATTTGGGTTCTCAGAAGGGAGACCCGCGAATTGGTTTTGTTGTACTAATTCTAATAGGGAGGGTTTCAGTTCGAAATTGTTAGCAGGAATATTAGGGTTTACTATACTAGAACTGGGTTCGTCATCGGATGGTTGAGCGAAATCCTTAAGGGGTCTTTGGTTACGGTCTTCGGCCATAGATTCCTTAATTCTCCGAAGTGAGAGACGTGCGTGAGCGTAACGTTCAAGTTCCGCTAAAGGATCTATAAGACTACCGGTGCTGCGAGTTCTTCACATTGACCAGTAGGTAAAGCCTTAGTCTAGACGGTGTAACAACAGGGTACGAAATTTGACGTAATTGGTCCCCGACAACGGCGCCAAAAACTTGATGCGGTGTTTTCGCAAGTATACAAATCGCGTCAGAGTAATATAAAAGATTATCGATCCCATAGAGACCAAACGTCAATCTATCGGTTTCTATTGTTACGATGTTTATCTAAGGAAAATCAATCGGGAGTTCGTGAGTGCACAGTAAAACGAAGTAAAGTACGAAGATACAAAATTCAATTAAAAACAACAGGCCTGAATGTAATTCACATAGTCAGATAGTATTCCAAATGCTTATAAATAGAACCACTTATGGGGTAATGTTTTCTACTTATGAAAAGAACTAATTTAACGGGAACTGTCGCTTTCGCGTATTCAGAACCGAGTTTATCCCTTAATCGAACCCTCTTATTGTCACTTATAAAAAGGCGCGCATTGCGTTAAAGTAATAAACCTATTTTTAAGAAATATAGTTTCTTGACTAAGTTGAAAAGTATTTTGACTTGGAACTTTTAACAAAAAGAGGTTTATGCGAACCGGACTTTAAACCCATAAATGCGTCCGAAAATAGTTTTAAAATCGTTTTTCTAAAGTATTAAAAACTCCTACTTAACTAAACAAAGCGATTTCGCTTCCTTTGAACAGTTAAGACTAACCAAGTTTAACCAAAGGTTGGACGGCTTTCAATCTTACCCAACAGAAATAAAGTGCAGAAAACTTGTGTTAAAAATCAGAATAACCCCTAAGCATTTCTATTGACACCTTGTATGGAATACTACTTTAACTATGATCCTTACATTCTAACCTTAAAAATTTAGCCGGACATGGAAATGTAAATAGACATGTTGAAATAGATCATGTTAAAGTAGATTATTTTTAAGTAAATAGTGCGAGCAAGTAAATAGTGCGGGAAAGTAAATAGTGCGAGAAAGTAAATAGTGCGAGAAAATAAATGGTGCGGGAAAGTAAATAGTGCGAGAAAGTAAATAGTGCGAGAAAGTAAATAGTGCGAGAAAGTAAATAGAAACCTGCTCCAAATCGAAGGCTTTAAATCTGGTACAACTGGAAATAAATGACTGGAAATGAAAATGGCGGCAAGATTAACTTCTACCAGAGTGCTCCAAACTCGATTACAGACTCGATCAAACAGTGTGATAACTCCCCTGATGTGAGAATTTTATGGCTTTACAATACTGAAAATATATGGCTTGAGTTCTGAAACTAAGCTTGGATGAAGAAAAAGGATCAAGGACTCATCTATTTATAGCCTAGGAAAAACTATGGAAAGACCAAAGTGTCCCCCAACTTCTTTTAGGAGGGGAACCATACGATAAAGGTGGCGCCCGCCATCCCCTCATGGCGCCCACCATGTGAACCAAGGGAGAAAGAAGTGGAGATCATGGCAGTTGACAGAAGTTGACTCCTATCCAAGTCATGGCCTACCCTATGGCGCCCTCCATGGTGGATGCCATGTGTACAATTTCCTCCAAAACTGGTTTTCTTGCTCGTTTTTCTTCATTGTAGATTATTTTTAAGTAAATAGTGCGAGAAAGTAAATAGTGCGGGAAAGTAAATAGTGCGAGAAAGTAAATAGTGCGAGAAAGTAAATAGTGCGAGAAAGTAAATAGTGCGAGAAAGTAAATAGTGCGAGAAAGTAAATAGAAACCTGCTCCAAATCGAAGGCTTTAAATCTGGTACAACTGGAAATAAATGACTGGAAATGAAAATGGCGGCAAGATTAACTTCTACCAGAGTGCTCCAAACTCGATTACAGACTCGATCAAACAGTGTGATAACTCCCCTGATGTGAGAAGTTTATGGCTTTACAATACTGAAAATATATGGCTTGAGTTCTGAAACTAAGCTTGGATGAAGAAAAAGGATCAAGGACTCATCTATTTATAGCCTAGGAAAAACTATGGAAAGACCAAAGTGTCCCCCAACTTCTTTTAGGAGGGGAACCATACGATAAAGGTGGCGCCCGCCATCCCCTCATGGCGCCCACCATGTGAACCAAGGGAGAAAGAAGTGGAGATCATGGCAGTTGACAGAAGTTGACTCCTATCCAAGTCATGGCCTACCCTATGGCGCCCTCCATGGTGGATGCCATGTGTACAATTTCCTCCAAAACTGGTTTTCTTGCTCGTTTTTCTTCATTTCTTCACGAGGAGCTCTAGGAATACAAAGAACCTAAAAACAAAAGAAAACACAAGCATAACACAAGAAAATAACAATAAAATCCTAAGAAACATGTGCAATCCGAGTCAAATACGTAGTGTGATTCAGTGTTATCAGCTCTCAGCTTTTTCTTCAATTTTCTTCTCTTCTTCCTTCAAGTATCTAGGGGAGGATTCCTCGATGGTTGAATAATATTTAGGTAAACTATCATCCATAAACTGATCTTCATCTTCCATCAATTTATCTTCTTCTTCCTTGTTGTCATCATCTTCTGTGCCTTGATTTTGGTTCATCTCATTGTTATCCTTGTTAGCTTCTTCAATCAATTCTTCTAGGAGATCATCCTTCTCAACTGGGCTCAGTTCTGGGTCAGTTTGATTCAAATCAAAGTCCTTCAAAGGAGTGTTTTCTGGTGTCTCGACAGCAGGAGTTTCCTTCTTCTTCCACTTTTGCCTTAACTTTTTCTTCCTTGGAGAACTGCGAGTGTCCCTTTGGGGTTCAACTCTAGCTTTCTTGATGACATCAGCTTTCTCATTCTTTTTCTTTTTGGGCTGGGCTGGGCTGTCCTGAACAGGCATGGCTCCATTTGTCCCAATAGTAACCTTTTTATCTTTCTTCTTCACACTCTTTGCTCTTTTCTCCTCTTTCTTCTTCTTTGACTTCTCTTTCTTTTTCACCTTCTTCTCTTCAGAGATTGGCTCCTTCTCCTCATTTTCTTCTAGTTCTCCTAAGATGTGAATAGGGAAAACCGGTGGGTCCAACAAACTAGACGGGAATTAAAGAGCAACAACTTTTTCCTGCCAAGTGAACTTGTCTTTTTGAAACTTAAAATAATCTCTTTGGTCTCAGAAGGACATCCCACAACACTCCATCTCTCTCATGCTCCTCAGTAGCTTCTGTCAACGCCTGGCGTACCTCAGCTGGCCTCTTTCTTCCTCTTGGCTTCATAAACGTTTGGATAAATGCTTTATCCAACACAGCCTGAGGTTGCCCATTTTCATCTGTGTCAAGTTCTGTTATGCCATGCCTTCGACATAACATTGTAATCAGACAGGGGAAATACAACATTCCCTCTTTCTTTCTTGAACATGCTTGGATCTCTTGGACAATGACCTTTCCTACGTTGATCTTGCTCAGCGACGTGATACAATGAAGTAACACCAGCCTTGCCTTGATGACCGTCTCATTATGGGCAGTGGGATTCAATGTGTGCTTCACAAATTAATACCATACCTTCACTTCGGACAACAGATTCATTCTCCTCATGGCCTTTTCAGAACTGGACTCCACCCACTTAGTTCTTAGGGTACACAACAATTGCATAAACACATCAAAATCATCCTCATCCGACTTCAGCATCAACTCTTGATACTCATCACTGTTTCCTTTATATTCAAAGCAAGGTTTATAGTGGCTTCATTGTATACCACTCTTGTTCCTCTCACAACCACTTCGATCCTTTTGTGGCATGGGTCGGTTAGGTTAAAATAGAAGTCCTTGACCAAAGAAATGTTGTATGGGCCTGGCTGGCGAAAGAGTTTCATCCACCCCAGATTTTTGATGGTTGTTTCTATATCCCCAGTAAGTCCTAGGTTTTCTTCTTGGTTATCGAAGACAAAACATCTTTCAGCATGAAAACTCATTTTACTGAAATATTCCATGAAGCGGCGATAAGCCTCGTTGTTGATGAACTTTTCATAACCTTTTTGTTCCTCATCAGAATACACTACATATTGTGTAGCATTCTTTCTTGCTGCCATTTTGACATGTCTTCTAGTTGGTATTTCCATTGTGTTTTTTTGGAGTGAAAGATGAATCCTGATTAGGGTTTGTAGAGAGAGACAAAGAAATAGATAAGAAAAATGGTTGCTTGGGAATTTTAGAGAGAGAAAGTAAGATAGTGTGATGGTGAAATGAGAATGCTTTGGAAAGAGAAAAGGGAAATTTTTTTTTTTGTAAAATTAGGGCAAGAAACTGAAGGGTTTGGTTGATGTGACGGAGGGAAAAGACAAAAATTTGAATTTCTTTCATAGAAAAGGGTTGGTGTGTTGATATGTCCCACCAGTATGACGTGTCAGACTGGGCCATCATGACTTGTTTGGCAAAAGGCTCTAGGCGCGTGTGAAGATGGCTGGATTATACCTAAGTGAATCGCACACTCAAAGATAAAACAGAGTCGCCACCGAACTTTATTTAGTCCCAAAGAATAGGGAAAATATCGATAAAACCCAAGGGGAAAAGAAACGAGTCAGGGGATCGGTTATGCGAAAGGAAGGTACTAGCACCTTACGCATTCGTCGTACTCGACGGGAACCATTTCGCTTGCTTCTAGGCTTGGATGAGTTATCTATCTAAAGGCTTCTAGCTAAAAGAAGTGAGAGGAGAAAAGAGTAAAGAAAGAAAGAAAGAAAGTGCTCGCGGAGGATTTGGGCCCTCGTGCCTACGTACCCTCATAGTGCAATGATGAAATTAGAGCGCCGTAGTTCAAGGAACCAGGGACAGAGAAGAAGAATGGAAGAAGGTGGAAGTGTGCTCGCCAAGATCATCGCGATCTTGTGCCTACGTATCATACATTCGAATGAATGCAGAATCAGAGCTTCTGTAGTTCGGGGAACCAAGACGGAAAAGGAAAAGGAAAGTGGTGTCAAAACCAAGAGCTAAAGAAAGTAAAGAAAGATCCCTTGGGTATACAAAGAAGGATTGGTGTCGAAACCAAGAAAGAAGTGCAAAGGAAAAGAAAGTAATTGTACTGAGGATAAAGTGCAAGGATGGTGTTGAAACCAAGAAGATAAAGAAGCAAAAGGATAATAGAGACTCCAATGAGGTAAAAGAACACAATGAATGTGTTGGGGATCAGAGTTGGGGACCAAACAAAGGGATGGTGTTGAAACCAAAAGGAAGAAAAGAGTTTGGTATGTTAACTGACTGGCAGTGGTTAACCGAAGAAAGAAAAGGTTGTTACTGTGTGGGGAGAAAGAGTAGATAGATTGTGATCCACCAAGAGAACGGGTGTAGAACCAAGCGAAGGTCGTGACCCCAAAGGACGGGTGTGGAACCAAGCAAAGGTTGTGACCCAAAGGACGGGTGTTAGTACTGACTGAACAAACAGTACTTGACCAACAAAGAAGGGGTATTTAACCAAAAGAGGTTGCTAACCGCTGAGGATTCGGTGTTAACAGAGAAAATGTGAGTAACTGAAAAAGAAACGAGTGATTAACCAAGAGAAGGTGATTAACTCGAAAGGGCTTAGTATTTTAACAGACAGGTTATGGTTAACTAAAAAATGGGTGACTAACCAAGAGAAAGTGATTAAACCAAGAGGAACTCAGTGTGTTAACAGATAGACTGTGGTTAACTGAGAAAAAATGCAAATTGTTGTTTTAACTGAAAGGCAGTGGTTAACCAATCAAATGGAGAAGAACCAAGAGAAGGTTGCGAACTCCGCCAGGGTTTTGGTGTTTAACAAGATGACTGTGTTTACTCGAAGGAAAAGGAATTGAGACTCTTCTGGGGAATCAAAAAGACGATGATTGACCGCAAGAAAAGAATATTGGAAAAGAGAGACGGGTGTTAACCCAAGAGACTATGATCTTTAACCAAGAGGATGGTGATTGAGCAAGGAGAGATTGAAAGAGGCAAGAGTGATCAGGGATCGACTAAACTGGGGATAGAGATACGCTACCGCCTGGAGATAGAGGTGACTAAGCCAGGCACAGGGTCATTCGTCCCCTACCTGAAGTAGTCAGAATGAGAGTAGGAATTCTCCATTCTCATTCCTTCTCTAACACACAGGATGTAGCGCAGAAAATGAAACGGGCAGCGTAACAACTCCAAGTTGTACAGTGCTCCAGTGTCGCGCGAAACTCCGACTCCGCGGGGAAGTGAGAGAGAAAGCTCTAAAGGAGGCCTAAAGAGAAGCGCCGACGGAAATATTAATAATCGAAACTCAATTTCGATTAATTAATCAAAAGGCAGGAGAATGCTAATAATTTTCAAAAATGAATTGAAAAATTATTAAAGCAAAGGGTGCATTATTAGTTATACAAGATTAAGCTTATTCTTTGAAGAACAAACTTAATTCAACAATAATGGAAAGTGGAAAACAGTGCCAAATGAAAATCAAAATGCATCACAACTCATGTCATTTATATGGATAAAATTGTGCAAGAATGATGATGTTCATACAATGCCAAGAATGTGTGCAATCATAAAATCGAAAGATCGAGCATTGGTAAATTCACAATCATGCTTTAAACTGAAATGAAACAGCACCTAAAACATCCATAAAAACCAAGCACATCAATCCATGGAAGTTAGATGAGGAAAGCATGGCAAACAAGCTTGGAAAACAACAAAAATGGCACTCTGTTACAGTGGTAATCGATTACCTTAAAGCAGGTAATCGGTTACTTACTTGAAAAAGGTAGAACTGGTGAAAATTGTGCAGAGTAATCGGTTACTCTCCTTTGAATAATCGGTTATTTGCTTGAAAAAGGCAACGCTAGTGTAAATTTGGGCAGAGTAACCGGTTACTCTCTTTTGGGTAATCGGTTACCACTGTAACAATGGCAAAAACAGTTTTTCAAAAAGCACTTTCAGCACCTAAATCACTTGTCCAAGTTACCACATGCTAGGGTATGAATTTGTGCACGAAAATTAAGCTAAATAACAGCAAAAAGTCAGCAATGGAATCTTAACACATCAAGATCATAGATCAAGTAATGGCATAATCAATTCACACACAAAAAAGCATCAAAACTACATCGCGAACGATACCAAAATGTTCGAAACAGTAAAAAGTACAAAGAAAAACCAACACAAAAGGCTGAGATGTGCCTTGGATGTTGTTGCAAATGAATCTTAACGAAGATAATCAAAGAAAACCAGAGGAATCTTCAATTGTAGCCTAATCGTATCGAAACCGAGTAAATTGCGACGTAACTCCGAAATACGAATTTGAACCGTAGAATCTTGAAACAAACACTTGAGATGAATCCAAAAGCTAATAAAACTCCAGAAATCAAGTACAATTGTAAGGTGATGAAGGTTAAGCTCAAGAAATAATCACTTCCAAGGTGAAAGTGATTATTCTTCAATGGTTAAGAGTTATAGTGAGGTTTGGGAAGAAAATGGAGATGAAGATGAAGAAGTTGCAGAAAAATTCAAAGAGAATGTGAGAGAATTGAGAGTGAAGAGAATGAGAAATGTGTGAAATGGTTGAGGTTCTTGAAAAATGATTGAAGGTTTGTTTATATAGAGTTTTGGTTTGGAGTTGATAGGTTTGGAATGTGGTTTGGACTTTGCTTTGGATCTAGGTTGGGAGTTAGTTACACTTGACTCACCGAGTCAGCGGTTAACTCAGTTAGTTAGGTAGTTAACTCGGTGGAGCAATCCCAATGTAAATCCAAATCAATGGCTCACTTACTTAGAAATTAAGGAACATGGTGCACTTAACTTAAAGTGATGCATTGGAGTAAATGTAAGTGGAGTGTCTTGAATGGTCTTGAACTGTCTAGAATGTTCCACACAATGCTAGAACCATGTAGAATCCAAGGACAAAGAGAGTGCAGAGTTGTTGTCCCAAAAAATGCAGCAGAATTTGTAAATCTGCACAAAGTAATCGGTTACCCTATATGTGGTAATCAGTTACTCTAGGCAAAATTTGCCCAGATTGCTTAGGAACAAGTGTTGAATCCCCGATTTCGATTTTCCACCTCTTGCTTTGATGAATAATCGTGGAAACCAATATTTTGTGCTTGTTTTGAGGATGTGATGACCTTGTGAAGATGCAATTAATCGGGCTTAAAAAACCTGAAATATTCCTGCAACAATAAACACAGAGAAAACGTGTGAATGCTTATGCCAGCGATGCGAATGCACATGCTTATGCAAAAGGCAAAAGGGAGGTCAAATTTTGGGTTATGACAGCGTGCAGTCCACTCATTCTGCTTCTTTCTCCATAATTTAAAAACACTTCAATTTCCGTCCAAGAGAATACAATAATAATTTTAGCTCAACATTTATTTAATTCCTCTGGACTTAGAAACATCTGTCTTGAATTTTCACATTGCCCTTTTTTTCATTTGCTGTTGTCCCCACTGTCGTGACTCCAAATGCCATTGTTTACCATCAAAAATTACTCATCTGTACAAACTAAAAAAACCTTCATTAAGCTGGGCTGCCTCCCAGTAGCGCTATTTTAAGGTCTTATAGCCTGACCAAAACAGAATTCATTAATCAATAAAGTGAATGGTTCCCCTAGTGCTAATTAAAGGGTCACCAAAATAGGTTTTGATCCTTTGGCCGTTAACCTTGAACTTTTCACCATTTTTTTATTCAACAACTCCACAGCTCCATGGGGGTAAATTTTCACTTACTTGAAAGGTTCTGACCATCTTGACTTTAATTTTCCAGGGAATAATTTCAATCTAGAGTTAAAAAGCAAAACTCTTTGACCTTCCACTAAGTCCCTTTTCTGGCATTTCCTGTCATGCCATCTTTTGGTATTTTCCTTATAGAGTTCAGCATTTTCATAAGAGAACAACCTATGTTCTTCTAACTTATTGAGTTGGAGCATTCTAGCTTGTCCAGCAGTTTTTAGGTTGAAATTTAATTGCTTAACGGCCCAAAAAGCTTTGTGCTCCAATTCAATGGGTAGATGACAAGCCTTCCCATAAACAAGTCTATAAGGAGATATGTCTAAGGGAGTCTTGTAGATAGTTCTGTGTGCCCAAAGAGCCTCGTCCAAATGCTTGGACCAATCTTTCCTTGTAGGGTTAACCACTTTTTCCAAAATCCTCTTAATCTCTCTATTAGATAGCTCAACTTGGAAACTCATTTGAGGATGATAGACTGTAGCAACTTTATGTTTAATCCCATATTTTGCCATTAAATTTTCAAAAACCTTATTGCAAAAATGAGATCCACCATCACTAATGATTGCTCTAGGTGTGCTATGTCTTGTCAGAATGTTTTTAAGAAAAAATTTAGTCACGACTCTAACATCATTAGTGGGTGTTGCTATTGCCTCTATCGATTTAGAGACATAGTCTATAGCCACGAGAATGCACAGATTACCAAAAGATGGAGGAAAAGGACCCATGAAGTCAATGCCCCGCACATCAAAAATCTCAATTTCAAGTATGTTGGTGAGTGGCATCTCTTGCCTCATGGAAATATTTCCTACTTTCTGGCATCTATCACATCTCTTAACTAATTCATGAGCATCCTTAAAAAGAGAGGGCCAGAAATAACCTGATTGCAACACTTTTGCAACAGTTCTGGTTCCACCAAAATGTCCTTCATATGGAGCTTCATGACAGGAAGACAATATCCGTCGTGCCTCTGGATGATCTACATAACTTCTTAGCAATTGGTATGCACACTTTTTGTAAGGGAAAGGTTCACCCCAGAAATAGCTCTTAACCGTATGAAAGAACCTCTTCCTTTGCTGAAAATTAAAATCAGGGGGCACATATCTGCTGACCAGATAATTCACTATATCAGCATACCATGGTGTCACGTCAGTGTTTATCAGCAGTAACTTCTCGTCAGGAAAAGTTTCTTGAATTTCTCCATTGTTATTGTTTTGAACTTCTTCTGGTAATCTAGAGAGATGATCAGCAACAAAATTTGTTATCCCTTTCTTGTCTCTAATCTCCAGGTTAAACTCTTGCAACAAGAGAATCCATCTTATGAGCCTCGGTTTAGCATTTGCTTTAGCAATCAAGTACTTAATGGCTACATGATCTATGTATATAATGACTTTTGTTCCAACCAGGTAGGGTCTGAAATTGTCAAATGCAAACACTACAGCCAACATCTCTTTCTCAGTTGTGGTGTAGTTGATTTGTGCTTCAATCAAGGTTTTACTAACGTAATAGATGGAATGAAAAACCTTGTTGTACCTTTGACCTAGCATAGCTCTAATATCAAAATCGCTTGCATCACACATCAACTCAAGGGGTTTTGACCAATCAGGGGTCTTCACAATGGGTGCATAAATGAGGGCCTCCTTCAACAGATTAAAGGATCCAAACATTCCTGACTGAAAACATATGGCACGTCATACTGCAGGAACTGGCACAGAGGTTTAGCAATTTTTGAAAAATCTTTGATGAACCTTCTGTATAAGCCAACATGCCCTAGAAAACTTTTGATTCCCTTGATTTTCACAGGTGGTGGTAATTTCTCTATTACCTCCACTTTTGCTAAATCTACTTCTAAACCTTTCTTTGAGATTTTATGCCCAAGAACAATTCCCTCTTTTACCATAAAATGGCACTTTTCCCAATTAAGGACCGGATTATTCTCTTCACATCTAGCCAATACCAGATCCAAGTTTTCCAAGTAATTCTTGAATGATTCTCCAAAAACAGAGAAGTCAACCATGGAGACTTCCATGAAATTCTCAATGTTGTCTGAAAATATGGCCATCATACAATGTTAGAAGGTGGCTGGAGCATTGCACAATCCAAAAGGCATTCTTTTGAAAGCAAAAGTGCCATAAGGATAGGTGAATGTTGTCTTTTCTTGGTCTTCTGGGGCTATGCCAATTTGATTATACCCCGAGTATCCATCTAAGAAATAATAGTATTCCTTTCCAGCCAATCTATCCAACATTTGATCAGTAAAAAGTAGAGGGAAATGATCCTTCCTTGTTGCTTTGTTCAGTTTTCTGTAATCTATACAAATTCTCCAGCCAGAAACTGTTCTAGTGGGAATTAGTTCATTCTTCTCGTCGACAATCACAGTCATGCCTCCCTTCTTCGAAACACATTGAATGGGACTTACCCACACACTATCAGAGATAGGGTAGATAATTCCAGCATCCAACCACTTAATAATTTCCTTCTTGACAACTTCCTTCATAATTGGATTCAATCTTCTTTGAATTTCAATGTTATTCTTAGCATTTTATTCCAACAAAATCATATGCATGCAAATTGATGGGATGATCCCTTTAATGTCAGAGATCTACCCATAAATTGTCTTTTTGTGTTTCTTCAACAGTGCCATTAACTGATCCTTCTGATCTTCTTTCAAATCTGTAGCAATGATGATTGGAAACTTTTGGCCTGCCTCCAGGTAAGCATATTGTAGGTGCTCGGGCAGTTATTTTAATTCCAGCTCCGAAGGTTCTTCTATAGAAGGCAGATGCTGCTTGTGAGCAACATCTGTTGATTCTATCACTTCCACAGATTCTTCCTCATACTTCTTCATTGGACCATAAATGATTCCTCTTTGTGACTCTTCTTCTTCTTCTTCTTTTAATTTTCCTAGCTCATGTTTCAACACATCACTAGTCTTGAGAAGGTTTTTATGAATTATTCCTTCCCAGCTAGATATCATGGAACAGTCAGCTACATCTTCTTCAGGATATTGTAGAGCATTGAGGGCGTTGAATACCACTTGCTGTCCATTGACTCTCATTGTGAGTTCTCCTCTTTCCACATCAATCAAGGTTCTACCCGTTGCTAGGAATGGTCTTCCCAACAATATAGGGGTTTCCTCATCAACATCAAAATCGATGATAATGAAATCAACAGGGAAGACAAATTTGTCAACCCTAACTAGCACATCTTCTATTTTTCCTTGAGGGTAACTAATACTCATATCCGCCAATTATAAGGTGATGGTTGTATGCTTGGCCGTCTTATCCCTAACTTCTTAAAGATGGACAGAGGCATAAGATTAATGCTAGCCCCAAGATCACACCGAGCTTTTCCATAGAAAGTATCTCCAATGGTGCATGGAATAGTGAAACTCCCAGGATCTTTTAATCTAAGTGGAAGCTTGTCTTGTACCAACTGACTACACTTATGAGTGAGTGCAATCGTGGCAAATTCTGCTACCCTTTTTCTCTTGGTGAGAACATCCTTCATGAACTTTGAGTAATTTGGCATTTGTTGAATAACTTCAATCAAGGGTATGTTGATGTGAAGCTGCTTCAGAATCTCCATAAACTTTCCAAATTGTTGTTCTTCTTTGGCCTTCCTAATCCTTTGTGGAAATGGTGGTGAATGCCTTTCTTGAATAAATTTTGGCTTCTTGTTGGTGTCAGTCATGATCTCTTATGTCTCTTGAGAAGTCAGTTATACATTGGTGACCTCTTCATTCTGTTTCTGATGCTGAAATGGTTCTCCATCAATTTGTTCTCTTGTTCCATAACTGTCTAGCTCGGGCAATATGTACTTGTCTCTTTGCTCCTTGAAACGGACTCTTCAACTTCTTTTCCACTTCTGAGCTTGATAACTTGACATGTCTCAACATTCTTTACTCTAGAAGGTGCAGTTGGAAATTCAGTGGAACTTGGGAGAGTTCCCATGTTCCTTGAACTCAAGGCAGTAGCTATTTACCCTACTTGATTCTCCAAGTTTTTGATACTTATTCCTTGTGCTTGATATTGATTTTTTTTCGCTTCTTGAATAAAAGACTTCAAAACATTCTCCAGCTGATTGTTTCCTTGATTTCTCCCAGTATAACTAGGAGTAGGAAAACTAGGAGGAATTTGTGGTGTTGGTGGTTGTTAGGTGTCAAGAAGTGCTTATTTTCATAATTAATTTTGATGCCTTTAAGCTCTTTTAATCGCTTTTATCGGGAAATGACTTATTAATTAAGAGATTCTTGCATTTTTATGAATATTAGTTGTTTTGATGTGTTTGTGAATTTTTGCAGCAATTTTGGTGAAAAGATCGCGGCTCGTTTCCCACGGAAATGAAAGATTTGGAATAGTTGCGTGTCGCAACTTGGGCCCCTGCATCGTCCGACCCTGCTAGGGCGCAGAAGGGTCTCATCGCCCGGTGCTGCAGAGGCGCTGCTTCCCCAATTTCAATCCAAGTTCCAGAATTATTCCTGGCTGCGCCTTTTGGCCACCGCCCCGCCGTGTAAAGCATCACCCGACGCTCATTTCTGGGCTGAACTTGTTTATAGTCACATTTTGTAGGTATTTTGGAGATCATCACTTTCCATTTTTCACTCTTTTGTAACCTAGAAACTTGTGTGAAGAAAAAAACTCCATTGTTACTCCTTTTCTTAGTTTCAAAGCTTTTATGCTTCAATCCTTGAATCTTTGAAGATTGATGCTCCAAAAGCTTTGCAACATTACTTGTTGATCAAGCTACCATGAAAATATGTAGCTAAACACTCTTGTGTTAAGGTTAGATGTAGTTGATCTTGATCATATGTATTTCTTTTGATCTTTTGTATATGAACAAGGTTTATGATCAAAATAGATGAAGTTAGTTGTTCTTAATGATGTATGTGTGGTTTGTATCACTCTAGACATAGATGTTACAAATCATGACCTAATATTTTCATCTCTTAAAAACCAAACTCTAGACATAGATTTGGGATTTGTTATTTGCTTTGTATTGATCTTAACGGTTGTTGTTTCGATTGTTAGCGTGAGACATCATCTACGGTCTAAACAACGACATTCACGAATTTGCTTTAGACATAAACTTATTCGCGAGGATACGTGATTGTATTGGTCGAAACTAAGTTTATATGCTTGATTAATCGGATATGTATGAAAAGGATTAGTGAAACCTAATCTTGACATGCCTTTCTAAAACTTACAACATCTTTGCTTAAAATTTACTCTTAGCTACAAATTTATGTTAAACAAAACCAAGAATCATTTGAAACTCCTTAACTTAAAACATTTCGACTATTGAACGGCAAGCATCAAAATATCGCACAATCCCTGTGGAGACGATAAAAACACCCCCCCCCCCGAAATACTGTTTCAACAAAATGGCGTCGTTGGCGGGGATTGTTGTTTGATATTGCAAGCATTTCAGTAGTTGTTTTGTTTTAAGCTTGTTAACTTTTTCTTGAGCTTGTTGATTTGTTTGGTTTAGTGTGTGTAGCACGATTTTTGTGGTTTCGAATCACTATCGCTTTGGTACTACAGTTCGATTCATTTTTTATCCTATTGAGCTGATTAAGGGAGGGAAATAGATGTCTCCAATTAACCCTGCTTGCAAACTGAGGTTAAACAGTCAAAACTGTTGGTTTACATATGCTATCAAAATGGGGGGTTCTCCTTTGGGGTTATTTTGTTAAAAATAGTGTCTAGGCTATTAGTAGGATGTTAGGTCCGATGCTTTTCGATTGATGTGTGAAGGTACAGGATTTTGGGTTTTTGATTAGTATGCTCGCTAAGATTTTTCAATCTTATGCCTACGTATTCCCGTTTAACGAAACAGGGAAATCAGAGCGATCGTAGTTCCTCCTATTCTATGGGAGGAAAAAAAGGTTGTTTTGGTGTCTTGTTCAAAGCCCAAGACGTGAAGCTAAATGTGGTTTGTATCTTGTTCAAAGCCCAAGATGTGAAGTTGTTTGTATCTTGTTCGAAGCCCAAGATGTGAAGCTGAAGGGTTTTGACTTTAGAGAGAATTTGTCATCTCTAAAGGGGGATATTTGGTCTGTTTGTCACAATTGTTGGGTGACTGATTATAAAGGATAATTACTTTAACTGGGATATGTGAATCCAACAATGCCATAATTTCCTTTATAGGGGATTTTTAACCTGAAGGAGAAGACTTTAACTCAGTTTAGAGCAATGCCATCTTTCCTTAGGAATTTCTCATGCTAAAAGAGGGACAGTGGCATGGATGTAAATAATCCAGAGGCTTGCCGCTTACAGCAATTAGATGAAGAAAAATGAGTTGTTGATGTTTGTATACTGTGAATGAGGCACAAATTTTAATGCTAAAACGTTGATTGACTCGACCGGGGTTTTTTTATACAAAGCCTAAGAGAAGGCTATTGACCCAACAATAGGGTGTTTTTTGTGTCTCATACGAAGCCCGAGAGAGAGGCTAAAAGGGGTTGACTCAACAAGAGAGTGCTAAGAAGTGACTGACTCAATAAGAGAGTGCTTTTATATGTGTTTTGTACGAAGCCTAAGACAGAGGCTAAAAGGTTTTGACTCCACATGAGGGTCTTTTATACTCAACAAGAGAGTGATTTTGTATCTCGTACGAAGCCCGAGATGGGGGCTGAAAGGGATTGACTCAACAAGAGAGTCTTTTATACTCGACAAGAGAGTGATTTTGTATCTCGTGCGAAGCCCGAGATGGAGGCTGAAAGGGATTGACTCAACAAGAGGGTCTTTTATACTCAATAAGAGAGTGATTTTGTATCTCGTACGAAG
This sequence comes from Lathyrus tuberosus, assembly GCA_022829125.1. NCBI lineage: Eukaryota > Viridiplantae > Streptophyta > Magnoliopsida > Fabales > Fabaceae > Lathyrus > Lathyrus tuberosus. The sequence continues at coordinate 2,437,455 of JALAZF010000124.1, read as the reverse complement.
CCCGAGATGGAGGCTGAAAGGTTAGCTCCGCTGGGGAGAATCATTGTACAAAGCCCAAGAGGAGGTTAACTTCACTAAGGAAGGATCATTATACAAAGCCTAAGAGGAGGCTATTGTGCTGGTGACTGTTTCAGTTTAGTGACAGGTCCAGTATGTTGGATAAAAGAGAAAATCAGTTCTTATGAAGGGAATGATTAAAGGTATTTTTGTGCTTTGGGATTGATCAGAGGATCAGGGTTATTTCCTGTTCTTTAAGGAAACGGGGAATCTAAAGGGTATTGAGACTGTCCAAGTCTGCTGGTGTTTTGGAGAAATCGATTCTCGGATAGTGAATGATCTTTGTATAATGCCCAAGAGAAGGCTGGTATGTTAAGGGATGAAGGTCAACCCATTAACAGGTCTGGCACTTGACTCTGAAAGACAGCTCACTACTACGAAAAACTCATTTAACAACGGTTGGAAATGACATATAATGACGGGGGCGAAGGCGTTGTTATGTAGAGTGTTGTTGTATATGAGGTACGTACAATGACGGTCCTAGGACCGTTGTCGTATTCCAGTATGCGCGCACCATTTCACGACGGTTAGTTTAGTCAACCGTTGTGATATAACTAAACTGTTATCTGGTTCGATTCTCAGCAACAACATTTTTTATTTATATTAGCGTTTGACATACAACTACGGATAGGTTTATAACCGCTGCCAAAAACAGTCTGTTTTAAATATAAAATTTATCTGCTTATCAAATTATTCCTATAATTTATCCTGTCAAAACAGCTTATGTTTACATGCAAACACAATATGTTCATCAAACACAATTCTTTCTATATTTTATCCTTATAAATGAATCAGAGAATTTACATCAAAAGAAATTTACATAAAAAACTAAATGAATCAGAGAATTAAACTACTAACATTGTTTAAATCAAAAGCCAATATTATTGATTTCATTATGTGCATCAAAAGCCAAAACTATTGTTCACATTATGTGCATGAAAAGCAAAAAATATGTGCATCAAAAAATGTTGCTGATATATTATACAGCAGGAGCAGAACCCTTAAGCACATTGTGGATATACGCCCAACGTTTACGAAGATCCACAAAGACTTCAACGGGGAATGGGGTTTCGTCGTTAAACATATACATAAGAGCAAAAAATTGAAGATCATGCATGATAATAATTCAATAGTCAACTTATATATTAATATATGTAAACATTTTATGGCATATATTACAGTATCCCATGAATCAACAGTGCCGGCAAGGACAATGTTTAACATGTGTTTCGTGATAAAATACCCACACTCGTAACTCCCGCGTTGTTTCCTCGTCTACAAATTACATGAATATAAAAACATGAATACAACCACACATGCATGAATGTAAATGAAATAAACAGGTAATCGGGCCACTTACTTTAGGAGCAAGGTATGTGGGCTTTTTTCTAACATTATTCAATATATTAACTTGCTCCACAATACTGCAGATTAAAAATTGAATTAAACATATTACATGATAAACTAATTACAATTAATGCCAAAGAAAATGATATTAAACAAAGACACTTACGTTAATACAAGATCTTTCATTGGTTTGTGGAGTGGATCGTGCAAGGAACACAGTAATGTCACTGTATTTGTCCTAAACGATATTACGATCAATTGCCAATGACCACTGAATGAACACGAGAATATATATATATATATATATATATATATATTAGTTGTTACTAAAACAAAACTAAATATAAAATATAGAAATAAATTACAACAATACTAACCTACATAGGAATGGTACAAGGTAACATTCTTTTCCTCCGTCATTTAGCCGGCTTTTCAAGTACTTTTCTCTGATATTTTTATCTTTATACGCCCAAGCAATAAAACTTGGGTCCAAGATTCCATAGGTACTTGATATATTCAATTCTATACAAACACGGTGAATGTACCTAAATGGTCAAAGAAAATGAATAAATTAAGGGAGAAAATACAAAAAATTATAATGTTCTATAATGACATGTATATTCGACTATATACTTACGTTCACCAAACTTGCAAAATAGATATGTCAAGCCACTTATATCCTGCCAGAAAATCCCTCACATCTTCAGGAGTATAATACACTAAATCCAATTTAGGGCAATGTTCTAGCGGGAGAGCTTGCGCAAGGTCTGTTGTTGAAATGGACAAGTATAAACTTGTTATTTCATTTGGACTAGGATCCAATATCCCATTGCGGTTATCTACAGGGGGGAGGGGCTGTACAATTACTCCCTTTTGTAGAAGTGTGATTTACGACACTTCTACTTGGAGTTTGATCATCACCTACGCAACGATGATCTTTATTAGTTCTTTGTTCGAGGCTTTCACTTAATCTCTACATCATAACATTCAATTAGAACATAAAACAAAAATAAGCACAATATATTCAATTAGAACATACAATATATATCATACAAAAATAAGCGCGATTTACGACACATACCGAATACAACTCTTGTAACCTTTCCACTTTTTTCTCCCTTTTTTTCCCTCTCCTCTTCAAACAGCCTCCTTTGCTCCGCCAATTGCTTCTCAACATTCTCAATCTTTTGTCATTGAGCAAGAAATTCAGCGGTTTCGGTGCTTCTTCTTTGAGATCCAAAGTATGACCTCAAGCCGACATCATCTCCAACACCACGGACACGACCTCCATGCTCAGCTGTTCCGATAGCTTCGACTAATATGTCATGTCGTGCTTCCAGAATAAATGTGCCTTCACGGGCCGCCACAACCAAATTATCTCACACAATATGAACAACTTACATAAGCAAACACATTTAAATAACAACTCATGAGCAACTTACATAAGCAAACGCATTTAAACAAAACATATACTTACAATTTTCTCAGTAACTACTCTTGAAGCCTCAAAGGTGTACTCTCCATTAGGTCTTAATCGAGCCCTCTTCCATTTCTCAAGTCTTGAAGGGGGAGATGGAATGTCACCATTTCCTCCTTCTTGTAGTTTTTCCTGCAGGATCCTCTTCTCAAGTTTCCTGTAACCCCCACGAGACAATCTATGGGGGTACATGTTTTTCGCCTTGTTCTGAATTCCTACTTCGCTTTTAGCCTGTTATTAACATAGTGAAAAATGTGTATGATTAGTATCTACAACTCATTAGTATAACATTATAGGTTACATAAGACTAGTACTAACTATGAATTCCTCACAACAGCGTTTCTTCGCAAACTTGTGCCACACTTTCTTTGATAAAAAACTATACCAAATCCATGGAGGTTGAAGACCGCTCTTAGGCTTCGTAATGTAGTCAGCCATGAGCCGTGACTTAAATCCCCTCCAACGAACACCGGCATAAGTTATCCACTTTCTTTTCAATTTTGAGTCATCCGTAAACTCAAAATTCAACTAAATTAAATCAATATATAAGTATGAATTAGAAGCTATAGGTAGTGATATCAAATATATGAAAACTATAGTATGAAATACCTTAACGTCTGTCAATATGCTGTCTTTGACATTAACCTCCATTTCTCTCCAATCATCAATCAGTATACTGACTTTGCTACATGCAAGGAACGCAACATAACTCCTAAAAGTAGCGTAATGTGGACAATCCACTAATCTGTAGTGCGAATCAAACTCGATCGGAATTTTTACACCAGATGAGTTGCAGACTGATGTGAATTGGAGCATCATTGTGATACCTCTTTGTGATCTTTTCGTTTGACTTTCAGTTGTTTGATTTTCATTGGCTAACCTTTCATTTGTTTGAGTTTCTTCGCTGGTTTCTGATGAAGAACTCGACAAGGTCGACATCTAAGTTCAAAAACAACAACAACAACATGAACAACAATGGCAAAAGAGTTTACTGTAGATGCATGGGGAAAATATTTTACGTACCCTAAACGTGACGATGAAGTAAACGATGTTGGTGTTGGTGTTGCTGTTGTCTTTATTCCTTACGACAACGACGGTGTTGTTGTTATCTTCCTTCTCGACGGTGACGATGATGACGACGGTGTTGGTATGTGCGTAATCTTCTATTTTCTTCACGATGGTGACGATGATGACGAAAATGACAACAAATGGATATGATGCAAGCTTTAGTTGAAATCGTGTATTGTTTCACAGTATTGAACATTAGGGTTTAGGGTTGAAATCGTGTAACGTTTCGTCTAGTTTCTATTTTCAATGGAAAAAAGGATACTGAAGAGACAATGAAACTAGATAGCTTGGAGAATATTGAAAATCTACTGCCACGGTCAACAATTTAAACCGTTATGATATATTATTTTCATAATGAAATTTCATATTAAAGCGCCAGAGTTATTTTTAGAATTAAAAATTAAAAAACATACAAAATATATCACAACGGTGTATATAAACAACTGTAGTCATAACTTTTAATTTTTTTTAATTAAAAGTAAATAAAAAAGTAAAGGCGCACTTTAACATAAAAGGAATAATATATATGAATGCGTTGAGGTTCGAACACATGAAAGCTTGAAGGTATCACCACGGTTGATTTATCAACCGTTGTTATATACAGATAATCACCACGGTTGGTTTATCAACTGTTATTATATACAGATAATCACCACGGCTGGTTTATCAACCGTTGTAGTAGTAGCTCTAGCAAATTGATGACTAGGTTATGTTCCTATACCTGTAGAGGTCTCTGGGTCCTTGTACTAAGCCCAAGAGAAGGCATGAGAGCTTTTAAGAAGTCGAAGGGTCCTTGTACAATGCCCAAGAGGAGGCGGGGATGCTTTTAAGAAGCCCGTGGGTCCCCAAACCCCGAGAAGTTTAATACATGCCATTCACTGAGAATAGATCAAGCCAGGAAAGTCTGAGAATTTGGAAGAAACTCAAGAGATGCCATTCACGGAGAAAAGATCATCCCTGGGGAGTAGAGTCTCTTTGACAATGTCTAAGGGTGACAGTCTGAGAAAGGGTTCACAGAGAATGCTGCCTTTCACGTCTCCATATTGGTTAACCCCAAGAGGAGGGAAGACTGTGTCTGGTAATCCTATGAGGATCTAGTTTTGTTTGTATTTAAGAGTGACCAACAGGGCTTTACCTAGTGCTAGACGTAGTTGCCGGGGAAAACTCTAAATAACTGTACTAGTATTACACAATGGATATTTGACAAGTATATAGAAGTTTGTGAAAGAAGACTTACAGTGAGCAGCCCCACAATACAGTTATATATATGAAAGCGGATAAAGAAAGCGGGTAAACACTTACTCGGTTGTAGAGCTTCCATGCTGTTTTGTTAGTTTGTTCAACAAACAAAGCTTTGATAACAATATTATATTCAAAATTAAAGGAGAAAGTGCTTTGAAAAGATTGTTGGGGCTTACAGCTCAAGGAGAGGCCCATATGATTTGTTTTTTTGAATTGGCGATCGCGCCGAGATTTCTTTAACATACTGGGTCTTATACAATGCATTGAGGCCCAAAAAAAGTTTTGGTTAAAAGGGGGTTGAGTCTTACACTCTAATAGAGGCCCAATGATTTATTTTTGTACAAGTGGTGGGGCTTACAGCTCAAGGAGAGGCCCAAGGTTTTTTGTTAAAAAGGCGACGATCGCGCCGAACTTTTTGAAAAAACAATGGGACTTATACAATGACTGAGGCCTAAAAAGTGGTGTATTTAAAAAGGGGATGGGTTGTACACTCTAATAGAGACCCAAAGAGTTTAAAAAAGTTTTATGAGGGTTGAATTAATCAAAATAACCCTAATTTGTTTTCAAAATGTATTTTAATTGAATAAAAATTCAATTAAAATGATCAAAATTGTTAAACATGTGTGGAAACAAATTGTGATCTTGGATTAATGTTTCAAAAATCATGTTTCTATCCATAAAATGATTGGAAATCACTAAAATTTGAAAAATCAAGAGGGAGAAAATATTTTAAATGTCAAAAAACAATTAAAATATTAATTCTTTACAAAAATATCAAGTATATGAAATAAATAATATTTTTGGGATTTTTTTGGAAAATAAAATATTTTAACATTTTTGTGAATTATTAAAAAAAGAATCAACTAAAAATCATTAAAATTCAGAGAGAAATTAATTTTTGAATCAATTAAATAAAATCACAAAATTCAAATATTTGAATTTTCAAAAAGAGCGCCAAGAACATGGCAAGAACACGCACCACCCTCTGTTTCTGCAGATTTGCGTTTTCTATCCAATCTCACTAAATACTTGATGATAACATGCAATCTACATATCAATCTACTCGTTTTCACCTCACGATCATGTCTATGGTCTTTAATTTCATTTATTTTAAGCATGAAATAAGAAATCAAAGAGAAACCTCAAGAACCCTAGAACTTGCATGAAGGCTCATAAATTCCATACACGATTCAAACAAAGCAATTGATTGAGGGTAAACACTCTATGCATGATTATGAACATATGGCTAAATTATTGTGCAGCAAAAAATGCATGGATCATAGAGTTAGAAGAGCTCATGCTTACCTCTTGCAGCTGGTGATCGTGTTTTGTGTTAGAGGTGTTACAGCTTGGTTCCAAGGATATGGACAGCTTCCCTAGGTGCTATGGAGTGTGTCTGGATGCTTGGAGTGGATTGAATTGAGACGGGACTTGATTTGGCACCTCAACTGCAAATCTGTCAAAGGCTTGTGCAGATGGCTGGTGATTTTGAGAATCTGGTGTTCCAGATGTTATGTGAGTGTTTGGATCACTTCTATATGATGTTTATGAGGTGTGTGTGTGTGATTGGTTTGGTTGGAATAGCTCTCAAACTCAAAACTCGATAGTGACTTGCTTTGGAAGGCAATTTTGGAGTGAAGAAGGAGATTTTGAGGAAAGCATCTGTTTGATGGCTTTGGTGTACTCAAACTGATCACAAATGATGTCTATTTATAGTGCAACAAGTTTGTTTTGGCATCAATAGTGAATGGCAACTGCTGCAGAGGTTTGGCCAATGTTGATCAATGAGAATCCAAGTTTCCTCTAGCCATTGACTAGAGGTTAGGGCACAGGCTGCTGGTTCCCTTGGTCTTGGATAAGTCTTGACTGAATTCAGTTGGAAATGGCTCAGTCCATGCCACCTTGGTGCATCCATTGAATGCTCCAAAACAAAATTGGAGTCTTATCCCCTCTTTAGGGATTTCTAGGTTTGGCATGCTATTTTTAGTTCCAAGGACTTGGGAGGCTTGGGATCAGAGTTGGTTCCTCCTTGGTTTCCCCTTGAGGTGTTCAGATGGATAAGTGTGTTTGTCATTTGCACAAACTTGGTAAATCGAGCAAAATGCACAAATCTGCCTTGCTTTGATAGTTTTCAGCAAGGCAGATTGCCATTGTCATATCTCATGGCTCAAGTTGAGTTTGGTGAAGTTCTTGGGCATTTTGGAAAGCCCTCATATGATACAACAATTGTTTGATCATAATTGGTTTTGATAATTTTTGGATCCAAGTGAAAAATGCCCTTACATTTTGAAAAAAGTAAGACAGATTCTGACTTAGTGAAAATTTCACTTAAGTGTTGGAAAAAAGTGACATTTTCACTTTTTGTGATTTTGATCATTCCATAACTTGAAATCCATGAGGAATTGGAATGAATGGTAGTTGAAGCTTTTGTAGAGTGCCATGAGAGCTGCAAATCCAGCTTTGAATGGGGAAAAATGGCCTTGTGGTTTAGGAGTTATGATCCTCCAAAGTTGGTACCCTAGCCACTTTGTTCCATAACTTAGAAAAATTTCTAAGTTTTTATGGTTACCCCTTTTACAAGTTATCCCTCTTTTCTTGATTTTTCTTGATGAATGATGATTCCAATCACACATTAACATCATTTTAGGGTTAGGGAACCATAATTGTGAAAAATCTCAAAAAGTCAAAGTTTGACTTTTGTGCACAGTTGACTTTTTGTCAGATGAATTCCAAACTGTGCGATCCTCTATGAAATCAAGTCCTTGACCTAAATCAAACTTGATGGATTGATTTCATCGGTGTTATAGGGTGTATTGAATCATGTCCTAGGGTTTGGGAGCATGTCCTGGTCAAAAGTCAAAGGTGCAGTTGACTTTTTTCATCAAAACCCTAATTGCGGTTCAGATGAAACTGAAACTTAGTGATCAAGCTTCTTGGATCAATCCATTATTGCAAATGGATTAATGTAGTTTATTAGAGACCCTCGAATCCTCCTTTGAGGTCTTGGCTCATGTTTTGTCCCAAAAGTCAACTTAGGGGTGAATTAGGTCAAGAAACCCTAATTCCTGATTTTCGGTGAATGCATCCCCTGAGGCTAAATTGACTTGATGATTGGGTCCATGAGGTTCCATGGGGTATATTAGGTTATGCTTTGAAGCATTGGCTCATTCCCAGAGGAAAATTCCCATCTGGAGGCTCTGGTCGACCAAAGCCCTAATTTGGTGACCCTGGCGATCTTGAGGCTTGATCCACTTGGAATGTTGCAACATTGTGCTTGATTCTTGCTGTGGGAGTCCTCTTGATCCCTTATGGATGTTTGAGAGGTTAGACAAGTTGAAGATCATGTCAATTCCTTGATTGATCCTTTGTCTAAGGCTCAAAGAGGGCTTGAAACCCTAATTTTTTATTATAGTGGATGCTCACCCATCTTTGGGGTGACTAATGAGGTATGATGGTCCATCCATATTGTGATGAGGATTTTCCCAATGATGGGAAATCTTAGTGGTCAAAATTTGGGGTATGACAGTGTGCAGACTCCGTTTTATGCAAGGGAAGTTACCTGCGGACCAACTTCAGTTCGATCCCGAGATTGAAAGAATCGCTCGTAAAATCAATAGCATAACAAGGCGAAGGAGGCAACTTGCCAAAGAAAGACGAGAGCGAGACGAAAGTTCAACTTCGTCGCAAATACCACAGTTACCGCCAGGAAAATTTGCATAAGCGTCGAAAGACTCCCTTATAGGAAAAGGAGAGTACTCCGCCGGATGCGTCTGAAAATGATAAAGTTGCTACATACAATCAAAATTAAACTGATTCGATCCCAAGTGTAATTAAACGCCGCTTTCATATCGAAAATGGATGAGCCACCTTCTTCTGCCTGACCACTTCCTTGACCTCCAGAACTACTACCCATCTCAGTAGCTTTCTTTTTCTTCCTTTCTTCCTTGGACTTGCAGAACCGATCCAAATAGTTGTCATCAACCAGAAATTTTAGTTTCTAATTAATTACACCTGGAATGAGAATTTCAGTTTGATAGATTAAAGCCTGAACTAGACAAGGAAAGATGATGGGAGCATCATCATGCACTCCCGGCCTCCGAGTATTATCAACAAAATTTTTCATCTCCCAAGCAATGATTTGGGTGATATCCACCTCCTTGTCCTCCATGATACAGTACATAAGGAGTCCTGTATCAAGAGGGACAGAAGAACAGTGATGCCGTGATTTTACATTATAGCAAAGCAATAGAAGAACGGCCCGAGCCTCCGGAGTCATGTTTTTCCTACTGTATTTGATCAGCTCCCTTTTTGCAATCCGATCCACCTTGTAACCTAGTTTGAGAATTGCACTGGCTACCATTTTTTGATCATGCTTTAATTTTGAAAGCTTCATGAAGTCATTGGTTTGCAGACTTCCTAAACTACTAGGACTGCCCAAGATCCTATTAATGGCGTCCCTGCTGAAGCTGATTTCTCGACCCCTTACGAAGGTCTTAAATCTCTAGAATTCGCCTTCGGGCTGAAGCGCATTGGCATAAAATTATCTGATCAGTTGGTAACAAACGCGATCAGCCGGGTTCATCAGTGGTGTTTGAGGCTTCGGTTAATTTTGACTATTACTCCAAGAAAAATTAGGATGGTTGTGCCACCCTAGATTGTATGTGTTGCTGTAAGGATTTTTGTATATGTTGTTGTTGTTACCAACATAGTTTACTGAAACAGGATTTGAAGAACATTCTTCAAACAGATGGGGTCCTCCACAGTAGACACAAGCAACTGCAGTCGTGTCAGTAACCACCTTAACTAGCTCAGGTTTTGTCACTTCAGGGGTCATCATATTCTTCATCATTTGGTGTATTTGAGCCATCTGAGCAGCAAGAGTTATTGTCTCAGTGACTTCATGAACTCTAGCAGACTTCTTGTGAGTTGAGTTTGCAGTAGCCCTAGTGACAGACCATTGGTAAGTGTTGGCCATAATACTCTTGATCAACTTGTAGCCTTCTTTATAGGATTTAGGCAAAAGAGCTCCACCACTAGATGCATCTAGCATGTTCCTTGAGGATGGAATTAATCCATTATAGAAAGTCTCAAGTTGAATGCAGATAGGAATCCCATGGTGAGGACAATGTCTTAGTAGCTCCTTAAATCATTCCCATGCATCAAACAACGATTCATCATCTCCTTGCCTAAATGAAGTAATCTCATTTCTCATCTTTACATTCTTCGAAGGAGGAAAGTATTTGGCTAGAAATTTTTCTGCCAAAGTATTCCATGTAGAAATGGAATTTGGCTCCAAGGAATTTAGCCAGCTCTTGGCTCTATCCCTTAGAGAATAAGGAAATAGCCTCAACCTAAAGGCATCATCAGTCACGCCAGGAATCTTGAAATTATCAGTAACATCTAGAAATTATCTTAAAAGCAAGTGTGGATCTTCATGAGGAGAAACTGAGTATTGACCACTGGTTTGCAGCATTTTGAACATCATAGGTTTAAACTCAAACTGTGGTGTCGTGATCTCTGGTCTAACAATACCAGTGCTCATGGCTGCAAAATCAAAGACAACATAGTCCCTAATGTTGCGTGCCCTGTCATTGGTAATTCCAATGATGTCTTGCTCAGCCATGACAGCTTCGTGGCGTGACTCGTCTGATGATGATGACGAAGCTTCTTCATCTGTATCCACGTGCACTTCTACCTCTGGTTCAGCCACAACTGATGTTGATGGATCTCCAGATAGTTGTTAAGAATGCAAAAATCTCTTTTGTGCTCTTAGATTCTTTCAGGTTCAGGATAACCACTGTAAACTGGTTGTAACGACCTGCGCATGCAATAACCTAAGCCTGCCGTGACACAAAATCACAACAAAAACGTTAAAAGCTAAAATACAAATTTCAAACAAAAATAACAAATACAGTAGTTCAAAGTATATCTTGACACTCCCCGGTAACGACGCCAAAAACTTATTGGGTTTGCTTTCTACATGTTTACTTTGTGATGTTGATTTAAAGCAAGTGTGTCACATGCAAGTATACATGTATGTTTGATTGCAGCAAGTAATAAAATAAGTGTTAGTTCTTGTATTGGCTGGAATTTTGGTAAAACAAAGTTGAACAATGTTAATGTCATGTGTCTGATGTCTTAACATTGAGTCATAACATTAGTGAATGTTAAGGTGTTGAAGAGTTAAAGTGCTGAAGAGTGATGTCACATGCGATGTCTTGACATCACTATACCAGAACATTAGAACATCAGGTGGTGATGTTTTAGGGCTGTGCGTTTAAGTTTGATTTGATCAGATCTGTTAGAGATTTAGTGTGCGAATATCTTGGGAGAAATATTTTCTGTTGCAATCTGATTTTGTGCAGATTTGTTGTTGTGTTTAAGGGCTGAAGATTTAAAAAGATTTGAAGATAAAATCTGTCTTTAAATTCAAATCAAATCAGATATTTTTATGGAGAAGATCTTGCAGCTGAATTAAAAAGTGAAGAGCATTGGAGAATAGGTTGTTACTATTTTTGTGCAAAAAGATATGGAGAATAAATAGTTCTAATTATGGAGATAAATTAGGAAGAGTTGACTGAAGACCTATTTTGTAGGAGAATCTTTTGCAGATTTGTAGCAGCTGATTTGTTGTGATTTGAAGGCCCAAATCCAGTTGGGAAATATGTTATAAATAGAAGCATATTAACTTAGGTTTAGTAAGACGACCATCATGTAGATTATAAGGGTTGTGTTGGTTGATGAACCACCCAGTTTGTGGGATGGTCATCATGTTTATCTCGAAGCCTGTAGGTAAGAGATGTATTGTTCTTTGAGGAAGCTGTTAAGTAACTCTAAGTATTGTTCTTAGTCATGGGTGTCATGTCTAGGTATTGTCATGGAAGTGTGTCTTCTACTCTTCTATGTGTTTGGAGAGTTAGTTGTTGGTAATCAAGCTGTTGATGCAGTGGCGGAGTTGTTGACTGCTAGACATCATTGCGATGATTGGGAGTGAGATGAAGTCTCTTACCTAGGGAGGACTTAGGTAGAAGGGTCATTGGGTAGTGATTGAATTAGGTAGATTGTCAACTGGTTTGTTGAGTCTGTAATTTGATACTACTAATAGTGGACTTCCTTCCTGGCTTGGTATGCCCCCAGATGTAGGTTGTTGAACCGAGCTGGGTGAACAATCCTTGTGTGTGGTTTATGCGTTTCTGTTTCTATTATTGACTTGTTCATACAATAAATATTGATGTTGTGACATTGAACTTGACATCACATGTCTGTACCAGAATTTCAATTGGTATCAGAGCAGGCATCCTGTCTGTTTCTGGATGAGATCTAGGGAAGATACTTTCTGGTTCATGAGCAAGGAAGATAGTTTTGCTGAGTTATGGACTTGGTCAGCTCATATAGTTGTTTGTGTGATCCCTTGGAGTGAAGGATGGACTATTCATGACAGGGTATGTATTGGACCTGTCTGTTGTTATCAGGTGTGTAGCTTTGATGGAGAACTGCTGTTGGAAGTTTGATTTGTTGGCACTTGGTGTGCAAGGATTATTGAGTAGTGCCTGAAGGTTGGTGAGGAGTTGTTGTGTGTTCCGCTGCATGGTATCTGATGTAACCCTTGTTGGTTCTTGTTTCTCTGGTGGTAAGATTCTAGGAAGGTATTCTGTTGGAAAGACAATAGAGTTTGGTCTCCTAAGCAAGATATTCTCTGAATTTGTAGTTTATGCAAGACAGCTTCAACCGTTTGGTTAGAGATGCCAAAGATACTTGAGGATTATCTCATGTCCTTGTTTTAGGAAAGAAGTCATCATAAGGTGAATGGATCTTATTGAAGATTGTATGACATGGAAGTTTCAGTTCTTTTGGAGAAGAATATATTTCATATCAGGCATTGAAGACCAATCTGTCCAGAACATTGATTCCTTCTTTATCAAGTTTCTTGATGGTGAAAGAAGAGGGTGGAGCCAAAGCAAAAGAGTATCACTGTCAAATCTTTCATGCGGGAGTGAAGATCTTGATAAGCTATCTCTTATGCTTAGTTGTGGTGACCTAATTAGGAGGATCTTCCTGGTTATGATGTCAAATATAGTTCTGGTATATTTGAAGATGAATTCTCTTGTGAAGATACATGAACTAAAGAAGTTGAGCTTAATATGTCAATTCTAATGTCTCGACATCGCGCTACACATCAGCAGTTTATAGTAAATGCTAAGTCAAGACCTATTAGAGTGTAGCTGCTTTGAAGGATCACTGAAGCTATGAAGTTGAACAATTTTTGAGATCCTATTCATAATGTCATAGCATTTCAGCAGGAGCTGGTTGAAGAGAAGGGAAAAGGCATCCAAGAGTTTGTGTGCAGTAGCAGGGTAATTCAGCCGGTGTTTGCTTGAGCTCTTTCAGTTTTGTGCCTTGAAGGATTCAAAGTAGCAGATTGTCTATGGTATGTTTCTGCAGAAGGATGGCAGTTAGTACTCTTTGGTTAGGAGGTCTGAACCTTGTGCTTATTAGAAGAAGCCTCTGGAAGAGTGTGTTATGCAAGTTACTGCAGTTTTATTGGTCTAATCTTGGAAGATACTGATATTCTCTCGTATATTCCCTGCAAGAGATATGTGTGGATGAATATGATTAGGAGATGTGATTAAGACTAATGTCAGAACTGATGTTGAAACATCATTTCAGTTCTTTGCTCAGGGTAGAGTAAAAGATCAAGACACTGACCTTACCTGGAAGAGTTTTGTGGTTGTCATGATGGTTTATTTTGAAGAAGAATCAGCAAATGGCGGTTGTGTGAGAAGGTTACCTTGACAGGAGTTGAGTATTTATCTGCTTTTGATAAGGTTGTGCATTCAACTAATGACAAAATACATTGACGGGAGACTATGTATATGTCTGATGTAAAAGTGCAGGATTGCAGAAGTGTTGAGAATTTACTTTTCTCTATGTGGCTGTATATTTCTCTTTGTGGTGTGTGACGACCTGAATTATGTTGTTGAAGATGGAGATGGAAGACTATGAAGACATCATAGTCTTGATGGTTGGATCAGTTTATTTCTGGTCTCGGTGCTTTGGAGCATGGGTTTTGTGGTGTGAAAGTCGAGGATATGTGGATGTTATCTCTGTCTTTCTACTGACGGCTTTACTGAGGGGAGTGGCATTGCTTGGTATAGCTATGGGGTAGTCTTGGACTACTTATTTTCTGAAGATTCAAATGTGGTAGGTTTGAAGTCTTTGGAGTGTCTAAGCAGGATGGAGGTTGTCTACTCAAACTTGATTGTTGAATCAAGTCTATGAGAGCATGGAAATCTGGTTCTGCAAAGGGAGGAAGTTCTTCTGAGTGGTAGAAGGATGAGCTTAATTCAACAGTTGGATGTCATAATGTTCTGACATCTAGCTTAACATCAGGAGTCTCAGCTGGTAATGTGGTACATCAGCTAATGATAGGGTGATCTACAGGAATGATAGGATGCTTCAAAAAGATCGTTCTCATGGCAGTTTGAGGGAGCTGCAGGAAGGAGAAGATGTTACATAGGGTGATATACAGGAATGATAGGATGCTTCAAAAAGATCGTTCTCATGGCAGTTTGCGGGAGCTGCAGGAAGGAGAAGATGTTACATGACCATGGCTTAGGGAGTCTAAGTGTGTTTGCTGTTGAGCAAGTGGAACATGTGACTTGAAGATCAAGTTTCCTTGGTGGATCAAGATATATTTGTGAGAGTTCTGACAAATGTGAAAAGGTTAAAATGTGGCAGTTAGCTTTTTCATATGAGGATTCATAAAGGAGGTGATCAAACTGCGGCAATTGGTTAATCTCAGAAGTGGATTCGAAGAATTAAGATAATCATAGTGTGGCAGCTGGTTATTATTGAGGATTGTCTTGGAACAAGTTACTCTTAGGCAGAAGGGTGATGAGTTGAAGACTCAAGGAGATTATTCTTCTTGAAGGTGGA
This sequence comes from Lathyrus tuberosus, assembly GCA_022829125.1. NCBI lineage: Eukaryota > Viridiplantae > Streptophyta > Magnoliopsida > Fabales > Fabaceae > Lathyrus > Lathyrus tuberosus. The sequence goes on along the minus strand of JALAZF010000124.1, from coordinate 2,422,328 downwards.
TGAGAGTTTAATTCTCTAGTTCTTTGGATTACTATGCAATAGTAAGTCCAGTTGGTGGAGCATATCAAGAATCATGGTGATGATATCTTGGTGGGTGGCAAATGTTCTAACTTGTGTTGGGACATTATCTGGTTGAATATCCTTGATGAAGGATAATTTTGTTCTGGTTCTGGAGTTTGGTGCATACATTATGCCTAAGGAGCGTCTACATAGTCATACGAGAGAATGATGAAGTAGAAGGTCTGCCTTGGATGGAGAATGTAGAGAAGACTGAAGTAGATCAGGTATTGTTTGCTTGGAAATCTGAAGATGAAGAGTATGATAGGGAATGACTGTGTTATGATCAAGGAGTTCATTGTGATCATTCCTATGGATACTACAGAGAGAAGTTGATCGGTTTGGCAAGATGTGAGTTTTGGAGCATGAGAAGATAACAAACCAAGAGGGAATTATGTGAGTTTTGGTATTTGGATTGTTTGAGGATCAAGCATTAAGTGAATGCGTTCAGCAGGTGTGTTGAACAGAGGGTGCGCTCTTGAAGACATGAAGATGAGTCTTATGTTTTCCATTCATTTAAGGTGTTCTTCTTGCAAATGAGCATTGGTTATCTTAGATAGGGGGAGTTGATCTTTTGTTTTGGATATTTTGTTGAAGTAGTTGTCAGACAAGATGTTACTGGTGAAGTTCAATGGATTGAATCAGAAGTATACATTTACCCCAATGTTTGTCGATTTTTGGCCAAAAAGGGGGAGAGAATGTTCAGTAGTAGCTGTTGAGTCTGGATCTTGTTCTGAGTATGTTGGTTGGCAGATTCAGAGTTTGTCCAATTATGGCTAAAAAGGGGGAGAGAGTTGCCAAGGTGTGGTTGAGAAGCCTTTTCTGATATGGTGCAGCAGCTGTGAGCTGGTTCTTGGTTTGAGGGGGAGTTTGCCCTATGCTGATGTGAAAGTGAGTTTATGCAGCTTGTTGGTTTTTGCTGCTGAGATTGTTTTAGCCAAAATTAGCCAAAGGGGGAGATTGTTAGTTCTTGTATTGGCTGGAATTTTGGTAAAACAAAGTTGAACAATGTTAATGTCATGTGTCTTATGTCTTAACATTGAGTCATAACATTAGTGAATGTAAGGTGTTGAAGAGTTAAAGTGCTGAAGAGTGATGTCACATGCGATGTCTTGACATCACTATACCAGAACATTAGAACATCAGGTGGTGATGTTTTAGGGCTGCGCGTTTAAGTTTGATTTGATCAGATCTGTTAGAGATTTAGTGTGCGAATATCTTGGGAGAAATATTTTCTGTTGCAATCTGATTTTGTGCAGATTTGTTGTTGTGTTTAAGGGCTGAAGATTTAAAAAGATTTGAAGATAAAATCTGTCTTTAAATTCAAATCAAATCAGATATTTTTATGGAGAAGATCTTGCAGCTGAATTAAAAAGTGAAGAGCATTGGAGAATAGGTTGTTACTATTTTTGTGCAAAAAGATATGGAGAATAAATAGTTCTAATTATGGAGATAAATTAGGAAGAGTTGACTGAAGACCTATTTTGTAGGAGAATCTTTTGCAGATTTGTAGCAGCTGATTTGTTGTGATTTGAAGGCCCAAATCCAGTTGGGAAATAGGTTATAAATAGAAGCATTGTAACTTAGGTATAGTAAGTCGGCCATCATGTAGATTATAAGGGTTGTGTTGGTTGATGAACCACCCGGTTTATGGGATGGTCATCATGTTTATCTCGAAGCCTGTAGGTAAGAGATGTATTGTTCTTGGAGGAAGCTGTTAAGTAACTCTAAGTATTGTTCTTAGTCATGGGTGTCATGTCTAGGTATTGTCATGGAAGTGTGTCTTCTACTCTTCTATGTGTTTGGAGAGTTAGTTGTTGGTAATCAAGCTGTTGATGCAGTGGCGGAGTTGTTGACTGCTAGACATCATTGCGATGATTGGGAGTGAGATGGAGTCTCTTACCTAGGGAGGACTTAGGTAGAAGGGTCATTGGGTAGTGATTGAATTAGGTAGATTGTCAACTGGTTTGTTGAGTCCGTAATTTGATACTACTAATAGTGGACTTCCTTCCTGGCTTGGTATGCCCCCAGATGTAGGTTGTTGAACCGAACTGGGTGAACAATCCTTGTGTGTGGTTTATGCGTTTCTGTTTCTATTATTGACTTGTTCATACAACAAATATTGATGTTGTGACATTGAACTTGACATCACATGTCTGTACCAGAATTTCAATAAGATATCGTACCCACAAGGAGTGAAATTGATTTAGCTTTGAACTTAAAGTATCCAACATTTGTTTAAAACTAGTATGAGCAAGGTAACAAAATACTAATAATAATAAGCAGCAAGGAGCTCACACAACAACCTAAAATACTAAATAAGAGGGGATAAGATATTAGAGAGAATGATTGATGAGCTAAGATCCATTAATATATTATTGCTGAAATGTATCCATGATGTGAAGTGTCGTGCCTCAAAAGGTCAGAACGTGATCTAGTGGTGTATCTCTACAACATCAAAGCATGCATAACTAGGGCAAGGCAACAAATCTCTAAGCCTCACTTATAGCCCTAAAATGCGTCTGGTTTTAATTCTGAAAATCTTTATGGTCTCAACTTCTTATCTCTAAGCAAGCTAGATTAAGTTAATATCTTTATCCTACTTTATTAACCACTTTTGTTATGAAATCCACCTGTTGTTGGATCTCTCTCAACAACAAGCTTGTACCTTTTTCTAAGTTGATCACTCTAAGAAGCAGGTGTACAGCATAAAAACACATAACAAAATAAGACATTAGTCAACACATCATTTCAAAATAAAAAACAACTTTATATTAACTTCACTTTGCTTATCAAATAAGAGTTTAGCTCATAATGAGGTGAGTACAAACTTCTGGAATGAAGCTGCAGGATGACATACTCTTAGCAAAATTATGTAAAAGAAATGGCAACCTTGTAATAACTTGAAGATCCTTTGTGTTGGATAGACAACAACAAATCTCTTCAGTCACGACAACTCCAAGCAGTGAACACGGGGTTAGATGAGAAGAAGAAAAACTCTCTAGTTCTTCCTAACCCTCAAAATGACATAAAACTAAACTGAAAATAAATCTAAGTGTGTGAAATCTCTGGCTCTCGATATCTCCTTTGTCTAATATGCAAGGCTTGCTTTTATAGACTTTGAGTATGAGTGTGGAAGTTGATGGGTCTTGGATCGTGGGCTTTTTATAGGAATAAGGTTCAACCCATATCAAATCACTAAAAATTCTAGCTATCCATTCTCCCTTCGTGAACAAGTTATCTAGTACAGACAACAATGGGAGACAAGGTGTCTTTGGCAGGCTGCTGCAGCAGGTAGTGGCGCAGAGCAGACAACGGGTGGCTGGGTGCAGGACGCGCTTTTGCAGGCATGGTCCCCATTGTACTACCTTTTGTCCTCAAGCTCCTTTGATCTTATCTTTATGCTCTAGCTCTTTCTTTACACAATTCCTTGCCACGTGTGCCCTAATGATAAAATCCTTCCAAGCTCTTGATGAAATTGCAGATAGCAAGACTCAACATCTCTTTTCCATGAATCTTTGTTCTACTCCAGAGTCTGTGTTGAGGTGCCATGCCTCAGCTTGCCTTTATCAGATTTTCTTTAAAACAAAAACACACAAAAAAACCATAAAAGGTGCACCAAGTGCACTTAAGGTAAAAGCATACTAAAACAAGTAAATTTAAATAAATCTTAAGTAAACTCAACTAAAATCATAAGAGAAAATGGGCCATCATGACACACTAAAATAACGTTATCATTATCCCAGAAGTAGATGAGGAAGATATTGATGAGAATGAACCAGATATTGACTATGACAACTATTGCTCCTACAAGGCAAAGGATGACATAGATAGAGATTTATTCTAAGAACATACAATTACTTTTGTAAAAGTATTTTGTAATCCTTTAGCCTGATTAATGAAGAAGTTGTTGACCAATTTATTTTTAATTACATTGCATGCAAACAACCACTTAATTTCACCTTTTGATTTTCTGATAAAGCGTTCCTGAAGTACTACTGAAACCAGAGGCAACAATTAACATGTTAACAAAAATACTTACTATTTTAAAAGAATCTTAATAGGTCAGACTGCTAGATAACATTTCCAAGAGTCGTTATTAAAACATTGATTTGAGTTAATCAATATTAAAATGACGGATACTCAAGACAATAAATGTAACACGTTTATAAGAACTCATAGCAGACTCACTTTCATAATCACTTAATCTTCATAACACCAAGATGTATAAACAAAAACAAATATGGGTTCCAAAGAGAGATTTAAGAAAGGTAGCCATATTAAATGCAGCAACTCAAGAAAACAAAAGCAACGCAGAAGCTGAAGGATCTACTAGCAAGTAGATGACTTCAGAAGCGCACACCTCTTCAGCATCCTTTGTGAAGACACACGGAAGAAGAAGAACTTCCGAGTCTAAACGCAGAAATCAACTGAGAAAGGAGGTTGTGAAGTTTGCCAAGGAAGAATGGAAAATTATTTTGATGAAAGAATCTTTAGAAATCTTTAAGAAGAAACCATGTTGTATTTATCTATACTGAATATTTCATTAGCTAGATTATAATCATATTTATGGAAGCAGTTTCCTCACTTTTTGTGATGTTACTGCTGCTTGTTAGATGTCAAAGAAAACAATTCAATATTCTTTAATCACTCATGACTCTTTCTTCAAGAGGAAATGTTGGTTTTGAATCGAATATTGGAAACTGATGACTGATAGAAGATATCTCTCTCTAAGTCTAGATCTACTAGACTTTGATGGATGATAGCTTATGAAAATTATCAGACTTTGAGATTCATGTGAAGATTCTTTACTCTTGATAAAATAGTTAAAGTAAAAGGTTTTCCAAAATCTTTTATATTACTTAAATTTCATAAGGTTGAAAATCATCTAGTGGATTCAAGAGATCTGCTGGATAAGAACCTTTGGGTAATGATGCTTTCCTTTTATATATTTTTTGTCTCTATCCCTTGTCTTGTGAAACATCATTTTGTGTCATTTTTCTGACAAGATTCTTATTCATTTAGAATCCTATTCACTTCCTTTTTTTTGTTGATCAAGCCAAACTTGAGATGAGTTCTCTAGTCAATTCTTCTTTGAATCAACTAGTTGCCATCAATGAAAAGTTTGTGGATTTTGATGAGTTGCTTAAGTTAGGTTTTAACTTCTGGAAGACTGTGTCTGAACAAAGTTGGAATGGATACTTTTAGATGCTCTGTGGTTTCACTTATCTTAATCTTGTCAAAGAGTTTTAGATTAATGCCTCCATTGTTGAGCTGAATTTTGAGTGTGCTATTCTTTCTAAGGTGACTGGTATTTCTATAACAGTAACCTCTAAAGTGATTGCTAATGTGATCAATTGTGAGGAGATTGGAGAAATCCAAGGAACTTCACAACCTCCTTTCTCAGTTGATCCTAGGGAATACCTTAGGGCACTTTTCAAACGTTGCATTGTTTCTCACATCGCGACAGATTTCAAAGGTTGTACTGTTTTGTATTCTACAACACTTCACGAAGTGTTTCCTATTTCTAAATTCAAAATACAAACTGCCTACTACAACACTTCACAAGTGTTGCCTATTTCCTTCATTTCCATATTTTCTTGTCATTTTGGAACACACTCATGATTATTAATTGTTAATAATTTACAACCATCTCCCACTTGTTCTAATAATGACAAAACAAATTCCAGAAAAATAGAAACAATGAATGTTAATGCAGTTAAGCATCTTTCGATTTGAACTTAACCTTAGTAAGGATAATGCAAAGCTTAATCGAATGTTAGGTAGATATGCTTTGAATCATTATCCCTTGTGATTATATTGACGTTACCTTACACACAATATTTAATGTTTCTTCGCCTACATCTCTCGCCTAGCACTATTTACGGCCATGTGCTTTTCCTATTTTCGCGAATTTTTTTAGAGAGACTCTAACTCTCACTTTGAGACGAAAACATCTCAAAATCCATATAGTTGAAGCTCATTTTGTATCTATTTCTTGAGATACATATCCTCGATATAAAACTTCATTATGAGTTTGAAAAAAATCAACCCTCAATATGTAATAGTCAACATTGTCAAAAAATGTTGCACACATTCAAATTAGCGACTTGTTGTTTCCCATTGAATCTTAGGTTAAGGTTTGTTAACTTCATATTGGGTTGCTAACGTTGTCGGAACCTTTATTCAAGGAGTTTCAATCCCTTACCTCTCGAGCTAGTCTTTACTAAGTCTCTGGCCAATGGCTTAGTAAACGGGTCATCCAAATTATAGCTTTTCGTATATATGCTAGTGAAATGATCTCATCTTAAATAAATTTTCTCACGTAAGAATGTCTAAGACATGTGTGTCTAGACTTTCCCTTGTATATTTCACTGAATGCTCTAGCTAGGGTGGCTTGACTATCACAATGTATCAACACTTTCGAAACATTGTCCTTAGCTAATGGAATCTCCAACAAAAGGTCCCTCAACCATTATTCTTCTTGTCCAGCGGACGGAAGAGTCACAAACTCTAATTCTATGGTCGAGAGAGTAATGCATGTTTGTTTCTTGCTCTTTCAAGAAATTGCACCTCCAGCTAATGTAAATATCCACCCGGTTGTAGATTTATAATCTCCAACACTCGATATCCAACTCACATTGGTATATTCTTCTAGTATAGTAGGAAACCTACCGTAATGGGGGGCAAAATTGTTGTGTTTCAAAAGATAACCAAAATTCTTTGTGATGGCCTTCCAATGCTCATCATTTGGAATGCCAGTGACTCTACTCATTTTACTAAGTTCATAACCCCCACTATTTCATTTTACTTTGATCTAAAATAATGTCCATTATTTCAAGATCTTTCATCTTGAATGTGGAAGCTAGAAACCTATTTGTTAATAAGATTCCATTCATCTTGTTGCTAATTGATCAACATGTAATCAACATAAAGAAAAGGAATATAACAATATTCTCACACAACTTTGTGAACAAACACTTGTTACAAGAATTAGATGAAGAAGGTTTTTAAATTATCATGTATGATGATGCAATAAGGTTTTTAGATGAAGTGAGAGATGAAATTATGATCAATTTAAACTAGTATAGTATAAATTGAAATGAGCACCTTATTTATGTTGACTCGTTTCAAATCTTCACTTGAACTTCTATGCTAAACTTTCTTGATCAACTATGTAACTTTTGATCCTTTTCTTCTTTTATAATCTTTGTCTTCATCAAAACAGTACTAGATGTAAGATGTATTCTTCACAATATCCCCCTTTTGATGATGACATACTCTTTTAATTCTCTTTTTGATAATGGTTAAAATGTCTCCCCGTAAGTTGTGTGCCTCCTTCTAAAATCATGAGGTCAAATTTTGTTCTTGATTCTTGATACAAAAGCCTTGTTTGCCATTGTTTTAAATACTATAAGATTGTTAGAAAAATTAATTGTAAATCAAATAGATCGAGGCTAAAATCGTGAACGAATCATTTTCCTTGTAGTATTTCAAGCACTCTCAAATTGTCTTAGAGTTTGTACACAGGAGTATCTAGGATAATTCAGCCTATACTCAAATTTGTACAAGACCGATGAAAACTCGAATGTAGGGAAGATGAAATATGGAATTTTGTGTGAAGAGGATAGGCTTTTCTAATGTTATTTTTAATCCCAAATGCTCAATTTATAGGCCAAACTGATGTTGTTTAATAAGGTTGCGACCCTTGATGAAACACACATTTTCAGTAACACTTTTGCTAAATGTTGCATGGTTTCTCTTACAACAACACTTTTCAAATGTTGAACTATTTTTCCTACAACAACAATTTTCAAAGGTTGTATTGTTTTGCATTCAGCAGCACTTCACGAAGTGTTGCCTATTTCTGAGTTTAAAATACAAACTGCCTACTGCAACACTTCACAATGTTGCCTATTTCTGAATTAATATATTAACATTCAGTTCCATATTTTCTTATTATTTTGGAAGACACTCAAGATTATTAGTTTTTAATAATTTACAACAATATGAAGAATATTTGTGATCAATAATTTCTTGAATTAGTAGCTAATGAATTAAAAAAAAGTCATAAGTGAATTTTTTGTAACTCTCACATTTACATATTGATCTTTTTAGTAAGAAACCACCCACATTAATGTGAGTTTAATAAGGTCCTCGTGGTTTTCTAGAAGTTGATGGGTGCTTCAAGTCTGATCTAACATCGAAAGAGAGAAGTGGTTTTGTAAATATGTATTTAGATCTAAAATGGGTGTACCTTGATTTGATGTCTACCTTCCTTTTAATAATCAAGTTCTAGGGTTTTGCAGGCCTATAACCTTCTTATGCATGATAGATGTTCGATGGGACAAGTTTCAAATCATAATTTACAATGTAATCTCACGCTTCTCCTTAAATCATTTTTCTAGATAAGGTGCTTCTCTAGGGCAGGTCCATGTTTGTTTGTGAGGTCCTAGAACATTCTTTGGATCCATTGTTGGAGGAATGAAACCCTTTTTTCTCTAATGTCATCGACCTGATGTTATGGTGACACTACTATGAAAAACACATATAATGACGGTTGTAAAACACATATAATGACAGTTTCATGTCCATTGTTAGGTAGCATGTGATTATATGTATGTTGGTTTGCATAACGGGCGAGAGATCGTGGTTATAAGTTAGGTAGCGCACTACTTATAACAAGGTGTAATGAAAACATCCGTTGTGAAATAATTTATAGGTCTTGGGGTTCGAATCTCAGCAACACCATTCTTGCGTTTTAACATTTCACCATGGTTATTTGTTCCAACCGTGATGGTATGTGTAAGAGTTTATTATAAAATATGGAATTGTTTGTTTTTCCCTGCCCCTCATTAACCATATACAACTATTTAAATAGATTTTTGAGAAAAAAATCAGAAAAAATAAATTATTCTCGAAAAACAACTTAAACGGTCCAATGTTTTTCAAATTGCATGCATCTTGTTATTAATGATTTTCTCATTAACCCATATAATTTGATTCAATCCTAAATTCTTCAAAGTAATGATGAATAATGGGTGTCTTCTAAGTCTTTCACACAAAGTTTGATTTCCTCCTTTTTTCTAGTATATTTTGCAAACATCAAATTTTGTGTGAAAGACTCGGACTGACATCCATTTATCATCATTGTTTTAAAGAATTTGTGGCACTGAATCAAATTCTATGGGCTAAAGAGGAAATCATGAATTACAATATGCATACAATTCAAAAAATATTGGATCGTCTAAGTTGTTTTTCAAGATAATTTAATGTTTCTGATTATCATCTCAAAAATCTATTTAAATGAATGCATGTTCAATGATGGGTTGGTGAAACAAGCAATCAAATATAATCTAACAAACTCACTAACAACATTTATAACAAAAAATTCAATTAATTAACATTGATTGGGAGAACTTGATAGCTAACCGTTCTTGGAAAATTAAGACAAACTTGTAAAATGAAAGGAGGATGAAACTGAGGAGAAAACTGCAAACATGAGTTAAATTTGAATGGGTGTCACTTTAGGTCTATCACACAATTTTGCATATTTCGCTTTAGCTTCATCCTCACTTGTATTTTTCTTCATAGCAACACAAATCAATTGTAATCCTACAAGCACCATGTAAAAAACAACATGTTAACATAAACTAGTAGTACATTGTACACGAATAAGAGAAAATATAGAAAAAGATTTGTCAACAACAACAACCAACAGCAAAGCATGTGAAACATAATAAAGTCTTCAATCTTCATGCCTAGATGAATTAGTGCAGTTCTCAAGGTCTTCATAGTTCTCAAGGTTTTCATCTAATTCGAAATCAGTTGCATCCAGATTCATTAGATCCTTCACAATAGCCTCTACCTTCCTTATCTTTTCAGGTTTAAGATTCTTGAAAAGAATCTTCTTATAGCCTATTCCACTAGACGATTCAACAACACTAATGTGATCCCTAACAACTTCAGCTTCAATGGCTTTGTTCAACTATAACTCTAGCATATCAATAACCCCATTTGTAACGTCAATCTTATGGACAAGTTTGCTCCCACTATTCATGTTAAGAGAAGGATCTGAAATCTGAGAGAAAGATTTGAAATCTGAACAAGAAAAGAAACCCTCTTTCAAAAAACATACAACAACAATAACATACAATAACAAAAAAAAACCCATAAAATATCGAACAAGAAGAAAATCATGTAAAAATCATATGAATTAAACATAACAACAACATACACGAAAACGATAGAATAAGGAAGAAGAAAAATACCTTTATGTATGAAGAACGAGATTGAGGTTATACTGTAGAATGGGAAAGCTAATGACAGAGAAAAAGAGAGAAAATGTGTGCTAGAATTTTGCTGTAAGAGATACGACGATATTGTCAAGAAGCGAGAGCTAATTTGCTTATATATGGGTAAACAATTTCACCACAATCGTATTCAAAAACAGTGATAAAATGTAATGTCTTTCATAACAGTTGACATTAACAACCGTGGTGATATGTATTTTAATTTTAATATATACATATATATATATATATATATATATATATATATATATATATATATATATATATATATATATATATATATATATATATAAGGACAACACTCATTGTAACGAAAAAGTAAAAAATTGTTGGAGCTGGTATTCAAACCTTGTCATTCCACGAATGTATAATCACGGTTAATTAGTTGGAACGTAATGCAATATCTTTTTATAGATATTAAAAAAAAAATAAAGCGTGTCAAAAAAGTGCGGTATTACCACGTTTAACAGTCAGACCGTTGTAATTTAGTGTTATAAAAAGTTTATTTTGTAGTAGTGTGATAACGTCGCCTTTTATCAGAAGACCATAACACTTCACAGAAGCTAGAAGCTGATAGGGTGATATATTCTTCATGGGCTAGTCATCTTATTGAGTGTTACACTATGAGTCTATTTGTTGTAACTTTAAAATAATTGATTTTTTTCTGTGTTTTGAATCATGATTTTATGAAAATAGTTTTTTAAAATACTAATTGTTTTTTTTAATTTATTTTTTATAAATTAAAAGATTAATTTTTTACATCTAATAAAATAAATTTACATTATTAAAAATTAAAACATAGATCTCAAAAATGACATAATTTTAAAAAACATATATCTTAAAAATAATTTTTACCAAAATTTATTTAAAATAGCTTCAAATTTAAATAATGTTTTGAAATTTTGATATAAAAAAAGTTATAATGAAAGGGTGTAATAACTAAAATGATATTTTGTGAATAATTGCTCTAATCAACTTTTCATCTGAAACTTAAAAAAAAAAATCTTTGTCATTTTATTAAACAAAAATATGTATACTATGATTCATATTTTGGAGTTGTAATTTTTGAGTCTTAAAATAATTTTTATGTTAAAAGTTTATTGTTGAACTCACTTTTATATAAATGTATCAAAATATAAATTATTTATCTTTCAATTCACTTTTAATCATATCAATTCACTCATAATTAATTAAAAGATAAATTAATTTATGTTCAGATTCTATTTTGTAAAAGTGAGTTAATTAATAAATTTTATTGTAGAAATTATGTTTACACTTAAAAGCTACAAATTCTACTTTTAAATAGAATGAATTCTAAAGTCAATATCAGGTTTTATTTTTAAAATACCAAATATATTAAAAATCATTCACACGTGTTTTTCTCTGCATTGAAGAAAATTAATTTGAGTGAATTGAATCTGTAAAATTAATTTTAGTTAATAGTGAATTAAAGGCAAGATGATTTATTCGGGTTAAATTTCTAAAAAAAGTGAGTCAAACGATAAATCTTAGTGTAAAGATCACACTTAGATTCAAAAGTCACAAATCATAGCTACAAGTAGAATCAAGAATCAATGCTGATGAACATGATCAATTATACTAAAACACCAATCATATCAAAATCAATTATACATATACAAATCAATTTTGTATGCTCCAAACATGAAACCAAACATACTTTTAGTATATGTATGATTCTCTAGTGAAAAAAATTGATTTTGTGTTAATTGATTTTGTAAATTTGATTATGGTAAAAATGAATTGATATAAATTGATTTATATATATTTGGACGAATTTTTGCATAAATGATTTGAACAGTAAATTTCAAAGTAAAAATTACGTAGGGATGATAATTTGGTCTATCCCTAGTGAATACTCACAAAATTATCCACAACGGGTAGGAAAAATCCCGCAAAAATAGGTACTGACACGGGCTCTGATAATTACCCACTTAAATAAACGGGAATGGGTGCGGTGATGAACACCTTAATACCCACCCTGCCCCATACTCGCACAATATATATTTATATATTTTTATTTTTATTTTTATATAAAAAATAAATGTTTATAAAATTTTTAAAAAAACATCAATTTTAAACTATTACATATTTAATATAAGTGATCATTTATTTCATAATTCAACAATAATTTTTTTTAAAAACTGTTTAATGTTTTTAAAAACATAAAATAATATGATATTTTATACTTTATATATTTATTTTTATTAGTAATACGAGTAACGGATACAAGTAAGAACACTTACATACCCATAAAATACGAGTATCGACACTTACATACCCATAAAATACGGGCTCGGGTACAAAAATATTTGCCAACTACATGTATGAGGACGGGTACTATAATACCCTAACTAAACCTTGCCAATTGTCATCCCTAAAATTATGTTCAGATTTAAAAACTACAAATTTTAATTTTAAGGAGAATCAATTTTATTCGAGAACAACTAAACATGTCAAAATCATTTCTAAACATCCAAAATCATTTATAAATTATTTAATTGTAAAATTTTTGGTTTAGCTTTTAAAGGAGGCAAAAGTATTTCTAAAAGTGTAAAATTGACTTTGAAATGATTTTGAGGTGTTAGATTTTTTAAAAATAAAATTGATTCTATTTAAAGTTACTATTTGTAACTTTCAAATTTAAATATAATTTTAAAATTGAAATTTATTACGCAACTCAATTTTGCTTTAAATTATTCAAACACAAATTATTTTACATTCAATTTATTTTTAATGAAAATTACTTTTACATAATCAATTTATTTAAAATCAAAATTTTTCCACCTAAATCCAAATATATATTTATATGGATTTAGAATCGTTTTTGTCTCTTTGGATACAAAGTATAACAAAAACTTAGACTTAAAAATATGAAAATTCATCAATAATTTTGATTAGACAGTCTAACCAATAATATATATATATATATATATATATATATATATATATATATATATATATTTGAAAAAGAAAAGTGTACTATAGAAAAAGAAAAGCAATACTAGTTCACATGAGTATACTAGCCAATGAATAAAGGATGTTTCATAAACTGAAAATAAAGTAAACATGATTTGAAGGATTTATCAGAGAAAGAATGTATGTGTTGATTGATCATCACTCTATTGCTTTATCACAGTCTTACAAACAAGGTCATGTCATATCAATTAACCATTTAACTGTTATAGAAATTTTTATATCATCCATTTTTGTCTTTCTCTTTCTCTCTCACCTTTTTCCATGCAAGATTTCCACTGTCATAATCAATTATCAATAAAAGTTTTGGTTTTTTCTTTGCAGCTTTAAAATTCTGACACTCATAAAAAAATAGATGCTTAGAATTAACTTTACATTCTTCTCCTTTGCCATCACCACAATTTAAGAAAGTGTGTCAAAAAACAAATCTTTAGGATTTTAAGGTTTTTGTTCTAGACAAAGATTGTCTCAAAAAATGTCTTCTTTCTTGTCTCTTATTGTCTTGTTTGTGTTTCTTTTGTTTACAAGCAATGTATATTGTGATGATGACCAAGAAATGGTGATGGAGGAGAAAGAGTTGGTTGGATTGTTTGAAGTTATGGAAGCACTTATTGATGAACCTGATTTTTCTCAAACACATCCTTTACCATGTAGTGATACACCATGGCCAGGAATTGAGTGTGAAGTTAGCATTGATGATGGAAATGGAAATGGAGCACAAATGTTTCATGTCACAAAGATTCATGTTGGTCCTGATATTCTCTTACCACCTTGTAAGCCTTCTGCTTATTTATCAGAATCACTTTTGAAACTCACTTTTTTGAAAACACTTTCACTTTTCAACTGTTTTGTTACTTCATATGTGACATTACCTAAGGCTTTGTTTGGTTCTTTTTCTTCCTTGGAACACCTTGCTTTGCAATCTAACACAAAACTCTATGGAGATATACCTTCAAGTTTGGGTTTTGTTCCTAATCTTAGAGTCTTGAGCTTGTCACAAAATAGCTTAAATGGAAGCATTCCAAAAGAGATTGGAGATTTGGCTTTTCTTGAGCAACTTGATTTAAGTTATAATAATCTCATTGGTCAAATTCCAAATGAGATTAAAGGGTTGAAAAGTTTAAGCATTTTGGACCTTAGTTGGAATAAGCTTGAAGGGAATTTACCTTACACTATTGGAAATCTTCAACTTCTACAAAAAATTGATTTAAGCTCAAACAAGCTTAATGGAAAATTACCTCCTGAAATTGGAAATCTCACAAGGTTAGTCTTACTTGATCTAAGTCATAATTTTCTCAATGGCCCATTTCCTCAAAACATGCAAAGATTGAAACTTCTAGAGTATCTAATCATTGATAACAACCCCATCAAATCAATGATACCTCATTTCATAGAAAATCTTTGGAATCTCAAATCAATAAGCTTTTCACATTGTGAACTATTTGGCTCTATACCAAACATTTTCACTCTCTTGAACAATCTTTCATCTCTCTCCTTAGATAACAACACTCTCACTGGAAATGTTCCACAAAATCTAGCACTTCTACCAAACTTAGATCAACTTAATATAAGCCACAACAAGTTGAATGGTGTTCTTCATTTTTCAAATGAGTTTGTTAAAAAGCTTGGTAAAAGGTTAGATGTGAGAGGAAACAATGAGCTTTGTGTTGAAGATGATAGAAGAACAAACAAGAATCTCTCTTCATATTTGGAGATTTCATCTTGTGTTGGTTTGAGAGATGTTGATGATAAATCTTTTGCTGAAGATCCGGCAGGGATAAAGCCATCATGGATCAAAAGTAACATGAGTTCAAGTTTAGTTTGTTTGGATCTAAAAGTTGTGTTTTTTACATTGGTTTTGTGTTTTGTATTTAGTTTTCTTAATTTGTGTTTGTGAGACTATTTGGAATGTAGTTTTATCGAATGAAATGTTTACTCATAATGTTATCTATACTTGGATATGAAACTTTATCTTATTAAAGTGCTTTCATAGGTAATGTAATTGTTGGACTTGGTGTAAATATCTATTTTTGGACTTGCAAATTATTAATCAAATTTGATGTATATTTAAAATGTTGGTGAGTCTTAATTTAGATTTTGCAGACATTGAAATTAATTACACTTATTTTGTCAAAAATTATGTTTTAAAATCAAGTCATACTTTTGTAAAATCAAATGTGAATCGAAACATAAACTTGACCTCTAGATGTTTTAGTTATCACTAGCCATGACAAATAAATCTGCCTCCGTCCGCCTCTTTCTCAAAATTTTTGAAAAAAATCTGATTTAATTGGGGGTTGGTGTAGAGGTGGGGAAAACCTAATTTTTATTTACGGAAACAGATGCGGGGATGGGGAATGCTAGTACCCACCCTGCTCCCGCCTATTAAATTAAATTAAATTTATTTATTTTTAATAATTTGATTACTTATTTACACTTTTTAGTCTTACATTATCTTGTTAATTAAAATTATTATTATTTTTAAAATAAAAATATCAAGCATTATAATTATTCTTAAAATTAATTATTTAGTTAAATTATTGATTTTTATTGTTATTGAAAAAAAATATTTTTTTAAAAAAAGTATATAATATATGCAGATGAAAGCAATTGGGTGTGGGCGAATCCATTTAAAAAAAAAAACGGGGATGAGGGATCAATTATTAACTCCGACCAGATTCGAAGGCAACGACAAGAGGCAGGTCTGAGTCTAGGTGGCAAAAGTGGGTCTGAATCAGCTTAAAGCTGCCCCCGTCCCTCTCCATTCTCATGTCTAGTTATCACTTATCCTACCATTTCTAAAGATCACATTATAAAAAATATTTGAATACCATCAAAAGTTTGTTGTACTACTAAAATATTTGAATTTTAGAATCTCAAATTCTAAGCTACTTTAAATTTAATAAAAAATCTTGCTCTTAAGAAATTCTCAACTATGTATTTTAGGAATGACACTCATAATACACATTAAAGCAATCACAATAATTACTATATCATCAACCGAAACTTAAGTTGGAATACCTAAGTTGGATTCAAAACTATCATTTCCAAACCAAAGACCAAGTTGAATAAAAGTTTACAAGTTCCAACATCAAATTTTGATAACAATTGGTGGATTGAACAAAAGCAGTGTGTTTTCATGTAATGGTGAAAGAGAAAGGTTGAGAGTATTTAGAGTAATGTATTTAATTTTGTGTATATTGAGGAAAGAAGTGTCACAAGTTGCATGTCCTATCACCGAGTGTTGTTGTCTGTAGCAGCCTTTTAGAAAAGACTGTCGGTTTCTGATGATACTAATGAGCATGCTGCTGCTAGCTACTAGCTGCAGTCACTCTTAAAAAAGATGCACTCTTTCAATGCTTGTTTTGGTGGTAAGGGAGACACAGAGAATCTTTTATGTGGTTTCCAATTTTTTGCCTTCAACTTGCTAAGTTTTAAAATGAGAACTTTGGTGGAATGGAGGGGGAAATTGACTTTTTTTTTTGGTTGATTTGCCATCTTTTTAAAACAAAATTTTTAATCTACTATTTTTAAAAGAAAAAAATTCTCAGAATGTCCTATTTAAAGAAGAAAAAATTAAGCTATTCATTGATAGAGGATTCTCTACGTTTTTTAATGTACTACATCTGTCCTAAATTATAAGTCATTTTGCAAAAAATATTTGTTCCAAATTATAAGTTACTATATATTCCCAAATACAACATTAATGACATTTTTTCTAATATACCCTTAACTATTTATTTCTCTTTCTTCTTTTGATTCTATTAATTTCTCTTTCCTCTATACTTAATGAAGGACAATAGTGTAAAGTTATACATAATTTCTCTTTCCCATACAACTGTTAACCCTCAATTTCGACGCCAGACAAAGGCAAAGTTATGTTAATGTTAAAAAGTT
The DNA here is from genome assembly GCA_022829125.1 of Lathyrus tuberosus. Taxonomy (NCBI): domain Eukaryota; kingdom Viridiplantae; phylum Streptophyta; class Magnoliopsida; order Fabales; family Fabaceae; genus Lathyrus; species Lathyrus tuberosus. The sequence goes on along the minus strand of JALAZF010000124.1, from coordinate 2,405,067 downwards.
ATTTTTAATATAAAGAAGGCTTCGACCTAACTTTTGAGAGGCCTGAGTCGAATAAATGTGGAGAAACCTTAAAGGATGGCTAAGTATGGAAAGGGTTCTTCGACCATGAGAATATAGCGCTGCAGTGGTTATGTTAAGATTGGAGGGAATTTCCAATATTTGAAATTTAAACAAGAGCAGTTGTGGACGTGGGAACAGTTGAGATTAAGGGGAAGGCGCCAAAATCCACACGTTCGAATCAGTAACCACCACTGAGTAGTTATTTCCTAGCACTATAAATAGGAGTTGGTTCTATGTAAATGAGGTGTGTTCATATTTTTGTACAAGTTACTCTAAGAAACTCAAAGTACCCGCGTGTAGAGAAACGAGTTCGTGAGAATGTACGTAATGTAACACCATTGTCTTCATTAATCTAATTTATCTTCAGCATGTTTACTTTCCATGCCTTTACAGTTTCTTGAAATTTATCTTCCATGCCAAATTTATCTTCAAAGTCATTTAAGTTTTCTGCGTTTTACTTTCGACTGCACTCTACGTTTCAAAGCATTTAATCTTCAAACCTTTACTTTCCAAAGTCTTTCATTTTCAAGAACGTGAAGTTCTCCTTTAAATCAAATTGCATTTATTTTCAATGTCTTTTACTTTCCAGCACTTTACCTTCGACATCATTTTTACTATCCCAGCCTTTACTTTCCAAGAACGTGGAGTTCGTTGCATTTTACTTTCAAAACCTTTACTAATTCGACGTCTTTAATTTTTGCACCCTTTACTTGCATTACTTTAAATTTCAAGTTCTCATTTTACTTTATTGCCTGTAGTCGAACGTGGAGTTTAGTTAGAATTTATTTTCAGCATTGTCGAACGTGGAGTTCAGTTTACATTTTCTTTAAGTTACACTTGTCTCTCAAACTTAGCACATGTCCTAGGATTTGTGTGATCGATCCTGCAAGTTAAATCAATTTGCGTTTAGATTGATAGATCAGAGGTTGTTTACCAAAATTCACAGTAAACAACAACATTAATTACTTTTTTTAAACGGTGTGAAATGTCCAAAACGTCTTATAATTTGGAACATAGGAAGTATATCAAGAAGAAATTCAGCTATTTATTGACAGAGGATTTTCTACTTTTCTTTTTTATATAATTCACGGCTATTTATTGAATCAAGGTTTGAATAATTTATTATTTTTTGTTTGTTTTTTATCTATGGTCGAGAATTCTCTTTATAAAAGTTTCTTTGCACACTTTCGACCAATTAATGGCCGATCCCTTTTATAAATAAGAGTAATATTAGAATATTATTTTTTTCAAAATGATGTATATATTGAGAATTGATTTTTAGAATTGAGGCATTCGAAGAAAAAGTCGGAAAAAGTATGGTAGAGATACAAAAATAAGTTTGTTTTAAATCTATAAATAATTGAATATCAAAATTAATTTTTAAGATGGTTATCTTTATTTGATTAAAGGAAAATCGGAAGCTCTTGAAAAACCAAAAAAAATTAAAATTGTAGTAGAAAAACAAATTGGAAAAGTTATTAAGATTGCAAAGTTTGGCTGTGGGTAAATATGATATTGTAAGATAAGATATGTGAATTTGCTTCGTACTTGTAGGATTGTAGCATTATTCCACAATACACCATGCTTCGAATTCTCGAACAAATTGGTGTAATGGAAAGGTGTAATAATAAGACACTTAAAAGACATGGTGCGAAGTATGATATGTGAATGTAACTTGCAAAAATATTTGTGGGGTGAACATTTAAAACAATTCTAAATAGTTTCCTCTATTAAATTTATTCTCAAAACTTTTTTAGAACTTTAGACAAATAGAAACCTCAACCTCTAACTAAACCCTCTATGAGTGTATGGTTTTTTTGTAGAGGTAAAGATTTATAATCTCTTGTAAAAGAAATTGGATTCTAAGACAAAGCATTACTTCTAAGTTGGAAATCCAGACTGTGCTAAAGGATATCAATTTTTCTATTTTAGAGGAGGTGCAATAAAAGTTTTTAGAACTTGTAGCTCATATGATGTAAGAATGTTGACTGCGCGTATCGAAGAAGAAGCTGTGCGTCAGAACGGTTTTGTAAGATTTGCGTAGGTTTGGCATCCGATGTCAAAATGACTCTTATTATACCTTTTCGAAAAGGGAATCGGCCCACGAGTCCAACACACGGATTTGCAGTGACCAATGGAATTTTTAAGCCATTCGCGTTTGTGTAGGCTCGAAAACAATATTTTACTATTTTCCAAAATTTTTGCAATTTATGAATATGAAGCATGATATTCCTTTCACAACAAGATTATGTTTCGACTGCACCACCAATATGGCAGAATATGAAGCATGCATCTTCAGAATTGAAGCATCCATTGATCTAAGGATCAAAATCCTCGAGGTATACGAAGATTCAGCTCTGGTAATCAATCAAATCAAAGGGGAATGGGAAACTCATGATCACAAGTTGATTCCATACCAGAAACACGTATTAAAGTTGATTCCCTACTTTGATGAAATCAATTTTCATCATATCCCTAGGGAAGATAATCAACTAGCAGACGCTTTGGCTACCTTGTCATCCATGTTCAATGTTAAGTGGGCCAACGAAACACCCTCTATAACAATTGAACACATGGATAAACTGGCATATTGTTTAGAAACCGAGGGAGAATCCGATGATAAACCTTGGTTCTACGTCGTTAAAAGGTATCTAGAGAAACAAAAGTATCCCGAGAACATATCAATTACAAATAATAAGAAATTGAGGAAACTATCAGCCAAATGTTTCTTAAATGGTGACGTACTCTACAGAAGGAATTATGACTCAGTCTCGCTCAGATGTGTGGATAGATATGAAGTACACTTGATCATAAAGGCAGTCCATGAAGGTTGTGAAGGAGTCCATGTCAATGGACATGTTATGGCTAAGAAAATCCTCTGAGCCAGCTATTACTGGACAACTATGGAAACTGATTGTTTCAACTACATCAAAAGGTGTCATAAATGCTAGATCTATGCTGACAAGATTCATGTGCCACCAAATCCGTTGAACGTCTTGAAATCACCTTGGCCCTTCTCTATGTGGGGAATTGATATGATTAGAATGATCGAGCCGAAAGCTTCGAACGATCATCGTTTCATTTTAGTCGTTATCGATTACTTCATAAAATGGGTCGAAACTGCTTCATACACAAACGTCACTCGACAAGTGGTTACCAGGTTTATCATGAAGGAAATAATTTGTCGCTACAGAGTTCCTAGCAAGATTATCACCAGCAATGCCAGTAACCTGAACAACAAAATGATGAAAGAGTTGTGCAAAGACTTCAAAATTGAACACCAAACCTCTTCACCATACCGGCCAAAGATGAATGGCACCGTAGAAGCAGCAAACAAAAATATCAAGAAGACTGTCAAGAAAATGGTCAAGGCTTATAAGTATTGGCATGAGATGCTTCCCTTTGCTCTACATGGGTACAGAACTTCGGTACGTACCTCTACTGGGGCAACTTCATTCTCACTCGTATATGGAATGGAAGTTATCCTCCCAATCGAGGTTAAAATTCCTTCAGTAAGGATTATCATGGAAGCCAAGCTTAATGAAGCAGAATGGGTTCAATCCAATTTTGATATGCTGAATCTCATAGACAAAAAGTGCTTGACCACTCTCTGCCATGGTCAGCTATACCAGAGATGTCTCAAGAATGTTTTTGACAAAAAGGTTCGCCCTCCTGTATTCCAAGAAGTTGACCTAGTGCTCAAGAAATACTCGCCAATATATTCGGACCCACGAGGCAAGTGGACTCCTAACTATGAAGGACCCTTTGTCGTAAAAAAGGCATTCTCAGGTGGAGCCCAGATCCTCACCACCATGGACGGGGAGGAGTTTCCACTACCCATGAACTCCAACGCAGTAAAAAAAAAATTATGCCTAAAAAACAAATGAACAAAGAGTCCACTAGGTTGACATCTGAAAGGACAACCTAGGCAAAAATGGGTATCCCGGTGGACCAAACAAAGAAACGTCCAGGAAAAAATTAGGGATCGAATAAAAAATGATAATAAGCTCGCTAAGTCGAAAACCTGAAAAGGCAATATACGAAAAAATGGGTATCTCAGTGGACGAAAAATAAAAGAGAAAAATGTCCAGGAAATATTTAAGGATAAAGACATTTCACTGCAACACTTGAGCCAACTTCATCATAGTTAGAAATCAGATGGCAAAAGATCGGTCCAGTCATCGTCAACCGAAGCAAAGTATTGGGATTCAAATCTTACAGTGGATAGTAGTTTGTGTTGTAACTAATGGAAATTCATATAAATTTCTTATTGCCATATACCTTATTTTTCAATATTTTATAATTTCCTCTTCTAGGATTTTACATCTTTGTACTCACATCTTATGTACAAACTTTCCTTCACATCCAATAAAATTATGTTTATCATAGTAATTTCTTTTCCTTATCAATTTTCTTTTCTTGTATTTTGTTTGCAAAATATTGATTATTTTTTATATATAATGTTGCAAAACATCGAGAATAATAAAAATCTAAAAACAAAACTTTTGCATTGCCTTGTTTACTTGAAAAGTACTAAAAAGAGATCGGTAGTCTATAGTGAACGCTTAATACGCGAAAGCATCTCGATGATTGAACAATTAGACCATGAGTCATTCTCTCTCTTAGAAGGAATCAAATTGAAATCTCCAAATATTATGGTAACTTGAGGTCCTCTCCTTCATATCAAAATTCTCTAGTTCAGTTATCGGAGGTCGGAGAACCGGAGTTCACCATTACACAAAAGAGTCTCATCCTTTTAGATACCATTAATCTCTCTCACAAAAAAACCCCATTGCGGCATAACATGCATAACCTCATACATCATATAAATTAAGCATATGTGATGTATATATTCTGGACTGGACCAATGGCTAGACATGGCCCAATCCACCTCTGCTCCCAGAACGGCCCAATTGCCTAAGTCCAATCCACCAAGGGGCAAAAGTTACCTTTCTGCCCCTCCAACCGGGCAAGGACTGCATCGCTCCTCTCCGGAAATGCTGCCCGTTCCGCACGAGTTCTTCACTTCCCGAACAGCTAAAGGCATGTGCCCGATAATATGCCTATGCTCGACATAACAGCTAGTTTCGGGCATCCTTCCCAACATAACGACTAGTTTTGGGTAGTTATCTATTCTTTGGGAAAACAGTTATTCCGCCCCGAAAATAGGACCGTTGGCCACGCGCTGGGGGCACTATATAAACCCTCTCACTTGAGAGGGTCAGGTATCCAATAATCACCCTTGAAACTCATACTTTGTACTTGCCCCCTTTTCTCTGACCCTTTCTTACTTGAGCTTCGGAGTGCCTTGCAGGTACACCCCCTCCTCCTTTCCATACGACCAGCACCTCAGACGTACTTGGTGGCCCACTTCAACAGGATCTGATCCAGCCTTCACGATCAGTGGCGCCGTCTGTGGGGACTCTTGTTCTCCCTTTCTTTCTTTCCCCGGAAACAAAAGATCAAAGCGAATTTCCAAGATCATCATCATGGTCTCTCAAGATCATGTCAAAGGTGTTCTCCAATCCGCTGTCCTCCCCATCAACAAGACTGACATTGACGGCCCATCTTCTCTCCTCGGAGATCCCCATTTTCTGAGAGACGGGGCCACTGCCTCTCTCTCCCCTACCCCCGCTGATCGCGAAGATGACCAGCCCTCGCTGGCCATCTAGCCCGTTCCTGCTCCAACCAACACCGACCCGGCCGTGGTGGCCCTTCTGGAGGCGCTCAACAAGACCAACCTCCTGATCCTTCAGCAAAACGAAAGGATCGGGGCTTTGGAGGACTCCCCCCGTCCAAGATCCACACCTCCGAGGAAGAACCATCGACGATCCAAGAGCCCGCTGCCTCGGCGAGAAGCCGACTGAAGGCTGCGCCAAAAGCCAAAATCTCGCACTATTTGGAAATGCGACCAGGTTTCCCCGTGGAACCAACACTCTCCCGGCCACAAGAGGACTCGAAGAGACAAGCAGTCATCTCCGATCAGGTCAAAGGGTCGGGCCCGTTCACCTTCTCCTCGAAGAAGTCGCCGATATGAGCGAGTTATTCGGTCCCCATCACCAACCAGTTCCAGCAGCAATGATGAGCCTCACGGCCCGTTATCCCAAGAAATCTTGGCAACACGCCTCCCCAAGGGCCTGGAGAAGCCCTCAGCACTGGGCACGTACGACGGCACAACTGACCCCGACGAGCACATCGAAAACATCGATGCGCTGTTAGATTACCGTGGCGTCCGGGGCGCCATCAAGTGTCGGCTATTTCCGACCACGCTCCCAAAAAGGGCAATGGCGTGGTACAAGCAGTTGCCCGAAGAATCCATTATGCCGTGGAAGCAACTGGGGAGGATGTTCTCCCAGCATTTCACTTCCTCACGGCGTCACCCCAAGACTGAAGCCTCCCTTGGGGCCATAATCCAAGGAAAGGACGAACCTCTCCGGGCATACATCGAGAGGTTCAACAAAGAAGCGGTACAGGTCCCCACAACGGACGAGATGAAAAAGTTTCTCCTCGAGAAAGGACTTCGCCCGGGCTCAGAATTCTCTAAAGTCGTTGGCCTAACACCTACGAGGAATCTGGATACCCGCCTCCTCAAGGCATACTCGCACATCCAGTATGAGGAGAAGGAAGCGGCTAACTCCGTCCGAGCTTCTCGTCACCAGGAGAATGCTCGGGTCTCCAGAGGCGAGGAAGCCTCGACATCCCGTCGAGGAGAAAGGAAACGCGAAGACAGTCCTCGGGACTCCCGCGACAGCAAGGGACCCTCTGGACGATTCCACGACTACACCCCCATGACCGTCTCCAGGGAGAAGATACTGTCCGAATGCGCGAATTCAGAATTCAAGCAAGCAGGGGTCCGCTTCCCCAAATAAATACCGGCCAAACCCAACACCGACAAATCGAAGTATTGCCGTTTCCATAAGAGTCACGACCACACAACTGAAGACTGCATCCATTTGAAGGATGCTATCGAGATACTGATCAGGGATGGCCACCTGAAACAGTTCACTAAAAAGAAAGACGCTCCCCGACAAGACGCCCAGGAGTCCAAAAAGGTAAAGGAAGAGGTGCCTTCCTCGGAAGAGACCAACATTCAGGTCGCCATGTCCGTATCGCGACCAGAGGACTTCTACGTCACAGATGAGCTCAGTGCTCCTCCCTACTTCGCGGCCTACAGCCCATGGGAGACGTTCCCATCCGCCATGGTCATCTTAGGCGGAGGTTTCAACAAAGTCACGGTGGGCTCCGTGAAAAGAAAATTCGAGCACCTAATCAACACGAGCTCCAATAAGGTGACCACGCTCGACCAAGCCCAGAAGGGTTCTGTCCCCATCTTCTTCTACCGGGAAGAGCTCCTTAGAAGATCTCCGAACTCGAGCATACCTTTGCTCGTCAGAGCTCGAATGGCGAACTTCGACGTTCGCAGAATCCTCGCCGACCAAGGCAACTCGGTCTACATTATGTACTCCCAGCTGTTCTCAACACTCCAGCTGGACGAATCACACCTCACCCCCTATGTGGGGTCTGATTTGCAAGGATTCAACGGATCAGTGACCAAACCCTGGGGATACGTTGAACTGATCGTTACTTTTGGATCAGCAGAGACGGCCAGATCCGTCAAAGTGCAGTTTTTGGTGATCGATTGCCCGTCACTGTACCAGTGTATATTCGGAAGACCAACATTGGCTGAGTTTGTAGTTGTGCCCTCAACTGTCCACCTGAAGATGAAGTATTACACTTCAAAGGGGATGGTCGCCACCCTCCACGGCGACATCGAAGCCGCTCGACGATGTTTCGAAGCAGCTACAAAGGGACTCAACGCCATTGCGTCCAAGCCAAAGGTTTCGAACAAACCCGCCTTGCCCAGCAGTTCCGAGGAAGCCAAGCCTCTGCCTCAGGTCGACTCCATCGACCTCGATAGCCGCTTCCCCGAAGAAGACCAGCAGGAGGACCAAACAGCTTCAACCGGCTCGTCTACCCTGTCCAGCAGCAGCTCCCATCCGATGCGCCCAATCCCGGATGGCAACTTCGAGCTCGTCTTGTTAGGCGACGACCCCCAGCGGGGAGTGAAGATTGGAGTGGACCTCCCCGACATCGCAAGGAAGCCACTCAAAGCCTGCCTCCATGAGAACGCCGATCTCTTCGCTTGGAGCGCCGCCGAGATGCCCGGCTTGGACCCGTACGTCGCCTGCCATCAACTCACGATTGACCCGGCCGTCAAAGCAGTAGCACAACGTAGGAGAAAGCAGTCTCCGGAGAAAACGGAGGCTGCAGAAAAAGCTGTAAAGGACCCCCTCGAGGCGAAATTTATTTCGGAGGCCAAGTACACCACTTGGCTGTCCAACGTTGTACTTGTGAAAAAATCTAATGGCAAATGGCGAATGTGCATTGACTACACCAATCTTAATAAGGCATGCCCAAAGGATGCCTACCCCCTCCCCAATATTGATAAACTTGTTGATAATTCTGCAAGTTTTAAACTTTTATCATTCATGGACGCCTACTCGGGCTATAATCAAATTCCAATGGCAATGAGCGATAAAAAATACACGGCCTTCATGACCGAATCGGGCAACTATTACTACAACGTAATGCCCTTCGGCCTAAAGAATTCTGGCGCGACCTATCAAAGAATGATGAACAAGGTCTTCCGGGGAGAGATAGGCGACATGCTCGAAGTCTACATAGACGACATGATCATAAAATCCCACGAGGAAACCGATCACACTGCCCATCTAAGGAAGGTCTTCAAACAGGCCATAAAGTACAAAATGCGTTTCAACCCAGAGAAGTGCATGTTCGGTGTTCGGGCAGGCAAGTTCCTCGGCTTCTACTTAACGGAACGAGGAATCGAAACCAACCCCGATAAGTGCCGAGAATTCTCTGAGTTTTCGACACCTAAGTCAAAGAAATCCACTCAGTCCCTCAACGAGATGCTCGCGTCATTGTCCCGTTTCGTGGCCAAGTCTGCCCAACACGCCTTACCATTCTTCAAACTCCTCCGCAAGGAGGCAGCGTTTGAATAGACCGAGGAATGTGACAAGGCTCTCCTCCACCTGAAACGAGCACTCTCAGAACCGCCCGTTCTTTCTCGCCCGGACAACGGCCAAACTTTGTACCTATACCTCGTCGTGGCGACCGAGGCAGTAAGCGCCGCTCTTATTCGCGAAACACCTGATGGGAAGAAGCCTATATACTTCATGAGCAAAGCACTGCAGGGGCTAGAGCTGAGATACCAACATATTGAAAAAGTGGCGCTGGCTCTCGTCAACGCATCTAGAAGACTAAGACACTACTTCCTAGCCCACACGATTGTGGTTCGAACAGATCAACCCGTAAAGCTGCTATTGGGACGACCAGACATGGCCGGTAGAATGCTTAAGTGGTCGCTCGAGCTGTCTGAATTCAACATCCAATATGAGAGCAGGAAAGCCCTCAAAGCCCAGGTCCTGGCCGACTTCGTCATAGAAATGACGTTCGCAGACTCCCCAACTTGCGGATCGCGCAAATGGACCATTTTCGTGGACGGGGCCTCCAGTCCGGCGGGGAGCAGGGCAGGCATCATACTGGAAAGCAACGAGGGAATCATCGTTGAAGTTTCACTCACCCTGTCCTTCCCCACCTCTAACAACCAGGCGGAGTACGAAGCCTTCCTCGTCGGGTTACGCCTGGCCGAAGACCTGGGCGCAGAAGAAGTCGTCATTTGCACAGAATCACAACTCGTGGCCTTTCAAGTTCGAGGATAATATCAAGCCAAAAATGACAACCTGACTGAATACTTAGCCCTGGTCAAAAAGAAGATGACGAAGTTTGCAGCGGTGGAGATGAGACATGTTCCCCGCGAACACAATGTCCGGGCAGATATTTTTTCCAAACTAGCCAGCACGAAGAAGAAAGGCAGAAACAAGTCCGTCATACAAGAAGTACTTCCTCGACCCAGCATTGAGAAAGCTTCCCCGACGCTCGACGTATAAGTGATCAGCGACAGCAATTGCTGGATGACCCCCGTTTACAACTACCTCGCTAGAGACGAACTCACGTCCGAACCCAAGGAGGCCAGGGTACTTAGGCGAAGAGATTGCTCCTACGTCCTGGTCGAAGATAAACTCTACAGGTGAGGATTCTCCATCCCGCTACTCAAGTGTGTCGAGGAAGAGATGGTCGCCCATATCTTGCGCGAAATCCACGAGGGAATCAACGCCCACCATCTCGGTGGAAGGTCCCTTGCCCGTAAGGCCCTCCGAGCAGGATATTACTGGCCAACCATGCAACATGACGCTAAAGAGCACGTGAAGAGATGCGATAAATGCCAACGGCAAGGGGACATTCACCTAGCTCCACCTAACGAGCTCAAATCTATGTCCTCCCCGTGGCCATTTGCCTGGTGGGGCCTGGAGATCCTAGGACCATTCGTGGTAGGATCAAGTCAGAACAAATACTTAATAGTAGGCGTGGACTACTTCACAAAATGGATAGAAGCGGAGGCCCTGGCCAAGATAACTGCCCTTAACATACTGCGTTTTTACAAACGAAACATCCTCGCAAGTTTTGGCATCCCCTAAGCGATAGTCACGGACAATGGGACACAGTTCACAGACAGGAAGTTCTAAGACTTTGTCGCACAGCTGGGCACGAAGCAACACTTCGCATCCGTCGAACACCCCCAGAAAAATGGGCAAGCTAAAGCAGCGAACCAAGTCATCCTTCTAGGCCTCAAACAAAGGCTTGACGAAACGAAGAAAGCTTGCGCCGAGGAGTTGCACAGCGTCTTATGGGCATACCGCACAACTCCACACTCTTCAACCGGGGAGACACCCTTTCGCCTGGCTTACAGGACCGAGGCTGTGATCCCCATCGAAGTTCACGTACCCTCCAGGCGAACAGAGTCGCCCCTAGATGAGGATATGAACGACGAATCGTTAAGAGAAGAGCTCGACCTCGTCGAGGAAGTCTGCTCAGGGGCAGTACTCCGCGAAGCCTCACTAAAACAAAAAATTGCCATCAGGCACAACGCCAAGGTGATACGACGAGAGTTCGACATGGGCATCATTGTCCTAAGAAGAAACCATAAGGACTCTCGCGAAGGCAAATTAGCCGCTAACTGTGAAGGACCCTATCGTGTCCGCACGAAAACGGAGAATGAGGCCTATTACCTAGAACAACTCAACGGGGAAGAACTTGCTCGACCATGGAACTCCAAAAAGCTGAAACAATGCTACAACTAAGGCCTTAACTATCGGTTCGATTCGTCACGACGACGAGCATCACCTACCGACCATGATGCACGCCAAGGTACAAGCGTCGTACACCAGTGAAGAAGAACTCCGCTCATGAACGAGCCAGGTCTCTGCTCGACAGCGGTCCCTCAATTGAGCACCGCCGTCGTCAAAGTACCACGACAGGCAGATCACCCAGCTCGCGATGGGAGGTTCACGCCGCGAACTCAGACCTCAAACGCGACCTGAGCTCCGCATCCTCGCTCGGATATTCCCCGACCGCTCGTCCAGTTCCCCTCACTGACGAACACATCTACAACGAGCAATCCCCAAAACTTGAAGCAAATAAAAGTAACCCCTATTATAGGAATACATACATAAACGAGCACAAGTAACAACACTTAGCGAAATTTAAAGCAGATAAAACCATGCAAATCACAAAACCGGCCACAAGGACCGGACACATAGTTAAAAATAATAAGTGGCCGCAAGGACCACAATTGTACTTGGTTACATAAACTGGGGGCCACGCCCCCATTCAAAATAAATTACAACAAATTACACGGCACGCAGGTTGGAAAAAATTACAACAACAAGAAAACCCTTCACTCATCCATCCGGTCAACCTGCTTAGAGTTGGGCTGAGGCTCCTGGTTCTCCGCGGGCTGATCCTTGGCATGCTCTTCAAGGAGGGAGTTAGGCATAATGATTCGGCCATCTTCAACGTACGCCAGATAATGGGTACCCTCGGTGGAGAAGTCGAGTTCGGGGTTCACCACCCGCAATTGAGACACGAAATTCCTGAAGGATTCATCCGCAATGACGATGTTGTCATACTCGGCTGCCAACATACGGGCAACCAGCTCAGACCTTGTCTTTAACTCCTTAATGTCCTCACGTTCCTCTTCGCCCGGAGCATTGACCGCCCTCAGCTGCTGGACCAGCTCCTCAGCCGCCTTCTTCTCCGCAACCAGCGTAGAATTCTCCTTCTTCAGCCTGGCCACCTCCTCGTCAGCCTTCGTTCGGGCATCGTCAGCACTCTTAACCTCTTCCTTAAGAGATAACATGATAGCCCGAGCAGCCTTGAGTTCGAACTCAGTTGCAGAACCCCCTTCAGCATAAATGGCCGCCATCTCCAAAACTCTGACTAGTGCAGAGGCATCTTGGGCCACTAATGCCCTCTTGCTCGGGCGATCCATGCTTTCCAGCCGAAGAGATTCTGCCTGCGGCACAACCAACGATGTCCCCTCAAAGAATCTCCTGTCGAGTATGCAAGGAGGAAGCTCGAACTTCCCTTTCTCCGATGCCCGATTGAGATCCACAGCGTCATTAGCCCTCGACCGCTTGGTTCGTGAGGTCAACGACAAGGGAGATCCCCAGGGAGCAGGAGTGGGAGAAGAGGTCCCCGCAGCAGGCTGAGGAGGAGTGGGAGCACGCGCATTGGCGAATCGAGACTTGGGAGGAGCCGTTCCGGGCTTGTTCCTCGCAAGAGCATTCTTTACCATCCTTTCATGAGCCTAAGGCATCTCACCTGCACAAACAGAATAAGAACGTTAGACGACGAAGTAAAAATATATCGGATAAGTTAAAACAAATAAGACTACTGAGCAATTTATAAGCTCCCGCGGGAGTCTTGCACTCCAAAAGTGCCTTGACGTTAATGAAGCGATACTCCACCCTCTGGCTTCCATCCTCCTCGAAGATGGGGTCACCCTTCTTCATCCAGCATTCAGCAAGTCGGAAGGAGTTGACATATTTCACCAGCGTCTCGTAAGCAACGACATCCTGCCCGTCTAGGTTGTTCGGCTGGAGGACGTACTCATTGGGCTCCTTGGTGAAATGGCCAGGTCCCCAGTGAATGGGGAACTTGTATACTCTCTCCCCGATAAACCTCCCAGCCTCATCGCGCAGTTCGTTACCCTCCTCGTCAACCTCGATCTCCCAGGCATAAGTGCTATCCTGGACAGCCTCCGACACCGGCTCTATGATGTAGAACCTTTCCTTGAACGTCCGGATTGACTTTGAGAAGGGCTTGAACAGCTTACGGGGCTATTTCAACGAGACCCAACCATACTTCCGCCCCGTCAGCTGCCGCTGAAGATGAAAGATATTAAAGAACAAAGGAAGAGTAACCCCTACCATCAAATGCTCGCACGTCAACTCAAAGGCACGAATGAATGCCAGCGAATTGGGATGCAACTGCGATGGAGCCAGGTTCAAATGCACTAAGACCGACCGCTGAAAATCGATGAAGGGAAGCCTCAACCCTAACTCCTTAAAGGCATATTCATACATAGCAAATCTCTCCCCGAAGTCTGAACATATCCGATCATCTTGGAAGGGGAAATGCACCTTCATTCCCCCTCCGGTCCAACATCCGTGAAGACATCCCCTGTGAAAGTAGCGAAGATGGATTCGTGCCCGGCACGCTCATCCACCGACCAATCCTCAGCAGGGTTCTCTTCAAGCTCCTCCCCGACTTTGCTGGGGGCGGTTGAAGCTTCAGTACTATTGCTCTCCGAGGAGCTCCCTGTAACGCCCCAGTTTTAGTATTTTTATTTAATTGAGTCGTTTTTGATTATTTTATTATTATATTATTTTATTTTCGACTTTTATGTGAAAATATGTTATTTTTCAATGTTGTGATATTTTATCGGGTTTTGGGATCGTTTGCGAGATATTTGAGTGTGGGGGTATTTTGGTCATTTCCGGATATTTTCTTAAGTTAGATAGAATAGAAAATGGGAAGAGAGAAAAATAGAAAGAAAGAAAGAAAAAGAGAAGAAGGAAAAAGGAGAGAAAAGAGAAGAAGAGAAGAAAAAGAGTAAAAACTTGGAAATCAAGAAATCGATTCCCCGACTTTTCTAAACGCGATTAAATCGGTAAGGGTGCAAAGCTCAATTATTGTATGCTTGTGTATGATTATGTATGTGTGTTGGTGGTTGTTGTTGGATTGAAATGGAAAAATTTAGTAAAACCCATATTATGTGAAATTGATTAGAAATCGATTAAATGTGGTTGAAATCATGTTTTTGATGTTCATTATTGTTGATACATGATAGATACATGTTGTTAGGGAGTGTATTGGTGATTTTCTGATGTGTAGGTAAAAAAATTGGATGAATTTGGTTGGAAAACGCAGAAACTCGTTCTGCAGAATTTTTCTGGTTTTGCCCTGGCCGTACGCGTAAGGGGCATGTCCATACGCGTATGAACCTAGGCGTTACGCGTATCATTGGCTTGATTTTGGGCCATTACGCGTATGAAATGTGTCTTTTCCCGGCCATCTCGTGATACGCGTATGGTGTTGGGCATACGCGTATGGGCTTTGAAACGTGACATTTGTGAAGGAAATGGGTTCTGCCCATACGCGTATGGGCATTGGTGATACGCGTATGGGAATGGCGAGGAATCAGGGCCGTACGCGTATGAGAATGGTGATACGCGTATGGTCAGGCCAAGTGTAAAAATGGGATTTTTCAAAATGTCATTTTCGTTTTCTGTCATAACTTTTGTTCCGTTTATCTGATTTTTACATTCTTGGTATCGTTGGAAAGCTATTGAGCTGTACTATGTGATTATGATGATTTGGAATTCGTTAGCTGATTTTATTTTGTCAGAAACTCGGTATAGTGTCATTTTGCCGACTTTTGTCGTTTTAATTGTGTGTAATTGGTGTGTTTCATGCAATGTGCTGTTGATATGGATATGGTATGATTGTGTGCTGTTGTTGGGTATAAATGCATTGTTTTGGGCTTAAATTGCAAGCATGAATTTTGTTAAGTGTGATGGTTGCATATATGTGTGCATATTAAATGTCATGAATCTTCGTATGCCAAGCATCATGATATGCATTGTTGTGACGTCATGAGTGACGGTTTGATTCCAGAGGGAATCTGCTACAACATCGTGCGCCTTAAACATAAGAGGACTTAAAGCGATTGATATATCGTGTGCCTTAAAAATATAGAGGACCTAAAGCGATGGTTATAGACGATCGTGTGCCCATGTGGGGACCTAAAGCGATCGGATTGTGTGCCCATGTGGGGACCTAAAGCAATCCATAAACGTCGTGTGCCCATGTGGGGACCTAAAGCGACGGGTGAACATCGTAGGCCCGACGGGGTGTTACTTGAGCAACCCTCAGTAACGAGCGATGGTTCCAATAGTTCCTGAGTGAACTGATGATGAGACATGAGACATTGGAGTCGGTACCGCATGGCATGTGCATAGAGTCGTTGTGTCGGTCTCTGTGCATTTGCATAATCATGAATTAATCGTGTATGTTAATTGTGAATGTGATTAATGAGATGGAATATGTATAATTGTGTTGATGATGAGTGCGTTGTGTATGATTGTTGTGCAGTGGTGATAAATACCTGATACTTGTATGTTGTTGTGTTTTATTCAATTGTGGTGCATTTGTGGTGAGAATATTATACTTGTGCATTTTTGTGTTAATATATAATTTTATGCAACTGTACTATGATTGTTTTTCTCACCCTTCTGCTGTTTTATAATGCTCTATGAGGCATTGCAGATTAGAGTTGCTGGAGGTCTTTTTGTGAAGCTTTGCGTCTTCATTCTTTTGTCGGTCGGCTCTGATATGTGACACCGGGTAGTTAGGGAGGCCGTGTTGTGATTATTTGTGTATTATGTATATATATCTTTTGACTTGTACATGTATAACTTGGTGTATGGCAAATTTTCATGATACATATATATATATATATATATATATATATATATATATATATATATATATATATATATATGATATTCAGTTTTAGATTTTCCGCTTTTATTCTAAAACTTGAAATGTGGGTGTAAGGAACTGAGTTCCTCTGTTGATTGCTACCCCACTGTTGCATATCTAAATGAGCAGGTGTTGTATGTTATGTTTTGTTTCAAATGTAATGTGACTCTCCCTGTCTATGCCGTGTTTTCAATTATACTCTGATGAAATTTCAAATTTTTTTTCTTGTACTGCTTTAATAGCTTGGGGGTATAGATTGGGGGGTGTTACATTAAGTGGTATCAGAGCAAGTCCGTGTCAGTTTGTGTCAGTCCTTGTTGGTCTTTGGGGTTCGGTGAGCTGTTTGTTTAACCATAGTGCTGTTATTGGAAATGAACAGAATATGGCTGGAAGGAACGATGCTACTTTAGCTGCTGCGATGCAAGCTATGGCTCGGGCTGTGCAGGGTGCACCGAATGCTGCGGGTAATGATGAGTTCAGAAAGAATAAACCGTCTGTCTTAAAAGGAAGATATGATCCAGATGGTGCACAGATTTGGTTGAAAGAGATTGAAAGGATTTTCAGAGTTATGGATTGTGACGAGGATCAGAAGGTGAGACTGGGTACTCACATGTTACTAGAAGAAGCTGATGATTGGTGGGTCGGTACTCGTAGTGTGTTGGAAGCTGCAGAGGAGGAAGAGATTACTTGGGAAGTGTTTAGCAAGGAGTTTCTGAGGAAGTATTTTCCCGAGGATGTAAGAGGAAAGAAGGAAATTGAGTTCTTGGAACTGAAACAAGGTAATATGTCTGTAGTTGATTATACTGCTAAGTTTGTTGAGCTGGTGCAGTTTTATCCTCATTATGCGGAAGCGACTGCGGAGTTTTCTAAGTGTGTTAAGTATGAAAGTGGGTTGCGTCCTGAAATTAAGCAAGCTATTGGTTATCAGAGGATTCGTAGGTTTGCAGAATTGGTGGACTGTTGTAGGATTTTTGAGGAGGACAGTAAGGCTCGTTTAACTCATTACAAGAGTTTAAGTGAAAGAAAAGGGAAGCAGCAGTTTCGTAGTGGTCCGTATGTAACTCCAGCTGATAAAGGTAAACAAAGGGGTAATTTTGATCGAAGGTCAGGTGGAGGTGGTATGGCAAATTCTCCGAGGTGTTTTAGATGTGGTGAGTTGGGGCACCGTCAGTCCGAATGTAGGAAGAATTTGGATAAGTGTTCTAATTGTGGTGGTGTCGGACATGTTGTAGCTGATTGTAAAAGGAAGAATGTGGTGAAGTGTTACAGTTGTGGGGAACCTGGTCACATTAGCACTAAGTGTCTGAATCCGAAGAAAGCTCCAACTGGTGGAAATGTGTTTTCATTGGCAGGGACTCAGACTTCAAGTGCAGATCGTATGATTAGAGGTACTTGCTTTATTAATAGTACGCCTTTAGTTTCTATTATTGATACTGGAGCAACTCATTCGTTTATTTCGTCTGAGTGCGCGAAGCGTTTGAATCTTGTGTTGTCTTTGATGGGTGGTGAGATGGTTATTGATACTCCAGCGATGGGGTCAGTAACTACTTCTTTGGTTTGTTTGAGTTGTCCTTTGACCATTTATGGTAAAGACTTTGAGATGGATTTAGTGTGTTTACCGTTGGAAGGTTTGGATGTGGTTTTGGGAATGAATTGGTTGCAATTTAATAGGGTCCATATTGATTGTTATCATAAGCTGGTAAGGTTTCCTTCTTTTGAGGAAGACGAAGACTTGAGTTTCTTATCTACCAAAGAGTTGAAGAAACTTTTGGCGGAGGAAGCTCAGTTGTTTGGGGTGTTTGCATCTTTGACTGTGGATAGTCAGGTTTCGCTTGAGGTGTTTCCTGTTGTGTGTGATTTTCCGGAAGTGTTTCCTAAGGATATTTCAGACTTGCCGTCAGAGAGAGAGGTGGAGTTCTCGATAGATCTAGTTCCTGGTACTAGACCTGTTTCTATGGCACCTTATAGAATGTTGGCATCTGAGTTGGTTGAATTGAAAAAGCAGTTGAATGACTTGTTGGAAAAGAGGTTTGTGAGACCAAGTGTTTCTCCTTGGGGTGCGCCAGTTTTGTTGGTGAAAAAGAAAGATGGAAGTATGCGGTTGTGTATAGATTATCGCCAGTTGAATAAGGTGACGATTAAGAATAAGTATCCTCTTCCAAGGATTGATGATCTGATGGATCAGTTGGTTGGTGCTTATGTGTTTAGTAAGATTGATTTGAGATTAGGATATCATCAGATTAGGGTGAAGGAAGAAGATATTCAGAAGACGGCCTTTAGGACACGATACGGTCATTATGAATATTCTGTGATGCCGTTCGGGGTTTCTAATGCACCTGGTGTGTTTATGGAATACATGAATCGTATTTTCCACGAGCATTTGGATCGATTTGTTGTTGTCTTTATTGATGACATATTGATTTATTCTAAGTCTCGCGAGGAGCACGCGGAACATTTGCGTATTGTTTTGCAGGTTTTGAAAGAAAGGAAGCTTTTTGCAAAATTGTCCAAGTGTGGATTCTGGTTGCCGGAAGTGAGTTTTCTTGGACACGTGATTTCAGGTAATGGTATTTTTGTGGATCCATCTAAAGTAGAAGCAGTTCTACAATGGGAGGCTCCGAGATCTGTTACTGAAATTCGTAGCTCTTTGGGTTTAGCCGGTTATTATCGACGGTTCATTGAAGAGTTTTCTAAGCTAGCATTACCTTTGACCCAGTTGACTTGCAAGGGTCAAGCGTTCATTTGGGATATTTGGTGTGAGGAGAGTTTTAATGAGCTGAAGAGAAGATTGACGACAGCTCCGATTTTGATTTTACCGGATCCTAATGAACCATTTGTGGTGTATTATGATGCGTCTTTGATTGGTCTAGGTAGTGTTCTGATGCAAGAAGGTAAGGTCGTGGCTTATGCTTCTAGGCAGTTGAGAGTGCATGAGAAAAATTTTCCTACTCATGATCTTGAGTTAGCGGCTGTGGTTTTTGTGTTGAAAATTTGGAGGCATTATCTTTTTGGTGCGAGGTTTGAAGTTTTTAGTGATCACAAGAGCTTGAAATATCTGTTTGATCAGAAGGAGCTGAATATGAGACAACGTAGGTGGTTGGAATTCTTGAAGGACTATGACTTTGGCTTGAATTACCATCCTGGTAAAGCTAATGTGGTAACCGATATGTTGAGTCGGAAATCGTTGCATATGTCGGCTTTAATGGTTAAGGAGTGGGAACTTTTGGAGTCGTTTAGAGACTTGAGTTTGGTATGTGAAGTGACTTCGGATAGTGTAAGGCTTGGAATGCTAACGATTACCAATGATTTTCTGATGACAGTTAGTGAGAAACAGAAGTTGGATTTGAAATTTGTGGATTTGATGTTGGCGGGAGAAAAAGATGCGACTAGTGATTTTCAAGTAGATTCTAATGGTGTTTTGAGGTTCCGTGGGCGGATTTGTATTCCAGATGATTCGAAGTTGAAAAGGTTGATATTGGAAGAAGGACACCGGAGTAATTTAAGTATACATCCGGGAGCGAATAAGATGTACCAAGATTTGAAAAAGATTTTCTGGTGGTTTGGGTTGAAAAGAGATGTGGCTCAATTTGTGTATGCATGTTTGACTTGTCAGAAGTCGAAAGTGGAACATCAAAGGCCTAGTGGTTTGTTACAACCGTTGGATATTCCTGAGTGGAAGTGGGATAACATTTCGATGGACTTTGTAACGGGGTTACCGAACACTCAGAGAGGGCATAATGCTATTTGGGTGATTGTTGATAGGCTGACTAAATCAGCTCATTTTATTCCGATTGACATCAATTTTTCTTTGGAGCGGTTAGCTGAGATTTACATCAGTGTGGTTGTGAAGTTGCATGGGGTTCCAGTGAGTATTGTTTCTGACCGAGATCCGAGGTTTACATCGAGATTTTGGGAAAGTTTACAGAAGGCTTTGGGTTCTAAGTTGAGGTTAAGTTCGGCTTATCATCCACAGACGGATGGTCAGACGGAGAGGACGATTCAGTCATTGGAAGATTTGTTGAGGGCGTGTGTTTTGGAACAAGGTGGTACGTGGGACAATTATCTTGCGTTGATTGAATTCACGTATAATAACAGTTTTCATTCTAGTATTGGTATGGCACCGTTTGAAGCGTTATATGGACGAAGGTGTCGAACACCGTTGTGTTGGCACGAATCTGGTGAGAGAACGGTGGTAGGACCGGAATTGGTACAGCAGACTACGGAGAAAGTGAAGCTTATTCGAGAGAAAATGAAGGCTTCTCAGAGTAGGCAAAAGAGTTATCATGATCAGAGACGGAAGGATCTTGAGTTTCAGGAGGGCGATCACGTATTTTTGAGGGTTACGCCGGTAACGGGTGTTGGTTGTGCATTGAAATCGAAGAAACTTACTTCTCGATTTATTTGTCCTTACCAGATATCCGCGAGAGTGGGTGTTGTGGCTTATAGGGTGGCGTTGCCGCTGAATCTGTCGAATTTACATGATGTGTTCCATGTTTCACATCTTCGGAAGTATGTTCCGGATCCGTCGCATATGATTCCGATGGATGAGGTTGAGGTAAGGGAGGACCTTACGGTTGAGGCACTACCAGTTAGTATTTTGGATCGCGAAGTGAAGCGGTTGCGAGGCAAGGATATTGCTTTGGTGAAGGTAGCGTGGGGAGGCGCTACTGAGGGCAATTTGACTTGGGAATTGGAGAGTCGGATGCGGGAGTCGTATCCAGAGTTGTTTGTTTCAGGTAAGATTTTCGAGGACGAAAATTTCTAAGTGGGGGAGAGTTGTAACGCCCCAGTTTTAGTATTTTTATTTAATTGAGTCGTTTTTGATTATTTTATTATTATATTATTTTATTTTCGACTTTTATGTGAAAATATGTTATTTTTCAATGTTGTGATATTTTATCGGGTTTTGGGATCGTTTGCGAGATATTTGAGTGTGGGGGTATTTTGGTCATTTCCAGATATTTTCTTAAGTTAGATAGAATAGAAAATGGGAAGAGAGAAAAATAGAAAGAAAGAAAGAAAAAGAGAAGAAGGAAAAAGGAGAGAAAAGAGAAGAAGAGAAGAAAAAGTGGCAAAACTTGGAAATCAAGAAATCGATTCCCTGACTTTTCTAAACGCGATTAAATCGGGTAAGGGTGCGAAGCTCAATTATTGTATGCTTGTGTATGATTATGTATGTGTGTTGGTGGTTGTTGTTGGATTGAAATGGAAAAATTTAGTAAAACCCATATTATGTGAAATTGATTAGAAATCGATTAAATGTGGTTGAAATCATGTTTTTTATGTTCATTATTGTTGATACATGATAGATACATGTTGTTAGGCAGTGTATTGGTGATTTTCTGATGTGTAGGTAAAAAAATTGGATGAATTTGGTTGGAAAACGCAGAAACTCGTTCTGCAAAATTTTCCTGGTTTTGCCCTGGCCGTACGCGTAAGGAGCATGTCCATACGCGTATGAACCTAGGCGTTACGCGTATCATTGGCTTGTTTTTGGGCCATTATGCGTATGAAATGTGTCTTTTCCCGGCCATCTGGTGATACGCGTAAGGTGTTGGGCATACGCGTATGGGTTTTGAAACGTGACATTTGTGAAGGAAATGGGTTCTGCCCATACCCGTATGGGCATTGGTGATACGCGTATGGGAATGGCGAGGAATCAGGGCCGTACGCATATGAGAATGGTGATACGCGTATGGTCAGGCCAAGTGTAAAAATGGGATTTTTCAAAATGTCATTTTCGTCTTCTGTCATAACTTTTGTTCCGTTAATCTGATTTTTACATTCTTGGTATCGTTGGAAAGCTATTGAGCTGTACTATGTGATTATGATGATTTGTAATTCGTTAGCCGATTTTATTTTGTCAGAATCTCGGAATAGTGTCATTTTGCCGACTTTTGTCGGTTTAATTGTGTGTAATTGGTGTGTTTCATGCAATGTGCTGTTGATATGGATATGGTATGATTGTGTGCTGTTGTTGGGTATAAATGCATTGTTTTGGGCTTAAATTGCAAGCATGAATTTTGTTAAGTGTGATGGTTGCATATATGTGTGCATATTAAATGTCATGAGTCTTCGTATGCCAAGCATCATGATATGCATTGTTGTGACGTCCTGAGTGACGGTTTGATTCCAGAGGGAATCTGCTATAACATCGTGCGCCTTAAACATAAGAGGACTTAAAGCGATTGATATATCGTGTGCGTTAAAAATATAGAGGACCTAAAGCGATGGTTATAGACGATCGTGTGCCCATGTGGGGACCTAAAACGATCGGATTGTGTGCCCATGTGGGGACCTAAAGTAATCCATAAACGTCGTGTGCCCATGTGGGGACCTAAAGCGACGGGGTGAACATCGTAGGCCCGACGGGGTGTTACTTGAGCGACCCTCAGTAACGAGCGATGGTTCCAATAGTTCTTGAGTGAACTGATGATGAGACATGAGACATTGGAGTCGGTACCGCATGGCATGTGCATAGAGTCGTTGTGTCGGTCTCTGTGCATTTGCATAATCATGAATTAATCGTGTATGTTAATTGTGACTGTGATTAATGAGATGGAATATGTATAATTGTGTTGATGATGAGTGCGTTGTGTATGATTGTTGTGCAGTGGTGATAAATACCTGATACTTGTACGTTGTTGTGTTTTATTCAATTGTGGTGCATTTGTGGTGAGAATATTATACTTGTGCATTTTTGTGTTAATATATAATTTTATGCAACTGTACTATGATTGTTTTTCTCACCCTTCTGCTGTTTTATAATGCTCTATGAGGCATTGCAGATTAGATTTGCTGGAGGTCTTTTTGTGAAGCTTTGCGTCTTCATTCTTTTGTCGGTCGGCTCTGATATGTGACACCGGGTAGTTAGGGAGGCCGTGTTGTGATTATTTGTGTATTATGTATATATATCTTTTGACTTGTACATGTATAACTTGGTGTATGACAAATTTTCATGATACATATATATATATATATATATATATATATATATATATATATATATATATATATATATATATATATATATATATATATATATATATATGATATTCAGTTTTAGATTTTCTGCTTTTATTCTAAAACTTGAAATGTGGGTGTAAGGAACTGAGTTCCTCTGTTGATTGCTACCCCACTGTTGCATATCTAAATGAGCAGGTGTTGTATGTTATGTTTTGTTTCAAATGTAATGTGATTCTCCCTGTCTATGCCGTGTTTTCAATTATACTCTGATGAAATTTCGAATTTTTTTTTCTTGTACTGCTTTAATAGCTTGGGGGTATAGATTGGGGGGTGTTACAGTCCCCGAGGATCTCTCCTCAGACGAATCTATTATTATCTCCCCATCTGGCCCTGTCGCCATGTCAATCACCTAAAAAGCAGAGAAAAAAGTGAATTCGACGAAGAACCATATCCACCCTTCCACCGCTAGTCAAGTGAAAGGGCGCATAAAGGGCTAAGGACCACGTCCCCGACCTAAGCCCTAACATCGAACAAAAACTCTAAGAGTCTCCCACGAGGAGATGCCCGGAGTAAGTTACTCCCATGCGAGGAACCTCCCCGAGCCACTTCCCAGTTCCCGTTTGAAGCTTCACCGGAAGTTGCAAAGCTTCACTGGAAACTGCAAAGGCTTGCCGGGAACTTCATCGTTACTCTGGAATCTGAGCAATCACGGCGGTTACGCATGCATCATCATCGTAATAACGCCAGAAACCGCCTGATTCACAAGCATATCCTAAAATCTTGCGGCCCCGTCGGCGGCAGAAAGTGGCACGACCACCGTCCACCACAAACAATTGTCAGAAATTAATCTATTTCATCTTCCAAACCTAAACCTAACCGCGTGCAATCTATGAACTACCATCAAAAGGGATAAAAGAGTGCAAAATCAGCAAACTTACTTGGTTAAGAAGATGAAAAGTGGTTGCCCGGAAGTTGATTCGGTGACCGGAATAGCAAACGGCGGTGACAGGCAAGAGCTCTGAAGAAGACGAAGAGAAACAAGAGCGAAAAGTTCAGAATGAAACGGGCCTTCCCTTCTTACACAGAGAGACACGTGCACTGGCACGCCCTCGTAGGTCATGATGGCTACTAACTAGCCATCATTGCCTAGTAACTGCTACACAGGGCTCTAGGCACACGTGGCGCCCGAACGTTTCCAATTCTGACTAACCGTTAGTCTCCCCGTACGACGGGCAACCCGGTCATGGTCATGAATGTCACGGACACCAGGGGTCATGGGCACCATGGGATGAACTTCCTCATCACCAAATGACGACTCCGCGCTAGCTCCCTGGAGCCACGAGCTGTCCTTAAGTCATCACTCCCATACTTGGGAGCAACGACTTGGGGGTCTCCTGTTCTGGATTGGACCAATGGCTAGACATGGTCCAATCCACCTCTGCTCCTAGAACGGCACAATTTCCTAAGTCCAATCCACCAAGGGGCAAAAGTTACCTTTCTGCCCCTCCAATCGGGCAAGGACTGCATCGCTCCTCCCTGGAAATACTGCCCGTTCCGCACGGCTTCTTCACTTCCTGAACAGCTAAGGACATGTGCCCGACACTATGCCTATGCCCGACATGACGGCTAGTTTCGCCCCAAAAATAGGACCGTTGGCCACGCGCTGGGGGCACTATATAAACCCTCTCACTTGAGAGGGTCAGGTATCCAATAATCACCCTTGAAACTCATACTTTGTACTTGCCCCCTTTTCTCTGACCCTTTCTTACTTGAGCGTTGGAGTGCCTTGCAGGTACACCCCCTCATCCTCTCCATACGACCAGCACCTCAGACGCACTTAGTGGCCCACTTCAACAAGATCTGATCCAGCCTTCATGATCAGTATATATAATGCATAGCCCACATCTCTCATAATAAACATCTTTGTTGTGACTAATATATTCCCCCAAACAAGAATGCCAGTCAATAACCACCAAAGTTTATCCTCCATTCCAACCCCCAGCAAACAAAATCCCTTATAATACACTTATTCTCCTTACATTTCATGCATCTCCTTTCTTAAAGGACAAATTTTTGAATATTTTGTATTTAGTCCTCTTCTACCTCGAATTCCCGAAAAGTTGTCGCCATTCATACATTCAAATTTAAGATGATTAAATAGGGGCAACTGTCATACCTCAAAATTTTTCCTACCTTTTTCTCATTTACTCTGCATATTCTTACCCTAGTCATCTATCATGAGACATTCATCTACACTTGCATTTTTCAAATAACATCTTTGATTCAAATGTTTCTTATTATTTAAGATACAAGGCACTGAATTATGGTATGCAAGCTTGTGGGTTCATCATGCTACATCTTGACTATTTGGGCACAACAAACTTGTGGTTTATTACTTTCTTAGCCTAAGTCTTTGGGGATTCCTAACTTTGGTCTAGACATTTTGGATTATGTTGGAATACATCATGGACAGATGAAATTGGAAGTCATATACAAGTTTGACTTTGGTCAACAAAGTCAACTATGGAAGATTGACTTTTTGTTGATCAATTTCTTTGTGAGACTTTTTTACTTGGTCACTGGTTAGCTTTTTTTTGTTCTGGCTTAAGAAATTCACATTCAAAGTTCAAAGATTCAAGTTCAAGATTTCAAAATCATAAAATAGAGGGAAAGTTCATATTTTTGAAAAAAAAGTTACAATTACATTCAAAGGCCAAGAATCAAATTACAAACACCAAATTTAATTACAAAAAGCCAAAATACAAATTATACCAAAACAATCCATCTTTTGACCTGAGGTTGGCTTTTTGTTAAATGTTGACTTTTGGTCAAACAGTTGACCAAAGTTAAACTAACCTTAATACTTCTTTTCTCTTCATCCTTAAGATCTTCCAGCTTTGTGCCTCCAAGGTCTTCAAAATCTCTTCATGATTCATACCAAGCATCCACCATAATACCAAACTTTGATCATGTCATGCCAAACCTTGATCATGCTATGACATACCAAGTTTAGTACACCCTACCATGTTCACTTCAGTCCTGCACCAATGAGAATAATATAGCATCATACACATACTTAATTATGTTATATTATGAGGCACCTTAATCTACATTTCATGTACATGCCAAGTCTAGTCGTGACCATTCATTACACAAACATACACACATACACATCCAACATTCATGCAAACACACATAACTTACACAACAAAATTCAACAATGATACCATAAGTATACAAGTCTAAGACACGCCAATAGTTCTTTTCCAATTTCTAACATAACAGCTCCCATAATCCAAGCTAACATCAACTAACTTCTAAGTCCAATTGACTTAGTAACTATCACTAACATTGACTCCTAACATCATCCAACTTCACCAGATTAACTAACATTTCCTTCATTAACCTAACTTATATTTCTAAATTTCTAATCTCAATTGACTCCTAAACTGTTCTAAACAGTCTGCTAACACTTTTTCACTACCAAGATTAATTGCCGAACTCACAATTTCACCAAACTAATTCAATTAACACTAGGTCCCTAACAGTTAACAATTTGTTCATTCTAGGAACATACACTTCTTCTAACATAATCCTACTAACATTTCAACTAACAATTAACATATTACATGATAAACTAATTACAATTAATGCCAAAGAAAATGATATTAAACAAAGACACTTACGTTAATACAAGATATTTCATTGGTTTGTGGAGTGGATCGTGCAAGGAACACAGTAATGTCACCGTATTTGTCCTAAATGATATTACGATCAATTGCCAATGACCACTGAATGAACACGAGAATATATATATATATATATATATATATATATATATATATATATATATATATATATATATATATATATATATTATTAGTTGTTACTAAAACAAAACTAAATATAGAATATAGAAATAAATTACAACAATACTAACCTACATAGGAATGGTGCAAGGTAACATTCTTTTCCTCTGTCATTTAGCCGGCTTTTCAAGTACTTTTCTCTGATATTTTTTTCATTATACGCCCAAGCAATAAAACTTGGGTCCAAGATTCCATAGGTACTTGATTTATTCAATTTTATACAAACACGGTGAATGTACCTAAATGGTCAAAGAAAATGAATAAATTAAGGGAGAAAATACAAAAAATTATAATGTTCTATAATGACATGTATATTCGACTATATACTTACGTGCACCAAACTTACAAAATAGATATGTCAAGCCACTTATATCCTGCGAGAAAATCCCTCACATCTTTAGGAGTGTAATACACTAAATCCAATTTTGGGCAATGTTCTAGCGGGAGAGCTTGCGCAAGGTCTGTTGTTGAAATGGAGTAGTATAAACTTGTTATTTCATTTGGACTAGGGTCCAATATCCCATTGCGGTTATCTACAGGTGGGGGAGGGGCTGTACAATTACTCCCTTTTGTAGAAGCGTAATTTACAACACTTCTACATGGAGTTTGTTCATCACCAACGCAACGACGATTTTCATTAGTTCGTTGTTCGAGGCTTTCACTTAATCTCCACATCATAACATTCAATTAGAAAATAAAACAAAAATAAGCACAATATATTCAATTAGAACATATAATATATATCATACAAAAATAAGCGCGATTTACGACACATACCGAATACATCGCTTGTAACCTTTCCACTTCTTTCTCCCATTTTTCCCTCTCCTCCTCAAACAGCCTCCTTTGCTCCGCCAATTTCTTCTCAACATTATCAATCTTTTGTCGTTGAGCAAGAAATTCAGCGGTTTCGGTGCTTCTTCTTTGAGATCCAAAGTATGACCCCAAGCCAACACCATCTCCAACACCACGGACACGGCCTCCATGCTCAGCTGTTCCGATACCTTCGACTAATATGTCATGTCGTGCTTCCGGAACAAATGTGCCTTCACGGGCCGCCACAACCAAGTTATCCTACACAACATGAGCAACTTACATAAGCAAGCGCATTTAAATAACAACTCATGAGCAACTTACATAAGCAAACTCATTTAAACAAAACATATACTTACAATTTTCTCAGCAACTACTCTTGAAGCCTCAGAGGTGTACTCTCTATTAGGTCTTAATCGAGCCCTCTTCCATTTCTCATGTCTTGAAGGTGGAGATGGAATGTCACCATCTCCTCCTTCTTGTAGTTTTTCCTGCAGGATCCTCTTCTTAAGTTTCCTGTAACCCTCACGAGACAATCTATGGGGGTACATGTTTTTCGCCTTGTTCTGAATTCCTACTTCGCTTTTAGTCTGTTATTAACATAGTGAAAAATGTGTATGATTAGTATCTATAACTCATTAGCATAACATTATAGGTTACATAGACTAGTACTAACCTTGAATTCCTCAGAACGGCGTTTCTTCGCAAACTTGTGCCACACCTTCTTCGATAAAAAACTATACCGAATCCATGGAGATTGAAGACCGCTCTTAGGCTTCGTAATGTAGTCAGCCGTGAGCCGTGACTTAAATCCCCTCCAACGAACACCGGCATAAGTTATCCACTTTCTTTTCAATTTTGAGTCATCGGTAAACTCAAAATTCAACTACATTAAATCAATATATAAGTATGAATTAGAAACTATAGGTAGTGATATCAAATATATGAAAATTATAGTATGAAATACCTTAACGTCTGTCCATATACTGTCTTTGACATTACCATCCACTTCTCTCCAATCATCAATCAGTATACTGACTTTGCTATGTGCAAGGAACGCAACATAACTCCTAAAAGTAGCGTAATGTGGACAATCCACTAATCTGTAGTGCGAATCAAACTCGATCGGAATTTTTGCACCAGATGAGTTGCGGACTGATGTGAATTGGGGCATCATTGTGACACCTCTTTGTGATCTTTTCGTTTGACTTTCAGTTGTTTGAGTTTCATTGGCTAACCTTTCATTTGTTTGAGTTTCTTCGCTGGTTTCTGATGAAGAACTCGACAAGGTTGACATCTAAGTTCAAAAACAACAACAACAACATGAACAACAATGGCAAAAGAGTTTACTGTAAATGCATGGGGAAAATATTTTACGTACCCTAAATGTGACGACGAAGTAAACGATGTTGGTGTTGGTGTTGTTGTTGTCTTCCTTCCTTATGACAACGACGGTGTTGTTGTTATCTTCCTTCTCGATGGTGACGATGATGACGACGATGTTGGTATGTGCGTAATCTTCTATTTTCTTCACTATCGTGACGATGATGACGAAAATGACAACAAATGAATACTGATGATCCAAGCTTTGGTGGAATCGTGTATTGTTTCACAGTATTGAATGTTAGGGTTTAGGGTTGAAATCGTGTAACGTTTCGTCTGGTTTCTATTTTCAATGGAAAAAAGGATACTGAAGAGACAATGAGACTAGCTAGTTTGGAGAATATTGAAACACTACTGCGATGGTCAAGAATTTACACCGTTATGATATATTATTTACATAATGAAATTTCATATTAAAGCGCCAGAGTTATTTTTAGAAATAAAAATTAAAAAAACATACAAAATATATCACAACGGTGTATATAAACAACCGTAGTCATAACTTTTAATTTTTTAAATTAAAAGTAAATAAAAAAGTAAAGGCGCGCTTTAACATAAAAGGAATAATATATATGAATGCGCTGAGGTTCGAACACATGAGAGCTTAAAGGTATCACCACGGTTGATTTATCAACCGTTGTTATATACAGATAATCACCACGGTTGGTTTATCAACCGTTGTTATATACAGATAAGTTTTATTCAATAAACAAATAAAATACAACCGCGCCTTAGTTTAGATATGTTACAATGGTGTAGGGATGAAGCGTTGTGAGCATGGCGTCGTTGTTTACGCGTTTTGTAGTAGTGCTAGATCAATTACTATAACAGTTCAATTAACATAACAACAAAACTGTAAATTTCTAATACCTAATTCTAACACAGTTAACTAATTTTTTGTTAATTGAACCAATTAACTAATAGTTCAAACTCTAATTAAACAAACTCCCTAATAGTTAACTAACATAACTTTCTTTCTAACTGTCAAATTGAAATCAACATAGTCTCTAACTCATTAACTGTCAAACATCAATTAACCATTCCAATTGCCAAATTTTAACTTACTAACTATCAAACTAATAATGTTAGTTAACCTAACTAATTTTCTTATTGAATCAAATAACTTCCATCTAATTTCATGATTGATCAAAACCCCTAAGTAACCTGCCCTAAGACTTCCCAATTCAGCTAGCTGTTTCACCTATATTTAAACAATCTTCTGTAATCACATGATAAATACAACCACATTTACTCAGATCATTCTCATATCACTCTCCTCTCTCTACAATTTCTCTGCAATCTCTCTCTTCTCACCTCACTAATTCACTCAGAGCTCGACCTTAATTGTTGAGAAAAACTTCACGTTGAAGTTTTGCTTCAACTGAGCTAAGCCTCTACATTCTCTCCACTCAATAGTAACTACAACACAACAATTGCCTACAGACTAATTTTGGAAGAAGAATAAGAAGAAGGAACGAGAACTGCATGAATTGAAGATTCGAAGTTTCTTACCTGATCACCTCTCTGGAATTTTCTGTGCTGCTCCATCTTCAAAAACTTCAATGCGTCCTAGAGAAAACCTTTGTTGTTCAGGAGTCATACCCTAATTTTTACCCCTAAGATCCCACCTAATTTACATCTTTGCAATGCATCAAGATCACAAACTTGGTTGTCTCACAACCCTCTCATCTTTGGGTTTGCCATTGCAGAGATCATGAAGCACCTATTTGTGTATCTTTTTACATTTTTTTACTTATATGCTTTATGATTCACTAATCATTAATAAAAATAAAATAAAAATTTCCTTGTCCCTTTTGTTTCTTTTGCAAGGTTGGGTTTGGAATCAAGAGCATCAAGTGATTGTCTCCTTAGTTAGGGTTTGAGTTCCTCAAGTCAAGGTGTGGTCAACCATTGATTTTCAAAGGCTATTCATCAAAGCATGACCTCTAATATCAAATCATGGGGTCTCAAGCATCATCCAACTTCATTTGATCAAAGATATTTCAAAGTTTGATAGCTTGTTTCTTAGGAGAACTTCAAAGGTTCATGTGTTTATTTCCATGTCTTCATCAACAAGTTTACTCAAGCCATTGCAAGTTTCATCAAAGGACAATCAATAGTACATCATTTTGAGTTCATACAATCATCAATGTACCATGAAATGCAAGAAAAAGTCCAAGGTTTCAAGTTTTGTCGAAGAGGTTTGACCTAAAAAGTCAACATTCCAAGTCCAACTTCCAAATATAATAACTTCTTCATATTTCAACATTTTTTAGTGCTTCTTTAGGCAAATAACTCTTCTTGACATCCCCTCCAACTTCTTTTTACAAGTCAAGAGCTAATTATGCTTGGAAGATCATCAAAAGTTTGGAAAAATTAGAGGTCACTTTATGGACTTAGTGAAATTTGACCTTAATTCAAGTGATATTTTCCTAACTTCCAAAGATCATAACTTTCTCAATTTTCAACTTTTGTGGGCGGTTATTTTTTCCTAATTATCATATTTTATGCCTTCCACAAGTTTTTTTCAAGTATTAAAGGCCAATTATGCTTGGAAAGCCATGAAAAGTTTGAAGACATTATAGGTCATTTTTTACTTAGAATTATTTTGGCCTCTAATCACAGGTCATGGTGCCAACTTTACAAGGACTTAAATTTTTGCTCAAGCATCCAAATGAAACCTTTCTTTTTGCATTGTACTCTATGTTATAATGTGATCATTTTGCAAAAAGAATGAGAGGCAATGATCAAGTGTACACAATTTCACAAAGTTTGAACATGGCCATCTGAAACTGAATTTTGCTCATGGAACCGAAAATAGAAGTGATCAATTCTCAATTTGAAGCCAAGCACTGAACGTGTTTAGGGCCTGATGATGTTATGTGATAGTTGCTGAGCAAAAACGACTTGAGTTGGAAATGTTTTGGTTGCGTTTTAGTTAACTTTGGAATCAAGTTTTCATCATAAACTTTGCACAAGGGATCACACGAATTCTAACCAATTTTCACACGTATTTCATTCATTCACCTCAACTATAAATAGAGGAAGCTTCTACACTCAATTTCAAGCTTGGATAGCCTCCAGAACCTTTGTCCGAGCTCACATTTTTCACTGAAATTTTGAGAAATCATTTTCAAATTCTAAGCAATTTCAGCTTCTTTTTCTTGGTTCCATTAACACCTTCGGCGTCTTCTGAAGCTATTGCAACAATTCCCAAGCCTTAAGAACCTCTTAATCGTGCTAACCAAATCAACCTTGCAGCATCTTCTGATCGTGTTTGGTCAAGGTAGTTAGAGGCTTCGTTTTCACTCAAACAAGTTACCACAATGTAGCCTGATATCTAATTCTTTCCCATAACTTATATTGATTTGGTTGATCGTATTTGGCATTTAATTTTACTTTTCATGTTTTGTTTTTCAGTTAGTTTTCTCTAAAATTTTCCATGTCCACTTTCAATAAATGAAAATGAATCATACAATTGAATTCGCAGTGATGATACAATTGTAATGGTGGTGGTTTTGTGTCTTGAGCTAACCAAATACCAAACTCCGGTGAGAAGCTCACCGGAGAAGACGATCGAAGGTGCACAATGGTGGCTTGAGTTTGTTTTATTTCAAATATGATCCATAGTGTTATTTCACTTAAGGTCCACCATGTGCCTTAAGATCTAAGCCCTCTGATGTGCTTACTTCATCATAGTTGACCAGAGATCTAATGGTTGATACATTTTCCTGATTTATTTCTTTTTATTTTTATTTTTATTTATTTTTTCTTGTAAAATTCATTTTAAATTAGATTTTCTTCCAAAAAATCTCAAAAACATTTAGAAAATCTCTTTTATTATTTTACACCTTATGTATTTTTTTCACAATTTTATTTTGTGTTTAGATATTTTTCATTAATTTTCTATTTATTTGAGCATTTTAATTGGTTTAAAAATACTTTTATGCATTTTAAAAATCTCCAAAAATTATTTTATGATCCTTGACTTGTTTCTGACCTATCTTGATTTTATTGAGTCTTTGTTTGATGTTTACGCTACTACAAAACGCTAAAACAACAACGCCAGGCTTACAACGCATCCTTTTATGCCGTTGTAATAGGTTAAAAATTTCGCGCCCATTTAAAAGCTGAGTCATTTAATGACGGTTGAATGAAACCACCGTAGTAATAAATAAAATGTATCAAGCTTCGATTCCCTGCACCTACATTTTTTCCATTTTTTAGAGTACATTTAGCGTGTGTCAATTAAGTCTATTATTTAAAAAATAAATGGTAAATTATTTTACAACGGTTAAGATGAACAACCGTAGTAATAAATGAAATGTAACAAGCTTCGATTCCCTACAACTACATTTTTTCCATTTTGTAGAGTACATTTAGCGTGTGTCACTTAAGTCCATTATTTAAAAAATAAATTGTAAATTATTTTACAATGGTTAAGATGAACAATCGTAGTAATAAATGAAATGTAACAAGCTTCGATTCCCTGCAACACATTTTTACCTTTTTTAAGGATACATTTCACTTAAGATTCCACTACGGTTTATTTCTCCACCGAGATTAAAAGGTTTACTGATAAATTAAAACAAAACTTATTATGTATTTCTTTCATAAGACGCCCTAATCGAACAAGTGAGCCAGCGACACCCTAACCTTTACACTCTTCAACATCTTCATTCCTTTTTTCTTGGTTTATGCTCAAATATTGACCGTCTTCATTCATTTACTTCTTCAGCTTCGAAGTAAGGTACTCTTCAACATCTTTATTCCTTTTTTCTTGGTTTATGCTCAAATATTTACCGTCTTCATTCATTTGCTTCTTCAGCTTCGAAGTAAGGTTCTCTTCAACATCTTCATTCCTTTTTTCTTGGTTTATGCTCAAATATTGACCGTCTTCATCATTCATTTGCTTCTTCAGCTTCGAAGTAAGGTTCTCTTCAACATCTTCATTCCTTTTTTCTTTGTTCATATTGTATATGCTCAAGTCAGAATGAGATATTTCATATGCTTTACGTTTAGTATGAGAGTACATCTTCATTGATTTTTTCTTTGTTCATATTGTATATGCATATGCTTGAGTTTTTGGATTAGATTTTGGTGTGTCATTCACATTATTATACATGTATAAATTTCAGAAGTTGTAATGGATCGTAGTTGGATGAAAGCCAATAGATTAGATCCGATTTATGAGAACGGAGTTTGTGAATTCCTTGAATACGCTGATAAACATCTTCCCGACAATGATGGTATCTTTTATTGTCCTTGTGTTGTTTGCGCTAATATCAAAAAGGGTACAAAGAAAGAAATACACAATCACCTTTGTTATGATGGTATATGTCAAAATTATATAATATGGACGTGGCATGGTGAGGTGGATAATAAGGAAAGTCGGGCGTCACAAAGTCAAAGAGTGGAGGAAGATGAATATATGGAAGATCACCTAGAGGATATGTTCCGTGATATTGGGGAATCTTCTTTTATGAATGCTCATATTTATGATAATTTATGTAGTGATAAAGACACCCCTTTATATAAGGGATGCACAGAGTTCACTCGATTGTTGACGGTGTTAAAGTTGTTTAATCTGAAGGCAAAAAAGGGATGGTCGGATAAAAGTTTCACGGAATTACTTGAATTGCTACAGCAAATGTTACCAGAAGATAACAAATTGCCGGATCGTTGCTATGAGGCCAAAAAGATATTGTGTCCACTGGGTCTGGAGTATATCAAGATACATGCTTGCCCTAATGATTGTATATTATACCGAAAAGAGTATGAAGACTTGTTTCAATGTCCGAAATGTGGTGTGTCGCGTTACAAGCTGAAGGCTAGCAATGGTGATGACAATGATCACTATGACAATGTTAGTAGGAAGCATCCTCCTGCTAAAGTGTTATGGTACTTGCCAATACTTTCACGATTAAAGAGACTTTTTGCTAATTCGAATGACGCAAAGAATCTTAGATGGCATGCAGATGAAAGGATTTGTGATGGAAACATTCGCCATGTAGCTAATTCTTTGCAATGGAAGAAAATTGATTCGTTGTTTTCGGATTTTGGAGTCGAGCCAAGAAATCTTAGGCTTGGACTTGCCACTGATGGAATGAACCCCTTTGGTAATATGAGCACTAATCATACTTCGTGGTCTGTTCTTCTCACTATTTACAACCTATCTCCTTGGTGTGCATGAAGCGCAAGTATATATTGTTAAGTATGATGATTTCTGGACCACGACAACCTGGTAACGACATAGATGTTTATCTTAGTCCATTAATTGATGATTTACGACTCTTGTGGGATGAAGGCATTGAAGTTGATGATGCATATTCTGGGGAAAAGTTTAATATACGTGCAATGTTATTTTGCACAATTAACGACTTTCCGACTTGCGGTAACTTGGCGGGATACAGTGTCAAAGGACATAAAGCGTGTCCTATATGTGAAGATGATACTTGTTATCACCAACTTGAGTTTGGAATAAGACCGTTTACCTTGGGCATCGAAAATTTCTAAAACCGGGTCATCCTTATCGTAGATTGCGAAAGGCTTTTAATGGAGAGCAAGAGTTTGGTGAGGCTCCTAAACCTTTAACCGGCGATGAAGTTTATCAATGGAAGGAATACATTAATGTTGTCCTTGGGAAGAAAGAAAAAGAAAAAGGTGGGAAGAGAGAAAAAGAAAAAGGTGGGAAGAGAGGAAAAGAAAAAGGGGAAGTTGCAAAAAATATATGGAAAAATAGGTCCATCTTCTTTGATCTTCCATATTGGTCAAGTCTTGATGTTAGACATTGTCTTGATGTGATGCACGTGGAGAAAAATGTGTGTGATAGTTTGATTGGCACACTTCTAAACATTCCGGGCAAGACTAAAGATAGTAAGACTTCCCGTCTTGATATGGGGAAGATGGGTATACGAAAACAGTTGGCTCCAATAGAGAAAGGAAAAAGAACTCATCTGCCTCCAGTATGTCACACTCTATCTAAAAAGGAAAAGAAGATGTTCTGCGAGTGTTTGCAAGGTATTAAATTTCCGCAAGGTTACTCATCAAACATCAAGAAACTTGTATCAATGAAAGATCTCAAGTTAATTGGTTTAAAATCTCATGATTGTCATGTATTGATGCAAAAACTTCTACCAGTGGCTATCCGTGGGATCCTTCCAAAAAATGTGACAGTAACTATAACGAGACTGTGTTTATTCTTCAATGCCATATGTAATAAAGTTCTTGATTTCAAAAAATTGGATGAATTAGAAGATGAGGCTGCCATAATCTTGTGTCAATTGGAGATGTATTTTCCACCATCATTTTTTGACATTATGGTTCACTTACTTGTTCATCTCGTAAGAGAAATCAGAATTTGTGGTCCAGTTTATTTAAGGTGGATGTATCCAATAGAGCGATATATAGAGATCTTTAAAGGATATACGAAGAATCATCACCGACCGGAAGCTTCGGTTGTTGAAAGGTACATCACAGAAGAAGCTGTTGAGTTTTGTACAAACTATTTGTCGGATGCAGATTCTATAGGAATTCCAAAGTCTCGTCATGCTGACACAGACAGAAGAGGTATTCAAGGTCTAAATGTTAGGTCAATGGCTCGGGATGTAGTTATTCAATCACATTTTTATATTTTGAATAATATAGATGAGGTTCAACCTTTCATAGATACTCACAAAAGACTTATGAAGAAAAAATATCCCCGAATGAATGACAAGTTGTTGTTGATAGAGCATAACAATAGATTCATGGATTATTTTAATAAAAGTGTATCTAATGATCCTAGTGTATCCGAGATACTTAGATGGTTGTCGTATGGGCCAAAATTTTGTGTCATTACCTGGGGTGCATACGACATTGGTCATTATACCTTTTATACAAAATCAATAGATGATCGTAGTACAATGCAAAATAGTGGGGTTATGGTTGAAGCCGAATCGATGTATTTCTCTAGTTCGAAAGATAAGAATCCGGTATTGGCAACTACCGCATTTTATGGTGTCATTGATGAGATTTGGGAGATTGATTATGTTATTTTCAAAGTGGCTTTATTTAAATGCAATTGGGTTCCCAATAATAGTAATGGTGTAGACATTTATGACTTAGGCAAGGCATCTTTTAATACAGAACCATTCATCATGGCTTCTCAAGCAAAATAAGTTTTCTATGTTTCCGATCCATTGGAAAAATCGGGGAAATGGTCAATCGTTCTCCAAGGAAAATACATTCCTCTTAGTGATGAAAGTCTTGATATTCCGTCCACACCTTCTTACACGACACAAGTTCCTACCTCATATGATGAAGTTGATGGAGATGTCGTGCATGCTATACGACTCGATCATGAAGAAGGCATATGGGAAAATTAACAAGTACGTAATTTATTATTTATTCATAATATATTAATTGTATGTTATAGTTTAGAAGTATTTTTACTAACAAGTATAATTATTTGAAATCATAGGTATTTTGAGTCCAGACACCAGGCCAGGAGACAAGACACCAAGAGACAAGATACCAATACACCAAGTTACAATTATGTGAAGTTATGTAATGTGTGTCAACTGTAATATGGTATATGTGATATTTTATGTATGTAGGTTGTTTGTTCTGATAAACTGTAATCTGGTATATGTGATATTATGAATATGACACGATTAATATTATTATGAAAACTGTATCACAAAATGTGAATTGTATTTTTCTGCTGTGCTAAGATATGGAGAACAATAATACAGGTAAAAAATGGGATTAATTATAAAAGCAAGATGATATTTGTTAATTTTGCCGAAACTTTAACGACGGTTATATTTCCTAACCGTTATAATATCTGGCGCACTGTCCAGCAAAAAATAAATATCAAAATTGTGCTGCTGGGAATCGAACCGAGGACAATTATATTTATTACAATGGTGTGATGTAAAACCGTTGTGATAGTTAGCGTGTTTTCCTGTTTATTACAACGCATACAAGGCCGTCATTGTAAGTATCATATATACAACAACAATCTACATAACAACGTCCTCGCCCACGTCATTATATGTCATTCCCAACCGTTGTTAAATGGGTTTTTCGTAGTAGTGTTAGATGCTTCATTTTGATTTTCCCTTTTTATTTTCCATTTAAAATCATTTTAAAAATAATTTAATGCTTTATCTTGTTTATTTTTGCCATTTAAATATTGTTTGACTTTTGTTAACTTGGATTAGGGCTTGATTAATCAAAATCTTCCTCAATCTCAATAGACTTTGGGTGTTGATGAGGTTGGATGAATCTTCATCAATTCAAATCTACCATTAAATGATTAGTTGAATCATTTTTTGTGCTTTGGGTTGATGATAGGTTTAGTATCTTAATCCACAAAGAGAGGTGATTGAAATTGATGATAGATGAATCTCAAGTCATGATTCAATTTGGTTTCATTTCCTCTCTATCTCCTTCTATTTTTTTTCTTTTCTCTTGATCAATTGGATGATTAAGAGTCCATCTTGTTCATGAAGTTTGAATGGATGCTTGATGAACTTTCGTCATTTCAAATATACCTTCCAATTGATCATGGATCATTTAAGGTACTTTGGAGTGATGCATAAGTTTGTCCTAAGTAATCATGAACAATTATTGATGTAATGGACCAATCTCCTTGTCTTAGTGATTGATCCCTCCTTGGTTTTTACTTGTGCTACATGTTTTAGGAGTATGGTTTCTACCATATCTCTAACATGTATGGTACATAAATTGTTATTGACCGGCCTCCCATTGCATGATCTTCCAAATAAATTGTGCTATGATTGCTTAACATAGCGTTAAATTTGTCCTGAATCGATTCATTAACTCTAACATCAATACTAACATTATTATTGTGCTAACTTGACTGTATGTCATTTAATTTCTTACTCTTTACTTTTATGCATTTATTTTTAGCATTACATTTCATATTGTTTATGTTTATGCTTCTTTTTTCTTTTTTCCCCTTGGGCATTTCTTTTTCTTTTAAAGACATTAATAAAGGAAAAACCCTAAATAACCTGGTTCTCTAATCTTTGGACTAATGATTACTATCCTTAGCTTGACTTGAGTTTGATTTTTGAACCTATAGACTTTGGTTACTTTCCCTATGCTATTGGATTCATCAGATACTTGAGACCTTTGGTTGACCTTTGAAAACTTGGCTCTGATACATAGCTTTGACCTTATAGCTTGAGTTCTTCTTTCAACTGATCATTGTCTTATTCTGTGCTAACCTGTTGCTTATGGCTTACTCCAAAGGAATGGAATGTTGGTTATGACTCTTGTCAAGTGCTTGCTTTCTCCTAGTTAGTTCACAATGCACACACAAAGGCTTCCTCTTGGGCTACCTTACACTGAGACCTTTTATTTCTTGCTATTTATTTTATACATTAGGATAGTCTCTTCATCTCCTCCCCTTCTTAAATTTTCAAAATCTTCTTCCTTTTTCAAAACCTTCTTGTTTTCAAACTTGAACTTTGTCAAGTGATTTTCAAAATATTTTCTCTTAATTAAATGCTAAGACATCTTAAGCATATCAAAACAGTTTCAAAAGACTTAAAAAACATAAAACTCATTCAAATATTTTTGTGCTTTTGTGCACCTTTTTCTTTTAAACCTTTTCTTATGGATAGTCATTAGTTGTGTTCTCGTAGTGATGAAACTCCTATACTTCCACAATAATATAGAGAAGTGGTGACATTTTCCACTTAAATGTTGAGTGATTGACTTGTTGATTTCAATCCAAGCAAAAATCCTCCATCTCAAGATGATGCAAATGCTTCTTCCTCATTAAGTGTGGGTAGTGAGTTGAGTTTCCACTCGAATATGACGAAATGTTTATTCATTTAAAATCAATCAAAACAAACACTTTTGTTATTGTTACCACGAACTACGATATTTTGATCTTCCAATGCACTTTGTTGGTTCATAGGCACGAGGCTCAGGAAGTCTTGTCAAACAAAAATATAAAAAAAATATTTCTCTTCTCATCTCCCCAATCTTTTGCAAACAACCCGGTTTTAAGCCAACACAGATTTTGAAGAGGTTCCTATAGATTAATATAGATGTGAGAGGTGCTAATACCCTCCCTTTGCATAACCAACCCTCGCACCCTTTATCTCTTTGTTTTATTAGTTTTGTTTTTGAAACTTCTGTGGGTTTTATTTGTTCTTTTCCCATTCATTTGGAAACAATAAAGATCGGTGGCGACTCTTGCTTTTGTGAGTTAAGTTAATCAATAGCTTAATCTCAAATTATTTCCCACCGCTACAGTATGTCATACCCCAAATTTTGACCACCATGATTTCCCATCACTGTGCAAATCATCATCACAATATAAATGAACCATCATGCCTCATCAATCTCCTCAAAGATGGTTGAGCATTCACTACGATTAAAGATTAGGGTTTTGAGCCCTCTTAGAGCATTTAGACAAGGATCAATCAAGAAATGACACAATCTTCAACTTGTCTAACCTCTCAAACACTCACAAAGGATCAAGAGGACTCCCACATCAAGAATCAAGCACAAGGTTGCAGCATTCCAAGTGAATCAATCCTCAAGATCGCCCCTGTGTCACCAGATTAGGGTTTTGGTCGACTGAGGCCTCCCGGGTGAAAATTTTCAT
Source organism: Lathyrus tuberosus (assembly GCA_022829125.1). Taxonomy (NCBI): domain Eukaryota; kingdom Viridiplantae; phylum Streptophyta; class Magnoliopsida; order Fabales; family Fabaceae; genus Lathyrus; species Lathyrus tuberosus. The sequence continues at coordinate 2,364,375 of JALAZF010000124.1, read as the reverse complement.
CTGGACAAGAGCCAATGCTTCAATGTATGGCCCTATAAGCTTAAAAGGATCTCAAGAGCCCACCCACAATGGAAAAATCACCTTGAAGGTCCATCTATCAAAAAATCAGGAATTAGGGTTTTGGCCTAATTCAACCCTTTGAGTTAACTTGTAAAGTGAGGCATGGCTTGAAGCTTCAAAATGAACTTCAAAGACCTCAAATACATCATATTAACATGTTTACAAGATTTGATTGACTCAAAGAGCTCAAATCACAAGCCACAAGAACTCAACCCCATCTGATATCAAATTAGGGTTTCTGATAAAAAAGTCAACCCTACCCTTGACTGTTGACCTACCCTTGATCTCAAACCTTGGGGAGGGGTCCAAGACATTCCTAAATACCCTTGGAGACCATCCATGAAGTTTAATTGAACCCAAGGATTGATTTCACAAAAGAATCACAAAGTCAAAATTTCATCTGATGAAAAAGTTAACTGTACAAAAATCCAAGTTTGACTTTTTGAATTTTTGATCAAACAAGGTTCCTTAACCCTAAAACAATGTTAATATGTGATTTGAATAATCATTTTCATCAAGAAAAATCAAAGAAAGTGAGTTAACTTGTAAAAGGGGTAACCATAAAAAAACTTAGAATTTTTCTAAGTTATGGAACAAAGTGGCTAGGGTACCAACTTCCAAGGACCATAACTTGAGATCCAAGTAACCATTTTGGATGGTCCAAAGCTGGATTTGTAGCTCTCATTACATGCTTCAAAAGTGTTAACTACATCTCATTCCAATTCTTCATGGATTTTTAGTTATGGAGTGATCAAAGTGTCTAAAAACATGAAAATGACATTTTTCCAATACTTAGTGAAATTTTCACTAAGTCAGAATCTGCCTTATTTTTTCCAAAATGTAGAGGCATTTTTCACTGTAATTCAAGTTGATTCAAAACCAAAGTTGGACATCATGTTGAAATAGGATATGTCAGCTTTCCAAAATGTCCAAGAACTCCATCAAACTCCACCTGAGTTAGAGGTTATGACAACTGTAACATGCCTTGTTGCAAACTGTTTTGCAAGGCAGATTTGTACATTAGGGCTCGAATTGATCAAATTGTGCAAAAAAAAAATTATGGTTATCCATCTGCACACCTCAGGGGGAGACCATGGAGGAACAAGCACTGATCCATAAGCCTCCAAAGTCTTTGGAGCTACATATAGGTGTGGCACCCCTAAAAGCTAAAGATGCCTCAAGACTCCAATTTTGTTTTGAGGCATTCAATGGATGCATAGAGCTGGCATGTATCAGTACATGATCAACCAATTGAGTCAAGATAAGCTCATACAACAGAGAACCATAGGCATGTGCTCTAATCTCAAGTCAATGGCTAGAGGAGACTTGAGATTCCATTTGATCCACATTGGCCAACAGCCTGCTGCAGTTGCCACACACTATTGCTTGCAAAACAAACTTGACACACTATAAATAGACCTCAATTGTGATCACTTTGAGTACACCAAAGCACCCAAACTCAAGCTTTCCTCAAAATCTCCATTTCACTCCAATTTTGCCTTCTAACTCAAGTCACTATCGGGTTTTGAGTTTGAGAGCAATTCCAACCAAACCAATCACACACACACACACCTCATAAACATCATATGTGAGTGATCCATAACATAAAATCACATCTAGAACATCAGATTCTCAAAATCACCAGCCAATTGCTCAAGTTCTTGACAGGTTTGCAGTTGAGGTACCACAACCAGTTCCAGCTCAATTCAATCCACTCCAAGCATTCAAACACACTCCTTGGCACCTAAGGAAGCTATCCAGATCATTGGAACCTAGCCGTAACATCTCCATCACCAAACTCGATCACCAGCTGCAAGAGGTAAGCATGAACTCTTCAAACTCCATGATGCATGCATATTTTACTACACAATAATTTTGCTACATGTTCATAATCATGTATGGAGTGATAACCCTCAATCAATTGCCATGAATCAATAGTGTATAGAATTTCATTGTGTTCATGCTGAAATTAGGGTTCTTGAGGTTTTCTTCTGATTTCTCACTCAATACTTAATATAAATGCAATTAATCTATATGGTTGTGGTCCTTGTTCAAAAACGAACAAGATTGGTACTTGAATCGTGCAAAACCATTGAGAAATCATGGAGAAAAGTGAGAAAATGCAAATATGCAGAAACAGGGCACGCGGGCAAGAACTTGGTGTTCTTGGCGCCCTTTTTAAAATTTTCAAATATTTGAATATTTTGATATTTTAGTTAATTGATTCAAAAATTAATTTCTCTCTGATTATTTATGTTTTTGAATTGATTCTTTTTCTCAAAATTCACTAAAATGTTTAAATATTTTATTTTACAAAAAAAATCCAATTTATAGTATTTATTTAATATAGTTAGAATTTTTGTAATTAATTTCATTTTATTTGTTTTTAAACACTTTTAAATGCAATTCCCACTTTGATCTTTCAAAATCAATTGAATTTTAAACTTTTATATGATTAAACATGATTTTTCAAGATATTTTCCAAAGTGTACAACTTGTTTTTAAATATAATTGATATTTTATCATTTATTATTTAAATTACCTTTGAAAAATAACATTTTATTTAAAATTAGGGTTTTCTCTCGATTTTAAATTTTCAAACACTTTTGGGCCTCTGATAGAGTGTAAGACCCAATCCTTTGTAAATACCAATCTTTTTGGGCCTCAGATGTTGTATAAGTCCCACTGCATTTTCAAAATCACGGCATGGTCATCGCCTTTTAAAACAAAATCATCTAGGCCTCCCCTCGTGTTGTAAGTACCATCTTTCTCTTTCAAAACATCTTTTGGGCCTCCGATAGAGTGTAAGACCCAATCCCTTTTTAACCAAAATCATTTTGAGCCTCATTCGTTGTATAAGTCCCGATACAATCTTCAAAACAACGGTGCGATCACTGTTAAAACTTGGGCCTCTCTTTGAGTATAAGCCCCAAAAATCTTTTCAAAAACAACTTCTCTTTTGATTTAGATTCAAATATACAGTTGTTATCAAAACTTTCTTTAATTTCTTTGAACAACTAACAATACAACATGGAAGATTCAAATATAAGTTTTATCAGCTTTCATTTACATGCTTTAATATATATAACTATATTATGGGAAACTGCTCTTCTGTAAGTCCTTCTTTCATATCCTTTTAAATACTTGTCATATATCAACTGTATATATACTAGTATATCTATTAAGAGTTTTCCCCGGCAACTAGGTCTAGAACTACGTAAAGCCAGTTGGTCACTCTTTAAATACAGTCAAAACTAGATCCCCATATGATTTCCAGATACAGTCTTGCCTTCTCTTGGGCTTAAACAATATGGAACAAAGAGAAAGGCAGTATTCTTGGTGAACCTTTTCTCAGACTGTCACTATTAGAACTTGTCAAAGAAATTCAGTTTCCCAGAGAGGATTAATTCCCGGTGAAACTTCTCTTGAATTTCTTCAAACCCTATAACTGTTCACTAAAGAAAAGATTATTCTTGGTGAAACTTTTCTTGAACTCTTCTTAAGTTTGGACCCACAGGCTTCCTAAAAGTATCCCCGCCTCCTCTTGGGCTTTGTACAAGGACCCTCCGGCTTCTTAGAAGTTCTCATGCCTTCTCTTGGGCTTAATACAAGGACCCTGAAGACCTCTTAAAGGTATATGACAGAACTTAGTCATTCTTCGATAGAGCAGTCTTTCCAGTGTCAACACATCAAACCATTTAGGGTTGATTCTCATCCCTTAAAACACCTGCCTCCTCTTGGGCATCATACAAAGATAAACTCTTCCATACCATTATACTTGGACAGTCTAAATCTCCTCTTGAGTTTCCAAGACATTCTCAAGTTCCTTACAAACATAGGAGAAACCCCAGTAATTCTGGATCAATCTCCAAAGGGATTAAAACCCTTGGGTTCAAAAACCCAATCTCTCTCCTAAAAATCCCCTAACCAGGGTCAGTTTATCATCAGTATAACACTATCCCAAATCGAAACCTCAAGGCATCTGATATCTCAACTCTTCTATAACCCTCAGCACGAGTTGATTCCCCATTGGGACCTGCCTCGGGATCTCAATTATCCCCCAGCAGAAGATAGCCTCCTCTTCGGCTTTGTATAATGATCTTTCCTCAGCATAGCCAGCCTACTCTTGGGCTTTGTACAATGATTCTCCTCAGCGGAGCTAACCTTTTCAGACTCTCTTGTTGAGCCAATCACCTTTTTCAGACTCTCTTGTTGAGTCAATCACTCTCTTGTTGAGTCAACCCTTTTAGCCTCAATCTCGGGCTTTGTACGAGACAAATAAAAACCACTCTCTTGTTGAGTCAATCTTCCAGCCTCCTCTTAGGCTTGATATAATGATTTCCCCTAGTAAAAGTTAGCCTCGTCATAAGCTTTGTATAATGATTTCTCCAGCTTGTTCAGCCACAATCCTGGGCCTCGTACAGAACATATAAAAGCACTCTCTTGTTGAGTCAAACCCTTTTTAGCCTCAATCATGGGCTTTGTACAAGACATAAATCTTCATAACATTCTCTTAAGCTTGGGACAAATATCTTCCCCAATTGAGTCAATTCCTCCTAGCCTTCCTTTAGACTTTGAGAAATAATTTCCTAGGCAGAGTCAAACTTATCTCCGCCTCAATCTTGGTCTTTGTACAAGACAGATAATACTCTCCAGTAGAGCCAAACTCAATTCAGCCTCAATCTTGGGCTTTGTACAAGACACTTAAAATATCCTCAGTCGAGTCAGTCTCATTTCAGCCTCAATCTTGGGCTTTGTACAAGTCAAATAAAGATTTCTTTCCCACAGAATCAGTTTCTTTTCAGCCTCAATCTTGGGCTTTGTACAAGACATATACAAACCCTCCCCGACGGAGTCAAAATACTTTTTAGCCTCAATCTTGGGCTTTGTACAAGACATATATAACATTTCCCCGGAAAAGTCAAACTTATAGCCTCCTCTTAGGCTTTGTATAATGATATCTGTAATACCCCAATTTTTACCCCTAAGATCCCACATGTCATTTTCATTTTTGCATACCACAAACAAGATCACATATTGGTTCCCTCTTCTATAGGTTTGTGCCTTGCAGAGATCTTTAAGATTGTGTGCGTTTGATTGTTTAATTTGTTTATATTTTACTAACCATTAATTAAAATCCAAAAAATATTTTGTTTTCTTTCACTAACATTTTCAGGGGAAGAACATGTTAAAAATACCAAAACAACAGTCCTTCAGCTCGATTGAATTTCATCTGATAAAGTCAAAGTTGATATGCAAACAATTCAAAAATTCATCTGATCCAGAGTTTCCAAGATTTAATCGATTATTATGCAAGAGATTCCAGGGTTCATGTGTTTATTTCCATGCCTTCTTTAACAAGCAAGAAAAATCGAGCCGGAGTCAAGACATCACATCAAAAAGCCAAATTTCCCAAATTTTCACTGTGTTAATCGATTAACACATTGGTTAATCGGTTAACGCGTGCAAATTTTAAAAAAATGGGAGCAAATTCAAAATTCAGCAATTGGCACCAATTTTGATCACATGTGGAATATTCTAGACCGCCTCATTTTAATTCCCCTACATCACTTTATTCATTTCCTACCATACACCTCCACTAATCACCATTCTTTCGTGAATTTCCCTCCAAATTCAAATTCCAAGCCTAATTTTCAGATTCCAAACCAAATTCCAAACCACCAAATTCCCAAGCCTAAAGTCTTTAAATAGAGGCTTCATTTCATTCATTCTACAAGCTTTTGATAGCCAACAAACCTCTTGCAATTTCTCTCCCCAAACCACAAATTCACCAAAGCTCTTCTTTCTTCTTTTGAAAGTTAGTAAGAATTCACATTGATTCTTGCTTAACTTTGAGCTAAACCTTCATCATTTCTTGTTTTTGTTCATCAATCACAGTAGATCAAGGTTTTGGAGTGTAGATCTTGCTACAATTCAAAGGAATTTTCTGATTTGGAGTGGTAATTCATCTTCCACCATTGTTAAAGCTTCATATTCATCATTCATGATATAGATCCTTGGTGTTGCTTGTTGTTGATCCTTTGGATCATATATTGTTGTTTGATTGCAGGTTTCTTTATCTATTTTTATTTTAAAATTCGTGCAAATTCAATTCATGATCATAAGGTGTTTGGAAAATGTTTTGAAAGAAGATCATGCTGAATTTTGCACATTTTTTTTTGCTTCTGGTGCAGTGTTAACCGATTAACCAGATACGGTGTAAACTGGTTAACCGATTAACACCCTATTTTGTGCAGAAAATTCAAAATCTGCACTGGTTAACTGATTAACCAATATGTTAGCCGATTAACCAGTGTCCAGAATGCCATTTTGGCTCTGTTTTGGTTGTTTTCCCTTTTTCTTCCCTCTTCATTTGTTCTTAGCCTTAGATCACATATTTTTGTGGTTTAATTTGGCCTTCTCTTCATTTATTTCTCTTTTCTTTTTGATCGACGAAAGTCTAAGATCTTGGAATTCCGTTGTTGAATTTCAATCGAGACTAGATCATTACCACTTTTCTTTTCATGCGGTATTGCTTTCGGATGATGATCTACATATCGTTCATCTAGCATACATTAGCATAAAGAGCTATTGACTGGCCTCATTGTAGGGTAATTACTCCATAAATTACTCGGTGATTGCTTAACATAGCGCAATATTTGTCCCGTATCGGAAAACTATCAAGAATGGTTGATTATTTGTCTTACGGTTCAAAACTCATGAAACTTGTTGTTAGGAGGCTTTGGTCATATCAATCCTCTAATGAGTTTCATCAACCTTGACCTAAGGTCAATTATTCAATTGTTATTGATCACTAACACTAACAACTAATCACTAACTTACCAACAATATTTTGTATTAATTTTTTTTTATGTTTCCTTCTCGCTCCCAATCTCTTTTATTTTTATGCTTCATTTCATATCGTGTTTATGCTTCCACAATTTTTCCTTTGTCCGTTGGACACATGTTTATGCTTATGCTTTTGCTTTTTTTTCTCTTGGTCCATTTAGACTTTAAAACATTAATAAAGGTCAAAACCTCTAAAAGAAACTCGTGCTTCTAATCTTGGACTATGGTTACTATCCTATGCAATGGACTTGGAGTTTTGTACCTAGACCTTGGATTTCAATGCTATTCTTGGAGTCCTCTTTTGAAGACTTGTTTTGAATCGAGACCAAATCAAAAGGAAAAAATGCTTATGCTATGGAGCTTGTCCATGTGGTTAGATCTTTCTTATCCTTAGCTTTTATTTTCATGCACTAGGATAGTCACTTCTTCTCCACCCCTTCTTCAATTTTCAAAATCTCCTCTCTTTTTCAAAACCTTCTTGTTTTCAAACATAAAACCGCTTTCATAATAAAACCTTGACTTTGGTCAAGTGATTTTTAAACTTTGTTTTCTTTAATAAATGTCAATCAATATTAACCATATTTTGACAATTTCATAAAAACATAAAAAATACAAAAACTCATCAAAAAATTTTTTGTGTGCTTTGTGCACTTTTTCTTTTAAATTTTTTCATAAGTTTAGAAATGATTCATTTCTTTAAGCGGAATTATTCGCTTGGAAATGACGACTTGTCTTTACACTTAAAATCAACCATAACAAACAATTTTTTGTTCTTTGTACCACGAACTACGGGGTTTTGATCCTACGTTGCACATCGTGGGTACGTAGGCATGAGGCGATAAGTCTCTCCAAACACAAAAGTATTAAAAAATAATTCTCCTCTCATCTCCTCAATCTCTTTACAAGAAAACCATTTTCAGACCAAAAAGCATGAATGCATCAAAGGGCTCCTATAGAGTACTATAGATGTATTGGGTGCGTAAAACCTTCCCTTTTCATAACCAACCCCCTTACCCTTTATCTCTTTGTTCTTTTAGAACTCTTTAGGTTTTGTTCGCTCATTTTTCCTTTCATTTTTTGGATAAAAATAAAAGTACGGTGGCGACTCTTGTTTATTTTTTAGTTAAGTTAATCAATAGCTTACACTCACAAATTTCCCCGCTACAGGAAAAGTGGCGACTCTGCTGGAGAAAAATAATGAATTCGCTTGAGGGGTTTAGCCTACTTTGATTTATTTACTGCTTTTTGTCTGATTTGCTTGTTACTTATTTGTTCTGTTTGGGAGTTCCTCTGTGTGTGAAGATAGGTCCTACACACCTTTGAGGGATTGGTTCTTACCCTTGGCTTCATGCTCGTGACTTGAACCTTGACTCGTGTGCTTTGTCTGATCTTGTTTGTGGTTGTTGCATTGATGCACTCATGCATTCATGAGCATTCTTTTGGAAGGTTTCAAGGAACTTAAAGGTGTTATTGCAAACATTGCAGATACTTTTGTTATGGATTTTGGAAGGAGAAGTACAAAGAAGTACACTTTCAAGAGTCCTAAGTTAGAGGGTTTGATAGAGCTAGGATCTTTGGTTGTTGATACCACGAAGTTTGAGTCCAGATATGGACGGATTTTATCTCTCTTGAAGGTTGACATGGATGAAGGATTGCTTGCTACTTTGGTTCAGTTCTATGACCCTTTTCTGCATTGTTTCACCTTTCCCGGTTATCAGTTGGTACCTACGCTAGAGGAGGATTCTCTCCTGCTTGGTTTGCCTGTTCATGGTCAGATTTTCTCCGGTTTGGATCCCGCTCCCGAGTATCACGTTATTGCGAAGGCTACTCACTTGATGGTTTCCGAGATTAAGGCTCGCATGGATACCAAAGGAAAGATTCTTAGGTTACCCGCTAAGTTCTTGATGGATAGAGCTCATCACTTTGCTAGCGTGAAGAACACAGTTGTTTTTGAGGCTATTCTTGCCTTGCGTATTTATGGACTGTTCCTCTTCCCGAATGTTGAAAACTTTGTTGACATCAACGCTATTCAGATCTTCTTGATTGGGAATCCAATTCCCACTTTGCTTGCTGATGCTTACCATTCTATTCAACTCAGGAATTTCCATGGTGATGGGATGATTATCTGTTGTGCGCCTTTGCTTTACAAGTGGTTATTTCTCACTTGCCGAGGTCTGCAGCTTTCTGGAATCTTAAGGATGGTTTATATTGGTCGCGAAAGATTATGTCTCTCACTCATTCTGATATTGATTGGTGTAGCCGTGTTCCTTCTAGAGCGATGATTATAGATAGTTGTGGTGATTTTCCCAACGTGCCTCTTTTTGGTACAAAGGGAGGAATCAGCTACAATCCGGTGTTGGCTCGTCGTTAGTTGGGATATCCTTTGCGAGAGGTACCGAAGAACATTCATTTGGCCGGCCTCTTTTTCAAGGAAGAAGAATCCCAGGTTGCTCTCAAGAGAGAAATTGTGAAAGCTTGGTGCAACATTCATAGAAAAGGAAAGGAAAGTTTGGGAAATCCGAATTGTGTCTCTTCGGAACCTTACCTCCAGTGGGTTAAAAATAGAGCTATTACTTTGAAGATGCTTTATGCGCGTCAGGAGCCTTTATCTCTAACTGATAAGAAGCCTATACTCTACTTTATGGCAGACACAGAGAAGCTTCAAATCGCTTTGGCCGAGATGTAACAAGAGAGAGATGCTTGGAAGAACAAGTATCAGATTGTTGAGTTAGAGAATGCAAGACTTCAAGAGCACTTCAAGAAGAAGAATGAAGATGAAGTTGCCAACAAGAAGAGAAAGGCGCAAAAGAATTTATTTTCCTCTCGACTTCAGCCAGTTTCCGATATTCCGAAGAGTTCTGAATCTCCTTGGAAGTTGATCATTGATCAGTTGCTGATTGAGAAGACTCAGATGCAGGCCCACATCAAGAAGCTGGAAGATAGAGCTAGGACTTCTTCTCATAGGATTCTCTAGGGATCTAGTTTTATTTATTGTTTTAGGATTCTTAAATCTGTACTTCCAAGAATTAAATATTTTCCATCATTAATGAATGAGATTTTGGTATTTCAGATAACAATGTTTGCAATATGCCTTATAATTTCTTGAAACTTTGCATTTGCATTTTTGCATTAGCATTCGCATCATTCTGCATTGTTTCTTACCTTTTCCAGGTGTCTTATTGTTTCCCTTTGGTCTTCATTCAGCCAAGCTGTCGCACCAGTATAATACTCGGGCTAATCTGAAGAAGAAGATGGATAAGTTGCAACACGAGAACCGTGAGCTTCGTGAGGAAGTATCAAATCTGAAGGATGGTTTGGAAAGACTCACTGCTATGATGGAAGCCCTGGTGGCTGCTCAGAATCAGCCACCACCACCTCCTCTGCTTTCAACTCCTGTGCAAAGGACAGTCATTTCTGAGATTGTCTCCACGCCCAGCTAGTGTTCCTCAATACTCCATGCCTCCTAGTTTCCCCTGGGGCATGCCTCGAAACTTTGTTCCTGAAGGTTATCAACCACCACCACCTCCTGAAGTTCCAGTTGTTCCTACTGTTTAACTTGTGATGACTGTACCGCCGCCTGTGGTTCATGTTGTTCCTTTTGGTGAAGAACAAATTTTCCATACTGCTCCAAGCGAAAATGCCAGTGCTTATGATAGAATGGAAGAGATTCAAGACCAGTTTGCTGAAATGCAGAAAGAGATCAAAGCTCTAAGAGGTAAAGAGCTAATGAGTTATGCTTGGTTGTTAATGTGAAGATCCCGCATAAGTTTAAAGTCCCTGAATTTGAAAAGTATAAGGGTAACTCTTGTCCGATGAGTCATTTGACTATGTATGCTCGTAAGATGTAGGCTCAGAAGGATAATGATCAGCTTCTCATTCACTACTTTTAAGATAGTTTGTTTGGTGCAGCTTTGAAATGGTATATGGGACTCGACAGTACTCGAGTTCGCACTTTCGAAGATTTGGGTGAGGCGTTTATGAAACAGTATAAGTATAATGTGGATATGGCTCCTGATCGTGACCAGCTTCAGGCAATGGCTCAGAAAGATAAGGAGACATTCAAAGAATACGCACAAAGGTGGCGCGAGATTATTTCTCAGATCAACCCTCCTTTGGAAGAAAAGGAGATGACCAATATTTTTCTGAAAACTCTGAGTCCTTTCTATTATGAGCGTATGATTGCTAGTGCCCCAAGTGATTTCACTGAGATGGTTAATATGGGGATGAGATTGGAAGAAGGTGTCCGTGAGGGACGTTTGTCGAAAGATGGCAATTCTACTGGATGTTCTAAAAAATATAGTGGAGGATTTTCCAAAAAGAAAGAAGGAGAAATTAATGCCGTTTCTCGAGACAGGTATAGAAAACCTCACAATAGAAACAATCAGTGTCAGTAACATGTTGTATCTGTTCAGCTCCTGTTGTTCAGGCAGCTCCTGCTCAGCAACAACGTTCTAATCAGCCAAACAATCAACGGGGCCGTTTTCAGAAAGATTTTGATCCGATTCCGAAGACATTCACAGAATTGCTTCCTTGTTTAATTAAGAAGAATCTTGTGCAGACACGTCCACCACCTGCTGTTCCAAAAGATTCACCATGGTGGCAAAAGCCTGAAGCTCATTGTACTTTCCATCAGGGAGGAGCTGGGCATGACACTGAGAAATGTTATCCATTGAAGATGAAAGTGCAAAGGTTGGCTAGAAGTGGTATTTTGTCTTTCGAAGATTCCAATCCTAATGTCCAATCAAATCCACTGCCTAACCACGGTAAGGCGTCTGTCAATATGGTTCAAGATTGTCCTAGTAAAGATCATTCTACGGCTGTGATTCTTGAAGATGACCCTGTAGGCTACATCCCATTTGGTTCTGAAAGTGATGTCATTCCTGCTGAAGATTGGGAGCCTTATTTGGAAGACCCCGGGTATATGTCCCCGGAGGATGCATATGTGCCTTTTTATTCCCCTTGGAAGAAGTATAAGGAACCTGAATATGAAGTCAGTGCCATCATTGAAGAAAATGAAGAAGAAGAACTTCCCAACTTCGTGACAAATGAACAAGTCTGCCAGAATTGGATAGCTGTTGATGTTCCTACTGTTATTCATATTTCAAAGTAATTTGTTTTTGTTTCTTTCAAAAAAGTCCTTTCACTCTGTCCAAGGTGAAAGTGAATTTGTGAGGGCTTTGTTTCAAATTTTATCATCATCAATAAAATGTTATTTTGTTTATCCATATTATGTTTTCCCTTTTTTCTTTATTTCTGAAAAATGATAACATAAAAAACCAAAAAATAATAATAATATAATAATCACTTTTATCTGCATGATACTTGCACTTCTTGTTCATATTCTAAAATCAAACATAAATCATTGTGCAGATTGATTGTTAAACCCATTGAAAACAATGACCCTATGCCCTCTCCCAACTTTGAGTTCCCTGTGTTTGGAGCTGAAGAAGAGGATATTGAGGAGATTCTAGATGAAATTTCTCGGTTGCTTGATGATCGGTAAAATAGCAAGTGTACTATTTTATCGATGTAGTGATAAATGGGGTAAACCCCAGTGTCGGTCTCTTGAGGACTGCGCAGTGAATTGAGTTTTTCGAAGAGATTTCAATTAAACAAAATTCCTTGATAGTTTGTTTTGAGTCAAAGGAAACTATTACTATAAGAATTAAAAAAATGACGATAAAGGATTCACAAATATGAGAGTAATGCTAGGGATGATGTATAACTTGTACTGCAATGACTTTCCGTCTTCTTGCTCTAAAGATACATGTGTTAACCTTATCTTTCCTATAGTCCGTATTATTTTTCCAAAATTCCTTTAAAGAAAAACCTTTGATATTCCTCCTTGACCCTGATTCCTCAAAGGTCAAGAAAGCATATCAAGCAATAGTTTTGACATATAAAATTGGTTTGCACAGGGTATCCCAATTCCTTGGCAATACCGGCAGTGAGAAAATTCATGCAACAATGTTAGGATGGTTGTTCAGGCCAAATCCTAACTACGATCAATTATCAGATTTCCCAAAAAGATAAAGCATTAGGCACGTTGCCAGAATTAAAGAAAATGGTTCAAACACACATCCATAGATTGGAATGCAAAAAGTCATTACAATAATCAAATTAGGGACACCCCCCTAGCATTGGGGGGTTTAGCCACTCATGTTCATAATAGAAATAAAAACGATAAAGAAAAGGGATGAAAACATTACAATCAAAATCCGCTTCTTGGATCGTCAATCGCTTTCGCTTTTGATCGATCCTCTTTTTCCGGAATTCTCCCCACGCTCTAACTCAATAGTACGATCCAAAAGATCCCCTTCATCTATCCTAGATCTCACTTAAATAACATCAGATTCTAAAATTACAGGGTAAAATACCAAAAGTGCCCCTCGGGTAAGTGAATCAGAGCCAACAAAAAAATATAAAATCCAAGCTACAACACTCCTGACACGGGCCGTGTTGGGCTAACACAGGGGCCGTGTCAGGCCTTCATTAAGCCACCAAAGTCTTTAAGTGCCAGGGGTGATGACACGGGCCGTGTCGGCTGACACGGGGGCTGTGTCAGCCCTCTGGATTCCTTTCCACTTCGTCCAAAGCTCTCCCTTCCTGACACGGGCCGTGTTGGGCAACACGGGGGCCGTGTCAGGCCTCTGATCTTCACCAAACTCTTGATTTTTCTTGTGTTCCGAGACTCCGTTCTTCTGTCGGCCTTCCGGGTACTTAACCTGCAACCTGAAACCACTAACCGAATACCACACGCGTAAAATGCGACAAATAACTTAAGAATTTCAACAACTAAATTGAAACAACAACAATTACGACAAGCGAAAATAGTAGGAAAAATAGAACGAAAACCACTTACTATGCTACCAGTATTGCTACAAAATGCCGACCGAATGACTGAAAAAACTCAGAAGAATGGTGACCGATCACTTGAGCACGAGGAAAAAACCATTCAGCCTCATGAAGAGCCAATGAAATTGGTTAATTTGTGTTCAGATGATGATGTAAAAGAAGTCAAGATTGGGGCACTGCTTTAGTCAGATGTTAAGAAGAGGATTGTAGAGCTTCTTAGAGAATATGTTGACGTGTTTACTTGGTCCTATCAAGACATGCCTGGTCTTGATACTGATATTGTGGAGCACCATTTGCCATTGAAGCCTGAATGTCCTCATGTGAAGCAGAAATTGAGAAGAACTCATCCTGACATGGCTATGAAGATCAAAGAGGAGGTTCAAAAGCAGATTGATGCTGGTTTTCTTGTGACTTCTGAGTATCCTCAATGGGTGGCCAATATTGTGCCTGTTCCAAAGAAAGACGGAAAAGTCCGAATGTGCGTTGACTATAGAGATTTGAATAAAGCAAGTCCAAAAGATGATTTTCCACTGCCACACATTGACATGTTGGTACATAATACTGCTAAATTCAGTATCTTTTCTTTTATGGATGGCTTTTCCGGTTATAATCAAATAAAGATGGCACTCGAGGATATGGAAAAAACAACATTCATTACACCCTGGGGAACATTCTGTTACAGAGTGATGCCCTTCGGTTTGAAAAATGTTGGTGCAACGTACCAGAGAGCTATGACTACTTTATTCCGTGACATGATGTATAAAGAAATTGAAGTCTATGTGGATGATATGATTTGTAAGTCGAAGACTAAAGAAGATCAAATTGAGTACTTATTGAAGTTGTTTCAACGTTTGAATCCTAATAAATGCACTTTTGGTGTCCGTTTTGGAAAATTGTTGGGCTATATTGTCAGCCAAAAAGGCATTGAAGTTGATCCTGGTAAAGTTAAATCCATTCAGGAAATGCCCGCGCCCAAAACAAAGAAACAAGTAAGAGGATTCTTGGGATGTTTGAATTACATCTCCCGATTTATATCTAATATGACTGCCACATGTGCGCCGATCTTCAAGCTTCTTCGCAAAGATCAGGGTTGTGTCTGGACAGAGGATTGTCAGAAAGCTTTTGAAAGGATTAAAAAGTATCTGTTTGAACCTCCGATTTTGTCTCCTCCCGTGGAAGGAAGACCTTTGATCATATATTTGACTGTGCTGGAAGAGTCTATGGGTTGTGTTCTAGGTCAACAAGATGAATCTGGTCAAAAAGAATTTGCCATTTATTATTTGAGCAAGAAGTTCACCGATTGTGAGTCTCGGTACTCAATGCTTGAAAAGACATGTTGTGCTTTAGCTTGGGCTGCCAAGCGCCTCCGCCAGTATAGGTTGAATCATACAACTTGGTTGATATCCAAAATGGATCTAATCAAGTATATCTTTGAAAAGCCTGCTTTAACTGGGAGGATTGCTCGTTGGAAAATGTTGTTGTCAAAATATGATATCGAGTACCGAACTCAAAAAGCGATAAAAGGAAGTGTTTTGGCTGACCATTTGGCACACCAGCCCATTAATGATTACTAACCTATCAGGTTTGATTTTCATGATGAGGATGTGATGTATCTAAAGGTTAAAGATTGTGAAGAACCATTACCTGATGAAGGGCCTGAGCCTGGATCCCGTTGGGGTTTGATTTTTGATGGAGCTATTAATGAATATGGAAATGGTATTGGGGCAATAATGGTTACTCCTCATGGTTCTCATATTCCTTTCACTGCAAGGTTGATGTTCACTTGCACAAATAATGCAGTTGAGTATGAAGCGTGTATTATGGGCTTGGAAGAAGCTATTGATTTAAGAATCAAGATTCTTGATGTATATGGAGATTCAGCCCTAGTGATTAATCAGATTAAAGGAGAATGGGAGACACGTCAACCTGATTTAATTCCTTATCGAGATTATGCAAGAAGGTTATTAACTTTCTTTAATAAGGTTGAGTTTCACCATGTACCCAGAGCAGCAAATCGAATGACGGATGCTTTAGCCACTATATCCTCCATGATTGTGGTGAATCAGTGGAATGATGTGCCCAAAATCGACGTTATGTGGCTTGATAGGCCAGCTCATGTATTTGCGGTTGAAGAGGTTGTTGATGATAAACCGTGGTATTATGATATTAAATGCTTTCTTCAAAATCAAGAGTACCCGCTTGAGGCATCCAAGAAAGATAAGAAGACTTTGAGAAGATTGGCTGGTAGTTTCTTCTTGAATAATGATGTGCTGTATAAAAGAAATTATGACATGGTCTTGCTCAGATGCGTGGATATACACGAAGCATACATGTTGATGAAAGAAATTTATGAAGGATCTTTTGGTACTCATGCCAATAGGCATGCAATGGCTAAGAAGATGTTGAGGGCAGGTTACTATTGGTTGACAATGGAATCTGACTGTTGCAAATTTGTGAAGAAGTGCCATAAGTGCCAGGTTTATGCTGACAAAATTCATGTACCACCAACTCCTCTCAATATTATCTCTTCTCCATGGCCGTTCTCCATGTGGGGCATTGATATGATTGGAATGATTGAGCCTAAAGCGTCAAATGGACACCATTTCATATTGGTGGCCATTGACTATTTTACCAAGTGGGTTGAAGCGGCATCATATGCCAATGTGACCAAGCAAGTAGTGGTCCGGTTTATCAAGAACTAAATCATCTGTCGGTATGGTGTTTCGAGCAAGATTATCACTGATAATGGGTCGAATTTGAATAACAAGATGATGAAGGAATTATGCGATGAGTTCAAGATTGAGCATCATAATTCTTCTCCTTACAGACCTAAGATGAATGGGGTTGTTGAAGCTGCTAATAAGAATATTAAGAAGATTGTTCAGAAGATGGTTGTTACTTACAAGGATTGGCATGAGATGCTCCCTTTTGCTTAGCATGGGTATCGTACATCCGTCCGCACTTCAACAGGGGTAACCCCTTTTTCTCTTGTTTATGGTATGGAAGCAGTGCTCCCGATGGAAGTTGAAATCCCTTCTATGAGAGTTTTGATGGAAGCTGAATTGTATGAGGTTGAATGGTGTCAGAGTAGATATGATCAGTTGAATTTGATTGAAGAGAAAAGAATGACGGCCTTGTGTCATGGCCAATTGTATCAACAGAGAATGCAGAAAGCTTTTGATAAGAAGGTTCGACCTCTTGTGTTCAGAGAAGGCGACCTCGTGCTTAAAAGGATCTCGACTTCTACCAATGATTCTAGGGGCAAGTGGACTCCTAATTATGAAGGCCCATATGTTATTAAGAGAGCCTTCTTTGGTGGTGCATTACTTCTTGCAACTATGGATGGTGAAGAGTTCACTCGTCTTGTGAATGCCGATGCAGTTAAGAAATACTTCGCCTAAAAAATAAAAGAACAGATAGCTATGTTGAAAACCCGTAAGGGCGGCTTAGGAAAAAATGAGCGTCTCGGTGGGCTGAAAACCCGAAAGGGCGGTCCAGGCAAAATTAGAGACAAAAACAGAAATAATCATCCCGGTAGATTGAAAACCCGAAAGGGCAGTCTAGGAAAAAGTTAGGGATTATGGCAAGTAACTACATCTGGCCAATCTTGATCATTTGAAAGCAACATTGTCTATCAAGGATTTTGCTTCATCCTCAGCTGAAGTTTTGAGCACAAGGGAATTCAAAGTTGTTAGGGAGAATAGTGGTCATTGTATTTCAATGTAACCCTTTCCATGTATTTACCATTTTTCAAACTTTGTAATGATCCATGGAATTATGCCATTTGCGGACTTCCATTCTATTAATAAAATTTAGGCCTGTGTCCCTTTGTTTGCAATTCTTATTTTGTTTCTGTTTGCAAAATTGTATTTAATTTTGATGATGATTTTTGAAACAAAATGTGAATAATTGATTTAAATTTTTTGAAAATTATAAAAACATTTTTCTTTGATTTATGAATATAAACAAAAAAATGTCAACGGTTATTCCAAGAATGGTAGGATCAACGTTTTCCTCAGCAGGGTTCATTCTCGCTCCTTTGATGAAATTTATTGACAGATCCCCAGTAGAGTTTGTTGATATTTCCTTAGCGGAGCTTGTTCCTATGAATGTGATCGGTTGTTGGCAAGGTGATGGGTTTGTTATGATGTGTTGAATTCGTAAGGTCCAATGTTGTTTGGTTTTTCTCGAGCTAGGTCTTGATCCGAATCCTCTCCAGCTGATTATGTTATGGTCAGGCAGTTGAGTAGTTTTGAGGTTCACTTCTCCTTAATGGTAGTTCCCACGCAGAGATTCATTTTTGCTGTCCCTAGCAAAAATCATATGAGGAATCTTCACTCAGATTTTTACCCTCTAGACGTGTTGTTGTTGCTTTAGATGTTCCCAAATAGAGAGCGATGTTATTCTCTTCTAAGAAGCATTGACGTGGTGATCGCTTGTCGTGTTTCATCTTGTCTTGTGGATGTTTTTCTCTCCAGGTTGTTCTACCCAGGGATTTATCCTTGATGGTTCTCCAACGGAGGCAGTGTATTATAATTTCCAATCATAAAGCAGTGAGGTTAATTTCTCATTTTCCCCAGCAAGTCCAAGATGTACTTCTCTCCGGATTATTTTTCAGAGATTTATCCTCCCACTGGAGATTATGCATCATTATTGTGGCTATTCCCAGTGAAGTCGCTCATGATAACTATGTTCAAGGAATAATGATATACTAGTCACCTGTTGGGTTTTCTCTCATTCGTGATGAGTATTGATTTAAAATTCCACACAGTTTGACCTTTTTCTATTTTCCCAGCAAGTTTAGGATGCTTTGCTCAGAATTGGTTATTCCTCTTAAAGTGTTCTCGTATTTCCCGCAGATCTGCCTTGTTTTTCCATTGGATTTTTGCGTAGATGTTTACATGTCTACAATCCCCAGTGGATTCATAATTGTTCGGCAGCAGATCTCTTCACCCTTTTGAAATAGAAGTTCCTGTGAACATTTATGATCCCCAAGAAGATTAAAAAGATTTGGGTTGTTATTATTCCCCAACAGCTTTCCTGCCGTCCTCAAAGCAGAGTTTATGTTGTTATCCTCTTTGTGGATCATCTATGTTAGAAGATTGATATTTTCGTTTCTCCCCAAGGAGTATCTTCTTTTCTCCAGCATGATTTGAGCCTTGTAGTAGGATTTATTTTCCTTTGATGGCTTTTGTTTACCTCTTGCAGGAATTCTTCAGCTAAATGCCTAGCAGAGTTGCTAATGATATCTCCATCTTGTTGAGATTAGCCGAGTATTCAGTGGTGTTGTGATGTTTATTCCACCATCTGATTATCCTTTATGTCTGTTTTGTCAGCATATTCATACTCATACGTATTTCATACCCATTCATTTATTGTACATAGCATATCGTTGTTGCATTGTGCATTTTGCATTTGTGTTGGTGCTTCTTTGCTCTCTGGTGTTGTTATCCCCGTAGAGCGTGTGTGTCCTCTCTCCATTTAGAGTGTCGACCCGTAAGCAGAAAATGCCTATCTTTGTTAATTCCCCACCGAGTTTGTTTCTCGTGGAAGATTTTGATTCAGTTTCCTCTCCAGTTTATTATCTGGATGGAATTGATCCCCAGTTGAGATATGTCCTCCTCAGGATGAGTCTTATTTGACCGTTTCTCTCCAGCTTGTTCCTAGATTGAACTTTGGTCCCTTGCAACATTTGTTTAGACCTCTAGGCTGTGAAACCTAGATTGAGAGTGCATTTATTTTGCACCTTTGAGGATTCTACGCCCTTCAGCTGAAATCTGCGCTTGCTTCCCCTTTTGGAAGGTTCAATATTGTTTCGTGGCATTCCTTTATTTGAGAAGCCTGAGGCGATGCAGTTAATACCTTTTGTGACTCCAATGAATGGTAAGTCTCTTCGGTTTGTTGGGACAATTCATTGTTGAGATTTTGTGGCTCCAATGAATGGTAAGTCTCTTCGGTTTGATGGGACAGTTCGTTGTTGAGATTTTGTGACTCCAATGAATGGTAATTCTCTTCGGTTTGATGGGACAGTTCGTTGTTGAGATTTTGTGACTCCAATGAATGGTAAGTCTCTTCGATTTGACGGGACAGTTCGTTGTTGAGATTTTGTGACTCCAATGAATGGTAAGTCTCTTCGGTTTGATGGGACAGTTCGTTGTTGAGATTTTGTGACTCCAATGAATGGTAAGTCTCTTCGGTTTGACGGGACAGTTCGTTGTTGAGATTTTGTGACTCCGGTGAATGGTAAGTCTCTTCGGTTTGATGGGACAGTTCGTTGTTGAGATTTCATGACTCCGATGAATGGCAAGTCTCTTCGGTTGGACGGGACAGTTCGTTGTTGAGATTTTGTGACTCCGATGAATGGTAAGTCTCTTCGGTTTGACGGGACAGTTCGTTGTTGAGATTTTGACTCCGATGAATGGTTAGTCTCTTCGATATGCTAGAGACAGTTCATTGATGAGGTATTGTTTTTCCCAGTGGAGCCTTGCTGTGCTAAGTCTTCCCTGATGAGTTTTATCCTTGTTGTGATGTGGTTTATTTCCACATACAATTATCCCCAGTTTGTCTCCTCCCTTTGTTGGGATGCGTTTTTCCCTGCATAGTCTTTTCTCTTTTCTTTTGCTCCCCAGTTTTTGTTTATCTCCTGTGGCATATTCTCCCCACAATGGTCTTGTGTTTGCATATCATTTGCATGATCATATCATTTTGTGGTCTCTTAGGGCCAAAAAATTAGGTTGTTGTTATATTTAAGTCTCTTCTATCTCGTCGAGACAAAGATGCCCATCTTCGTATCTCCGGATAGAAGAAACTTAAATAGGGGCAGCTGTAATACCCTAATTTTTACCCCTAAGATCCCACATGTCATTTGCATTTTTGCATACTACAAACAAGATCACATATTGGTTCCCTCTTCTATAGGTTTATGCCTTGCAGGGATCTTTAAGATTGTGTGCGTTTGATTGTTTAATTTGTTTATATTTTACTAACCATTAATTAAAATCCAACAAATATTTTGTTTTCTTTCACTAACATTTTCAAGGGAAGAACAGGTTAAAAATACCAAAACAACAGTCCTTCAGCTCGATTGAATTTCATCTGATAAAGTCAAAGTTGATATGCAAACAATTCAAAAATTCATCTGATCCAGAGTTTCCAAGATTTTATTGATTATTATTCAAGAGATTCCAAGGTTCATGTGTTTATTTCCATGCCTTCTTTGACAAGCAAGAAAAATCGAGCCGGAGTCAAGACAACACATCAAAAAGCCAAATTTCCCAAATTTTCATTGTGTTAATCGATTAACACATTGGTTAATCGGTTAACGCGTGCGAATTTTGAAAAAAATGGCAGCAAATTCAAAATTCAGCAATTGGCACCAATTTTGATCACATGTGGAATATTCTAGACCGCCTCATTTTAATTCCCCTACATCACTTTGATCATTTCCTACCATACACCTCCACTAATCACCACTCTTTTGTGAATTTCCCTCCAAATTCAAATTCCAAGCCTAATTTTCAAATTCCAAACCAAATTCCAAACCACCAAATTCCCAAGCCTAAAGTCTTTAAATAGAGGCTTCATTTCATTCATTCTACAAGCTTTTGATAGCCAACAAACCTCTTGTAATTTCTCTCCCCAAACCACAAATTCACCAAAGCTCTTCTTTCTTCTTTTGAAAGTTAGTAAGAATTCACATTGATTCTTGCTTAACTTTGAGCTAAACCTTCATCATTTCTTGTTTTTGTTCATCAATCACAATAGATCAAGGTTTTGGAGTGTAGATCTTGCTGCAATTCAAAGGAATTTTCTGATTTGGAGTGGTAATTCATCTTCCACCATTGTTAAAGCTTCATATTCATCATTCAAGATGTAGATCCTTGGTGTTGCTTGTTGTTGATCCTTTGGATCATATATTGTTGTTTGATTGCAGGTTTCTTTAACTATTTTTATTTTAAAATTCGTGCAAATTTAATTCATGATCATAAGGTGTTTGGAAAATGTTTTGAAAGAAGATCATGCTGAATTTTGCACATTTTTTATGCTTCTAGTGCAGTGTTAACCGATTAACCAGATACAGTGTAAACTGGTTAACCGATTAACACCCTGTTTTGCGCAGAAAATTCAAAATCTGCACTGGTTAACCGATTAACCAATATGTTAACCGATTAACTAGTGTCCAGAATGCCATTTTTCTTCCCTCTTCCTTTGTTCTTAGTCTTAGATCACATATTTTTGTGGTTTAATTTGGCCTTCTCTTCATCTATTTCTCTTTTCTTTTTGATTGATGAAAGTCTAAGATCTTGGAATTCCGTTGTTGAATTTCGATCAAGACTAGATCGTTACCACTTTTCTTTTCGTGCGGTATTGCTTTCGGATGATGATCTACATATCGTTCATCTAGCATACATTAGCACAAAGAGCTATTGACCAACCTCATTGTAGGGTAATTACTCTATAAATAACTCGACGATTGCTTAACATAGCACAATATTTGTCCCGTATCGGAAAACTATCAAGAATGGTTGATTATTTGTCTTATGGTTCAAAACTCATAAAACTTGTTGTTAGGAGGCTTTGGTCTTATCAATCCTCTAATGAGTTTCATCAACCTTGACCTAAGTGCAATTATTCAATTGTTATTGATCACTAACACTAACAACTAATCACTAACTTACCAACAATATTTTGTATTAATTTTGTTTATGTTTCCTTCTCGCTCCCTATCTCTTTTATTTTTATGCTTCATTTCATATCATGTTTATGCTTCCGCAATTTTTCCTTTGTCCGTTGGACACATGTTTATGCTTATGCTTTTGCTTTTTTTCTTTCTCTTGGTCCATTTGGACTTAAAAACATTAATAAATGTCAAAACCTCTAAAAGAAACTTG
The DNA here is from genome assembly GCA_022829125.1 of Lathyrus tuberosus. Taxonomy (NCBI): domain Eukaryota; kingdom Viridiplantae; phylum Streptophyta; class Magnoliopsida; order Fabales; family Fabaceae; genus Lathyrus; species Lathyrus tuberosus. The sequence continues at coordinate 2,341,720 of JALAZF010000124.1, read as the reverse complement.
TGCTTCTAATCTTGGACTATGGTTACTATCCTATGCAATGGACTTGGAGTTTTGTACCTAGACCTTGGATTTCAATACTATTATTGGAGTCCTCTTTTGAAGACTTGTTTTGAATCGAGACCAAATCAAAAGGGAAAAATGCTTATGCTATAGAGCTTGTCCATGTGGTTAGATCTTTCTTATCCTTAGCTTTTATTTTCATGCACTAGGATAGTCACTTCTTCTCCACCCCTTATTCAATTTTCAAAATCTCCTCTCTTTTTCAAAACCTTCTTGTTTTCAAACTTAAAACCGCTTTCATAATAAAACATTGACTTTGGTCAAGTGATTTTTAAACTTTGTTTTCTTTAATAAATGTCAATCAATATTAACCATATTTGACCATTTCATAAAAACATAAAAAATACAAAAACTCATCAAATTTTTTTTTTGTGTGCTTTGTGTACTTTTTCTTTTAAACTTTTTCATAAGTTTAGACATGATTCATTTCTTTAAGCGGAATTATTCGATTCGAAATGACGACTTGTCTTTACACTTAAAATCAACCAAAACAAACAATTTTTTGCTCTTTGTACCACGAACTACGGGGTTTTGATCCTACATTGCACATCGTGGGTACGTAGGCATGAGGCGATAAGTCTTTCCAAACACAAAAATATTACAAAAATGATTCTCCTCTCATCTCCTCAATCTCTTTACAAGCAAACCATTTTTAGACCAAAAAGCATGAATGCATCAAAGGGCTCCTATAGAGTACTATAGATGTATTGGGTGCGTAAAACCTTCACTTTACATAACCAACCCCCCTTACCCTTTATCTCTTTGTTCTTTTAGAACTCTTTAGGTTTTGTTCGCTCTTTTTTCCTTTCCTTTTTTGGATAAAAATAAAAGTGCGGTGGCGACTCTTGTTTACTTTTAAGTTAAGTTAATCAATAGCTTACACTCACAAATTTCCCCGCTACAATATCCCCAAAAGAGTAAGTCTCTTCTAGCCTCAATCTTGGGCTTTGTACAAGACATATATAAACACTCTTTTGTTGAGTCAGTCATTCCTAGCCTCCTCTTAGGCTTTGTATAAGGACTTCCCTAGTGGATTCAATCAACCTCTTAGCTTTAAGCTTGGGCTTTGATCAAGGCACACAAAAATCAACATCCCCTCAGAGGAAATCAAAATCTCTCTGTAGGAAGTCACTTCTCTGTTTATCACTTATCAAAATAGATAATTCAAAACAAACCCTAATCCTAGATAACTGCTGTAAGTGGCACACTTGTTGATTAAAATATCCAAGATGTCGTCCATCTTTTATCTTGGTAAAACCTTTCTTTCATCTAATTGCTGTAAGCGGCAAGCCTCTGTGTTATTTCTTTGATTTTGTGGTTGGCATTTATTTTACTAAAACTATTCTAGCAGCAAGATGTTGAAACAAGATGTTCTAATATTCTGCATTTAACATGTCAGATAAAGATGTCCCATCCTGGATCATAGAACATCGCGTATGAGTTAGTTTAAAAGGAAGATTCTGTTGTTGGTATTTGTTACTGAATATTCTTTGAATATTTAGTTATCCTATGTGGCATCCAAAGTATTTTGGGTTGAGTTTGTGTGTTGGTTTTCGGATTTTCAGCGTTTTCTAAATATGGAGACATAATATGAAACTTTAGATTGAAGACCTATTTTCTTGGAGTTTATTTTGCAGAATTGTGTGCAGTCTCTTTGCTGCGTTTTGAAGCCCAATCCAGTCCAGATTTAATGCTATATATTGACTGGTGTAAACCTAGTTTAGGTGTGGAACTTACGTGTGTTTTTTTAGGGTTTTTGAGTGTTATTTGTGAGCCTAACTGGTATCATTCTGATAACAGTACAAGGACTGGTTTTTGTGTTGTAAGTTCTGTCAGTTACTCATAAGCTTTTAAGCATTGAGTTTCTCGTGTGTCAATTCTCATAAGCTTTGAAGTATTGAGAATTATGTGTTTTGAAAGTGTGGCTTTCGTTTTGTTACTTGTGTTGAAAGGAACCAGTCACGGTTTGTGATTGAAGAGGGATTTGAGGAGGGCCTCATACCTAGGTGAGTCTTAGGTAGAAGTCATAGGAATGGTAGTGATTAAGTGAGCGGATTGTAACTGGGTGTGGTTGCTGTATGATCTATGAATTGATACTATTGTATATTGATTTCGTCCCTGGCTTGGTAGCCCCCTGAGTAGGATTGTTGATCCGAACTGGGTAAACATATCACTGTGTTCTTTACTTTTTGGACTGTTATTATTGTTAACTTGTTCATTGTGTTGGATATCAGTGTTTCAACATCTGTGTAGGACATCTGATATCTGGCCAGAATTTTAATTGACATCAAGAGCTTGCACCCGTGTTTGATTCTGGGTGAGATTCAGGGAAGGTACTTTCTGGTGCAATGGACAAGGATGAAGGATTCTTGAACAAACCACCTCTGCTTGATGGTTCAAACTATGACTACTGGAAAGCATGGATGGCAGCATTCATCAAATCCATGGATGATCAAGCATGGAAAGCTGTTATCAAAGGATGGGAACCCCCAAAGGTTAGAGATGCAAAGGGTAATCCTACTGATGTGGTGAAGGAAGAGGAAGACTGGGATGATGCAGACTACAAAGGGTCCTTGGGAAATTCCAAAGCCATGAATGCTTTGTTTAATGATGTTAACAAAAATATCTTTAGGTTGATTGAACACTGCACCATTGCAAAAGAGGCTTGGCAGATCTTGAAGGTTGCCCATGAAGGGACTTCAAAGGTGAAGATGTCAAAACTTCAGCTTCTCACTACCAAGTTTGAGAATTTGAAGATGAAGGAAGATGAGAGCATTCATGATTTTCACATGAACATTATTGAGATAGCCAATGCTTCAAGTGCCCTAGGTGAAAAGATGTCTGATAGTAAACTGGTCAGAAAAATCCTCAGATCTCTACCTAAGAGATTTGACATGAAAGTGACTGCTATAGAGGAAGCTCAGGAAATAGATAAGATGAAAGTGGATGAACTTGTGGGATCACTTCAAACATTTGAATTGGGGATCAGTGAAGAGTCTGAAAAGAAGAAGAGTATAACTTTTGTGTCAAATGCTGGTGATTCAGACGATGAAGGTGACCTGGTCAGAGCTGAAGGGGTTTCTAAAGATCTAGTATTGCTTGGAAAACAATTTAACAAAGTGTTGAAAAGGATGGACTGGAAGTCAAGAGGAAATGTTCAGAACAAGTCACTCGACAACAGTAAAAACCAGGATGGAGGTAGAAGGTCCAGAACTGAAGAAGACTCCAATCAAGGGGAAAGAGTTCAGTGTTTTGAATGTGAGGGATTTGGACACGTAAAAACTGAGTGTCCCACATATCTCAAAAGGCAGAAGAAGGGCTTATCTGTGTCTTGGTCAGAAGGAGAGTCTGAGAGTGATCTTGAAGAAGAATCAACAAAATTGGTGACAACCTTGACTGGAATCTGTAAGTCTGATGGAGAAACAACTTGTGAGTCTGATTCTGACAAAGAATCTTATATTGGAGAACTCACTAAGCATGAAGTTATCACTGAGTTTTCAGAGTTATGTATCAAGAATGAAGAAAGGTTCCAGATAATATTAGAACAGAAGGTTCTGATAGCTCAACTAGAAGCTTAGAAGGAAGAACATCTATCAATCATTGCTGATCTTAAAGAGGAGGTTGTATGGCAAAAGTCAAAACTTGACAATATGACCAAATCTATAAGGATGCTGAACAATGGTTCCACGCAGCTGGATGAGATTCTTCAGACTGGGAAAAATGCTGAAAATGTACAAGGTATTGGTTTTAACAATCAAGCAGAGAACTACAAGAAGTCTGTATTAAAGTTTGTTCCTCAGAAAATAAAGCAAGAGGAGGAGATGTCAAATCACATGGTTCAACATCAGATGAAATATCAGAAAATAGTATGTAGTTCAAAGTATAAACCATGGAGGTGTCATTACTGTGGAAAGATTGGTCACTTAAAGTCTTTTTGCTACAATTTGCATGGTTATCCCAAAACTGCTCATCAACAAAATAAAGGACAGAATTGGGCTAAAGTAAAGAAAAGATGGACTCCTAAAAATATGATGGCTGGTTTCATAGCACATACCTCTCTCAGAGCATCTGCAAGGGAAGATTGGTACTTTGACAGTGTTTGTTCAAGACACATGACTGGTGTGAAGAAGTTTTTGTCAGATATCAAGCCCCACTCTACCAATTATGTCACTTTTGGGGATGGATCAAAAGGTGAAATAAAAGGTGTTGGAAAGCTGGACTACACAGGACAACCAAATCTGGATCGTGTTCTATTTGTCAAAGGGCTGACTGCAAATTTGATCAGTATAAGCCAACTGTGTGATCTAGGACTCAAAGTAAATTTCACAAAATCTGAATGCCTAGTAACCAATGAAGAAAATGAAGTTGTCATGAAGGGAACCAGGTCTAAGGATAACTGCTATCTGTGGAACCCTCAAGAATCAGAAAGTTTGTCTACCTGTTTGATGTTAAAGGAAGATGAAACCAAACTGTGGCATCAGAAATTGGGTCACCTACATTTGAAAGGGATGAAGAAAGTTCTGTCAAGTGAGGCGGTTAGAGGTATTCCCAAGCTGAAGATTGATGAGGATAGAATATGTGGTGAATGTCAAGTTGGGAAGCAAACAAGGATGTCAAACAGAAAGCTTCAACATCTTACCACAACTTCTAGAGTTCTGGAGTTGCTTCACATGGAATTAATGGGACCTATGCAGGTTAAAAGTCTTGGTGGGAAGAAGTATGCCTATGTTGTCGTTGATGATTACTCCAGATTCACATGGATAAACTTTATCAGAGAGAAGTCTGAAGTATTTGCAACTTTCAAAGAATTATGTCAAAGGATTCAACGAGAAAAGGATTGTGGTGTTGTACGAATCAGAAGTGACCATGGGAAAGAATTTGAAAATAGCAGGTTTGAAGAGTTTTGTTTATCTGAAGGAATCACTCATGAATTCTCATCACCAATCACTCCTTAGCAAAATGGTGTGGTGGAACGCAAGAATAGGACTATTCAAGAGTGTTCAAGGGTCATGATTCATGTCAAAAAGCTTCCATATCATTTTTGGGCTGAAGCCATGAATACAGCTTGCTATATACACAATAGGGTGACTATCAGATCAGGTACTTCTGTTACTCTTTATGAGCTATGGAAAGGTAGAAAGCCAAATGTGAAATATTTCCATGTATTTGGGAGTAAGTGCTATATCTTGGCGGATCGTGAGCAGAGGTGAAAGATGGATCCTAAGAGTGAGGAAGGGATATTTTTGGGATACTATACAAACAGTAAAGCATATAGGGTATTTAATTCCAGAACTAAGGTGATGATGAAATCCATAAATGTGGTGGTTGATGACTCAGGAAAAGACGAAGATGTCCCCGATGATGTTGGAACATGCTTTCCCATGAACAATGAAATCTCACAAGACACTGAGTCCGTAGAAGATAATGCTCAAGAGACCGACACTAGACCTGAGAATGAAGAGGTAGAGGATGCTAACAGGGGACCCTCTATAAGGGCTCAGAAGGATCACCCTAAGGAGTTGATTATTCGAAATCTGAATGAAGGTATAAGAACCAGATCGAGGGAGGCTGTGTCAAATGCCTGTTTTGTTTCAAACCTCGAACCAAAGAATGTTAAAGAGGCATTGACAGATGAGTTCTGGATAAGTGCTATGAAGGATGAGCTTTGTCAATTCAAGAGGAATGAAGTCTGGGAACTGGTACCACGACCAGCAGGAACAAATGTGATTGGAACAAAGTGGGTTTATAAGAATAAGTCTGATGAACAAGGAGTTGTTACCAGAAATAAATCCAGACTAGTTGCTCAAGGATACACACAGATTGAAGGAGTAGATTTTGATGAAACATTTGCTCCTGTGGCTCGATTGGAATCCATCAGGTTGTTGCTAGGAGTGGCATGTTTTTTGAAATTCAAATTGTTTCAAATGGATGTCAAGAGTGCCTTTCTGAATGGCTATCTTAATGAGGAAGTTTATGTTGAGCAGCCTAAAGGGTTTGTGGATCCAAATTTTCTTGATCATGTCTACAAGCTAAAGAAGGCTTTGTATGGTTTGAAACAAGCTCCAAGAGCTTGGTATGAAAGGCTGACTAGATGGGAAACTAATGATTGCTCAGATTTATGTAGATGATATTGTGTTTGGTGGGATGTCGGATGAAATGGTCCAACATTTTGTCAACCAAATGCAATCTGAATTTGAAATGAGTTTGGTAGGTGAATTGACTTACTTCCTTGGATTGCAAGTCAAGCAGATGGAAGATTCCATTTTTATTTGTCAGAGCAAATATGCCAGGAATATTGTGAAGAAGTTTGGATTGGATAATTCCAAGCACAAGAGAACTCCTGCTCCTACTGACTTGAAGTTATCCAAAGATGAAAAGGGAGTGGATGTTGAACAGAGTTTATACAGAAACATGATTGGCAGTCTGCTGTATCTCACAGCAAGTAGGCCAGACATAACCTTTATAGTTGGTGTATGTGCAAGATACCAAGCAGAATCCAAGGTCAGTCACATCAATCAAGTTAAGAGAATTCTTAAGTATGTGAGTGGTACATGTGATTATGGGTTGTTGTACTCCCATGACTCAAGTTCCATTTTAGTAGGATACTGTGATGCTGATTGGGCTGGAAGTGCTGATGATAGGAAAAGTACCTCTGGAGGTTTAGTAAGAAGCATAATTCTGTATCTCTTTCTACTGCTAAAGTTGAGTACATAGCAGCTGGAAGTAATTGTGCTCAACTGGTGTGGATGAAGTAAATGCTATCTGAGTATAATGTCACACAAGATGTCATGACATTATTTTGTGACAACCTGAGTGCTATTAATATTTCTAAAAACTCTATTCAATATAGCAGGACTAAGCACATTGATATCAGGCATCACTTCATCAGAGAACTTGTGGAGGATAAAGTCATAACTCTTGAGCATGTTAGCACAGAAAATCAGCTTGCTGACATATTTACCAAGGCTCTGGATGCAGTTCAGTTTGAAAATCTGAGGAGTAGACTTGGGGTTTGTATTCATGAAGAACTATAGCAATTAATGTTCTTTCTGGCTGCCAGACTAAAAAGAATAAAGGTAATTCTGGTAGTGCAGCTTATGCAGGTGTTTATGAAGGGAAAGATGCTGAAGGTTGTGCATGACATTTGGTCATGTGATATTGTGTACATCTACATTCTGATGCTGTTTATTCTGGTTTATGACTTGACCATTACATTTGTTCTACTTACCTTTGTCATATTTATGGCTAAAAAGGGGGAGTAGTGTGCTTGTGATGTGCTTGTACTGGTGCTGCAGCTGAGGGGGAGAATATTGAATGTTGTTGTGTTGCTGCAGCTGAGGGGGAGAATATTGAATGTTGTTGTGTTGCTGCAGTTGAGGGGGAGTTTTTGTTTGTGAATTTTGTTGCTGCTGTCTGATATTGATGTTGGTGCTATTATGGTGTGTTTTTTTTCTTTGTTGACTCTGATATTGATGTGTTGCTTGTGTTTTCGTTGCAAGACTGTTTGGTGTGTAGTTTTAGCCAAAATAAGCCAAAGGGGAAGATTGTTATTTCTTTGATTTTGTGGTTGGTATTTATTTTGCTAAAACTATTCTAGCAGTAAGATGTTGAAACAAGATGTTCTAATATTCTGCATTTAACAAGTCGGATAAAGATGTCCCATCCTGGATCATAGGACATCGCGCCTGAGTTTGGTTTAAAAGGAAGATTCTGTTGTTGGTATTTGTTACTGAATATTCTTTGAATATTTAGTTATCCTATGTGGCATCCAAAGTATTTTGGGTTGAGTGTGTGCAGTCTCTTTGCTGCGTTTTGAAGCCCAATCCAGTCCAGATTTAATGCTATATATTGACTGGTGTAAACCTAGTTTAGGTGTGGAACTTACGTGTGTTTTGTTAGGGTTTTTGAGTGTTATTTGAGAGCCTAACTGGTATCATTCTGATAACAGTACAAGGACTGGTTTTTGTGTTGTAAGTTCTGTCAATTACTCATAAGCTTTTAAGCATTGAGTTTCTCGTGTGTCAATTCTCATAAGCTTTGAAGTATTGAGAATTGTGTGTTTTGAAAGTGTGGCTTTCGTTTTGTTACTTGTGTTGAAACGAACCAGTCACGGTTTGTGATTGAAGAGGGATTTGAGGAGGGCCTCATACCTAGGTGAGTCTTAGGTAGAAGTCATAGGAAGGGTAGTGATTAAGTGAGCGGATTGTAACCGGGTGTGGTTGCTGTATGATCTGTGAATTGATACTATCGTATATTGATTTCAGCCCTGGCTTGGTAGCCCCCAGAGTAGGATTATTGATCCGAACTGGGTAAACATGTCACTGTGTTCTTTACTTTCTGCACTGTTATTATTGTTAACTTGTTCATTGTCTTGGATATCAGTGTCTCAACATCTGTGTAGGACATCTGATATCTGTGCCAAAATTTCACTCTGGATTATTTACATCCATGCCACTGTCTCTCTCTTAGCATGAAAGATTCCTAAGGAAAAATGGCATTACTCTCCACTGAGTTAAAGTTTTCTCCTTCAGGACAAGTCCCCCTATAAAGGAAATTATGGCATTGCTGGATTCTCATATCCCAATTAAAGTAATCCTCCTTTATAAACAGTCACCCAACAACTGTGATAAACAGACGAGATGTCTCCCCTTTAGAAATGACAAGTTCTCTCTCAATCAAACCTTTTAGCTTCAATCTTGGGCTTTGAACAAGTCACAAATACTCAACCTTTTAGCTTCAATCTTGGGCTTTGAACAAGACACCAAATATCTTTTTCCTCCCTTAGAATAGGAGGAACTACGATTTCTCTGATTTTCCTGTTTCGTTAAAACGAGAATACGTAGGCATAAGATTGTGATCTTAGCTAGCATACTAAACAAAAACTGTAGGTCCAATACCTTCACACATCAACCAAACTTAGGTCCAGTACCTTACCAAAAACATCAACAAAAACTCATTCACTCTCTCATATTTCCCAAGAAACTTTCCCAACCCATTAACGGATAAACACCATCAAGTACAAAGTGAAGCCTAAAGCTAACAACCTATGGATAACCACATATAGGATGCGTAATTGACAACTCCCCATTGTATAACCTGACCCTGGACCCCCCAATCTCTTTAAGCGTTTGTTCAGTTAAACATTCGCGTGCAAGGTTAGTTTTAGATAGCTTCCCTTTCCCTTCTAGCTTCACGGGATAAATAAGAAATCAGAAAGTAGCACCCCTCCTATTCATTGAGGAGAAAACCCCAATTCCTGCGATAAGGTGGTCGCGTCACCCACAAAAATCGCGCGCTACAGTAAAATGGCGAGTCTGCTGCGGAGTCAAAGTAAGATCTAGTCATCATCATCCCCATTTTCCACAGTAAAATGGCAAGTATGCTGGGGAGTCAATGCTTAAAGGAAAATACTTCGCCTAAAAAGCAGAACTCAATACGAGAGAATACAAAGTCCAGATGCTGATACAAAAGAAAAGGAGAACGAGTTCTGAAGATTTGAAGACATAGGTTCTGATAGAACAAAGTCCAAATACTGAAGACTTACGCTCTCTGATCAAGGTCCTGAAGACCTAATCAAGTCTCTACTCATGCTTCAATCAGATACTATCATAAGCCTCTGAAGATATTTAGACAACGCACCAAGCAAACAAGGTTCTGAAGACCAAGTGCCGAAGACTCTGAAGACGCTGCTCTGAAGATCTGAAGACTTGAGAAACTCAAGAACCTAGCTAAGTTTTCCCTTCTTACTCATGCTCATGAAAAGCCTCTGAAGTTGAGAAGCCAAGAAGACAAAGCTACATAGTACAGTTGTACCTCAATTCTAGCGAAGATATCTTGGTAACAGTGCAACGGTACAATCGAAGACTGAAAGCGCAGCACACAAAAGGTTTTATCTGTCCTCATGCTTCTAGCCGCCAGCCTACTTAGATATAATGATTACACTTCAACGGCTCTTTCCATACGGCTATAAAAGGAAGAAAAAGACTTGAAGAAAGATACACACGAACGCTACCGCAATACTCTCTCTATCTGAAATCTTTCTTAAGTCATTCTGGTCAAAAATGTGTTTACATTTTCAGCTTGTATAAAAGCACATTTCTGTAAATGTAACTTGTTCAAACTTAGGTTTGTGTTCCTTGAGAAAGACCTTGTGGTGGTATTTCTTGAGAAGTCTAAGTCGTGTGTCTTAGAGGTTGTTCCTTGAGTAAGACCTGTGAGGTTGTATTACATGAGAAGTCTAAAACATGTGAGTTTTAGAGGTTGTGTTAGTCACCAGCAGTTTGGCTCGTGCATTGTACTGATTTGACTGAATAGTGGATTAAGACCTCGTTGAGAGAGGCAAAATCGCCTTGGCGGGTGGACTAGACTAACTTGAGGGTTTCTCAAGTGAACTAGTATAATCATAACGTGTTCATCACTTGATTCTCAACATAGGTCACTACCATTAAAACGAAAGGGTTTCTAAAAAGAATTTATTTTTAAGAAACAAGTTTATTTTGAAAAACCAATTCAAACCCCCATTTCTTGTGTTTTTCACACCTTCAATTGGCATCAGAGCTCCGGTTCTGAGGTGATAAAAAGTTTGAATTTTTATCAAGCACTTAACAGTGTTCAGTACCGATCCAAGTGTGAAAAACAATGTCTACACCAAATTCTGAGTCAAATGTTATTGTAAATGAAAGAGATTCTTATAGTGCAAAACCTCCTATCTTTGATGGAGAAAAATTTGACTATTGGAAGGATAGAATTGAAAGTTACTTTTGGTCGTTTGACTTAGATCTATGGGATCTAGTAGTTGATGGCTACCGTCACCCTGTAGATTCTGCAGGTAAAAAGATTGATAGAAGTGCATTTACAGATGCACAGAAGAAAACTTACAAGAACCATCACAGAGCAAGAACGATTCTATTAAATGCAATTTCCTACACAAAATATGAGAAAATTACCAACAAAGAAACTGCAAAGTCCATCTTTGACTCTCTTCGTATGACTCACGAAGGCAATGCTCAAGTCAAGGAGATGAAGGCTCTTGCACTAGTTCGAAAATATGAGGTCTTCAAGATGGAAGATGATGAATCTGTGGAAACCATGTTCTCAAGATTTCAGATGCTCATTGCAGGACTTAGAGTTCTGGACAAAGGCTATTCTACCGCTGATCATGTCAAGAAAAATATCAGAAGTCTACCTGCTAAATGGAGACCAATGGTAACTGCCTTGAAACTAACAAAGGATCTAAATAACATAAGTCTTAAGGAACTAATCAGTTCTTTAAGAAGTCATGAAATAGAGCTCCAAGAAGATGAATCCCAAAAGAAAAACAAATCCATTGTTCTAAAAGCTAAATCTGAAAAGAAAAAGGCATATCAAGCAGAGGAGGAAATGGAAGAATCTGAAGAAGAATCAGACGAAAATGACATATCTCTCATATCAAGAAAAATTAGTCAACTATGGAACTACAGAAGAAATAAGTTCAAAGGACCAAGAAGAAGATCTGAACCTACATACGGTCAAAGGAGAATGTATGGAAGAGATGTCACGTGTTTTGAGTCCAAAGAACCTGGGCATATAAAAAATGACTGTCCAAAGGTTAAGAAAGATGAAAGACCTAAAAAAGCTAAAAAAGGTTTTATGGCAACTTGGGATGATTCAGAATCCGAAAATGATTCTGATGAAGAACGTGCTAATGTAGCATTCATGGCTAAAACCAACGACGTTCTATCAGAAGGAGAACCTTCAGACTCCGATGACGAAAGAGAGGTACTTTCTTCCCTATCTCGCTCTGAACTTGAAATAGGATTATATGAACTTATGGAAAGATATCAAACTCTTCGAAGAAAACACAAAACTCTGAAAAAGACTCTTGTGGTTCCTTTAGAAGATCTTACTAAAAGCAAACAAACCATCCTTGAATTAAATGAAAAACTACTTTCTCTTGAAAATTCAAATACTACCTTAAAAACTAAAATCTCTAGGTTAGAAGAAGAAATCACCTCTAACAAGACCAATACTAATGAAGTAGTCAAGTATGATAGAGCTTTTCAACGCTTTCTCGCTAAAAGCATAGACAGAAGCAAAATGGCTTCAATGATCTATGGAGTCAACATGAATGGTAACAGAGGTCTGGGATATTCAGGACCATCACAACCATATGATGAGATCACGAGTATTAAGATAATACCTCTGTCCAAACATTTTGTGCCCTCCGGCACTATCTTGAAAATTTTTGAACAAAAAGGTTCAAAACCTATCACTACACAAACACAGGCACTGAAGAAAGCTTCTAAACTTAAACACTATGCACAAGTTCCACACTATTATCCTAATAGAAAGAAGTCCAAAGGTGTCAGAACCTCTGGAAAAACTAATGAGAAAGGATCCACAAAATGGGTACCTAAGAATAAGATAGTTTATGTTGCAGACATCCTTAATGGCACTATTGAAACACCAATCATGGTACCTGGACAGTGGATGCTCACGACACATGACGGGAGAAAGGCATATGTTCCAAGATCTGAAACTTAAACCTGGAGGTGTCGTCGGTTTCAGAGGAAATCAGAAAGGAAGAATCATTGGCTCCGGAACTATTGGAAATGGTAAGCTCCCCTCTATTAAAAATGTTATGTTAGTTGAAGGTCTAATGCAAAATCTATTATTAATTAGTCAATTTAGTGACAATGGTTATGGCGTCATTTTTAATTAAACATCCTGTAAAGTTGTAAGTCAAAAGGATGGATATGTCCTGTTTAACGGAAAGAGGAAGAACAATACTTACAAAATTAAGTTATCAGATTTAAAGCATCAAAATGTAAAATGTCTTCTTTCTGTAAATGAAGAGCAATGGGTCTGGCATAGATGCCTTGGTCATGTTAGCTTGAGAAGAATTTCTCAGCTGAACAAGCTAGGTCTTGTCAGAGGCTTGCCAAATCTGAAGTACTCTTCAGATGCTCTTTGTGAAGCATGTCAGAAAGGCAAGTTTTCAAAAACCTCCTTTAAAGCAAAGAATATTGTTTCCACCTCCAGACCGTTAGAACTTCTTCACATTGATCTTTTTGGACCAGTAAAAACTGCTTCGGTCAATGGTAAGAAATACGGACTAGTCATCGTTGATGATTACAGTCGTTGGACATGGGTGATGCAACGCCCCAGTTTTAGTTAGTTTTATTTAATCGAGTCGTCTTGATTATTTTTATTATTATATTATTTTATTTTCGAATTTTATTTGGAAATATGTTATTTTTCATTGTTGTGATATTTTATCGCGTTTTGGGAGCGTTTGCGAGATATTTGAGTGTAGGGGTATTTTGGTCTTTTCATTTATTTTCTTAAGTTAGAAACGTAAGAGAAAAGAAAAGAGAGAAAATAGTAAGGAAGGAAAAGGAAAAGAAGAAAAAGAGGAAGAAAGAAAAGAAGAAATTAATCCAACCGACTTTTCAAACACGATTAAATCGGGTAAGGGTGCGAAACTCGATTATCTTATGCTTGTGTATGATTATGTATGTGTGTGTGTGAATGTTTGTGGTGTTCTATAGCTTTTCGGTTCTAGTTCGGAAGAGAGAAATCGATGTTTTCACGGTTGAAAATCGGTGTAAATGTTATAGAATACTTGTTACCATGATTGGGTTATGTTCTGATTGCTATGTGTTGGTTTGGAAGTGTTTTGGTGGGGAAAATATGGTTTTCGGGTGTATAACAGCGCTGCTGGGTTTTTCTGAATTCGCAGGTTCGCACTGCGAATTCCCTAGCGAAGGGGAAAGTGAGCATTCGTTGGCTTTTCACACTGCGAAGGTGAGGGCGAACATTCGCCAGAGACTCGCACTGCGAACTTTACCTCATTTCAGTTCTGACTTAGTTCGCCAGACGTTCGCACTGCGAATGGGGCAGCGAACCAGTGGTGGCTAGGCATTCTCTAGAGACTCGCACTGTGAACTGTAGGCTATTTTCCTTTCTGCCATGGTTCGCTGGGGTATTCGCACTGCGAATGAGGGGGCGAAGGACTCGCTAGGAGCTTCGCATTGCGAACATGACAGCTTTTCCCAATTTGTTTTCTTTATAACTATTGATCCGTAAGTCGGTTTGAGGCGCGGTTTGATGCGTTGGAAAGCTTTTGACATGTTCTTTCTTATTAAAATGGTTTTGAGATTGTTGTAGGATTAAATTATGTCGATAATTTGGAAAGGTGTCGTTTTGTTAACTTGTACCATTTTAATTGTGTGTATTTGATGTGTTATCATGCAATATGCCTTTGATAGATATGGTATGACTGTGTGCTGTTGTATGATGCAAATGCATGTGTTTAGATGGTGTGATGATGGTTTGTGGCCGTATGGCAAATAAATGCATTATTTTGGGCTTGAATTGCAAAGCATGATTATTGTTGATTGAGATGGTTGCATATATGTGTGCATTTGAATGTCATGAGTCATTGTATGCCAAGCATCATGATATGCATTCTTGTGATGTCGTGTGCCCTAGTGGGTGTGAGCGACGAAACGGTTCCAGGGGGAATCCGCTATAACATCGTGTGCCTTATACAAAGAGGACCTAAAGCGATGATTATAGACGATCATGCTCCTTATACAAAGAGGACCTAAAGCGATCGGATCGTGCGCCTTATACAAAGAGGACCTAAAGCGATCCATAAACATCGTGCGCCTTATACCAAGAAGACCTAAAGCGACGGGGAACATCGTTTGCCCGACGGGGAGTTACACTAAGTAACAAGCATTGGTTCCAATAGTTCCTGAGTGAACTAGTGATGAGATTGATGGATGGATGGTACCGCATTGCATTTGCATAGAGTCGTTGTGTCGGTCTCTTTGCATTTGTATAAATCATGAATTAATTGATTTTGTGTGAAATTGTGAATGGAATTGATGAGTGAGACATATATATTTATATGTGTTGGTGATAATTGAATTGTGCATGATTGATATGCTTTTGTGACGGATATATGAGAAAATTCCATGTGTTGTTTTGTACTTGAATTATGGCGTATAGTGTGGTGAGAATATTCTATATGTGTAATTGTGTGTTATTATATATTTGTATGCAATTATATCATGATTGTGTTTCTCACCCTTCTACTGTTTTTAAATGCTCTATGTGGCATTGCAGATTAGAGGCTGGAGGTTTTTTTGTGAAGCTTAGGTCTTCATCGTTTTGTCGGTCGGCTCTGATATGTAGCACCGGGTAGTCGGGGTGATCGAGTGTGATTGATTGTATTACGTATACACTTATTTTGGATCGTTGTGATGATGTGTATATGCATATGTTCTTTTTGGATTGTACCTGTAGGATTCTGTTTATGACAGACAAACTTTTTATGATGTGTATACATGAGATTCAGTTACAGATTTTCCGCTTTTATTCTGTATCTGAATTGTGGGTGTTAGGAACTAAGTTCCTTTATTATGTGCTACCTGAATTGTTGCATATCTATATGAGCAGGTTATTGCGTGATTTTAATTCCTTTTGATGTGACACTCTTGTCTATGCCGTGATTTTTAATTATACTCTGATGAAATTTTTATCGCTTTATTTAATTGGGGGTATAGATTGGGGGTGTTACAGGTGAAATTCTTAAAACACAAGGATGAGTCACATTCTGTGTTTGCTTCCTTCTGCACTCAAGTACAAAATGAGAAAAATTGCAAAATCATCAAAGTCAGAAGTGATCATGGTGGAGAATTTGAAAACAAAGACTTTGAAAACCTTTTTGATTCACATGGGATATCCCATGATTTTTCCCGTCTTAGAACTCCACAACAAAATGGAGTTGTAGAAAGAAAGAACAGAACTTTACAAGAAATGGCTCGCACCATGATCCAAGAAACTGACATGGCTAAGCATTTTTATGCAGAAGCAATCAACACAGCATGTTATATTCAAAATAGAATCTCTATTAGACCTATCTTGAATAAAACTCCTTATGAATTGTGGAAGAATAAAATCCCCAAAATTTCCTATTTTCATCTATTTGGATGTACTTGCTTTATGTTAAACACTAAGGAGAATCTTGGCAAGTTTGATTCCAAAGCACAGAAGTGCCTGCTGTTAGGATACTCTGAACGCTCAAAAGGCTACAGAGTTTTTAACACAAAATCTCGGATTGTGGAAGAATCAATTCATGTTAGATTCAATGACAATCCTGACTCTGAAAAGTCAGAGCTAGTTGAAAAGCTTGCAGGTTTGGAAATTAGCTTCTCAGAACCCAAAGAAAAGGCAGATGAAGTCAAAGGCTAGCAGGATCCTACACCGAACACCACTGATGTAACTTCGAATACTCCACATCAAAAGAAGAGAAGAATGTCCATACCTCATCCCGAGGAACTAATTCTTGGTAGCAAGGACGCTCTAGTCAGAACCAGATCAGCCTTCAGACCATCAGAAGAAATACTCTTGGGACTGGTATCGTTAATCGAACCAGCTACAGTGGAAGAAGCGCTTTTGGACAAGGACTGGGTTCTGGCTATGGAAGAAGAACTGAATCAATTCTCAAAGAATGATGTTGGGGATCTAGTTTCAAGCCTAAAAATGTTCATCTTATTAGAACCAAGTGGGTATTCAGGAACAAGCTAAATTAGAAGGTAGAAGTTGTCAGAAACAAAGCACGACTTGTTGCTCAAGGTTACAGTCAACAAGAAGGAATTGATTACAATGAAACTTTTGCACCAGTCGCCAGACTTGAAGCAATACGGTTATTAATTTCTTTTCCAGTAAATCATAACATCACCCTATATCAAATGGATGTTAAAAGTGCATTCTTAAATGGTTATATATCAGAAGAGGTCTATGTCAAGCAACCTCCTGGTTTTGAAAATTCAGAAAAATCATATTTTGTCTTTAAACTCAAAAAGTCACTCTATGGTTTAAAGCAAGCTCCTAGAGCTTGGTATGAGAGATTGAGCAAATTTCTCTTAGAAAATAATTTTACCAGAGGAAAGGTTGATACAAATCTCTTCTGTAAACCATATAAGAATGATATTCTTATTGTTCAAATCTATGTTGATGATATTATCTTTGGTTTTGCTAACCCCCCTCTTTGTGAAGAATTTTCAAAGTTAATGCAAGCATAATTCGAAATGACTCTGATGGGTGAGTTAAAGTTCTTTATGGGAATTCAAATAGATCAGAAACCAGAGGCAACTTACATTCATCAAAGTAAGTACACAAAAGAACTTCTGAAGAAATTCAACATGATGGATTGCAATATAGCTAAAACACCAATGCATCCAACATGTGTCATGAGAAAGGAAGAATCAGAAGCTAAGGTTTGTCAGAAGCTCTATCATGGTATGATAGGCTCTCTCTTATATCTAACTGCTTCCAGACCTGATATATTATTTAGTGTACATTTATGTGCCAGATTCCAATCAGATCCAAGAGAATCTCATTTAACTACTGTTAAACGAATTCTGAGGTATCTGAAAGGGACAACTAACCTTGGTCTGATGTATGAGAAAACATCAGAGTATACTCTTTCTGGTTACTGTGATGCAGACTATGCTAGAGACAAATTAGAAAGAAAGAGCACATCTGGAAACTGTCAATTCCTAGGAAACAATCTAATCTCATGGTCAAGTAAGAGGCAATCTACAATTGCTCTCTCTACAATAAAAGCAGAATACATCTCCGCTTCTCAATGCAATACACAAATGCTCTGGATGAAAAATTAGTTGGAAGACTATTAGATATATGAGAGTAACATTCCTATCTTCTGTGATAATACAGCTGCTATTTGTTTAAGTAAAAATCCAACTTTACATTCTAGGGCTAAACACATTGAAATAAAACACCATTTTATCAGAGACTATGTTTAGAAGGGAACCTTATGCTTAAAATTTATTGATACAGATCATCAATGAGCTGATATCTTTACAAAATCCTTAGCTGAAGATATATTTCAAATTATTTTAATGCATATGAAAATGGTGTATTGCTCAGAATGAGATTATTTCAGAACCAAATGTGTTCAGTCAGAGGAAATAAATGTTTTTAAAATCATCAGAACCACTTTCATGAGATGTATCTCAGATCTGTTAAACCTCTCTTCCAAGACAAGTTCTGATGCGTCATTTAATTAGAAAATAATTTTTTACACGTGATTAGACTATATCTAAATCACTATATTTATCCAACATCAAACGAACAGTAATTTTCTCGGGATTGACTCAAAAGTTTATTACATTTATTCACTTATCCCCTGTACGGTGTCTATCTCTTTTATTTTTCAAAAAACCATTCCTATTCCCTCTTTCATTCAAAAGGAAACCCTAAAACCCTAAATTTCTCTCTCTCTCTCTCTCTCTCTCTCTCTCTCTCTCTCTCTCTCTCTCTCTCTCTCTCTCTCAACGAACTCAATCTCTGTTCTCATCCTCTCCATTCTTAACCATCATCATGACAAACATCGATCAACCAGAAACTGTTCTCCTCTCCAAAGAAGTTGAAACGTCACTGATTATCTCCCAAGAGCTGCTGTCTTCATCTATCGCACCATCTGCCACCTCTACAACCACCGCGACGATCGCCTCGACTCCATTATCTCTTCCCACGATCGATGCAACCCATGTCACACAGAGAAATTCCCCTGTTACTTGTGTTATGCATGCAAATGAACTAATTGTTCTGAAAGAGCTGTCTGTCGACTTCGACAATCTTTGCGATAATGGGTTTAACCTAATTGATCAACTTAATACTCAAGGATGGAAAAGTTACTTTGAAAGACTTAGAGGTCCAACCTTTGATGACCTACTAAAGGAATTCTGGAGACACGCTGATACAGACGATCTTCATGTTGTATCTTTTGTTATGGATCAAAAGATCATTATCACTGAAAAATCTATTTCAGATCTACTAGGAATGCAATTCTTGGAAGGAAAGATAGTTTATGGAAAAACTAAAGTATCTGACTCTGTCATCAACAAAGCAATCTTCAAAAATTGTCAACTTGGGTTTACAGACTACAAAACCAAGCATCTGCGTGACAATCTGACAATCTGGCATAAAATTATTCTTGGATGTATCAATCCAAGACCTCCAAAGAGTGCTGCAGATTTCTTTAACACAAATCAAAAGAACATGTTGTACTACTTGCACAAGAATTAAAAAAATGTGTCTTTCATCCATTCTCTTCCTCTACCTGAGAGATATGGTGCGCAAGACAAAAAAAAAACAACTTCACCGGATAGGAAGATTGTAAACTACATTTCGTTTGGAAGACTTATCTCTGACATCTTTGTAGAAAGTGGCCTTGTGGAGTATCTAGTCAAAGAAGCTAAGTACACAGACTATCTGACTAGCAAAGTAGGAGAAACTTTCAATGTTGTGAACCTTAAGCATATGAAAATGATTACTAATGTTGATGTGAAACCCATACCTAACCCTCACGACACTACGATCAAACCTTCAGTACCAAACTACCCCTGCTATCGGAAAGAAGATAATCCAACAACAATTGCTTCGTTTGTGGCTATAATGAGAGAAGAAGGGTATGACATGCCAAAATCCAGAGTTGAAGAGGTTGCTTCCAAGTCTAAATGCATCACGAGAAGTAAGAGGAAGCAAGCTGAAGAGGATGCTGAGCCTAAGAAGAAGAAAAGGGATGAAACTGAAACATCCAAAACCTCTAGACCGGAAACTCTTCCTCTTGAGAAATCAATAAATCATCTGTCAATTCTTCTGGATCTATGAATGTCACTAATATTGTTACTGCACCATCATCATCTCAAACCACCGTCATTTCTACCTCCAATCCACAGGTGAAGTTTAAACCACCCTCTTTCTCAATTCCTCCTTCAGCTACCACTATCCAATCTTCACCCAACGCATCAATCAGTACACCTATCTCGAATGAAGTCATTCCTACCTACATCTCATCAATAAGCTCGTCAATCATTCAGCCAAATGAACAAAGTTCCATCAACCGAATCTCCGATTCTCAAGTCCTCAGTATTGAGTCTATCTCTGAGCAGACAACCTTTGAATCTCTAGAGATCGTCACCCATGAATCTCTCATGATCTCAGACACTCCAGAAGTGACATCTCCTACTGATCAACCAAGCAATCAACATCCTCCTACTGAGATCGTTCCATCTCAACAAACAACACTTGAGTTGAATTCTTCCAAGCCTGACCTTGCTTTAGTCACCTATACTAAACCTTCTCCAACATCTTTTGAAGAATGCACAAGTCAATTTTATGACAAGGCATTAAGGAAGTTTGCGGACCTAAGAGCAGAACTAAACACAAGTACCAAGCCTATGGAACTTGAAAGATCTTGTCAAAACTTCCAGAAATGGTTGAGCAGTGAGCTTACAAGAATTGTAAGCTTCTCAGATGCAACCATCACAGATGGAATTCAACGGGCAAAGGAGAGAGCAGAAGCCGAAGAGCGGATAGGATACTTAAGTTCTTGGTTGCAAAGCAGAAAGAAGTTGAAGAAAAGGCTGCTGAGGAAGTGAGACTTCTTGCAGAAAAGACTGCTGAAGAAGCTAGAATAGCACAAGAAGCTGAAGCCATGAAGAAGGTCGAGCAAGATGCTGCAGTTGTTTCTACATCTGATCCTGCTGTCAAGCGTTTAGAAGACGCCATTGGTGAAATCAGAGAAGAATAATAGAAGTTCAGAGAAAGCCTTGAGGAACAAAGGACTGTCAATGCTGAACTAAAAGGCATGCTTCAGAAGATGTGGGACAAGATGTCCTCTGGAAGCACCTAATTCTTATGTCTTTGTTGTCCTTAAGTCCTTAGATCCTTGTTTTTCACCCTTGCACCACTTATCTTTTTGATCAATGACAAAAAGGGGGAGAAGTAATATAATGTGATATTTTGATTCCATAGTGAATCTCTGAAAAATGTTGTTTACATGCTAACAGATAAAACTGTTATTTCTATTAGAGTGTTTTTCTTTTTCAAGTATTCTAATCCAAATTAAATCCTTGTTAAGAAAAATAAAATCAGAACTCTACTGAAAAGAGAATCAAGACTAAGAGCTCAAAAATTCATCAAGTCTAAAACTCAGGGGGAGCACTTCATACGAAGGATAAGCTATCTTTAGAATCTGTTATTTTCCCTGCATTATATATATCAAAATTGTGTCATCAAAATACATAGTTTTGTCATCATCAAAAAGGGGGAGATTGTGAGAACAAGATTTGGTTCTGCAACTTTATCTCTAAAGTTTTGATGATATCAAATTGTATTTCTGTATGAACAATTTTATACAGCTAATGGTTGTTATTTGTGAGAACTTAACAAACAGGTTATGCTTCTGTAAAACGGCGTGAACTCAATGCTTAAAGGAAAATACTTCGCCTAAAAAGCAGAACTCAATACGAGAGAATACAAAGTCCAGATGCTGATACAAAAGAAAAGGAGAACGAGTTCTGAAGATCTGAAGACATAGGTTCTGATAGAACGAAGTCCAGATACTGAAGACTTGCGCTCTCTGATCAAGGTTATGAAGACCTAATCAAATCTCTACTCATGCTTCAATCAGATACTATCAAAAGCCTTTAAAGATACGAAGACAATGCACCAAGCAAACAAGGTTCTGAAGACCAAGTGCCGAAGACTCTGAAGACGCTGCTCTGAAGATCTGAAGACTTGAGAAACTCAAGAACCTAGATAAGTTTTCCCTTCTTACTCATGCTCATGAAAATCCCCTGAAGTTGAGAAGCCAAGAAGACAAAGCTACATAGTACAGCTGTACCTCAATTGTAGCGAAGATATCTTGGTAACAGTGCAACGGTACAATCGAAGACAGAAAGCGCAGCACGCAAAAGGTTTTATCTGTCCTCACGCTTCTAGCCGCCAGCCTACTTAGATACAATGATTATACTTCAACGGCTCTTTCCACACAACTATAAAAGGAAGCAAAAGACTTAAAGAAAGATACACACGAACGCTACCGCAATACTCTCTCTATCTGAAATCTTTCTTAAGTCATTATGGTAAAAAACGTGTTTACATTTTCAGCTTGTATAGAAGCACATTTCTGTAAATGTAACTTGTTCAAACTTAGGTTTGTGTTCCTTGAGAAAGACCTTGTGGTGGTATTTCTTGAGAAGTCTAAGTCGTGTGTCTTAGAGGTTGTTCCTTGAGTAAGACCTGTGAGGTTGTATTAGTTGAGAAGTCTAAAACTTGTGAGTTTTAGAGGCTGTGTTAGTCACCAGCGGTTTAGCTCGTGCATTGTACTGATTTGACTGAATATTGGATTAAGACCTCGTTGAGAGAGGCAAAATCACATTGGCGGGTGGACTAGACTAACTTGAGGGTTTCTCAAGTGAACTAGTATAAACATAACATGTTCATCACTTGATTCTCAACATAGTTCACTACCATTAAAACGAAAGGGTTTCTAAAAAGAATTTATTTTTAAGAAACAAGTTTATTTTGAAAAACCAATTCAAACCCCCCTTTCTTGTGTTTTTCACACCTTCAACCCTTTGCGGATTCAATGTCTAAACGACTTCGGTTGTTGAAAGCAGATTGTTCGATTATGGTTTCCATGAAATTGAGGATTTAGTATACTGAGACCATGTGACTATTTTGTAGTGCGGAAGCTATCGGAAATAGTTGTCACGCGATACTACCCTCATTTTAGATTACCCTAAGATACTGCAGTACGCTCGGGTGAACCAGCCTGTTGTTGTTATCCCAAGGGGGGTCAATGATTTTGAGGACAGGTACAAAAATTCACCATACAACCTTTGGGAATGGGTAGAGCCATTACTTCATCCTCGTGACGCTGAACCTTTGACCCATGTTTATTCTATGTTTTTGATTGCTGCATTCATGCATTCATTTTATTATAAAATATTAAACAAAGAAAAAATCTTCTCTTCTACTCTCTCTTTTTTCAAATTAAACTCATACAATGATTGCAAATATCATAGAGAAAGGTTGCATTATGGATTTCGGTAGAAGGAAGACGCACAAGTACACCTTCAAGGTTCCAAAACTAGAGGATTTAAGAGGGTTGGCAAGGATGATCACCAAACCTGGTGCTTTCAGAGCTAAGTACGGAGGACTGCTGTCTCTGTTAAGGGTCCATGTAATTGAAGGAATATTGTCTACGCTGATTCAGTTCTACGATCCGGTCTATCACTATTTCACATTCTTGGATTATCAGCTAGCACCGACACTGGAGGAGTATTCTCACCTGACTGATTTACCCATTACTGACCAAGCTCCCTTTTCTGGACTGGAAGAAATTCCAAAAGATCAAACCATTGTAAGAGCAATCTATTTAGATGAGTCAGAAATCAGGACTCACATGACCATTAAGGGTGGAATCCAAAGTTTACTAGCCAAGTTTTTGGTAAAGAAAGCTCTGTACTTTGCTAGTATAGGGAACGTGACTGCTTTCGAGAACGTCTTTGTTTTGCTCACCTACGGGTTATTTCTGGTTCCCAATATTGATAACTTCATTGATATCAATGCCATTAAGATTTTTCTGATTGGAAACCCCGTACCGACCTTGCTCGCAGATGCTTATCATTCTGTACACTTAAGGAATTTATACAACAGAGGAATGATCACATGTTGTGTACCCCTGCTATACAAATGGTTCACTTCTTATCTACCAAAGTCTGCCGCTTTTTGGGATCATAAGAGTACTCTACGTTGGTCACAGAGAATTATGTCTCTTACCAACTCTGACATCGATTGGTACAATCGGATCTATGACGGGATAAGAATCATTGACCGTTGTGGAAACTTCCCTAATGTACCCCTCATAGGAACTAAATGAGGAATCAACTATCATCCAGTTTTAGTTCGTCGTCAACTCGGATACCCGATGAGAGTCTCTAGGAAAACCAGACTGTGTCTCGGTGAAAACTTATCTCCACTGGGTACAAACTAGAGCTCTCAAGCTGAGGATGCTATACTCTCGTCAAGAAGTTCTTCCGTTAAAGGAATCTGTCCTTTATTTTATGTCTGATACGGAAAAACTCCAGGTCACTCTCAACAAAGTTCAACGGGAAAAGAAATCTTGGAAGAACAAGCACCGCATTCTACATGTGGAGTGTACCAAAATACAGCAACTGTTAAAAGAAAAAGATGCTCTGATCGAGATTTTAGAGCAACATGCTGTAGAAAATCAAGAAAACCGAAGGAATTTGCTCGCTCCTTTCACTTGGCAAAAGGATGACAACCCGACAACGGCTCAAGAGCCCCGGCCAGAGAAAAGGAAAATACCAGAACCAGCACCTGAGCCCTCCTCAGAGAGGACTCATGATTCATAAGCTTAGACATTTCCTTTTACAGCACTTTGTAAATTACCGTATTTCCATTTCCGCAATCTTTGAATTCAATAAAACGGGGTCTCCCCACTGTATGATATTTGCAATCCAATTGTTGAAGTTTATTTTAATTAAAATAAAAAATTTTAACATATAATCATTGCATATCATTCATCATTCTCACATAACGCATTCTTCTTCCCTACGAATTTCACGTTTGTGTCTCGATTCTAGAGTCAAACTGTCTCATTCATACAATACTCGGGCCAATCGACAAAAGAAAATGGATGATCTCGAGGAAGAGAATAGAGAGTTGAGAGAAGAAATCGACACTCTGAAAGAAGATCTGAGAAAACTTCACAATGACATGAAGTCTCTGGCAGCAGCTCAGATACAACAATAAAGGAATGTGATCTCGGAGATCACATCTACGCCCATAGTGGAGACGTATGATCCTCGGTACAACATGCCTAAAGACCGTCCCTGGGGCATGTCACTCAACTATATCCCGGAAGGATATATTTCGCCGATCACGGAAGATCCGGAAACTGCAGCATGAACCGCTGGGCCTGAAGGTTACAAACTTCGGGAAAGCGAAGATGCAAGGGGCATGACAACAACTCCTGAAGGTTACAAACTTCGGGATAAAGAAGCACCAAGAGTCACTGGCGTAATGACTATACCACCACCCATGGTACACACTGTCCCAGAAGGACAGATTCCACAGATACCTTCTGGTGGAAATGAAAGTATGTACGACAGATTGAACGAGTTCCAAGAATAATTCTTGGAGATGCAGAAGGAACTGCATGCCATTCAAGGTCAGGATATATTCGAAAAGGATGCCGCAGACCTTTGTTTGGTCCCCAATGTGAAAATTCCGCACAAATTCAAGGTGTCCGAATTTGAAAAATACAAGGGCAACTCCTGCCCTCAAAGTCATTTGGTGATGTACGCTCGAAAGATGTCAACTCAGACAGAGAACCAGCAGCTACTGATCCACTACTTCCAAGATAGTTAAACCAGTGCCGCACCAAATGGTACATGGGTTTAAACCGCACCAAGATTGTCACGTTCAGAGATCTTGGCGCTGCCTTCGTTCAACAATATAAGTATAACCTGGACATGGCATCGGACATAGATCAACTTAGAGCCATGTCGCAGAAGGACAAGGAAACCTTTAGAGAATATGCTCAGAGATGGCGTGAAATTGTCGCCCAGATTTGTCCACCTCTTGAGGAAAAAGAGATCACAAAAATATTTTTGAAAACCTTGAGCTCATTCTACTACGACTGAATGGTCGCCAGTGCGCCCAGCGATTTCACTGAAATGGTGAATATGGGAGTATGTCTTGAAGAAGCAGTCCAAGAAGGACGTCTGGTCAAAGATACAGGACCATCAAGCAGTACCAAAAGATACGGTAGTGCTTTCCCTAAGAAAAAAGAGCAAGATATTGGTAATATCTCTCTCGGAAAGCAAAGGCGAAGGTACCAACCAGTAGCAGCTGTAACTCCGGCTATCAACCTTGCGCCTGTCCCAACGTATCAACCTCAGGTTGCTCAGAACCAACCGAATCAACAATATCAGCAAAGGACACAACAGCCTCTTCAGCAGGCTCGTCCTCAATACAACAACAACCGTAGAATGCGACCACCAAGGTTTGACCCTATACCAATGTTGTACGCAGAACTGTTTCCATTACTACTAGTCAAGGGGCACGTCCAAACCAGGGCTCCTCTTGCGATACCGGAGAATCTGCCTCTTTGGTTCAAAGTGGATCAGACTTGCCCTTACCATCAAGGAGGACCAGGGCATAACATAGAAAACTGTCTCAGCTTCAAGTCCGATGTACTGAAGCTTGTTAGGAACGGGGTCTTATCCTTCAAGGATACAAATCCAAATGTTCAGACGAACCCGTTGCCTCAACACAAGAAAGTTGCAGTAAATTTGATAGAGGAATAGTCTAAACACAACTATCAAATTCATGATGTACTCTTATTGGGAACCAACCTGGTCAAGATGCATTGCAGACAGAGCGGGTACGATCATGTACCATCTCATAACTATCACCAGTGTGATATCTGCTCTAAAAACAATCAAGGATGTTCTATGGTGCAATCAGCTCTACAGGAACAGATAGATCTCGGATGGATCCAAGATCACCGAATCCGTTAGGTCAACATGACTTATACAAATTCCAACATCGTTCAAAACCACGACATCTGTGCGATGAATGTCAACTTGGTGAGAATGCACTCAAGGCAAAGACAACATCATGATCTGCCACGGCATGACTACGATTCTTGTCTGATATGCTCGGTAAATAATCAGGGATGCTCTTTTGTACAAGAGGCTCTCCAGCGTCAGATGGATCATGGATGGATCCAGGACTACCGGGATAGAAGTCATTATCAAGTTAATATGATTCAAATCTTTGATATTCGCTTGATGAATACCAGCTTGGTGGAATTACACGCTAAGCAAGTCCAGGTCGGTTTTCTGACTTCACATGATTATCAGAACTGTAAAGTATGTCGTGGAGATGACGAAGGATGTGCACTTATTCAGAGAACGCTTCAACACTTGTTAAACCACTGGTGGCTTCCGATCTATAGGGACGAAGCTACACAGCAGATCAGTATGACTGATGGGAACCCTACTAGGCATCAAAGTCAGGATGTTCGATCAATGGAAACAGATCTAGTAAGGTTACACTGTATATAAAGCGGGCGTGGCTGGATACCACCACACAACTATGAGTGCTGTAGAGTTTGCTCAGAGAATAACCAAGGATGCTACCTCGTGCGAGCAACCCTTCAAAGTCAGTTAGACCACAAAGAGGTTCAACCATGTTTAAGCTCTGGTTCGATCAACATAATGTCAGACTATCTTCCCGATCAAGGCAAAGATGTTGTCTTAATCCCTAAACGAGAAATGGCCAGAGACGTATGTGCCATAATCCTTTTACTCCATAAATAGAGAGTTCCTCTTGATAATAGAAAGATTCTCAACCTTGAACCAATTGAGGCTGCCTACGATGGTCAAAAAAATCAAAAGGCTCCTGTAGTTATCTATCTGCCGGGACTAGTACTGTACGAATCCGATAAGGCTATCCCTTACAAATATGGTGCAACAACAATTGAGAATGGGAAGGAAATTCCATTACCCTCCGTCGTGAATATTGCAGACATCGGTCGAGTAACACGGAGCAATCGAATCTTCAACAGAGGAGTTAGAGAACCCAGCAAAGAAAAGGAACCTCAAACAGAAGTTCCTAATCAACCAATCGGTCAATCTAGTAATCCCTATCTTTCAACAAACGACGATGAGATGTTGAACCTCATCCGGAAGAGTGAGTACAACATTGTTGATCAATTGTTGCAAACTCCTTCAAAAATCTCTGTGCTATTTCTTTTACTCAGTTCCGAAGCCCACGGAGAGGCTCTACAGAAAGTCTTAGAGCAAACCTTTATGGAACAAGATGTAACGATAAGATAATTCGACAACATCATCTCCAACATCACTTCCTGCAACAACTTAGGATTTAGTGATAAGGAACTGTCGGAAGAGGGCAAAATCACAACATGGCACTAAATATTACAGTCAACTGCCAGGACGATGCTTTAGCCAGCGTACTGGAAGACACTGGATCCGCTCTAAATGTTTTGCCAAATTCTACTCTGATGCGACTATCATTTCAAGGATCGCCGATGAGAGGCAGTGAGGTCATCGTCAAAGCATTTGACAGATCCCGAAAAACAGTTATTGGCGAAGTCGACCTTCCCATAACTATCGGTCCTCACACTTTCCAAGTCACCACTTTCCAGGTCATAGACATTCAGGCAGCATAGAGCTGTTTGTTAGGAAGACGTGGGATACACGAGGCTGGGGCAGTCACTTCGACACTTCACCAGAAGCTGAAGTTCGTCAAGAATGAGCAACTAGTCACAGTCTGCAGAGAACAAACCTTGATCGTGAGCAACTTATCGTCATCCACTTGTGTAGAACCAGAGGAGGTTGTCGGAACCCAGTTCCAAGCACTTTCGGTGAGAAATGACAACCAATCAGAAAAAGGAACATCGATTTCCTCGTATAAAGATGCTCTCGAAGTGATCAAAAGTAATAATGTAAAAGGATAGGGACGGCTTGTTATTCCTACTGATAACAAAACAAAGAAGGGTCTTGGCTTTTCCTCAACCTGTACCCAAACTACTACTAACGATGAAAGTCTTCATCCCATTCGAGCCCAACGATGCATATCAGCTGAGCATCATTGAAAAGAATACCTGCGTCCCCACTGAATCATAGGATCATTACTCAGGGCATTCAGAAGATATCCCATACAACAATGAATTTGCAAAGAGAACAGGACAAGAGTTCCTTAACTATGCTTTTCCTGAGGTCAATGTCATCGAGAGAGGTGACTCCTCCAGTTCCACTGAAGTGTGAGACACCTTAAAACAACCGAGTGGCAAATACAACTTCATGGTCAAGTACACCGCTCCTGAAAGCTCTCGTATCAGGCTCGAAGACATCTAGACAACTGGATGGGGAGATCCACCTGAGAGTCCAAACACTGTGCAAGATATAACAGAAGAATCCTCCTACGACAACTCTGCCTGGGAGACAGATTCCAACGATCCTACTCCACCAGAAATCAACGTCATTTCTGAAGACAATCCAAAAAGGAAGGTACTCGGCTTTGTAATTCACCGGGGAGTTCGCCGCCAATGTGTTACTGTCAATGTTTCGAAAGTCGTTCATAAGTCTAAGTAATTGTCGTCTTTCTCTTAACCTTTCACCTTGCCCAGGTGAAATGGATGTTTCGATAGGGATCATTTTCTGTAAATGTTCCTCTTCGCTTTGCCCAAAGCGACAGAGTTTTTTTTATAGGGCTGTAGTTTCAAGAATCGACAAGATCATAAATAAAATAACATCATTCTGTAATTTCCTCATTTTATTGCTGTTTTCATTTTCGCTTTTTCAGAAAATGGTAATCCTAAAAACAACTCAAAAAATAAAAACAAGCAGTTTTCAGAAAATACACTGCACACACT
Organism: Lathyrus tuberosus; assembly: GCA_022829125.1. Classification (NCBI taxonomy): domain Eukaryota; kingdom Viridiplantae; phylum Streptophyta; class Magnoliopsida; order Fabales; family Fabaceae; genus Lathyrus; species Lathyrus tuberosus. Next base: position 2,312,361 of record JALAZF010000124.1, on the reverse strand, counting down.
CTTGCATTCTCTCTATTTGTTCTAAAAAAAAATCATCACGTCATGCAGATTGCTTGTTTTAAACCCCATTGAAACATACGATCCAACGCCTTCTCCCAACTTTGAATTCCCGGTATTTGAGGCTGAAAAAGAAAATGACGAAGAAATTCCAGAAGAGATCTCCCGATTACTCAGACAAGAGGAAAGGTCCATCGAACCTCACAAAGAGCCGTTGGAAACGGTCAACTTGGGTTCAGAAGAAGAGAGGAAAGAAGTCAAGATTGGGGCACTGCTCAGTCCAACTGTCAAATAAGGATTGATAAAGCTTCTCAAAGAGTTTCCCGATGTATTTGCTTGGTCCTACCAGGATATGCCAGGGTTAGATACCAACATCGTGGAACATCATCTACCGTTAAGATCAGAATGTCCGCCGGTAAAACAAAGACTAAGACGGACTCATCCAGACATGGCCATTAAAATCAAAGAGGAAGTACAAAACCAAATTAACGCGGGTTTCCTCGCCACATCAGAATATCCTCAATGGTTAGCCAACATAGTACCAGTTCCGAAAAAGGACGGAAAGGTCAGAATGTGTGTAGACTACTGGGATCTGAACAAGACCAGTCCAAAGGATGACTTTCCCCTACCACACATTGACATGCTGGTAGACAGTATAGCGAAGTTCAAAGTATTCTCCTTCATGGATGGATTCTCGGAATATAATCAAATCAAAATGGCACCGAAAGATATGGAGAAAACTTCATTCATCACCCCATGGGGCACTTTTTCTTACAAGGTAATGTCGTTCAGTTTGAAGAACGCCGGGGCAACCTATCAAAGGGCCATGACTACTCTGTTCCACAACATGATACACAAAGAAATAGAAGTGTATGTCGATGATATGATTGCCAAATCTAAGACATAAGAGGAGCATGTGACCCACCTGTCAAAACTATTCGAGCGTCTGAGAAAGTACAAACTCCTCTTGAATCCTAACAAATGCACATTCAGTGTCCGTTCATGGAAACTTTTAGGGTTCATTGTCATCCAGAAAGGAATTGAGGTTGATCCTGACAAGGTAAAGGCCATTCAAGAAATGCCTTCTCCAAAGACTGAAAAACAAGTCAGGAGATTCCTGGGACGTTTGAATTACATTTCCAGATTTATATACCTCATGACCGCAACATGTGTAACACCCCGAAATTATAATTAATTATTTAATTAATTATTTATGAATTATTTGTGAATTTTCGTGAAATTATGGGGTGCATTTGAGGATGTGGTGATGTTATATGTGGGGTAGTGTTGGGATTTAGTGGTGTTGAGAAATTATGGTAATTTAAATAATTTAATTAGAATTATTTGGATTTAAAATAATTAGTTGGAATTTATTGGAGTTTAGAAACTATACTAGTTATTTTGTTGTTATTAGTAAAATAATAATTATAATATTATTTTATTAGAATTGGAATAAATAAAGAGTGTAGAGAAATTAAGGGCATTATAGTAATGTCTGGGGGAATAAGTGAGGGTAAATGAGGAATACCCTAATAGGGGTCCAAAGGTTAAAGTAGGGAAAAGAGAGAATTGGGATTACAATCGTAACATTTTGGAACGAGAGAACGAAGAGAAGAGCAATCGTAGAAGAGAGAAGGGGAAGAACGCGAAGAGGCTAGGGCAAGGATTTTTCACCGTAAGAGGTTTAGAATCGTCAAATCTAAGGTAAGGGTTGGATTCTAACTCTATAACGGGATGATATAATGATGGGTATGGGGATTTTGATTGATATGGTTCTTGTGATGTTGTTTATGATTGTCTTGATTGAGTTGTTGTGGGTTGAATATTGTTGTGTTGTAATTGTTACAATTGTGGTTGGGATTGTGTTATATGATGTGAAAATTGATGTTATAATTTTGTTTGGGTTGTTGTATAATCTATGTAATGTATGGGTTAGATATCATGAACTTAGGATTTGGGGATTTGTTATATTCTTGCAAACCCTAACATGAATCTATGTTTCAATCTATGAAATTGATGATGTATATATGTTATGATGTTTCTATATTGAATTCCATGAATGGGTATGTGTATAGAACATGATTTAGTGCATATATGTATGTTTGAGTTTCACTTGAAATGCTTGATTTGAGATTTTGGTGAAAATTAGTGAAGCTTAGAATCTTGTTTTTATGATCCTAATAGTTGCTATATGATATATATAGGTTGTATAACTATTTATTTCATGAAAAATGATGGATTAAGGTGGATTTATTGTGCAAATTCGTGCTGGACAGTAGCATTTACGCTACAGTAATTTTACTGTTTTTTTGACAGCAATTTTGAAAAACTTAGAACTTCCATAACTTTTGACTCGGGTGTCCGTTTGACGCGCCGTTTGGAAAGTTGGAAAGCTAGAATTATGTTCTAACTTATAAAAATATTTTCAAACACAGTAGAGGAATTTTGTTGAATCGATATACCTTTCTGTGTGTAATGTTGTGTAATTGTTGAACCGGGTGTACGATATTAATCGTGTGAATGTTGTATGAACTGGTATGATTGAATTGCATTGTATGTTACTGCATAATGATGATGATGGCCTGTAATGGCGACTGTTGATGGCTTATGCCTTGTTGTTGCGTTACGTTGTTGTTGTTGTTGTGTGACGTTGTTGTTGTGGTGTGACGTTGTTGTTGTTGTTGCACGTTGTTGCTGTTGTTGCACGTTGTTGTTGTTGTTGTTGTATGACATTGCTGTAAGATGTTGTTGTGTTGGCTCTATTTATTGGCAAAAATAAGATGTAGGCTTATGCCAGTGTTGAATTGTTGTTGTTGTTATTGTCGTATTCATAACGTTGTCGCATACATATCATCAAAATTGGGAGCTTATGCACTGTAAGTTGGCCTGGATTGGCAAAAGTTAAAAGTTGAAGGCTTATGCCTTGTTGATGCCTCTATTAATTGGCAATATTAAGTTGAGGGTTTTGCCCTGTTGGTACCACATGCATCTGCACAGTAAAGAGTCGCATTGTTATTTTGTTGTTGATGACATGACATTGAATTGTATAGTTGATGATGATTTGTGTTGATAATTATGCATGTCCTATGATAACATGTACTATGATGTTTGTTGATGTTGTGAAGGTGTGAGATGTGGAATGAATAGCTATGCATGATATAATTTCGTATACTTATTATTATATCTCTTTTTATATTGTTATGATATCTCACCCCTTCTGTTGAATGTCCCCCCTATCTAGGCGACGCGCAGGTGATCCGCAGTAGAAGATCGGATGTGAGTGGAAGATGAAGTCTTCCGTTTATGCTTTAGTGTCGGTGTCTGCTCTGGTATGTAACACTGGGGCGTCGGAACGCGTTTATGTTTATTTGATTATGAAGGAATATTTGGTTTTATTTCCTTACATTGATATTATGTTTTATTACTAATATGAAGTATATTTTCCGCTGTTTTAATGAAGATGGATTTCCGACATAATTTACTATATTATTAATTATTAATAATTTTCAAGTGGTATGTGTCACATGTCGTATATATGAGCAAGTGAATGGTTGAAGTAACATCCTAAATGCTGAATTTTATTTTAATCTTACTTTGATAATTATATTATAAAATACGCGGGGGAAAATTAGGGTGTTACAATTGGTATCAAAGCAGGTCAGTCTGTCCGGCCAAGTTGTCTAATGTTGTTTGTCCCTTAGTACGCGACAAGTGTGTGGAACAATGTCGGTGCTTTCTTGCTTTTCTAATCGATTGTATGCAGGAGTGGGTTTGAAGATAAGTGGGGGAGAAGTTTTGCTTCTCGGATATGTGTCGGTTGTAAGATGTTGGTTCAGTATGCTGCTGATGGCGACAGTGCAAGTATTGTTGAAGTTTTGTTGTTTCCCGAATTCGAAGATGACATGGATTCAAGATTTTGTTTGTTAATCAAGTTGGAACATCTTGAGGGAGGATGATCAGACATTGTTGATGTTTACTTCTCGAAGGATGAGGAGCAATGTAACGGTTGTTGATATATGAGTAGAGTGTAAATACCTGATGTTTCTGAAGGTGATTGTTAAGTAACTAGGATAATTTTTAGAAGATGGAATTTAGAAAGTTGTGATATTCGGCGCTGCTGGTGGACTGTGAAGTTGTCAGTTTGAGTAGCCCTTGTGTAAGATATCGACGTTTGAACGGTGATAGAATGACAGATTGTTGTAGACCGTGTCGTGGGATCCTTGTGAGTGACTGTAAAAGTTGTTGATGTTGTTGGAATGTTTTGAATCGCGAGTCAGAGACAGAAAATGCGAGGAGATGAGTACGATTTCAAGGATGGTAAGTGTTGGTACTGGTGCAAAGAAATTATGTTCTGATGTTATCGTAAGGTGTGTAATAGTATGTCACTGCATGACGTCGGTGTTCGCATTTTTGGATAACTTTGGAAATTCATATCTTGTGTTCCGAGTATCAGATTGATGTTCTGTTTGAAAATATGAGGAGATAAAATATATTCTATCCTATGAAAGTGTTTTCAAATGCAGTAGATGCATTCCTATATGGAGGGACTCTGAAGTCGGTTACTGAACTAAAGGCTTTTTGGGCATAAATGGTTATTATCGCAGTTGTTCGAGTGAGGTCAAGCGTAATACGTTGTTGGCGAATAAGCTGAGAAATGAAATGTTCGGCATTAAAAAAAAGATGTGAAAGTATTGGAGAAGCGCATAGAGGTGCGGCTTATGATGATTAACAATGATTAGAATGAAGATGTCCTTTTAAAGGAAGATTCTTGTAAGAGGAATTAGAGTCGTGTTTATGATGCCAAGGTAGTGGCATGTATAAAAGAAGAAGTGGAGAGGTTCTATGACCAAAACGGTGTGGAACGGCATTGTGAGATTTCAATTGGAACGAGACGACGTGTAATGTACTAGCATAGTAGTAATTCTTGAGTTGAAGAATACTTAGCCTTCGTGTGAGGCTAAGTGAGTTTAATATGGACCGTGTAATATGTTGAGCGTTGGTGTCTCATCGACAAGATCGAATGAGAGGGAAATTATGGGAGTATTTGTAAACCTCATTGGAAATTATTGGATTTTGGTGCTTTAAGTGACTTGAGTACAAGTTCTAAAGGAACACTATTATATTTTGGTAACGAGGGTTTATACTTCATTATGGTTGTCGGTTATCTATTGACAAATTGAGGAACTGATCACCCTTAATCTCCTGTTGATAGTAGACGAGATAGTGTTGGATGGTATAGACTTGTCTTGCTATCTTAGTAGTGTGTAAAGTGATTGATGTATATCGTGAGGATAGTCGCTCACCAGTTTGTGCAAATTAATAGAGGAAGGGCTAGAAAAGGGTTGAAACGTAGTGCACAATTCAGAGTAGCGAGTTTATATGCGAGCTAACGTCGCAAAGTGAAAGATTGAGAATATCAAGTGAACAAAGATTTTATGGTGGATGTTAAAGAAAGTCCGAAACTAGATTGAAACTTGTAAACCATATAGTTAACGGAAATTTTAATGAGGACGGTGACTTAAGATGGATGATCAGAGTTGCGCAGCTGAAGCGTGATGTGGCGCAGTTGCTATGCGTGTACGACTCGTTAGAAGTGAAGGACTAAATATCAGAAGCCTATGGGAATGATATGCCTCGATCTACATGCTTAATTTGGTGGATTGTTGATATAAGGATGGTGTGACATGATATTGTGTTTTCTCGTAAATATTTGATGATTTTATATGGATATTATTGTGGTTGTTGGTTGATGGTATGTTGTGTGTATATTTGTTGAGTTATACTGTTAAGTTGACGTTATAATGATTTTGTTCCCGTTGCCGTGATGTTGTTGTTGGTTACCATAAATGATGAATAATACTCCATAATATGACGAAGTTGATTATGTTGGCTATGTTGATGTCACTATAAAGGCGATACGACGATATGGATAGAGTTGTTGATATTTTGTTGATAATTGACATACATATATATACGGGAATGAAATTGTGTAAGTGTTTCAGTGTTGAAGATGTTAAGATGATAATGTGATGTTGTATATCCAAGTATAAGTGTGTCACTACTTTAAATGTTGATATGTCAAAATATTGTTGAAGTGGTTGATAAGTTATTAACGATTATGTCGCGAGGGTGATGAATGATTAGCATGTGTGTATTTGATTTAAATCGTGTTGAGTTATTGTTATGTCAGGAAAGTAGTGGTCGAAGTGTTGCCAAATGAGACTTGGGGATCAAAGAGTTAGATGCAGAATTCGCATAAGAGTGGTAGTATCGAGTAGATTTTCGAGGACGAAAATATTCTAAGTAGGGGAGAGTTGTAACACTCCGAAACTATAATTAATTATTTAATTAATTATTTGTGAATTTTCGTGGAATTATGGGGTGCATTTGAGGATGTGGTGATGTTATATGTGGGGTAGTGTTGGGATTTAGTGGTGTTGAGAAATTATGGTAATTTAAATAATTTAATTAGAATTATTTGGATTTAAAATAATTAGTTGGAATTTATTGGAGTTTAGAAACTATACTAGTTATTTTGTTGTTATTAGTAAAATAATAGTTATAATATTATTTTATTAGAATTGGAATAAATAAAGAGTGTAGAGAAATTAAGGGCATTATAGTAATGTCTGGTGGAGTAAGTGAGGGTAAATCAGGAATACCCTAATAGGGGTCCAAGGGTTAAAGTAGGAAAAAGAGAGAATTGTGATTACAATCGTAACATTTTGGAACGAGAGAACGAAGAGAAGAGCAATCGTAGAAGAGAGAAAGGGAAGAACGCGAGGAGGCTAGGGCAAAGATTTTTCACCGTACGAGGTTTAGAATCGTCAAATCTAAGGTAAGGGTGGGATTCTAACTCTATAACGGGATGATATAATGATGGGTATGGGGATTTTGATTGATATGGTTCTTGTGATGTTGTTTATGATTGTCTTGATTGTGTTGTTGTGGGTTGAATATTGTTGTGTTGTAATTGTTACAATTGTGGTTGGGATTGTGTTATATGATGTGAAAATTGATGTTATAATTTTGTTTGGGTTGTTGTATAATTTATGTAATGTATGGGTTAGATATCATGAACTTAGGATTTGGGGATTTGTTATATTCTTGCAAACCCTAACATGAATCTATGTTTCAATCTATGAAATTGATGATGTATATATGTTATGATGTTTCTATATTGAATTCCATGAATGGGTATGTGTATAGAACATGATTTAGTGCATATATGTATGTTTGAGTTTCACTTGAAATGCTTGATTTGAGATTTTGGTGAAAATTAGTGAAGCTTAGAATCTTGTTTTTATGATCCTAATAGTTGCTATATGATATATATAGGTTGTATAACTATTTATTTCATGAAAAATGATGGATTAAGGTGGATTTATTGTGCAAATTCGTGCTGGACAGTAGCATTTACGCTACAGTAATTTTACTGTTTTTTTTACAGCAATTTTGAAAAACTTAGAACTTCCATAACTTTTGACTCGAGTGTCCGTTTGACGCGCCGTTTGGACCGTTGGAAAGCTAGAATTATGTTCTAACTTATCAAAATATTTTTAAACACAGTAGAGGAATTTTGTCGAATCGATATACCTTTCCGTGTGTAATGTTGTGTAATTGTTGAACCGGGTGTACGCTATTAATCGTGTGAATGTTGTATGAACTTGTATGATTGAATTGCATTGTATGTTGCTGCATAATGATGATGATGGCCTGTAATGGCGACTGTTGAGGGCTTATTCCTTGTTGTTACGTGACGTTGTTGTTGTTGTGTGACGTTGTTGTTGTGGTGTGACGTTGTTGTTGTTGCTGTTGTTGCACGTTGTTGCTGTTGTTGTATGACGTTGCTGTATGATGTTGTTATGTTGCCTCTATTTATTGGCAAAAATAAGATGTAGGCTTATGCCAGTGTTGAATTGTTGTTGTTGTTATTGTCGCAATCATAACGTTGTCGCACACATATCATCAAATTTGGGAGCTTATGCTCTGTAAGTTGGCCTGGATTGGCAAAAGTTGAAAGTTGAAGGCTTATGCCTTGTTGATGCCTCTATTAATTGGCAATATTAAGTTGAGGGTTTTGCCCTGTTGGTACCACATGCATCTGCACAGTAAAGAGTCGCATTGTTATTTTGTCGTTGATGACATGACATTGAATTGTATAGTTGATGAAGATTTGTGTTGATAATTATGCATGTCCTATGATAACATGTACTATGATGTTTGTTGATGTTGCGAAGGTGTGAGATGTGGAATGAATAGCTATGCATGATATAATTCCGTATACTTATTATTATATCTCTTTTTATATTGTTATGATATCTCACCCCTTATGTTGAATGTCCCCCCTATCTGGGCGACGCGCAGGTGATCCGCAGTAGGAGATCGGATGTGAGTGGAAGATGAAGTCTTCCGTTTATGCTTTAGTGTCAGTGTCTGCTCTGATATGTAACACTGGGGTGTCAGAACGCGTTTATGTTTATTTAATTATTATTGATTATTTGGTTTTATTTCCTTACATTGATATTATGTTTTATTACTAATATGAAGTATATTTTCCGCTGTTTTAATGAAGATGGATTTCCGACATAATTTACTATATTATTAATTATTAATAATTTTCAAGTGATATGTGTTACATGTCGTATACATGAGCAAGTGAATGGTTGAAGTAACATCCTAAATGCTGAATTTTATTTTAATCTTACTCTGATAATTATATTATAAAATACGCGGGGGAAAATTAGGGTGTTACAACATGCGCACCAATCTTCAAACTACTCAAAAAGATACAGTCATTTCTCACTGATTCCCGGGGAAAATGGACTCCGAATTACGATGGCCCCTATGTGGTTAAGAAAGCTTTCTCAGGCGGTGTCTTGAGACTCGCAACCATGGATGGAGAGGAATTTGCCTACCCCACAAATGTTGATGTAATCAAGAAATACTTCACCTAAATAAAAAAAAATATAAAAAAAAACTTCTCGGTGGATTGAAAACCCGAAAGGGCAGTCCAGGTAAAAATTAGAGACATAAGCAAAAAAAATCATCCCGATGGATTGGAAATCTCCAAGTACAATCCAGGCAAAAATTAGGAATAAATGGCAAGTAACTACGTCCGACGAGGTTAAATCCCCTGCAGTAATGCCATCCATCAGGAAAACTCCAGTCAAGATCATGTTTGACGGAAGCTCATGATGTCCAGAATTCAAAGTTGGTAGAAGGATATCGGTCATTATGTTTCAATGTAGCCCTTTTCCCTTAAATTGCCGTTTTCTAAAATTTACAAATACTCTATGGGATCATGCGCTTGGCTGATTTCCATCCTATCAATAAAATTTGAGCCCTAGTGCTTTTGTTTGCAATTCTTATTTGTTTTAGCTTTACAAAACGACATTTTAACATGATTAACGATTCTTGAAATAAAACAAAAATGAATTTACTTGTCAAACTTTTATGTTTTTAAAATAAAGATGGCATTTCTTTTGGCTGTTGAACATCAAAAGAACATCGATTTCTTCTCCAAAGGCGATTAAGCTTCAAAGTGCAGAATCAAAGTACTCCTTCTAAACCAGTACGCCTGAACGAAGGATCAACTCTATCAGATGTGATTTTCCCATCTGATATCCCCGACAGAGTTCTTACCTCCTAAGTCCGACCAACGTTTTTCCCCGTGGGAACTACTTTTTCCTAAGCAAGGCAGAATTGCTATCTTGAACCAGTGATACTTTTCATCCCCTGCAGTGGCCGAGTATCCAGTCATGTTCATCCACTAGTCTGTATGTCGTGTCAGTTTTGTCAGCATAAACATACATACATCATGCATTATTGATTCATACTTATATTCATATTGCATTACTATCACTTTAGTCGGTCTTAGCCCCTAGTGATAAAATTCCTCTCAATCGAGTTGTCAGTTCTTTCCTTGTCAGTAAATGTTTTGTCTAAACCATATCTCTTCCCCGGTTTATTTCTGGATTGGAGACGGTCCCCGACCACTTTGATAACTTGAACCTCTAAAAGACAAAAAGACCTTCGCCGTTAAAGATGATATCTTCGCAACTAAAGACTCTCAACAACACATTGATTTTTCTCTCCAAGAGAGTCAATGTTAATGAAGTCATCAGCACCTCAAAATTGGATTGCATCACATGGCATTTCTCCGAGAAGATCTCGAGGAAAAGTATGATGTAATATCCCCAAGCAGGAAACAAACTCTCAAGAGACTCGTTTTCCCAAGTAGAGTCAACAAATGGCGTCTCCAACAGAGAAGTTTGTACAACTCTACAACTCAGATGAATGGGTTCCCCAGCAAGTCTGACATCAAAGCTTTTTCCCATCAAATGGCATCTCCCAGGAAAATTCGGCGAGAAGTTTGAGGAAAACAACTACAAATAGCGCCCTTGTCAAGAAAGTTTATTGACAAAAGAATCTGAGACCAGTTCCTTGGCTGAAGACCAGGGTTGAGGGGAAGTTTATATCAGAAACTGAGACCAGTTCCTTGGCTGAAGACCAGGATCGAGGGGAAGTTTATTTTAGAAACTTAGACTAGTTCCGTGGCTGAAAACCCGGATCGAGGGGAAGTTTATATCAGAAACTAAGACCAGTTCCTTGGCTGAAGACCAGGATCGAGGGGAAGTTTTTACCCTTTCCAAGCATCATTACTTAGCAAAAGAAGATGGATGAGCAAACTGCCATTCATAACCACCATCAAAATTTCGGGTCTTCCGATATTTAATCCTATTGCACCCCGAATGCCCGAATACCTTCGCCATTCACACCTTCCGGTCCAAGAAGATTAAATAGGGGCATCTAGCATACCCCAAATTTTTAATGATTTGAAAAATTAATAACTCTCCCAATTTTAATTATTTTTTATTGGTTCTTTTTGCAAAAAATCACAAAAATATTGAAATATTTTATTCCACAAAAAAATTAAGTTTATATTATTTATTTAATATAATTAGTATTTTTGTGAATAAATGCATTTTTAATTATTTTTCAACATTTTAAAAGTGAATGTTCATCTTAAAAATCAAAACCAAATGAGTTTTAATTCATCTTGTGATTAAAACCTCTTTTTTTAAACCTTAAACAAAAATCACAAGTTGTTTATTCAAGCTTATTTGGTATTTTATCATTTTTTATTGATTTTCTTTAAGGAATTTACTTTTAAAATGATGAAATTAGGGTTTTGATTGATTCCACCTTCAACAAATCTTTTTCAAACACTTTGGGACTCTAATAGAGTGTAAGACCCAACCCTTTTTTAAACCAAAATGATTTGGGCATCAGTGTATTGTATAAGTCCCGATACCATCAAAAACCTCGGCGCGATTGCCGTTGCCAAACAAATAAACCTTGGGCTTCTCCTCGAGCTATAAGACCCATCTTGATACTCTAGGCCTCTAATAGAGTGTAAGACCCAATCCCTCTTTGAAACCAAAGTAGTTTGGGCCTCAATCATTGTATAAGACCCACGGTGTTTTCAAAAATCTCGGCGCAATCGCCAGTTCAAAAAAATAAACCTTGGGCTTCTCCTCGAGCTATAAGACCCATTCAAAACATTTTGGGCCTCTAATAGAGTGTAAGACCCAGTCCACTTTTAACCAAAACCATTTTTGGGCCTCAGACATTGTATAAGTCCTTCTGCGTTAAAAGAAAAACTTCGGCGCGATCGCCGTTTTCAAACAAATAACCCTGGGCCTCTCCGTGAGCTGTAAGCCCCACCACTTGTATAAAAATAAACCTTTGGGCCTCTTGAGAGAGTGTAAGACCCATCCCTTTGTACAGAAAACCTTTTTCGGGCTTCAGTCACTTGTATAAGTCCTTGTACAAATTCAAAACAACAGTGCAATCACTGATAAAACCTCGGGCCTCTCCTCGAGCTGTAAGCCCCAACAATTTCCTTTTCAAAGCACTTTCTCCTTTGATTTTGAAATATACTGTTGTTTTCAATTTCTCTTTGTTGAACAACTAACCAAACAGCATGGAAGCTCTACAACCGAGTAAGTGTTTACCTGCTTTCATTTACCGCTTTCATATATATATATATATATATATATATATAATTGTATTGTGGGGCTGCTCACTGTAAGTCTTCTATCACATACTTTATATACTGTGTAATACTAGTATAGTTATTTAGAGTTTTCCCCGACAACTACGTCTAGCACTAGGTAAAGCCCTGTTGATCACTCTTAAAATGTAGATAAAACTAGATCCCATATAGGATTACCAGTTACAGTTTTCCCTCCTCTTGGGGGTTAAACAATATGGAGACGTGAAAGGTAGCATTCTCGGTGAACCCTTTCTCAGATTGTCACCCTTAGAAATTGTCAAAGAAACTCTAACTCCCCAGAGATGATCTTTTCTCCGTGAATGGCATCTCTTGAGTTTCTTCCAAATTCTTGAACTTTCCTGGCTTGATCTATTCTCAATGAATGACATGTCTTGAACTTCTCGGGATTTGGGGACCCACAGGCTTCTTAAAAGCATCCCCGCCTCCTCTTGGGCGTTGTACAAGGACCCGTCGGCTTCTTAGAAGTTTTCACAGCCTCCTCTTAGGCTTTGTATAATGATTCTTCCTCAGCGAAGAGAGCCTCCTCTTGGGCTTCGTACAAATTGTCCCTTCGACTTCTTAAAAGTTTCCTGCCTCCTCTTGGGCTTCGTACAAATTGTCCCGACGGCCTCTTAAAGGTATAGGAACAGAAACTAGTCATCCTAATGGAGCAGTCTTTCAAAAGAGTCTAGACCTTCATCCCTTAACATACCAGCCTTTTCTCAGGCATCATACAACGTGCCTTCGCTATCTAAGAATATATTTCTCGAACACTAGTAGACTTAAACAGTCTCAATACCCTTGGGATTTCCCATTTCCTTAAAGAACATGAAATAACCCTGATCCACCGATCACAGCCTTACTCACAATCTTTCTCTTCATAAGAACTGATTTTCTCTTTTATCCCACACACCAGACCTGTCACTCAACTGAAACAGTCACCAGCACAAGCAGCCTCCTCTTGGGCTTTGTACAAATGATTCTCCCCAGCGGAGCTAACCTTTTAGCCTTCATCTCGGGCTTCGTACGAGATATAAAACACTCTCTTGTTGAGTTTAAAAGACTCTCTTGTTGAGTAACCAATCTTTTGACCTCCGTCTTGGGCTTCGTACAAGACACAAAAACACTCTCTTGTTGAGTATAAAAGACTCTCTTGTTGGGTCACCAATCTTTTAGCCTCCGTCTTGGGCTTCGTACAAGACACAAAAATACTCTCTTGTTGAGTATAAAAGACTCTCTTGTTGAGTTAGTCCCTTTTTAGCCTCCGTCTTGGGCTTTGTACGAGACACGTAATCACTCTCTTGTTGAGTATAGAATACCCCGGTTGAGTCAATCAGCCTTTTAGCATCAAAGTTGTGCCTTGCTCACAACATACAAACATCAACAACTCCTCTTTAGAGATGACAAATTCTCTCTCAGCCAGGACCTTTTAGCTTCACATCTTGGGCTTTGAACAAGATACAAATAGACCCTTCAGCTTCACATCTTGGGCTTTGAGCAAGATACATATACTCCCTTTAGCTTCACATCTTGGGCTTTGAACAAGACACCAAAACACCTTTTTCCTCCCATAGAATAGGAGGAACTATGATCGCTCTGATTTCCCTGTTTCGGGAATACGTAGGCATAAGATTGAAAAATCTTAGCGAGCATACTAATAAAAAACCGAAAATCCCATACCCGCATATATCAATCAAAAGCCCTATATCCTAATGTCTTACCAAAAACCCCCACCAATAGCCCAGACATTCTGATCTTAATAAAATAACCGAGGAGAGGTCCACATCTTAATAGCATCTGTAAACCAACAGTTTTGACTGTTTAACCTCAGTTTGCAAGCAGGGTTAATTGGAGACATCTATTTCCCTTCCTTCATCAGCTTCAATAAAAAATGAATCGAACTGTAGTACCCAAGCGATTGTGACTCAGGACCACAAAAATCTCGCTACACATGGACGAAATCGATCATTCAAAGGCGAATACTCTTTCCTTTAAATAGCCCAGTAGAAATATAGTCGTTTGAAATATTGTTGGCTGTTGGAAAAGAGACGTTGTGTAATAACTAGTTGGGAAATCAAGAAGGAACAAATATTTCAAATGTTAAAAACAAATAAAACATTAATTCTTTGCAAAAATATCAAATATATGAAATAAATAACATTTTTGGGAATTTTTGGAAAAATAAAATATTTTAACATTTTTATGAATTATTAAAAAAAGAATCAACTCAAAATCATTAAAATTCAGAGAGAAATTAATTTTTGTATCAATTAAATAAAATCACAAAATTCAAATATTTGAATTTTCAAAAAAGGTGCTAAGAACATGCCAAGAACACATGTGTGTTCTGAGTTTGGCTGATATGCGTTTTCTATCCAATCTCACTGAATACTAGATGAAATCACACAATCCACATATCAGTATGCTCGTTTTCACCTCACGATCATGTCTATGGTCTTTAATTTCATTTATTTTAAGCATGGAATAAGAAATCAAGACAAAATCTCAAGAACCCTAAAATTTGCATGAAGGCTGGGAAATTCTATACACGATTCATTCGAAGCAATTAATTGAGGGGAAACATTCTATGCATGATTATGAACATTTGGCAAAAGTATTGTGCAAGGAAATATGCATAGATTAAGAGATGACCAATTTTAGGCTTACTTGAAGGTCGTGACAGTAAGGGCAATGTGATTTTTGAGTTGGAGGTGTTACAGATGATTTGTGATGATTTGAACAGCTTCCCTACACCATATGGAGTGTGTTTGAATTCTTGAACTTGATTGGAAATGGCTGGATCACTTCATGGCATCTCAACTGCAACTTGGTTGAAAACTTGAGCAACTAGCTGGTGATTCTGAGAAATCAGTGTTACAGTTTTTGTTTAAGTGCTTGGATCACTTCTATATGATGTTTATGAGGTGTGTGTGTGTGATTGGTTTGGTTGGAATTGCTCTCAAACTCAAAACCCGATAGTGACTTGCTTTAGAAGGCAAACTTGGAGTGAAAGAGGAAATTTTGAGGAAAGCATCCATTTTATGGCTTTGGTGTACTTAAACTGAGCATAAATGAGCTCTATTTATAGTATAGCAAATTTGTTTTGCAAGCAATAGTGAATGGCAACTGCAGCAGAGGTTTGGCCAATGGTTGCATTTTGGAATCTCAAGTCTCATCTAGCCATTGACTAGAGGTTAGAGCACAGGAATTTGGTTCCCTAGTTCAGAGATCATCCTTGACTCATTTAGTTGGAAAAGACTCAGTTCATGCCACCTTGGTGCATCCATTGAATGCCCCAAAACAAAATTGGAGTCTTGTCCCCTCTTTTGGCATTTCTAGGTTTGGCATGCTATTTTTAGTTCCAAAGACTTGGGAGGCTTATGGATCAGTGTTTGTCCCTCCTTGGTCCCTCCCTGAGGTGTTCGGATGGATAAACTTGTTTGTCATTTGCAAAAATTGCTCAAATCAAGCAAATTGCACAAATCTGCCTTGTTATGACAGTTGCATCAAGGCATTTTGCCACTATCATAACTCTTAGCTCAAATGGAATTTGATGGAGTTCTTGGCCATTTTGGAAAGCTATTATATGATACAACACATGTGTGATCATAGTTTGTCTTGATACTCTTTGGATCCAAGTGAAAAATCCCCCTACTTTTGGAAAAAAGGCAAGACAGATTCTAACTTAGTGAAAATTTCACTAAGTGTTGGAAAAAGTGACATTTCATGTTTTCAGCCATTTTGATCATTCCATAACTTAAAATCCTTGAGGAATTGGAATGAGGTGTAGTTGAAACATTTAAAGTATGCCATGAGAGCTACAAATCCATCTTTGGATCAGCCAAAATGGTTGCTTGGATCTCAAGTTAAGATCCTTGGAAGTTGGCACCCTAGCCACTTTGTTTCATAACTTAGAAAATTTCTAAGTTTTTTATGGTTACCCCTTTTACAAGTTATCCCACTTTTCTTGATTTTTCTTGATGAATGATGATTCAAATCACACATTAACATCATTCTACGGTTAGGGGACCATAATTGATCAAAAAATCAAAAAGTCAAACTTTGACTTTTGGGCACAGTTGAGTTTTTTTCAGATGAATACCAAACTGTGCGATCCTCTATGAAATCAAGTCCTTGACCTAAATCAAACTTAATGGATTGATTTCATAGGTGTTATAGGGTGTATTGAATCATGTCCCAAGGTTTGGGAGCATATCCTGGTCAAAAGTCAAAGGCACAGTTGACTTTTTCTTCAAAAACCCTAACTGTGGTTCTGATGAACCTGAAACTTGTGAATCAAGCTTCTTGGATCAATCCATTGTTGAAAATGGATCAATGTAGTGTATTAGAGACCCTCAAATCATGTCTTGAGGTCTTGGCTCATGTTTTGTCCCAAAAGTTAACTTAGGGGTGGATTAGGTTAAGAAACCATAATTCCTGATTTTTTATAAATGCTTCCCCTGAGGCTAAATTGACTTGATGATGGGGTTTATGAGGTCCCTTAGAGTATTGTGGGTTATGCTTTGAAGCATTGGCTCATGCCCAGAGGAAAATTTCCACCTGGAGGCCCTAGTCGACCAAAACCCTAATTTGGTGACACTGGCGATCTTGAGGCTTGATCCACTCAGAATGCTGCAACCTTGTGCTTGATTCTTGATATGGGAGTCCTCTTGATCCTTTGTGGATGTTTGAGAGGTTAGGAAAGGTGAAGATCATGTCATTCCTTGATTGATCCTTTGTTTAAGACCTCTGAGAGGGGTTGAAACCCTAATTGTTAGTTGTAGGAAATGCTCAACAATTCTTGAGGAGATTGATGAGGCATAAAGGTACATCCATATTGTGATGACAATTTGCACAATGATGGGAAATCTTAGTGGTCAAAATTTGGGGTATGCCAGATGCCCCTATTTAATCTTCTTGGACCCAAAGGTGTGAATGGCGAAGGTATTCGGGCATTCGGGGTGCAAGAGGATTAAATATCGGAATACCCGAAATTTTGATGGTGGTTAGGAATGGTAGTTCACGCATCCTTCTTCTTTTGCTAATCAATGATGCTTAGAAAAGGTAAACTTCCCCTCGATCCTGGTTTCCTACCAAGGAACTGGTCTTAGTTTCTGAAATAAACTTCCCCTCGATCCTGGTTTCCTACCAAGGAACTGGTCTTAGTTTTTGAAATAAACTTCCCCTCGATCCTGGTTTCCTACCAAGGAACTCGTCTAAGTTTCTGATGTAAACCTCCCATCGATCCTGGTTTCCTACCAAGGAACTGGTCTAAGTTTTTGAAATAAACTTCCCCTCGATCCTGGTTTCCTACCGAGGAACTGGTCTCAGTTTCTTTTGTCAATAAACTTTCTTGACAATGGACGCTATCCGTAGCGGTTTTCCTCAAACATCTCACCGAATTTTCCTGGGGAGATGCCATTTGATAGAAAAAATTTTGATGTTAGAGTTGCTGGGGAACCCAGTCGTCTGAGTTGTAGAGGTGTACAAACTTCTCTGTTGGAGATGCCATTCGTTGACTCTACTGGGGGGAAAACGAGTCTCTTGAGGGATTGCTTTCGCTTGGGGTATTACATCATACTTTTCTCGAGATCTTCTCGGAGAAATTCCATATGCTGTGATCCAATTTTAAGGTACTGATGACTTCAGTGACATTGATTTTCTGGAGAGAAGAACCATTGTGTTCCTGAGAGTCTTTAGTTGCGAGGCCTTCTCTAGGATTTTCCTTAATCCGGGAAAGCGAAGATATCATCTTCAATGTCGAAGAGTGATGTTTGTCGCAGCTCTTCTTGTTTTTTCAGAGGTTCAAGTTATCAAAGTAGTCAAGGGACCAACTTCAATCCAGAAATAAATTAGAGGAGAGATCGTTTAGATGGTTCACTTCCTGACGAGGAAAGAACTGACAACTCGGTTGAAAGGACTTTTATCACTTGGGGATAAGACTGACCAGAGTGATAGTGATACAATATGAATGTGAATGTAAATCAATAATGCATGATGTATGTATGTTTATGCTGACAAAACTGACGCGACATACAGACTAGTAGATGAACACGACTGGATACTTGGCCACATTAGGAGATGAAAAGTATCACTGGTTCACGATAGTAATTCTGCCTTGCTTAGGAGAGATAGTCCTTGTGGGGAATAACCGTTGGTCGGGCTTAGAATGTAAGAACTCTGCCGGGGAGTGTTAGATGAAAAATGGTCTCTGACACAGTTGATCCTTCATTCAGGCGTACTGGTTTAGAAGGAGTACTTTGATTCTGCCCTTTGAAGCTCGACTAATTCTGGAGTAGCGATCGATGTTCTTCGATGTTCAATAGTCAAAAGAAATTGCCATCTTTGTTTTAAAAGCAGAAAAAAGTTTGACAAGTAAAATTCATTGTTGTTTTATTCCGAGAATCGTTAATCATGTTAAAACGTCGTTCTGTAAAGCTAAAACAAATAAGAATTGCAAACAAAAGCACAAGGGCTCAAATTTTATTGATAGGATGGAAATCAGCCAAACGCGTGATTCCATAGAGTATTCACAAAGTTAGAAAATGGTAATTTAAGGGAAAACGGCTACATTAAAACATAACGACCGCTATCCTTTTACCAACTTTGAATTCTGGGCATCCTGAGCTTCTGACGAAGATGACCTTGACTGGAGTTTTTCTCGGATGGTGTAACTGCTGTGGAGGGATTTGCCCCTATTGGACGTAGTTACTTGCCATTATCCCTAACTTTTTCCTGGATTGTACATTGAGATTTCCAACCCACCGGGATGATTTTTGATCATGTCTCTAAATTTTTCCTGGACCGCCCTTACCGGTTTTCAATCCACCGAGACATTTTTTTTTATTTAGGTGAAGTATTTCTTGACTACGTCAACATTTGTGGGGTAAGCAAATTCCTCTCCATCCATGGTTGCGAGTCTCAAAGCGCCGCCTGAGAAAGCTTTCTTGACCACATAGGGGCCGTCATAATTCGGAGTCAACTTGCCCCAGGAATCAGTGAGAAATGATTGTATCTTCTTGAGCACAAGGTCTCCTTTTCTGAAGACGCGAGGTCGGACCTTTTTGTCAAACGCCTTCTTCATCCTTTGTCGATACAACTGACCATGGCATAGTGCCGTCATCCATTTTTCTTCGACCAGATTCACTTCGCCGTGTCGTCTTTAACACCATTCAGCCTCTGTAAGCTTAGCTTCCATCAATACCCGGATTGGTGAGATCTCTACTTCTATGGGAAGGACTGCTTCCATGCCATATACTAGAGAGAAAGGGGTTGCTCCTGTTGAAGTGCGGACAGATGTGCGATAACTGTGAAGAGCAAAGGGTAGCATCTCGTGCCAGTCTTGGTAGGTTACAACCGTCTTTTGAACAATCTTCTTGATGTTCTTGTTAGCCGCTTCTACCGCTCCGTTCATCTTGGGTCGGTAGGGAGATGAGTTATGGTGTTTGATCTTGAACTCAACACACAACTCTTTCATCGTTCTATTGTTCAAGTTAGATCCATTATCAGTAATGATCTTGCTCGGGACACCACAACGGCAGATGATATTGTTTTTGATAAAGCGGACCACCACTTGTCGGGTTACATTGGCGTATGACGTTGCTTCGACCCACTTGGTGAAGTAGTCAATGGCTATCAGGATGAACCGATGTCCGTTTAAAGCCTAGGGTTCAATCATGACAATCATGTCGATTCCCCATATGGAAAAAGACCATGGGGAAGAAAGAACTTTGAGATGTGTTGGCGGTACATGGATTTTGTCGGAGTATATCTGACACTTGTGACACTTCTTCATGTACTTGTAGCAATCGGATTCCATTGTCAACCAATAGTACCCTGCTCTTAAAATTTTTCTCGCCATTGTGTGTCCGTTGGCATGAGTGCCAAAGGATCCTTCATGAATTTTTTTCATCAGTATGTTTGCTTCTGGTCTGTCTACGCATCGGAGCAAGACCATGTCAAAGTTCCTCTTATAAAGTGTATCACCGCTCAGCAAGAAATTGCCTGCCAATCTTCTGAGGGTCTTTCTGTCCTTTCTAGATGCCCCAGGTGGGTATTCTTGTTTCTGAAGGAAGCATTTGATATCATGATACCAAGGTTTGTCGTCTATGACTGCTTCAATCGTGAAGATGTAAGCGAGCCGTTCAAGGCGCATTATGTTGATCTTAGGTACGTCGTTCCATTGACCTACACTAATTATGGAAGAGAGAGTGGCTAATGCATCAGCCATGTGATTCTCTTCACGAGGGATGTGATGAAACTCAATTCTGTTGAAGAATGATAACAACCTTCTCGCCTAATCTTTGTAAGGAATCAGTCCTGATTGGTATGTGTTCCAATCTCCTTTGATCTGATTGATAACCAGGGCTGAGTCGCCATATACATCCAAGTTCTTGATCCTTAAGTCGATCGCTTCTTCGAGGCCCATGATACAAGCTTCGTATTCGGCCTCGTTGTTCGTACACTTGAATGTCAGTCTGGCAGTGAAAGGAATATGGGTACCCTGAGGTGTTATGATGATTGCCCCAATTCCGTTTCCATAATGATTGATAGCTCCGTCAAAGATTAGTCCCCATTGGGAACCTGGTTCTGGCCCTTCACTGGGTAGCTGTTCATTGCAGTCTTTCATTTTTAAGTACATGACATCTTTGTCTGGGAAGTCAAACCCGATTGATTCCTGATCGTCAATCGGTTGATGAGCCAAATGATCGGATAAAATACTCCCTTTGACGGCTTTCTGAGTGTGGTACTCTATGTCGTATTCTGATAACAACATCTGCCAACGGGCAATCCTTCCCGTGAGAGCAGGTTTTTCAAAGAGGTACTTGATTAGATCCATTTATGAGATTAACCAATTAGTGTGGCGAATCATATACTGGCGAAGACGTTTGGCTGCCCAAGCTAGAGCACAGCAAGTTTTCTCAAGCATCGTGTACCGAGTCTCGCAGTCGGTGAATTTCTTGCTTAAATAGTATATGGCAGACTCTTTCCTTTACGTTTCGTCTTGTTGGCCAAGTACATACCCCATGGAGTCTTCCAAGACTGTTAAGTAAATGATTAGTGGCCTTCCTTCCACTGGAGGTGATAGAATCGGTGGATTCAACAGGTATTCCTTGATACTGTCGAAGGCGGTTTGGCAGTCTTCTGTCCAAACGCAGTCCTGATTCTTTTTGAGTAATTTGAATATTGGCGCGCATGTCGCGGTCATGAGGAATATGAATCTGGAGATGTAGTTCAAACGTTCCAGGAATCCCCTAACTTGTTTTTCAGTTTTCGAAGAAGGCATTTCTCGAATGGCCTTGACCTTATCAGGATCAACCTCAGTTCCTTTCTGGCTGACGATGAATCCTAAGTGTTTCCCTGAACGGACACCGAAAGTGCACTTGTTGGGATTCAGGCAGAGTTTATACTTCCTCAACCGCTCGAATAGTTTCAACAGGTGGGTCACATGCTCCTCTTCCGTCTTAGATTTGGCAATCATATCATCGACATATACCTCAATTTCTTTGTGTATCATGTCATGAAACAGAGTAGTCATGGCCCTTTGATAGGTTGCCCCGGCGTTCTTCAAACCGAATGGCATTACCTTGTAACAAAAGGTACCCCATGGGGTAATGAATGAAGTTTTCTCCATGTCTTTCGGCGCCATTTTGATTTGATTATAGCCCGAGAATCCATCTATGAAGGAGAAGACTTTGAACTTCGCTGTACTGTCTACCAGCATGTCAATGTGTGGTAAAGGAAATTCCTCCTTTGGACTAGCCTTGTTTAGATCTCTGTTATCCACACACATTCTGACCTTTCCGTCCTTTTTCGGAACTGGTACTATGTTGGCTAACCATTGAGGATATTCTAATGTAGCGAGGAAACCCGCGTCAATCTGTTTCTGTACTTACTCTTTGATTTTGATGGCCATGTCTGGGTGAGTCCGTCTCAACCTTTGTTTTACTGGCGGACATTCTGATCTTAACGGTAGATGATGTTCCACGATGCTGGTATCCAACCCTGGCATGTCTTGGTAGGACCAAGCAAATACATCGGGAAAATCTTTGAGAAGCTTTGTCAAACTCTCTTTGGCAGTTGGACTGAGCAGTGCCCCAATCTTGATTTCTTTTCTCTCTTCTGCTGAACCCAAGTTTACTGTTTCCAACGGCTCTTTGTGAGGTTCAATGGACCTTTCCTCCTGTTTGAGTAGTCTGGAGATCTCTTCTGGAATTTCTTCGTCAACTTCTTCTTCAGCCTCAAATATCGGGAATTCAAAGTTGGGAGAAGGCATCAGATCGTATGTTTCGACGGGGTTTAAAACAAGCAATCTGCATGACGTGATGATTATTTTTAAGAAGAGATAAAAAGAATGCAAGAGTGTGTGTAGTGTATTTTTTTTACTGCTTGTTTTTATTATTGAGTATTTTTTTAGGATTACCATTTTCTGAAAAAGCGAAAAGAGAAAACAATAATTAATGCGGAAATTACAGAACGACGTTATTTTATTTATGAACTTGTCGATTCTTGAAACTACAGCCCTATAAAACAAAACTCTGTCGCTTTGGGCGAAGCGAAGAGGGATATTTACAGAAAGTGAGCCCTATCAAAACATCTGTTTCACTTGGGCAGGGTGAAAGGTTAAAGACGGCAATTACTTAGACTTATGAACGACTTTCAGAACGTTGACAACAACCCATTGGCGCGAACTCCTCGGTGAATCACAAAGTCTGGTATCTTCCTTGATTTGTCTTCAAAAATAACACTGATTTCTGGTGGAGCATGATCATTGGAATCTGTCTCCCAGGAAGAGTTGTCGTAGGAGGATTCTTCTGTTGTATTTTGCATAGTATTCGTGCTCTCAGGTAAGTCTCCCCATCCAGTTGGCTGGATATCTTCGAGCCTGATACGAGAGCTTTCAGGAGCAGTGTATTTGACCAAGAAGTCGAACTTGCCACTCGGTTATCCTAAGGTATCCCACACTTCTGTGGAACTGGAGGAGTCATCTCTCTCGATGACGTTGACCTCGATAAAAGCATAGTTAATGAATTCTAGTCCTGCAAACTTTGTGAATTCATTGTCGTGTTGGATATTTTCTGAATGACCTGAGTGTTAGTCCTATGACATGGTGGGGACGCAGGTATTCTTTTCAATGACGCTTAGCTGGTATGCATCGTTGGGTTGACTTTCTTGTCCCAAGTCTCCTGGGTATGGCTGCCATATTGGTAGGCCATCCATCAGGCCATAATAGTCGTGGTCAAAGTTGTCTTTCATCAGAGTGTCCTCCTCTAATGAGTTTGGTAGAGCACGGCATCCTTCCGGATCGCAATCTCCGTATATCATTTTAACATATGACCTTGGTATAAATCTCAGACTTTGTGCGGGAAAGCAAAATGGAATCTGCATTTCGTCCTGAGATATATACCCGTCCTCGTTAAGATAGGACTTTCATTCCTCATCTGTGTCGGAGGGGTCACCCTCGTTGATGGTATGTACCTCCTGGGCCACTGGGTGAAGGAAACCTCCACTGCGGAAGAAGTCCTGAATGGGATGAAAACTTTCATCGTTAGTAGCAGTCTGGGTACAGTTTGAAGAAAAACCAAGACCTTTCTTTGCCTTGTTGTCATTAGAAATGACAAGCTGTCCCCATCCTTTTTGCATTGTTATTTTGGATCACCTCGAGAGCATCTTTGTACGAGGAAATCGGCGTTCCTCTTTCTAATTGATTCTCATTGCTCACCGAAAGTGCCTGGAACTGAGTTCCAACAACCTCCTCGGGTTCTACACAAGGGGACAATGATAGGTTACTCACAATCAAGGCTTGTTCTTCGCAGACCGTGACGATTTGGTCATTCTTGACAAACTTCAGCTTCTGGTGAAGTGTTGAAGTGACTGCCCCAGCCTGATGTATCCAAGGTCTTCCCAACAAACAGATGTATGTTGCCCGGATGTCCATGACCTGGAAAGTGACTAGGAAAGTGTGAGGGTCGATAGTTATGGGAAGGTCGACTTCGTAGATAACTGTTTTTCTGGACCTGTCAAATGCTTTGACGATGACCTCACTGCCTCTCATCAGAGATCCTTTGAATGATAGTCACATTAGAGTGGACTTCGGCATAACGTTGAGAACCGATCCGGTGTCTACCAGTACGCTGGCTAACGCATCGTCCTGGCAGTTAACTGTGATATTGAGCGCAATGTTGTGACTTTTGCCTTCTTTCGGCAATTCCTCATCATTGAACCCTAAGTTGTTGCAGGAAGTGGTGTTAGAGACCATGCTATCGAACTGTCGTATTGACACATCCTGTTCCATAAAGGCCTGCTCTAAGACTTTCTGTAGAGCCTCTTTGTGGGCTTTGGAACTGAGTAAAAGAGATAACACACAGATCTTTGAAGGAGTTTGTAACAGCTGATCAACAATGTTGTATTCACTCCTTTGGATGAGCTTCAGCATCTCATCATCGTTCTTTGAAAGGTCGGGATCACTGGATTGACCGACTGGTGGATTGGGAACTTCCGTTTGAGGTTCCTTTTCTCTGGTAGGTTCTCCAACTCCTCGGTTGAAGATTCGACTACTCCGTGTTACTCATTAATGTCTGCAATATTCACGACGGAGGGTAATGGAATTTCCTTTCCATTCTCAATTATTGTTGCACCGTATTTGTAAGGGATCGCCTTATCAGATTTGTACGGAACTGGTCCCGGTAGATAGATAACTACAGGAGCCTTCTGATTTTTCTGACTGTCATAGGTAACTTCAGTCAGTTCCTGGCTAAGAACCTTTGATTCGTCCAGTAGAGGGATGATGGTACAAACATCCTTGGTCCTCTCAGGATCAGAGATTACAACCACATCTTTGATCTGGTCAGCGAAATAGTCTGGCAACCAGTTAATGGACCCCGAAACTGAATATTGTTGAATCTCTTTGCGGTCCAACTGACTCTGAAGGGCTGCTCGCACGAGGTAGCATCCTTGATTATTTTTCGAGCAGACTCTACAACGCTTGTAGTTATGTGGTGGCACCTGGCCACGCCCGCTTTAAATGCAGTGTAACCTCACTAGATCTATTTCCATTGATCGAACATCCTTACTTTGATGCCTAGTAGGGTTCCCATTAACCACACTGATTTGTTGCGTGTCTTCATCCATATAGATCGGAAGCCACCAGTGGTTTACCAAGTGTTGCAAAGTTCTTTGCACGAGAGCGCACCCTTGGTTACTCTCACGGCATACTGTACAGTTCTGATAATTATGCGAAGTCAAAAAACCAAGCTGGACTTGTGTAGCATGTAACTCCACCAAGCTGGTATTCATCAAGCGAATATCAAAGATTTGAATCATATTCACTTGATACTGATTTCCATCGCGGTAATCCTGAATCCATCCAAGATCTATCTGACACAGGAGGGCCTCTTGTACAAAAGAGAATCCCTGTTTGTTTACCGAGCAAGTCAGACAGGAATTGTAATCGTGTCGCGGTAGATTATGATACTAGCTTTGCCTTGAGTGCATTGCCACCAAGTTGACAGTCATCCCACGGACGTCGTGGTTTTGAATGATGTTGGAATTTGCATAAGTCATGTTGACCCCCACGAACTCGATGCTCTTGGATCCATCCGAGATCCAATTGTTCCTGTAAAGCTGATTGCACCACAGAACATCCTTAATTATCTTTAGAGCAGATATCACACTGATGATAATTATGAGCTGGTATATGGCCATACCCGCTCTGTCTGCGATGCATCTTGACCAAGTTGGCCCTCAATAAGAGTACATCATGAATTTGATAGCTGTTGTTGGACTCTCCCTCTATAAATTTACCGCAGCTTTCTCGTGTTAAGGCAGCGGGTTCGTGAGAACATTCGGATTCGTATCTTTGAAAGATAGGACCCCGCTCCTAACAAGCTTTTGCACATCGGATTTGAAACTGAGACAATTTTCTATGTTATGCCCTGGCCCTCCTTGATTGTAAGCGCAAGTATGATCCGCTTTGAACCAAAAAGGCAGATTTTCCAGTACTGTAAGAGGAGACCTGGTTTGGACATGCCCCTTGACCAGTAATAATGGAAACAGTTATGCGTACAACATCGGTATAGGGTCGAACCCTGGTGGTCGCGTTGTATGGTTGTTGTTGTACGGAGGACGAGCCCGCTGAAGAGGTTGTTGTGTCCTTTGCTGATATTGTTGTTGATTCGGTTGGCTCTGAGCAACCTGAGGTTGATACGTAGGAACAGGCGCAGGGTTGATAGCAGGAGTTACAGCTGCTACTGGTTGATATCGTCGCCTTTGCTTTCCAAGAGAGATATTCCCAATATCCTGCTCTTTTTTCTTAGGGAGAGCACTACCGTATCGTTTGGTACTGCTTGATGATCCAGCATCTTTAACTAAATGTCCTTCTCGGACTGCTTCCTCAAGAAGAACTCCCATTGTCGCTCCCGGGATTTTCATCCAAGTACAAACGCGAAAGTGGCACGGAACAGAGTCGGCAGCAATGTGTATTTATCCCAAGAGAGGGAAAGAAAACACTGCATAAACCTGGGAGGAATGGAAAGAGCATGGTCTTGCGACCAAGAGAACTGGGTTCGGGAGTCGGTTACGCGAGGGGAAGGTATTAGCACCCCCTCACGTCCATCGTACCCGATGAGATCCACGCTTGCTTGTCTCAATCAAAGGGTGTCGTCATCTGGAGCTCCACTACTACTGGAAAGGAAAAAGAACGAGAACGGAAAGGATCGAAGAAATAAATGTAGGGAAAATAAAAGAAGTGCTCGAATGGGCCATGCCCCACTGCCTACGTATCTCATCGGGAGCATGAGAATCAGAGCGACGTAGTACCCCTCACTAAGGGTGGATTGTTAGTATTTTTTAGGGAACGGCTAACGTTCTATCTCAGGTGTTGCTGGCTCGCTGGTCTGAGTGTGTTAGCATCTTGCAAAAGAACGAGGAGGAGCACGTTCGTACGTTGAGAGTGAGTGAGATGAGAAAAGAATTCCCGAAGAATGAAGGGAACCCAACAGGACGTACACTAAGTACCCTAGAAGAATGAAGGGAACCCCCCCCCCCCCCCCCCATTATTCACTTCCCACATTTAAGGCTCATGCGCGATACACGTTTAACCTTTATTATGTGTTTTTTACTTTTGTTTTGAGATGAGAAGAAGAGACTCAAAAGGCGGATCAAAGGTTAAAATCTAATGAGGGAGACTAAGACTCAATCTTAATGTTATCATACATGGTGATCCTATGGTCAATGGGGTTTAACAAACCTACTTCTAAAAGAAAGGAAAAGAAAAGCCAAAGAAGCAACTTACTTCCGAAGTGGAAGTTAAGTTGATCTTAAAGAGGGATGAAGAAGAAGTTATTCAAAGAAAGCATGTCTATGCTTATCAAAATCACAATTTGAATTATTAAAAGAAATAAGAGAGGATGAGAGAAAAATGCATGTGGAAGCATATCCACACACTTACTCACCATTTACACCTACATGAAAATGTTAGTTCAAAATTATTTACAAGAAATCTTAAGTAAAAAAATCAAACAAGCAAATGGAAGGAAATAATGAAAACAACAACTATTACAGCCCACATGCAACAAAACAGCAGTAAATTCTGCTTCATATATCCAACAGCAAACAACAACGCATATTCAACATACAAAATGGGTGTAACAAACATTTGACAGCACATACTGCAGCACATATGTGTATAGGCAGCAGTGGAAGATTAGAGACAGCATGCATTAACACACAATTTCAATCATGAACAACCATTATCATGCATCAAGTCTTGCACATTCATCAAACAAACACGATCACAATCATATTACAAAATCATGATGAACAATCTTTGAAATCAAACATGTTATAATGCACATTACAAAAGAATACACATTGTCAAGAATATGAGCAAGTCAAAACAAGTATACATCTCTTGAAATGGAAAGCAAATGAACACGTGCATAGTGATTCCAGCAACATAACATTAATTAGAAACTAATGAGCTCAAAGTGTGTGCATCATGTGTTCATCACATCAATTGATCTACAATGCAAACATTATGCTCAATAATGAAAAACCAATGCACGCATGTCGTAAAATCATGTTCATACTGTGGTGTGAGTTAAGATAGCTCAAGAATAATCCACCAATCATCAATGCATTGATCCATGAAGTTTAAACATGTTAAAGATGTCAAATAAGCAAGAAAATGCAAGAAAATATCATTCTGCAGCAGGGGTAATCGATTACTCACTTTGAGTAATCGATTACTCAGTTGAAATTTTCCTAAAAACATGAAAATAAGGCTGAGTAATAGATTACTCTATTAGGTTAATCAATTACCACTGCAACAGAGACAAAAATTCAGCTTTGAAAAGCACTTTTCAGCAGTGAATGACTTATCCAAACATCCAATTGAACATGTAATCAATTAAGCACGAAATTACATTGAATTATGATTCTGAAACATCAATTACACTCAATAATCAACCACAACAAAAATCACATCCAATCATATGGATCCAAAATCAAAATCACTAAAAGTCTACATCGAATAAGTTGCGAATAAGCTAAAAACAGTGTAGATTTAGGGACAACCAACCTACAAAGTGGAGACTTGCTTTGGTAATTGTTGCAAAGTAATCTTGGTGCAGAAAATGAAAGAAAACCAGAGATTCTTCAATCAATAGCCGAAATGCGTCGAAACCGAACGAAATCGCGAAAATCCACCAAAATCCAACTTGCACCAAAATAAATGGTGAGAAACCTTTGGATTGTAGAAGAACAAGCTGCAATTCCAGAAAATCCAACCAATGCAAACCAAGAGATGAAGTTTAGCTCAAGAATTAATCACTTTTCAATGTAAAAAGTGATTATTCTTCAAGAAATAAGAGCTTTTGTGTGTGGTTGTGGGAGAGAGAAGTAGAAGTTGTAGCAAAGTGAAGGGAGAAATGAGAGAGAAATGTGAGAGAATTGAGAGTGAAAATAGAGTAAAAATGGTTGAATCCTTGAAAATGAGTGAAGCATCTCTTAAATAGATTTTAGGTTTGGAGTATAAATGGTTTGGAGTGACGTTTGGAATGAGGTTTAGGTTTGGAGCTAGGGTCAGAGTTAGTTAGACTCAACTCACCAAGTCAAGGTAGTTAACTCGGTTAGTTAGGATCAACTCAGTTGCTTGGAAAACAAGGAACCATAATTGGTGCATGTGTGTGTGACTTGGGCTGCAAGCAAGGCCTTGTGACTAGTGAACTTTCAGCATGAAACCCCCATGTTAGAGCCCTCATAGGACCTTCATAACTTATTCAAATGAAAAAATGTCCAACATGAAAGTTGAAGAGGACATGGAGATGAACAACTTTTATGTTCAACAATTTTTCATTTGAAGCCTTCTTGATTGAGAAAATTGGCTTGACATTTGGCACGCCAACCGTTCGATGAAATTATGGCCTATGGGCCTGGTCTTGCCTTGCCATGACTTGGTTTTTGCCTTGATTTTACCAAACTTTGATCGATCATAACTCTCTCAATTTTGATCCGATGGAAGAGTTCTTTATATGGATTTGAAGCTTGAAACAAAATCTTTTGTTGTGGCCTGGTGGATTTTTTATTTGAAGCTTTAAAATTGAGAAAACCTGACTCAAAGAGAGGTACTAAAATGGCCAAAACTTACTATTTTTGGAAACCCCAAAGTTTCTATTTTTGGCAGTTTTGTAATTTCTTGATTTTTCCTTATTCCTTCCTCCATCATTTCTTGATCAAATTTTGTCCAATGAACATATATAACTTGAATTTCACGAACTTGACCTTAAAAAGTCAGGAGTTAACTTTTTCACTGTACAGTTGACTTTTTCCGCAATTTCTTGATTATCAAGCAACTGACCAATTGAACCTCCTCTGAAATGAATCAATGGCCAATCTTCCATCCTTAGACACTTAATATCATGTAGAAAACATTGAGATCAAGTTTGAATCAAAATTTCATCAGGAGAACACTTAAATCCAAAACCCTAATTTGACTTTTTTGATAAGAGATGCTGCACTGTTCAATCCTCTGGATGATTTCCCTTCTTTCAATGACTTGTGAGATCAAGGGGAGTGATATAAGACATAAGAGACCCTTGGCTCTTATGAGAAACACTTGGCTCTTATTTCCTTACTTTAGATAATCCACCCCTTTGAGGAACACCTGACCACATGCCCTTATGCAAGATGCAATGCCAAATGCTTAATGTTTTGTTTTTCCAGGCTTGAATGCAATGCAATGAAATGAAAGCTCATGCTAAATGATATGAAGAAATGAGAGGGCAAATTTTGGGGTATTACAGCTGCCCCTATTCAATCACTGTAGACCTGAATGGATGATAGTGATTGCTGTCAGACTTTCAAGGTATGGAGGGATTGAATACCGAAAATAACCAGAAAATTTGCACTCTGTGGAGAAGAAGAAAAGGATATAAACCCACTCAAATGAACTCTGCTTGTATAAAACTCTGATGAGAAGAATAACATTGGAGGGATGTCTTTTAGCACAACGCCAGACGACTACTGGCCTGCCACGCTACGGGTGGACTTTGGCAATGTCTTTTGTACAACGCCAGACGACTACTGGCTTGCCACACTGCGGGTGGACTTTAACAATGTCTTTTGTACAATGCCAGACGACTACTGGCTTGCCACACTACGGGTGGACTGTCTTTTTTTGAATGGAGTCAGAAGACTACTGACTTGCCACACTACGGGTAGACTTTTGCCAATCTACGGTTGGATTTTGCAGCTGAATTGCCACACTACGGGGGACTTTTGCCAATTCTACGGTTGGACTTACTGATGATTTACCACCCTTGGATGGACTTTTTCCAATCTACGGTTGGACTTACTGATGATTTGCCACCCTTGGATGGACTTTTTCCAATCTACGGTTGGACTTAGCTGCGGTCTTTTAAAGGGAGTCAGACGACTACTGACTTACCACACTACGGGTGGACTTTTGCCAATCTACGGTTGGACTTTAAGAATTTTCCACCCTTGGATGGACCTTTTACCAATCTACGGTTGGACTTTAAGAATTTACCACCCTTGGATGGACCTTTTGCCAATCTACGGTTGGACTTTAAGAATTTGCCACCCTTGGATGGACCTTTTGCCAATCTACGGTTGGACTTTAAGAATTTGCCACCCTTGGATGGACCTTTTGCCAATCTACGGTTGGACTTTGAGAATTTGCCACCCTTGGAGGGACCTTTTGCCAATCTACGGTTGGACTTTAAGAATTCCTTCAACAATGGATTATGCTCTGCATCCATGTCAGACATCTCTGCTGACTCTGCTGAGGAATAATGATCAATGACTTGACCTTAGAGACTCCTGAAAGGATGATATCTCTGCTGGAGGATGAATGAACAGTCTGTTTGCTTCGAATTATCATGCTTGCCAAAAATAAATTGGACTTTGAAATATGGGGAAATGATGATTCTGCCAGGAATCACTTCATCTGCTTGGGGATGAATTCTGGTCACAGCAACTCCGCCGAGGATGAGAACTTTTTGAATGACGTCCTGCTAGGGAAGAAAAGTCATTAAAACTCTGCTTGAGGATCTATCAAACCCGAGATCCTTTGCTGGGGGAATCAACCTGCTAACCCGGCTGGGGAAAGAATGTACTACCACTTTGCTGAAGAAGAGATTCTGCTGACCTGCTAAACTTCTGCAGGGAAGAAAACAACTCAGCTGGGGAGTATTACTGACAAGATTCAATGCTAAACTCTGTGGGGAATACAATTATCAGAGATACTATCTTGCTAGGGATCAGGGCTACTCTGCCGGGGATATGCAAATCCTGGTTAGAACATTTCACTGCAACTTTTTGGGAAAAAGTCCCTAGAGATCTGCTGAGGAAACCCAAAGCAATTCCATAGTAGTCTGCTGAGGAATATGACTGTCGAGCTTAGGATAAATGCCATAATACCCCACGTTAGACGAACTTTCCATTTAACGACTCCGTTGGGGATAATGAGTTTACAACAAACTCTGCTGGGGAGAACCGCTTCAAAGCGTCTCGTGCTGGGGAACGTCTCTTGAGAGGATTTTACAGAAGACCAAGCGTCTTCCAACTCTACTGGGGATAATAGATTGAGAACATCTCCTGCTGGGGGAATTCAAAATGCCCTATGCTCGGGAGGGTCATAAACTCGCTTTTGCCCCAGATTACGCGGCTGATCTGAAGAAAACGTCATAAGAGGATTTTACAGAAGATTAAGCATCTTCAAACTCCTGGTGACTTCACTGGGCATTGACCGTTAACTTCGGTGTCTGCGAAGCAACTCTACTGGGGAATTTGCAACCATTATCGACACAGAAAATCTTGTAACTGTTGGAAGTACCGAATGAGAGAATCGACTTAATAAGATACAACGATACTCAGTTGAACTCAATTCACCGATATCGAGACGTCGTGACCGACCGCCGACTAAATGATGGACTCAACCAGTAAACGTTGTGATGAAAGGGTGACATGTGAGCCCTTCCCTGAACATGATTGCCCTAGTCTTCTGCGTGGGAATAAGTGATTACGCGTCTAGGAGAGATGACCCATGATCCCGAAAAGGCTTCAATCTTTCCTTTGAGCCTAGTATGAGGCTGCTACCTGCAAGCCAAAGGATATGCATGTATGCCCCGTGCTGGATATGACTTCTGCAACTGAGAAAATCCAACTCTGAACCACCACTTGTTGGGGAGAAAGGTTTGTACGCAATCTCTTGCTAGGGACCACAAATGCCTTGGGTTGAAATGCCCCTTTGTTTTAAGCCTTTTGGCTGATTGCCTGCATATGCGTGACCAACAGTTCTTCTTTCACTTGCCCCAGACCAACATGGTCCACCAAAAGAAATTGTCCCAAGAGGATTTTACAGAAGACTTGACATCCAAAACGCCTCAATGGCTTCAAACTCTTGGAGAAATTCGTTGGGTCTCGACGTAACTGCCCCAGTTTGGATGGACTCTGAAGAGATTTCTCGACGTGATTGGCTCAGATTGGCGACACCTTAAAGAGAGGATTCGACGTAACTGCCCCAGATTGACTACGTCTTAGCACACCTTGTTGGAAAAGACTCCTCTCAACAAAGTTTCCTGAGGAAGTACCATTGGACGTGGCTGTCCTTTGAGAGTTTCAGGATTCTCAACTCGACAAGATTAAGCTTCTAGACTGAATTTCCATGTATAAACTTCTTTTGATGTCAAACAAATGTATGCATGCAGAAAATGTTTTATTCTGAGAATGAAAATTCTAATGCAACACACATGTTAATCTTGAAGCCTTACTGCAAAGATGTCGCAAACCCTTTGTGAGTGGATCACGGATTAGGATACGACATTAATTTTTGAATGAAAGAATGCAATGCACATGCAACACCAACAAAGCTCTTTTAGCACAACTCATAGGAGTCAGGAACGATATCTCTTGGTAGTATGCTTTTGAAATAACCCTGTTTCAATTAGGACTTTTGAGGGTTATATCGTGGCCTGGTTCACGGTTTTGAGAAAAAAAAGATTTAAGGCTCAAAGTTTATCAGTGCCCACCCACTCTTCGTGATGTTCTCCAGTCCTACATCCAGCTAATTTGACACAAGCGCTCATCTCTCAAAAAGATTTCATGATCTTTAAGGAATCCATGCACTGATGGTTTGACACCTAATGAGGTTTTGGAGTAACAGTCACCCCTTTTTCTTTTGTTCGTTGTCACACGACTTTGTTCTTGCTCGAGGATTTTCTTTTGTAATCCTTTTGTTTTTCGCTTTCGCATGCTTTTGCCCCTTTTTTTTTATCCCTAATTTTTGCCTGGACTGATTCTTTTGAATATTTGATTTCGGAGTCCAGCGGGATGCCCTAACTTTTGCCTAAGTTGCTTGTGTTCAAGTTTCAACTTAGCGGGCTTTTTCATTTCTTTTTTTTCAATTCTTTTTGGAACAAATCGTGTGACGCTGGCTTGTCTTGACTTAGTTGAAAGGGTTATGACTGCCTCACTATTTGATTGTTGATGGATAACCATTGTGGTTTCACATCTCCTGACCTCTTAATGGTGGATAGAAGGTAATGGATCCTCAGATGCACACTCCTTTTGAAATTTGAACGCTCGGTCAAATTAACTGACACCTACCCTGCCCCTGGGTTAAATGTGAGGGTTTTTTCATACGAAAGAAACTCCTACTTCAAGGCTCAAAGGGGTTAACGAGGGTCTATCTCCCTTATCTCTCCAGTGTTTGGGGATTCGAAACAATGCTTGTACATCCTCAACAGGGTTCTTATTCAAAAGCACACCCCTAGAGATTTTTGCGTTTTCGAATCATCATCCTCCTTCAAGAGCTTAAGCAAGAAAATTGGTATTGCAGTGCACATTAACATTAAATGAGTGACCACAAATGAAATTCTTCAAGAAAAACATATTCATTGCATTAAAATCATTATACCAAATACAAACAAGTTTTAACATGCAAACAATGTCTGAACAAACAAATGAAAACTACATATGAAAATGCAGCAAAGAAGCTAAATGATTGTCCTTGTTGAGGAGGCTTGACTCCGTCTGGACTTATTGCTTCTGATGATGTCTTCCCTTTTTTACGTGCTCGCTTGGGAAGCTTTAGTTAACGTACAGACCGTCTGCAGTGAAAATAATGATCCCAGCGTCAATCGGATCTTGCACTTTATGCCTGAACACCTTACAATCTTCAATGGCATGCCCCTGTGTCCCTGAGTGGTAATCGCACCTAGCATTCTTGTCATAACCTGGTGGAAGAGGATACGGGGCAGGAGTAATTTCCATTAACTGAATCAAAGAGTCTTGAAGTAAACGGTCGAGCAGCTGACTGTGAGAAACAGTAATGGGGTCAAATTGTCTCTCAGGCTTTCTGGGTCTTTGATATCTCCCCTGCGAGCTAGTCTGCTGCTGATACTAATTCGGGTACTCCTCTTTTCCCAGCATTTTTCTTTTCAAACTTGGCTGACGATCAGGAACAAGTTGCTGATATGGGGATTTTGAGACCAAAGACTGCAAGATATGCCCTTGACTTGATGCCACTTCAAGAGGGGATGTCGGGACATTCATACCTTTTGCCGCAGTAGGAGTAGAATTACTCTGTATGCTTACGCCGCCCGGCGCGAATTCTATCGCCTTTGAATCAATCAGATCTTGGACCACATTATGAAAGGCTTTACATTTTTTCACATTGTGCCCCGGCGCACCAGAGTGAAAATCGCAATGGGCACTTGCATCATAATTGAGTGGGAGCTTTCCACTAGGGGGATTTACCGTCCAAAGTTCAACCAATTGGAGTTGAAGTAGGTACCTCAACAGCTGAGCATAAGGCATGGGAAGCAGATCAAAAATTCTGTCAGTTTTCTTCGACCTTGGTAGGTACTTCCTAGCCTTGGAGCCGTCTGGGGAAACAAGAGGTAACTGCTGGTGAGTAAGTTTCAGAACTCCAGGTGGTGCAGAAAATCCGTGAGACACATCACTCTTGGGAATAGGTTCCACAGGTAAGGGTGGAACGACAACTTCTGTTATAGCCTCAGGTGTGGGATTACCATCTTTTCTGAGCACGCTTCTCACAACTTCCATAACAAAACTCATCTGGGTCTTCACTTGATTGACCTCTTCTTTCAGCATTTTCTGGCCCTGAATCCAAGCTTGCCTGTCCACCATAAAGTGCCCCAGTTGGGCCTTCATCTCAGTCACCTCCACTCGGAGTTGTTCCATATCTGAACCTTGATTGTGGTGAATCGAGTAGTTGGAAGAAGTCATGTTGGCCGTTTCTACAAAGAATACCCAGTCAGAATGAGAAATCCGCTCCGGAACATCTGTTATGCAAAAATGCTTATAATTATGAGGATGCAAATGCAAATGCAAACAATCATATTTAAACCTTTCCCAGGGCGTATCTGCTTTGATTCCTACTTTGAAATCGGGCAAGGGATCGGACACAACTTGGAAAATAAATCCGAATCCAGAAATATTGCAGAATTAATCAAAGGAAGACCCCTTTCAAATAACTGAGAGCTATTGAGACAAATATGGCTGAACCAAATATTGTAATATCATAGCATAAGGAATCATACAAATAGGTTCGATACAATCAAAAGTGATTCCATCAACAATCCTGATGGTAATCATAGCAAAATACAAACAACAAAATTATTACAAGTCAATTCCAAATAAACCGGCTTCAATCTCCTCAAGAAGGTTCACAGTGTCTGGATGAGTAGGTCTTTCTAGCAACCCTTTGATCAGTCTTTTTCTCTTCTCAACGTCCTGATTCAGCCTAGCAATCTGCTCTTCAACATTATTGCCTTCGTGCTTCGATTTCTTGATTCCCGCTTGCAGTTTGAGCTCTTCAATTTCTTTCTGGGCTTCTTTCCACTTACCGGAGAAGTGTTTCTTATCTTCCTTCATTCTTTGAAGTTCTTCTTTTAACTCCCTGTTCTCAATCTTGAGCTCCTCCCACATCTCCTAATATGTGGAAAGCTCGTCTTTAGTTTTGGTCAAGAGCTTCTTGGTTTCCCTGTAGGCTTTGCCGGATGATTCAGCAGTCATACTGATCTTTCTACAGTGTTGAGCTCTGTCATCAAGATCTTTCTCCCTTTTTTCCAAATGCTCTGTCAAATCTTGGACCTTCCATTTCAACTCCAAGTTATCATGTAAAGCGCCCTGAAGTCTACTGCTCATACTAGCATTTTCCTCTCTCAAATCTTGCACCACCTTTCGTTGCCTATCGAATTCTTCAATTGGTACGGTGATTCGTTCCTCTATCACTTTGGGATATAAAGAAGGTGCCCAATCAAAAGGCAAATAGTACTCTTCGACTCTCTTTTTTATCCATTGATCATATGGAGGAAAAGTTTGATTGTTAGGCACACCCCAAATGGTTTTTCTTCTCTTCTGTTTACTGAGCCACGCTTTGGCAGCTTTCTGCGCCTTATCCAATCCACCGTCAGCCATGTGAAAATACAGAGACTCTTCCAATTCCTTTTCAACTGGGTAACTTCTTAGAGCATACCCAAACTGCCGGATAGCCAAGGAAGGGTTATAGTTAATACCTCATTTTCTCCCTATCAAAGGGACATTGGGGTATTCACCACAACTATACAAAATGTCTTTACCCAGCACCCCGTGATTCACCCAAACAATATCCTTAGCATCTAGGCCCATCAGACGTTGGCTCCATTTCAGAGAATTCTTAGTATCCTTGAAAGCACCTAACTGGGGTAGACGATTGGCAAACCACTTATAGAAAAGGGGTGCACAACAATGAATTGTCCCACCTTATTTCTTCTTGTTACTGTTGTATAAAGCATAATGGAGATCTCCTAATAAGGTTGGCACAGGATTCTGAGTTACAAATATTTTGATAGCATCCGTGTCAACAAAATCAGGCTCATTTGGGAACAAGACAATACCATACACACAGAGAGCCAACACTGCATTGAAGACATTCCACTTCTCCTCCTTTGCTGCCTCTTGAGCTTTGCTTGCCAAGTATGATAGGTGATAGCCACGAACTTTTCCCTTGCCAAAAATATCAGCTTCCAAAGTTGACTTGCTCAAATAAAGAGCACCGGCTACAGCTTGGAAATCAAGATCTGCCTTTGACCCACAGAAAGGAACACCTTCTTTGATGGAAATTCCCAGGATGTTAGAATACTCCTCCAGAGTGGGAACCAAAACATAATCTGTCAACACAAAACATCTCAGGGACGGATCATAGAACTGCATCAAGGTGTGCAAGCCGTTATATTCATATTCACTGATGTTACGAACAAAGGATAGGATCCAACCGTACTTCTCTCCGAACATTCCTAACACTTCCAGATTGGCCATCTCTTGTAATTTACAAATCTGACCCAGGATGAGCTTCGGGAACTTGTACACGATAATATTCTTCCTACCCTTCTTGGTGTCCATCCCTATGACTTCCTTTTGACTGGAATCAAAATCAGATACTACCTGGAAAATGAAAAAACATGAATGTGCTGGACTGTAATAGTTGAATAAATTCAGGGCTCAAGTTCTCCAGAATTCCAGAACAACAGAGTAACCACACAGATAAACCATACTGATAAGAAATCCAGTGTACCAGGTATGTTGAAAGTCAAGGGTACCTGCGAACCTGCAAACAGCCCGTCCCTCTCACATGTGGGTACTGGAAAGGTGAGGATCCTCAGTATCCCGGACTCTCAGGTTGAGAAATGATGATACGTTCACCATTTCTGGTCTGGCATCATCATCAATCGAGGAGGCCTCAACTGATTTCCCTCAAAAAGGATATCCTATAGCAAGTTCCCAGCTTTGGGTCCCCGGATCGAGAATGTACAATGGGTTTGCCACAAAGTGTGGTCTGCCACTGTCACAACTCGGGAGGAGTGCCGCAACTGAGTCCTCGGGAGTGGTCACCAGAGTCGACAATTCCTCCAGAGAATATCTACTGGCCTGTATCAAACATACAGTAGCAGATAGCTCCGGATAGAACCTCGTCTGGTTGTAGGTCTCATGAACACCCACACGTGGCCAAACACCACGGGAGCGACACGTCCACCTACGCTAATACCTATGTGTATGCTCAAGCCTGGGTAGTGGGCTTATCTCTCAGAATACCCTGCCCACCAAACAGAGAAAATCCAGCACAACACAACACAATAATGATATGTAATGCAGTAAATGCGATAAATACTGTAAAGTACAGTAAAACAGTAATACAGTAAATAACAGTACAGTAAAACAGTAAACAACACAACACAACACCACGGTAAACACCCAATGAAAGAAAAACAGACAAGCGCTAGGATTGACTCGCTATGGAAACCAGAGATTCTGGGTTTGATCCCCAGCAGAGTCGCCATCTGTCGCTCCCGGGATTTTCATCCAAGTACAAACGCGAAAGTGGCACGGAAAAGAGTCGCCAGCAATGTGTATTTATCCCAAGAGAGGGAAAGGAAACACTGCATAAACTTGGGAGGAATGGAAAGAGCATGGTCTTGCGACCAAGAGAACTGGGTTCGGGAGTCGGTTACGCGAGGGGAAGGTATTAGCACCCCCTCACGTCCATCGTACCCGATGGGATCCACGCTTGCTTGTCTCGATCAAAGGGTGTCGTCATCTGGAGCTCCGCTGCTACTGGAAAGGAAAAAGAACGAGAACGGAAAGGAACAAAGAAACAAATGTAGGGAAAATAAAAGAAGTGTTCGAATGGGCCCTACCCCACTGTCTACGTATCTCATCGAGAGCATGAGAATCAGAGCGACGTAGTTCCCCTGACTAGGGGTGGATTGTTTGTGTTTTTTAGGGAACGGCTAACGTTCTAGCTCAGGTGTTGTAGGCTCGCTGGTCCGAGTGCATTACCATCTTGCAAGAGAACGAGGAGGAGCACGTTCGTACGTTGAGAGTGAGTGAGATGAGAAAAGAATTCCCGAAGGAAAGAAGTTATTGTTTGTTTTTTGTTTTTTAGAAAGAAGTGTTTTTGAAGTTGTTTGTAACTTGCATTGCACCCAAGTCTACAACATAGGAACGAATACGTCGCGTATCGTCCCCAACAGGACATACACTAAGTACCCTAGAAGAATGAAGGGAACCCCCCCCCCCCCCCAATTATTCACTTCCCACATTTAAGGCTCATATGCGATACACGTTTAACCTTTATTACGTGTTTTTTACTTTTGTTTTAAGATTAGAAGAAGAGACTTAAAAGGCGGATCAAAGGTGAAAATCTAATGAGGGAGACTAAGACTCAATCTTAATGTTATCATACATGGTGATCCTATGGTCAATGGGGTTTAACAAACCTACTTCTAAAAGAAAGGAAAAGAAGAGCCAAAGACGCAACTTACTTCCGAAGTGGAATTTAAGTTGATCTTAAAGAGGCATGAAGAAGAAGTTATTCAAAGAAAGCATGTCTATGCTTATCAAAATCACAATTTGAATTATTAAAAGAAATAAGAGAGGATGAGAGAAAAATACACGTGGAAGCATATCCACACACTTAATCACAATTTACACCTACATGAAAAGGTTAGTTCAAGATTATTTACAAGCAATCTTAAGTAAAAAAATCAAACAATCAAATGGAAGGAAATAATGAAAACAGCAGCTATTACAGTCCACATGCAACAAAACAGCAGTAAATTCAGCTTCATATATCCAACAGCAAACAACAGCGCATATTCAACTTACAAAATGGGTGTAACAAACATTTGACAACACATACTGCAGCACATATGTGTATAGGCAGCAGTGGAAGATTAGAGACAGCATGCATTAACACACAATTTCAATCATGAACAACCATTATCATGCATCAAGTCTTGCACATTCATCAAACAAACACGATCACAATCATATTACAAAATCATGATGAGCAATCTTTGAAATCAAACATGTTATAATGCACATTACAAAAGAATACACATTGTCAAGAATATGAGCAAGTCAAAACAAGTATACATTTCTTGAAATGGAAAGCAAATGAACACGTGCATAGTGATTCCAGCAACATAACATTAATTAGCAACTAATGAGCTCAAAGTGTGTGCATCATGTGTTCATCACATCAATTGATCTACAATGCAAACATTATGCTCAATAATGAAAAACCAATGCACGCATGTCGTAAAATCATGTTCATATTGTGGTGTGAGTTAAGATAGCTCAAGAATAATCCACCAATCATCAATGCATTGATCCATGAAGTTTAAACATGTTAAGGATGTCAAACAAGCAAGAAAATGCAAGAAAATATTATTCTGCAGCAGCGGTAATCGATTACTCACTTTGAGTAATCGATTACTCAGTTGAAATTTGGCTAAAAACATGAAAATAAGGCTGAGTAATCGATTACTCTATTAGGTTAATCGATTACCACTGCAACAGAGACAAAAATTCAGCTTTGAAAAGCACTTTTTAGCAGTGAATGACTTATCCAAACATCCAATTGAACATGTAATCAATTAAGCACGAAATTACATTGAATTATGATTCTCAAACATCAATTACACTCAATAATCAACCACAACAAAAATCACATCCAATCATATGGATCCAAAATCAAAATCACTAAAAGTCTACATCGAATAAGTTGCGAATAAGCTAAAAATAGTGTAGATTTAGGGACAACCAACCTACAAAGCGGAGACTTGCTTTGGTAATTGTTGCAAAGTAATCTTGGTGCAGAAAATGAAAGAAAACCAGAGATTCTTCAATCAATAGCCAAAATGCGTCGAAACCGAACGAAATCGCGAAAATCCACCAAAATCTAACTTGCACCAAAATAAATGGTGAGAAATCTTTGGATTGAAGAAGAACAAGCTGCAATTCCAGAAAATCCAACCAATGCAAACCAAGAGATGAAGTTTAGCTCAAGAATTAATCACTTTTCAATGTAAAAAGTGATTAGTCTTCAAGAAATAAGAGCTTTTGTGTGTGGTTGTGGGAGAGAGAAGTAGAAGTTGTAGCAAAATGAAGGGAGAAATGAGAGAGAAATGTGAGAGAATTGAGAGTGAAAATAAAGCAAAAATGGTTGAATCCTTGAAAATGAGTGAAACATCTCTTAAATAGATTTTAGGTTTGGAGTATAAGTGGTTTGGAGTGAGGTTTGGAATGAGGTTTGGGTTTGGAGCTAGGGTCGGAGTTAGTTAGACTCAACTCACCGAGTCAAGGTAGTTAACTCGGTTAGTTAGGATCAACTCAGTTGTTCGGAAAACAAGGAACCATAATTGGTGCATGTGTGTGTGACTTGGGCTGCAAGCAAGGCCTTATGACTTGTGAACTTTCAGCATGAAACCCCCATGTTCGAGCCCTCATATGACCTTCATAAATTGTTCAAATGAAAAAATGTCCAACATCAAAGTTGAAGAGGACATGGAGATGAACAACTTTGATGTTCAACAATTTTTCATTTGAAGCCTTATTTATATAGAAAATTGGCTTGACATTTGGCACACCAACCGTTCGATGAAATTATGGCCTATGGGCCTGGTCTTGCCTTGCCATGACTTGGTTTTTGCCTTGATTTTACCAAACTTTGATCGATCATAACTCCCTCAATTTTGATCCGATGGAAGAGTTCTTTATATGGATTTGAAGCTTGAAACAAGATCTTTTGTTGTAGCCTGGTGGATTTTTGATTTGATGCTTTAAAATTGAGAAAACCTGACTCAAAGAGAGGTGTTAAAATGGCGAAAACTTACTATTTTTGGAAACCCCAAAGTTTCTATTTTTGGCAGTTTTGTAATTTCTTGATTTTTCCTTATTCCTCCATCATTTCTTGATCAAATTTTGTCCAATGAACATATATAACTTGAATTTCACGAACTTGACCTTAAAAAGTTATGAGTTGACTTTTTTCACTGGACAGTTGACTTTTTCCGCAATTTCTTGATTATCAAGCAACTGACCAATTGAACCTCCTCTGAAATGAATC
Source organism: Lathyrus tuberosus (assembly GCA_022829125.1). Classification (NCBI taxonomy): domain Eukaryota; kingdom Viridiplantae; phylum Streptophyta; class Magnoliopsida; order Fabales; family Fabaceae; genus Lathyrus; species Lathyrus tuberosus. The sequence goes on along the minus strand of JALAZF010000124.1, from coordinate 2,269,867 downwards.
AATGGCCAATCTTCCATCCTTAGACACTTAATATCATGTAGAAAACATTGAGATCAAATTTGAATCAAAATTTCATCAGGAGACCACTTGAATCCAAAACCCTAATTTGACTGTTTTTGATAAGAGATGCTGCACTGTTCAATCCTCTGGATGATTTCCCTTCTTTCAATGACTTGTGAGATCAAGGGGAGTGATATATGACATAAGAGGCCCTTGGCTCTTGTGAGAAACACTTGGCTCTTATTTCCTTGCTTTAGATAATCCACCCCTTTGAGGAACACCTGACTACATGCCCTTATGCAAGATGCAATGCCAAATGCTTAATGTTTTGTTTTTCCATGCTTGAATGCAATGCAATGAAATGAAAGCTCATGCTAAATGATATGAAGAAATGAGAGGGCAAATTTTGGGGTATTACACCCATGCCTACCATATCGGTAAAGTCATTGGGCGCATTGGCGACCATTCTGTCGTAGTAAAATGAGCTTAAGGTTTTCAAGAAGATCTTTGTCATCTATTTTTCCTCAAGAGGTGGACAAATCTGGGCGGCAATTTCACACCATCTCTGAGCGTACTCCTTAAAGGTTTCCTTGTCCTTTTGTGACATCGATCTGAGTTGATCTCTGTCCGTTTCCATGTCCAGGTTATACTTATACTGCTGAACGAAAGCAGCGCCAAGATCTCTGAAAGTGCCGATCTTAGTGCAGTTTAAACCCATGTACCATTTGAGTGCGGCACCGGTTAAACTATCCTGAAAGTAGTGAATCAGTAGCTCCTAGTTCTTTGTCTGAGTTGACATTCACCGAGCGTACATCACCAAATGGCTTTGAGATCAAGAGTTACCCTTGTACTTTTCAAATTCGGGCACTTTGAATTTTTGTGGAACTTTCACATTGGGGACCAAACAAAAATTTGTGGCGTCTTTTCCAAATAGATCCTAACCGCGAAGGGCTTGCAGCTCTTTCTGCATCTCTAGGAACTGTTCCTGGAACTCATTCATTCTGTCGAACATACTTTCGTTTCCACCAGAAGGTATCTGTGGAATATGTCCTTCCGGGACAGTGTGTACCACGAGTGGTGGTATAGTCATCATGGCAGTGACTCTAGGTCCTTCCCTCTCCCGAAGTTTGTAACCTTTAAGAGTTACTGTCATGCCCCTGGCATCTTCGCTTTCCCGAAGTTTGTAACCTTCAGGCCCAGCGATTCCTGCTATGGTTCCCTGATCCTCAGTGATTGGCAAACATTTCGTTCCGGGATATAGTTAATAGGCATGCCCTAGGGACGATCTTTCGGCTTTTTGTACCTAGGATCATACTTCTCCACTATGGGTGTTGATGTGATCTCTGAGATCACAGTCCTTTGTTATTGCATCTGAGCTTCTGCTAGAGCTTGCATGTCGTTATGAAGCTTTCTCAGATCCTCTTTCAGAGTGTCGATCTCTTCCCTCAACTCTCTATTTTCTTCCTCGAGATCATCCATCTTTTTCTGTCGATTGGCCAGAGTATTGGACGAATGAGACAGTTTGACTCTAGAATCGAGACACAAACGTGAGATTCGTAGGGAAGAAGAATGCGTTTATGCGAGAATGATGAATGATATGCAATGATTATATTAATTATTTTTTTTGTTTATTCAAAGTAAACTTCGATAATTAGATTGGAAATATCAAATAGTGGGGAAACCCCGTTTTATTGAATTCAAAGATTGCGGAAATGGAAATACAGTGATTACAAAGTGCTGTAAAAGGAAAAGTCTAAACTAATGGATCCTGAGTCCTCTCTGAGGAGAGCTCAGGTGCTGGTTCTGGTACTTTCCTTTTCTTTGACTGGGGATCTTGAGCCGTTGTCAGGTTGTCATTCCTTTGCCAAGTGAAAGGAGCGAACAAATTCCTCTGGTCATCCTGGTTTTCTACAGCATGTTACTCTAAAATCTCGATCAGAGCATCTTTATCTTTCAATAGTTGTGGTATTTTCTTACACTCCACATTGAGAATACAATACTTGTTCCTCCAAGACCTTTTCTCCTGCTGAACTTTGTTGAGAGTAACCCGAAGTTTTTCCGTATCAGACATAAAGTAAAGGACGGAGTCCCTTAACGGAAGAACTTCCTGACGAGGGTAAGGCACCCTCAACTTGAGAGATCTAGTTTGTACCCAGTGGAGATAAGGCTCCATCGAGACGCAGTCTGGCTTTCCTAGAGATTCTATTCCTTTCTTATGAACGTGTTTCCAGGCATGCACTATTTCTGTCTTTAGTGCCCTGTCGTTTTCTCCTTCCTTGAAGAAAAGACCTTCCAGATGAACATTACGCGGAATATGCCTCATCGGGTATCCGAATTGATGACGAACTAAAATTGGATGATAGTTGATTCCTCCCTTAGTTCCTATGAGGGGTACATTTGGGAAATTTCCACAACGGTCAATGATTCTGATCCCGTCATAGATTCGATTGTACCAATCGATGTCAGAGTTGGTAAGAGACATGATTCTCTACGACCAACGTAAAGTATTCTTTTGATCCCAAAATGCAGCAGACTTTGGCAAGTGGGAAATAAACCATTTGTATAGCAAGGGTACACAGCATGTGATCATTCCTCTGCTGTATAAATTCCTTAAGTGTATAGAATGATACGCATCTGCAAGTAAGGTTGGTACGGGATTTCCAATCAGAAATATCTTAATGGCATTGATATCTACAAAGTTATCGATGTTGGGAAACAAAAATAACCCGTAGTGAGCAAAACAAATATGCTCTCGAAAGCAGGCACATTCCCTATACTGGCAAAGTACAGAGCTTTCTTGATCAAAAACTGGGCTGGAAAACCTTGGATTCCACCCTTAGTGGTCATATGAGTCCTGACCTCTGACCCGTCCCAATAAATTACTCTTGCAATGGTTTGATCTTTTGGAATTTCTTCCAGTCCAGAAAAGGGAGCTTGATCAGTGATACGTAGATCAGTCAGGTGAGAGTATTCCTCCAGTGTTGGTGCTAGCTGATAATCCGGGAATGTGAAACTGTGATAGAACGGATCGTAGAACTGGATGAGTGTGGACAGGAATCCTTCAATTACATGGACCCTTAATAGAGACAGCAGTCCTCCATACTTGGCTCTGAAAGCCTCAGGGTTGGCTATCATCCTCGCCAAACCTCTTAAATCCTCTAACTTTGGAACCTTGAAGGTGTACTTGTGAGTTTTTCTTCTACCGAAACCCATTAGCAATCTCTTTATCTGACATTTGCAATCATTGTCTTAGTTTAATTTGAAAATGAGAGACTAGAAGAGAAATTTTTCTTTGTTTAAATGACTTTTAAATGAATGTATGAATGCAGCACACAAAAACATAGAAAAAACATGGGGTCAAAGGGTCGGTGTCATGAAGTCAAGGCTCTACCCATCCCCAAAGGTTTATACTGGTGATTTTTTGTACCTGTTCTCAAAATCATTGATCCCTCCTCAGATGATGGCAGCAAGGGGATCACCAAGCGAGCTGATTCATCCTTAGAGTAATCTCAAATGAGGGTAGTATCGCGTGACAACTATTCCCGATAGCATACGCACTACTAGTTTTAGTCTACTAAAATCCTCAGCTTCTCAAATAACCCAATGGAACAATCTGCTTTCAACAACCGAAGTCGTATAGGAATTGAATCCGCAAAGGACATCTCCACTGATTTGATGGTCGACCGGGACCTCTTATCTGGGATTATCTCCCCATAAGATTACCCGTATAATGCCATCCCCTATCTTAGGTGTATACTCAATCTTTCCAGATGCGGCATCACACGCATTCCCATTAGCAGAAAAATAAACACGGATATCAATTAGGAAAAGCATTATATATTTGTCTTAATATCCTAGACCTCTAGTCTTATGATCCTATACAGACAATGACTCCCCAGCAGAGTCGTCATTCCTGTAGTATTTGGTGAATTTTAGGCCTTCTACCTAAGACTGTGAGAGAGAAATGCCTCCCACTGTGGTCGCCATTTTTCTGTAGCGCGATTTTTGTGGTTTCGAATCACTATCGCTTTGGTACTACAGTTCGATTCATTTTTTTATCATGTTGAGCTGATTATGGAAGAGAAATAGATATCTCCAATTAACCCTGCTTGCAAACTGAGGTTAAACAGTCAAAACTGTTGGTTTACAGATGCTATAGGGGGGGTTTGTCTTTTAGGGTTATTTGCTTAAAAACAGTGTCTAGACTATGGGCTAGGTTTCTAGTAAGGTGTTAGGTCTGATGCTTTTGATGGATATATGAGGGTACTGGGTTTTGGGTTTTTTGGTTAGTATGCTCGCTAAGATTTTTGCACTCTTATGCCTACGTATTCCCGATACAGGGAAATCAGAGCGATCGTAGTTCCTCTTATTCTATGGGAGGAAAAAGGTTGTTTTGGTGTCTTGTTCAAAGCCCAAGACATGAAGCTAAAGGTGGTTTGTATCTTGTTCAAAGCCCAAGATGTGAAGCTAAAGGGTTTGACTGAGAGAGAATTTGTCATCTCTAAAGAGGAGTTGTTGATGTTTGTATGTTGTGAGCAAGGCACAAATTTGATGCTAAAAGGTTGATTGACTCAACCGGGGCTTCCTTATACAAAGCCTAAGAGGAGGCGGGAAGTTTGACTTTTCCGAGGCAAACGTTATTTCTGTCTTGTACAACGCCCAAGATTGAGGCTAGAAGGGATTTTGACTCCGTTGGAGAGAATGTATCTTGTATAAAGCCCTAGATGGAGACTTAAAGGGTTTGACTCAACAAGAGAGTACTTTTATCTGTCCTGTATAAAGCCCAAGACGGAGGCTAAAAAGGTTGACTCAACAAGAGAGTCCTGAACAGGTGATTGACTCAACAAGAGAGTCTGAAGGTTGTTTGACTCAATAAGAGAGTCTTTTATACTCAACAAGAGAGTGTTTTACTGTCTCGTACGAAGCCCGAGATAGAGGCTAAAAGGAGATCGACTCAACAAGAGAGTCTTTTATACTCAATAAGAGAGTTTTTTATATGTGTCTTGTATGAAGCCCAAGACGGAGGCTAAAAGTTGACTCAACAAGAGAATCTTTTATACTCAACAAGAGAGTGGTTTTTTATGTGTCTTGTATGAAGCCCAAGACGGAGGCTAAAAGTTGACTCAACAAGAGAATCTTTTATACTCAACAAGAGAGTGTTTTGATGTCTCGTACGAAGCCCGAGATTGAGGCTAAAAGGAGATCGACTCAACAAGAGAGTCTTTTATACTCAACAAGAGAGTTTTTTATATGTGTCTTGTATGAAGCCCAAGACGGAGGCTGAAATTTGACTCAATAAGAGAATCTTTTATACTCAACAAGAGAGTGGGTTTTTATATGTCTTGTACCAAGCCCAAGACGGAGGCTAAAAGGGGTTTGACTCAACAAGAGAGTCTGAAAAGGTTAGCTCCACTAGGGAGAATCATTTGTACAAAGCCCAAGAGGAGGTTGTCTTACTGCTAGGGATTAGATCCATAGGCAGGCCCAAGGGTGGTGAACTCTCATGAGAGAGACCGGGTTTTAGAGTGATCAGTGTTTTTCCCTATGTTTGAAAGGGAACTTGAGAATGTCTTTGAGACTCAAGGGGGTTTAGACTATCCAAGTCTATAGTTTTATCTATTTTACAATGCTCAATAGGAGGCACAGACATTTAAGGGATGAGTATCAACCCTAAAATGGCCGGAGTTTTGACGCTGGAAATACTGCTCTAGCAAAGGATGACTAAGTTCTGTCTTATACCTTTAAGAGGTCGTCAGGGTCCTTGTATTAAGCCCAAGAGAAGGCATGAGAACTTCTAAGAAGCCGACGGGTCCTTGTACAATGCCCAAGAGGAGGCGGGGATGCTTTTAGGAAGCCTGTGGGTCCCCAAACCAAGAGAAGTTCAAGAAATGCAATTCACATAGAAGAGATCATTCTAGGAAAGTTTGAGAATTTGGAAGAAACTCAAGAGATGTTATTCACGGAGAATAGATCAACTATGGGGAGTAGAGTCTCTTTGACAATTTCTAAGGGTGACAGTATGAGAAAAGGTTCACCGAGAATACTGCCTTTCTCTTTGTTCCATATTGTTTAACCCCAAGAGAAGGGAAGACTGTATCTGGAATCCTACGGGGGATCTAGTTTTGTTTGTATTTAAGAGTGACCAACAAGGCGTTACCTAATGCTAGACGTAGTTGTCGGGGATAACTCTAAATAACTATACTAGTATTACACAGTGGATATGTGACAAGTATATAAAAGGATGTGAAAGAAGACTTACAGTGAAGTAGCCCCACAATACAATTATATACATATGAAAGCGGTAAATGAAAGCGGATAAACACTTACCCGTTGTAGAGCTTCCATGCTGTTTTGTTAGTTGTTCAACAAAGAAAGTTTTGATAACAACATATATTTGAATTCAAAATCAAAGGAGAAAGTGCTTTGAAAAGATTGTTGGGGCTTACAACTCAAGGAGAGGCCCAAGTTTTAACGATGATCGCACCTTTGTTTTGAAAACTGTACAGAGGGACTTATACAATATGTGAGGCCTAAATCATTTTGGTTTCAAAAAGGGGTTGGGTCTTACACTCTATTAAAGGCCCAAAGAAATTTAAAGAAAAGAAATAGGGCTTATAACACGAGGGTAGGCCCAGGGTTTTATTTTGAACAGGCGATCGTGCTGAGGTTTTTCTTTTAACACAGAGGGACTTATACAATATCTGAGGCCCAAAATTGTTTTGGTTAAAAGGGGATTGGGTCTTACACTCTATTAGAGGCCCAATGAGTTTGAAAATGAAGAGAATTAGGACTTATAGCTCAAGGAGAAGCCCAAGTAAAAAAATAGTTTGAAAATGATGATCCCGTTGAAATTTCTGAAACTGTATCGGGACTTATACAATGCACTAAGGCCCAAATTATTTTATTTACAAAGAGGTGGGACTTACACTCTATCAAGAGGCCCAAAAAGTTTTGAAAGTGATTAATGAGGGTTGAATTAATCAAAAACCCTAAATTTGTTTCAAAAAGGAATTAATTTTGTTTAAAAATTAATAAAAATTGATGAGAACATGTGAAAAATGAGTGGTGATCTAGGATCAATGCTTCAAAAATCATGTTTATATCCACAAAATGATTGAAAATCAATTAAGTCTGGGAAATCAAGAAGGAACAAATATTTCAAATGTTAAAAACAAATAAAACATTAATTCTTTGCAAAAATATCAAATATATGAAATAAATAACATTTTTGGGAATTTTTGGAAAAATAAAAAATTTTAACATTTTTGTGAATTATTAAAAAAAAGAATTAACTCAAAATCATTAAAATTCAGAGAGAAATTAATTTTTGAATCAATTAAATAAAATCCCAAAATTCAAATATTTGAATTTTCAAAAAAGGCGCCAAGAACACGCGCGTGTTCTGAGTTTGGCTGATTTGCATTTTCTATCCAATCTCACTGAATACTTGATGAAATCACACAATCCACATATCAATCTACTCGTTTTCACCTCACGATCATGTATATGGTCTATAATTTCATTTATTTTAAGCATGAAATAAGAAATCAAGACAAAACCTCAAGAACCCTAAAATTTGCACGAAGGCTGAGAAATTCTATACACGATTCATTCAAAGCAATTAATTGAGGGGAAACATTCTATGCATGATTATGAACATTTGACAAAAGTATTGTGCGAGGAAATATGCATAGATTAAGAGATGACCAAGTTTAGGCTTACTTGAAGGTCGTGACAGCAAGGGCAATGTGATTTTTGAGTTGGAGGTGTTACAGCTGAGTTGTGATGATCTGAACAGCTTCCCTACCCCATATGGAGTGTGTTTGAATGCTTGGACTTGATTGGAAATGGCTGGATCACTTCATGGCATCTCAACTGCAACTTGGTTGAAAACTTGAGCAACTGGCTGGTGATTCTGAGAAATCAGTGTTACAGTTGTTGTTTAAGTGCTTGGATCACTTCTATATGATGTTTATGAGGTGTGTGTGTGTGTGTGTGTGTGTGTGTGTGTGATTGGTTTGGTTGGAATTGCTCTCAAACTCAAAACCCGATAGTGACTTGCTTTAGAAGGCAAACTTGGAGTGAAAGAGGAGATTTTGAGGAAAGCATCAATTTGATGGCTTTGGTGTACTTAAACTGAGCACAAATGAGCTCTATTTATAGTAGAGCAAGTTTGTTTTACAAGCAATAGTGAATGGTAACTGCAGCAGAGGTTTGGCCAATGGTTGCATTTTGGAATCTTAAGTCTCCTTTAGCCATTGACTAGAGGTTAGAGCACATGCCTTTGGTTCCCTAGTTCAGAGATCATCCTTGACTCATTTAGTTGGAAAAGACTCAGTTCATGCCACCTTGGTGCATCCATTGAATGCCCCAAAACAAAATTGGAGTCTTGTCCCCTCTTTAGGCATTTCTAGGTTTGGCTTGCTATTTTAAGTTCCAAAGACTTGGGAGGCTTATGGATCAGTGTTTGACCCTCCTTGGTCCCTCCCTGAGGTGTTCAGATGGATAAACTTGTTTTTCATTTGCACAAATTGCTCAAATCGAGCAAATTGCACAAAACTGCCTTGTTATGACAGTTGCATCAAGGCATTTTGCCACTATCATAACTCTTAGCTCAAATGGAATTTGATGGAGTTCTTGGCCATTTTGGAAAGCTCTTATATGATACAACACATGTGTGATCATAGTTTGTCTTGATACTCTTTGGATCCAAGTGAAAAATTCCCCTACTTTTGGAAAAAAGGCAAGACAGATTCTGACTTAGTGAAAATTTCACTAAGTGTTGGAAAAAGTGACATTTTATGTTTTCAGCCATTTTGATCATTCCATAACTTAAAATCCATGAGGAATTGGAATGAGGTGTAGTTGACACTTTTAAAGTATGCCATGAGAGCTACAAATCCATCTTTGGATCAGCCAAAATGGTTGCTTGGATCTCAAGTTATGATCCTTGGAAGTTAGCACCCTAGCCACTTTATTTCATAACTTAGAAAATTTCTAAGTTTTTTATGGTTACCCTTTTTACAAATTATCCCACTTTTCTTGATTTTTCTTGATAAATGATGATTCAAATCACACATTAACATCATTTTATGGTTAGGGGACCATAATTGATCAAAAAATCAAAAAGTCAAACTTTGACTTTTGGGCACAGTTGACTTTTTATCAGATGAATTCCAAACTGTGCGATCCTCTATGAAATCAAGTCCTTGACCTAAATCAAACTTGATGGATTGATTTCATAGGTTTTATAAGGTGTATTGAATCATGTCCCAAGGTTTGGGAGCATGTCCTGGTCAAAAGTCAAAGGCACAGTTGACTTTTTATTCAAAAACCCTAACTGTGGTTCTGATGAACCTGAAACTTGTGAACCAAGCTTCTTGGATCAATCCATTGTTGTAATTGGATCAATGTAGTGTATTTTATACCCTCAAATCATGTCTTGAGGTCTTGGCTCATGTTTTATCCCAAAAGTCAACTTAGGGGTGAATTAGGTCAAGAAACCCCAATTCCTGATTTTTGATGAATGCTTCCCCTGAGGCTAAATTGACTTGATGATGGGGTTTATGAGGTCCCTTAGAGTATTGTGGGTTATTCTTTGAAGCATTGGCTCATGCCCAGAGGAAAATTTCCACCCGGAGGCCCTGGTCGACCAAAATCCTAATTTGGTTACAATGGCGATCTTGAGGCTTGATCCACTCAGAATGCTGCAACCTTGTGCTTGATTCTTGATATGGGAGTTCTCTTGATCCTTTGTGGATGTTTGAGAGGTTAGGCAAGGTGAAGATCATGTCATTCCTTGATTGATCCTTTGTCTAAGAGCTCTAAGAGGGCTTGAAACCTTAATTCTTAGTTGTAGGAAATGCTCAATAATTCTTGAGGAGATTGATGATGCATAAAGGTACAACCATATTGTGATGATAATTTGCACAATGATGGGAAATCTTAGTGGTCAAAATTTGGGGTATGACACATGTTTACTAACCATCCATATTCAATTTTCCATTGTTAAATCAATTACTAAGTTTTTGAAACAAGAGTTGAGGAGGGTATTGTCTAAGGAAAAGGCCACATGTGTGTTTCATTTGGTTTTCCATGTAGCTGACCTTAATGCCACTGGATGCAACGTAAGGAAAATGTACATGCGAAAGAAAAGTACCACATACAGCACAAATATTAGCAGAAAATTCTACAAGGCAGTGAATAAAAAATGCACGTAACAGAATTTTACAAGAAAAGTTACAATCACAGGTGCCAAACTCGTGACAATTTCTCACGATTTCTACATTACGTATTTTCAATGTTTCCACTCCCAATTCTCATAACAGAATTACAAACCCAAATTCCTATTCTACCCCTCCAAGAATCCTGGTATAAAGCAGCTGCAACTGAATTGAGAGAAGGACCAATTTTCTTCATTTCCAATTCCTCACGATTCATCTTCACGTTTTCTCACTTTGATGGCAAAAAATTTCACTCTGCAACCTCACATTTTGTAATTCAATCTTCCAATCCAAAACCTGTAAAAAACATAATCATTTCACAGCTTCAACAAATCATCACATTTCAATACAAAGTTCATAGAACCTGCAGAAAGTCAACAAACACAACAACAGTTTTGCACCAACCCTGGCAATTCGAACGCAGTGGATTTGAAGAACATCGTAACAACAATGAATTCAGATTCGAAGCAAAATCAACGTCATTCAACAACATTTCAGAAGTGAATCGCAGAAGAAGCATAAAGAGAGGTGAATCAGAGAAGAAGGAAGCGAAATCGAGAAGATACGTTGAACGAGCATACTTGAGCCGCGAAACCTTGTGTCGTCTTCGAAGCGCCATCGGAGCGACTCTGATAGGTACGTGAATCTCGTACTAAACTTTGAGGTGTGATAATGTGTTCGAATGTTTACTATTTCCTATTTGCGATTCGTAGCTCGTAATTTCCATTGCGATATAAGATTGTTGTTGATTTTCGGGAGCGTGAGGGCGTTGAGTTTGGAGAGAAGAGGAAAGAAGACGGTGGAGGTTTTGTACAAGATTTGTGGTGAAGGTGATGTTGAAAGACGATGAAGCCGAGGGAGGAGTTTCCGGCGCGGCATTGTTTTTATTTTTGGCGTTGAATTTTTGGTGAGGAAGCTTTGAGTAAAGAACAGAGAGGAAAGTGTGTGAGACGGAGAAGATGATGAGCGGAGGTGCGCCGGCGTGATTTTGTGACGGAAACGGTGGCGATATTCTAATATGGAGAGAGATATAGCTAGGGCCGGTGAGAAAGTAGTGAAGGAGAAATTGAAGGTGATGAGCGAACAGAGTGAGGATTATGGCGGCAATTTGGGAAGGAGGTGGAGACGGAACCACTTACGAAGAAGGTTGAAGAGTGCGGCTGAGAGTGTGAGGTTGAAGCTGAGAGTGTTAGGAGTTTGTTTTAGGTTTTTTGTCATGGCAACTTGGACTGGTTTGGGCTTTAAGCCCATGTTTTCTTATTTTTCGCACCCCAGTATGCTCGTCTCACCCCCGTGGCTGCAAAGAGATGGTCCTGGGCCTTCAGCCAACACGGTTTCCCTTCTCACACCTCAATTTCACTGCCTGAACCCCTATCTTGGCAGAGCGAATTCGTTGGGCCTGAAGCTTAAAGACCAATCGCCCAGATTTCTTTTCCATCCTCCCAGAATGTTTTTCGCCCCCCTTTAGTTTTAGTTTTTTTTTAGTTTTTGTTTTAAATTGTTTTGTAATTGTTTAGTTAATTGATTAGTAATTGATTTTAGAATTAATCTTAGAATTAGTTCTTGATTGTAGAATTAGATTTCAATTAGAAATAAACTTGATTTAATTTTAGGTTTAGACATTAATTTTAGAATTAGATTTTTAATCTTAGTATTAGTTCTTAATTTAAGAATTTTAGTTTTTAATTCTAGAATTAATCTTGTTCCTAATTATGGATTAACTTAAAAATTTTAATTGTTTTAGTTTCTAATTAACTTTTAATTTTGGTTTTGATTAATTGTTTTTTTATTAGATGTTAATCCTGATTAAACTAATTCTTGATGATATTTGTGAATCCTTTCCTTGATGTTGCTTGTACATATTCTCTTTGGTGATTGAGCCTTGTTTTGTTTTTTATTATTTTCTCTTTGTGATTGAGTCGTTTGGTGTTTACTTGTTGATTACTCTTTATTCACATGCTCCCTTAAGGCTCCTAGTCTGACTTAATTTCTGATTAAGCTCGGAGTAGGATAGATATTAGGCTCTTAATCCAAGCATGACAACATTAGGTTAGCTCCCTCCTAATCCTGACCTTAGGGCCACTTTGTATGATAACTTGTAGGATTCAGTTTCCCCTAGACCTTGCGTGCGTCTCTCTCTTCTTTCTCAAAACAATAATCAAGACACTTAATAAATACGATGAGTATTGTGCGCCACGAGACTTAAGTACATGGGAAATGGAGAATGAGGGGTCTCCCTTCATTTTACTAGAGTGTTTAGCGGGCATCCCGTCTTGGGACAATTTGCGATGCATTCGGTCCTATGTCATAGACTTTAGTGCAGTACGAATCACAAACAAAGTCAATTCACTTCTTCAGGAGCACTTCTTCGACGAGTCCCTTTTCTCTCGCCCCAGTGCGATCGAGACCATTCCTGTTTCACGTAGGTGTGAACTACGGATGCTCTAATTCTCATTCCAGATGAGATACGTAGGCACGAGATGCAATATCTCAGCGAGCACATTGACAACTAACTTCCCTTTGTTTCTCTCGCCTCAGTGTGATCGAGACTTGTTACCCGACCTTTTCTCTCGCCCCAGTGTGATCGAGACTTCTTCACCGACCCGTAGGTTAAACTACGACTTCTCTCATTTCCTCTCTCTGGTTAGATTGAGGATACGTAGGCACAAGACGGCGATGTCTTGGCGAGCAACCTCCCCCCATCCACCCGTAGTCCTCCAAACTACGTTGACTCTGACTTTTCCATTGCACGAGGGAATACGTAGGTCTAGGACGGCGATGTCCTAGCGAGTCTCTTTTTTTCCCTTTTAGTTTTCTCATTTCTGTTTAGCAGGAGACTTTAGATAACTCACCCTTTGATTAGACAACAAGCGTGGATCCCATCGAGTACGATGGACGCGTGGGGGTGCTAATACCTTCCCCTCGCGTAACCGACTCCCGAACCCGGACTATGGTTGCGATGACCATGTCTTTTCCCTCTCCAAGTTTTCTTCGATCGTTTCCTTTCCCTGTGTTGGGATAAATAAGTTCGGTGGCAACTCTTCTTTTCTAGTTTCTCGCCGGTTGTTTTTTCGCAGTTGCGACAGTGAGCTCGCTAAGATTTTGCAATATTATGCCTACGTATTCCCGTAAAGATATTTGGGAAATCAGAGCAATCGTAGTTCCTCCTATTTCTATGGGAGGATAGATATGTTTGGTGTCTTGTTTAAAGCTCAAGATTGAAGCTAGCTGAGTATTCGTGTCTTGTTTAAAGCCCAAGATTGAAGCTAAAGGGGTGATTGAGAGAGAATTTGTTATCTCTAAAGGGAGATACCTCTTCTATTCATCACAAATGTTGAGAAATTGATTATAAGGGGAATTACTTTAACTGAAATATGTAGAATCCAGCAATGCCATAATTTTCTTTATAAGAGGGATGTCATGAAGGAAGAAGCTTTAACTCAGTGTAGAGCAATGCCACTTTTCCCTTTATGAATCTTTCATGCTAAGAGAGGGACATTGGCTTGGATGTCTATAATCAAGAGGCTTGCCACATATAGCTGTTAGATGAAAGAGGAATTTTAGCCAGGATAAGGGAAAGACTCCAGCTTGGATTTTGAATCAACAAGTGTGCCACTTACAACAATTATCTAGACAAAGGTTTTGATTGCTTGTTTTTTATATGTGATGTATAGAGGGGATATCCTCCAATAGAGAGGACTCATGGTCTCATCTGTGGGGATGTTGATTTTTGTGTGCCTTGTTCAAAGCCCAAGGTTAAAGCTAAAAGAAATTGACTCCACTGGGGGAGTGTTTATATTTGTCTTGTACAAAGCCCAAGATTGAGGCTAAAAAAGTTTGAGTGTAGTTTCAAAGAAGATTGACTCAACTGGGAGTATGATATTTGTCTTATATGAAGCCTAAGAAGAGGCTGACTCTTGCTGTGGATTATCGAAATCCAGGAGAAGGTCTAAACTGTATTGGGGAATCCAAAAGGAATTTACTCTTGCTGGGAATCAGAGATGAATTGAAATACCAGATGCCATGAGGCTCTGATTTTATTGGGGATTTGTTGATGGTAAATTGACCCTGGATGGGATGTTTAATGGTGAAAGGTTAAACCTTGTTGGGGGTTAGGTACATTGGTAAAATGATCAGGATTTATCCTGTGTTTTTAGGACCAGTTTAAAACAAATAGATGATTTTGAAAACAAAGGTATGAGGCTTGCAACTCAAGGAGAGGCCCATGGAAGTAGTTTGTTGTTTAAAACAAAGTTTTCTTTTTTTAAAAGATTAGGGCTTATACTCAAGGAGATGCCCAGATGACTTATTTTGAAAACAAGGATCGTATTGCGATACTGAAAGACGTTGTGGGACTTATATTATAGAAGATGCCCAAAGTTGTTTATGTACAAAAGGGGTTTGTGTCTTACACTCTCTTAGAGGCCCAAAAGTGTTTGAAAAGAAGAAAAATGGGGCTTATACTCAAGGAGAGGCCCATATGACTTTTATTTGAAAGGCGACGATCGCGCCGCGGTTTTGAAAACCACAGTGGGACTTATACAATGACTGAGGCCCAAATTGTTTATGTAAAAAAAGGAGTGGGTCTTACACTCTACAAAGAGGCCCAAGTGTATAAAAAATGAAAATTGAAAAATAAAATTAAAGGGAAAACCATAATTTTAAATAAAAATTTATTTTTCAAAGAAAAATCAAATAAAAATGATGAAAATTATCAAATATATTCAATAAACATGTTATGAACTTTGATAAATTTTTGAAAAATGATGTTTTAATCATATGAATGCTTGAAATTTATTTGGTTCTGAAAAATCAAGAGAATGAACTTTTTTAAAAATGTTTAAAAACAATTAAAAAGAAATTCTTTACAAAAATTCAAAATATATTAAATAAATAATATTTTTTTCATTTTTTGGTGGAATAAAATATTTTAACATATTTGTGAATTTTGAAAAAAAGAATTAAAAATCAGAGAGAAATTAATTTTTGAAATCAATTAAGAAAATTAATTAAAAATTCAAAAATTCAAATTATTTGGAAAAAGGCGCCAAGAATATCTTCTTCCTCGCGCGTGCCCTGTTTTCCCAGATTTGCAAAACCCTCTCTATCTCAGTGAATACGTGATGAAATGGAATGATTAAAATATCAAACTTGCTCGCTTTTGATCAAGGAACATGATGGTGGTATTTAATTTCATTTATTTTAAGTGTGGAGTGAGATAATTGTGATGAACACAAAAACCCTAGAATTTGAAAAAATTATCATGAAATCTTAAACACGAATGAAATCATGCAATTGATTGAGGGTTATCACTCTATGAACTACCAGAAACAAGTTGGTAACTTGAAAAAAAATTATGATGTATGTAGTATAGAGTTTGAGAGCTTCTGGCTTACTTGTGCAAGAGGAATTTGAATTCTGATGTAGAGGTGTTACAGATGTTGTGTGATAATCTGGACAGCTTCAATGGACCTTATGTAAGGTCTGTAAAAGCTTGGAACTGATTGGAAACACCTGGAACTCTTTGTGGTACCTCAGTTGCAACTTGGCTCAAGTGTGATTTGGAGCTTTTTTATTCTGATGTTACAGATGATGGAGAAGTGTTTGGATAGCTTCTATATGATATATATGAGGTGCCTACACCATTAGTTTTAATAGAATTGCTTCCTATTGAAAAATTTGAAAGTTACTTGAAAAGGAAGCAAATTCTGGTTTTTGAGAGTGAAGTGGAGGAAAACATGGATTGCTATGTTTTGGTGTGTTCAAATCAGTCACCAATGACCTCTATTTATAGTAGAGGAAGTTTCTTTTTAAAGGAATAGTGAATGGAGGATGGATCACCCTATTATCCAATGGTTTTTGTCATGTAGCCAAAGTCTCCTCTAGCCATTGACTTGGGCCAAACTTTGCAGGTTTAGGTCTTCTGATCTTTGGAGAAATCTTAACTCATTTGGACTGGCTTGTAACTGATCCATGCCACCTCTATGTATCACATAAATGCTTGATGCCAAATTTGAATTTCAAGGTTCATGTCTTGATGATTTTGCACATGCCTAGTTGAATTCTTGACTCTTTAATCAAGTAACAAGTGAGTCATTAGAAGTTTTTTGTTTTTGGAAGATGATAAAGTTGGAAAAATGGCAAAACTTGAAGGAAGAAATCGTGTGGCATAAGTCATGTATCCATGATGTTGTGTAGGCAGGGTGAAAAATGTCATTTTTGGAAGCTCATAACTTCTTGTTCAAGTTGAATCATGGGAGGCTCTTGTACTTTTTAGAAAGCCCATATATCATACTTCAACTTTGATGTTTAACTTTGGTCTTGAATCATCTTGGATCATGATGGAAAATGCCTCCAAAGTTGGACAAATCATGAGACAGATACTGTCTCAAATTTTTCTAAGTGTTTGAAAAATGTCCATTTCTCATTTTTTGTGATTTTGATCAATGCATAACTCAAAATTCATGAAGATTTGGGATATGGTGTAGTTGACAATCTTGTAGTATGTAATGAGAGCTTTCATTTGAGCTTTGGATGAAAGAAAAATATTACTTGGATCACAAGTTATGGTCTTGCAAAGTTGGGTAAAATCACTTTTTTTCATGACTTAGGGAAAATTCAAGTTTCTTAAGGTTGCCCCTTTTGCAAGTAACCCCACTTTTCTTGATTTTTATTGATGGATGATGATCCAAACCATAAGTTAACATTGTTTTTGACTTGAAGAAGCCATGTTTGTCAAGAAATCTCAAAAGTCAAACTTGGTTTTTGGGCACATTTGACTTTTTATCAGATGAATTTCAAACTTTGTGATTCTTTATGAAATCAAGTTTTTGACCTAATTCAAACCTAATGGATGAATTCCATAGGTGTTTTAGAGTGTCTTGAATCATGTCCCAAGGTTTGAGATCATGTCTTGGTCAAAAGTCAAAGGTAGGGTTGACTTTTTTCTCAAAAACCCTAGTTTGTGGTCCAGATGAATTTGAATCATTGCATTGCTTGTGAACCAAGTTTTTTGTGTTAACTTGAACTTGTAAGAAGATTAATATGAGATATTTGAGGTCTCTAAAATATTCTTTGAGGTTTTGGCTCATGCCTTGCTCCAAAAGTCAACTTAGGGGTGAATTAAGTCAAAAAACCCTAATTCCTAATTTTTTATAAATGCATCCCCTGAGGCTATTTTGAACTTATGATTGGATCCATGAGGTCCTTTTGAGCTTCTTAGATCATGTTTTGAAGTATTGGCACATGCCCAAATGAAAATTTCCCTCTGGAGGCCTTGGTCGACCAAAACACTAATTTGGTGACACTGGTGATCTTGAGGCTTGATCAACTTAAAATGTGCACTCTTGTGCTTGATTCTTGATATGGGAGACCTCTTAATCCTTCATGGATGTTTGAGAGGCATGACAAGTTGAAGATCATGTCAATTCTTGATTGATCATTTGCCTGAGTGTTTTGAGCGGGCTCAAAACCATAACTCTTGATTGAGGTGAATGCTCAACAATCTTTGGGAGGATTGATGAGGTATGAAGGTAAATCCATATTGTGGTGATGATTTCCATAATGATGGGAAATATTGTGGTCAAAATTTAGGGTATGACAAGTAGGTAGGTTCGTCTCCTTCAATTCTTCACTTCTTTGCACCAATGTTGTTACCGGACTGTAGTAGTTGAGCGGACAAACAAAATCCCTAAGGTGGTCGCTTGACTTGATGAGTATTAGTCATTTAATTTAGGATTAAATATTTAGGGTTCATGATAATTTTATGGGGGATGAGAGGATTTTGATAGGTTTAAATGAAATAAAGTTGAGAAGTGAAGGGAGGAGAATGAGAGGTTTCTATTGGTGGTGGTTTTGACTGTTTCTAGGTTGCTCCGCCGCCTCCGGCACGGCGGAGCAATTTTTGGAAAAAAGGGAGATACAAGATAGGGAGTGGGACATGTATTGGATGAGATTAGGATTAAATGAGTGAATTATGAGCTTCTCACCCCTTCTCCCCACTGCATTGGGCCTTCAATTCCAAGCCCAAAAGGCTTTACGCCAAGCACCTCCTTTTTTCTAACTCACCCCTCCATTCTGGATTCAACAAAACCATTGCCTGGGCCTCCAACCATGGGCCCTGCGTCCTTTGCTGGTCTAGAATCCCTTTTCCAGTCTCACACCCCCTGCCAGAGAAAGGGGTTTAGTTATTGAACTATTGTTTTTCTTTTCTTTTAATAGTTTTGTCACACATTAAAATACATAAAAATACACTTTTTAAGTAGTCATTACAAATAATACAATTAATAGGTTATATTTTCATTAGGTTAGGATGATTGATCAATTATTAGATCTCTTCTAAGTTCAATTAATGGTATATTAGGACTTAGGTTTGTACATATTAAATCCAATTGTTAATGCCTTTATTTTTCCCTATAGTTTTATATGCTAGATGTATGATTTTTAGTAGGATCATCTTGATTGATTAGTTGATAAAGTTTATTTTGATCAACTAATTACATTTTGTGATTTAAACTTGTATGACTTTTCATGGACACAATTTGCATGCTCCTCCTTGGATTCCTATTCATTCAAGTGATCATAAATCTCTTGATCACTTGATTAAATTAGATTTTTACACGTGCATCACACTTGATCCACTAAGTCAAATTCAAGTCTTTCTCATTTAAGACCCTGGAGATAGGAGTACATAAAGACCTGGTCATACCGAGCTTCATTCATTCAAGCACACCTTGCCTCATCCTTTTCAAAACAAAAAATCATTTTAACTTCAAAACATTCTTTAATTATGATGTGAATTGTGCTCCATAAGCCTAAAGAAAAAGAGAAGAATGAGAAGGAGCATTCCTACCCTTGTTTTGAATACCTTTGAATACGGTACGTAGGCCCTATTTATTCAAAGTATTCACCTCCATTCATGGACTTAAGTGCAATTCAAATCAAACAATTCTTAACTTTAATCCTCAGACAATAATTCAACAACACATTTCTCTTTGGACGATACACTATACTCTTTGGAAACCCATACAATCTTGAGTTTAATAACCTTCTCTCAGTTAATCACCTCCTTCATGGATTAGTCACCTTCTCTTGGTTAAACACACATCTTTGAACCATGCCCCTCTCTTTGGATTAATCACCTTTTCATGATTGAAACCCTTCTTAATGCATGTTCACCTTTTGAGACTCAGGCTTAGGTGAACTACTCATTATCATGCATGTCTTCCTTGTGAGACTCAGGCTTAGGCATACCCCCTTTTCTTTTATGTTTGTCTTGTCGGACCTAGTTCTTAGACAAACACTTCTCATGCATGTTTGTCTTGTCATATTGTCGTGGCTGAAAAATTACAGAGTTTCCATCATCCTTTATTCGTTCCTAAAGTTAAGGGTGAGACACTAGGATTTGGGAATCAGTTAAGCAAGGGGAAGGTGTTAGGCACCCCTCACCTTCATTGTACTAAATGAGATCCTTCTCTAATTCTAGGGTTACTATGTCATCTATAGGATGCTTCCCTATGTTATCTATTATTGATTAATTTATTTATTTGTAAAGAATTATTTTATTATTAAGAGAAAATATTTAATTAAGAAAAAGAGAAAGAAAATATTTGAATATGTTGAAAGTTGATTTTAGATTGATTTCAGTTGATCGATAAGGTGTTGCACCAGCCAATCAACTTGATTTGCAAAAATGACCTAATTAGTTTGATTTAGAAAATAATGGGTTGTGCTATATAGATATTATTGCTTTTTTTTAATATAATAATCTTGACAAAATATAATATAAAATAAAAGGTTAACAATTATATTATTTTCTTATATTTTTGCTTGTGAATAAATAACCATAATTGTCTTAACTAAATAATTAGTCCCTGATTATCTTAATAATCCTTAAATAATCCTAACATTATCCTAATATAAAACATTAATTATTTATTTGTTTTTTGGGATTTTATTATGTTAAATATATAAGGGAAACGTTTTCCTAATAAACTAATTAATTATAAACTAATTTAATTAAAATAATTAACTCTAATTATTTTGATTAATTATTAAGATTAAGCTAATAATAATCCTAAATAATAATTATTAAAAATAGAAAACAAAATAAATAAGAAAATAAATCAAATCCTAGTGGATGCAGACCTAGTTATATTAGTAATAGGTTGATTGTTGGGAGGTGTGGAAAGCAAGAAGAAAGAGCCCGTAAGCTCTCTGAGGCCCATCGCTAGAGTGTGGTCCAGGAGAGACAGTCAAAGGTTGAGTCTCTCTAGGATATTGGATCATGATCAAAAGGATCATGTTGATTGAAGTCATAGCCTTTGATCAACCCTACTAGTCAAATTATGCTCAATGGAGCGCTGAGATGCAAAGTCAAAGAGGGAGCATACAGTATGGCTAGTCAGAGTCAACAAAGCAATTGATTGGGAGCATGCCACATAGGTGTGACGTGGACATGTGACAGACGAAGTATATAAGCATGAAGCCTTCAGACTTGCCTCATTTTTCCTTTCCCTTTCTCTCTATTAATCTCACCTCTCTCTATAATCCCCCTCGTTCTCTCTCATCCCTCTTAACACAACGAACACCCTATCAAACACCTTGCTCCCAGAGTTTCTGGTTGAAGTTCAACTGGAAACTGCATACCTTCATCCAAAATTCCGAAAAACCCTACAAACCCTATGAACCCTAACTCTAACCCTTTTAACCCTAACCCATATGATGAACTCTAACTAGGTTCAGATGAACCCTGACTCCAAAATAAAGAACCCTAACCCTACTATATTACCCCATATGAACCCTAATAGTGTTCATCCCTTACCTTAAGAACCAATTGAAGGTGTGAAAAGTACACAAGAAGGAGGGTTTGAATTGTGTTTCGCATTTTCTTATTATTTAGCTTCTGATCAGAGTTTCAGAATCAGAACTGATATTCAGATTCTGATTTAATTCATTTGGCAGTGGATACAACAGAAGTAAATAAAATAACAGCATAAGACACAAAAGATTTATATTGGTTCCTCCCCTAACTAAGAGTAGTCTAGTCCCATTGTCTCACAAGAGCTTTTCATTATAACCACTTCATGATTACAATCGCTTATGCTTCTGCATAAGACTTTTACAACTGCTCAGACCAACTGTCTGAGACTTCCCTTGCTTAGAGCTCATGTTTAAGACTTCTCTTACTCACACCATCTGACTGAACCACCTGCTCATCTGTCTTTAGGTTGAGACTTCCCTTTGCTTAGAGCACATGTCTAAGGCTTCCCTTGGCTCACATCCTCTGGCCGAGCCACCTGCTCTTCTGGCCATCCAGACTGAGACTTCCCTTGCTCAAGCTACACACGAGACTTCCTGCTCAATCAGACTAGCTGAATAAGACTTTCACAGCTCAAGCACTTAAGTAATGAGACTTACGTTGCTTAAGCATCTTGGCTCAAGACTTGTTGCTTGAATCCCAATGAGACAAAACTTTTTGCTCAAACACATAGTAGGAGACTTAATCTAAAATACTGAAGGCTCAACATAATAGAGAACAAGGTGTACATGATGCAAGCATCAGAGGTACGGGAGATCACCATAACAAAGAACTAAAGAACTTAAGATTTCTAAATATGTACAGGGGTAAGAAATCTTAATAATTTTACAATTACTACCTAAAACATAAAATCTGCATATTACATAGAGTTGATAATTGCTTGATCTTGCTACTTCTTCAACAGAAGAATCCTTATTAAAAATTCAGGCTTGAAACTTCAGCCATATATATAGGCTTTCCAGAAACTAGCCGTTGAGAAGGTTACTTGATCAAGTGTCTTTGCTTTTGCTTCATAGTACAAGAGACGTTGAAGATGGATGCACATCAGATTTTGAATCCAGTGTGTAACACGTTTAACCTTTGAGTCTTTCAAGAGGTTATGTACTAATAGAGCCGTTGGGAGTAAACATCCATAGAATGTACCGGCTTTTCTTGAGCCTTGCAATCTTGTAGACTCAAGCTGACAGGCTGATAAGACAATACAGCTTGCTTTCAGTAGTACGGATAGTCGACAGCTTTATCACCAACTCTGAATGGTACAAGATACTGATATACAATTACTAAGTGTAGAAACTCATTTGAATGTTTAGTCCTTCAGTCCAGAGTCTTCGTCAAACCACACTAGAAATTGTTCTTTAAACTCTGCTACCAGAAGCTAGCAATGAAGCAACTCCAAGTGTGTCTAAGTAAAATAGATTCTAATTAATTATGTGCAAGAACAAGAACCTGCATAAATAAAACACACATCAAATAAACCATTATACTTTTAATACTTTTGTTATCATCAAAACTAAAAGAGAAAATGTCAAGAACAAATCTTGTTCTAACACCCTAACCCTAGTTTCCCAGAAGCCTTCTAAACCTAACTAACCTGAAACCCCATTAACTTTAATCCCCAGATCTAACCTTATTTGAAACAAATTAAACCTCCAACCCTTAACACGAATCAATCAAAATAAAACCCTAAGTTTATAATCAACCTCAGACAGAATCCATTTCAAATCAAAACACAAACATAATATATGCAAAACAATAAATTATAATCAGGCAACAAGTAGTGCAAGCAACCAACCTATGGAGAGGAGGGGTTCTCCGGTCTTAAATGTAAAACTCCTTTTGATCTAACTTTTTTCTGACTGTTTCTCTTTTCCTCCTCTTTTGATTGTTTCTTTCTGTCTCCTTCTTCCTCTGACCACTTCTTGTTTTTTGTTTGTGTGAGGTGTTTATTGGAACAGTGTTGTGAGGATGAGCTCGAGTGAATTAGGGTTTCAATGTGAAACCTTAAACACTTCTGAATCGGAGCTTAGAGTATGGGTTAGGAATTTGCATAAACAAGTATTCTTAAGGTTTTAATTCTCTCTTTTTTCTCTAATTCTGATTTTGTTTAGGCTGTTTATAGGTTAATTTTTAGGTTTAGATTTTAATTAGATTGGAATGTATTAGGGAACTTTCTATATGATTGATTCAATTTGAAATTATATTTCTGATATTATTATGTATTTGGACCGATCTCCTTGTAAATCCAATTTGTTCAATGTATATGTATAATAGAAATATTTGATTAATATTCAAATTAATGTTGTTTGAGGTTCTTCTGATTCTTCCTCTTTGTAGATTTGGGTTTCTGTAAATGGATTTGGCTTGAGTTGACGTAACCTGGTCACAATGTTGACCAGGTACATACATATGAAAAATAAAAAATAAAATCTGACTGAACTTGATATTAACCATCCACACGAAATAATGACTCTAACAAAAATATAATAATAACTCTAATAATTATTTGGTTTAATTATAAAATTTATTCTAATATTAGTCATATAATAATACTATTAATAATTGTAACATATCTTAATATTAAACACCCAAATGAAAATATAATTATGTTACTTATTCTACTAATTATAATTAATGCACTAATTAAACTCTAATTATTAAATAAATATTTAAAAATGGCTAATTAGATCAATATCTAATTAGATCAATATCTAATCATATAGGTCTAAATATTCAATACCATATACCAAAATAATAAAAACTACTTGGTTAGTTAATATATGTATAGAAAATAAATAAAATCTTAATACCTATAGAAGACTAATCATAATATTGTTTTTTTATTAAAACTAATTTTTTTTTATCAATTTAAAGTTTAATAGTTAAATAGTAACTTTTAAGGATAAAAATTATATTGAACTAAACCTATATACTGAACAAAAACTAAATGACCCAAAATAGCCACTTAAACCTTGATGTAATTAAACTCTTAGAAAGTCAAAATGATCCCTTTGAATTTTTAGGTCATTGAGGTTAACCAGATGATCTATTATGGAATTCTAATAAGTCAATGCCCTATATTCTAAGTTAAAAGAAAAAAAAAAGGTGGTCAAAATTTGGGGTGCAACACATACCCAATGCTTAGACAAACCCTTCTCATGCATATTTTCCTTGTCAAACCCAATGCTTAGGAAAACCCTCACCTTTTGCATGCTTTCCTTCTTAGACCCAGTGCTTAGGCAATTCACCTCTTGCATGTTTGTCTTGTCAGGCCCGATGCTTAGGCAAGCCCCCTTTGTAGGTCTTGATCCTCGGATCTAGGTAAAACCCTACAACTCTGCATTAGCTAATCACCATTTATTGGTTAAATGCCACACTCCTGATTAATACACCACTTTATGGTTTCAAACAACACACTCTTGGTCCAAAGAATACTTTCACCATACTTAACAACACCTTCACCTTTTTTCAAATCTTTTTCAATTTATTCACAAACTTTTTAATTCAATTCAAGCAACAACCTTTTTTTCAAACAAATTTCTTTTCATAAACAGAACTGTTATAATTCGTGCCTTAGCATTCAGACTAAAAACTTAGAGCATCTGAACAAGGATCAGAATCAACTGACATCAACACTTCTAGGATACGATTATAACTGTTCCCTAAAATCAACCAACAAATACTTATTTTCTACCCATGAACTACGGAGCTCTGATTTTCTCATTGCACTATGATAATACGTAGGCACGAGGGTTTAAGTCCTTGTCGAGCACATTAATTAAAAACTTATTTTCCCCTTAATTAAAACCAATCGCAAGTAACCTTTAGATAATATCAACCATCAGCACAAAGAACAATCAAAACAGTTCCCGTTGAGTACAACAAATGTGAGGGATACTAATACCTTCCCCTCACATAACCAACTCCCTTACCTGTTTCTCTTACCTAAGGGTTTTATTAATATTTTCCATTTCCTTTGGAATAAATAAAATTCAATGGAAACTTTGTTGTATCTTCGAGCGCGTGATGTGCTCAGGTATTTTTCGCGCCACGATAAGTATTGGCCCCATAATAACTTTAACTTAGTAGGCGACAAGGAAGAAAGTGTAGTAACCAGGGATTTCAAGCTTGAGAATAAGGGGACTAGCACCCCTAGCGGTGTCCAGTAGGGTAAAAAACCAATCCAGAGGTAAAATAATCAATATGCAAAACTCACTAGAGACATGTGTTATCGTTGTAATGGAAGAGTTCAAAGATCAAATACTTGTCCAGCAAGGAGAGTTGTTGTAGTTGTGGAAGAAATAAAAGAGGAAGAGGAAACAATAGGACATGCAGTTGAGATCGATGAATATGAAGGGGTTGAGTTTGCAGAGGAAAAATATAGTGAGAGGGTAAATTTTGTGTTGTAGATAATTATACTAGTATCCAAAGATGAAAGGCAACGAAAGAATTCGTTTAAAACACAATGTTCTATCAGGAATAAGTTGTGTACTATGATTGTGGATAATGGAAGCATGGAGAATCTGGTGTCATAGAAATTGGTATATTATTTGAAGTTGTCCACAAAATTAAAAAGAGGAAAGAAGTTTAGTTTCTTGGTGATGACGCAGAGTGAAAAGGGGTTTGATGAAGTTGTTAAAGAAACTGAGTTTTTCTTTCCAATGGTGATTAAATGGCCGATGAGTGTAGTAAATGAGGAAACAACAAATCCAGAAGAAGTGCTAGGGATCCTAGAGGATTTCAAGGAGTTGATCGCAGATGAACTACCAAATAATTTGCCTCTTATGCGAGATAAACTTCGGGAAGTTAAAGTTTTCAACTTATGAGAAGATGTGATATCGTTTCTACATAAGGAGAGGTTAAAAATTGGTACTAACACCAAGCTGCAACCATATGAAGCTCTTTATCAAGAATAGAACTTGGGGTCAAGTTCTTCGTAAGTGAAGGAGTCTGATATAGGAAGGATGACTGCACGTATCGAAGAAGTTGCGCGTCATAATGGTTAGGCAGGATTTGCGCAAGTTTGGCATCTGATGTTAGAATGGCTCTTATTATACCTTTTCAGAAAGGGAATCAGACCACAAGTAAGCCATGTGAGTTCGTTTCAGGACCGAAAATGATATTCTACTATTTTGCACAATTTTCGCAAATTTTGTTTTTTTTATAATTTTCGCAATTCTTTGGTTTTATTTGTTTTTTAATCATTTTCACATTAGGGCTTTTTTTTGTATTTAAACACTCTTGGGAGTGGCTGTCAAGATCACCTTTGATTTAATAAAATTCAATATTTTCTTTATCTGGTGGATTCCATAGTTTATTTGACAGATTTTGCGCTTGCAACCCTATGTTCTCATTCTAGGTTTAACACTTTTTAAACCCTAGTATTTCCGACTGTAACATCATCCCATTGTTCCATCAAGGGAATATGAAACTCTTCCACCAACAATTATTAGCTTTTCTCTGCCAATTATTTTGAAAGAGACAAATATTAAGGATTAGAGTGTATACACTTCTCAAAATGATTATGGGATTGGGTCTCATTTTGTTAGTAAAGTGTTGAACATGTGACTCCACGCACAAGAGGGAGTTGAATTGTGTGGGTTTGAAAAATGATAGTTTAAAACTTTTTTTTTTCTAAATCAGAGTTCAAAAATATTTTCAAGAATACGTTTGAATATTGCAGTGGAAAATCAGAGTAAAGAAAATATTTGGAAAGTAAAAGTGATAAGGGAAAAGAGATAACATCAGGATTTATAGAGGTTAAGTCTAAATGAAGTGACCCACTCCTCTCCCCAAGAACTGTTTTTGAGAGTATCCAATAATGCTTATGAGTTTTTAGAAGGTTAGTCTTTAAACTTTACTTCCAACCCAACAACAACTAATGAATTGAAACGGTTAGTCTTTCTTAAAAAAACAAAGCTTCGAGCTGTTTGTCCCTAAGATAACTCGAGATTTTATACAGACTTATCTCGAACCAATATGGAGTTTTTAACTAGCTATCCTCTGAATTGAGTCATGGTTTTACATGGGATAGCCACAAATCAAACCAAGATTTTACACCAGGATGATCTTGAATCAAGTAAAGCTTCCACTAGTTATCTCAAGAACCTTGAAAGAGATATTTTCCTTAAGTGGCTCATCTCACGAACCAAACTGATACTTAATGTTAAATCCCCTACCTAACAAAAGCTCTTAACAGATTTAAATTTGAACCTAAACAAACACTTCCTAAGGAAGAGATATTCACTCAAGAAAAAAAGGACTATTTTTTTGAATTTACAATATTACGTTTTCTAGAAAAAATTTCTCACTTAAACACTAGAACCTTTCTCAAAGCACTATGGCCAAATTTATGTGAGAGAAAGGGAAATATTTTAGAGAGAGAGTGAGGAATGTGAGAAATCTCACGTTTCTGGATTTGAAAAAGTGAAGGGTGAGACCTCTATTTATAGGCCAAAGGTTGGTACACAAAAAGAAACTATCCATGGGAAAAATTAATGGTCCAATCGATTGGGTTCTTATTCCGCTCGTTTGGATGACCTAAACAATCTATTACTTTTGCCCATTTTGGAAAGATTTGATAGAGAGTTGTTACCCTTCATTAATTCAATGTCATAATCTTTTATGGACTCAATTTTCTCTTGTTCAAACGATTGGGGATATGCTCTAATCAAATGGACAATTCAAAATATTTGTCATTATCATTCTGACAGATTCCAATTCATTTGGCTAGGATCCAAAACATTTTACGTTATTTTCTTTGAGAAATAGAGACTTTAAAATAGGTTTTAGTGAGTGTGTCACTTATCTATAATATTTTATTAAAACGGCCTTGTGTTTTTACAAAAATTGATCACTCGGACCCAACCAGACGAGCTTTCACACTTCCTCTCTTTCACACTCTGAAGTGTCAAGACTTTTCCAAATACACCAATCATATAAATACTTGTCTGAGTTTTCTTGGATAAGAGGCTTGATATATTTTGGAGTTTGAGGCCATCATTAGAGGATATCAACGGTGATCATTAAACCCTAACTCTTCTGCTTTATTTAGAGGAAGATCTTTGAACAAACTATCTTGTGCATATTTGACCACTTAAAATATTTTATTGTCTTTATAATTAAATTCAATTTACATATCCATGCGGTTACATCAAGGTCTTGTCAAAGTTAGGTTGCATCTTTACAAGTTGTCGTCATCAAAACCATGATAAGTCTAGGTATGGCTTACTTTAGCTTTGATCACTTATAGATTAAACCTGCAAGCACATAATTCTGCATGAAGTACCACAACATATTGATCCAACTAGAGCCATTCTTTTGGGAAGGTATATTAGATAGATGAAACCTACTGCCGAGAATTAATTTTTGGTTAGATAAGAAGCATTTAATATAGAAACTTTGTTGATCTAGAAGTGCATCAAGCATACGTGATTTTCCCTCAATAAGAGAAGTATACACATGCTATAAATGAAGAATGTAGTCCATGATAGTAAATTTAATTTGGGAGCTTGTTTAGTTACATAAAAATTGTAGGGAAGTTTGTTGTAAATGGGGTTTCATGAAGAAAAAAACGTTAAGTATAACATTTAAAGGTTTAAGGATAGATTGGTGGCAAAATATTTCACACAAAATAGGGTATTTACTTAAATGAAATTGTTTTACTAGTATCTATAAATGATTCCTCAAAATTATTGTGGAGTTTGTAGCTCATTATGATTTGGAAATACATCAAATGAATTTGAAGACATCACTTCCAAATGGTGATTGTGGAACAATGTTTTGCAATTCCTGATCAAAGAATTATTGAAGATGAATATGCCTTTGATGGTGACTACTATATCTACCTTGAATAATGACAACTAATATGCTTTGAATAATGAAACCCTAAAGTCAAGCGGTAAAAGATGTAAGCAGACTAAGTAGGATTGATAAGCTTGATCATCTGATGATAGCATCTAAGGAGAATATAACTAAAATTTTATCTCTTCTAGCATATTTCTTGTGTGAACTCTCTTTAGTTCTCGATAATGTTATATGATAGGTTTCGATCTAGAGGGGGATGAATAAATCACAAATTTAAAACAAAAAACTTTTGGAAAAAATTTGTTTTCAAAAAGTATGGCACAACAGAAAAAAAACCGAATCGAATCGTCTAACCGAACCTACTATCAGAAAGCTATATGCATAATGTAAACCTTATGGAATGATAATGAACGCAAATCATTCAACAATAATCAAGTCAAGGATCAATCAAATGCAAAACTATTCGTAATGCTTATTTCCATTGAACACAAAGCTATAAAAATACTCACAAACAATTTATCGAACACTTTGTGTGAGATTGATCACGTTTCGAAATTCGATTTATTTTGTTGATGTAAAAAGCCAATCACAACCAAAGTGATTGTGATTGTATCAACAACAACAATTTAAAATAAAGTTGAAAACCATTTCCAATCGAATTAATCGAAACAACAATAAAATCAATAATCTACAAGAACAACAATTAAAGAAAATTAACGCGATAAAGAGACACAAAGATTTGTTTAGGCAGTTCCCCAATCAGCCTCGCTATGGGTACATATTCCATCAATCAGAAATCGAATTGAGATACTTGCAATTAACCTTATCTTTACAAAAATGTTTATACAAGGGGTGAAGATTTCTAACCCCACAAACCCTATTGTTTGTTGTTGAATCAACCACCTCCAAACCCTTGATCAAATCACCAATAATGTGGCTACAATCCTCCGATTATCCCGAGCACGCACTTGTTGAACCCAAGATTTTGGAACATAATTAACCGTCTCGCACTACTCCTTTGCAAGGAAACCGCCTTCTCCCTAGGCCTTCACTCGATCAAATCTGTGTTGACGTGATCTTGTCCAAAACCTTAAAATCACACCGATCTTGAAGGAAAACCTCACCTTGGTTTTCTTATTTGAAACACAGAAAGATCCCAACCCAATATTCTCGGTTACACCAAACCTAATTAGACGTTATCAACCCTAGTCTAGATGGTCACCCAATCGAAAAATGACTATGTGTAGTTCAATTGTGTGTATGCATAGAAAAGAGGTTGAAGATGATGGGAATGCTTTGTAATCTGCCTTCGTATAGGTAATTCGCTAGTACTTTCTAGACAAATGGTGCATGTGTGAGTATATATATGTGTATGTGGAAATAGAAAAAAAGAATGCAAGAAAAATAAGATGCAAATTGAAATTTTAAGTTTTGGAGGTCTTCCTGTAATAGGTCTTCATGTCGGCCTGAAGGAGGCGACCTATGGACAGAATCCACAAGCTTCATTCTTAGAGCGTGGAAGTCGGCCTGTAGTCGTATGTGTCAGCCTGTACTGAAGCAAAAGCTTCTACAGGTCGGCCTGAACACGTATAGGTTAGCCCGTGCAGTTTTGTTGACATGCAAACTTGATTTTTGATTAGAATGTTATGCCTACGACCTTTCAAATCATTTTAAAAACAGTTGTAGTCATCTTAAAGCTAATAATGATCAATGCACATATAAACTTAGGTTGATACCGCCCAATATACAAAAATGTCATGTTATACTACTATTTTTGACATCATTCAAAACCCGAATGAATAGTAAGAAATTTGAAGATATCCCAAAAAGAGATGTTTTCACCACTGGATTGATAAATAGAAAGAAATAAGAGGAGAATATGATCATGATGTAGCTCGGTTTTTGTGACGCGACCACTACCATATTTAGTGCTACTTTCTGATATCTATATTTATCCTATGAATCTTAAAAGGAAGGGGGAGACATCTTAAACTAACCCTGCGTGCAAATGTTTTCCTTTACAAATGCGAAGAGATCTGGAATTGGGGGTTGGTTATACAAAGGGAAGCTATTAACACCCATAATATCTATAGTAATCTATAGGAACCTTTATTTGCATATGTTTCTACTGTTGAATTGCTTGGTTGCTTAAATCCATTTGCTATTGATTGGGGAAGTTTCTCCTTTGGGAAGATTGAGGGGATGTTTTTGTTGTTTTAGGGGTTTCTATTGTTTTTGGGAAGGTACTTGACCTAAGATTTTGATTAGTGCGCTCGCTAAGATCTCGCAATCTTATGCCTACGTATTCCAGTAAAGAGATCTCGGGAAATCAGAGCGTTCGTAGTTCCTCCTATTCTATGGGAGGAAATATGTTTGGTGTCTTGTTCAAAGCCCAAGATTGAAGCTAAAATAGTATTTGTGTCTTGTTCAAAGCCCAAGATTGAAGGTAAAAGAGTGTTTGTGTCTTGTTCACAGCCCAAGATTGAAGCTAAATGAGTATTTGTGTCTTGTTCAAAGCCCAAGATTGAAGCTAAAAGAGTATTTGTGTCTTGTTCAAAGCTCAAGATTGAATCTAAAAGTTTGACTGAGAGAGAATTTGTCATCTCTAAAGGGAGATATCACCTATTCATCATAAACATTGAAGAATTGATTTATAAGGGAAGTTGCTTTAACTGGGATGTGTGGAATCCAGCAATGCCACATCTTCCTTTATAGGAGATTTGAGATGTCATGAAGGAAGAAGATTTAACTCAGTATAGAGCAATGCCACTTTTTCCTTTATGAACCTTTTCATGCTAAGAGAGGGACATTGACTTAGATGTGTAGAATCCAGAGGTTTGCCACTTACATCACTTAGATGAACGAGAAATTTAGCCATGATAAAGGAGGGACTCTAGCTTGGATTTTGAATCAACAAGTGTGCCACTTACATCAATTATCTGGAAAAAAGTTTTAATTGTTTGTTTTGAAATGTGATGTATAGAGGAGATATCCTCCTACAGAGAGGACTCATGGTCTCATCTGTGGGGATGTTAGATTTTGTGCCTTGATCAAAGCCCAAGGTTGAAGCTAAAAAAAGTTGAAAACTGACTCAATCGGGGGAGTAATATATCTATCTTGTACAAAGCCCAAGATTGAGGGTGACTGGGAAAATCATTATGTGAAGCCAAAGAGGAGGCTGAGGGAATTTAAGTGGAAACTGACTCTTTGCTGAGGGATTTATTTCCAAGAGAAGGTCTAAACTGTTTTGAGGAATCAAATGGGAAACTAACTCTTGTTGGAGATTAGAAAAGAGTTGAATTATTTAATGTCACAAAGGCTTTGATTATTTTGGGGATTTTTTGATGGTAACCTGGCCCTGGTTGGGGATTTTAAAGTGAAAACCAAACCTTGTTGAGGATCAGAAGAGACTTAAAGGATGAGTTTGAATACCTTAGAGGTTTTGACTCTCCTGGGGACTGGTATATGGATAAAGATGACTAGGATCTATCCTATGCTTTTAGGAAGCCTGAGGGTCCTTGTAAGAAGCCCAAGAGGAGGCTGGGGATGCTTCTAGGAAGCCTGTGGGTCCTTGTATGAAGCCCAAGAGGAGGCTGGGGATTGAGACTTTCCAAGTCTAGGATGAGTTCAAGAAAGGTTTCACTGGGAAATAATCCTTTCTTTGTTGAATTGTCCTAGGGTTAAAGGGGTTAAAGAAGAGGTTTCACCGGGAAATAATCCTCTCTTTATTCAAATGTTTCAAGGTTGAATAAATTGAACAAATCCCAAGAGGAGGTTGATTGTATTGGGAAGAAGAATTCCTTTGTACAGTGGGGAACTAGTTGTTTGAACTAAGTTGTACTGATTGAAAGGATCCTATTGTTTAGACTATTCTAAACTAAGGATGATGTAAATGCTAAGAGAAATTTAACAAAATATGTACAAGTATATATATAGATATATGAACAAGTATATAAACAAGTATGAATTGAATTGAGAAAAAGTGTTTGGTCTTATTCTCTGGATAGAGGCCCAAGTGTATTATGATTGATTAGATGTTTTCTTCAAGATTGGATTAGTGTTTGAAGAAATTGAAGAAAGTTTTGAATTTGAAGATGACTTGATCTTAAGTAAGAAAGAAGCAAAGGTGTTGGGTCTTACACTCTAAATAGAGGCCCAATATGATTGTTTGTATCCTGTACAAAGCCCAGGATGAATAAGGCTAAAAGATTTACTATTTACAAAAAGGGTGTTGGGTCTTACACTCTATCAGAGGCCCAAGATGTTTATCTTATTTTGAAAAACAGAGGATGATTTTGAAAGAAAAAGGTTTGGGACTTACACTCCTAGCAGAGGCCCAAGATGTTTTTAAAATAACAGTGATTTTGAACAGTGAGAGGATGGACTTATACTATAGTAGAGGCCCTAAAAAAGATTTATTTATGTACAAAAAGATGGGACTTACACTCTATTAGAGGCCCAGAAGTGTTGTGAAAACAGTGATCGCATCATGATTTTAAAAAGCACAATGGGACTTATACTATAGCAGAAGCCCATGAAGTAGTTTATTTACAAAGAGGGTTGGGTCTTACACTCTAATAGAGGCCCAAGAGTGTTGAAATGAAGTTTGAAAGATATAATCAAAGTAAAACCCTAATTTCATTTTTTTAAGATATTTTTCAAAGAAAAATCAATAAAAAAATGTATATTTTATCAAATGAATTCATTAATCATGTTATGAACAATGATTGAGGTTTGTGAAAAAGGTATTTTATCCACATGAATATTTAAAATCATTTTGGTTTTAAAAAAAATCAAGAAAAGAAATCTTTTTAAAAATATTTTAAAAACAATTTGAAATAATATTTTTAATATATTAAAAATATATCAAATAAAAAATATTTTTGTGATTATTTTTGTGGATTAAAATAATAGGGTATTTAAATGATATGTGTGAAAAAAATTGGGATTAAAAATAATTAATTTGATAGAAAAAATCTATATTTTTAATTATTTTTAAAACAATTAAAAATAATATATTAAATATATTAAAAATATATAAAATATAAAATATTTTTTTTGATTTTTTTGGTGAATAAATTATTTAAATATGTGGATAATATTTGTGCAAAAATTCATTTAAAAATAATCAAAATTGGATGTAGA
This sequence comes from Lathyrus tuberosus, assembly GCA_022829125.1. NCBI lineage: Eukaryota > Viridiplantae > Streptophyta > Magnoliopsida > Fabales > Fabaceae > Lathyrus > Lathyrus tuberosus. The sequence goes on along the minus strand of JALAZF010000124.1, from coordinate 2,235,877 downwards.
AAATAGTTTTTGAAAATAAAATGAAAATATTTAAAATATTTAAGAATTCTAAATTTTGAATTATGGCGCGAAGAACTTCTTCTTCTCCCTCGTGACACCCAGGTTTGCAAAACCCCTCCTATCTCACTCAATTCATAATAAAATTGCACGATGTAAACATGAAAATTGTTGGCTTTTGAACAAGGAACACGATGGTACCAATTAATTTCATTTATTTGAAGTGTGGAGTGAGTTATCAAGTGATGAACAGATGAACCCTAATTTTTGCAAGAACAATATGAAATCCTATACACTATTGATACATAGCAATTGATTGAGGGAAAACATTATATATAAGTGCAGAAACATGTTGGTAACTTGAAATATCAAAAATGAGGTGTTTGGATCATTGGTTTGGATGGAATTGCTCTGGTTTGAGAAATTCAATTTCTCTCTCACTTGAAAATTTGAAACTTGGAACCAAACTGATTTTTCAGAAAACAAGGATTGAGGTTGTTTTGGTGTGTTTGAAATGATCATAAGTGAGCTCTATTTATAGGTGAATGAGTTTGTCTTGGCTGGATAGTAATGGCTTGGTGGATAAGAGTTCATTCAATGTTTTTTGCAAGTTACCATTACTTCCATGCCAAGGTACAATAGCTCTTCTAAGTAGCATAGCCAACTTTTGACCAATTCCACATTCCTCAGATGTTTTTATTATTGTTTATGCATGAATCTTGACTGAAAAGGGTACCTTTGTTGAATGTGCACTATTGCACGTAAATGCACTTTGAATTCAAGGCATATGTGACAAAGCTTCATCATTCTAAATGTGATTCTCCTTGACTCATTCACTTGATCTTGCAGGTTTGTTGTGACTCATTCTGATCCATGTTTAATTGGTATGATCATGATCATTGTAATTGACTCCAAAATCGTGTGGTGCAAGAAATGACCAAACTGATTTTGTAAAACAGTTTGCAGCAAGGTGTATTGCAACCTCCATAAACCTTTACTCAAGTGGAGTTATCTCATGCTCTTGGGCTCTTTAGAAATCTGGGATTATGTACTTCAACTTTGATGTTCACCATTGGACTTGATTCATCTTAGATCATGATAAAAAATCCCTCCACATTTTGGTGTTTTGCCTGATCTTACCTTAGGCAAAATTTCACTAAGTGTTGAAGTCCATCTCACACTTTTCTTGATTTTGATAACTCCATAACTTAAAATCCAAGCATTTTTTTACCATGGATCAGTTTTACACTTTTGTAGTATGTGATGAGATCTATCATTTGAGCTTTGGATCCAAGAAAATGGTTGCATGGTTTGGAAGTTGGGTACCTAAACACTTTTTTTCATAACTTAGTGAAATTTTCAACTTTCTCAACATTGCCCCTTTTACAAGTTACCTTGATTTCTTGATCAAATATTGTCCAGATGAAATAATGTGTCATGTTTTCATGTATATTGGTTAATAATGAGTATTTTTGGTCAAAAAGTCAAACTTTGACTTTTGGTCTCAGATGAATTTTGTGCAGAGAAACCCTAATTCCTGATTTTCAATGAATGGATGTCTCAAGGTGATTTTAAACTTATGAATGGACATCAAGAGTACATTTGAGTGTCTTGAATCATATCCCAAGGTTTGATATCATGTCTTTGGGCAAAAGTCAAAGGTTGACTTTTCATAAAAACACTAGTTTGTGGCTCAGATGGACTTGAATTCTTGCACTGCTTATGAATCAAGTTCTTTGAGTCAAATAAATCATATGAATGGATTAATATGATGTATTTGAGGTCCTTGAAACATATCTTGAGGTCTTGGCTCATGCCCAGGTGAAAATTTCCCTCTGGAAGCCTTGGTCGACCAAAATCCAAATTTGGTGACACTGATGGTCTTGAAGCTTGATCAACTTGTAATGTTGAAATCTTGTGCTTGATTCTTGATGTTGAGGATCTCTTGACCTCCATGAATAATTGTGAGGCTTGATAAGTTGAAGATCATGTCAATTCTTGATTGATCCTTTGCCTGAATCATCTAAGAGGGCTTGAAACCCTAATTCTTGGCTAGAGTGAACACTCAACAATCTTTGAGAGGATTTGTGAGGTATAAAAGTACATCCATATTGTGGTGATGATTTTCATAATGATGTAAAGCCTTAGGGTTAAAATTTAGGGTATGATATATGCCCCTATTTAATCTTCTTGGACCTGAAGGTGTGAATGGCGAAGATATTCAGACGTTCATGGTAAAAGAGGATTAAATATCAGAATACCCGAAATTTTGATTGTGGATGTGAATGGTAGGTAATTTTCTCATGCTTCTTCTTTTAATAAGTAATGCTACTTAGAAAATGGTGAAACTTCCCCTCGATCCTGGTCTTCAGCCACAGAACTGGTCTCAATTTCTTTTGAAATAAACCTTCCCTCGATCCTGGTCTTCAGCCATGGAACTAGTCTCAGTTTCTTTGAAATAAACCTCCCCTCGATACTGGTCTTCGGCTATGGAACTGGTCTCAATTTCTTCTGAAATAAACCTCCCCTCAATCCTGGTCTTCGGCCATGGAACTGGTCTCAGTTTCTTCTTGTCGAGTTTTTCTCTTGACAAGGAATGCAACTTGGCAATGTAATTTTATTTTGAGGTGCTGGTGACTTCCTTAAAAGTAGGACAAACTTCTCGGGGAGAGATTGCCATTTGTCGATTTATCGAGAATTTTTGGGGCAAAGACAGCTTCTTTGTTTGCCGATCGGTAGAGATTTCTTGGGGGATGTGATGTCCATGTTGCCAAGAGTCTTTTGTTGAGAAGCTTCCGCGGGGAATATTCCTTAATCCGGGAAAGCAAAATATCATCTTCAATGACGAAGGTTGAAGTTTCAAAGGCGTATAACCAGATGTCTTCTTGCCTTTCAGAGGTTCAAGTTATCAAAGTGGTCGATGACTGATTTCAATCCAAGAATAAACTAGAGAGAGAGATTTTTTAGACGAGACATTTCCCGTAGAGGAAAGCACTCAAACTGGAATTTTATCTTATCAAGTGTAAAAAGCAAAATCTGAAGGAAAATCTTACACGAGGATCAAACTCAGTGTGGATTTAGAAAGAGTGTATTTTTTCTTCCTAAGGCTGACAACTCTAATGGAGAGAGGACATTTATCACTAGGGGATAAACGTGACCAAAGCGATTGAAATATGAGATGCAAAATGAATATGAATATGAATAAATTATGCATGATGTATGTATGAAATGCTTATGCTGACAAAACAGACATGACATACGGACTGGTGATGAGCACAACTAGATACTCAGCCACTCTAGGGGGATAAAAACGTATCGTTGATCTGTTGAGGGATCAAATTCCTACTACTGAACCTTTCATATTCTTGGCAATAACAAAATATGACTCATGGGGAGCGATATGTGGGATGCTCCATCTTATTAATCTGAAGTAATTGATCCTCCACTCGGGATATAATGATCACAAGGAATATTTTGATTCTGCATTTTGAAGTTTGATTACTTTCGGAGAAACTGTTGATGTTCCTCTCGTGTTCATTAATCAAAAGGAAATTGCTATCTTTATTTTAAAAGCATAAGTAAATTTGAAATTTCCGTTTTTAAAACAAGAATAAATTCATTTTTCTTTGGTTTCAAGAATGTTGATCATATTAAAATGTTATTTTACAAAGAAGAATAAATGAGAATTGCTAACAAAGGGCACAAGGGCTCAAATTTTTATTGATAGAATGGTAATCAGCCTAATGCATGATTCCATAGAGCATTACAAAGTTTAGAAAATGGTAATTTAAAGGGAAAGGGGCTACTTTGAAACATAATGACCACTATCCTTCTACCAACTTTGAATTCTGATTATTCTTGAGCTTCGGCTGAAGGTGACTTCGATTGAAGATTTCTTGATAGATGACGTTATTTTGTCGGACGCAGTTACTTACCATAAACCCCTAACTTTTGCCTAGATTGCCTTTTCAGGTTTTCAATCCATCGGGATGATTATTTTATGTTTATGTCTCTAATTTTTTCCTGGACCACCTTTTCGGGTTTTCAGTCCAACGAGATGTTTTTTTAGGCGAAGTATTTCTTGACTACATCAACATCTGTGGGGTAGTTAAACTCTTATCCATCCATGGTTGCCAGTATCAAGGCACCGCCTGAAAAGGCTTTCTTAACAACATATGGGCCATCGTAATTTGGAGTCCATTTGCTCCTGGAATCAGTGAGAAATGATTGGATTTTTTTGAGCACGAGGCCGCCTCTTCTGAATACCCAAGGTCGGACCTTTTTGTCAAAAGCTTTCTTCATCCTTTGTTGATATAAATGACCATGCATAAAGTCGACATTCTTTTTTCTTTGATTAGGTTCAGTTCATCGTATCTTCTTTGACACCATTCAACTTCTGTTAGCTTGGCTTCCATCAAGATTCTCATTGATGGTATCTCTACTTCTATGGGGAGCACTGCTTGCATGCCATATACTAGAGAGAAATGGGTTGCCCCTGTTGAAGTGCGGACAGATGTGCGATAACCGTGAAGAACAAATGGGAGCATCTCATGCCAATCTTTGTAGGTTACAACCATCTTTTGAATGATTTTCTTGATATTTTTGTTAGCTGCTTCTACTGCCCCATTCATTTTAGGCTGGTAGGGAGATGAGTTATGGTGTTCAATTTTGAACTCTACACATAATTCATTCATCATCTTTTTGTTTAGGTTCGATCCATTATCAGTAATGATCTGGCTTGGAACACCATAACGGCAGATGAGATTACTCTTGATAAATCGGACCACCACTTGTCTGGTCACATTGGTGTATGATACTGCTTCGTCCCATTTGGTGAAGTAATCAATGGCTACCAGGATGAACTGATGTCTATTTGAAGCTCTAGGTTCAATCATGTCAATCATGTCAATTCCCTATATAGAAAAAAGGCCATGGAGAAGAAAGAAATTTGAGATGTGTTGGCAGTACATGGATTTTTTCGACATATATCCGACACTTGTGACATTTAATCATGTATTTGTAGCAATCAGATTCCATTGTCATCCAATAATATCCTGCTCTTAGAATTTTTCTTGCCATCGTATGCCCATTGGCATGAGTTCCAAAGGAGCCTTGATGAATCTCTTTCATTAGCATGTTTGCTTCGTGTCTGTCCACACATCTGAGCAAAACCATGTCGAAGTTTCTCTTATATAGCACATCATTGTTCAGAAAGAAGTTGCCAGCTAGTCTTCTGAGAGTCTTCTTATCTTTACTTGATGCCCCAAGAGAGTATTCTTGTTTTTGAAGGACGCATTTGATATCATGATACCATGGTTTGTCATTGATGACGACTTCCACTGCAAGTATGTAAGCGGGCCTATCAAGCTGCATTATGTCAATCTTGGGTACATCGTTCCATCGATTCACACTAATCATGGAGGATAAGGTAGCTAGTGCATCAGCCATGTGATTTTCTTCACGAGGAATGTGATGAAAATCAATCTTGTTGAAGAAGGGTATAAACCTTCTTGCGTAGTCTTGGTAAGGAATCAACCCAAGTTGACGTGTGTCCCACTCTCCTTTGATCTGATTTATAACCAGGGCTAAGTCTCCATACACATCTTAGTTCTTTATCCTTAAGTCGATAGCTTCTTCGAGACCCATGATGCAAGCTTCATATTCAGCTTCATTGTTTGCACACTTGAATTCAAATCTGGCGGTGAAAGGAATACTGGTACCCTGAGGTGTAACAATGATTTCCCCAATTCCATTTCCATAAGCGTTGACAGCTCCGTCGAAAATTAGTCCCCATTGGGATCCTGGCTCTGGCCCTTCCTCTAGTAGCGGTTCATCGCAATCTTTCATCTTTAGGTACATCACATCCTCGTCTGGGAAGTCGAATATGATTGATTCATTATTGTCAATTGGTTAGTGAGCCAGGTGATCGGCTAAAACACTTCCTTTGATGGCTTTCCGAGCATGGTACTTGATGTCGTATTCTAATAACAACATGTACCAATGGGCAATCCTTCCCTTTAAATCAAGCTTTTCAAAGACATACTTGATCGGATCCATTTCGGAGATTAACCAAGTAGTGTGACAAATCATGTACTGGAGAAGACGTTTAGCTGCCCAAGCTAGAGCACAACAAGTTTTCTCGAGCATAGTGTATCGAGTTTCACAGTCCGTGAACTTCTTGCTTAAGTAATAAATGGTAGACTCTTTTCTTTTTGTTTCGTCTTGTTGACCAAGCACACAACCCATGGAGTCTTCCAAGACTGTTAAGTAGATGATCAGTGGTCTTCCTTCCACTGGAGGAGACAGAATAGGTGGATTTAGCATATATTCTTTGATGTTGTCGAAAGCCTTTTGGCAATCTTCTGTCCATATTTGGTTCTTTCTGTGTAGTTTGAAAATTGACGTGCATGTCACGGTCATGAGGAATATGAATCTCGAGATGTAATTTAGACATCCCAAAAATCCTCTTACTCTTTTTTCAGTCTTTGGAGAAGGCATCTCTTGAATGGCCTTGACTTTGTCGGGATCAACCTCAATTCCTTTTTGGCTGACAATGAATCGCAAGAGTTTTCCTGAACGAACATCGAATGTACACTTGTTGGTATTCAAGCGGAGTTTGTATTTTATCAGACACTGGAATAGCTTTGATAGGTGTTCCACATGTTTTTCTTCTGTTTTAGATTGGCAATCATGTCATCGACATATACTTCAATTTCTTTGTGCATCATGTTGTGAAACAGAGTTGTCATAGCCCTTTGATAAGTTGCTCCTGCGTTCTTTAGACCGAACGACATTATTTTGTAACAAAATTTGCCCCATGGGATGATGAATGAAATTTTCTCCATGTCTCCTGGCGCCATTCTGATTTAATTATAGCCCGAGAATCCATCCATGGAGGAGAAGACTTTGAATTTTGTTGTGCTGTCAACTAGCATGTCAATGTGTGGTAGGGGAAATCATCTTTCAGACTTGCTTTGTTTAAATCCCTATAGTCTACACATATTCTGACTTTTCCGTCTTTTTTAGGAACTGGCACTATGTTGGCTAGCCACTGGGGATACTCTGATGTGGCAAGGAAACATGCATCGATCTGTTTCTGCACTTCTTCCTTAATTTTGATGGTCATATCTGGGTGAGTCCTTCTCAATTTTTGTTTGACCGGGGGACATTCTGGTTTCAGTGGCAAGTGATGATCCACGGTGTTAGTATCCAACCCTGGCATGTCTGGGTAGGACCAAGCAAACACATCTGAAAATTCTTTGAGCAGTTCTATCAAGCATTCTTTGACAGTTGGATGGAGTAGTTCTCTAATTTTAACTTTTTTTCTCTCCTCTCCTGAACCCAAATTTACCTTTTACAATGGTTTTATGTAAGGTTGAATGGATTTCTCCTAATTTTTGAGTAATCGAGAGATCTCATCTGGATTTTCTTCGTCCCCTTCTTCTTCGGCTTCAAATACCGGAAACTCAAAGTTGGGAGAAGGCATTGGATCGTATGTTTCAATGGGGTTTAAAACAAGTAATCAACATAACGTGATGATTCTTTTTTTTTAGAAAAGACAGAGAGAATGCAAAAGTGCGTGCAGTGTATTTTGAAAATTGCTTATTTTTATTTTGGTTTGTTTTTTTAGGATTACCATTTTCTGGAAAAGCAAAAAGTGAAAATAGCAATAAATGCAGGAATTCAGAATGACATTCTTATTTATGATTTGTCGATTCTTGAAACACAAAGGCCTGTTCCAAGACTTTCTGTAAAGCTTCTTTGTGAACTCCTAAACTAAGCAGGAGAAATAATACGGATATCCGAGAATGAGTTTGTAATAGTTGATCCACAATGTTGTATTCACTTCTATGGATGAGTTTTAACATTTCATTATTATTTTTCACAGGCTCTCCGCTGCTGGATTGACCAATTTGTTGATTAGGAACTTCAGGTTGAGGTTCCTTTTCTTTTGCAGGTTCTCCAACTCCTTTGTTGAAGATTCAGCCACTTCAGATAACTCGACTGATATCAGCAATGTCGACAACGGATGGCAGTGGAACTTCTTTTCCATCTTCTATTATGGTTGCACCGTACTTGTACGAAATAGCTTTCTCTGACTCGTATGGCATTGGGTCTAGCAAGTATATGACTAAAAGGGTTATTTGGGTCTTTCGACTGTCATAAGTAACCTCAATTGGTTCCAGCTCGGGAATGTTGGAAAATTTTCCACTGTCGAAAGGGATTTCCAAGTGCTTTGGCTCATTGAGCAGAGGGATTATGGTGAAAATGTCCTTGTTAATTCCATAATTAACATGCTCTATTTTATTGAAAACTATGACAATTCTTTTGTCCAACTGTTCTTGAGTCTCACTCAGGACAGGGAGGCAACCATGTACCATATTGATTGACTGAGAATTTAGGCACAGTTGGGTTTCTCCTTGGTCGACTTGATTCTGGAGAGCTGCTCGCACGATGTAGCACCCTTGGCTATTTTCTGAACATATTTGATAGCGTTCATAATTGTGAGGTAGCACCCGATCGTACCCACTCTGTATGCAGTGCATCTTTACCAAATCCGTTTCCAGCAAGCGGATGTCACAACTTTGGTGTCTGTCCGGATTTCCATTGGTTATGCTAACTTGATGCGTGTTTTCATCCTGGTAGACTGGAAGCCACCAATGGTCCAACAGATGTTGAAGAGTTCTTTGTACAAGTGCACAACCTTGATCGTTTTCGGAGCAATCTTTGCAGTCTTGATAATTATATGCTGACAGATAACCAAGCCTAACTTGCTTGACATGTATTTCTACCAAGCTGGTATTCATTAAACGAATGTCAAAAATCTGAATCATATTGACCTGGTTATTATTACTTCCATGGTAGTCTTAGATCCATCCAAGATCCATTTGACGCTGAAGGGCTTCTTGTACAAAATAACATCCTTGTTTGTCTTTTGAACAAATTGGATAAGCGTTGTAGTCGTGCAGCGGAAAATTGCGATACTGACTTTGTCTTGAGTGCATTGCCACTAGATTGACATTCACTGCGCGGATGTCATGATTTTGAACAATGTTTGGATGCTCATAGGTCATATTTATTCCACGAATCCTGTGATCTTGGATCCAACCTAGATCCATCTGTTCCTGAAGAGCTGCTTGTACAATGATGCACCCTTGATTGTTCTTGGAACAAATGTCGCATTGATGATAGTTATGAGATGGCACGTGGTCATACCGACTTTGCCTACAATGCATTTTCACCAGATTTGTTCCTAGTAGGCGTACATCATGAATTTGATAACTGTTGCGGGTTCTTCGTCTATCAAGTTTACTGAAGCTTTTTCATGTTGTGGCAACGGGTTTGTTTGAACATTTGGGTTCGTATCTTTGAAAGATAAAACTCCATTTTTGACGAGCCTTTGTATGTCAGATTTGAAGCTGAGGCAGTTCTCAATGTTATGCCCCAGTTCTCCTTGATGATAAGGGCAAGATTGATCAGCTTTGAACCAATAAAGGGGATTATCCGGCACTGTGAGAGGAGTCCTAGTTTGAACGTGCCCTTTTACTAGCAAAAGTGGGAATAGATCTGTATATAACATAGGTATGGGGTCAAACCCTGGCGATCGGGAAAAATGATTGTCGTTATTGTATTGCGGGTGAGCCTGTTGAAGAGGTTGTTGCTGCCTTTGCTGATACAGTTGTTAATTTGGCTGTCTCTGAGCAACCTGGGTTTGATATGCCAGGATCGGCACTGGATTGACAGCAGGAGATACTGTTGCTACCTGTTGAGGCTGGTACCTTCGCCTTTGCTTACCCTGCGTGATATTACTGATATCTTTCTCTTTCTTCTTTTGGAAGGCACTCTCGTATCTTTTACTACTACTGGATGGTTATGAGTCCTTAATCAGTCGACCTTCTCGGATTGCTTCCTCAAGGCGTACCCCCATGTTTACCATCTCGGTAAAGTCACTAGGTGCACTGGAGACCATTCGGTCATAATAAAATGAGCTTAATATTTTCAAGAAGATGTTCGTCATTTCTTTCTCCTCAAGAGGAGGACAAATTTTGGCGGCGATTTCACGCCATCTATAAGCGTACTCCTTGAAGGTTTCTTTATCTTTTGGGGACATAGCTCTGAGTTGATCTCTATCGGGTGCCATGTCCAAATTGTATTTGTACTGCTGAACAAAGGCTTCCCTAAGATCTCTGAAGGTACTGATCTTGGTACGGTTTAATCCCATGTACCATTTGAGCGCGACACCGGTTAAACTATCTTAAAAGTAGTGGATTAGTAGCTGTTGGTTTTCTGTATGGGTAGACATCTTCCGGGCGTACATTACCAAGTGACTTTGAGGGCAAGAGTTTCCTTTGTACTTTTCAAAGTCGGGCACCTTAAATTTGTGATGTATTTTGATGTTTGGGACCAAACAGCGGTCAGCGGCATCTTTGCCAAACAAGTCCTGTCCACGAATGGCATGTCGTTCTCTCTGCAATTCTAAAAACTGTTCTTGGAATTCATTCATCCTTTCTTATACTTCTTCATCCTTGCCAGGGGTGGTCAGAAGAATCTGTTCCTCTGGGATAGTATGTATCACAGGTTGTGGTATAGACATTACTGCGGTAACTCTTGGTGCTTCGGTGACCTAAAGTTTGTAAGCTTCAGGTACATGAATCTCTGTTGTAGATCTTGCACCTTCGTTCACCTGAAGTTTGTAACCTTCAGGTCTGGAGGTTCCGGTTGTGGCTCCTAGGTCTTCAGTGACCAGTGGTATATGTCCCTCATGTATAAAATTGAAAGGCATGCCCCAGGGAAAACCTTTATGCATCTTGTACTGCGGAATACTGGCGGGTATCTCAAATGTTGGTGCAGATCAATTTCTGAGATCGCAGTCCTTTGAGGCGGTTGATCCTGAGCTGCTGTAGCACCCCAAAATTTGCCTTCCTGTTTCTAACTCTAACTAGCTAATGTTTCTTTTCATTTTGCATTATCATTTGTGCATATAATTAGTTCTAAGCATGGGATCAAGGTATCTTGGTTAGCTCAAGAGGAGAGTATGTTCCTCAGAGGTTCAAGCAAGGGATCTTATTCAATCATATGTGCATATGGAAAGCTTGTTCAAGGCAACAAAGGGAGAGATGTTCTCAATGTCACCATCATTCAAGCTACAGAGGCTTCTTATACCTCAAGGCATCCTAATACGTCCATCACTTCATTAAATGATTGAAATTGGCAAGAGGTTTGAAGTGGATCAATTCCTCCTATCTTTTGGTCATCAATCTAGCGTTTTTGGATATTTGGGTATGTGGCACTCTCACGGGCAAGAATTTTGAAGCCTCGTCACCATCATGTTACACTAATCATCTTTTTTCAAGGGATTCTCCATCTTACTCAGAGGAAATTGGGTTTGGAGCTTGGGTCAACATCTCCTATCTTTTTGGGCAAGAATTATGGTTTTGGATAAAATCAATTTACTTCTGATTCTTTAAGCAAAACTTAATTCCATGGTCTTCTACATGTCCTAAAGTGTCTAGGGGTGGAAGATTGATCATCAATTTTAATTAGAAAGGTTTCAATTGCTCAGATGATTGTGAATTAGTAGAATTGGGGACAAAGTCAATTGTGCAAGGAAAAAGTTAACTCCTAACCTTTTGAGGCCAACTTTGTGTTTTTCATGTTAAATATGACCAATGAGTGGAATTTGATCAAGAAATGTCAAGGGAATCATGAAAAATCAAGAATTGGGAAAAGTTACTAAATTTGGAAATTAGGGTTTTAGAGACTTACTATTTGGGAAAGTTCTCATGGTTGTGCAACTACTTTCAAGGCCAGATTTCTCTAGGTTCAAGACCCCATTTCAATTTTCTTCAAACATGAAAGTTGTAGTGTGTATTTCAAGCTTTCCAACCATATAAAATTCATCTCCATTGGATCATTTATTAGCAAGTTATGATTTTTAGAAGTTGGACATTTCAAACTTTCATTTTCCAACACTTAGAAATTTTTCTAAGTGTTTAAGATCAGCTTTTGTGCCAATCTTCAAGCTCATTTTTTAGTGATTTCCAAGCTTCATTTTGGAATCTTGTCCACATGAAAGTTGTAGATTGTAATCCCACTTTTCCAAAAAGTCCAAGAATGCCCCATTTGGATGTGTGGATCAAAAGTTATGTTATTCTCAAGTCAAGGTATCAAAGTTACTAAGTTTAGCCAAAACACTTAGAATTTTCCTAAGTGTTTACACAAGTTTGGTAACTCATGTTCAAGGATGATTTTCATATGATTTTACACGTTATTCCAAGTTTTCATCAACATGAGATATGTTCTTTGTCATATAGGCTTTCCCATGAGCACAAGACATCAATATTTGGACCGTCCACCATCAAATTATACTTCATAGAAGTCATGCATATGAGTTAGTCCTCATGATAATTCAAGGTCATTCTTTTTTGGCACATTACTGATTTTCTTTGTAGCAATCTCTACACCACATGACTTTATAATCATGTACATCATTCCTTTTGCCTAAAGTGGCTAAACAAGTGTCATATGTATCATGCACCTCATGTCCCTTTTGGGAAAAATATGGAAAGGATGACAATCACCAAAAACCTTGCCTCACTTCATTCCCATGTGACCCCATGTGTGCTTTCTATTTTGCACCCTCTCTTTGCTCATGCACAATAAACTCACCACAATGCAAGAGAAGCCCGTATGTCATTTTCATTTTTTGAAAAACTCTCCAAACAAACTCATAGGCCCATGAAACAAATTCAATCCATCATATTTAAACTCCACAAACCCTAAAACGTAGAGGGAGGTCTTCATTTTGGTAAGTTCAGATCAAAAACTTCACGCACTCTCTCAAATTTTCTCTCCTTCGAATCTGGAAGTTGCTTCAAGTTCTCTCCATTCTCTTGCACCATTCCACTTCTCCTAAGATTTCCAATGCAAGTAGTAGAGATTTCTGAAGCTTTTGAGCAACTTCAAGGCGCAACGGACGTTGCTCTGTTAGGTACTTTCTAACACTTTATTTCTCCCATGCTCGACATGTATTGAGCTTGTTATTTGTGTTTCTGAAGTCCTACAACAATGTAGGCAATGTTTCCTTGCTTGTTGTTTTGATCTGATAAAGTTTCAGAATGGATATCATTTTTTTCGTGAGGTGTTTTTTAGGTGTTAGAGGTGTTTAAGTTGAAATCTAAGGGTGGATTCGTGTTCCTCTTGATTTTCTGTGCGAGATGGTGTAAGTTTTGTTTGGTTTCGTGAGGTTTCATGTTGCAGCTCCGGTGAGCTCGCTTGAGAAGATGACCAGAGCCCTAGCTCTGGCGTCTGAGGCAATGTAGTGATGTGGCTAGGTGGACTGGTTGACCACGTGCGTGGCGCTGACGTGCATTAGTGAAACGGTGTGTTTCACTCCTTGCTTTTATTTGTTTGAAATTCTGGCTAGATGGGCTGGGCCTGGTGCGTATTTGCTTTCCACACCTCCTTTTTTTAAGCCCATGCGCGTGTTGAACTAAGATCCTGTGGTTCCTGAATTTGCTACTACACCCCTTTGTTTTAGCTTTCTCTCTTCATTTTCTATTTTTTTTTTCTTTTCCATTTCATTTTTGTTTAATTGTTAAAACTATTTTTAAAAACCCATAAAAATATGTTCTGACAATATGATGTCTCGTGATATTTTTCATTTTTGTTAATTTTATTTTTCCATTTATTTTCACATTTTATTTGGAATTAATTTTGAAGGGTGTTTTCCATGTTTGTCCTTGTGATTAGGGTTTGTGTTTGGTGCTTTGTGAACCATTTCTTGAGCCAATCTTTTTCACATATTTTTACAATGAATGAGGATTGTTTGAGTGTCATTTTATGCCTTGGTGATCATTTCTTAATTGTTTTTCATTTAGTTTTTAATGGTCCTCGATTATTGCACGATTAGCTTGCTATGTGAGATTGTTTAATCCAATTTGTGGTGAAATTATGAAATTCTTGTTGAGATATTTTGGACACTTGTTCATGATTGTTATAACATGAGTTAGAGAATTTATTTGGATTTTTATAAGTCATGTTTCTATTTTTGGTTGATGCTTGTATGTGACTTGAGCTTAAATGGAACATGCTAGATGTTTGACCTAGTTTGGTTTCTTTTTTACCACTTGTGCTTAAGTGAAGATTGAAATGATTAATTGATGTGATTACATGTTGTCTTAACTTGATTGGAGCTTTGGATTCACTTCCATTTGATTGTTTTCCTATTTGTGGTTGAATTTCCGAGTTGACAATGTTTTGGCCTTGCTCCTTTGATGTTCTTGATCTATTGCTTTGAGGTGCTTTCTTGTATGATCTAATGGATGCTTATGGATTCTTGTTTGCTTTGAATTACATGTTTAAGATGCTTATCATCTTGATATGATGTCCCTTGTGTGATTATTTCTCACTTCTTGTCTCGCATGATCATTTGTTTCTTATATGAATGACTTGAGTGGATGATTACCTAGTTTTGGTGCATGTTTTGTGATTGATCCTTGGTGTTTTATCTTTCTATCCATGAGTTGATGTTTGGATTGATATACATGATCATGCTTCTGCCCTACTTGGATTTCATACCCTAAGCCCACATGTTTTCTCTTTTGAAGTGTGCCTTACATAAGCTATTTGTTAATAAATGTTTGAATGTTGTTTAGATGCATGCTTTGAATCTTCTTGCTCATCCTTTGATCATTAACATGAGTTGAATTCAATGTGAATTAGCTACTGCCCATCTTGGTTTTCATATCATTTGACTTCACCTCACTTTGTTTGATGGTTGATGATACTTCTTGTTTAGTTTTAAGTCACTTGTGTGTGCATTAGTGCATTGTTTTGCCTAATTGTTTTGACTTCCATTCTTGGAGTTTGGTGTGAAGTGTGTGCACTTGGTGTTGGTGATTGTCTTGAATGTTTGAATGTGATTCTTGCATTGCTTGTTGCTTATGTAAACTTGTTTGAGTCTCATTTCTTGGGTTACTTGATGTTGCATCTTCTCTTTCATCTGTTTCTTCTCTCTTTTCTTTTGAGCCTTGAGACTTGCTTAAGTAATGAGTTTGATTTTATTTGTGATTGATTAGTATAATGTTTACTTGTGTTTGCTCACATGATCCCTTAGGATTCCTAGCTCAACTTAATTTCTGATTACGTTAGAGGTAGGAGAGACATTAGGCTTTCAATCCTTTCACCTTTAAAATCTTAACCTTAGGTCTATCTCTTTGCATGCTAACATTAGGTAGAGTTCCCTTCTATCTTAACTTTAGGACCATTGTGTATGTCAACATTAGGATCTAGTTTCCATTAGTTGTTTTCGTTTCAACCTTTGAGTCTTTTCTCTTCTCATCTCAAAAACAAAATCAAAACACTTAATAAATACAACGAGTATTGTGCACCACGAGCCTTAAGTACATGGGAAGTGATAAGCGAGGGTCCCTCCTTACCTTGTCAAGGGTGTTTTGCATACGTCCCGTCTTGGGGCGACCATGCGACATATTCGCTCATATGTCATAAACTTTAGTGCAATACAAGTTTCAAACTAACTTAATTCATTTCTGTCCAAAAACCACAAATCAAATACAAATATTTTTATCCTTTGGGATGGGTTTAAAATCATTTTCAGAAAAGAGCACGTTATTTCCGTTCTACCGCAAACAGACATATACCCTAACTGTTGGAACGCTAACTTAGTGTCGCTCATAAAAAAACACTTAACCAATGTGTGGTCGTAACCACAAACTACGGATGCTATGATTTCCTCTTTCTTGTTTGATTGAGGATACGTAGGCACAAGACGATGATGTCTTGGCGATCAATCTTCCCCCATTCAACCCGTAGTCCTCCGAACTACGTTGACTCTGACTTTCCCATTGCACGAGGGAATACGTAGGCCTAGGAAGGCAAAGTCCTATCGAGTCTCCTTTTTTTCCCCCCGTTCCGCTTAGCAGTAGGTTTTAGAAGAACACACCCTTTGATTATAACAATAAGTGTGGATCCCGTTGAGTACAACGGACGCGAGGGGGTGCTAATACCTTCCCCTCGTGTAATCGACTCCTGAACCCAGACTATGGTTGCGATGAACATGTCTTCTTCATTTTGAGGTTTTCTTTGATCGTTTCCTTTCCCTTCGTCGGGATAAATAACGTTCGGTGGCGACTCTTCTATTTTTCCGCCGGTTGTTTTTCGCAGTTGCGACAGCTGCTGCCAGGGATTCAATCATGCCGTTGAGTCTTTCCAAACTTTCCTTCAGAGTGTTAACTTCCTATCTTAGCTCTCTGTTTTCCTCCTCAAGATCGTCCATGTTCTTTTGCCGATTGGCCTGAATATTGTACAAATGAGACAGTTTGACTCTAAAGTGCGACACATGTGTGAGACTTTATGACAAAGATGTGTAATGCAAGAATGATGAATGATATGCAAAGAATTAGAATAATCTTTTTGTTTTGGTTTCAAAAGAACTTTTAACAATTGTATTGCAAATATCATACATCGGTGGAAGATTTTTTATTGAATTTAAAGGATTACAATATTTTTCAGGGAAAAGTACATTGTTTTACAAAGTGCAGGAAGGAAAATTAGGCCTATGAATCTTAAGGAATCTCTGACAAAGGTCCAGATGCTGGCTGCTGATCCCCTTTTCTCTTTTTTGATCGCCCCTCCTCAACCGTTGTCGCGTCGATGATCCTTTGCCATGTGAAAGGAGGGAGTAAACTCCTTCGTTCTTCTTAACTTTCTACAACATGTTGTTCTAGTATTTTAATTAGAGCATCTTTCTCTTTCAGTAACTCTTGAATCTTTGTGCACTCCAAGCTGACAATCTGATACTTATTTTTCCATGAGTTCTTTTCACCTTGAGTTTTATTAAAAGCAACCTGCAGTTTCTCTGTGTCACTCATGAAGTAGAGGATAGATTCTTTTAAGGGAAATACTTCCTGACGAGGGTAAGGCATTTTTAACTTAATGAACCTAGTTTGTACCCATTGGAGATAAGGCTCTGCGGAGATGCAGTTTGGTTTTCCCAGAGATTCTCTTCCTTTCTTATGAACATGATGCCAGGAATGCACAATTTCCTCTTTGAGTACTCTGTCATTTTCTCATTCCTTGAAGAAAAGACCTTCCAGATGAATGTTGTAAGGTACGTCCTTCATCGGGTATCCAAGCTGACGACAAGCTAAAACTGGATGATAATTGATTCCTCCCTTGGTACCATTACCAATGAGGGGTACATTGGGGAAACATCCACATTTGTCAATGATCTTTATTCCATCATAAACCCGATTGTACCAATCTATGTCAGATTGGGTGAGAGACATAATCTTTTGCGACCATCGCATGCCATTTTTGAGATCCCAAAAAGAAGCAGATTTTGGTAAGTGGGAAATAAACCATTTGTAGAGTAATGATACATAACATGTAATCATCCCTCTGCTGTACAAGTTCCTTAAATGCACTAAGTGGTAAGCATCTGCGAGAAAAGTTGGGATTGGTTCCCAATTAAGAATATCTTGATATCGTTTATGTTGACGAAATTGTCAATGTTGGGGAAAAGGAATAATCCATAAGTGAGTAGAACAAAGTTATCCTGAAAAGCAACTATGTTTCCTATGCTGGCAAAGTATAGGGCTTTCTCCATTAGAAACTTAGCTGGTAGACCTTGCATTCCTCCCTTGGTGGTCATGTGGGTTTTGACGTCTGATATTTCCAAAGAGGTGACTCTTGCAATGATTTGATCTTTAGGAATTTCTTCCAGTCTAGAGAATGAATCTTGATCAGTGATGGGTAAATCAATCAAGTGAGAGTATTCTTCCAATGTTGGTGTGAGCTGATAATCTGGAAACGTGAAATAGTGGTACACCAGATCATAGAACTGAACCAATGAAGATAGGACTCCTTCGACCATGTTGACCTTTAAAATGGATAAGAGACCCCCATACTTAGCTCTGAAAGCTTCTGAATTAGTAATCAACCATCCCAATCTTCTCAGGTCTTCCAATTTTGGACTTCTGAAGGTGTACTTCTGAGTTTTTCTTCTACCAAAATCCATAACACGGCTTTTGATATTTGCAACACCCCATTTTTAGTTATTTTGAAAATTTTTTAGAAAATATTTTTTGTGTGAAATTTTTTTATGAATGCATGAATGCATGAATGCAGCAAACAACAATACATGAAAACATGGGTTTAAGGGTTTATCGTCACGAGCATGAGGCCATGGGTCTACCCATCCCAAAGGTATGTACTAGAGGTTCTTTTTGCACCTGTAGAGCGGGTTCTAACAAGGTTCCTAAAATCATTTACCCGTCTTAAGAATATTACCAGTAAACCGACTGGCTCATGAGAGCTGTAATATCCCGAAGACGAATCTCATTCGAGTGTAGTATCACGTATCAACTATTCACGATAGTCACCGCACTACGTCCTAGAAATGGCCAAGGTTAAGTGTTTACTAATCCTCGGTTTCACGGTTGCAGAGTGGAAAAAGTAATGTTTTCACGACTTGCTCGCTTAACATCAGTAATTCCAAAAGGGTACCTCTACTGATTTGGTGGACTTTCAAGTTAGCTTGGTCGGGATTCACTCCCTATAAGCCTTCTTGAGTCTGCCGCCTCCTATATTAAAATATGTTCTCAAGCCCACTGAGGACTTTTTGACTCACCACATGTGTATTAATCACATTCCCAGATAACAGTAAATTAAACAAGTATGGAAGATAAGCAGATAGTATGATGGAAAACATTAAATGATATCAAATGAGAAAGAAAATAAAACAACAAAAATATGCAATGCAAGGCTTAACCCTCCTAGAAAAAGATAAAAAGTCCCTAGCAGAGTTGCCATTTTTCGGTAGCTCGGTTTTTGTGACGCAACCACTACCGCATTTATTGCTGCTTTCTGATTTCTATATTTATCCTATGAAGCTTAAAAGGAAGGGGAAGATATCTTAAACTAACCCTGCGTGCAAATGTTTTCCTTTACAAATGCGAAGAGATCTGGAATCGGGAGTTAGCTATACAAAGGGAAGCTATTAACACCCAGAGTATCTATAGTAATCTATAGGAACATTTATTTGCATATGTTTCTACTGTTGAATTACTTGGTTGCTTAAATTCATTCGCTATTGATTGGGGAAGTTTCTCCTTTGAGAAGGTTGAGGGGATGTTTTTGTTGTTTTAGGGTTTTCTATTGTTTTTGGGAAGGTACTTGACCTAATATTTTGATTAGTGCGCTCGCTAAGATTTCGCAATCTTATGCCTACGTATTCCTGTAAAGAGATCTTGAGAAATCAGAGCGTTCGTAGTTCCTCCTATTCTATGGGAGGAAATATGTTTGGTGTCTTGTTCAAAGCCCAAGATTGAAGCTAAAATAGTATTTGTGTCTTGTTCAAAGCCCAAGATTAAAGGTAAAAGAGTGTTTGTGTCTTGTTCAAAGCCCAAGATTGAAGCTAAATGAGTATTTGTGTCTTGTTCAAAGCCCAAGATTTAAGCTAAAAGAGTATTTGTGTCTTGTTCAAAGCTCAAGATTGAAGCTAAAAGTTTGACTGAGAGAGAATTTGTCATCTCTAAAGGGAGATATCTCACATATTCATCACAAACATTGAAGAATTTATTTATAAGGGAAGTTGCTTTAACTGGGATGTGTGGAATCCAGCAATGCCACATCTTCCTTTATAGGATATTTGAGATGTCATGAAGGAAGAAGCTTTAACTCAGTATAGAGCAATGCCACTTTTTCCTTTATGAACCTTTTCATGCTAAGAGAGGGACATTGACTTAGATGTGTAGAATCCAGAGTTTTGCCACTTACATCACTTAGATGAAAGAGAAATTTAGCCATGATAGAGGGACTCTAGCTTGGATTTTGAATCAACAAGTGTGCCACTTACATCAATTATTTGGAAAAAAGTTTTAATTGTTTATTTTGAAATGTGATGTATAGAGGAGATATCCTCCTACAGAGAGGACTCATGGTCTCATCTGTGGGGATGTTAGATTTTGTTCCTTGATCAAAGCCCAATGTTGAAGCTAAAAAGAGTTGAAAACTGACTCAACCGAGGGAGTAATATATATATGTCTTGTACAAAGCCCAAGATTGAGGCTGACTGGGAAAATCATTATGTGAAGCCAAAGAGGAGGCTGGGGGAATTTAAGTGGAGACTGACTCTTTGCTGAGGGATTTATTTCCAAGAGAATGTCTAAACTGTTTTGAGGAATCAAAAGGGAAACTAACTCTTGTTGGAGATTAGAAAAGAGTTGAATTATTAAATGTCACAAGGGCTTTGATTCTTTTGGGGATTTGTTGATGGTAACCTGGCCCTGGTTGGGGATTTTAAAGTGAAAACCAAACCTTGTTGAGGATCAGAAGAGACTTAAAGGATGAGTTTGAATGCCTTAGAGGTTTTGACTCTCCTGGGGACTGGTATATGGATAAAGATGACTAGGATTTCTCCTATGCTTTTAGGAAGACTGAGGGTCCTTGTATGAAGCCCTAGAGGAGGCTGGGGATGCTTCTAGGAAGCCTGTGGGTCCTTGTATGAAGCCCAAGAGGAGGCTGGGGATTGAAACTTTCTGAGTCTAGGATGAGTTCAAGAAAGGTTTCACTGGGAAATAATCCTTTCTTTGTTGAACTGTCCCAGGTTTAAAGGGGTTAAAGAAAAGGTTTCACCGGGAAATAATCCTCTCTTTATTGAAATGTTTCAAGGTTGAATAAATTGAACAAATTCCAAGAGGAGGCTGACTGTATTGGGAAGAAGAATTCCTTTGTACAGTGGGGAACTAGTTGTTTGAACTAAGTTGTACTGATTGAAAGGATCCTATTGTTTGGACTAGTCTAAACTAAGGATGATGTAAATGCTAAGAGAAATTTAAAAAAATATGTACAAGTATATATGCAGATATATGAACAAGTATATAAACAAGTATGAATTGAATTGAGAAAAAGTGTTTGGTCTTATTCTCTGGATAGAGGCCCAAGTGTATTGTGATTGATTAGATGTTTTCTTCAAGATTGGATTAGTGTTTGAAGAAATTGAAGAAAGTTTTGAATTTGAAAATGACTTGATCTTAAGTAAGAAAAAAGCAAAGGTGTTGGGTCTTACACTTTAAATAGAGGCCCAATATGATTGTTTGTATCCTGTACAAAGCCCAGGATGAATGAGGCTAAAAGATTTACTATTTACAAAAAGGGCGTTGGATCTTACACTCTATCAGAGGCCCAAGATGTTTATCTTATTTTGAAAAATAGAGGATGATTTTGAAAGAAAAAGGTTTGGGACTTACACTCCTAGCAGAGGCCCAAGATGTTTTTAAAACAACAGTGATTTTGAACACTGAGAGGATGGACTTATACTATAGTAGAGGCCCTAAAAAGAATTATTTATGTACAAAAAGATGGGACATACACTCTATTAGAGGCCCAGAAGTGTTGTGAAAACAGTGATTGCACCGTGATTTTGAAAAGCGCAATGAGACTTATACTATAGCAGAAGCCCATGAAGTAGTTTATTTACAAAGAGGGTTGGGTCTTACACTCTAATAGAGGCCCAAGAGTGTTGAAATGAAGTTTGAAAGATATAATCAAAGTAAAACCCTAATTTAATTTTTTAAAGATATTTTTCAAAGAAAAATCAATAAAAATTGTATATTTTATCAAATGAATCCATTAATCATGTTATAAACAATGATTGAGGTTTGTGAAAAAGGTATTTTATCCACATGAATATTTAAAATCATTTTGGTTTAAAAAAAATCAAGAAAATAAATCATTTTAAAAATATTTAAAAAACAATTTGAAATAATATTTTTAATATATTAAAAATATATCAAATAAAAATTATTTTTGTGGATTAAAATAATAGGGTATTTAAGTGATATGTGTGAAAAAAAATTGGGATTAAAAAAATTAATATGATAGAAAAAATCTATATTTGAAATTATTTTTAAAACAATTAAAAATAATATATTAAATATTTTAAAAAATATATCAAATATAACATATTATTATGATTTTTTTGGTGAATAAATTATTTAAATATGTGGATAATATTTGTGCAAAAATTCATTTGAAAATAATCAAAATTGGATGTAGAAAATAAAATGAAAATATTTAAAATATTTAAAAATTCAAAATTTTGAATTATGGCGCGAAGAACTCCATCTTCTTCCTCGTGCCACCTAGATTTGCAAAACCCCTCCTATCTCTCTCAATTCGTAATGAAATTGCATGATGTAAACATGAAAATTGTTCGCTTTTGAACAAGGAACACGATGGTACCAATTAATTTCATTTATTTTAAGTGTGGAGTAAGTTATCAAATGATGAACAGATGAACCCTAATTTTTGCAAGAACAATATGAAATCCTATACACGATTGATACATAGCAATTGATTGAGGGAAAATATTCTAGATAAGTGCAGAAACATGTTCGTAACTTGAAATATAAAAAATGATGCATGTTTCATGGAGTTTTGGAAGTTCAGGCTTACCTGTGCAAGAGGAATTCAAATCCTCAGTTGTAGGTGTTACATATGTGAAAAGATGACCTGGACAGCTTCCCTAGACCTCAAGGAATGTATTGATGTGCTAGGAATGGATTGAAACCTTCTGGTTTGATGGGCTCGACTCTAACTGCAGCTTATGATGTATTTTGAGCAAATGGGGTATGACTTGATGATTCTAATGTTACAAAAGTTGTTTAAGTGCTTGGATCACTCATACATAATGTGTGTGAGGTGTTTGGATCATTGGTTTGGATGAAATTGCTCTGGTTTGAAAAATTCAATTTCTCCCTCACTTGAAAGTTTGAAACTTGGAACCAAACTGATTTTTCAAAAAACAAAGATTGAACTTGTTTTGGTGTGTTTGAAATGATAAGAAGTGAGCTCTATTTATAGGTGAATAAGTTTGTCTTGGATGAATAATAATGGCTTGGTGGATAAGAGCTCATTCAATTTTTTTGGCAAGTTACCATTACTTGCATGCCAAGATACAATAGCTCTTCTAAGTAGCTTAGCCAACTTTTGACCAATTCCACATTCATCAGATGTTTTTATTGTTGTTTATGCATGAATCTTGACTGAAAAGAGTACCTTTGTTGAATGTGCACTATTGTACATAAATGCACTTTGAATTTAAGGCATATGTGACAAAGCTTCATCATTCCAAATGTGATTCTCCTTTACTCATTCACTTGATCTTGCAGGTTTGTGGTGACTCATTCTGATCCATGTTGAATTGGTATGATCATGATCATTACAATTGACTCCAAAATCGAGTGGTGCAAGAAATGACCAAACTGATTTTGCAAAACAGTTTGCAGCAAGGTGTATTGCAACCTCTATAACCCTTTGCTCAAGTGGAGTTATCTCATGCTCTTGGGCTCTTTAGAAAGTTGGGATTATGTACTTCAACTTTGATGTTCACCATTGGACTTGATTCATCTTGGATCATGGTGAAAAATCCCTCCACATTTTGGTGTTTTTTCTGATCTTACCTTAGGCAGAATTTCACTAAGTGTTGAAGTCCATTTCACACTTTTCTTGATTTTGATCACTCCATAACTTAAAATCCAAGAATTTTTTGACCATGGATCA
Organism: Lathyrus tuberosus; assembly: GCA_022829125.1. Classification (NCBI taxonomy): domain Eukaryota; kingdom Viridiplantae; phylum Streptophyta; class Magnoliopsida; order Fabales; family Fabaceae; genus Lathyrus; species Lathyrus tuberosus. The sequence goes on along the minus strand of JALAZF010000124.1, from coordinate 2,212,294 downwards.
ATTTTACACTTTTATAGTATGTGATGAGATCTATCATTTGAGCTTTGGATCCAAGAAAATGGCTGCATGGTTTGGAAGTTATGGCCTTTGGAAGTTGGGTACCTAAACACTTTTTTTTTCATAACTTAGTGAAATTTTCAACTTTCTCAATATTGCCCCTTTTACAAGTTACCTTGATTTCTTGATCAAATATTGTCCAAATGCAACAATGGGTCATGTTTTCTTGTATATTGGTTCATAATGAACATTTTTGGTCAAAAAGTCAAACTTTGACTTTTGGTCTCAGATGAATTTTGTGCAGAGAAACTCTAATTCCTGATTTCCAATGAATGGCTGTATCAAGGTAATTTTAAACTTATGAATGGACATCAAGAGTACATTTGAGTGTCTTGAATCATATCCCAAGTGTAATACCCCAAAATTTGCTCTCTCTTTCTTCATCATAACATAGCATTATCATATAGCATATCATACCCATCTCATTAGCATTGCATTGCATTTCAACATAGAAAAATGAAGCATAGCATCCCTCTTACCATCAAGGCATGTGATCAAGTGAAAGGTGGGCCACCAAGGGATCATTCAAAACACAAAAGGTCAATCAAGTTGTCTCAAGGCAAGCCAAGAGGTCTCTCATGTCTCATACTATCTCAATTGATCATCCACACCTCAAGGAAGTGAGATTCAATAGGAGATTGAAGCCCTACATCTTTCACTATGCAAGAGATCCAAAAACTAAAGGAAAACCCTCAAAAAAGATAGCTCATTGATTCAAAATCACCCTCAAGTGGCATATCTCATCATCCTTTAAGAGGGTACACAACATACTCTGAGGAATTTGAAATTGAAGAATGCACATTTTTCTCCTAGGAGGAGGGTACCAAAATTAGGGTTTCCAATTAAATCAGGGAATCTCTGATTTTTTGGACAAAACTTGATGTCATGGTATTCTATATGTCCCTAAGTGTATGGATGTGGAAAATTGCCTCTCAATTGGTTTTAGAAGTGGTTCAATTGGAAGAAAGATAAAAAATCAGATAAATTGGGGTCAAGTCAAATAATCAGTGGAAAAAGTCAACTCTTGACTTTTTGAGGCCAAATTCATGAAATTCATGTTATATGTGTCCAATGTACAAAATTTGATCAAGAAACTCCAAAGGAATCATGAAAAAATCAAGATGTGGAAAGTTGCCATTTTTGGAAGAAGTAGGGTTACTAAATAAGGCAAATTTTGGACCATTTTGCATCAGAGTTTGAACCAAGGCCATTTAAAATTGAAGCACCAAATGAAAATTCCACTCTGCCACAACAAAAGGTCTTGCTTTAAGCTTCAAATCCATGTCTAGAACATCTCCATTGGATAAAAATTGAGTGAGATATGACTGATCAAAGTTGGAGGAAAGTAGGGCAAAAACCAGGTCATGACCAAGAATTCTCAGGTCACGCGCACATCATTTCCTCAAACAATTGGTGTGCCAAATGTTCCCTCATTTTTCATCAAGATAAAAGCTTCAAATGGAAAACTTTTCAACATCAAAGTTGTTCTTTGTAGTGTCATCTTCAATATTGATGTTGGGAAAATTTTGAATTGATCAAGTTATGAGTGAGTTATAGTGGTCTCAAGTTAGTGTGTTCAGACTGAAATTCCATGCACCAAGCTGCCTTGTCAACCGATCAACTGCCTTGCCTACAAACCAGTTCCAAACCTTGATGTTCCAAGTTGCTTTTCACCAATTTCCAAGCCTCAATTCAATTCAATTTTCACCCCAAACTTGTCCTATGATATCTCCTCTTTCATGTGGCATCAATACCTCTTTGTTTCATTCACAAACTAGAGAGAAATTCTTGGTCAAACCATTAAACCTTGGGCTGCTAAAAATCAGAAAAAAAAGAATGTTGTTGTTGTTGTCATGTTTCAATCCACACGCATACAGTCCATATTCCTTTTCCACTTTTAACCAAGCACCTTCTTTACACTAGCTTCATCATGCTACATCATGCATAAGAAAGGAAATGAGTTAAGACTTGCTGGGCAAGTTGTTCTGCTACAGCCGTGAACAACACATCACCACCACTCTATTCCATTAATCCTCACCATAACACACCATAGGTCATCACCATAACATCCCAACCAACCTCACTCGCCCCTAACTAACTTGACTCAGTTAGTTAGGGTGCACTCAGTTTAACCATGCTAACTCATTTAACTCAACTCACTAAACTATAGTTAGCTCACATTATAAATAGAAAACTCACACTCTAATTTCATTTTCAACGACATTCTCTCAAAACACTTCAAACTCTCTCTCATCTTCTCTCTACTTTCTCTCTGATTTCACACGATTTTCACCATCTTCCATTCACATTTCATCTTCATCCTCATCAAGGTTTCACTTCTGATCAAGAACAAGAGAGAAGAAGTTCAGCTCATCAATTGTAGCTTCGGTTCAGTTGAGTTTTCATTGAGGTTTTCTCCAAGATCTCAAGTTCAGTGGCATTTATTTTGCTCCATTCAAGCTTAGGAGCATAGGAGGATCATCTCTGGTCTTCTGTTACTTTGAAGAACTTCAAATTCAGGTTTCTTCTCCAACCTTCGTTTTCTGAAATTCCACTTGTTTTCTATTGGTTTGAGCTTCTTAGAAGCTATGTTGAATCCGGCTAGTTGATAGGCCTCTTAGAGGCATAGTTTCAAAACCTAGGGCATGAATTAATCTCCTCTGTTCTCCATGTGCGTGTGTTTTATGTGAAAAATAGGGGTAGATTCATGATGTACATGAGTTTAGCTTTCGATTGATATATGTATTGTGAATTTCTGGAAGGATGTGAGTTTGCAGGTGGTGGCTCCGGTCATCTTCTCCGGCCGGTGATGTTGAATGCTAAGGTTTGTGTGCGTCCTAATCTCGTCCGTCCATTTTTCATGATCGTGTGGTCCAAAATGTGCCAGCACATTAAAATTCATGTGCGTGTCACGTGTGGTTTCTGATTTTATTTTTAAACATGATGTGTGGCAGTGCATGGTAGTTAGGGTACTCATTCGCGCATGTGCATTGATCTTGATTACTTTGACTATAGCTTGACTATGACTTGATCCAATGGCTTGTGTGATTTTGACTTGGTTTGACTGAAGTGCATGCTTGTTATCATGTTCCACGCGTAAATGGACCTAACCAGATTGCTATCCACACCCCACTTTTAAAAGCCCAAACCAATTTGAACTCATGTTTTGCTATGTTTACACCTCCCCTTCCCTTTGCATTTCATTTTATTTTTATTTTTTATGCACTTGCTTTTAAATTTTTAAAAATATCAAATGGCATCATAAAATTCCACAAAAATTCATGAATACCTCCCAGACATTTAGAAAAATTTTCATGATTTTATTTCTTGATTTTATGACTTTTTTACCCCTGCTCTATAATATTCTTTGAATTTCAATTTGTGTGCATGCTTAATGTGACACATAAATTTGTGAATTTTTTTTCTCGATCATTAAAAATTGTTTTGATGCTCTTCTTTTTGCATTAAGTCATTAGCATCTTGAGGTATGTTAAGTGATTTTTATTTGATTTTTTTAGGTCAGTTTATGGCATGTTTGGTGTTCATTTTTGTGTTACTTTGTATGATGTGTATACTTGACCTAAGTGCATTGTATAAAGCATTTTTACCTTGATTTCTTGCATGTTATTTTGGTATACGATTCACTTCTGATTTGTGTATCTTTAAACTATGCTTGCTTAATTTCCATGAGGTCATCTAATTTTTGCTTAAAGCATTACACTTGAAGCATAATAACATGTCATATCATCTTAACTTTTGTGCATGTTTACATGATTTCTTTTGTACATACTTGCATGATCATTTGCTATTTGGTGAACCATTCATGTGACATAATAGGTCATTGATACATATTATATGTCATCTTTGCATGTTGATTGTCATTTGAACCTTGTGCACCTTTAACATGTTGTGTTTGCACTTTCCTTTTTTGAACTTCCATTTCAATTCTACTTCTTCTATAACTTCTTAAATGTCTTGATGTGTTATGCATGCACACTTGTGAGATGTTTGTGAATCATTTTTCATTTCATTTCAATTCTGATCCTTAGATTACATGTTTCATTTATGCATGTTTCTTCTCTTTCCTTTCATCTTTCATCTCCCTTTTCTTATGATAGCATGTTCTAATGCCATGGATGATGCTTGTTGGTTGTTCACTTGAACTTGCTTGATGATAATCTTTTGTTTTCCATATGATGTACATTCTGATTGTGACATTAGGATTTGATCTTTCATCTTATTCTTTGATTGTCTTTTGAGCTTTATGGTGCATTAAATGTTTCTTTTGCTTCTTATGCTTCTTATACATGTTTACTAACCATGTAGGGGCTTTGGTAAGTTGCAATTGAGTGTGGATAAGAAATCCACATTCAAACTCCTTTCCTTTCATCTCTTTTACAATTCCATCTTGTGTTTTGTTAAGCACTTATGTGCTTTTTCTTAATAACTCATCACTTTCCCTTTTTGAATTACAATTCATCTTCTAACTTATAAGTGAATTGTTTAATTCATTCTTTCTTTAGACTTTAGGTTGAAACCTCATAAACCATTAGGATCACTCCCTTAACTAATCAATTAGGATTGAGTCTTAGATCACATAGATTTTACCTTTCTTCCTCCTTTGAGTCTCTCTTCTCACCTCAAAGAAAATTCAAAATATCTAATAAAGGTAGACATTTATTGCATTTAGGCCTTTCATATAAAGAAAAGATTACAAGGGGTCTTCTCTTATAATCTTAGAATGTGTAGCATATAGCCCATCTTGGGTCAATGTGTTAAACATTTGATCTTGTATGAGGGACTTAAATGCAATACTTGTTGAAGGTACAAATACAAAACACTTCTTCATTTCTTAATCAACAAAAACACTTAATAAACACAAGTATGCTAGTGTGTTTGAACCTTGACAATTGGAACTAAGTGTGGGGGTCTTCTTCACCCTTAGTGTGCTCTCTTACTCATTCCATCTTGGAATTTGAGGATGTACACATTCCAATGACTAAGATTCAGATACACTATCATATGCAAACAAAAATGAAAAAAACTCTTAAAAGACAAAAACAAACAATAACGTTTTTCCTTCGGGAATTCTTTTCTCATCTCATTCATTCCTTCCTTAAGGATGCGTCATTTCTGTTCTACCGCAAACAGGTAACGCCTAAGTCTCCATACAGTGAGCTGCAACACCTAAACTGCTAGGACGCGAACGTTGACGTATTCCACTAAAAAACACAAACAACTTTCCCTTAGGTGAGGGGAACTACGTCGCTCTGATTCTCATATTCCCGATGAGATACGTAGGCAGTGGGGTAGGGCCCATGCGAGCACTTCTTTTATTTTCCCTACATTTTATTCTCTTTTTCCTTTTCCAATTCTTTTTCCAGTATCCTTTTCTATCACCCTTTGATTGAAGCAGCAAGCGTGGATCCCATCGGGTACGATGGACGCGAGGGGGTGCTAATACCTTCCTCTCGCGTAACCGACTCCCTTACCCTTTCTCTTGGTCGCAAGACCATGCTCTTTCCTTCCCTCAGGTTTATGAGGTGTTTCCTTTCCCTCTCTTGGGATAAATACACATTGCTGGCGACTCTGTTCGGTGCCACTTTCGCGTTTGTACTAGGATGAATATCCCGGGAGCGACAGCTGGCGACTCTGCTGGGGACAGGTTGACCTATTGCTGGTCCATCCTAAGCGAGTCAATCCTAGCGCTTGTTTGATTTTCCTTCATTGGGTGTTTACTTTTGTATTGTATTTTTTGTTTACTGTATTTTATTACTTGTACCATATTTACAGCATGTTAGCATTTACATTTTGTATATTATACTGTGTTGCACTGTTCTGTCTGTTTGGCGGGATGGGATTTCTGAGAGATAAGCCCATTACACAGGCTTGAGTATACACTTAGGATTAGAGTGGAGAGTAGTGGGACCTACGTGTCGTCTGGAGTACGTTGGGTATTCACGAAATTCACAGCCAGACGAGGCTATCTTGGGACGCATTCTGACGTGTGCGTCTTGCACATGTTAGGGTGTCGATCTAGAGAGCTGTCGACTCTGGTGACCACTCTCGAGGACTCAGTTGCGGCACTCCTCCCGAGATATGACAGTGGCAGACCATATTCTGTGGCAAATCCATTGCACATTCTCGACCCGAGGACCCAATGCTGGGAACTTGCCATAGGGTTTCCTTTTTGGAAAGAGAATCAGTGGAGGCACTCCTCGATTGGTGATAGTACTGTACCCCGAGGGATGAATGTATTATTGCTTCTCGACCTCAGTGCCAGAAACTGAGGACCTTTCGTTTTGGAGAATCAGTTGAGGCCTCCTCGATTGATGATGATGCCAAACCAGAAATGGTGAACGTATCATCATTTCTCGACCTGAGAGCCCGGGATACTGAACATCCTAGAACCCACATGTGAGAGAGGGGTTGTTTGCAGGTTTGCAGGTAACCATGACTTCCTACATACCCGGTTTTCTGTGACTTTACACAAAGGAAGGGTTCATCCTATTATATTCAGACAGTTCCTATTTGTGGTTCTATATTGTTCCCAGGGCTACACTGACACCGCACACAGTTCAGCACAGACACCTGATTACCTGATCACATTGCCCCTTTGCATCGCATTATCATATCATAACGGTTATGTTTGTCAATTTCAGGTGCATAATATATTTCTGATTCCAATCCATGGGTTCAACAGAGAATGACGAGAGAAGGAAGAATAATGTTTCTTACAAGTTTCCAGACCCTACCTTGGATTCGTTGCTCAAAGTTATAGACATGGCCGGCCCGGATGTTCTTGATAGGTTTCAAAAGAAGTATGGGAATTTGGTTAGGATGGTCCGTACTATCATGAAGTATGGACATGATGCTTTGCACACCCTGCTGCAGTTCTACGAGCCTTTGCTGAGATGCTTCATCTTTCCAGATTATATTTTGATGCCAACGCTAGAAGAATTCTCATTTATTTTGGGGGTTCCAATCATGTCAACAGTACCATTCTTTTCTGGTAGCTCTCCTAGTGTAAAAGAAATTGCCGCTGCAACGCAAATGGACCAGTCAGTGGTCAAAAGTGGTGTGAGTAACAAAAACGGAGTTGACGGATTTCATCTGGAATTCCTTTCTGATCAAGCTCAAGAGGCTGCTAATGCTAAAAACTGGACGGTTTACAACTCCATTCTGGCTCTTTGCATATATGGCATAGTTCTTTTTCCCAATCAGCAAGACTTTGTGGATATGCAAGCTACAAGAGTTTTCGTTCTTAAAAATCCAATCCCTACTTTGTTGGGGGATTTTTATCATTCTGTGCATTACAAGAACGAGAAAAGAAGGGGAGGCCCCGTTAGTTGTTGCACTCCACTGCTATGTCATTGGCTTTTCAAGCATTTGCCTCAAACAGGTGCCTTTGTGGAAACCATAGATGTTGCGAAATGGTCCGAGCGAATGATAGGTTTAACTGCTGATAATATTGTCTGGTTCGATCACCGGTTGCTGAGAATTGAGCTCATCACAAGATGCGGAAGTTTTCCAAATGTACCTCTGATTGGCAGAAAAGGAGGGATCAATTATAATCCAGTTTTGGCCATCCGACAGTTCGGGTATGCTTCCAGGGGTCCTCCTACAGAGCAAGACATGGAAGAATCTTTGTTCTTCACAGGAACTAAAGATGAGAAGGTGGTAGAAGTAGTGAATGCTTGGAAAGATAAGCATAAAATTGGAAAAGCGGTTTTTGGGAAAGGAGATTGTAGGTCTTATCCTGAATATGACAGATGGATTGAGACGAAAGTAAAAGAATTGCTTTTGCCCTTTTCAAGGAGATCTCTTGTACGTTCAGTACAGCCTGAACAACCCACCATGGTGGCTATTGAGGAATGCGAGAAATGGAAGAAAATGGTTAGAGAGCTACAGATAGAGAACTCTGGAATGAGCAGATGTCTTCAGAAAGCTCTAGCGGACAACAAAGAGTTGGAAAAGAGAGCATTGAAAGCGGAGAAAACCCTGGCAGACAAAGAAGAAGATTTTGATGATAGAGCTCGATACTTTCGGAAGCTTACCTTGGGAGCAGATGATACTAGTCAAGCTCACAAGACTACAAAGCAGGCTCTAGCCCGAATCCAGGATTCGTTAGCTAAACTCCGTCAAGCTTGGGATGAAGTCAGAATTGAGAACTCTGAATTGATGACCCAGTTAAAAGATAAAAATGAAGAGCTGAAGAAAGCACATGAAGCAAGAAGAAAGCATCGAGAAGACCTTGACAGAAGCCAAGAACAGGCAAGGAACGCTGAAGATAAGCTGAAAATCGCCAACAAAGAGCTTGAAGATGTCACGGCGGATCTGAAGCTGGTTAAAATTCAAGCTGGAATTAAGAGGCGCAAAGGAGCCGGTGAAGATGAAGCCTTGCTGATGCACGTGGGTTCGTTAGAGGATGCGTTGGAAAAAAGGGACGTCGTAATCAAAGAGCTGATTGAGAAGCCACATCACCACCGTACCCGCATCCTGTTTGAAGAGATTAAATATTCTAGCCAGAAGTTGAAAGACGTAGAGCTATCAGATTAGTGATTTTTGTCGTTTCTTTGTAATTGGTAATGGTTACCATCAGGATTGTTGATGGATTCATTTGACTGCTTGTTTCTTATTCTGTTGCTGAAACTATGACTAATGTACTTGAAAACTTCTGGGAATTTGTATGAAAGGAGCTATTTTTGTTCACAATTTCTGGTTTTCAGATATATGTGATGTGTTATCTGCACACGGGCACACTATAAAATCACTATGTCTGGTCGTCAGATATTTGTGGTGGGTGTATATGATTATCTCTTCAAAGTAAAACTCACTAATCATGATTTCTGGTCTTCAGGAATTTGTGGTTATGATTGGAATCAGGATGTAAAAAGTATCTTGAAATGACAAACATAACTGTGCATTTGCATTTGCATAGCATATCATTTTGCATTGCAGGTTTTCTTCTTTTGCAGGCGCCTGCTAACCTTTATTTGGTTTTCAGGCACGATAGCTAATACCCCAGTTCACTGATATTCTACCCGACGCAATCAAGCAAGAGTGATGGAGCAAGTTCAGACTGAGTTAGCTGATTTGAGGGGAAGGATGGAACAGTTCATGAACCTTATGCAGGGGATTGCTCAAGGTCAGCAGGAGCTGAGAACCGGTCAAGAAAACATGAGGATTGGACAAGAAGCTATGAGAACCACTATCCAGAGGCTGGAAACTGAAATCCCAAATCGCACTGTGCGCACTCCTCCTGTTGGCACAATCCCTGCTGGTGGGGTACATCTGGGATTTGACAATAATGAGGATGGTCAAGATGACCAGTTCACTGCATTTAACAATGACATGGGTTTCTATAATGACGACCGGAAGTACGAAGGGTTAGATGAAAGACTCAAGGCTATTGAGAGCCAAAATCCTCTGGGAATTGATGTAGAAGACATGGGTCTCGTGCAGGGTGTGCGAATCCCTCCCAAGTTCAAGCTTCCTGCTTTGGATAAGTACAATGACAGTACCTGTCCCAAAACACATTTGCAAGCTTACAATCGCAAGGTTGCCGCTTATACTGATGACCAGAAGCTCTGGATGTATTTTTTCCAGGATAGCCTGTCAGGCGCCTCCCTGGAATGGTATGTTAAGCTGGACAGGGTTCATATCAAGAGCTGGAAGGATTTGTGCGCTGCGTTTCTGAAGCAGTATCAATACAATTTGGATATGGCACCTAATCGTACTCAGCTGCAGAGTATGACTCAGGATCCTAAGGAAGGCTTTAAGCAATACGCACAAAGATGGAGGGAATTGGCTGCACGAGTTCAACCATCTTTGGGTGATCGTGAGATGGCTGATATGTTCATGAGCACACTCCAAGGGTCGTATTTGGATAGATTGGTTGCGTGTCCTTCCACAGGGTTTGCTGATATTGTTGTTGCTGGGGAACGAATAGAGAGTCTGCTGAAATTGGGTAAGATTCAAGACGTCGGTGGGACTAGTGCTTCGAGTTCAAGAAAACCCTTTGCCAACGGATCATGGAAAAGAGAAGGGGAATCCAGTGCTGTGCATAGAGGAGGGGGCAGAGGTAGGAATCAGTCCTATCATCAGGTGGATGCTGTAACCATTCCGGTTCCAGCTGGACAGCAAGCTCCAGATCAGCAAGGTAGACCCTGATTCCAGAATAACAGACCAAGGGACCGTAAGTTTAATCCTTTGCCTATGTCATATGCTGCTTTGTTACCACAACTGCTCAAAGAGAAGTTGGTTGAACTACGGACTATGAGGCCGCTAGACTCCGGAAAATTGCCTCCAGGTTATGATGCCAACGCTCGATGTGAATTTCATTCTGGCGGGCAAGGTCACTCGATAGAGAAGTGCTGGGCTTTTCACCATAAGGTTCAGGACCTGATTGACGCAAAAGCTATTAATTTCTCTAAGCCGCCGAATGTTCGTGATAATCCAATGCCCCATCATGGAGGTGCAAGCATGAATGCTATTTCTGATGGTGAGAAACTGAATCTGATTACTGATGTGAATTTGGTAAAGACTCTGTTGTTGATTGTAAAAAAGTGTTTGTTAAAAGGAAAAGTGTTTCCTGGATGTGGCTCTGATTGTGGGGATTGTCTGAGACAGATTAATGGCTGCAGTAAGTTGAAAGTTGGACTGCAGGATCTTATGGACGAAGGAAGTCTTCAGTTTGATAAGGTTGAGAAGGAAAAAGATGTTTCAGCCGTTACCATTTATTATAATCCAGTTGAGATACAGGTGCCTGTTGAAGATCCTGTTGCTATCATCGTGCCCGAGAGGCCGAGACCAGTTACGATTATGGTTCCTGAATCTGCTTCTTATGTGTCTAATAGGGCAGTTCCATGGCAATATGGAACCACTACTCATCAAGGAGAAAGTCAACAGAGAGCAGAGGCTGCTGTTGGTACCAGTGTTGAGAATGTCAGTGGACCAAGTGGTTTCACCAGGAGTGGTCGGTTGTTTGCTCCCCAGACTCTAAGGAGTGATAAAGAAGCGGAAGCCGCTGCAAGAGCAAAAGGAAAACAGGTTGTTGATGACAAGGTGTCTGTTCAGGAAGAGGACCCTAAAATCAATTTTGATAATGATGTTGAGGAATTTATGAGGATTATCAAAAAGAGCGATTACAAGATCATTGATCAGCTTAATCAGACACCCTCTAAAATCTCAATATTATCCTTGTTAATGAGTTCAGATGCACACCGGGCTGCTTTGTTGAAGGTTCTGAATATGGCATACGTTCCCCAAGAGATTACAGTGAATCAGTTGGAGGGGGTAATTTCTAATGTCAATGTGAGCCACGGGTTGGGGTTTACGAATAGGGATTTGACTCCAGATGGACGTAATCATAACAAAGCGCTGCACATCACACTTGAATGCAGAGGATCTGTTTTGTCGCATGTGTTATTCGATACAGGTTCTTCCTTGAATGTGTTGCCCAAAAAGGCCCTGATGAAGATTGAAGTAGATGGGTTGATTCTGAGACCCAGCGATCTGATTGTGAGAGCTTTCGATGGATCCCAAAGATCGGTGTTTGGGGAGGTTGAACTACCAATACAGGTTGGTCCACAGATATTCAAGACGATCTTTCATGTTATGGACATTCAGCCTGCTTATAGCTGTTTGTTGGGCCGACCATGGATTCACGCTGCGGGCGCAGTTACCTTAACACTTCATCAGAAGCTCAAGTATGTGTTTGAGGGTCAAGTGGTTACTGTTTGCGGCGAGGAAGATATATTCGTGAGTCATCTATCCACTTTCAAATATGTGGAAATGGATGGAGAAATTCATGAAACCCTGTGCCAGTCTTTCGAAGCCCTGAATATCAATAACTTACCAGAATCTACTTCAGCAGCAGTGGTGTCGAATGTGCCAGGTGGGCCGAGCGCATCAATTGCATCCTACAAGCAGGCCAGAGAAGTGGTTGAAAGCGGAAATGCCCAAGGTTGGGGTAAAGCTATAGATGTGTTCGTGAAAGAAGATAAATTTGGCATTGGATACCAGCCGGGCCGAACGCCAGTTCCCCGATTCTGTGGGCCAATCAATTTCAACAGTGGAGGAATTATCAATCCCAATCAGTCCTGCTCAGCAATAGAGGATGACGCTGAAAGCTCAGATTATCTGGACAAATGGGTGTATGCACTGGCTCCGGGCGAAGTATTGTAGAACTGGTCTAGTGAAGAAATCGTTCATGTTGTACACCATTCAGAGTAATAATTCTTGTCTTTCATAATGCATAAAATCCCACACTCTGCCCAAGGTGTGAGGATCCATTTGTAGGGCCACCATATTTTCTCATATAATGTTCAAATATCAATAAAAGGACGTTTTTGTTTACAAATTTGTGTTCCTTTATTCTTTCTTTATTTTTATTTTTGCACAAAGAAAATTAAAAATGATAATGCACTTTCTTTTCTTTTGTTTTCAAGCAAAAAATAATCTAAAATAAAGCATAAATCCAATCATGCAGACTGGATTCTGTGGATTTCTCTTAAAATGATTCTGTTATGCCCACGTATGATTTCGACAATCCGATATATCAAGCCGAGAAAGAAAGTGATGAAGACTATGAACTCCCGGAAGAATTGGCTAGATTGTTGAAACAGGAAGAAAAGACCATTCAGCCTCATCAGGAAGCCCTCGAGGTTATCAATATTGGTTCGGATGGAAGCAAGAAAGAGATTAAGATCGGTGCAAATCTGCGGCCTGATGTAAAGCAAGAGTTGATAGTCATGCTACGGGAATACGTTGACATCTTTGCTTGGTCATATCAAGATATGCCAGGTTTAGATACAGACATAGTTGTGCATAGACTACCGTTGAAAGAGGATTGTCCACCGGTCAAGCAAAAGCTGCGCAGAACGAAACCAGAAATGGCTTTGAAGATCAAGGAAGAAGTACAGAAACAGTTGGATGCAGGTTTTCTGGCAGTGACCAACTATCCTCCTTGGGTGGCCAACATAGTACCGGTGCCGAAGAAAGATGGCAAAGTCAGAATGTGCGTGGATTACAGAGATCTCAACAGGGCGAGCCCTAAAGATGACTTTCCACTCCCTCATATTGATGTGCTGGTTGATAATACTGCTCAGTTTTCAGTGTTCTCATTTATGGATGGTTTCTCCGGGTACAATCAGATAAAGATGGCACCTGAAGACATGGAGAAGACGACATTCATTACCCCGTGGGGTACCTTCTGTTACAAAGTAATGCCTTTTGGGTTGAAGAACGCAGGGGCAACTTATCAAAGAGCAATGGTGACGTTATTCCACGATCTAATTCATAAAGAGATCGAGTGCTATGTGGATGACATGATTGCTAAATCAAAGACAGAAGAGGAACATCTGATCAACTTGAAGAAGTTATTTGGGAGGTTAAGGAAATTCAGGTTGAGACTGAATCCTAACAAATGTACTTTCGGCGTACGGTCCGGAAAATTGCTTGGTTTCATTGTCAGTGAAAAAGGGATAGAGGTTGATCCTACTAAGGTGAAAGCTATACAAGATATGCTTGTACCGAGAACTGAGAAAGAAGTTCGCGGCTTTCTAGGGAGATTGAACTACATTTCAAGGTTCATATCTCACCTAACTGCCACTTGCGAACCGATATTCAAAATGCTAAGAAAAGATCAAACGGTCAGGTGGAATGATGATTGTCAAAATGCCTTCGATAAAATAAAAAGATATTTGCAGGAACCTCCGATTCTAATACCTCCAGTTCAAGGGAGACCACTGATTATGTACTTGACAGTGCTCGAAGGATCCATGGGTTGTGTTCTCGGTCAACACGATGAGACAGGTAGGAAAGAACATGCTATCTACTACCTGAGCAAGAAATTTACAGATTATGAATCGCGTTATTCAATGCTTGAGAAGACATGCTGCACACTCGCATGGGCCGCAAAGCGATTGAGACAATACATGCTCACACATACAACCCTGATGATCTCTAAATTGGATCCGGTCAAGTATATTTTTGAGAAACCGGCACTTACAGGCAGAGTTGCAAGATGGCAGATGGTGCCGACAGAGTACGATATTCAATTTACTTCACAAAAAGCAATCAAAGGAAGTATACTGTCAGATTATCTGGCGCAACAGCCTCTTAATGATTACCAGCCCATGAGATTTGATTTCCCTGATGAGGACATCATGTTTCTCAAAGCGAAAGACTGCGAGGAACCACTTCTGGAGGAGGGACCTGACCCTGAATCCAAATGGAGTTTGATGTTTGACGGGGCAGTTAATACGAATGGGTGCGGAGTTGGTGCAGTCCTCATTACGCCAGAAGGTGTTCACATGCCCTTCACTGCCCGAGTAACTTTCGGGTGTACTAACAATGAAGCAGAGTATGAAGCTTGCATTCTAGGGATTGAGGAAGCTATTGATTTACGAATCAAGACCCTCGATATCTTTGGTGATTCAGCACTGGTAATCAATCAAGTAAAGGGAACTTGGCACACACATCAGCAGAATTTGATTCCGTATAGAGATTATACGAGGAGATTGCTGACATTCTTTACAACTGTCAAGTTATACCATGTTCCCCGAGATGAGAATAAGTTTGCAGACGCCTTGGCCACTATATCTTCGATGATCAAAGTGCATGGTTGGAACTTTGTACCCAGGATTGATGTATCTCGTCTTGATAGGCCTGCTTTTGTGTTTGATGTTGATGCAGTGTCTGACGATAAGCCTTGGTACCATGACATCAAATGCTTCTTGAAAAATCAAGAATACCCGCTTGGGGCATCTTCCAATGACAAGAAGACATTAAGGAGGCTAGCTGGTAGTTTCTTCTTGAACAAAGATGGCGTGTTGTATAAAAGAAATTTTGACACGGTCCTGCTCAGATGCGTGGATAGACACGAGGCAGACCTGTTGATGATTGAAGTGCACGAAGGCTCTTTCGGTACCCATGCCGGGGGACATGCGATGGCTAAGAAATTGTTGAGATTGGGGTATTATTGGTTGACGATGGAGTCAGATTGCTGCAAGTATGCCCGCAAGTGTCACAAATGCCAGATCTATGCAGACAAAGTACACGTTCCTCCCAATCCGTTGAGTATCATGTCTTCTCCGTGGCCATTTGCAATGTAGGGCATTGATATGATCGGGAAAATTGAGCCTACTGCTTCAAACAGCCATCGTTTCATCTTGGTCGCCATTGATTACTTCACTAAATGGGTTGAAGCAGCATCTTATGCCAATGTCACTAAGCAAGTAGTGGCTCGTTTCTTGAAACGAGATATCATTTGTCGATATGGAGTTCCCGAAAGAATCATTACTGATAATGGTTCTAATTTTAATAATAAGATGATGGCTGAACTATGCCGGGACTTCAAAATCGAGCATCACAATTCTTCTCCGTACCGCCCGAAGATGAATGGCGCGGTCGAAGCGGCCAACAAAAATATCAAGAAGATTGTGCAGAAGATGGTTGTCACGTACAAAGATTGGCATGAGATGTTACCACTGGCTTTGCATGGGTATTGAACATCAGTTCGCACGTCCACTTGGGCAACGCCCTACTCACTTGTATACGATATGGAGGCAGTTCTACCGGTCGAAGTTGAGATCCCTTCTCTCCGAGTATTGATGGATGTAAAATTAGGTAAAGCCGAATGGGTATGAGCCAGATTCGACCAGCTGAGCCTTATTGAGGAGAAGCGACCAGCAGCAGTATGCCATGGCCAGCTATACCAGCGCAGAATGAAGAGGGCATTCGATCAAAAGGTTCGACCTCAGGTATACAAGGTTGGAGATGTGGTAATCAAGAGAATACTTCCTCCGAGTACAGATCACAGGGGCAAGTGGACTCCTAATTATAAAGGTCCATTCGTGGTTAAAAAGGTTTTCTCAGGTGGAGCCTTATTGCTGACGACCATGGATGGTGAAGACTTTTCATCCCCTGTTAATTCAGATGCAGTTAAAAGATACTTCGTATAAAGAGACCCGCTGGATAAAAGAAAAAAAGGAATCCAGGCAAAAAAGGGCATCCCGGCGAACCAAAAACAGAATAAAGGTTCAGGCAAAAATTAGGGATATAATTGAAAAGAATTGTACACCCGGTAAGTTGAAAACCCGAAAGGGCAACTTAGGCAAAAAAGGGTATCCCGGTGGATTGAAAACCTGAAAAGGCGATCCACGCAAAAGAGGGATTAAAGCGAATGACTACAGTCTGAATTAATCTGTACGTTTTCTACTCTTCAGCAAACTGGCAAAATTCCAAAGGAGGAATTGGCCCGACCACGAGCTTCCGAAGGCGAAGATAATTAGGAGAGTTGGAATACATACTGGCTATAACAGAATCATAAATCAGTTGGAATCCAATTTCCGCATTATCATTAGGATAGATTTCTTTTCTCAATTTTATGGCAATCGCCTCTTTCAGGGGTTTGCTTCTGTTTGTAAATTCGCCAATTTTTGGCATTTCATCAATAAAATTGAATATTCAGTCACGAGCTTTTATTTTCATTTTACTGTTTTGTTTGCAAAAACGTCCGATTTTTGATAATAAAACATTACTTTGAAAATATATTGGCCTTGCAAAAACATGCACAAAGACAATTGAAGTTACTTTGCTTGTTGGACAACCTTGGATGGTGGACTCAAAAGACCACGCAATATCCTAGGACGTGTGCATATTCTTTTTCTGTTGCAGATAATGAGCACGATCGATCCAAACGACATGATCGTAACCACGAGCAGATATTTGCTATGACTTGATACTGTTGTATCTTATTAAGTCAATTCTTCCATTCAAGAGTTCCCACCAAGTTTCGTGACGGCAACGGTGGTCCAAGATGGATTTCTTATGTGTTGATAACGGTTATTAATGCAGTGAATACTCCAGGTCAATAACGAGTGCCAATCCTCCAGTACCTTGTAGACGATGTGAAGGGTAGTTCAAGGCAGAGTGTTCGTCTAAGAGTTTGAAAACGTTTGGTTTTCTATAAAATCCTCTTAATAGACGAAATTTTTAGTACTAACATCACTCGTGGAGTTTACTCTTGGCAGGATGTACCAGCAAGTGGTAGTATCATATATCCCGCAGGTTTCAACAGGTGAAATTTGTCAAAGAATAATCCCCAGCGGAGTTATTGACCATCCCGTGCATGGGACATGTTATCTCCCCAGCAAAAGATATTCCCGATTTGATATCCCCAGTAGAGTTTGAAGACGTTTGGTTTTCTGTAAAATCCTCTCGAAGGGCGTTCCCCAGCACGAGACGCTTTAAAGCAGTTTTTCTCCAGCAGAGTGTGTTATAAACTCATTATCCCCAGCGGAGTCGTCAAAGGGAAAGTTCGCCCAACATGGGGCATTGTGACATTTATCCTAAGCTCGACAGTTTTCTTCCTCAGCAGATTACTGTAGAATTGCTTTGGGTTTCCCTAACAGATCTCTAGGGACTCTTTCTCAGCATGTTGCAACGGATTGTCTTTCAACCAAGATTTGCATATCCCCGGCAGAGCAGCCCTGATCCCCAGCAAGATCGTATCTCCGGTAATGGTACCCCCACAGAGTTCAGCATTGAATCTTGTCTGCTATACTCCCCAGCCGAGTCGCGGTAATTTCCCCAGCAAGGTTTAAAGAGATCGACAGAATCTCTTCTTCAGCAAGGTGTCAGCATATGACATTACCCAGCAAGTGGTGTAATTTTCAGCAGTGTTCATTCACAATCCAGAGTCCAAATTATTTTGCCGTGCGTACAGTTTGTTCATGTTATTCCAGCAGGTGGAGTAATCATTTGGCAATTTTAAGCTTCCCACGACAGTTTGGTAAGCACCAAAGTCCAACGACAGTTTGGCAAAGCTTCCCACGACAGTTTGGTAAGCACCAAAGTCCAACGACAGTTTGGCAAAGCTTCCCACGACAGTTTGGTAAGCACCAAAGTCCAACGACAGTTTGGCAAAGCTTCCCACGACAGTTTGGTAAACACCAAAGTCCAACGACAGTTTGGCAAAGCTTCCAAAGCCGGTTTGGTAGGCACTGAAATCCAACGACAGTTTGGTAAAAGCTGCAAAAGTCCATCTGAAGATGGCAAGTTTGAGATCCCAAACGCCGGTTTTGTAATCTTTGAAGTCCAACGACAGATTGGCAAAAATCCAGCACAGATTGGTGAAAGTCCAACGACGGTTTGGTAGAAGTCCAACGATAGATTGGCAGAAATCCAGCACAAATTGGTGAAAGTCCAACGACAGTTTGGCAGAAAGTCCAACAACAGATTGGCAGAGCAGCTAAAGTCCATCGACAGTATGGCAAGCCAGTAGTCATCTGGCGTCGTTCAAAAAGACATTTTTGGAAGTCCATCGACAGTATGGCAAGCCAGTAGTCCTCTGGCGTTGTTCAAAAAGACATTGTTGAAAGTCCATCGACAGTATGGCAAGCCCGCAGTCGTCTGGCGTTGTTTAAAAGACAGATCCCTCCGACGACGTTCATTTGAATATGCAATCCAGCGGTCGCGTTGGGTTTATATCCCTTTTCTTCTTCATCATCCAGAGCAAATTTTTGGTTATATTCGGTATTCAATCGCTATATACCTTGAAAGTCTAAAAGCAATTGCTTTCAGGCATTCAGGTCTACAACGTTTGAATAGGGGCAGCTGTAATACCCCAAAATTTGCTCTCTCTTTCTTCATCATAACATAGCATTATCATATAGCATATCATACCCATCTCATTAGCATTGCATTGCATTTCAACATAGAAAAATGAAGCATAGCATCCCTCTTACCATCAAGGCATGTGATCAAGTGAAAGGTGGGCCACCAAGGGATCATTCAAAACACAAAAGGTCAATCAAGTTGTCTCAAGGCAAGCCAAGAGGTCTCTCGTGTCTCATACTATCTCAATTGATCATCCACACCTCAAGGAAGTGAGATTCAATAGGAGATTGAAGCCCTACATCTTTCACTATGCAAGAGATCCAAAAACTAAAGGAAAACCCTCAAAAAAGATAGCTCATTGATTCAAAATTAGCCTCAAGTGGCATATCTCATCATCCTTTAAGAGGGTACACAACAAACTCTGAGGAATTTGAAATTGAAGAATGCACATTTTTCTCCTAGGAGGAGGGTACCAAAATTAGGGTTTCCAATTAAATCAGGGAATCTCTGATTTTTTTGGACAAAACTTGATGTCATGGTATTCTATATGTCCCTAAGTGTATGGATGTGGAAAATTGCCTCTCAATTGGTTTTAGAAGTGGTTCAATTGGAAGAAAGATAAAAAATCAGAGAAATTGGGGTCAAATCAAATAATCAGTGGAAAAAGTCAACTCTTGACATTTAGAGGCCAAATTCATGAAATTCATGTTATATGTGTCCAATGTACAAAATTTGATCAAGAAACTCCAAAGGAATCATGAAAAAATCAAGATGTGGAAAGTTGCCATTTTTGGAAGAAGTAGGGTTACTAAATAAGGCAAATTTTTGACCATTTTGCATCAGAGTTTGAACCAAGGCCTTTAAAATTAAAGCACCAAATGAAAATTCCACTCTGTCACAACAAAAGGTCTTGCTTTAAGCTTCAAATCCATGTGTAGAACATCTCCATTGGATAAAAATTGAGTCAGATATGACTGATCAAAGTTGGAGGAAAATAGGGCAAAAACCAGGTCATGACCAAGAATTCTCAGGTCACGCGCACATCATTTCCTCAAACAGTTGGTGTGCCAAATGTTCCCTCATTTTTCATCAAGATAAAAGCTTCAAATGGAAAACTTTTCAACATCAAAGTTGTTCTTTGTAGTGTCATCTTCAATATTGATGTTGGGAAAATTTTGAATTGATCAAGTTATGAGTGAGTTATAGTGGTCTCAAGTTAGTGTGTTCAGACTGAAATTCCATGCACCAAGCTGCCTTGTCAACCGATCAACTGCCTTGCCTACAAACCAGTTCCAAACCTTGATGTTCCAAGTTGCTTTTCACCAATTTCCAAGCCTCAATTCAATTCAATTTTCACCCCAAACTTGTCCTATGATATCTCCTCTTTCATGTGGCATCAATACCTCTTTGTTTCATTCACAAACTAGAGAGAAATTCTTGGTCAAACCATTAAACCTTAGGCTGCTAAAAATCAGAAAAAAAAGAATGTTGTTGTTGTTGTTGTCATGTTTCAATCCACACGCATACAGTCCATATTCCTTTTCCACTTTTAACCAAGCACCTTCTTTACACTAGCTTCATCATGCTACATCATGCATAAGAAAGGAAATGAGTTAAGACTTGCTGGGCAAGTTGTTCTGCTACACCCGTGAACAACACATCACCACCACTCTTTTCCATTAATCCTCACCATAACACACCATAGGTCATCACCATAACATCCCCACCAACCTCACTCGCCCCTAACTAACTTGACTCAGTTAGTTAGGGTGCACTCAGTTTAACCATGCTAACTCATTTAACTCAACTCACTAAACTATAGTTAGCTCACATTATAAATAGAAAACTCACACTCTAATTTCATTTTCAACGACATTCTCTCAAAACACTTCAAACTCTCTCTCATCTTCTCTCTACTTTCTCTCTGATTTCACACGATTTTCACCATTTCCATTCACATTTCATCTTCATCCTCATCAAGGTTTCACTTTTGATCAAGAACAAGAGAGAAGAAGTTCAGCTCATCAATTGTAGCTTCGGTTCAGTTGAGTTTTCATTGAGGTTTTCTCCAAGATCTCAAGTTCAGTGGCATTTATTTTGCTCCATTCAAGCTTAGGAGCATAGGAGGATCATCTCTGGTCTTCTGTTACTTTGAAGAACTTCAAATTCAGGTTTCTTCTCCAACCTTCGTTTTCTTAAATTCCACTTGTTTTCTATTGGTTTGAGCTTCTTAGAAGCTATGTTGAATCCGGCTAGTTGATAGGCCTCTTAGAGGCATAGTTTCAAAACCTAGGGCATGAATTAATCTCCTCTGTTCTCCATGTGCGTGTGTTTTATGTGAAAAATAGGGGTAGATTCATGATGTACATGAGTTTAGCTTTCGATTGATATATGTATTGTGAATTTCTGGAAGGATGTGAGTTTGCAGGGGGTGGCTGCTGGCCGGAGAAGATGACCGAAGGTCATCTCCGGCCGGTGATGTTGAATGCTAGGGTTTGTGTGCGTCCTAATCTTGTCCGTCCATTTTTCATGATCGTGTGGTCCAAAATGTGCCAGCACATTAAAATTCATGTGCGTGTCACGTGTGGTTTCTGATTTTATTTTTAAACATGATGTGTGGCAATGCATGGTAGTTAGGGTACTCATTCGCGCATGTGCATTGATCTTGATTACTTTGACTATAGCTTGACTATGACTTGATCCAATGGCTTGTGTGATTTTGACTTGGTTTGACTGAAGTGCATGCTTGTTATCATGTTCCACGCGTAAATGGACCTAACCAGATTGCTATCCACACCCCACTTTTAAAAGCCCAAACCAATTTGAACTCATGTTTTGCTATGTTCACACCTCCCCTTCCCTTTGCATTTCATTTTATTTTTATTTTTTATGCACGTTTGCTTTTAAATTTTTAAAAATATCAAATGGCATCATAAAATTCCATAAAAATCCATGAATACCTCCCAGACATTTAGAAAATTTTTCATGATTTTATTTCTTGATTTTATGACTTTTTTACCCCTGCTCTATAATATTCTTTGAATTTCAATTTGTGTGCATGCTTAATGTGACACATAAATTTGTGAATTTTTTTTCTCGATCATTAAAAATTGTTTTGATGCTCTTCTTTTTGTATTGAGTCATTAGCATCTTGAGGTATGTTAAGTGATTTTTATTTGATTTTTTTAGGTCAGTTTATGGCATGTTTGGTGTTCATTTTTGTGTTACTTTGTATGATGTGTATACTTGACCTAAGTGCATTGTATAAAGCATTTTTGCCTTGATTTCTTGCATGTTATTTTGGTATATGATTCACTTCTGATTTGTGTATCTTTAAACCATGCTTGCTTAATTTCCATGAGGTCATCTAATTTTTGCTTAAAGCATTACACTTGAAGCATAATAACATGTCATATCATCTTAACTTTTGTGCATGTTTACATGATTTCTTTTGTACATACTTGCATGATCATTTGCTATTTGGTGAACCATTCATGTGACATAATAGGTCATTGATACATATTATATGTCATATTTGCATGTTGATTGTCATTTGAACCTTGTGCACCTTTAACATGTTGTGTTTGCACTTTCCTTTTTTGAACTTCCATTTCAATTCTACTTCTTCTATCACTTCTTAAATGTCTTGATGTGTTATGCATGAACACTTGTGAGATGTTTGTGAATCATTTTTCATTTCATTTCAATTCTGATCCTTAGATTACATGTTTCATTTATGCATGTTTGTTCTTTTTCCTTTCATCTTTCATCTCCCTTTTCTTATGATAGCATGTTCTAATGCCATGGATGATGCTTGTTGGTTGTTCACTTGAACTTGCTTGATGATAATCTTTTGTTTTCCATATGATGTACATTCTGATTGTGACATTAGGATTTGATCTTTCATCTTATTCTTTAATTGTCTTTTGAGCTTTATGGTGCATTAAATGTTTCTTTTGCTTCTTATACTTCTTATACATGTTTACTAACCATGTAGGGGCTTTGGTAAGTTGCAATTGAGTGTGGATAAGAAATCTACATTCAAACTCCTTTCCTTTCATCTCTTTTACAATTCCATCTTGTGTTTTGTTAAGCACTTATGTGCTTTTTCTTAATAACTCATCACTTTCCCTTTTTGAATTACAATTCATCTTCTAACTTAGAAGTGAATTATTTAATTCATTCTTTCTTTAGACTTTAGGTTGAAACCTCACAAACCATTAGGATCACTCCCTTAACTAATCAATTAGGATTGAGTCTTAGATCACATAGATTTTACCTTTCTTCCTCCTTTGAGTCTCTCTTCTCACCTCAAAGAAAATTCAAAATATCTAATAAAGGTAGACATTTATTGCATTTAGGCCTTTCATATAAAGAAAAGATTACAAGGGGTCTTCTCTTATAATATTAGAATGTGAAGCATATAGCCCATCTTGGGTCAATGTGTTAAACATTTAATCTTGTATGAGGGACTTAAATGCAATACTTGTTGAAGGTACAAATAAAAAACACTTCTTTATTTCTTAATCAACAAAAACACTTAATAAACACAAGTATGCTAGTGTGTTTGAACCTTGACAATTGGAACTAAGTGTGGGGGTCTTCTTCACCCTTAGTGTGCTTTCTTACTCATTCCATCTTGGAATGTGAGGATGTACACATTCCAATGACTAAGATTCAGATACACTATCATATGCAAACAAAAATGAAAAAAACTCTTAAAAGACAAAAACAAACAATAACGTCTTTCCTTCGGGAATTCTTTTCTCATCTCATTCATTCCTTCCTTAAGGATGCGTCATTTCCGTTCTACCGCAAACAGGTAACGCCTAAGTCTCCATACAGCGAGCTGCAACACCTAAACTGCTAGGACGCGAACGTTGACGTATTCCACTAAAAAACACAAACAACTTTCCCTTAGGTGATGGGAACTACGTCGCTCTGATTCTCATATTCCCGATGAGATACGTAGGCAGTGGGGTAGGGCCCATGCGAGCACTTCTTTTATTTTCCCTACATTTGTTTCTCTTTTTCCTTTTCCAATTCTTTTTCCAGTATCCTTTTATATCACCCTTTGATTGAAGCAGCAAGCGTGAATCCCATCGGGTACGATGTATGCGAGGGGGTGCTAATACCTTCCTCTCGCGTAACCGACTCCCTTTCCCTTTCTCTTGGTCGCAAGACCATGCTCTTTCCTTCCCTCAGGTTTATGCGGTGTTTCCTTTCCCTCTCTTGGGATAAATACACATTGCTGGCGACTCTGTTCGGTGCCACTTTCGCGTTTGTACTAGGATGAAAATCCCGGGAGCGACACCAAGGTTTGAGATAATGTCTTTGGCCAAAAGTCAAAGGTATGGTTGACTTTTCATCAAAACCCTAGTTTGTGGCTTAGATGGATTTGAATTCTTGCACTGTTTATGAAGCAAGTTCTTTGAGTCAAATCAATTATATGAATGGATTAATATGATGCATTTGAGGTCCTTGAAACATATCTTGAGGTCTTGGCTCATGCCAAGGTGAAAATTTCCCTCTGGAAGCCTTGGTCGACCAAAACCCTAATTTAGTGACACTGATGGTCTTGAAGCTTGATCAACTTGTAATGTTGTAATCTTGTGTTTGATTGTTGTTGTTGAGGATCTCTTGACCTCCATGAATGATTGTGAGGCTTGATAAGTTAAAGATCATGTCAATTCTTGATTGATCCTTTGCCTGAATCCTTTGAGAGGGCTTGAAACCCTAATTCTTGGCTAGAGTGAACACTCAATAATCTTTGAGAGGATTGGTGAGGTATAAAAGTACATCCATATTGTGGTGATGATTTGCATAATGATATGAAGTCTTAGGGTCAAAATTTAGGGTATGACACACAGGGAAGAAAATGATTTAACCATGGTACATGAATTCAATCCTCTTGAGAAGTGACAAACCATACCATCAAATATGTCAAGCTTCTTTAAAAGATTTATTCACTTAATTACCCGATAGAACCTTCCCAAACCTAGTAAGAGAATTCTACTTAAACTTAAGAATTGTAGGAACCTCACTAAGATCTTTGGTAAGGGGAGTATGTAACACCTTAAACCCCAACACATAACTTATAAACCATGCGGAATAAAATAATATTAAGGGTGCCATATTTCTCAACATAACACTTCAAATTGTCTCATAATTAGAAAATCAACTTCAACTAATCATAAAATAGTTTATTCAACATCTCGCAGAAAAAAAGTATTCTCCAACCTAGTGTTACATTATCATAGGTACACGTGGAAAATTAAACTGTCGATAAGATATGACAACAAAACAAAAAATAAACACAATGAAGAGGCCAACTATGCCATTCTTCAAAACAGCAACTCCCAACTAGTCTCTTCCTGAGAAACTGAATAACAAGCATAAATAAGAACACATAAACAAACAGAAAAGGGGTGAGAAATACATTACATATATTAGCGGTGTATAAACAATAATTGTAGTATATTATGACACTTAAATCAATCATACAATCCATCCACAACAATAATAATTCACAAATGCAATTATGTATGCAATGTATTCATCTCCTTTACTCCAATGCATATAGTACTAAAATTCAAATATTTAGAGGTGTGTCACTAAATCATCCAACTTGTCACTAAACCAACATCCTAACTCGTCATTGGAATGAATTCCTACTCGTCACTAGACCGAATTCCTAACTCGTCACTGAACATAAGTCATACCTATCTCCAATATAAATGATGCACGGATTGTACTCAAATATATGCAATACTCGTCTCAACCTCCAACTTTAATACTCGTCACTGGTTCCTCTTGAACCTAAAACTCAGCATAAATTATCGTTAATGCAAGGCCACATCAATGGTTTCACTAAACCGAAACATTTCAACATAAACTCAACACTTTTCCTCTTCATGAGGCATTCATCATAAACTTAACACAATAATTAGAAATATATAACTCCTCATCACTCATCAAACAAAGTCAAAAAACATCAAATAACCATCGAAAATAAAGCTCATATTTAACTCTAACAACTATTATTTTTGATTTAAGGTTTACAGGCATATCCTTTAAGATCTCAAGAACAACCCTAAAATCATGTTTCCTGCTAGTCATACATCAGATTCGAATAATTATTTAAAATATTAGACGAGACAGAATTAAGCAAATGAATATGTTTACGAAATCTTAGAAAGTCTATTTTAAGACTATGATTTTTATTTTAGAACTTAAGATCCCAATCGGTGCAGTTTATCCAAACAACAGGAACTGGTACATGCACTATGAAAATTTTTTTATCGGACTTGTAACTGGTATTTCCCCTATTGAACTTAGTGGAATGAGATGCTTATTAAGTATAATTTGTTGGAAATTTTGTCTAATTTTTTATGATATAAAGTTTACTCTTGAAGGGCTTGCATACAGTGATTTGTGTCCAAATTACTAACAACATGTCAAATAGTTATGCTATAGAGTTTTCAAAACATTAACTGAACTTGCAATCCAGATTTCTAGCCTTTTCCACAATGGAATCGATCCAGATCAGAGTCTATCTCGTGCCAAATCTTATCTAGTTTATAACGGTCTTATTTTCACTCTTAAAAGATTTAGTAACTAAAGTTATAGGCAAATGACTAATAGGGTATACTAAACGTAAGTTGCATAATTAATCGACTTATGGTAACAACGTTACTTGAACACCTATTATCACGACTAATCATCCTATACTATTGGTTTAACCTCTAATTTCTCAAATTAAGTACACTTATGTTCAATTTCAACAAGAAACTCATGTCATGTACACAATTACTACTTTCCACAATGTTATTCATATAAACATCGTAAGAATATACCATATTCAAAACATCATTCACACGCATAAACACCATGAGGAATTACCTTTATCACGACGTCATCTACACATTTAAACCTCATGAATTCATTACCTTAAGAAAGATCTATGTCTTCGCTTTCTAAAGCATTTGATCGCACCTCAAACAGACTTACGAAACTCAAGTTATACGTGAAATATGATGTCCAATACTCTCATGTGTTTTCTGCGATTTATTCGGCTTATTTCGACTTATTTCAACTTATTCGACTTATTTATTAATGCAATAGTTCTAAACTTTTATATTTTCATTCCCGTGGTGGTTCAAACTCAGAAATCAACATTTGCTTATCAACAACAACATTTGCTCGTAAAAACTCAGAACTCATCAATCACAAAATCTCAACACATATCGTATCAATTAATAACATCCATATCAACAAAGAACTTTATGACATCAATCATAATATTTTAACACATATAATTTCAGCAATTAACAAAACACGAAGATTTGAATTAATAACAACAACCTAAAGAGGTTTTGCACAAACCCCTTCAATGTTCAATTCATTCATCAATAGGGGAAACATAAAAGAGAAAAACTGAAAGTGGATAAGGACTCCCCATTACCCCTCATGCTTAACACCCATATATTGAATAATTCTCCCCTACCTCGAATTTGCAGAAAAACTTTGAACTTTGGCTATGGAGGTTATATTCTTCACTTGCTCTCTTAGGGTTACCTCTATTATCTTCTTACTACTTATTTTTCAAAACTTATACTTACTCTTTTTTTCCCCTTTTTATTCTCTCTTCTACTTAAATAGAAAATCCTATTTATTTTTATTTCATTAATCACATTATTTCCCTTAATTCCTCATAATTCTATCCACTTACTTATTTTTATTTAAAATTCTATTTCACTACCCACTCACAAATCATCTCAATCTCTAACAATTAATTTATTATATTAATTAAATAAATTCTACAAATTCTCCTTAATTTTTATTTAAATTCTAATTTAATATTAAAACCAATATTCTCTACTTCTACATAATTTAATTATTAAAAATATAAGTAAATTCTACCCAACAACACATTAACCCATACAATATTAATTAATCATTCAAAGACATTAGAACATTAAATAAAAATTATTATATAATTAATAACATATTATAATAAAAATCGGAGTATTATAGTATGAAAATAGATATCACAAGGATAATTTTGAAAAGAGTTTTGAGCTACCATTTGAAAGAAAAATCTTACCCATAAGAGACGGATAGTATTTAGGAATTTCAAACACTCTGTGGTCCTAAACTACTTGTTATCAATCTCATGGATAAAAGTAAAGTCCCTTTCAAATCAACCCACTTAAAAATAAATTGGGCACCACATGATTCGCTCCAAAGTGAACCAATAAGATCCCTTATGGAGCAATGATCTCAAGCTCTTAGCATTATTCAACATTATTATTATGGATGAAGTTGTAGACTCAATCAACTATAGAATCACTTATACAATGCTAAAAAAATAAAAGTTATCATTAAACATGGAGAAATATAAGATGACCCAATAATTAATGAAGAAGAAGAACCAATAA
Source organism: Lathyrus tuberosus (assembly GCA_022829125.1). NCBI lineage: Eukaryota > Viridiplantae > Streptophyta > Magnoliopsida > Fabales > Fabaceae > Lathyrus > Lathyrus tuberosus. The sequence goes on along the minus strand of JALAZF010000124.1, from coordinate 2,184,170 downwards.
TGAAGAACAAGAAGAAGAAATAGAAGACACAATAATGAAGAAGAAGAAGAAATAGAAGATACAAAGGTTAATACACATTTTAGACCATGTCATATGGAGAGAATTCGAAAAAGGAGCCTGTAAAAAAATAACTTAGATTCCGTCCCTGCCATTTGAAGATTCTTTCATTTTGGCCCTTCAGTCTAAACAGTCAACATTTTTTTATTTTTTTTATTTTTTTAATGTGACGTGGCGCTTACTTGGATTTTTATGTTTATTTTCTTTATATTTTAATTACACGCGTGACATTTTACTATTATTTTATTATTTGAATGTTGAAATGTTTAAAAATCAAAAATCAAAATTTTTACCCTGACCAAGGTTTGAACCCATGTTCTCATGGTTGCAAAAAGCACTATTCCACTAAGCCATTTAGTTCTTCTTGTCTATTTTTAAACTTCAAATATATATATTACAACATTTCAATTACCAATTAAATTAACACTTAAATTAACATATTAAATACATAAATGACTTTAAATAAATACTATAACTTATTATTATTTTATTTTACGATCAATTTTTTATTTTATTTATTTATTTTTTTAATTTCAGTTTAATATTTTATTTTATTTCAGTTTTATTTATTTTATTTAAAAACATACGTTAATATTTATTTTCAGTTTATTTTCAGTTAATTTATTATTTAATATTTATATCTATATTCAGTTTATTTATTACTAAATTTATTTTCAGTTTATATTTATATTCAGTTTATTTATTTAATATGTAGTTTATTTATTTAGTTTATTTATTTATATTCAGTTTACTTATTAATTAATTTATTTTCAGTTTATTTATTATTTATTTTCAGTTTATATTTATATTCAGTTTATTTATTTAATATTTAGTTTATTTATTTATTTATTTATTTAGTTTATTTATTTATTTAGACTAAATATTATTATTTTATTTAATATTTAATAAACAAACTGAAAATAAATAAACTAAATATAAATATAAAAATAAATAAATAAATAAACTAAATATTAAATAAATAAACTGAATAAATAAATAAATAAACTAAATAAATAAACTAAATAAATAAATAAATAAACTAAATAAATAAATAAACTAAATAAATAAATAAACTAAATAAATAAACTAAATATTAAATAAATAAAATAAATATTAAATAAATAAACTGAATAAATAAATAAATAAATAAATAAACTAAATAAATAAATAAACTAAATAAATAAATAAATAAACTAAATATTAAATAAATAAACTGAATATAAATATAAACTGAAAATAAATAATAAATAAACTAAAAATAAATTTAGTAATAAATAAACTGAATATAAATAAAGAAACTAAATAAATAAATAAATAAACTAAATATTAAATAAATAAACTCAATATAAATATAAACTGAAAATAAATAATAAATAAACTGAAAATAAATTTAGTAATAAATAAACTGAATATAAATATAAATATAAAATAATAAATTAACTGAAAATAAACTGAAAATAAATATTAACGTATATTTTTAAATAAAATAAATAAAACTGAAATTAAATAAAATAAATAAATAAAATAAAATATTAAACTGAAATTAAACAAATAAATAAATAAAATACTAAATTGATCGTAAAATAAAATAATAATAATTTATAGTATTTATTTAAAGTCATTTATGTATTTAATATGTTAATTTAAGTGTTAATTTAATTGTTAATTGATATGTTGTAATATATACATTTGAAGTTAATAAATAGACAAGTAGAACTAAATGGCCTAGTGGAAGAATATCTCTTTGCAACCATGAGAACATGGGTTCAAATCTTGGTCAGGACAAAAATTTTGATTTTTGATCTTTAAACATTTCAACATTCAAATAATAAAATAATAGTAAAATACCACGCGTGTAATTAAAATATAGGCTTAATTGCAATTTTGGTCCCCCTATTTTGGTTTTTTCACGGTTTTAGTCCCCCTATTTTGTTTAAGCCTAAAATATAAAGAAAATAAACATAAAAATCCAAGTAAGCGTCACGTCATATTAAAAAAATAAAAAAAATAAAAAAAATAAAAAAAATAAAAAAATGTTGACTGTGTGGATTGATGGACCAAAATGAAAGAATCTTCAAATGGCAGAGACGAAATTTAAGTTTTTTTTTACAGGATCTTTTTTCGAATTTGTCCCATATGAGAGGGTCTAAAATGTGTATTAACGTAAGACACAAAAATGAACAATGTTTTGCAAATATATCCGAATTTAGCCCCGAGAAAATAAAAAAAGTTAGTACAAGAGATGATGATATTTATAGAAATGATGAGACTCACTTATGTCTTATGATGTTTGCTTTCTTGATTTGTTATTTTTCATTCTATTAAAATAAATAAATTGAACAAATTGAATTTGAAATGAGCATTTCATTACTATTATATTTTGAACCAATATCAAGAAGAAAAATATAAAATAAATGTTGGCAACAAGATGGAGACAACTAATGTTGTCCAATACGATGCAATAATAATGAGATGGCGAAATTGCAAGTGATGATATATGCATCAGAACTGAGAAATGAGGCATTCTCAATAACTCTTATCAATTTTCCCCCACGCTTAAATTTCTGTTCAGTTTTATTCAAAATCTGAATTACCTTCCTTTTCATTTGTCTGTGAGTGGGTTAGTTGAAATTCAAATTTTCACTTTGCTAGACATATTCTGTTTAGACAGATAAAAGTTGAGTTTGTTCAGAAACAAAACATTCTGAGAAACAAGGCTAGCATTGCCAAACTCTTGTGGAACCTTTGTAATAAGAAGGAGTCAGTGTGGGTCAAGTGGATACATGCATTCTACATAAAAAATAATTCTATTCAGCAGATACAGATCAGCCAAAATATGTCATGGATTGTGAAATCTATCCTTAATCAGAGAGACATAATGAAAAGGATGAGTGATTGGAATTCCATGCAAGGGACGTATAGTATGAGCAAGGTTTATAGGTTTTTAAAGAGTGAGGAACCGGCTGTAGCGTGGAAGAACTTGCTGTACAACTCAGTTGCGAGACCAAGAGCGGTTTTTATGTTGTGGATGGCTTGCCACAACAGACTTGCAACTAGAGATAGACTGAAAAAATTCAACATTATCAGTTATGATGAGTGCTATTTTTGTGACCAAGTGGAGTCCAATGAACACCTTCTGTTTAGCTGCCCTCCTTTTAAGAAATGTTGGCAAGAGATTTTGTGTTGGATTGGCATAAAGCATTGCCCTCTTGGTTGGAAAGAGGAACTCAGCTGGATTGTGGATGCTAGCAAAGGTAAAAGCTGGAAGGCCATTTTGGTTCGTAGTGCTGCGGCGGAAACCATCTATGAAATTTGGAGATATAGAAATAAGAAAGTATTTGGGGATAGTGTGAATACTATAGAAATTAAAGACTTAGTGATATCCAATATTGTTAATAGGGGTGGGGAAATACTAGAATTAGAAAGAATATTGCTAACCTACTTATGATTTAGCATGTTTGTTTGTTCCTTTGTTGGCTGGGTGAGCTAGAGGCCACCTTGTACTTCTTATTCTTTTGGTATATAAAGTTTACTTTATTTCTAAAAAAAAAAAAAAAAAAAAACATTCTGAGAACATGTTACGGTAAAGCTGTAAAAAGGAAACTTTTTATAATGATAAAATTTACTTCCTCCGTCCAAAATTATAAGACGTTTTGAAATTTTTACACAAATTAAGAAATTTAATTATTACTTTATGGAAAAGATAAATTATGTATAATTTTACAGTAATGCCCCTCATAATTATATAGGAGAGAGAAATTAAAAGAGTTGAAATAATAAATAATAATAAATATTTGAGGGTATATTGGGGAAGATGTCATTTATATTGCATTGGAAATGTAAGATGACTTATAATTTGGGACAAATATTTTTGGCAAAGTGACTTATAATTTGAGACGGAGGGAGTACTTTTTTTGTTTTAAACTATAAGTTTCTTTTTGGGGAAATTTTGTCTGAACTCAAATATAAAATTATCTAAAAATATTTAGTCATGTTTTTTCAAAACATTCTCTTTAATAATGCTACCGTAGTTTGTTTTAATTGACAAATCTTTAAAGTTAAAGTTAAAGTACTCTAAGGATAAATATTAAATAAAAAATCAAATTATATATATATATATATATATATATATATATATATATATATATATATATATATATATATATATATATATATATATTATCACAAACACATTAACTTATCGTCAAATAAAATGTTAAATATATATAAATTAGAGAAATACTAACATACACCTAAAATTGGTGGAACCCACACAAAAATATACTACATTTATTTTTTTTCTATTTTTTTTCTTTATCTTTCTAATGTGGGTCCCACCTAAAATTGGTGTACTCCACACAAAAATATACTAAGGTGTATGTTGCTAATGCACACTTACATGAGTGTCCATTAGCATAACCCTATAAATTAAGATATATATATATATATATATATAAATTTAATAATAGTTAAACATATAACAAACACATTAACTATATCGTACATTTTTTAATTTTTCTAAAATATATTATAGAGTTTTATAAATAATGACAGTTGGACTAATAGGTATTTTAGTATTTCATTCATTCTTTTTGGGTAAGAGGGGATTGGTGGGGTATAAAACAGAGCTGCCCGGTGTATTAGCTACAAAGGATTGTCCAGTTGAAGGCCCGATAGACTGGGCAACACATCTCAACTTTAAAAATGAACTAATGATTCTCAATAAATAAAAAATCTCATTATACTTTAAACTTTTTTTTAAACGTATATTTTTTCTTTATAGCTAAAGTTTTATTTAGTAATACTAGTTAATAGCTGATAAGATAGTTGGTAACTAGTAGCTGATGATGATTGATAGTGTATAATTGGTGATTTATAATTGATAAGCTAATTTGAATATTTGATAAATTAACTGTTATATTAATTAATAAATACAAAATAATATAAAAGAACATTTTTTAATTAAAAAAATTAGTGTTCATTTTTATTAAATTAATTTTTATTCAATAAAAATAAATGCATTAATAATCAAATGCAAAACATTTTAAATATAAATATAAAATTAAACATAACACAAAAATATATTAAGCATTTATATATAAATTTTATAATGAATTTAAATATCTAAAATAATAATATTGTAATTTAATTTTATATTTCAATAAAGTGCATACTTTCTTCTTTTATTTTTTTCTCTCAAAATCCATGACATGCCTACTAATAAACAAATATATTAATTATTCATTGTCATATTTATAAAACTAATACATTAATAATAATAAAAACTCAAGTAATAAATAAATAAAATAATAATTTTAAAGTTATAAAAAACAATTCAATGTAATAAATCAAAATATTTCATTAATAACAAAATAAAAGATAGATTGCATTATGAATTTGTTCGGTAAAAATAATGACTAATCTTTTTTATTCTTTCAACTAAAACACAATTATTTTAATTTAAACATAATAATATAAAGGGTACAAATGTGTTTTTGATAAAATAGTGAGTGTACAAATGGAAGAAAAAGTTATAAACTCAAAAGCTATTTCAAATAGCTTTTGAAAAAAAGCTAAAAGTTAGTAAAAAAGCTACAAACTAAAAGCTAAATTACTAGCTAGTAAAAAAACTACAAGCTAAAAGTTAAATTACCAAGCAGAGCTTTTTCATTAATTTAAGCTGAAAAGCTAAAATCTATTTTTTATTAATGTGAGCTGAAAACTTAAAAACTATTTTTTATGTCTTACCAAACAGACTCTAAATCTTGTTATATTAACCAATAACGCTTACATTAGGCGATAAGAGTTTTTTTTCCTAGTTTAATTGGAAGTTCTGATTTCGAATTCAACCTTCAGTATAGGAATGACACGAGCTTATACCCGTGTGGACATAAATATTTGTATTCGTACCCGTATCTTTTGGATAGTTAAGGACCCATATCCATACCCGTTTACCTGTATTTCGAATAAAAAATTATCAAATATTTATAGTTCATCATGCTATTTAAAGTTTTTAACAATGTTTAAAAAAAATATGTTATTTATTAAGTTAAGAAATAAACAAATATTTATATTAATATGCGTACAAATTTAATAATAATGTATTTAATAAAACTAATAAACATATGTGTATATAATAATAAAAATAAAAACACATAAATATATAAGTATAAGGCTAGATAGGTACTAAGATATTTGTACCATGCCGATACATTATAATGGGTGATTGCCCTGCACGTACCTATTTGCTAGTTTTATCATATCTATTACGAGTAATTTTTGCAGATATTCATTGAAGATGGATCAAATTTCTATTTTCACCTTAATACAGAGCAATGTTAAATTATTTTGAGAGGAGCTTTGTCACCCGTCATGACCCTATCTAACACGAAAGACTAGTCATTGAATTTCACACAGAGAATACTCGTTTGTCAAAAAAAAAAGTGATATTATCCATTTTTTATTTCAATTTTTTTTTATCAATTTTTTTTTCAAATTTTAAATATAGAATAATTTTAAATTTAGAAAAATATGATTATCAAAGCTTACTTGTTTTCTTAAAATATCAGGTCCCACTGTTAATTTCTTTCAAATGTTTGTAAGTTATTATTGTCCAGTAAAATAATCAGATCTCAACCAATATAATGGACTAAATGAAAAAAACTTGTTAACAAAAAATCATAAATTAGACTATTACAACTAATACAATAAACAAATTTCATTCATTATCTTTGAAGGATGTTTATTACAATGTCAGGATTTGAATTTGCTTGAAATATTTAAAGTACTTGTAAGACAAATCCTTCTATAAATTGAATTAACAATAATTTCTTAAAGAAAGAAAAGAAATTAAAATAAAATGTAAGAAATCTTAAATAAAACTCTCAATGGACCGCTGACTCAATATATGAATAGTTAGTTTATAGCTGAATTCAAATAGGAGATCAGCACTGAATTATTAACTTTAGTGAGATTTTAAACTGCAAATTTTAGAGGAGCACTTCTTAAGATTCAAATATTCATCTACAAACTCAATTATATGTATAAGATATATTTTACACAAAATTGAAGAGAAAACCTAGAAGAAATTTAACAAATTTTAGTAAATAAAAATAAAAATAATTGATTTTAAGTACTAAATAAGAGTGGTTTGTTTCAGTTTTTGTTTAAATGAATTTACAGAGAATTTGATGTTTATTATCAATTAAGGTTTTAGCTCTGCAGATTTTTACTATTCAAATGGTATTTTTAAGGTGGTTTCTTAATGCATCACGCAAGTTTCTTAGGCACCACGTGAAATTATTTTTTTACCCTCTTATTCCGGATGTGCACATCTGGACGCATCAATTTTTTTAAAAACGCTGAGGTCTTCCGGATGTGCATATCCGGAAACAATTCTGATGTGCACTTCTGGAAGAATTTCTTATAACTTCGCGCCAGACCTTCTTCCTCCCCTCATTCTTCACTTTTTCATTTCCAAACTCCCTCAAACTCTCTCAAACCCTCAAATTTTCAGTCACTTCGAATCTCGATTATTTCCTCTCAAGTTCGGCGCAAAGTAACATCTACAACGAGCAAGAGTCTCCAAATCCTCCGTATCTCATATTAATCGGTAAGTTTTCAAATTTTAGAGTTACGGAGTAATTTTCGAGTAATCGATTTAGAGTTGATATTTAGTTGTAGAAATTGTTAGGTTGAATGAAAAACATAGGTTATAGTCAATGTAGGAATTGTGTAATGCTTCATACGGACGATCAGGACATTAAAATGGCCTTTTGCATGGTACAGTGGCCATGGCTGCCATTTTTAGACTTCAAAATACGTACCGGAAGTGCAGATCTGGAAATATTGTAACGTTTATTAATCTAGGTGTTTCCGGATGTTATAGACACGATTGAGATGCTGCCAGAGGATGAGTGGTTCAGGTCTGCACTTGCGGAGTCTGGTCTTGGAGGCCTGTCTAGGATTGGGTATTCCCAGATCCAGTACGGTATCCTAATGACATTTGTTGAGAGATGGCACCCTGAGACATCCTCATTCCATCTACCGTACGACGATATCACGATCACGCTGGACGACATCCCCTTCATAATGTATCTAGATCGGATGGCTGCTGAGGACGTTTTGTATTGCCCCTATGCCGATCACCGTGTGACGCGCCCGTTCGATGACGTTTGTTTGTTCTCAGGATGGTTGGCATGCAGTTCGACCATTACTGCCCGATACCTGTCGGGGCGCGCCATGCGTCAGTTCGGTTACACGCAGACGATCCTCAGGATGCCTCATGAGTCTGCTGCTCTAGGCTTGACCCGCAGACAGATAGATGAGCTATATGCTGACTACCAGTCCCACTTGGTACCGGAGGAGGCTCGGGCGACCAGAGCGGAGACAGACTGGAGTGTTGCTGCCGGGTACATCGTGTGGTTCTACACCGTCTCACACTCATGCATGGTGCCCACTGCTGAGGGATCGCCACCCAGACCTGCTCATCAGGAGATATTAGAGGAGCGACAGTCTCAGCTGGACCATACTCAGGATGTCCTACCACGCTGTCGTCAGATATTACAGATAGGGCAGCAGGCCATTGAGGTCGGTCACCTCCCTGAGGGCTCTGGTGCCAAACTTGCCGTGGATAGGATGATTGCGATTGCTGGGGGGCACTTCAGTACCGCAGACATTGATCCAGGTTGGGGGGTAGGGGCAGAGGAGCAGGGGAGCCAGGAGAGATTCTTCGCCATACGCAGTAGTTTTTTTTTTATGTATCATATTTATATTACATGTATGCACTGTATTTTGACAAACGTTTATTATATATATATATATATATATATATATATATATATATATATATATATATATATATATATATATATATATCATTTTACTTTATATATGGATGTTGTCAAATGTATATTAAGTTGTGACGATTTATTAACATATGCGACCAAGCAAAAAAACCGATTTTAAAAAAAAAAATAAAGTTCTGCTGTTTTCCGGATCTGCAGATCAGGAATGTTTCCGGATGTGCACTTCCAGAACGCATCAGCGTTTTTTAAAAAATTGGTGCGTCCGGATGTGCACATCCGGAATCAGGGGGCAAAAACAGAAATTCAGGTGTTGCCTAAAAAGGTTGGGTGGTGTGATAAGAAATTGCCATTTTTAATAACACTTTTTAGGCTATCCTCTGCCGTTTACGGTGGCCGGCTTTTATGACCATGTTTCAAATTTTTTGATCGTGTCTTGACAATACGCCAAGTCTCTTAAAGAAGAAGATTGAAGTGGAAAATCCCAAAAAAAATCATTGCTTAAGCCTTCAACGTTAACTTCAATGTGTGTCAAATTCCTACTACTCAATTACCGCAGCCTTGCTACAAAGGCGACTTGCCATTTCGTTCTAGAGGAGGAATATAAAGTGAGCGTTGAAGCTTGTAAACACAAACTTTATGATCATGTTATTTGGTCAAAAGGGGTTAACGTCGTTGAGCGTGGTTGTCTTGAGAAGCAAACTATCTCCCTTATGGAAAAACCTTGACTATTGGGGGATTACATCTCTAATTCCGCTTGGAATCTATCGTCTGGAACTCTCAAACCCTTCCCTTGGACAAAAGATTCTAACCCTAACTTGAAAACATCTTCCACTTCTCAGGTTTGGATTTGTCTGTTTGGTTTGACTCAGGAATACATTGTTGGAATTAGATTAATAACTATTAATCAAAACATACATGCTTAAAAAATTATACCATATAATTTAGACGCGGAAATCAAGTATGTATAAAATTAAAGGATCGATAAATTGATTTTAGGAATACTTGGATCCATTGAGAAAAATCCTTTTGTCGGTAATCCTAAAACCTAGGAGTTGATGATAGCTTTTGTGGTTCTTCCTGAACCGGTTCTTCGTATGCCTCAAATTCTCTTCATGTGGAGAGAAGAGATTATTTGCTTGCGTACGGTATATTAGGGACCATAGCCTATATATAGTGTGATAGCCAATTAGGATTTCCATTGTTCCCAAATGCATTCTGACATCCACTCATATTTGAGCTCATACCCAATTATTTAATTAATTAATTGATTAAATAATTTCTAAATAAAATCTAAATAGTATTTCTAACATTATTTGATCACTTAATTATTTAAAGACACTTTATTGATAAAATAGATAATATAATAAATAAATAAATATATTTTTTCACATAATTATTAAAATACTAATATAATATTAAATTACCAAAATATTCCAACATACTGAAGCCCTAAGATTTTGTTTGCTATTGCAAGTAGTGTGGGAAGACCAATCTGTACCGATTCTATTGCTACTAAGACTATGTTAACGACCTTTTGGATATTTCGCCCGTATTCTTGTTGATATTGATTGCAAGTAGTGTGGGAAGACCAATCTGTACCGATTCTATTGCTACTAAGACTATGTTAACGACCTTTTGGATATTTCGCCCGTATTCTTGTTGATATTGATCTTGTTGCGCCTCCAATTTTCAATGTCTTGGTGGAGGGGCAAGGGTTTGCTTTTTCGTAGACATTGATTATGAAAATTTACCACTATTTTGCTCATATGGCAAGATTGTTGGTCACTCTACATAGTCTTGTAAAAGGGTCAATAAAGAGTCTAATCTCAACACTACCATGACAAAGAATAAGTTAATGAAGGTAAATGTGTATGTTCCAATCTCTAAACCCTCTGGTTTAGGAAAGGAGACAACAGTTGCTGAAAATATAAATAGTACAAGGAAATATATAAGTAATGGTAAATGAACTTTGAATGAAGACCTTCATGGTAGTATTAGGAAGCAAGGACAAGTAGATTTGGTTAGGAATTATGAACCTGAAACAAGTGGAGTAGAGAAATATCCAACTTTACAACACAAATTCAATGCTCTTCTTCATGTGGTTAATGAAGAGGATCTGATGAATCTGATGGCAACTCCATGGATAAGGAATTTTTTTATTAAACCCAAATTATTGAGGATGAATGTGATTTCTTTGAGAACTCACCAGATAACAACATAAACAAAAACCAAAAATTCCTCCAAGATTTTTAGGATGCCCTTGCTGACAATGATAATGAGGGGGATAAGGATCCCTTTGAGTTGGAAGATTCTCCCCATGGACCTCCTAGTTTCACACTTGTAAGGGGCGATAATAAGTAGAAAAAGGTGAAATTTACTAGTGGATACTTACCGATTAAAGGTTGGTCAGTCAGCACCTCTGAGATGATTTGTTTATATTAGAATTCTAGGGGTTTGGCCAATAACCATACTAAATTGACGCTTAGAAGAATGATTTTAAACAACAAGCTTGATTTTCTATTTGTCTCGGAGACTTGGATGAGGTATCATCATTTCCCTCAAAACTCGTTTCTTAAACTTTCCATGAAACTTGTCTGCATCAACTGTAGACCCAAAAATTTCTCCAAACTATGGTGTTTTTGTAAATGTTGTTTTGATCCTGTCATCATATGTGTAAGAGACCAACACATATCTTTCACTTGCACTATTAATAATAAAATCTCTAGGTTGATTGCCATCTATGCATCTACAAGCTATATCAAAAGGAGATTGTTTTGGGATGACTTATAGGCATGACAACGGGGTGGGTCGGGGACGGTTTTTACCTACCCCAAACTCAAACCCGAATTCCCAAACAATCCTCGTTCTCCGCCCCAAACCCAAACGGGGATGGAGAATTAAAATCCAAACCCGCCCCAAACGGGTTCAAGTTGGGTTCAGGTATTCCCGCCCCGCCACCATCCATTTTGTAAAATCAATTTTTTTTAATAAAAATATTTATTTTTCCCAAAATCAAATTACATTACAAATAATAAAATAAAAAAATCTCAAAAAAATTCTTACATACATTTCAAATTTTCTAAATAATTAATACAAATCAAAATATCAAAACATTTGTCACATATTGAATATTCCAAATTAACATAATTAAATAATAATGTACATAATAAAATAAACGGGAAGGGTGGGGGGACGGGTTCAGAGTGGGTACTAGTGTCCCCATTATCCGACCCGTCCCCATATTTTTTAATAGGAGAAAACTAAAACCCAAACCTAAACCCAATCAAAGCGGGTTTTTCCCGTCAACTTCGGGACGGGTTCGGGTGGGTACCCGCGGGTATGGGTTTTGTTGCCATGAATTAACCTCTATTATGTCTAACCATAAAATACCTTGGAACATCATTGGTTATTTTAATGTGGTTATTGGTGCTCATCAACACCTTGGCTAATCCTTGCCTGCCAGACTGCCTATTAAGGAATTCTAAGATTGGTCCAACTTAAATAAGCTTTTGAATTTTCCTAAATTGATGATTACTAACCTTGATCTAATGGTAGAGTGGATAGCTCTATCCCTCTCAAAAGGTTGGATAAATCTCTTTGAAACATGGAATGGCTCTCTCTTTTCAGTCAAGCATTCTACTGCACTCTAACTAAAGTAAGATCTGACCATTATCCTTTGATGGTTTATTTCAATGTTTTCCTTGTTTGCATGTCTTGTCAATTTAAATTCCAACAAATGTGACTAATCACCCTTTTGCTTAGACGTTGTAAAAAAATATTGGAAAATTAAAGTTTCAGGTTGCCCCATGTTTGTCCTCACTGAAAAGCTCAAGGTTCTTAATAATAACCGTAGGACCTGGACAAGCTGACTTTTGGTAATGTGCATAAGTTGGTTAGTGAATCTGAGGAGAAGTTGGATTATGTTCAAACTAAAACTCAAGATGTTGTCTACTATGAGATACTCCAATCTGAGGAAAAGATTTTGTTTAGGTAGGCTTGAGGAAGCTTTACACAAGGAACACTTATTTTGGAAGGAGAAAGCTAGAGTCAATTGGCATTTGGAGGAAGACAGGAACACAAAGAGTTTTCATAGGATTGCCATGATCAAGAATTCTGCCAAAAGCATCTATTTTCTAAATATTGATGGGAATCCTACTTCTCACCAAGAAGCTCTAATTACTCATGTGGTATATCACTTCACAAATTTATTCTCCAATCATGCTGAATCAGATATTTGATAATGAACTTATCAATGATATCATTCCCAACCTCACCAGTCAAGAGATAAATCAAATGCTAGTCAAAATCACAACTACCCTTGAAATCAAAGAAGGTGTCTTTAATCTTAACAAAGAGGGTGCTCTTAGGCCTGATGATTTTGGAGCCTTCTTATTTCAACATTATTGGGATATAATTCATGAGGAATTCATTGAGGCAGTTAAATAATTCTTTGTTTCTTCTTGGATTTTGCCCAATTATAACTCTAATACTTTAGTTCTCTTTCCTAAGTCATCCAATGTTGATACTATTGATATGTGTAGACCTATTTCTTTGGTTAACTTTAAATTCAAAATAATCTCTAAAGTTCTTGTAGATAGATTGTCTACTATAATGCCAATCATCATCTCTAAGGAGCAAAAAGTATTTGTTCAAGTAAGATGCATTAAGGATTGTATTGGGCTAACCTATGAAACAGTTAACGTAATGCACAAGAAATCCTATGGGGTAATTTGGTTATGAAGGTAGACATCAAAAAAGTTTTTGATTCTATTAATTGGTTGTTCTTGATGCATGTTCTCAAGAATTTTAGATTCAATGTGACTTTCACTAATTGGATTTGGACTATGCTTAACTCTTCCAAGATGTCTATCTCATTCAATGGAAAGATTAATGGATTATTTGATTGTCGTAGAGGGGCGAAGCATAGAGATCCACTCTCACCTCTTCTCTTTTGCATTACTGAAAAAGTCCTTAGTAGGAGCTTAACCAATCTTATTAGTCAAAATAAGATCAAGCTTATTCCTAGACCAAGGGCCTTTGCAGTTCTTTCTCATTGCTTGTTTGTTGAGGATGTCATGATATTTTGCAAAGGAAAGAAAGATTCTATAGCCTCTCTCATCACCTTGTGCTCCAGATATGCAAGATCTTCAGGTCAAGTGGTGAATCCTCATAAATCTTTCATTTTTGCCGGATCTGTCACTGATTCTAGGTTGCACCACATTCCTACTAGGGTGGGGATTAAAATTTGGCTACCTTCCTTTTTCTTATCTGGGTGTCTCTATTCTTAAGGGTAAACCTAATTCTAGACATCTAAGACCTATCCTGGACAAAGTTAAGTCTAAGTCAACCAATTGAAAGGGATCACTTCTGAGTTTTGCAGGTAGAATTCAGCTAGTTAAATTTTCCGTTGCCTTTATACTTGTTCATAGCTTCACCATTTATTCTTGGCCTAAGTCTCTGATCAAAGATCGGGAGAAAATCATAAAGAACTTTATTTTGGCTGGTGATATTAGTAAGACTAAGCTAGTCTCTATGGCTTGGGCTAAAGTGTGTACACCTCTGAAACAGGGTAGACTAGGCATGAGGTCTATTTTAACTCTTAATGAAGCTTTCAATATGAAATAATGCTGGGATCTCTTGAAATCTTCTAATAATTGGGTTATCTTGTTAAAAGCAAGAGTGTTTAGAGATGAACTTCTAATCAAGCATCACATTGCTTCATCAATTTGGAGTAGCATAAAAAGTGAGTTAGCTTGTGTTACTTCTAGCACAAGTGTTGTCTTGGCCAATGGTTGTAACGCCAACTTTTGACTTGACTCTTGGTGTGGGCCTCCTCTTATGACACTACTAAACACGCAAACAACAACGTCAGGTTTACAACGGTATCATATACACCGTTGTAATAGTGCAAACTAGATGCGCGCATTTTTTTAAATCTTATTAAAATGCTTTTAATGACGGTTAAAATTCCAACGTGGTGAAATGTGAGGCTTTTCACCACAGGTATTTAAAAAACCGTCATTATAGGTAGCGTCTGGTCATGGGTTCAAGTCCCAGCACCAACATTTATGGTTTTTTTTTACATATTTTTTCAAAATGCTGACAGCCTTTCACCACGGGTATTTAAATAACCGTCATTATAGGCTATAGTTTAGTTTTAGGTCTTGCTCTTCAAAAAATCGGATTTAGGGAAAATCGTCTCCTTTTTGAGATTTATTTCGTGCATTTGAAGCAGAAAAATTGTGCGGTCATTAGTCTCGTACTCTTGAAGAGTTACAGGTCTTCACCCTCAAAACCCCAAATTCATCTTTTTTTCTATTTTTAATGAATTTTTTTACTGTTTTCATAGTCTAAAAAAATTCTCAAAATTCTTATTTTACCTAATTAGATTAAATTTCGTATTTTTAAATTTTTTTGAATTTATTTTAATCATGTTACTTCTTTCCTATTTTTTTCAAAATGCTGACAGACCTTTCACCACAGGTATTTAAAAAATCGTCATTATGGTAGTGTTTTTTACTTAATTTTTCAAAATGCTGACAGACCTTTCACCACAGGTATTTAAAAAAATTGTCATTATAGGTAGCGTCTTGTCATTATGAAAATTGTGTGGCGAATACAGTTATGTCTTTGTATTGAAAGACGAGTATCGGGACCACACACTCTAAAGTGAGCATCCTAATACTCGAAGAGGAAGAGGTCTTCACCTAATCCTCTCTCATTAATTCAATACAAAGAGAAGTTATTCTCTTATTTAAGTTGTTTTGGTTTTAGATGGTAAGTGCTTTATGACAGTGAACCCTAAAGGTAATGTCAAGCACTCGGGATAGGAGAAGGCATTCGCCTAACCACTCCACGACCATCTAAGTTTATTAAGAAAAGGTTTTGAAAATGCACTTGGTACAAGACCAAGGTTTTTAGACACAAGGAGATGAAATAAAGAGAGAAAAAGGTTTTTGAAAGAATGGGTGGTGAATATAGTCACGTCTTCGTATTGAAAGACGAGTATCGAGAGCACACACTCTAAAGTGAGCATCCTAATACTCGAAGAGGAAGAGGTCTTCACCCAATCCTCTCTCTTTAGTTCAATACAAAGAGAACCTTATTCTCTTATTAAAGATGTGTTTTGATTTAGATGGTAAGTGCTTTACGACAGTGAACCCTAAAGGTAATGTCAAGCACTCGGGATAGGAGAAGGCCTTCGCCTAACCACTCCACGACCATCTAAGTTTATTGAGAAAAAGAAGTTTTGAAAATGAGCACTTGGTACAAGACCGCGGTTTTTGACTTAAGAAGAGAAGATGAAAAGTGAGAAATGGAATGAGGGGGGTGATGAGTACAAGAATGCGGTCAAGAGAAAAGCCAAGAAAGACTCAAAATCAATATCAAATAGAGGTAATCAAATCCCTAACTCACAAAATTAAAAGTCAAATAAGTTACTAAAAATCAGAAATCAAAGATTAAAATCTAAATATTTAAAATCTAAACACAAATTAAAATGAAAAAGATTAATCTACAAAATTAACTGAGAATATATTTTGAGTTTTTTTTTAATATTTAATTGAAAAAACAAGTAAACTAATTAGTCTAAACAAGAATTATTAATTCTAATTAAAAAATTAAAATATTAAAGTTAGGTAAAACAAAATTAAAAAAACTCAAACATAAAAAACCAACTAATTAAGAAAATAAATTTAATGTAGTAGCAAAAATCACTAAATCTAATAAAATAAATCTAAAATTAATAAAATAGTGAAAATTAAAAACAAAACAAGATAGATTCAATGACATAGTGAAAATTAAAAAAAGAAAAAGATAGCAAAGGAAATGAGAGGTGCGGTGAAAATTACATGGGCCTAGCCCAATTTGGAGGTGAAAGTGGTTTTAAATCGATGGGGCGGGTCACTCCATTGCCACCCGTTTGGATCTCATAGTAAGAGGAAAACCCACAAGACCTAAATCAAAAGGAGAACGAAACGTGGCCGTGTAACCAAAACACTTCTTCAGAAAAAAAAGATTACCAATCTTGTGAAACTACTCTCCTCACTCTCTCGTCAATCTCTGAACTCTCTCCCGGATGCGGTTTCTCCTCTTCTCTACTTCTTTCGGTCTGCCTTAACTCCGTCTCCCTTTCTTAATTGCGGCGGCAGACGGTTGTAACAAAGATGACGGTGGAATCATTTCTCATGGAATACGATTTGGAGGTCGGTGGTTGAAGGCGGTTCATCGCTACTGTTGTTTCAGGTGGCGATGGTTGAAGTTTATGGAGGTATTAAGATGTTGAATAGTGTCGGTGTTCGAATCTGAGACAAAAGCAAAAGGAGAAGATGTATTTGTTTTTCAAGGTTGTCGAGATTGAAGGTCACAGATGTTTTAGAAGAAAAAGAGAACGTTCAGGATCGAGTATTATGGTGGTTCAAAGGTTAGATGAGGTTGAAGGTGTAACAGGTGTCGCTCCCGGGATTTTCATCCTAGTACAAACGCGAAAGTGGCACCAAACAGAGTCGCCAGCAATGTGTATTTATCCCAAGAGAGGGAAAGGAAACACCGCATAAACCTGAAGGAAGGGAAAAGCATGGTCTTGCGACCAAGAGAACTGGGTTCGGGAGTCGGTTACGCGAGAGGAAGGTATTAGCACCCCCTCGCGTCCATCGTACCCGATGGGATCCACGCTTGCTTGTTTCGATCAAAGGGTGATAGAAAAGAATACTGGAAGAGGAACTAGAAAAGGAACGGAAAGAGAAAAAGAAACAAATGTAGGGAAAATAAAAGAAGTGCTCGCATGGGCCCTACCCCACTGCCTACGTATCTCATCGGGAACATGAGAATCAGAGCGACGTAGTTCCCCTCAATAGGGATGGATTGTTTGTATTTTAGGGAACGGCTTACGTTCTAGCTCAGGTGTTGCAGGCTCGCTGGTCCGAGTGCGTTACCATCTTGCAAGAGAACGAGTAGAAGCGCGTTCGTGCGTTGAGAATGAATGAGATGAGAAAAGAATTCCCGAAGGAAAGACGTTATTGTTTGTTTTTGCCTTTTAGAAGTTTTTTCCATTTATTTGCATATGACAGTGTATCTGAATCTTAGTCATTGGAATGTGTACATTCTCACATTCCAAGATGGAATGGGTAAGAAAGCACACTAAGAGTGAAAAAGACCCCCACCCTTAGTTCCAATTGTCAAGGTTCAAACACACTAGCATACTTGTGTTTATTAAGTGTTTTTGTTAATTAAGAAATGGAGAAGTGTTTTTTATTCGTACCTTCAACAAGTATTGCATTTAAGTCCCTCATACAAGATCAAATGTTTAACACATTGACCCAAGATGGGTTATATGCTATACATTATAAGATTATAAGAGAAGACCCCTTATAACCTTTTCTTTATATGAAAGGCCTAAATGCAATAAATGCCTACCTTTATTAGATATTTTAAATTTTCTTTGAGATGAGAAGATGAAAGACTCAAGAGAGGGTAAAGGTAAAAATCTATATGGACTAAGACTCAATCCTAATTGATTAGTTAAGGGAGTGATCCTAAAGTTTGTGAGGTTTCAACCTAAAGTCTAAAGAAAGAATGAATTAAACAATTCACTTCTAAAGCAGAAGATGAATTGTAATTCACAAAGGGAAAGTGATGAGTTATTAAAAGAAAGCACCTAAGTGCTTAACAAAACATAAAATGGAATTGTAAAAGAGAAAGGATAGAAGTTGAATGTGGATTCCTTATCCACACTCAATTGAAACTTACCAAAGCCCCTACATGGTTAGTAAACATGTATAAGAAGTATAAGAAGTAAAAGAACATGTAATGCATCATGAAACTCAAAAGAATTAAATGAGAAAACAAATCCTAGAACCACAACCAGAATGAGCATCATATGGACAACAAGTGAATATCATCATACAAGTGCAAGTGAATAAGCAATAATCATCATCCATTAGCATTTAAACATGTCACAAGAAGAAGGGATAGATGAAAGATGGAAAGAAATGAAGAGGACATGCATACATGGAACATGTAAGTCAACAACCAGAATTGAAACTAAATGGAAAATGGTTTATAAACATCTCAAAAGTATTCATGAATCAACTTCAAGACATTCAAGAAGTAATATAAGAAGAATTGAAATGAAAGTTCAAAAAGAAAGTGCAAACAATACATGTTAATGATGCACAAAGTTCAAATTGAAAGTCAACATGCAAGGATGACATATAATGTGTATCAAAGACCTATAATATCATATGAATGGCTCATAACATATGCAAATGCTCATACAAATATGCACAAAAGAATTCATGTAAACATACACTAAAGTTGTAATGACATGCCATGGATTATACTTCCAATGTAATGCATCAAACAAAAACCAAATGGATTCATGAAAATTATGCCAGCATATTATTGGAATGCCTAGGTCAGAAATGCATCATACATCAAGATAGCATGTAAAAATTCAGAGCAAAATGACCTCAAACAAAGCAATTAGGTCAAATTGAAACATCATGCAAAGTGGTGCAAATATAGGCATCAAAACATGTCATAAAGTGACTTAAAAAATCAAACAAAAATCATCTAGCATGCTTCAATGTATTAGTGAATCAATGCAAAAAGAATCATGTCAAAACAGTTTGTAATGAGCAAGAACAAAATTAAACAAATTCATGTATCATGCTTAGAATGCATCTAAATGGAAATTCAAAGAAAATTATGGACCAGGGGTAAAAAGGTCATAAAATCAAGAAATAAAATCATGGAAAATTTCCTAAATGTTTTAGTGATACTCATGAATTTTTGTGGAATTTTATGATGATGTTTGGTATTTTTAAAAATTAAAAAGCAAACGTGTAGAAAAAATGAAAATAAAATATGAAATGCCAAAAGGAAAGGGGGTGCATGACTAGTAATTAATCAGTTCAAAATCAATGGGCCTTAAGCAGGGGGGGTGTGAACATCAATTTAGTCTAGGTCCAAGTCTGCGCAATCCACACTAATTAACATGTACACTCAGTCAACAAAATTGACTCGCTCATGGCCATTGGATCAAGTCAAGGTCAAACAATAGTCAAAGTAAACAAATCATGCACATCACACTGCCGGTACACCATAATAACCATGTATGAACACGCACGCAAGCATCAGAGTGATCAAAATGAAACGCGTGACATACACCCTCTCCATTAATTCGCTGGCAACGTCGCCACCCTTGGATTAAACAAATCGGACGGCCATGACTTAAAAATGTCCTAAACCCTAACTCAAACTCTCACCGGCCGGAGAAGACCTCCGGTCATCTTCTCCGGCCACCTCCGGTGTCTCAGAAATTTACATATGCCCAGAAATGCGTAAAAAGTGCATCAATAGAAAGAGAAACTTAAGCAGATCATTAAACAATCAACAAAATACACCGATGCAGCCTGTATAGTGAGAAACGAAGAAGCAAAGTCTGCCCTAAGTTTTGTACTATGCCTCTAGAAGACCTATCAACTAGCCAGAATCAAACTTGTGCTTCTAATAAGCTTCAATCAATGTGTAATGAACTTAAAACTCTCATGAATCGTACAGAAAAAGATGATGAATATTTACCTGATGTTGATGGAACTTTTGAACCAAGAAAAACCAGAGAATAAACTTGATACTCTTGATCTTCTATTGGCCAAATAAAGGCTTAAGCACTGAAACTTGAGCAGCGAGAGAGTGAGTAAATCGTGTGAAGAAGAATGGCGATGAAGCTTGAGCAGTGTGAGAATGAGACTCTGAAACTTGGAGAGATGAACCTCTGAACTCGTGACACAAAATGAATAAGTGAAAAAACCTCTCCTGAGTTATGAGCAATGTGATGTTTATATAGCCAGCCTTAACCATGGTTTAATGAGTGAGTCAAGTGAGTTGGGAGTGGTCAACTGAGTGCACCCTAACTAACTGAGTCAAGTTAGTTAGGGGCGAGTTCCTTTAGGCTTTTGTATGGTATATGGCAGCTCGTGGTAAGTTACAATGTTCCTGCTGCAAAACTTCTACCACAAGCTTTCAACCTTTTCCTTTTTCATGTATGACTCGAGCAAAGGTGTAAAGAGTGCAGGCATGTGTTGGTCTTAATGAGGAAGCAAACATAAAAAACCTGTGTCATGTATTTGAGGTGTGCTTGAACCAAAATTATGCAACAAGTCATTATTGTAACAGTGGATGTTTGATGGTAAATATCTCTCATGTTAATGCATGGTTTAATGAGGTTTTGGTGTCAAATGAAAGAGGAGCTATCATGGAACAATATTGATGTTGAAAATAAGTCAAATAGAAGTGTACAAGATGATGAAAAATTGCTTGAAACAAAAGGAACCAAAACTGGTGTATGGCGTAGTAATGGGGTTGGTTGGCAAGGCAACATGGCGCCTGGGTTTTCAGCATAATCAACATGACTTGAGGCCACTATTTCTCCATCATAACTTGATCAGATGAAATTTTGCCCAACATGAACATTGAAGAGGGCATTGCAAGGAACAACATTGATGTTGCCAAGTTTTTCGTTTGAGGCCTTTAACCATGAGAAAAATAGGCGAATATATGGCACACCAACTGTTTGTTAAAATGACTGCGCGCGTGCCCTGTAAATCTTGGTCATGACCTAGTTTTGAACCTACTTTGCTCAAACTTTGATCAATCATATCTCACTCAATTTTTATCCAATGGAGATGTTCCACACATGGATTTGAAGCTTAAAACAAGATCTTTTGTTGTGGCCGAGTGGAATTTTCATTTGGTGCTTCAATTTTAAATGGCCTTGGTTCAAACTCTGATGCAAAAATGGCCAAAACTTGCTATTTTTAGTAACCCTTCCTCTTCCAAAAATGGCAACTTTCCACCTCTTGATTTTTTCATGATTCCTTTGGATTTTCTTGACCAAATTTTGTAAATTGGACATATGTAACATGAATTTCATGAATTTGGCCTCAAAAAGTCAAGAGTTGACTTTTTCCTCTGATTATTTGACTTTGCCCCAATTTCTCTGATTCTTGATCTTTCTTCCAATTGAACCACTTCTAAAACCAAGTGAGATGTAATTTTCCACATACATACACTTAGGGACATATGGAATACCATGACATCAAGTTTTGTCCAAAAAATCAGAGATACCCTGATTTAATTGGAAACCCTAATTTTGACCCCCTCTGGTTAGGAGGAAATTGCACATCTTCCAAATCCAAATTCCTCAGAGTATGTTGTGTATCCTCTTAAAGGAGGATGAGAAATGCCACTTGAGGATGATTTTGGATCAATGAGCTATCTCTTTTGAGGGTTTTCCTTCAGTTTTTGAACCTCTTGCATAGTGAAAGATGTAATGCTTCAATCTCCCATTGTATCTCACCTTCTTGAGGTTGTGGAAGATCAATTGGGATAGTATGAGACATGAGAAACCTCTTGGCTTGCCTTGAGGGCACTCGATTGACCTTTTGTGCTTTGAATGATCTCTTGATTGCCCACCTTCCACCTGATCACCTGCCCTGATGGTAAGAAGGATGCCATGCTTCAATTTTTCTATTTTAAATGCAATGTAATGCTAATGAGATGGATATGGTATGATAAATGATAATGCCATGCTATGATGACAAAGAGGGAGAGCAAATTTTGGGGTATTACAGCTGCCCCTATTCAAGCGCTGTAGACCTGAATGCCTGAAAGCAATTGCTTTCGGACTTTCAAGGTATATAGTGATTGAATACCAAAAATAACCAAAAATTTGCTCTGGATGGTGAGAAATAAAAGGGATATAAACCCAACGAGACTGCTGGATTGAATCTTCGATGAAACGTCGGAGAAATCTGTCTTTTAAACGACGCCAGACGACTACTGGCTTGCCACGCTACTGGTGGACTTTAATAATGTCTTTTATGCAATTCCAGACGACTACTGGCCTGCCACACTACTGGTGGACTTTAATAATGTCTTTTGAACGACGCCAGACGACTACTGGCTTGCCACGCTACTGGTGGACTTTGCAGCTTCGTGCCACCCGAAGACGGACTTTTGCCAATCCACTGTTGGACTTTTGCCACCCTAAGACGGACTTTTGCCAATCCACTGTTGGACTTTTAGCTGCTTTGCCACCCGAAGATGGACTTTTGCCAATCCACTGTTGGACTTTTAGAATATGCCACCCTTAGATGGACCTTTCGCCAATCCACTGTTGGACTTTTGCCACCCGAAGACGGACTTTTGCCAATCCACTGTTGGACTTTTGCCACCCGAAGACGGACTTTTTCCAATCCACTGTTGGACTTTTGCCACCCGAAGACGGACTTTTGCCAATCCACTGTTGGACTTTTGGAATATGCCACCCGAAGACGGACTTTTGCCAATCCACTGTTGGGCTTTTAGAATATGCCACCCTTAGATGGACCTTTCGCCAATCCACTGTTGGACTTTTGCCACCCGAAGACGGACTTTTGCCAATCCACTGTTGGACTTTTAGCTGCTTTGCCACCCGAAGATGGACTTTTGCCAATCCACTGCTGGACTTTTGCCACCCGAAGACGGACTTTTGCCAATCCACTGTTGGACTTTTGCCACCCGAAGACGGACTTTTGCCAATCCACTGTTGGACTTTTGCCACCCGAAGACGGACTTTTGCCAATCCACTGTTGGACTTTCGCAATATTCCAATACCGGATTGCACTCTGCATCCGTGTCAGACATCTCTGCCGACTTTGCTGAGGAACAATGATCAATGACTTGACTTTAGAGGTTCCTGAGAGGATAGTATCTCTGCTGGAGAATAAATGAACAATCCGTCTGCTTCGAATTGTCAAGTTTGCCAAAAATAAATTGGACTTGAAGAATAATAAATCTGCCAGTAATCACTTCATCTGCTGGGGGAATGAATTCTGGTCACAGCGACTCCGCTGGGGATGAGAATTTCTTTGCATGGTGTCTTGCTAAGGAAGAAAAGTCATAAAAAAACTCTGCTTGGGGATCTATCCAATCCAAGACCCTTTGTAGGGGTTATCCACCTTTTGACCCGGCTGGGGAAAGACTGTGCCATCCTTGTTGAGAAATAGATTCTGTCGATCTTATAAACCTCTGCGGGGAGAACAACAACTCAGCTGGGGAGTATTGCTGACAAGATTCGATGCTGACCTCTGTGGGGGATCATTACCAGAGACACAAACTTGCTGGGGACCAGGGCTACTTTGCCAGGGATATGCGAATCCTGGTTAGAACATTCTCCTGCAACTTGCTAGGAAAGAGTCCTTAGAGATCTGTTGGGGAAACCCAAAGCAAATCCACAGCAGTCTGCTGAAGAATATGACTGTCAAGCTTAGGATAAGTACCACAATGCCCCATGTTAGGCGAGCTTCCCTTTAGACAATTCCGTTAGGGATGACGAGTTTATAACAAACTCTGCTGGCGGAAACTGCTTTAAAACGTCTCGTGCTGGGGAATGCCTTTTGAGAGGATTTTACAGAAGACCAACTGTCCTCGAACTCTACTGGGGATGATCAACACTTCATGATGGGAAACAAACATGCCCCATGCTTGGACAACACAACAATTCGTCCCCGAAGAGGATGTCATAAGAGGATTTTACAGAAGATCTAGCCTCTTCAAACTCTTGTGACTTCGCTGGGGATAATGACCATCAGTTTCGGTGTCGACGAGACCACTCTTTTGGGGAACCTGTGACCGTTATCGACATAGAAAAGCTTGTAGCTGTTGGAAGGACTGAATAAGAGAATCGACTTAATAAGATGCAACGGTACCCAGTTGAACTTAATTCACTGATATCGACCCGTTATGAACAATCATCGACCGAACGATGAACGCCGATCTCCTTACCCATAATTGCCCCAGTCTTTTGCGTGGGGTGATTTATTGCTGGTCTTGTGCTTAAAATCATCTGCACCTGCTACCTGCAACAAAAGAATATGCCCACATGCCCCGAATATTGCGTGGCTAGAATCCACCATCCGGGAGTATTCAACATTCGAAGTAATTTCAAATGTTTTTTCTGCACATGTTATTGCAAGGCTGCCATGTTTCCAAATGCAATGTTTTATCAAAAATTAGGACGTTTTTGCAAACAAAGCAATAAAACAAAAATAGAAAGCTTTTTATTGAAATTCAATTTATTGACTGAGAGCCCAGAATAGGCAATTACATCCGGAAGCAATCCCTGGAAAGAGGTGATCGCTGAAAATTGAGAAAAGAAACTATCCTAATGGCAATGTGAAAACGGAATTCCACTGAGTTTCCATTCTGTTATGACCAGTATGTCTTCAAAACTCCCCGACCTTGCCTTCTGAGGAATGATCAGACCGATTCCTATCCTTCAGAACGTCAGTTGTTCAAACGGTAATGGGGGATAGATAACTCAGACCATAGTCATTCGCTTAAATCCCTCTTTTGTGTGGACCGCCCTTTCAGGTTTTCGATCCACCAGGATACCCTTTTTTGCCTAAGTTGCCCTTTCGGGTTTTCAACTTACCGGGTGTACAAATTTTTTCAATTATATCCCTAATTTTTGCCCGAACCTTATTCTGTTTTTGGTTCGCCGGGATGCCCTTTTTTGCCTGGATTTTTTTATTCTTATTATCCAGCGGGTCTATTCATGCGAAGTATTTTTTGACTACGTCCGAGTTGACAGGGGATGAAAAATCTTCGCCATCCATGGTTGTAAGCAATAAGGCTCCGCCTGAAAAGACCTTTTTAACCACGAATGGACCTTCATAGTTGGGAGTCCACTTGCCCCTGTGATCTGTATTGGGAGGAAGGATCCTTTTGAGTACCACATCTCCGACTTTATAAACCCGAGGACGCACCTTCTGGTCAAATGCCTGTTTCATTCTGCGTTGATATAGTTGCCCATGGCATACAGCCGCCAATCGCTTTTCCTCAATAAGGCTCAACTGATCAAATCTGGCTCGTACCCATTCAGCCTCATCTAGCTTAACATCCATCATGACTCTGAGGGACGGAATCTCTACTTCAACCGGTAGCACTGCCTCCATACCATATACAAGTGAGAATGGGGTTGCCCCAGTGGACGTGCGTACCGACGTTCGATACCCATGCAAAGCAAATGGTAACATCTCATGCCAATCTTTGTACGTGACAACCATCTTCTGCACAATCTTCTTGATATTTTTGTTGGCCGCTTCGACCGCGCCATTCATCTTTGGGCGGTACGGAGAAGAATTGTGATGTTCGATTTTGAAGTCCCGGCATAACTCAGCCATCATCTTATTGTTCAAATTAGAACCATTATCAGTAATGATTCTTTCGGGAACTCCATATCTGCAAATGATATCCCGTTTTAAGAAACGAGCGACCACTTGTTTTGTAACATTGGCATAGGATGCGGCTTCAACCCATTTGGTGAAGTAATCAATTGCCACCAAGATGAAACGATGACCATTGGAAGCTGTAGGCTCAATCTTTCCGATCATATCAATGCCCCACATGGCAAACGGCCAAGGCGACGACATGATACTCAACGGATTTGGAGGCACATGCACTTTGTCTGCATAGATCTGGCATTTATGGCATTTGCGGGCATATTTGCAACAATCTGACTCCATAGTCAACCAATAATATCCCGACCTTAACAACTTTTTAGCCATTGCATGCCCTCCAGCATGGGTACCGAAAGAGCCTTCGTGCACTTCAATCATCAACAAGTCTGCTTCATGTCTATCCACACATCTAAGCAGGACCGTGTCAAAATTTCTTTTATACAGCACGCCATCTTTATTCAAGAAGAAACTACCAGCTAACCTTCTCAACGTCTTCCTGTCTTTGGACGATGCCCCGGACGGGTACTCTTGACTTTTCAAGAAACACTTAATGTCATGAAACCATGGCTTGTCATCAGACGTTGCATCGACCGCAAACACGAATGCTGGTCTGTCAAGGCGGGATACCTCAATCTTAGGTACATGGTTCCATCCTTGCACTTTGATCATGGAAGACAAAGTGGCCAAGGCATCAGCGAACCTATTCTCATCTCGAGGAATATGGTACAGTTTCACTGTTGTGAAAAACGTCAGCAATCTCCTTGTATAATCTCTATACGGCACTAGATTTGCTTGGTGCGTGTACCAACTTCCCTTCACTTGATTGATTACCAAAGCTGAATCACCAAATATATCAAGGGTCTTAATCCGTAGATTAATCGCCTCCTCGATCCCCATTATACAAGCTTCGTACTCTGCTTCATTATTGGTGCATCCGAAAGTTATTCGAGAAGTGAAAGGCACATGAACACCTTCCGGCGTGATAAGAACCGCTCCAACTCCGCACCCATTCATATTGACAGCCCCATCAAACATCAGACTCCATTTGGATTCAGGGTCTGGCCCTTCCTCCGGAAGTGGTTCCTCGCAGTCTTTAGCTTTGAGAAACATGATGTCCTCATCAGGGAAGTCAAATTTCATGGGTTGGTAATCATCAATCGGCTGTTGCGCAAGATAGTCGGACAAGATACTTCCTTTGATGGCCTTTTGTGAAGTGTACTGAATGTCATACTCTGTCAAGACCATTTGCCACCGTGCAACTCTGCCTGTCAATGCTGGTTTCTCGAAAATGTACTTGATAGGATCCATTTTTGAAATCAACAAGGTCGTGTGCCTAACCATATATTGCCTCAATCGCTTAGCGGCCCATGCAAGCGCACAGCATGTCTTTTCAAGCATTGAGTATCGGGACTCACAATCATTGAACTTTTTGCTCAGGTAGTAAATAGCATGCTCCTTCCTACCTGTCTCGTCATGTTGACCGAGAACACAACCCATGGAACCTTCAAGCACTGTCAGATACATTATCAGCGGTCTCCCTTTAACTGGAGGCATTAGAATCGGAGGTTCCTG
This sequence comes from Lathyrus tuberosus, assembly GCA_022829125.1. Lineage (NCBI taxonomy): Eukaryota > Viridiplantae > Streptophyta > Magnoliopsida > Fabales > Fabaceae > Lathyrus > Lathyrus tuberosus. The sequence goes on along the minus strand of JALAZF010000124.1, from coordinate 2,156,449 downwards.
CAAGTATTCTTTTATCTTATCGAATGCCAATTGGCAATCGTCATTCCACCTAACCGTTTGATCTTTCCTTAACAATTTAAATATTGGCTCACACGTGGCTGTTAGGTGAGATATGAACCTTGCAATGTAGTTCAATCTACCCAAGAAACCACGAACCTCTTTTTCTGTTCTCGGTTCAGGCATTTCTTGTATTGCTTTCACCTTGGCAGGATCAACCTCGATTCCTCTTTCGCTCACAATGAAACCCAGTAACTTTCCAGAATGTACCCCAAACGTGCACTTGTTTGGATTTAATCTCAGACGGAACTTTCTCAACCTTTCAAACAGCTTTTTCAGGTTAATCAGATGTTCCTCTTCTGTTCTCGACTTGGCAATCATATCATCTACATAACATTCGATCTCCTTATGAATCAAGTCATGAAACAATGTCACCATCGCCCGCTGGTACGTTGCCCCTGCGTTTTTCAAACCAAAAGGCATTAATTTATAACAATATGTACCCCACGGAGTAATGAACGTGGTCTTCTCCATATCTTCAGGTGCCATCTTGATCTGGTTGTACCCGGAGAACCCGTCCATAAATGAGAACACTGAAAACTGAGCTGTGTTATCGACCAGCACATCAATATGAGGTAGTGGAAAATCATCTTTCGGGCTAGCTTTATTAAGATCTCGATAATCCACACACATTCTCACTTTTCCATCTTTCTTCGGTACTGGCACGATGTTGGCTACCCACGGAGGATACTTTGTCACAGCAAGAAAACCAGCATCCCACTGCTTCTGGACTTCCTCCTTAATCTTTAAAGCCATGTCGGGGTGAGTCCGACGAAGTTTCTGCTTGACTGGCGGACATTCTTCTCTCAATGGTAGCCTGTGCACGACAATATCCGTATCCAACCCCGGCATGTCTTGATACGACCAGGCGAAGATGTCAACATACTCGCGCAACATTTCCGTCAAAGTTTGCTTCACATCTGCTTGCAAGCTGGCACCAATCCTGATCTCTTTCTTGGCGTCCTTGGTACCAATATTGATGATTTCTACAGTCTCCTGATGAGGCTGGATGACCCTTTCCTCTTGTTTCAACAATCTGGCCAGTTCTTCAGAAAGTTCACAATCTTTCTCATCCCTTTCTTCGGCTTGATAAATCGGATTGTCAAAGTCATACATGGCCATATCAAAATCGTTATCAGTGGTATCCGGAGGATCAAGTCTGCATGAACGGGTTCATGCCTTATTTTAGAATTTATTTTTAAGCAAAACAAAAGAAAATGAAACATTGCCATTTTATTTTTTTTTGTGCAAAAATAAAAACTGAAAGACAGAGAACAAAATTTGATTGCAAAACGTCCTTTATTAATGATTAAACATTGCAAATGCAACCATGGTGGCCCTACAAATGAATCTATACGCCTTGGGCAGAGCGCAAGATTTTGACATGCATTATGGTTAGAAAAAACAAAGAAAAATTACTCTGTCTGAAGAGTAACCCGGATGACTTCTTCAACGAACCAGTTCTGCACTTGTTGTCCCGGAACATGAGGGCGTACCCAGTTGTCCAGGTCACAATCACTGTCAACACTATCCTCTGTGGCTGCACAAGACTGGTCCGTGTAGATAATTCCCCCACTATTGAAAGTAATGGGTCCCCTGCTCCCCGCATCTGAAGCTGTAGAGGGATGATAACCAATACCAAATTTGTCTTCCTTCATCGGGGTCTCTATCAACCTGCCCCAACCTTGGGCGTTGCCTGCCCTGACGACTTCGACAGCTTGTTTGTAAGATGAAATGGAGGTACCAGCCCCAACTGGTACAGAAGAAGACTCAGGTGCATCGTCAATATTGACTGCTTCAAATGATTGGCACAGCATCTCATGAATTTCCCCATCCATTTCAATGTACTTGAACGTGGACAAGTGACTCACAAAGACGTCTTCTTCCCCACACACTGTCACAACCTGCCCTTCAAACTCATACTTCAGCTTTTGATGTAGAGTAGAAGTAACAGCCCCGGCTCCGTGAATCCAAGGGCGTCCCAATAGGCAGCTATATGCAGGTTGTATGTCCATTACATGGAACGTGGATTTGAATACCTGTGGTCCAATTTGTACGGGCAATTCCACCTCACCAAACACAGATCGTCTAGTTCCATCGAATGCTCTGACCACCAACTCACTAGGCCTTAAGATCAAACCATCAACTTCCAGCTTCATTAATGCCTTCTTGGGCAAGACATTGAGTGATGAACCAGTGTCTACCAGTACATGAGATAACACTGCGCCCTTACACTCCATCGTGATATGCAAAGCCTTATTGTGGTTTCTTCCTTCAACAGTCAAATCTCTACTTGTAAAGCCCAAGCCATGGCTAACATTAACATTGGAGATTACGCCCTCGAGCTGATTAACAGTAATTTCTTGTGGCACGTATGCACTCTTCAACACTTTCAACAACGCCTGCCGATGCGCATCAGAGCACATCAATAGTGACAAGATTGAAATCTTTGAAGGGGTCTGATTCAGTTGGTCCACAATCTTATAATCGCTTTTCTTGATTATCTTCATAAATTCTTCCATTTCCTTATCAAAAGTAATCTTTGTCTCTGCTTCAGGTATAGGCGCATTTTCAACCACCTGTTTACCCTTAGCCTTTGCTGCAGCTTCTACCTCCTTATCACTTCTCAAGGTTTGGGGAGCGAACAACCTTCCACTCCTTGTAAAGCCCCCTACACCCCCTACATTATCAACATTTGGGCTGACTGACGACTCAACTTCTTGCTTTTTACCTTCGTAATATACATCTGCCCCATAGTGCCATGGGATAGCTTTCGTAGATGTGAACGGAATTGGTCCTGGCACCGTGATAGTGACAGGACTGGGTCTTTCTGGCGCAACACTCGCCACGGGAACTTCATTGACCGGCATTTGAATCTCAGCGGGAGTGTAATAGATGGTCACGGTTGATATCTCATCAGTGTCTTTCACGACTCTGTCGAACTGTAGACATCCTTCATCGATCAGATTCTGTAAACCCACCTTCAACTTATTACAGCCATTCTCCTGATTCATACACTCGGAACAATCCTGATTACAGCCCGGGAACACCTGTCCCTTCAATAAACGATCTTTTACAACCAACAAAGAAGTTTTCACTTGATGAACGTCTAACACCAAATTCAATCTCCTCCCATCTTCAATAGCGTACACATTTGCTGCACTATGATCAGGCATGGGATGCTGAGTAATATTAGGAGCGGGAGAGAAATTGATGGCTTTAGCATCAATCAAATCTTGTACTTTATGATGGAAAGCCCAGCATTTTTCAATGGAGTGCCCCTGAGCACCTGAGTGGAACTCACAACGAGCATTAGCATCGAAGTTAGGTGGCAGGTTTCCAGCAACTGGAGCTTTCATAGTACGGAGTTCTACCAACTTTAACTCGAGTAGCCGGGGCAACAGCGCGGCATAAGTCATAGGGAGAGGATCCATCTTACGATCCCTCTGCCTAGACCTTTGCTGGAAAAAAGGTTGTTGCTGTTGAACTTGTTGTTGGGGTTGTTGTTTCTGAACAGACGGTGTGGGGATTGTTACAGCATCTACCTGATAATAAGCTCGAGAACGCCCTCTGCCTCGTCCTCTAAACACAGCATTCGTATCACCTTCTCTTCTTTTCTGGTTACTAGCAAACGGTTTCTTCGTCCCCGAAGAGCCAACCCCACTCACATCCTGGATCTTTCTAAGCTTTAACAGACTTTCTATTCTTTCTCCCGCAATCACAATATCAGCAAATCCAGTCGACGGACAAGCAGCTAATCTATCAAGATAGGCCCCTTGCAAGGTGCCCATGAACATATCTGCCATTTCTCTGTCTGACAAGGGAGGTTGTACCTGGGCAGCCATTTCCCTCCACCTCTGTGCATATTCTTTGAAACTCTCCTTGGCATTCTGGGACAATCCCTGCAATTGGGTGCGGTTGGGCGCCATGTCGATATTGTATTGGTATTGCTTCAAGAACGCTTCTGCCAGATCTTTCCAACTCTTCACAGCAGCTCTATTCAACTTCATATACCAGGTCAAGGACGCCCCAGCCAGACTGTCCTGAAAATAGTGCATCCATAGCTTCTCGTCATCCGTATGGGCTGAAATCTTCCCAAAGTAAGCTTGAAGATGCGTTTGGGGACACGCATTGCCGTGATACTTATCAAAAGTGGGAGGCTTGAATTTAGGGGGAATTCTGACTCCTGGGACCAGCCCCAAGCTGGTAACATCAATACCCATAGAGTTCTTGCATTTTATGGCCCTGATCTTCTCTACTAACTCATCATACCTTCGATCCCCTTGATTACCCACATCAGCATCCAGCAGAGTAAATTGGTCTTCTAGAGTATCTTCAAGAGTAACACCAGCATGCCTACCATTTCCATTACCCCGATTGTTACCACCAGGAGGAGGGTTGCCACCGGGAGGAGGAATGCCATGTCCCTGTGAATTGTCACGCTGATCACCTTCGGACCCATTGTCTGGACGCTCTACCAGAAGCCTCAATCTCTCCTGATTTTGCGCCATGCCAGTCATGAGGGTCATGAACTGGTCCATACGCGCCCTCATTTCAGCCAAATCACTTTGCACTTGATCCATGATTCTTACTTGATTCCTTCGCGTCGAATATCGGTGAATATGACTCTCAGCTATACTGCCTGAAACCAAATAAAGGTTAGAGACCCTGCAACGAGTACCTGAAAAGCAAGTAACAAAAATGCAAAATGATATGCAATGCCATGCAATGCCATGTTTGTCATTTCCGAGGTGCTTTATACCCTGATTCCAATCCAACCCACAGAAATCTGAAGACCAGAAATTGTGATATAAAGAGACGTGTCGTGGTCATGTGCTTGTGTGCAGCTATCTGATAAGGAATAATTCTGAATAAAACTGCTCATACTCATTCAACGAAGTATTCAAGTACATTTAAGAAAGGTTCAACCGTAAATGCAATACAAGGAAAAATGGATCCATCAACAAGCCTGATGGTAACCATTAACAACAAAATATAAGGAAAAGAACATCAGTCTGACAATTCCACATCCTTCAGCTTATCACTTGAGTATTTGATCTCCTCAAAAAGTATACGGGTACGCTGGTGATTCGGCTTTTCAATCATTTCTTTGATCAAGACATCCCTTTTCTCAAGAGCTTCAGTTAAAGAACCCATATGCAGCATCAGAGCCTCGTCATCACACACTCCTTTGTGTCTCTTTATGCCAGCTTGCGTCTTGAGTATCTCCCTTTCTATCATGACTTCTTCAAGCTCTTTCTTGGTATTCCTCAGCTCACCTCTAGCTTCTTCTAGCTGTTCTTGACTCTTACCGAGGCTTTCCCGATACTTTCTCCTCTGCTCATGCGCCTTTTCAAGCTCTTCGTCCTTAATCTGCAACTGTTCCTGTAATTCAGCATTCTCTATCCTAACTTCGTCCCAAGCGTGCTGAAACTTTGTTAACTTTTCTTTGGTCTGTGCTAACGCCTGTTTGGTTTGCTTGTGGGCTTGAGTAGCATCATCAGCACCTTTACTAATCTTCCGGAAATGTTGGGCTCTTCCAGCAAAGTCTTTTTCTTTTGCAGTTAGGATTTGTTCAGCATCTTGGGCTTTCCGCTCCAGCTCTTTGTTGGCATGTAGAGCATTCTGAAGACGGCTACTCAACTCGGAATTCTCTCCTTGGAGCTTTTTCACCAAGGCTTGCAACTTGTCAACTTCTTCCACAGTAGCAGTGCTTCTTACTTTCTCATTCTCCGGATACAAAAGGGGTGCCTTACCAAAAGGCAAGAGAAAATCTTCAACTCTTTTCTTCACCCACTCTTCATATGCTGGATAAACCCGGTTGTTAGGCTTTCCTAGAGTAACTTTCCCCTTTTTCAGTATGCTACCCCAGCTTTCAGAAGCTTTCTGTGCTGCTTCCCACCCATCTGATGTATGAAAATAGAGGGACTCCTCCACATCTCTCTTAATAGGCGGACCTGTCAGGGCATACCCAAATTGTCGAATGGACAAAGAAGGATTGTAGTTAATCCCACCCAGTCTTCCTATCAGTGGAACGTTAGGGAACTTACCACAACTGTGGATAATATTCTTGCCAATCAGCCCATGATCTACCCATACGATGTCCTTGGCCACCAATCCTATTAAACGCTGTTTCCACTCTAGAGAATCTTTGGAATCCACAAAAGCCCCTGATTGTGGTAAACGGCCTGCAAACCACTTATAGAACAAGGGTGCACAACAACGAATTATCCCTCCTCTTTTCTTTTCGTTTCGGTTGTACAACGAGTAGTGAAGATCTCCCAGTAGCGTTGGCACCGGGTTCTTCATCAGGAATATTCGTATAGCGTCCGTATCAATGAAATCCGGCTCGTTGGGAAACAACACTATGCCGTATATACAAAGGGCTAGCAAAGCATTAAAAACAAGCCAATTCTCGCCTTTAGCTGCTTCTTGGGCCTTCTTAATCAGATATTCCAGCTTGTAACCACGAATCTTTCCTTTGTTGGAGACATTGGCGTCTAACTCTGATTTGCTCAAATAAAGAGCACCAGCCAACTTCCCAAAGTCAAGATCCCCCACCGATCCAAAGAAAGGGGGCTCCTCCTTGATAGCAATCCCCAACATGTTGGAATACTCCTCCAAGGTAGGAACCAACACATAGTCTGGAAATACAAAACATCTCAGAGGCGGATCATAGAACTGCATCAACGTATGGAGACCTCTGGCTTCATAATCACTGACATTACGGACCATAGATAAAATCCACCCATATTTCTCTTCAAAAGCTTCTCGTACTGCAGGACTCGCCATTCCCTTCAGCATAACAATAGGGCCCAAAGTAGGCGTAAGGAACTTATAGCTGATGATATTCTTCCTCTCTTTAGTGTTCATCTTTGCAGGGACCTGATGACTGGAATCAAGGGTAATATATGCACCTGGAAATGAATAAACATGTATGTTAGGATATGATAATGCAATGCAAAGGGCAATGTGATCAGGTAATCAGGTGTCTGTGCTGAACTGTGAACGGTGTCAGTGTAGCTCTGAGACTAATATAGAACCATAGATAAGAACCATCTGAATACAATAGGATGAAACTTCCTTTTGTGCAATGATGATAGAAAACCGGGTATGTAGGAGGTCATGGTTACCTGCAAACCTGTAAACAACCCGCCCTTCTCACATGTGGGTACTAGGATGTTCAGTATCCCGGGCTCTCAGGTCGAGAAATAATGATACGTTCACCATTTCTGGTTTGGCATCATCATCAATCGAGGAGGCCTCAACTGATTCTCCAAAACGAAAGGTCCTCAGCTTCTGGCACTGAGGTCGAGAAGCAATAGTACATTCATCCCTCAGGGTACAGTACTATCGCCAATCGAGGAGTGCCTCCGCTGATTCTCTTTCAAAAAGGGATGTCCTATAGCAAGTTCCCAGCATTGGGTCCTCGGATCGAGAATGTGCAATGGGTTTGCCACGGAATGTGGTCTGCCACTGTCACATCTCGGGAGGAGTGCCGCAACTGAGTCCTCGGGAATGGTCACCAGAGTCGACAGTTCCTCAAGAGAATAACCACTGGCCTGCATAACATGCAGTAGCAGAAAGCTCCTGATAGAACCTCGTCTGGTTGTGGGTCTCATGAACAACAATACGTGGTCACCACCACGCAAGCGTCATGACTATCCACTCTAATACCTATGTGTGTACTCAAGCCTTGGTAGTGGGCTTATCTCTCAGAACACCCATCCCGCCAAACAGAAAACAACACAGTCCAGTATAGCATAATATATCATGTGAAATGAAAATGCTAAAATGCGGTAAATACAGTAATGTACAGTAAAGCAGTAAATAACCATACAATAAAACAGTAAATACAGCACAACAGTAAACACCCAACGAAAGAAAAACAAACAAGCGCTAGGATGGACTCGCTAAGGAAACCAGAGATTCTGGGCAATACTCCCCAGCAGAGTCGCCAGCTGTCGCTCCCGGGATTTTCATCCTAGTACAAACGCGAAAGTGGCACCAAACAGAGTCGCCAGCAATGTGTATTTATCCCAAGAGAGGGAAAGGAAACACCACATAAACCTGAAGGAAGGGAAAAGCATGGTCTTGCGACCAAGAGAACTGGGTTCGGGAGTCGGTTACGCGAGAGGAAGGTATTAGCACCCCCTCGCGTCCATCGTACCCGATGGGATCCACGCTTGCTTGTTTCGATCAAAGGGTGATAGAAAAGAATACTGGAAGAGGAACTAGAAAAGGAACGGAAAGAGAAAAAGAAACAAATGTAGGGAAAATAAAAGAAGTGCTCGCATGGGCCCTACCCCACTGCCTACGTATCTCATCGGGAACATGAGAATCAGAGCGACGTAGTTCCCCTCAATAGGGATGGATTGTTTGTATTTTAGGGAACGGCTTACGTTCTAGCTCAGGTGTTGCAGGCTCGCTGGTCCGAGTGCGTTACCATCTTGCAAGAGAACGAGTAGAAGCGCGTTCGTGCGTTGAGAATGAATGAGATGAGAAAAGAATTCCCGAAGGAAAGACGTTATTGTTTGTTTTTGCCTTTTAGAAGTTTTTTCCATTTATTTGCATATGACAGTGTATCTGAATCTTAGTCATTGGAATGTGTACATTCTCACATTCCAAGATGGAATGGGTAAGAAAGCACACTAAGAGTGAAAAAGACCCCCACCCTTAGTTCCAATTGTCAAGGTTCAAACACACTAGCATACTTGTGTTTATTAAGTGTTTTTGTTAATTAAGAAATGGAGAAGTGTTTTTTATTCGTACCTTCAACAAGTATTGCATTTAAGTCCCTCATACAAGATCAAATGTTTAACACATTGACCCAAGATGGGTTATATGCTATACATTATAAGATTATAAGAGAAGACCCCTTATAACCTTTTCTTTATATGAAAGGCCTAAATGCAATAAATGCCTACCTTTATTAGATATTTTAAATTTTCTTTGAGATGAGAAGATGAAAGACTCAAGAGAGGGTAAAGGTAAAAATCTATATGGACTAAGACTCAATCCTAATTGATTAGTTAAGGGAGTGATCCTAAAGTTTGTGAGGTTTCAACCTAAAGTCTAAAGAAATAATGAATTAACCAATTCACTTCTAAAGTAGAAGATGAATTGTAATTCACAAAGGGAAAGTGATGAGTTATTAAAAGAAAGCACCTAAGTGCTTAACAAAACATAAAATGGAATTGTAAAAGAGAAAGGATAGAAGTTGAATGTGGATTCCTTATCCACACTCAATTGAAACTTACCAAAGCCCCTACATGGTTAGTAAACATGTATAAGAAGTATAAGAAGTAAAAGAACATGTAATGCATCATGAAACTCAAAAGAATTAAATGAGAAAACAAATCCTAGAACCACAACCAGAATGAGCATCATATGGATAACAAGTGAATATCATCATACAAGTGCAAGTGAATAAGCAATAATCATCATCCATTAGCATTTAAACATGTCACAAGAAGAAGGGATAGATGAAAGATGGAAAGAAATGAAGAGGACATGCATACATGGAACATGTAAGTCAACAACCAGAATTGAAACTAAATGGAAAATGGTTTATAAACATCTCAAAAGTATTCATGAATCAACTTCAAGACATTCAAGAAGTAATATAAGAAGAATTGAAATGAAAGTTCAAAAAGAAAGTGCAAACAATACATGTTAATGATGCACAAAGTTCAAATTGAAAGTCAACATGCAAGGATGACATATAATGTGTATCAAAGACCTATAATATCATATGAATGGCTCATAACATATGCAAATGCTCATACAAATATGCACAAAAGAATTCATGTAAACATACACTAAAGTTGTAATGACATGCCATGGATTATACTTCCAATGTAATGCATCAAACAAAAACCAAATGGATTCATGAAAATTATGCCAGCATATTATTGGAATGCCTAGGTCAGAAATGCATCATACATCAAGATATCATGTAAAAATTCAGAGCAAAATGACCTCAAACAAAGCAATTAGGTCAAATTGAAACATCATGCAAAGTGGTGCAAATATAGGCATCAAAACATGTCATAAAGTGACTTAAAAAATCAAACAAAAATCATCTAGCATGCTTCAATGTATTAGTGAATCAATGCAAAAAGAATCATGTCAAAACAGTTTGTAATGAGCAAGAACAAAATTAAACAAATTCATGTATCATGCTTAGAATGCATCTAAATGGAAATTCAAAGAAAATTATGTACCAGGGGTAAAAAGGTCATAAAATCAAGAAATAAAATCATGGAAAATTTCCTAAATGTTTTAGTGATACTCATGAATTTTTGTGGAATTTTATGATGATGTTTGGTATTTTTAAAAATTAAAAAGCAAACGTGTAGAAAAAATGAAAATAAAATATGAAATGCCAAAAGGAAAGGGGGTGCATGACTAGTAATTAATCAGTTCAAAATCAATGGGCCTTAAGCAGGGGGGGTGTGAACATCAATTTAGTCTAGGTCCAAGTCTGCGCAATCCACACTAATTAACATGTACACTCAGTCAACAAAATTGACTCGCTCATGGCCATTGGATCAAGTCAAGGTCAAACAATAGTCAAAGTAAACAAATCATGCACATCACACTGCCGGTACACCATAATAACCATGTATGAACACGCACGCAAGCATCAGAGTGATCAAAATGAAACGCGTGACATACACCCTCTCCATTAATTCGCTGGCAACGTCGCCACCCTTGGATTAAACAAATCGGACGGCCATGACTTAAAAATGTCCTAAACCCTAACTCAAACTCTCACCGGCCGGAGAAGACCTCCGGTCATCTTCTCCGGCCACCTCCGGTGTCTCAGAAATTTACATATGCCCAGAAATGCGTAAAAAGTGCATCAATAGAAAGAGAAACTTAAGCAGATCATTAAACAATCAACAAAATACACCGATGCAGCCTGTATAGTGAGAAACGAAGAAGCAAAGTCTGCCCTAAGTTTTGTACTATGCCTCTAGAAGACCTATCAACTAGCCAGAATCAAAATTGTGCTTCTAATAAGCTTCAATCAATGTGTAATGAACTTAAAACTCTCATGAATCGTACAGAAAAAGATGATGAATATTTACCTGATGTTGATGGAACTTTTGAACCAAGAAAAACCAGAGAATAAACTTGATACTCTTGATCTTCTATTGGCCAAATAAAGGCTTAAGCACTGAAACTTGAGCAGCGAGAGAGTGAGTAAATCGTGTGAAGAAGAATGGCGATGAAGCTTGAGCAGTGTGAGAATGAGACTCTGAAACTTGGAGAGATGAACCTCTGAACTCGTGACACAAAATGAATAAGTGAAAAAACCTCTCCTGAGTTATGAGCAATGTGATGTTTATATAGCCAGCCTTAACCATGGTTTAATGAGTGAGTCAAGTGAGTTGGGAGTGGTCAACTGAGTGCACCCTAACTAACTGAGTCAAGTTAGTTAGGGGCGAGTTCCTTTAGGCTTTTGTATGGTATATGGCAGCTCGTGGTAAGTTACAATGTTCCTGCTGCAAAACTTCTACCACAAGCTTTCAACCTTTTCCTTTTTCATGTATGACTCGAGCAAAGGTGTAAAGAGTGCAGGCATGTGTTGGTCTTAATGAGGAAGCAAACATAAAAAACCTGTGTCATGTATTTGAGGTGTGCTTGAACCAAAATTATGCAACAAGTCATTATTGTAACAGTGGATGTTTGATGGTAAATATCTCTCATGTTAATGCATGGTTTAATGAGGTTTTGGTGTCAAATGAAAGAGGAGCTATCATGGAACAATATTGATGTTGAAAACAAGTCAAATAGAAGTGTACAAGATGATGAAAAATTGCTTGAAACAAAAGGAACCAAAACTAGTGTATGGCGTAGTAATGGGGTTGGTTGGCAAGGCAACATGGCGCCTGGGTTTTCAGCATAATCAACATGACTTGAGGCCACTATTTCTCCATCATAACTTGATCAGATGAAATTTTGCCCAACATGAACATTGAAGAGGGCATTGCAAGGAACAACATTGATGTTGCCAAGTTTTTCGTTTGAGGCCTTTAACCATGAGAAAAATAGGCGAATATATGGCACACCAACTGTTTGTTAAAATGACTGTGCGCGTGTGCCCTGAAAATCTTGGTCATGACCTAGTTTTGAACCTACTTTGCTCAAACTTTGATCAATCATATCTCACTCAATTTTTATCCAATGGAGATGTTCCACACATGGATTTGAAGCTTAAAACAAGATCTTTTGTTGTGGCCGAGTGGAATTTTCATTTGGTGCTTCAATTTTAAATGGCCTTGGTTCAAACTCTGATGCAAAAATGGCCAAAACTTGCTATTTTTAGTAACCCTTCCTCTTCCAAAAATGGCAACTTTCCACCTCTTGATTTTTTCATGATTCCTTTGGATTTTCTTGACCAAATTTTGTACATTGGACATATGTAACATGAATTTCATGAATTTGGCCTCAAAAAGTCAAGAGTTGACTTTTTCCTCTGATTATTTGACTTTGCCCCAATTTCTCTGATTCTTGATCTTTCTTCCAATTGAACCACTTCTAAAACCAAGTGAGATGTAATTTTCCACATACATACACTTAGGGACATATGGAATACCATGACATCAAGTTTTGTCCAAAAAATCAGAGATACCATGATTTAATTGGAAACCCTAATTTTGACCCCCTCTGGTTAGGAGGAAATTGCACATCTTCCAAATCCAAATTCCTCAGAGTATGTTGTGTATCCTCTTAAAGGAGGATGAGAAATGCCACTTGAGGATGATTTTGGATCAATGAGCTATCTCTTTTGAGGGTTTTCCTTCAGTTTTTGAACCTCTTGCATAGTGAAAGATGTAATGCTTCAATCTCCCATTGTATCTCACCTTCTTGAGGTTGTGGAAGATCAATTGGGATAGTATGAGACATGAGAGACCTCTTGGCTTGCCTTGAGGGCACTCGATTGACCTTTTGTGCTTTGAATGATCTCTTGATTGCCCACCTTCCACCTGATCACCTGCCCTGATGGTAAGAAGGATGCCATGCTTCAATTTTTCTATTTTAAATGCAATGTAATGCTAATGAGATGGATATGGTATGATAAATGATAATGCCATGCTATGATGACAAAGAGGGAGAGCAAATTTTGGGGTATTACAACAGGGTCGGGGTTTGAAGGTGTTAGACGAGTTGAAGGGAGTTACGCGGTGGTTTATGGTGATCAGTGGTTCTGCGTGTGGTTGTGGGTTGTTTTTTCGACGGAATGATGTTGTGAAGGGTTGAACAATGATGGTTGAATGATTTGATGAAGGCGATGGTGATGTGCGTGTTTTGGTTACGTGAAACCGACTCGTTGTGGTACAGGGTTTTCGGCGACGAAAAACTGAGAGTGAGGTTATTGTTGCGTCATCTGAGCGTGATTTGGATCGAAGGGAAGTTTGTCATGTGCGGGTGGCGAAGGGCTTGAGATTTGCTGCGAGTTTTTGTTGTTGAAAGGTGGAGTTGATGCTATAGCAGTGTAATAGCATTGAGGAAAGGTGATAGAAAGAGGATAAGGGTTGTAGTGTGAGGATATTGGCGGTGCGTGAGATCACAGAGAGTGAGTGAAGATGATGGTAATGGAAGAATGGTGGTGGTGCGGTGACGACACGGCAGAGTGAATGGTTTGATGAACGAGAAAGGTGTGGAATTTCTGAAGTGTTGAATCATGTGAAGAAGGGAGTCTCATTCAGACTCTTATTCTTTGTTTTTTTTGCTCTGAGAGTGAATTGTCTCAGCTTCGTCCTTTTTTCGATTTCTCTCCTCTTCTTTTTAAATCATTGAACTTGTTTTTTATCTTAATTTTTAAATTTGATTGTTGTTGAGAGGTTTTTTTCACTGCAGGATATTGTCTTGGTTAATGCTGGTTTGATGTATTTCTTTCAAAGTTGTAGAATTTTGTTGGCCATTTTCATTGTGTTGTTGCAATGGTACGGTTTGCTTTTGACAGTTTTTGGCATGTTGTGCTGGTGTTGTTGCTTTCTCTGTACAATTATGCAGTTTTGGTAGCAGAATGTAACAGGACGTGGTTTGTGAGTCGTGTAGCAGTTTATGGTATATGGCTAGTATATCTTGCAACATGACAATGGATTTCTTTGTGTGTTTTTTTTTATTGTAGGAACATGGGCTAGGAAAGAATGATGGCCTTGAATTATTTATGACTTTTCTTTTTTTGTTGCAAATTTTGTAATGTAGAACAATGATGAATCATGGGTTTTTTTGGTAGAATTTAATAAACTTTATTGGAATTAAACAGGATTCAATGGATTGAAAAATAAAAATGGGGATATTAGATATAAAATGTGAATAAATAAAAAGTGGAATTTTGGAAAAAAAGGTTTGAATATGAAATGAATTAGGAGAAAATGAAATGGATAATAAAAAATGAGAATTAAGTAAAAAATGGGTTTAGTGGAAATGGGTAAAAATGGACAAAGGATTATTCAATTGGATAATGAAAATAGAATTTGGATAATGATGGAGTAAAAAAAGTGAAAATGGTTATGAAATTGGAAATGGATAATTGATATGGAAAATGAAACTAAAATTGGTTACTGGAACAGGTATGGGTAATGGTAATGCGTCTCCACACCTGAACAACACCTAAAACCTTGACAGCAGAACTTGAACGCCACTAATCTGGCAAGACATCGCAACCCTGAATCCACTTTTGCATGATCCTCAATTGAACAACAAACTTGACTAATCTTTGGATCAATTACAAGAACCTGAACCACACAACCATCATTTACAAATGACCTGAAATATACCAACTATTTTGACTTTCAATGGCCTTACAATCTGATTTCAACAGACAACTTGAATTAACATGAAAACCCAAGTCTGGTGGTCCTCAAGCATAAAGTACAAACTCTTGACAATATCCATCTTGAGAATGACATAATCTCTTTTTTCTTGACCAAGACCAGGATCACATCCAATTTGAAACTGAAACATTATTGAGATGTTGACAACCAACAGAACCCTAGTTCTTCAGTCTCCGCTATAACCATGATGAAACCTTAATCACTTGATGCCTTTTGAGAAATCCTGAAGCATATATTTGACGAATCTTGGCAGAGGAAAGCCTTGTAGCTGGATGAACTTTGATAGAAAGTGACTCAGGATGCTGTGAGCTCAAACTTTTCATTCAAACTTCAATGAAGGAACCCCAAAGCAAATAAGAAACCTTGAATCAACGGACCTCCTGATCCCATATCTTAGAAGACCAACATAATGAATGATTATGAGTTATGACCTAATGGAGATGTAGAGATGATATGACATGCAAGGCTAGAGTTAGGGTGAAAATGAGGGTGACACAGATGCCCCTATTTAATCTTCTTGGACTTGAAGGTGAGAGTGGCAGAGGCTTTCTTACAGTCAAGGTACAAGAGGATTAAATATAAGAATACCCGGAGTTTTCAGCCGGAAAAGTAGGTGGAATGAAAGTGATGAATTGGTGGGATGGCTTGAAAAAGGCATTTGTCATTAGGAAAAAGGCAATTGGTTATGAGGGATATGATGATATGCTTGAGATGCAATGCAGAACGAATATGAGTGCTTTGTCAGCCTTGAAAGGGAGGCATCCCTGTAGCATCTTAAGGACATATAAAAGGTCATGAGATATTCCTTCTACAAAAGGTAGATATGACTCTAGAAATAAAGGATGAGATATTCCTTCTACGAAAGGTAGAGAGGACTCAAGAAATAAAAGATGAGATATTCCTCCTATGAAAGGTAAAGAGGACTCGAGAATAAAGGATAGAAATTGGTTCTCCTCTTGCAAAAGGCAAAGAGGACCCCTGAACGGAAGGTTAGGAGAAAAAATAAATTCCTGCTACAACAGGTAGAGGAGACTCCCTTGGGAGAAGACGATCGTATTATTTTCTGCGGAAGCAGAAACGACTCCAGAACACAAGGTTTGGAGAACAATTCCTCCTACAAAAGGTAGAGAGGACTCCAGAACAAAAGGCTTGGAGACAATTCCTTTCTACAAAAGGTAGATAGGAGACCTACAACAAGTAAGCTGGGAAGAAATTGTGCAAAAGGCACGGGAAGACTCTTACTAAAGGTAAGCTAGACACATTGTAAAAGGCAAGGAGGAGATACATCGTGAAAAATGACACGAAAGACTCACAAAAGGTAAGTTGGGGGCAATAACCATCTTCATACAAAAGGCAGAGGGGACTTGCAAATGGTATCAGAACATCATTTGACCTCATAGGCACAACGGCGGAGATGACATTCTCTGAGTAGCGACCATTCAGTTCTTGGCCACATAGGCATCAAGCGTCCAAATTGATCGAAGATACCTAATACAAAGTTTTGTCGTGTGCGTAAAGCAGCGAGAGCGCTTACGAAAGGAAAGCGAAGAAGTAAGATTTCACGCGTAAGGCGGTGAAATCCCTTACGAAAGGTAAGGAGACACGGAAAGGGTTGGAAGTAGCAAATGATGGGAGAGACGAAGCCCACAGGAATGACCTACCCTCTACAGGAATTGGCTAAACAAGCGTGCGAATGATGCAAAAATGTATGCAAAATGCTGGGGATATGAGGATACAGATTGATGGTCGTGCCAAGCATGGTTGGGCTTTGGTTAAGGTGCCAAGGAATAGTTGGGCTTTTGTTGAAATACTTGCTGGGGAAAAGGAGATGGGTAAGGTGAAGGATACCAACCAGAGATGACTTTTAAAAGAGTTACCAGACGAGAACTGGTTTTTAAGGGGTAGACTACCAGACGAGAACTGGTGGCAAAAGGTTAAGTTGTCAGACGAGAACTAACTTTATGGTTGGCTAGACGGGAACTAGAATTTGAAACGGTGCTTACTAGACGAGAACTGGTTTTAAAATGGCTAAAGAATAGGTGACCAGACGGGAACTGGCATATAAGTTGTTTACCAGACGAGAACGGGTATTATGGTTTGGTTTTCCAGACGGGAACTGGTTTTATGGTTTGCTAGACGAGAACTGGACTTTAAAGTTGTGCAAGCAGGGTGGATTTTGTATCTGGTTAAGGGTGCCGAGTATGTTTGGGCTTATGGTGGGAGATGCCAAGTATGGTTGGGCTTTGGTTGGTGTGCCAAGTATGATTGGGCTTTGGGTTGGATGGGGAATGAGCTTAACTTCCCGACACTCGAAACCTGGCGATGCTACGATCGGATGATAGATGTGGATACTTCTAATGCTCCAAGTTTGGTCCTTTGCAGAAGTTGCACTTGCTCCTAAGAGAACCTCACTTCTAACTGAGATGCCACGATGGCTTCGTAAACGACAATATGAGCGTAGCGACACGACTAGTGCATGTTGGTTGCGCTTTTGCTCTGCCCTAAGGCTTTTTGACACTTGTTGTGACTCAACATTTACTATTGTCTAACAGGGTTTGCCTGACCAATCTTGAAGGTGTAGAGGAAAACTGCCCCTTTACAATTTATCTGCCTCAGTCTGTAGGGTTTTGAATGAATCCTCCTCGAACGGAAGCTTTGGGGTGACTATACCATGACATGGTCTGAGATAACTTGCCCTGGATTCACAAGGTTATGAGAAGGTCTTGATTCGAGTAAGCACCAATAAATGATCAAGCTTCTCTCTGATTGCACTTTGTTGGAATCTCTTTGATGTCAAGTACTTGCTTACAGTTAAAATTGTTCATTTAAAAATGGTAATTTTAATGGGACGATCATGCAGGTTTTGAAAGAAATCACTTATTGGAATGATGTGATAGTGAGTGGTGAGTGGACTATTAGTCCAAACACAATGTTGATTTACTGGAGTGCGAAAGATATAGCAAGAATATGACATTAATGCTGAAAATTAGCAAATCTGCGGGGAGTCAGTTTACGCAACCTTGCTGTAGTACGCTTTCAGAATAAACCCCACCTCAATTAGGTCTTTCGAGGGTTGTAATTTGGCCCGGTTCATAGTTATTTGAAACAAAGGATATTAGGTTCAAATTTTGATTTGTACCCACCCCTTCTTCGTGATATCTCCAGTCCTACATTCAGTTATACTACACACATTTATCTTCCAAAAGGGTTGACGTTGTAAGGGCGAATTTGCTTGGAATGACAGTCATATTATTTTTTTTTCGTGGATGTCAGTGACCTTTCTAATCCATTTTGGTGGCCACTGAATCGGGTTTTGTTTTTGCTTTAGATTTGAGGGCCTCTGTTGCTTTATTTTTTATTTTTTTTATCCCTAACTTTTGCATGGACCGAATTCACTTTTCTAGTCCATCGGGATTGCCCTAATTTTGCCTAAGTTTTCCCTTTGGGGTGGTGGACTTAGCGGGCTTTCTCTTTTTTTTTTTAAAGGATTGTGACTGCCAAATCTTTGGTCTTTGAAGAATAACCACCATAACAAGAGGTTTCATCTTGAAGTTCGAATGTGTAATCAGGATAACTGAACACTACCCATGCCCCAGGTTAAGCGTAAGGGTTTAGAAATCCGAAGGAAACTCCTACTTCTAGGCTCGAAGGGGTTGACTAGGGACTAACTCCTTATCTCTCCAGTGTTTAGGGGATTTGAAACAATGCATGTACATCATCAGCGGGATTTTATCCGAAAGCATACTATTAGCAATTATGGGTATTTAGTTTTCATCATCCTCCCTCAAATCTTTACTAAGACAACAACTGATAAAGGGAGTGAAATGTGGGAAAAAAAAAATTTGTGATTTTTTGCAATATATGAGAAAAAATGAGTGGATACGAATGGACTTGTTCAAAAAAACACGTTCATTATTAACAAAACCATTAGTAAGCAACAATGTTTAACAACAAGTAGCACTTAACAGAAAAGAAACTACAAATGCAAATGAATGACAAGATCTAAAAATTGCCAATCCTGGGGATGTCTTCTGTATGACCCACTGGCTCGAGGATATGACCCTTGTAGTCTTTGAACTCAAACAGACGAGAGGTTGATGTGCATAACCAGGCTTCCTTCTGGAAAGGATATGTAACCTTTGTCAATCAGTTGTTGCACTTTGGCTTGGTAGGCTTTGCAATCTTCAGTCGAATTCCCCATTGATCCAGCATGATATCCACATTGCACATCGGGATCGTACCCAGGAGGGTATGGCTCTGGCAATGGCTTGAGAGACTTGGGAACCACCAGCGACCTTTGAATCAGATGCGGCAAGAGTTGACTGTATGACATAGGGACTGTATGAAGAGGAGCATTCCTTCTTTCTAGATTGTTGCGAGGCCTATGTTGACTCTGGCGCTGATTCTGATATCCTCGGCCATGGGCTCGTTGATTTACATGAGGAGCAATCCACGGTTTCTGGGACGAAGCTCTAGGCATTGTTGGTTGTCCATAAGGAAGACATGACACTGGAAATGATGATTGCTGAGAAGATGAGGGACCAAATGGTTTTCCTTTTACACCATGAGAATACTCAACATTTGCTATGACTGCATTGGTTTCATCCTCCTCCTCTTGGGAGTTAACGAGGGATTCAGTCTCATCGGCTTGGCTATTTGAGACATTCTGGATTAGTCCACTCTTGAGGTAGCTCTCGATGTGTTCCCCTACCATTACAAGGTCAGAGAAGCTTGATGGCGTACTGCCAACCATTCTTTCAAGATAAGAGCCATGCAGACTGTTTATGAACATGTCAATCAATTCCCTGTCCAAGAGTGGTGGTTGCACCCTAGCTGCTAATTCTCTCCACCGCTGTGCATATTCCTTGAAGGATTCATCGCTATTCTGAGATAGGCTTTGCAACTGCATGCGACTAGGAGCCACGTCTAGATTGTACTGATATCGCTTTAGAAAAGCGTTGGATAAGTCCTTTCATGATTGGATATGGCTTCTTTCTAAATCCATGTACCAACTTAAAGATGCCCCACTCAAACTATCTTGAAAACAATGAATCATCAGCTTATCATCATGGGTATATATGGTCATTTTTCAGCAGAACATCACCAAATGACACTTCGGGCAACTACGACCTGCATACTTCTCAAAGTTGGATACTATGAATTTTTGAGGAATCACCAAATCTGGCACTAGGCACATATCAGCAGCATCGAGCCCAGGCGTATCATGCACTTTCATAGCTTGGAGTTTCTCCTCAATGGCACGAAGCTTTTCCTTCATGGGGTTAGTCAATGGAATCCTTTGGGGTCGAGTAGGAACATTTACTCGTGGAGGATCATCATCAGGCAGAAGATCATACAGTGGATTACTTGTCACAGTAAATCCTGGTGGGGATCAAAATTCTGACAGTTGCTTTCTGACATGGCTACCTCAGCTTCCAACTTGCTTTGTCTATCTGGCCTTTCAAGTCATCTATGTTCCACTTGCTTCAAATGCTTCACATCTACCACAGGTTCAATGCGAGTGTCGAGAAATCAATTGCGGGTTATGGACAAAGGACTGAATGAGCTTCTCGGTTTTGGTTGGAGAATGATATGTAAAATGATGCAAAGATGCTTATGCAAATGCAATGTTATGAATGCAATAAGACATGGGATCAAAGATCACTGAATCAGAGGTTCACACTACAGGTGTCAAGGTCACAGATTTTGCATGACAACACAACAAGATATCCCTCACCTCGGGTAGGTTATCTATTGGTTTAAAACAGGGCATTCCAAGGGTTTTCAAACAAGGTCCCATGCACTAACCCTCAAAAGTTTTCCATCATAACGACGATTCGTAAGACAGTAGTCCCTTCAAAGGATGAGCACAGAGTTATGCCTTAGTAACCTTTGGAATAGGGTTCAAAAGGTCCTCAGAATCACGGACTCCCAGGTCGAAAACAAAGACGCCATTACGACTGATCGTAAGACATAATCATTCCCAAAGGGGCCTCATCTGAGCGGTGGAAGTCAAACCAACTCGACAAGTCCTAAGTCTCGCAAATCAGTAAGCAACCACCTCCTAGCTTAGTGTATACTTGAAAAGCTCGGGTAGAAAGCCTTTCTCCTCACAAACCATCCCCAATAAACCCAACAGATAATAAGAACACAAGATAACAAAGCAATAAAAGCAAATAAATCACACATACAACAAATAAACTAGGCTTGGCTTGCTTAGGGAGAACCAGTCCCCAGCAGAGTCGCCAGCTGTCGCTACTCAAAAAATAGTCGACCGGAGGCGAAAGAGGAAGAAACAAAAGAGTCGCCATCGAACTTTATTTATCCCATCAGGGGAAGGGAAAACATCGAGAAAACCAAAAGAAGAAAAGGATAAGATGGTCTCGCAACCAAATTACGGGTTCGGAAGCCGGTTATGCGAGGGGAAGGTATTAGCACCCCTCACATCCATCGTACTCGATGGGAACCATTTGCTTCTCTATGTGTAAGAATGTTTGCTAAAGGATATTATTGCTTTCTAAGTGTGTTCTAAGAGGGAAAGAGAAGGGTGAGAACCAAAGGATGTGAAAGAAAATAAAAGAAAAGGTGGGGAGAAGAAGAGGGGACTCGATAGGACTTTGCGGTCCTATGCCTACGTATTCCCTTGTGCAATGGGAAAGTCAGAGTTGACGTAGTTCGGAGGACTACGGGTGAAGAAAATGGAAGGGGGACTCGCCAAGATCGTTGCGATCTTGTGCATACGTATCGTACATTCGGACAAGAATGAAGAATCAGAGCAATCGTAGTTCGACCGACTACGGTTGGTTGGTGTTTTTTATGGACGATGCTAACATGCGGGTTCTAGCAGTTAGGTGTTTTGCGGCTCGCTCGTGGAGTCTTATGCGTTACCTGTTTGCGGTAGAACGGACGCAACATGTCCTTTTTGAAAAGGTTTATTTTCTCCATCAAGGCAAGATGTCACATTTAATTTGTGAAGGTTGGTTTTAAAGGGTGAAATAAGTCCTTGGATAGGAACCCCTTCGGGTAGTACCCAATTCTTTATCTCAAAAGATTTATTATGAAAATTGTGTGGCGAATACAGTTATGTCTTTGTATTTAAAGACGAGTATCGGGACCACACACTCTAAAGTGAGCATCCTAATACTCGAAGAGGAAGAGGTCTTCACCCAATCCTCTCTCATTAATTCAATACAAAGAGAACTTATTCTCTTATTTAAGGTGTTTTGGTTTTAGATGGTAAGTGTTTTATGACAGTGAACCCTAAAGGTAATGTCAAGCACTCGGGATAGGAGAAGGCCTTCACCTAACCACTCCACGACCATCTAAGTTTATTAAGAAAAGGTTTTGAAAATGCACTTGGTACAAGACCAAGGTTTTTAGACACAAAGAGATGAAATAAAGAGAGAAAAAGGTTTTTGAAAGAATGGGTGGTGAATATAGTCACGTCTTCGTATTGAAAGACGAGTATCGAGACCACACACTCTAAAGTGAGCATCCTAATACTCAAAGAGGAAAAGGTCTTCACCCAATCCTCTCTCTTTAGTTTAATACAAAGAGAACCTTATTCTCTTATTAAAGATGTGTTTTGATTTAGATGGTAAGTGCTTTACGACAGTGAACCCTAAAAGTAATGTCAAGCACTCGGGATAGGAGAAGGCCTTCGCCTAACCACTCCACGACCATCTAAGTTTATTGAGAAAAAGAAGTTTTGAAAATGAGCACTTGGTACAAGACCAAGGTTTTTGACTTAAGAAGAGAAGATGAAAAGTGAGAAATGGAATGAGGGGGGTGATGAGTACAAGAATGCAGTCAAGAGAAAAGCCAAGAAAGACTCAAAATCAATCAAATAGAGGTAATCAAATCCCTAACTCACAAAATTAAAAGTCAAATAAGTTACTAAAAATCAGAAATCAAAGATTAAAATCTAAATATTTAAAATCTAAACACAAATTAAAATGAAAAAGATTAATCTACAAAATTAATTGAGAATATATTTTGAGTTTTTTTTAATATTTAATTGAAAAAAACAAGTAAACTAATTAGTCTAAACAAGAATTATTAATTCTAATTAAAAAATTAAAATATTAAAGTTAGGTAAAACAAAATTAAAAAAACTCAAACATAAAGAACCAACTAATTAAGAAAATAAATTTAATCTAGTAGCAAAAATCATTAAATCTAATAAAATAAATCTAAAATTAATAAAATAGTGAAAATTAAAAACAAAACAAGATAGATTCAATGACATAGTGAAAATTAAAAAAAGAAAAAGATAGCAAAGGAAATGAGAGGTGCGGTGAAAATTACATGGGCATAGCCCAATTTGAAGGTGAAAGTGGTTTTAAACCGATGGGGCGGGTCACTCCATTGCGACCCGTTTGGATCTCACAGTAAGAGGAAAACCCACAAGATCTAAATCAAAAGGAGAACGAAACGTGGCCGTGTAACCAAAACACTTCTTCAGAAAAAAAAGATTACCAATCTTGTGAAACTACTCTCCTCACTCTCTCGTCAATCTCTGAACTCTCTTCCGGATGCGGTTTCTCCTCTTCTCTACTTCTTTCGGTCTGCCTTAACTCCGTCTCCCTTTCTTAATCGCGGCGGCAGACGGTTGTAACAAAGATGACGATGGAATCATTTCTTATGGAATACGATTTGGAGGTCGGTGGTTGAAGGCAGTTCATCGCTACTGTTGTTTCAGGTGGCGATGGTTGAAGTTTATGGAGGTATTAAGATGTTGAATAGTGTCGGTGTTCGAATCTGAGACGAAAGCAAAAGGAGAAGATGTATTTGTTGTTCAAGGTTGTCGAGATTGAAGGTCACAGATGTTTTAGAAGAAAAAGAGAACGTTCAGGATGGAGTATTATGGTGGTTCAAAGGCTAGATGAGGTTGAAGGTGTAACAGGGTCGGGGTTTGAAGGTGTTAGACGAGTTGAAGGGAGTTACGCGGTGGTTTGTGGTGATCAGTGGTTCTGCGTGTGGTTGGGGGTTGTTTTTTCGACGGAATGATGTTGTGAAGGGTTGAACAATGATGGTTGAATAATTTGATGAAGGCGATGGCGATGTGCGTGTTTTGGTTACGTGAAACCGACTCGTTGTGGCACAAGGTTTTCGGCGATGAAAAACTGAGAGTGAGGTTATTGTTGCGTCATCTGAGTGTGATTTGGATCGAAGGGAAGTTTGTCATGTGCGGGTGTTGAAGGGCTTGAGATTTGCTGCGAGTTTTTGTTGTTGAAAGGTGGAGTTGAGGCTATAGCAGTGTAATAGCATTGAGGAAAGGTGATAGAAAGAGGATAAGGGTTGTAGTGTGAGGATATTGGCGGTGCGTGAGATCACAGAGAGTGAGTGAAGATCATGGTAAAGGAAGAATGGTGGTGGTGCGGTGACGACACGGCGGAGTGAATGGTTTGATGAACGAGAAAGGTGCGGAATTTTTGAAGTGCTGAATCATGTGAAGAAGAGAGTCTCCTTCAGACTCTTATTCTTTGTTTTTTTGCTCTGAGAGTGAATTGTCTCAGCTTCGTCCTTTTTCCGATTTCTCTCCTCTTCTTTCTAAATCATTGAAATTGTTTTTTATCTTAATTTTTAAATTTGATTGTTGTTGATAGGTCTTTTTCACTGCAGGATATTGTCTTGGTTAATGCTGGTTTGATGTATTTCTTTCAAAGTTGTAGAATTTTGTTGGCCATTTTCATTGTGTTGTTGCAATGGTACGGTTTTCTTTTGACATGTTTTGGCATGTTGTGCTGGTGTTGTTGCTTTCTCTGTACAATTATGCAGTTTTGGTAGCAGAATGTAACAGGACGTGGTTTGTGAGTCGTGTAGTAGTTTATGGTATATGGCTAGTATATCTTGCAACATGACAATGGACTTTCTTTGTGTGTTATTTTTTTATTGTAGGAACATGGGCTAGGAAAGAATGATGGCCTTGAATTATTTATGACTTTTCTTTTTTGGTTGCAAATTTTGTAATGTAGAACAATGATGAATAATGGGTTTTTTTTGGTAGAATTTAATAAACTTTATTGGAATTAAATAGGATTCAATGGATTGAAAAATAAAAATGGGGATATTATATATAAAATGTGAATAAATAAAAAGTGGAATTTTGGAAAAAAAGGTTTGAATATGAAATGAATTAGGAGAAAATGAAATGGATAATAAAAAATGAGAATTAAGTAAAAAATGGGTTTAGTGGAAATGGGTAAAAAAAGACAAAGGATTATTCAATTGGATAATGAAAATAGAATTTGGATAATGATGGAGTAAAAAAAAGTGAAAATGGTTATGAAATTGGAAATGGATAATTGATATGGAAAATGAAACTAAAATTGGTTACTGGAACGGGTATGGGTAATGGTAATGCATCTCCACACCTGAACAACACCTAAAACCTTGACAGCAGAACTTGAACGCCACTAATCTTGCAAGACATCGCAACCCTAAATCCATTTTAGCATGATCCTCAATTGAACAACAAACTTGACTAATCTTTGGATCAATTACAAGAACCTGAACCACACAACCATCATTTACAAATGACCTGAAATATACCAACTATTTTGACTTTCAATGGCCCTACAATCTGACTTCAACAGACAACTTGAATTGACATGAAAACCCAAGTCTGGTGGTCCTCAAGCATAAAGTACTAACTCTTGACAATATCCATCTTGAGAATGACATAATCTCTTTTTTCTTGACCAAGACCAGGATCACATCCAATTTGAAACTGAAACATTATTGAGATGTTGACAACCAACAGAACCCTAGTTCTTTAGTCTCCGCTATAACCATGATGAAACCTTAATCACTTGATGCCTTTTGAGAAATCCTGAAGCATATATTTGACGAATCTTGGCAGAGGAAAGCCTTGTAGCTGGATGAACTTTCATAGAAAGTGACTCACGATGCTGTGAGCTCAAACTTTTGATTCAAACTTCGATGAAGGAACCCCAAAGCAAATAAGAAACCTTGAATCAAAGGACCTCCTAATCCCATGTCTTAGAAGACCAACATAATGAATGATTATGAGTTATGACCTAATGGAGATGTAGAGATGATATGACATGCAAGGCTAGGGTTAGGGTGAAAATGAGGGTGTGACAGTGGCGCACATATTGAGTTTATTCACTATCCTTAAACAAATCTTGGTCGTCCATTTAGTGGTTATCAACGGCCAAGACACTACTATTAGTGATCCGCGTGAAACCTAAAACTTAGACGAACTACATCTTCTACCTCCAAACATCATCTTTCATTTACAATACTCTATTTCTCCACTAAACCAAATTTCAGAACAAATTTCAGAACTCGAGTTAGCAATGTTAGTTGTTGGTGTTCTTTTTTAATTATTGTTATTATTGTTGTTCTTGTTGTTCATTTTTATTAATGTTGTTCTTGTTGTTATTATTGTTATTATTGTTGTTTTTGTTGTTGTTCTTGTTCTTGTTCTTGTTGTTGTTGTTATTGTTGTTGTTGTCGTTGTTGTTGTTGTTGTTGTTGTTGTTGTTGTTGTTGTTGTTGTTGTTGTTATTGTTGTTCTTGATGTTCTTGTTGTTCTTGTTGTTGTTCTTGTTCTAATGGTGCAATTTTTTTTTATTTTATTAAAAGACATACAACAACGAGTATTTAAAATAACCGTCATTATAGGTAGTATACAACAACAGTTTTTTTAAATAACCGTCATTATAGGTAGTTCTAATGCTGGATTTTATTTTATTTTATTAAAAGACATACAACAACGGGTATTTAAAATTATCGTCATTATAAGTAGCGCATTTTCCAGTTTATTACAACGCTTACTGGGCCGTGATTGTAAGTATCATATATACAACGACACTCTACATAACCACGCTTGTGCCCGTGTCATTATATATCTTTCCCAACCGTTGTTAAATGGGTTTTCCGTAGTAGTGTGACACTCATTCAAGATCAAGATGATATCAATCCTCACACCCTTGTCTCGTAATTCTTGCATCTTAGATCTTGGAACTTTCCCAATCATGTGATCATTGCTGCTCAGGTTACTATTCCAATGGACAACATTGTTGATATTAAAATTTGGATTCACTCTACCTCCATGAAGGTGAGGAAAATAAAGAAGAAGAGGGGTTGAATTGTGTTCGACAAAAACATGTCTGCTTTTGAACAGAGTTCATATTCTAAACATTGGTTCAGAAACTAACTATAAGTGCAGCAGAACAATATATCAGAAAAAGAGTAAACAGAACAATGAACACGGCGGATTTATCCTGGTTCCTCTCCCAACTGAGAGTACTCCAGTCCTCTTGCCTCGCAAGAGATTTTCTAGTAGAATCAACTCATGATTACAACTTCTTATGAACATAAGCATAAGACTTTCACTACTCATACCTACTGTCTAAGACTTCCCTGCTCAATCAGCACCTGATCGAGACTTCTTGCTTAGATCCTCAGATCCTAAGACTTTCCTTGCTTAAACCACCTAATTCAAGACTTTCCTGCTCAGACACACTGCCTAAGACTTCCCTTGCTCAGATCCTCGATCCAAGACTTTCTTGCTCAGACTCACCATCTAAGACTTCTCTGCTCAGACCTTCTGTCTAAGACGTCCTTTGTTCAGATTCATAATCCAATACTTTGCTGCTTAATCAAAACAAATCATGACTTTCAATGCTCAAGCACACAACATGTAATGCCCTGTATAATATATACCTAGAATGATACAATACAAGCATTTTTATTTGGTACTGACACCATCATAAGTGCCTAATGGCGTAATTCACATACTGGACCATTTCTAAAACATAATACAACTATGGTACAAGACATGGAAATTAGCCAAAATAATAAAAATCTAAGATCAATATACAATATCCCCAATTGTATACAACAAATACACAGCGGAAAACTAAAGCCAAGCTTCTCTTGAAACATCCAAGCATAGCTCCACTTGTAAATTAAACCTGCAAACCACACCTGTAACATAGCAACAAATAGTGGGGTGAGATACATCAAATCTCAGTGAGTTCCCTATCTTATAGATTCTCTCAGCTTTACAAGGTTCTATCTTAGCCTAACTCAAGTCGGGGGAAATGAACTAGACTTTGAGTTCAACCATTTCTCATTAGAGAACAATCGCATAAAACACAAAACGACAACTAGTTAAGGAATCTTTCCCCAGACATCCCGCTCAAGGAGATTAAACACGGGTCACGGATCCTTAACGTAGATAACTTTCCCGGCCATCCCGCACAAGGAGATCTCGACACGGGTCACTGATTATCTACCAATGGTACTTTCCCCGGCCATCTTCCACTCGAAGATTTCGACACGGGTCACTAATACCACTCCCTATGGTACTTTCCCCGACCATCCCACACAAGAGGATCTCAACACGGGTCACTAATACCACCCACTAAGCAACTTTCCCCGGCCATCCCGCACCAGAGGATCTCGACACGGGTCACGGATGCTTACTTAATAAATACTTTCCCCGGCCATCCCGTACAAGGAGATCTCGACACGGGTCACTAATATTTATTAGGGGACACAAACTTAATAAATACTTTCCCCGACCATCCTACACCAGAGGATCTCGACACGGGTCACTAATATTTATTAAGGGATAAACCATAAACCGGAGGACTACAATCCTCCCCCAACAACTACTTAACAAAGGCACTCTTCTAGTATCGATGTCTAAGCATTGTTCTCAACACATCTCGTAACACCTAGTTACATCTCTAGGTTATTCTAGTGAACTAAGGTTTCCTCACTTTTTCTGTTATATTCTTTTAAACATGTTATTACTTAATCGCATTTAAACAACATATATATATATATATAACATACATCATTGGCATATAACAATATCAATCACGGAACACACATAATAGCATAACATGTCAAACATAATCCACATCGTAGTTGTCACACACTTTAAGGCATACTAGCCACTACTATCCTCTACCAAGCACTCTTGGTTAAATCATGGTCTCACATTACCATTTACTAGCCCATTGGATTCTCTTTCCAAGGCTTCAAGCCCCATATCAATCGGCTTCCCGATTCATGAATTTCCGATGGAAACATAAACCACACTTTTCACGTCATCACAATATTTCCTCTATTCTATCAATCCATGGCATATAACCATGTTTCTACCTCACCATCACAAATAGCATTGAAATAGCTTTCCAACGCTTCCGACCGTGCGTCAATCCGAGTTACGGGTCAAAAGTTATGGATTTTTAAAGAAAACAGAATTATTGAAAATTCCCAGGAGCGCCCGGTGGTCAAGGTTTCGCTTGGCGGTGCCCCCTTCGCATGTGCTTCGCCCGACGAAGCAGCGACGTCAATCCCATATCCCAAAACTCAAAAGTTACATAAACATGTTATGATGCGCCCCTTGGCTTTCGCCCGGCGCAAGCCCGCATCGCTCGACGCTCAAAGTGCCGCCCGACGCTCTGCACCAGAAGCAGAATTTTCTGCTGCGTTTCTTAGGGTTCCAAGGCTCCAAAATTCATCTTTTCCAAACCAAATCATTTCCAAACATCAAAACAAGTATCATCAATTGATCACATGCATATTATGACTATACTACGCAATTTATATCTAATTTCATCCGTTAGATTTCATTGATTCACCAGTTTTATCATTTTCTCTCTCTCAATTTATATCCTAAGTTCCAACCATCCAATTCTAGAGCTTAAAGTGTCTAACTATAACCCACCTGGTAATCTAAGAGGAGGTTGAATTGATGATGAATTGATGATGATGATCCAACTTCTCTTTCTCTTTTCCCTTCTTCCTTCTCTTCCTTCTCTTTTTTTTTTCTTTCTAACAACAAATATATATATATATATATATATATATATAAACCAATATTATATAATATAATCCAACAGGGTAAAATATCTCCAATTGATATTTTGTCATCTTAGCCCAATTGATCAATTATTAGAGTTACCTTAAAATACTGTCTCGTACTAATAAATACCAATCTGTCTCTTTCATAAAATAATTGATCTCTTCAAAGTTCATTAGTTGCTCTATTGATCCCAAATGTCAATACTTAAAGTACTTAGAGGATTCCATTAATCCAATTTACCAAAGATAGAGCACATAGATACTCATATGATATCCAATTGAGCATTTAATTAATATGGGGTATTACACTCTCCCCCCCTTAAATTGAAATTCACCCCCGAATTTCCTCTACTCGACAACAACTGCAACTTGTATAACTGTCTTAGATCCATACTTAACTTTACTTCCGTTCAAAATTCTGACATAATCTAAAATCGAACTTGACTTCATACAATTACCAACAACTATCCTTTCATAAATCCTTTAACATTCGAACCACTTCCTAGCTAGTCAAACGACTTCTTTACCAGTTCCATCCGGTCTGACACTAAACATTGCAACCATTACATTCGATAATTCATCTCTTTCGTATCACCCCAAAAGTAACACAATTAGAACGAGATCTTCTCACTTCCATACTTACAAGTAACAATCATTCTAGTTCTTATTAGTCCGACTGAACTCTTTCATCTGTCACCTTCCACTGCGCAACTCAATTACTAACAGTGGAACACTACAAATTCTTAAACACTACCAATTAGCTAACCGTCCACGGGGAAATACACTTATCCACTGGGATCCCTACTAACCCACTGTACAAGAAACTTACTGACGTCCTATGGTAGAACAATTTCTTTACCAACACACAATATCTTATCATCGGTCCAATACTCTCCAGACGATAGAGGTATAGGATTTCACTGTTGCAACCGTAACATATGCAACTCCAAATCCGGTCTAATCTTGAAATAATATATCCAAAACAGTTTAATAACCTCCGGTTCCGGTTACCACGTTCCATGTTAATTCTTCTTACGGGTTCTGACTCACTCAATGTTTCTTGTTGACACGAGATCTCAACCCTAAATGACGTAACACCCACACAGAACTTCAATCACACGCGAGACACCACTTATCAAAACTTAAACCATTCAAAGCACAATGGTGAGTTTCCATACTACTCACCAATTCTCCTATGATACTCCGCACGCATATATACCGTCGAAGTCCATATCACGCTTCTCAAGTTACATGCTTAACTTCGGAATGTCTAATTCTTACTCGTACTTGGAAAGATAACTTTTAAATTCCTTCTCTGGGTCAAACACGGCTGCACACAACTGGTACCACTCTCACGGAGTCTAAATCCAAAACCATTAACTCACAGGAGATAGCAATTACAAATTCCGACCAACCGCTTATATCTTACTAACACCAAAAATTAACTTACTGAGACGATCTTTACAAGATCAATATTTCGTGAGTATTCTCTAACTTCGTCCTCAAGTCTTTCAACAGTAATACACTTAAGGTTTTCTCATACTCAACACAGTTCACAAGATTATTTCTCCAAAAGTTAAACTCCCTCTTCGTCTGAACAAATGGTCCACTATGTAACACCTTTCCAAAAGTTATGATTCCAAAACACAAAACCGTCCTTCATTTACTTGGAATCCCATTATCCATTCATACAATGCTCTCCAATCGGAGCAACACAAAGTAACAAAATGCAGATGATGGTTCCTAAGGGATTTCACAATTTACATAGACGTTAATCGATTAACCATCTGAGCTAATCGGTTAACTTCTCAAAATTTAGCACAAAATACCATCCTTGCACGTGTTAATCAGTTAACACTACTACAGAAACTGAAATTGAACAATTTCTTTTAATTCGAAGCCATCCCTACCCAAAACTATCCATCCGTCTTACTCTAATCCACAATATCATTCTCAACTCATGACTTTGTAACTTACATAACATTCACTAACCACGATCCCCTCAAGGTAAAGCCAACAAAGTCGACGACACACTCCAACCAAGTGACAGGCAAAATTCCAAATTCTGATGCGGTCACACTACTAAACTTCAACAGGATAGTTCATTTCTGCTCAAACAACTACACTAGCGGGAAGTCTATCATGATGAAATTCCAATGCTTAAGACACAACTCCTACTTGATTTGTCCACAAGCAAAACCCAACACACAACCAACATACGGTACTACGAAAATGATGGACATGTCATGTCAAGCATACAACCTTGTTCTCTCACTTGAACTTCTTGGTGGGAAATAAAACAACAACGTTCTTAGTCCAACCAAAGGTAGATCCCAAATATTCCGATTATTCACAAATACAGAAGCTCTTTATACCTGAAAATAGATCGGGGTAATGCATCCTCTTGAAGAACCTTTCCATTACTTTGTACACATTAACCAGGATTTCTTACCCTACATTATCCATTGAACATCCCACTTACACCAAATTACTTAATGGAAGATTCGCAACCGACAACCCTCAACAACTATTTACCAAACCCTTTCGGTATAAATCGTTCCATGATTTACACTTAGTCCGTAATAAGTCCTGATTTGCTTCTCGTTGTTTTACCACAATCTTGCTTCTTAGAATACAATACTCACTGTTCCACAAAGTGCGTCCCTTCACACTTGTCTCAAGACTAGGGATCCATCACATACACTTGCGACTCTGGTGCTACTACTACGCTCGTTATTAATACCAAGGTGTAACTTCTTCAGTTCAGCTCGTACTACTAGGGTTCACGTGGGTGAATCATCTTTGTTTACACTTCCATGATTTTAGCTTTAACAACAACTTAATAACTCTATTGCACATTCGTCCAAGATACATGCTGTTATCATTTTCCTCATAATATACTGTTGATACCATTTCTACATCGCGTTTACTTTGCTCTCCATGGTAATCCTCTTAGGTCCCAATATAAAACCATCATACTAAAATTTCCTTAAGTCCAGGGTACTTACTCTGTTTCTCAACACAACTTCTTCCGGTCCGTATCACCACCATTTCCATTACTAAGTGAAGCTCCTTCTTTTTCCAACACAATACCTTATACTGGTCCTTGGGTAATTTAACATTTCCAAAATTCCAAATTGATCTCTCATCGAATACAGAAAATCCTGATGTAATATCTCGAACTTAATCCCCCTTCATAACTGAAGATACACAATTTATCTCACACTCCTCGTCCGGTACACACTTATTTCACTTGAAGTATGTAAACACATCCTTGTGTTCCTTCATACACTTCTCTACTACTACTCTAGGTTCTCCTAAAAGTCGAACGCCCTTAACCCTCAACTTTTCACCAGTAGGAAGACATTGTTCCGAACACACTCCTTAAGGTACTCTTGTCCATTCAAGATACCAGATCGACCTTAGAACACTGAAGCACCAGTACTTATCTCACTTCCGGACCTTGCGTCACACATTCCACAAAACAACTTTTCTTTTCCACAGAATGAGATTACTTGAAATTCTTATCCAGCTCTACTAGCGATTTTACATATTCTTCAATATCTTAACCCATCGTCCAATAGAGATCCTTAACCTTCGGACTCCATCCGTTCCAAAGGGTTACTTGAACAACACAATACTCCTTAAGTCCATGCTACCCAAGCACAACTTCTACCAGGCCTCAACTGAGCTGACCAAAACTCCTCATTACTAACTCTTGGCTTGAGCATACCCTAACAGCACAAGTTCCGACAACACTTCGGAGTCCTCGTGGTCGCTCAACCATGATTCTACTTATCACATACATAGCATTAGGTTGATCAGGCCCAACACTACATAGTATGATATTAAGAGTCATGCTGGCAAGACACACTTAAGAGGCAGGAATAGATTTACTTATGATGTTTCAAGGCTAGGTCGAGGACACAACCAAGCTCTGATACCAACTGTAATGCCCTGTATAATATATACCTAGAATGATACAATACAAGCATTTTTATTTGGTACTGACACCATCATAAGTGCCTAATGGCGTAATTCACATACTTGACCATTTCTAAAACATAATACAACTATAGTACAAGACATGGAAATTCGCCAAAATAATAAAAATCTAAGATCAATATACAATATCCCCAATTGTATGCAACAAATACACAGCGGAAAACTAAAGCCACTACTACGAAAAACCCATTTAACAACGGTTGGGAATGACATATAATGACGTGGGCGAAGGCGTTGTTATGTAGATTATTGTTGTAAGTTTGCTGTTTCTACAACGGTCTGGAAACCGTTGTTGAAAGGCAGGACACGCGCCATATATCACAACGGTTATGATAATAAACCGTTGCGATACATACACTTAGGTTCTGGGTTCGAAACCCATCAGTAGCGAATTTATATAAAACATAAATTACTCATGATATCGGTTACAATATATAATAGTTGTTGTAAGTACCCTAAGTTTATTATATTAAATGTAGATTGCTTGTTTTCCAAACACCTCACTAAATAAATATACATGGATTAAATTTGATGAAGATGTCTATAATCTGCAAATTAAACTGTTCTTAAAAACCAACTTAAACAAACCAATGTTGTTTTCTGATTGCATTCGTCTCATCGTGCATTTCACGCCCTTTTACATATATTGTGGTTTATTGATCTGACTCCTTCGATAAATCGCTATCTTCGATTATAGTTAAATTTCCATAACAAGACATTGGATAATTTTCCTCATCTTTGATTTAACTATATTGGAAGATGGCGATGCATCTAAGGAGCCAGATCATTATACCATAATCTATATATAAAAGAACGTGAGATAAATGATGAGAGGCATGCAATCAGAAAACAACATTGGTTTGTTTAAGTTGGTTTTCAAATACAACTTAATTTGCAGATTATAAGTATCTATGTCAAATTAACTGAATGTATTTTAAGTGAGGGTTAGTGAAACAAACAATCTACATAGAATATAATAAACTCAAACAAAATTCTATACCAGATCCAGATATTATAAACTCATATAATACGCTTGCTACCACCAGCAAATTTTAAGTGAGGGTTAGTTAAACAAACAATGTAAATAGAATATGATAAACTCAAACAACATTCTATACCAGATCCAGAAATTATAAACTGATATAATACGCTTGCTTCCACCAACATCATCACCCTGTATCATCCCCTTAACCTGAAAGGAAACAAAGAAAACTTCAAAAATGAGCATCCTCAGTTGAAAACAAACCCTAAAACCATAATCCAGTGATGAGTAAAGAGAGGAACAGAAATAACGTACCTTTTAATGAAACTAATCGCGGAACAGGAATCAATTATGATGTTGAACTAGTTTGGGAAGCCATGAAAAAGAAATATAAGGAGGAAGAAGCTTACACAAAAGCTTCATACTTCTTATACTTCTTTTCATTGCTTCTAAAACTAGATAAAGTTTGCTTACACTGTTGTTTCTTCATTTACTAACATCTTGTTCGTGATGCTATGAAAAAAAGGTACAAGGTGGATGAAGTTTCCATCATGGCTTCATGCTTCTTATACATTTTTCCATAGCAACACAAACATTATGAAGTTTCCAAAGTATGGTCTTTGTTAAGGTAGTGAAAACGAATCTGAAAAAATGAGAACAATCAACAAAAATAACATGCAACAAACGAGATAATGGGAAATATCTAACAATAGATGGAAGAAGAAGAATACCTTAATGTATGAAGCACAATATTCACGGCTAATGGTGAAAACGAAGAGAAAAAATGGGTT
Source organism: Lathyrus tuberosus (assembly GCA_022829125.1). Classification (NCBI taxonomy): domain Eukaryota; kingdom Viridiplantae; phylum Streptophyta; class Magnoliopsida; order Fabales; family Fabaceae; genus Lathyrus; species Lathyrus tuberosus. The sequence goes on along the minus strand of JALAZF010000124.1, from coordinate 2,120,906 downwards.
TTAGGGTTTCACTTTGAAGGCAACGGCGTTACTGTCAATTAAGTGAAAGTTATTTCGCTTATATATGGGTAAACTATTTCACAACGGTTAACAATAACAACCGTATAGATATGTATTTATTTATTATAAATATATCACTACGGTTTACCAGAATAACCGTAGTGATAACCCTTTTATCTGTGAATTTTAAAATAAATAAAAACCGTATACATAGGTATTTATTTATTATAAATATATCACTACGGTTGACCAGAAGAACCGTAGTGATAACCCTTTTATTTATGAATTTTAAAATAAATAAAAAAGAAAAGGTGCGCCTTAACTTCTAACTTAATGCATCTGCAGTTTAAACATCAACAATGTAATTCACAATGCATCTGCAGTTTAAACATCAACAATGTAATTCGAACCCTAATTCAACTATTACATTTCATAACAAAGTAAATATTAAACATAAAGGAGACAAAAAAACATAACATCTTGATATTTCCAGAAAATATCTCTGATTTCAGTTTGTTCTTCAAATTCTTGTTCTTTTTCTTTAAATCCTCATACATAACCTTTAGATAGCCCACAGCTTCCAACTCTGACTTCATAATGCTCTCATCGTAATTTCCATCTCTTTCTCCCAAATCTTCATCCCATATGACCAAATTACATGTTTCATCGCTCCTCCAAAATGGATATCTCCAAAAAAGCCTTCCTTTATTTTGTCCCTTCTTGCATTGATACGAAACCATACGACCATCACAACCACAAAAATTTCCAGATCGAGATTTTACACTGGAATAAGACGTAGAAACACCTTTGGATGATTTTGTCTTCAAATGTGACGTTGCAACACCTTAAAGTAGAACACTTTGTTGTTGTTGTTGTCTTCTTCCCGACAATGGTGACGGCGTTAGTGTTAGGGTTGTTTCAATGGATAAATTGATATATATATACTTGGTGTTTAAAATACATAAAAAGAAGCTTCAATTTGTAACAACGGTTTTGAGAAATATCCGTCGTGATATCCTTATTATTTTTTAGTTAAATATTAATAAAACTTAAAAAGGGAGCATTTACATCAAAGGGATAGAGGGCGATGAGGTTCGAACCCATGATAGCTAGATTGTATCACCACGGTTTTCATAAAAACCGTTATTATACCCTTGAGATTTCTAATTAAAATAATGCGCGCGCATCCAGTACGCACTATAAGAACGGTGTATAGGATGCTGTTGTAAACCTGGAATTGTTGTTTGGCCGTTTTGTAGTAGTGAGCCAAGCTTCTCTTGAAACATCCAAGCATAGCTCCACTTATAAATCAAACCTGCAAACCACACCTGTAGCATAGCAAAAAATAGTGGGGTGAGATACATCAAATCTCAGTGAGTTCCCTATCTTATAGATTCTCTCGGCTTTACAAGGTTCTATCTTAGCCTAACTCAAGTCGGGGGAAAGGAACTAGACTTTGAGTTCAACCATTTCTCATTAGAGAACAATCGTATAAAACAAAAAACGACAACTAGTTAAGGAATCTTTCCCCGACCATCCCGCTCAAGGAGATTAAACACGGGTCACAGATCCTTAACGTAGATAACTTTCCCCGGCCATCCCGCACAAGGAGATCTAGACACGGGTCACTGATTATCTACCAATGGTACTTTCCCCGGCCATCTTCCACCCGAAGATTTCGACACGGGTCACTAATACCACTCCCTATGGTACTTTCCCCGACCATCCCACACAAGAGGATCTCAACACGGGTCACTAATACCACCCACTAAGCAACTTTCCCCGGCCATCCCACACCAGAGGATCTCGACACGGGTCACGGCTGCTTACTTAATAAATACTTTCCCCGGCCATTCCGTACAAGGAGATCTCGACACGGGTCACTAATATTTATTAGGGGACACAAACTTAATAAATACTTTCCCCGACCATCCTACACCAGAGGATCTCGACACGGGTCACTAATATTTATTAAGGGATAAACCATAAACCGGAGGACTACAATCCTCCCCCAACAACTACTTAACAAAGGCACTCTTCTAGTATCGATGTCTAAGCATTGTTCTCAACACATCTCGTAACACCTAGTTACATCTCTAGGTTATTCTAGTGAACTAAGGTTTCCTCACTTTTTCTGTTATATTCTTTTAAACATGTTATTGCTTAATCGCATTTAAACAACATATATATATATATATATATATATATATATATATATATATATATATATATATATATATATATATAACATACATCATTGGCATATAACAATATCAATCATGGAACACACATAATAGCATAACATGTCAAACATAATCCACATCGTAGTTTTCACACACTTTAAGGCATACTAGCCACTACTACCCTCTACCAAGCACTCTTGGTTAAATCATGGTCTAACATTACCATTTACTAGCCCATTGGATTCTCTTTCCAAGGCTTCAAGTCCCATATCAATCGGCTTCCCGATTCATGAATTTTTTGTGGAAACATAAACCACACTTTTCACGTCATCACAATATTTCCTCTATTCTATCAATCCATGGCAAAGAGAATTGAAATAGCTTTCCAACGCTTCCGGCCGTGCGTCAATCCGAGTTACGGGTCAAAAGTTATGGATTTTTAAAGAAAACAGAATTATTGAAAATTCCCAGGAGCGCCCGGCGGTCAAGGTTTCGCCCGGCGGTACCCCCCTTCGCCTGTGCTGCGCCCGGAGAAGCAGCGGCGTCAATCCCATATCCCAAAACTCAAAAGTTACAGAAACATGATATGTTGCGCCCCTTGGCTTTCGCCCGGCGTAAGCCCGCATCGCCCGACGCTCAAAGCGCCGGCCGGCGCTCTGCACCAGAAGCAGAATTTTCTGCTGCGTTTCTTAGGGTTCCAATTCTCCAAAATTCATCTTTTCCAAACCAAATCATTTCCAAACATCAAAACAAGTATCATCAATTGATCACATGCATATTATGACTATACTACGCAATTTATATCTAATTTCATCCGTTAGATTTCATTGATTCACCAGTTTTATCATTTTCTCTCAATTTCTATCCTAAGTTCCAACCATCCAATTCTAGATCTTAAACTCTCTAACTAGAACCCACCTGGTAATCGAAGAGGAGGTTGAAGAAGATGATGATCCAACTTCTCTTTCTCTTTTCCCTTCTTCCTTCTCTTTTTTTTTTTCTTTCTAACAACAAATATATATATATATATATATATATATATATATATATATAATCCAACAGGGTAAAATATCTCCAATTGATATTTTGTCATCTTAGCCCAATTGATCAATTATTAGAGTTACCTTAAAATACTGTCTCGTACTAATAAATACCAATCTGTCTCTTTCATAAAATAATTGATCTCTTCAGAGTTCATTAGTTGCTCTATTGATCCCAAATGTCAATACTTAAAGTACTTAGAGGATTCCATTAATCCAATTTACCAAAGATAGAGCACATAGATACTCATCTGATATCCAATGGAGCATTTAAATAATATGGGGTATTACACAACAAGAGACTTACTTGGCTCAAGCTTTTCAACTTGAGACTTTGATGCTCAAACACATAGCATAAGACTTTGATCTTAACTGTTGAACAACATGTTCAGCAGAAAAGAGAACAAGGTGTACTTGATCTTGAATTAGAGGTACAGGGTAATAACCTTAAGAAAGATCTTAAGTACTCAAGATTTCCAGAATATTCAATGTTTAGGAAACCTTAAGGCTATTTACAATTTACAACAATTAATAGAAGATTCTGCATATTCAGTAGTATTGCTCATTGTTGACCTTGTTATTTCTTCATTCAAATAGAGGCGTTGAACACCTTTATCCTCTTTGTCATTCCTTCTTATTCTTATTCCTTGTAAAATATTCAAGTAGAACCTTTAGCTACTTATATAGCAGATTTAAGAGAACTAGTCGTTGGACGAGATAACTTAATAAAATGTCTTTATTATCTCCATGGTACAAGAGATGTTGAGGATAGATACACAAAAGATCTTGATCCATTGTGTAATTTGTTTAACCATAACATCTTTAGAAGTATCATGTACTATAGAGTCGTTGAGAGTGGTTATCCGTAAAGCTTGTCAACTCTTCTTGAGCCTTGTGAACATAGACTCTAACTGACAAGCTGATTTGACATTACAGTTTGCTCTCTGCATTACTGATAGCTTCAGCTTCGCTACAACTTCTGAAAAAATCACCAAAAGTCAATATAATTACCAAGTGTAGAAACAATGTGTTGCTTTTTCTGATGTTGAGGCCTTCAGCTTCAGAGTCTACGCCAGACATCACTTAGCAATTGTTCTTCACATTCTGTATCATTAGAAACATGTAACTCAACTTCACTCAAGTGTGCCTTCATATCAGATTCTGAATATATCTTTTAAGTTTAAGAACCTGCATACTTGAACACACATTAGATAACACAATTTTCCTTTTAATACTTTTGTTATCCTAAAAAATAAGGATATATGGCATGAACAAATCTTGTTCTAATAATCTCCCCTTTCTTTTATGATGACAAACATAATTATTTAAAGGACACTGTTTTAGCTATTTTAATTTTTCTTAGACAACATCAGAGCATGAGGTTTGTAAGCTCTCTCTGAGTCTGATAGATAAAAGGTTGAGTTTTGTAAGCTCCCCCTAAGTTCTACTTCTAAGAAATCCTAAAATATATTTATTTTTCTCAGCAACATAATGGTATGAGGTTTGTAAGCTCCCCCTGAGAATAATAGTTCAAAGTTGAGTTCTGAGAACCCACCCTAAGTACCATTTTCAAGAAAACTATAGTTTTAACTTTCTTAGCAACATCAGAATACGAGGTTTGTAAGCTCATTCTGAGTCTAATAGGCTAAGGTTTATGTTTGTAAACTCCCCCTTAGTTCTATGTACAAGAAGAGTTAAAATTATTTACCCGGGAAAAATAACCATAATAACAAAATATAGAAAAATTAAATGAACACAATTAATAGTAGTAATAATAATAACACTGGCAGCATTGAATCTGAAGGGGTATAAATTCATATTTAAATACTTCTATATTTCTCCCCGTTTTGTCACATCAAAAAGGTTTAAACACAAAAGAGAGGACAATTAAAGCAAGCAAAATTCATAAGTGCAGATTCCCAAGATGGTCAAGGATGCTTTATAGGTTTTATAACAGTCAGAAGCAAGTACATGCAGTGTTCTAAGATGGTTAAAAATCATTAAATATTGGTTCACTGATGTACTTGACTGAATACTTAAAGCACATTATAAAAGTAGATCAACCTTGCGTCCTCAAAAGTTCATTCAGTTCTTCATAAATACTTCAAGCAAGAGATAGCTATGAAGAGAAAATATCACAACCGCATACTTCACAAGAGTGAGAGACGCAATATTGCAAGAGAATTTGAATTGTTGAAGAATGTTAAAGCAGCAAAAGAAAGACGTTTTGCAAACAAGGAACATTTTGCACAACTTCTTGCAGATGCAGCAAAAGAGAGTCGGAAACTGGAGGAAGAGCAGGGCATTCAAACCAGATTGGCTACCTACAGAGCTCGGACTTCAGGATCAAAGGAGCACATAAATGCTTCTGAGGATCCTTCAACTGAAGATGAGGAAGTAGAACAATACTGGAGGGAGTATGCAAGTAACACCGAGAAAGATGATTGAAGTAACAAAGAAGACTAGGAATAGACTAGTTTATTGTACTGTCATATCTTTACTCATGTAACTTTTAAATTCCAATGAAGTTTTTCCCTTTAATCAGTTTATTGATCAATTTTGCCACCAAATGCAAGTCTCAATTTAATTTAAATAAGACACAACAAATATGAACTATGACCATTAAACACACAGAAACATGATAGATTTATAAGCATACAAATTCATAACCATAAAACATTATAAAGATTCATAAACAAGATAAACCCACATAATAAAGTTTCACAACCAAAACAAAAGAGCACACAAAAGGGTTCTTCATCCTAGACCTAAGGTTTCTTCAACAATTCCATGATCGCCTTAAGGTCAGAACCAATTTCTTTTTGCCTCTCAACCACATAATTAAGTTGATCATCCACTGAGAGTTAGTTGATAGCCATTTGAATTTTCATAACCTCTTAACATTCAGCAACTGCATTGACTTTAGCTTCAAGATTGAGCAGTTGCTTATGGCTAGTTGCAGCAACTTCCTTTGATGAAGAATTCTTCAGATCTTCAATAACCGTGTTGACAGATCTTCTGAAGCATTCCCATTTAGCATTATAAACCATAGGATCAGTGGATGTGAGTCCTTCTTCCACAAGTACTTTTGCCTCATTAAACAACCCAGTCCTAAAGACTTTTAATTGAGAAAGTATATGATTGGGTAGAGGTTGGTGGTTGGTCATGTGCTGAGATGGTTTTGATGTGTTTGTTTCATTTTTCTGGGTTTCATGAACAAATTCAGCTGAGATATCATTTTCTAAGGCATGATTTGATGGAGATTTGTGTTGGTCAGTTTGATGAATTGATGGTAAGGGTTGATTTTGGCCATTGTTTTCTGATTGTTGTTCAGACTCAGCATACTCAGGCCCATCATTAAGAAAGTCCTGAATAAGTTGATCTGATATAGTTTTGGTGGAGCTGCTATCTAGTGATGCAATATTGAGAGGCTTAACATCTAAACCATTTCCACTTTTACCAGGAATTGATGAAGTTAGATCCGTTTGGATGTAAGCATCAATGTTTTGAATGGTTTGATCAAGAGATGGGTTATCAATGTTAGGTGTTATGAGTGGTGAGGTTTTTAGTAACGAGAAATCAGTGATCAGAGGGATGATTAATAGTACAGAGGTTTGGTTGGGTTTATCAGGTGAAGGTGTGAAAGACTTTCTCAGTGAAGTATTAAGATTAAAGTAATAAATGGGTTTAGCCTTAGTACCTGATCCTGCTGCTAATGAGACAAGCTCTTAAGTAGCTTCTATTTCATTGACATTATCATCTGGATTCTCATTCAACCAGCTTCTGGACTTATCATTCTTCTCTGCAGATTCCTCTTCAGCTTCTCCTTTTGAAGCAACTTCCTCTACTGCCTTAGGCTTATCTTCAGTACTTGCAACACCCTTTTTGAACTTCTCAATAAACTCTTGAGTCATCTGAATAACTTCAGAAGAGTTTAGAATAGATTCTCCCATATATTCTCTTAAGATCTCCCTGCATTACTTTAAGAGCTCTACTGATTCCTCAATACGATTCTCCTAACCGTTTCTTTAGAAACCACATTTATACCAGTCCAAATAAAGGCGGTGAAGAGTTGTTTGACTTCCTTCAAAACCTGAGCCCTTTTTGCTTCCTTTTCTTCTTCTTCTTCTTCTATTTGGCTCAGACAGTTTCCTTTTCTTGGATGTAGTAGTTTCCTTATCTAAATTACAGCTAGATCCTCCTCCTCTCGTCTTGGTAGGAAGGATTTCAGTGGTTTCCTTGAGTTCTTCAACTTCTTGTTGGAAAGCCTCCTTGGAGCCATGAAGATATCTTTTCTTTCCACTCTTATGAAAAAATATTTCTTCCTCCTTATGCACTGTTTTCTGAGCATCTCCCATCAGTTTCTTTCTAACAAGTACATGAGCTTCAGTTTCTTCATCAGACTTTTCATCATTATCATAAGTGATTACCACCTTTTTTCCTTTTCTCCTAGAGTCATACTCATTCTGAGACCTAACAGGAAGATGATCAAGATGATCCTGAGAAATGGTCACTCCACATTCCTTTTTAGCTTTTTCAATAAGCATTATGATGACTTCTGGAGAATCTTCTTTGGTTATCATAGGAAAGTCATACATAAACTTTCTTCTTTTATCTCTTCTGATTCTTATAGAATTGTCAATCATTACGATGTTCTTTTTCAACCTATCTTTCATGTGAGCCAGAATAGATGCAGACAATACATTTCCATAAGCATCATCTAAGTATTGAGTGGCTCCACATTCTATCAGCAAGTTGATTAGTTTGCCTTAATTGAAAAGTTTAGAAATTAACCTTGCATGAGGTACCGTTCTTTTGAGTTTCTTGGAGGAGTCTTTGATGGATTCACACAAATGATGAAAGGTGTAACCAGGAAGGTTAAACCTTTGATTAGATGTTAGATACCAGAGAAACATATTGTGATCCCAATAAATTTTATCAGAACTACCATCACGAGGGATCAAACATCCAATGAGAATTTTGAACAATACTTTTTGTTCCAGATGCATGTTCTTCACTTTACCAAAATCATCTCTTTTTTAAGAGAATTTTCTTAATTTCCTTGGCATAAATTTCTCCATCCTTTGAGCTGAGAATTACCATTCTTTTATTCTTAGCCCTAATTAACTGAGCAATATTGTTCTGAGTTATTGCAACCTCTAGACCCATTACAACAAATCTAGTTTCAACACAGTTAAATTCCTTTAGACCCATTTCTTCTCTTGATTTTCCTTTCAAACTTCTGTCGTTTTCCACAATAATTCTTTCTTCATTCTGAGCAGAGAACTCATCAAACACTTCTTCTCTGACCCAGAAGTCTTTTATCAGAGTTGGGTAAGTTGGTCCATTTAGCATGTCGAAGAATTTTATCCATCCTTGAAAGTCAAAGTACTTCTTCAAATGACAACCATTTGCTGCAAAACTTTTGAAATCAACCACTTGCTCAATAAGAAGCTTTAAATCAATTTGATTGAGCAGAGTAGTATTTGGTTTGATCTTAAGGTCTTGCATGGAATTTATGTTTAACGGATTCACATAAGATGCTATAGAGAGGGTAAAAAGGTTTTTCTAGGGTTTACAGTTATAGCACGAAAAAGACAGTGATAAAGGTTACGTGTGTTGAAAATGTGTTGAGAGAATTAAATGAAATTAAAAAGATTTTAAACATAAAAAATTTAAAACAAATTCAATTCTCTTCAAATTTAAGTCACCAATAATTTCAAGCGTGCTGAAGACATTTCAGACAGGTGTAAAGAGTGATACATGTGTCAAAATAGATTTTCACTCTTTGTGCATGTGAGAAACAAAGATTTCTTTATGCAAGATTTTGAATCAGGAAATTTTCAGAGATTATCTTAGATCAAAAGTTTTTCTACCAAATACTTTGATTAAGACAATTTCTGACAATTATCAGATTCAGATTCTTCACTTGGAATCAAGCATAAACTACTAAGTTCAGAATTCTTTTTCCACTAAATAACTCTTGAGAGAATTATTAGTTGAATTAGTTCAGTGAAGAACACATTATATATTAATTTGTTCTGAACAATAGTAATAGAGCTTTCTTCAAAAGTATTAAAAATAATTTTCTATTTCAACATGACATAGATATTGTCACAAAAAGTGAGAATATCCACTACACCAGCTCTGAAGGTTGTTAAGTTAATTTCTTCCAAGATATCTGAGCATGAAGATTACTTGTACTGAAATGTTTTGTACAAAAGATTACACTTGAAATAATAAATAATAGAACTTACCTGGATAGAGTTTCTGATTCTGGATCTGCATTATGTTTTGATGAAGTATTTCTGACTTGTTTAGGAGTCAACATCTTGAATTATCTTCTTCATAAGGATAACACCATTGAGAAAGAGACAAGTTGCTTTCAGTAGATTCCTTCATCTTGTAACTACCCTTCTTTTCATACTGAAATGAAAATATAATTTCCCCACAAGATCTTTGTCTGCACCACTGTAAAGTGTTATGCACAGACCAAGCTCAGATGCCAATTGAAGGTGCAGAAAATACACAAGAAGGGGGAGTTAAATTGTGTTCGTCAAAAACATTTCTGCTTCTAAACAGAGTTCAGATTCTAAACTTTGGTTCAGAATCTAATCATAAGTGCATCGAAACAATATGTCAGAAGTAGAGTAAACAGAACAATGAGCACAATAGGTTTATCCTGGTTCCTCTCCCACCTGAGACTACTCCTGTCCACTTGCCTCACATGAGATTTTACACTATAATCAACTTATGATTAAACCTGCTTATGCACTTAAGCATAAAACTTTCACTGCTCAGACGTACAGTCTAAGACTTCCTGCTTAATCAACACCTGATCGAGACTTCTTGCTTAGATCCTCAGATCCTAAGACTTTCCTTGCTTAAACCACCTAGTTCAAGACTTTCCTGCTCAGACACACTGCCTAAGACTTCCCTTGCTCAGATCCTCGATCCAAGACTTTCCTGCTCAGGTGCACCGTTTAAGACTTCTCTGCACATACCTTCTGTTTAAGACTTCCTTTGCTCAGATTCATAATCCAAGACTTTGTTACTTAATCAAAACAGATAAAGACTTTCAATACTCAAGCACAAAGCAAGAGACTTACTCGGCTCAATTTTTCAACTAGAGACTTTGATGCTCAAACACATAGCATGATACTTTGATCTTAACTACTGAACAACATGTTCAACAGAAAAGGGAACAAGGTGTACTTGATCCTAATTCAGAGGTACAGGGTAATATCCTTAACAAAGACCTTAAGCACTCAAGATTTCCAGAATGTTCATCGTTTAGGAAACCTTAAGGCTATTTACAATTTACAACAATTAACAGAAGATTTTGCATATTCAGTACTGTTGCTCATTGTTGATCTTATTATTTTTTCATTCAGATAGAGGCGTTGAACACCTTTATCCTCTTTGGCATTCCTTCTTCTTCTTATTCCTTGTTAAAGATTCAAGTAGAACCTTCAGCTACTTATATAGCGGTTTTCAGAGAACCATCTATTGTAAGAGATAACTTAATCAAATGTATTTATTCGCTCTATAGTACAAGAGACGTTGAGGATAGATACACAGTAGATCTTGATGCATTGTGTAATTTGTTTAACCATAGCGTCTTTAGAAGTATCCTGTACCATAGAGCCGTTGAGATTTGTTATCCGTAAAGCATGTCAACTCTTCTTGAGCCTTGTGAACATAGACTCTAGCTGCCAAGCTGATTTGACATTACAACTTGCTTTCTACAGTACGGATAACTTTAGCATTGCTACAACTTCTGGACAATCACTAAAAGCCAATACAATTACCAAGTGTAGAAACAATGTATTGTTTCTTCTGATACTGAGTTCTTCAGCTTCAGAGTCTATTCCAGACATCACTTAGCAAGTGTTCTTCAGATTTTGTATCATCAGAAACAAGTAACTCAGCTTCACTCAACCGTGCCTTCATATCAGATTATGAATATATCTTTTAAGTATAAGAACCAGCATACTTGAACACACATTAGATAACACCATTGTCTTTTTAATACTTTTGTTATCATCAAAACTAAGGATATATTTTATGAATAAATCTTGTTCTAACCCTCCAATGATATAACCTTAAAAGATTCCTTCAACTACAAGTGAGTCACTAGTCCCCCTCACTCTTGAACTAAGCATCTTTAGAATAATGAAATTCCACCTTCCAAGGCTTTCATGGTCTAGAGACTTTTCCACAATCGGTTTCCAACAAATTAAAATCTAATCTTGAGAGGCTGATCTCTTCCTTCGACGTGTAGCTTGTGTAACTTGCAACAGGAATCTTCTGACCATATCTTCTTCGTTTGTTCCTTTGTGCATCTGTGGCAATGGTTCTTTAGTATGATTAAGCTCTCTATGTTTTCAAACATCTTAAGCACGCTGGAGATCTGTGACAGAAACTGAAGCCCTTAGTGCCAAGTCATCCGTCATGCTTTAATTATTAACATTCTAAATAGCGTTTGGCTGGCCCGTAATCAAGTATGGTGCTGCAATTTTGTTTGGTATTGAAAGAAGTCTCTTAATCATGTTCTTAGCTAGGCCGATTTTATAGAAAATCTTACTAAAAAATGGTGAATTATTCTATTCATGAATTCACTATCATCAATAATTTCAATGTCAAAATGCATCTGCCTAAGGCCCCTAAAATCATTGAAGTCCATTGGAAGCCCCCTTCTATTAGTTGGTTAAAATGCAACACTAATGGTTTGTGCTCCACTTCTTTGCATCCTCCTGGTGGTATGTTTAGAAACACTATGGGAGATATCATTTATGTTTTTGATGAAAATTTGAACAACACCTTTTCTCTTCATGTGGAGCTTTTTGGTGTGATTAAAGCTATAGACATTGCAACTCACTTTGGGTGGAACCATGTTTGGATGGAGACTGATGTTAGAATAATATTTTTTCATACCCTTAAAAGGTTTTGATGATAAAAAAGTATTTAAAGAATATTAGGGTTTACTAATGGTTGTTCAAGTGTGCATGCTCAAAGGACATTAACCGTGATATAAACCAAGTTAATCACTTAGAAGAATCAATAAAGGCAGGCAAAAATGTTCTGAATCTGAAGGATTTGAACCAAGCTTTCAGAATCTGAAGAGTTAACTCAAGTCTTTCAGATGTTGAACATAAGCTTACTTGAAATACAAAGATCAACAAAGCTCTGAAGACTGTAATCACTTGAAGCAGGTAGACTCTATTATAAGGAATGTCTTTGCATCTTCAGAAGAAGCTTTACCCAACAGTTATGAAGATTTTGCTTCAAAGGGATTTTGTCTACATCAAGTCATCAACTCTGAAAGTGTTCATCCAGACTAGTTCTGATAAAGACTCTGATATAGACAAGCTCATAACCTGTGATCTCAAGACTTTGAAATCTCATTCCAACAAGATTCTGAAGATATACTTTAGCTTATGATCATGCTTTAACTAATTCTATAAAAAGCCTCTGGTTCAGGTAGCTAAAGATAACTATGACTCTGAACAAGTTTCAACAAACTTCTTCAAGAATCCTCCAGTCAAAAGTTATCTAGAGAAGATCACGTCACAAAAGTACACTACTTTATGTCTAATAAACATAAATTAATGTTGTTAGGATCTTATCTCTCTAACTATTCTAACCTCTTCTCTTCTTAACATCTTTATGCTAGCTGAGTTTTTAGCTCACCTTATTATTCTATAGCTAAAGACCTTCAACGACTACTTATACCTTAGGTAGTGTCAATCTTCAACGAATCTATTCCCAACATCTATATAAAGAAGATTGAAAACATTCAAAGATCTCGAAGTGAGAGAATGAATGGGAGTTGAAGAATATGTAACTATGTTTACAAGGATGTGATACCATTTTACATAAATGAGTTGAGAGACTGTGTAACATTGAAAACACAGTTGAGAGAAACACACTCAAAAAGAAAATATAACCAGAAGGGTTACGTGTGTGAGAGAAGAGTGAGATGTATTACAATATGTTTTAAAGAAAAAATATGTGAATATGTTCAAGAAAGTCAAGAGAACAGAAAGGCACAACAAGAAGAAAATCTGTGCAAGGAGAAAACTTCATTCTTCTACGCTCAGAAGCAAAACAACTTATATTCTACTCAAGAGTGTAAACCTTTATGTATCTGCTTAACTAATAAGCACATATATAAACACAAGGTTAGTACCAGTTTTTTCTGTTAAGAGAATCTGAAGAATCTAGCCTCTGTGCTTAGAGTAAGTCTCTTTTTGTGGGATTAAGCATTGAAGTTTCATGCTTGAGGACAAAGCAGGAAGTCTCGATCAGTGTGATTAAGCAAAATGTCTTGAACTTATGGTTTAAGCAGGAAGTCTCATGCTTGATGCCAGAGTAAGGAAGTCTCGATCTGGTGTGATTGAGCAAGAATTCTTTTACCGAGGGTTTAAGCAAGGAAGTCTCGATCTATTTTGATTAAGCAGGAAATCTTGAGCTACTGGCTTAAGCAATTGTAATCTGATTGATTATAGCTAAAAACTCTTGTGCTGCAAGGGGAATGGACTACTCTCAATTGGGAGGAACTAGGATATATTGTGTGTCTCCATTTACTTCTGCATTTACATTCCGCTGTGCAACAAACTCTGAAGTCAAGCTCTTATCTGATTCAATGTCTTACTTGGATCAAAATCTGAGCTTGACATTTTAGATTCCAAAACAAGGTTAAGAAAAGGAACTAAAATTTTCAATGACATTACTCACTCTGATATCAGACTCTGAAAGTGGTTCAGAATCTGATGGTTCAAATTAGAAAAAGTGAAAAAAGACTTTTGGGTATACACAATTCAATCCCCCTTCTTGTGTAGTTTTCTCACCTTCAACTGATTCTTGTTTTGTTTTGTTGGACTGTAAAGATCCAAAAGTTGTTCCTAGAGTCATAAGGATCAAATGGCTAAACTGTTTACTCAAGATTAGGGATTTGAGGTTTCACATTACTCACATTTTATGGAAGGGGAATCAATGCGCATATTTGTTAGCCTCTTTGGCTCTCAACTATCCTTTGCCATTGTCTTGAGATGAGCCGCCTAGGGCCCTTGTTACTTGTTCACAACAAATTACGTGTACTTGTTTATAAATTTGTAAACCTCTAAGAGGGTATTAGCCTAGTCCCCCCTATTTTGTTTCTTTGCTTTAGTTCTAATATATTTTCTTAATTTAAAGAAGTTACAGAGAATTTTTTAAAAAAAGTTTCAAATAAAAAACTGGTTTATATACAGAATGTTATTTTATGTTTTATATTCATTTGCTATAATATTTTTAATATCAAAATTTCAAAAAATTACTTAAATTTGAATCTATTTTAAATAGGTTTTCATAAAACTCATTTTTAAGATACATCTTTTTGAAAAAATTATGATTTTGAATATGTTTTAATCTTCAATAATATATATTTATGTTATAGAATATTAAAATTAGTTTTTCAATTTATAAAAATCAAATTAAAAAACTTAATATTTTATAAAATCATTTTTAAAAATTAAAAAAAAAAATTTCTAACATCTAAAACAAACGGATCCTAAGTATGATAAACGAAATATTAATTTGATTTTGCTAGTCATTGTGTGGAGATGCTTCATGAACCCTATTTTTTCTTTTATGTAAAAAAAGTTGTAAATATATTTTTATTGAAAGAGCGTGACTAATACTATACAATCAATGAGGAGATTGTACATTTTCCTCTTTAAAAGTGCTATCTTATCTTGAAACTGACTAATTTAAAAGGGTCAATCTCACTATTTATTAGCAAAGTCCATTTAAAACAACTACAAAATTTTATATAAACTTACTCAATACAAAAATTATTCGTATTCAACAGAATTTGAATCTAATATTTTAAAAAGTAGAGATGCTCAAATAAACGGATTATTTAAATAATCCATATTCATATTCAAATCCGATTATTAAAAACCGGTTAATTATTAATATAGTTTTAACCAAATTCATATTTTGGATATATTTTAAAGATGGTTTTAACCAAATCTATAATTTGGACATCCATATCTAAAATAAAAACCAAATTAATCAATTTTTTTTATAAAAAAAACTTTGAAAATCTTTTTCAAAAAAAAATAATTTTTTTAAAAAAATATATTTTTTCTAAAAAATATATATTTTTTGAAAAAAAATTATTTAAAATTTTTTTTTTGAAAAAAAATATATTTTTAATTTTTTTTCGATAAATAATTTTTTTTCAAAATATTTAAAAAAATGATTTTTTATAAATAAAAAAAATATATTTTTTTCAAAAATTAAAAAAAAAAAACTATTTTTCATTTTTGAACATAAATATTTTTTCTTAAAAAAATATTATGTTTTTAAAAAAAAAAATCTTAAAAAATTGATTTTAAAATAAAATTAAATCAAAACTAATTATAAAATTGGTTATGGATATAACCAGTTTATAACCATTTTAAAATATGAAAATCAGTTATGACAATTGTAATAACCAATTATAACATATGGATTATTTATGGTTATGGATTGATTATGAAATTAACTGTCCACGAGCATCCTGTTGAAACGAACACACTTATAAGATTCAAATGTTTACCTACAAGCCATCCATGAGCTTGAGGTTAGATTATACTTAAGTTTGGTGTTGATGGCTCTGACCTGGGTAGTGACTTCACTATTTTTTTTACCTTTTCATTTGCAAGCGGCCTTGTTAAGGATGCATAGACATGGAATTCAAAGTGGGAATTATTAAAATAACTACTAGAGACAAAGCATTCAAAAGAAAGAGCTATTATAGGAATTGTTATAGACAAACATTCAAACCTGATGATAAATGATTAGAGAGAATCAAGGAGAACGTAGAACATAAAATTGCACATATCATGTACTCCATATATTATACTCCTGTCTTGTTAATAAAATAAGAAAACAACATTTGTTAATATATAATACAGGGGAGCTTATATGATGAAGTTGCACAAATAACAATTTTAAAAAGTCATTCGGAGATAGATTATGATGGTGTACAATTCTCATTTTTTATTAATCTAACCGTAAACTTATTAATTTTATTTTATTTATAATTAAAAAAATCTTAATCATCATCTTCAACCTTTAGCCGGGTCACTTCAACTCAGACCCGTAATACCAGCATAAAACCCGAACGGTTTCATATCCATTTAAACATCAAAAATAACAATTAACTACCCAGAAACATCACAAGAACCATTTACAATATATTTATGATTTTAACTTTGATTCAAATGATTTAAAACAAAAAATCTAAAATTAAAATTTTCAAAACTGTGCATGTTACATGGCCACTGTGTTAAAGACTTTTGCACTATGTTATAGTTGGTTCATGAAATTTGTAGAAAAAACCTACAGTAGACCCATAATGGGTTTGACCCTGATTAAAACATTGTCAAAATGGGTGTGTTCATCATCTTCAATTACATCTTATGAACAAAAACTATGAAAATCATCAAATCAACAAATTAATTCACAAATTATATACCGTTGGAACTGGAATTTCACCACGATTTTAAATATGTATTCAAAATTGCAAAACAAGTCGTGAATTTGATAGATTGAAGCAAAAAAAATGTCGTAAAAATCAAATACAAACACGCTCAATCCGACTTGGTTATGAGGTTTTATGAAAAACTAATTATAGAATTGTGCTCGTGGTAAAATTATACTTTTAATAGTGTATTCATTTGCTTGAAACAGATAAGAATCATGATTTTTCCATTTTTGTGTTCTTGAGTTCATGAGAGTTTTTGAACAGATTTTCCAAAAACCTTAATTAAATGTGTTTTTATGTGGTTAATGATTGATCTACACATTTATGGATGTTCAAGATAAACATGAAAATCTGAATGTAGATTAGAAGATGAAGATTAAATATTTTGATCTATGAAGTACACAGAAGGTACACAGTAATGGTGTTTACCATATAATCCTGCGTGACATTGACTAAGTCAACACTGCTTTCTAATTGGACAAATTTATGACTTCACCAAAAAAGTTACTTTGATGACTTCAGCTTAGAATTTTCCAATAATATAACCCCTTTCTAATATGGTATCAGAATCAGCACAAAAAACTCCAACGAGTAGATCCATCAATGGCGACCACTACCAGTACCATCACTACAAAAAAAAACTACTGCTTGCCACGTGAATTTCACGGCACAACATTGACATTCACTGCAAAACACAGTTTTTGCGACGTGGTCTTTCACGTCGCAGGAGGCTGTGTGGCAACTTTTTTGCTACGTGAAATTCACGTCGCAACTTTGTCATGTGAATGTTACTTCACAAGATTCTGCACATAAATGTGTTGCGACGTGAATTTCACGTCACTAAGTTCTGAAGTGAAATTCACGTGGCAAAGTTGTGAAGTGAATTTCACTTCACAACTTAGTGACGTGAATTTCACTTCACAACTTATTTTTATTTTTTAAATTAAAAACTTTTTTACGTTTTAATTAATAAATATATTTAAATTTTAATTTACGTTTAATAATTAATATATATTATAATTATATTAATTGATAAATATATATTAAATTGATAATTAATATATTAAATTGATAATTAATATATTAAATTGAATAAAAAATAAATATAATTTAAAATACTAAAAATATAATTATAATAAAAATTAAAATAAAAATTAATGATATCTTACAAAACATAAACTCTTAAACATGTATATACTACTAAACATACTATTATAATAAAAATTAAAATAAAATTAATAATATTCTTAAAACATATACTATTTAATATATACTATTCTTAAACATATTGTTTTTGTTTTAACTATTAAACATACTATGTATATACTACTAAACATAAACTATTAAAAACTTATAATATTCAAAATATATATTTTATTCTTAAACATACTACTAATTAATAAACATATATTATTCTTTAACATAAACACATATTAAACATAATATTAAACATATACTATATATACTTTAATATATTTTAATATACTTTAATATTAATTTAATATAATTTAATATACTTTAATTAAAAACTCTGTTTTTATAATTTAATATACTAAGATAAAAAATTAATATTATTTAATATTTATAACAAGATAAACATTCTGTTTTTATAATTTAATATACTAAGATAAAAATTTAAAAAAATAAAAATACTTTAAATAAAAATTCTGTTTTTATAATTTTATATATTCTGTTTTTAATAAATATATAAGAATTAAAATATAATAAATATTAAAAATTTAAAAATTTGAATAATATAATCTGTTTTTTTTATAAATATTCTGTTTTTTTTTTATATATTCTGTTTTTTTTTATATTCTATTTTTTTAATAAATATTATATATTCTATTTTTTTATATTCTATTTTAAATAATACATAAAATCTGTTTTTAATAAATATATAATATATAACATATTCTGTTTTTAAATAAATATATAATCTGTTTTCTTATATTCTGTTTTTTAATAAATAATATATATTCTGTTTTTTTATATTCTATTTCAAAAAATATATAAAATCTGTTTTTGATAAATATATGATATATTATATATTCAGTTTTAAAATAAATATATAATATATATAATAAAAATATTTATTCTGTTTATATATTCTGTTTAATAAATAAATACTTATATATAAATAAATATGAATCTTTTTAATAAAAAAAATCATATATTTTCGTTTTAAATGATATATTAAAAAAATAATACATTTTTTGTTTTATTTATTAAAAACGAAATAATATATAACAACAAACACAAAGAACAAACATTTTTGTTTTTCATTCATTTATATCACAATAAACAACAACAACTCAATAATATATAAAATCCAGAAATAAAATAAAAGACAAAAATACCTCTTCTTCAATCTCCTCCAGTCTTCTTGTTTCAATAGTATATCTTCAATTTCTTGTTCAAAAAATCTCCTTCAAATTTTTAATATTTGACAGAAAAAAATTGAAAAAAAAATTATGTCAGATATATTAAAATAACAGTACGTGGTTTTGGAAATTGAATGAAAAAGAGGAAGACCATCAGAGAACCAATATTACCTTTAAGTTAAGTATGGAGATGAAAAAATTGATTGGGTGTTGCAAAGAGAAGATCAGAAGAACAAGAACAAGGAAAAAGAGGAAGAGAAAGGATTTTGCAAATAGGAAGAGAAAGAGAAAGAGTGGAGTAAGGATAAGAAAATGCAGATAATAAGTGGCCAGGGAATGAGATTCATGTGGATATTTAATTGCCCAAGCTAGCGACGTGAATTTCACGTCCTAACCTTGCGAAGTGAGATTCACGTCGCAACACTCAACGTTCATATTTTAAATTTTCAATTTGCGAAGTGGAAATCACGTCGCAACGTTGTGAAGTGAAAAACACGTCGCAACGGTCAAAATTTTTGTCAGTCCCAACTTGCACAATCTGTACCCCATCATTTCACCGCCAGACAATTTTTCCCTCTAAAAGCTTGCGACGTGAATATCACTTCACAAGCAAAATTTTGAAAATTTCAAACTTCTCTCTTTTGTACGCCATTAACCTTTTTATTTTTTAAATTTAAATTTAAATGTTGCGACGTGATTTTCACTTCACAACGTTTTTTTTTTAAATAAAAATCTTTTAACCCACGTTCTATCCTAGAACGTATTATTTTAATGTTAAATATGTTAGTGACGTGATAAACATGTCGCAAACTCCTAATTTTAGCCACATGTTTTTCACTTCACTAAATCACGTGGCTGAATTCAACATTTCTTGTAGTGCATCAGGCTTTGTCCTCTCAAACACGGAGCAGAAAGTTCAATCAAATTATCTTCTTCAAACTTCACTGCTTAGAGACTTCAGATTAAGTCTTTATTTGCTGACAAGAAATGCATTGGATATATTAATGGAACCGCTAAATCAAAACCCAAGTTTATCATCACTGATTGCCGGTTAGACACAAATCCAACCTATGAGGATTGGCTTGCAAATGATCAACTCGTTGTTAGTTTTCTTCTCACCTCTATGAATGAGCGCGACATCGTTGCCTTCTCTTCTTGAGACATCTCTTACCAACTATGGCAGGCCATTGAGGCTAAATATACAAATCCATCGGGACCACATGTGGTGTCCCTCAAAAGTCAAATACAGAGAAGCGACAAAGGCTCTCAAACTGTCACTAAATTTTTGTTATTGATCAAGCAAATCGTTGATGATTTAACGGTCTTAGATACCACAATTTTTGATGATGACATTACTCTTTGCATCTTAAATGACTTGGAATCTGAATACAATGACATCATTGCATCCTTTTGCACTAGAGAACACTCATTCACCTTTTAAGAATTACACAATTACCTCATTGCACATGAAGAATGTATGCATAAGAAATGCATCTGCATCAATTTTTATTACAAAACAAACTTCCATCAACTCAATGGACCTCAAAAATTTTACTGAAATTATCGTCGAAGTAGTTGCCAAGGATCTATCAAAAAATGAATCACCCCTAATAGATTCCTGCACCTTGATGCATTCAGCTCTGCGTCACCAAAATGCTTCAAACAATCACAATACAAACCCATCTCTATAACGAGGACCATCAAGGAACAACGATCACTTCAATCCTCGAGCGAATCTTCTACCTCCACGCAGTCAATTTTGTGACTTTTTAGGTCATATAGCAAAATATTGCCCACAACTTATGCAATCTTGTCATAATGCTAATTATGCTGCTGCAAATCCAAATTGAATTTCTGATAGTGGTGTAACGCCCCGATTTTTGTTAGATTTACTTAATCGAGTCGATTTAATTATTTGTTTTTATATTATTTTATTCTTGACTTTTATTTGGCAATATATTATTTTTCATCGTTATTATGTTTTATCGCGTTTTGGGAACGTTTGGGAGAAAATTGAGTGTAGGGGTATTTTGGTCTTTGGCTTGGGTAGATATTATGTTTTTCATTTAAATAAAAACATAGAGAGAAAAATAGAGAGAAAAGAAAGAGAAGAAGGAGAAGAGAAAGAAAAGAGGAAAAAAAGGAAAAACTTGAAAGTTTAGGAACCGATTCAACCGACACTTCGAAGCGTGATTAATCGGGTAAGGGTGCGAAACTCGGTTATTCTATGTTTGCGTATGATTATGTATGTGTGTGTTGGAAGCTTTACTAGTTTTTCAAATATAGTTCGAAATGAGATAAACGAGTAGAAATTGATGTTTTCAAGGTCAGAAATCGATATAAATTGCGTCGTATGATCACACTGTGTTTATGAACAATCGTTGATACTTGTTTTGCTGTGGGATTGATTTGGGATGGAAATAGGTTTTTGGAAAATGTTAGGTTTTGTGTAGAAACTTTGTGGAATTGTTGGAAATTATGTGTTTTGATGTTTGTTGGTTAAACTATGATTGAATCATGATCATAAACCTTTACTTGTTGGTTTGGTATGATTTGAGGGTGGAAAGTGAGGGTTTGGAAGTTCTGATACGAAGGGTTATTTTTTTTTCGGAATTTCGCAGTTCCCGCTTAGCGCGCAGATGCCCACTTAGCGCGGTCTTGAAAATTTGCAACCTCACCAGGCAGTGAGGAGCGCGCTCAGCGCGGGAGGTAGGCCGCTTAGCGCGGCCTGGAACTTCAAAATTAAAACTATTTTTAAAATCCGTAACTTTTGATCCATAACTCAGATCAGGACGTTCTTTGTACCATTAGAAAGCTTGTGAAATGTTCTTTCTTATAAAAATCTTTTTGAGATTGTTGGCCAATTTAATTATGTCGGGAATTTGGAAATGTGTCGTTTTGCCGACTTTTACTGTCTTAACTATATGTGATTGTTGTGTTATCATGCAATATGCTTCATATATATATATATATATATATATATATATATATATATATATATATCGTAGGACTTGTGTGATGTTATACAATGTGAATGCACATGATGAAATGTTTTGATGATGGTTTGTGGCCTAAGGGCAAGAAAATGCATGATTATGGATGTGTATATGTGTGCATTTGAATGTCATGAGTCATTGTATGCCAAGCATCATGATATGCATTCTTGTGATGTCGTGTGCCCTAGTGGGTATGAGCGACGAAATGGTTCCAGAGGGAATCCGCTATAACACCGTGTGCCTTATATAAAGAGGACCTAAAGCGATGATTATAAACGATCGTGTGTGAAATTCGGGTACAGATGTGTGATGTTTCGTGCAATGTCACAACATCGCAATCTATTGTATGAACAAGGCAATAATAGTAACAGTAAATCAACACAAGGATTGTTCACCCAGTTCGGTTCAACAACCTACATCTGGGGGCATACCAAGCCAGGAAGAAAGTCCACTATTAGTAGTATCAAATTACAGACTCAACAGACCAGTTGACAATCTACCTAATTCAATCACTACCCAATGACCCTTCTACCTAAGTCCTCCCTAGGTAAGAGACTCCATCTCACTCCCAATCATCGTAATGATGTCTAGCAGTCAACAACTCCGCCACTACATCGACAACTTGTTTACCAACAACTTCAGCTAACACAGAAAACTAGAAGACACACTTCCATGACTCACATTGGAGTTGCTTAACAGCTTCCTCCAAGAACAATACAGTACTCATTACCTACAGGTTTCTGAGTAATAACATAGTGACCATCTCACAACCCGAGTGGTTCACATAGACAAAACCCTAATGTTCTACATCTTGGACCCGTCACTTTCTCAGTTTACAAGCATTCTATTTATAATATAATCCCAACTGGATTTGGGCCTTCAAACCAAATCGAATCTTCTGCTCCAAATCTGCAACAGATTATGTTCTTCAATAGATCTTCAATTAAATCTTCAATCAAATCTTCATAATTAACTCTTAATTGTTCTCCATATCTTTCTGTAATAAATTAGCAACAAACAAGTGATTGCAACAGAATATATCTAGCCCATGATTTTCGCCTGCTATTTCTGATTCTTTTCAACAGAATATCTCATTATCGCCAGAAATACTTGCAGCCCAAACAACATCTCAACCTGATGTTTTAATGTTCTGGTATAGTGATGTCAAGACATCACATGTGACATCACTCTTTAGCCCTATAACTCTTTTACAAGACCAGAATGTTAACTAAACACATCAATAATGCTAGAAGCTCATGTTGCAACATCAACCATGACATCAGCATTGTTTTAACAAAATTTCAGCCAATTACCAGAACTTACAATCTCCCCCTTTGGCTAATTTTGGCTAAAACACACATATATAAACATTACAGCTCAAATTACAGCAGCAATTACAACCCTATACTACTGTTAGAAGTCATCTGATCCTAACAATAATCATCAGTAATCATCAGTAGCTACTATGTACTGCATTCATAGAGAATCATCTTCTTGGCTAATTATGAATTATGTTAGAACATCATGTTGGGCATAACATCATCATATAACAGCAACTCCAGGCAGCACATCGGGACCTAAGAACAAGATAGTCCTGAAGAATTGGTGCACATGAGGAAGAAGATATCTGACATTCCCCCTCAACACAACACATTTCTTTTTCCTTCCAGGTCAGACCCAGAACAAATGTAGAAGACTCCTCCAGAAAATAAATGTTTGTCTAGACATCAAAGACCAATGGTGGCATACGAGAATTCTGCACACCATATTTGATTAGACGCCCCCAGTCGACCTGTGGCACACGATGACACATAAGAAGTGCCAATCTTCCAACCCAGGTAACTCAGAACACAAGTCACAACTGTGTTCATAACTCAGGACACAAGTCACAAAGACTCAACACAAACTTAAGGACAGGACATCCTCTTCCACAGCTGGAACTGCAGACTCCAGGCATAGCATCTGCACAAACCATTCAACTGGACTCTCTCCTTTCTCCCCCTTTTTAGCCACAAATTGGCAAAGGAAGCCCTCACAGAACCAGACCCAAATAGTGCTTACCCAAAAACGAACAAACGCCATAGGACTTATGAAACAAGCACGCTCACTGGCTGAAGGAGAACAAAATAACCCCTATAAATAGCTGATCAGTTACACTGGAATAACCGAGCTTTGAATAGTCAAGATTCTTGGTCATAGAAACACTATATTAGGCACTAAAAACTCCATTCAAATTCAATGTTTATCATCCAAAACAGTCTTGACCACTTTTATTGTTTCCTAACTGATTTTTACCATAAATTGTGCCAAAACAGTTCCATGCATAGTCGAAGCCACGTGTTCCACTTTATCCTTACACCACCGTCCAAAATACTTCCTTGTTTGGCTCAAAAAAACATGTCTTATACCATGTTCTGACATCGTATCAGACATTGTCTACTGCCTCCCAACATTAACACTCCAAGATATTATGAAAGATTCACAAGCACGACATCGATTGATCAGCACAACACACAATCCTTTCTAGATTCCTTCAGAACAGCAGAGAAAAACACTTTTTCAACAAAAGATCAACTCTCCCTATCTAAGATAACCAGTGCACCTTTGCAAGGAGAACACCTTAAATGAATGGAAAAACATAAGACTCATCTTTATGTCTTCAAGTGCGCATTCACTTAATGCTTAACAATCCAAATACCCAGAATCACATGATTCCTTCTTGATGGGTTATCTTCTCACATCTTGCCAAGCTGATCAACTTCTCTCAGGAATGAACTTCTTAATCATACCATTTGGAAAATTCATCCACAAGATCTGAGGCACAAATACACTGCTTTACACTTTAAGTCAAGTCCTCTTTCTTTGAATTAAAACCACACACCTAGACAAGTGTGACATCTCCCATTAACACAAACCCCTACTGAGTTGTTCCAGAAATTGCAGAGAAAAGCAAATTCTCCCAGACATAAGCAATGCTGCCCTTCAGACTCCTCCTCAGAAGCATGTGTGCATATGATTCAAACAATTAGCTTCACATGGCTAGAAATATTCATGTCCACACCAACATGTCATCTAACATCCTAATGTTATCCGACATTATACCCTCATAAGATTCAACCAATCTTCACAGTGTATGTATCTTTGCAGCAAAATCCATAGACAAGTACTCCCTTAGTCATGGTTAACTAATGCTCTAGATGAAGATGAACATTTGAGCACACTTGCTGAGCACATGCATATTGGTACCATTGTGCCTTTCTCCAAAGGTAGTCATTCCCTATCATACTCTTCATCTTCAGACTTCCAATTAATTAATACATGATCTACTTCAGTCTTCTCTACATTCTCCATCCAAGGCAGACTTTCTACTTCATCATTCTCCCATATGACTATATAGACGCTCCTTAGGCATGATGTAGGCACCAATCTTCTGAACCAGGGTATAATCATCCTTCACCAAGGATATCCAACCAGATAATGTCCCAACACAAGTTAGAACATCTGCCACACACCAAGACATCATCTCCATGATTCTTGATATGCTCCACCAACTGGACTTACTATTGCATAGTAATCCAAAGAACTAGAGAATTAACCTCTCATCCACTTTTCTGTCCAAGAGTAACTTGTTCCAAGACAATCCTCAATAATAACCAGCTGCCACACTCTGATTATCTTGATTCTTCGAATCCACTACTGAGATCAACCATAGGCCACAGTTTGATCACCTCATTCACGAATCCTCATATGAAAACAGCCAAATGCCACATTTTGACCTTTTTCACGTTTGTTAGAACTCTCACAAAGATATCTTGATCCACCAAGTCACATGTTCCACTTGCTTAAAAGCAAACACACTTAGACTCCTTAAGCCATGGTCATGTAACATCTTCTCCTTCCTGTAGCTCGCGCAAACTGCCATGAGAACGGTCTTTTTGAAGCATCCTTTTGTTCATACCTGTAGATCACCCTATCATTAGCTGATGTGCCACATCACCAGCTGAGACTCCTGATGTTAAGCTAGACGTCAAAACATCCAACTGTTGAATTCAGCTCTTCCTTCTGCCACTCAGAAGAACCTCCTCCCTTTGCAGAAACAGATTTCCATGCTCTCGTAGACTTGAATCAACAATCAAGTATGAGTAGACAACCTCCATCCTGCTTAGAAACTCCAAAGACTCCAAACCTACCACATCTGAATCTTCAGAAAATAAGTAGTCCAAGACTACCCCATAGCAATAGAAGGTCCCTTCCCTTAGTAGAGCCGTCAATAGAAAGTCAGAGGTAACTGCCCCTTATCCTCGACCATCACAACCAGAGCAAACACCATGATCTAACCTGATCCAAGCTGTAACCATCATGATGTGATATCTTCATATCTTTCAGCCTTAAAGCCAGCAACTTGTCTGACTTGAGATGTTGGATGTCACCAATCTGCCTCTCATAATCCAAACTCTTCCCATACAATTTGGATGAAACTCCATAGACACCAATCAACCCCACCAGTTGATTCAACTCCTAAGTGCTTGACCCTTGAAAATACTTCCAAAACAGCCACATAGAGAAAAGTAAATTCTCAATCCTTCTGCAGTCCTGCATTTTTTCCTCAGACATATACATAGTCTCCCGTCAATGTATATTGTCGTTAGTTGAATGCATGACCTCAACAATTGTCCAGCTATTTATCACACGAAACACCATTTGATCTGGTCTGACATCCTTTTCCTGCAGACTTGAGGCACTAGTTGATCCTTCTTTTGCTAATCCACACCACTGAACACTTCATATTAGGCAAGTGGCTTCACCTGATACTTCACCATGAGCACCCCTAACTTTCTTTGGCTGAGAAAGCAAAGACCTGAAATGATGTTTCAACATCATTTCTGACATATCTCCCAATCTAAGAGTAATAAATGCCATCCTTCTATAGATAATCTGCTACTTTGAATCCTTCAAGGCACAAAACAGAATGAGCTCAATTGACCACCGGCTGAATTACCCTGCTACTGCACACAAACTCTTGGAAGCAACTCAAAAGTTGTTCAACTTCATAGCTTCAGTGGTCCTTCAAAACAGCTACAGTCTAATAGGTCTTTGAATTAGCATTTATCAAAAACTGCTAATGTGAAGCACGATGTCGAGACATTGACATATAAGCTCAGCTTCCACCAATAAGCTTAAGAGATGACTAATCAAGATCTTCACTCCCGCATGAAAGATTTGACAGTGATACTCTTATGCTTTGGCTTTACCCTCTTCTTTTACCATAAGAAATCACTGTTCTGGACAGATCGATCTTCAATGTTTGATTTGAACTGAAACATCCATGTTATAAGATCCATTCACCTTTTGATCACTCAAACTTCCAGAATCTTTGAAGCTGTCCTACAAAGAATATCCTGCTGAGGAGACCAAACCCTAATGTCTTTCCAAGAGAATCATTCATGGAATCTCACTACCAGAGATACAAAAATCAACCAGGGTACCATGCAGCGGAACTACTCCTCAACAACCTTCAGGCACTATCCAAAAATCCTTGCACACCACATTCCAACAATATTCTATCATGAATAGTCCATCCTTCACTCAAAGGGATCACACAAACAACTATATGAGCTGACCAAGTCCATAACACAGCAAAACTATCTTCCTTGCTCATGAACCAGAAAGTAACTTCCCTAGATCTCATCCAGAAACAGACAGGATGCCTGCTCTGATACCAATTGAAATTCTGGTACAGATGTGTGATGTTTCGTGCAATGTCACAACATCACAATCTGCTGTATGAACAAGGCAATAATAGTAACAGTAAATCAACACAAGGATTGTTCACCCAGTTCGGTTCAACAACCTACATCTGGGGGCATACCAAGCCAGGAAGGAAGTCCACTATTAGTAGTATCAAATTACAGACTCAACAGACCAGTTGACAATCTACCTAATTCAATCACTACCCAATGACCCTTCTACCTAAGTCCTCCCTAGGTAAGAGACTTCATCTCACTCCTAATCATCGCAATGATGTCTAGCAGTCAACAACTCCGCCACTACATCGACAGCTTGTTTACCAACAACTTCAGCTAACACAGAAAACTAGAAGACACACTTCCATGACTCACATTGGAGTTGCTTAACAGCTTCCTCCAAGAACAATACAGTACTCATTACCTACAGGTTTCTGAGTAATAACATAGTGACCATCTCACAACCCGAGTGGTTCACATAGACAAAACCCTAATGTTCTACATCTTGGACCCGTCACTTTCTCAGTTTACAAGCATTCTATTTATAATATAATCCCAACTGGATTTGGGCCTTCAAACCAAATCGAATCTTCTGCTCCAAATCTGCAACAGATTATGTTCTTCAATAGATCTTCAATTAAATCTTCAATCAAATCTTCATAATTAACTCTTAATTGTTCTCCATATCTTTCTGTAATAAATTAGCAACAAACAAGTGATTGCAACAGAATATATCTAGCCCATGATTTTCGCCTGCTATTTCTGATTCTTTTCAACAGAATATCTCATTATCGCCAGAAATACTTGCAGCCCAAACAACATCTCAACCTGATGTTTTAATGTTCTGGTATAGTGATGTCAAGACATCACATGTGACATCACTCTTTAGCCCTATAACTCTTTTACAAGACCAGAATGTTAACTAAACACATCAATAATGCTAGAAGCTCATGTTGCAACATCAACCATGACATCAGCATTGTTTTAACAAAATTTCAGCCAATTACCAGAACTTACAATCTCCCCCTTTGGCTAATTTTGGCTAAAACACACATATATAAACATTACAGCTCAAATTACAGCAGCAATTACAACCCTATACTACTGTTAGAAGTCATCTGATCCTAACAATAATCATCAGTAATCATCAGTAGCTACTGTGTACTGCATTCATAGAGAATCATCTTCTTGGCTAATTATGAATTATGTTAGAACATCATGTTGGGCATAACATCATCATATAACAGCAACTCCAGGCAGCACATCGGTACCTAAGAACAAGATAGTCCTGAAGAATTGGTGCACATGAGGAAGAAGATATCTGACATTCCCCCTCAACACAACACATTTCTTTTTCCTTCCAGGTCAGACCCAGAACAAATGTAGAAGACTCCTCCAGAAAAGAAATGTTTGTCTAGACATCAAAGACCAATGGTGGCATACGAGAATTCTGCACACCATATTTGATTAGACGCCCCCAGTCGACCTGTGGCACACGATGACACATAAGAAGTGCCAATCTTCCAACCCAGGTAACTCAGAACACAAGTCACAACTGTGTTCATAACTCAGGACACAAGTCACAAAGACTCAACACAAACTTAAGGACAGGACATCCTCTTCCACAGCTGGAACTGCAGACTCCAGGCATAGCATCTGCACAAACCATTCAACTGGACTCTCTCCTTTCTCCCCCTTTTTAGCCACAAATTGGCAAAGGAAGCCCTCACAGAACCAGACCCAAATAGTGCTTACCCAAAAACGAACAAACGCCATAGGACTTATGAAACAAGCACGCTCACTGGCTGAAGGAGAACAAAATAACCCCTATAAATAGCTGATCAGTTACATTGGAATAACCGAGCTTTGAATAGTCAAGATTCTTGGTCATAGAAACACTATATTAGGCACTAAAAACTCCATTCAAATTCAATGTTTATCATCCAAAACAGTCTTGACCACTTTTATTGTTTCCTAACTGATTTTTACCATAAATTGTGCCAAAACAGTTCCATGCATAGTCGAAGCCACGTGTTCCACTTTATCCTTACACCACCGTCCAAAATACTTCCTTGTTTGGCTCAAAAAAACATGTCTTATACCATGTTCTGACATCGTATCAGACATTGTCTGCTGCCTCCCAACATTAGCACTCCAAGATATTATGAAAGATTCACAAGCACGACATCGATTGATCAGCACAACACACAATCCTTTCTAGATTCCTTCAGAACAGCAGAGAAAAACACTTTTTCAACAAAAGATCAACTCTCCCTATCTAAGATAACCAGTGCACCTTTGCAAGGAGAACACCTTAAATGAATGGAAAAACATAAGACTCATCTTTATGTCTTCAAGTGCGCATTCACTTAATGCTTAACAATCCAAATACCCAGAATCACATGATTCCTTCTTGATGGGTTATCTTCTCACATCTTGCCAAGCTGATCAACTTCTCTCAGGAATGAACTTCTTAATCATACCATTTGGAAAATTCATCCACAAGATCTGAGGCACAAATACACTGCTTTACACTTTAAGTCAAGTCATCTTTCTTTGAATTAAAACCACACACCTAGACAAGTGTGACATCTCCCATCAACACAAACCCCTACTGAGTTGTTCCAGAAATTGCAGAGAAAAGCAAATTCTCCCAGACATAAGCAATGCTGCCCTTCAGACTCCTCCTCAGAAGCATGTGTGCATATGATTCAAACAATTAGCTTCACATGGCTAGAAATATTCATGTCCACACCAACATGTCATCTAAGATCCTAATGTTATCCGACATTATACCCTCATAAGATTCAACCAATCTTCACAGTGTATGTATCTTTGCAGCAAAATCCATAGACAAGTACTCCCTTAGTCATGGTTAACTAATGCTCTAGATGAAGATGAACATTTGAGCACACTTGCTGAGCACATGCATATTGGTACCATTGTGCCTTTCTCCAAAGGTAGTCATTCCCTATCATACTCTTCATCTTCAGACTTCCAATCAATTAATACATGATCTACTTCAGTCTTCTCTACATTCTCCATCCAAGGCAGACTTTCTACTTCATCATTCTCCCATATGACTATATAGACGCTCCTTAGGCATGATGTAGGCACCAATCTTCTGAACCAGGGCATAATCATCCTTCACCAAGGATATCCAACCAGATAATGTCCCAACACAAGTTAGAACATCTGCCACACACCAAGACATCATCTCCATGATTCTTGATATGCTCCACCAACTGGACTTACTATTGCATAGTAATCCAAAGAACTAGAGAATTAACCTCTCATCCACTTTTCTGTCCAAGAGTAACTTGTTCCAAGACAATCCTCAATAATAACCAGCTGCCACACTCTGATTATCTTGATTCTTCGAATCCACTACTGAGATCAACCATAGGCCACAGTTTGATCACCTCATTCACGAATCCTCATATGAAAACAGCCAAATGCCACATTTTGACCTTTTTCACGTTTGTTAGAACTCTCACAAAGATATCTTGATCCACCAAGTCACATGTTCCACTTGCTTAAAAGCAAACACACTTAGACTCCCTAAGCCATGGTCATGTAACATCTTCTCCTTCCTGTAGCTCGCGCAAACTGCCATGAGAACGGTCTTTTTGAAGCATCCTTTTGTTCATACCTGTAGATCACCCTATCATTAGCTGATGTGCCACATCACCAGCTGAGACTCCTGATGTTAAGCTAGACGTCAAAACATCCATCTGTTGAATTCAGCTCTTCCTTCTGCCACTCAGAAGAACCTCCTCCCTTTGCAGAAACAGATTTCCATGCTCTCATAGACTTGATTCAACAATCAAGTATGAGTAGACAACCTCCATCCTGCTTAGAAACTCCAAAGACTCCAAACCTACCACATCTGAATCTTCAGAAAATAAGTAGTCCAAGACTACCCCATAACAATAGAAGGTCCCTTCCCTTAGTAGAGCCGTCAATAGAAAGCCAGAGGTAACTGCCCCTTATCCTCGACCATCACAACCAGAGCAAACACCATGATCTAACCTGATCCAAGCTGTAACCATCATGATGTGATATCTTCATATCTTTCAGCCTTAAAGCCAGCAACTTGTCTGACTTGAGATGTTGGATGTCACCAATCTGCCTCTCATAATCCAAACTCTTCCCAGACAATTTGGATGAAACTCCATAGACACCAATCAACCCCACCAGTTGATTCAACTCCTAAGTGCTTGACCCTTGAAAATACTTCCAAAACAGCCACATAGAGAAAAGTAAATTCTCAATCCTTCTGCAGTCCTGCATTTTTTCCTCAGACATATACATAGTCTCCCGTCAATGTATATTGTCGTTAGTTGAATGCATGACCTCAACAATTGTCCAGCTATTTATCACACGAAACACCATTTGATCTAGTCTGACATCCTTTTCCTGCAGACTTGAGGCACTAGTTGATCCTTCTTTTGCTAATCCACACCACTGAACACTTCAGATTAGGCAAGTGGCTTCACCTGATACTTCACCATGAGCACCCCTAACTTTCTTTGGCTGAGAACGCAAAGACCTGAAATGATGTTTCAACATCATTTCTGACATATCTCCCAATCAAAGAGTAATAAATGCCATCCTTCTATAGACAATCTGCTACTTTGAATCATTCAAGGCACAAAACAGAATGAGCTCAATTGACCACCGGCTGAATTACCCTACTACTGCACACAAACTCTTGGAAGCAACTCAAAAGTTGTTCAACTTCATAGCTTCCGTGGTCCTTCAAAACAGCTACAGTCTAATAGGTCTTTGAATTAGCATTTATCAAAAACTGCTAATGTGAAGCACGATGTCGAGACATTGACATATAAGCTCAGCTTCCACCAATAAGCTTAAGAGATGACTAATCAAGATCTTCACTCCCGCATGAAATATTTGACAGTGATACTCTTATCCTTTGGCTCTACCCTCTTCTTTTACCATAAGAAATCACTGTTCCGGACAGATCGATCTTCAATGTTTGATTTGAACTGAAACATCCATGTTATAAGATCCATTCACCTTTTGATCACTCAAACTTCCAGAATCTTTGAAGCTATCCTACAGAGAATATCCTGCTGAGGAGACCAAACCCCAATGTCTTTCCAAGAGAATCATTCATGGAATCTCACTACCAGAGATACAAAAATCAACCAGGGTACCATGCAGCGGAACTACTCCTCAACAACCTTCAGGCATTATCCAAAAATCCTTGCACACCACATGCCAACAATATTCTATCATGAATAGTCCATCCTTCACTCAAAGGGATCACACAAACAACTATATGAGCTGACCAAGTCCATAACACAGCAAAACTATCTTCCTTGCTCATGAACCAGAAAGTAACTTCCCTAGATCTCATCCAGAAACAGACAGGATGCCTGCTCTGATACCAATTGAAATTCTGGTACAGATGTGTGATGTTTCGTGCAATGTCACAACATCGCAATCTGCTGTATGAACAAGGCAATAATAGTAACAGTAAATCAACACAAGGATTGTTCACCCAGTTCGGTTCAACAACCTACATCTGGGGGCATACCAAGCCAGGAAGGAAGTCCACTATTAGTAGTATCAAATTACAGACTCAACAGACCAGTTGACAATCTACCTAATTCAATCACTACCCAATGACCCTTCTACCTAAGTCCTCCCTAGGTAAGAGACTCCATCTCACTCCCAATCATCGCAATGATGTCTAGCAGTCAACAACTCCGCCACTACATCGACAGCTTGTTTACCAACAACTTCAGCTAACACAGAAAACTAGAAGACACACTTCCATGACTCACATTGGAGTTACTTAACAGCTTCCTCCAAGAATAATACAGTACTCATTACCTACAGGTTTCTGAGTAATAACATAGTGACCATCTCACAACCCGAGTGGTTCACATAGACAAAGCCCTAATGTTCTACATCTTGGACCCGTCACTTTCTCAGTTTACAAGCATTCTATTTATAATATAATCCCAACTGGATTTGGGCCTTCAAACCAAATCGAATCTTCTGCTCCAAATCTGCAACAGATTTTGTTCTTCAATAGATCTTCAATTAAATCTTCAATCAAATCTTCATAATTAACTCTTAATTGTTCTCCATATCTTTCTGCAATAAATTAGCAACAAACAACTGATTGCCACAGAATATATCTAGCCCATGATTTTTGCCTGCTATTTCTGATTCTTTTCAACAGAATATCTCATTATCGCCAGAAATACTTGCAGCCCAAACAACATCTCAACCTGATGTTTTAATGTCCTGGTATAGTGATGTCAAGACATCGCATGTGACATCACTCTTTAGCCCTATAACTCTTTTACAAGACCATAATGTTAACTAAACACATCAATAATGCTAGAAGCTCATGTTGCAACATCAACCATGACATCAACATTGTTTTAACAAAATTTCAGCCAATTACCAGAACTTACAGTGTGCCTTATACAAAGAGGACCTAAAGCGATCGGATCATGTGCCTTATATAAAGAGGACCTAAAGCGATCCATAAACATCGTGAGCCTTATACCAAGAGGACCTAAAGCGACGGGGAACATCGTTTGCCCAACGGGGAGTTACACTAAGTAACAAGCGATGACTCCAATAGTTCCTGAGTGAACTAATGATGAGAATGATGGATGGAACGGTACCGCATTGCATTGCATATAATCGTTGTGTCGGTCTCTGTGCATTTGCGTAAATCATGAATGGATTGATTTTGTGTGGAATTGTGAATGGAATTGATGAGTTGATATATATATATATATATATATATATATATATATATATATATATATATATATATATATATTGGTGATAAATGTATTGTGCATGATTGATATGCCTTTGTGATGGATGTATGAGATATGAATTGTGTTGTTTTGCATTTGAATTATGGTGTAACTTGTGGTGAGAATGTTTTATATGTGTATTTTTGTGTTATTATATAATTGTATGCAATTATATTATAATTGTGTTTCTCACCCTTCTGCTGTTTTGAATGCTCTATGAGGCATTGCAGATTAGATGCTGGAGGTCTTTTTGTGAAGCTTAGGTCTTCATTCTTTTGTCGGTCGGCTCTGATATGTAGCACCGGGTAGTCGGGGAGATCGTTTGTGATTATTTGTATATGTATATGTTCTTTTTGGATTGTACATGTATGACTCTGTACATGACAGACAAACTTTTATGATATATATATATATGAGATTTCAGTTGCAGATTTTCCGCTTTTATTCTGTATCTGAAGTGTGGGTGTTAGGAACTGAGTTCCTCTGTTTTGTTGCTACCTGATTGTTGCATATCTAAATGAGCAGGTTGTATCATTTTGTTTCAATTTGATGTGACGCCTCCGTCTATGCCATGAATGTGTTAATTATACTCTGATTATTTGTTATCGCTTTAATTTCTCGGGGTATAGATTAGGGGTGTTACATTAAGTGGTATCAGAGCCAGTTTGTGTCAGTTCATGCCAGTCCGTGTCGGTCTTTGTGTTTGGGTGAGCTGTTTGTTAAACCATAGTTGTTGTTATTGGATATGAACAGAATATGGCTGGTAGGAATGATGTTGCTCTTGCTGCTGTTATGCAAGCTATGGCTCAGGCTGTGCAGGGCGCACCTAATGCTGGTGGGAATGATGAGTTCAGGAAGAACAAACCGCCTGTCTTCAAAGGGAGACATGATCCTGATGGTGCTCAGATTTGGCTTAAGGAGATTGAAAGAATCTTCCGAGTGATGGACTGTGCTGAGGAACATAAGGTGAGACTGGGTACTCACATGTTACAGGAGGAGGCTGATGATTGGTGGGTTAGTGCGCGTCATGCGTGGGAAGCTACAGGTGAATAGGTCACTTGGGCTTTGTTTAGCAGGGAGTTTTTGAGGAAGTATTTTCCTGAAGATGTTAGAGGAAAGAAAGAGATGGAGTTCTTGGAGTTGAAACAAGGTAACATGTCTGTTGTGGATTACACTGCTAGGTTTGTGGAGCTTGTTCAGTTTTATCCACATTATGCTGAAGCAACTGCAGAGTTTTCCAAATGTGTAAAGTTTGAGAACGAATTGCGTCCTGAGATCAAGCAGGAAATCAGTTGTCAAAGGATTAGAAGGTTTTCATATTTGGTGTATTGTTGTAGAATTTATGAGGAGGATAGCAAAGCTCGTTCTACTCACTATAAGAGTGTGAAGGAAAGGAAAGGGAAACAACCGTTTTGTGGTGGTCCTTATGTGACACCAGCTGACAAGGGTAAGCAAAGGGGTAATTTTGATAAAAGGCAAAGTGGGGGAGGTATGAATAATCCTCCGAGATGTTTTAGGTGTGGTGACTTAGGACATCGTCAGTTTGAATGTAGAAAGGATATGAGGAAGTGTTCCAATTGTGGAGGTATAGGACATGTCGCAGCTGATTGTAAGAAGAATGTGGTGAAGTGTTTCAACTGTGGTGAACCTGGTCATGTTAGTACGAGGTGTCCAAAACCAAATCAAGCTCAGGCTGGAGGGAAAGTATTTGCATTGGCAGGAACTCAGACTACTAGTGCATATCGTCTGATCAGAGGTACTTGTTTTATTAATAGTATGCCTTTAGTTGCTATTATTGATACCAGAGTGACTCATTTGTTTATTTCGTCTGAGTGCGCGAAGCGTTTGAATCTTTTGTTGTCTTCGATGGGTGGAGAGATGGTTATTGATACTCCAGCAATGGGGTCGGTAACTACTTCTTTGGTTTGTTTAAGTTGTCCTTTGACCATTTATGGAAAAGATTTTGAGATGGATTTGGTGTGTCTGCCGTTAGAGGGTTTAGATGCGGTTCTGGGAATGAATTGGTTGCAGTTCAATCAGTTGCATATTGATTGTTATCATAAGTTGGTAAGATTTCCTTCTCTTGAAGAAGACGAGGAATCGAGTTTCTTATCTACCAAAGAGTTGAAGAAACTTTTGTCGGATGAAGCTCAGTTGTTCGGGTTGTTTGCATCATTGATAGTCGATAGTCAAGTTGCAATTGATGTGTTTCCAGTTGTGTGTGAATTTCCAGAGGTGTTTCCAGAGGATATTTCAGATGTGCCGCCAGAAAGAGAGGTGGATTTTTCTATAGATCTAGTTCCTGGTACTAGACCTGTATCTATGGCACCATATCGTATGTCTGCATCTGAGTTGGTTGAGTTGAAGAAGCAGTTGAATGAATTGTTAGAGAAGAGGTTTGTGAGGCCGAGTGTGTTTCCTTGGGGTGCCCCAGTTTTGTTGGTGAAAAAGAAAGATGGAAGTATGCGATTGTGTATTGATTATCGCCAGCTGAATAAGGTGACGATTAAGAATAAGTATCCTCTTTCGAGAATTGATGATTTGATGGACCAGTTGGTAGGTGCGTGTGTGTTTAGTAAAATTGATTTGACGTCAGGTTATCATCAGATTAGAGTGAAAGAGGAAGACATTCAGAAGACGGCTTTTAGGACACGCTACGGACATTACGAATATTCTGTGATACCGTTCGAGGTTTCTAATGCGCCGGGTGTGTTTATGGAGTATATGAATCCCATTTTCCATGAGCATTTGGATCGATTTGTTGTTGTGTTTATTGATGACATCTTGATTTATTCTAAGTCCCGGGAGGAACATGCGGAACATTTGAGTATTGTATTGCAAATTTTGAAGAAGAAGAGACTTTATGCCAAGTTGTCCAAGTGTGAGTTCTGGTTGTCGGAAGTGAGTTTTCTTGGGCATGTGATTTCAGGTAATGGTATTGTTGTGGATCCATCTAAAGTAGATGCAGTTCTACAATGGGAGGCTCCTAGATCTGTTACTGAAATTAGAAGCTTTTTGGGTTTAGCTGGATATTATTGAAGATTCATTGAAGGCTTTTCCAAGTTAGTACTTCCTTTGACCCAGCTGACTTGTAAAGGTAAAGCGTTCATTTGGGATATTCAGTGTGAGGAAAGTTTTAGTGAGGTGAAGAGAAGATTGACTACAACTCCGATTTTGGTCTTACCGAATCCTACTGAACCGTTTGTGGTGTATTGTGATGCGTCTTTGATTGGTTTAGGTGGGGTGTTGATGCAAGAAGGTAAGGTTGTGGCTTATGCTTCGAGGCAATTGAGGATTCATGAGAAGAATTACCCTACTCATGATTTGGAATTAGCGGTTGTGGTGTTTGTGTTGAAAATTTGGAGGCATTATCTCTATGGTGCAAGATTCGAAGTCTTTAGTGATCATAAGAGTTTGAAATACTTGTTTGATCAGAAAGAGTTGAATATGAGGCAACGGAGACGGTTGGAATTTTTGAAGGACTACGATTTTGGCTTGAATTACCATCCTGGTAAACCTAATGTGGTAGCTGATGCATTAAGCCGGAGATCTTTGCATATGTCTGCTTTGATGGTTAAAGAGTGTGAACTTTTGGAAGCATTTAGAGATTTGAGTTTGGTGTGTGAGTTGACATCTGATAGCGTGAGGCTTGGAATGTTAAAGGTTACTAATGATTTTCTATTAACCGTTAGCGAGAAACAGAAGTTGAATGTGAAATTTGTTGATTTGATGACGATTGGAGATCAAAGTGTGAATGGTGACTTTAAAGTGGATGATAAGGGTGTTTTGAGATTTCGTGGTAGAATTTGTATTCCTGATGATTCGGACTTGAAAAAGATGATTTTAGAGGAAGGACACCAGAGTAATTTGAGTATACATCCGGGAGCTAATAAGATGTATCAAGATTTGAAGAAGATCTTTTGGTGGTCCGGATTGAAGAGGGATGTGGGTCAGTTTGTTTATGCGTGTTTGACGTGTCAGAAGTCAAAGGTAGAACATCAGAAGCCTAGTGGATTATTGCAACCGTTGGATATTCTCGAGTGGAAATGGGACAGCATTTCTATGGATTTTGTGACAGGGTTGCCGAATACTCAGCGGGGACATAATGTCATTTGGGTGGTTGTGGATAGGCTGACTAAATCGGCGCATTTCATTCCGATTGACATCAGGTTTTCCTTGGAGCGGTTGGCTGAGATTTATATCCGTGTGATTGTGAAGCTACATGGTGTTTCGTTGTGTATTGTTTCAGATCGAGATCCAAGGTTTACTTCCAGATTTTGGGAAAGTTTGCGAAAGGCGTTAGGTTCCAAGTTGAGATTGAGTTCGGCTTATCATCCACAGACGGATGGTCAGACTGAGAGAACTATTCAGTCATTGGAAGATTTACTGAGAGCTTGTGTTCTTGAGCAAGGTGGTGCTTGGGATAGTTATCTTTCGTTGGTGGAATTCACGTATAACAACAGTTTCCATTCGAGTATTGGAATGGCACCTTTTGAAGCGTTGTATGGAAGAAGATGTCGAACACCTTTGTGTTGGCATGAATCGGGTGAGAGTTCGGTGGTTGGACCGGAGTTAGTGCAACAGACTACGGAAAAGGTGAAACTTATTCGTGAGAAAATGAAGGCTTCTCAAAGTAGGCAGAAGAGTTATCATGATCAAAGGAGGAAAGATCTTGAGTTTCAAGAAGGCGATCATGTATTTTTGAGAGTTACACCGGTGACGGGTGTTGGTCGTGCATTGAAGTCGAAGAAGCTTACTTCTCGATTTATTGGTCCTTATCAGATATCAGCGAGAGTGGGTGATGTGGCTTATCGGGTGGCGTTGCCGCTGAATCTTTCGAATTTGCATGATGTGTTCCATGTTTTACAACTTCGGAAGTATGTTCCGGGTCCATCGCATGTGATTCCGATGGATGAGGTTGAGGTAAGGGAGAACCTTACGGTTGAGGCATTACCAGTAAGAATTTTTGAATGCGAGTTGAAGCGGTTAAGAGGCAAGGATATTGCGCTTGTGAAAGTAGCGTAGGGAGGCGCTGCTGAGGGCAATTTGACTTGGGAGTTGGAGAGTCGGATGCGGGAATCGTATCCGGAGTTATTCGTCTCAGGTAATATTTTCGAGGACGAAAATTTCTAAGTGGGGGAGAGTTGTAACGCCCCAGATTTTGTTAGATTTATTTAATCGAGTCGATTTAATTATTTTTGTTTTTATATTATTTTATTCTTGACTTTTATTTGGCAATATATTATTTTTCATCGTTATTATGTTTTATCACGTTTTGGGAACGTTAATGAGAAAATTGAGTGTAGGGGTATTTTGGTCTTTGGCTTGGGTAGATATTATGTTTTTCATTTAAATAGAAACATAGAGAGAAAAATAGAGAGAAAAGAAAGCGAAGAAGGAGAAGAGAAAGAAAGGAGGAAAAAGAGGAAAAACTTGAAAGTTTAGGAACTGATTCAACCGACACTTCGTAGCGCGATTAATCGGGTAAGTGTGTGAAACTCGGTTATTCTATGTTTGCGTAAGATTATGTATGTGTGTGTTGGAAGTTTTACTAGTTTTTCAAATATAGGTCAAAATGAGATAAACGAGTAGAAATCGACGTTTTCACGGTCGGAAATCGATATAAATTGCGTCGTATGATCACACTGTGTTTATGAATAATCGTTGATACTTGTTTTGCTGTGGGATTGATTTGGGATGGAAATAGGCTTTTGGAAAATGTTAGGTTTTGTGTAGAAACTTTGTGGAATTGTTGGAAATTATGTGTTTTGATGTTTGTTGGTTAAACTATGATTGAATCATGATCATAAACCCTTACTTGCTGGTTTGGTATGATTTGAGGGTGGAAAATGAGGGTTTAGAAGTTCTGATACGAAGGGTTATTTTTTTCTGAATTTCGCAGTGCCCGCTTAGCGCGGTCTTGAAAATTTGCAACCTCACCAGGCAGTGAGGAGCGCGCTCAGCGCGGGAGGGAGGCGGCTTAGCGCGACCTGGAACTTCAAAATTAAAACTATTTTCAAAATCCGTAACTTTTGACCCGTAACTCGGATCGGGACGCTCTTTGTACCATTGGAAAGCTTATGAAATGTTCTTTCTTATAAAAATGGTTTTGATATTGTTGGCCGATTTAATTATGTCGGGAATTTGGAAATGTGTCGTTTTGCCGACTTTTACCGTCTTAACTATATATGATTGTTGTGTTATCATGCAATATGCTTCATATATATATATATATATATATATATATATATCGTAGGACTTTTGTGATGTTATACGATGTGAATGCATGTGATGAAATGTTGTGATGATGGTTTGTGGCCTAAGGGCAAGAAAATGCGTTGTGTTGTGTTTGATTGTATATGCATGATTATGGATGTGTATATGTGTGCATTTGAATGTCATGAGTCATTGTATGCCAAGCATCATGATATGCATTCTTGTGATGTCGTGTGCCTAGTGGGTGTGAGCGACGAAACGGTTCCAGAGGGAATCCGCTATAACATCGTGTGCCTTATACAAAGAGGACCTAAAGCGATGATTATAGACGATCGTGTGCCTTATACAAAGAGGACCTAAAGCGATGATTATAGACGATCGTGTGCCTTATACAAAGAGGACCTAAAGCGATCGGATCGTGTGCCTTATACAAAGAGGACCTAAAGCGATCCATAAACGTCGTGAGCCTTATACCAAGAGGACCTAAAGCGACGGGGAACATCGTTTGCCCGACGGGGAGTTACACTAAGTAACAAGCGATGATTCCAATAGTTCCTGAGTGAACTAATGATGAGAATGATGGATGGAACGTACCACATTGCATTGCATATAGTCGTTGTGTCGGTCTCCGTGCATTTGCATAAATAATGAATGGATTGAGTTTGTGTGGAATTGTAAATGGAATTGATGAGTTGAGATATATATATATATTTGTTGGTGATAAATGTATTGTGCATGATTGATATGCCTTTGTGATGGATGTATGAGATATGAATTGTGTTGTTTTGCATTTGAATTATGGTGTAACTTGTGGTGAGAATGTTTTATATGTGTATTTTTGTGTTATTATATAATTATATGCAATTATATTATAATTGTGTTTCTCACCCTTCTGCTGTTTTGAATGCTCTATGAGGCATTGCAGATTAGATGCTGAAGGTCTTTTTGTGACGCTTAGGTCTTCATTCTTTTGTCGGTCGGCTCTGATATGTAGCACCGGGTAGTCGGGGAGATCGTTTGTGATTATGTGTATATGTATATGTTCTTTTGTGATTGTACATGTATGACTCTGTATATGACATACAAACTTTTATGATATATATATATATATATATATATGAGATTTCAGTTGCAGATTTTCCGCTTTTATTCTGTATCTGAAGTGTGGGTGTTAGGAACTGAGTTCCTCTGTTTTGTTGCTACCTGATTGTTGCATATCTAAATGAGCAGGTTGTATTATTTTGTTTCAATTTGATGTGGCGCCTCCGTCTATGCCATGAATGTGTTAATTATACTCTGATTATTTATTATCCCTTTAATTTCTCGGGGTATAGATTGGGGGTGTTACAAGTGGAGCCAATCACCACATTACCACAGACATGAACAACTTAAGTCTTCACTCTAGCTACGAAGATATGAATTCAATCACCATTGGAGATATCACATCTTTAGTCATTTCATATATGGGTTCTACTCATCAGTCTACTCCCTCTGATGTTTTTTTATCTAAATATTGTTGTGTGTTCCAAAATCAAGCCATAATTTAATCTCTGTTGCCAAATTACGTCAATTAAACCATGTGTATCTTGAATTTTACCCTTTCTCTTTTTATGTGAAGGATCTCAAGACGAGGGAAACGTTGATGTGCGGTCTAACTAGTGGTGATATCTACACAATCCAACCCACATACTCAAGTCCACCAATCAATCTTCAATCTTCTCGAACCAATAATACCCTTTGACATTTCTCGGTTATGCCACCCTTCACCCAAGATACTTCATTAAGCTTTCAAAACATTTCTATCTTCAAGTCCTCAAATTTTTAGGACCAAATGTACTCATGTTTCATGAATAAGAGTCACAACCATTTCATGAGTCATCAATAAAAGTCTCTGCTTCGTTTGAATTAATTATTTGTTTATGTTAAGGGCTGTTTATTGGTGTTTTTAGTAAACAAGGCACGAGTTTTAGTTCGCTTAAGGGAATAAATTTGAAAAAATCTTAAGGATGCTTTGTGTGAACTGTTTGATAAATGGTGATAGTGTTGTAAAGTTTTATGTTTGAATTTAATACAATTGCGTAAAAGTTGAATGAAATAAATGCAGAAGCGTTTAAATGGACAAAGGAAATAAAGAAAAACTTCAAAACTAAAGCAATTGAGTAATGAATGCTTGTAATTGAGAGTGGGGCGCAAGTTCATACATTTCTCAGAAATTTTTTATTTATGTGACTCGGATGTATAAATTCTACATGAAATAAAATGAAATGTGAACCTCCATTACAATTTCAAAATCTACTTAAATACTAGTTGTAACGCCCCGATTTGTTTAATTCCATTTATTTATTTCATTTATGTGAATTTGGTGAAATGTGTGAATTTATTGTATTTTACCTGCTAATTGAGTTAATTGGTTAATTTCTCTGATAGATAAAATAATTATATTAAATTACAATTTCTTTTCAACTTTTATTTCCCGAAATATATTTCATCGATGTTTAAGTTTTATCACGTTTTGAGAGCGTTTGCGAGATATTTGAGTTTGAGGGGTAAAATAGTCTTTTAGGGGTTTAGATATTTTATATAAATAGAAAGTGGAAAGAAAAAGAGAGAAAAGAAAGAAAAAGGAAAGAAAGAGAAGGGAAGGAAAGGAAGAGGAGAGAAAAGAGGAGAAAAGAGGAAAATCGCGGGAACTCCGTTTCGAGCACGAATAATCGGGTAAGGGTGAGAAGTTTCAATTATATCTTGCTTGTGTATGTATATGTGTTGTTTGTTGTCATTGTTTTGGTTGTTTCGCGACTTTTCTTATCGATTCAAATTAGGAGCAATTGATAGAAATCGATGTTTTCACGGATGAAATTCGATATAAACCGCGTAGAATACTCGTTGATTATGTCTAAACATGTTTTGGTTGTTCTGGTATGAATTAGAAGGGTTTGGGTGGTAAAAATGGTGTATTTTGGCCC
The DNA here is from genome assembly GCA_022829125.1 of Lathyrus tuberosus. Taxonomy (NCBI): domain Eukaryota; kingdom Viridiplantae; phylum Streptophyta; class Magnoliopsida; order Fabales; family Fabaceae; genus Lathyrus; species Lathyrus tuberosus. Next base: position 2,077,049 of record JALAZF010000124.1, on the reverse strand, counting down.
CATATGACCTAGGTTGACGCTGCTGCGAATTCTGGGTTTCGCGGGTTCGCCTAGCGAACCCCAGCGAAGGAACGGGCGAATGTTCGCTAGATGGTTCGCCTAGCGAACTTCATGACTGTTTTCCACTGCCTTGGTTCGCTAGGGTTCGCCTAGCGAATAATGGAGCGAACGTGATATTTTCCAATTTTGTTTTCGTCGTAATTTTCAAACCGTAAGTCCGTTTTGGTCGCCGTTCGAAGCGTTGGAAAGCTAATGAAAAGCTCTTTCTATTAAAAATGGTTTGGAGGGCAGTAGATGAATTATTTAGGTCGTGATTTTGGAAAAGTGTTGGGTTGTCGGGTTTTTATCGCGTACAATGTGTGCGATTGATGTGTTAGCATAATATATGCTTGTGACATGTAACGTGTAGCTTGTAGACCGTTATATGATGTGAATATACATGATGAAATGTTGTGATGATGGGTTGTGGCCCCATGGAAAATATGTGCATTGTTTTGGATTAGACTCCGATGCGTAATTAATGATGTTATTGTGTAGTAAAATACATTGTTTGATTGAATATCAGTGTATGTTGTTATGATGTGTTGTGGGTAGCCTTCGTGGTGTGGATCCCTTGTGGAAGTAATTGTGGTTGTATGATTGTTGTGGTTTGTGATGATATGCATTGTTTATGTGAAATTCAATGTGTGTTATTTGGTGGCCTTTATGGTTTGAAATGCATTGTTTGAATTGGTTTGCAATGCATGAGTGTGATGATGTTGATTAATTCATATGGTTGAATTGTGATTGTATGAGATGAATGCATGAATATATTGTGAATATGTGTGCATTTCAAGAATGTCTTGAGTCATTTTGTATGTGAAGCATAATGATGTACATTCTTGTGTTGTGTGATTCTAATGAGAATCCGTTGTAACGTCGTGTGCCTATGTGAGGTGTGAGCGATGATTACAAACGATTGTGTGCCTAAGTGAGGTGTGAGCAATCGGATTGTGTGCCCGGTATGTGGTATGTGATGAAATGCATTGTTTGAATTGTTTTCAATGCATGAATAATGATGATGAGATAATTCATATTGATGAATTGTGGTGATGCATTTGATTGTCATGATTTCTTGTGTGCCAAGCATCATGATATGCATCTTGTGCGATCGTGTGCCCGTGTGGGGTGTGAGCGATCCAGAAACGTCGTGTGCCCGTGTGGGGTGTGAGCGACGGTTGGTTCCAGAGGGAATCCGCTATAACGTCGTGTGCCCATGTAGGGTGTGAGCGATGATTATAGACGATCGTGTGCCCATGTGGGGTGTGAGCGATCGGGTCGTGTGCCCGTGTGGAGTGTGAGCGATCCATAAATGTCGTGTGCCCGTGTGGGGTGTGAGCGACGGGGAACATCGTATTCCCGGCGGGGAGTTACATTGGTAACGAGCGATGGTTCCAATAAGTTCCTGAGTGAACTTGTGATGATTGAGTCGGTACCGCATTGCATTTGCATAGAGTCGTGAGTCGGTCTCTATGATTTGCATTTATCATCTCTGTATTTTGTGCATTGATGAATAAACATAAATATGTATGTTTATGTGGAGTGATAAGAATTGTGGAAGTGTGCATGATGAATATGCTTGGTTTTGTACATATATACATTGTGATGTATATGAATGAGTTGTGATGAATTGTGGTGAGAATTGTGAATGGATGCGTTATGTGTGGAAAATCATGATTTGATTTATTATGTGTGATATGTTGTATTTGTGGCATGCTATATGTGTTAGTATGTGATGGTATGGGTGAGATGATTTATACATGTGTTTGAATGTGTGTTTTGCATATTATTATACAATCTTGATTTAGTTGTTATTTCTCACCCTTCTGCTGTTTTATGATGCTCTATGAGGCATTGCAGATTAGAGTTGCTGGAGGTCTTTTGTGGAGACTAGCCCTCCGTTCTGTTGTCGGTCTTGGTGTCTGCTCTGATACGTAGCACGGGAGTCGGGGAAACGATTATGTTATTTATGTATATGATTGTTGAATATATTTGGTATTACCTTTATATGGAAAAGTTTCCCATTTGAGGGTAATCTATTTTATGCTATGTATCAAATGTATGAGCAGGGATGATGTTTTGTTTATTTAAATGTGACATCCTTGTTTCTGTCGGAAAAATAAATTTTTAGTTACTCTGATTTTATTTATGTATTATTTATTCGCGATGGAAATTGGGGTGTTATACTAGTTACATCAATAACTGTCGATAACGTCATCTCTCCAGCATTCGACATGTATCCTGCGACGTGAGATTTTGTCTTCTAATATATTTCCACATGTATTCGGTTCTTGAACTATTTTAAACCGTACTGCTATCGAAAGGGTCTTCAAATTACCTAATAATATATGTTGAAAAGATCCACTTGTCGAAAACGTCTTCAAGTTTTCATTTGTCGAATTTGCAACTTAGTCTTAATAATATGACTTAGGCATTTACACTTAGTATTTATATCCACTTCGTTTCTCACATTCATATAGAAACAGTTAAGTTGAAAATCTTAGACTAACATGGCCCTTCCCCAATAACCTTTGTCAACAAATATTGTTATTAACGTATCGTCGTTACTCATAGTTTTGTCCTTTAAAACAAAAAAGTGGCATTTGTCACAGTTTTTACTCAATTTCAAAAAAACTATGGAAAATATTTCTCCATCAAAATCAAATCCATTTATACTGACAGATGGACAAAAATGCATCTAACTACAATCATATTTTTCCACACATGAGATTTCTCATTTCATCTCGGCCCCATACACCCCATACCACATCGAAATAGTCGAGCACAAACACCGACACATTGTTGAAACAACACTCACGCTGTTAAGTCATGCCTCAATACCTTCATAATATTGGTGTTATGCATTTCAAACGTCTATATATCTCATTAACACCATGCCCACCCCTTTACTCAGTATCAAAACACCTTTTGAACGCCTTCACAACAAAACCCCATTCTATAAATATTTAAAAGTTTTTGGCTGCGTAGGTTACGTCCATATGCCCCATACAAATTGTCTCCACAAAGTACACCATGAATCTTTCTCGATTACTCTACACAACATCATTCTTATATTTATCTCAATCGAACCACTCAAAAGGTACACTTAACTCACCACGTTATTTTCGTTGAAGACCAATTCCCTTTCTCTCATCTATAACCTCAACCCTCACCTCCATTAGTGCCACAAAATATGTGGCTCCCACTTCCTAATAGACCCACCACCTAATACCAAACTTCCACAATATTCATTATAAATAGCACTTCAATTTCAAATGATATGCCTTTGTTATCCGAAATAATTGACCTCATAATATAGAGCACATGAAACTCCACGTTTGTCAAATTAGGATTCCAACAAAGTCTATGAAGTAGAAGTTTGAAGTTTCTTGGAAACTTTGCTTTAAACAAAAAGCAAACAAACATCTCATGCTTGCTTGGCATCAAAGTTTGAAAATATTTTATGAACACCAAACTAAGCATATACTAGTAAGTTTCACATTTAACTTCGAATATTCGTAGAGTATATCCTTTACTTTCTTTTTTTGGTTTTATCTCCAAATTGTCGGCAACAACTATTTGCAAAATACTATTTGAAAAAATGTTTGTATTTATGTCTAGGGTCAAGTATTATAAGCAATTTCCATGATATATACTACATCTGTCTCATATTCATTGTCTTGTCTGTAATTCTTTTTTTTTGTTGTTGAGATATTTGCTTTTAAAACGCCAGTTTAATATTTATAATTTTTAATAATAATATATTCTTATTTATTGAATTTTAACTCTATTAACTGTTAAATTATTTTATTAAATATTATATTTAATTATCATATAAACATATATTTTTATTTAATTATATTACTTATTTATTAATTATGGGTCTGTTTACTGTGAAAAATAGCAAACAACCTTTAGTCTACCAAATATATATAAAAAAATTGAGTAACTTGCAGGATCGACCAGACTAAATCCTAAAACATGTGCTAAAACAATTTAAAAGGATGTTTGGAAAAGGATGAACACTTCGACAGTATTCATAAGTAAGAAAAGGGTTATTTCGACAATACTGAAGGAAAAATAATACGAGGAAATAATTAAAAGTGCATTGGCAAATAACTTAACAAAGTAAAAGAGAAAAGATAAATTTTTGGGGAAAGATTAACTGAATTGCATTGAATAAGAAAAATGGTGTTACATAAAACGTACATTTCTTTAGAAACTCGTTTCTCTACACACGGATACTTTGAGTGATTTGAGAAATTTGTACAACTTTAACACACACAAATCCTAACACTAAGACTTGCTATTTATAATAGTAAAAGATAACTACCCCTAACGGCCTACTAATTAGAGCGAGACCAATGGCATTCTGCATGTCTTCGCCCTTAAGATGTACTCCACGTGTCTCCTTCTCTCAAATGGATAAGGACAAAGTTCCCTCCATTATTTGAATTTGAATATTTGAATTGAACATCGTCAGTCAATCTTTTGTCGAAACATATTTCCAAATTGTTAGAAATATTTCTAAGTCCATGGAACATCTCTCTTCTGAACAAGGACACTTTCGACTAGACACTCTGGAAATACCATTCTTGTCGAAATCTTCCATAACTTCAAAAAATTCCATTTCTTTGAATAAGACTCTCAATTCAATATCAGGCGTCGAAATTAGGAGCTAACAAATTGCCCCCCAAAAATATCATTTTCGACACCATTGAAGAAAAAGGCATTTTTTTGAAAATGTCATTCGACGCCTCATTCAGTCCTTGTGATGCTTCAACGCTTGGCAATAGTTCCAACGTTGTAAAACTGTTCACTTTCCCATCAACAAACCTATGACATCATAACCATCATTACCATATCTGACACGTCCCCTCAAAGCGTGCAAGAATCTCTATCATCATCACATTAGAGTCTAGGAAATCATGGGGCTAAGCATTAATTGCCACCGCTTCATCAGAGATCGTGGAGAAGGCACGCGTTCCACTCCAAAAATTAACATTAACATAATTTCTGTAACCGTTTCCACTTCCAGCTCTATAAATACCCCTTTTCAACAACTTATTTCACTTTTACGCTCTCTCACTCTCAAATCTCCCCAAAAAAGCTTCTTACTTTTCAAAAGCACTCACCTTGTTCATTTCTCTCCACCAAAGGCTTCCTCCACACGATCAAACAAGGAAGCTAACAAAATTACCAAAGAACCTAACAAACCTGCAAGGGCTCCCAAGAAAGTCACTCAACTTCCTCTATTCAATTCCATCTCTGGACCTGCCATTGTGGGGAACCAACAGTATCTACCTGAACCTCTCGCTGAAGAGAAAAAAAGAATTTATGCTTCCCAGGTACTTATTCATTTAACTGTTTCTGGCAAACCTCGGGCTTTGTGTGGTCATTTGACTGACCCCGATGTTGAATTTAGTAAGTTTAGGGATTTCTTTCCTACTGTATCATAAATATAAACCCATAGGTCAATGTAAAAAACTTAGGGCGAGCAATGAGGATCCCAATCCTGCTAACCAAGACAATCCTCCAACTGAAGAGGCTATTGATCTTAGGTATATGAACAATTTTAGAGTGTTTAGGGCTAGTCCATCTTGGAAGAACCCCTCTAACTACTTGGGATGGTTGAGTAAGTTAGTGAAAACAAAATCTGAGGTTTGGAAAGAAATGGGTATTTATGACTTAATCATGTTGTTGAAAGTAGGACCTGAATATTGTTCGAACATGCTTGTTTCGTCTTTGTATTTCTGGGACAACACACACTACACCCTCCATCTTCCATGTGGAATGATGACACCGACCCTATTCGACGTAGCCGTTATCACAAGGCTTAAACCAACTAGGAACACCTACGACCCTGAGTTTATGGCTGATGATAGTATTGGTTTTTCGACCCCTAGGGCAGCGTACTCGACCCATATCGCGCATTATCACGACAAGGACGTAGAGGGGGTTTCGGACGTCGAACATATATTTTTTTTAGCGTTATGGCTATCTCGTTGTGTCTTCTGTTCGAAGTCCCATCAAGTGGCTAAGAAATTCGTGACTATGGAGAACCAACTCCATGCTGGCCATGACCTTTGTCTGAGCGAATTGATTCTTGCCAACCTCTACGAATTCATGAGCGAAGGTGTTACCCAACTAAAATGTCTGGCTGACAAAGGAAATCTCCTTCTCTCTGGACCCTTCTGGCTTCTACAACTGTGGTTGAACGCTTCGTTCGAGGCCTGCCTTCCCCATAAAATCCCAAGAAGACAACAAAGCTAAAATTGACACTAACAATTGAAATATCCATTCCTGAGAGGAACAAATCAGAGAACTTCAAGCCAAAATTTCGAACGCCAAAAAGCAAAATGTTGAGCTTCAGAAATTTGATAACTCCCAAATGGCGCAAGAACTTAAAGTTGGGCTGGACTTTGCTGATAAGGCTCAAAAGTTAGAAGCAGAACTGAAGGTTATAAGGTTAACCAAATCCGTCTGTGAGAAACGGCTGGATCTTCTGAAGTCGAAATACCTCAGCATGAAGGCCTCCATTCTATTTTAGTTTTTTTTATTTAATCATCAATTCTTAAATTATGTAATGACTTTTTTGAACCCTTCGTGGTTCTTTTGATTGTAACGAATTTAGCCATTTTGGCAAATAATTTCTGTTTTACTATGTTAGCCTCGATTATTTTGCATGTGTGATTACTCTTTGGCTATTTTTACCTTTCAAATACTTCCCGTTTACCATCAAGATTCTTCTATCTTGATCTAACTCTTCGATCTCATAAGCACCATTCAAAAAAACTTGTGTGATTTGAAAAGGGTCTTCCCATTTAGGGGACCATTTCCCTAAAGCTCTATCTTTTCGATCCATAGGCAAAACTACTTTCCAAACCAACTCTTCAGGCGAAAAAGTCTTAACTTTCACTTTCTTATTATAGGTCAGTTCTACTCTCTTCTTCTGCCTTTTCAATCATTCTAGAGCATTAAGCCTTTCCTCATCTAAGTCTACCAATTCGTCTAACATCATGTTCCACTATAACTCAGATGTGATCTCATGATGCCTCTGGATTCTCGTCGAGTGATGATAGATCGCAACTGGTAATACTGCATCATAACCAAAGGTCAATCAAAAAGGTGTGGAATTAGTCGCTTCTTTGGGGGATGTTCGACATGCCCAAAGAACCTGGCCCAAAGTTTTGTGCCAATTTCTAGGCTTCTTTCCCACATGTTTCTTAATTAAACTAATTACTACTTTGTTCGCTGCTTCGACTTGACCATTAGCCTAAGCGTAATAAGGTGTAGAGGTTAATAGCTTGAAACCCATTTCTTTAGAAAATTCTTGCATTTTTTGACCAGTGAACACTGATCCTTGATCTGTTGTAACAGTTTATGGGATTCCAAATCTATAAATAATGTGTTTTCTAATGAACTCAATTACGTCTTCTTGGTAAACATTTGGCAATGGCACAACTTCTATCCATTTCGTAAAATAGTCAATGCCTACTAAAATGTACCTTTGATTTTTAGATGACGCTGGTCGAATTTCACCAACCAAATCCAAAGCCCAACCTCTAAAGGGCCATGGCTTGATTATAGAATGTAATTCGCTTGCAGGGACTTGGCACTCTTGGCATCCCATAGAGAATTCGATGCAATCCTTCAACACAGTAGGCCAATACATACCTTGTCGAAATAATAGCCATTTCATCTTGTGGCCTACCTGGTGAGCCCCACATGCCCCACTATGAACAGTCGAAAGGGCTAAGTACGCTTCTGACTCACTAAGGCACTTAAGCAAAACTCCCTTAGGAGTCTTTTTAAATAATTCATTACCTAAAAGAACATAACTTAAGGCTCGATACCTGATTTTTCGATCTGTGGAAGCCGTTGGGTTTTGCATATATTCCACTATTGGTTTTCTCCAGTCTTCGTTCGTCAAGCTATCTATTGTTAACATTTCGAAATTATCTTTATCAGTGTATCCTAGCTTCTTCGTTTCCAAATCTGACGAGGACAATCTGGTTGATACAACTTTTTCTCTGACTTCAATTGCATCTTCTAATTTTTCCTTCAAAAATTTATACCCAGAAGCAATCTGAGCCAAGTCATTAGCCACTTGATTCTCCAACCGAGGTATATGCCAAATGCTCACAACTTCGAACCTTTTTAGTAATCGATTGGCTATTACAAAGTACATAATGAGATTTTCTTTAACACACTTGTACTCCTTTGTGATTTGTTTTATAACTAACTCTGAGTCTCCCATTATTTCGACTCGAGTTGCCCCCAATTTCAACAATATCTCAAGTCCGGCTATTAAAGCCTCATATTCAGCCTCATTATTCGAACAACTACCTTCAACTTTATACTTGAATTTTGTTGGAATTTTATTAGGAGAAATGATCAAGACTCCTACTCCTGTACCATCCTTATGACTAGAACCGTCGAAATACAATTTCCAAGGTTCGAGCTCAAGATAGTTTAACATGTTTTCGTTTATAGAGTGGTCGACGATGAAGTCAGCTACCACTTGTCCCTTAAGAGCCTTTAAAGTCATGTAAGTTAGGGAATACTCAGTTAAAGCTAACGCCCATTTACCGATTCGACTGTGCAAAATTGGTTTAGACAACATATGTTTAATAATATCAAAATGAGACAAAACATAAACGTCAACTGGTTTTATATAATGCTTCAACTTTGTACAAGAAAAATACAAGCATAAACACAATTTTTCAACTATGCTATACCTAGTTTCTGCATTGTCCAAAACCCTACTAAGGTAGTAAATGGCTCTTTCGACGCCATTTTCATCCTCTTGAGCCAACATACTCCCTAAAGTTTTGTCCGACGCAGATATGTACAGTCTTATGCTCCTATTTCTACAAATTGGTGCTAGAATTGAAGGATGACTCAAGTATTCCGTGATTTTGTCGAATGCTTCCTGCTGAGCTTGCCCCTATTCGAATTCTTCCTTGTTAAGTCGAAGCAGAGGTGAGAAGGCTTGAGTTTTTCCGCTGAGGTTCGAGATGAATCTCCTTAAGAAATTGATCTTTCCCAGCAGTGACTGCAATTACTTCTTTGTTGATGGCGCCTTCGCCTCCATAATAGCCTTGGTCTCATTCTGGTTTATTTCGATTCCCTTTCTTGTGGACCATAAAGCCTAAAAAATCTCCCTCATGCACACAAAAAGCACATTTGAGAGGATTCATCTTTAGACCATGGCTTCTCATCCTTTTGAATGATTGTCGAAGATAGTCAATGTGATTCTTCCCCGAAACAGACTTTACAACAATATCGTCAATGTAAATTTGCATAAAAGTCTCTATGTAATCATGGAAGATCGAATTCATCTCTCTTTGGAATGTTGCCTCAGCATTTTTTAGGCCAAAAGGTATAACTACCCACTCGTAGGTGCCTAAGGCCCCAGGGCATCGAAACAGCGTTTTAGGGACATCCTCTTCAGTAATGAATATTTGGTTATATCCAGAATACTCGTCGAGCATACTAAGATATTCATGGCCAGCGGCAGAATCGACTAGCATTTTTGCCACAGGCATTGAGTATTCGTCCTTTGGGGTCGCAACATTTTAATCTCTAAAGTCTATGCAAACCCTCAAAGTACCATTCTTTTTAATAACAGGTACAATGTTTGCTAACCATTCGACATACGTGGTTGTTCGAATAAATTTGCAACGAAGAAGCGTTTCGACCTCTTCCTTGATCTTCAAGAGAATTACCGGTGCAAACCACCTTGGATTCTGCTTGATTAGCTTCTTTCCAGATCTAATTGACAGCTTCAATTCGACCAGCTCTCTGCTTAGGACAGACATCTCGTCGTAATCCCATGCAAAGCAGTCTTTAAACCCCTTTAACAACTGGATCACTTCGACTTTGAGTTGCGAGCTGATATTTACACTGATATATGTTGGCCTTTTCGTTGCCCCCTCTCCCAAGTCGATCTCTTCCAAAGGATCTTGCGCTAGCATTTTAATGTTGGCTGCCAACGGATACTTCTCGAAACCCAAAGGCTCGTCATCGTAAATGGCGTCGAGCCTCTGGCTTTGTATTTCGTCATGAACCTTATCAGGTGGTTCTGGATCGAAGTCCTTACCAGGACCTTCTTGGTTTAATCTTTTGTTGGCATCGACAGCCATATGCTTAACTTCGGCCTCCAGGGCCGCTTGTTGTTTGTTTTCGGCTATGTAAGTCGAAATACTTTTGAGCACCTAAAACTCAGACATCATCGTCGAATTCGTTCCCCCAGCCTGTGGGGTTAACTCCATATGTCCCTTCGTAAGCAAAGTCATCTTCTCCTACAACCTCCTGATCCCACTGAAAACCATTTGTTGGATACAGGTACAAAGAACAATATGTGTTGTCGTCTGGAGTGAATGCAAAGTTGGCTGGGTTACATGGAGCTATTTCAGCCAAATTTTTGTCGAAACTATGTCTATCGACATGATTAACCGAAGCTAGGAAATAGCTCTGATCGGCTTTCATATTTTCCACAATACCATATGTTCGCCAAATGGTAATTCTCTGATGCATTGATGATGGCACGACTCCTATTCCGTGAATCCATTCTCTTCCTAACAATAAGTTATAGTTAACCTTCGTTTCCACAACCATGAACATAGATGATCTTATAATTGTTCCTACCGTCAAATCAACCTGAATTACCCCCAATGTGGTGCCAACCTTCCCTTCATAATTGAATAACACCATATTGTGGGGCTTGGTGTCTGTGTCGAGCTTCCCTATTTTTCTTAACATGAAATGCGGCATCAAGTTTACCTTTGCACCGCAATCTACCAGAATCTTGTTGACTGGCACATCTTCAATTTTTCCAGTGATAAAAAGAGGCTTTAAGTGACTTTTCATCGCCTATTGGGTCTTTCGAAGAATTCATTTTGCTCTTTGACACAACCGTTATTCATCACATAGTAACAAATTGGCCTATGAGTGGCCATTTCTATATCAGTGTTTTCTTCCAGCTCTTCGACATCACTTATCTGGTCGAATTCCCTTGGTAGGACAGATACCATGTTAACCAAAATACCGAGAGACTGCTCTGGCCTTGAACCGAAATTATCAGTGAGCAACTCGTCCTCAGAACCCTTTTGATTGTGCTCTTCTTTGGCTGCTTGCTCTTGTGTAGCAACTAACTTCCTTCCCAGTGGTGCCTTTTCGACAGGATTTGGCTCCTTCTTGTCGACTGGTACGTTGGTGCTTGAATCCGTTTTCGCCTCAGCATTTCTCTGAGCTTTCCTTCGTCTCTGTTCCCTTCTCCACTGGGACCTGGACATAGGGTATTTCCCTTTATAGTTCTCTGAGACGTAGGCTGGTTTCTTTGAGGCCATTGATGAGCCTCTATCTACATCGAAACTCTGCCATTTCTGTTGGCTTTTCTCCTTATTTTCATTAAGTTTTATCCACTTGCCATTAGAAAGTTCTGCAAATGGCTTAAAAGTGGTGGGCCTTTCCCCTGGAACTCTTGACTTCGATTGTTCTTGCTTTGAAGAAGATTTCCTTGGGTCGAAACCTCGCTGACCATGAAAAGCTTTCTCCTCGCGCCTTTCTGACTCCCTCGAGATTTTGCGCTGCGTTCTTATCAAATACAACGCTACATCGAGGACATAACATCACTTCTGACTTCTTCTTTTGGCATCTATGTATGAAGTCAATCAGATTTTCCTCCTCTCTTGGGAAGGCCAATTTGTTGTATTCTTCTTGTCGACGTTCGTCATCGACCTACATGGATGTCTCTTGCAAAACCTACACTATGTTGATATCCATTTTGACATCGTCAGTGATGTCAAGCTTATGTAATTCCATTCGAAGGCCCTCAGTAGCCTTGTCAATTCGAACGAAACCATCAGCGATTTCTTTGGTTATCATCATCCAATGGGAATCCTCAGTGATTCCTTAGGGTCTTCAGTAACCCCTATGTCGACACCATCAACAGTGCCTTTAGTGAAACTTTGGGCAACCTCACTCTATTGTTGAAGTCGTTGGTGACTTCGACCATGTTGACATTGTTGTCGAGACCTTCGTGGCCTCGATCATGTTAACCTCGGTTGGCTCTGCGTAGTGAGTGTCAGCCCCCGGTAAGGGATCAGCATCAATCTTCATCTGGCTTTTAGACTTCTCACCAAACTTGAGCCTTCCCTCCTGGATAGCATTCTGGACGAGATCCCTGAAATGAAAACATTGAGAAGTTTTATGACCCAAGAAATTATGATACTTACAAAAACCTCTTTTTTTCCTTTGTTCTAAAGGAGGATTTTAGCACTAGGAGGCACTATCATTTGACCATCCTTAACTAACAAATCAAAAATTTTGTCACACTTAGTAACGTCGAACGTATAAGTTTTCTTAGGAAATTTATCATTTTTTTCTGGTTCGACAGGGTTCTTTCCATTCGAAGGGGCCAACAGCTTACAAGAGTAAGGTGGGCCTTGTTTCAATTTAGCAAGATCAATCTCGCCCTCGTCGAAACTTACTGGCTCATTATAATATTTTCCGTCTTCTTCATTTCATTCGACGTAGGCCACCCTCTTATTCTTATTTGCCCTAGCCTTCTCTTCCTTCAAGCATTCTATTTGTCGAACCCTATCGGCCAATTAGGACATATCCCTTAAATATTGGGTATCCAATTTCTTCCTAATGGAATAATCCAGGCCTCCAGCAGCCATTTCGACCAACTCATGTTCTGGCACTTGTGTAAAACATCTAGCCTTGAGCAGTCGGAATCTGTTCAAATAATCATCTATTGGCACAGTGAATTTTCGTTTTATACTAGCCAACTCCTTTATACTAATCTTAGTTTGTCCCATAAAGAATTTCTCATACAATAAACGTTCCAACTGGGTCCAATTATGGATCGAATTTGGTGGCAAGGTGGTGAACCAGGTGAAAGCATTCTTTGTGAGAGAACTTGGGAAATATTTTACCTTAAGATTCTCATTATTCGCAATTTCTCCGGCTTCTATCACATATCTGGCCACATGTTCGACAGTGGTGTCCTCATAAAACTTAGTGAACTTAGGGACTTTCTTTCTAGGGGGTAAGTATGACTGGAGAATATATTCTGACAATGGAGATGTATAATTTGGCCTTCGAAGGCCAAAGTTTACTCCATTTTACGCCATAATCCTTTTGACCATGGCTGCCAAACTATTATCTACTGCCACGTCATTACGTCGAACCTGTTGTATGACATTGTCAGCGTTCTGGTTTCTACTTACCAAAACCACCCTTGGTTGTTCTCCTACGGGAATTTGTGGCTGTTTCCCAGGGGGTTCGACTACTCCCTGGTTCGCTAAATTCGCTTGAGGTATGTTTCATGGGTTTTGTTGGACTTGGTTAATAGTGAAGTCCTCTTCGAACACTGCCCTAGGGTTTCCTGTGATATATTCCCTCTGTGGATGTTGAGGAGGGTTCGGTACACCAAAGAAATCCGCAAAGCGCATCATCTGCGCTGCCATTTGCTGATTAGTCTGGGTGGTATTTTGGATAAGAGGCTGAAAGATTTCTCCCATAGTTTGGGATATCATTTGGACCATTTGATGGTTACTTTCGTCCATTTGTTACCTTAAGTATGCTGCAGTAGTATTTGTCAAGTTTGGCATTTGGGTTGAATATCCCATTCCTAAGGATTGGTTATTTCGACCCATTATAACCCCAGATCCTGACCCTTGTACTGGCGAAGTCACTATGGATTTTGTAAATACTGGAGGAGCATTCTGTAAGTTTGCCATCATCAAAGTTGGCATCCCATAAGGCGGGTCTTGACTAGGCAAAGGCATAGAGAATCCAGGAGGAATAAATGGTTGGAAATTAGCATTTCCCACTGGTGGGGGAGTCCTTGGTGGTCCCTGTTAGATGTCAAACATACGATATATTTGTACTCGATACTTGGCATTTTTCATTACTTTCTTATCTTCATTGTGGCTTTTAGTGGTAAATTGTTATTGTTCTACATGCATTGCATTTATACCCTTGGTGCTTGTAATTTGCGTGCTATTGTGCAGGAAAGTGCACTAAAAACATCAAAGATAGAAGACACAAAGAATTGTTGCAAGCTGCCAAAGAAAGGGGAAAACAACAGAAGGTTCGCTTTGCGAACCCTGGCGAAGTCCCCAACGAATGTTCGCTTTGCGAACATTGGCGAAGCTCTCAGCGAACAAAACAGGGAGAAAAGGACCCAAAATTCGCTTTGCGAATGTTTTGGCGAGTGGTTCGCTTTGCGAATGAAGTGTTCGCTTTGCGAACCCACGAAAACAGCCAGGGGAGGTTTAACTTTCAGAGGCACTTAAGGTGCCATTTTCTTTCATTCGCTAGGCAAATGATTCATTCGCAGTGCGAATGTTGCTGATCTAAAGTGTATTATAAATAGATTTTTATGTTTTCTTGGGATCATAACTTGATATTTTCACACCAAAACATAGTTTTCTGAGTTTTGATCATCCAAGAGTGAATTTTCACATAGAGAAGTTGAAGTCACATATGATTTCGATTATTCATCGCAGATGTTCTTTCATCTCCTCTTGAAACTTGTTATCCAAGCTACCATGGAAATGAGTAGCTAAACACCTCTTGTGTTAAGATTAGACGTAGTTAATCTTGCTTATATGTATTTCTTTTGATCTTTTGTATATTGTCATACCCCAAATTTTGACCACTAAGATTTCCCATCATTTTGCAAATCATCATCACAATATGGATGTACCTTTATGCCTCATCAATCTCCTCAAGAATTGTTGAGCATTCACCACAATTAAGAATTAGGGTTTCAAGCCCTCTCAGAGCCTTAGGCAAAGGATCAATCAAGGAATGACATGATCTTCAACTTGTCTAACCTCTCAAACACACATAAATGATCAAGAGGACTCCCACATTAGGAATCAGGCACAAGGTTGCAGCATTCCAAGTGGATTAAGCCTCAAGATCGCCAGTGTCACCAAATTAGGGTTTGGTCGACTGAGGCCTCCAGATGAAAATTTTCATCTGGGCATGAGCCAATGTTTCAAAGCACAACTTAAGATACTCCAAGGGACCTCATGGACCCAATCATCAAGTCAATTTAACCTCAGGGGATGCATTTACCAAAAATCAGGAATTAGGGTTTCTTGACCTAATTCACCCCTAAGTTAACTTTTGGAACAAAACATGAGCCAAGACCTCAAGACATGGTTTGAGGGTCTCTAATACACTACATTGATCCATTTGCAACATTGGATTGATCCAAAAAGCCTAATCTACAAGTTTCAATTTCATCAGGACCACAATTAGGGTTTCGCGGGAAAAGTCAACTGTACCTTTGACTTTTGACCTGGACATGCTCCCAAACCTTGGGACATGATTCAATACACCCTATAACACCTATGGAACATATCCATCAAGTTTGATTTAGATCAAGGACTGGATTTCACAAAGGATCGCACAGTTTGGAATTCATCTGATAAAAAGTCAACTGTGCACAAAAGTCAAAGTTTGACTTTTTGAGATTTTTCACACTTATGGTTCTTTGACCCTAAAATAATGTTAATATGTATTTGGAATCATCATTCATCAAGAAAAATCAAAGAAAGTGAGGTAACTTGTAAAAGGGGTAACCATAAAAACTTAGAATTTTTCTAAGTTATGGAACAAAGTGGCTAGGGTACCAACTTCCAAGGATCATAATTTGAGATCCAAGCAACCATTTTGGATGGTCCAAAGCTGGATTTGTAGATCTCATGGCATACTTCAAAAGCTTCAACTACATCTCATTCCAATTCCTCATAGATTTCAAGTTATGATTGGATCAAAATCACTAAAAACATCAAAATGCATCTTTTTCCAACACTTAGAAAAATTCTGCCCAAAGCAGATTTCAAGTGAAACACCAAAACTTGGGGCACTTTTTCACACAGTTGCAAGATGAATTAATTCAAGGTGTAAATACCAAAGTTGTTGTGCATATTACTAGCAATCCAAAGGGTCCATCAGCATGAAAAAACTCCATGGAAATCAAGAGATATAACAGCTCAAAGTCATGCTGTTGCAACTGTTTTGGAAAAACCAGTTTGCATGTTTGCTTGCTTTCCACGATTTATGATTCAAAGCCAAGGATCACTATGCCAAATTCATCCAATCTGATCACAATGCATCTGATCCAACCAACAAACTTGGACTGAAATGCCAAGAGCTTATCCTTGAGAATTGATGAGTTTTTGGCATATATGCCTTGAATTCAAAGGGAATTAATGTGGAATACTTCACTTTCAAGATTATCACTCTCCTCAGTCAAGTTCTCTGATTAAACAACAATTAAAATGACTGAATAATGTGGAATCAGTTAATACATAGCTGATCTATTTGGGGCAGCTGTTACGCCTAGTGCAAGAGGCATTTACGCCAAGCCAAATCCATTTGAATGTGATTTGATCTTGCAGCCATTCATTATTCCTCCAAGACAAGAGTTGATCACCTATAAATAGAGATCCTAACTGATTATTCAGAGGACCCCAAAGCAGCTTACAACATTGCTTTCTTTCATTCTCTCCTTAAGTGCCAAATTTCTTTGTTCTTAAGCAAGTGCTATCGGGTTTTGAGTTGCAGAGCCAAGCAACGCAAACCATCACTTCCAACACATCACATATGATGTATAAAACCTGTCCAAACACCTAAGCCACTTCTGAAACACCTCCATCAAAATTTTACTCTTCAACCTAGCCATTATGCAGTTGGTATACCATAATTTGATCTAAGGAGTTTCAAAAAGTTCCAAGGTTTGAAATCCACTCTATACCATCCAGTGAAGCTGTAGAGATCATCATCCACCTTCTGGAACACACTTTGTGCAGAGCTCTATTTCTTCTTGCAGCAAGGTAAGCCTAAAACTCAATTTCCATACACCACACATATTTCCTTGCACGATAATTTTGTCAATTGATTATCATCATATGTTGAGTGTTTTCCCTAAAAAAAAATTGACCATAGCACTCACAAACATGTCTACACGATTGCTTTTGCAAAATTAGGGTTCATACATTCATGTTAATATAACTTGATGCACCCTAAAAATAAATGAAATCAAATATTTCCATCATGTTCCTTGTTAAAAAAAGCATGAATTTGGTGTTTGAATCATGTCAAATGGTTGAGAGACGAGTGAGATAGGGTGCTTCTTGCACGAGTTCGAGGAAGAAGATAGCCATGGCGCCATTCTTCAGGTTTTCAAACCAAACTTGCCTTATATTTTTCCCTTGCCGTATGTTTAATGAATTGGCATTGCGCCCCAGTGGTTGATCAGCTGGTTTGTGTGTATTGAGCGAGTGGAAGGTCTGGGGTTCGAATCCCCCTCGCCCCAGACCTCTTTTTGATCACTTTTTCCATATTTATTTTATTTTTCTTATTATTTTTTAATGATTTGGAAAATTAATTTCTCACTCAATTTTAATTATTTTTTATTGGTTCTTTTTGTAAAAAATCACAAAAATGTTAAAATATTTTATTTTACAAAAGTTCCCATAAAAATATTATTTATTTCATATACTTGATATTTTTGCAAAAGAATTCATTTTTATTTGTTTTTAACATTTAAAATATTTTTTCCTTCTTGATTTTCCAAACTTAAATGGTTTTCAATCATTTCGTGGATAAAAACATGATTTTTGAAACATTGATCCAAGATAACCACTCATTTTTCACATGTTTTCAATAATTTTTATTAATTTTTAAACAAAATTAATTTCATTTTAGACAAAATTAGGGTTTTGATTGATTTCACCCTCATCAATCTTTTTCAAACACTCATGGGCCTCTAATAGAGTGTAAGACCCAACCCCTTTGTAAAAAAATAGTTTGGGCCTCAAACATTGTATAAGTCCCTCTATATATTTTCAAAAGTTCGACGCATTCGTCGCCTTTGTAACAAAATCAATTGGGCCTCTCCTTGAGTTGTAAGCCCCATTCTGTGAGAACAAGATTTAGTTATGTAATTTTATCTCTAAGTTTTGATGATATCAAATGAGTATTTCTGAAAGAACAATTTTGTACAACTAATGTTTGTTACTTTTGAGAACTTAACAAACAGGTAATGCTTCCGTAAATTGGCACGAACACAATGCTTAAAGGAAAATACTTCGCTTATACACTGGAAAAGCAAAACTCATTTCAAGATAATCTGACGTTCACAAGACTCTGATACAAAAAGAAAAAGGAGACGAGTTCTGAAGATCTGAAGACAAAGGTTCTGATTGAACGAAGTCCAGATGCTGAAGACTTATGCTCTCTGATCAAGGTTCTGAAGACCAAATCAAGTCTCTACTCATGCTTCAACCAGATACTATCATAAGCCTCTGAAGATATGAAGATAACGCACCAAGCAAACTAGGTTCTGAAGACCAAGTGCTGAAGATTCTGAAGGCACTGCTCTGAGGATTCAAAGATTTGAAAATCTCAAGAACCAAGCTATGTTTTCCCTTCTTACTCATGCTAATAAGGGCCTCTGAAGTTGAGAAGCCAAGAAGACAAAGCTACATAGTGCAATTGTACCTTAATTCAAGCGAAAATATCTTGGTAACAGTGCAACGGTACAAACGAAGATAGTCTGACAAGACAGGACGCACAGGACGTAAAAGTTTTTATCTGTCCTCACGCTTCTAGCCGCTAGCCTAGATAGCTATCATGATCACATTTCAATGGCTCTTTCTACACGGCTATATAAAGAAGCAAAAGACTCGAAGAAAGATACACACGAACGCTACTGCAAAATACTTTCCAACTCAAATCTTACTTAAGTCATTCTGGTCGAAACTTGTTTACATTTTCAGCTTGTATAAGAAGCACTTTTCTGTAAACGAAATTTATTCAAACTTAGGTTTGTGTTCCTTGAGAAAGACCGTGTGTTTTTATTTCTTGAGAAGTCTAGGACGTGTTGTCTTAGAGGTTGTTCCTTGAGTAAGACCGTGTGGTTGTATTACTTGAGAAGTCTAGAACTTGTGAGTTTTAGAGGTTGTGTTAGTCACCAGCAGTTTGGCTTGTGCATTGTACTGATTTGATTGAATAGTGGATTAAGACCTCGTTGAGAGAGGCAAAATCACCTTGGCGAGTGGACTAGATTAACTTGAGTATTTCTCAAGTGAACTAGTATAAACATAACGTGTTATCTTGTTGTGGTCGAACAAAGGTTTTTATTGTTAAACGAAAGAGTCTTATAAAAGGGTAAGTTAACCTAAAGAAACAATTTTATTTTGAAAAACCAATTCAAACCCCCCTTTCTTGTGTTTTTCACACCTTCAACTGGCATCAGAGCTCCGGTTCTGAGGTGATAAAAAGGTTGATTGTTTTCATTCACTTAACAGTGTTCAGTACCGATCTAAGTGTGAAAAATAATGGCTATACCAAATGTTGAGACAAGTGTTATTATGAATGAAAGAGATTCTTATAGTTCAAAACCTCCTATCTTTGATGGGGAAAATTTGACTATTGGAAAGATAGAATCGAAAGTTACTTTTTGTCGTTTGACTTAGATCTATGGGATCTAGTAGTTGATGGCTACAGTCACCCTGTAGATTCTACAGGTAAAAAGATTGATAGAAGTGCATTTACAGATGCACAGAAGAAAACTTACAAAAATCATCACAGAGCAAGAACGATTTTGTTAAACGCAATTTCTTATACAGAATATGAAAAAATTACAAACAAAGAAACTGTAAAGTCTATCTTTGACTCTCTTCGTATGACTTACGAAGGCAATGCTCAAGTCAAGGAAACGAAGACTCTTGCACTAATTCAAAAATATGAGGTCTTCAAGATGGAAGATTATGAATCTGTGGAGACCATGTTCTCAAGATTTCAGATGCTTGTTGCAGGACACAGAGTTCTGGACAAAGGCTATTCTACTGCTGATCATGTCAAGAAAATTATCAGAAGTCTACCTATCAAATGGAGACCAATGGTGGCTGCCTTGAAACTAGAAAAGGATCTGAATAGTATAAGTCTGGAGGAACTAATCAGTTCTTTAAGAAGTCATGAAATAGAGCTCCAAGAAGATGAACCTCAAAAGAAAAGCAAATCCATTGCACTAAAAGCTAAATCTAGAAAGAAAAAGGCGTATCAAGTAGAGGAGGAAGTGGAAGAATCTAAAGAAGAATCAGATGAAGATGACATATCTCTCATATCAAGGAAAATTAGTCAACTATGGAAATACAGAAGAAATAAGTTCAGAGGACCAAGAAGAAAATCTGAGTACACATATGGTCAAAGGAGAACTTATGGAAGAGACGTTACGTGTTTTGAATGCAAGGAACCTGGACATATAAAAAACGACTGTCCAAAGTTTAAGAAAGATGAAAGACCTAAGAAATCTAAAAAGGGTCTTATGGCAACTTGGGATGATTCGGCGTCCGAAGATGATTCTGATGGAGAACGTGCTAACGTAGCACTCATGGCTTAAACCAACGATGTTCCATCAGAAGGAGAACCATCAGACTCAGACGACGAAAGAGAGGTACTTTCTTCCCTATCTCGCTCTGAACTTGAAATAGGATTATATGAACTTATGGAAAGATATCAAACTCTTCGAAGAAAACACAAAACTCTGAAAAAAACTCTTGTGGTTCCTTCAGAAGATCTTACTAAAAGCAAACAAACCATCTTTGAATTAAATGAAAAACTACTTTTTCTAGAAAATTCAAATACTACATTAAAAAGTAAAGTCTCTAGGTTAGAAGAAGAAATCACCTCTAACATAACCAATACTAATGAAGTAGTCAAGTATGATATAGCCTTCCAACATTTTCTCTCTAAAAGCATAGACAGAAGCAAAATGGCTTCAATAATCTATGGAATCAGCAGGAATGGTAACAGAGGACTGGGATATTCAGGACCATCACAACCATATGATGAGACCAAGAGTATCAAGATAATACCTCTGTCCAAACATTTTGTGCCCTCTGGCACTATCTTGAAATGTTCTGAACAAAAAGATTCAAAATCTATCACTACATAAACACAGACACTAAAGAAAACTCCTAAACTTAAACACTATGCACAAATTCCACACTATTATTCCAATGTAAGGAAGTCCAAAGGTGTCAGAACCTCTGTAAAAGCTAATGTGAAAGGACCCACAAAATGGGTACCTAAGAATAAGATAATTTATGTTTTTGCGGACATCCTTAATGGCACCACCGAAACACCAGTCATGGTACCTGGACAATGGATGCTTGCGAAACATGACGGGAGAAAGGCATATGTTCCAAGATGTGAAACCTAAGCCCGGAGGTGTCGTCGGTTTCGGAGGAAATCAGAAAGGAAGAATTATTGGCTCCAGAACTGTTGGAAATGGTAAGCTTCCTTCTATTAATAATGTTCTGTTAGTTGAAGGTCTAATGCATAATCTATTGTCAATTAGTCAACTTAGTGACAATGGTTATGACGTTATTTTTAATCAAACATCCTGTAAAGTTGTATGTCAAAAGGATGGATCTGTCCTGTTCAACGGAAAGAGGAAGAACAATACTTACAAAATTAAATTATCAGATTTAAAGCATCAAAATGTAAAATGTCTTCTGTCTTTAAATGAAGAGCAATGGGTCTGGCACAGACGTCTTGGTCATGTTAGCTTGAGAAGAATCTCTCAGCTGAACAAGCTTGGACTTGTCAGAGGTTTGCCAAGTCCGAAGTACTCTTCAGACGCTCTTAATGAGGCATGTCAGAAAGGCAAGTTTTCAAAAACTTCATTTAAAGCAAAGAATATTGTTTCTACCTCTAGACCATTGGAACTTCTTCAAATTGAACTATTTGGACCAGTGAAAACTGCTTCTATCAATGGAAGAAATACGGACTAGTCATTATTGACGACTATAGTCGTTGGACATTGGTAAAAATCTTAAGACACAAGGATGAGTCACATTCTGTGTTTGCTTCTTTCTGCACCCAACTGCAAAATGAAAAGAATTGCAAGATCGTCAAGGTCCGAAGTGATCATGGTGGAGAATTTGAAAACAAAGATTTTGAAAAACATTTTGATTCACATGGGATATCTCATGATTTTTCTTGTCCTAGAACTCCTCAACAAAATGGAGTTGTAGAAAGAAAGAACAGAACTTTACAAGAAATGGCTCGCACCATGATCCAAGAAACTGACATGGCTAAGCACTTTTGGGCAGAAGCAATTAACACAGCATGTTATATTCAAAATAGAATCTCTATTAGACCTATCTTGAATAAAACTCCTTATGAATTGTGGAAAAATAAAATTCCCAACATCTCCTATTTTCATCCATTTGGATGTACTTGTTTTATGCTAAATACTAAAGAGAATCTTGGCAAATTTGATTCCAAAGCACAGAAGTGTCTGCTGTTAGGATACTCTGAACACTCAAAAGGCTAAAGAGTTTATAACACAGAATCACAGATTGTGGAAGAATCAATTCATGTTAGATTCGATGACAAGCCTGACTCTAAAAAGTCGGAGCTAGTTGAAAAACTTGCAGATTTGGAAATTAACTTTTCAAAACCTAAAGAAAAGGTAGATGAAGTTAAAGAACAACAAGATCCTACTCAGGACACTGTTGATGTAACTCAGAATACTCCACGTCAAACGAAAAGAAGAATGTCTACATCTCATCCTGAGGAACTAATTCTGGGTAGCAAGGACGCTCCAATTAGAACCAGATCAGCCTTCAGACCATCAGAAGAAACACTCTTAGGATTGGTGTCGTTAATCGAACCAGCTACAGTTGGAGAAGCTCTTATGGACAAGGATTGGGTTCTGGCTATGGAAGAAGAACTTAATCAATTCTTAAAGAATAATGTTTGGGATCTAGTTCCAAAACCTAAGAATGTTCATGTAATTGGAACCAAAGTGGGTATTCAGGAATAAGCTAAATGAGAAGGGAGAAGTTGTCAGAAACAAGGCACGACTTATTTCTCAAGGATACAGTCAACAAGAAGGAATTGATTACAAGGAAACCTTTGCTCCGGTCGCCAGACTTGAAGCAATACGGTTACTAATTTCCTTCTCAGTAAATCAGAACATCACCCTATATCAGATGGATGTTAAGAGTGCATTCTTAAATGGTTATATATCAGAAGAAGTCTCTGTCAAACAACCTCCTGGTTTTGAAAATTCAGAAAAATCAAATTTTGTTTTTAAACTCAAAAAGTCACTCTATGGGTTAAAGCAAGCTCCCAGAGCTTGGTACGATAGATTGAGCAAATTTATTTTAGAAAACTATTTCACCAGAAGAAAGATTGACACAACTCTCTTCTATAAAACATATAAGAATGGTATTCTTATAGTTCAAATATATGTTGATGATATCATTTTGGTTCTGTTAACCCCTCTTTATGCCAAGAATTTTCAAAGTTAATGCAAGCAAAATTTGAAATGAGTCTGATGGGTGAGTTAAAGTTCTTCCTGGGAATTCAAATCGATCAGAAACCAGAAGCCACTTACATTCATCAAAGTAAGTACACAAAGGAACTTCTGAAGAAATTCAACATGATGGATTGTAATACAGCTAAAACACCAATGCATCCAACATGTATCATGGGAAAAGAAGAAATAGGAGTTAAGGTTTGTCAGAAGCTCTATCGTGGTATGATAGACTCTCTCTTATATCTAACTGCTTATAGACCTGATATATTATTCAGTGTACATTTATGTGCTAGATTCCAATCAGATCTAAGAGAATCTCATTTAACTGCTGTTAAACGAATTCTAAGGTATCTGAAAGGAACAACTAACCTTGGCTTGATGTATGAGAAATCATCAGAGTACACTCTTTCTGGTTACTATGATGCAGACTATGCTGGAGACAGATTGGAAAGAAAGAGCACATCTGGAAACTGTCAGTTCCTAGGGAACAACTTAATCTCATGGTCAAGCAAAAGGCAATCTACATTTGCTCTCTCTACAGCAGAAGCAGAATACATCTCCGCTTCTCTATGCAGTACACAAATGCTTTGGATGAAAAATCAGCTGGAAGACTATCAGATATATGAGAGTAACATCCCTATCTTCTGTGATAATACTGCTGCTATTTGTTTAAGTAAAAATCTAATTTTACATTCTAGGGCTAAACACATTGAAATAAAACACCATTTTATCAGAGACTATGTTCAGAAGGGAACCTTATGCTTAAAGTTTATTGATACAGACCATCAATGGTCTGATATTTTTACAAAACCCTTGGCTGAAGATAGATTTCAAATTATTTCAAAACATCTGAAAATGGACTACTGTCCAGAGTAAAGATACTTCTGAACCAAATGTGTTTAGTCAGAGAAAACAATTATTTTGAATTTTTCAGAACCACTTGTGAAAGAGGTGTCGTAGTTCTGATAATTTTTCGGAGTTGTCCAGTCAATCATGACGTGTCATTTAATTAGAAAATAATTTTTGCATGTGATTTGGTCATTTCTAAATCACTATATTTGTCCAAATCAAACGAACAGTAATTTTCTTGAGATTGACTCAAAACTTTATTACATTTATTCACTTATCTCCTGTACGGTGTCTATATCTTTAAAATTTTCAAAAACCATTCCTATTCTCACTCTTACTCAAAAGGAAACTCTAAAACCCTAAATCTCTCTCTCTCTCTCTCTCTCTCTCTCTCTCTCTCTCTCTCTCCCTCTCCCTCAAACAAACTCAATCCCTGTTTTCATCCTCTCCGATCTTAACTATCATCATGATGAATCACATTCAACGAGAAACTGTCAATTTCTTCAAAGAAATAGAAGCATCTTTGAATCCCTCGAAAGGGTCATCATTCTCGTCAGTGACGCCGTCCATTACTTCAACAATGTCTACAACAACTGCGACAGTTACTCCTTCTTCATCACAATCTTCTAAGATAGACAAAGATCATGTAACTCAAAGAGAAGCCACAGTTACCTGTAATCTTGAGAATCTACTTGTACTCAAGGAACTGCATGTAGATTTCGAGAATCTTGCCAAAAATGGATTTAATCTGATCAATGATGTAGAAGCTCAAGGTTGGAATAATTTCTTTGACAGGCTTAAAGGTCCAGTTTTTGAAGCACTCGTAAAAGATTTTTGGAGACAAGCTGATTGTGATAAACTTCATATCGTCTCTTATGTCTTGGGAAGAAAAATTGTCATCACCGAGAAATCAATTGCTGAACTTTATAAACTGGAATTTTTGAGAAACAAGAGAGTCTATGGAAGGGTCAATAAATCCCCGTTTATGAAAAAGGTTATCAACCCAACCATTTACACCAACTATCAACCAAAGAGAACAGTGTACAGAAGAGAAGACCTGCATGTAAATCTAAAAATCTGGCACAAGATCATTCTTGGTTGCATTAATCCAAGACCTTCATCATATGTTGCAGATTACTTCAATGCAAATCAGAAGTATATGCTATATTATTTTCTCACCAAGGAAAGGATGTGCTTACCCTCCATCTTATTTTACTATCTGAGAGATATGGTGAAGAAGACAAGAACAACAGGTGAACCTAAAAGTGATATACCTAAGTACATTTCTTTTGGAAGAATGTTTTCAGACATATTCTATGAAAGTGGTATAGTGGACACTCTGGTTACAGAAGTTCAACACACCGAAGATTTGACTACAACAATTAGAGAATCAGTCAATGCCATAACATTTAAGCATATGAGAATAATTAATAAAGTAAGAGTGGAACCTTTTTCTATCTCTGAGGACTTATTCAAACGCAAAATCACAGTGCCAGATTATCCTGCCTATTATAGAAGGAACCGCATTGAAGAAGTTGCTGCATTTGTAGACGCAATGAAAGCACGAGGATATGATGTATATGAGGTCAAGAATGAAGAAGTTGAACTTGACAGAGAAATAGGGGAGAAAACTAAAGAGGTTGATGAACCTTCTCCTGAACTAACTCTGGCAGAGTCCTTCAGAAGGAAAAGAAAGCAAGCTACTGTTCATTCTGAGCCTCAGAAAAGGAAGAAAAATGACAAATCAAAATTCTCCAAGACTGCTACTCTAACCTCTACATCAGAGAAAACGAGTAAGTCTGATTCTACTCTATCTGTTTCTAGAGTTGAATCAGTCTCTATTCCATCTTTTTCAATTCCTCCTCCAACTACCACTATCCAATCTTCACCCAACGCATCCATCAGTACCCCTATCTCGATTGAAGCCACTTCAACCTACACCTCGTCAATAGTCTCGTCAATCATTTAGCCAAATGAAAAAAGTTCCATGAACCTAATCTCTGAATCTCTAGTCCTCATCATTGAGTCTATCTCTGAGGATACAATCTCTGAATCTCTAGAGATTGTCACCCCTGAATCACTCATAGGTTCAGACACTCTAGAAGTGACATCTCCTACTGATCAACAAATCGATGAACATGCTCCTACTGAGATCGTTTCATCTCAGCAAGCACCACCTGAAACAAATTATGCCAAGTCTGACCTTGCTTTGGTTATCTGTGACATACCGCTTCCAACATCTTTTGAAGAATGCATAAGTCAAGTTCGTGAGAAGGCATTAAGAAAGTTTGCAAAATTAAGAGAAGAAATCAACATAAGTGTCAAACCCTGGGAACTTGAAAGCTCTTGTCAATACTTCCAAAAATGGTTGGATACTGAACTTGCAAGAATTTTAAGCTTCTCAGACGCAACCATAACTGCTGGAATTCAGTTGGCAAAAGAGAAAGTAGAAGCAGAAGCGCGGATCAGGGAACTCAAGTTCTTGGCTGCTAAACAGAAAGAAGTCGAAGAAAATGCTGCTGAGAAAGCAAGACTTCTAGCAGAGAAGGAAGCTGAAGCCATGGAAAAGACCAAGCAAGATGCTGCAGTTGTTTCCACATCTGATCCTGCTATAAAGCGTTTGGAAAATGCAATTGGAGAAATCAGAGAAGAACAACAGAAGTTCAGAGAAAAATTTGTGGAACAAAAGACTGTCAATGCTAATCTTCAGAGCATGCTTCAGAAAATATGTGACAAGATGTCTTCTGGAAACACCTAATCTTTATGTCTCATTTGTCTTTAAGACTTTGGATCTTTGTTTTTCACCCTTGAACCACTAATCTTTTTGATAAATGACAAAAAGGGTGAGAAGTGATATGAATGTGATATTTTGATTCCATAGTCAATCTCTGAAAAACAACATTGTTTACATGCTGACAAATAAATTCTTATTCCTATTAGATTGTTTTTCTTTGTTCAGGAATTCTGATCCAAATCAAGACTAAGAACTCATGACCTAGTAAAATCAGGGGGAGCCCAAGCACAGAAATTCATCAAGTCTAAGACTCAGGGGGAGCACTTCATACGAAGGATAAGCTATCTTTAAAATCTGTTATTTTATATATATATATATATATATATATATATATATATATATCAAAATTGTGTCATCAAAATACATAGTTTTGTCATCATCAAAAAGGGGAAGATTGTGAGAACAAGATTTGGTTCTGCAATTTTATCTCTAAGTTTTGATGATATCAAATGAGTATTTCTGAATGAACAATTTTGTACAACTAATGTTTGTTACTTTTGAGAACTTAACAAACAGTTAATGCTTCCGTAAATTGGCATGAACACAATGCTTAAAGGAAAATACTTCGCCTATACAATTGAAAAGCAGAAATCATTTCAAGATAATCTGACGTTCACAAGACTCTGATACAAAATGAAAAAGGGGACGAGTTCTGAAGATCTGAAGACAAAGGTTCTGATTGAACGAAGTCGAGATGCTGAAGACTTATGCTCTCTGATCAAGGTTCTGAAGACCAAATCAAGTCTCTACTCATGCTTCAACCAGATACTATCATAAGCCTCTGAAGATATAAAGACAACGCACCAAGCGAACAAGGTTCTGAAGACCAAGTGCTGAAGATTCTGAAGGCGCTGCTCTGAGGATTCGAAGATTTGAAAATCTCAAGAACCAAGCTATGTTTTCCCTTCTTACTCATGCTCGTAAAAAGCCTCTGAAGTTGAGAAGCCAAGAAGAAAAAGCTACATAGTACAGTTGTACCTTAATTCAAGCAAAAATATCTTGGTAACAGTGCGACGGTACAAACGAAGATAGTCTGACAAGACAGGACACACAGGACGCAAAAGTTTTTATCTATCCTCACGCTTCTAGCCACTAGCCTACATAGCTATCATGATCACATTTCAACGGTTCTTTCTACACGGCTATATAAAGAAGCAAAAGACTCGAAGAAAGATACACACGAACGCTACTGCAAAATACTCTCCAACTCAAATCTTTCTTAAGTCATTCTGGTTGAAACTTGTTTACATTTTCATCTTGTATAAGAAGCACTTTTCTGTAAACGAAATTTATTCAAACTTAGGTTTGTGTTCCTTGAGAAAGACCGTGTGGTTGTATTTCTTGAGAAGTCTAGGACGTGTTGTCTTAGAGGTTGTTCCTTGAGTAAGACCGTGTGGTTGTATTACTTGAGAAGTCTATAACTTGTGAGTTTTAGAGGTTGTGTTAGTCACCAGCAGTTTGGCTTGTGCATTGTACTGATTTGATTGAATAGTGGATTAAGACCTCGTTGAGAGAGGAAAAATCACCTTGGTGGGTGGACTAGATTAACTTGAGTGTTTCTCAAGTGAACTAGTATAAACATAACGTGTTATCTTGTTGTGGTCAAACAAAGGTTTTTATTGTTAAACGAAAGAGTCTTATAAAAGGGTAAGTTAACCTAAAGAAACAATTTTATTTTGAAAAACCAATTCAAACCCCCCTTTCTTGTGTTTTTCACACCTTCACATTCTTTTTCTTAAAATCACTCATGGGCCTCTAATAGAGTGTAAGATCCAATCCCTTTTTAACCAAAACCTTTTTGGGCCTCAGACATTGTATAAGTCCCTCTGCGTAAAACAAATCTCGGTGTGATCGCCATTTTCAAACAGGAAAATCATATGGGCATCTCTTTGAGTTGTAAGTCCCATTTATTTTCTTTTAGAATACCTTTTGGGCTTCTCCTTGAGTTGTAAGACCCAACCCTTGTTGTACATAAACCTTTTTGGGCCTTAGTCGTTGTATAAGTCCCGGTACAATATTCAAAACAACGGTGTGATCGTTGTTAAACCTTGGGCCTCTCCTTGAAGATAAGCCCCACCAATCTTTTCAAAACAATTCCCTTTTGATTTAGATTCAAATATATATATTGTTATCAAAACTTTCTTTAATTTCTTTGAACAACTAACCATACAGCATGGAAGCTTGCTCGCCTGTATGTTTTAACAGCTTTCATTTACTCGCTTATATATATATATATATATATATATATATATATATATATATAATTGTATTGTGGGAAGCTGCGCATGGTTAGTCTTCTTTCATACCCTTTTAAATACTTGTCATATACCAACTATGTATATACTAGTATAGTTATTTAGAGTTTTCCCTGACAACTAGGTCTTGAACTAGGTAAAGCCCTGTTGGTCACTCTTAAATACAAACAAACCTAGGCCCCCATAGGATTTCCAGATCCAGTCTTGCCTTCTCTTGGGCTTAAACAATATGGAACAAAGAGAAAGGCAGTATTCTTCGTGAACCTTTCCTCATACTGTCACCCCTAGAAATTGTCAAAGAAATTCTACTCCCCAGAGTTGATCTATTCTCGGTGAATAGCATCTCTTGAGTTTCTCCAAACCTCAGAATTTTCACTAAATGATCTATTCTCGGTGAATAGAATTTCTTGAACTTTTCTTGGTTTGGGACCCACGGGCTTCCTACAAGCATCCCCGCCTCCTCTTGGGCTTTGTACAAGGACCCTCTGGCTTCTAAGAAGTTCTCATGGCTTCTCTTGGGCTTAATACAAGGACCCTGACGACCTCTTAAAGGTATAAGACAGAACTTAGTCATCCTTTGCTAGAGCAGTCTTTCAAGTGTTAGACCTCAGGCCACTTTAGGGTTGATTCTCATCCCTTAATGCCCTTGCCTCCTCTTGGGCATCATACAAAAGATAAAACTCTTTCACACCAGAAGACTTGAACAGTCTAATCCCCTTGAGTCTCAAAGACATTCTCAAGTCCCTTACAACTATAGGAAAAACCCTGGGCATTCTGGATCGATCTCCAGCAGAAACCTAGTCTCTCTCATGGGAGTTCCCCGACCAGGGTCAACACTACCTTAAATCAGAACCTCAAGGAACCTGACATCTCAACTCTTCTGTAATCCTCAGCAAGAGTTGATTCCCCACTTGGACCTGCCTGGGGATCTCAATTATCCCCGGCAAAAGTTAGCCTCCTCTTAGACTTTGTATAAGGACCTTTCCTCAGCAGAAAGCTAGACTCCTCTTAGGCTTTGTATAATGATCCTTCCTCAGCGAAGTCAGTCCCCTCTTAGGCTTTGTACAAATGATTCTCCCCAGCGGAGCTAACCTTTTCAGACTCTCTCGATGAGTCAATCAATTTTTAGACTCTCTTGTTGAGTCAATCACTTTTTAGACTCTCTTGTTGAGTCAATTACCTTTTCGGACTATCTTGTTGAGTCCACCTTATTTTAGCCTCAATCTTGGGCTTTGTACTAGACAGATAAAAATACTCTCTCGTTGAGTCGATCTTTGTCCAAACTTGGTATAAAGATTTCCCCTAGCAGGAGCTACGCGCTTCTCAAGTTGTGTAGAATAATTTCTCCAACTTGTCCAGCCTCCATTCTAGGCTTGGTACAGGACAGATAAAAACCCTCTTTTGTTGAGTCAATCCCCTTTAGCCTCAATTTTGGGCTTTGTACAAGACATAAATCTCCCTCTCTTAAGCTTAGGACAGATATCTTCTCCAACAGAGTCATTTCCTCCCAACCTTCCTTTAGGCTTTGGGGAATGATTTTCCCTAAGAAGAGTCAAACTCATTTCAGCCTCCTCTTAGGCTTTGTATAATGATTTTCCCAGTAAGGTCAGCCTCAATCTTGGGCTTTGTACAAGACACATACAAACCCTCCCCAGCGGAGTCAAAATCTCTTTTAGCCTCAATCTTGGGCTTTGTACAAGACAGACAAAATATTTTTCCCAGAAAAGTCAAACTTCTAGCCTCCTCTTAGGCTTTGTATAAAGAAATCCCCTAGCCGAGTCATTTAACCTTTTAGCATCAACCTTGTGTTTTGATCAAGGCACACAAAAATCAACAATCCTTCTTTAGAGATGACAAATTCTCTCTCAAAACCTTTTAGCTTCAATCTTGGGCCTTGAACAAGACACCAAAACATTTTCTCCTCCCTTAGAATAGGAGGAACTACGATTGCTCTGATTTCCATGTTTCGTTTAAACGGGAATACGTAGGCATAAAATTGTGAAATCTTAGCGAGCATACTAATCAAAAACTCTTGGTCCAGTACCTTCACATCAAAACTTAGGTCTAGTACCTTACCAAAAACACCTGAACATCAACAAAAACCCACTCACTCGCTCATACTTCCCAAGAAACTTTCCCAACCCATTAACAGATAAACACCATCAATTATAAAGTGAAACCTAAAGCTAATATCCTGTGGATAACCATATATAGGATGGGTAATTAACAACTCCCCATTGTATAACTTGACCACGAACTCCCCGAATCTCTTTTAAGCATTTGTTCCGTTAAACATTCGCGTGCAAGGTTAGTTTTAGATAGCTTCCCTTTCCCTTTCAGCTTCATGGGATAAATAAGAAATCAGAAAGTAGCACCCCCTCCTCCTCATTGCGGTGAGGAAAACCTAGCGATAAGGTGGTCGCGTCACCGACAAAAATCGCTCGCTACAGGAAAATGGCGACTCTGCTGGGGACATCATTGATCTATTAGGATTATAGGCTATAGCTCTTAAGAGGTCTAGGATGTTAGTCTTAGGATAAATATATACCGCTTTTCCTAATTGATATCCGTGTTACTTTTTTGCTAATGGGACTGCGGGTGATGCCGCATCTGGAAAGATTGAGTATACATCTAAGATAAGTGATGGCACTAGACGGGTAATCTTACAGGGAGTGACTCCCAAATAAGAGACCCCGATCGACCATCGAATCAGTGGAGACACCCTTTGCGGATTCAATGCCTATACGACTTCAGTTATTGAAAGCAGATTGTTCGATTATGGTTGTCCATGAAACTGAGGATTTAGTAGGCTGAGACCTTGTTACTATTTTGTAGTGTGGAAGCTATCGGAAATAATTGTCACGCGATACTACCCTCATTTGAGATTACTCTAAGATACTGCAGCTCGCTCGGGTGAACCAGCCTGCTGTGTTATCCCAAGAGGGGTCAATGATTTTGAGGACAGGTACAAAAAATCACCAGTATAACCTTTGGGGATAGGTATAGCCATGACTTCATGACACTGAACCTTTGACCCCATATTTTTTCTATGTTTTTGTGTGCTGCATACATGCATTCATTTCATTAAAAAACTTTAAACAAAGAAAAGTCTTCTCTTCTAGTCTCTCTTTTTCAAATTAAACTAAGACAATAATTGCAAATATCAGAGAAAAGAGATTGTGTTATGGATTTTGGTAGAAGGAAGACTCACAAGTACACCTTCAAGGTTTCAAAACTAGAGGATTTGAGAGGATTGTCACGGATGATCACTAACCCTGATGCTTTCAGAGCCAAATACGGAGGACTGCTGTCTCTGTTAAGGATCCAGGTAATTGAAGGAATACTGGCTACGCTCATTCAGTTTTATGATCCGGTTTATCACTGTTTCACATTTTCGGATTATCAGCTCACACCAACACTGGAGGAGTACTCTCACCTGACTGATTTACCCATCACTGACCAAGCTCCCTTTTCTGGACTGGAAGAAATTCCAAAGGATCAAACCATTGCAAGAGCTATCTATTTGGACGAGTCAGAAGTCAGACTCACATGACCACTAAGGGTGGAATCCTGGGTTTGCCAGCCAAGTGTTTGATAAAGAAGGCTTTGTACTTTGCTAGTATAGGGAACGCGACTGCTTTCGAGAGCATCTTTGTCTTACTCACCTACGGGTTATTTCTGTTTCCCAACATTGATGACTTTGTTGATATCAATTCCATTAAGGTTTTTCTGATTGGAAACCTTGTACCGACCTTGCTCACAGATGCTTATCATTCTGTACACTTAACGAATTTGTATAGCAGAGGAATGATCACATGCTGTGTACCCCTGCTATACAAATGGTTCACTTCCCATTTGCCCAAGTCTGCTGCATTTTGGGATCATAAGAGTACTTTACGTTGGTCGTAGAGAATCTTGCTCTTACCAACTCTGACATCGACTGGTACAATCGAATCTATGAAGGGATCAGAATCATTGACCGTTGTGGGAACTTCCCTAATGTACCCCTCATAGGAATTAAAGGAGGAATCAATTATCATCCAGTTTTAGTTCGTCGTCAATTTGGATACCCGATGAGACTGTCCCGTGTAATGTTCATCTGGAAGGTCTTTTCTTCAAGGAAGAAGAAAATGACAGAGCACTAAAGACAGAAATAGTGCATGCCAGGAAACATGTTCACAGGAAAGGAAGAGAGTCTCTAGGAAAACTAGACTGTGTCTCGGTGGAACCTTATCTCCACTGGGTACAAACTAGAGCTCTCAGGTTGAGGATGCCTTACCCTCGTCAAGAAGTTCTTCCATTAAAGGAGTGTGTCCTTTATTTTATGTCTGATACAGAAAAACTTCAAGTTACTCTCAACAAAGTTCAACAGGAGAAGAAGTCTTGGAAAAACAAGTACCGCATTCTCAATGTGGAGTGTAACAAAATACAGCAACTGTTAAAAGACAAAGATGCTCTGATCGAGATTTTAGAGCAACATGCTGTAGAAAATCAAGAAGACCAAAGGAATTTGCTCGCTCCTTTCACTTGGCAAAGGAATGACAACCCGGCAACGGCCCAAGAGCCCCGGTCAAAGAAGAGGAAAGTACCAGAACCAGCATCTGAGCCCTCCTCAGAGAAGACTCAGGATCCATAAGTTTAGACATTTCCTTTTACAGCACTTTGAAATTACTGTATTTCCATTTCCGCAACCTTTGAATTCAATAAAACGGGGTCTCCCCACTGTATGATATTTGCAATCCAATTGTCGAAGTTTATTTTGATTAAACAAATATATATACATATATATATATATATATATATAAAATATAATATAATATAATCATTGCATATCATTCATCATTCTCACATAACGCATTCTTCTTACCTACGAATCTCACGTTTGTGTCTTGATTCTAGAGTCAAACTGTCTCATTCGTACAATACTCGGGCCAGTCAATAAAAGAAAATGGATAATCTCAAGGAAGAGAACAGAGAGTTGAGAGAAGAACTCGACGCTCTGAAAGAAGATCTGAGGAAACTACACAATGACATGCAAGCAGATGCAACAACAAAGGACTGTGATCTCAGAGATCACATCGACACCCATAGTGGAGAAGTATGATCCTCGGTATAACATGCCTAAAGATCGTCCCTGGGGCATGCCTATTAACTATATCTCGGAAGGATATATTCCGCCAATCACTGAAGATCCGAAAACTGCAGCAGGAACCGCTGGGCCTGAAGGTTACAAACTTCGGGAAAGCGAAGATGCCAGGGGCATGACAACAACTCTTGAAGGTTACAAACTTCGGGAAGCACCAAGAGTCACTACCGTAATGACTGTACCACCACCCGTGGTACACACTATCCCAGAAGGGCAGGTTCCACAGATACCTTCTGTTGGAAATGAAAGTATGGAGGATAAAATGAGGGAATTCCAGGAACAGTTCCTGGAGATTCAGAAAGAACTGCAAGCCATTCGCTGTCAGGATCTATTTGGAAAGGACGCCGCAGATCTTTGTTTAGTCCCCAATGTGAAAGTTCCGCACAAATTCAAGGTGCCCGAATTTGAAAAGTACAAGGGTAAATCTTGCCCTCAAAGCCATTTGGTGATGTACGCTCGGAGGGTGTCAACTCAGACAGAGAACCAACAGCTACTGATCCACTATTTTCAAGATAGTTTAACCGGTGTCGCACTCAAATGGTACATGGGATTAAACCGCACTAAGATCATAACTTTCAGAGATCTTGACGCTGCCTTTGTTCAACAATATAATTATAACCTGGATGTGGCACCGGACAGAGATCAACTCAGAGCCATGTCGTAGAAGGATAAGGAAACCTTCAAGGAAGATGCTCAGAGATGGCGTGAAATTGCCGCCCAGATTTGTCCACCTCTTGAGGAAAAAGAGATGACAAAGATCTTATTGAAAACCTTGAGCTCATTTTACTACGACAGAATGGTCGCCAGTGTGCCCAGCGATTTCACTGAGATGGTAGGCATGGGAGTTCGTCTTGAAGAAGCGGTTCAAGAAGGACGTCTGGTCAAAGATGTGGGACCATCAAGCAGTACCAAAAGATACGGTAGTGCTCTCCCTAAGAAAAAAGAGCAAGATATTGGTAATATCTCTCTTGGAAAGCAAAGGCGGCGTTACCAACCAGTAGCAGCTGTAACTCCTGCTATTAACCATGCGCCTGTTCCTACGTATCAACCTGAGGTTGCTCAAAGCTAATCGAATCAACAACAATTTCAGCAAAGGACACAACAGCCTCTTCAGCAGGCTCGTCCTCAATACAACAATAATCGTATAACGTGACCACCAGGGTTCGACCCTATACCCATGTTGCACGCGGAACTATTTCCATTACTACTGGTCAAGGGGCACGTCCAAACCAGGTCTCCTCTTCCAATACCGGAGAATTCGCCCTTTTGGTTCAAAGAGGATCAGACTTATCCTTACCATCAAGGGGGACCAGGGCATAACATAGAAAACTGTATCAGCTTCAAATCCGATGTGCAGAAGCTTGTTAGGAGCAGGGTCTTATCCTTCAAGGATACAAATCCTAATGTTCAGACGAACCCGCTGCCTCAACACGAGAAAGCTGCAGTAAATTTGATAAAAGAAGAGTTTAAGCACAACTATCAAATTCGTGATGTACTCTTATTGGGAACCAACCTGGTCAAGATGTATTACAGGCAGAGCGGATATGGTCATGTACCTTCTCATAATTAACACCAGTGTGATATCTTCTCTAAAAACAATCAAGGATGTTCCGTGGTACAATCAGCTCTACAGGAACAGATGGATCTCGGATGGATCCAGGATCACCGAATTTGTGAAGGAAACATGGCTTATACAAATTCCAACATCATTCAGAACCGCGACATCCGTGCAATGAATGTCAACTTGGTGGCAATGCACTCAAGGCAAAGCCAACATCAGAATCTGCCACGACACGATTACAAATCCTATCCTATCGCTCAATAAATAATCAGGGATGCTCTTTTGTACAAGAGGCCCTCCAGTGTCAGATGGATCTTGTATGGATTCAAGATTACCGCGATAAAAATCAATATCAAATGAATATGATTCAAATCTTTAATATTCGCTTGATGAATACCAGCTTGGTAGAGTTACATGCTAAGCAGGTCCAGCTCGGTTTTCTGACTTTGCATAATTATCAGAACTGTAAGGGATGTCGTGAGAATGACCAAGGATGCACTCTCGTTCAAAGAACTTTGCAACACTTGTTAAACCACTGGTGGCTTCCGATCTATCTAGACTAAAACACACAACAAGTCTGTATGATTAATGGGAACCCTACTAGGCATCAAAGTCAGGATGTTCGATCAATGGAAATAGATTTAGTGAGGTTACACTGCATACAGAGCGGACGTGGCCAGGTGCCACCACACAACTATGAACGCTGTAGAGTTTCCTCTGAAGATAATCAAGGATGTTACCTCGTGCGAGCAGCCCTTCAGAGTCAGTTGTACCATAAAGAGATTCGACCGTGTCCAAGTCCTGGGTTAATCAACTTGATGCCCGACTATGTCGCTGATCGAATCAAGTACGTTGTCACAATCTCTGATCATAAAAGGACCAAGGATGTTTGTACCATCATCCCTTTACTTTACGAATCAAAACTTCCCAACCAGGAACTGATTGAAATTACTTACAATGGTCAGAAGAATCAGAAGGCTCATGTAGTTATCTATCTACCGGGACCGTTACCATATGAATCAACTAAGGCTATCCCTTACAAATACGGTGCAACAACAATTGAGAATGGAAAGGAAATTCCATTACCCTCCGTCTTGAATATTGCAGACATCAGTCGAGTAACACAGAGCGGTCGAATCTTCAACCGAGGAGTTGGAGAACCTACCAGAGAAAAGGAACCTCGAACGGAAGTTCCTGATCAACCAGTCGGTCAGTCTAGTGATCCCGACCTTTCAAAGAATAGCGATGAGATGCTGAAGCTTATCCAGAAGAGTGAATACAACATTGTTGATCAGCTGTTACAAACTCCTTCAAAAATCTCAGTGCTATCACTTTTACTCAGTTCCGAAGCTCACAGGGAAGCTCTACAGAAAGTCTTAGAGCAAGCCTTTGTGGAACAAGATGTGTCAATAAGAGAATTTGACAGCATCATCTCCAACATCACTTCCTGCAACAACTTGGGATTTAGTGATGAGGAACTTCCAGAAGAGGGCCCAATTCATAATATGGCACTCAATATTACAGTCAACTGCCAGGACGATGCTTTAGCCGGCGTACTGGTACACACCGGATCGGCTCTAAACGTGATGCCAAAGTCCACTCTAATGCGACTATCATTCAAAGGATCTCTGATGAGAGGCAGTGTGGTCATCGTCAAAGCATTTGACGGATCCCAAAAAACTGTTATCGGCGAAGTCGACCTTCCCATAACTATCGGTCCCCACACTTTCCAAGTCACTTTCCAGGTCATGGACATCCGGGCACCATACAGCTGTTTGTTAGGAAGACTTTGGATACACGAGGCTGGGGCAGTTACTTCAACGCTTCAGCAAAAGCTGAAGTTTGTCAAGAACGACCAACTAGTCACAGTATGTGGAGAACGAGCCTTGATCGTGAGCAACTTATCGTCGTCCACTTGTGTAGAACTAGAGGAGGTTGTTGGAAGTCAGTTCCAAGCACTTTCGGTGAGCAATGACAAACAATAAGAAAGAGGAACGTCGATTTCCTCGTACAGAGATGCTTTCGAAGTGATCAAAAATAACAATGCAAAGGGATGGGGACAACTTGTCATTCCTGCTGATAACAAAGCGAAGAAAGGTCTTGGTTTTTCTTCAAACTGTACCCAGGCAGCTACTAACGATGAAAGTCTTCATCCCATTCAGAACTTCTTCCATAGTGGAGGTTTCCTTCACCCAGTGTCTCAAGAAGTACATACCATCAACAAGGGAGATTCCTCCGATACAGATGAAGAATGGAAGTCCTATCTTAATGAGGACGGTTATATGTCTCAGGAAGAGGTGCCTACACCATTTTGCTTTCTGACACAAAGTCCGAGATTTATACCGAGGTCAGATGTCAAAATGATATACGGAGATTGTGATCCAGATGGATGCCATGCTCCACCAAACTCATTAGAGGAGGACACTCTGATGAAAGATAACTTTGACTCCGACTATTTTGGCCCAATGGATGGCCTGCTTATGTGGCAGCCGTACCCAGGAGACTCGGAGTAAGAGAGTCATCCGAACGATGCATATCAGCTGAGCATCATTGAAAAGAATAGCTGCGTTCCCACAGAGTCATGGGATCAACACTCAGGGCATTCAGAAAGCATCCAGCATGACGATGAATTTGCAAATCTTGTCGGACTAGAGTTCCTTAATTATGCTTTTCCTGAGGTCAACGTCATCGAAAGGGATTACTCCTCCAGTTCCAAAAAGGTGTGGGACACATTAGGACAACCGAGTGGCAAATACGACTTCATGGTCAAGTACACTACTCCCGAAAGCTCTCGTATCAGGCTCGAAGACATCCAGCTGACTGGATGGGGAGATCTACCTGAGAGGGCAAACACTACGCAAAATACAACAGAAGAGCTCTCCTACGACAATTCTGCCTGGGAGACAGATTCCAACGATCCTGTTCCACCAGAAATCAGCGTTATTTCTGAAGACAAGTCCAGAAGGAAAGTACCGGACTTTGTGATTCACCATGGAGTTCACCGCCAATGGGTTGTAGTCAACGTTCCGAAAGTCGTTCATAAGTCTAAGTAATTGCCGTCTTTATCTTAACCTTTCACCCTGCCCAGGTGAAACGGATGTTTTGATAGGGCTCACTTTCTATAAATGTACCTCTTCGCTTCGCCCAAAGTGACAGAGTTTTGTTTTATAGGGCGGTAGTTTTAAGAATCGACAAGATCATAAATAAAATAACGTCGTTATGTAATTTCCTCATTTATTGCTGTTTTCTCTTTTCACTTTTTCAGAAAATGGTAATCCTAAAATACAACTCAAATAATAAAAACAAGCATTTTTCAGAAAATACACTGCACGCACTCTTGCATTCTCTCTATCTCTTCTAAAAACAAATCATCACGTCATGCAGATTGCTTGTTTTAAACCCCATTGAAACATACGATCCAATGCCTTCTCCCAACTTTGAATTCTCGGTATTTGAGGCTAAAGAAGAAAATGACGAGGAAATTCCAGAAGAGATCTCTCGATTACTCAGACAAGAGGAAAGGTCCATTAAACCTCACAAAGAGCCGTTGAAAACAGTCAACTTAGGTTCAGAGGAAGAGAGAGAAAAAGTCAAGATTGGGGCGATGCTCAGTCCAACTGTCAAAGAAAGTTTGATAAGGCTTCTCAAAGAGTTTCCCGATGTATTTGCTTGGTCCTACCAGGACATGCCAGGGTTGGATACCAGCATTGTGGAACATCATCTATCGTTAAGATCAAAATGTCCGCCAGTAAAACAAAGGCTGAGACGGACTCACCCAGACATAGCCATCAATATCAAAGAGGAAGTACAAAAACAGATTGACGCGGGTTTCCTCGCCACATCAGAATATCCTCAATGGTTAGCCAACATAGTACCAGTTCCGAAAAAGGACGGAAAGGTCAGAATGTGTGTATACTACAGGGATCTGAACAAAGTCAGCCCAAAGGATGACTTTCCCTTACCACACATAGACATGATGGTAGACAGTACAACAAAATTCAAAGTATTCTCCTTCATGGATGGATTCTCAGGCTATAATCAGATAAAAATGGCGCCGAAAGACATGGAGAAAACTTCGTTCATTACCCCATGGGGTACCTTTTGTTACAAGGTAATGTCGTTTGGTTTGAAGAACGCCGGGGCAACCTATCAAAGGGCCATGACTACTTTGTTTCATGACATGATACACCAAGAAATTGAGGTAAATGTCGATGATATGATTGCCAAATCTAAAACAGAGAAGGAGCATGTGACCCACCTGTCAAAGCTATTCGAGCGTCTGAGAAAGTATAAACTCCGCTTGAATCCCAACAAATGCACATTCGGTGTTCGTTCAGGGAAACTTTTAGGGTTCATCGTCAGCCAGAAAGGAATTGAGGTTGATCTTGACAAGGTCAAGGCCATTCATGAAATACCTTCTCCAAAGACTGAAAAACAAGTCAGGGTATTTCTTGGACGTTTGAATTACATTTCCAGATTCATATTCCTCATGACCGCAACATGCGCGCCGATTTTCAAATTACTCAAAGAGGATCAGGACTACGTTGGGACGGAAGATTGCCAAACCGCCTTCGATAGTATCAAGGAATACCTGTTAAACCCACTGATTCTATCACCTCCAGTGGAAGGAAGACCACAGATCATTTACTTAACAGTCTTGTTGGACTCAATGGGTTGTGTACTTGGCCAACAAGACGAAACAAAAAGGAAAGAGTCTGCCATCTACTATTTGAGCAAGAAATTTACTTACTGTGAGACTCGAGACACTATGCTTGAGAAAGCTTGTTGTGCTCTGGCTTGGGAAGCCAAACGTCTTCCCCAGTATATGATTCGTCACACTACTTGGTTAATCTTTGAAATGGATCCGATCAAGTACGTCTTTGAAAAGCCTGCTCTCACGGGGAGGATTGCCCGTTGTCAGATGTTGTTATCAGAATACGACATCGAGTACCATGCTCAGAAAGCCCTCAAAGGAAGTGTTTTAGCCAATCATTTGGCTCATCAGCCAATTGACGATCAGGAATCAGTCGGGTTCGACTTCCCTGACGAAGATGTCATGTACTTGAAAATGAAAGATTCCGATGAACCACTACCCAGTGAAGGGCCAGAACCAGGTTCCCACTGGGGACTTATTTTTGACGGAGCTGTCAATCATTACGGAAATGGAATTAGGGCAATCATCATAACACCTCAGGGTACCCACATTCCTTTCACCGCCCGACTGACATTCAAGTGTACAAATAATGAGCCCAATACGAAGCTTGTATCATGGGTCTCGAAGAAGCGATCGACTTAAGGATCAAGAACTTGGATGTATATGGCGACTCATCCCTGGTTATCAATTAAATTAAAGGAGATTGGAACATATACCAATCAGGACTGATTCCTTACAAAGACTATGCAAGAAGGTTGTTACCATTCTTCAAAAGAATCGAGTTTCATCATATCCCTCATGAAGAGAATCACATGGTTGATGCATTAGCCACACTCTCTTCCATGATTAGTGTAGGTCAATGGAATGACATACCATGGCCCGCTTACATCTTCGAGATTGAA
Source organism: Lathyrus tuberosus (assembly GCA_022829125.1). NCBI lineage: Eukaryota > Viridiplantae > Streptophyta > Magnoliopsida > Fabales > Fabaceae > Lathyrus > Lathyrus tuberosus. The sequence goes on along the minus strand of JALAZF010000124.1, from coordinate 2,035,478 downwards.
GCAGTCATAGACGACAAACCTTGGTATCACGATATCAAATGCTTCCTTCAGAAACAAGAGTACCCACCTGGGGTATCAAGAAAAGATAGGAAGACTCTCAGAAGACTAGCTGGCAGCTTCTTCCTGAGCGGTGATACACTCTATAAGAGAAACTTTGACATGGTCTTGCTTCGATGTGTAGACAGACCAGAGGCAAACATGCTGATGAAAGATATTCACGAAGGATCCTTTGGCACTCATGCCAACGGACACACAATGGCGAGAAAAATTCTGAGAGCAGGGTACTATTGGTTGACAATGGAATCCGATTGCTACAAGTACATGAGAAAGTGTCATAAGTGTTCGATATACGTAGACAAAATCTATGTACCGCCAACACATCTCAAAGTTCTTTCTTCCCCATGTCCTTTTTCCATATGGGGAATCGACATGATTGACATGATCGAACCCAAAGCTTCAAATGGACATCGGTTCATCCTGGTCACCATTGACTACTTCATCAAGTGGGTCGAAGTAGCGTCATACGCTAATGTAACCCGACAAGTGATGGTCTGATTTATCAAAAACAATATCATCTGCCGTTATGGTGTTCCTAGCCAGATCATTACCGATAATGGATCCAATTTGAACAACAAGATGATGAAGGAGTTGTGTGCTGAATTCAAAATCGAACACCATAACTCATCTCCCTACCGACCTAAGATGAATGGAGCGGTAGAAGCAGCTAACAAGAACATCAAAAAGATCGTTCGAAAGATGGTTGTAACCTACAAAGACTGGCATGAGATGCTACCCTTTGCTCTTCACGGTTATCGTACATCTGTCCGCACTTCAACAGGGGCAGTGCTCCCCATAGAAGTAGAGATCCCATCAATTTGGGTATTGATGGAAGTTAAGCTAACAGAAGCTGAATAATGTCAAAGTCAACACGATAAACTGAATCTGATCGAGGAAAAATGAATAACGACTTTATGCCATGGTCAGTTGTATCAGCATAGGATGAAGAAGGCGTTTGAGAAAAAGGTCCGACCTCGCGTCTTCAAAAAAGGAGACCTCGTGCTCAAGAAGATACAATCATTCCTCACTGATTCTCGGGGCAAATGGACTCCGGATTACGATGGCCCTTATGTGGTCAAGAAAGCTTTCTCAGGCGGTGCCTTGAGACTCGCAACCATGGACGGAGAGGAATTTGCCTACCCCATAAATGTTGATGTAGTCAAGAAAAACTTCGCCTAAATAAAAAATAAAAAAACGTCTCGGTGGATTGAAAACCCGAAAGGGCGGTCCAGGCAAAAATTAGAGACATGATCAAAAATCATCCCGGTGGATTGGAAATCTCAAAGTATAATCCAGGCAAAAGTTAGGGATAAATGGCAAGTAACTATGTCCAACAAAGGGGAAAGTCCCCCAGCGACAGTCATGCCATCCATCAAGAAAACTCCAGTCAAGGCCATCTTCGACGGAAGCTCAGGTTGCCCAGAATTCAAAGTTGGTAGAAGGATAGTGGTCGTTATGTTTCAATGTAGCCCTTTTCCCTTAAAATTACCATTTTCAAACTTTGTAAATACTCTATGGAATCACGCGTTTGGCTGATTTCCACCCTATCAATAAAATTTGAGCCCTAGTGCTTTTATTTGCAATTCTTATTTGTTTTAGCTTTACAGAACGACATTTTAACATGATTAACGATTCTTGAAATAAAACAAAAATGAATTTAATTGTCAAACTTTTTCTGCTTTTAAATAAAGATGGCAATTCTTTTGACTATTGAACATCAAAAGAACATAGATTGCTTCTCCGGAAGTAATCGAACCTCAAAGTGCAGAATTAAAGTACTCCTTCTTAACTAGTACACCTGAATGAAGGATCAGCTATGTCAGATATGAATATTCCGTCCAGCATCCCCGACAGAGTTCTTATCTCCTAAGCCCGACCAACGGTTTTGCCCACAGGGAATATCTCTCCTAGGCAAGGTAGAATTGCGCTCTTGAACCAGAGATACTTTTCATCCCCTGCAGTGGCCGAGTATCCAATCATGTTCATCCGTTAGTCTGTATGTCGTGTCAGTTTTGTCAGCATATACATGCGTACATCATGCATTATTGATTTACATTCATATTCATATTACATCACTATCACGTTAGTCGGTCTTATCCCCTAGTAATAAAAGTCTTCTTGTCAATTGAGTTGTCAATTCTTTCCTCGTCAGGAAGTGAATCATCTAAGCAATCTCTCTCCAGTTTATCTCTGGATTAGAGATGGTCCTCAACCGCTTTGATAACTTGAACCTCTGAAAGGCAAGAAGACCGTCGACCAACATCACTCTTCGCCATCGAAGATGATATCTTCGCTTTCCCGGATTAAGGAAAATCCCTAGAGAAAGCCTTTTAATCAAAGCTTCGGCAATATAGCAGTTTTTCTCCAAAAAATTCGCTGAAGAAAAGGTCATCAGCACCTCAAAACTGGACTACATCACATGGCATGTCTTCAAGAATATCTCGAGGAACAGTATGATGTAATACCCCCAAGCAGAAAGCAGTCTCTCAAGAGACTCATTTTTCCCAGTAGAGTCAACAAATGGCATCTCCAATAGAGAAATTTGTACACCTCTGCAGCTCAGACGAATGGGTTCCCTAGCAAGTCTGACATCAAAACTTTTTCCATCAAATGGCATCTCCCCAGGAAAATCCGGCGAGAAGTTTGAGGAAAACCGCTACGAATAGCGTCCCTTGTCAAGAAAGTTTATTGACAAAAGAAACTGAGACTAAATCCTTGGTAGGAAACCAGGATCGAGGGGAAGTTTGTATCAGAAACTGAGACCAGATCCTTGGTAGGAAACCAGGATCGAGGGGAAGTTTATATCAGAAACTGAGACCAGATCCTTGGTAGGAAACCAGGATCGAAGGGAAGTTTGTATCAGAAACTGAGACCAATTCCTCGGTAGGAAACCAGGATTGAGGGGAAGTGTTACCTTTTCTAAGTATCAACGCTTAGCAAAAGAAGATGAATGTGTAAACTACCATTCATAACCACTGTCAAAATTTTGGGTATTCCGATATTTAATCCTCTTGCACCCCGAATGCCCGAATACCTTCGCCATTCACACCTTCGGGTCCAAGAAGATTAACTAGGGGCATCTGTCATACCCTAAATTTTGACCACTAAGATTTCCCATCATTGTACAAATCATCATCACAATATGGATGTACCTTTATGCCTCATCAATTTCCTTAAGAATTTTACAGCATTCACCACAATTAAGAATTAGGGTTTCAAGCCCTTTCAGAGCCTTAGACAAAGGACCAATCAAGGAGTGACATGATCTTCAACTTGTCTAACCTCTCAAACACACATAAATAATCAAGAGGACTCCCACATCAGGAATCAGACACAAGGTTGCAGCATTCCAAGTGGATTAAGCCTCAAGATCGCCAGTGTCACCAAATTAGGGTTTTGGTCGACTGAGGCCTCCTGATGAAAATTTTCATCTGAGCATGAGTCAATGCTTCAAAGCACAACTTAAGATACTCCAAGGGACCTCATGGACCCAATCATCAATTCAATTTAACCTCAAGGGATGCATTTACCAAAAATCAGGAATTAGGGTTTCTTGACCTAATTCACCCCTAAGTTGACTTTTGGGACAAAACATGAGCCAAGACCTCAAGACATGGTTTGAGGGTCTCTAATACACTACATTGATCCATTTGCAACAATGGATTAATCCAAGAAGCTTGATCTATAAGTTTGAATTTCATCAGGACCACAATTAGGGTTTTGCGGGAAAAGTCAACTGTACCTTTGACTTTTGACCTGTACATGCTCCCAAACCTTGGGACATGATTCAATACACCCTATAACACCTATGGAACATATCCATCAAGTTTGATTTAGATCAAGGAATGGATTTCACAAAGGATCGTACAGTTTGGAATTCATCTGATAAAGTCAACTATGCACAAAAGTCAAAGTTTGACTTTTGAGATTTTTCACAATTATGGTTCTTTGACCCTAAAACAATGTTAATATGTATTTGGAATCATCATTCATCAAGAAAAATCAAAGAAAGTGAGGTAACTTGTAAAAGGGGTAACCATAAAAACTTAGAATTTTTCTAAGTTATGGAACAAAGTGGCTGGGATACCAACTTCCAAGGATCATAACTTGAGATCCAAGCAACCATTTTGGATGGTACAAACTGGATTTGTAGATCTCATAGCATACTTCAAAAGCTTCAACTACATCTCATTCCAATTCCTCATAGATTTCAAGTTATGGTTGGATCAAAATCACTAAAAACATGAAAATGCATCTTTTTCCAACACTTAGAAAAATTCTGCCCAAAGCAGATTTCAAGTGAAACACCAAAACTTGGGCCACTTTTTCACACAGTTGCAAGATGAATCAATTCAAGGTGTAAACACCAAAGTTGTTGTGCATATTACTAGCAATCCAAAGGGTCCATCAGCATGAAAAAGCTCCATGGAAATCAAGAGATATAGCAGCTCAAAGTCATGTTGCTGCAACTGTTTTGGAAAAAACGGTTTGCATGTTTGCTTGCTTTCCACGATTTCTGATTCAAAGCCAAGGATCACTATGCCAAATTCATCCAATCTGATCACAATGCATCTGATCCAACCAACAAACTTGGACTGAAATGCCAAGAGCTTATCCTTGAGAATTGATGAGTTTTTGGCATATATGCCTTGAATTCAAAGGGAATTAATGTGGAATAGTGCACTTTCAAGATTCTCACTCTCCTCAGTCAAGTTCTCTGATTAAACAATAATTAAAATGACTGAAGAATGTGGAATCAGTCAATACATAGCTGATCTATTTGGGGCAGCTGTTACGCCTAGTGCAAGAGACATTTATGCCAAGCCAAATCCATTTGAATGTGACCTGGTCTTGCAGCCATTCACTATTCCTCCAAGACAAGAGTTGATCACCTATAAATAGAGATCCTAACTGATCATTCAGAGGACTCCAAAGCAGCTTACAACATTGCTTTCTCTCATTCTCTCCTTAAGTGCCAAATTTCTTTGTTCTTAAGAAAGTGCTATCGGGTTTTGAGTTGCAGAGCCAAGCAACTCAAACCATCACTTCCAACACATCACATATGATGTATAGAAGCTGTCCAAGCACCTAAACCACTTCTAAAACACCTCCATCAAAATTTCACTCTTCAACCTAGCCATTATGCAGTTGGGATACCATAATTTGATCTAAGGAGTTTCAAAAAGTTCCAAGGCTTGCAATCCACTCCATACCATCCAGTGAAGCTGTAGCGATCATCATCCACCTTCTGGAACACACTTTGTGCAGAGCTCCATTTCTTCTTGCAGCAAGGTAAGCCTAAAACTCAATCTCCATACACCACGCATATTTCCTTGCACAATAATTTTGTCAATTGATTATCATCATATGTTGAGTGTTTTCCCTCAAACAAATTGACCATAGCACTCACAAACATGTCTGCATGATTGCTTTTGCAAAATTAGGGTTCATACATTCATGTTAATATAACTTGTTGCACACTAAAAATAAATGAAATCAATTATTGCCATCATGTTCCTTGTTAAAAAACGCATGAATTTGGTGTTTGAATCATGTCAAATGGTTGAGAGACGAGTGAGATAGGGTGCTTCTTGCACGAGCTCGAGGAAGAAGATGGCCATGGCGCCATTCTTCAGGTTTTCAAACCAAACTTGCCTTATATTTTTCCCTTGTCGTATGTTTAATGAATTGGCATTGCGCTCCAGTGGTTGATCAACTGGTTTGTATGTATTGAGCGAGTGGAAGGTCTGGGGTTCGAATCCCCCTCGCCCCAAACCTCTTTTTTATCACTTTTTCCATATTTATTTTATTTTTCTTATTATTTTTTAATGATTTGGAAAATTAATTTCTCACTCAATTTTAATTATTTTTGATTGGTTCTTTTTGCAAAAAATCACAAAAATGTTAAAATATATTATTTTACAAAAGTTCCCCAAAAATATTAATTATTTCATATACTAGATATTTTTGCAAAAGAATTAATTTTTATTTGTTTTTAACATTTAAAATATTTTTTCCTTCTTGATTTTCCAAACATAAATGGTTTTCAATCATTTTGTGGATAAAAACATGATTTTTGAAACATTCATCCAAGATCACCACTCATTTTTCACATGTTTTCAATAATTTTTATTAATTTTCAAACAAAATTAATTTCATTTTAGACAAAATTAGGGTTTTGATTGATTCCACCCTCATCAATCTTTTTCAAATACTCATGGGCCTCTAATAGAGTGTAAGACTCAACCCCTTTGTAAATAAAATAGTTTGGGCCTCAAACATTGTATAAGTCCCTCTGTATCTTTTCAAAAGTTTGGCGCGTTCGTCGCCGTGCAACAAAATCAATTGGGTCTCTCCTTGAGTTGTAAGCCTCATTCTTTTTCTTAAAATCACTCATGGGCCTCTAATAGAGTGTAAGACCCAATCCCTTTTTAACCAAAACCTTTTTGGGCCTCAGACATTGTATAAGTCCCTCTGCGTTAAAAAAATCTCGGTGCGATCGCCATTTTCAAACAAGAAAATCATATGGGCCTCTCCTTGAGTTCTAAGTCCCATTTCTTTTCTTTTAAAATGCCTTTTGGGCTTCTCCTTGAGTTGTAAGACCCAACCCTTGTTGTACATAAACCTTTTTAGGCCTCAGTCTTGTATAAGTCCCGGTATAATATTCAAAACAACGGTGCGATCGCTGTTAAACCTTGGGCCTCTCCTTGAATATAAGCCCCGCAAATCTTTTCAAAACAATTCCCTTTTGATTTAGATTCAAATATATATATATATATATATATATATATATATATATATATATATATATATATATATATTGTTATCAAAACTTTCTTTAATTACTTTGAACAACTAACCATACAGCATGGAAGTTTGCTCGCATATAAGTTTTAACAGCTTTCATTTACTCGCTTTCATATATATATATATATATATATATATATATATATATATATATATATAACTATATTGTGGGAAGCTGGGCATGGTTAGTCTTCTTTCATACCCTTTTAAATACTTGTCATATATCAACTATATATATACTAGTATAGTTATTTAGAGTTTTCTCCGGTAACTAGGTCTAGAACTAGGTAAAGCCCTTTGGTCACTCTTAAATACAAACAAAACTAGATCCCCATAGGATTTCCAGATACAGTCTTGCCATCTCTTGGGCTTAAACAATATGGAACAAAGAGAAAGGCAGTATTCTTCGTGAACCTTTTCTCAGACTGTCACCCCTAAAAATTGTCAAAGAAATTCTACTCCCCAGAGTTGATCTATTCTCGGTGAATAGCATCTCTTGAGTTTCTCAAAACCTCAGAATTTTCACTAAATGATCTATTCTCGGTGAATAGCATTTCTTGAACTTTTCTTGGTATAGGACCCACGGGCTTTCTACAAGCATCCCCGCCTCTTCTTGGCCTTTGTATAAGGACCCTCCGGCTTCTTAGAAGTTCTCATGCCTTCTCTTAGGCTTAATACAAGGACCTTGATGACCTCTTAAAGGTATAAGACATAACTTAATCATCCTTTGCTAGAGAAGTCTTTCCAGTGTCAGGCCTCAGGCCACTTTAGGGTTGATTCTCATTCCTTAATGCCCTTGCCTCCTCTTGGGCATCATACAAAAGATAAAACTCTTCCACACCAGTAGACTTGGACAGTCTAATCCCTTTGAGTCTCAAAGAAATTCTCAAGTCCCTTACAATTATAGGAAAAACCCCAGGCATTTTGGATCGATCTCCAGCAGAAACCCAGTCTCTCTCATGGGAGTTCCCCGACCAGGGTCAACACTACCTTAAATCAGAATCTCAAGGTACTTGACATATCAACTCTTCTGTAATCCTCAGCAAGAGTTAATTCTCCACTTGGACCTACCTGGGGATCTCAATTATCCCCGAAAAAAGTTAGCCTCTTCTTAGGCTTTGTATAAGGACCTTTCCTCAGCAGAAAGCTAGACTCCTCTTAGGCTTTGTATAATGATCCTTCCTCAGCGAAGTCAGCCTCCTCTTGGGCTTTGTACAAATGATTCTCCCCAGCGGAGCTAACCTTTTTAGACTCTCTCGTTGAGTCAATCACTTTTTAGACTCTCTTGTTGAGTCAATCACTTTTTAGACTCTCTTGTTGAGTCAATCACCTTTTCGGACTCTCTTGTTGAGTCCACCTTATTTTAGCCTCAATCTTGGGCTTTGTACAAGGCAGATAAAAATACTCTCTCGTTGAGTCGATCTTTGTCCAAACTTGGTATAAATATTTCCCCTAGCAGGAGCTAGCCTCTTCTTAAGTTATGTAGAATAATTTCTCCAGTTTGTCCAGCCTTCATCCTGGGCTTAGTACAGGACAGATAAAAACCCTCTCTTGTTGAGTCAAACCCCTTTAGCCTCAATCTTGGGCTTTGTACGAGACATAAATCTCCCTCTCTTAAGCTTGGGACATATATCTTCTCCAACAGAGTCATTTCCTCTCAGCCTTCCTTTAGGCTTTGGGGAATGATTTTCCCCAAGAAGAGTCAAACTCATTTCAGCCTCCTCTTAGGCTTTGTATAATGATTTTCCGAGTAAGGTCAACCTCAAATCTTGGGTTTTGTACAAGACACATACAAACCCTCCCCAGCGGAGTCAAAATCCCTTTTAGCCTCAATCTTAGGCTTTGTATAAGACAGACAAAATATATTCCCCGGTGTCGCTCCCGGGATTTTTATCCTAGTACAAACGCGAAAGTGGCACTGAAACAGAATCGCCAGCAATGTGTATTTATCCCAAGAGAGGGAAAGGAAACACTGCGTAAACCTGAGAGAAGGAAAGAGCATGGTCTTGCGACCAAGAGAACTGGGCTCGGGAGTCGGTTACGCGTGAGGAAGGTATTAGCACCCCCACGCGTCCATCATACCCGATGGGATCCACGCTTGCTTGTCTCGATCAAAGGGTGTAAGGAAAGGATGCTGGAAAAGGAACAGATAGCTGGAGAACTGGAAAAGGAAAGGAGAGAGAAAGAGAAACAAATGTAGGGAAAATAAAAGAAGTGCTCGAATGGGCCCTACCCCACTGCCTACGTATCTCATCGGGAACATGAGAATTAGAGCGACGTAGTTCCCCTCACCTAGGGAAAGTTGTTTGTGTTTTTTAATGGAATGGCTAACGTTCTAGCTCAGGTGTTGCAGCTCGCTGTATGGAGACTTGGGCATTACCATCTTGCGAGAGAACGAGAATAACCACGTTTGTACGTCGAGAGTGAGTGAGATGAGAAGAGAATTCCTGAAGGAAAGACGTTATTGTTTATTTGGAGTTTTTTAGAAAGAAGTGTTTTTTGCAGTTATTTGTAACTTGCATTGTACCAAACTCTAGGGCACAGGGACGAATACTTAACGAATCGTCCCAAGACAGGACGCCCGCTAAGTACTCTAGAAAGATGAGAGGAAGCCCCTCATTTCTCATTCCCCACGCTTAAGGCCCGTGCACAATACTCTTTATCTTTATTAAGTGTTTTCAAGAAGTTTTGAGATGAGAAGAAGTGACTCAAAAGGAGAAAAGCGTGAAAACTAATGAGGGATACTAAGACTCAATCTTAATGTTATCATACATGGTGATCCTAAGGTTAATGTGGTTTAAGAAACCTACCCAAAAGAAAGGAGAAGAAGAGCAAAAGAAGCAACTTACTTCCAAGGTGGAAGTTAAGTTGATCTTAAAGAGGGATGAAGAAGAAGTTATTCAAGGAAAGCATATAAATGCTTATCATGATCACAATCGAATGATTAAAAGAAATAAGAGAGGATGAAAGAAAGAAGTGCATGTGGAAGCATATCCACACACTTACTTACCATTTGCACCTACATGAAAAGTTTAGTTCAAAAACTATTCACAAAAAATCCTAAGTAAAAGAACTTGGTCAAACAAGTCAATGGAAGGAAATAATGAAAACAGCAGCTATTACAGCCCACATGCAACAGGACAGCAGTAAATTCAGCTTCATATACCAAACAGCAAACAACAGCGCATGTTCAGCATACAAAAGGGGTGTCACAAGCATTTGGCAGCACATACTATAGCATACATGTGTACAGTCAGCAATGAAAAATCAGGGACAGCATGCATTCACAAATGATTCATTCATAAAAGAACAACCATGCTTCAAGCCTTGCACATTATTCTATCAATCATGATCACAACTCATTATAAATCATGGTGGCCAAGTCTTAAAAACAACATGGAATAATGCACATTGTAAGAGAATACACATTATTAAGCATGTGAACAAATTAAAACAAATGTGCACCTCTTGAAATAGAAAGCAAATGAACATGCACATAACAGTTCCAACAACACAAGCATCCATTAACAATTAACAAGCTCAAGGCGTGTGCATTATGTGATCGTTGCATCAATTAATCAACCACGCAAACATAGACATTCATCGATCAATAATCAAAAGCCGCGTGTTGAAAAAATAAGTTCATACTGTGGTGTGGGTTAAGATGTCTCAAAAATAATCCACCAATCATCAATATATTGATCCATGAAGTTTAAACATGTTAAGGACCTCAAACAAGCAAGAAAATGCACAAAAATACACATTCTGTCCCAGAGTAACCGGTTAACAAACGGTGAGTAACCGGTTACTTAGTTGAAAATCCGACAATTTACGCAAAAAATACACAGAGTAACCGGTTAACAAACGGTGAGTGACCGGTTACTCTGGGTCAGTGGCCAAAAAAACTAGTTTCAAAAGCACTTTTCAGCAGCAAATCACTTCTCCAAACTTCCAAATAAACATGCAATGAATTAGGCACGAAATTACATTGAATTACAGTCAACAAACATCAATTGGATTCAATAATCAACAACATCAAGAATCATATTCAAGCACATGAATCCAAACCGAAAATCCACAAAGATCTACATCGAATACGTTGCGAATAAGCTAAAAACAATGTAGATTTAGGGAAAACCAACCTACAAAGCGGAGACTTGCTTTGGTAATTGTTGCAAAGTAATCTTGGTGCAGAAAATGAAAGAAAACCAGAGATTCTTCAATCAATAGCCGAAACTCGTCGAAATCGAATGAAATCGCGAGAATCCACCAAAATTCAACTTGCACAAAAATAAATGGTGAGAAACCTTTGGATTGAAGAAGAACAAGCTGCAATTCCAGAAAATCCAACCAATGCAAACCAAGAGATGAAGTTTAGCTCAAGAATTAATCACTTTTCAATGTAAAAAGTGATTATTCTTCAAGAAATAAGAGCTTTTGTGTGTGGTTTTAGAAGAGAGAAGTAGAAGTTGTAGCAAAGTCAAGAGAGAAAATGAGAGTGAAATGTGATAAAATTGAGAAAATGGTTGAAGGTCCTTGAAAATGAGTGAAGCATCTCTTAAATAGATTTTAGGTTTGGAGTATAAGTGGTTTGGAATGAGGTTTGGGGTTGGAGCTAGGGTCGGAGTTAGTTAGACTCAACTCACCGAGCCAAGTTGGTTAACTCGGTTAGTTAGGATCAACTCGGTTGCTTGGAAAACAAGGAACCACAACTAGTGTATGTGTGTGTGACTTGGGCTGCAAGCAAGGCCTTGTGACTTGTGAACTTTCAGCATGAAACCACCATGTTCAAGCCCTCATATGACCTTCATAACTTGTTCAAATGAAAAAATGTCCAACATCAAAGTTGAAGAGGGCATGGAGATGAACAACTTTGCTGTTTAACAATTTTTCATTTGAAGCCTTATTGATGGATAAAATTGGCTTAACATTTGGCACGCCAACTGTTCGATGAAATTATGGTGCATGGGCCTGGTCTTGCCTTGCCATGACTTGGTTTTTGCCTTGATTTGACCAAACTTTGATTGATCATAACTCCCTCAATTTTGATCCGATGGAAGAGTTTTTTATATGAATTTGAAGCTTAGAACATGAACTTTAATTGGCTCAAATTGGGCCTGAAGTTTGGATCTTTTATCTTGAAGAAAGAAAGCCTCATAGTGTAGTGCAAAATGGTCCAAACTTGCCATTTTTGGAAACCCTAAAGTTTCTATTTTTGGCAGTTTTGTGATTTCTTGATTTTTCATAATTCCTCCATCATTTCTTGATCAAATCTTGTCCAATGAACATATATAACTTGAATTTCATGATTTTGACCTCAAAAAGTCAGGAGTTGACTTTTTCACTGCACAGTTGACTTTTTCCCCCAATTTCTTGATTATCAAGCAACCGATCAATTGAACCTCTTCTGAAGTGAACCAATGGCCACCCTTCCATCCTTAGACACTTAATATCATGTAGAAAACATTAAGATCAAGTTTGAATCAAAATTTCATCAGGAGACCCCTTGAATCCAAAACCCTAATTTGGACTATTTTTGTGATAGGAGGTGATGCACTGCTCGATCTTCTTGATGAATTTTCCTCTTCCAATGCCTTGTGGGATCAATTTGGATGATATATGATGTAAGAGACCCTTGATACTTGTTGAGAAACCCTTGGCTCTTATTCTTTTGCTTTGTATGATCCACCTCTTTGAGGAACACCTGATCACATGCCCTTATGCAAGATGCAATGCCAAATGCTTAATGTTTTATTTTTCTATGCTTGAATGCAATGCAATGAAATGAAAGCTCATGTTAAATGATATGAAGAAATGAGAGGGAAAATTTTGGGGTATTACAGCTGCCCCTATTCAATCACTGTAGACCTGAATGGATGATAGCGATTGCTGTCAGACTTTTAAGGTATGAAGGGATTGAATACCGAAAATAACCAGAAAATTTGCACTCTGTTGAGAAGAAGAAAAGGGATATAAACCCCACCAAATGAACTCTGCTTGGATAAAACGCTGATGATGAAGAATAACACTGAAGAGATGTCTTTTAGCACAACGCCAGACGACTACTGGCCTACCACACTATGGGTGGACTTTAGCAACGTCTTTTAGAAAAACGCCAGACGATTACTGGCTTGCCACACTATGGGTAGACTTTAGCAACGTCTTTTAGAACAACGCCAGACGACTACTGGCTTGCCACACTACGGGTGGACTTTAGCAACGTCTTTTAGAACAACGCCAGACGACTACTGGCTTTCCACACTACGGGTGGACTTTAGCAACGTATTTTAGAACAACGCCAGACGACTACTGGCTTGCCACACTACGGGTGGACTTTAGCAACGTCTTTTAGAACAACACCAGACGACTACTGACTTGCCACACTACGGGTGGACTTTCGCCAATCTACGGTTGGACTTTAAACTGTCTTTTTGAATGGATTCAGACGACTACTGACTTGCCACACTGTGGGTGGACCTTTCGCCAATCTACGGTTAGACTTTGCAGCTGAATTGCCACACTGCGGGTGGACTTTTGCCAATCTATGGTTGGACTTGCTGATGATTTGCCACCCTTGGATGGACTTTTGCAAATCTACGGTTGGACTTAGTTGCGGTCTTTTAAAGGGAGTCAGACGACTACTGACTTGCCACACTGCGGGTGGACCTTTGCCAATCTACGGTTGGACTTTAAACTGTCTTTTTAAATGGAGTCAGACGACTACTGACTTGTCACACTGCGGGTGGACTTTCTCCAATCTACGGTTGGACTTGCAGCTGAATTGCCACCCTTGGATGGACTTTTGCCAATCTACGGTTGGACTTTGCTGCTTCCAATACTGGATAACGCTTTGCATGCATGTCAGACATCTCTGCTGACTCTGCTGAGGAACAAGGATCAATGATTTGACATTAGAGACTCCTGCAAGGATGGTATCTCTGTTGGAGAATGAATGAACAATCTATTTGCTTCGAATTGTCACGCTTGCCAAAAATAAATTGGACTTTGAGATGTAGGAGAGTGATGACTCTGTCAGGAATTACTTCATCTAACTGAGGACAAATTCTGGTCATAGCAACTCCGCTGGGGATGAGAATCTTTTGACTTGGCTGGGGACAGAATGCATTAACACTCTGCTGAGGAAGACAAGTCATTAAAAATCTTCTTGGGGATCTATCAAACCCGAGGAGAATATGTTAACACTCTACTGAGGAAAAGATTCTGTTGACCCGCTAAACTTCTGCGGGGAAGAACACAACTCAGCTGGGGAGTATTGTTGACAAGATTCAATGTTGAACTCTGTGGGGGGTACAACTACCAGAGACACGATCTTGCTGGGGACCGGAACTACTCCGTCAGGGATACACAAATCCTGGTTAGGAGACATTCTGTTGTGATATGCTGGGAAAAAGTCCCTAGAGATCTGCTGGGAAAACACAAGAAATTGCACAGTAATCTGTTGAGGAACAAAGCTGTCAAGATTATAATAAGAGCCTTAATGTCCCCTACTAGGCAACCTTCCGTTCAACGACTCCACTAGGGATAATGAGTTGACAACAAACTCTGCTGGGGAAAACCGCTTCAAAGCGTCTCTCGCTGGGGAATGTCTCTTAAGAGGATTTTATAGAAGACCACACATCTTCAAACTCTTGGGCAGATGCTGAGACTTGAGAGGTCACTCTACTGGAGATAATAGAACTAGGACTTCCCTTGTCGGGGAACTTCATGATGCCCCATGTTTGGGAGGGTCACAAACTCACTTTTGTCCCGTGATGCCAGGCTGATCTGACGAAATCGTCCCAAGAGGATTTTACAGAAGATTTGGCATCTTTAAACTCCTGGACACCCGTTGAGTCTTGAACATTAACTGCGAAGTCTGCGAAGTAACTCTACTGGGGAATTCATAACTGTTATCAACACAGAAAAACTTATAGCTGTTGGAAGTACTGAATAGGAGAATCGACTTAATAAGATACAACACTACCCAGTTGAAATTAACCTGTCAACATTAAATCGTCGCGAGCGATTGACAGCCGAATGATGGACTCAATCAGTAAACGTTGTGACCAAAGGTGACATGTGAACCTTTTCTTGAACTTGACTGCCCAGGCATTCTGCGTGGGGATAAGTGATTACTTGTCTGGAAGAAATGATCCATGCTCTTGGAAAGACTTCAATCTGTTACCTGCAACAAAAGAATATGCATACATGCCCCAGGATATGACTTCTGCAACTGAGAAAATCTAACGCTGAACTACCACTTATTGGGAGAAAGGTTTCGATGCGTCTCTTGCTGGGAGCATTAATAATGAAGCCTGCTGAAGATGGGGGACCACAAATGCCTTGGATTAGAATGCCCTTTTTGTTTCAAACCTTTTGGTTAATTGGATGCATACGCGTGAACAATAGTTTTTTACAAACTTCCACTTGCCCCAGACCACACGATCCACCAGAGGAAATTATCTCAAGAGGATCTTACAGAAGACTCGTCATTCAAAACGCCTCCATGTCTTCAAACTTCTTGGAGAGATTCGTCAGATCTCGAAGTAACTACCTCAGCCTGTATGGTCTACAGAGAAACTCGCCTCGAGAAGATTCATAAACAATTTCATATCCCCACTAGATATTCTGCCCCAATACTCTGAACCCTGGATAGGCTGATCAGTTGTCTGGATGGACTAACTTCCTATGCTCTTGGGATGGCCTGCCCCTGTGTGAACCTTGAAGTGGTTTTACCCCTGATTACTGATCTTCGAAGGAAGACCCAGAATACCTGCCTTTGGAGAGATTTGAATCTCGAAGTAATTGCCCCAGTTTGGCTGAACTCTGAAGAGATTTCTCGACGTGATTGGCTCAGGTTGGCTACACCTTAAAGAGATGATTCGACGTGATTGCTCCATATCGGCTACGTCTTAACACAACTTGTTGGGAAAGCTCCTGCTCAACAAAGTTTCCTAAGGAAGTGCCACTGGATGTGGCTGCCCTTCGGGAGTTTCAGGATTCTCAACTCGGCAAGATTAAACTTCTGGATTGAATTTCCATATGTAAACTTCTTTTGATGTCAAACAAATGTATGCAAGCAGAAAATGTTTTAGTCTGATAATGAAAATTCTAATGCAACATACATGTTAATCTTGAAGTCTTTATTGAAAAGATGTCGCAAAGCTGTGAACGAATCACTGCTTAGGATACGACATTGATTTTTGAATAAAATAAGCATGCACATGCAATACCAACAAGATCTTATTAGCACAACTCATGGGAGTCAGGAACGCTATCTCATCGGAGTACACTCTTGAAATAAACCATGTTTCAATTAGGACTTTTGAGGGTTATATTGTGACCTGGTTCATGGTTTTGAAAAAAAGTTTTAAGGCTCAAAGTTTATCAGTGCCCACCCACTCTTCGTGATGTTCTCCAGTCCTACGTTCAGCTAATTTGACACAAGCGCTCATCTCTCAAAAAGATTTCATGATCTTTAAGGAATCCATGCACTGATGGTTTGACACCAAATGAGGTTTTGGAGTAACAGTCACCCCCTTTTGTCTTTTGTTCGTAGTCACACGACTTTGTTCCTTCTTTTGAGAATCTTTCTTGGTTAATCCTTTTGTTTTTCACTTTCACATTCTTTTTTCTTATCCCTAACTTTTTCCTGGACAGATTCTTTTGAATATTTGATTTCGGAGTCCAGCGGGATGCCCTAACTTTTTCCTAAGTTGCTTGTTTTCAATTTTCAACTTAGCGGGCTTTTTCATTTCCTTTTTTTCAACTCTTTTTTGTAACAACTCGTGTGACACTAGCTTGTCTTGACTTTTTTGAAAGGGTTGTGACCGCCTCACTCTTTGATTGTTGATGGATAACCATTGTGGTTTCACATCTCTTGACCTCTTGGCGGTGGAATAGAAAGTACTGGATCCTCAGATGCACACTCCTTTTGAAATTTGAACGCTCGGTCAAATTAACTGACGCCTACCCTGCCCCTGGGTTAAATGTGAGGATTTTTTCGTACGAAAGAAACTCCTACTTCAAGGCTCAAAGGGGTTAACGAGGGTCTATCTCCCTTATATCTCCAGTGTTTGGATTTGAAACAATGCCTGTACATCCTCAACAGAGTTCTTATTCAAAAGCACACCCTTAGAGATTTATGCGTTTTTACCTCATCATCCTCCCTCAGAGAGTTTAAGCAGGAAAATTGGTATTGCAGTGCACATTAACATTAAATGAGTGAACACAAATAAAATTCTTCAAGAAAACATATTCATTGCATTAAAATCATCATACCAAATACAAACAAGTTTTAACATGCAAACAATGTCTGAACAAACAAATAAAGAATACATATGAAAATGCAGCAAAGAAGCTAAATGATTGTCCTTGTTGAGGAGGCTTGACTCCGTCTGGACTTATTGCTTCTGATGCTACTTTTCCCTTTTTTACGTGCTCGCTTGGGAATCTTTAGATAACGTGTAGACCACCTGCAGTGAAAATAATGATCCCAGCGTCAATCAGATCTTGCACTTTATGCCTGAACACCTTACAATCTTCAATGGCATGCCCCTGTGTCCCTGAGTGGTACTCGCACCTAGCATTCTTGTCATAACCTGGCGGAAGGGGATATGGGACAGGAGCAACTTCCCTTAACTGAATCAAAGAGTCTTGAAGTAAACGGCCGAGCAGCTGACTGTGAGAAACAGTAATGGGATCAAATTTTCTCTCGAGCTTTCTGGGTCTTTGATATCTCCTCTGGGAGCTAGTCGGCTGCTGATACTGATTCGGGTACTCCTCTTTTCCCAGTATTTTCCTTTTCAAACTTGGCTGAAGATCGGGAACAAGTTGCTGATATGGGGATTTTGAGACCAAGGACTGCAAGATATGCCCTTGACTTGATGCCGCTTCAAGAGGGAACGCCGGGAAATTCATATTTCTTGCAGCAGTAGGAGTAGAATTACTCTGTATGCTTACGCCGTCCAGCGCGAAATCTATTTCCTTTGAATCAATCAGATCTTGGACCACATTATGAAAGGCTTTACATTTTTCCACATTGTGCCCCGGCGCACCAGAGTGAAAATCGCAATGGGCACTTGCATTATAATTGAGTGGGAGCTTTCCACTAGGGGGATTTATCGTCCGAAGTTCAACCAATGGGAGTTGAAGTAGGTACCTCAACAACTGAGCATAAGGCATAGGAATTGGATCAAAGATTCTGTCAGTTTTCTTCGACTTTGGTAGGTACTTCCTAGCCTTGGGGTTTGTCGCTCCCAAAAGATTCGCATCCAACGGTACAAACACGAGAGTGGCGCAAAAGAACACAGAGTCGCCAGCAAAGTGTATTTATCCCAAGAAAGGGAAAGGAAACACTGCATAAACCTGAAAGAAGGGAAAGAGCATGGTCACGCGACCAAGAGAACGGGTACGGGAGTCGGTTACGCGAAGGGAAGGTGTTAGCACCCAACACGTCCATCGTACTCGACGGGATCCACGCTTGCTGTCTGCATCAAAGGGTGTTGTCATCTGGAACTCCACTGCTACTGGACCGGCAGAAAGAACGAGAACGAAAAGAAACAAAGAAACAAATGTAGGGAAAATAAAAAAAAGTGCTCGCATGGGCCCTACCCCACTGCCTACGTATCTCATCGGGAGCATGAGAATTAGAGCGACGTAGTTCCCCTCACTAGGGGTGGATTGTGTTTTTTAGGGAACGGCTTGCATCCTAGCTCAGGTGTTGCAGCTCGCTGAATAGAGACTTAGGCGTTACCGTCTTGCAAGAGAACGAGAAGAAGCGCGTTTGTACGTTGAGAGTGAGTGAGATGAGAAAAGAATTCCCGAAGGAAAGACGTTATTGTTTGTTTTGAGTTTTAGACATAAGTGTTTTAAGTTAGTTCATAACTTGCATTGCACCAAAGTCTTAAATGTAGGAACGAATACTTCGTGCATCGTCCCCAACAGGACGTACACTAAGTATTCTAGAAGAATGAGAGGAAGCCCCTCGTTCTCCACTTCCCACATAGAAGGCTCAGATGCAATACACGTTAACTTTTATTAAGTGTTTTGAAGAAGTTTTGAGATGAGAAGAGAGACGACACAAGGAAAATCTAAGGGGATACTAAGAGTCCTAATGTTATCATGCATGGAAATCCTAGGGTTAGTGAGGTTTAGGAGAGAAACAACTACCTAAGACCTAATGCTAATCCTACTCCAAGCTTAATCAGAAATTAAGTTGGACTAGGTAGCTCTAAGGGGGAAAGAATCCAAGACTTAATCAAGTCTTGAGATTCATGGGGTGAGAAAGAGTGAAAGAGAAGAAGAAGAAAGAGAAGGATAAGATGAGAAGCAAGATGGGGCAGCAAGTACATCATAATCATCATATCCAAATCAAAACAACAAACATGCTTCAAAGATCATACAAGCACACCTCAAGTATACAAGTGAAAGCACACAAGAAAGGATGCAAGTAAACTTGCACAAGATTCACAAATTCACACACTAAGGCCTCATACAAAGATGACATGAACAATATAAGATGAAAGTGAAACCAAGTCAGAATTTAATTCACATCATGATCATCCAATACAAACATGTAAGAATGTCTCACATTATGGTGCATTATGAGCCAAAGAAACCACAAAACCAAAGATGATGATATGCATCACATAATTCTAACCATGAAGATAAAGTGAGATGAAAACCAACCAATGAACTCAAGGGGCAGTAGCATACACGTTAACATCATGCCAAGATCAAACTCAAGTCATACAAGATTAATCAACAAGCAACACATCCAAAGCATGTATCCAAACTAATCAAAGCATCCACTTACTATTCATGCAAACAAGCAAAGAAACATGTGAAACAAAGAGTGAGAACAAGTCACATAGAGCACCTAAAACCAAGAGGGTCAGAACCTCTAGCATGTCACACAAATCAAACAAAAGGTTTCATACATGAATGAGATCATGCAAAGAAGCAATCACAAGATTGGGTTGAGCATACCACAAAGTTCAAGTCCAAAACAAACATCCACTTGTAAAATCAAGAACAAAATGAAAAATGAGCAAATGAGGATGATTCCAAAGCCACAAACAAGATCAAATAGAACATGATCATATCATATAAACATCCCAAGCATCATTCCATCACAAGTAAGCAAATGCATCCAAACTAGATCAAGTACCAAAGTATACCTCAATCAAACTTGCACCACAAACAAAACTCAACCAAAAATAGAAAAGTGGATCAATAAATTCCCAAAAAATAATCAAACAGAAGCTAACTCAGTCAAGTAACATGTGAAATAAGATTGGATCAAAAATGGTTAAAGAGCTTGTCTAAAAGTGATCCACAAGTCAAGATGTGCACATAATCGAACAAAGATCAAGGGTCAATAAAACTTGAGTGGCAAGTCACTAAAAAGTAACTCAAACCAACCTCAAACCAGCATTGAAGCATCCTTATATAATCCTCCACAAGTAAGCAAAAGATCAATCTCAAATGATGAGTAAAAGTTAAGAACATCCTAACCCTAGATGAAGGGTATCATTGGAAATACGTCATCAATTTAATTTCAAAATAAAATAGGAAAGAGAAATTAAAAATAAAATAAAAATATGGAAAATAATCACAAGACAATAAATGATTAGAAAAATATTTTTGTGAATTTTTAAAATGTGTTTAACAATTAAAATAAAAATCAAATGGAAACTAAATATGAAAATAAAAAGGAAATGAAGAGAAGAACAAGGGGATGCATTAGCAATTATAGGATCAAAAGGGGAACAGTTATACGCGCAATGGGCCTCAAACGGTGGGGTGCGAAAATCAAAATTACTAGGCCCATACAAAATAATAAACCAAACAGCTTTTAAAAATAAAACAAAAAAAAAGGAGTGACACAAAAATCATGTCAACCTTTATCAATCGGACCACCTCATTTAAGTTAGAAAAGGACAAAAACATCACAAGCCAATCACACGCTGCCACCTAGTCGTCTTCTACATTAAAACAAAACCTATCATGCTCATGCATCGTGGAGCTACAGTGGATAACGCAGCAAACAAGCCATCTTCTACGCTATATTAATCCGTGGAAACTCAATCAAAAACAACAAAATAACACATGAAACTGAAGCTCGTGGATCATAGAATATCATGATGCTATTTATTTATTAAAACACAAACCCTAACATAGATAAAAATGAACTCAAAGAGGTGGGTATCAAGTAAAAAAACAACGAACCAAATCATCCAAACAAAACTCTGTTCAACACTTAAACAAAACCATCATTTCAGGCTATCTCAGATGCAAGGTATGAGCAAGATAAAAACGTTTAGATCTACATGATGATGGATCAAAAGTTTGAAGAAGCTTACCTAGTGGAGTCAAGTCCACTACTTCTTTACCATGACCTGGCTATGAAAAAAAATGATCTGAGGAGCTTGGGAATCACTTGGAGATCACAGATCCAGGCTTGCTTTGCTCAGAAACTTGTTAGAAGTCTTCACACCAACTCAACCCAATAGTGATGAATAGAGAGCTTGTAGAGCTTTAAACAATGAATACAGAGGTGATTATTTGCATACAGAAGCGAGCTGATGTTTAATAGACGATTAATCCACCAAGAAAACCTCAAAAAAGCTCAGAAAACCACAAACTCGAGAGTGAAAAAGCTGAGAGGAAATATGCTTCAGATCTGAAAAAAGTGAGTGAATGAGAATGAATGCTCATTTTAGGGTTTGAGAGTCTTAAATATGATGGGTTGGAAATGATTTTGGGCCTGAAAAAATGACAAAGTGGTGTTTGGAAACTTTTGCAAAGATTGAAAGAGAGAGAGAGAGAGAGAGAGAGAGAGAGAGAGAGAGAGAGAGAGCGGTACAAGTAGTGGTTTTTGGGGCATGAAAAGGATGCGAGTGGGTGTGAATGAAGTGGTACGTGAGAAAGAGAAAGGGATCAGAGTTTGTCCAATTTTTATCCATTCCAAATTTTGCCAAAAAGAGTACACATGGTGCATGGCATGTGCATGGCACGTTTAGCTAAAATTGGTGATGAATTTGGTGCAAATAACCAAGGCTTCACGCATGAAATATGGTCCAGATTGATTACATGGCGTGTAGCATTAAGATAAGGACATGACATACTTGAAAATACATCCATATGGCTTCCTTTAACCCATCTTAACTTAGTGAAAAATGAGCCAAACAAAGCACTCTTGTAATCACAAGAAAGTAGGAAGTTAAGTGAGCAAGTTTGGTGTTAAAATGAAATTAAAATGATGCTTGGATCTTTGTGGAAATAAACCATGAATATGGGTTCTCACGGCTGCCAAAATTGAATAAAAACTTCAAGTCATGAACACAAATTGACCACATGATGACACCATCTTTGAAGGAATATAACTTTCACCGCAATGGTTCAAATGACACAAACTTGGGTTCTTTGGAAAGAGGGGATTGCCCTCTACACTTTTCATGTTAGAAGTTTCTCAATTCAAGGCTTGGAAGTCACTCAAAATTGGCCAAGAACAATGGTGTACCAAGCTGTCAAAAGTAACTTAGAAAAAATTCTAAGTTTTCCAATCTTCCAACTTGAAACCTCCATCTTTAAAACATCATAACTCTCTCAAAAATGATCCAAATGGGATAAACTTTACATGGTTGGAAAGCTTGGAACAAGCTCTATAACTTTCATGTTTGAGAAAAAATAAAATGAAGCTTGTATCATGATGGAAATTGGCTTGGAAGATGGCTGAATTCATGTTAGAACTTTCCCAAAATAGCAACTTCTTAAAAACCTAGATTTCCAAAAATAGCAACTTTTCCACATTTTTTATTTTTCATGAATTCTTGAACATTTCTTGATCAAATCTTGTCCATGGACCATATTTGACCTGAGAATCATGATGTTGACCTCAAAAAGTCAGGAGTTGACTTTTTCACTGCACAGTTGACTTTATTCCCAATTCTCCTGATTTTGAAATTTCTGATCAATTGAAAACCTTCTGAAGTAAATTGATGGGCAATCTTCCATCCCTAGACACTTGAGGGCACAGGGAATACAATGAGATCGAGTCTTGTCCCAAAAATCAGAAATAAACTGATTCTATAGGAAACCCTAATTTTGGCTCCTCTGGTTAGGAGAAATCAGCACATCCTCCAAATTCAAATTCCTCTGAGTATGATGTGTGTCATGTCCACCAATGATGATAAGTGCCATTTGGAGATGATAAACAATCAAAGAGCTTGCTCATATGAGGGTTAGATCTCAGAATCTCCAAAACCCTAATTTAAGAAATCAAGTTAAGAGAGTGTGATCCCTCTGAAATCTCTTACCAGTCTTGATCTTGTGATGAGGTGATGGACCAATTAAGACACCATGAGGCTTAAGGCTCCTTTGTGATTCAAGAATTGATAGCATCAAGAATTTTCTCTCCTTTTAGCCCCTTGGACAATACACATAAACTGTTGCTTGAAGCCCTGAAAACCTCTTCTTCCCTTGAGTTAAACTAAGTACCTTGATCCCATGCTAAGAACCAATGATATGCAAAGATGATGATGCAAGAATGAAAAGAAACATAAGCCAGTCAGGAAAAAACAACAAGGCAAATTTTGAGGTGCTACAGCTGCCCCTATTCAAACTTCTTGGATCCGAGGGTACGGAAGCAACGGCTTTCGGACAATCGGGATACAGGGAGATTGAATACCAAAAGAACCTGGAAATTTGCAACCTGTGGGGATGATGAAAAAAAGTTGTTTACGAGGACGGCCACAGACGAACTCGAAAAGGGTAGACCAACTGAAGGCGGACTACGCTGGGGGATATAAAGGTAATACGAGGCCATGCCGAAGGTGGGCTCGAAAAAAGAAAGGCCAGGCTGAGGGTGGACTTTCAAATAAAGACTATGCCGAAGGTAGACTTTCAAACAAAGGATACGAGACCATGCCGAAGGTGGGCTCAAAAAGAAAGACCAAGCCGAAGGTGGGCTTTCAAAGAAAGACTATGCCGAAGGTAGACTTTCAAAGAAAGAATACGAGACCATGTCGAAGGTGGGCTCAAAAAGAAAGACCAAGCCGAAGGTGGGTTTCAAAAATAAGGGGTACGTGACCAAGCCGAAGGTGGGCTCAAAAAGAAAGGATACGAGACCATGCCGAAGGTGGGCTCAAAAAGAAAGACCAAGCTGAAGGTGGGCTTTCAAAGAAAGACTATGCCGAAGGTAGACTTTCAAAGAAAGAATACGAGACCATGTCGAAGGTGGGCTCAAAAAAGAAAGACCAAGCCGAAGGTGGGCTTTCAAAAATAAGGGGTACGAGACCAAGCCGAAGGTGGGCTCAAAAAAGAAAGACCAATCCGAAGGTGGACTTTCAAAGAAAGACTAAGCCGAAGGTAGACTTTCCTAGGGATACCAAGATAACAGCGAGTGCGAGGACGGCCGAAGGCGAACTCGAAAAGGTAGAAAAACCCAGCCGAAGGTGGACTTTCAAAGAAAGACTAAGCCGAAGGTAGACTCTCAAACAACGATATGCAGAATCGACAGATCTACAAAGATGACTCCGCCGGGGACCAGAGAAATCTAAACAGACAACTCTGCAGGGGGAGTATAAGAAAGATCAACAAGAAGGACGAATCCACTAGTTGCGGTGTAGTGTTAAACAACATCTCTTTCTCCACGCTACTTTCTGCTAGGGAAAGAAACCGACAAAGGCTAACAAACCTGGCTTATGCTTCGAATGCATATGTTTGAATTTTGCCGTAATGCTCCACACGAAGTGGAAATGCTACGCATTTGGGAGGATGCCATGCAAAGAAAATGCTTATGCAATGCAGAAGAAGCGTCCCAGCAAAATAAATGCTGAAGACCAAGGTAGCTCCACTGGGGACGACAAACTAAATTGCCACTGAAACCAAGGAAATCCCATTGAGGAAAACTTCGCCCTGCTGGGAAAGATCACAATCACCAATTCTGCTGGAGATAGACGAAACTCCGAGAGAAAACCCTTTCTGTTGGGGATGGATACTGAGAGTAGAGATTCCTCCGCTGGGGATCACTAAATACTTCAGAACCTGGATTCAAAAACTGCTGGGATACCAACCGCCAACAAACTCTACTTGGGGATAACCTGCTGAGGAGAGATGAGCCAAACCAACACTCCGGCTGGGGGCAAACCTCTTATATCCTGCTGAGGGGGACGATCCTCAATGACTCCGCTTGGGGAATTACTTCTTCATACTCTGCTGAGGAAAACGATCCTCGATACTGAAGCAACGAGTCAATAATACTGAACTTGCTTGGCGATGTTACTGAACTCAACCTGCTACTGAGAGACATCTGCAGCTTCACCCTGCTGGGGAATATCATCCACTATCAGCGAGCTTATTTAATGATCGACGACGTCAACTCTGCTAGGGGATACCATCAAGCCTACTCATCAGCTGGGGATCAGACCACACCATTGCTGATGAGAAAAACACTTCCTGACTAGTCGAGGAAAATGAGTGTTCAGACTCTGTGGGGAACTAACATCTTTATCCAAAGAAGGTATCCCGTCAGTCTCTTGCTGGGGATGCTGAAACATCAAATCCTTGTTGCCTACTAAAAGAGTAATCAAACAGAACTTAAGCTGGGGAAATGATCCTCTGCACTCTGATGAGGAAGAGTAAAAAACTGCTGAGGACAATCAGACTTCAAAGTTGGCGAGAGCTCTACTAGGGAAGCACACCTGTCATCCTGCAAAACCAACAGAAAGGTCTACATGCAAAATAATTACTTTGATTATCATCATAGCGACTGTCGCCTAAGCAATTGCCACTGTTTTCCAACTTATTTCACAAAGCTCAACATTTTAGCATGTAATGTTTTTTATCAAAAATTTCGGACATTTTCACAAACAAAACAGGTAAAACAGAAAACAAAAGCTCTTTGACTGAAATGCAAACTTTATTGAATGAATTGACCTGTAAATAGGCATTTACATCTGGAAGCAATTCCTGAAAAGAGGTAATTGCACAAAAAGCAAAAGAAAATACCAATGTCGGCAATGTGGGGAACAGATATCCACCATGACTCGACTCAGCTATAACCCATATGACTCGTTTATCCGCAGATACTTTGGCCTTCGAAGACGACTAACTGGACTGATTCCTTTCCTCTGAATTTTCCAAGTGTGAACAATGATCACAGATCGAACGCGAATCGTAGTCTTTGCTTTTAAATCCCTAACTTTTACCTGGATCGCCCTTTTCGGGTTTTCAATCCACCGGGATACCCATTTTTGCCAAAGTTGCCTTTTCAGGTTTTCAACCTTGCGGGTTTATTTCTTTTTCTTTTATCCCTAATTTTTGCCCGAACCTTTTCTTTTTATGGTTCGCCAGGATGCCCCATTTTTGCCTGAACCTTCTTTTTATGTTCAGCGGGTCTTTTTTATGCAAAATATTTTTTGACTACATCCGCGTTCACAGGGGACGTAAAATCTTCGCCATCCATAGTTGAGAGTAATAAGGCTCCACCAGAGAAAACCTGTCTTACTACATATGGCCCTTCGTAATTCGAAGTCCACTTGCCCCTGTGATCTGTTTGAGGAGGAATGATCCTTTTCAGAACTAATTCACCAGCTTGAAAACACCGAGGACGCACTTTCTGATCAAAGGCTTTCTTCATCCTGCTCTGATACAACCGGCCATGCGCAATGGCTTTCAGTCTCTTCTCTTCAATGAGGTTCAGTTCATTCAGCCGGGAGCGCACCCACTCAGCTTCATCAAGCTTCACGTCTGTCAGAATTCTCAAAGAAGGAATCTCAAGTTCTAATGGCAGGACTGCTTCCATACCATACACCAGTGAGAAAGGAGTTGCCCTAGTTGATGTGCGTACCGAAGTACGATAACCGTGCAAAGCATAAGGCAACATCTTATGCCAGTCTTTGTATGTCACTACCATCTTCTGCACAATCTTCTTTATGTTCTTATTAGCCGCTTCAACAGCCCCATTCATCTTCGGACGATAGGGAGAAGAATTGTGATGTTCGACCTTAAAACTCTGGCATAGCTCCTTCATCATCTTATTGTTCAAATTTGAACCATTATCAATAATGATTCTCTCCAGGACTCCATACCGGCAGATGATGTCCTTCTTAATAAACCGGGCTACCACTTGTCTGGTGACGTTGGCATACGAGGCTGCTTCCACCCACTTCGTGAAGTAATCTATGGCAACCAGAATAAAATGATGCCCATTGGAAGCAGTTGGCTCAATCTTCCCAATCATGTCAATGCCCCACATAGCAAAGGGCCAAGGTGATGATAAGACATTCAGAGGAGTAGGCGGTACGTGCACCTTGTCAGCATAAATCTGGTATTTATGACATTTTTGGGCGTATTTGAAACAATCAGACTCCATAGTCATCCAGTAATACCCCGCTCTCAACAATTTTCTTGCCATAGCATGCCCATTGGCATGAGTACCGAAAGAACCTTCGTGAACTTCTTCCATTAACAGGTCTGCCTCGTGTTCATCAACACAACGTAGCAACACCATGTCAAAGTTTCTCTTGTACAACACATCATCCTTGTTCAAAAAGAAGTTTCCTGATAACCTCCTTAACGTCTTTTTATCCTTGGAAGATGCCCTAGCTGGGTATTCCTGACTCTTCAAGAAGACTCTAATGTCATGATACCAAGGCTTGCCATCTGACACCCCTTCAACTGCAAATACAAAAGCAGACCTGTCCAAGCGCATGATTCTGATTGAAGGAGCTTCATTCCAAAGATTCACTTTATACATTAATGATAACGTTGCCAACGCATCAGTCATCTGATTCTCTATCCGGGGAATGTGATGGAAGTCCACTCTGTCAAAGAAAGGTAACAACCTTCTGGCATAGTTGTTATATGGAACAAGATTTGCTTGACGAGTCTCCCATTCACCTGTAATCTGATTAACCACCAACGCAGAATCACCATAAACATCGAGGTTCTTGATCCTCAAATCAATTGCTTCTTCTAACCCCATGATGCATGCTTCATGTAACGCCCCGTTTTGCCAATTTTATTTTATTGAGTCTTTTTGGATTATTTTATTATTATTTTATTTTATTCTCGACTTTTATGTGAAAATATGTTATTTTTCGTCGTGATTATATTTTATCGCGTTTTGGGAACATTTGCGGGATATTTGAGTGTGGGGGTATTTTGGACATTTCATAGATATTTTTACCAAGTTAGTAAGAAAGAAAAGAAAATAGAAAAGAAAAGGGAAAGAAAAATAGAGAGAAAGAAAGAAGAAAGAAGGAAAAAGAGAAGAAAAGAGGAGAAGAGAGAAAATTGGAGAAAGAGTGGAAAAATCATCAAGAACAATTTCTAGGAATTGATTAATCGGGTAAGGGTGCGAAACTCGATTATTCTATGATTGTTTACGATTATGTATGTGTTTTGTTGTTGTTTTTGGATTGATTTGGAGAATATTAGTAAAACCTAGATTGTGTAAAAATTGATTAGAAATGAATTTGATTGTGGTAAAAATCTTGTTGAAAGCATTGTTGATTGTTCATACATGTTTGTGGTATGCTATTACACTTCAAATTGCTGTTTTTCTGAGTTTTAGGTGAAGAAATTGGTTGATGTTGGGTTGGAAAACGCAGAAATTGTTCTGCAGAATTTTTCTGGGTATGCTCTGGCCATACGCGTAAGGGGCATGTCCATACGCGTATGAGCCAAGGCGATACGCGTATCATTGGCTTATTTTTGGGCCAATACGCGTATGAATCTTGGCATTACGCGTAACATGGGCGAGCCATGGGCCAATACGCGTATGGGTTTTGGAACGAGGAATTTGTGAAGGAAATGGGTTATGTCCGTACGCGTATGGACATGAGTGATACGCGTATGGACAGGAGAATGTCAAAAATGTAATTTTTCAAAATGTGTTTTCGGTTTTGTCCGTAACTTTGGTTCCGATTATCCGATTTTTGAATTCTTGGTGTCGTTAGAAAGGTATCGAGTTGTACTTTATGATTATGAGGTTTTGAGAATTGTTAGCCAATTAAATTTTGTCGGGAAATGTGAATAGTGTCGGTTATCGATTTTTGTCATTTTAATGGCGTGGAATTGACGTGTATTATGCCGTATGTTGTTGTTTTGTACGTGAGATGACTTATGTGCTGTTGTGATGATGTTTTTGGCCGAAAGGCAAGAAAATGCTAAGTGTGGTATTTGATAAATGTGCATGATTATGAATATGTGCATGGATGCAATGTGAGTGTCATGAGCATTGTATGCCAAGCATCATAATGTGCATTGTGGAAACGTCCTGAGAGACGGTTTGATTCCCGAGGGGAATATGCTATACCATCGTGTGCCTCGAAAATATGAGGTGCTGCCTGAGGACTTAAAGCGATGGGTATAGACGATTGTGGGCTCCTTTGGAGACTTAAAGCAATCCTTAACGTCGTGTGCCTCGAAAATATGAGGCGATGCCTGAGGACCTAAAGCGACGGGTGAACATCGTAGGCCCGACGGGGAGTTACTTGAGATTCTCAGTAACGAGCGATGGTTCCAATAGTTCCTGAGTGAACTGATGATGAGACAAGAGACATTGGAAGTCGGTACCGCATGGCATGTGCATAGAGTCGTCGTGTCGGTCTATGTGCATTGCATAAATCATGAATTAATTGTGTGTGAATTTGTGACTGTGATTGATGATTGTATGGTATATGTGTGGTGTGTAATGGTATTTGATGCTTGAGAATTGTGCGGTATTATGTTATATGTGGTTGTGGTGAGAATGTGTTACTTGTACAATTCTGTGTTATTATATATAATTTTATTCAATTATATTATGGTTGTTTTTCTCACCCTTCTGCTGTTTTATAACGCTCTATGAGGCGTTGCAGATTAGAGCTGCTGGAGGTATTCTTTTTGTGAAGCGTTGCGTCTTCATTCTTTTGGTCGGTCGGCTCTGATATGTGACTTCGGGTAGTTAGGGTGGCCGCGTGCTATTATTTTGTATATTTGATGATGTATTTTGGTTGTACATATGCTACCTGATGTATGACAAACTGTTTATATGTGTATATGTATTTATGTTAATCAGATTTTAGATCTTCCGCTTTAATTCTAATTTCTGAAAAGTGGGTGTAAGGAACAAAGTTTCCTCTGTTTGATTGCTACCCCACAGTTGCATATCATTATGGGCAGGTGTTGCATGTTATGCTATGTTTGGGTACAGTTGATGTGATTCCTCCCTTTCTATGCCGCGAATTCAAATGTACTCTGACGAAATTTCGAATTTTCTTTTAGTGCTTTAATTGCCTGTTAATTGGGGGTATAGATTGGGGGCGTCACATTAAGTGGTATCAGAGCCAGTCCGTGTCAGTTGTGTCAGTTGTGTCTGTTGTGTCTGGCATATTGGGCGAGTTGTGTTGGACGAGTTGTTGTTTAACCATAGTTTCTGTATTTGGACGAACAGAATATGGCTGGTCGTAATGATGCTGCTTTGGCTGCTGCGATGGAGGCTATGGCACGAGCTGTGCAGGGTGCACCGAATGCTGCAGGTAATGATGAGTTTAGAAAGAATAAGCCGCCGGTCTTTAAAGGGAAACATGATCCGGATGGTGCGCAGTTGTGGTTGAAAGAGATTGAGAGGATTTTTAGGGTAATGGATTGTGATGACGATGATGATAAAGTGAGGCTGGGTACTCATATGCTGCACGAAGAGGCTGATGACTGGTGGGTCAGTACTCGTCAGGTGTTGGAAGCTGAGGAGGAGGAAGAAGAGATTACTTGGGAAGTGTTTAGCCGAGAGTTTCTAAGGAAGTATTTTCCGGAGGATGTCCGAGGAAAGAAGGAGATTGAGTTTTTAGAGCTAAAACAAGGTAATATGTCGGTTATTGACTATACTGCTAAGTTTGTGGAACTTGTGCAGTTTTATCCTCATTATTTGGAAGCGACTGCTGAATTTTCAAAGTGTGTGAAGTATGAAAGTGGCTTGCGTCCTGAGATAAAACAGGCTATTGGTTATCAGAGGATCCGAAGGTTTGCTGATTTGGTGGAATGCTGTAGGATTTATGATGAAGATAGTAAGGCTCGTTCTGCTCACTATAAAAGTGTAAGTGACAGGAAAGGGAAACAACAGTTCCGTGGTGGTCCGTATGTGTCACCGGCTGATAAAGGTAAACAAAGGGGTAATTTTGATCGAAGGTCAAGTGGAGGAGGTATGTCTAATGCTCCTAGGTGTTTTAAATGTGGTGAATTGGGTCATCGCCAGATGGAATGTAGGAAGAAAGTGGATAAGTGTTCTAATTGTGGTGGTATCGGACATGTTTTAGCTGATTGTAAAAGGAAGAATGTAGTGAAGTGTTATAACTGTGGGGAACCTGGTCACATTAGCTCGAAGTGTCCGAATCAGAAGAAAGCTCCGACTAGTGGGAAAGTGTTTTCATTGGCGGGAACTCAGACCTCAAGTGCAGATCGTCTGATAAGAGGTACTTGCTTTATTAATAATACGCCTTTAATTGCTATTATTGATACTGGAGCGACTCATTCGTTTATTTCGTCTGAGTGCGCGGAACGTTTGAATCTTGGGTTATCTTCGATGGATGGTGAGATGGTTATTGATACTCCAGCGATGGGGTCAGTAACTACTTCTTTAGTGTGTTTGAGTTGTCCTTTGACCATTTATGGCAAAGACTTTGCGATGGATTTGGTGTGTTTACCGTTGGAAGGTTTAGATGTGGTGTTGGGAATGAATTGGTTGCAATTCAATCGGGTACACATTGATTGTTATCATAAGCTTGT
The DNA here is from genome assembly GCA_022829125.1 of Lathyrus tuberosus. Taxonomy (NCBI): domain Eukaryota; kingdom Viridiplantae; phylum Streptophyta; class Magnoliopsida; order Fabales; family Fabaceae; genus Lathyrus; species Lathyrus tuberosus. Next base: position 2,003,840 of record JALAZF010000124.1, on the reverse strand, counting down.
AAGGTTTCCTTCTCTTGAGGAAGACGAAGACTCGAGTTTCTTATCTACCAAAGAGTTGAAGAAACTTCTGGCGGATGAAGCTCAGTTGTTTGGTTTGTTTGCATCTTTGACTGTGGATAGTCAAGTTTCATTGGAGGTGTTTCCTGTTGTGTGCGAATTTCCTGAGGTGTTTCCTGATGATATTTCAGATGTACCGCCAGAGAGAGAAGTTGAATTTTCTATAGATCTAGTTCCTGGTACTAGACCTGTTTCTATGGCACCTTATAGAATGTCGGCATCTGAATTGGTGGAGTTGAAAAAGAAGTTAAGTGACTTATTGGAGAAGAGGTTCGTGAGACCAAGTGTTTCTCCTTGGGGTGCTCCAGTTTTGTTAGTGAAAAAGAAAGATGGGAGTATGCGATTATGTATTGATTATCGCCAGTTGAACAAAGTGACGATTAAGAATAAGTATCCGCTTCCGAGGATTGATGATCTGATGGATCAGTTGGTTGGTGCTTGTGTATTTAGTAAGATTGATTTGAGATCGGGGTACCATCAGATAAGGGTGAAGGAAGAGGATATTCAGAAGGCGGCCTTTAGAACACGGTACGGTCATTATGAATATTCGGTGATGCCGTTCGGGGTTTCTAATGCGCCTGGTGTGTTTATGGAATACATGAATCGGATTTTTCACGAGCATTTGGATCGTTTTGTGGTGGTGTTTATTGATGATATTTTAATCTATTCTAAGTCTCGTGAGGAACATGCAGAGCATTTGCGTATTGTTTTGCAGGTGTTGAAGGAAAGGAAGCTTTTTGCCAAATTGTCCAAGTGTGAATTCTGGTTGTCTGAGGTGAGTTTTCTTGGGCACGTAATTTCAGGTAATGGACTTGCTGTGGATCCATCTAAAGTAGAAGCAGTTCTACAATGGGAGGCTCCTAGATCCGTTACTGAAATTCGAAGCTTTTTGGGTTTGGCTGGTTATTACCGGAGGTTCATTGAAGGTTTTTCTAAGCTAGCTCTTCCTTTGACGCAGTTGACTTGTAAGGGCAAAGCATTCATTTGGGATATTCAATGTGAAGAAAGTTTTTGTGAGCTGAAGAGAAGATTGACGACAGCTCCGATTCTTATTTTACCTGATCCTAATGAACCGTTTGTTGTGTATTGCGATGCTTCTTTAATTGGTTTGGGTGGTGTTCTGATGCAGGAAGGTAAAGTTGTAGCTTATGCTTCAAGGCAGTTAAGAGTTCATGAGAAAAACTATCCTACTCATGATCTTGAATTAGCGGCTGTGGTTTTTGTGTTGAAGATTTGGAGGCACTATCTCTATGGTGCGAGGTTCGAAGTCTTTAGTGATCATAAAAGCTTGAAATATTCATTTGATCAGAAAGAGTTGAACATGAGACAGCGGAGATGGTTGGAATTCTTGAAAGACTACGACTTTGGCTTGAATTACCATCCTGGTAAAGCTAATGTGGTAGCCGATGCATTGAGCCGGAAATCGTTGCATATGTCCGCATTGATGGTGAAAGAGTTGGAACTTTTGGAGTCGTTTAGAGACTTGAGTTTGGTATGTGAAGTGACATCGGTTAGTGTAAGGCTTGGAATGTTGAAAGTTACTAATGAATTTTTGTTGTCGGTAAGTGAGAAACAAAAGCTGGATTTGAAATTCGTTGATTTGATGAGGAATGAGAATGTGGATTTCAAGGTGGATAATTTTGGTGTTTTGAGGTTTCGTGGTCGTATTTGTATTCCTGATGATGCGGAGTTGAAAAGAATGATTTTGGAGGAAGGACACCGGAGTAATTTAAGTATGCATCCGGGTGCGAATAAGATGTACCAAGATTTGAAGAAGATTTTCTGGTGGTCTGGTTTGAAAAGAGACGTGGCTCAGTTTGTGTATGCATGTTTGACTTGTCAGAAATCGAAAGTGGAACATTTGAGACCTAGTGGTTTGTTGCAACCGTTGGATATTCCTGAGTGGAAGTGGGATAGCATTTCGATGGATTTTGTGACGGGATTACCGAACACTCAGCGTGGGCATAATGCTATTTGGGTGATTGTTGACAGGCTGACTAAATCGGTGCATTTTATTCCGATTGACATCAGTTTTTCTTTGGAACGGTTAGCTGAGATCTATATCAGTGTGGTGGTGAAATTGCATGGGATTCCATTGAGTATTGTTTCTGATCGAGATCCTAGATTTACATCGAGATTTTGGGAAAGTTTACAAAAGGCTTTGGGTTCTAGATTGAGGTTGAGTTCGGCTTATCATCCGCAGTCGGATGGTCAGACCGAAAGAACGATTCAGTCTTTGGAGGATTTGTTGAGAGCGTGTGTTTTGGAACAAGGTGGTGCGTGGGACGGTTATCTTGCTTTGGTTGAGTTCACGTATAATAATAGTTTCCATTCTAGTATTGGAATGGCACCTTTTGAGGCCTTATATGGACGAAGATGTAGAACGCCGTTGTGTTGGCACGAAACAGGTGAAAGTTCGTTGGTTGGACCGGATTTGGTGCAACAAACGACGGAAAAGGTAAAGTTTATTCGTGAGAAAATGAAGGCTTCTCAGGATAGACAAAAGAGTTATCATGATCGGAGACGGAAGGATCTTGAGTTTCAAGAGGGTGATCACGTATTTCTGAGGGTTACGCCGGTAACGGGTGTTGGTCGTGCTTTGAAATCTAAGAAGCTTACTTCTCGATTTATTGGTCCTTACCAGATATCTGCGAGAGTTGGTGCTGTGGCGTATCGTGTGGCGTTGCCGCCGAATCTGTCGAATTTGCATGATGTGTTTCATGTTTCACAGCTTCGGAAGTATGTTCCGGACCCTTCACATGTTATTCCAATGGACGAGGTTGAGGTAAGGGATAACCTTACGGTCGAGACTTTACCAGTTAGTATTTTGGATCGTGAGGTGAAGCGGTTGAGGGGTAAAGAGATTGCACTTGTGAAAGTGGCGTGGGGAGGCGCTGCTGATGGTAATCTGACGTGGGAGTTGGAAAGTAGGATGCGAGAGTCGTATCCAGAGTTGTTTGTATCAGGTAAGATTTTCGAGGACGAAAATTTCTAAGTGGGGGAGAATTGTAACGCCCCGTTTTGCCAATTTTATTTTATTGAGTCTTTTTGGATTATTTTATTATTATTTTATTTTATTCTCGACTTTTATGTGAAAATATGTTATTTTTCGTCGTGATTATATTTTATCGCGTTTTGGGAACATTTGCGGGATATTTGAGTGTGGGGGTATTTTGGACATTTCATAGATATTTTTACCAAGTTAGTAAGAAAGAAAAGAAAATAGAAAAGAAAAGGGAAAGAAAAATAGAGAGAAAGAAAGAAGAAAGAAGGAAAAAGAGAAGAAAAGAGGAGAAGAGAGAAAATTGGAGAAAGAGTGGAAAAATCATCAAGAACAATTTCTAGGAATTGATTAATCGGGTAAGGGTGCGAAACTCGATTATTCTATGATTGTATACGATTATGTATGTGTTTTGTTGTTGTTTTTGGATTGATTTGGAGAATATTAGTAAAACCTAGATTGTGTAAAAATTGATTAGAAATGAATTTGATTGTGGTAAAAATCTTGTTGAATGCATTGTTGATTGTTCATACATGTTTGTGGTATGCTATTACACTTCAAATTGCTGTTTTTCTGAGTTTTAGGTGAAGAAATTGGTTGATGTTGGGTTGGAAAATGCAGAAATTGTTCTGCAGAATTTTTCTGGGTATGCTCTGGCCATACGCATAAGGGGCATGTCCATACGCGTATGAGCCAAGGCGATACGCGTATCATTGGCTTGTTTTTGGGCCAATACGCGTATGAATCTTGGCGTTACGCGTAACATGGGCGAGCCATGGGCCAATACGCGTATGGGTTTTGGAACGAGGAATTTGTGAAGGAAATGGGTTCTGTCCGTACGCGTATGGACATGAGTGATACGCGTATGGACAGGAGAATGTCAAAAATGTAATTTTTCAAAATGTGTTTTCGGTTTTGTCCGTAACTTTTGTTCCGATAATCCGATTTTTGAATTCTTGGTGTCGTTAGAAAGGTATCGAGTTGTACTTTATGATTATGAGGTTTTGAGAATTGTTAGCCGATTAAATTTTGTCGGGAAATGTGAATAGTGTCGGTTATCGATTTTTGTCATTTTAATGGCGTGGAATTGACGTGTATTATGCCGTATGTTGTTGTTTTGTACGTGAGATGACTTATGTGCTGTTGTGATGATGCTTTGTGGCCGAAAGGCAAGAAAATGCTAAGTGTGGTATTTGATAAATGTGCATGATTATGAATATGTGCATGGATGCAATGTGAGTGTCATGAGTCATTGTATGCCAAGCATCATAATGTGCATTGTGGAAACGTCCTGAGAGACGGTTTGATTCCCGAGGGGAATATGCTATACCATCGTGTGCCTCGAAAATATGAGGCGCTGCCTGAGGACTTAAAGCGATGGGTATAGACGATTGTGGGCTCCTTTGGAGACTTAAAGCAATCCTTAACGTCGTGTGCCTCGAAAATATGAGGCGATGCCTGAGGACCTAAAGCGACGGGTGAACATCGTAGGCCCGACGGGGAGTTACTTGAGATTCTCAGTAACGAGCGATGGTTCCAATAGTTCCTGAGTGAACTGATGATGAGACAAGAGACATTGGAAGTCGGTACCGCATGGCATGTGCATAGAGTCGTCGTGTCGGTCTATGTGCATTGCATAAATCATGAATTAATTGTGTGTGAATTTGTGACTGTGATTGATGATTGTATGGTATATGTGTGGTGTGTAATGGTATTTGATGCTTGAGAATTGTGCGGTATTATGTTATATGTGGTTGTGGTGAGAATGTGTTACTTGTACAATTCTGTGTTATTATATATAATTTTATTCAATTATATTATGGTTATTTTTCTCACCCTTCTGCTGTTTTATAACGCTCTATGAGGCGTTGCAGATTAGAGCTGCTGGAGGTATTCTTTTTGTGAAGCGTTGCGTCTTCATTCTTTTGGTCGGTCGGCTCTGATATGTGACTCCGGGTAGTTAGGGTGGCCGCGTGCTATTATTTTGTATATTTGATGATGTGTTTTGGTTGTACATATGCTACCTGATGTATGACAAACTGTTTATATGTGTATATGTATTTATGTTAATCAGATTTTAGATCTTCCGCTTTAATTCTAATTTCTGAAAAGTGGGTGTAAGGAACAAAGTTTCCTCTGTTTGATTGCTACCCCACAGTTGCATATCATTATGGGCAGGTGTTGCATATTATGCTATGTTTGGGTACAGTTGATGTGATTCCTCCCTTTCTATGCCGCGAATTCAAATGTACTCTGATGAAATTTCGAATTTTCTTTTAGTGCTTTAATTGCCTGTTAATTGGGGGTATAGATTGGGGGCGTCACATTAAGTGGTATCAGAGCCAGTCCGTGTCAGTTGTGTCTGTTGTGTCTGTTGTGTCTGGCATATTGGGCGAGTTGTGTTGGACGAGTTGTTGTTTAACCATAGTTTCTGTATTTGGACGAACAGAATATGGCTGGTCGTAATGATGCTGCTTTGGCTGCTGCGATGGAGGCTATGGCACGAGCTGTGCAGGGTGCACCGAATGCTGCAGGTAATGATGAGTTTAGAAAGAATAAGCCGCCGGTCTTTAAAGGGAAACATGATCCGGATGGTGCGCAGTTGTGGTTGAAAGAGATTTAGAGGATTTTTAGGGTAATGGATTGTGATGACGATGATGATAAAGTGAGGCTGGGTACTCATATGCTGCACGAAGAGGCTGATGACTGGTGGGTTAGTACTCGTCAGGTGTTGGAAGCCGAGGAGGAGGAAGAAGAGATTACTTGGGAAGTGTTTAGACGAGAGTTTCTAAGGAAGTATTTTCCGGAGGATGTCCGAGGAAAGAAGGAGATTGAGTTTTTAGAGCTAAAACAAGGTAATATGTCGGTTATTGACTATACTGCTAAGTTTGTGGAACTTGTGCAGTTTTATCCTCATTATTTGGAAGCGACTGCTGAATTTTCAAAGTGTGTGAAGTATGAAAGTGGCTTGCGTCCTGAGATAAAACAGGCTATTGGTTATCAGAGGATCCGAAGGTTTGCTGATTTGGTGGAATGCTGTAGGATTTATGATGAAGATAGTAAGGCTCGTTCTGCTCACTATAAAAGTGTAAGTGACAGGAAAGGGAAACAACAGTTCTGTGGTGGTCCGTATGTGTCACCGGCTGATAAAGGTAAACAAAGGGGTAATTTTGATCGAAGGTCAAGTGGAGGAGGTATGTCTAATGCTCCTAGGTGTTTTAAATGTGGTGAATTGGGTCATCGCCAGATGGAATGTAGGAAGAAAGTGGATAAGTGTTCTAATTGTGGTGGTATCGGACATGTTTTAGCTGATTGTAAAAGGAAGAATGTAGTGAAGTGTTATAACTGTGGGGAACCTGGTCACATTAGCTCGAAGTGTCCGAATCAGAAGAAAGCTCCGACTAGTGGGAAAGTGTTTTCATTGGCGGGAACTCAGACCTCAAGTGCAGATCGTCTGATAAGAGGTACTTGCTTTATTAATAATACGCCTTTAATTGCTATTATTGATACTGGAGCGACTCATTCGTTTATTTCGTCTGAGTGCGCGGAACGTTTGAATCTTGGGTTGTCTTCGATGGATGGTGAGATGGTTATTGATACTCCAGCGATGGGGTCAGTAACTACTTCTTTAGTGTGTTTGAGTTGTCCTTTGACCATTTATGGCAAAGACTTTGCGATGGATTTGGTGTGTTTACCGTTGGAAGGTTTAGATGTGGTGTTGGGAATGAATTGGTTGCAATTCAATCGGGTACACATTGATTGTTATCATAAGCTTGTAAGGTTTCCTTCTCTTGAGGAAGACGAAGACTCGAGTTTCTTATCTACCAAAGAGTTGAAGAAACTTCTGGCGGATGAAGCTCAGTTGTTTGGTTTGTTTGCATCTTTGACTGTGGATAGTCAAGTTTCATTGGAGGTGTTTCCTGTTGTGTGCGAATTTCCTGAGGTGTTTCCTGATGATATTTCAGATGTACCGCCAGAGAGAGAAGTTGAATTTTCTATAGATCTAGTTCCTGGTACTAGACCTGTTTCTATGGCACCTTATAGAATGTCGGCATCTGAATTGGTGGAGTTGAAAAAGCAGTTAAGTGACTTATTGGAGAAGAGGTTCGTGAGACCAAGTGTTTCTCCTTGGGGTGCTCCAGTTTTGTTAGTGAAAAAGAAAGATGGGAGTATGCGATTATGTATTGATTATCGCCAGTTGAACAAAGTGACGATTAAGAATAAGTATCCGCTTCCGAGGATTGATGATCTGATGGATCAGTTGGTTGGTGCTTGTGTATTTAGTAAGATTGATTTGAGATCGGGGTACCATCAGATAAGGGTGAAGGAAGAGGATATTCAGAAGACGGCCTTTAGAACACGGTACGGTCATTATGAATATTCGGTGATGCCGTTTGGGGTTTCTAATGCGCCTGGTGTGTTTATGGAATACATGAATAGGATTTTTCACGAGCATTTGGATCGTTTTGTGGTGGTGTTTATTGATGATATTTTAATCTATTTTAAGTCTCGTGAGGAACATGCAGAGCATTTGCGTATTGTTTTGCAGGTGTTGAAGGAAAGGAAGCTTTTTGCCAAATTGTCCAAGTGTGAATTCTGGTTGTCTGAGGTGAGTTTTCTTGGGCACGTAATTTCAGGTAATGGACTTGCTGTGGATCCATCTAAAGTAGAAGCAGTTCTACAATGGGAGGCTCCTAGATCCGTTACTGAAATTCGAAGCTTTTTGGGTTTGGCTGGTTATTACCGGAGGTTCATTGAAGGTTTTTCTAAGCTAGCTCTTCCTTTGACGCAGTTGACTTGTAAGGGCAAAGCATTCATTTGGGATATTCAATGTGAAGAAAGTTTTTGTGAGCTGAAGAGAAGATTGACGACAGCTCCGATTCTTATTTTACCTGATCCTAATGAACCGTTTGTTGTGTATTGCGATGCTTCTTTAATTGGTTTGGGTGGTGTTCTGATGCAGGAAGGTAAAGTTGTAGCTTATGCTTCAAGGCAGTTAAGAGTTCATGAGAAAAACTATCCTACTCATGATCTTGAATTAGCGGCTGTGGTTTTTGTGTTGAAGATTTGGAGGCACTATCTCTATGGTGCGAGGTTCGAAGTCTTTAGTGATCATAAAAGCTTGAAATATTTATTTGATCAGAAAGAGTTGAACATGAGACAGCGGAGATGGTTGGAATTCTTGAAAGACTACGACTTTGGCTTGAATTACCATCCTGGTAAAGCTAATGTGGTAGCCGATGCATTGAGCCGGAAATCGTTGCATATGTCCGCATTGATGGTGAAAGAGTTGGAACTTTTGGAGTCGTTTAGAGACTTGAGTTTGGTATGTGAAGTGACATCGGTTAGTGTAAGGCTTGGAATGTTGAAAGTTACTAATGAATTTTTGTTGTCGGTAAGTGAGAAACAAAAGCTGGATTTGAAATTCGTTGATTTGATGAGGAATGAGAATGTGGATTTCAAGGTGGATAATTTTGGTGTTTTGAGGTTTCGTGGTCGTATTTGTATTCCTGATGATGCGGAGTTGAAAAGAATGATTTTGGAGGAAGGACACCGGAGTAATTTAAGTATGCATCCGGGTGCGAATAAGATGTACCAAGATTTGAAGAAGATTTTCTGGTGGTCTGGTTTGAAAAGAGACGTGGCTCAGTTTGTGTATGCATGTTTGACTTGTCAGAAATCGAAAGTGGAACATTTGAGACCTAGTGGTTTGTTGCAACCGTTGGATATTCCTGAGTGGAAGTGGGATAGCATTTCGATGGATTTTGTGACGGGATTACCGAACACTCAGCGTGGGCATAATGCTATTCGGGTGATTGTTGACAGGCTGACTAAATCGGCGCATTTTATTCCGATTGACATCAGTTTTTCTTTGGAACGGTTAGCTGAGATCTATATCAGTGTGGTGGTGAAATTGCATGGGATTCCATTGAGTATTGTTTCTGATCGAGATCCTAGATTTACATCGAGATTTTGGGAAAGTTTACAAAAGGCTTTGGGTTCTAGATTGAGGTTGAGTTCGGCTTATCATCCGCAGTCGGATGGTCAGACCGAAAGAACGATTCAGTCTTTGGAGGATTTGTTGAGAGCGTGTGTTTTGGAACAAGGTGGTGCGTGGGACGGTTATCTTGCTTTGGTTGAGTTCACGTATAATAATAGTTTCCATTCTAGTATTGGAATGGCACCTTTTGAGGCTTTATATGGACGAAGATGTAGAACGCCGTTGTGCTGGCACGAAATAGGTGAAAGTTCGGTGGTTGGACCTGATTTGGTGCAACAAACGACGGAAAAGGTAAAGTTTATTCGTGAGAAAATGAAGGCTTCTCAGGATAGACAAAAGACTTATCATGATCGGAGACGGAAGGATCTTGAGTTTCAAGAGGGTGATCACGTATTTCTGAGGGTTACGCTGGTAACGGGTGTTGGTCGTGCTTTGAAATCTAAGAAGCTTACTTCTCGATTTATTGGTCCTTACCAGATATCTGCGAGAGTTGGTGCTGTGGCGTATCGTGTGGCGTTGCTGCCGAATCTGTCGAATTTGCATGATGTGTTTCATGTTTCACAGCTTCGGAAGTATGTTCCGGACCCTTCACATGTTATTTCAATGGACGAGGTTGAGGTAAGGGATAACCTTACGGTCGAGACTTTACCAGTTAGTATTTTGGATCGCGAGGTGAAGCGGTTGAGGGGTAAAGAGATTGCACTTGTGAAAGTGGCGTGGGGAGGCGCTGCTGATGGTAATCTGACGTGGGAGTTGGAAAGTAGGATGCGGGAGTCGTATCCAGAGTTGTTTGTATCAGGTAAGATTTTCGAGGACGAAAATTTCTAAGTGGGGGAGAATTGTAACGCCCCGTTTTGCCAATTTTATTTTATTGAGTCTTTTTGGATTATTTTATTATTATTTTATTTTATTCTCGACTTTTATGTGAAAATATGTTATTTTTCGTCGTGATTATATTTTATCGCGTTTTGGGAACATTTGCGGGATATTTGAGTGTGGGGGTATTTTGGACATTTCATAGATATTTTTACCAAGTTAGTAAGAAAGAAAAGAAAATAAAAAGGAAAAGGGAAAGAAAAATAGAGAGAAAGAAAGAAGAAAGAAGGAAAAAGAGAAGAAAAGAGGAGAAGAGAGAAAATTGGAGAAAGAGTGGAAAAATCATCAAGAACAATTTCTAGGAATTGATTAATCGGGTAAGGGTGCGAAACTCGATTATTCTATGATTGTATACGATTATGTATGTGTTTTGTTGTTGTTTTTGGATTGATTTGGAGAATATTAGTAAAACCTAGATTGTGTAAAAATTGATTAGAAATGAATTTGATTGTGGTAAAAATCTTGTTGAATGCATTGTTGATTGTTCATACATGTTTGTGGTATGCTATTACACTTCAAATTGCTGTTTTTCTGAGTTTTAGGTGAAGAAATTGGTTGATGTTGGGTTGGAAAATGCAGAAATTGTTCTGCAGAATTTTTCTGGGTATGCTCTGGCCATACGCATAAGGGGCATGTCCATACGCGTATGAGCCAAGGCGATACGCGTATCATTGGCTTGTTTTTGGGCCAATACGCGTATGAATCTTGGCATTACGCGTAACATGGGCGAGCCATGGGCCAATACGCGTATGGGTTTTGGAACGAGGAATTTGTGAAGGAAATGGGTTCTGTCCGTACGCGTATGGACATGAGTGATACGCGTATGGACAGGAGAATGTCAAAAATGTAATTTTTCAAAATGTGTTTTCGGTTTTGTCCGTAACTTTTGTTCCGATTATCCGATTTTTGAATTCTTGGTGTCGTTAGAAAGGTATCGAGTTGTACTTTATGATTATGAGGTTTTGAGAATTGTTAGCCGATTAAATTTTGTCGGGAAATGTGAATAGTGTCGGTTATCGATTTTTGTCATTTTAATGGCGTGGAATTGACGTGTATTATGCCGTATGTTGTTGTTTTGTACGTGAGATGACTTATGTGCTGTTGTGATGATGCTTTGTGGCCGAAAGGCAAGAAAATGCTAAGTGTGGTATTTGATAAATGTGCATGATTATGAATATGTGCATGGATGCAATGTGAGTGTCATGAGTCATTGTATGCCAAGCATCATAATGTGCATTGTGGAAACGTCCTGAGAGACGGTTTGATTCCCGAGGGGAATATGCTATACCATCGTGTGCCTCGAAAATATGAGGCGCTGCCTGAGGACTTAAAGCGATGGGTATAGACGATTGTGGGCTCCTTTGGAGACTTAAAGCAATCCTTAACGTCGTGTGCCTCGAAAATATGAGGCGATGCCTGAGGACCTAAAGCGACGGGTGAACATCGTAGGCCCGACGGGGAGTTACTTGAGATTCTCAGTAACGAGCGATGGTTCCAATAGTTCCTGAGTGAACTGATGATGAGACAAGAGACATTGGAAGTCGGTACCGCATGGCATGTGCATAGAGTCGTCGTGTCGGTCTATGTGCATTGCATAAATCATGAATTAATTGTGTGTGAATTTGTGACTGTGATTGATGATTGTATGGTATATGTGTGGTGTGTAATGGTATTTGATGCTTGAGAATTGTGCGGTATTATGTTATATGTGGTTGTGGTGAGAATGTGTTACTTGTACAATTCTGTGTTATTATATATAATTTTATTCAATTATATTATGGTTGTTTTTCTCACCCTTCTGCTGTTTTATAACGCTCTATGAGGCGTTGCAGATTAGAGCTGCTGGAGGTATGCTTTTTGTGAAGCGTTGCGTCTTCATTCTTTTGGTCGGTCGGCTCTGATATGTGACTCCGGGTAGTTAGGGTGGCCGCGTGCTATTATTTTGTATATTTGATGATGTGTTTTGGTTGTACATATGCTACCTGATGTATGACAAACTGTTTATATGTGTATATGTATTTATGTTAATCAGATTTTAGATCTTCCGCTTTAATTCTAATTTCTGAAAAGTGGGTGTAAGGAACAAAGTTTCCTCTGTTTGATTGCTACCCCACAGTTGCATATCATTATGGGCAGGTGTTGCATGTTATGCTATGTTTGGGTACAGTTGATGTGATTCCTCCCTTTCTATGCCGCGAATTCAAATGTACTCTGACGAAATTTCGAATTTTCTTTTAGTGCTTTAATTGCCTGTTAATTGGGGGTATAGATTGGGGGCGTCACACTTCATACTCTGCCTCATTGTTGTGCATATGAACGCCAATCGGGCAGTGAAGGGTATATGAGAACCCTGTGGAGTCGTAATGATTGCCCCGATTCCGTTTCCATATGAATTAACAGCTCCATCAAAAACCAACTTTCATTGAGATCCAATCTCAGGTCCTTCATCAGGCAAAGGCTCTTCACAATCCTTCATCTTCAGATACATGATATGCTCATCCGGAAATTCAAACTTCATCGGTTGATAATCCTCAATTGGCTGTTCAGCGAGATATTCTGACAAAACACTTCCCTTAATGGCTTTCTGGGAAACATACTGAATATCGTACTCTGTCAGAACCATCTGCCAACGGGCTATTCTGCCAGAAAGTGCTTTCTTTTCAAGCACGTACTTGATCGGATCCATCTTCGAAATCAAAAGGGTTGTATGGTTTAACATATACTGCCTCAAACGCTTAGCGGCCCAAGCGAGTGCACAACATGTTTTCTCCAGTATCGAGTACCTCGACTCGCAACCAGTAAACTTCTTAATCAGGTAGTAGATGGCGTGCTCTTTTCTACCTGACTCGTCTTGTTGACCAAGCACACAACCCATTGAATTCTCAAGAACCGTGAGATACATAATCAAAGGTCGCCCTGGCACTGGAGGTATAAGAACCGGTGGTTCCTGCAAGTATTCTTTGATCTTTTCAAACGCCTTTTGACAATTTTCATTCCACCTGACCGCTTGATCTTTCTTTAACAATTTGAAAATTGGTTCACACGTGGCTGTGAGATGCGAGATAAATCTAGCAATGTAGTTTAATCTCCCCAAGAAACCACGAACCTCTTTTTCTGTTCTCGGTACAGGCATTTCTTGTATGGCTTTTACCTTTGCAGGATCAACCTCGATACCTTTTTCACTAACAATGAACCCCAGCAATTTTCCTGATCTCACCCCAAAGGTGCACTTGTTTGGATTCAACCTCAGTCTGAACTTCCTTAACCTTTCAAATAACTTCTGAAGGTTCACCAGATGTTCTTCTTCCATCTGTGACTTCGCAATCATGTCATCAACATAGACTTCAATCTCTTTGTGAATCATATCATGAAAGAGAGTCACCATCGCCCGCTGGTAAGTTGCCCCTGCATTTTTCAATCCAAAGGGCATCACTTTGTAGCAGAAAGTTCCCCACGGTGTTATGAATGTTGTCTTCTCCATGTCCTCTGGGGCCATTTTGATTTGGTTATACCCAGAGAAGCCATCCATGAAGGAAAACATAGAATACTGAGCAGTATTGTCAACTAACACGTCAATGTGAGGGAGCGGGAAATCATCCTTTGGGCTTGCTCTATTCAAATCCCTGTAGTCAACACACATCCTGACCTTCCCATCCTTCTTAGGTACAGGCACGATGTTAGCAACCCATGGAGGATAATTTGTCACGGCAAGAAAACCGGCATCTAGCTGTTTCTGAACCTCTTCCTTGATCTTGACAGACATCTCCGGTTTAGTTCTTCTCAATTTTTGCTTAACCGGAGCACAACCTTCTTTGAGTGGTAGCCGGTGTACAACAATATCAGTATTGACCCCAGGCATGTCTTGGGAAGACCAGGCGAAGATGTCAACATACTCTCGGAGCATTTCAATCAATCTTCCCTTGACACTGTCTTCCAATGCAGCCCCTACTCTTACTTCCTTTCTGGCGTCCTCGGTTCCCAGATTCACAGTCTCAATTTCTTCCTGATGAGGTAGGATGACTCTCTCCTCTTGCTTCAACAATCTGGCCAACTCTTTGGGCAGTTCACAATCTTCGTCAGTCTCTTTTTTAGCCTGATAGATTGGATTGTCAAAGTCATACCGAGCTATAGCTGAGTCATGATCGGTGTCATCTGAACAAAAAGACCTGCAATGATTGATGAGGTATGTTTTATTATGATGCAACAAAAGAAATACATTGCCATTTTGATGTGGGTTTTTGATGCATAAAAAATAAAAACAGAAAGACAGAGATCAAAATATTTTAGTGTGAAAAGTCCTTTATTGATGATAAGGCAAAACATGCAACAGTTAAAAGCCCTACAAACAAAATCACTACGTCTTGGGCAGAATGTAGGATTAACAGAATAGGAAAACAAAGCAATTATTCGAAGCCTGTCACTTGAATGACTTTCTCGGAAGACCAGTTGCACAAACTTTCTCCTGGGACGCAAGGACGGATCCAGCTATTCATGTCACAATCACTGTCTCCTTCTTCTTTAATAGCATTAACTCTGTCGAAGAAAACCCCAGCGCTGGTGAAACGGACTGGGCCATAGAATTTGGGAGGACCCTCATCTTTCCGGGATGGCTTGTATCCCAATCCATAAGTATCCCTCTTTTTCTGGACTTCAACCACCTGGCCCCACCTCTGTGAGCTACCAGCTTCAACCACAGCTTTGGCGTCTTTAAACGAAGACATGGAAACCTCAGGCTGATTTGCCACTGCAGGCTACACTATAGCTTCAGACTGAACAACTTCTTCAGAAACTTTCACTTTTTCAAACCCTTGGCACAACGTCTCATGGATTTCACCATCCACTTCCACGTATTTGAAGGTTGACAGCTGACTGATCATTATGTCTTCTTCTCCGCACACTGTCACTACGTGACCATCAACCATATACTTTAGCTTTTGATGCAAAGTGGAAGTTACAGCACCTGCCCCATGGATCCAAGGACGACCCAATAAACAGCTGTACGCTGGCTGAATATCCATAATGTAAAACGTTGCATTAAAAATTTCCAGCCCAACCTTGATCGAAAGCACGATCTCACCAAAGACAGATCTCTTCGAGCCATCAAAAGCTCGCACCACCAAGTCGCTTGGTGTACAAATAAGTCCCCGAGTATCCAACTTCATTAACGCTTTCTTGGGCAATACATTCAACGATGAACCAGTATCAACCAAAACATGTGACATCAGCGAGCCACGGCACTCAATCGAAATATGCAGGGCGTTGTTATGATTCCTGCCAGCAGAAGTCAAGTCAAGATCTGTAAAACCTAAGCCATTACCCGCATTCACGTGTGCTACAACCCCTTCCAGCTGGTTAACAGAAATCTCTTGAGGGACGTAGGTTGCATTCAAAACCTTTAGAAGAGCATTCCTGTGAGCCTCAGAACACAATAGCAAAGACAGAATAGAGATCTTGGACGGGGTCTGGTGTAACTGGTCCACGATCTTATAATCACTTTTTCGGATGAGCCTCATAAACTCCTCAACATTTTCAGAAAAAACATCATCAACCGGCTTTACTGTAGATTCCACAATCACTGGAGTCTGAATAGAACCATCCATCGCCTGTTTTCCTCTGTCTTGCCTAGAGGTACTGGGTTGATCATTAACAGGAGTAAGCACTCTACCACTTCTGGTTATAGCATCAGTCTCAAGTTTAACCTCTGAACTAGAACTCACTGGTGAAGTGTTCTTTAATTCCTGCTTTTGTCCATTGACAAACACCTCTGCACCATAATTCCACGGAATGGCCTTAGAACTCTCATACAGAATGGGTCCAGCCCTTGTGATAATGACTGGAGGTGGCCTTGCTGGACCAGAAATAGAAATTGTTTTGAACGGAATGGTGATAGTGGCAACCTTCTCACTAACACCCTCTTCTTACTGATTACCTCTGTCAAACTGTAAACAGCCCTCATCAATCAAATTCTGAATACCCCTCTTCAACGAATCACAACCATTAACCTTTGTCAAACAATCTGAGCAGTTCTCACCACAACCCGGATAGACGCCACCTTTCAATAGCCTGTTCTTAACCACAGCCAACGGAGTCTTCAGCTTTTCGACATCCATGATTAAATTCGAAGCTTCACATTCCTCAATTATTGCATTTACCCTCGGTCCATTGTGATCCGGCATCGGATTTTGCACAACATTGGGCCCATCATTGGCAAAGTTGATAGCCTTGGAATCCACAAGATCTTGAACTGTGTGCTTAAAAGCTTTACAGTCTTCAATGTAGTGTCCGGGCGCTCCAGAGTGAAAGTCACAGTGGGCGTTAGGGTTATAACACGGAGGTGGATTACCGGTGGGAGGAGCTAGAGTCCTTTTCTGGATTAGCTGTAACTGTAGCAAATGCTGAAACAACTGCGGATAAGGTAGAGGTGGGGTATCAAAATGCCTGTTCTGCTTAGGCCTTGGCTGATACTGACGCGGAGCCTGGCCCTGATTAGCATTATTCCTCTGTTGTTGTGGTGGAGGTAACGTTACTGGGATGGTTACCGATGCTACTTGTTGATTACTGCCCTGACGCTGTTTCCCTTTTCCCCTGTGAGATGATACAGCATTGGCCTCTCCTTTCTTCTTATAACCATCAAATGGCTTCTTTCCCTGTCCGGAAGACGATTTATCACCACTAGAAACTTTTCCAGCCTTAATTCCAACCTCTATCTTCTGCCCGATAGCAATCACATCTGCAAACTTGCCTAGAGAACAAGGCAAAAGTTTCTCATAATAGTGCTTAGGCAGTGTGTCCATAAACATATCCAACATCTCTTTCTCCAGCATTGGTGGCTGCACCCTAGCCGCCAATTCACGCCACCGTTGCGCGTATTCTTTGAAACCCTCATCATTTTTCTAGGACATGCTCAATAGCTGAGTTCTGTTGGGAGCCACGTCTGTGTTGTACTGGTAATGTCTGATAAAAGCAGCAGCTAAATCTCTCAAAGTACGAACATCTCTACTTTCCAGTCCCATGTACCATTCCAAAGACGCGCCAGACAGGCTGTCTTGGAAAAAGTGCATCATTAGCTTTTCGTCCTTGGCGGGAGCAGCCATCTTCCTGGTATAAGCCTTTATGTGAGTTCTCGGACAAGTAGAACCATTATACTTCTCCAGTGTTGGAATCTGAATCTTGTGTGGAATGACAATATCAGGAACCAACCCTAGGTCGTCCAAATCTATCCCTAAATCATCCTATTTCACAACCCCTTTCAATTGAGCCTCAATTAAACGGATTCTTTCATCACTGACCACAAGAAGACCAGCGTCCAAGCTTCTGACTGAAAACACATCGTCCTGTTGATCCTCAAAACGAGGGCCATGGATAGCTCGAATAGTACTTCCTTCTCCAACCACTGAAGGAATTCTACCCTGTCCACCAGCACCAACTCCGCCCGGAGGAATATTACGGTTAAGAAGACCACCGTGTAAGATACCATTTTCGTCGACCTGTGCCACCAACGGCTGAACCAGAGTTCTGAATTCATTCTGACTTTGCACCACACCCTGCATCATTTCCATGAACTGATCGATGCGAGCTTGCATAGCGGCCATATCTGCCTGAACTTTGTCCATCACTCTGTTTTGATTGAGCCTGGTAGAATAACGATGAGTTGGTTGATCAATCCTGACTGAAAAAAAAGAGAGAGCATAAGAAAACCAGAGAAACCCAAGAAAACCTGCAATGCAAATAATGAATATGATTATGCAAATGCAAATGCAAACAAACATATCTGGACATTTCCAGGGCATATCCGCTTTGATTCCATTCCATAAAAAATAGGCGAGGGATTATGCACACTATCGGAAAATAAATCCGAACCCAGAGATTCCACCAAATCAAACCACAAGAACAAATACTCTCTGAAAACCAGAACTGCCAGAGCACAGATAATTAAACCAAATATTCCATTACTGAAAACAAAGTAGTTCTTGCAAATAGATTCAAGTACAATCAAAGGTGATTCCATCAACAAACCTGATGGTAATCCCAAAAGATAAACAAAAATCAACTATAAATCAATCCCAAACAAACTAGCTTCAACTTCTTTGAGAAGATCCACAGTGTCAGGATGTGCAGGTTGCTTAATCAGCCCTTTGATCAACTTGTTCCTCTTTGCAATCTCTTGGGTCAATTTGACAATCTGCTCTTCAGCGTTGTTGTCCTTGCGCTTTGATTTCTTGACCTCGGCTTGTAGCTTGAGTTCTTCAATTTCTTTTTGTGCTTCTTTCCACTTGGCAAAGTAACGGTATTTTCTCGCTTTCACCACCTGAAGCTCTTCTTGCAGTTCTTCATTCTCAATCTTGGCTTCCTCCCACATATCCTGATACGAGGCAAGCTTATCTTCTGCTTCAATCAAAAGCTTCTTGTTTTTCCTTTTAGCTTTGCCTGACGTTTCAGCAGCCATACTGATCTTCTTGAAGTGCTGAGCCCTGTCGGCGAAATCTTTCTCTTTTTTCTCTAGATACGCAGTCATGTCTTGAACTTTCCACTTCAACCCCAAGTTGTCATGTAGAGCATTCTGTAGCCGACTACTCATATCAGAGTTTTCCGTCCTAAAATCAGATACCAACTTACGCTGCTTGTCGTACTCTTCGAATGGCACAGTGAGTCTTTCCTCCACAATCTCTGGATACAAGGGAGACGCCCGATCAAAAGGCAAATAGAACTCTTCTACCCTCTTTTTCACCCATTCAACATACGGAGTGAAAGCTTGGTTATTGGGTTTCCCCAAAATAGTTTTACCTATCTTCTGTCTGCTGAGCCAGGCTTGAGAAGCTTCTTGTGCAATAGCTACACCATCAGTCATATGAAAATACAAGGATTCTTCCAAATCTTTTCCAGCTGGAGGATCTTTTAGGGCGTATGCAAACTACCTGATAGCCAAAGACGGGTTGTAGTTAATACCTCCCTTTCTTCTGATCAAAGGTACATTAGGATACTTGCCACAGCTATGTAAAATATCAGTCCCCAACAAACCCTTATCCACCCAGAGAATGTCTTTAGCAGCTAAGCCCATCAGACGCTTACTCCACTCTAAAGAATTCTTCGAATCCACAAAAGCACCAGATTGGGGTAAACGTTTGGCAAACCACTTGTAAAAAAGAGGTGCGCAACAACAAACCACACCACCTCGCCTTTTCTCATTCCTGTTGTATAGAGCATAATGGAGATCACCTAACAAAGTCGGTACCAGATTCTGAGCTGTAAATATCTGAATAACATCCGTATCGACGAAATCAGACTCATTAGGGAATAACACAATGCCATATATACACAGAGCTAATATTGCATTGAAAGCCCTCCACCTATTTTCCTTAGCTTCCTCTCGAGCCCTCTTTACCAAGTACTCCAAATGATACCCTAGGGATTTTCCTTTCTTAGAAAAATCAGCCTCCACTGTAGATCTGCTCAAATAAAGAGCCTCAGACACTGCCTGGAAATCACACTCTCCTTGGGAACCACAGAAAGGAACACCTTTTTTGACAGGAATCCGCAAGATATGGGAGTATTCCTCCAGGGTAGGAACCAGCACATAATCTGGCATCACAAAGCACCTCAAAGAAGGATCATAAAACTGCATCAAGGTGTGTAGCCAATTATATTCATATTCACTGAGACTCCGAACCAGGGACAGTATCCAACCATACTTCTCTTCAAAGGCTCCCAAAACTTCCGGACCAGCTATACTCTGTAAATTGCTCAAAGGACCAAGAGTGATCTTCGGAAACTTGTAGATGATGATATTCTTCTTACCCCTCTTAGTGTCTATCCCTAAGAACGCCCTCTGACTGGAATCAAAGACTAGATACTACCTGAAAATGTACAAACATGAATTTCAGAAAAAATGGAATGCAATACAGAGCACGGGATCAAGGTATCCACAAAAACTGGTTGCACTGTGCTGACTGAACAAATCAAGGCTCTGTACCAAACTCAGAACAACAACAACCACAGTGATAACAACAGAAAACCGGGTCGGTTAAAGGTCACGGTTACTTGCAAACCTGTAAACAACCCGCCCCTTTCACATGTGGGTACTAGGATGTTCAGTATCCCGGGCTCTCAGGTCGAGAAATGATGATACGTTCACCATTTCTGGTTTGGCACCATCATCAATCGAGGAGGCCTCAACTAATTCTCCAAAAATGAAAGATCCTCAGCTTCAGAGGTTTGAGAAGCAATAGCACATTCAGCCCGAAGGATACAATGCTACCGCCAATCAAAGAGGTCGTCTGCTGATTCACTTTCAAAAAAGAAGGGTCATATGGCAAGTTGCCAGCATTGGGTCCTCGGATCGAGAGTGTGCAATGGGTTTGCCACAGAATGTGGGCTGCCACTGTCACCTCCCGGGAGGAGTGCTGCAACTGAGTCCTCGGGAATGGTCACAGAGTCGACAATTCCTCCAGAGAATAACTACTGGCCTGTATCAACATATAGTAGCAGAAAGCTCCGGATAGAACCTCGTCTGATTGTAGGGATCGTGATCACCCGCACGTGGCCAACACCACGGGAGCGTCACGCTTGCCCACGCTAAAACCTAGGTGTATGCTCGAGCCTGGGTACCGGGCTCATCTCTCAGAACATCCCAACCCGCCAAACAGAACAACAGCCAGCACAGCGCAGTATATCTAGTATGACAATATAAAATGCAATGCGATAAAAGCTGTAAAAGCAGTAAAGCAAAAAAAACAGTAAACAACAATGCAGTAATATACAACAAAGCAAAGCACCACAAAAAACACCCAAAGAAGATAAACAGACAAGCGCTAGGATTGACTCGCTAAAGGGGAAGGACCAGCATAGGTCAACCAGACGTCCCCAGCAGAGTCGCCAGCTGTCGCTCCCGAAAGATTCGCATCCAAAGGTACAAACGCGAGAGTGGCGCCAAAGAACACAGAGTCGCCAGCAAAGTGTATTTATCCCAAGAGAGGGAAAGGAAACACTGCATAAACCTGAAAGAAGGGAAAGAGCGTGGTCACGCGACCAAGAGAATGGGTACGGGAGTCGGTTACGCGAAGGGAAGGTGTTAGCACCCAACACGTCCATCGTACTCGACGGGATCCACGCTTGCTGTCTGCATCAAAGGGTGTTGTCATCTGGAACTCCACTGCTACTGGACCGGCAGAAAGAACGAGAACGAAAAGAAACGAAGAAATAAATGTAGGGAAAATAAAAGAAGTGCTCGCATGGGCCCTACCCCACTGCCTACGTATCTCATCGGGAGCATGAGAATCATAACGACGTAGTTCCCCTCACTAGGGGTGGATTGTGTTTTTTTAGGGAACGGCTTACGTCCTAGCTCAGGTGTTGCAGCTCGCTGAATCGAGACTTAGGCGTTACCATCTTGCAAGAGAACGAGAAGAAGCGCGTTCGTACGTTGAGAGTGAGTGAGATGAGAAAAGAATTCCCGAAGGAAAGACGTTATTGTTTGTTTTGAGTTTTAGACATAAGTGTTTTAAGTTAGTTCATAACTTGCATTGCACCAAAGTCTTAAACGTAGGAACGAATACTTCGTGCATCGTCCCCAACAGGACGTACACTAAGTATTCTAGAAGAATGAGAGGAAGCCCCTCGTTCTCCACTTCCCACATAGAAGGCTCAGATGCAATACACGTTAACTTTTATTAAGTGTTTTGAAGAAGTTTTGAGATGAGAAGAGAGACGACACAAGGAAACTCTAAGGGGATACTAAGAGTCCTAATGTTATCATGCATGGAAATCCTAGGGTTAGTGAGGTTTAGGAGAGAAACAACTACCTAAGACCTAATGTTAATCCTACTCCAAGCTTAATCAGAAATTAAGTTGGACTAGGTAGCTCTAAGGGGGAAAGAATCCAAGACTTAATCAAGTCTTGAGATTCATGGGGTGAGAAAGAGTGAAAGAGAAGAAGAAGAAAGAGAAGGATAAGATGAGAAGCAAAATGGGGCAGCAAGTACATCATAATCATCATATCCAAATCAAAACAACAAACATGCTTCAAAGATCATACAAGCACACCTCAAGTATACAAGTGAAAGCACACAAGAAAGGATGCAAGTAAACTTGCACAAGATTCACAAATTCACACACTAAGGCCTCATACAAAGATGACATGAACAATATAAGATGAAAGTGAAACCAAGTCAGAATTTAATTCACATCATGATCATCCAACACAAACATGCAAGAATGTCTCACATTATGGTGCATTATGAGCCAAAGAAACCACAAAACCAAAGATGATGATATGCATCACATAATTCAACCATGAAGATAAAGTGAGATGAAAACCAACCAATGAACTCAAGGGGCAGTAGCATACACGTTAACATCATGCCAAGATCAAACTCAAGTCATACAAGATTAATCAACAAGCAACACATCCAAAGCATGTATCCAAATTAATCAAAGCATCCACTTACTATTCATGCAAACAAGCAAAGAAACATGTGAAACAAAGAGTAAGAACATGTCACATAGAGCACCTAAAACCAAGAGGGTCAGAACCTCTAGCATGTCACACAAATCAAACAAAAGGTTTCATACATGAATGAGATCATGCAAAGAAGCAATCACAAGATTGGGTTGAGCATACCACGAAGTTCAAGTCCAAAACAAACATCCACTTGTAAAATCAAGAACAAAATGAAAAATGAGAAAATGAGGATGATTCCAAAGCCACAAACAAGATCAAACAGAACATGATCATATCATATAAACATCCCAAGCATCATTCCATCACAAGTAAGCAAATGCATCCAAACTAGATCAAGTACCAAAGTATACCTCAATCAAACTTGCACCACAAACAAAACTCAACCAAAAATAGAAAAGTGGATCAATAAATTCCCAAAAAATAATCAAACAGAAGCTAACTCAGTCAAGTAACATGTGAAAGAAGATTGGATCAAAAATGGTTAAAGAGCTTGTCTAAAAGTGATCCACAAGTCAAGATGTGCACATAATCGAACAAAGATCGAGGGTCAATAAAACTTGAGTGGCAAGTCACTAAAAAGTAACTCAAACCAACCTCAAACCAGCATTGAAGCATCCTCATATAATCCTCCACAAGTAACCAAAAGATCAATCTCAAATGATGAGTAAAAGTTAAGAACATCCTAACCCTAGATGAAGGGTATCATTGGAAATACGTCATCAATTTAATTTCAAAATAAAATAGGAAAGAGAAATTAAAAATAAAATAAAAATATGGAAAATAATCACAAGACAATAAATGATTAGAAAAATATTTTTGTGAATTTTTAAAATGTGTTTAACAATTAAAATAAAAATCAAATGGAAACTAAATATGAAAATAAAAAGGAAATGAAGAGAAGAACAAGGGGGTGCATCAGCAATTATAGGATCAAAAGGGGAACAGTTATACGCGCAATGGGCCTCAAATGGTGGGGTGCGAAAATCAAAATTACTAGGCCCATACGAAATAATAAACCAAACAGCTTTTAAAAATAAAACAAAAAAAAGGAGTGACACAAAAATCATGTCAACCTTTATCAATCGGACCACCTCATTTAAGTTAGAAAAGGACAAAAACATCAGAAGCCAATCACACGCTGCCACCTAGTCGTCTTCTACATTAAAACAAAACCTATCATGCTCATGCATCGTGGAGCTACAGTGGATAACGCAGCAAACAAGCCATCTTCTACATTATATTAATCAGTGGAAACTCAATCAAAAACAACAAAATAACACATGAAACTGAAGCTCGTGGATCATAGAATATCATGATGCTATTTATTTATTAAAACACAAACCCTAACACAGATAAAAATGAACTCAAAGAGGTGGGTACCAAGTAAAAAAAACAACGAACCAAATCATCCAAACAAAACTCAGTTCAACACTTAAACAAAACCATCGTTTCAGGCCATCTCAGATGCAAGGTATGAGCAAGATAAAAACGTTTAGATCTACATGATGATGGATCAAAAGTTTGAAGAAGCTTACCTAGTGGAGTCAAGTCCACTGCTTCTTTACCACGACCTGGCTATGAAAAAAAATGATCTGAGGAGCTTGGGAATCACTTGGAGATCACAGATCCAGGCTTGCTTTGCTCAGAAACTTGTTAGAAGTCTTCACACCAACTCAACCCAATAGTGATGAATAGAGAGCTTGTAGAGCTTTAAACAATGAATACAGAGGTGATTATTTGCATACAGAAGCGAGCTGATGTTTAATAGACGATTAATCCACCAAGAAAACCTCAAAAAAGCTCAGAAAACCATAACTCGAGAGTGAAAAAGCTGAGAGGAAGTATGCTTCAGATCTGAAAAAAGTGAGTGAATGAGAATGAATGCTCATTTTAGGGTTTGAGAGTCTTAAATATGATGGGTTGGAAATGGTTTTGGGCCTGAAAAAATGACAAAGTGGTGTTTGGAAACTTTTGCAAAGATTGAAAGAGAGAGAGAGAGCGGTACAAGTAGTGGTTTTTGGGGCATGAAAAGGATGTGAGTGGGTGTGAATGAAGTGGTACGTGAGAAAGAGAAAGGGATCAGAGTTTGTCCAATTTTTATCCATTCCAAATTTTTCCAAAAAGAGTACACATGGTGCATGGCAGGTTTAGCTAAAATTGGTGATGAATTTGGTGCAAATAACCAAGGCTTCACGCATGAAATGTGGTCCAGATTGATTACATGGCGTGTAGCATTAAGATAAGGACATGACATACTTGAAAATACATCCATATGGCTTCCTTTAACCCATCTTAACTTAGTGAAAAATGAGCCAAACAAAGCACTCTTGTAATCACAAGAAAGTAGGAAGTTAAGTGAGCAAGTTTGGTGTTAAAATGAAATTGAAATGATGCTTGGATATTTGTGGAAATAAACCATGAATATGGGTTCTCACGGCTACCAAAATTGAATAAAAACTTCAAGTCATGAACACAAATTGACCACATGATGACACCATCTTTGAAGGAATATAACTTTCACCACAATGGTTCAAATGACACAAACTTGGGTTCTTTGGAAAGAGGGGATTGCCCTCTACACTTTTCATGTTAGAAGTTTCTCAATTCAAGGCTTGGAAGTCACTCAAAATTGGCCAAGAACAATGGTGTACCAAGCTGTCAAAAGTAACTTAGAAAAAATTCTAAGTTTTCCAATCTTCCAACTTGAAACCTCCATCTTTAAAACATCATAACTCTCTCAAAAATGATCCAAATGGGATAAACTTTACATGGTTGGAAAGCTTGGAACAAGCTCTATAACTTTCATGTTTGAGAAAAAATAAAATGAAGCTTGTATCATGATGGAAATTAGCTTGGAAGATGGCTGAATTCATGTTAGAACTTTCCCAAAATAGCAACTTCTTAAAAACCTAGATTTCCAAAAATAGCAACTTTTCCACATTTTTGATTTTTCATGAATTCTTGAACATTTCTTGATCAAATCTTGTCCATGGACCATATTTGACCTGAGAATCATGATGTTGACCTCAAAAAGTCAGGAGTTGACTTTTTCACTGCACAGTTGACTTTATTCCCAATTCTCCTGATTTTGAAATTTCTGATCAATTGAAAACCTTCTGAAGTAAATTGATGGGCAATCTTCCATCCCTAGACACTTGAGGGCACAAGGAATACCATGAGATCGAGTCTTGTCCCAAAAATCAGAAATAAACTGATTCTATAGGAAACCCTAATTTTGGCTCCTCTGGTTAGGAGAAATCAGCACATCCTCCAAATTCAAATTCCTCTGAGTATGATGTGTGTCATGTCCACCAATGATGATAAGTGCCATTTGGAGATGATAAACAATCAAAGAGCTTGCTCATATGAGGGTTAGATCTCAGAATCTCCAAAACCCTAATTTAAGAAATCAAGTTAAGAGAGTGTGATCCCTCTGAAATCTCTTACCAGTCTTGATCTTGTGATGAGGTGATGGACCAATTAAGACACCTTGAGGCTTAAGGCTCCTTTGTGATTCAAGAATTGATAGCATCAAGAATTTTCTCTCCTTTTAGCCCCTTGGACAATACACATGAACTGTTGCTTGAAGCCCTGAAAACCTCTTCTTCCCTTGAGTTAAACTAAGTACCTTGATCCCATGCTAAGAACCAATGATATGCAAAGATGATGATGCAAGAATGAAAAGAAACATAAGCCAGTCAGGAAAAAACAACAAGGCAAATTTTGAGGTGCTACAGGGTCGTCTGGGGAAACAAGAGGAAACTGCTGGTGAGTAAGTTTTTGAATTCCAGGTTGTGCAGAAAATCCGTGAGACACATCACTCTTTGGAATAGATTCCACAGGCAATGGTGGAACGACAACTTCTGTTGTAGCCTTAGGTGTGGGATTTTTATCCTTTCTGAGCACATTTCTCACAACTTCCATAACCAGACTCATCTGGGTCTTCACTTGATTGACCTCTTCCTTCAGCAGTTCCTGACCTCGGGACAACGCTTGATTGTCCACCATAAAATGCCCCAGTTGGGCCTTCATCTCAGTCACCTCTGCTCGGAGTTGTTCCATGGCTATCCTCTGATTATCACAGGTCGAGTAGTGGTGGCAGGTCAAGTTAGCTGTCCTAAAGATAATACCAAGTCAGAATGAGAAATCCGCTCCGGAACACCTGTTATGCATATGAGTATGAGAATGCAATGCAGAATGCCATGTTCGAATATTTCCAAGGGATCATTATGCTTTGATTAAAAAAAATTCCTTACAAACCACGGGAAAAAGATGGAAATGCTCTGCAGTTAGTCTCAAAGTTACTATCCCTTGGAAATACAAGAACATGTATGCGAAAATGATGATGCAGATGCAACAGATATGGGATCAAAGCTTCCATATAATCTGGATAATTGTTGTGCTGGTGACTGAATAAGCTCATAAGTCGGCTCTGAAGAGAACCCCGGAATACCAGAATACCCGACTAATCAGAATTCCAGGATGTCGGGATATCGGCATAATCAGAATACCAGAATAAACAGAACACCAGCATGATCAGAATACGGGAATGTCAGAATATCGGCATAATCAGGGTGTCGGAGTAATCGGAATACCATAATACCAGGCTGATGAGTCCACACTGATAAGAGAACCAGAATACCATGTAGGATGAAAGTCAAGGTTACTTGCAAACCTGTAAACAACCCGCCCCTCTCATATGTGGGTACTAAGATCCTCAGTATCCCAGGCTCTCAGGTCGAGAAATGATGATACGTTCACCATTTCTGGTTTGGCATCATCATCAATCGAGGAGGCCTCAACTGATTCTCCAAAATGAAAGGTCCTCAGCTTCTGGCACTGAGGTCGAGAAGCAATAGTACACTCATCCCTCAAGGTACAATACTATCGCCAATCGAGGAGTGCCTCCACTGATTCTCTTTCAAAAGGGATATCCTACAGCGAGTTCCCAGCATTTGGTCCTCGGATCGAGAATGTGCAATGGGTTTGCCACAGAACATGGTCTGCCACTGTCACAACTCGGGAGGAGTGCCGCAACTGAGTCCTCGGGGAAACGGTCACTAGAGTCGACAGCTCTCTAGGTCAACACCCTAACATGCGTAAGACACACACGTCAGAATGCGTCCCAAGATAGCCTCGTCTAGTTGTGAATTTTGTGAACACACAAACGCACCAAGATGGCACGTAGGTCCCACTACTCTCCACTCTAGTCCTAGGGTGTACTCAAGCCTGGGTATTGGGCTTATCTCTCAGATCACCCATCCCGCCAAACGGAAAACAACACAGCCCAATATAGCATAATATATGAAATGAAAATGCTAAAATGCGGTAAATACAGTAATATACAGTAAAGCAGTAACAGTAAATAGCAATACAGTACAACATTAAGTACAGCAAACGTAAACACCCAATGAAAGAAAAACAGACAAGCGCTAGGATTGACTCGCTAAGGAAACCAGAGATTCTGGGTTCGATCCCCAGCAGAGTCGCCAGCTGTCGCTCTCGGGATTTTCATCCTAGTACAAACGCGAAAGTGGCACCGAAACAAAGTCACCAGCAATGTGTATTTATCCCAAGAGAGGGAAAGGAAACACTGCGTAAACCTGAGAGAAGGAAAGAGCATGGTCTTGCGACCAAGAGAATTGGGTTCGGGAGTCGGTTACGCGTGAGGAAGGTATTAACACCCCCACGCGTCCATCGTACCAGATGGGATCCACGTTTGCTTGTCTCGATCAAAGGGTGTAAGGAAAGGATGCTGGAAAAGGAACGGATAGCTGGAGAACTGGAAAAGGAAAGGAGAGAGAAAGAGAAACAAATGTAGGGAAAATAAAAGAAGTGCTCGAATGGGCCCTACCCCACTGCCTACGTATCTCATCAGGAACATGAGAATCAGAGCGACATAGTTCCCCTCACCTAGGGAAAGTTGTTTTTGTTTTTTAATGGAACGTCTAACGTTCTAGTTCAGGTGTTGCAACTCGCTGTATGGAGACTTAGGCGTTACCGTCTTGCGAGAGAGAGAGAATAAGCACGTTCGTACGTCGAGAGTGAGTGAGATGAAAAGATAATTCCCGAAGGAAAGACGTTATTGTTTATTTGGAGTTTTTTAGAAAGAAGTGTTTTTTGCAGTTATTTGTAACTTGCATTGCACCAAAGTCTAGGGCACAGGGATGAATACTTAAAGAATCGTCCCAAGACAGGATGCCCGCTAAGCACTCTAGAAAGATGAGAGGAAGCCCCTCATTTCTCATTTCCCGCGCTTAAGGCTCGTGCGCAATACTCTTTATCTTTATTAAGTGTTTTCAAGAAATTTTGAGATGAGAAGAAGTGACTCAAAAGGAGCAAAAGGTGAAAACTAATGAGGGATACTAAGACTCAATCTTAATGATATCATACATGGTGATCCTAAGGTTAATGTGGTTTAAGAAACCTACCCAAAAGAAAGGAGAAGAAGAGCAAAAGAAGCAACTTACTTCCAAGGTGGAAGTTAAGTTGATCTTAAAGAGGGATGAAGAAGAAGTTATTCAAGGAAAGCATATAAATGCTTATCATGATCACAATCGAATGATTAAAAGAAATAAGAGAGGATGAAAGAAAGAAGTGCATGTGGAAGCATATCCACACACTTACTTACCATTTGCACCTACATGAAAAGTTTAGTTCAAAAACTATTCACAAAAAATCCTAAGTAAAAGAACTTGGTCAAACAAGCCAATGGAAGGAAATAATGAAAACAGCAGCTATTACAGCCCACATGCAACAGGACAGCAGTAAATTCAGCTTCATATACCAAACAGAAAACAACAGCGCATGTTCAGCATACAAAAGGGGTGTAACAAGCATTTGGCAGCACATACTACAGCATACATGTGTACAGTCAGCAATGAAAAATCAGGGGCAGCATGCATTCACAAATGATTCATTCATAAAAGAACAACCATGCTTCAAGCCTTGCACATTAGTCTATCAATCATGATCACAACTCATTATAAATCATGGTTGCCAAGTCTTAAAAACAACATGGAATGATGCACATTGTAAGAGAATACACATTATTAAGCATGTGAACAAATTAAAACAAATGTGCACCTCTTGAAATAGAAAGCAAATGAACATGCACATAACAGTTCCAACAACATAAGCATCCATTAACAATTAACAAGCTCAAGGCGTGTGCATTATGTGATCGTTGCATCAATTAATCAACCACGCAAACATAGACATTCATCGATCAATAATCAAAAGCCGCGTGTTGAAAAAATCAAGTTCCTACTGTGGTGTGGGTTAAGATGTCTCAAAAATAATCCACCAATCATCAATGCATTGATCCATGAAGTTTAAACATGTTAAGGACCTCAAACAAGCTAGAAAATGCACAAATATACACATTCTGTCCCAGAGTAACCGGTTAACAAACGGTGAGTAACCGGTTACTTAGTTGAAAATCAGACAATTTACGCAAAAAATACACAGAGTAACCGGTTAACAAACGGTGAGTAACCGGTTACTCTGGGTCAGTGGCCAAAAAAACTAGTTTCAAAAGCACTTTTCAGCAGCAAATCACTTCTCCAAACTTCCAAACAAACATGCAATGAATTAGGCACGAAATTATATTGAATTACAGTCAACAAACATCAATTGGATTCAATAATCAACAACATCAAGAATCATATTCAAGCACATGAATCCAAATCGAAAATCCACAAAGATCTACATCGAATACGTTGCGAATAAGCTAAAAACAGTGTAGATTTAGGGAAAACCAACCTATAAAGCGGAGAATTGCTTTGGTAATTGTTGCAAAGTAATCTTGGTGTAGAAAATGAAAGAAAACCAGAGATTCTTCAATCAATAGCCGAAACGCGTCGAAACCGAACGAAATCGCGAGAATCCACCAAAATTCAACTTGCACCAAATTAAATGGTGAGAAACCTTTGGATTGAAGAAGAACAAGCTGCAATTCCAGAAAATCCAACCAATGCAAACCAAGAGATGAATTTTAGCTCAAGAATTAATCACTTTTCAATGTAAAAAGTGATTATTCTTCAAGAAATAAGAGCTTTTGTATGTGGTTTTAGAAGAGAGAAGTAGAAGTTTTAGCAGTGTGAAGAGAGAAAATGAGAGTCAAATGTGAGAAATTTGAGAAAATGGTTGAAGGTCCTTGAAAATGAGTGAAGCATCTCTTAAATAGATTTTAGGTTTGGAGTATAAGTGGTTTGGAATGAGGTTTGGGTTTGGAACTAGGGTCGGAGTTAGTTAGACTCAACTCACCGAGTCAAGTTAGTTAACTCGGTTAGTTAGGATCAACTCGGTTGCTTGGAAAACAAGGAACCACAACTAGTGTATGTGTGTGTGACTTGGGCTGCAAGCAAGGCCTTGTGACTTGTGAACTTTCAGCATGAAACCACCATGTTCGAGCCCTCATATGACCTTCATAACTTGTTCAAATGAAAAAATGTCCAACATCAAAGTTGAAGAGGGCATGGAGATGAACAACTTTCCTGTTCAACAATTTTTCATTTGAAGCCTTCTTAATGGAGAAAATTGGCTTGACATTTGGCATGCCAACTGTTCGATGAAATTATGGCGCATGGGCCTCGTCTTGCCTTGCCATGACTTGGTTTTTGCCTTGATTTGACCAAACTTTGATTGATCATAACTCCCTCAATTTTGATCCGATGGAAGAGTTCTTTATATGGATTTGAAGCTTAGAACATGAACTTTAATTGGCTCAACTTGGGCCTGAAGTTTGGATCTTTTATCTTGAAGAAAGAAAGCCTGAAAGTGTAGTGCAAAATTGTCCAAACTTGCCATTTTTGGAAATCCTAAAGTTTCTATTTTTGGCAGTTTTGTGATTTCTTGATTTTTCATAATTCCTCCATCATTTCTTGATCAAATCTTGTCCAATGAACATATATAACTTGAATTTCATGATTTTGACCTCAAAAAGTCAGGAGTTGACTTTTTCACTGCACAGTTAACTTTTTCCCCCAATTTCTTGATTATCAAGCAACCGATCAATTGAACCTCTTATGAAGTGAACCAATGGCCACCCTTCCATCCTTAGACACTTAATATCATGTAGAAAACATTGAGATCAAGTTTGAATCAAATTTTCATCAGGAGACCCCTTGAATCCAAAACCCTAATTTGGACTGTTTTTGTGATAGGAGGTGATGCACTGCTCAATCTTCTTGATGAATTTTCCTCTTCCAATACCTTGTGGGATCAATTGGGATGATATATGATGTAAGAGACCCTTGAGACTTGTTGAGAAACCCTTGGCTCTTATTCTTTAGCTTTGTATGATCCACCTCTTTGAGGAACACCTGATCACATGCCCTTATGCAAGATGCAATGCCAAATGCTTAATGTTTTATTTTTCTATGCTTGAATGCAATGCAATGAAATGAAAGCTCATGTTAAATGATATGAAGAAATGAGAGGGCAAATTTTGGGGTATTACACCCGGAAAAGTCAAACTTCTAGCCTCCTCTTAGGCTTTGTATAAAGAAATCCCCTAGCCGAGTCATTTAACCTTTTAGCATCAACCTTGTGCTTTGATCAAGGCACACAAAAATCAACAATCCTTCTTTAGAGATGACAAATTCTCTCTCAAAACCTTTTAGCTTCAATCTTGGGCTTTGAACAAGACACCAAAACATTTTCTCCTCCCTTAGAATAGGAGGAACTACGATTGCTCTGATTTCTCTGTTTCTTTTAAACCGGAATACGTAGGCATAAGATTGTGAAATCTTAGCGAGCATACTAATCAAAAACTATAGGTCCAGCACCTTCACATCAAAACTTAGGTCCAGTACCTTACCAAAAACACCCGAACATCAACAAAAACCCACTCACTCAATCATACTTCCCAAGAAACTTTCCCAACCCATTAACAGATAAACACCATCAATTATAAAGCGAAACCTAAAGCTAATATCCTGTGGATAACCAGATATAGAATGGGTAATTGACAACTCCCCATTGTATAACCTGACCCCGAACTCCGCGAATCTCTTTTAAGCGTTTGTTCCGTTAAACATTCACGTGCAAGGTTAGTTTTACATAGCTTCCCTTTCCCTTTCAGCTTCATGGGATAAATAATAAATCAGAAAGTAGCACCCCCTCCTCCTCATTGCAGTGAGGAAAACCCAGCGATAAGGTGGTCGCGTCACCGACAAAAATCGCTCGCTACATATATGAACAAGGTTGATGATCAATATAGATGAAGTTGTTTGTTTTTAATGATGTATTTGTGGTTTGAATCACTCTAGACATAGATTTTCCAAATCTTGACCTAATATCTTCATCTCTTAAAAACCAAACTCTAGACATAGATTTAGGGTTTATTATTTACTTTGTATTGATCTTAACGGTTGTTGTTTCGATTGTTAGCGTGAGACATCATCTAACGGTCTAAACAATGATACTCACGAATTTGCTTTAGAAATAAACTTATTCGAGAGGATACGCGATTGTATTGGTCGGAACTAAGTTCATATGCTTGATTAATCGGATATGTATAAAAAGGATTAGCGAAATCTAATCTTGACATGCTTTTATAAAACTTACAACATCTTTGATCTAATTTACTTCTTGGCTACCAAAAATTGATGTTACTAAACAAAGAACAATTTGAAACCCCTTACTTAAAACGTTTCGACTATTGAAAGGCAAGCATCAAAATATCGCACAATCCCCGCGGATACGATAAAAACACCCCTCGAAATATTGTTTCAACAAAATGGCACCGTTGTCGGGGACTGTTGATTGATATTGCAAGCATTGCAATATTTGTTTTATTTTTAGCTTGTTAATTTTTTTCTTGTGCTTGTTGATTTGTTTGGTTTAGTGTGCAGACTCCGTTTTATGCGAGGGAAGCTACCCGCAGACGAACTTCTTTTTTATCCTAAAATCGAAATAACTGTGCGTAGATTAAATAGCAGAACAAGGCAGAGGAGGCAACTTGCCAAAGAAAGATGAGACCGAGACGAAAGTTCGACTTCGACGCAAATACCACAGTTACCGCCAACTATGGTTGCACCACCACCACCACCTGCTTCAAGACCTTGTACAAATAGTCTGAGACACACCGCACAATTTTTGCGCAATGCTCAGAACGGTCGACATTCAGAAATGAAAACTGGTATCCTCTCGCTTCTATATCAGAGTCCTTTCACTGGTATGGATCATGAGGATCCTTTTACACACTTGACTAAGTTCTATGAGATTGCGGGAGCAACTGGTGCAGCCGAAGCTGAAGAAGAATCATTGTTTAAGAGACTATTCTCGCATTCCCTCATTGGGAAGGCCAAGGAATGGTATCTTGATCGATCTACGACAATCATGACGGACTGGAATATACTTGAGGAAAAGTTTTTGGAACGATTTTTTCCACACAATCGTTTCATGGAGGCTAAGACAACAATTGCAGTTTTCACTCAAGGTGGAAATGAATCTCTATACGAAGCTTAGGAGAGATTCAAATCCATGTTGAGAAAGTGTAAAGGGCATGGTTTCGATGAGCTTTCTCAAATTCATATTTTCCGAAATGGTCTTCAATTAGTGCATAAAACATTGTTGGATGCCACCGCGGGTGGATCCTTAATAAGCAAAAGTGCCGAAGAAGCCATTTCCATCATTGACAAAATGGCTTTAAACGACCATCAGGGGAACCATAACCGTGGCCCTTCGCAAAAGAAAGCGGGACTGCTTGATTTGGGAACTAATGACGCAATTCTTGCCAAAAAAAACTGTTATCACAACAAGTGGAGTTGTTGACACAACAAATGGCAAAACTCCCACAACAAATAAAAAAGATGCATGAAGTTCCCAACAAAAACCAAATAATAGCGAGTTGTGAGCTTTGTAGAGGAGATCATCTTACCGGATATTGTCCTCCGGTAGTGGAAGAGGTAAATTATGCTGGAAACCAAAATCAAGGATACCAACCTCGACCTCCTTACCAACAAGGCAACCAAGGTTACCAACCTAGAGGTAATCAAGATTATCAACAACCATGGAGACCGCAAGAAGCAAGACCTTCAAATCGTCAACAATACCAAAATTACACTCAACCTCCACAAGTTCCAATTGGAAATACAAAAATGGAAGACACTCTCACACAATTTATGCAAATGTCAATGTCAAATCAGAAGAATACCGATGCGGCCATAAAGCATCTTGAAACGCAAGTCGGACAATTATCAAAACAATTGGCCGACCAACACAAAGGAAATTTTACGGCGAATACTCTACCAAATCCAAAAGAGCATTGTAAGGCTATTCTAACAAGAAGTGGAAGAGAGATTGACATGGGCATAGGTGAAGTTGTAGTGGAGGAGGAGGAAGTAGTTGAAAAAGAAAAAGATAGTGATAAGATTGAAGTAGAAAAAAATATTGAGGGAGATTTATTTGAAAATGAAATGAAAAAAAGTGAGGAATAAGAAAAAAGAAAGAGCGAGGAAAAATTGAAAAAAACTAGGAAGGGGAAAGAACCGTTGAATACTATTCTGATCCAACATTTACCATATCCTCATGCTCTGTCAAAGAAAGATAGTGCGAGGCACTATGCTCGGTTTATGGACATTTTCAAACAATTGCAATTAAACATTCCATTTTCCGAGGCTTTGGAGCAAATGCCGAAATATGCAAAATTTATGAAGGATATTCTCACAAAAAAGAAGAGGTATACGGATCAAGAGACTATCATGGTGGATGCTAGTTATAGCGTTATCATTCAACGTACTCTCCCGAGGAAAGAAGGTGATCCGGGACGAGTCACTTTGCCGGTTACAATAGGAAATATCTATGTGGGAAACAGGTTGATTGATTTGGGCTCTAGTATCAATTTGATACCTTTGTCGATTGTGAAACGGTTGGGACAGATGGAATTGAGAACCACTCAAATGACATTCCAACTTGCCGATAAATCCACTACCCGTCCTCACGGTGTAGCGGAAGCTGTATTGGTTAAAGTGGACAAATTCTTATTTCCTATCGACTTTGTGGTGATTGAAATGGAGGAAGATGAAGACGCTCCATTGATTCTTGGAAGACCGTTTATGAAAACTGCTAGAATGGCAATTGATATGGATGGCGGTCTTATGAAGGTTAGAGTCCAAGATGAGGAGGTTTGTTTCAATCTATTTGAGGCCATGAAGCACAAAAAGGACAAATGCGATTGTTTTAGAATAGACGCAATGGAGAAGGCAATTGAAGAAGTAAAGGAGCAATTACAAGTTCCAACCACTTTGCAAAAAGTTCTCATGAATGCTCTTCAAAGTATCGATGAAGCCAAAGAAAAAGAGATAGAAAAGTGTTTGCGAGAACTAGAAGAATTGGATGAAATTCCTCCTTTGAAAGAAAGGGTGGAAATTTTGAAAAAAGAAAACAATGAGTAAACTAAGCTTGAATTGAAGTTGTTGCCGTCTCATCTTAAGTATGTTTTTCTTGATGATGTGGGGCATAAACTGGTGATAATAAGCACGGAGCTAACCACTATGGAGGAGAAGAATTTAATGGATGTTTTGAAGAAGAAT
The DNA here is from genome assembly GCA_022829125.1 of Lathyrus tuberosus. Lineage (NCBI taxonomy): Eukaryota > Viridiplantae > Streptophyta > Magnoliopsida > Fabales > Fabaceae > Lathyrus > Lathyrus tuberosus. The sequence continues at coordinate 1,967,907 of JALAZF010000124.1, read as the reverse complement.
CAAGAGGCAATGGGATGGACTATTTCCTATCTAAAAGGAATAAGTCCCTCTTATCGTATGCATCGAATATTCATGGAAGAAGATTTCAAACCGGTCGCTCAACTGCAACGCCGCTTAAATCCTACCATGAAAGAGGTAGTTAGTAAGGAAGTGGTAAAAATGTTAGATGCCAGAATGATTTATCCCATTTCTGATAGCCCATAGGTTAGTCCGGTACAAGTGGTGCCGAAAAAAGGCAGATTGACGGTTATCCGAAACGAGAAAAACGAGTTAATTCCAACGAGAACCGTAACCGGGTGGAGAATGTGCATAGATTACCATAGGCTTAACCAAGCTACAAGGAAAAATCATTTCCCTCTCCCTATTATGGATCAAATTCTTGAACGACTTTCCGATCAACAATTCTACTGTTTTTTAGATGGTTATTCGGGTTAAAACAAATTATCGTGAACCCGGAGGACCATGAAAAAACCGCTTTTACATGCCCTTTTGGAATCTTCGCTTATAGGAGGATGTCGTTTGGGTTGTGTAATGCACCAGCGACTTTTCAAAGGTGTATGCAAGCGATATTCTCAGATTTGATCGAAAAGACAATTGAGGTTTTCATGGATGATTTCTCTGTTTTTGGGCAATCGTTTGATATTTGTCTGAAAAATTTGGATGCGGTTTTGGAACGGTGCGTGGAAACCAATTTGGTACTCAATTTGGAAAAATGTAACTTCATGGTGACCGAAGGAATTATGCTTGGCCACAAAGTATCTTCAAAGGGCCTTGAGGTCGATCAAGCCAAGGTTGATGTTATTGAGAAATTACCACCACCGTTGAACGTTAAAGGTATAAGGAGCTTTCTCGGACATGCGGGATTTTATCGGAGGTTCATCAAGGATTTCGCGAAGATAGCAAAGCCTTTGATCAATTTTCTCAACAAAGATAAGTCCTTTGATTTTGATGAATCTTGTATGTTCGCTTTTAATTCTTTAAAGCAAAGTTTGACTACCTCACCCATAATCACCGTGCCCAATTGAAAAATGGATTTTGAACTCATGTGTGACGCGAGCGATTATGTGGTGGGTGCGGTTTTGGGTCAACGGAAAACAAAAATTTTTCATGCTATACACTATGTAAGCAAAGTCTTAAATAAAGCTCAAGTAAACTATGCAACAACTGAAAAAGAGTTGCTTGCGATAATGTATGCATTGGAAAAATTTTGTTCTTATTTAATTGGGTCGCGAGTAGTTGTTTACACGGATCACACGGCGATTAAGTATTTGCTCGCCAAGCCTGATTCTAAACAAAGGCTAATTCGTTGGATCCTCTTGTTACAAGAATTTGATTTGGAAATTCATGACAAGAAAGGATCTGAGAATTTGGTGGCGGATCACTTATCCCGCCTTGTAAATGTTGAAGTGACCAAAAATTAATTAGAAGTCAAGGAGGAATTCCGGATGAAAAGTTGTATATGGTGCAAGTTAGACCATGGTTCGCCGACATGGCTAATCACAAAGCCGCCGGATTAATACCGGATGGTCTAACTCACCATTAGAAAAAGAAATTTTTGTCGGACGCCAAGTCTTTTGTTTGGGATAAACCATATTTGTTTAAGCTTGGTGTCGATAACCTTTTGAGAAGATGTATGTCAAAAGATGAAGCCACTAGTATACTTTGGCATTGTCAAAACTCTCCTTATGGAGGATATTTTAACGGAATAAGAACGGCAATGAAATTCCTTCAATCGGGCTTTTATTGGCCTTCTTTATTCAAAGACGCACATTCGCATGCGCAAAGTTGTGACAAGTGTCAAAGGAGTGGTGGAATTTCAAAGAGGCATGAAATGTATTTACAAAACATGTTGGAAATTGAAGTGTTTGATTGTTGGGGAATCGACTTTGTTGGACCTTTTCCATCATCGTTTTCCAATGAGTATATTTTGGTCGCAGTTGATTACGTATCCAAATGGGTAGAGGCAATAGCATGTGCTAAGGCTGACGGAAAAACTGTGATAATATTTTTGAAAAGAAACATTTTTGCTCGATTTGGTACTCCGCGGGTGTTGATAAGTGACGGAGGATCCCACTTTTGCAACACTCAGCTTGAAAAAGCCTTGGAGCAATATGGTGTGAAGCACAAAGTTGCAACACCATATCATCCACAGGCCAATGGGCAAGCGGAGGTATCAAACCGGGAAATTAAAAGAATTTTGGAAAAAACGGTGCCATCCTCAAGGAAGGATTGATCAAATAAGCTAGACGATGCTTTGTGGGCTTATCGAACAGCTTTTAAAGCTTCGATTGGTCTCACACCTTTTAAATTGGTCTATGGTAAGAATTGTCATTTACCGGTGGAGTTGGAACATAAGGCATTTTGGGCCTTGAAATTTCTGAATTTGGATCTAACTTTAAGCGGAGACAGAAGAAAGATGCAATTGCATGAATTGGAGGAATTACGCCTCCAAGCATATGATTCCAATAAGCTGTATAAAGATTGAGTCAAAACTTACCATGATAGAAAGATCGTGACCAAACAGTTTGAAGTGGGGCAGCTGGTCCTACTTTTCAATTCTCGATTGAAACTATTCCCTGGTAAATTGAAGTCTAAGTGGTCTGGTCCATTCCAGATTCGTGAAATCAAGCAATATAGGGCAATAGTCATTGAAGACACAACGTCAAATGAGAATTGGACTATTAATGGTCAGAGGTTGAAAAGAAACATTTTTGCTCGATTTGGTACTCCGCGGGTGTTGATAAGTGATGGAGGATCCCACTTTTGCAACACTCAGCTTGAAAAAGCCTTGGAGCAATAAGGTGTGAAGCACAAAGTTGCAACACCATATCATCCATAGGCCAGTGGGCAAGCGGAGGTATCAAACCGGGAAACTAAAAGAATTTTGGAAAAAACGGTGTCATCCTCAAGGAAGGATTGGTCAAATAAGCTAGACAATGCTTTGTGGGCTTATCGAACAGCTTTTAAAGCTCCGATTGGTCTCACACCTTTTAAATTGGTCTATGGTAAGAATTGTCATTTACCGGTGGAGTTGGAACATAAGGCATTTTGGGCCTTGAAATTTCTGAATTTGGATCCAACTTTAAGCGGAGACAGAAGAAAGATGCAATTGCATGAATTGGAGGAATTACGCCTCCAAGCATATGATTCCAATAAGCTGTATAAAGATCGAGTCAAAACTTACCATGATAAAAAAATTGTGACCAAACAGTTTGAAGTGGGGCAGCTGGTCCTACTTTTCAATTCTCGATTGAAACTATTCCCTGGTAAATTGAAGTCTAAGTGGTCTGATTCATTCCAGATTCGTGAAATCAAGCAATATGGGGCAATAGTCATTGAAGACACAACGTCAAATGAGAATTGGACTGTTAATGGTCAGAGGTTGAAAATTTATCTCGGTGCTGATTTCGAGCGGAATCCCTCCGTTGTGCCATTTTGCGATCCTTGAGGTTGCATTGGACCGTCGAGCTTAGCCGACTTTAAACAAGCGTTTGTTTGGAGGCACCCCAACATTGTAAGTATTTATTCTTTTTTTTTTTTGTTGTTTAAGTGATATTTGATGTTTAGAATGGTAAGAAGTGGCAGCTGTGCAAGAGAAAAAAAAATTCAAAACCTGTCATGTTCACTGGCATTCACTTTGCGAACCTGGGGCAAACAATCGCCAACCAGTTCGCTTTGCGAACCCAGCGAGACAGGGGACGTCTGTTTCTGCCACCTCAAGTTAAAAAGGGGTTAAATTTTTGGGTGGGCCAACACTTGGGCCCAACACCCATATCATTTTCTGAAAGTAAGAGGGAACAAACCCTACTCCCACTTTTGCTTTTCTCATTCAAACACAACACACTCTCTCAAGAACGAAAAAATTCTCACGTGCTCTTGTACTCAAATTTCACCAAATTTTCCCCAATTTCAATTACAACAACAGGTTTGCATCTCTTTTTCTTGCTAATTTCTGTTAGACAGTATGTTTAGGGTTCTAGTATATGCATTAGAGACATTATGATTCTAGGGTTTTCACTTCTGTTTTGAAGTTTTTCTGTTGTTGCATGTTGAATTGGTTGTAAACCTTAGAATGTAAATGAATTTATGAATGAAACTCTGATGAAAGGAAGAATGGCTGTTGTTTTTCTGAATTTTCGCGCATTCACTGGCCAGTTCGCTGTGCGAACTTGGGCGAGCATTCGCCAGGCTTCGTTGTGCGAATGTTTCAGTGAATAAACCTGAATGCTGAAATTTTTTTATTTATGTCTGGTTTGTGATTATGTTTATGCTTCAATGCTAATGCTTTGTGTTGCCTCTTTTTGCTATTTTGTTTGTCGATGTGTGTAGATGGGTCCAAAGACTAACCCCGCCAAGAAAAGAAAGTCCTCCGCATCGCGACAAGTGCCAATCCAATTTGATGACACTCGATTTAGAGGTGCCAAACAGGCAGCGAGATATCTGACCTTAGAAAAAAGAAGCATTTTTGCGGAGAAGGGATTCAACCTAAGTGACCGAGTGAGTTATCGGTCTGTGGCTGCGCTTTTGGAAGAGAAAAAATGGGGACGGCTGATAACTCCGGTTGATAGCTATAATGTAGAGCTTGTCCAAGAATTTTATGCGAACGCCCTTCCCGATGATGGCGACCAGTTTAGTTGGACAACATTTGTTGGGGGGAAGGTTATGAGATTTGACCGTAGAGCCATTAGTATTCTTCTTGGAAGTCCTCTGCCTTTAAGGGCTAGTGAGATTGATGACTACCATAGGGACCTACACCTTCACCGAGATATCCCAAAAATGACCAGAGATCTCCTTCGTCCGGAAAAAATAGTTGAACTCAACCCATCTGGGGTTGCTATTAGGTACCGGCGGGAGGACATGCAACCTTTGGCCCAGCTCATATTGCTTTTGGTTGTAACCAATATCAAGCCGAAATCGCATTCCTCAACCATCCCTATACCATTAGCTCACCTTGTCCATTGTATCTTGAAAAACGTGCAGATTGATATGGCTCGTACAATTGTCGATGAGATAAAGGCAATTGTGGAGAGTGGCCTTGGTGGTACCGCTTCTCGGGAGAATGCCCCTCTCGCATTTCCTTGTCTTATCATGTCATTAGGTGCGGATGCTGGGGTTGATATTCCCACACGCCGCCAAGTCACTATCCCGTCGGCTATTGATGATCGATATGTCGACAAATTCTGCAAACCAAAGGAGACAAGGGTGAGACGTCGGGTGCTAGTGCTGAGGCTAGCAGAAGGGGTGGAGATGCTTCTGGTTCTGGATCTCAGAGTTATTACCCTTATCAGTAGGAGATATGCCAGTATAACTGGGACTGGATGGCGGCTTCTCAGCGTACCATGACTGATTTGCACGACTCCATGCAGGTACTACAGCTGCAGATTCGCGATCCCGCCACTGAGCATATGATGATGTCAAGGGAGCAGTTCCTTGTACATGCTGGTTGGCCTGAGGCCAGGCCAGTATTCGGAGGGGGAGAGGACGTAGCTGGTGTTGATGATGATGAGGAGGAGGAGGGTGATGGTGCTGAGGTAGAGGTATCTGGTCCAGGTTCTGGTTCAGAGGAGGAGGAGGCAGAGGTGTATGCTACAGTGTCCGAGGAGGACTGATTTTTTTGTGCTGATGATTTTGTACTTCCTTTGGGCATCAAAGTGAAGTTTTCTTGTATTTTGTTTTTTATTTCAGTTTTTATTGATGTACTCTATCCACTTTGTGGATTATTTTGGATATTTGGATGTACTTATACCCTTCTAGGTATTTTTGACTTTGTAGGTGTGTTCACACCAGTACATTTTTATTATTATTATTATTAGTAATATTTGTTGTTTTTCAGTAAAAATTTTCTATTTTTAATTTTACTAATGTTTCAGTTTTAATTATTGTTATAAAGTGTTGAGTTCTTCAGTTTACGAATGCTCAACACTTAAATTGTTGGTATTCTTTTGTGTTTAGAGTTGAATTCTTCAGTTTACGAATGTTCAACTCTTAATATGTTAATATGCTTTTTATTGTTTTATGTTGGTATGCTTGTGGAAGTTAATATTTCTAACTTTTGGATGTTTTGTGGAAGAAACTTAGGTTGGTGTTGATTGTGCATCAAAGAAGATTCCTCCAAGATTGGATGGCTATGATAGTACTTTTAGCATGATGTTGTGGCAAGGTACATAGTTACCTAGTTCTAGAATTTAGAATGTATTGGAACTTTGTTTTCTTTGTACAAATGAAAATGTTGTTTCTTGGTACAACTCTATTTGATTGCTTGTGTCATTTAGGTCCAAAAATCACAAAAGTGAGAAACCTCCATGTTATACCAAATGCTTTGGATTGATGATGAATGTTCTTTTATACTTATAATTCATGCTTTATCTTGCTTGTTGTTTTGAAATTATGGAAGCATAGAAATGATCAAGGCAATGTTTGTGCACTTTGAGTATAACCACCATTCCAAAAGCACTTCAAGTCACCTTGTGATTGTGCGTGTATTTGAAACCTCTTTTGAGCCGAAATGAAAATTTTGTTTGGATCATGAACCCGATTTTAACCTGTTTGAAGAGCATTTAAGCTAAGATTATGGCAATGTTGATGTTGAGGAGAATGGTTTATCTTAAAAAGAGAAAAAGGAGTTGGTGATACAATGCATTCTAAGACAAAGAAATTGAAAAAAAAAAAGAGAAGAAAGAAAAAGAACAAAAAGAAAAGAAAAAGAAAAGAAGAGAATGCATTGTGAAAGAAAGAATTAAGGATTGAACAAGATTGAAAATTTTGAAAAAGAAATGTTCTTCAAAGTCTTTACCCTTTCTTGTTTAATGGTCGTGTACATATGCCCTTTGTTTTTAACCCCGGCCAAGTTACAATCGATAAAAGTCCTTAGTGATCTTTTGCTTCTATAATTTCTTGCAATCGATTAGATATTGTATGAATTGCTTAGTATTTGCTTCATTTGTCATTTGAGCGAAATTGCCCCGCAGTTGCAAACGCGTTAATTTCCTTCAATCCTGTTTCGAAGAGGAGTGTAGAGTGACATAAGCATGATTGTTTAGTTGTTTATGGAAACATTGTCTGACATTTGTTTTAAGAATCAAGTTCCTTTCCATTGTCGATTCTAGGATTGTGTAATTGTGCTTTGTTACAATTGTTGTTTTATTTGAGCCGTTTATCCTTTCTTATGGATTGAATCAAATGCTCGAGCAAATTCTCTTGTTTTCAATGAGAGGCATACTTTGCTTGAGGACAAACAAAGACTTAGTTGTGGAGAGTTGTTAGATGTCAAACATGTGATATATTTGTACTCGATACTTGGCATTTTTCATTACTTTCTTGTCTTAACTGTGGCTTTTAGTGGTAAATTGTTGTTGTTCTGCATGCATTGCATTTATACCCTTGGTGCTTGTAATTTGTGTGATATTGTACAGGAAAGTGCACTAAAAACATCAAAGATAGAAGACACAAAGAATTGTTGCAAGCTGCCAAAGAAAGGGGAAAACAACAGAAGGTTCGTTGTGCGAACCCTGGCGAAGTCCCCAGCGAATGTTTGCTTTGCGAACATTGGCGAAGCTCTCAGCGAACAAAACAGGGGGAAAAGGACCCAAAATTCGCTTTGCGAATGTTTTGGCGAGTGGTTCGCTTTGCGAATGAAGTGTTCACTTTGCGAACCCACGAAAACAGCCAGGGGCGATTTAACTTTCAGAGGCACTTAAGGTGCCATTTTCTTTCATTCGCTAGGCGAATAGTTCATTCGCAGTGCAAATGTTGCTGATCTCAAGTGTATTATAAATAGATTTTTATGTTTTCTTGGGATCATAACTTGATATTTTCACACCAAAACATACTTTTCTGAGTTTTGATCATCCAAGAGTGAATTTTCACATAGAGAAGCTGAAGTCACATCCGATCTCGATTATTCGTCGCGGATGTTCTTTCATCTCCTCTTGAAACTTGTTATCCAAGCTACCATGGAAATGAGTAGCTAAACACCTCTTGTGTTAAGATTAGAGGTAGTTAATCTTGCTTATATGTATTTCTTTTGATCTTTTGTATATGAACAAGGTTGACGATCAATATAGATGAAGTTGTTTGTTCTTAATGATGTATTTGTGGTTTGAATCACTCTAGACATAGATTGTCCAAATCTTGACCTAATATCTTCATCTCTTAAAAACCAAACTCTAGTCATAGATTTGGGGTTTATTATTCGCTTTGTATTGATCTTAACGGTTGTTGTTTCGATTGTTAGCGTGAGACATCATCTAACGGTCTAAACAATGATACTCACGAATTTGCTTTAGACATAAACTTATTCGAGAGGATACGTGATTGTATTGGTCGGAACTAAGTTCATATGCTTGATTAATCGGATATGTATGAAAAGGATTAGCGAAATCTAATCTTAACATGCTTTTATAAAACTTACAACATTTTTTATCTAATTTACTTCTTTGCTACCAAAAATTGATGTTACTAAACAAAGAACAATTTGAAACCCCTGACTTAAAACGTTTCGACTACTGAATGGCAAGCATCAAAATATCACACAATCCCTGCGGATACTATAAAAACACCCCCCGAAATACTGTTTCAACAGTCCCCTTGATCCAACATAACTCAGAATGGGCTGAGTATGAGCAATCAAATGTGTAGGGATCGAACTTGCCATAGATGATATGGCTTCAGAAACAGGTGCTGAAACCATTGGTCCTCCTGTCGAAGATCCTGGGGGTGGTTCTACATTAATACTTGGCGTAGTTTGAGGATTTGAACTATTTGGTTGAGGGTTCGAATTTGGCTGGTTTGTACTTGTCATTTTCCTCGTATATTTTCTCCTTCGTCTATCTTCGTTAGTGGTGGCTACTTTACCACTTCTTAATAAAATACAACGAAGTTTTCGACAGAGAAAGGATAACTAAATGCAAAATTATAAGTTTCTTAAAAACACAGAAAATTGTTTTCACAAATTGCTTAGCAGTGTCCCACTGGGCGTGCCAATTTCTTTACTGTGAAAAATAGCAAACAACCTCTAATCTACCAAATATATAAAAAATATTAGGTAACTTGCAGGATCGATCACACTACATCCTATAACATGTGCTAAAACCATTTAAAAGGATGTTTGGAAAAGGATGAACACTTCGACAGTATTCATAATTAAGAAAAGAGTTATTTCGACAATACTGAAGGAAAAATAATACGAGGAAATAATTAAAAGTGCATTGGAAAATAACTTAACAAAGTAAAAGAGAAAAGATAAATTTATGGGAAAAGATTAACTGAATTGCATTGAATAAAAAAAATGGTGTTACATAAAACGTACATTTCTTCAGAAACTCGTTTCTCTACACACGGATACTTTGAGTGATTTGAGAAATTTGTACAACTTTAACACACACAAATCCTAACACTAAGACTTGATATTTATAATAGTAAAAAATAACTACCCCTAACGGCCCACTAATTAGAGCGAGACAAATGACATTCTGCATGTTTTCGCCCTTCAAATGTACTCCACGTGTCTCCTTCTCTCAAATGGATAAGGACAAAGTTCCCTCTATTATTTGAATTTGAATCTTTGAATCGAACGTCGTCAGTCAATCTTTTGTCAGAACATATTTCCAAATTGTTAGAAATATTTCTAAGTCCAAAGAACATGTCTCTTCTGCACAAGGACACTTTCGACTAGACTCTCTGGAAACACCATTCTTGTCGAAATCTTCCATAATTTCAAAAAATTCCATTTCTTTAAATAAGACTCTCAATTCAATATCAGGCGTCGAAAATTAGGTGCTAACAGGGTCTTGATTGACTAGTAATCAAATTAAGTAATAAGCTAAATTAAATAATTGATTATAAATTTAATTAATTGATATGGGCTCAATATGAATGGATGATAGGATGATCCACTTTGAAATAATGGAAACTATAATTAGTCATCACACTATATAGAAATTATGGTCCATAATATATCACACACTCGAAATTATCTCTTCTCCCTATTTGAAGAGAATTTAAGGCTTTATAAATTAATGATAAAGAAGAATCACAAGCCAACAGATGTTAGTAATTCCTCTTCTTCTTCTTTTTCTTTTTAGAATTATCATTGCTTATGTATATAGACCATATAAACCATATAATCCTAAAAGTTATGCCTTTTATATATATATATATATATATATATATATATATATATATATATATATATATATATATATATATATATATATATATATATTCTAAGGATTCTGAGTCAGTAGAATTGATGACCTCAATCTCTTCACTTGAAGAGTTTTCCTCAGAGCTGGATTCTATCAGTAGAACCTTTTCTAACTGATGTTGAAGTTTTTCATCTTCGACTTCATTAAGAGCCTTTTTGGTCCAGCATCTATTAGCATAGTGACCTTGTTTTCCACACTTGTGGCAGGTGACATCAAGCTTCTTAGCTTTTCTTTTTCCCTTTTTATAAGACGGTCTATACTCTGGTTTAGGTTCTTTTCTCCTAATGTCTTTCTTCTTATAAGGAGTTCGGTAGGAGCTATGAGTCGGGTTTTTATGAGAGGATTTTCTCTTACCATGCTTAAGGGGTTTGGTTCTTTTATCTCTTGGAAGTTTTCCAAGGTCAAAGGCGAATTGGTCACAAAATTCACCTAATTGGTGTTTCTCAGAGAGCTTTTGCTTCTTGAGTTGATGTTTGAGTTTAATATCATTGCATAATGCTAATCCTTCAGTTATGCAACTGTTAATAATATGACCATAGGTCAAATCAGGGTAATTAATGTTAATTCCATCATTTTTGTCTCTAAGAGCTTTCCTAACTCTTCAGAGAATAGATGGGGGAGACCATCTATGAACTTGGCTTTCCAATGGACGGAATTGGAGTTATTTAACTGAAAAACCCTAGAAAGGAAGGTATCTTTATACCACCTGAAATGTGTCAAAGAAGGACACCTAAGGTTTTGAAGAAGGGTTTGGAGCTTTTCTCCAATAGGTTGGTTAGTTCCAACAAAATGTTGAAGGATGGATAGACTTAAGGTGTAAACAGCGTCTTCCTCCCCAGTGGTGGCGACTGTAGGGGTGCTAGTTCCCTCAGTTTTTACCAATTTCTTGTGAGAAAGAATATCTTTCCTTTGAGAGTCTGAGAGGTAGAAATCCCACCATCCTCTAAGTTGGCCCACAAAGCCAGCTGTAATGAAAGAAGCAGCATAACCTGATGATAGACCAATTGTCTAAAAACAAAATAATTTTTTCCAAGAAGAATCTGCATCTAGGAATATTCCTGATACCCCTATTATCCAACTTCCAATTCAGGTTAGCGGATTTAAAATGGATGAGGACCACAATGAATTTATCAAGGTCCTTGAAGACAAACTTAAAGATCTTCAACTTAGGGTCTTAACCTATGAAGACAGCTCCTCTGAAGATAATTACACTTCTGAGGAAAACGAAGAAGTCATTGGAAACATCAATCAATTAACCCAGATGTTTGCTGATCAAAACAACAGCTATGAGATAAATCATGTCCATATCACCAAACCTGTAGAAAAATATTACTACAAGAGACCCTCACCTCAGGACGTTCTCTTTGAAGAACCAGATAATTACCAAAATTCTTATTCAGGAAAAGTCATTTATGAATGGAACATAGATGGGCTTAATGAGAAACAAATTGTTGACACCATACATAGAATGCTTATGTATGCTACGGTTTGTAAGCAAAATGGAAATCTTGACAGTTCCGTTGCTTCTTTCATTACAGCTGGCTTTGTGGGCCAACTTAGATGATGGTGGGATTTCTACCTCTCAAACTCTCAAAGGAAAGATATTCTTTCTCACAAGAAATTGGTAAAAACTGAGGGAACTAGCACCCCTACAGTCGCCACCACTGGGGAGGAAGACGCTGTTTACACCTTAAGTCTGTCCATCCTTCAACATTTTGTTGCAACTAACCAACCTATTGGAGAAAAGCTCCAAACCCTTCTTCAAAACCTTAGGTGTCCTTCTTTGACCCATTTCAGGTGGTATAAAGATACCTTCCTTTCTAGGGTTTTTCAATTAAATAACTCCAATTCCGTCCATTGGAAATCCAAGTTCATAGATGGTCTCCCCCATCTATTCTCTGAAAGAGTTAGGAAAGCTCTTAGAGACAAAAATGATGGAATTAACATTAATTACCCTGATTTGACCTATGGTCATATTATTAACAGTTGCATAACTGAAGGATTAGCGTTAAGCAATGATATTAAACTCAAACATCAACTCAAGAAGCAAAAGCTCTCTGAGAAACACCAATTAGGTGAATTCTGTGACCAATTCGCCTTTGACCTTGAAAAACTTCCAGGAGATAAAAGAACCAAACCCCTTAAGCATGGTAAGAGAAAATCCTCTCATAAAAACCCGACTCATAGCTCCTACCGAACTCCTTATAAGAAGCAAGACATTAGGAGAAAAGAACCTAAACCAGGGTATAAACCCTCTTATAAAAAGGGAAAAAGAAAAGCTAAGAAGCTTGATGTCACCTGCCACAAGTGTGGAAAACAAGGTCACTATGTTAATAGATGCTGGACCAAAAAGGCTCTTAATGAAGTCGAAGATGAAAAACTTCGACATCAGTTAGAAAAGGTTCTACTGATAGAATCCAGCTCTGAGGAAAACTCTTCAAGTGAAGAGATTGAGGTCATCAATTCTACTGACTCAGAATCCTCAGAATCTTCTAGCAATGATTGCGAATGCAATGAGCTCAACTATTGGAAATCCATAGTTGATATGAATGGATTAAACGTCTTAACCAGCGATCAAGACCAAGCCTTAAAGGCTATTGAAGCCATTTCTGATCCTATAATGAAAAGAAAAATGCTTGAAATCCTTATCAAAGATCAGCCTAAGGTTGAAGCTCCTCGTATGATTGAGGCTCCTTACCAATTAAGTGAGGTCTTAACTAGATTTCATCACTCCAATATTAAGGAAGTTCCTACATCATTGAATGATCTTAAGAGTGAAATTTCCCAACTTAAGTCTGAAATTAGTCAGATTAAGAAAAACAATAAGCTTCTCAACCAAAGGATAACTACTCTGGAAAAAGGAAAAGGAGTTATCCAGTCCATTGATGAAGAGTATTTAAATCTTCAAGAACAACTTGATACCCTTAAAACCCTTAGTCAACAGTTAGGGTCTCTCAATGAAGAAGAAGCTGAAAAGAAAGAGGAAGATAAGCCTCCTAATGAAGAAAATTACTTAAATCTTCTCAACAGAGTTACATCTCAAAGATGGTACATTAAAATTACCCTTGTTATTGATAGGGCTTACATTCTTAAGGATGAGATTGCCCTTGTTGATAGTGGTGCAGATTTAAACTGCATCCAGGAAGGGATTATTCCAACCAAATATTTTGATAAAACCACACAATCCCTCACTCAGGCAGGCGGGAAAAAGCTTAAAGTCAAATACAAATTGTCTAAAGCTCATATCTGCAACCAAGATGTCTGTCTTCATACATCCTTTATCCTTGTCAAGAATCTTACAAGAAGGATAATATTAGGAACCCCTTTCTTGCATAGTATTATGCCTATGGCCAAAATTGATCACCATGGAATTACCGCGGAAGTTAAAGGAAAAACAGTGAAGTTTGAATTTATTACTGGTCCTCAAACTAGAATGCTTAATGAAGTCAAAGATATACTCTTACAGCATAAGGAACAGCAATTATGCTTTCTGCAAGAAGAAATTAACCTACTAAGTATAGAAGATCGACTTAGTAGGGATAAGGTCAAGAAACAAATTAAAGGGATAGAGGACCAGTTTAAAACTGAAGTCTGTAGTAACCTTCCCAATGCTTTCTGGGAAAGGAAGAAACATGTTGTCTCTCTTCCTTACTTAGATAACTTTAATGAAAGCCAAATCCCTACCAAGGCTAGACCAGCCCAAATGATTAAAGATTACTTGGCTCTCTGCCAGAAAGAAATTGAGTCTTTACAATCCAAAGGACTTATAAGACCTTCTAAATCTCCTTGGTATTGCACTGCATTTTACGCCAACAATGCAGTTGAGAAGGAAAGAGGAGTTCCGAGACTTGTCATTAACTATAAACCCCTTAATAAGGTTCTCAAATGGATTAGGTATCCTATTCCTAATAAAAAAAGATTTATTAGATAGATTAAACGATGCTTTAATCTTTTCTAAATTTGACATGAAATCAGGTTATTGGCAGATTCAGATTGAAGAATCTGACAAGTACAAGACTGCTTTCACTGTGCCATTTGGGCACTTTGAGTGGAATGTTCTTCCCTTTGGGCTTAAGAACGCCCCTTCTGAATTCCAGAATATTATGAATGGCATTCTTAACCCGTATTCTGAATTTATAATTGTCTACATTGATGATGTGTTAATTTTTTCTAAATCTTTAGACCAACATATCAAACACTTAAAATTTTTTAAGGGAATTGTTAAGCATAATGGTCTTGTCATTTCAGCTCCTAAAATGAAACTCTTTCAAACCAAAGTGAGATTTTTGGGTCATGAAATCAATAAAGGAACCATTTTTCCTATTAGCATAAGCATTGAATTCACTTCTAAATTCCCAGATATATTATCTGAGAAAAACAACTGCAAAGGTTTCTGGGAAGTCTTAATTATATTTCGGATTATTACAAAGACTTGGCTAAAGACACAGCCATCCTTTACAAAAGACTTAAGAAAGTCCCTGAACCTTGGACTGAAAACCATACCCGAGCAGTCTAAAAAATCAAAGGAAAAGTCAAATACTTGCCTTGTCTTTCTCTTGCTAATCCTAGCTATTTCAAAATTGTTGAAACTGATGCCTCTGACTAAGGGTATGGAGGAATTCTTAAACAAGTTAATCCTGAGACTTCAAAAGAAGTCCTGGTTAGATTCACTTCTGGTAAATGGAACCAGACTCAGTCTAAGTACTCTACTGTTAAGAAAGAAATGCTTTCTATTATAAAATGTGTTTCAAAATTTCAAAACGATTTGTTAAATCAAAAATTCTTATTAAGGATTGATTGCAGTTCTGCTAAATCCATTATTGAAAAGGATATTAAAAATCTCGTTTCAAAACAAATTTTTGCTTCTTGGCAGGCACAATTAAGTGTTTTTAAGTTTGATATTCAATACATTAAAGGAAAAAATAATTCTCTGGCTTATTTTCTCACCTGTGAATTTTTGCAGGGAAATGAGCATCCCTTATAGGACCAGAGGAGGAGGTCACTCCTTTGGCCGTGGTGGAAGAGGGAGTAACAATTTGTTGCCCCAATCAGAGTAAAGCATTCCCCTAATAGGAGAATGGACAACGGTCTATCCAAATAGACAAAGAATGCAGACATTACCTGCATCTCCATCATCAAAAAATAATGATAAGGAAGAATCTTCCTCATCTAATTCTAAGAACAATGATTCTTACAAAACTATTGCTGCTAGTGATCCTGTACAAGAACAAGCAGCTGATTACTTTGAAAACCCAGCGGTTGAATTCATAATGTTCATTGAAGAATAGGACATTCAAATTACCAACAATGATGGTTGGGCTATTCAGACTAGATATCTTGAATCAAGAGGATATACTGGTCTCTCTGGCAAATCCATACCTAATTTGGAGATATTACTCCTGATAACCGGATCGGTTACAATTACTCATCACTATCAGAATAATAGTCCTGGTAGTTTTATTAATTTTTCTAAATGTCATATCAATAAGGTATTGCATCCCAGAGAATGGGGTTTGAATCCTAACAGTGAAAAGGCAATAAAGCTTACTGATGGTAAAATGGTTTACTATAATTACTGGGACTATGTCCAAGCCTTTTCTAAGGCATTCTATTACCAGAACCCCAAGAATAAGCATTCTTGGTTTTTCTCGATAAACCCATAAATTCTGGAAAAACCTTTACCAAATTGGTTTTTTAATTGGTGGTCTAAATTCGGACCTTCATTGGAAATTTTACCAAAAGAGTTAATGAATCTGTACACCCCATGGTGTGATGAAAGTCCTTTAATTTTAAAGGTCTTATCAAAAAATTTGATTACAGGACAATGTCTATTTCTTTATTTTGCCAAATTTCAAATCCCTTGGATATGGAGGTAGACAATTTCAGTCTCCAGAAATAGTCTCAATATCCCAATCCTGCAGAGACATTTCTTTGCAAAATGGTGGATCAAAATGGATCCCAAAGATTTCAAAGAAAAGGTAACTCTAATAGAGACCACAACTGTTGAGGATAAAGCTAATCCTATCAAGAAGCAAAGTTCTTCTCAAATGTCTTTAATCTAGTTAAAGGAATATTTCCAGAAAAGATTTCCCCAAGAAGATGATGAAGACATCATGGTCAGAATCTTGGATCATATGAAAAGCCAATTTTTTACTGCCTTCCCAACTGTTAGAGAAGATAGCTCATCTATGAAGACCAGTTCTTCGCATGGATCAATGGATGCCATTCTTGCATGCGAATCTCAAGAGCCAGAGCCCACAGCAGAAGACTTTTGGGACTCTCTCACAGTTTCTATGGCTCAAAGAGTCACCAAAGGAAAAGCCCCACAATAATGTGATTAGGACTAATGTGCTGGAATCCACAGGTTAGCTGTTTTTCACTAGCTACAGCTAGCAGCCTCAACCACTCAAGCTGAGGCAGACAGCAGAATCTGCTTTTCCTTGCTTTACTTTTTCTTTTTATCTTGTCAGTTGTTTTTTGTGATCATTTTAGTGTCGATGGGGCCCAAAGAGCACCCGGCTCAAATGATTCACCTATGTAACCTGTTAGTGTGTGTTTCTTTTCTTTTTACCGGTTACAATAGGTAACCCTTTCCCTATATAAGGGACTTTGTTTTCCATTTGTACACACGCTTCCATTGTACAATATTCCCTCTCTTAATATATATTTCAATTTTATCTACTTTCTCTGTCTCTCTCTCTTTACTTAAGCCTAAGTTTTCTTCAGAAATCATCCATAACCACAAATAGTAACCAAAATCATCAGATATCCAGGCTGCGCCACTGTTCCTGTCATCAGATATCCAGGCTGCGCCACTGTTCCTGGTATCACCGAGCCTTTTTAAGGTATAAAACTACTGTTACTAATGAGTAATAGTAGCTAAGCTACTGTTGTGGTAGCCCAGATGATATTCTTGATCTATAAAAATTAAGTTTTTCTGATAACAATAGTAGTTCCATGCTCTTATCTCTTTAATTAGAGAAGATGTTTTCAGTGCTTTCTGTAGCTCTTTTGTATGTGGGAGGATGTTTATGAGCATTTTCTAAGAAACCTTTGCTGAAAACCTCTTTTACATCTTTGATTTAGGTCAATTTTCTGATTTATTGGTATGTTGGCTGGAATACTATAACTTGGCGACCAGCGTTCAGTGCTGGATAAGTAATTGCTTTGTTCCTCGGAATAGTAATTACTGAAAGGGCCTAACTTCAGTTACAACACCCCGTACCAATTTATCATAAAACCCTTTGATCACCTTGTGGGTTGACGTTTGGCTCAGTCGAACACCCCTAATTTTTGGTTGATCGTTAAACAGTCCCTGTTTGCAAAGATGATTTGTTGGAAAGATAAGAGTAATGAACTATTATATTTATGAGTTAAACTTAGTCGTTATTTTGAAAAGATTATCCATCTGATGCTTACCACAACACTCTTTAGCTGAATAATTTATGGATTCAAATATTGATGCTGTTACTATTGACAACAATGATTGTCAAAATCCTTTTATTAAAAATGAGGAAAACAATGAATTTCCAAAGGATCTGGAAAGGTTAAACAAATGGATCATTCCATCCGTACCATCTAAACAAATTTATAAATTTGGTATGTTTGATGTAATATCCAGGTTTGCCGTTAAAACTACAGAGCAAACCATACCTGTTTCAGGATCGACCCAAAATATTGGGCTATTAAGCAAAAAAGATTTGCTTCCTTTTAAAGATTATAACTTTATCCATATTGGATTAATCCAAGTTGCTTTGAAACCTTTAACTATGCTTGGATTAAACTCCAGTCTGGTGGCTTATGTCAGAGATGGAAGATGTGAACATTTTAAACAATCTTTGGCTGCTGTCATAGAAACTAGTCTATGTCATGGGCCAGTCTATTTTGAAGTTTTTCCCAATCTAAGTCTGTCCATGTCTGACAAAAATCTTTTTGATGCCTTGAGACTGACAATTCATACTAATGGTTATAATTTTAAACCAGGAAGTGAAATCATAGCAATATGCTATAGAGTTTATTATAAAGTTTTGAATACTTTAAACCCCAAGGTGAAAAATATTTCACCACATGGATCTACAAAATTAGTGCAAACAAATTTGCTTACATCTAATGTTGCTACTAATAGATTAATCAGGTGGAACGAAATAAATTTCCCCGAGAGTTGGTCTCTGCCTCAAGAAATTGAGCCAAAACCCATTCTTAATCAGGATGTGGATCAAATAGTTCAAACTGGTGAAGGGGACGTTGAAATAAGATTTAACCAACAACGTAGGTTTACCATACCTAGAACCATGTCTGCTAGATATTCTACCCGAAGTGACTATGTCACAGCGCCTAGTACCCTACCTAGGGTTTCAACTTCCAGAATTAGGGAAGAAGTTTTAGATCAAGAATACGTTGAAAACATTAAACTAAGTGAAAATAAAATCCCTTTTGGAATTTACCAAGGCAAAGAACCTAGGGTTGAATCGCCAACTCAATCTGAAATGTCTTTTCATTTATGATAGATTTCTCCATAGGAAGTGAAACCAGAAAGCTCATTAGTAATGAATTTAATAGTGGTAAAAATCATGACTTCAGAAGATGGTATTTTGAAAAATTCTCTAAAACCGAAATCCAAGAATTTAAGGAACACTTCTATGAAGATTTAACAAAAACCCAAACCATTATTCCCTTTATTCAGTGGTTTGTTAAGTTCTTTATTAGAAGAACACAGGATGACATGCTTACTTTGCAACAAGATAATATTCTAGTGATACAAAGATCTTGGAATACTCCTGAAGGAGAAGCTCTTGAAGCACCTTACCCCCCTGAAAAGGCTATACAACTAGCTGAGAATGCTGAGGCTAGTGCTTATAATACCATTAAGAAACTGGAAAACAGTCATGTCTCAATTAGAGAATTAAACTCTTTAATAAGAGCCCAAAACTTTACTAATGCCTTCCTTACTTGCCTAGGAGATCATATGGTCTCGTTAGAAAATCTGATTGTATCTGTTAAGGAAAGCATGGAAAGACAGATGAAGCAGCATAACCTGATAATAGACTAATTGTCTAAAAACAAAATAATTTCTTTCCAAGAAGAATCTGCATCTAGGAATATTCCTGATACCCCTATTATCCAACCTCCAATTCAGGTTAGCGGATTTAAAATGGATGAGGACCACAATGAATTTATCAAGGTCCTTGAAGACAAACTTAAAGATCTTCACCTTAGGGTCTTAACCTATGAAGACAGTAGCTCTGAAGATAATTACACTTCTGAGGAAAACGAAGAAGTCATTGGAAACATCAATCAATTAACCCAGATGTTTGCTGATCAAAACAACAGCTATGAGATAAATCCTGTCCATATGACCAAACCTGTAGAAAAATATTACTACAAGAGACCCACACCTCAGGACGTTCTCTTTGAAGAACCAGATAATTACCAAAATTCTTATTCAGGAAAAGCCATTTATGAATGGAACATATATGGGCTTAATGAGAAACAAATTGTTGACACCATACATAGAATGCTTATGTATGCTATGGTTTGTAAGCAAAATGGAAATCTTGACAGTTCCGTTGCTTCTTTCATTACAGCTGGCTTTGTGGGCCAACTTAGATGATGGTGGGATTTCTACCTCTCAGACTCTCAAAGGAAAGATATTCTTTCTCACAAGAAATTGGTAAAAACTGAGGGAACTAGCACCCCTACAGTCGCCACCACTGGGGAGGAAGACGCTGTTTACACCTTAAGTATGTCCATCCTTCAATATTTTGTTGGAACTAACCAACCTATTGGAGAAATGCTCCAAACCCTTCTTCAAAACCTTAGGTGTCCTTCTTTGACACATTTCAGGTGGTATAAAGATACCTTCCTTTCTAGGGTTTTTCAGTTAAATAACTCCAATTCCGTCCATTGGAAAGCCAAGTTCATAGATGGTCTCCCCCATCTATTCTCTGAAAGAGTTAGGAAAGCTCTTAGAGACAAAAATGATGGAATTAACATTAATTACCCTAATTTGACCTATGGTCATATTATTAACAGTTGCATAACTGAAGGATTAGCGTTATGCAATGATATTAAACTCAATAAGCAAAAGCTCTCTGAGAAACACCAATTAGGTGAATTCTGTGACCTATTCGCCTTTGACCTAGGAAAACTTCCATGAGATAAAAGAACCAAACCCCTTAAGCATGGTAAGAGAAAATCCTCTCATAAAAACCCGACTCATAGCTCCTACCGAACTCCTTATAAGAAGAAAGACATTAGGAGAAAAGAACCTAAACCAGAGTATAAACCCTCTTATAAAAAGGGAAAAAGAAAAGCTAAGAAGCTTGATGTCACCTGCCACAAGTGTGGAAAACAAGGTCACTATGCTAATAGATGCTGGACCTAAAAGGCTCTTAATGAAGTCGAAGATGAAAAACTTCGACA
Source organism: Lathyrus tuberosus (assembly GCA_022829125.1). Lineage (NCBI taxonomy): Eukaryota > Viridiplantae > Streptophyta > Magnoliopsida > Fabales > Fabaceae > Lathyrus > Lathyrus tuberosus. The sequence goes on along the minus strand of JALAZF010000124.1, from coordinate 1,947,280 downwards.
TCAGTTAGAAAAGGTTCTACTAATAGAATCCAGCTCTGAGGAAAACTCTTCAAGTGAAGAGATTGAGGTCATCAATTCTATTGACTCAGAATCCTCAGAATCTTCTACCAATGATTGCGAAATCAATGAGCTCAACTATTGGAAATCCATAGTTGATATGAATGGATTAAACGTCCTAACCAGCGATCAAGACCAAGCCTTAAAGGCTATTGAAGCCATTTCTGATCCTATAATGAAAAGAAAAATGCTTGAAATCCTTATCAAAGATCAGCCTAAGGTTGAAGCTCCTCGTATGATTGAGGCTCCTTACCAATTATGTGAGATCTTAACTAGATTTCATCACTCCAATATTAAGGAAGTTCCTACATCATTGAATGATCTTAAGAGTGAAATTTCCCAACTTAAGTCTGACATTAGTCAGATTAAGAAAAACAATAAGCTTCTCAACCAAAGGATAACTACTCTGGAAAAAGGAAAAGGAGTTATCCAGTCCATTGATGAAGAGTATTTAAATCTTCAAGAACAACTTTATACCCTTAAAACCCTTAGTCAACAATTAGGGTCTCTCAATGAAGAAGAAGCTGAAAAGAAAGAGGAAGATAAGCCTCCTAATGAAGAAAATTACTTAAATCTTCTCGACAGAGTTACATCTCAAAAATGGTACATTAAAATTACCCTTGTTATTGATAGGGCTTACATTATTAAGGATGAGATTGCCCTTGTTGATAGTGGTGAAGATTTAAACTGCATCCAGGAAGGGATTATTCCAACCAAATATTTTGATAAAACCACACAATCCCTCACTCAAGTAGGCGGGAAAAAGCTTAAAGTCAAATACAAATTGTCTAAAGCTCATATTTGCAACCAAGATGTCTGTCTTCCTACATCCTTTATCCTTGTCAAGAATCTTACAAGAAGGATAATATTAGGAACCCCTTTCTTGCATAGTATTATGCCTATGGCCAAAATTGATCACCATGGAATTACCGCGGAATTTAAAGGAAAAATAGTGACGTTTGAATTTATTACTGATCCTCAAACTAGAATGCTTAATGCAGTCAAAGATATGCTCTTACAGCATAAGGAACAGCAATTATGCTTTCTGCAAGAAGAAATTAACCTACTAAGTATAGAAGATCGACTTAGTAGGGATAAGGTCAAGAAACAAATTAACGGGATAGAGGACCAGTTTAAAACTGAAGTCTGTAGTGACCTTCCCAATGCTTTCTGGGAAAGGAAGAAACATGTTGTCTCTCTTCCTTACTTAGATGACTTTAATGAAAGCCAAATCCCTACCAAGGCTAGACCAGCCCAAATGAACAAAGATTACTTGGCTCTCTGCCAGAAAGAAATTAATTCTTTACAATCCAAAGGACTTATAAGACCTTCTAAATCTTCTTGGTCTTGCGCTGCATTTTACGCCAACAATGCAGCTGAGAAGGAAAGAGGAGTTCCGAGACTTGTCATTAACTATAAACCCCTTAATAAGGTTCTCAAATGGATTAGGTATCATATTCCTAATAAAAAAGATTTATTAGATAGATTAAACGATGCTTTAATCTTTTCTAAATTTGACATAAAATCAGGTTATTGGCAGATTCAGATTGAAGAATCTGACAAGTACAAGACTGCTTTCACTGTGCCATTTGGGCACTTTGAGTGGAATGTTCTTCCCTTTGGGCTTAAGAACGCCCCTTCTGAATTCCAGAATATTATGAATGACATTCTTAACCCATATTCTTAATTTATAATTGTCTACATTGATGATGTGTTGATTTTTTCTAAATCTTTTGACCAACATATCAAACACTTAAAAAATTTTAAGGGAATTGTTAAGCAGAATGGTCTTGTCATTTCAGCTCCTAAAATGAAACTCTTTCAAACCAAAGTGAGATTTTTGGGTCATGAAATCAATAAAGGAACCATTGTTCCTATTAGCAGAAGCATTAAATTCGCTTCTAAATTCCCAGATATATTATCTGAGAAAAAACAACTACAAAGGTTTCTGGGAAGCCTTAATTATATTTTGAATTATTACAAAGACTTGGCTAAAGACACAGCCATCCTTTACAAAAGACTTAAGAAAGTCCCTGAACCTTGGACTGAAAACCATACCCGAGCAGTCCAAAAAATCAAAGGAAAAGTCAAATACTTGCCTTGTCTTTCTCTTGCTAATCCTAGCTATTTCAAAATTGTTGAAACTGATGCCTCTGACCAAGGGTATGGAGGAATTCTTAAACAAGTTAATCCTGAGACTTCAAAAGAAGTCCTGGTTAGATTCACTTCTGGTAAATGGAACCAGACTCAGTCTAAGTACTCTACTGTTAAGAAAGAAATGTTTTCTATTATAAAATGTGTTTCAAAATTTCAAACCGATTTGTTAAATAAAAAATTCTTATTAAGGATTGATTGCAGTTCTGCTAAATCCATTATTGAAAAGGATATTAAAAATCTCGTTTCAAAACAAATTTTTGCTTCTTGGCAGGCACAATTAAGTGTTTTTGAGTTTGATATTCAATACATTAAAGGAAAAAATAATTCTTTGGCTGACTTTCTCACCCGTGAATTTTTGTAGGGAAATTAGCATCCCTTATAGGACCAGAGGAGGAGGTCGCTCCTTTGGCCGTGGTGGAAGAGGGAGTAACAATTTATTGCCCCAATCAGAGCAAAGCATTCCCCTAATAGGAGAATGGACAACAGTCTATCCAAATAGACAAAGAATGCAGACATTACCTGCATCTCCATCATAAAAAAATAATGATAAGGAAGAATCTTCCTCATCTAATTCTAAGAACAATGATTCTTACAAAACTATTGCTGCTAGTGATCCTGTACAAGAACAAGCAGCTGATTACTTTGAAAACCCAACGGTTGAATTCATAATGTTCATTGAAGAAGAGGACATTCAAATTACCAACAATGATGGTTGGACTGTTCAGACTAGATATCTTGAATCAAGAGGATATACTGGTCTCTCTGGCAAATCCAGGCCTAATTTGGAGATATTACTCCTGATAACCGGATCGGTTACAATTACTCATCACTATCAGAATAATAATCCTGGTAGTTTTATTAATTTTTCTAAATGTCATATCAATAAGGTATTGTATCCCAGGGAATGGGGTCTGAATCCTAACAGTGAAAAGGTAATAAAGCTTGCTGACGGTAAAATGGTTTACTATAATTACTGGGATTATGTCCAAGCCTTTTCTAAGGCATTCTATTACCAGAACCCCAAGAATAAGTATTCTTGATTTTTCTCGATAAACCCAGAAATTCTGGAAAAACCTTTACCAAATTGGTTTTTTAATTGGTGGTCTAAATTCGGACCTTCATTGGAAATTTTACCAAACGAGTTAATGAATCTGTACACCCCATGGTGTGATGAAAGTCCTTTAATTTTAAAGGTCTTATAAAAAAATTTGATTACAGGACAATGTCCATTTCTTTATTTTGCCAAATTTTAGATCCCTTGGATATGGAGGTGGATAATTTCAGTCTCCAGAAATAGTCTCAATATCCCAATCCTGCAGAGACATTTCTTTGCAAAATGGTGGATCAAAATGGATCCCAAAGATTTCAAAGAAAAGGTAACTCTAATAGAGACCACAATTGTTGAGGATAAAGTTAATCCTATCAAGAAACAAAGTTCTTCTTAAATGTCTTTAATCCAGTTAAAGGAATATTTCCAGAAAAGATTTCCCCAAGAAGATGATGAAGACATCATGGTCAGAATCTTGGATCATATGAAAAGCCAATTTTTTACTGCCTTCCCAACTGTTAGAGAAGATAGCTCGTCTATGAAGACCAGTTCTTCGCATGGATCAATGGATGCCATTCTTGCAGGCGAATCTCAAGAGCCAGAGCCCACAGCAGAAGACTTTTGGGACTCTCTCACAGTTTCTATGGCTCAAAGAGTCACCAAAGGAAAAGCCCCACAATAATGTGATTAGGACTAATGTGCTGGAATCCACAACTTAGCTGTTTTCCACTAGCTACAGCTAGCAGCCTCAACCACTCAAGCTGAGGCAGACAGCAGAATCTGCTTTTCCTTGCTTTACTTTTTCTTTTTATCTTGTCAGTTGTTTTTTGTGATCATTTTAGTGTCGATGGGACCCAAAGAGCACCCGGCTCAAATGATTCACCTATGTAATCTGTTAGTATGTGTTTCTTTTCTTTTTACCGGTTACAATAGGCAACTCTTTCCCTATATAAGGGACTTTGTTTTCCATTTGTACACACGCTTCCATTGTACAATATTCCCTCTCTTAATATATATTTCAATTTTCTCTACTTTCTCTCTCTCTCTCTTTACTTAAGCCTAAGTTTTCTTCAGAAATCATCCATAACCACAAATAGTAACCAAAATCATCAGATATATATATATATATATATATATATATATATATATATATATATATATATAAAACAATGAAGAAATAGAAGGGGATGTAAATCATTGAGTTCTTGCCCGAAATGGAGGAGAAACTCCGGAGTCTAATGTGACACAAAAGTACCGCTAAAGCTGAAAAGAACATTTTTATCGAATATTGGTAAAACTTGAAATGTTGTACGAGACAAAATGTTTAGCGAGTTATGTGAGATAGAAAGTTCATTTTCAAAATAAAATATTTTACAAAAACAAAGTTTAAAACTCTTTGGTAAAACGACGAGAGTAAAAGTAGCAAAAATAAGAAAATAAAATTGTCGTTGAAATAAATGATTAGAAAATAAAGAGTTAATGGATAAGAGAAAACACCAAAATTATAGAAGTTGGGTCTTAATGAAGTGGCACACTCCTCTCCCAAAGAATTCCTCTTTGGGGGTTTCCACTATCATGATAGCTTTTAATAGGATATGCCTACGAACCTCATTTTACAAAGATTCGAGTTTTTTAATGGCTAACTACCTTAACAAATTGAGGGCTTTTTAACTGTAGGCTAAGCTCACAAACCGAGTGAGAGCTTTTGACAAATGGCTAAGCTCACAACTGACTGGGAGTTTTAATAATGACGATCTCCCCAACCTAACAGTGTTTTATTTTGTTTACCTCAACAAACAAAAGAGAGCTTTTCACTTGGTTTAACTCAGAAACAAAATAATTTATTCTCCCAATGTGATATTACAAATATGTCTTTACACCATATTGTGATACCCTAATTTTTAACCCTAAGATCCCACCTCTTTGTGCATTATCTTGCATAACATTTCTAGGTCAATCACACATGCATGGCTAACCAAGTCTTTATGCCTTGTTTTGTTTGTTTGTTCTCTGGTGAATTAGGGTTTACTTCAAAGGAACCTCGAGGGTTAGTCAGTCAGATTTTGAGTACACCATCAACCAAGTACACTAGATTTAAATTTCTCAGAAGATTCGAGAAGAACTAGGGTTTCCATCTCATTGATGCTAAGCATGAGCATGTGGGGATTATTTAGGGTTTTCCTAACAAGTTGCATTACAAGGATTCCTCGAAGCATGATTCTTGTATCATGTTCAATCTTTAACTATGAGAATAATAAAGGTCATCAGGACCAGGTATGTGCTTATGGTGTTTACAAGATCCCGCTAGGATGAGTTGGTCCCAAGAATAGATAAAGAAGGAATGTGCTTTCTTTATCATGGCCAAGCGGTTATGGCAAGGTCAATGGCCTAAGTTATATGATGGATTCATTTCAAGGCCTAAACATTTGTCTTCTAGTGACCTTTGGAGCCTATTTCAATTTGATTACAAGCCTTGCTCTCGAGTATTTTTGAGCCATGTTGTAAGATTTACCCTAAGGATTTGTGATGGATCAAGCTAACTTTGGATTAATGGATAATTTATCCGAGAAGCACATGGCATGAGTCAATGAGTGATCAAGGTACGTATTCAATCCAAGGTCGTGTTTGAAAATTACATCAAAGCATGATAGGAGTTTGTTGCAAGTGACGATCCAAATTTCATATTGGCTTAAACGTCATGACTAAGACTAAGATGTTTCAAGCTCAAGAAATGTTTTTCTTAGATAGGGTTGCAAGTTAATTCAAAGCCATAATGCAAGTCATGTTTAGGCCACTCATGAGTCATATTTGGAAATGGATACTAAGATGTTTATCAAGCATGATTTTATACATATTGACATGTCTAAGGATATCATCATCAATTCTATTAGGAAAATTAACCATGCGAGGATTCATTCTTCTCCAAAGTCTACTCCACGTGACAAAATGGTGGTACTAATTCACTTCACATGAGTACTTGTATCAAGTTGATAAATTGCTTTGAAAATAAAACTCATGGATAAATTCAAAAACGACTTTTTGTTGCACTCATTGTCACATTGTATCACAAAGGGGGGGCAACATATTTACATGTTTTTTTACAAATCAAATGTGACAATCCAACTTCATATGTTCTAAATACTTGTCAAGGCATGCGAACAACCTACGAATTCTATCTCATTGTCATATTCATTATGCTAGTAAAGCCATGTGTTAAGGACAAATGAGGATGAGTTTTGACAATTAGTTTTAAAATTGATCTCAAGCTACCCTAGTGGTTCCCAAATTGATTCCAAGCATTGTGTTATAAGTCATGGCCATATTCTATTTCCTTTTTCCAAGATGGTCCCAACGGTTGAATTTCAAGATCAGTTTAATTATAAAGAAACATGGTGCATTATTTTCAAATTCTTTTACAAGCCGTGTTTTCTCTTTCCCTCTTCTTTCTCTCTTCGTTCTTTCTTCAAACCATGTTCAAAATAATCATCACAATATTATTCCATCCACATGCTCCCAAATAATCAGGCACACGCCACGAAAAGAAAAAACCAGTTAGTGTACTTGGTTAATTGCTATGTGAACCGTGTTTGATCAAGAATTTTTGAACTCCTCATGTTTGTATGGAATGGAAAAGAAGTCTAGAGTTGGAAACACAAATACCTTCATGGCTGCCTGTAATTGTTGCATAGAAGGAAATGGAAAAAAACGTATTGAAAATTGTTCATTAGATGATCTTGATCACCTGCATAATTTGGACCAGGAGGAATTCAATACAGAGTCATCATCTAAGCCTCCTTGCCAAGACACTTCGGCCCAGAACTCTGTCTTCATGTTGATGCTTTGCCATCACCTCAGGTGTTATGCGCACATGAAAAGAAGAAAAGGAAATGATTAGCAAGGTACCATTATCATAAAAGAATTCAACAACCACAAGTAAAATTCAAGTTCAACCACGCTTCAATTTCCAAACACTATCACATATGATCAGAAAGTTAATAACCACAAAATAGAAGGAAGATCTGTAGTATTCACACAACACCTTCTTTCCAAAACACAATCAAACATCAAACATTCAACCCTAGAGACCAATTCAAACTCATTCCAAAACAAGATCAAACACTGCATTCAATGTGTTTAGGCATGTTTGATTAAAAGTGGAAACTCATCATCCTACATTCAAGTTTTCATGGAAACAAAGAAACAATTCCATTCACAATCCACCCTCACTTTCTACAAACTAAGAAGCATTTTAATGGAGATAGCAAAGCCAATTCTTGAAAAGCATTGAATGTGACAATCCAACTTCATATGTTCTAAATACTTGTCAAGGCATGCGAACAACCTACGAATTCTATCTCATTGTCATATTCATTATGCTAGTAAAGCCATGTGTTAAGGACAAATGAGGATGAGTTTTGACAATTAGTTTTAAAATTGATCTCAAGCTACCCTAGTGGTTCCCAAATTGATTCCAAGCATTGTGTTATAAGTCATGGCCATATTCTATTTCCTTTTTCCAAGATGGTCCCAAGGGTTGAATTTCAAGATCAGTTTAATTATAAAGAAACATGGTGCATTATTTTCAAATTCTTTTACAAGCCGTGTTTTCTCTGTCTCTCTCCGTTCTTTCTTCAAACCATGTTCAAAATAATCATCACAATATTATTCCATCCACATGCTCCCAAATAATCATGCACACGCCACGAAAAGAAAAAACCAGTTAGTGTACTTGGTTAATTGCTATGTGAACCGTGTTTGATCAAGAATTTTTCAACTCCTCATGTTTGTATGGAATAGAAAAGAAGTCTAGAGTTGGAAACACAAATACCTTCATGGCTGCCTGTAATTGTTGCATAAAAGGAAATGGAAAAAACGTATTGAAAATTGTTCATTAGATGATCTTGATCACCTGCATAATTTGGACCAGGAGGAATTCAATACAGAGTCATCATCTAAGCCTCCTTGCCAAGACACTCCGGCCCAGAACTCCGTCTTCATGTTGATACTTTGCCATCACCTCAGGTGTTACGCGCACATGAAAAGAAGAAAAGGAAATGATTAGCAAGGTACCATTATCATAAAAGAATACAACAACCACAAGTAAAATTCAAGTTCAACCACGCTTCAATTTCCAAACACTATCACATATGATCATAAAGTTAATAGCCACAAAATAGAAAGGAAGATCCGTAGCATTCACACAACACCTTCTTTCCAAAACACAATCAAACATCAAACACTCAATCCTAGAGACCAATTCAAACTCATTCCAAAACAAGATCAAACACTGCATTCAATGTGTTTAGGCATGTTTGATTAAAAGTGGAAATTTATCATCCTACATTCAAGTTTTCATGGAAACAAAGAAACAATTCCATTCACAATCCACCCTCACTTTCTACAAACTAAGAAGCATTTTAATGGAGATAGCAAAGCCAATTCTTGAAAAGCATTGAACTATGGCAAGAAACATTGTTGAGAAAAATTATTACCTGAACGATTCATGTGAACGGATCCAGTTTTACAGAGTATGAGCTCTTTGACCACACAATTCAACAAAGATGTTCAGGAAGTTGAAACTATTGAAGGCTTTTCTTCACTTTAAACTATGAAAATGGTTTCTTGCTCTACGGTGATATTTGTTGATTGGATAAACATTGAGGAGCCGTGGCTGCACCTACAAATCAAAATCCAATTGAAATTAGAAATTTCAATATCATGATTTGTCAAGAATCAAAAGCAATCAAAGCAATTCAGGACAAATTAAAATACTTTCCAAAACAGTTTCAGACACGGCAATTCAAAGACGGAAACAACATTATTACATGAAATCAAAGTTCCCGTACACATATCAGACATGATGAATCAAAAAAAGAAAGGATCAAAGACACAATAAGACAGGTTCAAGATTGAAATGGAAACATCATTACTGTACAATCAATAATTCATCAATTGATAGCAACTAATCTGAGTCTATATAAGAAGAGGATTCATACGATTCAAAAAAATCAGAACATACCACACATACCAGAAAATTCACCAGCAGACAGGGATATCACTAGACGCACAAACAAAAGACCACAAAAACCTCACAAAAATTTCACACGCATCCCTGCAGAACAATGCCAGAAAAATCCATATACAAAACCTGATGCAATCATACACATACACACTTAACATCAAAAACTCACGCATCTCTGCAAAAAATCAGAAACACGCACAATTGATGGTCACCACCTCAAGAAGAGGCGTCTGATTTGCAAAGCGACATTCACACAAAAACATCACAGAAATTCACAAAGTTCAGAATGATACATATACACACGAATTGAAAGGCATAGACACAGACGAAACATACACGGTTTCAAAATCACGAACAACAGAGCAACACGCAACATCAACAGGGCAATAACAGCAATAACCATTTGAATCGAACACATGGATTGAAGAAGCAAATTGAAAGAGCAACAAACAACAACAGTTACACGCACGAATTGAAGAACATCAACAGCAGCGACAAACACGCAGAGAAAAGAAGAAGAGGACTTACCGGAGAATTCCAGAGTTTCGATCAGGTATGAACACATCCTCATTCTGCTTCATTTCTCTTTACCATGTTGCGCGCCTATATCCCTTGAGCATTAACCCCAAACCAATTTGTTGATTCACTGCGTGGACATTGTTTAATTTGAGGTTTGAGTTCTAGGGGTTTGTAGTGAGTTTCCGGTAATTGATGTCGGAAATAGGTTTAGAAGATATGAATTGTTGGAAGTGGGGTTCAAATTTGGGGCTTGGCCTTCAAGGGAAGGCGGCGATGCCGCAGTCCGCCGTTTTTATCTCCTCAGGCGAGAGAGTATTGTAGTAAGCTTCTGAGAGAGAGAGAGCGAGAAAGGAGGTTTGAAATGAATTGGTTTCTTTTATTATTTTTTTCTGGGTTTATGGTATAAGAATGATCCAGTGCACCCATGCCTACGCACCTTGCCGTACACCCTCAACCTAGGACGTTGATATGAGTCACCCAGTTGACTCAATTTGATCAAACGATGGTGATGGCTTTGGTTTTCGTTTCTCTTTTTAATTTCTACTGTTTCTACTTTTTTTTCTGTTTTAAATTTTAAAATATAATAATAAAAACTTTTCATTTTCATAAAAATAAAATAAAAATATGCCTTTAGTTATTTAGGTCATTTATTTTATTAATTTTAAATGTTTTAATTTAACATGCTTTTTTATATTATAAAATAAAAAATATATAAATTTGGTTCTTGATTTTATTAAATATCTCCTTTAAATATTAACTAATTTTGGAACCTATCTTCTATAATTACTTTATTAAAAATTCAATCATGTACTTATATTTGTCTAATTTTTTCTTTTCTTCAAATTTTAGTGAATAATTATACTATTTATTTAATCAAATATTCGTACTAATTTGAGATTGATAGTTGTTTATAACTCTTTTAAAATAAAACATAAAAACCTTAGTCTTGATTTATATCATTCCTTTTTATATCCTTACGTGCTTGTGCACTCTTGATTTTTATATGCTTGACATGATGTATATTTGATTCACAATGTGTTACCTTGCTTCATAAATTGGTTGTTCGTTATATTGCAGATCTTATATGTTGAATATTCAATCATGACTTATAGCTTTAATATTTGATACTTTTATCTATACTATTATAATAATATGATTGCATGTGTCTGTATCCAAGGGAATGACTCTTGTTTGACAATTATGTCATATACATTACATCTCATTTTCATTTTTCCTCTCCCCCTTTTGTGGCTTCTATGTCCTTTTAAGTTAAATACCCTAGGATAGCTTCCCTTAAGTTGATTAGACAACTTTACAATTAAGCTCAATTCTCCCATGAGAATTAGACATAAGTCATCCCTAGCTTAGATATGATTCTCCTACCCCATAACATAGTTGAGAAGGATGTAGAATCCTTTTCCACTTAGGAGAGGTATGTGGCATACTCGTCGATTCTATATCCGAGTTGGAGTCCTTCTCCTAATGTGAAGCAAAGGTCCGTCTTCCACATGTTTGTGGTGGTTTAAGTCGAGTATTCTCCTTAAGATGACGACTTGCCTTTTCTCCTAAAACCAATTAACAACTTTATTTACCCTTAGTGAGGAAAACTACGAATGCTCTGATTCCATTCCCGTCGGGATACGTAGGCACGAGATGTGATGTCTTGGCGAGCATACTTAGAAAAAACACCTTAGGTCTTCCCTTTACCCTACAACCTTTAGCAAACAGATAACAAGTAACACAATAAAACAAGAGGTTCCTGTAGAGTACTACAGATACTTAGGATGCTAGCACATTCCCTAGGTATAACCAACCCCTGAACTTTAGATTCTCTTTTGCTTTGCATTGCATTGCATATTCATGGGTTATTCGTTCTTTTTTCCCTTCCTTTGGATAAATTAAAGACTGGTGGTGAATTATGATTTTTGATTCAAGTTAATCAATAGCTTGATATCCAATTCTCACAGCGAAACATATCATACTACCTCACAGATATAAATATTTCACTTTCAAAAGCATTAAGGCAAAATGTGAGAAAATAAAAGAGAGGGAAGAAAGTGACATAAAGGTACCATAACTTGAATCAAAATATATAGCACCACCACTCGATTAACAACATGTCAAGTACCATAACTTGAATAAAATATCTTTCTTGTTGTATTTTTCTCTGTTTGCGTACTTTTTTTTCCTAGTACTCTTCTTGTAATCTTTTTTTCTTACCTATGAAGGTTTTTTTCCTATATCTTCACAATATTTTTTGTTATATGTATCATGTAGTTATTTATCTTATTTTTCTTTCTTTCCTCGCATTTTAATAATATTAAAGGGGGATAACTATACTCTCAAAAGGAGTAGAGTGTTGTGAAAAACGATACCTTGAAACAAAATATTAATGGTTTCTTTATGGGCATGAAACACACAAGGGTTAGGGTTAACAAGGAAAAACAACTAAAACCCTATAAGGGTTCATAAAGGAAGAGAAAAGAGGAAGAAGAATAGAGAATTGATTAAATCTGTTTTACTATTCACTTTCTCAATAGGGTTCAAAGGTTACAAGTGAATATCAACAATTAACCTCTCTCAACCTAATAATATTTTGTCACACCTTAGGAAGAGAGACTAGTATGACATTTATAATAAACCTAACATAATAAACTAATGGGCTTTTTAACAATTACCCATTACAAGTTAACTTAGGGTACAAGTTAACTTAAACAATTGGATCTATTACACAAGGCCCAATTCGATCTCCTACATACTATAACACAATTCGACTACAGCATGTAGGTCTTCGACAACAGCATGTGAGTGGACTTCGACGACATGCTAAAACTAGAGTTCGATCCAATATCTCACAAATCTCCACCTTGGATCTAACTCTATATCCTCAAGAAATAAACTAGCTTTCTTCATGCAGCTTTGTCAACTGCATACAGTGGAAAAACTTGCAACTAGGAAACATCTTGGTGACCATATCAACAGCATTATGATCTGTCGAAACCTTCAGCACTTGGACTTCTCCACGCTCGATTACCCCTCTGACGAAATGCAGCCTCACATCAATGTGCTTGGCCCGCTCATGATAGGATGAATTCTTTAACATGTGTATTGCACTTTGACTATCACATTTAACAGTGATAACTGGACCTTGAAGTTTCAGCTCCTTTGTAAAACCTTCAAGCCACGATGCTTCCTTTACAGCTTCAGTTAGGGCGATATATTCCGCTTCAGTGGTTGATAAGGCAACAACCTTCTGAAGTGTTGCTTTCCAATTGATTTTTATCCCAAACATAGTGAACACATATCCATAAATAGATTTTCTGGAATCCATACAACCTGCATAATCAGAGTCGACATATCCTTCGATTACTGCTTTACTATCTTTACCCAAGGCTCCACCATAAATTAGGACTCTATTCAGAGACCCATTTATGTACCTTAAAATCCACTTCACTGCTTGCCAGTGAGCCTTTCCAGGATTCGCCATGTACCTGCTTACAAGATATACTGCATATGCTATGTCAGGTCTAGTACAGACCATAGCATACATCAAAGAACCCACTATATTAGCATATGGAATGCTATTCATATAAGCTCTTTCGACATCAGTACTGGGACACTGATCTATACTCAGCTTGAATTGAGGGTTTGTCGGAGTCAGAACAAGCTTTGAATTCGACATACCATACTTTTCAAGAATCTTCTGCAGGTATGTCTCTTGAGATAAGCATAATTTCGACTGCTTTCTATCTCTTCGGATGTCAAACCCAAGAATCCTGGACGCAGCTCCCAGATCCTTCATTTTGAACTGCTTATTGATTTCAGCCTTCACCCTTATTACCTCTTCGACATTGTTGCTTGCTATTAGAATATCATCTACGTAAAGCAACAAAATAACAAATGAATTACCAGGTCGAAATCTGAAGTAAACACAAAGGTTGAACTGACTTCTGATGAAACTTATGCGTGCCATGAACTTGTCGAATCTCCTACTCCACTGTCGAGGAGATTGTTTCAGTCCATATAAAGATCTCTTCAGTTTGCACACATAATCTTCCTTCCCCTTTTCGACAGACCCTTCAGGTTGCCTCATTAGGATTGTTTCATCTAGATCACCATACAAGAACGCAGTCTTCACATCCATCTGTTCCAGTTCAAGGTCGAACTGTGCCACCGTGTCAAGCAACATTCGAATGGACCTATGCTTCACAACAGGCGAGAACACATCATTGAAGTCGACACCTTCTTTCCGAGTGAACCCCCTAGCAACAAACCTTGCCTTGTATCTCTTCGACGCCACTCCTTCGATTTCTTCCTTGACTTTGAAAATCCATTTACAGCTGACTAACCTGGCTCCAGTAGGTTTCTTGATCAGTTCCCATGTGTTGTTGTCATGAAGAGATTTCATCTCATCATCCATAGCCTTCAGCCATTCAGTCTTCTTTCAACTCCTCATAACTTCCTTATAGTCTCTAGGTTCTTCGTCGAGAACCTCAATTACAGAGATTAAGGCATAAGCTATAAGATCTACATACCTAAGTCTCTGAGATGGCTTGATGACTCTCCTCGACCTGTCTCTTGCTAGCAGGTAGTCATTATCAGTCTCCTTATCTTCGACAACATCTTTTGCTTCTTCTTCGACTTCATCTAGGGTACGCAATTCAGCATCAACATGCTCCACCTCAACAGGAATCTCTCCCTGTTCCAGCTCTTCGTCAGCATCATCAGTTTTCTTGAAAGCCATCTCAGCTTCATTGAAAACTACATCTCGACTGGTGATACACCTCCCGTGACCTGGCTCTAGGCACCATAGCCTATAAGCTTTGACTCCTTCAGGATATCCCATGAACATGCATTTCAGAGCTCTAGGTTCGACCTTGTCTTGCCTAATATGAGCATATGCCACACAACCAAATACTCTCAGTCTGTCGAGACTATGTGGATGTCCCGACCAAACTTCTTCAGGAGTCTTCATTTCCAAGGCAGTCGAGGGACATCTATTTATCAGATAAGTTGCTGTCGGAACAGCCTCTGCCCAAAACACATTCTTCAATCCAGTACTAACCAACATGCATCTAACTCTTTCAAGGATTGTTCGATTGAATCTCTCAGCTAGGCTATTTTGTTGAGGAGTACCTGCTACAGTCTTATGCCTTGCAATCCCAGACTCAACACAGTAACTGTCGAACGCTTCATTCCAGAACTCAAGGCCATTTTCGGTTCTCAACCTCTTAACCTTTCTGCCAATTTAAGTTTCGACCAGAACCTTCCAACTTTTGAAATTCTCAAAAGTTTCATCCTTCGTCTTCTGAATGAATACCCATAACTTTCTGGAATAGTCATCAACGATGGATATATAGAAAATACCTTGCACCTGAGTGTGAAGGATTCCTTGCAGGCCCCCAAAGATCATCATGAATGTAATCTAGGGATCCATGTGTTCTTTGTTTGCCTTTGTTAATCTTCACCCTACAGGATTTACCAAATACGCAAGATTCACAAAACTCAAACTTTTCGACTTTGTCACCACCTAGCAGGTTCTGCTTCCCCAATTCGATCAGGTCTCTTTCGCTGACATGACCCAATCTCATGTGCCATAATTTTGTCTTTGACACAGGTTTCGTGGATGCAATATTTGTCGAGCCACTTACAACCTCAGCCTCAAGGGTATACAAGCCTTGTTTCTTCACGCCTCTCAAGACTTCCTTCGACCCCTTCATGACTCTTAGGATACTTTTCTCTCCTTGGAAAACACATCCCTTACTGTCGAATTCACCAAGAGAAATTAAATTTCTCTTCAAATCAGGTACATACCTGACTTCAGTCAATAACCTTATTGACTCATCATGGAGCTTGAATCTCACAGATCCAATACCTGTAATTTTGCAGGATTTGTTGTTTCCCAGCAACACCGATCCACCACCTTGATCACATAGCTCCTCGAACAATTCTCTGTTTGGAGTCATGTGCCAAGTGCAACTTGAATCCATAATCCACTCTTTTCTTGAGATGCCGCTTGAAACTACAAGGACATCAAATGAGTCGAAGTCATCTTGAACAATGGTTGCGTTGCCATTATCCTTACCTCCATGATCTTTTAGGCGTTCAGGGCACACCTTTCTTGTGTGACCCTCCTTCTTACATTGATAACATCGAATACCAGATGTTTCGCCACTATAAGACTTCTGCTGACTTTTACCTTTCTTCTTGTCGAACTTACCATCCTTTCGCAAGAATTTTCCCTTAACGACCAAACCTTCACCAACCGTCGAAGGTTTATGATCCTTTCGTTCGTTTAGGTCCTTAGAATACAAGGCTGATTAAACTTCTTCAAAGCTCATGGACTCCCTTCCATACAAGAAAGTTTCTTTGAAGTGAGCATATGTTCTGGGCAAAGCACACAACAGCAACAGTGTTTGATCTTCGTCGTCGATCTTCACATCAATATTTTCAAGACCAAGAATCAGCTTGTTGAACATATCCAACTGCTCAGCCAAAACTTTGTCTTCACTCATCTTGAATGAATACAAAGTTTACTTCAGGTAGAGTCGATTCACCAGAGATTTGGTCATGTACAAACTTTGAAGTTTCAACTATAACCCCAATGCCGTAGTCTCCTTTGATACCTGTCGAAGAACCTTATCACCAAGGCTTAACAATATTGCGTTATAGGCTTTCTCTATCATGGCCGTCTTTTCTTTTACCTTTAACGCATCATCCATGGATGCCTCTCCCTTCAACGCTTCCAAACAACCCTGTTAAACTAGTAGGGCTTTCATCTTCAAGCGCCATATACCAAAATCATTCACTCCGGTGAACTTTTCAATCTCATACTTTATTGAAGGCATCTTCTCCACGCTCACCGCACCAATTTATTATGAAAAACGATACCTTGAAACAAAATATTAACGGTTTCTTTATGGGCAAGAAACATGCAAGGGTTAGGGTTAACAAGGAAAAACAACTGAAGCCCTATTAGGGTTCACAAAGGAAGAGAAAAGAGGAAGAAGAATAGAGAATGGTTAAATCTGTTTTACTATTCACTTTCTCAATAGGGTTCAAAGATTACAGGTGAATACCAATAATTAACTTCTCTCAACCTAATAAGGTTTTGTCACACCTTAGGAAGAGAGACTAGTATGCTATTTATAATAAACCTAACATACTAAACTAATGGGTTTTTTAACAATTACCCATTACAAGATAACTTAAACAATTGGATCCAAAACACAAGGTCCAATTCGATCTCCTACACACTAGAAAACAATTCGACTTTAGAATGTAGGTCTTCGACAACAGCATGTGAGCGGACTTCGACGACATGCTAAAACTAGAGTTCGATCTAATATCTCACAAATCTCCACCTTGGATCTAACTCTATATCCTCAAGAAATAAACTAGCTTTCTTCATGCAGCTTTATCAACTGTATACAGTGGAAAAACTTGCAACTGGGAAACGTATTGGTGATCATATCAGCAGCATTATGATATGTCGAAACCTTCAGCACTCGGACTTCTCCATGCTCGATTACCCCTCTGACGAAATGCAGCCTCACATCAATGTGCTTGGTTTGCTCATGATAGGCTGAATTCTTTGACAGGTGTATTGCACTTTGACTATCACATTTAACAGTGATAACTGGACCTTGAAGTTTCAGCTCCTTTGCAAAACCTTTAAGCCACAATGCTTCCTTTACAGCTTCAGTTAGGGTGATATATTCCGCTTCAATGGTTGATAAGGAAACAACCTTCTGAAGTGTTTCTTTCTAACTGATTGTTGTCCCAAACATAGTGAACACATATCCAGAAATAGATTTTCTGGAATCCATACAACTTGCATAATCAGAGTCGACATATCCTTCGATAGCTGCTTTACTATCTTTACCCAAGGCTACACCATAAATTAGGACTCTATTCAGAGACCCATTTATGTACCTTAAAATCCACTTCACTGCTTGCCAGTGAGCCTTTCCAGGATTCGACATGTACCTGCTTACAAGATTTACTGTATATGTTATGTCAGGTCTAGTACATACCATAACATACATCAAAGAACCCACTATATTAGCATATGGAATGCTATTCATATAAGCTCTTTCGACATTAGTACTGAGACACTGATCTATACTCAGCTTAAATTGAGGGCTTGTCGGAGTCACAACAGGCTTTGAATTCGACATACCATACTTTTCGAGAATCTTCCGTAGGTGTGCCTCTTGAGATAAGCATAATTTCGACTGCTTTCTATCTCTTCGGATGTCAATCCCAAGAATCCTGGACGTAGCTCCCAGATCCTTCATTTTGAACTGCTTATTGAGTTCAGCCTTCACCCTCATCACCTCTTCGAAATTGTTGCTCTGTATTAGAATATCATCCACGTAAAGCAACAAAATAACAAATGAATTACCAGGTCGAAATCTGAAGTAAACACAGTGGTCTAATTGACTTCTGATGAAGGTTTACCTCCTAGTACTCTTCTTGTAATCTCTTTTTCTTACCTATGAAAGTTTTTTTTCCTATATCTTCACAATATTTTTTGTTATATGTATTATCTAGTTGTTTATCTTATTTTTCTTTCTTTCCTCACATTTTAATAATATTAAAGGGGGATAACTATACTCTCAAAAGGAGTAGAGTATAATCTCTTTTATCTTAATATTTTAATTTTACCTCTTATCTAAGAGATGCACTGTCTTCATCAAAAAGAGGAAAATGTAGTTCTATGTGCTTTGCAAGTATTTATAAATTTGACGATGGTTTTATTAATGACAAAAATAATAAATAAAAATAATAATGAACATCATCAATAAGAAAAAAAATATTCAAGTATATAAAAAAGTTAATTTATAACGTTCCTATGTTTGGCACAAAGAAAGCCAAATTCTACTATCAACATCAAATGAAATGAAATATTTGAAAGCTCGTTAGTGATCGTGTGATTTAGCTATTTTAATCTTTTTAAATCATAAGTGTGTAATAAGTGTGAGTAATTCTCAAAGTACTAAAATAATGCACACACACTTAAAGTATTTAACAAATTTCATATGTTTTCAAAAGCTTTTAAAATCATATCTAGATTCATGTTAATCGATTTGAAAATGTACTTTTAGAATGAAATCTTTATATTTAATAGTGTCTGAAATTTGAGTCACACGTAATATTTTATTAAAATAAAATTAAATATACTTGGGATTTTATTACTGCTCCATGTCGTGCGCAAGGCCCAGAAGACAAAGGCTCAATGAGGAAACATTAAGCTATTGAGCGTAGAAAAGTTAGACCTTTCTCTCCATAAAGAAGACAATCCTTCACATGAATACCATGCTAACTTCTGAGATTAATCTAATGGTTGACCGCATCCCACGCCATTCCAAACACGTGCTATTACCAACCATTTTTGTTATTTAAAGTGGAAAGTGTGCCACTTCACCCATATTCAAATTCTTTCTCATTCAACGACCGCTTTTTGATCTCATACTAACTTGGACAATTGAGTGTTATCTTTATAGGCCAGTCCCCCCTCCAACACATCGAAAGTTTTAAACCACCATAACAAGCTCTGAATCCATATTTTCCTATCAAATTTATTTCTAGTGCGGAACAATTACTTTGAATACAAACATAATTAAGAAGAGCATTTTATCATAAAGAATTAACATGATACATATTTTAATTTCAATTATAAAATCATGAGTTCTAGAGCACTAGAGGTAATCAGACATATCCATAATATTCACAGATCTAATATGGCCATCACGCTTCTACAGAATAAGAGACTTTCTAAGTTGATCAACCACTTTGCAAAGTGTTCGTACTCTGCGTATCTTTGCATCTTCTCTTTCAATTATCTCCTGAATGAGATAATGATGGATAAGTATGTGTTTGGATCGTAGGTGATATCTAGACTCCTTAGCTCGTGAAATGACACCATTGTTAGCACAATAGAGAGTAATGAGATCCACAATGCTAAGAACTCCGAGGTTTTAAATAATGGTCGCAGTCGTGTCGCAGTCGCGTAAAGACTTTTGTGATTTCAGTCGGTACATGTGTTACAATGCTGATTACGGTTGTTGCAGTGTGAATTAACCATAATTTATTCTCTATCATAAAAATGTGAATAACGATATCGATAAAAATGTGAATAACGATATCGAAATTGACACCTTCCAATATAGCTTTGTTGCAGCCATCAAACACTTTTTCCTGCTTTGAACTCTTTTAGGTTGCAACGCCACCATTTAAAATAAATACAATCAGATTGGGATATGAAGTCATTTTCAGAAGAAACCGTTGCAAAGATCTATTTATTGAAAGACTCTGTTTTTTCTAATTTGCTAATGATTGTATGGAGAAGCTTGTTGAATCCTATTTTTTCTCTTGTGAAGAAACCGTTGCAAAGATCTTTTCATTGAAAGAGCAGGACCAGGACTATACAATTGATGTGGAGATTCTAGTGTTGTTGGTGTTGATGCCCCTGACCCTGTTGGTGTGTATATTGTTTCTTGCACATTTTTATTAGCCATCATTAAGATTGATTTGGCCTGCACGGAGAATCATCTATTATTTTCAAGAAGAGAGGTCACTCAAATGTTAAACATAAAAGAAATAAAATTACCTGAAACTCCGTGACATCAGTTACACACATCTTGCCATCATAGAAAATGGTCAGTGGCTGTTGCTGATTTTGCATTGAACTCCGATCACTATCTTCTTCTTCAACCCTTTAATTGAGAAAGATATTAACAAAGAGTTAATTCAACACCCAAATGAAAGAATAAAAAAACATAAATTAAAAAAGAAAAACAGAAAGACTAAGAAAACAAATTGCTTACATGTGATTGTTGTGATTGTGATTGTGATTACTATCAGAAACATGTTGAGGAAAAAGGCAGAGTTCTAAGTTGCAATTCCTCCTCATCTTTTCAAGAGAGATATGAAGTGATGAAAATGTTCAATGTATAAAGATGAAGAAGAGTAGCGTATATATATAAAAAGTTGAAGTTAGGCGCAGCAAGAATGGAAAAGAAGAGGAAATTTGGGCGTGGAAACGGCTAAGAGAAAGAGACAGACACTGAGGATCAACTTGCGGTGTCTTGTAGTGCTGTCTTACAATTTCAATTAGAGCATGTGTTTAATTTAACAAAAGAGTGAAATATCAAAGAATTAGATTAAAGCATGTTTTCAACGTCTTTTTTTAATTCTCTATTTTGTCACGTGTTTGGAAACCAACTAAGTGTGTCACTCGTGTCGCCACCATGGGGTCTTAATAAAAATGATTTATAATGTATTCTTTTTGGTAACATGTATGTATGATAATATAATAAACTCGTGAATGGATTAAGACTAGTAAGTCTTGGGGTCTATTTTCTCTGTCTCACAAAGAAATATTAAAAAAACGAGGTCTATGATAATATTAAATTATCATTAATACTTTTCAAAAATAAAATCATAAATAATTATTGATGTTCTATTTACTAATCATAAATATATTTTAAAAAAAGATTTTACTTCTAAGTTTTTCAGCTCGCTAGTGCTAGGAATGACAGGCAGACCCAAATCCGCGGGGCTCATCCGCATCCGAACCCGAATCAATGGGTGAAAATCCGAGTTGACTGGGTTCGGGTTCGGGTGCCACCCGATATTTCGAGTGCGGGTTTGGGTAGTGTAAAACTCGTGTCTGAAACCCGAAACCACACCCGCTATATATATATATATATATATATATATTGAGTTTTTGCTACGGGTTCGGGTTTGGGTGAAAAAACCCGAACCCAATGGATGTGGGCGTGGGTGTTATTTTGCCACCCGAATAGCCTTTAGGTTCGGGTTCGGGTGCAGGTGGTGCTTTCAGGTGCGGGTTTGGGTGGTGTGAAATCCGCACCCGACCCGACCCGTTGCCATCCCTAGCTAGTGTCGACATGTATAACTATTCCAGCTTGTCAAAGTTCTAGTAAAGGCCGACAAATAGGTGGTACCTGCCAGGGAGCCAACCTCTGACCCAAGTTACTAAAGCATTAATTACCGTTAGATTTAATTAGACAACATCCAATAAAACACGTCGGTTCAAGCGGTGAATTTTAATCATTTAGCATATATATAAGCTACACTTGCCGTAACATATATTATATCGCTCTCACTCTTGCAAGTTACTTTATTATTGCCTTACGAATTTGAGCTTTTAAGTGCTACCCTTGTAGGTTCATCGCACTCCACCTAACTAAAGATTCATGCTACTGTACCAAAAAGACTTACACCCTTCATCTTAGCAATATCTCGTTCGTGACCACAATAATGATGTCGTTTGTGACAACTGACTTTTGATTCCTGCGTGTTTTAACGGATATCCACCGTGTTTACCACTACATCAAATCGGCTGATCTTTCTTTCGTTCTAATCTTCGGTCAACTCTATGCCAACTTATGGCATCTAAGTATGCTCAGATCACTGCCCAACATAACGCCAACGTCAATACTGAAGTGACAATTAATTATCTTGGTCTTACAAGAGATGTTTCCCATTCTATGGTAAGAAGATTCAATCTGGTCCTCATGACTTTTCCTACTGTCTTGAATCCTCAAGCTTGAGTTCCTTCGTCTGCTGGCCAGAGCATGTTCCAGTTCCTGTCGATCTTCCAACCTCTCTAGTAGTTACTTCAAGGTCAAACTTTCCAACACCCGTAACCACAACTGCATGTCCCTAGAGTTGAGTTAATCAAGAGCCCTCAACAACTCCAAGCTAGTCTAGCTACGTAACGGGTGAATGAACTATTCACCAGCATCAACAACCTAGCACAACAGTAGAATGCACATCTCTTAGCCAAAATACTCTTTAGAATATAGGAGAATTTACTAGGTATGCCACCTAACCAAAGAGTGATGCCTTAACTGATCCTTGTTGACACCTATGGTAGCCATGACATGGTTCAAAATCTTGCCTGATGGGTGTATAAACTTTTGGAAGGAGCTATGCGAATCTTCTACAATGAGTTTACATCTTATAAACGACATCCCAAAACTATATATCTCACAAGAATGCAACAAAAGAAGAAGGAAACTCTACGAGAATACATTGGACGAATTACCAAGGTTGCCATCGAATTAGGTGGATCGAATGACAGACTAAAATTTTGGATATTCAAGAAAAGATAACGAGAATATGATATGTTTTACAAGAAGTCGGGAACATCAGGTGCTAGAGGTATGAGAGACCCTTTCGCCCGAGCCCATTTGTGCATTAACTATGAAGAAAGGCTTCTGGCAGAAGAGGATGAAAGGGGATGAGGATTTGGGAACCTTATAAATAACTTATAACACTACAAAAAATTTGACATGTAGTGACAATGAAAATCCATAGGTAAAGGGCATAAAACCGAGGGTATAGCCTTAAAAACTCTAATCCAATGACAATGTTTTTTGTCCTTTTTAA
This sequence comes from Lathyrus tuberosus, assembly GCA_022829125.1. Lineage (NCBI taxonomy): Eukaryota > Viridiplantae > Streptophyta > Magnoliopsida > Fabales > Fabaceae > Lathyrus > Lathyrus tuberosus. The sequence goes on along the minus strand of JALAZF010000124.1, from coordinate 1,924,052 downwards.
TTTCCCATGTCATTAGAAAATAATCGTCATAACTTCTTACAACGATGGTTTTTTTGGTGTTTGACAAAGTGATAGTGCAATACCAAAGGTTGTTTTCCACTAGAATAAGAGTCGTTGGAACCAATTTATTGATTACTAGCGTCCAAACGGCCACTCCCGTGCCCGTTCGTCCGCTTTTTTAAATATGCACACGCATCAAAATATAAACGGTGTTTTTTAATTAAATATTATTTTTAATTGGTTTATCAAATTAGAAATTTGTCAAAAAATAAATTATGTGATGCATGTAAAAGATAAAATAAACTAAATCAATTTTCAAACCAAAGAATCAAAAGAAAATTAAACAAAAACGCGTAGAGAAAATTCAGTTATCACTTAGATTTGTATTGAAAAATAATAGAGAGCATTAAAAATTTCACGTTAAATATATATTTTCTGAACAAAATACGTCATCGACTTCTTTCTTACTTAATTTTTTATCTACTTCATTTTCTCCTTCCATGTACTTGATTACAACAATGAAGTGAGAAATTTGAATCCATATACTTAGTATTATTATTATGGTCCTGCTATAGGTGTATAGTTATTTCAAGTTTGGTGTATGATTTAACCATTGAAATTACAGTTAATCATTATTAAATTACATATCAAACCCAAATTTTTAGTAATAATTATTGATTATTAGTATTAAAACAAAACAATGAAAAAGATTATGAATTTATTGTTCATATTCTTACTCGTGTAACCTAGTTAGTTTCTCTCAAATATTCTTCACAATAATGCCTGCAAAAGCTATTTTTAATTTACCTGTTGATTATTGGGAGCGTCTCTTCAAATCCCGTATTGACGACAATAACACTGAAGACAACCTCGTCCAACATGTCAAGTCTCTAAACCTTTCCTTTCCCTCATTAGCTGTCTCATATTATCAAAATTTGTTAGATAGAATAGTATAAAAGAAAAGGAAACGGATAAACCACATGAATAAATTAATAGCATAAACATGTATGATCGAAAGATTTTTTGCACTTTGGCTCATCCCTCATGCACTGTTTAATTGATGTGATAATTTTCTCTAAAAAAAATATTCTTCTGGTGCAGAATTTTGTTACCACATTTTTTTCAAATAAAACTTCTAAAGAGATAAGGTAGTTAGAGGATAAACTTGTCATAACAAAAAGGAAGTTAGGGGGTACATTTGGTATTAAAATAGGCCAGTCCAAAATATTGTATCCTCTTTATATATAGTTAAGATTAGAAAACATAAAAGTAAGAAGAAAACAAATGTATGTTGTTTAATGTCTTAAACTTTTAATAATATCATATTGTGGAAATCATACAAATTATAAATGAATATTAAATAACAAAAACTTATATTCACATATTTCACAATAAAAGACATTAATAAAGTTACTATTATTTTTCATGCTCGATGTTGTGTTCAATAAAAAAAACCCTATTTTGAAAAGAAAATAATGTGGTAAGGGTTATTTGTTTTTGTAACTTATAAAGTATGTTTAGACATTACACTTAAGTCTATAATACGTGTACCCGTTTTTTATAATTTCTTTGTCAACTGTGGACATTGTCACTAATATGTGTTCCCTCTATCTCTTTCTCACTTTCTCTTCGTCTCTCTCTAACTCTTTTTTTATATCACTCAGTCTCTCTACCTCTCTAACTCTCTCTCTCTCTCTATATCTCCCACATGACATTCATTTGTTCCTCTTTCCTTGTTTTGTTAAGTTGTTCTTTGTAAATTTGCATAATGCATTGTCCATGGCTGCAAACAATGTAGTTAATAACTGGTTATCTTTAAAAGAAAAGTCATGATGAAAACAGAAACACAAAAACCTTCAATATTTAAACAATATTTATCCCTTAATATCATTCATAGTCTTAAACTTGACATTTTACAAAAAAAAAAACTCTAAAGCCTATATTTAACATTATCCGATACAAACTGTAGTTTTGTTTGTGAATGCGAGTCTTATAGATGGAGAGATCAATCTGAATAACAACCTACACAATCTAATTAAGTATTCACAATTTTATCCAAAGACATCATTCCAACAAAAAAAAGACATTCAAGCAAATCATAAATATCATATATTTTTTTGGATATTTTAAAAATGATCCATTATTTTCTAATGCATTGATAAAAAGAAAAAAAATTAAAAAAATATATAATTGAATGTACTAAAATTATGAATCATTCAAATAATTTATCTAATGGAAGATACTCATCAAATTTTAAAATATAATACTAACAATAAGTTAATTAAAAAGTACAAATTAGAAAATAATAATTTAATTTTGTTAAAAATTATGTTTATCTATCTCTTTTCTATGTTAAAAAATATGAGTTTTCTGTGTTAAAAAAATTAAGGTATAAATGTTCGGATTCAGGACTATGAAAAAAAATTGCAAAAACTATCCTTATGTCATGAGTGGAGGTGTGTGGAACATTAGTAATGGAATAACCATCAAAGCATGAAATGATCAAATCAAAAAGAACAAAACAGTAAATGAAAATAAATAAATAAACCAAATCAAAAAGTTAGATTGAAGAATCTAAATACCCCAATAATCAACTGTAACAGAAATTATTGTGTGATTCGCAATCCATATTATGTCATCTGCAAATTATAAGTTTCTCTTTTCTACCACCAGCATGAACATTGTTTGGATTCTAATTTCCCTCAGGCTCCCTTCTTCTCCATTTTTTATTTCTATGGACATCATCTTCTTTGCTTTGTCTATCATCATTTTGTTTGTTGTAACAAATGCTCTCTGACTTTTGTCGGGTGAATATCCTGTGCACTTGTCTGTGCAAAAAAATTTAATCTCATTACAATATAAAGGATACCTTATGAACTAACTTAGAGGGTGGGATAGTGAATCAATGCTTTCAGGCAAATAGTTTTAATCAACTTGTCTTTAAGTATGAGCAAGCAAAATCAGAGAATAAGATACTGCAAAACCAGAAAAGGAGTTAGGTTGAATATGTTTTTTGAATGAGAGAAATTAATTTGTATAACTTAATCAACATAATGAGTTAATAGTGAGTTAGAAATGAAAGACATAAATCTATCATATAAGAAAATTAGGTGGTCTTAAAAACCCCTAATTACCCTTATTAGATAGATAAGCTGCCACTTGGCTGCTTCAATTAACAAAATTTGCCACTTGGCAAGTTATTCACATTCATCTATTTAATTAGATTAAATTAAATTAAATTAATTATGAATAATGAATAATAAAATAATTGGTTATTTCACGGGAAGAAAACCTCCATCCCTTCATCCTCATGCTTCACGATCTCAGAAAACACCCACCCCTTTGGCAACCTCCTCTCCCACGATTCCTTGCGAAAACCCCCACCCATTTGCGAATGTTTCTGTTCTGAAACTTCGAATACGGTTAGGTTTATGACTTCGTTGTCTCTCTCTGTCTTTCCCTCTCTCTCACCGTCCAACTTTTCTCTGTTTCGCTCTTCATCTCCTTCACCGTCTTCCGTCTTTCTCATCTTCTTCCTTCTTCCCGTTCCTTCTTCCTTCTTCCATTGTCGTCGTCTTTTTCCTTATGCGTCTTCCATCTTCCGTGTTTCCTCGATGCGTCTTCCGTCAAATGGGTTGTTTGCTTTGGGATTTCTACCTGTGTTATTTGGTGCACACTTCAGATCCCTTACAATGGGTTGTTCGAGGGTTTGTTCTACAGGTGCAAAATTTTTTTCAAGGTTTCCCGGAGCGGTCGAAATAGGTAGTTGTTCAAAACCATTATCTACTAACTATAACTGTATTTATTTTATATAGATGCTGCTACTAACGAAGATGTTGATGTTGCTGTAGATGTTGTTAAAAGACCCTTTTCAAGAAACAAGGGTAGAGATTTCTCTGCTGCCTCTGGCTTTCTTTGTCGTCGGTATCGTCGAGCCATTGTTGGTAAGGTCCTAATTTTTACAAATATTTATGTTGTTCAATTAACATCTTCAGCTACATGTGGTTTTAAGTTATAATTTTCATTATTTGAACATTTAGGTCACAAGTTAAAGAATCTTATTGATTTGTGAGTGAAATGATAAGACATTATACAATTTTTCCCTTTTTTACTTTATGTATTTGTTAAATTCTGAAGTTACTTCAATATTCGGTAGTAGGATAGATGGAAGCAATTTATCTGGGAAGATTCCGAGTTTTATTGGAAACTGGACGAAACTTGAAAGATTGTGAGTTTACTTTTTGGTTCATCCATGGCATTTTATTTGTTGAAGAATTAAACAAGGATATATCATGCTTAATGCTCCGTAAGATTATGTTTTGTAGGGATATGCAAGGCACGTCGATGGAAGGTCCGATTCCTCCTGCTATATCTGTCCTGAAAAAACTTGAAAGAATTGTGAGTACTTCCTCTGCATGTGCAAGATGTTGCTGATTCCTGCAGGACTGGTGCTGCAACCAATGTTATATTTGGCCTTGCCTTAGGATACAAGTCTGTTATTATTCCAATTTTTGCCTTTGCAATTACAAGTCTGATTGGTTATATGCAGATTATACAACATATGGCTCCCCTCATTGGATTGGCAAAGGACTCACCTGTGTTTGTTTCAAGCCTAAGGGATAAGATGCTGGAATCACTTGGTAGGTTTAATTGATGAACATCAGTTCTTCTGACTTGATTCATTCTTTTTCTCTTCATATGATTTCTTGGTTTTCATTGTCTTCATTGTAATTTCTCATATCAGAGATCAAAGACACTTTGTTAATTGTCAATGGTCTGCTACTGGATGCTGAGTGTAAGAAGGACCAAAAGCAAGGGCTGCGTGAGTGGATGAGACAGATTCACAAAATCTGCTCTGATGCTGAAGATGTATTTGATGGATTTGAGTTCCAACACAAGAGGAAGCAAGTTGTCCAAGCTTCTAACAGCACTCGGACGAAGGTACGCCACTTCTTTTCTTCCTCTAACTCATTTGTTTTTCGTCCTATGATGGCACGCCAAATAAAAAAGATTAGAGAAATATTGGATAAGGTAGCAGCTGACGGGACCAAGTTTGGTCTAGCAAAATTTTATGTTGGTACTGAAATTATTTTGCAAAGGAGAGAATTGACTCATTCTCATGTTGATGTTTCAAGTATAATTGGGAGAGAGAATGATAGGGAGGAAATTATCAAGCTTTTGAGGCAACCGCATCGTCACGGTGATGGTGATGGTGATGGTGATAGAAGTTTGTGTGTTATTCCCATAGTAGGAATTGGAGGCTTGGGAAAGACGACACTTGCAAAGTTGGTGTTTAATGATAAGAGGATGGATGAACTTTTTTAGTTGAAGATGTGGGCATGTATCTCTCACTTAGACGATTTTGACATCAAACTAATAATTATTAAAATCATGAATGCTGCTTCTGCTTCCATTTTCACTCCAGCTTCAGTTGCACTGATTGTTACTCCTGCTCACCAAAAAAACATCGACAACTTAGATATTGAGCAGTTACAAAGTCGTCTTAGACATGAGCTTTCTGGTAAGAAGTTTTTGCTTGTGCTAGATGATATATGGAATGATGATCGGGCAAAATGGATTGAGTTGATAGATTTGATAAAAGTTGGTGCAAGAGGAAGCCATATCATAGTGACAACGCGTAGCAACTCAATTGCTTCAATGACAGGTACACTTCCCTCTTATGTTTTAAAATGACTTTCTCAAGATGATTGTTTATCTTTGTTTGTCAAATGGGCATTTAAGGAAGGTGAAGTAATTAAGTATCCAGATCTCGTGGAAATTGGAAAAGAAATTGTGAAAAAATGTGCAGGGATTCCACTTGCTGTCAAAACATTAGGAAGTTCATTGTTTTCAAAATATGATTTAAATAAGTGGATATTTGTGAGAGATTCAGAGATATGGAACATAGAACAAAAAAGAGATGATATTTTACCTGCACTGAAGTTAAGCTATGCTCAAATGCCATCCTATTTGAGACAATGTTTTGTTTACTTTTCTCTTTATCCCAAAGGTTATACCTTCTTTAGGAATGATATAACTAGGCTTTGGGTAGCTCTTAGATTAGTTCAGTCTAGAAATGGAAGTGAACAATTAATGGATATTGCAAGAGAATATATCGACGAGTTAAATTCTAGATCATTTCTTCAAGATTTCAAAATCTTAGGCTATTTTGGCACGTTCAAAGTACATGATTTGATACATGATCTTGCTCGATATGTTGCAAAAAACGAGTGTGTAGCAGTGGACTTGCTTACTAAGAATATACCTGAATGTGTAAGACACTTATCCATTGTTGAATATAATTCAATACACAATGCTTTGTTCCCCAAGTCAAGAAATTTGAGAACTATATTATTTCCCATCAAAGGGAAGGGCCTTGACAAGGGAACTTTGCTGGATACATGGATATCAAGATACAAATACTTACGATATTTAGATTTAAGATATTCTTCCTTTAAGACTCTGCCTAATTCCTTTTCTAAATTGAAGCACTTGCGATTTCTTGACCTTTCTTATAATTTCAAAATTAGAAGACTTTCCCATTCTATTTGCAACCTCCATAATTTGCAAGTCTTGAAACTCATTGGATGCGTGGAACTTGAAACATTGCCTCAATGGTTAGAGGGGTTGATTAGCCTTTGAGAATTGTTTATAACAACAAAGCAATCAATTATGCCATTGACAATATTTGCAAAATTGAACAATCTTCAAGTTTTGGTTTTCTATAAGTGTGAAAATATGAAGTTTCTATTCAGCGAAGCACAACAACTCACTTCTATTGAAACATTGATTGTTGAATCATGTGGTAGTCTAGAGTTCTTACCTCATGTGGGGACTGATGAACTGATAAGGTTCCTAAATCACTCTGAGTCGAATTCAGTCTTCTTTTTAACGTGCCTAAATCACACATCTTGGATGGTTTACCTGTTCTGATCACATGACTATTACCATCTTTGATAGTTTTAGGTTTTCCTTCCATTTTAACGGTTATGGTTTTTACAGCTTTGCAAGTTTTATATTTTTCTGAGGTTTTGATCTTGCTACATGTTGATGTTAAGTAGTTTTTTTTTGTTGTTGAGCAGGCAATATATTGAATTTCAACGTTGGCGCTTCAGTTGATTTGGACATCCCGCGTAGTTTCTGGAATCGCTTGGCAGGCAAGTACGGGAACATTTTCTATTGGAGGGAGAAGGTAAGCTCGCTTTCTTTTGTGGTCTTATAAAGCAAGCAACTTATTTTAGGTACATAACAAATTATGAATGACTGTAATATCAATCTTTGGTTTTCTGCTCGATATGTTGCAAAAAACGAGTGTGTAGCAGTGGACTTGCTTACTAAGAATATACCTGAATGTGTAAGACACTTATCCATTGTTGAATATAATTCAATACACAATGCTTTGTTCCCCAAGTCAAGAAATTTGAGAACTATATTATTTCCCATCAAAGGGAAGGGCCTTGACAAGGGAACTTTGCTGGATACATGGATATCAAGATACAAATACTTACGATATTTAGATTTAAGATATTCTTCCTTTGAGACTCTGCCTAATTCCTTTTCTAAATTGAAACACTTGCGATTTCTTAACCTTTCTTATAATATCAAAATTAGAAGACTTTCCCATTATATTTGCAAACTCCATAATTTGCAAGTCTTGAAACTCACTGGATGCGTGGAACTTGAAACATTGCCTCAATGGTTAGAGGGGTTGATTAGCCTTCGAGAATTGTTTATAACAACAAAGCAATCAATTATGCCATTAACAATATTTGCAAAATTGAACAATCTTCAAGTTTTGGTTTTCTATAAGTGTGAAAATATGAAGTTTCTATCCAGCAAGCACAACAACTCACTTCTATTAAAACATTGATTGTTGAATCATGTGGTAGTCTAGAGTTCTTACCTCATGTGGGGGCTAATGAACTGATAAGGTGCCTAAATCACTCTGAGTCGGATTCAGTCTTCTTTTTAACATACCTAAATCACACATCTTGGATGGTTTACCTGTTCTGATCACATGACTATTACCAGCGTTGATAGTTTTAGGTTCTCCTTCCATTTTAACGGTTATGGTTTTTACAGCTTTGCAAGTTTTATGTTTTTCTGAGGTTTTGTTCTTGCTACATGTTGATGTTAAGTAGTATTTTTTTGTTGTTGAGCAGGCAATATACTGAATTTCAACGTTGGCGCTTCAGTTGATTTGGACATCTCGCGTAGTTTCTTGAATCGCTTGGCAGGCAAGTACGAGAACATTTTCTATTGGAGGGAGAAGGTAAGCTCGCTTTCTTTTGTGGTCGTATGAAGCAAGCAACTTATTTTAGGTACATAACAAATTATGAATGGCTGTAATATCAATCTTTGGTTTTCTCACTTTAATTTATTTTCATTCTAGAATAGTCAACTCTTTGCATTTAAATATAGATATCTTCTGTTAATGGTGTGGTAATGGTTTTGTACCAAATGAAACAGGGAGAAGATGCATCTGTTGAATCAGCATTTATGGCAATTTCGAATTCCTTGCGAGAACCATTTCGGCCTAAAAACTGTTCAGACGTGAAACAATTGCGGCACATCTACTAAAGAGAGTAGCCGGCATCTTAGCAATTATTGTTTAAGGGCTCACAAAGGTGTGAATAAATTCCTCTGCTATTTGAAGGGATAAATCTGTCTCAAGCATGGTTCAAAGCTGCAACTTTTGTTGACAACATTGTTTCCATATCTTCTCTTGGTTTCTGTCACATCTCTTAAATTTAGAAAATAAAACAATAGGTTGCAAGCAATATTTGAATCAAAAGTTTTAGCTGTTTACACATTACCCGCTCGAGATGGCAAGCGGCCTTGACCGGATTCGTCCGTCCAGGATATGCATGTTGGCTTAGTATATGTGTTGGAACTGATTCACGATGAAAATGGAACAGACGTGAAGATTGTGTTTTTAGGGTTACAATGACTTATGGGTTGAAGAAATGGGAGAGAATTAGGAGGATTGAACGGTTTTGCATGTATTGAATGAATTCAGTCTCACATTAATTATATTACCCCCAAACGTTTTGATTAAAATTTTTTATTTTATTTAACACAAATTATATTAAAATAAATTATAATGGTAAACATATTTTTTTGTTTATGTTACACATATTTAAACTTATTAAAAATTAAAATAAATTAAAATGTAAATCTATTTTTTTGTTTATATTACAAATATTTAAACTTATTAAAAAAATAATTTTTTTTAAATTTTTTTATTTTTTTAAATAAATTTAGTCTCACACTAATTATATTAACACCAATCCTTTTGATTGAATTTTTTTTTTATTTAACACGAATTATATTAAAATAAATTAAAATAATAAACATATTTTTTTTGTTTATGTTACACATATTTAAACTTATTAAAAATTAAAATAAATTAAAATGTAAATCTATTTTTTTGGTTTATATTACAAATATTAAAACTTATTAAAAAAATAAATTTTTTTAAATTTTTTAAATTTTTTAATTTTTCTAAATAAATTTAGTCTCACACTAATTATATTAACACCAATCCTTTTGATTGAATTGTTTTTTAATTTAACACGAATTATATTAAAATAAATAAAAGTGGTAACCATATTTTTTTTGTTTATGTTACACATATTTAAACTTATTAAAAATTAATATGTAAATCTATTTTTTTTGTTTATATTACAAATATTTAAACTTATTAAAAAAATAAATTTTATTAGATTTTTTTAATTTTTTTATTTTTCTAAACATACATATTTATTCCAAATAAGCGTCACCAACAGATACCCGTGCGAACATACTAGTTATCATTAAAGGAGAAGCTATTAATAAAAAATGGAATTTAGAAAATTCACTTAACGTGTAATTGTGTTTTAAATAGGGGAAGTTATTAACTCTAACTCCTTCTAATTGGTAACTTATGGAAGTTAATAATTACAGTTTTTTAATTATATTTTTTTTATTTATTAAATAAAATAAAATAAAGGGTATATTTGGAAAAAAAGTAGGTCAGTCCAAAACCATATATCTTCTTTATATATAGTTATAGACTAGCATCAACAGCATCTATGATTTTTTCGTGTAATATGGATCCAGCGCAAGCAACTATACCACGATCTATCCCTTCCACATATGAGCCTTTGGAGAAGTCCAATGAACGACCTCTAATATCTGTTACTGTGCCTCCGGCCTCTTGTATGATGATAACACCAGCAGCATGATCCCATATTTTCTCCTTGTAACCACCCCTTGCAAATTGCATGAAGGCCTCGGCGTCCCCGCAAGCCATTGCCACATATTTCACCATGCTGTAAACCCTTAATGGCTTATTACTGCATACAAATATCATGATTATGAGCTTCCTTATAGGAATAAAAACTATTATGTTATAGAAAACCTTTTCATCTTAGTATTTAGTAATAATTATTGGATCTTTCTTAAGAGTTTTAATATGATACCAAAAGATAGCGACATAGAAATGCACCTGAGACCACCACTATGAGCCAGTCCATCAATAAAAGAGTGGTTTGAAATTGAATCAGCCTTCTCAACTGATTGGCACAAAGTGGCCAATCCTAGGTTGTCAATACAAGAGACAGAAACCTCTTTTGCATGGTTTGGCCACACAAACTTCTTATTAACATGATGAATCAATGGTTGGATCCAAGCCTTGCCATACCCTTCTTAGCATAAACCACACAACCTTCATTCCATGTTTCAGATGTTAAAGGAATCAACTTAGATATAATCCTCTGATAGCTTTTCTGATAACTAAACCAATCCTTTTTCATAGGGTAGTCCGGAGATCCAAGAACACCAACCACCACTTATCCATCCTCTATAAGCGATAAGCCTACAGCATATTGATCACGACTTACGAATCCCAACGTCCAAAATCTTCCAGAAGGATCCCCAATCGAGGTGCAGCGACTAATGATTTCAAGAACCTCTGAAGTTTCAAGAGGTGATTTTAGTTTTACTGCTTCAAATCCAAATTGAGGTGCTTCAGATAGACATTCATTCACAATTTTCACCACAGGTTCTAGCAGTTCAGTTGCATTGGTGTCAGAGAGAGTATGAACATCATCGTCTTCAGCTAGGATCGAGATATTTTCGCCTCCTAAATATGCAGACAATATACAGCTGACAGTTGCTTTGACACACCAACCTATATACAACAAAGTGCATACAATTCAGTTTCAATCATTGATTGTAAATATGAATATATATACGAGCATTCGTTCACCTGCAACTGCGACCGAAGAACTACAATCCTTAGATTGTACCTGATCATTGCTACTAGGCTTGGAAATCAAAGTGTGTTGCACTTTCTTACATAGTGAGCAAGCCATCTGCACTGCTCTGACAGCAACATCCAATTCTTTGGAATATTCCTCTGACGGTGTCACAAGATCAACCATTTGTTTGTCTTCCTTCATCAAAGGAGACGAATAATTTTGTTCGAATTTCGACGCAAAACCGACGTGGCTTGAGAGATTCTTATTATGACGGAGGGACAAGAAGCATGAACCAGCTTTTGGTTCTAAATGGCTGAATTTGAAGTAGTCAATTCTGTTTCCAAGTTTGGATATATGTGGTATGTTAGCACCTAACATGGAACAATATAAAGACATGTAGAGTACACAGCAAGTTATTGGAATGGTATTATCAGTTACTAGAATGACATGGAAAAACCTATGAGAATGTATCATTATTTATAGGACTTTTGTTTCCTAGCATAAACCATTATTCATTTCATGTCATTTTCAGATACGCAAAAGCAAAATGTATCAAAGACCTGAAAATGTCGCTTGTATGAGTATATTGCTTCTTGTACAAAAAGAAGTAACTTCACAAGTCACAACTAATACAAGAGTATTTGTTGAAACAGAAACAAAAATATTATAAGTTGGTTACTGTCAATAATGTATATTATTATATTTTGATCATAATTGTGTCGTTTAAGTTAGAAATATGGTTCCTGTCAAACGAAAAGTTAGAACTATGTAAGTGGAAACTTTTTAGGGAAGTGCTTTTATCCCTCGACCTTTTCTTAAAACACCTTCTTTTCCATTTTTGGATTGATCAATCCAGACAAAACGGTATTTTTTTTGCCCATTTGGATTACATTGGTATATCCGAACGATGTTGATTTAAAAAAAATGGTGCAGAAGTTAAAATACGAAAGCTACTAATACTGGACAAAAGTTAAATAATAGGATTAAATATCGGTCCTCCTAAATATTTCAATTTTGTTTTTAATTCTTAAAATATTTTTTTTAAAGAATGTTCTCTTAAAATTATCTATCCACACTTTTAATCCCTAATATTAAAACCATCGTTAAAATTATCTTAATTCAGTAGCTAAATAATAAATCGTCGCTAAAACTGTCGTTAATTCTGTTGTTAAATTGTAAATATCATCGCTAATTTACAAGAGGGTCCAAAAGTGTGGGTGAGATATTATAAGAGAACCCTTTTTTAAAAGAAATATTTTAAAATACTAAAATCGAAAATTAAAATATTTAAAAGAAACACAAACATATTTAACTCTAAATAATATTATTTCTTATTGGAATTATTTTTCTCTACGTGATGTTTGAGTATGTTTTTAAGAAGATTTGTCCCGATTTAAGCAAGGTATACATAATTTTTGTTGTTGACATAAGTACGGTCTACATAAATTCTCTTCTACTTGTCTCATACATATCTTTTCTTTGATGGCTACATCCTTAATTCTTGTGAACTCAATTTCACAGCTATTATTGACCCATTTTGGAGCATGAATGAACCGGTTGTTTTTTATTCATTATTTTCACGAGTAAGATATGAGTCATAATGAGCTAAGCTAAGCATCATAAGATTAATTGTAGTATAACTAGACAGGTAGTGGGACATATACGTTAATATAAAATTTTACAATTTTTCAGTAAAAAAAATACAATTTTTGTAAGTCTGTCCTGTCCCGTCCCATCTTCATTTTATTATGAGATGGAACAAAATTTATGTTGGCATCCTCAACTATATATGATCCGTCTTATCCTGTTATTTTATGAGATTTTCCAGAACATGTCTAAATAAGAGGAAAATGTCCGTTTGCCCACTCAAACATTTCATTGTATTTTTCATTTAATCATAACATTAATTATAACTCAACTCATTCATCATTCTATCTTTGGCTGCAATCGGAAATTACCAATTAAAGGTCCAATTAAGTCAATAATTATGGCTCATTACAAAATTGACAACATCCACCAATTGAAGTATCACTGTGCTTTTGATAGATGGAGTTTTAACAAGCTTAACTTTAATAATTTGGTTAAAATAAAATTTAAAGTGGTAATTTACCAATAGAAATTTGAGAGAAAAATCTTCGTTTGTGGAAACTTTAAATTAAAGTTATCAAAACAGGTGGTTGGTTGTGTGATGACAAATTTTAATTTTAAATAAATAAATTGGATATAAAGTAATTTATATTTAAATATATTCATAAAAATCGAATTAAATAATAAATTTTAAATAAAAAATCATACTTAAATATTTAAACTCAAAGTTAATGAAATATAACTTCAAATTACAATTAATTTTGGAGACATTAATTAAATTCAAGAGCAATTAAATATATAAACATTAATTTTAATACACACACACATATATATAAAGTCTAATTATTAAAATGACTTTCAAAGCATTTTTTCCTGTCTTAGTTACAAATGTTTTTTTTTTTTTAAATTTATTGTATAAAAATCATTACTTATCATAAATTCAAGAACAATTAAAATTCGTCACGAATATGAAATTTAAATGGATATTTATGGGGACGGATAATGTGATATATGTATCCGTTCCGTTGAATAAATATAATATACGTATTCGTCCCATATCCATGCGGATATCCGTTAAGTGGGTAATCTGTAGGTTTTACGGTATCCCCAGATATTTACACATATTCATGAATAATATTTTTTTTTCTAAATTTAAAAAAAAAAATTTTTTTAACTTATTTTAAAGACACAAAACTTTTTTATCACATAACATCCATCTAATTCGCTAATAATTTAACAACAAAAATATTTTAGGAAAGGAAACACTGGTTCGAAAGAAGAAGGACGACAATAATTGATTGACGGTGAAATTATTAAAATGAAGTATGAAGTATTGAAGAATTTAAATATGAAATGGTTAATAAAATTTATAGAAAAATTAAAAAAAAAAGAAAGAAATATAATAAGATTAACTTTTTTTTAGAAGATAGAAATAAAAAGTATAATACATTAATAATATTTAAGTAATATTTATTAATGGATATGAATGTCTGATATACTAATATTATTAAACTTGTGTTCATATTCCTTAATAAATAAATATTTAAATATTTATTTATTTTATTCGTAAATATTCATTAACATATTCTTCTTTATATTTACTAGCGTCCAAACGGGCACTCCCGTGCCCGTTTGTCTGTTTTTTTTTAAAATACACCCGCGTCAAAATATAAAATAAGAATGAAAACTGAAGAAAAAAAATTGAGTCTTCTTAAAAAGAATACCATAATGAGAGTTAATAACTGCACATAAAAATAGGGTGTCAATAATAACTAATTTATAACTTCTATAGGCAGTTTTTATTGATGTGGTGTTTTAGTAATATATAAGTGGTTAAAGGGTAATTTTGGAAGAAAAAAAATAGGCCAGCCCATTTTCTTGTATCCCTTTTATATATAGTTCTAGATACCAATGGCTAGTTCCATTAGAATAAGAGTTGTTGGAACAAATTTATTAGCTATTACCTATATCTCTTTTTCGAAGAAATTGAGATTGTTGGAACAAATTAATGGCCTACACCTATTGTAACATCCCAAAATTTTAAATATAAATCATAAATAATTTTTGGTTATTTTATAATTTATGATCTATTTAATAAACTATTGTATGCATAAGAAATATAAAATTCTGTTTGCATTGTTGTCCTTTAGTTTATGTTATTAATATGATTATTGTTATATTCTTATTAATATTATTATTATTATTATTATTATTATTATTATTATTATTATTATATATCAAAAGATAAATATGTATGTCTAATTTATTTTGTTTGGATGTGTGACATATATGTGTTATAATAATCGAGTGTGTCGATTAAGGGTTAATTATTTTAATTGAGTTGAAATTAGGTCTCGTGTGGCCATGGATAATTTTTGAAAATAACAAGATAAAATTAGAAAAATTAATAATATGATTATTTCTCATTAATTATTTATAGAATCAATAAAATAGCCAACTCGGTAAAAGTGTCCTTACGTGTGGGAATTGAGAGTTGTGAAATGATTGAGAATTGGGAGTTGAGAAATTCTGAGCATTGTTAGGAAGAAAAGCGCCTAAGGTAAGAGCTCTTCTCCATGTAATTCGTAATTAGACTTTGAATTTAGAGTGGCTAGAATGTGATTTTCTATTTGGACGCTTTAATAATAAAAAATATTTTAAAAATTCATGAATATCTATTTCGATGTTTTTATTTAAATATAATAATTATAAAAACGGAAAACTATTTTGAAAATTAATTTGATTATACAAGTAAGAAATATTGGGATGCAAGATTTTAATGCTTTAAAATAAAAATGAAAATTTTATAATAAAACCTTATAGAATAAAATTTTAAAGCGGATAATAATGTATAATTTCTAAGAATGAAACTTATGCTAATTGATTCATCTTACTAAGAAAATATACTTGGTAATGATTTTCTTTATAGAATAAAATTTTAAAGCGGATAATAATGTATAATTTCTTTGGTATTTAATCACTTGAATTATTTATTAACAAAATAAGAAAAACAAGTATTTGTTGATGATTTTGTGATATATAGATGTTTAAATAATTATATAGTTTTTCGTGTGAGATTTTGTTATTTAGATGGTTGATAAAATTTTGTATCAAATATATTATATACTGTGATATTAATATTATAATAATAAATGTTCTAATATTTCAATTGTTGGGATTCTTATTATAAATATATAATAATGGAAAATTTGTTTTATATGGAATGATATATGATGTTATTGTTTGGAATGATGAACTATGTGTTTGTTTGTTTGCCTAAGCGATTGTCTGTTTGCCTAAGTCGTGTGTGCCTAAAGTAGTAGAATGATATATTAAAATTTATGATCTTAGTCATGTGCATGATGATGTATTATCATTTGGATTATGTGATTGCCTGTGTGGTGGAATTTGCCTTAGTGGCGTACTTGCATTTTATCACTATGACATGAAATGTGCATTTCTGTGTAGTGCCTTAGTGGCGGATTATTTTCCCCATTGGTATGGGATGAATTCTATGTGGCGGGTTATTTTTCCCATTGGTATGAGATGAATTCTGTTTGGTGCCTTAGTGGCGGGCTGAAATATCCGGATCATATAGTTTTAAGAGCATGCATATTTGCATTTGTCTCTTGGCGTTTGGTTTATATTTTTGGAATGAATGTTGTGATATATTAGCTTTGATTGCCATCAATGTGAATATATTTATCCCCAAATTTTAAGAAGATTGATGATATTTTTTTAATAAAGTTTTGGCAAAAGAATAGTTTATTCATGTTTTGTGACTTTTTATTCATTGTTTAATTTCGTTTTGTATGGTTGTGGTTTAAGAAGTTGGCTCTTAGAAACCAACATTTTAGGTACAATGAATTTCAGGATATTACGCGAGCTTGCCTTGATGTTGAACATGACGTCGGGAATAAAAATCGGGTTTTAATTGGATTTTTAATTTCATTAAAAAAATTGAATATTTAAATTTGATAATTTATTTATGTTCAAAGTATATTTAAATAATGCCTTAATAATTTTGGAGCGTTACACCTATGGTTGTTTTCCGTTGGAAAAAGAGTTATTGAATTTAATTAATTGACTATACATGTAGTTAAGCTATATTGTTATAGGCTATGCATACGAATGTTCAAGTGATCCATGTGGATGTGACTTACTCTCTTATGCCATAGCCAAGATTCATCCTCGTTACGTAGGAGACATACATCATTTAAAGGATTTTTTCTTTAAATTCGTTGTGCAGGTTAGGGGTGTTCGCGGTGCGGTTTGGTTCGGTTTTGAGCATAAAAATCATCCTAACCGCGAGATAAAAATGCATGCGGTTCGGTTTGGTTCGGTTGATTTTTAAAAATTCATCCAAACCAAACCAAACCAATGCGGTTAGAATCGGTTCGGTGGTTGCGGTTTATAGACTTCTTGATTATGGAATTATAAAACTAAGAAACTAATCATATAATTTCATAAACAGAACAATCATACAAAGTAAGTTGTTTATTACAAATAAGTTGTTTATTAAAAAATGCTAGTTATATGGCCATGTTTTTCTGACAGGGGGAATAGTTACCGCATATAAAACATATTCATAAAAAGTTAATCTTCAACAAAATAAAATAATAATAATAATAAAAAAATAAAACAAATATTACTAGAATTAAATTAATAGAGATACTGCAGTCATTTTAAAAGGGAATCTTATCACTAACAAAGAAAATACAATTTGGAATTGAAATTGAGATTGCAGTCAATAAATTGAAATTGAAATTGAAAGTTTAATTTAAAATTAAAATAGTAGTATTACTGTATTAAAAAAGAAAACAAGTTGAATATGATAATAAAAATTAGATATTAGTATTGAAAGCTAATGGCTGAATGGAATTGGAAGTGAGTCACGTGGAATTGGAAATATAAAAATAGAAATTAGTAACTTAAGTTTAAAATGCGGTTTGGTTCGGTTTTGTGAAATGAAAACCGCAAACCGAACCAAACCGTGCGGTTCAGTAAAAAAATCATCCAAAATCATCCAAACCAAATGCGGTTTTTGCGGTTTTCGGTTTGGATTGGTTCGATTTGCGGTTTTGCTTTTGGATTGGTTCGGATACGATCATCCCTAGTGCAGGTGTTGCACCCCCAAATTTGCCCTCACTTTATTCTAACCCTAATTGGTTTGTGCTTCACATACATATGCATTTATCCACTAGGTCATACACTTTTCAATCATTCATTTACATGGGATCCTAAAGCATGGGATCAAGGTTATTTGAAGAACCGGGGTTTTCTATTGGTCTGAGGTTTCTATTTCATTGAAGATTAATTCAGCTGGTCTTTCTCTGATAATGGAATCAGGGTTTTGGGCTATCATCATCATGAGCATCTTCTTATCATGGTTTATCAAGCATCAAGGTCATTTTCTTCAAAATTTCCTAGAGACCTCTGTGTATCTCATGGAGAATTAGAGTTTCCCTTTTGTGGGTATCTGAACATGTTCGTTGATTGAAGTTTGGTTAAGGTTTCATAACAAGTTGTATCCTTATTTCCAAGGATTCCTCAAGACATGGTTCTTATGCTAAGATCATCATCATCTACAGGATTGCTTGGAAGTCCATCAAGTAAGGGTGTTCCTTGTTGATTAAACTGTGGATTAAGATATTTTTAGAGGGAGTGTGATTGATTGGTGAATAAACTGAAGATTAAGGCTAATAGACTCATTGATTCAAGATTGTTTCGAGTGGCATCAAATTCTTAAGCATTTATTTTGTTTAAGAATTTGATTCAAGTCAAAGATGGAAAAATGTACGTGTAGATTTCTTGGGATTCAAATAACAAAGTGGATTGGTCAAGTTCATTAGCATTCATCATTTTCAAATCCAACATTAAAGGTTCTATTTTCTCAACCATTTTCAAAACCCACTTTTCACTATCCAAATATCCAAATCCATATCAAATATCCAAGTCAAGAATCCAAAAACCCATATTAAAAATTAATCCAATCAATATCCAATTTTTGTCCAAACTATAACCAAAACCCATTTCAAACCAAAACCATTTTTTCAATTCATAACTACTTTTCATGTCCATTCATATCATCCAAAGTTATCCAAAGCAATATCCATTTCAAATCTAAAATTCAATTTCTTTCATATTTGTTGTTCAAATTCAAGTTATCATTTCAATATTCAAATTCAAGCATCCATTTTGCAAGTATCATTCATGAAGGATCAAGTTTGAAGATTTACAAGCTAAAATTAATTGGAAATTTGAAGTGCACAAGAAATATACAAAGATTCATTACAAGCCATACAAGTTAATCTTCCTAAGTTCTAAAAAAATAAAAAGAGACTTCTTCAAATGTCATGTCCTTCAAGCTTAATGCTATGATTAAATTCATTCGATGTCCATATTCAAATTTTCAAGATTCATGAGTACAAGTAGGTTATTAACCTCCTCAAGTGAAAACAAGAAACTCTTTTGTGGAATACACAGTGCAATACTTGGTGGCTACTGGTTATACGATGTTTGACTAGAATGAAAAGGACTCGAGTTCATTCAAAAAAATATGGACCTTCCACAGTAGCGTGACATCAGTAGTGGAGACATAATAAACATAGATGTAGCAGTGGTTATAAACTTTTGATGTCTGGACTGATTGAAAGACTTCCTGATGTTGTTGCAATAAGGTGCGTTGCACGTGTTCCCTTCTACCTCCACCCAAAGTTAGAGGTTGTCTCTCGTTCTTGAAAAGCAGCCATTCGCAGCCTAGAACTATTAAAAATCCGACAGGAGATTGCTTCATCTAAGGATCTCTTGCGTGTCTGTGCTTTTGATCCAGAGAACGTATGGCAAATGTATGACCCTCTGAGAGATATCTGGATTACCCTTCCTATTCTTCCCTCAAATATCAAGCACCTTGTTCACTTTAATTGGTGTCGTATCAGTATTTGGAAAATTGTTTGTCATTGGTGGTGGAAGTGATGTTGTTCATCCTTCGACCGGTGATCACGATGGCTGCTTTGCAACCGATGAAGTCTGGTCACACGACCCCATAATCCAGCAGTGGTCCCCTATGGCTTCAATGCTTGTTCCCCGTTCTATGTTGGCATGCTGTGTTTTGAATGAAAAATTGTCATCGCGGGGGATTTACTCACTAGCTGTAGAAAAACAATATCTCAAACATCACACATTTCAAAGAACAAAGATATCAAGTTTTCATGGCGGTAATCACGGTTTTGGGCATCAATACGACAAAATGAAAACGGAAATTAATAACACAATCAAACGTGATCAACCGAAAATAGCAAATTCGAATAATAAATTTATCAAATATTCATCACGAAAAACACAACAATATTTCTTTCCAAAACCAGAATTCGACATACAATTCTGCCGCAATCAATTCGAAATCACCAAATTTAATCGTTCAAGCTTATAAAAAGCAGCATACACGGTTTATAGAAGATCGGGGAAAGCATTGTCACAACAAAACAAATGGAACACGGTTTTTTGCACAACAATAGCAGAACGTGAATACAAATTGAGGACATACGCAGTTTTGAAAAGAAAAATAGCAGCAAGCACCATCAATATCAGCATCAATAATTTGAAGCAAAGCAACATCATCATGTAGCAGTAAGAGACAAATCTAAGCAACATACGCAACGACACACACGAATCAGAAGATTAGATACTGATGTTGAGTAAATCAAAAGAAAGTATTGAATATCGTATCCTCATAAACCGACGTGATATTACCAACGTTGAGAAAATTGTTATTGTTTTCAAGTGAAGTTTGTAAATTTGTTGGCTTTAAAGTAACAGAATATAAAATCAAAATTTGCTAAAGTAAAGTTTAAATGATAGAAAACTTATCAGGATTTGAATTCCGCTACCGTGCACGTATGACTTTGATTGATACTTCTTTAAAGAAACTTAATTTTCATTTTATCTTCATTAATTTACTCACAATACCATATATGTCTATATGCTTGTGGAGATTTCAATTGATTTAGTTTAATCGATAATTTCTCAATCAATTAAACTAAACAATCGCATTAAGAACCGAATATTGTTTATGAAAGTTAAACCCTAGTTCTATGTCTAGAACGTAGCGTTTAACCGATTATAATCTTGTTATAATACGAATGTATTTTTCAATCACAATTCGTATTCACAAGTTTAGATTGACAAAACAAAGATTTAATCGATAACCATGAATAACAAATTTTCATTAAAGAAGGAATCAATAACAATACATACAATTACGATAGTTTCCTTCCAATCCTAACACGAGAAAAGTTATATATCCATTGTCATGGTAGCTTGTACAAAAATGTAGAATTGGAGATGAATTTGCATCAAGGATGATCTCTCGATTCTTGATGTGAACCCAACTCGATTCTCTCTACTCTCTTCTCCTACAAAAACTATTATAATTCTCTATTACATGGTATATTTCTCATGTGATGATTCTTCAATGCTTCTGCTACACTCCTTTTATAGTGGTTGAGATGAGGGATGCAAAGTCAGCTTGCTTAACCCTGAAGAATTTTAAACCGCCCCTGGAAACCGCCATACTTCGCTATGCGAAGTACAGTTCGCGTTGCGAACTATCATCGTTTCTGCTAGCATCTGTCGCTTCAAGCAAAATTAGGTGTTTCTAGTTCTGTTTTCTTTTTGTTGTTGCTCGCTTTCCTCGCGTCGCGACCTTCGCATAGTGAAGCATTGGCTCGCGATGTAAAGGTTCTTAGCTTCCTCTCGCTTCTCTCGCTTCAAGCAAAGTTTGGTGATTTTGATTCTGTTTCTTTATGTTGTGCTCACCTCAGCTTCGCGTCGCGACCTTCGTGTAGCGAAGTGTTTTCTTGCAATGCGAAAGTTCCAGGGCATGAATTCTTCTTGCTTGTAACTGAAGTTTTCCTTTGTCAATTCCTGCAAAAACATAACCATTCAAAAGTAACATTCTTTTGAATCCTGGTTAGTCAAGTTTTATCATTTATAGTTAATGGAAGCAAGCATTTGTTAAGTTTTCACCAAAGATTTTGTCAACTATTGAACCTCCATCAAATTCTCCCCAACTTAATTTCTTGGTTGCCCTCAATCAAGAGCATGAGCTTTTCAAAATGTTTTTAGGATTTTTAATCAAGTATTTGAAATGACAATTTGAAGCATGAATGGTTCAAATGACTATCTGCCAAGCAAGAATCATGTTCAAATGATTGTAGAATCAGAGTATGATTATGAAATCAAGTTCTCGCCTACAAGATCAAATCATGTTCAAAAAGACAATGACACAATTCACTTGAATCCTTCCTAACACTCTTCTTCATGAAAAGGGATGAAGACTTTGAAGTTTTTTTTAGTTATGTGGTGAGATAACTCTCATCTAATCACTTGGTCAACATCCAGATCGATTCATGTTTTCATCCAAACAATTCAGTATTTGAGCAATTGAAAGCATAAATCACATAGGACTTGTGAAGGTTGTAATGTGGTCAGGTTTCATAAAGAGGTGATTTTTCTCCTAAAGATAACTTTTTCAAAAATCTGTCTATTTTTATAAATTGCTTCACTTATTGCTTCATCGCCAATCTTTCATTTTCTCCATGATACCAAGTTTTTACTTTTTGTATTTCTTTTTCTCATTTAACTCTCTTTCCTTTTCTTTTCCATTTTGTATCATCATAAATATTCTCCCCAACTTATTTCTTCTCATGGAGAAGCTCTTGATGATTCATATGATTATAGTTCAGGTTGTGCAAAAAGAAATTGGAATAGATCATAACTTCACTAAGTGGTTTGCTTAGTGGTTTTGTATTTTCAAAATTTGATCCATCCTTTAATTTTTTTGGTTCAAAGAGGTGCACAAATGCTCAGCCACTTACTGGTTATGATGAGATTCTTTTTGGCTGTGGTGGTTTTTCTCAATATCAAACAATTGCCTTGATCATCTTTATACCTTTACAAAGCTCAAATGGAATCTATGGATTTAACATGAATAAATCGAGTTTAACACAAGGATTATTTATACATAGTTTGTTTATGTAAACAATGGAAGTTCATCTCACTTTTTCTGGTTTTTGCTAACTGATTCAAGCAAGTGTGTGTACAATGTAAAATGAGACATGATATGAAGTTGTAAGATAAAACAAAATTCAAAATCATGCTAACAATCTACAAACCAAGTAAATATGTAGCTTGCTTGACTTTCGTCTAATTTCTATCATTACCACTCACTCTTTCCTTGTTGAATGTTCAAAATACTTGATTTGGCCTTTGTTGAAAATACCAGAAGAAGCACTATATGCCCATGATGAAGGTAAGTTCGCATAGCGAACTTAGCAGAAGTTTGTTTTCTGCAGAACCTGTCACACTGCACTTTGTTGCCCACATACCCCAAAAATTTGAAACAAAAGATAACATAAATCATGAAAATAACTTACAACGTTGGGTTGCCTCCTAACCAGCGCTTGTTTAACGTCGCTAGCTTGACGCCTGTTTCAAGTGAATTCAAGGTGGTTTCTCTGAAATGATTGAAGCATCTTTTCCACTATCACGTGGCCTTTCCTCATCCTTTTATTCTTTGGCAATAACATGCATTTTGAAGCATATTCCTTTGGTGATTGGATGCTTGATGTCTTCAAACAAACTGAAATTGACCTCTTTTCCTTGCACTCTAACCTTCATTAATCCATCATCTAAATCTATCATCATTCTTGCCGTCTTCATGAAAGGTCGGCCCAAAATTTGAGGAGTGTCATCATTTTCCTCAATATCCATCTCCACAAAATCTATAGGAAATAGAAATTTATCGATTTTAACCAATACCTCTTCAACTATTCCTGATGGTCGGGTGATGGATTTGTTTGCTAGTTGTAGTGTCATCTTCGTATGTTTCATGTCCAGATCACCTATCCTCTTAACCACTGATAAAGGAATGAGATTTATGGTTGAATTGAGATCAATCAATTCCTTTCCAACATTTACATTTCCTATAGTAAAAGGTAACGTAACTCTTCCAGGATCAATTTATTTTTGTGGAAGAGTTTTCTGAATAACAGAGCTACAACTAGCATCCACTTGAATAATTTCTTCATCTATGATTCTCCGTTTCTTTGTTAGAATTTCTTTCATGAACTTTGCGTATGTTGGGATCTGTTCAAGTGCTTCAGACAATGGAATGTTAACTTGTAACCTTCTAAAAATATCTAGGAACCTCGTATATTGCCTTTCTTGGTTCTTCTTGGTAGGAGTATGAGGATACGGTAGGTGTTGTGCAGGCTGATTGATCATCTTTTCTTTCTATCCTCTTGTTTTCTGCTTTTTCCACTTGTCACTCAAATCCTTCTTATTTTCAATTACATCTTCCTCAATTTCTTTATCTTCTACTTCCTCCTCATTTTCTTCCTCTAGTTTTTCTCTTCTTTCAACCACAACTCTTTCTTTCTCCACATTTTCACCAACTTCTGTTTCAATCATTCTACCACTCCTTATTGTGATTGTGTTGCAATGTTCCTTTAGATTTGTTTGTGGGGTGGCGGTGAATGTACCTCCTTGTTGATTTGCCAGTTGTTTTGCAATTTTTCTAACTTGTGTTTCCAGGTTCATGATAGAGGCATCTGTATTCTTCTGATTTGTAACAGATAATTGCATGAATTGGTTCAACGTGTCTTCCAGTTTTGATATTATATTTGGCTGAGTTGTATGTTGCGTTTGTTGATGAAAATTATGTTATTGGTTAGGCCTGTTTGATGTTCCTGCTTCTTGTCTCTAGCCTTGACTATAGTTGGTGTTATTTACGCGTTGATAGTTCTGGTTTCCTTGGTATAGTGCTGCCCTTTGTTGATTCCCCATGTAATTGACCTCTTCATTCATTGGAGGGTAAAAACCTGTTGGATGTTCACTAGTGCATAGCTCGCACAAGGCTACTTGTTGTGGTTTGTTGGCCGAGTCGTGCATCTCCTTGAGCTGTTATGGAATTTGGACAGATTCTTGGTTAATTCCTCTAATGTTTGAGTGAGAAGTTTGTTTTGTGCCAATATTGTATCGTTTAGGCCTAACTCGAGGTTATACTGAACTTGATGGTCATTGAGAGCCATACGATTAATGATAGACACTGCCTCTTCTACACTTTTGGATAGTAACAAACCACCGGCAGTCATATCAAGTAGAAGCTTTGGTTGTGGTTGTAATCAGTTGCGGAAGATGTGGATTTGTGTGAGTTCATCGAAACCATGATTCGTACATTTCCGTAGCATATACTTATAGTGCTCCCATGCTTCACATAGAGTCTATGTTTCACTTTGAGCAAATGCGGCTATTGCTGTTTTGGCGTCCATGAATCTGTTGTGTGGGAAGAAACGATTCAAGAAAATTTCCTCCAAGACATTCCAATTGGTCATGGTTTGAGTGGGTTGGTCCAGATACCAATCCTTTGCTTTTCCGATTAGTGAGTGCGCAAACAATCGTATGAAGAATGCTTCTTCTTCTGCTTCAGGTGCTCCCAACACAGCAGCCAATTCATAGAACTTGGTGAGGTAAGTGTACAGATCTTCGTGTTCTAGGCCTGCAAAGGGATTTTCATAAATGATCTACAATAATCCTGTTTTCATTTCAGCTTGTTGGTTGGTTGGATTGTTAGTGAGGCGAGCCAACCGTCTAGGGCTGCTTTGACAAGGTCCTCCATTCACGATTTTAGGACCACCTTCTGCCATGGTTTCTTTTGTTGAAGTTGTTGAGGTGGAAGCTCCTTTCTTTTGAGATCTTTGTTTGGCTAGCTTTTTCTGCTTTTTTTGCTTCTTTGTTTGTCGTTTGTTTTATCAGATTGTTCTTTCGATTTCAGGATCAAAAGGCAATAAGTACTCCAATTTTGTACCTCGCATACGCAAAGCTTACAATTTATAGCCAATATACAATGTTAGGAGAATGTAAGATAAAGAAAAGAGAAAAGATATATACAACTTTTTAACAAATGTACAACTTAAAAAGATATCAGTGGTTGTCTTGTTTGGAATATCTAAACCCCAGTCCCTGGCAACGACGCCATTTTGATGTTGAGTAAATGAAAAGAAAGTATTGAATATTGTATCCATAGAGACCGGCGCAATATTACCAACGTTGAGACAATTGTTATCGTTTTCAAGTGAAGTTTGTAAAATGGTTTGCTTTAAAGTAACAGAATATAAAATCGAAATTTGTTAAAGTAAAGTTTAAATGATTAAAAACTTGTCAGGATTGAAATTTCGCTACCGTGAACGTATGGCTTTGATTGATACTTCTTTAAAGAAACTTGATTTTCATTTTATCTTCATTAATTCACTCACAACAGCATATATGCCTATATGCTTGCTGAGATTTCAATTGATTTATTTTATTCGATGATTTCTCAATCAATTAAACTAAACAATCGCATTAAGAACCGAATATTGGTTATGAAATTTAAACCCTAGTTCTATGTCTAGAACGTAGCATTTAACCGATTATAATCTTTAGTTATAATACAAATGTATTTTTCAATCACAATTCATATTCACAAGTTTAGATTGACAAAACAAAGATTTAATCGATAATCATGAATAACAAAATTTCATTAAAGAAGGAATCAATAACAATACATACGATTACGGTAGTTTCCTTCCAATCCTAACAAGAGAAGAGTTAGCTATCCATTTGCATGGTAGCTTGTACAAAATGGTAGAATTGGAGATGAATTTGCATCAAGGATGATCTCTCGATTCTTGATGCGAACCCAGCTCGATTCTCTCCACTCTCTTCTCCGACTAAAACTATTATAATTCTCTATTACAAGGTATATTTCTCATGTGATGATTCTTCAATGCTTCTGTTGCACTCCTTTTATACTGGTTTAGATGAGGGACTTTCACTATGCGAAGTCATCTTGCTTAACCCTGAAGAATTTTAAACCGCCCCTGGGAACCACCATACTTCGCTATCCTCACTTCTGCTTGCATCTGTCACTTCAAGCGAAACTGGGTGTTTTTGCTCCTGTTTTCTTCTTGTTGTTGCTCACTTCTCCTCGCGTCGCGACCTTCGCGTAGCGAAGCATTGGCTCGTGATGCGAAGGTTCTCTGTTTCCTCTCGCTTCTCTTGCTTCAAGTGAAGTTTAGTGATTTTGATTCTGTTTCTTTGTGTTGTTGCTCTCTTAAGCTTCGCGTCGCGACCTTCGCATAGCGAAGTGTTTGCTCGCGATGTGAAAGTTGCAGAGCATGAATTGTTCTTGCTTGTAACTGATGTTTTCCTTTGTCAATTCCTACAAAAACATAACCATTCAAAAGTAAAATTCTTTTGGATCATGGTTAGTCAAGTTTCATCATTTATAGTTAATGGAAGCACGCATTTTTTAAGTTTTCACCAAAAATTTTGTCAACTATTGAACCTCCATCAGATACGTAAGAAGAAGATAAATAACAACAACATCAACACAAGACACGTGAAATTAACACGACAGCAGCAACAACACAATTGCAAAAATGAAGCATACGCACCTGATTTGTTTCCTCGCTGTAAGTAATTTGATTTTGATTTCGCAAATTCTTCGCCTAAGCCGTTATTCGCCGTTGAAGGTTCAAATTGAAATTGAGGGTGAGCAATAGGTGATGCAGAGTAAGGAGTAAGTGTTTGTGTGGGGCACGGCGGAGCCACCACGAGGAAGTATCACGTCGCGAGTTGATTCAAGAAGAGATAGAAAACGAGAGAGAGGCGGCCGAGAGAAAGGGGAGTTGAGACTACGAGGGAGATGCGAAAGAGGGAGTATTGACAATGTGAGAAGAGAATGGAGACAAGAGAGGATAAGAGGAAGCTCGTGGAAAAGAGAGAGTGAATGGAAGAGGGGACCAAATGTTTTTTTTTTCCTTTTCTTCATGTCACGTTTTTTTTTGGGTTGACTTTGATTCATATGGGCTGTAAACTATTAAGCCCAATGGAAATTTGTTTCTACATACCACCCTTGTTTGTTTTTGCACCCTTCTTTTTGGTTTGGCTTTTATTTGTTTTTTTTTAATTTAGTTTAATTTTAATTTTAAATTTTGGTATTGATTAAATGCTAATTTCATTTTTTTTCGATGTTAATGACGAATTAAATCAGATGATGTTAATGTTGAATTGTCTGATTGATAGTGTTAGGCTAAATTTGTGATTAATTTCAGTTAGACTTTAATTCTCGATTGGATAATATTATAAACTTAGATCTTATCATTGATTGAATTTGGATTCTAAGGTTGACGTTAATTGTGATTTTATGTTGGGATTAAATTTGATTAAATCGTGTGAGGTTTTGATTGATATAAGTTGTATTGATTATAGGCATTAAACTTCTAACTTTGTTCTCAAGTTTGGATTAAGAATTCTATTAATCTTGGTAAGTCTTGATGTTGATATTTGAATGACATTTTGATGTTTGTTTGTGTTGATTCATATGCTCCCTTAGGATTGTTTTAGTTTGATTTAATTAAGTCCTTTACTTGTTTAAATCGAATTGAAACATAGTATTTATTTAGATCTTAATCTCTGACATGATCACATTAGGTTTAACTTCCCCTTCAATCCTAACCTTAAGTCCATGATCGTCAGACACTGACGGATAAATCTGCAAGTATACAGTTGATTGTGTAGTCTTAAAAAGGTTGTCGAACCCACAACGACAGATAATTAAACTAATGTTATCCAAGGTTGTTGTGCAAAGCTAAGGCTGAAGGGAAACAGGAATTAAACGGGAAATAAAGGACAAAATTTAGAATCTAAAATTTAATACTAAAACGAGTCCGAAATATGATTTCCGTGCACCTACGGGACTTATAGAATACGGGTACTAACTACGATTATACTGTCATTTCGTAGAATAAACCGACTTAAAGGCTCCGTCTCACGCTCTCGCGGTCTTGACAAAAGCCATGCTTCCTAATCCCAAGATTTTGCTCTCGCTCGCCTGGTAACTATGAAACACGCTTTGGAAACCGATAGTATCCTAAACAATATCTAAAGCGCTCTCGCTGTATTTAAATATGTTGCCTAATTTCCAATATCCGGTTCCCTCCTCATGCTCTCGCGGTCTTGGCCTAAACCTTAACTTACTTCACACTCTCATGTCGAAATAAGAAACATTAAACTTGGAAATTAAAACCAAATTGACATACAATCATAGTTTCGTAAATTGACTTACTCAATTCAGCTTTCTCTTGGGGATAATGTGGTCTAAGTGCTATCAAGACAAGGACAGGTGATGGAACTTGTACGGTTTTAAAAGGCAGCAAATTGCACTTGGGGATGCACCTTGAAGTACATGTTTGAAAGGTCATTGTCAAACAAAAGTAATCCATGTATCAAAGCACATTGTTGTATTTTGTTTCTTTTGTGTTGACTGAAATCAACAGTCGACTCCTTTTCTTGATTTGAAACTTGTAATTTGTAATGCAATTCTTTGTATGAGGCAATGTTTTGGGAACTCCAATAATCCAGCTTCCTGTATCACACATTGTAACATTTGGCAATGGAATTCCCTTCATGTTGCATTACATGTACTGCTTGCACCGTTTTTTTACGTGGTCTTAATTCTCACATGTCTCCATATCCACTTAGTTTCACAAAATTATGTGAGAATGCCTATTATCACCAAGGAAACAATTTTCTCTTGTAATAATGACCCAACAGTTGGAAAACAAACTAAAGAGAAATGGGCTTAATGACTTGTAATCCATGCTCCACATGAACATTAAAACCTCAAATTCTATCAAAATCCCATGATGAGTTTAGAGAAAAATTCAAGAAATTAACTGTGTTAATCTTATTAATTTTCTTTGGAGTCCATATACAACCTCCACAAAAGTCCCAAATCCAACGCTAAAGGCCTTGAGGAAATGGCCCAAAAGAAGCTTGAATTTCTTCAAGAGGAGGAACTCTTGACTTCCATTAGCCAACAAGTATGATGAACAAAATTTAGATAATGACTCATCCAAAGTCTTGATTAACCAGTGTCCATAATTTTCTGACTGAGATTTGTTCCACATAAATAAAACCACAAAGCCTCTCAATTGGTTAATGATGCAACAAGATATACTTACAAGGTTCAAGCAATGCTTATGACATCTAAGGGGTCAAAATTTGGGGTATAACAAAAGTGAACACATATGAAATTCTTCATACGTCAAGTATATCACATACTCTTGGAACATAAACATGCAATCGATTTAGTCATAGATAAGCAGCATGTTTCACAACAACTATAAGGACAAAGAGATAAATTGAGAACGATATTATCTCATAGGATGAGTCGGAGAATGCACTCACTTAAAATGGAACTTTCTAACGAAAGCTCTATAACTTTTGACGTCAACATCCTTACCATTTTTCAGTGTTGTCTAAGTTCCTGTTAGTGGGCATTGGAGTGTAAATTGACTTAGCATTTGTCATTCTGAAGCGTTTAAGCAACTCATGACAATACTTTGTTTGACATACAAATTTCCCTTCCTTGAGTAGTTTGATTTGAAGTCCGAGAAAGTAATTTAATTCCCCCATTAGACTTATCTCAAATTCACCCTGCATAAGCTTAGAAAACTCCTTGACAAGTTGCATGTTAGTAGAATCAAATATTATATCGTCAACATATATTTGATCTAGAAGAAGATGTTTTTCCTTGATGTTTAATGAAAAGCATTGTATCTACCTTCCCTCTAGAGTATCCTTGATCAAGTAAGAATTTGCTAAGTCGCTCACACTAAGTCCTAGAGGCTTGTTTGAGACCATACAAAGCTCGTTTTAGTTTATAAACATGATTAGGATATGATTGATTTTCAAAACCAGAAGTTGCGAAACATACACTTCCTCATTTATGTAACCGTTAAAGAAAGCACTTTTCACGTTCATTTGAAATAATTTGAAGTATTTAGAGAACAATAAGAAATAACATAAGACATGGCATACAAACATGTAGTTTAAAATTAACTTACGCACAAAGAATAAAGTGAAAAAATCTTGCCTCATGGACGAAAGACGAAGGAAGTAATCTCCTACACTTCTTTTACTTATATAGCCAGTGATGAAATCCCTTTGTTATCAATTTAATTTCATCCAATTTATTTTCACAAATACACATGGTACCTATATATTGATGATCTCGCGAATGTAGGAAAAAATTACTACACAATGATTTTAACTTAGATAACACGCCCTTAGGTCAATGCTCATCAAAGAGGACAACAAAGTGATTTAAGATGCGAATTGAAATGCAATTTAAGAGATAAGTGAAAATACGTATCTAAAAGAGTATAGTCTCGCTTTTGTTCAAGGTTCCAAGATGTTGTGGAAGACTTGTTTTCACTTTACTTGATGGCCATCTTTTCTCCTCCTCACGTTCTACCATCTCCGAGTGATCAATTCATCCTTGGATACTTTGAGTATGTCTTCTAAAGATTCATATGCATCAAAAGAACTTTCCCCACATTTCTTGGATACAATACTGTCATACCCAAATTTTTTACCCCCAAGATGCCACCACAACTGCATTATTGACATAACATTCATCATTACATATATACATGTCTTTATGCATCACTAACCCATCACAAATACAAGATGTGTGTGTTTACTTGCTTCACAAGTTAGGTGATCCCCCTAAAGCTCAAGCAGATAAATTATCAAAGGGATAGTCATTTTATTCAAACATCTCAAGTCCCTTTATCATCCATGAAGATCAAGAGCTTTCATCTCATCAATAGTCAAGTACAAGATGGCATCACAAGCTCAATCAGGCCTCAAGATCCTCAGTGCATCCAAATTATGGTTTTGACCTAATTTAGCCCCTGAGTTGACTTTTGAAGCAAGGCATGATCCAACACCTCAAGATATGTTTCAAGGACCTCAAATACATAATGTTAATCCATTCATATGATTGGATTAATCCAAAGAACTTGATTCATAAGCTGTGCAAGAAGTAAAATCATCTGGTCCACAAACAAGGGTTTTTGAGGAAAAGTCAACTGTACCTTTGACTTTTGACCAAGACATGATCTCAAACCTTGGAACATAACTCAAGACACTCAAAAACAACTTTGGAGTTCATCCATGATGTTTAATTCATCCCAAAGGTTTAATTTCATAGAGGATCACAAAGTTCAAAGTTCATCTGATACAAAAGTTAACCGTAGTCAAAATCAAGTTTGACTTTTGGAGTTTTTGGTCAAACATGGTCTCTTCAAGTCAAGAACAATGTTAATATGTGATTTGAACCTTGGAGAACTTTAAATTTTTCTAAGTCATGAAAAACAATGATTTTTGCCTTACTTTCCAAGGCCATAACTTCCAAACCAAGTAACCATTTTCTTTGATCCAAAGATCAAATAAAAGAACTTGTCACATACTACAACTTTGTCAACTAGGGTGGATTCCCAAAAGGTGCATAGATTTTAAGATATAAGGCCATGAAGTTAAGGTTTCAATACTTTTTGGACTTTGACACTTAGAAATTTTTTGGACAGAATCTGTCTTGTGTTGGAACCAACTTTAGGGCTGTTTTTCACTATGATCCACAATGATTCAAAACCAAACTTAAACATCAAAGTTGAATTATGATATACCAGCTTTCTAAAATGATCAAGAACATCAAAATCCCTTACTTGAGCAAGAAGTTATGGATGCTACAACATGCCTTGATCAAGCTGATTGTCATGACAGAATTGCCTAACCTACATACATGTCGCGGTGAGAATCAGATACCATATCTATTGAAGTATCTTGAATCACAAATCATAATTCACCACTGATCTTTAATTTATCCAAGGGAAGGGAAAAATAATGAATAAACCCATAATTATGCAATGCAAAAACAAAGCAAAAGAGAATCTAAGATTCGGGGGTTGGGTATACCTAGGGAAGGTGTTAGCATCCTAAGTATCTGTAGTACACTACAGGAACCTCTTATTTTACTGTGTTATTTGTTATTTTGTCTACTAAAGGGTGAAAAGAAAAGGAAGACCTAAGGTGCTATTCCTAAATATACTCGCCAAGACATCACATCTCGTGCCTAAGTATCCTGAATCGAATAGAATCAGAGCATTTGTAGTTCCCCTCAATAAGGGTAAACAAAAGAAAAGGTTGCTCGCCAAGGATTGACCTTGTGCCTACGTATCCTCAAAAGGAACTTTGAGAAATCAGAGCGTCCATAGTTCGTGAAGGTGTGAGAAAATACAAGAAAGGGGGTTTGAATTGGGTTTTCAAAATGAAAGCTTTTTGTGAAACTCAAACAAAGATCACAAATAAACTACAATAGAGAAAGACACACGATATATCCTGGTTCACTTGAAAACTATCAAGTTAATCCAGTCCACCCACCAAGGTGATTTCGCCTTATACACAAGGACTTAATCCACTATAACCAAACTAATTACACTGCACTTGCAACTGCTGGTGACTAACATACACAGACTAACCGTTTCTTCTTAAGGATTCTGACCCAACTGTTCCCTTAAGGAATACAAAAAATTGTTTGATCAAATATGATGTTTACAATGAAATGCTTCTACACAAGCTGATATAAACACAATTTCTAGCTCAAACTAACTTAGAGAAAATCTATACAGTATGAACAATATTTCTTCTTTGTATTGTAGTGTTTTACTGTTCACTCATGGATTTCTCTTATTTGTATTTCTGTGTTTCTTTCTCGTATGAATCAGTGTCTCAGTATATATCTTTTTCACACTTGGTGTTTCATGATTCTTTAAGGGATCAAGTCTTTATATAGCCAGAAAAAGATCCGTTGAAGGGCAGATCAGGAATATCAGTAAAATTACTAGCGACTTGAAATAATGTCGTTATGATGGGATGAAAATTGCACACTGAAGTTGTCCTTTGTACCACGAAATCAGGGTAGGGGAATGGTAGTGGAAAAGAACGTGTTTGATCTGTACTATGTACTATTTTCCCTCGCAAACGTTTCATCTTCTTCTTTTTAATAGAGGCTTCTGAATAGATATGGTTGAAGCATGATCAGAAGAATTGATCACTGGGTCTTCAGAGTCTTGAGTCTTCAGAGTCTTCAGAACTTGTTCAGCAGAACCTTGTCTTCAGAGTCTTCAACACTCTTTCTTCCGAACCCTTGGTTATCAGAAACTTAAGTCTTCAGAGTCTTCAGAACGTTGTTCAGCAAAACCTTGTCTTCAGAGTCTTCAGAACTTGGTCTTCAGAAACTTAAGTCTTCAGAGTCTTTAGAACGTTGTTCATAAGAACCTTGTCTTCAGAGTCTTTAGCACTTAGTCTTTAGAAGATAAATATCAGAGTTATATTCAGAGGCAGAATCCAAGAGAACATTGCAGCAGTAACATATTGTCTTCTTAGAATCTTTCTAAAGTAGATCAGAAGAAAACTTGCTTATTTGATGCAGAAGCGACTTTTGATCCATTGAGGGTGACGTTCCACATGATCTCTATCAGAGTTAGAGCTATTTTTATTAGAGTCAGAATCTGTTTGTCAATACTTTAGAAAACAAATGTTAGAGTACCAAAATTGTTCTCACACAAATACAACTTTGTTATTATCAAAACTTAGAGATATCTTGCAGAACCAAATCTTGTTCTAACAATCTCCCCCTTTTTGATAATGACAAAACAATGTATATTGATAACACAATTTTGTATGAAGATAATTAATAAGAATTGACTCAGATAAGTTCAAAGTAAACTTCCCTTTATCAAGCTCCCTCTGAATCTAAGACTTAAGAAAAATCTTATCAGATTTGGGATACCAGAGCCTGATTGCAAGGATCTAGTTAGATCCAAAATTTCAGAGCTTGATTATAGTGGTAATGCATTCTGATAATAGAGCTTGATTAGTTAAATCAGAGCCTGAGTGATATCAGAGTCATATTGCCAATATAAATATTGTTCCTGAAAAGCATTCTAAGAAAATTTTGCAATTAAAGTGTTAGAATGTTAGAGCTATGATTCAGAGACAAGATATTTATCAAAATAACGTTCCATTTAAATACCCCCCCTTTTTGTCATAATAAAAAAGGGTAATTAATGATTAACATAAGCATTTTGATTTGAGAGAATTTAGATAAGTAAAATTCAGTACTTCTCCCCCTTTTACGGAAATCGTAAAGAAATGCAATAAGATAAGATAGATGCAATAAGGATACTTTTTCATTGATTAAAAACAAAACGCCAGAGGTGCGGTACAAGAGCAGGACACAAAATAAGACAAAAAACAAAAAACAAGGACAACGAACAGAAACAACAATGATGAAAAGAGAGACCAAGCAACTGAGAGACCAACAGAAACACCCGCTAACCAGCTATCTCATTGCTTGATGATGGTTTCAGAATAGTTCATAGGAGAACACCAATCAGTAATAAGTTTCTCAGTCATTCCAATTTGCTTTAAGTAAGCAACAACTCCTTGGAGATCAAGAATGTGAGAAATAACTCTACTGTAGGGAATCTAAAATGATAACTCCTCTCTCGATGAAAGTATTTCTTCTTTCAAAAGTTGAACATGGATTGGGGAAGATTGATATTAATCTTGGAGAGTAAGAAGAAAATGAAAAGCCTATCCAATGCAGAGAGCCTTCCTGTTCCCTTTCCTCTGGGCCTAAGATTTGTTCCCATAATTTAGTACCAGACTTTTGCCTCAGATGTGAGAGAAGAGGGACTGTCAGCAGGTCTTTCTTGAAGATAGATGATGTGAATGTGTTTAGCAAACCAGTTGTTTCCTCTGTAATATTCAACACATTCACCATCTTCTTTACATTCAATAGCTTGAGAGATGATAGTGGAGTTAATCATAATGGGAAAACCAGATATAGTAGACAGTATGTAACAAGTATCGGACTCATATGCAAGGACGCGAGCATTGACCCATAATTCCTTTACAAGTACTGGATAGATAGGTCCATTGAATATATCAAGGTTTTTATCCCAGTTCTGGTAGATGATATCTGTGAGAATATTGGAAAGACCATTGTCAACTAGAGCCGTAAAATTGATAGAGTATTCTTTCAAGAGATGTAAGTCAGAGAATTCTTCCTTAATGGTTTTAGAAGACATGGTGAATGAAAAAGATAGGAATGAAAAGCAAGCTTAGGAATAGATGAATAGTGATGAGGAGAAGTGTGATATATAAAGAAAACAAAAAGTGATAGAAATAAATAACAATAAAGATTAGATGAACTGAAATGAAAAAATCATCATTTCCAATAGAAGGGATACAAACAAAAACAAAGAATGATAAAGGAGTGTATCAGTCTCCAAAAGATTACATATCAGGTATACGTTATTCAAATCTTGACATCAATCAATAAATACGAATAAATGTATACTTGAAAGTGGGAGGGCAGAATCTGACAAAGAATAAAGGTTGGGTAGAGAAGTGTTTAGTTTCAAGAAATCGTTGTCTTACACACAACTTAATGAATGCACAATAAGGGAGGAAGACGTAAAGATTTTAACTGTTATCAAGTAAATTATCAAATCCAATGAATTAAAACATGATTATAGGAGTATTAAGGAGTAATTACTTGAAACCTAGTCTCACAAAATCACAACGCTCGAGGTGTCTCTTCAACAGTAGGTATGATTTGATTTTGGACATGTGTCACAAATAATCATAACCATTTGTTTTCAAGAGAGCACGTTTGATATTCCCAAAGTCAAGAATACTAAGAGGTATGTGACTGGACTAGTTATTGATCAGGACATCTTCTAACTTGTAGAAGTATCATTAATTAGAAAGTCATAATAAAATAGTAAATAAAACATTTTTCTTAACATCAGAATCTTATATCAGAAGTTCTGGTGACTTGACACATCAAAATATCATCTTCTCATTCTGGACAAGGTTTAATAAGTAGGTTTTCTAGAATGAATACGAATCTATCTTCAGCAAGGGGTTTTGTGAAAATATCAGCCCACTGGTGATCTGTATCCACAAATTTTAACTGAAAAGTACCCTTCTAAACATAGTCACGTAAAAAGTGATGTTTTATTTCAATGTGTTTTGCCCTAGAATGTAGAATAGGATTCTTAGATAAACAAATGGCAGTAGTATTATCATAGAAGATAGGAATGTTACACTCGTGTATCTGATAATCTTCAAGCTGATTCTTCATCCAGAGTATCCGAGTACTGCACAGAGATGCTGAGATATATTCTGCTTCTGCAATTGAGAGAGCAATAGTTGATTGTCTCTTGCTTTCCCATGAGACAAGATTACTTCCCAGAAACTGACAGTTTCCAGAAGTACTTTTCCTTTCCAATCTGTCTCCAGCATAATCTGCATCACAGTAACCAGAAAGCTTGTACTCTGATGTTTTCTTATACATAAAGCCAAGGTTAGTTGTTCCTTTTAGATACCTTAGGATTCTCTTAACGACAGTTAAGTAAGTTTCCCTTGGATCTTATTAGAAACGAGCACAAAGACATACGCTGAACAAAATATCTGGACGAGAAGCAGTCAAGTACAGAAGAGAGCATATCATACCACGATACACTACACCAGAAAAGATTTTTAATAACGTTTTTTTTAGCATTTGATAGTGTTTGAAAGCGCTATTAAAGCTCCCGTTATTATAGGTTGATTGACTATAATAGTGCTTTTAAGCACTATTAAAAATGCCACTTAAAATAACACTTATCCTAAAGTGATGTCAAAGCCCATTTTCTTGACTGGATTTAACACGCATTTAATAGAGCTTTATATAAAAGCGCTATTGTAGGCCCGAATATTTATTAGCAATTCTTTATGAAACACTATTATAAGGCTTTTTTTTCTTAGCATATGAGAGATTTTTTTATGACACAATAATAATGCAAAATCAACACATTTATTTTTCTAAAAATGTGAATATCAACAATATTATACATAAGGATGTCAAAAGGTGTATATATATATATATCATTCGCTCCAATACATTGAGATTATAATTCAAATAACCAATCTAATAAACACTAATATGTACACTACTGACTTTTTCCCAATCTAAAATAAAAGATTAAGCATACTTCATTATACATCATGTGTTAAATATGCATTTTAGTCAGTATTATAAGAATTGTTAATAGTATACAATTTATAGGTTATAATTACTCTTTTTTGCTACAAAAAATGTTTAGGTGGAGAGAACTTTCCATATTCCATGGACAACGCACTCTACAAGCCGTGATAGCAAGAAATATATCCTCAATAAATCCTCATCCATTCATTGCAGGGACAAAACTTAAATATTGGACGCACTGAAGCTCATCAAGATACTTGGAGCATTGATCCATAGACTTTTGAGTATCTTCACAGACCAAATAATTCCCTTCTAAAGCACACAATAACCTGAAATAATAAGAACTAGGTTAGTATGCAATAATAAAATATACACACCAATCCTATATATCCAAGAGACTTTCAAATTTTGCATCGAACTTTCAACATACAATATTTTTTCCATTCACTGGCCAACAAGTAAAGAATACCTAGTGGAAGGCGAATTAGGTTGACACCCTTCACAGAATATTGAGCTGTCTTTGATGCTGGTACGACAACTGGACTAACACTCGAAATATTACACTTACTTCTCACATTTAACTTTTTTGGTTGAATCAACACTTGAAATTGATAATATAGTCCCAAAGAATGAGGTGTTTTCAATACCAGAATTAAGACAAAGATCCTTTAATTAAAATAACCTAACATTGACACATTATCATCAAAATTGTTTCTTCAAAATCAAGATATCTGCACTTGCCATAGAATGAAAGGAACAACAGCAAACCAAGTCAAAATGAAACTAAAAGGTACTGGAATCTGCACTTAGGCATTCATAAAACCCATTAAACAAATAAATTGTGTGTTGTTAAATGTGCTTGAATTTCATCTTTAAAAGTTCGTTCAAAAAGTGAGTTTTCTCTCACGCATTTATACATTTAATAATACAAAAATTTAAATATTGTGAAACTCCAAATAAACTACAAAGTCATTTAGAGAATGCAATTCCCTTGTAAGATGCAACTAACTAACTAAGTTGACTCAGTTAGTTAGAGAGCTCTAACTGACAAAATCTGTGAGCCTGACACTCTTTATTTAAGGGGTAGCAATCCTCATTTGTAATCATTTTAGCAATCAATAGTTTTAGATTTGTGTGACACTCATAGATTTAGGGTAGAGACTGAAGAGAATTCTTTAACTAAATTTCTCAGTTTTCTATATTATGAATTTTGTGCAACTTCACTGCGATTGATCTATACAAAGATCAGAGGATGACTTAAGATTCTAACTAACTTCTGTTAGTAGTTTTGTGATTTTGAGGGATTAGTTATACATAGGGGGATATTGTATAGCGGGTGTATAGAGGTTACAGTACAACAAAGCTAGTCTAAGTGTATCTAGGATTGTTTCAACTAACCTATTGTTTGTTACACCGTTTCTTTGAGTAAATAGAAATTCAGAAGTGGGTTCCAAATACCAATACTAGCATTTGAGGCCAAAATGACACCAAGATCCAACAAGGCGTTTGATTTGAATATAGTAACTTCCCAATAGAACTTCTGTATGGTGAACATCCCCTTCCACCGCCTGACCCAGTTGCAACTTATAAACAAAAACCAACAAATCTTTACCTATATTGTGACATCTGAATAAGACTATAGCGCTTTCCATTTTATTTTTGTCCAGAATAACTTTAATTGCAAATAGAATATTGTTATTTAACTTTTTATATATATCATGGGAAAAAATACTAATATTTCTTTTAAGAGTTGTTTAATGGTTTGAAACTCCAAAATCAAGCATAAACTACAAGAACAATACAGCATGGTAATTACCCAAGTTTAAATCTTCTGATATAACTGTTTCTCTCCATGAGTCATGAGAAACATTATGCAAAATGAATAATAATCACAAAGTATCAAATAATGAGGTGTCATTCCAAATCTAGAACGCGTGATCGGCCGTATGACTCGCAAAGAGAATCATGTTCAAATAAAAGAAACCAATAAGAACTAATGACCCTATGATATGAGTAGCATATTAAGGCAATAAAAGTGTGAACATTACTATCCCCACTTAAAAGTAACAACATCAAAACACATGTTTCAGAAATTGTA
Organism: Lathyrus tuberosus; assembly: GCA_022829125.1. Classification (NCBI taxonomy): domain Eukaryota; kingdom Viridiplantae; phylum Streptophyta; class Magnoliopsida; order Fabales; family Fabaceae; genus Lathyrus; species Lathyrus tuberosus. The sequence continues at coordinate 1,884,130 of JALAZF010000124.1, read as the reverse complement.
ATTCCTTTCTAATGGAACAATGTTGGTAACTTGTGATTAAGAATCTAGTACATCAGTGGACACAAGCATGCTAATAAGTTTTAATAACATATTCAACACACAAAAGAGATTAATAATTACCAGGCTAAAATGAAGCAAGTTGTGGCTGTAAAGGTTGTAAGTGATATTCCCAAATTTAACAGAGCATGAGAACAAAGGCTGTATCGATTCACTTGATACAAAGGTTACCTAAAATAAGAGTAAGGTAGAAATTCATTTGCACAAGATTTCTGTCCCACCCATGAACATGTCCATTTTATGGTTACTTTACTTTCTTTACCAATTCCTGATTACACTTACGCCATTTCTTAATAATTGGCCTGGTGTAGTTTCCCTGCAGTACATGATATTAATATTATGGAGATAAATAGTCTATAACAGCTCAAAATCAAAATAAGAATTAATTATATAACTATTGATAGATAGGTGCTAACAGAAAAACTACACATACTATATATATATATATATATATATATATATATATATATATATATATATATATATATATATATATATATATATATATATATATATATGTAGACTAATAAACATATATTTTAAGTAATATAACTCTATCCAAACATCTCAAAGTGGCATATCTAGTCCCAGCCAAGCCAAACACACTTACTCACTAGAAATTTAATCAATTTGTTTATAGAAATCCTAACTACACAATGCATCCTATGTTAGCACCATCACTATCACACACATCAAAATTCTAAACAATTATGAAAATGTGGGCTATTTATCAAATCAATTAAACAACTACAACAATATAAATTTAGTTTTTTCTTAGGTCAGTGTAGATCATTCTTGTTGCTTCCATAGAGGTGGTTTGCGAAGTTCTCACCTCTTCATTTTGATGAAAATCGAATGACTTTTCATAGTAAACAACAACCTGCATAAATATTTTGTAAATTCACATACAAAATGGAATTCAAAGCAAATTATTACGATAAAATACAATCCATAACACAATCAGTCCTTAAATTTAAACATGAGATACTGAATTAGTTATTATGTTTAATAATAAAAAATAGAAACAAAATCATAAACCCAAATAAATAAATCTTAAAATAAAATAAAGAACAAAGTTGTAACTTTTTGCTGACAAAACTACATGTTGAAATTGCATGTTTATAGCTTGGAATTTCTATTATTTAATTTTGAAAAAAAGATAAGAATGATCGAACCACAATTGCAAGTTTATAGTTTGAAATTTCTATTATTTAATTTTTCATAGTAGAAAAAAAATTAAGACTATACATAGTCTATCAATTTACTTCACATTGCAGAGTAAAAAGTCAAGACTACACATAATTTATCAATTTACTTCACATGGCAAAATCTAACTCAAGACTACACATACTATATCAATTACAAAAAGTAGACTACACATACTCTATCAAGTACAAAAAAATAAACTACACATTATCTATTACCAAGAATAAACTAAACACACTCTACCAATTATCAGTTACAAAAATAGTTTACCATGACATCTCACTTAAGGCTACATATGAAACAAATCACAGTCATTTTGGATAATTAATATCTTGTTTCTATGAGTAATTTAATCTAACAGCTAACATCCATATCAATTGTAATAACAAAAATACCAATTCTAGTGTGATTAAGCTGTGAAGAAATACCTGTCACTTTCTTTGAAATGGTGATTTCAGAGCTTTGACGAGAGACAAAGATATATGAAGCGAAAGTTTTAGTGTTCTTCTTCTTTCGAAGACGTTGTAGTAAAATCGTAGATTTATGAATGTAGGATTAGGAGTACGTCCCTCAATGGTGTTTTAGGGTTTGAGAAGATGACAAAACAAATCGATGATTTTAGGGTTCCACGTAGAGGACACTTAATAAATTAAAGATTCAATGGGAATGAATTTTACATTGAATGAAGAAGATTGAACTGATTTGTTTTCAGCGGGGAGGAAATTTATTTTTTCGAAAAGCAGATGAAAGAACGCACGAGATGTTTAGACTGGATGAATAGGTGTTCCCTATAATACCCTTTTTATTGTATAATAATGATATGGTTTTGAAAACTACATCACATTTATTGAATAGCCCAGCGGAGAAATTCAGTCATACAGGTCTGAAGTTCAGAGTTCGATTCTTGTTAGCGCATACACAATCCAATTTTACAATCCAATTTTGTTTTATATAGTTATCTCTATCTAAGATAGCGCTTTTGGTAGAGCGCTATTAAAGGTGCAGAATAAATGTAGGAAGTGAGGGTCACGAGTTCGAATCAGATTGACTGCATAAATTACACTTTTATTATTTTATTTATCTCGGTCTATTATAGCGTTTTTGGTAAAGCGATATCATAGGTCTGAACCTCTTTAACAAATTTAATTTTTTTCCAGCTTATAATAGCGTTTTTGATAAAGAGCTATTATAGGCCAAAACAATTTTTAACATATTTGTTGAGTCTAATTTTATTTTTAACTTATAATAGCATTTTTGATAAAAGCGCTATTATAGGTAATATATTTATTAGCGTTTTACAAATAAGCACTATTATATATCAAATTTGTAGTAGTGATAGAGCTTCTGACAAACCTTTTTACTTACTTCTTCTTTCTCCAGAATGCATGTCGGATGCATATGAGTCTTAGCAGGTTTACTTTCTAACATATTGAATTTCTTTAAAAGTTCTTTTACATACTTGCTCTGATCAATGTACGTTCCCTCTGGACGTTGATCAATCTGAATTCCCAGAAAGAATCTGAGTTCTCCCATCAGACTCATTTCAAATTCAACCTACATTAACTTAGAGAATTCCTTGCACAAGGAAATATTAGCAGAACCAAATATAATATCATCAACGTAGATTTGAACAACCAGAATGTCACTTTTAAAGGTTTTACAAAAGAGTGTTGTATCCACTTTTCCTCTGGTAAAGTCATTTTCCAAAAGAAAGTTACTTAGTCTTTCATAACAAGCTCTGGGAGCCCGTTTCAGACCATATAACGATTTTTTAAGTTTGAAAACGAAATCTGGGTTTTCAGATCTCTCAAAACCAAGAGGTTGGTGTACATACACTTCTTCGGAAATATACCCATTTAAAAATGCACTCTTTACATCCATCTGATATAAAGTAATGTCATGATTCACAGTAAATGGAATACGAATTGATTCTAACCTGGAAACTAGTGCAAAGGTTTCTGTATAGTCTATCCCTTCTTGCTGACTATAACCTTGTGCTACCAGTCGTGCTTTGTTTCTTACGACCTCACATTTCTCATCTAGCTTGTTTCTGAATACCCACTTTGTTCCAATGACGTGGACACCTTTGGGTTTCTGAACAAGATCCCAGACATCATTTCTGGTGAATTGATTCAGCTCTTCTTGCATGGCCAGAATCCACTCACTCTCCCTAAGAGCTTTATCAACTGATGTTGGCTCTATCAGAGACACCAAACCTAGAAGAGTTTCTTCAGAAGGTTTGAATGATGAGTGAGTTCTGATTGGATCAACTTTGTCTCCTATAATCAATTCTTCAGTATGAGAAGTCTTTAGTCTAATCTTCTTCTGATGAGATGGACTATTTTCAGTTTCTGGTAAGGTTGTATCTGAATCTGGAGAGTCTGCATCTTTGTCTCTTTCTTTTGAATCTTCTTCTTTGGATTCTGATAAGTTAATATTGAGATTTGCAAACTTTTCAACTAGCTTTGACTTTTCAGGTTTAAGCTTATCATTGACTCTGACATGAATTGATTCCTCAACAATTCGTTTTTCTGTGTTATAGATTTTGTAGCCCTTAGAGCGTTCAGAGTATCCTAACAGTAAACACTTTTGAGCTTTGGAGTCAAACTTTCCAAGATTCTCTTTAGTGTTCAACATAAAACAAATACAATCAAAAGGATGAAAATATGAAATGTTGGGTTCTATTCTTCCACAATTCACAAGGAGTCTTACCTAGGATAAGTCTTATTGAAATCCTGTTCTGAATGTAACATAATGTATTTACTGCCTCTGCCCATAAGTGTTTAGCCATGTCAGTTTCTTGGATCATGGTACGAGCCATTTCTTGCAAAGTCCTATTCTTCCTTTCCAATACTCCATTTTGTGGTGGAGTTATGGGACAGGAGAAATCATGGGAAATGCCATGGGAATCAAAATGATTCTCAAAGTATCTGTTCTCAAATTCTCTGCCATGATCACTTCTGACTCTGACTATTTTGAAATCCTTCTCTGATTGCGCTTGAGAGCAAAAGGTATAGAACACAGAATGAGACTCATCCCCGTGTTTCAAGAATTTTACCCATGTCCAATGACTATAATCATCAACGATTACTAATCCATACTTCTTTCCACTGATTGAAACAGTTTTCACTGGTCCAAACAAATCAATGTGTAGAAGTTCTAACGGTCTAGAGATGGACACAACATTCTTTGCTTTAAAGGAAGTTTTAGAGATTTTTCCTTTCTGACATACTTCACAAAGAACATCTGAAGAATACTCCAGATTTAGCAAGCCTCTGACAAGTTCAAGCTTATTTAGCTGAGAAATCCTCCTCATGTAAATATGGCCTAAACGTCTATGTCATACCCATCGCTCCTCATTAACAGACATTAAGCGTTTGACATTGTGTTCACGGAGATCAGAAAGTCTAATTTTATAAATGTTGTTTTTCATCTTTCCGACAAACAGGATTGAACCATTTTTTGACTTACATCCTTACAGGACTTTTGATTAAAGATGATATCATAACCATTGTCACTAAGTTGACTAATTGACAACAAGTTATGCATCAAACCATCGACGAGAAAAACATCAGTAATAGAAGGAAGGTTACCATTACCAACAGTTCCAGAGCCAATGATTTTTCCTTTCTGGTTTCCTCCAAAACCAACGAAGCCTCCAGGCTTAAGTTCCAGGCTTTGGAACATATGTCTTCTTCCAGTCATGTGTTGCAATAAACCACTGTCCAGGTACCATGATTGGTGTTTCAACTGATCTGCTAAGGATATCTGCAACATAGATTATCTTGTCACTAGGTACCCACTTTCTGGGTCCTCTCTTGTTAGTTTTCCCAGAGTGTTTAACAACTTTGGGCTTATGTGCCATAGGATAATCAAGTGGAATTTGTGCACGATATTTGACTTTAGAAATAGATTTCTGTATCGGTGGGGGTTCTTGTGCAAGCTCAGAGCAAACAAGCTTAGTTCCAGAAGGCACAAAATGATCATAAAGAGGTTTTGGTTTAACAGGTTGACTTTTGTCAATTTCAAATGTTTATGTACACCCCAAACCTTTCTTACCATTTCTGCTAACTCCATAGATCATGGAACCTATTCTGCTTCTATCTATGCTTTTAGCTAGAAAATACTGGAATGCTCTATCATACTTGTTGATACAGCTTGTGTCAGAGACATTTAAGATTAATTCTTCTTCTAATTTAGCAATTTTTCTTTTCAAAGCACAATTACTATTTTTAAGGAATTTTTTTTTCATTTAGAGAAGAATTATTCTGCTCAAGCTTATCTTTTTCCTCAGAAGCAATTACATGTGATCTTTTAAGATCTTTGTATTTACTCTGAAGAGTTTGATACTTTTCCAGCATTTCTGAAAGATATGACTCTAATTGACAACGAGAGAGTTTAGATAATACTTCTGAGTTAGTGTCTTAGTCTGATTCTGGTTCTGATGATACTTTGTCTTCTGGTTCTCCAGAAACTTCATCGTCAATTGTTGCTACTAGTGCAACGTTTACTTGTTCTTCATTAGAGTCTTCTTCTTCAGAATCAGAGTCGTCCCAAGTTGCCATTAGCCCCTTCTTCGCTTTGGAGAAGTTCTTCTTAGGCTTCTTGTCTTTCTTAAGCTTTGGACACTCGTTCTTGTAATGACCTGGCTCATTACACTCATAGCAGATGACTTCTTTTCCAGAGTTTTGCTTCTTTTGTCGAGGTGATGACTCAGAACAACCTTTGTTTCTTCTTGATCCTCTGAAGTTTCCTTGCCTATGCTTCTAGAGTTTGTTGATCCTTCTGGAGATAAGTGTCAGCTCATCTTCTGATACTTCCACAGCTTTATAAGCCTTTGCCTTTTCAGGTTTAGACTTAAGAGCAATAGATTTACTTTTCTTCTGAGGTTCATCTTCTTCCAACTCTATCTCATGACTTCTTAAAGAACTAACAAGTTCTTCAAGACTTATGCTGTTAAGATCCTTGGATAGCTTTAGAGCTGTTACCACGGGTCTCTATTTCTTGGGAAGACTTTTGATAATCTTTTTAACATTATCAGCAGTTGAGTAACCTTTGTGCAAAACTTTAAGTCCTGCCACTAGCATTTGAAACCTTGAAAACATAGTTTTAACTATTTCATCATCCTCTATTCTGAATGCCTCATATTTCTAGATTAGGGTCAACGCCTTTGTCTCCTTAACTTGAGCATTTCCTTCATGAGTCATTCTCAGAGAATCAAAAATGGATTTGGCAGTATCTTTATTTGTTATCTTCTCATACTCAGTATAAGAGATATCATTTAGCAATATGGTTCTTGCCTTGTGATGATTCTTGTAATCTTTCTTTTATTGGTTGGTCATATCACTTCTAGACACCTTAACACATGTAACATCAACTGGGTGAGTGTAGCCATCGACTTCCATATCCCAAAGATCTACATCATAACCAAGAAAGAAACTTTCAATTTTATCTTTCCAGTAGTCAAACTTTTCACCATCAAATATTGGTGGTTTGGCACTGTAATGATCTTTCTCTTCTACAACAGGATTAACATTAGCTGCAACCATGATATCTCACACAAATACTGGACCGGTAGTGAACACGGTGAAGTGTTGATAAATCTTTTTATCATAATCAGAACCGAGCTCTGATTCCTATTGAAGGTGTGAGAAAACACAAGAATGGGGGGTTTGAATTAGGTTTTCAAAATGAAAGCTTTTTGTGAAACTCAAACAAAGATCACAAATAAACTAGCAATAGAGAAAGACACACGATATATCCTGGTTCACTTGAAAACTATCAAGTTAATCCAGTCCACCTGCCAAGGTGATTTCGCCTTATACACAAGGACTTAATCCACTATAACCAAACTGATTACACTGCACTAGCAACTGCTGGTGACTAACATACACAGACTAACCGTCTCTTCTTAAGGATTTTGACACAACTGGTCCCTTAAGGAATACAAACAGTTGTTTGATCAAATATGATGTTTACAATGAAATACTTCTACACAGGCTGATATAAACACAATTTCTAACTCAAACTAACTTAGAGAAAATCTATACAGTATGAACAATATTTCTTCTTTGTATTGTAGTGCTTTACTGTTCACTCATGTATTTCTCTTATTTGTATTTCTTTGTTTCTTTCTCGTATGAATCAGTGTTTCAGTATATATCTTTTTCACACTTGGTGTTCCACGATTCTTTGAGTGATCAAGTCTTTATATATCCAGAAAAATATCCGTAGAAGGGCAGATCAGGAATATCAGTAAAATTACTGGTGACTTGAAATAATGTCATTATGCTGGGATGAAAATTGTACACTAAAGTCGTCCTTTGTACCACCAAATCAGGGTAGTGGAAAGGTAGTGGAAAAGAACGTGTTTGATATGTACTATGTACTATTTTCTTTCACAAACGTTTCATCTTCTTCTTTTTATCAGAGGCTTCTGAATAGATATGGTTGAAGCATGATCAGAAGAATTGATCACTGGGTCTTCAGAGTCTTGAGTCTTCAGAACTTGTTCATCAGAACCTTGTCTTCAGAGTCTTCAACACTCTTTCTTCAGAACCCTTGGTTATCGGAAACTTAAGTCTTCAGAGTCTTCAGAATGTTGTTCAGCAGAACCTTGTCTTCAGAGTCTTCAGAACTTGGTCTTCAGAAACTTAAGTCTTCAGAGTCTTTAGAACGTTGTTGATCAGAACCTTCTATTCAGAGTCTTCAGCATTTAGTCTTCAAAATATAAATATCAGATTTATATTTAGAGTCAGAATCCAAGAGAACATTGCAGCAGCAACATATTGTCTTCTTAGAATCATTCTGAAGCAGATCAGAAGCAAACTTGCTTTTTTGACGCAAAAATGACTTTTGATCCATTGAGAGTTGTCATACCCCAAATTTTGACCACTTAGATTTCCCATCATTGTGCAAATCATCATCACAATATGGATGTACTTTCATGCCTCACCAATCTCCTCAAGGATTGTTAAGCATTCACTACCATCAAGAATTAGGGTTTCAAGCCCTCTCAGAGTCCTTAGACAAAGGATCAATCAAGGAATGACATGATCTTCAACTTGTCTAAACTCTCAAACATCCACAATGGATCAAAAGGAATCCCACTTCAAGGATCAAGCACAAGGCTGCTCCCTTCTAGGTGGGTCAAGTCTCAAGATCGATAGTGTCACCAAATTAGGGTTTTGGTAGACCAGGGCCTCCAAATGGAAATTTTTCACCTGGGCACAAGCCAATGATCCAAAATACAACCTAATATACTCCATGGAACCTCATGGACCCAATCATCAAGTCAATTTTGCCTCAGGGAATGCATTCATAAAAAATCAGGAATTAGGGTTTCTTGACCTAATTCACCCCTAAGTTGACTTTTAGGGCAAATCATGAGCCAAGACCTCAAGAGAGGGTTTGAGGGTCTCTAATGAACTATATGGATCCATTTGGAACAATGGATTAATCCAATAAGCTTGAGCAACAAGTCTCAATTTCATCTGCACCACAATTAGGGTTTCCCGAGGAAAGTCAACTGTAACTTTGACTTTTGACCAGGACATGCTCCCAAGCCCTAAGACATGATTCAATATACCCTATGACACCCATGGAACATGTCCATCAAGTTTGATTTAGGTCAAGGACATGATTTCCTGAAGAATTGCACAGTTAGGAATTCATCTGATAAAAAGTCAACTGCGCACAAAAGTCAACTTTGACTTTTTGAGATTTTTCACCAAAATGGATTTTTAACCCTAAAATGATGTTAATGTATGATTTGAATCATCATTCATCAAGAAAAATCAAAGAAAGTGGGATAACTTGTAAAAGGGGTAACCATAAAAACTTAGAAAAATTTCTAAGTTATGGAAAAAGTGACACTAATGTGCCAACTTTGGAGGACCATAACTCCTAAACCACAAGGCCATTGTTCCCCATTCAAAGCTTGATTTGCAGATCTCATTGCCCTCTACAAAAGCTTCATACTGACCTATGTCCAAATTCCTCATGGATTTTGAGTTATGGAGTGATCAAAATCAAGAAAAGTCACTTTGTTCCAACACTTAGTGAAAATTTCACTAAGTCAGATTTTTACCTTACTTTTTGCCAAATGTAGGGGGATTTTTCACTTGGATTCAAAAGAGATCAAAACTAAACATGTTCAAACAGTTGTTGTATCATGTAAGGGCTTTCCAAAATGACCAAGAACATTACCAAATTCAATTTGAGTCATGAGATATAACATTGGCAAGTTGCCTTGTTGAAATCTGTCAAGGCAAGGCAGATTTTGCATTTTTGCTCGATTTACCAAAATCAGCCAAATCCAAATGCTCCTATCCACTTGGACACCTCTGAGGATTGAATCTAAAGGGTACAATCACTGAGCCTAGCCTCCAAAGTCTTTGGAACAAGAAATAGCATGTTGAACCTAGAATTGCCAAAATAGGGACAATACTCCAATTTTGGATTGGAGCATTCAATGGAAGCATCAAGGTGGCATGGACTGAGCCATTCTCAACTGAATTCAGTCAAGACTTATCCAAGACCAAGGGAACCAGCAGCCTGTGCCCTAACCTCTAGTCAATGGCTAGAGGAGACTTGGATTTTCATTTGCCAACATTGGCCAAACCTACTCAGCAGTTGCCATTCACTATTCCTTGCAAAACAAACTTTCTCTACTATAAATAGAGCTCAATTTTGATCAGTTTGAGTACACCAAAGCCATCAAACAGATGCTTTCCTCAAAATCTCTTCTTTCACTCCAATTTTGCCTTCTAAGGCAAGTCACTATCGGGTTTTGAGTTTGGGAGCTTTTCCAATCAAACCAATCACTCACACACCTCACATACATCATACTCACATAACATATGGAACACAAATTTCACAAAATCACCAGCCAATTGCTCAAGTTCTTGACAGATTTGCAGTTGGGGTACCATCTCAAGTTCCAGATCATTTCAATCCATTCCAAGCATTCATACACACTCCATGGCACCTAGGGAAGCTATCCAGATCATTGGAACCTAGCTATAACACCTCCAACACAAATCACGATCACCAGCTGCAAGTGGTAAGCATGAGCTCTTCTAACTATATGATCCATGCAATTTTTGCTGCACAATAATTTGGTCATATGTTCATAATCATGCATGGAATGTTTCCCCTCAATTAATTGCATTGTTTGAATCGTGTATAAAAAATCCTAGCCTTCATGCAGAAATTAGGGTTCTTGAGGATTTTTCGTGATTTCTTGTTTTATGCTTAATTTAAATGAAATTAATTGTCATAGAAATGATCGTGAGGTTGAAACGAGTTGATTGGTATGTGGATTACATGATATAATCAAGTATTCAATGAGATTGGAGAGAAAATGCAAATCTGGGCAAACCCAGAACACGCGCGTGTTCTTGGCGCCATTTTTTGAAAATTCAAATATTTGAATTTTGTGATTTTATTTATTTGATTCAAAAATTAATTTCTCTCTGACTTTTAATGATTTTGAGTTGATTCTTTTTTTAATAATTCACAAAAATGTTAAAATATTTTATTTTCCCAAAAAATGCCAAAAATATTATTTATTTTGTATAAGTGATATTTTTGCAAAGAATTAATGTTTTAATTGTTTTTAACATTTAAAATATTTTTTCCACCTTGATTTTGCAACTTTTAATGCTTTCTAATTATTTTGTAGGTCAATACTTAATTTTTGAAGCATTAATCCAATATCACAATTTTTTTTTCCTATGTTAAACAATTTTGATCATTTTAATTAAATTTTTATTCAATTAAAATACATTTGTGAAAACAAATTAGGGTTTTTGGATTAATTCAACCCTCATAAATCATTTTCAAAACTTTTGGGCCTCTAATAGAGTGTAAGACCCAATCCTTTTTTTGACCAAATCATTTTTGGGCCTCAGTGTATTGTATAAGTCCCGATACCGTAAAAAACAAACGGCGCGATCGTCGCCTTTTCAAAACAAAAAAACCTTGGGCCTACCCTCGAGTAGTAAGACCCATTTCTTTTCTTAAAACTCATTTGGGCCTCTATTAGAGTGTAAGACCCAACCCTCTTGTACATAAAACTTTTTGGGCCTCATTCGTTGTATAAGTCCCTCTGTACATTTTCAAATAAACGACGCGATCATCGCCAGTTTAAAATTAACCAACTGGGCCTCTCCTTGAGCTATAAGACCCATTCAAAACTTTTGGGCCTCTAATAGAGTGTAAGACCCAATCCCCTTTTAACCAAAACAATTTTGGGCCTCACTTATTGTATAAGTCCCTCTGCGTTAAAAGGAAACCTTGGCACGATCGCCATTTTCAAACGAAAAATCATCTGGGCCTACCCTCGTGTTATAAGCCCCACTCGTTTTCTTTAAACCTTTTGGGCCTCTTGAGAGAGTGTAAGACCCACCCCATTGTACAGAAAACCTTTTTGGGCCTCAGTCACTTGTATAAGTCCCTCTGTACAAATTCAAACAGTGCGATCACTGATAAACCTTGGGCCTCTCCTTGAGCTGTAAGCCCCAAATCTTTCTTTTTCAAAGCACTTTCTCCTTTGATTTTGAAATATACTGTTGTTTTTCAATCTTTCTTTGTTGAACAACTAACCAAACAACATGGAAGCTCTACAACCGAGTAAGTGTTTACACGCTTTCATTTACCGCTTTCATATACATATAACTGTATTGTGGGGCTGTTTCGCTGTAAGTCTTCTTTCATAAACTCATATCAACTGTGTAATAATAGTATAGATATTTAGAGTTTCCCCGGCAACTACGTCTAGCATTAAGCCCATTGATCACTCTTAGAAATAGTCAAAACTAGATCCCCATAGGATTACCAGACACAGTCTTCCCTCCTCTTGGGGTTAAACAATATGGAGACATGAAAGGCAGCATTCTCGGTGAACCCTTTCATAGACTGTCACTCGTAGAAGTTGTCAAAGAAACTCTATTCCCCAGAGATGATCTTTTCTCCGTGAATGGTATCTCTTGAGTTTCTTCCAAATTCTCGGACTTTCCTGGCTTGATCTATTCTCGGTGAATGGCATGTCTTGAACTTCTCGGGGTTTGGGGACCCACAGGCTTCTTAAAAGCACTTGTCAAGAAACTCTACTCCCCAGAGATGATCTTTTCTCCATGAATGGCATCTCTTGAGTTTCTTCCAAATTCTCGAACTTTCCTGGCTTGATCTATTCCTCGTGAATAGCCTGTCTTGAAATTCTCGGGGTTTGGGGACCCATCGGCTTCTTAAAAGCATTGGCCTCCTCTTGGGCATCGTACAAGGACCCACAGGCTTCCTAAAAGCAACCCCGCCTCCTCTTGGGCTTAGTACAAGGACCCGTCGGCTTCTTAGAAGTATTCACAGCCTCCTCTTAGGCTTCGTATAATGATCTCTTTCTCCGGGAATGATAGCCTCCTCTTGGGCTTCATACAAGGACCACTCGGCTTCTTAAAAGTTTCCAGCCTCCTCTTGGGCTTCGTACAAATTGTCCCGACGACCTCCTAGAGGTATAGGAACAGAACCTAGTCATCTTCATAGAACAGTCCTTTCAAAGAGTCTACTACTGTTTCTCAAAGCATAGTACAAAAGATGAAACTCTGGACTTGGACAGTCTAATATCCTTGAGTCTCAAAGACATTCTCAAGTGACCCCTTCGTTAAATAGGAAGAAAACCCATAGACTCGGACAGTCTCAATACCTTTCGGATTTCCCAATTCCTTAAAGAACAGGAATAACCCGGATCCTCGAATCAAATCCTTGAGTAGAGTGTTGCTCATATAAGAACTGATTTTCTCTTTCAAAATCAGTATACTGGACCTGTCACTCAACTGAAACAGTCACCATAGCCTCCTCTTGGGCTTTATACAATGATTCTCCCTAGCGGAGTCAAACAACGTTTAGCCTCTCTCTCGGGCTTTGTACGTGACACATAAGAGACTTTCTCGTTGAGTCAATCACCCTTTCGCCTCCATCTCGGGCTTTATACGAGATACAAAAAGGTTCTTATTGAGCCAAACAAATTTTAGCCTCCATCTCGGGCTTCGTATGAGATACAAAAAACTATCTTGTTGAGTCAAATAGCCTCCATCTCAGGCTTTATACGAGATACCAGAAGACTCCATCGTGGAGTCAAAACCTTTTAGCCTCTCACCCGGGCTTTGTACGAGACACATATTAGCCTCCTCTTAGGCTTTGTATAAGAAAACAACTGGTTGATCCAATCAACCTTTTAGCATCAAAGCCGTGCCTCGTTCACAGTACACAAACATCAACAACTCCTTCCCCTTCATCTAATCGCTGTAAGCGGCAAGCCTCTGGATTATCTACATCCATGCCAATGTCCCTCTTTTAGTATGAGAAATTCCTAAGGAAAGATGGCATTGTTCTAAACTGAGTTAAAGTCTTCTCCTTCAGGTTAAAATCCCCTATAAAGGAAATTATGGCATTGCCGGATTCACAAATTTCGGTTAAAGTAATCCTTCTTTACAGTCAGTCACCCAACAGTTGCGACAAACAGACCCCTTTAGAGATGACAAATTCTCTCTAAGGTCAACACTTTCAGCTTCACATCTTGGGCTTTGAACAAGATACAAACTACCTTTAGCTTCACATCTTGGGCTTTGAACAAGATACAAATAGACTCTCTAGCTTCACGTCTTGGGCTTTGAACAAGACACCAAAACAACCATTTCCTCCCATAGAATAGGAGGAACTACGATCGCTCTGATTTCCCTGTTTCGGTAAACAGGAATACGTAGGCATAAGATTGAAAGAAAAAATATTAGCGAGCACACAAAAAAAAAACCCAAAATCCCATATTCTTATACATTCGTCCTAACATCCTAACCGATAGCCTAAAGCACCCCTCGTCAACAAAATAACCTAGGAGAAACCCCGAATCTTTGTAGCATCTGTAAACCAACAGTTTTGACTGTTTAATCTCAGTATGCAAGCAGGGTTAATTGGAGACATCTATTTCCCTTCCTTCATCAGCTTTAATAGGATAAAAAATGAATCGAGCTGTAGTACCAGAGCGATCCTGCTTCGCAACCACATCCAAAAATCACTCGCTACAAAAAAATGGCGACTCTGCTGGGGATAACGCAGATCTTTTTAGGGATCTTGTTCTTCTTTTTTGTCCCCTAGGTAGAAACCTTGACGTCATTAGGATCTTAGGTCAAAACGCCGTTAATTTGGAATGAAACCATAGAATGGTAATTCTGCCGGGGAACCCATTTTCTGTCAGGAACTTAGGATTCATAGCTTTAAAGGTCTAGGATGATTAGGACAAATATATATACTGCTTTTCCTAATTGCTATACGTGTTTATTTTTTCTGCTAATGGGAATGCGTGTGATGCCGCATGTGGAAAGATTGAGTATACACTTAAGATAAGTGATGGCGACGAGGTCGACTATCAACCTCAGTGGAGGCTGACCAATGCAACCCATTCTCTCACCTAGACAATGGGCCGATTGTGATGTCTGAGAAGCTGAGGAGCCAAACCCTTTTGTAGTGCGGAAACTATCGGAAATAGTTGTCACGTGATACTACCCTCATTTGAGGCTAGTGATCTATTCTCGGTGAATAGCACTTACTCTAAGATTGCTCTACAACTCGCTGGCGATCCGCTTGTTGTTTTGCTTTCCTGGGAGGAGCTGATGATAATGAGTACAGGTACAAAAATCACCCTAGTATAAACCTTTGGGGATGGGTAAAGCCTTAACTTCATGACAACGACCCTTTGACCCCATGTTTTTCCTATGCTTTTGTGCGCTGCATTCATGCATTCATTTAAAAAACATTAAAACAAGAAAAAATTTCTCTTCTAGTCTCTCTGTTTTTCAAATTAAACTAAGACTGTGATTGCAAATATCAGAGAAAAGGATTGCGCTAATGGATTTCGGTAGAAAGAGAACCTATAGGTATACCTTCAAGGTTCCAAAGCTAGAGGATTTGAGAAGGTTAGCAGGGATGATCACAAACCAAGAGGCTTTCAGAGCCAAACACGGAGTCTGCTACCACTGTTAAGAGTCCATGTGATTGAGGGAATCATGGATGCGCTCATTTAGTTTTATGATCCAGTTTATCACTGTTTCACATTCTCGGATTACCAGCTCGCACCAACACTGGAGGAGTATTCTCATCTGATTGATATACCCATTACTGATCGAGCTCCATTTTCTGTACTGGAAGAAATTCCAAAGAATCAGACCATTGCAAGAGCAATTCATTTGGACGAATCTGAGGTTAGGACTCACTTAACCACTAAGGGTGGCATCCAAGGTTTTCCAGCCCAGTTCTTGACAAAGAAGGCCCTGTATTTTGCCAGTATAGGAAACGTGACTGCTTTTGAAAGTGTCTTTGTCTTGCTCACCTACGGGTTATTTTTGTTTCCCAACATCAATAACTTCGTCGACATTAACTCCATTAAGGTTTTTCTTATTGGAAACCCTGTACCGACTTTGCTCGCAGATGCGTATCATTCTGTACACTTGGGAAATTTGTACAGCGGAGGGGAGATCACATGCTGTGTACCTTTGCTTTACAAATGGTTTATCCCCCACTTGCCCAAGTCTGCAGCTTTTTGGGATTGCAAGAGTGCCTTACGTTGGTCGCAGAAGATCATGTCTCTCACCAACTCTGATATAGATTGGTGTAATAGGATTTATGACGGAATCAGAATCATTGATCGTTGTGGAAATTTCCCCAACGTACCCCTCATAGGAACTAAAGGAGGAATCAACTATCATCCGGTGTTGGTTCGCCGTCAATTTGGATACCCGATAAGACACGTCCCACGGGGTGTTCATCTGGAAGGTCTTTTCTTCAAAGAAGGAAACGACAGAGCACTAAAGATGGAAATAGTGCACGCTTGGAAACACGTCCATAAGAAAGGACAAGAGTCTTTAGGAAAACCGGACTGTGTCTCGATGGAGCCTTATCTCCATTGGGTACAAACTAGAGCTCTCAAGCTAAAAATGCCTTATCCTCATTACGGAATTCTTCCGCCGAGGGAATCTGTCATGTATTTCATGACGGAAACTGAAAAGCTTCAGGTTACTCTCAACAAAGTTCAAAAGGAGAGAAGGTCTTGGAAGAACAAGTACCGCACCCTCGACGTAGAGTGCATCAAAATACAGCAATTACTAAAGGAAAAGGATGCTCTGATTGAAATTTTGGAGCAACATGCTGTAGAGAATCAAGATGACCAAAGGAATTTGCTCGCTCCTTTCACTTGGCAAAGGAATGACAACCCGACAACGGCCCAAGAGCCCCGGTCAAAGAAAAGGAAAGTACCGGAGTCAGCACCCGATTTCTCTTCAGAGAGGACTCGGGACCCATTAGCTTAGGTTTCTGTTTCTGCACCTTGTAATCTACTGTATTTCCATTTCTGTAATCCTTTGAATTTCAATAAAAAGGGGTTTCCCCACTGTTTGATATTTTCAATCTAATTGTCGAAGTTTATTTTGATTAAACCAAAAAAACAATTAATATAATCATTGCATTCATCATTCTCACATCGCGTATTCTTCTTACCTACGAATCTCACGTTTGTGTCTCGATTCTAGAGTCAAACTGTCTCATTCGTACAATACTCGGGCCAATCGTCAGGAAAAGATGGATGATCTTGAGGAAGAAAACAGAGAGTTGAAGGAAGAGATCGACGCTCTGAGAGAGGATATGAGAAAGCTTCGTAACGATATGCAAGCCATGGCAGAAGCTCAACTACAACGAACTGTGATCTCAGAGATCACCTCAACGCCCATAGTGGAAAAGTCCGATCCTAGGTATCAAATGCCGAAAGATCGTCCTTGGGGCATGCCTGTTAACTATATCCCGGAAGGATATGTTCCGCCGATCACTGAAGATCAGGGAATCACAACTGAAGCCGCTGGGCCTGAAGGTTACAAACTTCGGGAAAGCGAAGATGCCAGGGGTATACTAAAGACTCCTGAAGGTTACAAACTTCGGGAAACGCCAAGATTCACTGCCGTAGTCACGGTACCACCCCCTGTGGTGCACACTGTCCCGGAAGAACAGATTCCACCGATACCTTCTGGTAAAAAGGAAACCATGTTTGACCGAATGGATGAATTCCAGGAACAGTTCCTGGAAATGCAGAAGGAACTGCAATGGTCCCCAATGTGAAAGTTCCGCACAAATTTCAAGTGCCCAACTTTGAAAAATACAAGGGTAACTCTTGCCCTCAAAGCCATCTGGTGATGTACGCTCGGCGGATGTCAGCTCAGACGGAGAATCAGGACCTACTGATTCACTACTTCCAGGACCGCTCAAATTTGTCCACCTCTTGAGGAAAAAAAGATGACAAAGATCTTCTTAAAGACCTTAAGCTCATTTTACTATGACAGAATGGTTGCCAGCGCGCCCAGTGATTTCACCGAGATGGTGGGCATGGGAGTTCGTCTTGAAGAAGCCGTCCGAGAAGGACGTCTAATAAAAGACTCTGGACCATCAAGCAGTACAAAACGATACGGTAGTGCTCTCCCTAAGAAAAAGAGTAAGATATTGGGAATATCTCTCTCGGAAAGCAAAGGCGACATTATCAACCAGTAGCAGCTGTAACTCCTGCTATCGGCCCTGCGCCTATTCCTACGTATCAACCTCAGGTTGCGCAGAGCCAACCTAATCAGCAAAGGACACAACAGCCTCTTCAGCAGGCTCGTCCTCCATATAACAACAACCGTACAACACGACCATCAGGGTTTGATCCTATACCCATGTTGTACGCAGAACTATTTCCGTTACTACTGGCTAAGGGGCACATTTAGACTAAGTCTCCTCTTATAGTACCGGAAAATCCGCCTTTTTGGTTTAAGGTGGACCAGACATGCCCTTATCATCAAGGAGGATTAGGGCATATCATAGAGAACTGTCTCAATTTCAAGTCCGACGTGCAAAAACTTGTTAGGAGCGGGGTCTTATCCTTCAAGGATACAAATCCTAATGTTCTCACGAACCCGCTGCCTCAACATGAGAAGGTTGCAGTCAATTTGATAGAAGGAGAGACTAACGATGTCTATCAAATTCACGATGTACTCTTATTGAGGACCAATCTAGTCAAGATGCATTGTAGACAGAGTGGATATGGCCATGTGCCACCTCATAACTATCACCAGTGTGATATCTGCTCTAAAGACAATCAGGGATGTTCTGTGGTGCAGTCAGCTCTACAGGAACAAATGGATCTCGGATGGATCCAAGAGCACCGAGTTCGTGGAGTTAACACGGTCTATACGAATTCCAACGTCATTCAGAACCACGATATCCGTGCAATGAATGTCAACTTAGTGGCAATGCACTCAAGGAAAAACCAGTATCATAATCTTCCGCGGCACGATTATAGTTCTTGTCTGACTTGCTCGGTAAACAAACAGGGATGCTCTTTCATACAAGAGGCCCTCCAGCGTCAGATGGATCTTGGATGGATCCAAGACTACCATGATAGCAACACTTATCAGATCAACATAGTTCAGATCTTCGATATTCGCGTGATGAATACCAACCTGGTAGAGTTACATGCTGAGCAGGTCTGACTCGGATTCTTAATATCACATGACTATCAAAGCTGTAAAGCGGGTTGCGAAAATGATCGAGGTTGTACCCTTGTCCAGGAGGCACTTCATCACTTGTTAAATCACTGGTGGATGCCAATCTATATGGATGAAGATACTCAGCAAATTAGTATCAGCAACAGGAATCCTACTCGGCGTCAGAGTCAGGATGTTTGATCAATGGAAGCTAACCTAGTGAGGATACATTGTATTCAAAGTAGGCGTGGCCAGGTGCCACCACACAATTATGACCATTGTAGCGTCTGTTCGGAAAGTAACCAAGGGTGTTACCTTGTGAGAGCAGCTCTTCAGGGTCAGGTGTATCGTGGAGAGATTCGTCCATATCCAGGTTCCGGACCCATCAACTGGGCGCCGAACTACCTTGCCGACCAAGTCGAGGATGTTATCACGATCTCTGGTCATCACAGGACCAGGGATGTTTTTGCCATTATCCCTCTACTTGACGAATCTAAAGTTCCCAACTGGGAACGGATCGAGATTACTTATGATGGTCAGAAAAATCAGAGGACTCCCGTAGTCATCTATCTGCCGGGACCATTACCGTATGAATCAGATAAGGCAATCCCTTACAAGTACGGTGCAACAACCATTGAAAATGGAAAGGAAATTCCATTACCCCCCGTCTTGAACATTGCAGACATCAGTCGAGTAACACGGAGTGGTAGAATCTTCAACCGAGGGGTTGGGGAAGCTAACAAAGAAAAGGAATTTCAGACGAAAACTCCTGATCTACCAGTCGGTCATTCCAGTAATCCCGACCTTTCGAAAAATGATGATGAGATGTTGAAGCTCATCCAAAGGAGTGAATACAACATTGTTGATCAACTGTTACAAACTCCTTCAAAGATCTCGGTATTATCACTGTTACTCAGTTCAGAAGAGCATAGGGAGGCTCTATAGAAAGTCTTGGAGCAAGCCTTTGTGGAACAGGATGTAACAATCAGACAGTTCGATAGCATTGTCTCTAACATCACTTCCTGCAACAATTTGGGATTTAGTAATGAGGAATTACCTGAAGAGGGTCATCGTCATAACATGGCGCTCAATATCATAGTTAACTGCCAGGACGATGCTTTAGCCAGCGTACTGGTAGACACAGGGTCAACCCTGAATGTTATGCCGAAGTCCACTTTGATGCAATTATCATTCAAAGGCCCTCCGATGAGAATCAGCGAGGTCATCGTCAAAGCGTTCGACGGATCCAGAAAAACAGTTATCGGCGAAGTTGATCTTCCTATAACTATCGGTCCTCATACTTTCCAAGTCACTTTCCAGGTCATGGACATCCGGGCAACATACAGTTGTTTATTAGGAAGACCTTGGATACATCAGGCTGGGGCGGTTACTTCAACCCTCCACCAAAAGTTAAAGTTCGTTCAGAACGATCAACTTGTCACAATCTGCGGGGAGCAGGCCTTGCTGGTGAGTAACTTATCATCATCTGCTGGTATAGAACCCGAGGAGGTTATTGGAACTCAGTTCCAAGCACTGTCGGTGAGCAAGAACAATCAGTTCAAAGAAGGAACTTCCATTTCCTCATACCACAATGCTATCAAAGTGGTCGAGAGTACCGATACGATAGGATAGGGATAGCTTGTCATTCCTACTGGCAATACAACAAAGAAGGGTCTTGGTTTTTCTGCAACCTGTACCCAGACAGCTGCCAACGATGAAAGTCTTCATCCCATTCAGAACTTCTTTCACAGTGGAGGTTTCCTTCACCCAGTGTCTCAAGCAGTACATGCTATCAATGAGGAAGATCCCTCTGACACGAATGAAGAATAGAAGTCCTACCTTAACGGGGACGGTTATATGTCTCAGGAAGAGGTGCCTATACCATTTTGCTATCCCGCACAGAGTCCGAGATTTATACCACGGTCAGATGTCGAAATGATATATGGAGATTGTGATCCGGAAGGATGTCGTGCTCCGCCAAATTCATTAGAGGAGGACACTCTGATGAAAGACAACTTTGACTACAACTACTATGGCCCAATGGATGGTCTGCCAATGTGGCAGCCTTACCCAGGAAACTTGGGGCAAGAGAGTCAGCCGAACAGTGAAAATCAGCTGACCGTCATTGAACAGAATACTTGTGTCCCCACCATGTCATGGGATCAACACTCAGGTCATTCAGAAACTGCTCAACATGACGATGAATTTACGACGTTTGCAGGACTTGAATTCATCAACTATGCTTTTCCCGAGGTCAACGTCATCGAGAGAGATGACTCCTCCAGTTCCAAAGAAGTTTGGGACACCTTGGGACAACCGAGTGGAAAATACGACTATATGGTCAGGTACACCGCTCCCGGAAGCTCTCGTATCAAGCTCGAAGATATCCAGCCTACTGGATGGGGAGATACAGCTGAGAGCATAAATACTATGCAAAATACAACTGAGGAATTCTCCTACGATAATTCTGCCTGAGAGACAGATTCCAATGATCCTGCTCCACCAGAAATCAGCGTTATTTCTGAAGACAAATCAAGGAAGGTACCAGACTTTGTAATTCACCGAGGAGTTCGCCGCCAATGGGTTGCCATCGAGGTTCCGAAGGTCGTTCATCAGTCAAAGCAATTGCCATCTTTAACCTTTCACCCTGCCCAGGTGAAATGAATGTTTTGATAGGGCTCACTTTTTGTAAATATCCCTCTTCACTTCACCCAAAGCGACAGTGTTTTGTTTTATAGGGCTGTAGTTTCAAGGATCGACTTGTTCACTAATAAAATAACGTCGTTCTGTAATTTCTGCATTAATTGTTGTTTTCTCTTTTTGCTTTTTCAGAAAATGGTAATCCTAAAAAACAATTCAATAATAAAAACAAGCAATAATAAAAATAAAACACTGCACACACTTGCATTTTTCTCTTCTAAACGCGAATCATCACGTCATGCAGATTGCTTGTTTTAAACCCCGTTGAAACATACGATCCGATGCCTTCTCCCAACTTTGAGTTCCCGGTATTAGAGGCTGAAGAAGAAAATGACGACAAAATTCCAGAAGAGATCTCCCGACTACTCAGACAAGAGGAAAGGTCCATTGAACTTCATAAGGAACTGTTGGAAACGGTAAACTTGGGTTCAAAAAAAGAGAGAAAAGAAATCAGGATTGGGGCACTTCTCAGTCCAACTGCCAAAGAGAGTTTGATAAAGCTTCTCAAAGAATTCCCCAATGTATTCGCTTGGTCCTATCAGGACATGCCAGGGTTGGATGCCAGCATCGTGGAACATCACTTACCGTTGAGATCAGAATGTCTGCCAGTAAAGCAGAGGTTGAGACGGACTCACCCGGACATGGCCATCAAAATCAAAGAGGAGGTACAGAAACAGATTGACGCGGGTTTCCTCGCTACATCTGAATATCCTCAATGGTTAGCCAACATCGTGCCCGTTCCCAAAAAGGACGGAAAGGTCAGAATGTGTGTTGATTACAGAGATCTGAACAAGGCTAGTCCAAAGGACGACTTTCCTTTACCACACATTGACATGCTGGTAGACAACACAGCAAAGTTCAAAATTTTCTCCTTCATGGATGGATTCTCGGGCTATAACCAGATTAAAATGGCGCCGAAAGACATGGAGAAAACTTCGTTCATTACCCCACGGGGTACCTTTTGTTACAAGGTAATGCCGTTCGGTTTGAAGAACGCCGGGGTAACCTATCAAAGGGCCATGACTACTCTTTTTCATGACATGATACACAAAGAAATCGAGGTATATGTCGATGATATAATTGCAAAATCTAAGACAGAGGAGGAGCATGTGACCCACCTGTCGAAACTATTCGAGCATTTGAGGAAGTACAAACTCTGCTTGAATCCCAACAAGTGCACCTTCGGTGTCCGTTCAGGGAAACTACTAGGGTTCATCGTCAGCCAGAAAGGAATTGAGGTTGATCCTGACAAGGTCAAGGCCATTCGAGAAATGCCTTCTCTGAAAACTGAAAAACAAGCCAGGGGATTCCTGGGACGTTTGAACTACGTCTCCAGATTCATATTCCTCATGACTGCCACATGTACGCCGATTTTCAAATTACTCAAAAAGAACCAGGATTGCGTTTGGTCATAAGATTGTCAAACTTCCTTCGACAGTATTAAGGAATACCTGTTGAATCCGCCGATTCTATCACCTCCAGTGGAAGGAAGACCACTGATCATTTACCTCTCAGTTCTAGAGGACTCAATGGGATGTGTACTTGGCCCACAAGACGAAACTAAACGGAAAGAGTTTGCCATTTACTATTTGAGCAAGAAATTCACCGACTGCGAAAATCGGTACACGATGCTTGAGAAAACTTGTTGCGCTTTGGCTTGGGCAGCCAAACATCTTCGCCAATACATGATTCGTCATACTACTTGGTTAATCTCAGAAATGGATCCAATCAAGTATGTCTTCGAAAAACCTGCTCTTACGGGAAGGATTTCCCGTTGGTAGATGTTGTTATCAGAATATGACATAGAGTACCACGCTCAAAAAGCCGTTAAAGGAAGTATTTTAGCCGATCATTTAGCTCATCAACCGATTGACAATCAAGAACCAATCAGGTTTGACTTCCCAGACGAAGATGTCATGTATCTAAAAATGAAAGAATGTGATGAACCGTTACCCAGTGAAGGGCCAGAACCAGGTTCCCAATGGGGACTTGTCTTTGACGGAGCAGTTAATCATTATGGAAACGGAATTGGGGCAATCATTGTTACCCCTCAGGGTACCCACATTCCTTTCACTGCCAGACTTACGTTCAAATGTACGAACAACGAGGCCAAATACGAAGCTTGTATTATGGGTCTCGAAGAAGCAATTGATTTAAGGATCAAAAACTTGGACGTATACGGCGATTCAACCTTGGTTATCAATCAGATAAAAGGAGATTGGAACACATACCAATCAGGATTGATTCCTTACAAAGACTACACAAGAAGGTTGCTACCTTTCTTCAACAGAGTTGAGTTTCATCATATCCCTCGTAAGGAGAATCACATGGCTGATGCATTAGCCACTCTCTCTTCCATGATTAGTGTAGGTCAATGGAACGACTTACCTAAGATTGACATAGTGCGCCTTGAACGGCCCACTTACATCTTCACGATTGAAGCAGTCCTAGACGACAAACCTTGGTATCATGATATCAAATGCTTCCTTCAGAAACAAGAGTACCCACCTGGGGCACTAAGAAAAGACAGGAAAACCCTCAGAAGATTGGCTGGAAACTTCTTCCTGAGTGGTGACACTCTCTATAAGAGAAATTTTGACATGTTCTTGCTCCGATGCGTAGACAGACCAGAAGCAGAAATGCTGATGAAAGAAATTCATGAAGGATCCTTTGGCACTCATGCCAACGGACACACAATGGCGAGAAAAATTCTAAGAGCAGGGTACTATTGGTTGACAATGGAATCCGACTGCTACAAGTACATGAGGAGGTGTCAAAAGTGTCAGATATACTCCGATAAAATTCATGTACCGCCAACGCATCTCAAAGTTCTTTCTTCCCCATGGCCATTCTCGATATGGGGAATCGACATGATTGGCATGATTGAGCCCAAGGCTTCAAACGAACATCGGTTCATTCTGGTAGCCATTGATTACTTCACCAAGTGGGTCGAAGCAGCGTCATTCGCCAATGTAACCCGACAAGTGGGTGTCCGATTTATCAAAAACAATATCATCTGCCGTTATGGTGTTCCAAGCGAGATCATTACTGATAATGGATCTAACTTGAACAACAAGATGATGAAAGAGTTGTGCGCTGAGTTCAAGATCAAACACCATAACTCATCTCCCTACCGACCCAAGATGAACGGGGCGGTAGAAGCGGCCAATAAGAACATCAAGAAGATCGTTCAAAAGATGTTTGTAACCTACAAAGACTGGCACGAGATGCTACCCTTTGCTCTTCACGGTTATCACACATCTGTCCGCACTTCAACAGGGGCAACCCCTTTCTCTCTAGTGTATGGCATGGAAGCAGTGCTCCCCATAGAAGTAGAGATCCCGTCAATCCGAGTATTGATGGAAGCTAAGCTCACCGAAGCTGAATGGTGTCAAAGTCGACACGACGAACTGAATCTGATTGAGGAGAAGCGAATCACGGCACTATGCCATGGTCAACTGTATCAACAGAGAATGAAAAAGGCGTTCGACAAAACGGTCCGACCTCGCGTCTTCAGGAAAGGAGACCTCGTGCTCAAGAAGATACAATTATTTCTCACTGATTCTCGGGGTAAATGGACCCCAAATTATGATGGCCCCTATGTGGTCACAAAAGCTTTCTCAGGCGGCGCCTTGAGACTTGCAACCATGGACGGAGAGGAATTTGCCTACCCCACGAATGTTGATGTAGTCAAGAAATACTTCGCCTAAACTAAAAATAAACGTCTCGGTGGATTGAAAACCCGAAAGGGCGGTCCAGACAAAAGTTAGAGACATGAAAAAAAAATCATCCCGATGGATTGGAAATCTCAAAGTACAATCCATGCAAAAATTAGGGATAATGGCAAGTAACTATGTTCAACAGAGGCAAGTCCCTCAGCAGCAGCAGTTACACCATCCATCGGAGAAAACTCCAGTCAAGGTCATCTTCGACAGAAGCTCAGGATGCCCCGAATTCAAAGTTGGTAGAAGGATAGTGGTCGTTATGTTTCAACGTAGCCCTTTTCCCTGTAAATTACCATTTTCTAACTTTGTAAATACTCAATGGAATCACGCGTTTGGCTGATCTCCATTTTATCAATAAAATTTGAGCCCTTGTGCATTTGTTTGTAATTCTTATTTGTTTTAGCTTTACAGAACGACGTTGTTAACATGATTCTTAAAATAAAACAAAAATGAATTTACTTGTTAAAACTTTTTCTGCTTTTTAATAAAGACGGAAATTTCTTTTGACTGTTGAACATCAGAAGAACATCGGTCGCTTCTCCAGAAGTAATCGAACCTCAAAGTGCAGAATCAAAGTACTCCTTCTAACCCAGTACGCCTGAATGAAGGGATCAATTGTGTCAGAGACCTTGTTACATCTGACACGCTTCGGCCGAGTTCTCATCTCCTAAGCCCGATCAACATAGTTCGTAATAGGGACTATCTCTCCTAAGCAAGGTGAAATTGCTATTCTGAACCAACGGTACTTCTTCGCCCTGCAATGGCCGAGTATCCAGTCGTGTTCATCTTTTAGTTTGTATGTCGCGTCAGTTTTGTCAACATATACATACATGCATCATGCATTATTGATTTACATTCACAGTCATATTGCATCGCTATCACTCTAGTCGGTCTTGTCCCCTAGTGATAAAAGTCCTCTCAATCGAGTTGTCAGCCCTTTCCTCGTCAGGAAGTGTTACGTCTGAACAATCTCTCTCCTCCAGTTTTATTTCTGGATTGAAGTTGGGTCCTCGACCACTTTGATAACTTGAACCTCTGAAAGACCAGAGAGCCCTCAGTTAACATCACTCTTCGCCATTGAAGATGATATCCTTGTTTTCCCGGATTAAAGAAAATCCCGAGAGAAAGCCTCCTAAATCGGAGATTCGGCAGTACGGCAGTTTTTCTCCGAAAAACCCACTGATGAAAAGGTCATCGGCACCTCAAAATTGGATCACATCATATGGTATTTCTCCGAGAAGATCTCCGAGAAAAGTATGATGTAAAGACCCCGAACGAAAGCAGTCTCTCAAGAGACTCGTTTTCCCCAGTAGATTCGAAAAATGGCGTCTCCAAACAGAGAAGTTTGTGCACCTCTACAACTCAGACGACTGGGTTCCCCAGCAAGTCTGACATCAAAAGTTTTTCCATCAAAGTGCATCTCCCCAGGAAAATTCGGCGAGAAGTTTGAAGAAAACCGCTACGAATAGCGTCCCTTGTCAATAAAGTTTATTGACAAAAGAAACTTAGACCAGTTCCTTGGTAGGAAACCAGGATCGAGGGGAAGTTTAAATCAGAAACTAAGACCAGTTCCTTGGTAGGAAACCATGATCGAGGGGAAGTTTAAATCAGAAACTAAGACCAGTTCCTTGGTAGGAAACCAGAATCGAGGGGAGGTTTATCCCAAAAGGAAACTGAGACCAGCTCCTTGGCTGAAGACTAGGATCGAGGGGAAGTTTACCTTTTCTAAGCATCATCGCTTAGCTAAAGAAGATGAATGCGTAAGCTACCATTCATAACCACCATCAAAATTTCGGGTATTCTGATATTTAATCCTCTTGCACCCCGAATGCCCGAATACCTTCGTCATTCACACCTTCGTGTCCAAGAAGATTAAATAGGGGCATCTGTCATACCCCAAATTTTGACCACTTAGATTTCCCATCATTGTGCAAATCATCATCACAATATGGGTGTACTTTCATGCCTCATCAATCTCCTCAAGGATTGTTGAGCATTCACTACCATTAAGAATTAGGGTTTCAAGCCCTCTCGGAGTCCTTAGACAAAGGATCAATTAAGGAATGACATGATCTTCAACTTGTCTAAACTCTCAAACATCCACAATGGATCAAAAGGATTCCCACTTCAAGGATCAAGCACAAGGCTGCTCCCTTCTAGGTGGGTCAAGTCTAAAGATCAACAGTGTCACCAAATTAGGGTTTTGGTAGACCAGGGCCTCCAAATGGAAAATTTTCACCTGGGCACAAGCCAATGATCCAAAATACATCCTAATATACTCCATGGAACCTCATGGATCCAATCATCAAGTCAATTTTGCCTCAGGGGATGCATTCATAAAAAATCAGGAATTAGGGTTTCTTGACCTAATTCACCCCTAAGTTGACTTTTAGGGCAAATCATGAGCCAAGACCTCAAGAGAGGGTTTGAGGGTCTCTAATGAACTATATGGATCCATTTGGAACAATGGATTAATCCAAGAAGCTTGAGCAACAAGTCTCAATTTCATCTGCACCACAATTAGGGTTTCGCGAGGAAAGTCAACTGTAACTTTGACTTTTGGCCAGGACATGCTCCCAAGCCCTAAGACATGATTCAATATACCCTATGACACCCATGGAACATGTCCATCAAGTTTGATTTAGGTCAAGGACATGATTTCCTGAAGAATTGCACAGTTTGGAATATATCTAATAAAAAGTCAACAGTGCACAAAAGTCAACTTTGACTTTTTGAGATTTTTCACCAAAATGGATTTTTAACCCTAAAATGATGTTAATGTATGATTTGAATCATCATTCATCAAGAAAAATCAAATAAAGTTAGATAACTTGTAAAAGGGGTAACCATAAAAACTTAGAAAAATTTCTAAGTTATGGAAAAAGTGACACTAATGTGCCAACTTTGGAAGACCATAACTCCTAAACCACAAGGCCATTGTTCCCCATTCAAATCTTGATTTGTAGATCTCATTGCCCTCTACAAAAGCTTCATACTGACCTATGTCCAAATTCCTCATGGATTTTGAGTTATGGAGTGATCAAAATCAAGAAAAGTCACTTTGTTCCAACACTTAGTGAAAATTTCACTAAGCTAGATTTTTACCTTACTTTTTGCCAAATGTAGGGGGATTTTTCACTTGGATTCAAAAGAGATCAAAACCAAACATGTTCAAACAGTTGTTGTATCATGTAAGGGCTTTCCAAAATGACCAAGAACATTACCAAATTCAATTTGAGTCATGAGATATAACATTGGCAAGTTGCCTTGTGGAAATCTGTCAAGGCAAGGCAGATTTTTCATTTTTGCTCGATTTGCCAAAATCAGCCAAATCCAAATGCTCCTATCCACTTGGACACCTCTGAGGATTGAATCTGAAAGGGACAATCACTGAGCCAAGCCTCCAAAGTCTTTGGAACAAGAAATAGCATGTTGAACCTAGAATTGCCAAAATAGGGACAAGACTCCAATTTTGGATTGGAGCATTCAATGGAAGCATCAAGGTGGCATGGACTGAGCCATTCTCAACTGAATTCAGTCAAAACTTATCCAAGACCAAGGGAACCAGCAGCCTGTGCCCAAACCTCTAGTCAATGGCTAGAGGAGACTTGGATTTTCATTTGCCAACATTGGCCAAACCTACTCAGCAGTTGCAATTCACTATTCCTTGCAAAACAAACTTGCTCTACTATAAATAGAGCTCAATTGTGATCAGTTTGAGTACACCAAAGCCATCAAACAGATGCTTTCCTCAAAATCTCTTCTTTCACTCCAATTTTACCTTCTAAGGCAAGTCACTATCGGGTTTTGAGTTTGGGAGCTTTTCCAATCAAACCAATCACTCACACACCTCACATACATCATATAGAAGTGATCCAAACACTCACATAACATCTGGAACACAGATTTCACAAAATCACCAGCCAATTGCTCAAGTTCTTGACAGATTTGCAGTTGGGGTACCATCTCAAGTTCCAGATCATTTCAATCCATTCCAAGCATTCATACACACTCCATGGCACCTAGGGAAGCTATCCAGATCATTGGAACCTATCTGTAACACCTCCAACACAAATCACGATCACCAGCTGCAAGTGGTAAGCATGAGCTCTTCTAACTATATGATCCATGCAATTTTTGCTGCACAATAATTTGGCCATATGTTCATAATCATGCATGGAATATTTCCCCTCAATTAATTGCATTGTTTGAATCGTGTATCAAAAATCCTAGCCTTCATGCAGAAATTAGGGTTCTTGAGGATTTTTCGTGATTTCTTGTTTTATGCTTAATTTAAATGAAATTAATTGTCATAGACATGATCGTGAGGTTGAAACGAGTTGATTGGTATGTGGATTGCATGATATAATCAAGTATTCAGTGAGATTGGAGAGAAAATGCAAATCTGGGCAAACCCAGAACACGCGCGTGTTCTTGGTGTGTTCTTGGCGCCATTTTTTGAAAATTCAAATATTTGAATTTTGTGATTTTATTTATTTGATTCAAAAATTAATTTCTCTCTGACTTTTAATGATTTTGAGTTGATTCTTTTTTTAATAATTCACAAAAATGTTAAAATATTTTATTTTCCTAAAAAATCCCAAAAATATTATTTATTTTGTATAAGTGATATTTTTGCAAAGAATTAATGTTTTAATTGTTTTTAACATTTAAAATATTTTTTCCACCTTGATTTTGCAACTTTTAATGCTTTCTAATTTTTTTGTAGGTCAATACTTAATTTTTGAAGCATTAATCCAAGATCACAATTTGTTTTTCCTATGTTAAACAATTTTGATCATTTTAATTGAATTTTTATTCAATTAAAATACATTTTTGAAAACAAATTAGGGTTTTTGGATTAATTCAACCCTCATAAATCATTTTCAAAACTTTTGGGCCTCTAATAGAGTGTAAGACCCAATCCTTTTTTTGACCAAATCATTTTTGGGCCTCAGTGTATTGTATAAGTCCCGATACCGTCAAAAACAAACGGCGCGATCGTCGCCTTTTCAAAACAAAAAAACCTTGGGCCTACCCTCGAGTAGTAAGACCCATTTCTTTTCTTAAAACTCATTTGGGCCTCTATTAGAGTGTAAGACCCAACCCTCTTGTACAGAAAACTTTTTGGGCCTCATTCGTTGTATAAGTCCCTCTGTACATTTTCAAATAAACGACGCGATCATCGCCAGTTTAAAATTAACCAACTGGGCCTCTCCTTGAGCTATAAGACCCATTCAAAACTTTTGGGCCTCTAATAGAGTGTAAGACCCAATCCCCTTTTAACCAAAACAATTTTGGGCCTCACTTATTGTATAAGTCCCTCTGCGTTAAAAGGAAACCTCGGTACGATCGCCATTTTCAAACGAAAAATCATCTGGGCCTACCCTCGTGTTATAAGCCCCACTCTTTTTCTTTAAACCTTTTGGGCCTCTTGAGAGAGTGTAAGACCCACCCCTTTGTACATAAAACTTTTTTGGGCCTCAGTCACTTGTATAAGTCCCTCTGTACAAATTCAAACAGTGCGATCACTGATAAACCTTGGGCCTCTCCTTGAGCTGTAAGCCCCAAATCTTTCTTTTTCAAAGCACTTTCTCCTTTGATTTTGAAATATACTGTTGTTTTTCAATCTTTCTTTGTTGAACAACTAACCAAACAGCATGGAAGCTCTACAACCGAGTAAGTGTTTACACGCTTTCATTTACCGCTTTCATATACATATAACTGTATTGTGGGGCGGTTTTGCTGTAAGTCTTCTTTCATAAACTCATATCAACTGTGTAATAATAGTATAGATATTTAGAGTTTCCCCGGCAACTACGTCTAGCATTAAGCCCGTTGATCACTCATAGAAATAGTCAAAACTAGATCCCCATAGGATTACCAGACACAGTCTTCCCTCCTCTTGGGGTTAATCAATATGGAGACATGAAAGGCAACATTCTCGGTGAACCCTTTCATAGACTGTCACTTGTAGAAGCTGTCAAAGAAACTCTATTCCCCAGAGATGATCTTTTCTCTGTGAATGGCATCTCTTGAGTTTCTTCCAAATTCTCGGATTTTCCTGGCTTGATCTATTCTCGGTGAATGGCATGTCTTGAACTTCTCGGGGTTTGGGGACCCACAGGCTTCTTAAAAGCACTTGTCAAGAAACTCTACTCCCCAGAGATGATCTTTACTCCGTGAATGGCATCTCTTGAGTTTCTTCCAAATTCTCGAACTTTCCTGGCTTAATTTATTCCTCGTGAATAGTCTGTCTTGAAATTCTCGGGGTTTGGGGACCCATCGGCTTCTTAAAAGCATCGGCCTCCTCTTGGGCATCGTACAAGGACCCACAGGCTTCCTAAAAGCAACCCCCGCCTCCTCTTGGGCTTAGTACAAGGATCCGTCGGCTTCTTAGAAGTATTCACAGCCTCTTCTTAGGCTTCGTATAATGATCTCTTCCTCCGGGAATGATAGCCTCCTCTTGGGCTTCATACAAGGACCACTCGGCTTCTTAAAAGTTTTCAGCCTCCTCTTGGGCTTCGTACAAATTGTCCCGACGACCTCCTAGAGGTATAGGAACAGAACATAGTCATATTCATAGAACAGTCCTTTCAAAGAGTCTACTCCTGTTTCTCAAAGCATAGTACAAAAGATGAAACTCTAGACTTGGACAGTCTAATATCCTTGAGTCTCAAAGACATTCTCAAGTGACCCCTTCGTTAAATAGGAAGAAAACCCGTAGACTCGGACAGTCTCAATACCCTTCGGATTTCCCAATTCCTTAAAGAACAGGAATAACCCAGATCCTCGAATCAAATCCTTGAGTACAGTGTTGCTCATATAAGAACTGATTTTTCTCTTTCAAAATCAGTATACTGGACCTGTCACTCAACTGAAACAATCACCATAGCCTCCTCTTGGGCTTTATACAATGATTCTCCCCAGCGGAGTCAAACAACGTTTAGCCTCTCTCTCGGGCTTTGTACGAGACACATAAGAGACTTCCTCGTTGAGTCAATCACCCTTTCGCCTCCATCTCGGGCTTTATACGAGATACAAAAAGGTTCTTATTGAGCCAAACAAATTTTAGCCTCCATCTCGGGCTTCGTACGAGATACAAAAAACTCTCTTGTTAAGTCAAATAGCCTCCATCTTGGGCTTTATACGAGATACCAGAAGACTCCATCGTCGAGTCAAAACCTTTTAGCCTCTCTCTCGGGCTTTGTACGAGACACATATTAGCCTCCTCTTAGGCTTTGTATAAGAAAACAACTGGTTGATCCAATCAACCTTTTAGCATCAAAGCTGTGCCTCGTTCACAGTACACAAACATCAACAACTCCTTCCCCTTCATCTAATCGCTGTAAGAGGCAAGCCTCTGGATTATCTACATCCATGCCAATGTCCCTCTTTTAGTATGAGAAATTCCTAAGGAAAGATGGCATTGCTCTAAACTGAGTTAAAGTCTTCTCCTTCAGGTTAAAATCCCCTATAAAGGAAATTATGGCATTGTCGGATTCACAAATCTCGGTTAAAGTAATCCTCCTTTACAGTCAGTCACCCAACAGTTGTGACAAACAGACCCCTTTAGAGATGACAAATTTTCTCTAAGGTCAACACTTTCAGCTTCACATCTTGGGCTTTGAACAAGATACAAACTACCTTCAGCTTCACATCTTGGGCTTTGAATAAGATACAAATAGACTCTCTAGCTTCACGTCTTGGGCTTTAAACAAGACACCAAAACAACCATTTCCTCCCATAGAATAGGAGGAACTACAATCGCTCTGATTTCCCTGTTTCGGTAAACGGGAATACGTAGGCATAAGATTGAAAGAAAAAATCTTAGCGAGCACACTAAACAAAAACCCAAAATCCCATACTCTCATACATTCGTCTTAACATCCTAACCGATAGCCTAAAGCACCCCTCGTCAACAAAATAACCTAGGAGAAACCCCGAATCTTTGTAGCATCTGTAAACCAACATTTTTTACTGTTTAATCTCAGTATGCAAGCAGGGTTAATTGGAGACATCTATTTCCCTTCCTTCATCAGCTTTAATAAGATGAAAAATGAATCAAGCTGTAGTACCAGAGCGATCGTGCTTCGCAACTACATCCAAAAATCACTCGCTACAAGAGTGACGTTCCACATGATCTCTATCAGAGTCAGAGCTATTTTTATTAGAGTCAGAATCTATTTGTCAATACTTTAGAAAACAAACGTTAGAGTACCAAAATTGTTCTCACACAAATACAACTTTGTTATTATCAAAACTTAGAGATATCTTGTAGAACCAAATCTTGTTCTAACAGTTCGGACGACTACGGGTAAAAGCAATGTTTGTTGGTTGGTTTTAGGAGAAGAGAAAAATTGTCATCTTAAGGATAATGCTCAACTAAACCACCACAAACATGCGAGAGATGGATCTTTGCTTCACATTAAGAGAAGGGCTCCAACTCAGATATAGAATCGACGAGTATGCCACATAACTCTCTCAAGTGGAAAAGAAATCAACATCTTTCTCAACAATATCATAGGGTAGGAGAATTACATCTCAACTAAGGATGACCCATGTCTAATTCTCATGGGATAAAAACAAGGAAAAAAAAATAACATAAAAGGGTACAAAAAGTAAATGAGGGTGTAAATGTTTAAAAAAAATAGGCTTATGGCACCTAGCCTAATCCTCTTCATAACATAAAAAGAGAAAAGAAAAAAGAAAATTTTACCCCATACCCCTACATTTATCCCCATACCCCTACTCATCAATTTTTTGGACGAAAATACCCCCATATAAATAGTATTTCTTCCAAAATTTTCATTTTTTTTTCTCATTTTGTCTGAGACTACTTCCGGAGAATACACTGAATTTGGCTTCCAGAGAACACACTGAGACTACTTCCGGAGCATAAAAAATACACTTCCGGATCACAAAAAATTGACTTCCGGAGAACACACAAGGGCTACATCCGGAGAACAAAAAACTAACAACCGGATAACTCAAGTAAGTTACTTTCGGTTCTTTAATTTTCGAGGATACACACCGGATAACTTGGCACCGTGTTATCCGGTTTGTGTTGTTCCTTCACCGGATAACTTGATGCTCGGTTATCCGGTTTGTGAAGTTCCTTCACAGGATAATTTGATGCTCAGTTATCCGGTTTATTAATTTCTTCACCGGAAAACTTGATGATGAGTTTTCCGGTTTTGTTTCGATTTTTAATTTTTTTTAAACAGTGGCTCGTCGTTTTAGAGGACACGACAGATTTATCTATCGACGGTACGCGGATTGATCGGTAGTTCGAGCACTTGATATTCGAGATGAAGATCAGATAGCTGATCCTCCACCTGTACCAGCAGCGGCTCACATTCCACCGCATCCACCATTTCCTGGAGGACCGACTGATACATCACTTTTGGTGATGTATCAGAACCATGTGGCTCGTTATTTGTGGGATGGCCAAGTAAGTAAATCTATGACCTTTCTATGTTGAATAAAATGTAATTTTAATTATTTATGTATTATGACATATTCTACGATTTATTTTTCAGGAGAGAGAGCCGAAGAAGGAGCTGAAGGTTGCTGCACATGGCAGCAAACTGATTGGATGGGCTCCATCACATCTCCCACGTGCGATTGAGCGATGGGTTACTAATTCTGGTTTATCCTCTCTGCAGAATACCAGTTTATCGAGGATAGATCAGAACCTGTTATCTGCATTTGCGGAGAGGTGGCATCCCGAGACATCGTCATTCCATATGCCGTTTGGCGAGATGACAATTACATTAGACGATGTTTCGTGCCTCCTTCATATACCTATTAGAGGGAAGTTATGTAGCCCTGCACAAGGGATTACTGACTCGGATGCTATTACCCTGGCTATTAGTCTAATGGGTGCTACACTAGAGGAAGTAGCTGAGGAGATTCGGACAAACATGGGTCCTTACTATAAGCTTGATTGGTTGAAGAAGTTATTTGTTCGTCTGCGAGCTGATAACAGATTTGATTGTGCGGCTAGGGCATATATGTTGTTTCTACTAGGCTGCACTATTTGTACAGATAAGACCTTTACTCTTGTAGAGGCAAAGTATTTACCACTCTTTGAGAACTTGGAAACATGTGGTAGATACTCTTGGGGTGCTGCTGCTCTTGTCACACTGTATAGGTATCTTGGAGATGCTTCTTTCTATAGTTGTAGACAACTTGGTGGATATGCCTCTCTTCTACAGGTACAACTGCTTAATTTTAATTTCATTTAGATTTGTATTATTATTATTTTCAATACCTTTAATTGATGAAATTCATGATGTGTCACAGTGTTGGATTCACGAGTATTTCCCAATTGTTGGGAAGAAAGGATTATCGAGGATAGCTGGTGTAGGTAGTCCACTTCCCAGAGCGATGAAGTGGCAATACAAGCAAGGGACGCAGAAGGTTGATGAGATCAGGGTAGTGCTGGATGGATTGACACCTACTGATGTCATTTGGCGTCCGTTCGAGGATCACAGACAGACCATACCATTTACTGATATTTGTTTGTACAGGGGTGGCCTGAAGTGGTATGGTACATCTGTTCTTTATTTACCTGACAGATGTTTACGTCAGTTTGGATACAGGCAGTTCATCCCATCTCATCCACCTGATATTGACACACTTGATATAGATTTTGAGTGAGTTTCTTACCATGGGAACGTCTCGCAGTTGCTACATCAGGTCGAGTTTGCAGATACTCCGTATGATACGGTGGCTGAATACATGGCTTGGTACTACACAGTTTCCCATCCTCTTTTGATACCACCCCAGTGGGAGGCCAGTGAGGTTCCAGTCCCAAAGTTTGATGATGGAGCGACAAATCCGAGGTTACAACATATTTCACATGAGCTGCGTCGCTATCTCGCTCGTCACGATGCCGGGGAGGATGATGATGATTATGTTGAGATCTTTCGAGCACTACATCTAGCTCAGGGTGGACCGTTACCTCATGGTAGATAGGTTACTTATGGTAGTGATTATGCTTGATATATTATTCAAACTTATGTATTATTATTTAGACTTATGTATTATTCAGACTTATGATTTATATTTATGTGATAGTATTCAGAATTATATTATGATTGATGATGTATAAAAAATATAAAAAATAATATGAAGTTATGAGAGAAAATCATAAAAATGTAAAAACTAATATGTAGTTAAACGTCACTCTAAATAATGGGAAAAAATGACATGAAGTTAAACGCCAATCATAAATTAACATGTGTTGGGAGCACAGGCGTAAGTTGCTTCCAGTGTTGTAAACGTCCAGCAAATCCAATTATCCATGATGTTGCATCCGATGTCCGATGAGTTCTCCAATCTGTTGTGACTGGTGGCAAGGGAAATCCCTCATTCATATTTACCTGTTAAGAAAGTTAATAAGTAAGACGTAAATCGTATAGAATTAAGTAATATAAAAACTATAATATTTACCTGAACCCAATGATTTGAGTTTACAAAACCAATGTAGTAAATCGACACATTAGGCTTATGTGCAGTCGTCATAGGGAAGAAACTCAAACTAAGAGCACTTAGTGAGACAAGAATGATGTTACACCGATTTTCTATCACATAACCCATTTCTGGTAATGTCATCCATTTATCAAATGGCTGAGAACCTAAAGATGATATCAACAAGGATTCTCTCTTTTTTGAATAATTAGTTTCAAATAACTTCTCATATAGACTTTTTCTGGGACCTCTCATTTCATTATCCAAATCACGACGAACCATTGACCACCCTTCTTCACCATATCCATGCATAGATGCAATAGCTCTAAACCACAATTTCCATCATCCTTTACATCAACAATGTCATCAATAAATGGTCTTATATGTTCTGGAAATTGTACAATGTACCTGTGAGATGGTTTGTTCTTTGAGGTCTGGGATAACTGCGAACAAGGCTTCTTTGAAGATTTTTGGGAATTGTTGTGTTCTTGATCAACATACTCATGATACGAAGGATCACGATAAACATCATACCCAACAGGTTTCTTTCCTTTTCTCTTTACCCCTCCTTTGGTCTTTATTTTTTCAGGTGGTGGTACCATCTTTGTTGTAGCGGGGTAAGCAATTTCGCACACCCTGCTTTTTAGTGCTCTTTTTCCTGCAAGATCTAATGAATGAAACCTCTTCCACAGTGCTTCAATCGCATTTTTCATATCGACTTCTGCTCCATCCTCTGTATCTACCTCTTGTTCACCTTCTATACTTAGTTTCCTCCAATGGATATGAATAGCATCAATTGGTATTGGTTCACCACTCAATGTGTATCTCCCTAACTCACAGGCACAGGGTAACCCGTATATCGTTCTACGAAAACACCTGCACATCTGGGTGTTTGTACCTACCATGTCAACCCTATGCCACTCTTTAGCAATGTGTCGCAAAGCAGCTCTAGATATTGATCCACGCAAATTCGAATAATATGGACTGGTGTGTGCATGCTCAACCTCATAAAAACTCTTATGAAATGAAGCTCTAATATTGCCCACTTGAATCTTGACGTTGCCATTCATAGCCTCCCAGCACTTGACCATATCACCTAAACTGTTCTCCAACATATGCTTCAGCTTCCAATGCGCAGATTCGACTCTAACAAAAATAAAAGAAGTTCAGTATAAGTATCAGTAACATTACCATAAACAAACTATGGCTATAAAATAAACACATTACCTGTTAGTAGTGACGTTGCCTAAATGCAACACTTTGTTGATCCAAGCTTCAACAAATCTATGCCTATGAGGTGTCAACCATGTGTCTTTCACATAAATCAGGTAAACCATGGTTGTGAACTGCACATTTTACATCAATTTTTCAACCAGAACCATCTTTTGAAGGTGTTGATCTTACTTTGAAAGGACAATTACATTTTTTGGTAGCACTTTGTGTTTCACTTTCCCCTTCTTTGTATTTTCCACCTCTATCACAACCAAATATAACCTTGTCACTTCGTCCTCTCTTGCCAGTATTGGTATCCGAACGGGTTATTATAACAGTGACTATATTCCTCAATCCAACCTCCTTAATCCACCTTGTCGCCTCTTCTTTTATAGGAAAATTTTCTGTGGTCGAGAATATTTATGTTGTATCTACACCTGTCTGGTCTTTGTCACATATCATCAAAGGAATGTCCATGTCACCTAAACAAAATTAAATTAAAATAAAAAAAAACAAACCGGATAACTATGGAACACGTTATCCGGTTGATAAAAACCACAAATCGAAAAACTTGAAGACAAGAATTCCGGTGTTTAAAATTTGTAAACCAGATATCTTACCTATAAGTTGTCCAGTTAACAATGATGCCACAAAAAACACAAACTGGAGAACTAAGCCTTATGTTATCCGGTTCATGTAAAATGGTAACCGGATTTCTTTGTTTGATGTTTTCCGGTTTGTAAAAATGTCATTCCGGAAATCCTTACCCTGGGTTCTCCGGTTTTCGTCGAATAGTGACAAAAATTACTTTTGGACTCGTATGACTACACGGTAAAAAGTAAAAAAAATTAAATAAAAAATGAAAGGACAAAATTGAAATTTTTAATAATTTATAGGGGTACGAGGATAAATGTAGGGGTACGGGGTAAAATTTTCAAGAAAAAAATATAAATAAAATACATATTGGACCGGATTACCCGACCCAACAATAACAACAACATGGCTTAAAAAAAATTCAGAACCATTCATCACATCAGTTCTCTCTCTGACTCAGAACTCTCTCTTGCTACCCTCATTTCGCAACCTTTCTCACTGTCTCACCGGTGTTCTTCGCCTGCAATGTCGAATCCATGGCCGAAAGACGAACACCCTGTCGCGCCATGCTCGTTTCCTCCTCGCATTCACTCTCTCGCCCAAACTCTCCTCTCGGTTTAATCATTTTCAAAGCGAAACGCTACGACGGAAAATCACATACAAGTATTCAGCAATTCGAATAGAAGACGACAAATTGAAATTCCGCAAGCACACAATTAAGTTTCACGAGTTTAATCGAAAGGATAGCGTACCTTCGAAGGGTTCAGCGTGGCGATTCGACAACGACGATTTACAGGTATTGGCTCGTGACTTCGTTGTTGTTGCTCTACTTTGTAATAATTGTTAAATTGTAATTCCTAGTGTCTTAGTGTCGAAGTCGAAGTCGAAATAGGATGCTGTCGAAAATGTTTGTTACACAGATTTGTTTAGATTTAGTTAGATTTGTTTAGATCTAAATAGATTTGATTTGGGCTTTTATAGTTTGTGCTTTGTCTTGAGATGCAAGCAAACCTAATTCTATAAATAGGGAGTTTCCCTCATTATTTTGTATCAATTACAACATTTTGTAATTTCTCACAGAATTCTGCAGTTGCAGAGTGAGTAATAAGAAGAGAGAAAGTCCCACAGTTTGTGGGCAGCAAGAACACTATTCATTTTCTTCTTCCCTATCTTCTTTCTACTTTTCTGTAAAATTGCTGCGTGATAGAAGGAATTCCCATAGCTTTTGGGTTAATTCCAACAATAATGTTTGTGTGTTGCGATTTCTCTCCATGCCCGCTGTACTCTCCCATTTGTTGAAGTTGTTGTTTCCTTCTTACGACGCCTCAGTACTGCTGGTGTGGTATTGTGTGTTTGGTATGTATGCTTCAAATTCGTCTGCCTATTTTTGCTGCATCTCTATGTTAGTGATATTGTCAATTTCTTCTGATGCGTGTGTATGTTGAAATTGTGTTATGCGTGTTTTCTTATGTTTCAATTGCTGATGATTGTTTTTCTGTTACCGTGTCCTTGTCTTCTTATATAAGCCCTGTAAAATTCCATTTATGATTCTGAATCAATGCACAAAATTATGTTGTCGGTTTTGGGTTCAGGAAAGAAAATCATATTGGTCCTTGCTATGAATACAGACTTGAATACACTTTCCGTTTTTACACTGACATGTCTGTGAACTGCTTTTGGAAAAAACACAAACTGTAATTTCTTGCCTTATTCATGATTTTGTGATGAATGCTACTTTTATTTTTGCTTCAACATGTCTTGCGGATTGTTTTGAAAGCAAATGAAAGTCACGATCTCATGTTTTCTTGATTTTTTCTATGCCAGGAAAGATCAAAACTATACCAGAGTTTGAGAGCCAAAGTCAATCTACCTTGCCAAAGATGGTGATGAATAATTTTGGATGCCTCTTCATACTGAATAAAAGCACTCGCTTTGCCTGAGTTTGTGACGCAACCCCTTACTTTGGTAGATTCATTGTTGCCTTCAACATAAAATGCATTCTCGGTGTATGTTCATTCTCATCTCGCCAATACGGAGTTGAGCAAGGTTGGTTGCTGAACGAGCTACCGCTGCTGCAACATCTTGCGATTCCAAATTAACTTCAAATTTTTCAATTGGTAGATTGACGTCCTTAGCTTCATACTTGGCTGTTTGATAAAGAGGGAGCTGAATCACCATGCCTTGTAAACGATGCAGATGGTTCTAATGAATGGCGAAAATTGTTTACTTTCCATCTTTATCAAATGAAGTATGTGGTTTCATATTTGTGGATTGTTGACTTAACGTATTCTCACTTGCAAATTCTATAGAAATGGCTTGATGAATGAAGATCAACTTTTAAGGTGCGGCATAGCCATATTTGGAGCTGTGGCAAAAAATTGTACTTGGCATTTGTAATGAACACTTGAATTTTATACATTTGAATCAATCCTAGCATACACCCATGTAAAAGAATATTTGAATCTTGGCATTTAACATTGAATTTTCCTTGTGACCTTGAAATCCTTATTGTATAATATGAATCTCTTAGTTGAACTTCTTTACAATGAACTTACGAATTCAACTTGCGAACCTTGAAAGAATTTGAACTTGGTTTTATCATACTTGCACTTGTAAGGAGATCTTGAATTTTGTATTAAATTTTGTACATAGGCATGAAAAAAGAAGAGTCACTACCGAACGTTATTTATCCCGACGCAGAGAAAGGAAACGATCGAAGAAAACCTCAAAAAAGGGAAAGGAATGATCATCGCAACCATAGTCTGGGTTCGGGAGTCGGTTACGCGAGAGGAAGGTATTAACACCCCCTCGCGTCCATCGTACTCGATGGGATCCACGCTTGTTGTTATCGATCAAAGGGTGAGTTATCTAAAGCTTTAATGCTAATTAGGAAACTGAAAACAAAAGGTGACTCGGTAGGACATCGCTGTCTTAGGCCTACGTATTCCCTTAGGAACGGGAAAATCAGAGTCAACGTAGTTCGGAGACTACAGGATTGTGGGGGAAGGTTGCTCGCCAAGACATCGCCGTCTCGTGCTTACGTATCCTCAATCTAATGAGAAAGAGGAAATAAGAGCAGTCGTAGTTCGACCTACAAGGTCATTAAGTGTTTTTTATAAGCGACGTTAAGTCCGCGTCCGGTAGTTAGGGTCGATGCCTGTTTGCGACAAAACGGAAGTAACGTGTTCTTTTCTGAAAATAATTTAAAACCCAGTTAATCCCGAAGGATAAAATGATTTGAACTTTGTTTATGTTTTTTTTAGACAGAAGTGGCTTAAGCTAGTTTGAAACTTGTATTGCACTAAAGTTTATGACATAGGATCGAATGCGTCGCACATCGACCCAAGACGGGACGCATGCTAAACACTCTAGGAAAGTGAAAGGAAGCCCCCACTCTCCATTTCCCATGTACTTAAGGCTCATGGCGTACAATGCACGTTGTGTTTATTATGTGTTTTGGACTTGTTTTGAGATGAGAAGAGAAAGACTCAAAGTTGCAAAGAAAACAACTAAGGGAGACTAGGTCCTAATGTTGTCATGCATCATGGTCCTAAGATTGAGGTTAAGGGACTATCCTACTTGTTATCATACATGGATTACAAACCTAATGTCTCTCCTACCTCCATCTTAATCGGAAATTAAGTGGAGCTAGGAATCCTAAGGGATCATGTGAACAACACAAGTAAACATTAGCTTAAACAATCACCAAAGAGAAAAGAGAAAGGAGAAGTAAAATGAAATAGCATTCATGTGAGTGTAAACATCAATGTAAAGCACCGCAACCACTTACCATCTCCAAGCCAAGCTCAACTAATGAATAGTTGAAAGCAAAGTGTACAAACATGCAATTATGGCTATGTTAAAGTCCTAAAACTATACTAAGATGAATATCCAACACCAACCAAAGTTAGAAGTGTCCTAGAGGTAAGATATCCTACTAAGGGGAGTAGCTAAACACACTTAATCATATCCAAGCCAATGTCCTAAGGGAACATGCAAAAAATGTCAAGTTTTATCCTACACCATCACCTAAACATGTATCACTTACAAGCTATACCAAAAGAACTTCTCAAAGTTAACACACGTGGGGTCAAGCCATGGACAAGCAACATACATCGTGGAAACAACTCAAATGAATGCGTGAAGCATTAATAAGTGATCACGGGATTCACTTTAGGTCATGTTCAAATGTTTTTCAGCTATGTACAATGATCTTATCATAAGCATGTTTTGGACAATTATGAACATGTAATGAGTAAGCAAGTGTGAAAGGCATTCATTAAAGCTTAAAGTAGGAATTGAATCATGTTATTCAATGTGTAAATATTTCAAGTTATCACTCATGTCATCATGGCAAACCAACATCCAAAGACAATCCAAACAATTGTCTAACTAGTATCCACACAATTCCACAAAATCATGTCAAATGCCAAGCAAGGAAAGTGAATCCAAATCATGTTAAATGTGTACCTAGGTACAAGAGGCAGTGGTAAATGACATATAAATGATGTTGGAAATGTTAAGGAAGGCTCATGAGATTCACACCAATTTGCATTTAAGAGTTTAGACAATTCTATACAAAGATATTACTTAAATCATGCACCAAACATTTGTGATCAAACAATGATTAAGCACATACAAAATGGACATGTGAAGGACCTAAGTCAGAATTGCAACCATGTATTTAAGGCTTAAAATAACTTTCAAAATGTCACAAAATTTCACATCAAACACCTTCTCCAAAGTTAATTCAAGTTAGGCAAACAAATCACCCAAACATTTTCCTATAAGCATGTTACTTGCCATA
This sequence comes from Lathyrus tuberosus, assembly GCA_022829125.1. Classification (NCBI taxonomy): domain Eukaryota; kingdom Viridiplantae; phylum Streptophyta; class Magnoliopsida; order Fabales; family Fabaceae; genus Lathyrus; species Lathyrus tuberosus. The sequence goes on along the minus strand of JALAZF010000124.1, from coordinate 1,840,796 downwards.
CAAGCAAAAGGAATGAAATGGCATGGCAACGTGAGGTCCAAGCATCCAAGTCAGAAGTGAATGACTTATAATACACCCTAATTGAACCCCAAAACAATTATGCAAATATGCATTTAAGTGGTGTCAAAGAAGTAGGCAATGTGGAAGCACCATTCAAGTTTTCATACACACAAAGGTAAGCATCATTCAAGGCCTATGAAATTATCAAATGCAACATTCAAGCACGTCTCAATTGTGTATCAAAATACACTTACGAATGTGTTAAAACTCATCCCCGAAGTTGGCCTCAAAAGGCTTCACACAAATGTCAATCCAAACCTAGCTCTAGGCATGTTTACATATGACATGTTCACATTGGAAAATTGGTGAAAAATAGAAAATGACCTTTAAAAATTATGAACAATCAACCAAGTCATGTTGAGTACAGTAGGTGATCACGTACAAAATAATGGATCCAAATCATGCACCAAAAGCACTCAATTAATTGCAAATATCACGCACATGTCGAGGATGATCATACAAAACAAGGCTCAAAAGATTAACTTCAAAAGCATTCCAAAATTAATGGAAAATGCACCAATCAACCATCAACATGTTAATAAATCCAAGGGTTAAATGAACACCAAAAATTAGGCTCAAAATATTAGAGGAAGATCCCCTTTTATGTCTTTCATTACAAGGTATCCCAAAATGAACACATCATAGTCAGAAATTGATAAAAAATACTAAACGCATCCAAAAGTGAAAATAAAATTCACTAAAAATTAATTAAAGCCCTCAGGTACCTCCATGAATTAATTTGGAATTTTCTGACCATTCTAATTATTTTTAATAGTCCATTTTCAACGCATATAGAAAAAGAAAATAAAAAACTAAAAAAAAGGCAGGGGGTGCAATATTAGCAAAATGGTAGTTCAATTTCACCTGGGCTTAAGGAGAGGGGTGTTCATAGCAATTTTCCAAGGCCCAAGAAACACCTATGGCCTGGTGGTGCATGGTGGTCTCATCTTGGCATAGGGATTAATCTAAACCGTTGGATTCATCCTTGGGAATCATCCAAGGGCTTGATGCAGGGGGCACACGGTGGTAAGTGTGGGGATGCACGCACAATACCCTGGGGGAAATGAACCAGACAGTGACAAGTGTCCACAGTGGTGACACATGTCACCGCCGGAGAGGCCACACGCACCACCTTTATCCTTTTCTCCAAAAAAACGCACGGTGGATGAAGAACAATATCACTTGCCAACAAACCCTCTTCTCATTCCACCTATCCCTCTTCTTGAATAGTGCTCTCTCTCTGCAACTAAACATAACCCTAAAACCTAATAACTGCCGGAGAAAACGGTGGCGCGCGGACGCCGCCGCCGCCTCCCTCCGGCCAACCACCCCCAAACGTAAAACCCTCTACATGAACGCCCACTCAATTCTCGCGCTCTCTACGAATCCAGAATTAATTCTTCTCAAAACTCAACCAAAAGACGGGATCACATACCCCAAAATCAGGATTAAATGAGTGAACGTACCTGCGTGACGATAATATCGACGGACGAAGTTGATGCGATGTTCCGAGTTGTTGTTACAATTTGCGACGAACTTACGGTAAGGTTCAACGTTCCGATCCCATCCACTTTCTCCTACTCGGTTTGTGTGTGAGTTTCTTTGAGTTGCAGTGTTGTGGAATTCTCAGTCTGAATTTGTTGCAGGTTTGCAGAATCGATAAGGGAATTGCAAAATTGAAGGTGAATTAAGGGAGAGCTTGAAAGTGTTTAAGGTCGTTGCAATCTTGCGTGACTTCTTCTTTGAGTATTCTTCTGCCAATTTTCTTCTTCAATTTCTGTCGATTCAGCGTGTGCAATTGTTACGTATTGCGATGTTGCTTGAATCTGGGTTCTCGCATCAGCTTCCGATTCTGTTGTTATTGAGTTCACGGGTTCTTGATTGTCATAGGTTGTAAGGAAATGAAGAGGAAGATGAAATTGATGAAGATTTAATGATGTTGAATTGGTGATGAAGATTTTTCAGATGAAGGATGTGTGAATTGAAGGAAATTTGTTTCAGAAATTGAAGAATTGGTGAGGAAAGAGATGGAGGCTACCGGTCGGAAATTGAAGACGAAGGTGGTTATTAGTGTTTTTAGTTGAAGAAAATTGGAGGAGGATCTTCGAAAAAAGAAAAAGAATCCAGGCCCCCTTGCAATACTGTTAGAGTTTCTGTTATCAAGTTCACCCCCTCTTTCTGTTAGAAATTTGTTAGGGATTTTTGTAGAAGAGTTTTCTATTATTCTTTTGAATTTCTGTTAGAAAAAAACTGCTAGGGAGAGTTTTTGAAGTGGAGTCTTATTATACGTTTTTGTTGGAATTGTGTTGTGTATTTGGCTTGGTGTCATGAAATTCTGTTATATATTTTTCTGCTAAATGAATTTTGCTGCCATATATTTCCTCTGCTGTGAGTTGTTGCTTTTGTATTTTCTCTTGCTGTTGTAATTTTTGGTTAAAATTGTGTTATGAACTGGATCGAAAAAACTGTTACAAGTTTGAACTGCTGCTGATATGTACCTTTTCTTTCCTGTTGTAATTTTCTGCTAATGGCGTTCTGGGAGTATCATTTTGCTGCTATGGGTTTGTAAATAAAAATTGTTATGAGCTTTTTGTTTCTTTTGGAATTGAACTGAATTTTCGCTCTAGAAGATTAAGCCTGTGGTGGCATAAAGTTCTGATATTCCCTGCTGCAATACCTCTAAGTATCTGATGAAAGTCAGGGAAATATGTGGTTGCATTGGTAACAGAAAAAGGCTCTTCTTTGGAGTTTCTATTTGGATATACATGAATAACTCAATCCTGCATTTCAAAGTAATGATCCGCCTTTGCTTTAGGTGTGTAAAAGAAGGGATCTAAGTTAGGTTTTGGAGTACATGGGTCATATATAACTTCTTTCTCCAGCGGAGCAACTGCATCTTGAGAAACATATCTTTTATTCATTTCAAGGCGTTCTTGAAGAATCACATAGGATTCAACTTCATCAGGTGATGGAGCCTCCATAGGAGTAGTTCTCAATCGAGCAAAATTTTCTTGCTCTGGCTCTTTCCTCAGAATGTCAGCTGCTATTGGATCAGGCTGCACACCATGCAGATCACCAGAAATACTGTGAGAACGGATCATACGTGAAGCAGTGATTGCCATCTGCTCTCCATTTGTATTGACATGTAAAAGTGGAAACCATCAAACACCTTGTTGTTATTTCCAACAATGTCCAAAATCTTATGATGGGAAATTGATTTAAGGTTTAGACATGAAAAAGAGTTAAGAAAGATGAAAACTTGATTTGTAGATTTGAAAAGGTATGTTATGTGATATATGGTGTTGGAAACTAGTGAAACTGATTGAATTCAATTTGGATATGAAAGTTGGATTAGTTTTGATAAAAACTGGATTTAAAATTGAATATGGATTAAAAAGTGGTTTAACTCGACTTAAACTAAAAACGGATACTAGAATGGTTAAAATGAATTTACAAATGAAATCGGATATGAGAAATGGTTATCCAACAAAATTAGGAATGAACTTAAATGAACCCTCTACATACACCTTGACTGAACTCAAAAACTAAACATGAACATTTTCCGCATATTTCTGATGGTAATGGATCTCCTAAACCACTGAACAATTCACCACTGTAACAACACGATCTGAATTAATCATCCTCTGAATGTTTGACCAAATAAATCCTGAATCACTTTGAATCTATCTGAATCGTCCTCTGGGAAAATAAATCCACAGTAGAGCATAATCTGAGCTGACGAACCTGACTTTGAAATTAAACTTCTCATGAATTATTGCCTGATAGCTTGATGAAGTCCACAACTCCACCTTGGCTACACACTGTCTGGGAAGTCAACCACTGAAGCAGATAGCTTGCGATTGAAGCAATCTCTTGATATTTTGACCAAGATTAGGTCGAAACGTCCATCTGAACTGGATCATGAATGGACACTCACACCTGAACTAAAACCAAAGTCCTTGAGATGTTGAGAGAGAAACAAACCCTAATTCACTGCCTTCTCAGTCTGGCACTTGATGACATTGAGAATCTGATGTTGGGAGCTCATACCTACTTCAATTTGAATGCAATAAACTGATAAAATACCCTTGAATAGGAAGACTCAAATCATAAGAAAATGCTTCGATCCCATGTCATAGGAGCATATGCGAATGCAAAGTTATGTTATGACTTAGTGAAAGATGCAGATGAATGCAAAACAAAAGCCAGTAAAGGTTAGGAAAAGATTAGGCAAATTTTGGCTTGCTACAACTTCCCCTATTCAATCAACTTGAACCTGAAGGGATGGCAGCAACGACTTTCAGACATTCGAGGTAATGGAGATTGAATACCAAAAGAACCCGGAAATTTGCACTCTGTCGGGAAATATGTAAGGAAATGTTTGCCAGCCAAAGGTGAACTCAAAGTAAAGATGCCACTCGAAAGCGGAATTGAAAGGGATGCCGGCCGAAAGCGGACTTGCGATGAACTTGTTTAGGAAGGAAAGAATGCCGGCCGGAGGCAGACTCATAACCGAAGGGTCAATGAAACAAATGTCGGCCAATGGCGGACTCATAACACAACGAAGGTGAATTTTGTAAGAAGAATGTCGGCCGAAGGCGGACTCGCAACGAAAGGAGAGTGGACTTTACGAAGAATGTCGGCCAGAGGCGGTCTCACATCTAACAAGAAAGGGGCGCCATCCGAAGGCGGACTCACAACGAATGATTTGAAAGGGGGAATGCTGGCCGGAGGCGGACTCACTACGAAAGGATAATAACCGAACCTGATTTCATCAAAACCCGAAGGTAGGCCGACACAAAGGCGATCTCATAACCAGAGGTTACCATCACAAGATGGATTTTCAAAAGGAAGGTCGGCACAAGGGCGGACTCAGATCCTAAACTCTAAGGTAGGCCGACACGAAGGCGGTCTCATAACCAGAGGTTACCATCACAAGATGGATTTTCAAAAGGAAGGCCGACACAAGGGTGGACTCAGATCCTAAACTCTAAGGTAGGTCGACACGAAGGCGGCCTTATAACCAGAGGTTACCATCACAAGATGGATTTTCAAAAGGAAGGCCGACACGAAGGCGGACTCAGATCCTAAACTCTAAGGTAGGCCGACATGAAGGCGATCTCATAACCAGAGATTACCATCACAAGATGATTTTTCAAAAGGAAGGCCGACACGAGGGCGGACTCAGATCCTAAACCCTATGGTAGGCCGACATGAAGGCGGTCTCATAACCAGAGGTTACCATCACAAGATAGATTTTCACAAGGAAGGACGACATGAAGGCGAACTCAGATCTTAAACTCTAAGGTAGGCCGACAAGAAGGCGGTCTCATAACCAGAGGTTACCATCACAAGATGGATTTTCAAAAGGAAGGCCGACACGAAGGCTGACTCAAATCCTAAACTCTAAGGTAGGCCGACACGAAGGCGGTCTCATAACCAGAGGTTACCATCACAAGATGGATTTTCAAAAGGAAGGCCGACACGAAGGCAGACTCAGATCCTAAGGTTAGTAGATTCAACAGATCTACAAAGATGACTCTGCTGGGGAAAAGAGAAATCTAAACAGACAACTCTACCGGGGAGTACAAGCATGATGAATGAATTCATCGTTAATTTCACCAGGGGTAACGTAAGATTGAATCTCTTGAAATACACCATTTTTGCTTGGGAAAAACCCTGAACAGAAGGTGTCAAACCTAGCTTATGCTACGAATGCATATGTTTGAAATTTTCTATGGCGTAATGCTCCATACGAAATAGAAATGCTACGCATTTGGAGGATGCCATGCTAAGATGCTTATGCTTTGCAAAAGAGGTGCCTCAGCAAAATAAATGCTGAAGATACGAAGGAAACTCCACTAGGAATGACAAACCGAATAGTCCTTAGGGTCACAACCCTTGCTTAGGAAGCCAAACTGAATTTCCTTCCTGATCAAAACCTCTGCTGAAGATGAAACCCAAAGAGAGCTCCCACTCCGTTGGGGATCATGAATAACACTTGAAGATATGACCCAAAGAGAACTCCCACTCCCTTGGGGATCACGAATACACCTGTTGAAGATGGACCCCGAAATAACTTCCCCTATACTGGGAATCAAGAATGACAAACGCTGAAGATGGAACCCGAAGAGAACTCCTACTCTGTTAGGGATTACGAATACACCTGCTGAAGATGGAACCCAAAGATCTGCTGCGGAAAAGGTGCCAATAACTATTGGTCTCGGAAACTGCCAAGGATATCAACCACTGCTGATTAAGCCCTTGAGATGACTACCACCAAACTCTGCTTAGGGAATGAAGTCAATAACAACGAACCTGCTGGAGAATACCCTTGAACTCGACCTGCTACTGAGGAAACGACTTTAACCTGCTGGGGAAGATATCATACACTGGCTGGTGAGATTAAACTTCCTGACCTAACGAGGTTCGTAGGTGCCACAAAACTGTGGGGAATATAAGATCCCTACCAAGGAGAGACATCAAACAAATCTCCTGCTGGAGATGCACCATTATCCTGTCTAAGGTGGTCAGCTTTTGGATACTCGCTAGGGAGTAATAAACCATTATGACCGGGGGGAAGCAATCCTCTGCACTCATGCTGGGGAGAGAGAATTCTCAATGCTGCGTCGAGGATTCTAGATCTTCTATACTAGAGAGAAACTGTACTAGGGAGAAAAATCATGCTAACTCGCAGATATACGACAAACTGAACTGCCTTTATGGTCACAGACTCTGCTCGAGAACCCAACCAAACCCCCATTCTATCACAAACATCTGCTGAAAATGCCCCAGGGCTCCGCTGAAGAGAAGTACCAATGGAAATTGGCCTTTGACCTGCTGGGGAAAGCTAAACACCACCCATAAATTTGCTTGGGGCACGACGGTTGACGATATCAGCTCTGCTAGGGGACAACATTCTACCTTACTCCCTTGGGGAGACGGAAACCACTTTACCGCAAACTCAAGAAACACCGACCCAACACTCTTGACTTGTACAGGGGATATGAATTCGTGCTGAAAAGCAATAAACTTCACCAACCCGGCCGGGGGAGAGCCAACTTCTGAACTCTTGCTGGGGAGTATAATCAGAATTTTCATAACACTCTACCATGAACGATAAAACTTTAACTATCTTTGTTGAGGGCGAATGGCAATTCAAACACCTCGCCGGGAAAATATACCTTTTGGCGCCTTGTTGAGGAAGAGAAACCCCATATTAGGAACTACTTTGGCGCTTCACGCTTCTGCTGATCAACTGCATGCTGATTCTCATACGCGACTAATGGTCCTTTAGACTCTCCACTTGCCCCAGACCACAGGGTCTAATGGAAGAAATCATCTCAAGAGGATTTTACAGAAAACCTGGCTTTCAACACGCCCCAGGGTCTTCAAACTCTTGGAGAGATTTATCGGATCTCGACGTAACTGCCCCAGACTGCATAATCTATGAAGTAATTTGCCTCGAAAGGATCCATAATGACCTGAAATACTCTGCCTCAGTATTTTGAACCTTGAAGAGGTGCTTTTGATTAACCGTCTTCTAGAGGGGATACCTTCTCGTGCTCTTGAGGTGGCCTGCCTCACTACGAGCCTTGGAATGAATTTTCCTCTGACTGATTGATCTTCAAGAGATTTGCCGAATCTCGACGTGATCGCCTCCATTTGGCTGAACTTTAGAGAGATTTCTCGACGTGGCTTCCCCAGATGGGCTACCTCTTATCACGACTCACTGGGGAAACCCATTTTGCACAGAGTCTCTTGGCAACATGCCCCTTGACATGACTGTCCTTCAGAATTTTCAAGCATCTCAACTCGGCAAGATCAAGCTTCTCGACTGACGTTCATTGTGAAAGCTTCCTTAATGCTTAAGCACATGAATGCAAGCATAAAATGTTTATTATGAGAATGATAATTCTAATGCAACACATATATTAACCTTGAAGTTCTTATTGAAAATGTGTCGCCAAACCTCGTGAACGAATCACTAGCTGGGATGCAACATTGATTTTTGAATGGAAAGCAATACGCACATGCAATACAAACAAAAATCTTATTAGCATAACTCATAGGATTCAGGAACGTTATCTCGTTGAAGAACATCTTCGAAATAAACCCTGTTTCAATTAGGACTTTTAAGGGTTGTAACGTGGCCTGGTTCATGGTTTGAGAAAAAAAAGATTTATGGCTCAATTAGGACTTCCAAGAGGTTATTGCACGTTATCAGCGATGGTTAGGGAGCCCACAATGCTCTCGGAGTGGTAGTTGCTCCTTTCGTCCTTGGTGCCTGTAGTCATACAACTCCCTTTTGCTCGAGGATTTTTCTTTTGTAATCCTTTTCGTTCTTTTTTTTTCTTTATTTCCTTGATTTTGCCTGGACTAAATTCTTTTGAATTATTTTTTCAATTTTGATGTCCAGCGGGAGGCCCTACCTTTTGCCTAAGTCATTTGTTTTCAAACTTTTGACTTAGCGGGCTTTATTTCACCTTTTTTTTGAACAAATCGTGCGACACTGGCTGTCTTGACTTCTTTGAAAGGATTGTGACTGCTTCACTCCTGTCGGTGAGGGGTGGCCATTGTGGTTTCACGCCCCTTGACCTCCTGATATGTGAGGAAAGAAAGGTAATGGGTCCTCAGATGCACACTCCTTTTGGAATTTGGACGCTCAGTCAACTCAACTGACAAGTACCCTGCCCCGAGGTTAGATGTGAGAGTTTTTTCGTATGAAAAGAAACTCCTACTTCGAGGCTCAAAGGGGTTGACAAGGGTCTATCTCCCTTATATCTTCGGTGTTTGGGAATTTGAAACAATGCATGTACATCATCAACAGGGTTTTATCCAAAAGTATACAACCAAAGATTTTGCATTTTCACTTCGTCATCGTCCCTCAAGAGTTTAAGCAAGAAAATTGGTATTGCAGTGCATAGAAACATGATATGAGTGCCTAAAAGTAAAGTACTTCAAGAACAACACATCCATTGCATTAAAATCATCATTATTCAAAACAAATAAGTTTTTACATGCAAACAACACAATGAAAAATTACAAATGAAAATTCAGTAAAGAAGCCGAGGATTGCCATTGTTGAGGGGGCTTGGCTCCGTCTAGACTTATTGCTTTTGAGGACTTATTTGCAGCCTGAGTATTCCTTCGGGAAGCTTCAATTGATGTACATACCCTCTGGTGTGAAGATAATGACCCCAGCATCAATCAGATCTTGCACCTTGTGCGGGAGCGCCTTACACTCTTCAGTTAAATGCCCTCGTGCCCCAGCGTGGTAGTCATATCGAGCATTGGCATTGAACCCAGGTGGAAATGGAGGAATGAGCGGATCTAGCTTCTTCAGCATTATCAACCCTCTTTTGACCAACCCAGGCAATATTTGACTGTACGACATTGGCAGCGCAGTTAACTGTCTCTTTCTTGCCCTTCGTCATCCCTGTTGAGAATTATTCTGTCGTTGATTCCGATTCGAGTATTCCTCTGGCTCAGGCCCCTTCCTTTTTAGACCTAGTCAGGGAATAGGCAGCGATTGAGGATGTGGTGACTTGAAGATTAAGGACTGCAAGACGTGCCCTTGACTTGAGGCAGCTTCAGAAGAGAAAATCAAAATATCCATTTCTTTTGCAGTAACTGGCATAAGACCATCTGGTATGCTCAGACTGTTTAGTGTGAACTCAATTGTCTTTGAGTCTATCAGATCCTGGACAACATGTTACAAGGCTTTGCATCTCTCCACATTATGCCCCGGTGCCCCAGAATGAAAATCACAGTGGGCACTTGCATCATAATCTGGTGGGGGAATACGAGTAGGCGGAGCCAGCGTCCTAAGTTCAACCAATTGAAACTGGAGTAGTGTCTGCAATAGTTGAGAATATGGCACTGGGGGAGTCTCGAAGTGCCTGGTCCTCTTTGGTCTATCCTGATATCGACGAAGAGCATTACCCTGTTGCTGAGATACAGTTGGGATGGTCACAGTGGCAATCTGCTCACTCTTTGGGAGGGATCCCTCAAACAATAGAGGAGAGACAATTCCAGGCGCAACCTCAGGCATGGGATTATTATCCTTGCTTAGCACATATCTCACAACTTCCATAATTAGACTCATCCGAGTCTTCAATCGATGGACTTCTTCCTTCAGCATTTCTTGTCCCTAAAACAAGGTCTGAATGTCCCCCATAAACTTCCCCATCTGGCTTCGGACCACTTCCAAGTCATCTTGAATCTGTTCCATGTGGTGATGATGAAGACGTTATCCTTCCTGTATCAAACAAGGTTACGAAATCTAGAGATAAGAACCTCTTATACAAATGAGTATGAATATGCAAATGTAAATGCAAATGCCATGTTTAATCATTTCCAGGGTATATCCATATTTTGATTCCAGTTCTGATCGGGTGAGGGATCAGATACAATGTTGGACAAATAAAGCCGGGAGAGATAGATATTGCAGAGGAAATATATCTGAAACGAACACCATTGAGAAAATATTGCTGAAACGAGTGTGACTGAAGCAAAAATCTCGTTATATTATACTTTGGAAAGTTATACAACTGATTCTGATACTATCAAAGGTGAATCCATCAACATGCCTGATGGTAAACACGATACACAGAGATACAAATACAAATTAATCCCCCACCCCTAACCCATACAGACTGATCTTGACCTCTTCGAGTAGGGCCTTGGTGTCAGGGTGAGTTGGTTGTTCCATCAACCCTCTAATCAATTTGTTCCTCATCCCAATGCCTTGGTTCAATTTGACAATGCGCTCTACGCTGTCGTCGTCTCCGAATTGACGACGAACTAAAACTGGATGATAGTTAATTCCTCCTTTAGTTCCTATGAGGGGTATATTAGGGAAGTTTCCACAACGGCCAATGATTCTTATCCCGTCATAGATCCGATTGCACCAATCTATGTCAGAGATGGTAAGAGACATGATTTTTGTGACCAACATAGAGTACTTTTATGATCCCAGAATGCGGCAGACTTGGGTAAATGGGAAGTGAACCATTTGTATAGCAAGGGTACACAGCATGTGATCATTCCTCCGCTGTACAAATTCCTTAAGTGTACAGAATGATAAGCATCTGCAAGCAAGGTCAGTACAGGGTTTCCAATCAGAAAGATCTTAATGGCATTGATATCAACGAAGTTATCAATGTTGGGAAACAAAAATAACCCGTAGGTGAGCAGAATAAAAACGCTCTCGAAAGCAGTTACATTCCCTACACTAGCAAAGGACAAAGCTTTCTTTACCAAAAACTTGGCTGGTAAACCTTGGATTCCACCCTTAATGGTCATGCGAGTCCTGACTTCTGACTCGTCCAAATAGATTGCTCTTGCAATGGTTTGATTATTTGGAATTTCTTCCAGTCCAGAAAAGGGAGCTTGGTCAGTGATGTGTAAATCAGTCAGGTGAGAATACTCCTCCAGTGTTAGTGCCAGTTGATAATCCGGGAATGTGAAACAGTGATAGACCGGATCGTAGAACTGAATCAGTGTAGACAGGATTCCTTCAATTACATGGACCCTTAATAGAGACAGCAGTCCTCCGTACTTAGCTCTGAAAGCATCAGGGTTAGTGATCATCCTTGCCAACCCTCTTAAATCCTCTAGTTTTGGAACCTTGAAGGTGTACTTGTGAGTCTTCCTTCTACCGAAATCCATAACGCAATCTTTATCTCTGATATTTGCAATCATTGTCTTAGTTTAATTTGAAAAAGAGAGACTAGAAAAGAATATTTTTTCTTTGTTTAAGAGTTTTTTAAATGAATGCATGAATGCAGCACACAAAAACATAGAAAAAACATGGGTTAAAAGGTTCAGCGTCACGAGCATGGAATCATGGCTCTACCCATTCCCAAAGGTTGTACAATGGTGAATTTTGTACATGTCCTCAAAATCATTGACCCCCTTGAGATAACAACAGTAGGCTGGTTCACCCGAGCGAGCTGTAGTATCTTAGGGTAATCTAAAATGAGGGTAGTATTGCGTGACAACTATTTCCGATAGCTTCCGCACTACAAAATAGTCACATGGTCTCAGTCTACTAAATCCTCAGTTTCATGGATACCACAATCGAACAATCTGCTTTTGCAACCGAAGTCACTAGACATTGAATCCATAAAGGGTATCTCCACTGATTCGATGGTCTACCAGGATCGCTTATTCGGGAATCACTCCCTGTAAGACCACCCGTCTATGCCATTACTTATCTTAGGTATCACTCAAACTTTCCACATGCGGCATCACCCGCAGTCCCATTAGCAGAAAAATAAACACGGATATCAAGTAGGAAAAGCGATATATATATACACTACTACGAAAAATCCATTTAACAACAGTTGGAAATGACATATAATGACGGGGGCGAAGGCGTTGTTATGTAGAGTGTTGTTGTATATGAGGTACGTACAATGACGGTCCTGGGACCGTTGTTGTATTCCAGTATGCGCGCACCATTTCACAACGGTTAGTTGACTCAACCGTTGTGATATAACTAAACTGTGATCTGGTTCGATTCTCAGCAACAACATTTTTTATTTATATTAGCGTTTGACATACAACTACGGAAAGGTTTATAACCGCAGCCAAAAACAGCATGTTTTAAATATAAAATTTATCTGCTTATCAAATTATTCCTATATTTTATCCTGTCAAAACAGCTTCTGTTTACATGCAAACACAATATGTGCATCAAACACAATTCTTCCTATATTTTATCCTTATAAATGAACCAGAGAATTTACATCAAAAGAAATTTACATCAAAAGCTAAATGAATCAGAGATTTAAACTGCTAACATTGTTTAAATTAAAAGCCAATATTATTGATTTCATTATGTGCATCAAAAGCCAAAACTATTGTTCACATTATGTGCATCAAAAGCCAAAAATATGTGCATCAAAAAATGTTGCTGATATATCAAACAACAGGAGCAGAACCCTTAAGCGCATTGTGGATATACGCCCAACATTTACGAAGATCCACAAAGTCCTCAACGGGGAATGGGGTTTCGTCGTTAAACATCTACATAAGAGCAAAAAATTGAAGATCATGCATGATAATAATTCAATAGGCAACTTATATATTAATATATGTAAACATTTTATGGCATATATACCGTATCCCATGAATCAACAGTGCCGGCAAGGACAATGTTTAACATGTGTTTCATGATAAAATACCCACACTCGTAACTCCGGCGTTGTTTCCTCGTCTACAAATTACATGAATATAAAAACATGAATACAACCACACATGCATGAATGTTAATGAAATAAACAGGTAATCGGGCCACTTACTTTAGGAGCAAGGTATGCGGGCTTTTTCCTAACATTATTCATTATATTAACTTGCTCCACAATACTGCACATTGAAAATTGAATTAAACATATTACATGAAAAACTAATTACAATTAATGCCAAAGAAAATGATATTATTAAACAAAGACACTTACGTTAATACAAGATCTTTCATTGGTTTGTGGAGTGGATCGTGCAAGGAACACAGTAATGTCACCGTATTTGTCCTAAACGATATTATGATCAATTGTCAATGACCACTGAATGAACACGAGAACATATATATATATATATTATTAGTTGTTACTAAAACAAAACTAAATATAGAATATAGAAATAAATTACAACAATACTAACCCAAAGAGGAATGGTGCAAGGTAACATTCTTTTTCTCCGTCATATAGCCGGCTTTTCAAGTACTTTTCTCTGATATTTTTATCATTATACACCCAAGCAATAAAACTTGGATCCAAGATTCCATAGGTACTTGATTTATTCAATTCTATACAAACACGGTGAATGTACCTAAATGGTCAAAGAAAATGAATAAATTAAGGGAGAAAATACAAAAAATTATAATGTTCTATAATGACACGTATATTCGACTATATACTTACGTGCACCAAACTTGCAAAATAGCTATGTCAAGCCACTTAAATCCTGCGAGAAAATCCCTCACATCTTCAGGAGTGTAATACACTAAATCCAATTTCGGGCAATGTTCTAGCGGGAGAGCTTGCGCAAGGTCTGTTGTTGAAATGGACAAGTATAAACTTGTTATTTTATTTGGACTAGGGTCCAATATCCCATTGCGGTTATCTACAGGGGGGAGGGGCTGTACAATTACTTCCGTTTGTAGAAGCGTGATTTACGACACTTCTACTTGGAGTTTGATCATCACCAACGCAACAACGATCTTCATTATTAATTCGTTGTTCGAGGCTTTAACTTAATCTCTACATCATAACATTCAATTAGAACATAAAACAAAAATAAGCACAATATATTCAATTATAACATACAATATATATCATACAAAAATAAGGGCGATTTACGACACATACCGAATACAACTCTTTTAAATTTTCCACTTCTTTCTCCCTTTTTTCTCTCTCCTCTTCAAACAACGTCCTTTGCTCTACCTATTGCTTCTCAACATTCTCAATCTTTTGTCGTTGAGCGAGAAACTCAGCAGTTTCGGTGCTTCTTCTTTGAGGTCCAAAGTATGACCTCAAGCCGACACCATCTCCAACACCACGGACACGACCTCCATGCTCAGCTGTTCCGATAGCTTCGACTAATATGTCATGTCATGCTTCCGGAACAAATGTGCCTTCACGGGCTGCCACAACCAAATTATCCTACACAATATGAGCAACTTACATAAGCAAACACATTTAAATAACAACTCATGAGCAACTTACATAAGCAAACACATTTAAATAACAACTCATGAGCAACTTACATAAGCAAACGCATTTAAACAAAACATATATTTACAATTTTCTCAGCAACTACTCTTAAAGCCTCAAAGGTGTACTCTCCATTAGGTCTTAATCAAGCCCTCTTCCATTTCTCATGTCTTGAAGGTGGAGATGGAATGTCACCATCTCCTCCTTCTTGTTGTTTTTCGTGCATTATCCTCTTCTCAAGTTTTCTGTAACCCCCACGAGACAATCTATGAGGGTACATGTTTTTCGCCTTGTTCTGAATTCCTACTTCTCTTTTAGCCAGTTATTAACATAGTGAAAAATGTGTATGATTAGTATCTATAACTCATTAGCATAACACTATAGGTTACATAAGACTAGTACTAACCTTGAATTCCTCAGAACGGCGTTTCTTCGCGAACTTGTGCCACACCTTCTTCGATAAAAACTATACCGAATCCATGGAGGTTGAAGACCGCTCTTAGGCTTCGTAATGTAGTCAGCCATGAGCCGTGACTTAAATCCCCTCCAACGAACACCGGCATAAGTTATCCCCTTTCTTTTCAATTTTGAGTCATCGGTAAACTCAAAATTCAACTACATTAAATCAATATATAAGTATGAATTAGAAACTATAGGTAGTGATATCAAATATATGAAAATTATAGTATGAAATACCTTAACATCTGTCCATATGCTGTCTTTGACATTAACATCCACTTCTCTCCAGTCATCAACCAGTGTACTGACTTTGCTACGTGCAAGGAACGCAACATAACTCCTAAAAGTAGCGTAATGTGGACAATCCACTAATCTGTAGTGCGAATCAAACTCGATCAGAATTTTTACACCAGATGAGTTGCGGACTGATGTGAGTTGGGGCATCATTGTGACACCTCTTTGTGATCTTTTTATTTAACTTTCAGTTGTTTGAGCTTCATTGGCTAACCTTTCATTTGTTTGAGTTTCTTCGCTGGTTTCTGATGAAGAACTCGACAAGGTCAACATCTAAGTTCAAAAACAACAACAACAACCTGAACAACAATGGCAAAAGAGTTTGCTGTAGATGCATGGGGAAAATATTTTACGTACCCTAAACGTGATGATGAAGTAAACGATGTTGGTGTTGGTGTTGTTGTCGTCTTTCTTCCTTACGACAACGAGGGTGTTGTTGTTATCTTCCTTCTCGACGGTGACGATGATGACGACGGTGTTGGTAGGTGCGTAATCTTCTATTTTCTTCACGATCGTGACGATGATGACGAAAATGACAACAAATCGATACTGATGATGCAAGCTTTGGTTGAAATTGTGTATTGTTTCACAGTATTGAACGTTAGGGTTTAGGGTTGAAATCGTTTAACGTTTCGTCTGGTTTCTATTTTCAATGAAAAAAAGGATACTGAAGAGACAATGCAACTAGCTAGCTTGGAGAATATTGAAAATCTACTGTGACGGTCAACAATATAAACCGTTATGATGTATTATTTTCATAATGATATTTCATATTAAAGCGCCAGAGTTATATTTAGAATTAAAAATTAAAAAAAACATACAAAATATATCACAACGGTGTATATAAACAACCGTAGTCATAAGTTTTAATTTTTTTTAATTAAAATTAAATAAAAAAGAAAAGGCGCGCTTTAACATAAAAGGAATAATATATATGATGACGCTGAGGTTCGAACACATGAAAGCTTGATGGTATCACCACGGTTGATTTATCAACCGTTGTTATATACAGATAATCACCACGGTTGGTTTATCCACCGTTGTTATATATAGATAATTTTTATTCAATAAACAAATAAAATACAACCGCGCCTTAGTTTAGATATGTCACAACGGTGTATGGATGAAGCATTGTGAGCATGGCGTCGTTGTTTACGCGTTTTGTAGTAGTGATATATATATATATATATATATATATATATATATATATATATACATTCATTCCTAAAATTAACATCCTAGACCTCTTAAGATCTAATCTTAGTCCTATACAAACAATGACGTCCCCAGCAGAGTTGCCATTTTACTGTAGCGCGCGATTTTTGTCAGTGACGCAACCACCTTATCGCGGAATTTGGGTTTTCTCCTCAATGAAGAGGAGGGGGTTGCTACTTTCTGATTTTTTATTTATCCCGTGAAGCTGGAAGGGAAAGGGAAGCTATCTAAAACTAACCTTGCACGCGAATGTTTAACTGAACAAACGCTTAAAGAGATTCGGGGAGTTCGGGGTCAGGTTATACGATGGGGAGTTGTCAATTACCCATCCTATATGTGGTTATCCACAAGATGTTAGCTTTAGGTTTCGCTTTGTACTTGATGGTGTTTATCCGTTAATGGGTTGGGAAAGTTTCTTAGGAAATATGAGAGAGAGAGTGAGTTTTTGTTGTTGTTTGGGTTTTTCCGATGTTTTTGGTAAGGTACTGGACCTAAGTTTTGATTGGTAAGAAGGTACTGGACCTAGAGTTTTTTATTAGTATGCTCACTAAGATTTCACAATCTTATGCCTACGTATTCCCGTTTAAAAGAAACAGGGAAATCAGAGCAATCGTAGTTCCTCCTATTCTAAGGGAGGAAAAAGATATTATTTTGGTGTCTTGTTCAAAGCCCAAGAATGAAGCTAAAGGGTTTGACTGAGAGAGAACTTGTCATCTCTAAAGGGAGACATTTCGTCTGTTTATCACAGTTGTTGGGTGACTGTTTATAAAGGAGAATTACTTTAACTGGGATATGTGAATCCAACAATGCCATAATTTCCTTTATAGGGGTTGAAATTTTGGTATCAGACGTGTGATGTTAAGGTGTGATGTCACAACAACACACTCTGCACAATGGACAACAATAACAGTAAAATAACACCAAGAATTGTTGACCCAGTTCGGTTACAACCAACCTACTCTGGGGGCTACCAAGCCAGGGATGGAATTCACTACTTGTAGATATAATTTACAGACTCAACGACCCGTTGACAATCTCCTAAACTTATACTCTACTAATGACTTCCTACCTAAGAAACCACTTAAGTATGAGAACACCACTCAATCCCTTACACACACTCAAAGAACCCACTTTGAGTACCCTTGATCTTACTTCACAGCTTCGATCAATTCAAACAACTCTCTTTGCGTCACAGCTTTAGAGAGGACAGAAACTCAACACCTATTCAAACCCTAGAATAGTGTAAATACAAGCACTTTAAACAAACTCTAGACACTAAGCCTTCTGCTCTTGATCTTCTGAATGTTTTCTGTACTTTTTCCTTTGGTCTTGTGCGCTTTATATAGCTCCTGAATTGGGCTTGGACTTGTCACAATATTTGATCAGATTTGTTAATTAAAACTGAATCTTCAAAACAGATTTTATCCCCAAAATCTTTTTAAATCTTCAACCTTTTAATTCTCCAACAGATCTGCAATCAAATCTCCCATGTAACAGAAAATATCTATCCCAAGATATTCTCATCCAATGAGTTAACCACTCTCCACAATTCCAGCTAATACGCGTGCCCTAATAACATATCCTACTGTTATTAATTCTGCAGGTCTGATGTTACAACATCACCTGTGTGACATCAGACATCCAACTTCAGCACTTAACTACTTAACACAGCCCAGTGTTAAGACTTCAATGTTGCAACATCAGCACTTTGACATCAACATTGAATAACCTTTGTTTTACCAAAATTCCAGCCAATCCAGGAACTATCAATCTCCCCCTTTGGCTAATTTTGGCTAAAACAATCTCTGCACTCTGCAATCAACTTCTGCACTCTGCACCTTCAGAGATTTCAGCAGCGGAATAATCTTCAGACAATTTGAAACTCTCAATCAGCAGCAGTTTGACACTCTTCAAAGTCTTCATCACTTGATCTGCTGCAGCACCATCTTCATTATTGACAACAGCCAATTGGTGCTTCTCCTTGAAAACATGAACCAGCATCACAGCTGTTCAGTAGCTCATGATGTGCAGCAAATTACTCCCCCTAGATGTCTGCTTGGCTGCACTCTTCAAATGTCATGATATCTTCAAAACTCCCCCTCAATAACTACATTACCACTTTTCAACTAAACACCTTTTAGCAGCATCTTTTAGCAGCATCAATCTATCTCCCCCTTAATCTCTGCATCACATCAGCAGCATATGGCAATAATCCTCTTGGCTATCTTGGCCATGTTCTCCCCCTTTTTAGCCATAATTAGGCAAACTTCAGTTAGAAGCCCTATTAACTATAGTCAGTATACCCTAGCTCTCATTGTTAGCCTCTCAGTT
The DNA here is from genome assembly GCA_022829125.1 of Lathyrus tuberosus. NCBI lineage: Eukaryota > Viridiplantae > Streptophyta > Magnoliopsida > Fabales > Fabaceae > Lathyrus > Lathyrus tuberosus. The sequence continues at coordinate 1,821,714 of JALAZF010000124.1, read as the reverse complement.
AGTAAACAGGCAAAACAAATCATAGAAGGAAACTAAAAGCATAAACAGTGCATAAACCAGCACAATATTCAAATTACAAAACCAACAAACAAAAACTAAACTAATAACAAAACTATAGAAGGAAAGAGAAGATAAGCTAGTCTTCTTCTGAACTAGATTGTCCTCCAGGATTCTCTTCCTCCTCCTCAGAGCTATCCCCTCTGGCATCAACTTCAGAGTCATCATCATCATCATCACCACTGTTCAGTTCTAACTGCTGGATCAACTTTTCAAGTCTCTCTTTTCTAACCAAACTGGTACTGATTACTTCATCAAGGTCTTTGCACATGGTCTTCAATTCTTCGATCAATTCAGCCTTTGTAGTCTTCTTCTTGACTTCAGCAGTTGATGTTAGAATAATGTCTGGAACATGATATCCTGAAAATAGTTTAGGGTGTAGGGACAAGGCTGTCTTCTCTGGCACGCTATGTCTGAGCTTGTTAAAGTTTCAGGATGTTGCTCCAAGATGATACCACACACAAGAGATGGGAATGCTATGGGTAACTTGATAGCGTTTGTTCCAACATGTTTCACCACTTGCTCAAAGATGTAGCTGCCATAGTCAAACTTAATCTTCTTCCCAATAGCACAGATAAACCTGCCCAATCCAACAGCGATTGTTGTCTTGTGGTTTGTTGGCACCCAGTTGGCAGCACCAATTCTGTGAAGAATTGCATACTTGATGCTAAGTTTACTGGCTGGCAACTTCTTTTTCAATGGCCAAACCCTTATCTGACCAGCTGTAATCTCTTTACATATATCATTATCAGTCATCTCAAGTTCACTATACTCTTCATCATCTCTTCCTAGATACTTATTGATAGTACTAGGAGAGAAATTAATGCACTTTCCTCTCACATAAACTTTCATGAAATCAGTGCTCTTTTTATCAGTAATATTTCCAGAAATGTTGACAACAAATTCTTTAACAAGACTTTCATAGCACTTAGGAAACTTGGTCACAGTCTTTACCAATCCAGCCTCCTTAATCAACTCCATGATATCCTTCATTTCCAAAGCTTCTTTCCCAAGCTCCCTTTCTAGGGCCAGTCTTCTCTGACAAACATATTTCCATAATGATGCACTGCTGGCATAATGAAAGGAAATGTTGTCGACTGGAACTTCAGGAACTTTGTCAGAGATTCTCTTCAAAATTGTCCTTCTGATAGGTGTGATGTTATGAACATCATCCTCATCATCACGGTCAGAATTAGAGTCTTCCCTTATTTTCCTCTTTTTGGATTTCACAGCCACTTTGCTCCATGGCTTGGTTGGACCAACAACAATGTTCTTCTTGCCTTCAGACTTCTTTGGAGAGGGATCAACGGTCTTTCCTTTCCTTGTCTTCAGTCTCTTAGCAATACTTGGGACAGCTTTTCCAATGATTTCATCATCGGATAAGTCAACTACATTGATCACATCCTCATCCTTTTCTTCCCCTGCAGGTGAAGTTCCAACGTCTTCCCTAACATTAGCTTCCTCCTGTATATCATCTTCTTCTATTCTTACTTCAGAATCTTCAACAACAGACATAACAAGTCTATGAAGATTTGTAGCTGCACTTTGCATGTCGCTCTTTTCCCTTTCAGAATGTTCCGCAGACATTTGTCTCAGTGGTCTAGATATACCTAAGCTTTTATCCACGTCAACCCTTTCCTCAACAGTTTGAGAAGTGGATAACCTAGGTATTGTTTTATTACTAAATAGCACACTCGTAACAAGCTTTTTCCTTTCATTATCTCTAAAAATAGTCCCAGCCCTTTTTGGAACAAGTTTGGAAGGTCTAGATTTACCTGATTCAGGAAGAATGGTTGAGAGGGGCTCAATGTCCATGGGATTGAATGCTGAACCTTCGTCAGGGGAAACCCTAGCTCTTTCTTTTGTGGAATTCTGACACTCAGATTTCTTGGATGGAGACGCCATGACTCTTTTCAGTGAGAGTTGATTCTTGAAGTCGAAGGAGTTGATTCGTAGCGAGAGCAGAGCTTTGAAGACACGTGATGTTGTAGTACCGGGAAAGGGGTTCTGAAGCTAGGAGCTTGATTTGGAGTGTCAATGACTTTTTCCCTCCATAAAAACTTTCCTTTTAAAACACTCACATCAGAACTTGTTAACTTTGAGTGACCTTTCAGCATCCTGATGTCATAGTCTGATGTTATAACATCAACTTGTACATCACTAGTTGAATCTCCTTCAAGAGAGGTCCACTGATAACAGTTGTCTTTGGTTCTGATACCCTTCATAACAACCTGATTATGCTCATCAGAAACCACACAATCATCCTTGGTGTAGTTTACCTTGCAACCTTCATCACACAACTGGCTTATGCTGATCAAATTTGCACTTAAGCCACTGACAAACATAACATTGTCAAGTTCAGGTCTACCATCACCTTGCACTTTCCCAACTCCTGCAACAACACCTTTTCCTCCATTGCCAAATATGACCTCATGAGAGGGGCAAGGTCTAAGATCATCAAGCATGGATCTACATCCAGACATGTGCTTGGAACACCCACTGTCAAAATACCATGTTCCTTCTTTATCACCCATGAGAGCCAATAAGCACTTCACCTTCTCTTTAGGTACCCATTGCTTAACAACTTTGGGCCTGTGCTCTCTCCATCTGTTTTGAGGTTGAGGGTATCCATGTAGCTTGTAGCAAGAGTACTGCATATGTCCAAACCTACCACAGTAATAGCATCTCACCCTTTCATCTCTGAATCTTCTACCATGATGAGATTGCTTATGCTGCCATCCATAAAGTGATCTCCTCCTACCATAACTGCCCTGCCATCTATTATGTTGATATCTTCTTCCATAAGACGGCTGAGAATGCTGTTTCCTGGATTGTCTCCCATGATGGTGTGGCTTTCTTCTTCCATATATATAAGGAACAACATTGGTGTATCCATAACCATAACCATACCAGTTGTCCTGATGTTGAGACATCTGATGAGACATGTGCTGTTTGAACTGAGCAGCTTGCATGCTCTCATGGTATTGTGGGGGCATATATTGGCTAGCTCCCTGTGGTTGCTTTCTCTTCTGATAGGGACCAGTCTTCTTCTCAATCTTCTTAGGTTGTGAAACATCAGCTTTCTTAGGGGTAGGATCCTACTTCTTTGGCTGATGTTGAGATGAAAGTTGTGACACTTCCTTCTTTGAACCTGAAGTGCTTCCTTCTGAAGTTCCCTTGTCCTCAGCCACATAACCTATCCCAGCTTTGTCTCCAGCAACTTTTTCTGACTGAAGGGTCTTGTCGAGTGTGTCTGTACCACAGCTCAGCATCCTAACAGACTTGGTCATTTGATCAAGGTGAGCTCTAACTAGCACCACTTCATTTTCAAGATCAGTCTTTTCATTCTCTAGCTGAGCAATCTGTTGCTTGTGGTACTTATTTTCTTGACAAATTTCAGCACTCTTTAAACACAGCTCTTGATAGGTGGATGCCAACTCCTCATAAGTTACTTCTCCATCACTAGAATCATCATCAGATACCACAGCTCCTGTTAAAGCTCTCACATGCTTTGCTGACTCGCTTTCACTTTCACTATCAGAGTCAGACCAGGAAACTGTCATGCCCTTCTTCTGCTTTTTCAAGAAGGTGGGACATTCTTTCTTGACATGTCCATACCCTTCACACTCAAAGCACTGCACTCCTTTATCTTGGGCAGTTTTCTCTTCATCCTTCTTGCTGGTGTCAGAAGTCATGTTCTTGACATTAGGCCTGGAGTTATTATTCATTCTCTTGAATACTTTGGTGAACTGTCTTCCCAACATCACTATGGCCTGAGACAGATCCTCCTGGGATTCAGATTTCTTCCCTTTCTCCTCTTCACCATTTGTCACCAGGGCTATATTCTTTGGCTTCTTTTCTGGTTCTTCCTCATTCAACCCAAGCTCAAAGGTTTGAAGAGATCCAATGAGCTCATCTACTCTCATCTTGCTAATGTCTTGTGATTCTTCAATGGCAGTAACCTTCATCTTATACTTCTTAGGTAGGGACCTAAGGATCTTCCTCACAAGCTTTTCATCTGACATCTTCTCTCCAAGAGCACTAGATGCATTGGCCAGCTCAAGAACACTCATGTGGAAATCATGAATAGTCTCATCTTCCTTCATCTTCAGGCTTTCAAATTTTGATGTTAAAATATGAAGTCTTGACATCTTGACTCTAGATGTTCCTTCATGAGTAGCCTGCAAGATATCCCATGCTTCTTTAGCAACTTTACAGGTATTGATTAACCTGAAGATGTTCTTATCCACTCCATTGAAGATAGCATTCAGAGCTTTGGAATTTCCAAGGGCAAGCTCATCTTCCTCCTTGGTCCACTCTTCTTCAGGCTTTGGCTTAGAGGTGCCTTCTTTATCTTTGCCAGCATCATCCTTCTCACACATGACAGGTGCTTTCCACTCTTTAATAACAGCCTTCCAAGCCCTACTGTCCAAGGATTTTAAGAAGGTGGTCATCCTTGGCTTCCAATAGTCATAATTAGATCCATCCAAAATAGGGGGTCTGTTGACGAATCCTCCAACTTCTTTGTCCATCTTTTCACCAGAAAGTAACTTCCCTAGATCTCACCCAGAGACAGACAGGATGCCTGCTCTGATACCAATTGAAATTCTGGTATCAGATGTGTGATGTTAAGGTGTGATGTCACAACAACACACTCTGCACAATGGACAACAATAACAGTAAAATAACACCAAGAATTGTTGACCCAGTTCGGTTACAACCAACCTACTATGGGGGCTACCAAGCCAGGGATGGAATTCACTACTTGTAGATATAATTTACAGACTCAACGACCCGTTGACAATCTCCTAAACTTATACTCTACTAATGACTTCCTACCTAAGAAAACACTTAGGTATGAGAACACCACTCAATCCCTTACACACACTCAAAGAACCCACTTTGAGTACCCTTGATCTTACTTCACAGCTTCGATCAATTCAAACAACTCTCTTTGCTTCACAGCTTTAGAGAGGACAGAAACTCAACACCTATTCAAACCCTAGAATAGTGTAAATACAAGCACTTTAAACAAACTCTAGACACTAAGCCTTCTGCTCTTGATCTTCTGAATGTTTTCTGTACTTTTTCCTTTGGTCTTGTGCGCTTTATATAGCTCCTGAATTGGGCTTGGACTTGTCACAATATTTGATCAGATTTGTTAATTAAAACTGAATCCTCAAAACAGATTTTATCCCCAAAATCTTTTTAAATCTTCAACCTTTTAATTCTCCAACAGATCTGCAATCAAATCTCCCATGTAACAGAAAATATATATCCCAAGATATTCTCATCCAATGAGTTAACCACTCTCCATAATTCCAGCTAATACACGTGCCCTAATAACATATCCTGCTGTTATTAATTCTGCAGGTCTGATGTTACAACATCACCTGTGTGACATCAGACATCCAACTTCAGCACTTAACTACTTAACACCGCCCAGTGTTAAGACTTCAATGTTGCAACATCAGCACTTTGACATCAACATTGATTAACCTTTGTTTTACCAAAATTCCAGCCAATCCAGGAACTATCAGGGGTGTTATCCTGAAGGAGAAAACTTTAACTCAGTGTAAAGAAATGCCATATTTCCTTTGGAATTTCTCATGCTAAGAGAGGGACAGTAGCGTGGATGTAAATAATCCAGAGGCTTTCCGCTTACAACAATTAGATGACAGAGAGGATTTACTAGGATAAGAGATGGACGACAGCTTGGACAAGTGTGCCACTTACAGCAATTATCTGGGGTTTAGGGTTTATTTTGGATGTCTGTTTTGACAAGTGATAAATGGAGAAATGACTTCCTACAGAGGGATTTTGATTTTTGTGTGCCTTGATCAAAGCCCAAGGTTGAAGCTAAGAGGTTGATTGATTCCACTAGGGAAGTCCTTATACAAAGCCTAAGAGGAGGCTGGGGAATACTGATTTAATAAGAGAGTGTTTATGTGTCTTGCACAAAGCCCAAGATTGAGGCTAAAAAAAAGAGACTGACTCTTTGTGGGATATCATTATACAAAGCCTAAGAGGAGGCTAAAAGTTTGACTTTTCCGAGGAAAATATTCTGTCTGTCTTGTACAAAGCCCAAGATTGAGGCTAAAAAGGATTTTTGACTCCGTTGGGGAGGGTTTGTGTGTGTCTTGTACAAAGCCCAAGATTGAGGCTGAAAAGAAAAATGACTCGATGGGAAAGAAATCTTTATTTGTCTCATACAAAGCCCAAGATTGAGGCTTAGAATGAGACTTTACTGACTCGGCTGAGGATATTTTAGGTGTCTTGTACAAAGCCCAAGATTGAGGCTGAAATGAGTTTGACTCTCCTGGAGAGTATTATCTGTCTTGTACAAAGCCCAAGATTGATGCTCAAAAGAGGATTGATTCTGCTTAGGGTATTATTTCTCATAGCCTAAAAGAAGGCTGGAAGGAATTGACTCCACTGGGGAAGATATTTGTCCCAAGCTTAAGAGAAGGTTATGAAGATTTATGTCTTGTACAAAGCCCAAGATTGAGGCTAAAAGGGTTTGACTAACCAAGATAGTGCTTTTATCTGTCTTGTACAAAGCCCAGGATTGTGGCTGAACAAGCTGGAGAAATCATTATACAAAGACTAAGAGGAGGCTAACTTTTTCTAGGGGAATTCTTTATACCAAGCCTAAAAAGAGGCTGGAAAAGATTGACTCAACAAGAGAGTGTTTTTATCTGTCTCTTACAAAGCCCGAGATTGAGGCTAAAAGGGTTGACTCTACAAGAGAGTGCTGAAAGGTGATTGACTCAATAAAAGAGTCTGAAAAAGTGATTGACTCAACAAAAGAGTCTGAAAGGGTTAGCTCAGCCAGGGAGAATCATTGTACAAAGCCCAAGAGGAGGCTAACTTTGCTAAGGAAGGATCATTATACAAAGCCTAAGAGGAGGCTAGCTTTGCTGGGGATTGTTGAGATCCCGAGGCAGGTCTAAATGGGGAATCAACTTTTGCTGAGGGTTACAGAAGAGTTGAGGTATCAGATGCCTTGAGGTTCTGATTTGGGATAGTGTTATACTGAGGATAAACTGACCCTGGCTTGGGGATTTTAGGAGAGAGACTGGGTTTTAGAACCCATGGGTTTTAGCTCTACTGGAGATTGATCCAGAATGACCGGGGTTTCTCCTACGTTTGTAGGGAACTTGAGAATGTCTTTGAGACTCAAGATTAGACTGTCCAAGTCTACTGGCATGGAAGAGTTTATCTTTGTATGATGCCCAAGAGGATGCAAGTGTTTTAAGGGATGAGAATCAACCCTAAAATGGTTTGATGTTTTGACACTGGAAAGGCTGCTCTAGCAAAGGATGACTAAGTTCTGTCTTATACCTTTAAGAGGTCTTCAGGGTCCTTGTATTAAGCCCAAGAGAAGGCATGAGAACTTCTAAGAAGCCGGAGGGTCCTTGTACAAAGCCCAAGAGGAGGCGGGGATCCTTTTAGGAAGCCCGTGGGTCCAAACTTAAGAAGAGTTCAAGAAATGTTTCACCGGGAATAATCTTTTCTTTAGTGAACAGTTCTAGGGTTTGAAGAAATTCAAGAGAAGTTTCACCGGGAATTAATCCTCTCTGGGGAAACTGAATTTCTTTGAAAATTTCTAATAATGACAGTCTAAGAAAAGGTTCACCGAGAATACTGCCTTTCTCTTTGTTCCATATTATTTAAGCCCAAGAGAAGGCAAGGCTGTATCTGGAAATCCTATGGGGATCTAGTTTTGAATGTATCAAAGAGTGACCAACTGGCTTTACCTAGTTCTAGACCTAGTTACCGGGGAAAACTATAAATAGATATACTAGTATATATACAGTTGATATATGACAAGTATTTAAAGAGATATGAAAGAAGGACTTACAGGGGAGCAGCTTCCCACAATAGAGTTATATATATATATATATATATATATATATATATATATATATATATATATATATATATATATATATATATATATTAAAGCATGTAAATGAAAGCTGATAAAAACTTACAGGTGAGCAACCTTCCATGCTGTATTGTTAGTTGTTCAAAGAAATTAAAGAAAGTTTTGATAACAACTGTATATTTGAACCTAAATCAAAATAGAAGTTGTTTTTGAAAAGATTGTTGGGGCTTATACTAAAAGAGAGGTCCGAGGTTTAACAGTGATCGCACCGTTGTTTTGAAGATCATATCGGGACTTATACAATGACTGAGGCCCAAAAAGGTTTTTATTTACAAAAGGGTTAGGTCTTACACTCTTTCAAGAGGCCCAAGATTTATTTTTATACAAAAATATGGGGCTTACAACTCAAGGAGAGGCCCATATGAAAACAACGATCACACCATTATTTTAAAAATCGCGTGGGGACTTATACAATGACTGAGGCTCAAAAAGGTTTATTTACAAAAGGGTTGGGTCTTACACTCTTTCAAGAGGCCCAAAGATGTTTTGAAAAAGAAAGATGGGACTTACAACACGAGGGGAGGCCTAGATGATTTTGTTTTAAAAGGCGATGACCGTGCCGTGATTTTGAAAATACAGTGGGACTTATACAATGACTGAGGCCCAAAATTATTTATGTACAAATGGGGTTGGGTCTTACACTCTATTAGAGGCCCAAGAGTTTTTTGAAAGGTTTGACAAGGATAAAAAAATCAAAGAATACCTTAATTTCATTTTTTAAAAAGTAATCCTTTAAAGAAAATTAATAAAAAAAATGATAAAAATACCAAATAAGTTTAAATAAACTACTTGTGATTTTTGGTTAAGGTTTGAAAAATGAAGTTTTAATCACAAGATGATTTAGAACTCATTTGATTTTGATTTTCAAGATAAAAATTCATTTTTAAAAATGTTTAAAAACAATAAAAATGAATTTATTCACAAAAATACCAACTATATTAAATAAATAATATAAATCTGATTTTTTATTGTAGAATAAAATACTTTAATATTTTTGTGATTTTTCAGAAAAAGAACCAATAAAAAATAATTAAAATTGAATGAGAAATTAATTTTCCGAGTTATTAACAAAAATAATATGAAAAATAAAAATAGTAAAAAAATGAAACAAGTGATAAAAAAGAGGTCTGGGGCGAGGGGGATTCGAACCCCAGACCTCTCGCTCGCTAATACACACAAACCAGTTGATCAACCACTGGGGCGCAATGCCAATTCAAGAATAATATGGCAAGTGAAAATTATATAGTAAAACAAGTTGGATTTTTGAAGCATGGCGCCATGGCCATCTTCAACCTCAAGCTCAGATACGTGAAGGCTCCTATCTCCCTCATCTCTCAATCATTTCACAAGATCCAAATATGAAAATCGTGCGTTTTCAGATGAGGAACACAATGGCAATACCCAATTTTATTGAAATTAATTGAATCAGAACATATCATGATAAAACCTGAAGAGCCCTAAAATTGGCATGAACTCAATGAAATCCTATACACGAATTGTAAACAACAATTGATTAAGGGTAAATGATCTACAAACATCCAGAAACACAATGGTAACAAGAAAACATGTTTGTGATGCATGATTCATTGAGTTTGAGAGTTCAAGTTTTACCTCTGCAAGTGAGAATCGAATTCTGGTTTGGAGGTGTTACAGATGAGTTCCCATGATTTGGACAGCTTCCTTGTACCTCAAAGGATGTGTTTGAATGCTTGGATTAATTTGAAATAAGTTGTAACTGGTTGTGGCACCCTAATTGCAACTCTGCTAAAAGCTTGAGCAAATGGATGGTGATTTTGTGAATTTGGTGTTCCAGATGTTGTTTTAGTGTTTGATTAGCTCACATATGATGTTTGTGAGGTGTGTGTGTGTGATTAGTTTGGTTGGAAACACACTCTAACTCAAAACCCAATAGTAACTTGCATTATAAGGTATTTTTGGAGTGAAAGTTGTGGTTCTGAGAAAGGCATCTGTTTAGGACCTTTGGTGTCCTTAATTTGAGCACAAATGAGCTCTATTTATAGTAGAGCAAGTTTGTTTTAGCATCAATAGTGTTTGGCAGCTTGGATCATATTGTATTGAATGCCTTGGTTCTTTGGTCAAGGGTCTCCTCTAGCCATTGACTTATGCCAAACTTTGCAGGTTTAGGTCCTCTGTTCATTTGGTTGATTATAGACTGATACATGCCAGCTCTATGCATCCATTGAATGTCTCAAAACAAAATTGGAGTCTTGAGGTATCTTTAGCTTTTAGGGGTGGCACACCTACATGTAGTTCCATAGACTTAGGAGGCTTATGGATCAGTGTTTGTCCCTTGGTTGTTCCCCCTTGAGGTGTGCAGATGGATAACCATGTTTGAATTTTCCCAAATTGATCAATTTGAGCACTAAGGCACAAATCTGCCTTGCAAAAACAGTTTGCAGCAAGGCATGTTGCAGCTGTCATAACCTCTAGCTCAGGTGGAGTTTGATGGAGTTCTTGGACATTTTGGAAAGCTGACATATCCTATTTTAACATGATGTCCAACTTTAGTTTTGAATCAACTTGAATTACAATGAAAAATGCCTCTACATTTTGGAAAAAAATAAGGTAGATTCAGACTTAGTGAAAATTTCACTAAGTGTTGGAAAAATGTAATTTTCATGTTTTTTGTGATTTTGCTCAAACAATAACTCAAAATTCATGATGAATTGGAATGAGGTCTAGTTGACATATTTGGAGTATGTAACATGAACTTCAATATGAGATTTGAATGGGAGAAAAAGGTCTTAGGGTTTGGGAGATATGGCCTTGCAAAGTTGGTACCCTAGCCACTTTGTTCCATAACTTAGAAAAATTCTAAGTTTTTTTTATGGTTACCCCTTTAACAAGTTAACTCATTTTCTTTGATTTTTCTTGATGAATGATGATTAAAATCACATATTAATATTGTTTTAGGGTTAAGGAACCTTGGTTGACAAAAAATCCAAAAAGTCAAACTTGGATTTTTGTACAGTTGACTTTTTCATCAGCTGAAATTTTGACTTTGTGATCCCTTTGTGAAATCAATCCTTGGGCTCAATTAAACTTCATGGATGGTCTCCAAGGGTATTTAGGAATGTCTTGGACCCTCCTCATGGTTTGAGATCAAGGGTAGGTCGACAGTCAAGGATAGGGTTGACTTTTTCCATCAGAAACCCTAATTTGTGATCAGATTGTTTTGAGTTCTTGTGGCTTATGATTTGAGCTCTTTGAGTCAATCAAATCCTGTAAACATGTCAATATGATGTATTTGAGGTCTTTGAAGTTCATTTTGAAGCTTCAAGCCATGCCTCACTTCACAAGTTAACTCAAGGGTTGAATTAGGTCAAAACCCTAATTCCTGATTTTTTGATAGATGAACCTTCAAGGTGATTTTTCCATTGTGGATGGGCTCTTGAGATCCTTTTGAGCTTATAGGACCATACATTGAGGCATTTGCTCATGCCTAGAAGAAAATTTTCATCTGGTGGCCTCAGTCGACCAAAACCCTAATTTGGTGACACAGGCGATCTAGAGGCTTGGTTCACTTGGAATGCTCAACCTTGTGCTTGATTCTTGATGTGGGAGTCCTCTTGATCCTTTGTGGGTATTTGAGGGGCTAGACAAGTTGAAGATCATGTCATTTCTTAATTGATTCTTTGTCTAAGTACTCTGAGAGGGGTCAAGACCCTAATCTTTGATTGTAGTGAATGCTCAACCATCTTTGAGGAGATTGATGAGGCATGATGGTTCATCCATATTGTGATGATGATTTGCACAATGATGGGAAATCTTGGTGGTCAAAATTTGGGGTATGATAGATGCCCCTATTTAATCTTCTTGGACCCGAAGGTGTGAATGGCGAAGGTATTCAGGCATTCGGGGTGCAAGAGGATTAAATATCGGAATACCTGAAATTTTGATGGTGGTTATGAATGGCAGTTTGCCCGTCCATTTTCTTTTGCTAAGCAGTGATGCTCAGAAAAGGTAAAAAAACTTCCCCTCAATCCTGGTCTTCAGCTAAGGAACTGGTCTCAGTTTCTGAAATAAACTTCCCCTCGATCCTGGTCTTCAGCCAAGGAACTGGTCTCAGTTTCTTTTGTCCATAAATTTCCCCTCGATCCTGATCTTCAGCCAAGGAACTGGTGTCAGTTTCTAAAATAAACCTCCCATCAATCCTGGTCTTCAGCCAAGGAACTGGTCTCAGTTTCTTTTGTCAATAAACTTCCCCTCGATCCTGGTCTTCAGACACAGAACTGGTCTAAGTTTCTTTTGTCAATAAACTTCCTTGACAAGGGACGCTATTTGTAGCGGTTTTCATCAAACTTCTCGCCGGGTTTACTTGGGAGATGCCATTTGATGGGAAAAAGTTGATGTTAAACTTGTTGGGGAAACCCATTCGTCTGAACTGCAGAGGTGTGCAAACTTCTCTATTTTGGAGACGCCATTTTTTGACTCTACTGGGGAAAACGAGTCTCTTGAGAGACCGCTTTCTGCTCAGGAACATTACATCATACTTTTCCTCGAGATCTTCTCGGAGAAATGCCATGTGATGTAATCCAATTTTGAGGTGCTGATGACTTCATTAACATTGACTTTTTGGAGAGCAAATCCAATGTGTTGCTGAGAGTCTTTGGTTGTGAGGCTTTCTTTGGGGATTTTCCATAATCCGGGAAAGTGAAGATATCATCTTCAATGGAGAAGAGTGACGTTTGTCGAATGTCTTCTTGCCTTTCAGAGGTTCAAGTTATCAAAGTGGTCGAGGACCATCTCCATCCAGAAATAAACTGGGGAGAGATTGCTTAAATGATTCACTTCCTGACGAGGAAAGGACTGCCAATTCGATTGACAAGAGGACCTTACCACTTAGAGTTAAGACTCACTAGAGTGATAGTGATGTAATATGAATATGAATGCAAATCAATAATGCATGATGTATGTATGTTTATGCTGGAAAAACTGACACGACACACAGACTAATAGATGAACGCGACTGGATACTCGGCCATGGTTGGGGACGAGGAAGTACCATTTGGTCCAAAATAGCAATTCTGCCTTGCTTAGGAAAGATAGTCCCTGTGGGGAACAACATTGGTGAGACTTAGTGGGTAACAACCCTGCCGGGGATATCAGATGGAATATTTGCATCTGACACAGCTGATCCTTCATTCAGGTGTACTGGTTAAGAAGGGGTACTTTGATTCTGCACTTTGAAGCTTAATCGCCTTTGGAGAAGCGATCAATGTTCTTTCGATGTTTAACAGTCAAAAGAATTGCCATCTTTATTTTAAAAGCAAAAAAATTTGACAAGTAAAATTCATTTTTGTTTTACTTCAAGAATCGTTAATCATGTTAAAATGTAGTTTTGTAAAGCTAAAACAAATAAGAATTGCAAACAAAAGCACTAGGGCTCAAATTTTATTGATAGGATGGAAATCAGCACAGCGCGTGATCCCATAGAGTATTTACAAAGTTAGAAAATGGTAATTTAAGGGAAAAGGGCTACATTGAAACATAACGACCTCTATCCTTCTACCAACTTTGAATTCTAGACATCCAGAGCTTTCGTCGAAGATGACCTTGACTGGAGATTTCCTGATGGATGGCATTACTGCAGGGGATTTAACCTTGTCGGACATAGTTACTTGCCATTAATCCCTAATTTTTGCATGGATTGTACTTTGAGATTTCCAATCCATCGGGATGATTTTTGATTATGTCTCTAACTTTTGTCTGGACCGCCCTTTCGGGTTTTCAATCCACCGAGACATTTTTTTATTATTTTTTATTTAGGCGAAGTATTTCTTGACTACGTCAACATTTGTGGGGTAGGAAAATTCCTCTCCATCCATGGTTGCGAGTCTCAAGGCGCCGCCTAAGAAAGCTTTCTTGACGACGTAGGGGCCATCGTAATTCGGAGTCCATTTGCCCCGGGAATCAGTGAGAAATGATTGTATCTTCTGGAGCACAAGGTCTCCTTTTCTGAAGACACGGGGTCGAACCTTTTTATCAAACGCCTTTTTCATCCTTTGCTGATAGAACTGACCATGGCATAGAGCCGTTATTCACTTTTCTTCAATCAGATTCAGTTCATCGTGTCTGCTTTGACACCATTCAGCCTCTGTTAGCTTAGCTTCCATCAATATCCGGATTGATGGGATCTCTACTTCTATAGGAAGCACTGCTTCCATGCCATATACCCAAGATAAATGGGTTGCCTCTGTTGAAGTGCGGACAGATGTGCGATAACCGTGAAGAGCAAAGGGTAACATCTCGTGCCAGTCTTTGTATGTTACAACCATCTTTTGAACGATCTTCTTGATGTTCTTGTTAGCTGCTTCTACCGCTCCGTTCATCTTGGGTCGGTAAGGAGATGAGTTATGGTGTTCGATCTTGAACTCAGCGCACAACTCTTTCATCATCTTGTTGTTCAAGTTGGATCCATGATCAGTAATGATCTGGCTTGAAACACTATAACGGTAGATGATATTGTTTTTGATAAATCAGACCACCACTTGTCGGGTTACATTGGTGTATGATGCTGCTTTGACCCACTTGGTGAAGTAGTCAATGGCTACTAGAATGAACCGATGTCCGTTCGAAGCTTTGGGTTCGATCATACCAATCATGTTGATTCCCCATATAGAAAAAGGCCATGGGGAAGAGAGAACTTTAAGATGCGTTGGCGGTACATGGATTTTGTTTGAGTATATCTGACACTTATGATATCTCCTCATGTACTTGTAGCAGTCGGATTCCATGGTCAACCAATAGTATCATGCCCTCAGAATTTTTTTAGCCATCGTGTGTCTGTTGGCATGAGTGCCAAAGGATCCTTCGTGAATTTCTTTTATTAGTATGTTTGCTTCTGGTCTGTCTACAAATCAAAGAAAGACCATGTCAAAATTTCTCTTATAGAGTGTATCACCGCTCAGGAAGAAATTGCCTGCCAATCTCCTGAGGGTCTTCCTGTCTTCTCTGGATGCCCCAGGTGGGTACTCTTGTTTCTGAAGGAAGCATTTGATGTTGTGATACCAAGGTTTATCGTCTATGACTGCTTCAATCGCGAAGATGTAAGCGGGCCGTTCAAGGCACATTATGTCAATCTTAGGAACTTCGTTCCATTGACCTACACTAATCATGGAAGAGAGAGTGGCTAGTGCATCAGCCATGTGATTCTCTTCACGAGGGATGTGGTGAAACTCGATTCTGTTGAAGAATGGTAACAACCTTCTCGCATAGTCTTTGTAAGGGATCAACCCTGATTGGTATGTGTTCTAATCTCCTTTGGTTTGATTGATAACCAGGGCTGAGTCGCTATATACATCCAAGTTCTTGATCCTTAAGTTGATCGCTTCTTCCAGATCCATGATACAAGCTTCGTATTTGGCCTCATTGTTTGTACACTTGAATGTTAGTCGAGCGGTGAAATGAATGTGGGTACCCTGAGGTGTTATGATGATTGCCCTAATTCCATTTCCATAATGATTGACAACTCTGTCAAAAATAAGTCCCCATTGGGAACCCGGTTCTGGTCCTTCACTGGGTAGTGGTTCATCACAATCTTTCATTTTCAAGTACATGACATCTTAGTTTGGGAAGTCAAACCCGACTGATTCCTAATCGTCAATCGGTTGATGAGCCAAATGATTGGCTA
Organism: Lathyrus tuberosus; assembly: GCA_022829125.1. Lineage (NCBI taxonomy): Eukaryota > Viridiplantae > Streptophyta > Magnoliopsida > Fabales > Fabaceae > Lathyrus > Lathyrus tuberosus. Next base: position 1,806,052 of record JALAZF010000124.1, on the reverse strand, counting down.
AAATACTTCCTTTGACGGCTTTCTGAGCATGGTACTCAATGTCGTATTCTGATAACAACATCTGCCAACGAGCGATCTTTCCCGTGAGATAAATTTTTTCAAAGACGTACTTGATTGGATCCATTTCGGAGATTAACCAAGTAGTGTGACGAATCATATATTGGCGAAGACGTTTGGATACCCAAGCCAGAGCACAACAAGTTTTCTCAAGCATAGTGTACCGAGTCTCGCAGTCGGTAAACTTCTTGCTCAGATAGTAGATGGCAGACTCTTTTCTTTTTGTTTCGTCTTGTTGGCCAAGTACACAACCCATAGAGTCTTCCAAGACTGTTAGGTATATGATAAGTGGTCTTCCCTCCACTGGAGGAGATAGAATCGGTGGGTTTAACAGGTAATCCTTGATACCGTCGAAGGCGGTTTGGCAGTCTTCTATCGTCTTGATTCTTTTTGAGTAATTTGAAGATCGGCGCACACGTCGCGATCATGAGGAATATAAATATGGAAATGTAATTCAAACATCCCAAGAATCCCCTGACTTGTTTTACAGTCTTTGGAGAAGGCATTTCTTGAATGGCCTTGACCTTGTCAGGATCAACCTCAATTCCTTTCTGGCTGACGATGAACCCTAAAAGTTTCCCTGAACGGACACCGAATATGCACTTGTTGGGATTCAAGCGGAGTTTGTACTTTCTCAGACGCTCGAATAGCTTTGACAGGTGGGTCACATGCTCCTCTTCTATCTTAGATTTGGCAATCATATCATCGACATACACTTCTATTTCTTTGTGTATCATGTCATGAAACAGAGTAGTCATGGCCCTTTGATAGGTTGGCCCGACGTTCTTCAAACCGAACGACATTACCTTGTAACAAAAAGTGCCCCATGGGGTGATGAATGAAGTTTTCTCCATGTCTTTCGACACCATTTTGATTTGATTATAGCTCGAGAATCCATCCATGAAGGAGAATACTTTGAACTTTGTTGTACTGTCTACCAGCATGTCAATGTGTGGTAAGGGAAAGTCATTCTTTGGACTGGCCTTGTTCAGATCCCTGTAGTCTACACACATTCTGACCTTTCCGTCCTTTTTGGGAACTGGTACTGTGTTTGCTAGACATTGAGGATGTTCTGATGTGGCGAGGAAACCCGCGTCAATCTGTTTATGTACTTCCTCTTTGATTTTGATGGCCATGTCTGAATGAGTCCGTCTTAGTCTTTTTTTTTACCAGCGGACATTCTAATCTTAACTATAGATGATGTTCCACGATGCTGGTATCCAACCCTGGCATATCCTGATAGGACCAAGCGAATACATCGGGAAATTCTTTAAGAAGCTTTATCAAACTTTCTTTGACAATTTGACTGAGCAGTGCCCCAATCTTGACGTCTTTTCTCTCTTCTTCTGAACCCAAGTTGACCGTTTCCATCGGCTCTTTGTGAGGTTCAATGGAACTTTCCTCATGTCTGAGTAATCGGGAAATCTCTTCTGGAATTTCTTCGTCATTTTCTTCTTCAGCCTCAAATACCGGGAATTCAAAGTTGGGAGAAGGCATTGGATCATATGTTTCAATGGGCTTTAAAACAAGCAATCTGCACGACGTGATGATTGTTTTTAGAAGAGATAGAGAGAATGCAAGAGTGTGTGCAGTGTATCTTTCTGAAAACGGCTTGTTTTTATTATTTGAGTTGTTTTTAGGATTACCATTTTCTGAAAAAGCAAAAAGAGAAAACATCATTTAATGCGGAAATCACAGAACGACGTTATTTTATTTATGATTTTGTCGATTCTTGAAACTACAGCCCTATAAGACAAAACTCTCTCGCTTTGGGCAAAGCAAAGAGATGCATTTACAGAAAGTGAGCCCTATCAAAACATCCGTTTCACCTGGGCAGGGTGAAAGGTTAAAACAAAGATGGAAATTACTTAGACTTAAGGACAACTTTCGGAACATTGGCAGCAACCCATTGGCGGCGAACTCCTCGGTGAATCACAAAGTCTGATACCTTTCTTCTTGGTTCGTCCTCAAAAATGACGCTGATTTTTGGCGGAGCAGGATCCTTGGAATCTGTCTCCCAGGCAGAGTTGTCATAGGAGGATTCTTGAGCTGTATCTTGCATAGTGCTTGCACTCTCAGGTGGATCTCCCCATCCAGTGGGCTGGATGTCTTCGAGCCTGATAGGAGAGCTTTCAGGAGTGGTGTACTTGACCAAGAAGTCATACTTGCCACTCGGTTGTCCTAAGGTTTCCCACACTTCTTTGGAACTGGAGGAGTCACCCCTTTCGATGACGTTGACCTCAGGAAAAGCGTAGTTAAGGAACTCTTGTCCTGCAATCTGTGCAAATTCATCGTCGTGCTGGATATTTTCTGAATGCCCTGAGTAATGATCCCATGATTCGGTGGGGATGTAGGTATTCTTTTCAATGATGTTCGGCTGATAAGAATTCTTCGGCTGACTCTTTTGCCCCAAGTCTCCTAGTTACGGTTGCCAGATAGGCAGGCCATCCATTGGGCCATAATAGTCGTGGTCAAAGTTATCTTTCATCATAGTGTCCTCTTCTAATGAGCTTGGTGGAGCACGACATCCTTCCAGATCACAATCTCTGTATATCATCTTGACATATGATCTTGGTATATATCAGACTCTGTGCGGGATAGAAAAATGGCGTAGGCACCTCTCCCTGAGACATATAACCATCGTCGTTAAGATAGGACCTCCACTCTTCGTCTGTATCTGAGGAATCACCCTCGTTGATGGTATGCACTTCTTGAGACACTGGGTGAAGGAAACCTCCATTGTGGAAGAAGTCTTGAATAGGATGAAAACCTTCATCGTTAGTAACAGTCTGGGTACTAACCAAGACCTTTCTTCATTTTGTTATCAGTAGGAATGGCAAGCTATCCCCATCCTTTTGCATTGTTACTGTCATACCCCAAATTTTGACCACTAAGATTTCCCATCATTGGGCAAATCCTCATCACAATATGGATGAATCATTATGCCTCATCAGTCTCCCCAAAGATGGGTGAGCATCCGCTACAATCAAACTTAGGGTTTCAAGCCCTCTCTGAGTTCTTAGATAAAGGATCAATCAAGGAATGACATGATCTTCAACTTGTCTAAACCTCTCAAATCTCCACAATGGATCAAGAGGACTCCCACATCAAGAATCAAGCACAAGGTTGAAGCATTCTGAGTGGATTAAGCCTCAAGATCGCCAGTGTCACCAAATTAGGATTTTGGTCGACCAAGGCCTCCAGATGAAAATTTTCATCTGGGCATGAGCCAATGCTTCAAAGCATAACCTAAGATACTCCATGGGACACCATAAACCGAATTATCAAGTAAATTTTGCTTCAGGGGATGCACTCATGAAAAATCAGGAATTAGGGTTTCTTGACCTAATTTACCCCTAAGTTGACTTTTTGGACAAATCATGAGCCAAGACCTCAAGAGATGATTTTAGGGTCTCTAATAAACCACATTGATCCATTTGCAACAATGGATTGATCTAAGAAGCTTGAGCAACAAGTTTCAATTTCATCTGAACCACAGTTAGGGTTTCGCGGGAAAAGTCAACTGTACCTGTGACTTTTGACCAAGACATGCTCCCAAACCCTAGGACATGATTCAATACACCCTATAACCTATTAAATCAATCTATCAAGTTTGATTTAGGTCAAGTACTTGATTTCATAGAGGATCGCACAGTTTGGAATTCATTTGACAAAAAGTCAACTGTGCACAAAAGTCAACTTTGACTTTTTGAGATTTTTCACAATTATGGTTCTTTGACCCTAAAATGATGTTAATGTGTGATTGGAATCATCATTCATCAAGAGAAATCAAGAAAAGTTGGATAACTTATAAAAGGGGTAACCATAAAAACTTAGAAATTTTCTAAGTTATGGAATAAAGTGGTAAGGGTACCAACTTTGGAGGATCATAACTCCTAAATCACAAGGCCATTTTTCCCCATTCAAAGATGGATTTGTAGCACTCATGGCCCTCTACAAAAGCTTCAACTACACCTCATTCCAATTCATCATGGATTTTGAGTTATGGAATGATCAAAATGGCTGAAAACATGAAATGCCACTTTTTCCAACACTTAGTGAAATTTTCACTAAGTCAGAATCTGTTTCACTTTTTTTCCAAATGTAGGGGCATTTTTCACTTGGATCCAAAAAGTATCTGTTGCGGTGAAAATCGGATAACAAATTATTTATTAATTTGCATCAGTTTCTTTTACAACCGACTTTGATTTATCCAAAGGAAAGGTTCAAGATCGTTAGAAAAACCTAAAGGGAAAGATCTAAGGTTCGGGGGTTGGTTACGTCTAGGGAAGGTATTAACACCCTAAACGTCCGTAGTACTCTACGGGAACCTCTTGTTAAATGTTATCTTATGTTTGCTAAAGGGTTCTATGCTAAAGGTTAGTTAGCGGGAGAAGTGATAAATTCATTATGATGAATACCACTAAGAGTTGAGGAACTCTCTCCTAATGCTAGTTGTAATTTCTATGGCTCTGATGAGGCCAAGAAATTGAAGTTTTATCCTAAAAGGTTACCTAGGTTAAGGTGGGGGTCAATGACTTTAAGAGTCAACATATTTTACCTTCCTTTGGAATATGGGGGGAGAAAATAATGAAAGAAAAAAGAAAACATTGGTCATAAGATAAAGATAATGAATACAACAATGAACATGAAGATGGCAATATGACACATGATGTGTAGACATGAGATAAGTATCAAGATATTAGTTAGACACGGGCAAACCAAAATAACACTTGAAAGATACATCATAAATCAAATAATCTTGAATAAAGGATTAATTAAGATGATATTCCAAATTAGACAATACAAATCAACAATAAAAAAAATAAGATTAATAAATGAGTTCAACATTAAAAATATCAATAAGGTCCTCAATAAAAGGTTCAACAAATTAATCAAGAAAGTGGAAGCTCATATTAATATTAAATCAATTTCAATAATTATTTAAGAAAAGAAAATAAATTACCAAATAAAAATTTCGGAGTTTTAGAAATAAAACTAGAATTCTAAAAAAAATAAATAACTGTTTTTTTTGCATTTTAATAAACTTGAGATAAGGAAAAAATAGTGAGATAAGAAAATTTAACTAAAAAAGGAAATTGTTCCATGAAGGGTTTAAACCCATGCCCTTGGCTTCAATAACCCAAAACCTAAGCCAGCTGGGCTGCGCGCGCATTCAAACAATAACACCAACATAAAATATATAACATGAAGCGAGCGAAAAAATCAGGAAAAATAAAAAAGGTTGGGCGAGGGGATTGAACCCCCGTCCTCAGCATAAACAACACTTATAACTCTCCTCCTCGACCAGCGGTGCTACGCCCTCATCCAGTTATTATATGATTCAATAAATATATCAAGCAAAACGTTTCTTAAATTCCCAAATAACCAAAACATGCGCATGTTTTATTCCCTCACCAACAAGTACAGCAGGCAAACCAAATCACCAATTATCTATGCGAATTGTTATAACATCAAGGAAGTTTAAACATTCAAGGAATTTAAACCAACATGCCAGTGAATCAGAGCAAGGCAGGGCATACAATCAAAGCATGACAACTTCAAGTAAGTGATAATAGATAAAAAAAACAAGCCATTCACTAATGCTGGACAGTCAGATTAAGATACACATATCAGAAGAAACAAGCATAGGCAGGCATGGCAAGCATAGAGTCATACTGGCAGCATGGTTTATAAATCAACTTTGTCATAAATCAGCAGGCAATAGCAAGCAACATGAATAAATAAAAGACAAAAACCAAAACTATAGCAGGCAGCATGCAAGATTCCTTCAAGTATAACATACGAGACAGTGTAACTCATGCAGGTTTTTAAGAGTAATCATCCAGTCATGGTTAAATTATAATTCATGTGTCAATATGGAGCAGGGTGGACTAAATCAAATGCAATGGCAAAGCAAATTCACTTAGACTCATGGTAATGTAAAGCAATAATCTATATGTATCCAAATCAAACGACAGTTCAGGCATGGACATCATACAAAACATCTATACATGTTGATACAAGGAGGATTAGTCAAGTTAAAATGATAAGCATATACACCTCATGATGAACAAAGGTTATCAAGAATTGCACATATATATTCATGACAGAATGTGTTACAGCATAACAAACCAAACTCAATAAGTGATATCATTTGAATTAAGCATATGACATGGTAACAAACAGTAGAGCAGCAATTATGTGAATGCACATGTAAGACACACATGGATCATGTTTAGAGCATAAGGCATGATAGCAAAAAAATATATATATCATCTCAATCATAAGCATGACAACTGTGGATTTCTAATTGTTACATTTCTATGATCTTAAAAAAAATGACAGTATTAGTGAACAAATGGACAACAACATGTTTTGACATTACCAAAACAAATGAAACAACAATATATTCAAGTGAGATTATAATTGATACAGCACACATCATGGAATCAACTTATCATGAACAGTGAGGTTAATGCAACAACAAGGTGATTTAACAGTCAATGAAAAAGAGACTAAAGAGCTACTGACAGTTGGTACATACATTCACAACAAGGCATATCACAGTTATGAAGTCAACAACAATGGTCTAAACATAGTCATGTCATACGATTCAAGAAACAATTTAGGCATAAATAATAGACATTTAGGAAACTACATTGTCATATTAACATTAGCATAAAATGTTCACAGTGGCAAACTCACAATTATGATGGTGAAAAGCAAGCACATGGAAGTCAAGACAGTATAACAGACAAACTTGTTTGAATGGTAACATTTAGAGGTAGACAGGTTGAGTGGTATTAGAACAGTTCATGTTAAAAGCAATAAACTAAGTAGATTGAAGGCAATTAGCATTTATGATAAATCAAATTAAACTTAATTCATAGATACCAAAACTACACAATTGAAATGCATTGTGAATATTAGATAACAGCAAACACACCCAAAAATGAGCTCAAAACAAGATAATAATCAACTTCCAAAGTAAGGCAGGATTGTTCACAATAAGAAAAAGATCTAGGTTCATGGTGTCCTAAGAAGCACATTGATGATTGTAGTAATACACTTTGGGAAAATCAGAATGCAAGTTAAACAGAACATGGCAAAGTTGGCTTGGATATTACCAAAGACCTCATGTTGAACATTCAAGAACTCAAACATATTGGTGACATACAAAGAGACATTAAGGCATACCAACAGATTGTAAACAGGCCAACACCACAACACTAACAACTCTAACAATTCACATATAAAAAAAAATAGGTGCAGCTGTAGCGGGGAAATTTATGAGTATAAGCTATTAATTAACTCAACTCGAAAATAAGCAAGAGTCGCCACCGCACTTTTATTTTTATCCATAAAGGAAAGGAAAAAAGAGCGAACAAAACCTAAAGAGATAAGGGTAAGGGGTTGGTTATGTAAAGGGAAGGTTTTACGCACCCAATACATCTATAGTACTTTATAGGAGCCCTTTGATGTATTCACTGCTTTTGGTCTGAAAACGGTTTACTTGTAAAGAGATTGAGGAGATGAGAGGAGAAATATTTTTTAATATTTTTGTGTTTGGAGAGACTTATCGCCTCATGCCTACGTACCCACGAAGTGCAATGTAGGATCAAAACCCCGTAGTTCGTGGTACAAAGAACAAAAATTATTGGTTATGGTTTATTTTATCTTGAAAAAGACAACCTGTCATTCTCAAGAGAGAATACTCAACTAATTACCCAAAGGTATGGGAAAGTGGCATTTGCATCACATTAAGATGGAGGATTTGCTTGGATTAACATCAACAAGACTAATCACTTCAACATCTAAGTGGAAAAGACCATACTTTCAACAAAATACCATGGTTAGGAGTTTTACATCTCATCAAAAAAATGACTCATGTCTAATTCTTTTTGAAATGTTTAAAAGAAAAAGGTGCATAAAAGCACAAAAAATTTGGATGAGTTTTGTATTTTTTATGTTTTTATGAAATGGTCAAAGTATGATTTAAGATGGATTGACTTTTATTAAAAAAACAAAGTTAAAAAGTCACTTGACAAAAGCCAAGGTTTTATTATGAAAGTGGTTTTAAGTTTGAAAACAAGAAGAAGATTTTGAAAAAAGGGAGAAGATTTTAAAAATTTAAGAATGGGGAGGAGAAGAAGTGACTATCCTAGTGCATGAAATAAAAGCTAGGGAATAGAAGGATCTAACCAAAATGGAGCCACTTCAAAGCAATATTAAAAGAATTCCACCCTTAAGCAAATTGTCCAAATAAAGGCAAGTCTAAGCAAAGGGATGAGAAGTCCTAATTCTAGGTCCATAAGTCCAATATCACTTCAAAAGAGGTCCATAAAGAGATCACTCCAAAGCATAGGATAGTAACCAATAGTCCAAAATGAAGAGAATTAAGTTTTTTATGGTTTAATCCTTTATTAATGTTTTAAGTCCAAATGGACAAAAGAAAAATGGCATAAGCATAAACATATGTCCAACGGACAAAGGAAAAATTGCGGAAGTATAAATATGATATGAAATGATAATAATGAAGCATAAAAAATAAAAGAGATAGGGAGCGAGAAGGAAACATAAACAAAATTAATATAATAAAATTGTTAGTAAGTTAGTGGTTAATTGTTAGTGTTAGCGATCAATAACAATTGAATAATTGCACTTAGGTCAAGGTTGATGAAACTCATTAGAGGATTGATAAGACCAAAGCCTCCTAACAACAAGTTTCATGAGTTGTGAACCATAAGACAAATAATCAACTATTCTTGATAGTTTTTCCGAGGCGGGACAAATTTTGGTCTATGTTAAGCGCACGCCGAGTAATTTGTTCGAGCAATTACCCTACGAATGAGGCCGGCCATGAGATACATGTGTTAATGCACGCGAGATAAACGATATAGGGATCGTTATCCTAAAGCGGTGCCACACGAAAAGAAAAGATGGAAATGATCTCGTCTCGATCGAAATTCAACAAAGAAATTTCACGATCACTTCGACTTTCATAGATCAAAATAAAAAGAAATAGAAGAAAGAGGAAACCAAATTTGAATTACAAATTCAAGACAATTCCATCTTTAAGTTCATTCACTCATTTTGGTGGATTAAAGTGCTAAATATATCATTAACTCAAAGCACCTAAAGTGAATTATTTAATTCACTTTAAAGGTAGATTTGAATTAGTGAACATTTATCCAACTTCATCTACACCCTAAGTTCAATGAATTTAAAGAGAAATAAATTCTTAAAATGTGATCCAAATCCAATATCAAAAGGAAAATAAAAAACAAGAACAAAATATTCAAATCAATTTCAAGAGATTTTTCTAAAAACAGAATTTAAAAGTAAAATTTAATTTCACAAGCTTACTAAAAAAAAATAGAAACCAAATGGAATTAACTTTTTTAAGAAAAAAAGAGAAAAAGTGAAGGAGGTTAGTTTTAGAAAATGGTGGTGGTGTAATGAATGGGCTAGGCCCATCGTTTCCAAGAAAAAAAGAGTTATGAACCAAAAACAAAAAGAAACAAAAAAATGAAAAGGAAATGAAAAAGAAAAAGTCAGAAAGTGTAAAATCTCTTCTTCTCCAAATGCCACGCGCACTATTCACCAAAACAACACCATGCTTCCATTTTTGAGCTCCGTCAAATCGGAGCGACGGAGCTCAAACCATATACCGTTGCGATCGTGAGATGGAGAGGATTTCAAATATGTGATCACAATTAACCATCGATGCAAGAATTAGACGAATCGGAGTTTCAAAGTTTCGACGGAAAATTCGAACTACCTGGAAAAATGGAAGCAAGACTCCTCTTCAACTTCTACTCTCTTCCTCTTGTTGTTGTATGAAGAATTTCACTCTTAGAAACGATTTTTGATGAAGATTGGAGTGATATTTGAAGCTTTTGGAATTGGATCTTCAATGGAGTTTTTTCTTTGAAGTTGTTTTCTAAGCTTGGTTTAATTTTGCCAGAGTTTTTGGGGCTGTCAAAGCTTGAGAAAATGGAATGAGTGAAGCACTTATTTATAGCAGAAGCAAGTGAGTCCTCGTGAATTTTTCGCTGTCGTTTGATGCCTCTTGCACTGCGTTTTGTTGCTGCAATTGAAAGCTTTGTTCACCTCATGTGCGTTTTGAAAGCCATCCTTTATGTGTGAACTGTGTGACTTATTTGATGTCATTTTATTCACTTCATTTGCAACTCATGTGATGCATCTTAAGTCGTTTTGAATCGCACGCGTGCTGTAGCATTTATTCAATTCGCTGCCGTTTTTATCTTCTTTTTTGCGTTTTGGCTCATGATATTTGTTGTAGCTCTTTTCGTTATGCAGCCGTTAGCTGATGTTGGAATGGCTTGGAAGCTGCTTGCGTAAAGTATCATGGCTTGAAAAGTGGTAGGCACGACTTGTGTAAGTGTGAGCTGAAGTTGGTTTGTACGAGTGGCTGGAATCTCTAGCATGTAGTATGTAAAAATTGAAGCATGAGCCTAGGCGTGAAATCTCTTGTAGAGAGTAGCAGCTGGTTTGCGTTTGGCAATGTTTATGTGGGCCGTGGATTGCTTTTTTTTTTTTTTGCAATTTGTTTCAATTGGTTAAATGGTTTCAATTGGTTAAATGGGCTGAATTTTTTTTGTGATATTACTCTCTTTTCTCAATTTTTTGTTGTAACTATAAATGGGCCTTAAATGAAAAATGAGAACTTGCAAATTTTAGTTCATGAATATTAGTGCAAATGTGTATGATTGATATTGAAATGGAAAAAAAGGATAATGGATTAGAAAAAAAATGAATTGGATAAATGGTTTAAGTGGATAATAAAAAGTGGATATAGAATAGGTGTTAAAAAAAAGAATTTGGAAATAGAAATGGTTACTGAATATAATTTGGATAATTGGAAATGATTTTTGGATAGTAAAAATGGAGTATGGATAAATTGGTTAAAAAAATGGTTTAGAAGTTGGATATGATATTTGGATATGAAAAATGGATATTGGGCTTTAAATTGGATAATGGATATGTAAAGTGGTCATTGGATATGCATTTGAATTTTAAATGGACATGGCTAAAAAAGTATAAAATTGGATTGAATGAGAATTGGATTTAAAGAGAAATGAATTTTATGAATAAAGGATAGGTGAATTGAATATGGAAATTTAGAGAAATGGTTTCACATGAGAATTTGGACAAGAAAGGATAAGAAAATGATTTAGTAAATGGATAATGGAAAATTGGTTTGAAAAACATGGATATTTGGTTACTAAAATGTGGATATGAAAATTGGTTTAAAAATCGATAAAAGAATTGGTTTAGAAAAAAATGGTTTAAGGAATGGAAATGAAAATGGATCATGAATAGCAAAATCTTTATTTTTTAGCCCAGAACTAACTTAAAACTTTTTCCACAAGCCCTGATAAAATGCACACAGCTACCACTGAACAAACCACAATTGAACAACGACCATTTGAATCTGTTCGAACTTGTCTGAATCAGTTATCTGGGAAAATAAATACACAGATGAACCCAATCTGGACTGGTGAACTTGACGAACATCACCACACAACAACTTGACAGTCAGTGCTTGAGAAATAGTCCACTGAAACAGATATCTTGCACTTGAAGCAAACTTGACAGTTTGACCAAGATTAGGTCAAACATCCATATGAACTGGATCATGAATGAACAGCCACATGTGACTTGAAATCACTTCATTGTCTTTGACAAACCTGCACAACACACAGAGAGAGAAACAAACAAACAACAACATATTTTTGGTATTTTGGTTAGAAGTTAGTAAACAGAAACAAACATAAAGTAAGTAATAAAACACACAGATACTGGTGATCTTGTTTGTGATATGAGATGCAAAATGATATGTGGGATCTTAGGGGCAAAAATTAGGGTATTACAGCAGCCATAACACACATGATAAGGACAAGCTATATATTGGCAGCTTAGAATGGCATAGTCCAAAGTCTTCTATTCAAAGGACAGGTTCAGTCAAATGATATGCTATGTGAGGTGTGTGATTGTGTGAGCACATATCTAATGAATTAGCAACTCAACAACAACAGTCTTAATTCAGAACTTCACTCGATTCTTAGTATAAGCTAAAGTAAATCATAGTATAGCACCTTGGCATAAATTTCAAATGATTATCAACTCTAATAGCCATTACAAACCACATAACTAAATCATCTTAAGAGAACATCATGTACTGTCAGCCTTGGAATCATGTTAAAACAATATCAGGGTCACCACACTTCATGAACACAATGTCTATCCAACATGTATACAACATTAATGTAAAAGATAAACATGCCAAAAATCACTTATTAACATCAACAGTAAACACGCAAAATCAGAAGTTCTAGCATTTCAAGAGGATGCAAAGGTTCATATGTTGGTCACATTACATTCAAGTACCCACATCAAAAAAGGTCAACAGAAACAAGCATTAATTTTGATAGTTTGTATCACAATGAGATTGTAATTGTCCATAAACAGAAATTAGGGATATTAAGATTTAATCCACAGACAGCAACCACAAAGATAACATATCCATGGATAACATCATGAGATCAAAACACAAACATATGAACAACTTATTGAGACTCACACATTAGGACAAAAGCATGATATAAGTGTAGAGTGATAGTAAAATGCAGCAGACATGATTAGTAGAAACATATACACTGCAGAGATGGAATAAAAATCTTAACCAAGATGCAAAGCTCAATTAAACAGCTGGTACTAATGTCACACACACTTAGAAACAGTCATACATCAATATACATTGACAAGCTAAATAAAAACAACATAGCAAAGCTTATATTGCAAAACAACATGGTAGATCTTAAACAAAACTCAAGAGGGTCCATGTATATCAATGATCAACAACACACCACCAAAAGTAGAGCAGAGCAAAAGATAGTCATCAATTTAAGATCAAGAGGAGATTATTCAGATTTAGTTTAACAGATGACAAAAAAGGTTCAAATATCAATTTAACTTGTCAATTAAACAAGACTTGTAATGGTAAATTAGATAGCATAAAGAATAGACATATCATTATCCTAGGCAGTGGTGTTTTAAACAGGACAAGGTTAGAATACCAACTTAAACAACACATACATCAGTGAAACTTAGGAAACTAGTGAACATATCTTGATCAATCAACATATAAACCATAAACCACAATTAAGACTTTATGGGAAGGAGGCAACTTCAACAGGGCAAGTGAAAACAACATGTATCAAACAAAAGCAGAATAGCTTATCACATACATGTAATAGTCAGCAATTTATATCAGTACATCAGTTTAGTAGCAAACACAAGTTTAACATGGATTGATTAAGAGCAGACTGTAATCAAGTTATGGTCATAAATTAAAACCAATTTCAAAAAAAGGAAAAGCATAACAGTGCACACAAGAATATTTATTCTGATGATTTCAGTGCAAAACTCAATCTGATAGAACTTAACAGGCATATGACAAGAGTCATGAACCAAAAATCAGTTTAAGATAAGTTAAACATAAGCTTCCATTTTGTCAAGCAGGTCATGAACAAGATGCGATAACTCAGCAGTAGATCAATCCAAAAGCATATGGTAAATATGATAGAAAGCATTTTAAGCATATCAAGATTGTAGTCATATTGGAAGTGAACAACATATATGAGACATTAATAATGAACATAAAAATGAGTTCCCTAAGCCAAAATCCTAAACAAGTATGAGTGGTAACTAAGTATCTGAGGCATCAGGTTTTATGAATATAACAACAATCATCCTCAATATTTCAACAGGAAAAGAACATATAATGAATCAACAACAGCTTAAGCAGTATAACAACATTGGTAACAACATATAAAATAACAAAATCATACAAGTTACTCAGGGCATGTGTTCATATGATTTAAGACGATCATGAGCAAGAAAGGCATTGAATGAGCATGATAAAAAAATGAAAGGGAAGTAGGAATGATACCAAACAGAAGCTTTGCTAACACTTTGAGTGTTCAGAACTCTACGCAGAAACTTCCTTGCCCAATTCACACAAAGCTAAAAAATATCAAATGTTTATGAGGAGAATTTTTTGATGAATTGCATTGAAATTGAACTCCTTTATATAGGCTGAGATATGGGCCGGGTTGAACTCATCCAGGAATCCAATCTTGGTGGCTAGGGTTTTGGAATTGAGTTGCTTCAAGGGACAGATGCTCCCTCCTTCTGACTTGCAAGGTAGAAGTGGAAAGCATCTCCCCATCTTTCTCTGCTATCAGCCTGTGTATGCATCCTTTGGGAAATTGAGAGCATCATTGCTTTGCTCTTTTCGCAGTGGGTACAGACAATGACGAGAATGGAATATTGATTCCTTGCTTTGTGCCAACGAAATCTAGTGAAACAAATGAAGCAAACATTAGGGAAAGATAGGATTGGATTATGGCGCCACAATTTGTGATGAGAGGAATTCAAAATGAATTGCAAATGGTCTGAAGAATTGATTTTTCTGCAAACACGAAAAAGAGACGAGGAGAGGAAGAAGACAACTGTTCCAACACACGTGCCATTTTCCAATTGGTCATTTCCCTCCGTTGAAAAGTCAAAGGAAAATGGTGCAATCTGATTGGCCAACGGTATTATTCATTCTCCAATCAAAGATCACCATTAATCCAACAAGACCAAGTGGAAAAATTACACGTATAATTCTTAATTAACTTAAATGTCACTTAACTTAATACATAAATTAAAACTTAATGTTATATATTTTTTAAAAGAAAACTAATTATAATTAAATTAATTGCTAATAAAATCTAGCCCAATTTCAATTAATAAATTATCTTGAAATTAAAATTAAGGTAATTTGAATAAACTTAACCAAAATAATAAAAAAAAGTAATTAATTCAAAATCAAACAAATTAGGCTAAAATTAAATCAATTAAACTAATTAATTAAGCTACTAATCAATTAAAATATCAAAATTCAAAATAATTAAACATAAACAAAATAAAGTTAGATTAAATTAGGATAGGATAAATAAAATAAAATATTAAATGAACCAAGGCAAAGATAGATGAAAGGGAATTTAAGATAAAACAGAGGAGATAAAATCACATAGCATCTAGCACAAAGATGAGGGTAAAATTTGGGGTGCAACAGTATCAAAAACAATTATGATCAAAAAGTTGTTGTATCATATGAGGGCTTTCCAAAATGGCCAAGAACTCCATCAAAGTCCACTTGAGCCATGAGATATGACAATGCCAATATGCCTTGGTTCAAATTGTCATGGCAAGGCAGATTTTGGAGTTTTGCTCGATTTGCTCAAATTTTGCAAAGGGGAAGCAACTTTATCCATTTGAACACCTCAAGGGGGGACCAAGGAGGAACCAACTCTGATCCCAAGCCTCCCAAGTCTTTAGAACCAAAAATAGCATGCCAAACCTAGAAATCCCTAAAAGAGGGACAAGACTCCAATTTTGGATTGGAGCATTCAATGGATGCACCAAGGTGGCATGGACTGAGCCATTTCCAACTGAATTCAGTCAAGACTTATCCAAGACCAAGGGGACCAGCAGCCTGTGCCCTAACCTCTAGTCAATGGCTAGAGGAGACTTGGATTCTCATTGCTCAACATTGGCCAAACCTATGCAGCAGTTGCCATTCACTATTCCTTGCAAAACAAACTTGCTCTACTATAAATAGAGCTCATTTGTGATCAGTTTGAGTACACCAGAGCCATATAACAGATGCTTTCCTCAAAATTTCTTCTTTCACTCCAAAATTGCCTTCCAAAGCAAGTCATTATCGGATTTTGAGTTTGAGAGCTATTCCAATCAAACCAATCACACACACACCTCATAAACATCATATAGAAGTAATCCAAACACTCACACAACATCTAGAACATCAAAATCACAAAATCACCAGCCAACTGCTCAAGCCTTTGACAGATTTGCAGTTGAGGTGCCAAATCAAGTTCCAGCTCAAATGAATCAACTCCAAGCACCCAGACACACACCATAGCACCTAGGGAAGCTGTCCATATCCTTGGAACCAAGCTGTAACACCTCTAACACAAAACACGATCACCAGCTGCAAGAGGTAAGCATGAGCTCTTCTAATTCTATGATCCATGCATTTTTTGCTGCACAATAATTTGGCCATATGTTCATAATCATGCATGGAGTGTTTTCCCTCAATCAATTGCATTGTTTGAATCGTGTATGGAATTTCCAAACCTTCATGAAAATTTTAGGGTTCTTGAGGTTTCTCTTTGATTTCTTATTCCATGTTTAAAATAAATGAAATTAAAGACCATAGACATGATCGTGAGGTTGAAACGAGTAGATTAATATATAGATTGCATGATATAATCAAGTATTCAGTGAGATTGGATAGAAAATGCAAATCTGCAGAAACAGAGAGTAGCGCGTGTTCTTGCCCTTGTTCTTGTCGCCCTTTTTTGAAAATTTGAAAATTTGAATTTTGTGATTTTATTTAATTGATTCAAAAATTAATATCTCTCTGAGTTTTAATGATTTTGAGTTGATTCTTTTTTTAATAATTCACAAAAATGTTAAAATATTTTATTTTCCCAAAAAATCCCAAAAATATTATTTATTTCATATACTTGATATTTTTGTAAAGAATTAATATTTTAATTGTTTTTGACATCTAAAATATTTTATCTTTCTTGATTTTTCAAATTTTAGTGATTTCCAATCATTTTGTAGATCAAAACCTGATTTTTGAAACATTAATCCAAGATCACAATTTGTTTTCCACATGTTTAACAATTTTGATCATTTTAATTGAATTTTTATCCAATTAAAATACATTTTGGAAACAAATTAGGGTTTTTGATTAATTCAACCCTCATCAAACTTTTTCAAAATCATAGGGCCTCTAATAGAGTGTAAGACCCAATCCCCTTTTAACCAAAACAATTTTGGGCCTCAGATAATGTATAAGTCCCTCCGCGTTAAAAGAAAACCTCGGCGCGATCGCCAGTTCAAAAATCAAACCCTTGGGCCTCTCCTTGAGTTGTAAGCCCCATTCTTTTTCTTTAAAACATCTTTGGGCCTCTAATAGAGTATAAGACCCAACCCCTCTTGACTACCAAAATATTTTGGGCCTCAGTGTATTGTATAAGTCCCGATACCGTAAAAAAGTTCGGCGCGATCGTCGCCTTTTAAAACAATAACCTTGGGCCTCTCCTTGAGCTGTAAGCCCCACCACTTGTACAAAAATAAACCTTTGGCCTCTCCTTGAGCTGTAAGCCCCAACAATCTTTTCAAAGCACTTTCTCCTTTGATTTTGAATATAATATTGTTATCAAAGCTTTCTTTGTCGAAAATACTAACCAAACAGCATGGAAGCTCTACAACCGAGTAAGTGTTTACCCGCTTTCTTTATCGGCTTTCATATATATAAATGTATTGTGGGGCTGCTCACTGTAAGTCTTCTTTCACAAACTTTTATATACTTGTCAAATATCAACTATGTAATACTAGTATAGTTATTTAGAGTTTTCCCTGACAACTACGTCTAGCACTAGGTAGAGCCCTGTTGGTCACTCTTAAATACAAACAAAACTAGATCCCCATAGGATTACCAGACACAGTCTTCCCTCCTCTTGGGGTTAAACAATATGGAGACGTGAAAGGCAGCATTCTCGGTGAACCCTTTCTCAGACTGTCACCCTTAGAAATTGTCAAAGAAACTCTACTCCCCAGAGATGATCTTTTCTCCGTGAATGGCATCTCTTGAGTTTCTTCCAAATTCTCAAACTTTCCTGGCTTGATCTATTCTCGGTGAATGGCATGTCTTGAACTTCTCGGGGTTTGGGGACCCACAGGCTTCTTAAAAGCATTCCCGCCTCCTCTTGGGCGTTGTACAAGGACCGTTCGGCTTCTTAAAAGCTCTCATGCCTTCTCTTGGGCTTAGTACAAGGACCCAGAGACCTCTACAGGTATAGGAACAGAACCTAGTCATCAATTTGCTAGAGCTGTATTTCTGAGTCAAGTGTCAGACCAGTTAATGGGTTGACCTTCATCCCTTAACATACCAGCCTTCTCTTGGGCATCATACAAAGATCATTCACTACTTGAGAATCGATTTCTCAAAACACTCGTAGACTTGGACAGTCTCCATACCTTTTTGGGATTTCCCATTTCCTTAAAGAGCAGGAAATAACCCTGATCCTCCGATCAATCCTTGAGCACAACATTACCCATATAAGAACTGATTTTCTCTTTATCCAACATACTGGACCTGTCACTAAACTAAAACAGTCACCAGCACCCTAGCCTCCTCTTGGGCTTTGTACAAATGATTCTCCCCAGCGGAGCTAACCTATTCACACTCTCTTGTTGAGTATAAAAGACTCTCTGGTTGAGTCAAACATTTTCAGCCTCCATCTCGGGCTTCGTACGAGGTACAAAGACTCTCTTGTTGAGTCAAACCTTTTAGCCTCCATCTCGGGCTTCATACGAGATACCAAAACACTCTCTTGTTGAGTATAAAAGACTCTCTTGTTGAGTCAAAACCTTTCAGCCTCCATCTCGGGCTTCGTACGAGATACAAAAACACTCTCTTGTTGAGTCAATCACCTTTTAGCCTCCGTCTTGGGCTTTGTACAAGACACATATAAAAGGACTCTCTTGTTGAGTCAACCCTTTTAGCCTCTTTCTCGGGCTTCATACGAGACACATAAAAACACCCTCTTGTTGGGTCAATATCCTCCTCTTAGGCTTTGTATAAGAAAACCCCGGTTGAGTCAATCAATCTTTTAGCATCAAAATATGTGCCTTGCTCACAGTATACAAACATCAACAACTCCTTTTCCTTCATCTAATTTCCGTAAGCGGCAAGCCTCTGGATTATTTACATCCACGCCACTGTCCCTCTTTTAGCATGAGAAATTCCTAAGGAAAGATGGCATTGCTCTAAACTGAGTTAAAGTCTTCTCCTTCAGGTTAAAAAACCCCTATAAAAGAAATTATGGCATTGTTGGATTCACATATCCCAGTTAAAGTAATTCTCCTTTATAATCAGTCACCCAACAGTTATGACAAACAAACCAAATATCCCCCTTTACAGATGACAAATTCTCTCTAAAGTCAAACCCCTTTAGCTTCATATCTTGGGCTTCAAACAAGATACAAATAGACCCTTCAGCTTCACATCTTGGGCTTTGAACAAGATATAAACCACCTTTAGCTTCACGTCTTGGGCTTTGAACAAGACACCAAAACAACCTTTTTCCTCCCATAGAATAGGGGGAACTACGATCGCTCTGATTTCCCTGTTTCGGGAATACGTAGGCATAAGATTGGAAAAAATATTAGCGAGCATACTAATCAAAAACCCCAAAATCCCGTACCTTCATACATCAATCAAAAAGCACCAAATCCTAACATCTTACCAAAAACCTCACAAATAATCCAGACACTGTGTTCTTAACAAAATAAGCAGAGAGAGGCCCACAATCTAAACCGCATCTGTAAACCAACAGTCATCTGTTTAAACTCAGTATGCAAGCAGGGTTAATTGGAGACATCTATTTCACTTCCTTAGTTAGCTTAATTGGGTAAAAAATGAATTGACCTGTAGTACCCCAGAGTGACAGTGCTTAAGAACCACGTCCAAAATCGCTCGCTACAGAAAAATGGCGCCCACCGTGGGGCCCCGTAGGGCATCCTGTCCCTCTTATCTCTCTGGTTGAAACCCTAAATTCATGTCACCGAAATGACGACTCTGTTGGGGAGTCATTGTCTGTATAGGATCATAAGACTAGAGGTCTAGGATGATTAAGACAAATATATATACTGCTTTTCCTAATTGATATCTGTATTTATTTTTTCTGCTAATGGGAATGCGTGTGATGCCGCATGTGGAAAGATTGAGTATACACCTAAGTTAGGTGATGGTAATGCAGGTAATCTTACTGGGAGTGAATTCCAGTTAAGAGCCCCCGATCGACCATCAAACTCAGTGGAGACTCCCTTTGCAGATACATTGTCTATACGACTTCTGTTGTTGAAAGTAGTGTGGTCGACTGGGTTATCTGAGAAGCTGAGGTTTTTAGTAGACTTAAGCCATTTTGTAGTGCGAAAGCTATCGGAAATAGTTGTCACGCGATACTACCCTCATATGAGATCACTCTAGGATACATCAGCTCACTGGCGATCCGCCTGCTGTTGTTATCCCAGAGGGGTAAATGATTTTGCGGACAGGTACAAAAAATCACCAGTATAAACCTTTGGGGGGGGGGGGGTAGAGCCTTGACTTCATGGCACCGACCCTTTGACCCCATGTTTTTTCTATGTTTTTTTGTACTGCATTCATGCATTCATTTAAAAAACATTAAAACAAAGAAAATCTTCTCTTCTAGTCTCTCTTTTTCAAATTAGACTAAGACAATGATTGCAAATGTCAGAGAAGGAGATTGCGCTAATGGATTTCGGTAGAAGGAAAACTCATAAGTACACCTTCAAGGTTCCAAAGTTAGAGGATTTAAGAGGTTTGGCGAGAATGATCACCAACCACGAGGCTTTTAGAGCCAAGTATGGAGGTCTGCTGTCCTTGTTAAGGGTCCACGTAATTGAAGGAATCCCGTCCATACTAATCCAGTTCTACGATCCGGTCTATCACTGTTTCACATTCCCGGATTATCAGCTTGCACCAACGCTGGAGGTTAATTCTCACCTGACTGATTTACATATTACTGATCACGCTCCCTTTTCTGGACTGGAAGAGATTCCAAAAGATCAAACCATTGCAAGAGCAATCTATTTGGACGAGTCAGAAGTCAGGACCCACATGACCACTAAGGGTGGCATCCAGGGTTTGCCAGCCCAGTTCTTGATAAAGAAAGCCCTATATTTTGCTAGTATAGGGAACGTGGCCGCTTTCGAGAGCATCTTTGTTTTGCTCACCTACGGGTTATTTTTGTTTCCCAACATCGATAACTTCGTAGATATCAATCCCATTAAGATTTTCCTGATCGGAAACCCCGTACCGACCTTACTCGCAGATGCGTATCATTCGGTACACTTAAAGAATTTATACAGCGGAGGAATGATCACGTGCTGTGTACCCTTGCTTTATAAATGGTTCACTTCCCATTTGCCCAAATCTGCTGCATTTTGGGATCAAAAAAATACTTTACATTGGTTGCAGAGAATCATGTCTCTTACCAACTCTGACATCGATTGGTACAATTGAATCTACGACGGGATCAGGATCATTGACCATTGTGGAAATTTCCCAAATGTACCCCTTATAGGAACTAAGAGGGGAATCAACTATCATCTAGTGTTAGTTCGGATACCCAATGAGGCATGTCCCCCGCAATGCTCATCTAGAAGGTCTTTTGTTCAAGGAAGGAGAAAATGACAGGGCACTAAAGACAGAAATAGTGCATGCTTGGAAACACGTTCAAAGGAAAGGACGATAGTCTCTAGGAAAACCAGAATGTGTCTCAGGGGAGCCTTATCTCCACTGGGTCTCAAGCTGAGGATGACTTACCCTCATCAGGAAGTTCTTCCATTAAGGGACTCTGTCATTTATTTTATGTCTGAGACGGAAAAACTTCAGGTTACTCTCAGTAAAGTTCAGCAGGAGAAGAGGTCTTGGAGGAACAAGTCTCGTATTCTCAATGTGGAGTGCAAGAAAATACAGCAACTGTTAAAACAAAAGGATGCTCTGATTGAGATTTTAGAGTAACATGTTGTAGAAAATCAAGATGACCAAAGGAATTTGCTCGTTCCTTTCACTTGGCAAAGGAATGACAACCTGACAACGGCCCAAGAGCCCAGGTCAAAGAAAAGGAAAGCGCCAGAAACCAGCACCTAAGCTCTCTTCCGAGAGGACTCAGGATCCATTAGTTTAGATTTCCTTTTTCAGCACTTTGTAATCTACTGTATTTCGATTTCCGTAATCCTTTGAATTCAATAAAACGGGGTTTCCCCACTGTTTGATATTTGCAATCTAATTGTCGAAGTTTACTTTGAATAAACAAAAATAATTAATAATCATTGCATTCATCATTCTCATAAACGCATTCTTCTTACCTACGAATCTCACGTTTGTGTCTCGATTATAGAGTCAAATTGTCTCATTCGTACAATACTCGGGCCAATTGTCAGGAAAAGATGGATGATCTCGAGGAAGAGAACAAAGAGTTGAGGGAAGAGATCGACACTCTGAAAGAGGATCTGAGAAAGCTTCCTAATGACATGCAAGCTCTAGTAGAAGCTCAAATTCAATAACAAAGGACTGTGATCTTAGATATCACATCTACGCCCATAGTGGAGAAGTATGATCCTAGGTACAAAATGCCGAAAGATCGTCCCTGGGGCATGCCTATTAACTATATCCCAGAAGGATATGTTCCGCCGATCGCTGAGGATCAGGGAACCGCAACAGGAACCGCTGGACCTGAAGGTTACAAACTTCGGGAAAGCGAAGATGCCAGGGGCATGACAGTAACTCCTGAAGGTTACAAACTTCGAGAGGCACCGAGAGTCTCGGCCATAATGACTATACCACCACCCGTGGTACACCCTGTCCCAGAAGGACAGATTCCACAGATACCCTCTGGTGGAAACGACAGCATGTTCAACAGAATGAATGAATTCCAGGAACAATTCCTGGAGATGCAGAAAGAACTGCAGGCCCTTCGTGGTCAGGATCTTTTTGTAAAGGACGTCGCGGACCTCTGCTTGGTCCCCAATGTGAAAGTTCCACACAAATTCCAAGTTCCTGATTTTGAAAAGTACAAGGGTAACTCTTGCCCTCAAAGCCATTTAGTGATGTACGCTCGGCGAATGTCAGCTCAGACAAAGAAGCAGGAGCAACTGATTCACTACTTTCAGGATAGTTTAACCGGTGCCGCATTAAAATGGTACATGGGTTTAAACCGCGCTACAATCGGCAAGTTCATAGATCTTGGCGCTGCTTTTGTTCAACAATATAAATACAATTTGGACATGGCACCGGACAGAGATCAACTCAGATCAATGTCACAAAAGGACAAGGAAACCTTTAAGGAGTACGGTCAGAGATGGCGTGAAATTGTCGCCCAGATTTGTCCACCTCTTGAGGAAAAAGAGATGACAAAGATCTTCTTAAAAACCTTGAGCTCGTTTTACTACGACAGAATGGTCGCCAGTGCGCCTAGTGACTTCACCGAGATGGTGGGCATGGGAGTTCGTCTTGAGGAAGCGGTCCGGGAAGGACGTTTGGTTAAAGACGCTGAATCATCGAGTAGTACAAAATGATACAGTAGTGCTCTCCCTAAGAAAAAAGAGCAAGATATCGAGAATATCTCTCTTGGAAAGTAAAGGCGACGATATCAACCAGTAGTAGCTGTAACTCCTGCTATCAATCTCACACATGTTCCTACGTATCAACCTCAGGTTGCGCAGAGCGAACCGAATCAATAGCAATATCAACAAAGGACACAACAGTCTCTTCAGCAGACTCGTCCCCCGTACAACAACAACCGTACAACGCGACCACCAGGGTTCGACCCTATACCCATGTTGTATGCGGAATTGCTTCCATTATTACTGGTCAAGGGGCATGTCCAAACCAAGTCTCCTCTCACAGTACTGGAAAATCTGCCTTTTTTGTTCAAAACAGATCAAACTTGCCCTTACCATCAAGGAGGACCAGGGCATAACATAGAAAAATGTCTCAGTTTCAAATCAAATTGTGCAAAAGCTTGTTAGGAGCGGAGTCTTATCTTTCAAGGATACAAATCCTAATGTTCTCACAAACCCGCTGCCTCAACACGAGAAAGTTGCGGTAAATTTGATAGAAGGAGAATCTAACAACATCTATCAAATTCATGATGTACCCTTATTAAGGGCCAACTTGGTCAAGATGCATTGTAGACAGAGCGGGTATGTCCATGTGCCACCTCATAACTATCACCAGTGTGATATCTGCTCTAAGAACAATCAGGGATGTTCTGTGGTGCAATTAGCTCTATAGGAACAGTTGGATATCAGATGGATCCAAGAGCATCGAGTTCGTGGAGTCAACATGACCTATACAAATTCCAACATCATTCAGAACCACGACGTCTGTGCAATGAATGTCAACTTGGTGGCGATGCACTCAAGGCAAAGCCAGTATCATAATCTGCCGCGGCACGATTATAATTCTTGTCTGACTTGCTCAGTAAACAAACAGGGATGCTCTTTTGTGCAAGAGGCCCTCCAGCGTCAGATGGATCTTGGATGGATCCAGGACTACCATGATAGAAATCTTTATCAGATCATCATGATTCAAATCTTTGATATTCATCTGATGAATACCAGCTTAGCGGAGTTACATGCCAGGCAGGTCCAACTCAGTTTTCTCACTTCACATGATTATCAGAACTGTAAAGGATGTTGTGAGAGTAACCAAGGGTGCACTCTCGTTCATAGAACTTTACAACACTTGTTAAACCACTGGTGGCTTCCAATCTATTTGGATGAAGACACGCAACAAATCAGTGTGCTTAATGGAAACCCTACTCGGCGTCAAAGTCAGGATGTCTGATCTATGGAAACAAACCTGGTAAGGTTGCACTACATGCAAAGCGGACGTGGCCAGGTGCTACCACACAACTATGAATGTTGTAGAGTCTGCTCGGAGAATAACCAAGGATGCTACCTTGTGTGGGCAGCACTTCAAGGTCAGTTGGATCGTAAAGAGATTCACCCGTGTGTCGCTCCCGGGATTTTCATCCTAGTACAAACGCGAAAGTGGCACCGAAACAGAGTCACCAACAATCTGTATTTATCCCAAGAGAGGGAAAGGAAACACTGCATAAACCTGAAGGGAAGGAAAAGCATGGCCTTGCGACCAAGAGAACTGGGTTCGGGAGTCGGTTACGCGCAGGGAAGGTATTAGCACCCCACGCGTCCATCGTACCCGATGGGATCCACGCTTGCTTGTCTCAATCAAAGGGTGTAAGGAAAGGATACTGGAAAAGGAATGAAAAAGGAAAGGAGAGAGAAAGAGAAACAAATGTAGGGTAAATAAAAGAAGTGCTCGCATGGGCCCTACCCCACTACCTACGTATCTCATCGGGAGCATGAGAATCAGAGCGACGTAGCTCCCCTCACTAGGGGTGGATTGTTTGTCTTTTTTAAGGAACGACTGACGTTCTAGCTCAGGTGTTGCAGGCTCGCTGGTCCGAGTGTGTTACCATCTTGCAAGAGAACGAGGAGGAGCACGTTCATACGTTGAGAACGAAATAGGTGAGAAAAGAATTCCTGAAGGAAAGACGTTGTTATTTGTTTTTGTCTTTTAAGAGTTTTTCATTTGTTTGCATATGATAGTGTATCTAAATCTTAATCATTGGAATGTATACATCCTCACATTCCAAGATGGAATGAGTAAGAAAGTACACTAAGGGTGAAGAAGACCCTCACACTTAGTTCCAATTAATAAGGTTCAAACACACTAGCATACTTGTATTTATTAAGTGTTTTTGTTGATTATGAAATGAAGAAGTGTTTTTCTTTGTATCTTCAACAAGTATTGCATTTAAGTCCCTCATACAGGATCAAATGTTTAACACATTGACCCAAGATGGGCCATATGCTACACATTCTAAGATTATAAGAGAAGACCCCTTATAATCTTTTCTTTATATGAAAGGCCTAAATGCGAAAAGTGTCTACCTTTATTAGATATTTTGGATTTTCTTTGAGATGAGAAGATGAAAGACTCAAGTGGGAGAGAAAGGTAAAAATCTATGTGAACTAAGACTCAATCCTAATTGATTAGTTAAGGGAGTGATCCTAAAGGTTTGTGAGGTAAGAAACCTACTTCTAAAAGAAATGAGGAGAAGAGGGCAAAAGAAACAACTTACTTCCAAAATGGAAGTTAAGTTGATCTTAAAGAGGGATGAAGAAAATTACGCCACCAAAGAAAGAATTAATCAGGAATTAAACACAATAAGCATCAAAAAACCAAGTCAGAAATAAAATGCTAAGTAACAAAATCAAGATTAAATTCTAACAAGAAAATATCAATCTAAGATTAAAACTAGTTCTAAAATTAATTCTAGAGTTAATTCCAAGCTAATTCCTAGACTAGTTCTAAAATTATAAACTTCTAAAATTATAAACTAATTAAAAGAAAATTAGTTCTAAAGCTAATTCTAAAATTAATACTAATATTAAAACTAACTTCTAATAGTGAGATAACCAAAATTAGAATTAAGAACTAAAATCAAGACCAAAGTTAAATTCTAATCTCTAATCAAAATTAATTTCTAAAATGATTATCCTAAGTTTGTTAACTAAACCAATTAGTAAAACTAATTATCTAATATCAAGTAACTAGATCTAATTGCTAAACAAAACCAAAATCTAAATTAATATCTAAACAAGGTGCAGTGAGTAATACATGAGTGTGGAATGAAGAATCAGGCGTGGGCCTAAGTCTGAGCCCAAGGATCCTAAACATGAAGCAAAGGGGGTGCGAAATAGTGAAACGAGGTGTGTGCGATTAGGACTCCAGGCGTGTGGGCTGAAGGTTTTTTGGGTCCAATGATCTTGTTCATGCAGGGGGATGTGTGAGTGTTTTAGGTAGTGTGGATAGGAAAAAAAAGAATTAGTCCCAGACTAGCAAACCCGGCCCAAGTCTCTTCAGCATTGAGAAGAACTTGTCTTCTTAAACCCTAGAATATCACAACAACTCAATCTCTTCTTCCTTGCGAGCGCCGTTTCAGCTTCTCCGCCCTCCACCTTTCTCAACCTCGTCGTGCCGCAACTTACCATCATCTCACTCCTTCATTTCTTTATAACGTTCCGCCGCCGTTACAATATTTTTCGTTTATCATCGCTACCGTCACCTCATCATCGCCAACAACAACGGTTGCAACACTACCTCGCCGGAGAAACGACATCCACTACGACCTCACTCCGTTGTCCTCTCTCCGTCCGCCTTCTCCAAATCTCCTCACCGTCCTCTTTTCATTAAAGCCTCTTCGTCCGTCTGTTTTGACGTTTCACCGCCACTCTCCTCCGTTACGAAGCAATCGCTCCACCACGCCGTAGCAGCGCACCGACGGCGGCGGAGACTTAAAATCACATCCAGAATCAAATAACTAGAAAAAGGAGAGATTCAGAGTGGCTTACCTACCGAAGAACCATCCGGCGCGCCCTCCGATCGGAGAATATGAAGAGAAAACCAGAGGTAACTTTAAATTCACTTAGCTTCTAATTCTTCTTCCAATCTGTTGTTGATCCTCGTGCATTCCTCTTTGATCTGGTGCTATTTCCGATTATGAGCTCCTTGATGATTCAATCTTTTCTTCTTTTATGTGAATCTGAAATGTGTCAGAATCGTGTGTATTTCAAATCTGAGATGATGATTATGCGATATTGCAGGTTTGGATCAGTTATATCGAATCGAAGGTTATGGTTGAAGCTTGTGTAGGTTACAATTTCTGGTGATGAAGATGAATTCAAAAGGAAGTTTGTTCTACATTGAAGATGAATTGAAAAGTTGCAAAGAGTGAAGAATTGAAGTGGGAGAATGAGAATTGAAAATGGAAAATGAAGATTGGGAAATTGTGCAGAATCCCGAAGAGCTCAAGAGTGAAGAAGAGGTGAATTTATAGAGAAGATTGGAAGGATCTAGAGGGAAAGTTTGTTATGAAATTCTGTTAGAGTTGTTGGGATTTATGAAATTCTGTTAGAAACTTCTGTTAGAAGCTTGTTAGAGAAGTTAGAAGTATTTTCTGGTGAAATGAATTTGTTTGTGAATGTTAGTTTTTTTTTTTGTAATTCTTTCTGCTGAATTTTCTGTACCTGCTATGTAGTTCTTTTTTTGAAAAACCTGCGTTGGCAGCTTTGCTACAATGGCAATAAGAGTTTTCAAAAGGAATCCCTAACCACTTTAAAGTGTCTTCCAAATTATCATGATTTTTAAGAGCAAAAAAGATGTTCTCGGAACTGTTTTAGTCTTCTGCGTGATCCCCCAAGACAATACGGTTCTCTGTGCAATGGCACGACATAACATGTGACTCATGGCTTCATGTACCAAATTATGTATGCATTTGAAGTGGATAATGAAAAGTTCATTGATCATAAATGGTTTTGTGGTTTTGAAAATGGCTTTGATTAAATCGAATATAGGAAAGTTAATTCAAAAATGGAACTGGATTATGATTGATTTAATGGAAATGTAAATGGGCTACAACGGTTTGAAGTAGATAATTGGATGTGAATTGGAAAAAATGGATTAATGGATATTTGTAAAAAAATATGGTTTAATGTGATTAAAAATGGATATGAAAAAGAACGGATAAAAGTGGATAAAATATAAGAAGAGGACGTGGATATTTGGATATTGAATTAGCTTTGAATATGGAGAGGTTTGGGTTTTGGGTATAGAAAATGATTATTTGTAAATTGGATAGAAATGGATTTGAAAATGTAGGTAAAATGGTTTGAAATGAAAATGTGGGTTAAGAAATGTATTAAAATATAGTTTTTGAATATGGACAAGAAAATGGTGAAAAAATGGATATGTTTAGAAAGAAAGAAAATGTATATGAATTATCTGGAATTTAAAAGCGGACAATTGGATTTTATGGAAATGGTATCAGAATGGTTATGGGTTAGCAAAAAGGAGTCGTGACTCGAATTCCAAGCAAGTCACATGATCACATCTCAACACACTCAATCCACATCAAGCTTCAGATCCAATACAAGCTCGCGTCCTTAATGGCTCCCCATCTTCAATCAATAACCTCAGTCGAATTGAACACATGTAATTTTAACCAATGATTCTCAAATGACGACTATCCACCACTTCAACCTTGAAGGAGGAACCTTGATTCACCTTGCTTGCACACTGATGAAATAAATGTCCTAAACAGAGAAAGAACCAAACCCTGATTCACACCCAAGAAAACCTGACCCAACACCTCTGATGATCACTGATAATCTTCTGAATACGGAAAGCTAAAACCAAAGGAAGATGCCTTGATCAAACGTCTTAGGAACCCAATGCAAATATGACCTAATGGATATGCAGATGGATGCGAAGCGAAAGCCAGAAAAAAGTAGGGCACATTTTGGGGTGCTACAGCTGCCCCTATTCAATCGACTTGGACCTGAAAGGATGATAGCAACTGCTTTCAGACATTCAAGGTACAAAGTGATTGAATACAAAAAGAATCGCAAAATTTGCTAACTGCGAGGAGAAACAATGTAAACTGGAGCCCAGTCACACTTCGTCAAAGGAATCTGACGGAAAGACAGCATACCCAGAGAACCACATCATCAAAGGGGTTTGATGGGAAGAAAAATGGAACCCGACTGAAAGGACACATCATCATAGGGATGACGACAAGAAAACTCAACTGAAGGAACACATTGTCATAGGGATGACAGAAAGACGACTCGACCAAACGAAGCACATTGTCATGGGGATGACAGGAAGACGACTCGACCACAAGAAGCACATTGTCATAGGGATGACAGGAAGACGACTCAACCACAGGAAACACATTGTCATAGGGATGACAGGAAGAAAACCCGACTTAGGGAGAAAATTGTCATAGGGATGACAGAAAGAAGCTGAACCCCAAGGAAACACATTGTCATAGGGATGACAGGAAGAAAAACCCTGACTAAAATGACACATCGTCAAAGAGATGACGACAAGAAGACTCAACTGAAGGAAGCACATTGTCATAGGGATGACAGAAAGGAGACTCAACCAAAGAAACCACATTGTCATGGGGATGACAGAAAGAAGACTTGCCTTAAGGAAGCACATCGTCATAGGGATGACAGAAAGAATACCTGATCGGGAGGACACATTGTCATGGGGATGACAGAAAGAGGACTTGACTGAAGGAGACACATTGTCATAGGGATGACAGAAAGAACACCTAACTTAGGGATCACATTGTCATAGGGATGACAGAAAGAAAACCATACGCAGAAACACATCATCAAAGGGGTTTGATGGAAAGGAAACCTGACCGAAATGTCGTCATCAAGGGGTTGATGGACAATGACTGGTCGAGGGTAAGATCGACGTATGATCTACGACCCAAAAGAAAGGTAAGCAGAGGGGTTGATTGTAATGTATGCTGGGGATATGTCACCGTCTTGATTGGAAATGGATTTGGGCTTTCGCGCAAGGTACCAAATCTGGCTTATGCTTCGCATGCATATGTTTGAATTTTCTTTTTATGGCGTAATGCTCCATATCAAATAGAAATGCTACGCGATTTGAGGATGCAATGATCACTATATGCAGAAATGCTGACGCATGCTCGGGCTACCGGGAAAAGAAGGATGTGCCAAGTACAATTGAACTTTGCTGGCAAGAACAGGTGAAACCTGATGGTGATTGTTTTTTTCAAAGGAGAAATCTTGCTGGGTACCAATGGGGATTGGATTTTGAATGAAGTGCCAATAGGGATTGGGCTTTAGGTTTTTTGAAAGATGCCAGCAAAGTGGGTTATGGAAGAAGGTGCCGAGCAAGGTTGGGCTATAGATTTGCTGTTTGGTTTTACAAGGCTTCATGCAATGCTATGCGAATGATATGCGATGATGATTATGCAATGATGTTTATGATATGCAACAGGATCACTCCAATAAAATAAATGCTGAAGAGACGAGGCTAACTCCGCTAGGGAATAACAAACTGAATCGCATTCAGTGTCATAACTGCTCGAGATCCCGACTAAACCTCTATTCAGCAGAAAAGTACGAATAACAAACGTCTGCCGGAGGAAACCTCCCAGGAATCTTGCTGAAGTAAAGTGCCAATGACAATCGACCTTTGACTTGCTGGGGAACGCTAACCAACACCCAAAAAATTGCTTGGGGATAATGATTGATGATATCAGCTCTGCTAGGGAACCAGATCAGACTTACTCCTTTGTTTGATGCTTGCCTCTTACCCTTACTCTATTGGGGAGACGGAAACAACTTTACCGCAGACTGGGGAAACACAAACCCAACACTCTGTACCAGAATATAAACTCTTGTTGAAAAGCAACAAACTCCGTCATACTGGCTAGGGGAGAGCGAACTCCTGAACCCTTGCTGGGGAGAATAATCACAATCTCCATAATGCTCTGCCACGAGTGATGAAACTCCAGCTATCTCTGCTAGGGAGAGAGACTCTCCTGGGGTCATCACGTGTCAGCTATCAACATGAACCTTGCAGATGTGATATGACCCAAAAGAAATGCCCCGATGCAGCATAACCTGTAAATGAACATGTCTTCAGGATGTCTCGTGACGATCTAACATATATTGCCCCAGACTGTGATTTCCCGTTCTCCGGAGAGAATAACCTTTGGTCTTTGGGGTGGCCTGCCCCAGCTTTGAAATGATTTATTGCCCCTGACTGACTGATGTGTGAAGGAGGACCTTTAACTGATCTTTGAGAGATTTGTTGAATCTCGACTTGATTGCCCCAGATTCTCAACATAGTTGCCCCAGATTAACTGAATCTTGGAATGGATCGCTCGTTTGGTATGACTTGCCCCGGCTCAACGGGGTACTCGGGCACTTTGCACCTTAGATTAATCAATCTTTCCATTGTAGAAACTTTCCTGATGTCAAGTACTGACTCGCAAGTAAAATAATTCGTTTTGAAAAGATAATTTTAATGCAATGCATATGACAGTTTTGAAATCCAAGTTTGTTCACTGGAAAAGTGTTGTGACATATAGTGAATGAATCACTTATTAGAATGTCACATCGATACCAACATGAATGGTAAGAAATTCCTTTTGGGAGTTAGAACTGACGCGATTTTAACCGAAGTATGCTTTCGAAACAACCCTGCTTCAATTAGGTCTTTCGAAGGTTGTAACGTGGCCTGGTTCGCGGTTTAAGAAAGAAAGGTTTTAAGGCTCAAAGTTTTATTTTAACCCTCCCATTCTCCTTGATGTTCTCCAGTCCTACGTTCAGTTAACTCGACACAAGCGCTCACCTTTCTAAAAGGTTAATGAATGGTAAGAGGATAGAATGAACCCACACGGTTTTCGGAATGATAGTCACCCCTTTTGTCCTTGGTGTCTGTATTCACACGATTTGTTCTTTATTCGAGGATTTTTCTTTTGTAATCCTTTTCGCTTTTCTCTTTTTCATTCTTTTGTTTTTTGATATCCCTGATTTTTGCCTGGACTGATTCTTTTGAATTTTTTGACTTTGAAGTCCAGCGGGATGCCCTAACTTTTGCCTAAGTCACTTGTTTTCAAGTCTTGACCTAGCGGGTTTTTTTTTTTCTTTTGATTCCCTTTTTTTTTTGAACTAATCGTGTGACATAGGTTTGTCTTGACTTGTAAAGGGTTGTGACCGTCTCACTCTTCGGTTGGTGAGGGATAACCACTGTGATTTGATCCTCGAATTGGACACTCCTTTTGAAATTTGAACGCTCGATCAAGTTAACCGACACCTACCCTGCCCCAGGTTAAGATTGAGGGTTTTTCGTTTTCAGAAAGAAACTCATGCTTCTAGGCTCAACGGGGTTTGCAAGGGGTTATCTTCCTTATGTCTTCGATGTTTAGGAATTGAAACAATGCATGTACATTATCAGCAGGGTTTTGTCCCAAAAGCATACCATCGAAAGTTTTACGCCTTTCAATTTCGTCATCCTCCCTAGGATCCTGCTTAAACAAGCATATGATATCGATAAAAAGTATAAGTGAACACGACTGGATTTAATCAAAACATGCATATTCATTTCATTATCATTATCAATCGAAAACAACCAGTTTTACAAATGAGTTTGTACATTTTAACAGAAAGGAAACTACAAATGCAAAGAAATGACATGATCTAAATGATTGCCAGTTTCGAGGAACTGGGCTTTCCAAGCTTGATTTGCAAATCTAGCCATCTTCAGAATTGCTCATCAAAGCCAGCCTGATAATCATCTGCACTACCGCTCTCGGCGACTTCTTCCATAACCTGAACTAATGAACCCGCATAACTGGATGAAGGAGAGTCGTGGATCTGAATACCCTGAGGCGTGAACGAGAACATATTGGAGTCAAGTAGAGTTTGAACCTTGCTCCTGAGCACCTTACAGTCTTCAGTTGAATGCCCATGTGCCCCAGCATGGTAGTCACAACGGGCGTTGACATCAAAACCTGGTGGGTACGAAAAAGGCAATGGCTTCAATTCCTTCGGCACTATCAATCCACCTCTGATCAAATCCGGCAACATCTGACTATACGACATTGGCAAATGAGTGAAATGCCTCTCTGGCTTCCTTGGTCTTTGTCGGGAGTGTTGACGCGGCTGACGGCGATTTGATCGTTGACTCTGAGGAGGTCCCTGATTTGCAGAAGAATATTGTCCATGATACGAAGACCCATAAGATTGCTGACTCTGAACAGTTGATATATCTGAGCACCGAGAACGAGGTGGTGAAGATTCCTGCATGGAACTAGTTTCTTCCTTGAATTCTTCCTGAGAACTGACAACTGATTCATTTTCATTAGCTTGTAAGTTCGAGACGCCTTGGAGTTTTCCACACTTAATCAGACTCTCGATACGTTTTCCCACCATCACCAGGTCAGAAAATTTTGCTGCCCCATTGACAATCATCTTTTCCAAGTACGGCCCTTGCAAGGTATCCATGAACAAATCAACAAATTCTCTATCCGAAAGTGGCGGTTGAACACGAGCGGCTAACTCTCTCCATCTCTGAGCATACTCTCGGAATGATTCATTATCTGCTTGAGACAAGTCTTGCAAATGCATTCGACTGGGAGCCATGTCAAGATTATAATCGTACTGCTTCACAAAGGCGTTGGATAGATCTGACCATGATCGGATGCTACCACTCTGCAACTGCATATACCAATACAAAGATGCCCCACTCAGACTGTCTTGGAAACAGTGGATCATGAGCTTGTCATTGTCGACATGTGAGGTCATTCTTCTGCAGAACATCACTAAATGTAGCTTCGGACAACTATCTCCTTTGTATTGTTCAAACTTTGGCATTTTGAACTTTGGAGGCATTATAAGGCCAGGTACCAGACACATGCTCGAAGTATTCAGATCAAGAGTATCACGCCTCTCCAGGGCTTTAATTTTCTCGTCCAATACGCGGTATCTTTCATCGAACTGAACAACCCTTGGATCCTTAGGTTTCATCTTTGGAACTACCCCCTGGACATCTGGCATAGAGAAGGCAAAGCTCTGATAATCTGCGGCATCAAGAGAAGAAGAATGTCCGTCTCGGAAGATGGTACGCTCGTGTATAGCATGATTCTCAACAGGAATCTGCACAGGATGAACTTGAGCAACATTGTTCGCCGGAGGTGGAATGACATTCTCATTTCTTTGAATATTGGCCTCTCCCCTTGTCATGGCGGCCATAGCTTCCATAAGTTGGTCTAACTGATGCTTCATCAATTCAACATCGGCCCTAGTCACAAACTGATTCTGCTCCCCAGAGTTCATGATCTTTCCAGAAGCTGATTCAAGTTCAATATAAAAGTCGGGAAATCAAACTGCAGTTCAGATAAAGGATGGATGAGCTCACTGGTCTGGCATGGAGAAAGGATATGAAAAAATGATGCAAGATGCAAATGCAATGCAATAATATGAATGCAATAAGACATGGGATCAAAGCTTCCATATAGTCCGAATAATCACTGTGCTGTGCTGATGACTAAATAAGTTCATGAGTCTGTTCTGAAGAGAATACCGGAATACCAGAATACCGGATGATCAGAATACCAGAATACCAGGCTGATAAGTCCACACTGATAGGAAATCCAAAATACCGGGTATGTTGAAGGTCAAGGTTACCTGCAAACCTGTAAACAACCCTCCCTTCTCACATGTGGGTACTAAGATCCTCAGTATCCCGGGCTCTCAGGTCGAGAAATGATGATACGTTCACCATTTCTGGTTTGGCATCATCATCAATCGAGGATGCCTCAACTGATTCTCCAAAACGAAAGGTCCTCAGCTTCTGGCACTGAGGTCGAGAAGCAATAGTACATTCATCCCTCGGGGTACAGTACTATCGCCAATCGAGGAGTGCCTCCACTGATTCTCTTTCAAAAAGGACATCCTATAGCGAGTTCCCAGCATTAGGTCCTCGGATCGAGAATGTGCAATGGGTTTGCCACATAATGTGGTCTGCCACTGTCACATCTTGGGAGGAGTTCTGCAACTGAGTCCTCGGGAATGGTCACCAGAGTCGACAGCTCTCTAGATCGACATCCTGAAATGCGCAAGATACGCACGTCAGAACATGTCCCAAGATAGCCTCGTCTGGCTGTGAATTTCGTGATTACCCAATGTACACAGATGGTACGTAGGTCCCACTACTCTCCACTCTAATCCTAAGTGTATACTCAAGCCTGTGTAATGGGCTCATCTCTCAGAAATCCCATCCCGCCAAACAGACAGAACAGTGCAACACAGTATAATATATGAAGTGTAAATGCTAACATGCTGTAAATATGGTACAAGTAATAAAATACAGTAAACAGCAAATACAAGATAATAGTAAACACCCAATGAAAGAAAAGCAAACAAGCGCTAGGATTGACTCGCTTAGGATGGACCAGCAATAGGTCAACCTGTCCCCAGCAGAGTCGCCACCTGTCGCTCCCGGGATTTTCATCCTAATACAAACGCGAAAGTGGCACCGAAACAGAGTCGCCAGCAATCTGTATTTATCCCAAGAGAGGGAAAGGAAACACCGCATAAACCTGAAGGGAAGGAAAAGCATGGTCTTGTGACTAAGAGAACTGGGTTCGGGAGTTGGTTACGCACAGGGAAGGTATTAGCACCCCCACGCGTCCATCGTACCCGATGGGATCCATGCTTGCTTGTCTCAATCAAAGGGTGTAAGGAAAGGATACTGGAAAAGGAATGAAAAAGGAAAGGAGAGAGAAAGAGAAACAAATGTAGGGAAAATAAATGAAGTGCTCGCATGGGCCCTACCCCACTGCCTACGTATCTCATCGGGAGCATGAGAATCAGAGCGACGTAGTTCCCCTCACTAGGGATGGATTGTTTGTCTTTTTTAAGGAATGACTGACGTTCTAGCTCAGGTGTTGCAGGCTCGCTGGTCCGAGTGCGTTACCATCTTGCAAGAGAACGAGGAGGAGCACGTTCATACGTTGAGAATGAATGAGGTGAGAAAAGAATTCCCGAAGGAAAGACGTTGTTGTTTGTTTTTGTCTTTTAAGAGTTTTTCATTTGTTTGCATATGATAGTGTATCTAAATCTTAATCATTGGAATGTATACATCCTCACATTCCAAGATGGAATGAGTAAGAAAGTACACTAAGGGTGAAGAAGACCCTCACACTTAGTTCCAATTAATAAGGTTCAAGCATACTAGCATACTTGTATTTATTAACTGTTTTTGTTGATTATGAAATGAAGAAGTGTTTTTCTTTGTATCTTCAACAAGTATTGCATTTAAGTCCCTCATACAGGATCAAATGTTTAACACATTGATCCAAGATGGGCCATATGCTACACATTCTAAGATTATAAGAGAAGACCCCTTATAATCTTTTCTTTATATGAAAGGCCTAAATGCGATAAGTGTCTACCTTTATTAGATATTTTGGATTTTCTTTGAGATGAGAAGATGAAAGACTCAAGTGGGAGAGAAAGGTAAAAATCTATGTGAACTAAGACTCAATCCTAATTGATTAGTTAAGAGAGTGATCCTAAAGGTTTGTGAGGTAAGAAACCTACTTCTAAAAGAAATGAGGAGAAGAGGGCAAAAGAAACAACTTACTTCCAAAATGGAAGTTAAGTTGATCTTAAAGAGGGATGAAGAAAATTACGCCAGCAAAGAAACAATTAATCAGGAATTAAACAGAATAAGCATAAAAAAACCAAGTCAGAAATAAAATGCTAAGTAACAAAATCAAGATTAAATTCTAACAAGAAAATATCAATCTAAGATTAAAACTAATTCTAAAATTAATTCTAGAGTTAATTCCAAGCTAATTCCTAGACTAGTTCTAAAATTATAAACTTCTAAAATTATAAACTAATTAAAAGAAAATTAGTTCTAAAGCTAATTCTAAAATTAATACTAATATTAAAACTAACTTCTAATAGTGAGATAACCAAAATTAGAATTAAGAACTAAAATCAAGACCAAAGTTAAATTCTAATCTCTAATCAAAATTAATTTCTAAAATGATTATCCTAAGTTTGTTAACTAAACCAATTAGTAAAACTAATTATCTAATATCAAGTAACTAGAACTAATTGCTAAACAAAACCAAAATCTAAATTAATATCTAAACAAGGTGCAGTGAGTAATACATGAGTGTGGAATGAAGAATCAGGCGTGGGCCTAAGTCTGAGCCCAAGGATCCTAAACATGAAGCAAAGGGGGGGGGGGGGGGGTGGCGAAATAGTGAAACGGGGTGTGTGCGATTAGGACTCCAGGCGTGTGGGCTGAAGGTTTTTTGGGTCCAATGATCTTCTTCATGCAGGGGGTGTGTGAGTGTTTTAGGTAGTGTGGATAGGAAAAAAAAGAATCAGTCCCAGACTAGCAAACCCGGCCCAAGTCTCTTCAACATTGAGAAGAACTTGTCTTCTTAAACCCTAGAATATCACAACAACTCAATCTCTTCTTCCTTGCGAGCGCCGTTTCAGCTTCTCCGCCCTCCACCTTTTTCAACCTCGTCGCGCCGCAACTTACCATCATCTCACTCCTTCATTTCTTTATAACGTTCCGCCGCCGTTACAATATTTTTCGTTTATCATCGCTACCGTCACCTCATCATCGCCAACAACAATGGTTGGAACACTACCTCGTCGGAGAAACGACATCCACTACGACCTCACTCCGTTGTCCTCTCTCCGTTCACCTTCTCCAAATCTCCTCGCCGTCCTCTTTTCATTCAAGCCTCTTCGTCCGTCCGTTTCGACGTTTCACCGCCACTCTCCTCCGTTACGAAGCAATCGCTCCACCGCGCCGTAGCAGCGCACCGACGGCGGCGGAGACTTAAAATCACATCCAGAATCAAATAACAAGAAAAAGGAGAGATTCGGAGTGGCTTACCTACCGGAGAACCGTCCGGTGGGCCTTCCAATCGGAGAATATGAAGAGAAAACCAGAGGTAACTTTAAATTCACTTAGCTTCTAATTCTTCTTCCAATCTGCTGTTGATCCTCGTGCATTCCTCTTTGATCTGGTGCTATTTCCGATTATGAGCTCCTTGACGATTCAATCTTTTCTTCTTTTATGTGAATCTGAAATGTGACTGCATCGTGTGTATTTCAAATCTGAGATGATGATTATGCGATATTGCAGGTTTGGATCGGTTATATCGAATCGAAGGTTACGGTTGAAGCTTGTGTAGGTTACGATTTCTGGTGATGAAGATGAATTCAAGAGGAAGTTTGTTCTACATTGAAGATGAATTGAAAAGTTGCAGAGAGTGAAGAATTGAAGTGGGAGAATGAGAATTGAAAATGGAAGATGAAGATTGGGAAATTGTGCAGAATCCCGAAGAGCTCAAGAGTGAAGAAGAGGTGAATTTATGGAGAAGATTGGAAGGATCTAGAGGGAAAGTTTGTTATGAAATTCTGTTAGAGTTGTTGGGATTTATGAAATTTTGTTAGAAACTTCTGTTAGAAGCTTGTTAGAGAAGTTAGAAGTATTTTCTGGTGAAATGAATTTGTTTGTGAATGTTAGTTTTTTTTTTTGTAATTCTTTCTGCTGAATTTTCTGTACCTGCTATGTAGTTCTTTTTTTGAAAAACCTGCGTTGGCAGCTTTGCTACAATGGCAATATGAGTTTTCAAAAGGAATCCCTAATCACTTTAAAGTGTCTTCCAAATTATCATGATTTTTAAGAGCAAAAAAGATGTTCTCGGAACTGTTTTAGTCTTCTACGTGATCCCCCAAGACAATACGGTTCTCTGTGCAATGGCACGACATAACATGTGACTCATGGCTTCATGTACCAAATTATGTATGCATTTGAAGTGGATAATGAAAAGTTCATTGATCATAAATGGTTTTGTGGTTTTGAAAATGGCTTTGATTAAATCGAATATGGGAAAGTTAATTAAAAAATGGAACTGGATTATGATTGATTTAATGGAAATGAAAATGGGCTACAACGGTTTGAAGTAGATAATTGGATGTGAATTGGAAAAAATGGATTAATGGATATTTGTAAAAAAATATGGTTTAATGTGATTAAAAATGGATATGAAAAAGAACGGATAAAAGTGGATAAAATATAAGAAGAGGACGTGGATATTTGGATATTGAATTAGCTTTGAATATGGAGAGGTTTGGATTTTGGGTATAGAAAATGATTATTTGTAAATTGGATGGAAATGGATTTGAAAATGTAGGTAAAATGGTTTGAAATGTAAATGTGGGTTAAGAAATGTATTAAAATATAGTTTTTGAATATGGACAAGAAAATGGTGAAAAAATGGATATGTTTAGAAAGAAAGAAAATGTATATGAATTATCTGGAATTTAAAAGCGGACAATTGGATTTTATGGAAATGGTATCAGAA
Source organism: Lathyrus tuberosus (assembly GCA_022829125.1). Classification (NCBI taxonomy): domain Eukaryota; kingdom Viridiplantae; phylum Streptophyta; class Magnoliopsida; order Fabales; family Fabaceae; genus Lathyrus; species Lathyrus tuberosus. The sequence continues at coordinate 1,766,453 of JALAZF010000124.1, read as the reverse complement.
TGGTTATGGGTTAGCAAAAAGGAGTCGTGACTCGAATTCTGAGCAAGTCACATGATCACATCTCAACACACTCAATCCACATCAAGCTTCAGATCCAATACAAGCTCGCGTCCTTAATGGCTCCCCATCTTCAATCAATAAACTCAGTCGAATTGAAAACATGTAATTTTAACTAATGATTCTCAATTGACGACTATCCACCACTTCAACCTTGAAGGAGGAACCTTGATTCACCTTGCTTGCACACTGATGAAATAAATGTCCTGAACAGAGAAAGAACCAAACCCTGATTCACACCCAAGAAAACCTGACCCAACGCCTCTGATGAATCCTCTAAAATAAGAAAACCCTAGGCTCTTGATGTACACTGATAATCTTATGAATACGGAAAGCTCAAACCAAAGGAAGATGCCTTGATCACACATCTTAGGAACCTAATGCAAATATGACCTAATGGATATGCAGATGGATGCGAAGCGAAAGCCAGAAAAAAGTAGGGAAAATTTTGGGGTGCTACACCGTGTCCGATCCCGAGCCAATCAACTGGACACCAGACTACTTCGCTGATCAAATCAGAGACGTTGTCATAATCTCTGATCATTAACAGAACAAGGATGTTTGTACCATCATCCCTCTATTGGACGAATCAAAGGTTCTTAGCCAGGAACTGATTGAAGTTACTCACGACAGTCAGAAAAATCTGAAGGCTCCTATAGTTATTTATCTACCAGGACTGTTACCGTATGAATCAGCTAAGGCGATCCCTTACAAATACAGTGCAACAATAATTGAGAATGTAAAGGAAATTCCATGACCCTCCGTTGTGAATATTGCAGACATCAGTCGAGTAACACAGAGTGGTCGAATCTTCAACCGAGGAGTTGGAGAACCTAACAAAGAAAAGGAACTTCCAACAGAAGCTCCTGATCCACCAGTCGGTCAATCCAGTAATCCCGAACTTTCAAAGGATGGTGATGAGATGCTGAAGCTCATCCAAAGAGTGAATACAACATTGTTGATCAGCTGTTACAAACTCCTTCAAAGATCTCTGTGCTATCACTTTTACTCAGTTTTGAAGCCCACATAGAGGCTCTACAGAAAGTCTTAGAGCAGGCCTTTATGGAACAGGATGTGTCAATACGACAGTTCGATAGCATTATCTCTAACATCACTTCCTACAACAACTTAGTGTTCAGTGATGAGGACTTGCCAGAGAAGGGCAAAAGTCACAACATGGCGCTCAATATCACAGTTAACTGCCAAGACGATGCTTTAGCCAGCGTTCTTGTAGGCACAGGATCGGCCATCAACGTTATGCCGAAGTCCAATTTAATGCGACTATCATTCAAAGGGTCCTCGATGAGGGGCAGTGAGGTCATCGTCAAAGCATTTGACAGATCTCGGAAAACAGTTATCGGCGAAGTCGACCTTCCCATAACTATTGGTCCTCACACTTTCCTAATCCCTTTCCAGGTCATTGACGTCCGGGTAGCGTACATCTGTTTATTAGGAAGACCTTGGATACACCAGGCTGGGGCAGTAACTTCGACACTGCACCAAAAACTGAAGTTCGTCAAGAACGATCAACTCATCACGGCCTGTGGAGAACAAGCCTTGCTCGTGAGTAACTTGTCATTATCTACTTGTATAGAACCCGAGGAGGTTGTTGGGACTCAGTTCCAAGCACTTTCGGTGAGTAATAAGAATCAATCAGAGAAAGGAACCTCAATTTCCTCATACAGAGATGCTCTCGAAGTGATCGAGGGTAACAACGCAAAAGGATGGGGACAGCTTGTCATTCCTACCAATAACAAAACAAAGAAGGGTCTTGGTTTTTCTTCAACCTGCACCCAGACAGCTGCTAACGAAGAAAGTCTTCATCCCATTCAGGACTTCTTCCACAGTGGAGGTTTCCTTCACCCAGTGCCTCAAACAGTCCATACTATCAACGAGGGAGATCCCTCCGATACAGATGAGGATTGGAAGTCCTATCTTAACGAGGACGATTATATGTCTCAGGAAGAGGTGCCTACGCCATTCTGTTGTCCCGTACAGAGTCCGAGATTTATACCAAGATCATTCGTCGAAATGATATATGGAGATTGTGATCCAGAAGGATGTCGTGCTCCACCAAACTTATTAGAGGAAGACACTCCGATGAAATACAACTTTGACCACGACTATTATGGCCTAATGGATGGCCTGCTTATCGGAAGCCATACCCAGGAGACTTGGGGCAAGAAAATCAGCCGAACAATGAAAATCGGCTGAGCGTCATTGGAAAAAATACCTGCGTCCCCACTATGTCATGGGATCAACACTCAGGTCATTTAGAAAATATCTCGCACGACGATGAATTTGCAACGTTCGCCAGACTAGAATTTATCAACTATGCTTTCCCCGAGGTCAACGTCATCGAAAGAGATGACTCCTCCAGTTCCAAAGAAGTATGGGATACCTTGGGACAACCAAGTGGAAAATACGACTACTTGGTCAAGTACACCACTCCTGAAAGCTCTCTTATCAGGCTCAAAGACATCCAGCCAACTGGATGGGGAGATTTACCTGAGAGCACAAATCCTATGGAAAATACTGAAGAAACGAAAAAACACAAGAAGGGGGGTTGAATTGGAGTTTTTAAAAAATTAATGCAAAGGACACAATGGTTATCCTGGTTCGATTGAACTCAATCTACTCCAGTCCACCCGCCAAGGTGATTTCGCCTCTCTCTTGAGGACTTGATCCACTAATCAGTTACGATTACACAATTTCAGTAACAACCGTCACTCTTCTTGAGGTTTAACCACAACTTGGTTTTCTCAAGGAATAAAAATTAAAAAAAACAAGTGCTTCTAGTAAGCTTTATCACAACCGTGATTTTTACACACTGTTTTATCAAAATGTAAATCAAAATACAAGAGCAAGTGAAATTGAAGAATTGTGGACAGTATGAGCTCACAAAAAAGTGCTTTGGTCATCTGCAGGGACTCCTTTAAATAGCTGAGAAGATTTGATCCGTTGGAGACGCGTGAACTATTTTTGGAGAGGATAATAATGCTAATTAATGCTCTTTCCAAAAATACAGATTCAATCCGTTACTTTGAGATTCTCATAAACGAGAAGGATAGCGTATCAGAGTCTACGTTGAATCATCAGAGTTTCTGGCTTGATACAACTTTGGTGCTGAAGCGCTAGACATCCGTCATCAGAACTTAGGCTGATGCTTCCAAATCAGAGCTTCGCTTTGATTAGAACTTCGCTTTAAACTTCGCTCAGATTGAATCTTCTGATACTTCTGTTTCAGAACTTCTTTGAGATACTTCTATATCAGAACTCTTTGTATTAGAACTTTCCTAGAACTTTCCTACATATCATAAACAATGAAATTAGGAGCATCAAGTTCTAAAATAACAAGTGTTTGTTATCATCAAAACTATTAGGAATGTAGAATCAATTCTTGTTCTAACAATCTCCCCCTTTTTGATGATGACAAAAACTCATATTTTGATAAATAATTTTAAAGGGTATTGAGGTTAGAAGACTCCCCCTGGGTTGAACATTTCCTTGAAAAATAATTTAATTTAAGATATCCAAGAGATTCTGATTGCCAGTTACCTGCTTGCTTAACACAGTAGAAACAGAAGTTAAAATATTCAAAATGTTCGAGACAAAGTCCTGGTGCACTGTTATGGTTCAAAATATTCTACGTTCTCCCCCTTTGTCATTAATCAAAAAGTGAAAAGATACATGAGAACAATTAAAAGAAGATAATGACAGAAGATAATGACAGAAGATAAAATGCAACAAAACAGAAAGAAAATTAAGGTTGAGGAGCAGGAGGAAGTCTTGTGAACAATGCTTCTAGAAGGCCTTTGATCTGATTAGCGGATTCTTCTTGCTTGCCAAGCATTCCTTTAATTTCTGCGTTTGTCTCGTCCTGTTTGTCCAATCTCTTTCTAACTTCTTCATTCTCTTTCTTCAACTCATCCAGAGTTTTCAGCACAAGAACGGATGAAGATGGTTCTTCAGAAGTTACCAAATCCTCAGAGCTTCAGTTAAGTGATCTATCAACTTATTCTCTGTAAGAATATCTGATATAAGTCTACCTAGAGGAATCCAATCTCTCTTGGTTCTTTCATCTTCTCTAGTTTCTTTGACACTGTTCTTCAGATGATTGAATAAGCAATAGGGAAGATTCGCTTTGGTAAAAGTGGAGATGAGGTACAGGAGATACTGTTGATCGTTGTTGATGTAGTCAGACGAGCTTGAAGGTTTCCTGTGATAGATGCACCCAAGAATGATTCTGGCCCAAATTCTGTGACGATCTTTTAGGTCTTTGATTTTGTTGGAGTGTTGACCGGAGGTGAAGATTTCTTTTGAGATAGTATTAAGATCAGTGCCCTTTTCCATCTCACTGCATCTGATTCCTGATCCATCATGATCAATCAGCTTACCAATAAGGTCTTCAGTGATGACAACCTTCTTTCCCATAACATACGAGATTACTTGATGTTTTGAGACCGATGCAAAAATCCAGAATTCCTTAACAAGTTGGGGAAAAACTGGACCCATTAAGCGATTGAAGTATTTGTTCCATCCTTGAAACTCAATCTCAGGAGTAAGGTCATACCCATTGTCTTTCATGCTTTCAAAATCGACGATGAGCTCACAGAGAACTTCAAGAGAGGCAAAAGGGGTGAGGAGAGTTCTTGAGGGCTCAACGTACCTTTCTCCAATGACTTGGTCAGCTGATTCTTGAGACATTGCTTGTTGAGAGCTGGAGGCCATTGTTCACAGACTTAGGGTTTTGGGAACACAGACTTAGGGTTTTGGGAACACAGAAACAAGAAATGTAAATAATATGGAGAAGACGAAAGAGAGTAAATGAGTGATAGTGAGCGTGTGAGGGTGTTAGAAGTGGCATTTATATATAAGAGAGACCAAGACTTAAATAGCAATTAAAAACAATAACATCATGATTAATAGCCGTAATGATTTCTGACAAGGGAGATAGCGTGAGAAATTTTTGGAACAGTTACCGATGTGACTTGGCGCCTCAATATGTCAACACAGACGTTTCAGTTTTCCAGAGTTTGACACGCGTTCATCATCAAAGAAAATCTGGAGCGTAGGTTGACACGTGTTTGCTAGAGTGAACTTAATGATCTATCCTTGAAATGAAAAGTTCAGATCTTCTGAATAGATTCTGATGCAATCTTTCTTCTCACTTCTGAAGAATTATTGGTCAGATGTTCACAAAAGAAAAGAAGTTCTGAGAGTTAAAAATATAGAAATTACGTTTTCATTCTGGACATAATTCCATACAGAGATTTTTCAGAATGAAATTAAATCTATCTTCAGCAAGGGGTTTGGTGAAAACATCAGCCCATTGATGGTCTGTGTCTATAAATTTTAAACAAAGAATTCCCTTCTGAGTATAGTCCCTAATGAAATGATGTTTAATTTCTATATGTTTAGCCCTAGAATGCAGAATAGGATTTTTTGAAAGACAAATGGCAGAAGTATTGTCACAGAGGATAGGGATGTTACTCTCATAAATGTGAAAGTCTTCAAGCTGATTCTTCATCCAGAGCATCTGAGTACTGCATCCAGCTGCAGCTATGTATTCAGCTTCAGCAGTTGATAGTGCAATGGTGGATTGTCTTTTGCTGGACCAAGAGATTAGGTTGTCTCCCAGAAACTGGCAGCTTCCAGAGGTACTTTTTCTTTCTATTCTGTCTCCAGCAAAGTCAGCGTCACAGTATCCTACCAATTTGTATTCCCTGGACTTTCTATAGCAAAGACCAAGATTAGTAGTACCTTTCAGATATCTGAAAATTCGCTTAACAGCTGTTAAGTGAGATTCTCTAGGATCTGATTGAAATCTAGCACAAAGGCAAACGCTATAGAGAATATCAGGTCTTGAAGCAGTTAAATAAAGGAGAGAACCAATCATACCTCTGTAGATCTTCTGTTCTACTTTCTTACTTACCTCATCTTTTTCCAGAATACATGTGGGATGCATAGGAGTTTTTGAAGGCTTACTTTCTGACATTTTAAATTTCTTCAGAAGGTCTCTGACATACTTGCTTTGATGTATGTAAGTTCCTTCTGGAGTTTGGTTGATTTGAATTCCCAAGAAGAACTTGAGTTCTCCCATTAAGCTCATTTCAAACTCTGCCTGCATAGTCTTAGCAAATTCTTGCCCCAAGGAGCTTTTAGTGGATCCAAAAATTATATCGTCTACGTATATCTGACAGATCAGAATGTGATTTTTAAATGACTTACAGAATAAAGTTGTGTCCACCTTCCCTCTGGTAAAATCATTTTCTAAGAGAAAGTTACTTAGTCTCTCATACCAAGCTCTGGGAGCTTGTTTTAGACCGTATAACAATTTCTTAAGTTTATAAACATATTCTGGATGTTTTGTGTTTTCAAAACCAGGTGGTTGATGCACGTAAACTTCTTCATCAATGTAACCATTTAAAAACGCACTTTTGACATCCATCTGATAGAGAGTGATGTCATTCTTTACAGCATATGAAATTAAAAGTCTGATAGATTCTAACCTTGCGACTGGAGCAAAGGTTTCTGTATAGTCTATCCCTTCTTGCTGACTATAACCTTGTGCAACCAGTCGTGCTTTGTTTCTGACAACTTCTCCCTGTTCATTTAGTTTGTTTCTGAAGACCCATTTGGTTCCAATGATGTTGAAGCCTTTGGGTTTAGGAACTAGATCCCAAACGTCGTTTCTGGTGAACTGATTCAGTTCTTCCTGCATTGCGAGGATCCAATCATTGTCTGTGAGTGCTTCGTCAATTTTAGTGGGTTCTATCAGAGAGACTAATCCCACTAGAGATTCTTCCGTCTTTTTGAATGAGGATCTTGTTCTGATTGGGTCATCCTTCTTTCCCAGAATTTTGTCTTCGGGATGAGTTAGAGAACTTCTGGACAGTCTTTTCTGGATGGGTTCTTCAGAATTAGAGTTTCCTTCTGTTTTGCTCGCCAGTTTTTCTGATGATCTGGTTTCAGTGCCTGTTATTTGAACTTCTATTTCTGCAAGAGATTCATCATGCTTTGGCTTTTGAAGGCCAAGCTTATCATCAAATCTGACACAAATGGATTCTACCACACTTCGTGTTTCTGTGTTATATACTCTGTATCCTTTTGAACGTTCAGAGTATCCTAACATGAAACATTTTTGTGCTTTAGTATCAAACTTGTTCAGAGGATCATTAGTGTTTAAGATAAAGCATGTACATCCAAAAGGATGGAAGTAAGAAATGTTGGGCTTTCTGTTCTTCCACAACTCATATGGAGTCTTTTCCAGAATAGGTCTTATAGAGATTCTATTCTGAATGTAACACGCTGTATTAACTGCTTCTGCCCAAAAGTGTTTAGCCATGTTAGTCTCATTGATCATGGTTCTGGCCATTTCTTGTAGAGTTCTATTCTTGCGCTCTACAACTCCATTTTGTTGTGGAGTTCTAGGACAAGAGAAATCATGAGAAATGCCATTTTCATTAAAAAATGTTTCTAGATTTTTGTTTTCAAATTCCCCACCATGATCACTTCTGACTTTTACAATTCTAAACTCTTTTTCATTCTGAATTTGGTTGCAGAAAGTAGAGAATACAGAGTGTGACTCGTCCTTGTGTTTTAAGAACTTTACCCATGTCCATCTGCTATAGTCATCTACGATCACTAATCCATACTTCTTGCCACTGATGGATGCAGTTTTTACTGGTCCAAACAGATCTATATGAAGAAGTTCTAATGGTCGGGAGGTAGAAACAACATTTTTTGGTTTGAAAGAGGGTTTTGAAAACTTGCCTTTTTGACATGCTTCACACAGAACGTCTGAGCTGAACTTCAGATTAGGAAGTCCTCTGACCAGATTGAGTTTGTTAATCTGAGATATTCTTCTCATACTAACATGCCCCAATCTTCTGTGCCAGACCCATTGCTCGTCGTCAGCAGACAGAAGACATTTTACATTCTGACTTTTTAGTTCAGAAAGTTTTATTTTGTAAATGTTGTTCTTTCTCTTTCCATTAAAGAGGATTGTTCCATCTTTCTGACTAACTGCCTTGCAGGACTTTTGATTGAAGATTATATCATAACCGTTATCACTTAATTGACTTATGGATAACAAGTTATGCATTAATCCTTCTACTAATAAGACATTAGATATAGAGGGTAAAGTACCATTACCTATGGTTCCAGAGCCAATGATTTTACCTTTCTGATTGCCTCCGAAACCTACATATCCTCCAGCTTTAAGTTCCAGGCTTTGGAACATATGCTTTCTTCCCGTCATGTGTCGCGAGCATCCAGAGTCCAGGTACCATGACTGGGGTTTCAATCTTGCTGTCAAAGACATCTGCAACATATAGGATTTTATCCTTAGGTACCCACATCTCTTTGGGTCCTTGTTTGTTAGTGTTCACAGAGTTCTGATTGAGTTTTGGTTTCTCAATAGAATTTGAATAAGATTCACTGGTGTATTTAATATCATGTGTGTGTCCATATGTGAAGTGAGAGTTCAAAGGAGCATATTTTATGATCATATCATCAACACGTTTGGGTTTATACGGAGCTTCTCCTCTAGGATTGACATAACCTATGCCCTTTCTCCCATTTCTACTAACTCCATAGATCATTGAAGCCATTTTGCTTCTGTCTATGTTTTTAGCTAGAAATTTTTGAAAGTTATAGTCGTAATGTTTTAAAATATAATCAGAACTACTGGAAACTTCAGAATCAGATTGTTTCTGATATTTTTCAAAAGAGTTGAGTTTTGAAACAGTTTCTTTTAATTCAGAATTTTCTGCTTTTAGCTTTCTGTTCTCTTCAGACTCAGATACCAGATCATGTTTCAGATTCTTATATTTGAGCTGAAGTTTCTGATAGTTTTCAAGAATTTCTGACAAACTTTCTTCTAATTGAGATCTAGAAAAGTTAGAGAATACCTCTTTAGTTTCTGACTCAGAGTCTGATTCTGATAAGTTTGAATCATCTGATATGTTGGCCATTAGGGCAATGTTCGCGTGTTCATTTTCTGATTCGGATTCTGCTTCAGAGGATTCCGAGTCATCCCAGGTAGCCATAAGACTTTTCTTTCTTTCCTTGTTAAACTTTTTATTTGGCTTTTCTTTCTGCAGCTTAGGACAGTCACTTTTGTAGTGTCCAGGTTCCTTGCATTCGTAACACACTACCTCTTTGTTTCTAGACTTTTTGTGTCCAGAGGATGGTTCAGAATGACTGCTTGATCTTCTAGAGTTTCTGAATTTTCGTTGCCTATTTTTCCATAGTTGTTGTATTCTTCTGGAAAGGAGTGATAGTTCATCTTCTTCTGAGGAGCCACCAGAGCTTTCTTCTTCTGCCTGAAAAGCTTTAGTTTCAGATTTATATTTAGATTTAAGAGCAATAGACTTACCTTTCTTCTGGGGTTCATCTTCTTCTAGTTCTATCTCGTGACTTCTTAAAGAGCTGATCAGTTCTTCAAGAGATATTTCGTTGAGGTTCTTGGAGAGTTTTAGTGCTGTGACCATGGGTCTCCATACTTTAGGTAAGCTCCTGATGATTTTCTTGACATGATCTGATGTTGAGTACCCTTTATTCAGAACTTTTAGTCCAGCAACTAGAATTTGAAACCTTGAGAACATTTTCTCAATTGTTTCATCTTCTTCCATTTTGAAGGCTTCATACTTTTGGATGAGTGCCAGAGCTTTAGTCTCTTTGACTTGAGAGTTGCCTTCATGCGTCATTCTCAGAGAATCAAATATGTGTTTGGCTGATTCTCTGTTAGTGATCTTCTCATATTCTGTGTGGGAGATTGCGCTGAGGAGAATCGTTCTGGCCTTGTGATGATTTCTGAAATCTTTCTTCTGTTGATCAGTCATGGTTTTCCTTTCAATCTTCTGACCGTCTTTTCCGACAGGGTGAGTGTAACCATCTGTTACCATATCCCAGAGATCACCGTCATGAGCCAGAAAGAAACTTTCGATTAGATCTTTCCAGTAATCAAAGTTTTCTCCGTCAAACACCGGTGGTTTGCCACTGATTTTGTCGTTGTAGTTCTGAACGGATTCTGCCATAGTGCTTTTTCGTGAAGGATCTTTTATTTGACACGGTTAAGTGTTAGCACCCAGAACCAGGCGCTCTGATGCCAATTGAAGAAACGAAAAAACACAAGAAGGGGGGTTGAATTGGAGTTTTTAAAAAATTAATGCAAAGGACACAATGGTTATCCTGGTTCGATTGAACTCAATCTACTCCAGTCCACCCGCCAAGGTGATTTCGCCTCTCTCTTGAGGACTTAATCCACTAATCAGTTACGATTACACAATTTCAGTAACAACCGTCACTCTTCTTGAGGTTTAACCACAACTTGGTTTTCTCAAGGAATAAAAATTAAAAAAAACAAGTGCTTCTAGTAAGCTTTATCACAACCGTGATTTTTACACACTGTTTTATCAAAATGTAAATCAAAATACAAGAGCAAGTGAAATTGAAGAATTGTGGACAGTATGAGCTCACAAAAAAGTGCTTTGGTCATCTGCAGGGACTCCTTTAAATAGCTGAGAAGATTTGATCCGTTGGAGACGCGTGAACTATTTTTGGAGAGGATAATAATGCTAATTAATGCTCTTTCCAAAAATACAGATTCAATCCGTTACTTTGAGATTCTCATAAACGAGAAGGATAGCGTATCAGAGTCTACGTTGAATCATCAGAGTTTCTGGCTTGATACAACTTTGGTGCTGAAGCGCTAGACATCCGTCATCAGAACTTAGGCTGATGCTTCCAAATCAGAGCTTCGCTTTGATTAGAACTTCGCTTTAAACTTCGCTCAGATTGAATCTTCTGATACTTCTGTTTCAGAACTTCTTTGAGATACTTCTATATCAGAACTCTTTGTATTAGAACTTTCCTAGAACTTTCCTACATATCATAAACAATGAAATTAGGAGCATCAAGTTCTAAAATAACAAGTGTTTGTTATCATCAAAACTATTAGGAATGTAGAATCAATTCTTGTTCTAACAAATACAACAGAAGGTGCTAGACTTTGTGATTCACCGAGGAGTTCGCCGCCAATGGGTTGCTGTCGATGTTCTGAAGATTATTCATAAGTCAAAGTAATTGTCGTCTTTAACCTTTCACCCTGCCCAGGTGAAACGGATGTTTTGATAGGGCTCACTTTCTGTAAATTTCCATCTTCGCTTCGCCCAAAGCAACAGAGTTTTGTTTTATAGGGCTGTAGTTTCAAGAATCGACTTATTCATAAATAAAATAACGTCGTCCTTTGATCTCCGCATTAATTACTGTTTTCTCTTTTCGCTTTTCTCAGAAAATGGTAATCCTAAAAAACAATTCAAAATAAACAACCAGTTTTTAAAAAAAAAATACACTGCACACACTTGCATTTTCTCTATCTCTTCTAAACACAAATCATCACGTCATGCAGATTACTTGTTTTAAACCCCATTGAAACATACGATCTGATGCCTTCTCCCGACTTTGAGTCCCCGGTATTTGGGGCTGAAGATGAAGTTGACAACGAAATTCCAGAAGAGATCTCCCGATTACTCCTACAAGAGGAAAGGTCCATTCAACCTCACAAAGAGCCGTTGGAAACGATCAATGTGGGTTCAGAAAAAGAGAGAAAAGAAATCAGGATTGGGGAACTGCTTAGTCCAACTGCCAAAGAGAGTTTGACAAAGCTTCTCAGAGAATTTCCCGATGTGTTTTCTTGGTCCTATCAGGACATGCCAGGGTTGGATATCAGCATCGTGGAACATCATTTACCATTGAAATCGGAATTTCCGCCAGTAAAATAGAGGTTGAGACGGACTCACCCGGACATGGCCGTCAAAATCAAGGAGGAGGTATAAAAACATATTGACGCGGGTTTCCTTGCCACGTCACAATATCCTCAATGGTTAGCCAACATCGTACCCGTTTCGAAAAAGGACGGAAAATTCAAAATATGTGTCGATTACAGAGATCTAAACAAGGCTAGTCCAAAGGACGACTTTCCTTTACCACACATTGACATGCTGGTTGACAGTACAACAAAGTTCAAAGTTTTCTCCTTCATGGATGGATTCTCGGGCTATAATCAAATCAAAATGGCGTCGGAGGACATGGAGAAACCTTCCTTCATTACCCCATGGGGTACCTTTTGTTACAAGGTAATGTCGTTCGGTTTAAAGAACGTTGGGGCAACCTATCAAAGGGCCTTGACTACTCTTTTTCATGACATGATACACAAGGAAATCGAGGTATATGTCCATGATATGATAGCCAAATCTAAGATAGAAGAGGAGCATGTGACCCTCCTGTCAAAACTATTTGAGCGGTTGAGAAAGTATAAGCTCCGCTTGAATCCCAACAAGTGCACCTTTGGTGTCCGTTCAGGGAAAATTTTAGGGTTCATCGTCAGCCAAAAAGGAATTGAGGTTGATCCTGACAAGGTCAAGGCCATTCAAGAAATGCCTTCTCTGAAAACTAAAAAACAAGTCAGAGGATTCCTGGGACGTTTGAACTACATTTCCAGATTTATATTCCTTATGACCGCGACATGTGCGCCAATTTTCAAATTACTCAAAAAGAATCAGGACTGCCAAACCGCCTTTGACAGTATCAAGGAATACCTATTGAACCAACCGATTCTATCACCTCCAGTGGAAGGAAGACCACTGATCATCTACCTCACAGTCCTAGACGACTCAATGGGTTGTTTGCTTGGTCAACAAGACGAAACAAAAAGAAAAGAGTATGCCATCTACTATTTGAGCAAGAAATTCACCGACTGCGAGACTCGATACACTATGCTTGAGAAAACTTGTTGCGCTTTGGCTTGGGCAGCCAAGCGTCTTCGCCAGTACATGATTCGTCACACTACTTGGTTAATCTCCGAAATGGATCCAATCAAGTATGTCTTTGAAAAACCTGCTCTCACGGGAAGGATTGCCCGTTGGCAGATGTTGTTATTAGAATACAAAAATCGAGTACCACGCTTAGAAAGCCGTTAAGGAAAGTATTTTAGCCGATCATTTGGCTCATCAACTGATTGATGATCAAGGATCAGTCAGGTTTGACTTCCTAGACGAAGATGTCATGTATCTAAAAATGAAGGACTGTGATGAACCGCTACCCAGTGAAGGGCCAGAACCAGGTTCCCAATGGGGACTAATCTTTGACGGAGTTGTCAATCATTACAGAAACGAAATTGGGGCAATTATCATAACACCTCAGGGTACCCACATTCCTTTCACCGCCTGACTTATGTTCAAGTGCACAAATAACGAGGCTGAATACGAAGCTTGTATCATGAGTCTCGAGGAAGCAATCGACTTCAGGATCAAAAACTTGGATATATATGGCGACTCAGCCCTGGTTATCAATCAGATCAAAGGAGATTAGAACACATACCAATCAGGACTGATTCCTTACAAAGATTATGCAAGAAGGTTGTTACCTTTCTTCAACAGAATTGAGTTTCATCATATCCCTCGTGAAGAGAATCACATGGCTGATGCATTAGCCACTCTCTCTTCCATGATTAGTGTAGGTCAATGGAACGACTTACCTAATATCGACATAATGCGCCTTGAAGGCCCGCTTACATCTTCACGATTGAAGTAGTCATAGACGATAAACCTTGGTATCACGATATCAAATGCTTCCTTCAGAAACAAGAATACCCATCTGGGGCACTAAGGAAAGACAGAAATACCCTCAGAAGGCTAGCAGGCAACGTTTTCCTGAGCGGTGATACACTCTATAAGAAGAACTTTGACATGTTCTTGCTCCGATGTATAGACAGACCAGAAGCAAACATCCTGATAAAAGAAATTCACGAAGGATCCTTTGGCACTCATGCCAATGGACATGTAATGGCGAGAAAAATTCTAAGAGCAGGGTACTACTGGTTGACCATGGAATCCGACTGCTACAAGTACATGAGGAGATGTCACAAGTGTCAGATATACTCCGACAAAATCCATGTACCGCCAACACATCTCAAAGTTCTCTCTTCCCCATGGCCTTTTTCCATATGGGGAATCAACATGATTGGCATGATTGAACCCAAAGCTTCGAACGGACATCGGTTCATCCTGGTAGCCATTGACTATTTCACCAAGTGGGTCAAAGCAACATCGTACGCCAATGTAACCCTACTAGTGGTGGTCCAATTTATCAAAAATAATCTCATCTGCCGTTATGGTGTTCCTAGCCAGATCATTACGGACAATGGATCTAACTTGAACAATAAGATGATGAAAGAGCTGTGCACAGAGTTCAAGATCGAACACCATAACTCATCTCCCTACCGACCTAAGATGAATTGAGCGGTAGAAGCGGCTAACTAGAACATCAAGAAGATCGTTCAAAAGATGGTTGTAACCTACAAAGATTGGCACGAGATGCTACCCTTTGCTCTTCACGGTTATCGTACATCTGTCCGCACTTCAACAGGGGCAACCCCTTTCTCTCTAGTATATGGCATGGAGGCAGTGCTTCCCATAGAAGTAGAGATCCCATCAATCCGGGTATTGATGAAAGCTAAGCTAACAGAGGCTGAATGGTGTCAAAGCAGACACGATGAACTGAATCTGATTGAAGAAAAGTGAATAACGGCACTATGCCATGGTCAGTTGTATCAACAGAGAATGAAGAGGGCGTTTGACAAAAAGGTTCGACCTCGCGTCTTCAGGAAAGGAGACCTTGTGCTAAAAAAGATACAATCCTTTCTCACTGACTCTCGGGGCAAATGGACTCCGAATTATGACGTCCCCTATATGGTCAAGGAAGCTTTCTCGGGCGGTGCCTTGAGACTTGCAACCATGGATGCAGAGGAATTTGCCTACCCCACAAATGTTGACATAGTCAAGAAATACTTCACCTAAACTAAAAAAAAAAACGTATCGGGGGATTGAAAACCCGAAAGGGCGGTCGAGGCAAAAATTAGAGACATAAATAAAAAAATCATCCCGATGGATTGGAAATCTCAAAGTACAATCTAGGCAAAAGTTAGGGATAATGGCAAGTAACTACGTTCAACAGGGGCAAATCCCCTAGCAACAGTCATGCCATCCATCAGAAAACTCCAGTCAAGGTCATCTTCGACAGAAGCTCAGGAGGCCCAGAATTCAAAGTTGGTAGAAGGATAGTGGTCGTTATGTTTCAATGTAGCCCTTTTCCCTTTAATTACCATTTTCTAACTTTGTAAATACTCTATGGAATCACGCGTTTGGCTGTTTTCCATCCTATCAATAAAATTTGAGCCCTTGTGCTTTTGTTTGCAATTCTTATTTATTTTAGCTTTACAGAACGACATTTTAATATGATTACCGATTCTTGAAACGGAACAAAACGAATTTACTTGTCAAACTTTTCTGCTTTTAAAATAAAGATGGCAATTTCTTTTGACTGTTGAACATCGAAATAACATCAATCGCTTCTCCAAAGATGGTTGAACTTCAAAGTACAGAATCAAAGTACTCCTTCTAAACCAGTGCGCCTGAACGAAGGATCAGTTATGTCAGATGCGAATACTCCATCTGACATCTTCGGCCGAGTTCTCATCTCCTAAGCCCGACCAATGGTTGTTCCCCCACAGGGACTACTTCTCCTAAGCAAGGCAGAATTGCTATCTTGAACCAGTGATACTTTTTATCTCCCACTGTGGCCGAGTATCTAGTCGTGTTCATCTACTAGTCTGTATATCATGTCAGTTTTGTCAACATATACATACATACATCATGCATTATTATTTTACATGCATATTCATATCACATCACTATCACTCCAGTCGATCGTATCCCCTAGTGATAAAAATCCTCTCAATCGAGTTGTCAGATCTTTCCTCATCAGGAAGTGAATCATCTAAGTAATCTCTGTCCCGTTTATCTCTGGATTAGAGATGGTCCTTGACCACTTTGATAACTTGAACCTCTGAGAAAACCAGAGAAACTTTCAACAAACGTCACTCTTCGCCATTGAAGATGATGTCTTCGCTTTCCCGGATTAAGGAAAATCCCCAAGAGAAAGCCTCTCAAACTACAGACTCTCAGCAACACATTGATTTTTCTCTCCAGAAAGTCAATGTTAATGAAGTCATCGGTACCTCAAAATTGGGGTACATTGTATGGCATTTCTTCGAGAAGATCTCGAAGAAAAGTATGATGTAGTATCCCCAGGCCGAAAGCAGTCTCACAAGAGACTCGTTTTCCCTAGTAGAATCAACAAATGGCATCTCCGACAGAGAAGTTTGTACACCTCTACAACTCAGACAAATTGGGTCCCCAGCAAGTCTGACATCAAATCTTTTTCCATCAAATGGCATCTTCCCGGGAAAATTCGGCGAGAAGTTTGAGGAAAACCGCTACAAATAGCATCCCTTGTCAAGAAGTTTATTGACAAAAGAAACTTAGACCAGTTCCTTGGTAGGAAACCAGGATCGAGGGGAAGCTTACATCAGAAACTGAGACCAGTTCCTTGGTAGGAAACTAGGATCGAGGGGAAGTTTATATCAGAAACTTAGACCAATTCCTTGGTAGGAAACCAGGATCGAGGGGAAGTTTACATCAGAAACTTAGACCAGTTCCTTGGTAGGAAACCAGGATCGAGGGGAAGTTCATTTCAGAAACTTAGACCAGTTCCTTGGTAGGAAACCAGGATCGAGGGGAAGTTTATTTCAGAAACTGAGACCAGTTCCTTGGCTGAAGACCAGGATCGAGGGGAAGTATTTACCTTTTCTAATAATTATTTCTTAGTAAAAGAAGATGGATGAGCGAACCGCCATTCATAACCACCATCAAAATTTCAGGTATTCCGATATTTAATCCTCTTGCACCCCGAATGCCCGAATACCTTCGCCATTCACACCTTCGGGTCTAAGAAGATTAAATAGGGGCATCTTTCATACCCCAAATTTTGACCACTAAGATTTCCCATCATTGGACAAATCCTCATCACAATATGGATGGACCATCATACCTCATTAGTCTCCCCAAAGATGGGTGAGCATCCACTACAATAAAAAATTAGGGTTTCACGCCCTCTCAGAGCTCTTAGACAAATGATCAATCAAGGAATGACATGATCTTCAACTTGTCTAACCTCTCAAACATCCACAGTGGATCAAGAGGACTCCCACAGCAAGAATCAAGCACAATGTTGCAGCATTCCAGGTGGATTAAGCCTTAAGATCGCCAGTGTCACCAAATTAGGGTTTGGTCGACCAGGGCCTCCAGATGGAAATTTTCCTCTGGGAATGAGCCAATGCTTCCAAGAATAACCTAAGATACTCCATGGAATCTCATGGACCCAATCATCAAGTCAATTTAGCCTCAGGGGATGCATTCACTAAAAATCAAGAATTAGGGTTTCTTGACCTAATTCATCCCTAAGTTGACTTTTGGGACAAATCATGAGCCAAGACCTCAAGAGAGGATTTAAGGGTCTCTAATAAACTACATTGATCAATTTGCAACAATGGATTCATCCAAGAAGCTTGATCACCAAATTTCAGTTTCATCAGAACCACAATTAGGGTTTTGATGAAAAAGTCAACTGCATCTTTGACTTTTGACCAGGACATGCTCCCAAACCCTAGGACATGATTCAATACACCCTATAACACCTATGAAATTAATCCATCAAGTTTGATTTAGGTCAAGGACTTAATTTCATAGAGGATCACACAGTCTGGAATTCATCTGACAAAAAGTCAACTGTGCACAAAAGTCAACTTTGACTTTTTGAGATTTTTTCACAATTATGGTTCCTTAACCCTAAAATGATGTTAATGTGTGATTGGAATCATCATTCATCAAGAAAAATCAAGAAAAGTGGGATAACTTGTAAAAGGGGTAACCATAAAAACTTAGAAATTTTCTAAGTCATGGAACAAAGTGGCTAGGGTAACAACTTTGGAGAATCATAACTCCTAAACCACAAGGGCATTTTTCCCCATTCAAAGTTGGATTTGTAGCTCTCATGGCCCTCTACAAAAGCTTCAAACATAACTCATTCCAATTCCTCATGGATTTTAAGTTATGGAATGATCAAAATCACAAAAAGTGAAAATGTCACTTTTTTCCAACACTTAGTGAAATTTTCACTAAGTCAGAATCTGTCTTACTTTTTTCAAAATGTAAGGGCATTTTTCACTTGGATCCAAAAAGTATCAAAACCAATTATGATCAAACAGTTGTTGTATCATATGAG
Source organism: Lathyrus tuberosus (assembly GCA_022829125.1). Lineage (NCBI taxonomy): Eukaryota > Viridiplantae > Streptophyta > Magnoliopsida > Fabales > Fabaceae > Lathyrus > Lathyrus tuberosus. The sequence continues at coordinate 1,748,207 of JALAZF010000124.1, read as the reverse complement.
GGCTTTCCAAAATGACCAAGAACTTCACCAAACTCAACTTGAGCCATGAGATATGACAATGACAATATGCCTTGCTGAAAACTGTCAAAGCAAGGCAGATTTGTGCATTTTGCTCGATTTGCCAAATTTGTGCAAATGACAAACACACTTATCCATCTGAACACCTCAAGGGGGGGACCAAGGAGGAACCAACTCTGATCCCAAGCCTCCCAAGTCCTTTTAACTAAAAGTAGCATGCCAAACCTAGAAATCCCTAAAGAGGGGACAAGACTCCAATTTTGTTTTGGAGCATTCAATGGATGCACCAAGGTGGCATGGACTGACCCATTTCCATCTGAATTCAGTCAAGACTTATCCAAGACCAAGGGAACCAGCAACATGTGCCCTAACCTCTAGTCAATGGCTAGAGGAGACTTGGATTCTCATTGATTAACATTGGCAAAACCTATGCAGCAATTGCCATTCACTATTCCTTGCAAAACAAACTTGCTCTACTATAAATAGAGCTCAATTGTATTCAGTTTGAGTACACCAAAGCCATCAAACAGATGCTTTCCTCAAAATCTCTTCCTTCACTCCAAAATTGCCTTCAAAAGAAAGTCACTATCGGGTTTTGAGTTTGAGAGCTATTCCAACCAAACCAATCACACACACACACCTCAAAAACATCATATAGACGCGATCCAAACACTCACATAACATCTGCAACACCAGATTCTCAAAATCACCAGCCATCTGCACAAGCCTTTGACAGATTTGCAGTTGAGGTGCCAAATCAAGTTCCATCTCAATTCAATCCATTCCAAGCACCCAGACACACTCCATAGCACCTAGGGAAGCTGTCCATATCCTTGGAACCAAGCTGTTACACCTCTAACACAAAACACGATCACCAGCTGCAAGAGGTAAGCATGAGCTCTTCTAACTCTATGATCCATGCATTTTTTGCTGCACAATAATTTGGCCATATGTTCATAATCATGCATAGAGTGTTTACCCTCAATCAATTGCTTTGTTTGAATCATGTATGGAATTTCTGAGCCTTCATGCAAGTTTTAGGTTCTCGAGGTTTCTCTTTAATTTCTTATTCCATGTTTAAAATAAATGAAATTAAAGACCATAGACTTGATTTTGAGGTGAAAACGAGTAGATTGGTATGTAGATTGCATGTTATCATCAAGTATTCAGTGAGATTGGATAGAAAACGCAAATTTGTAGAAATAGAGGGTGGCGCGTGTTCTTGCCATGTTCTTGGCGCCCTTTTTGAAAATTCAAATATTTGAATTTTGTGATTTTATTTAATTGATTCAAAAATTAATTTCTCTCTGAATTTTAATGATTTTGAGATGATTCTTTTTTTAATAATTCACAAAAATGTCAAAATATTTTATTTTCGCAAAAAATCCCAAAAATATTATTTATTTCATATACTTGATATTTTTGTAAAGAATTAATATTTTAATTGTTTTTTGACATTTAAAATATTTTCTCCCTCTTGATTTTTCAAATTTTAGTGATTTTCAACCATTTTGCGGATATAAACATGATTTTTGAAACATTAATCCAAGATCATAATTTGTTTCCACACGTGTTTAACAATTTTGATCATTTTGATTGAATTTTTATTCAATTAAAATACATTTTGAAAACAAATTAGGGTTTTTGATTAATTCAACCCTCATCAAACTTTTTCAAACTCTTTGGGCCTCTATTAGAGTGTAAGACCCAACCCCTTTGTAAATACACAACTTTTTTGGCCTCAGTCATTGTATAAGTCCCACAGTATTTTTAAAAACAACGGCGCGATCGTTGCCTTTTTTAGCAAAATCATTGGGCCTCTCCTTGAGCTGTAAGCCCCACCACTTGTACAAAAATAAATCATTGGGCCTCTATTAGAGTGTAAGACCCAGCCCCCTTTTAACCAAAACCTTTTTAGGCCTCAATGCATTGTATAAGACCCAATTCAAAAAACAAATCATCTGGGCCTACCCTCGTGTTATAAGCCCCATTCTTTTTCTTTAAACACCTTTGGGCCTCTTGAGAGAGTGTAAGGCCTATCCCTTTGTACATAAAACCTTTTTGGACCTCAGTCACTTGTATAAGTCCATGTACAAAACAACAGTGCAATCACTAATAAAACCTTGGGCCTCTCCTTGAGCTGTAAGCCCCAACAATCTTTTCAAAACACTTTCTCCGTTGATTTTGAATATAATATTGTTATCAAAGCTTTCTTTGTTGAACAAACTAACCAAACAGCATGGAAGCTCTACAACCGGGTAAGTGTTTACCCACTTTCTTTATCCGCTTTCATATATATAACTGTATTGTGGGGCTGCTCACTGTAAGTCTTCTTTCACAAACATTTATATACTTGTCAAATATCAACTGTGTAATACTAGTATAGTTATTTAGAGTTTTCCCCGGCAACTACGTCTAGCACTAGGTAAAGCCCTGTTCGTCACTCTTAAATACAAACAAAACTAAATCCCCATAGGATTACCAGACACAGTCTTCCCTCCTCTCGGGGTTAAACAATATGGAGACGTGAAAGGCAGCATTCTCAGTGAACCCTTTCTCAGACTGTCACCCTTAGAAATCGTCAAAGAGACTTTACTCTCCAGAGATGATCTTTTCTCCGTGAATGGCATCTCTTGAGTTTCTTCCAAATTCTCGGACTTTCCTGGCTTGATCTATTCTCGGTGAATGGCATGTCTTGAACTTCTCGGGGTTTGGGGACCCACAGGCTTCTTAAAAGCATCCCCGCCTCCTCTAGGGCATTGTACAAATACCCTTCGGCTTCTTAAAAGCTCTTATGCCTTCTCTTGGGCTTAGTACAAGGACCCAGAGACCTCTACAGGTATAGGAACAGAACCTAGTCATCAATTTGCTAGAGCTATCTTTCTGAGTCAAGTGTCAAACCTGTTAATGGGTTGACCTTCATCCCTTAACATAACAGCCTTCTCTTGGGCATTATACAAAGATCATTTACTATCCGAGAATCAATTTCTCCAAAACACCAGTAGACTTGGACAATCTTAATACCCATTGGATTTCCCATTTCCTTAAAGAACAGGAAATAACCCCGATCCTCTGATCAGTCCCAAAGCACAATAATACCTTTAATCGTTCCCTTCATAAGAACTGATTTTCTCTTTTATCCAACATACTGGACCTGTCACTAAACTAAAATAGTCACCAGCACAATAGCCTCCTCTTGGGCTTTGTACAATGATTCTCCCCAGCGGAGCTAACCTTTTCGCACTCTCTTGTTGAGTATAAAAGACTCTCTTGTAGAGTCAAACCCTTTAACCTCCATCTCGGGCTTCGTACGAGATAGAAAATCACTCTATTGTTGAGTATAAAAGACTCTCTTGTTGAGTCAAACCCTTTAGCCTCCATCTCGGGCTTCGTACGAGATAAAAAATCACTCTCTTGTTGAGTATAAAAGACTCTCTTGTTGAGTCACTTCCCTCTTAGCCTCCATCTCGGGCTTCGTACGAGATACAAAACCACTCTCTTGTTGAGTATAAAAGACCCTCATGTGGAGTCAAAACCTTTTAGCCTCCGTCTTGGGCTTCGTACAAGACACATATAAAAAGCACTCTCTTGTTGAGTCAGTCACTTGTTAGCACTCTCTTGTTGAGTCAACCCCTTTTAGCCTTTATCACGGGCTTCGTGCGAGACAGATAAAAGGCACCATCTTGTTGGGTCAATAGCCTCCTCTTAGACTTTGTATAAGAAAACCCCGGTTGAGTCAATCAACCTGTTAGAATCAAAATATGTGCCTCGTTCACCGTATACAAACATCAACAACTCCTTTTCCTTCATCTAAATTTCTGTAAGTGGCAAGCCTCTGGATTATTTACATCCACGTCACTGTCCCTCTTTTAGCATGAGAAATTCCTAAGGAAAGATGGCATTGCTCTAAACTGAGTTAAAGTCTTCTCCTTCAGGTTAAAAATCCCCTATAAAGGAAATTATGGCATCGCTGGATTCACATATCCCAGTTAAAGTAATTCTCCTTTATAATCAGTCACTCAACAGTTGTGACAAACATACCAAATATCCCCCTTTAGAGATGACAAATTCTCTCTAAAGTCAAAACATTTAGCTTCACTTCTTGGGCTTCGAACAAGATACAAATAGACCCTTGAGCTTCACATCTTGGGCTTCGAACAAGATACAAACAACATTTAGCTTCACGTCTTAGGCTTTGAACAAGACACCAAAACAACCTTTTTTTCCTCACATAGAATAGGAGGAACTACGATCGCTCTGATTTCCCTGTTTCGTTAAACGGGAATACGTGGGCATAAGATTGGAAAAATCTTAGCGAGCATACTAATAAAAAACCCAAAATCTCGTACCTTCGTACATCAATCGAAAAGCATCAGTCCTAACATCTTACCAATAGCCTAGACACTATTTTTAAATAAATAACCCTAAGGGAGAACCCCCCTATTTTGATAGCATCTGTAAACCAACAGTTTTGACTGTTTAATCTCAGTTTACAAGCAGGGTTAATTGGAGACATCTATTTCCCTTCCTTAATCAGCTCAATAGGATAAAAAATGAATCGAACTGTAGTACCAAAGTGATAGTGATTCGAAACCACAAAAATAGCGCTACATTTATAATGAGACATTTCATCAATATGTTCATATTTAGAATGACTTACATTCTTCTTTTTGTGCTTGGAATGACTTACATTGTTCTTTTTGTCCTTGGTCATGAAGCAAAGATTTGTCATTTCATCACTTTCACTTGAGCTAGCCACATTGGAGGACTCACAATCACTATCTTATGCGATGTATGCTCTTTTATACTTTCTAGACTTTTTTGGTGACCCTTTCTTTTATCCTTCATTAGCAATGGATAATCCGGGTTGTAGTGTCCGACTTTACCACAATTAATACATGAACATTTTGACTTTCCTTTCTTATTCTCATCTTGTTTTAAGGAGTCAACTTGTCTTTTAAAGTTGATGAGATTGTTGTCGTAATGCTTTATTCCATGTTTCTTAATGTACTTATAGTACCTTCTAACAAAACGCCTCATTTCTTCATCATCCGACTTCTCATCATCACTAGTTCCACTTTCATCATTCTCTTTTGTTGAGGACTTGGAACTAAAATCCACGAGAGCAATTAACTTCTTTTCCATTTTTCTTTTTTCTTTTATTTCTTAACTTTCTTATCATGCTTCTCTAATCTAATGATCTCTTTTTCATGTTCTTCAAGCTTACCAAACAATGTAGTTGTATCCAATGTCAATAAGTTGTTAGCTTCCTTGATGGCAGTCATCTTAGGTTGTCATTCCCTATTAAGACATCTCATGATTTTCTTAGTAGCAATATCATTAGAAATCGGATTACCAAGTGCATTCAAACTGTTTACAAGATGAGTGAATCTCTTTTGCATTTTGACAATGGTTTCACCAGGCTACATGTGAAAGAGTTTAAACTCTTAATTTAAAGTATTAATTCTTGCTTGTTTGACTTCATTTGTACCTTCATGGGTAACTTGTAAAGCACCCCACGTAGTTTTAGTGGTTTCTCAGTGAGAAACACAATAATATTCATCAACTCCTAAAGCGAAGATTATAATATTCCTTACTCTCTAGTCGCTAGACCAATTTTTCATATTTTCCTCATTCCATTGTGCTTCCGGTTTAGGTACAACAACATCATGCACATTGGTCATAGTAATTTCAAATGGACCATTTTAGATTGTGCTTCATACTTTCTTATCATTAGAATTGATATGGGTACATATACAACCCTTCACATAACCATAGTTCTCACCATTGAAAACTGACGCTTTATTATACGCCCCTTTGGTTCAGAAGCCTTAATCTAATAAGGGATTTTGAATCACAAGATAAACTGGTGCTCTAGATACTACTTGTTAGACGAGGGAAATAATCTAGATGTGGGGGGAGGAGGGGGGGGGGGGTTGAATAGATCGTCTGATGAAAATTTTCTTAATAAAATTCTATTTTGAAAATATTTTTCTATGGAAAGTGGAAAAGAATTTGGATAGACTCTCGTCTATCCATACCATTATTGGTAGAATCATATATGTGTACAACCGTAGTAGAATGTATGCCAAAGATGAGAAAAACCAATCAACAAGTTCAATTTAAGTAGTTTGAATATAAACTACACGTAACGTAAACGATTTCCAATGATAAGTAAAATAAAACTTGACTAAGGAATTTCATCGAACACTTAGTGTGCAGTAATTTTATCGAACACTTTGTGTGAAATACACCAAGCTTGATTCTCCTTGTTTTTAAGTTATAAAAAATCAATTGCAATGGTTTAGATTGCAATGCTTTCACAAAATCAGTTTTAAACACTTCAACACAACCAGAATTTTCAACAATTCAAATTACACACTAATTGTTCTCAAAATCAAAAGAGAGTGAAAGAGATAGAGAGAAAGAGAGAACACTAAAATTTTTTTAGGTAGTTCCCTAATTATCCTCACTATGGGTACGTCTTCCCTCAATTTGAAATCAAATTAAGATATTGTAATTAACCTTTGTAATATCAGTTTACATGAGAAGCATAGAAATTCAAACCTCAAACCCTATGTTTGATGTTGATCCTAGCTCTTTCTCTACCCATAACTTAGCAAGATCAAGTCACACAAGATCTCCCTTATGATCCTCCATTTACAACTACTCCTTCGACCAAACCTTTCGTTCTTCAAAACTTTCACTTGGGTGAATCCAATTGCAAAATCTTACCTCAAACCTTTCAATTGATCCTCTAGTTACCGCTGCTCCTTTTCAAGAACCCCTGTTCTTCTATGCCTTCACTCGGATGAATCGAACTTGACAAGAATTGTGCAAAAACCTCCAAATCAACCCTTGATCTTGGAGTAATAACCCTAAATGTGTTATCCTTGAAACCCCCAAGGATAACCTCAACCCCATTTTGATTACACAACCTAGATTGGACCTTATCAATCTTAACTTACCAACAAACAATAAAAAATGATTATGTGTAGTTGATGAATACATCAAGAAAGGTTGAAGATGATGATAATTATTTGTATCTTTCAGTTCTAAATAATGAGAAATGATGCATGAATGCATATTTATATGTATGAGTGTGTGTAGAAAAGAAATGGGCAAAACAATTTTTTAGCCAAAATGCAATTTTAGAAAGTTGGAATAGAATGTATTGACTCTAAAATCTTATGTATTGATACATGTTATCTATGTATTGATTCCTGTCATACCCCAAATTTGTCCTACCCTTCTTAGAATGTTCTTGCATTTGACTTTATTTTCATTTTTGCATTGCCTGCATAGCATCACATGTTTTTCATCATGAATAATTCCTAAAATGATTTTCCAGAATGAATTCTTGGATATACAGACAGACCGATTAAACTATTTCTCTAATGTGCAAAAAATGGTGGTTGTAATGTTTTAAACTTAAGTTTGCAGACGTTAGTAATATTGATCTACCATTCACATAGTTTAACCTCGAATGCTCGTCTTATTTTTCGACGACTTTCCAGTCACATTTTGATTAGTCTGAGCCTTTTTACCGGTCCCGATTTATTTCAAAATCTGACGAAACACTGTATTTTTCCAAGTCGTTTATTCCGCACTGATCATTTTAATGCATTCAATTTATTTTTTCAGGACCTTTGGCGCCCGATTTTTATTCGTTTTTAGCTGTTTTATTTTTATCTTTTCGCCAAAATATTCAGAATAATAAAATAGAATTTTCCATGTCTGCATTTTATTTTTATCATATGTATTTAGAGAGATGTGAATTTTATTTGATTTAATTGATTTAATTTGATTTAAATCAATTAAATCATTTAGAAGGGGCATTTTAGGGTTGTTAAATTATTTTACAATGTGTGTTTGTTTGTGTTTCTTTGAATTAATCTCGATCATTAAATCAGGATTAATCAAAAGCCTATATTTGTGATCCATGTCTATTCATTCCATCCAATAAAAAAAATAGAATTTTTAATAAATATATTAAAAAATAAAAAAAAATGAAATGAGAATCTCTCCACTAATACAAAGACAAATTCAAGGTGCCTACAAATATAAATCATGCTAACTCCAAAATAATTGTTGAATCATATCATTTTCCAAACCAATCTAGTATGTATTCATCTATATGAGTATCATTGACGGATTGTGACGGCAGGATTGTGACGGCAGGATTCACTTAACTCTTAAGAAAAACACTGATAGTAGTAAAAATTAAACTTACGTGAATATGTAGAATACAACAATGACCATGTACCAATGGCTGCAACCGTGACAAAATAAGATAGATGAAGTTTGCAAAGGACACAAAAAGATATTTAGGCTGATTTGGATTCTCTAGACAGAAGAGGTTGCATTCTTTTTGTGTCAAGAATTGATTTGCATCCTTCTTATTCTGTTGATGATAAAAAGGATTGTTTATGTAATCCTATTAGTGTATCATTAGCATAATTCAGTGAAATACAATGGAATATGCTTTATTAATGAGATTCACATAACAAAATTTTAACAGCTTTACCTTTAGCAACAAAGTAACCATCTTTCTTTTATTCAATCTTGAGTGGACCTTGAAAAAGTTTTGCACATTTTAGAAATTTTTATGGATTTCAGTAATCCAGTTGCATTGTTCAGAGATCTGGGAGGTTTAGATGATACCATCTCTCGTCTAAAGATTGAAGTCTACCATGTTTTCAAATTTCAGCAAGAAAAACATAAAGTATGGACAATTGAACAGGAAAAGACATAATATGTAGTAGCAAAACACAATCAAACAAATATCTAATATACTTACTGTCATACCCCAAATTTTGACCACTAAGATTCCCCATCATTGTGCAAATCATCATCACAATATGGATGACCCATTATACCTCATTAGTCTCCCCCAAAGATGGGTGAGCATCCACTACAATCAAATTTAGGGTTTCAAACCCTCTCAGAGCTCTTAGAGAAAGGATCAATCAAGGAATGACATGATCTTCAACTTGTCTAACCTCTCAAACATCCACAAAGGATCAAGAGGACTCCCACCTCAAGAATCAAGCACAAAGTTGCAACATTCCAAGTGGATTAAGCCTCGAGACCGCCAGTGTCACCAAATTAGGGTTTTGGTCAACTTGGGCCTCCAGATGGAAATTTTACTCTAGTCATGAGCCAAAGGCCTCAAAGCACTACCTAAGATGCTCCAAGGGACATCATGAACCTAATCATTAAGTCAATTTTGCCTAAGGTGATGCATTCATAAAAAATCAGGAATTAGGGTTTCTTGACCTAATTCACCCCTAAGTTGACTTTTGGGACAAAACATGAGCCAAGACCTCAAGAGAGGATTTGAGGGTCTCTAACACACTACATTGATCCATTTGCAACAATGTATTGATCCAAGAAGCTTGATCAACAAGTTTCAAATTCATCAGAACCACAATTAGGGTTTCGCAGGAAAAGTCAATTGTGCCTTTGACTTTTGACCCAGGCATACTCCCAAACCTTGGGACATGATTCAATACACCCTATAACACCTATAAAATCTATCCATTAAGTTTGATTTAGGTCAAGGACTTGATTTCATAGAGGATCGCACAGTTTGGAGTTCATCTGACAAAAAGTCAACTGTGCACAAAAGTCAACATTGACTTTTTGAGATTTTTCACAATAATGGTTCTTTGTCCTAAAATGATGTTAATATGTGATTGGGATCATCATTCATCAAGGAAAATCAATAAAAGTGGGATAACTTGTAAAAGGGGTAACCATAAAAACACTTAGAAATTTTCTAAGTTATGGAACAAAGTGGCTAGGGTACCAACTTCCAAGGATCAAAACTTGAGATCCAAGCAACCATTTGGGCTGATCCAAAGATGGATTTGTAGGTCTAATGACATAATTTTAAAGTGTCAACTACACCTCATTCCAATTCATCATAGATTTTGAGTTATGGTTGGATCAAAATGGCTGAAAACATGAAATGCCACTTTTTCCAACACTTAGTGAAATTTTCACTAAGTCAGAATCTATCTTGTTTTTTTTCCAAAAGTAGGGGGGTTTTTCAATTGGATCCAAAAATTATCAAGACAAACTATGATCACACATGTGTTTTATCATATAAGAGCTTTCCAAAATGGCCAAGAACTCCATGAAACTCCACTTAAGCCATGAGTTATGACAATGACAATGTGCCTTGCTGCAAACTGTCATGGCAAGGCAGATTTGTGCATTTTGCTCGATTTGGGCAAATTTTGCAAATGACAAATAAGTTTATCCATCTGAACACCTCAGGGGGAGACCAACGAGGGACAAACACTGATCCATCAGCCTCCCAAGTCCTTGGAACAAAAAGTAGCATGCCAAACCTAGAAATGCCTAAAAGAGGGACAATACTCCAATTTTTGTTTGGAGCATTTAATGGATGCACCAAGGTGGCATTGACTCAGCCCTTCCCAACTGAATTCAGTTAAGAATTATCCAAGAACTAGGGAACCAGCAGCCTGTGCTCTAACCTCTAGTCAATGGCTAGAGGAGACTTGGATTCCTATTGATCAACATTTGCCAAACTTCTGCAGCAGTTGCCATTCACTATTGCTTACAAGACAAACTTGGTCTATTATAAATAGAGCTCATTTGTGCTCAGTTTGAGTACACCAAAGCCATCAAACAGATGCTTTCCTCAAAATCTCTTCCTTCACTCCAAAATTGCCTTTCAAACCAAGTCACTATCGGGTTTTGAGTTTGAGAGCAATTCCAACCAAACCAATCACACACACACCTCATAAACATCATATACAAGTGATCCAAACACTTAAACAACATCTGGAACACTGACTTCTCAAAACCACTATCCAACTGCTCAAGCTTTTAGCAGACTTGCAGTTGGGGTACCATCTTCAGTTCCAGCTTGTTTCAAACCACTCCAAGCATTCAGACACATCACTTGGCACCTAAGGAAGCTGTACAAATCATTGGAACCAGATTGCAACACCTCTAACACAAAACACGATCAGCAGCTGCAAGAGGTAAGCCTGAGCTCTTCTAACTCTATGATCCATGCATTTTTTGCTGCACAATAATTTAGCCGTATGTTCATAATCATGCATAGAGTGTTTACCCTAAATCAATTACTTTGTCTGAATCATGTATGGAATTTCTGAGCCTTCATGCAAATTTTAGGGTTCTTGAGGTTTCTCTTTGATTTCTTATTCCATGCTTAAAATAAATGAAATTAAAGCCCATAGACATGATCGTGAGGTGAAAGCGAGCAGATTGATATGTAGATTTCATGATATCATCAAGTATTCAGTGAGATTGGATTGAAAATGAAAATATGCAGAAACAGAGGGTGGCGCGTGTTCTTGGCATGTTCTTGGCGCCAATTTTTGAATATTTGAATATTTGAATTTTGTGATTTTATTTAATTGATTCAAAAATTAATTTCTCTCTGAGTTTTAATGATTTTGAGTTGATTCGTTTTTTTAATAATTCACAAAAATGCTAAAATATTTTATTTTACCAAAAAAATCCTAAAATTATTAATTATTTCATATACTTGATATTTTTACAAAGAATTAATATTTTATTTGTTTTTCAACATTTAAAATGTTTTTCCCTTGATTTTCCAAACTTAAGTGATTTCCAATCATTTTGTGGATAGAAACATGATTTTTGAAACATTGATCCAAGATCACAATTTGTTTTCACACATGTTTAATAATTTTGATCATTTTAATTGAATTTTTATTCAATTAAAATATCTTTTGAAAACAAATTAGGGTTTTGATTAATTCAACCCTCATCAAACTTTTTCAAACTCTTTGGGCCTCTTTTAGAGTGTAAGACCCATCCCCTTTGTAAATACACCACCTTTTGGGCCTCAGTCATTGTATAAGTCCCACTGTATTTTCAAAACCAATGGCACGATCGTCGCCTTTTTAACAAAATCATCTGGGCCTACCCTTGTGTTATAAGTCCCATTTTTTTCTTTAAAATACTTTTTTGGGCCTCTAATAGAGTGTAAGACCCAACCCCTTTTTTAAACTAAAATAATTTGGGCCTCAGTGTATTGTATAAGTCCCGATACTGTCAAAAAGTTCGGCACGATCGTCGCCTTTTTAACAAAAATCACCCTGGGCCTCTCCTTGAGCTGTAAGCCCCACCACTTGTACAAAAATAAATTATTGGGCCTCTAATAGAGTGTAAGACCCAATCCCCTTTTAACCAAAACCTTTTTGGGCCTCAGACATTGTATAAGTCCCTCTGCGTTAAAAGAAAAACCTCGGCGCGATCGTCGTTGCCAAACAAATCATCTGGGCCTACCCTCGTGTTGTAAGCCCCATTTCTTTTCTTTTCAAAATCTTTGGGCCTATAATAGAGTGTAAGACCCATCCCCTTGTACATAAAAACCTTTTGGGCCTCATGTATTGTATAAGTCCCTCTGTACAGTTTTTTTAACAACGGTGCAATCATCGTTAAAACTTGGGCCTCTCCTCGAGCTGTAAGCCCCAACAATCTTTTCAAAGCACTTTCTCCTTTGATTTTGAATTCAAATATATGTTGTTATCAAAACTTTCTTTGTTGAACAACTAACCAAACAACATGGAAGTTGTACAACGGGTAAGTGCTTATCCGCTTTCATTTACCGCTTTCATATGTATATAACTGTATTGTGGGGCTGCTTCACTGTAAGTCTTCTTTCACATCCTTTTATATACTTGTCAAATATCCAATGTGTAATACTAGTTTAGTTACTTAGAGTTTTCCTCGGCAACTGCGTCTAGAACTAGGTAAAGCCATGTTGGTCCCTCTTAAATATAAACAAAACTAGATCCCCCGTAGGATTCCAGGTACAATCTTCCCTCCTCTTGGGGTTAAACAATATGGAACAAAGAGAAAGGCAGTATTCTCGGTGAACCTTTTCTCAGACTATCACCCTTAGAAATTGTCAAAGAAACTCTAACTCCCCAGAGATGATCTTTTTTTCCATGAATGACATCTCTTGAGTTTCTTCCAAATCCTCGAACTTTCCAGGAATGATCTCTTCTCGGCGATTTGCATTTCTTGAACTTCTCTTGGTTTGGGGACCCACAGACTTCCTAAAAAGCATCCCCTCCTCTTCTTGGGCGTTGTACAAGGACCCTTCGGCTTCTTATAAGTTCTCTTGCCTTCTCTTGGGCTTAATACAAGGACCCTGACGACCTCTTAAAGGTATAAGACAGAACTTAGTCATCCTTTGCTAGAGCAGTCTTTCCAGCATCAAAACTCCGGTCGTTGTAGGGTTGATACTCATCCCTTAATGCCCGTGCCTCCTCTTGGGCATCATACAAAAGATAAAACTCTAGACTTGGACAGTCTAAGACCCTTGAGTCTCAAAGACATTCTCAAGTTCCTTTCAAACATAGGAAGGAACCCCGGTCTCTCCCATGAGAGTTCCCCACACTTGGACTCGCTTCAGGATCTCCCGAATCCACAGCGGTAAGGTAGCCTACTCTTAGGCTTTGTACAAATGATTCTCCCTAGCAGAGCTAACCTTTTCAGACTCTCTTGTTGAGTCAATCACTTTTAGCCTCCGTCTTGGGCTTTGTACAAGACATATAAAAAAACCCATTCTCTTGTTGAGTATAAAAGACTCTCTTGTTGAGTCAATCCACTTTTAGCCTCCGTCTTGGGCTTTGTACAAGACATATAAACCATTCTCTTGTTGAGTATAAAAGACTCTCTTGTTGAGTCAACCCCCTTTTTAGCCTTCGTCTTGGGCTTTGTACAAGACATATAAAACACTATCTTGTTGAGTATAAAAGACTCTCTTGTTGAGTCAAACACTTTTTAGCATCCGTCTTGGGCTTTGTACAAGACATATAAGCCACTCTCTTGTTGAGTATAAAAGACTCTCATGTTGAGTCAACCCCCTTTTTAGCCCCCGTCTTGGGCTTTGTACAAGACATATAAAACACTCTCTTGTTGAGTATAAAAGACTCTCTTGTTGAGTCAAACACTTTTTAGCTTCCGTCTTGGGCTTTGTACAAGACATATAAAACACTCTCTTGTTGAGTATAAAAGACTCTCTTGTTGAGTCAACCACTTTTTAGCCTCCGTCTTGGGCTTTGTACAAGACATATAAAACACTCTCTTGTTGAGTATAAAAGACTCTCTTGTTGAGTCAACCAGTTTTAGCCTCCGTCTTGGGCTTTGTAGAAGACATATAAAAACACTCTCTTGTTGAGTATAAAAGATTTTGTTGTTGAGTTAATCTCCTTTTAACCTCAATCTCGGATTTCGTACGAGACAACAAATCACTCTCTTGTTGAGTATAAAAGATGCTCTTGTTGAGTCAATCACCTGTTCAAGACTCTCTTGTTGAGTAAACCCTTTTTAGCTTCCGTCTTGGGCTTTATACAGGACAGATAAAAGTACTCTCGTGTTGAGTCAAACCATTTCAGTCTCCATTTTGGGCTTTATACAAGATACATTCTCCCCAACGGAGTCAAAATCCCTTTTAGCCTCAATCTTGGGCTTTGTATAAGACAGAAAGAACATTTTCCCTGAAAAAGTCAAACTTCCCGCCTCCTCTTAGGCTTTGTATAAAGAAAACCCCGGTTGAGTCAATCAACCTTTTAGCATCAAAGTTGTGCCTTGCTCACAACATACAAAAATCAACAACTCCTCTTTAAAGATGACAAATTCTCTCTCAGCCAAAACCCTTTAGCTTCACATCTTGGACTTTGAACAAGATACAAACCACCTTTAGCTTCACGTCTTGGGCTTTGAACAAGACACCAAAACACCTCTTTCCTCCCATAGAATAGGAGGAACTACGATCGCTCTGATTTCCCTGTTTCAGGAATACGTAGGCATAAGATTGTAAAATCTTAGCGAGCATACTAATCAAAAACCCAAAATCCAGTACCTCCACACATCAACCAAAGAAAATCAGGTCTAGTATCCTAACCAAAAGCCTCACAGATAATCCAGACATTGGTGTTCTTAAGCAAATAACCCTAAAAGATGAACCCCTATTTTGCTAGCATCTGTAAACCAACAGTTTTGACTGTTTAACCTCAGTATCAAGCAGGGTTAATTGGAGACATCTATTTCCCTTCCTTAATCAGCTCAACAGGATAAAAAATGAATCGAACTGTAGTACTAAAGCGATAGTGATTCGAAACCACAAAAATCGCGCTACAGAAAAGTGGTGACCACAGTGGGAGTCATTCTATCTTACAGTTTTATGTAGAAACCTTGAACAAGTCATTTTCACTGTGGCCGCCACAGAAAAATGGTGACCACAGTGGGAGGCATTCTTTCTTGCATTCCCAAGGGATGAAACCTTAAGTTCTCGAAGTATCACAGAAGTGGCAACTCTGCTGGGAATCATTGTCTGTATAGGATCATAAGACTAGAGGTCTAGGATGATTAAGACAAATATATATATATACTGCTTTTCCTAATTGATATCTGTGTTTATTTTTTTGCTAATGGGAATGCGTGTGATGTCGCATGTGGAAAGATTGAGTATACACCTAAGATAGGGGATGTCATTATATGGGTAATCTTACGGGGAGTGAATCCCAGTTAAGATTCCCTGGTCGACCATCAGACTCAGTGGAGACTCCCTTTGCAGATACATTGCCTATATGACTTCGGTTGTTGAAAGAAGTGTGGTCGATTGGGTTATTTGGGAAGCTGAGGTTTTTAGTAGACTGAAACCATTTTGTAGTGCGGAAGCTATCGGGAATAGTTGTCACACGATACTACCCTCATTTGAGATCACTCTAAGATACACCAGCTCGCTGGCGATCCGCTTGCTGTTGTTATCCCAAGAGGGTCAACGATTTTGCAGACAGGTACAAAAATCACCAGTATAAACCTTTGGGGACGAGTAGAGCCTTGACTTCATGACACCGACCCTTTGACCCCATGTTTTTTCTATGTTTTTGTGTGCTGCATTCATGCATTCATCTAAAAAACATTAAAACAAAGAAAAATCTTCTCTTCTAGTCTCTCTTTTTCAAATTAAACTAAGACAATGATTGCAAATGTCAGATAAAGAGATTGCTAATGGATTTCGGTAGAAGGAAAACTCACAAGTACACCTTCAAGGTTCCAAAACTAGGGGATTTAAGAGGTTTGGCAAGGATGATCACCAACCCCGAGGCTTTCAAAGCTAAGTATGGAGGACTGCTATCTCTGTAAAGGTTATATGTAATCGAAGGAATCCTGTCCACACTAATCCAGTTCTACAATCCGGTCTATCACTGTTTCACATTCCCGAATTATCAGCTAGCACCAACACTAGAGGAGTACTCTCACCTGACTGATTTGCATATTACGGACCAAGCTCCCTTCTCTGGACTGGAAGAAATTCCAAAGGATCAAACCATTGCGAGAGCAATCTATTTGAACGAGTCAGAGGTCAGGACTCACATGACCACTAAGGGGGAATCCAGGGTTTTCCAGCCCAATTCTTGACAAAGAAAGCTCTATACTTTGCTAGTATAAGGAACGTGGCCGCTTTCGAGAGCATCTTTGTTTTGCTCACCTACGGGTTATTTTTGTTTCCCAACATTGATAACTTTGTAGATATCAATGCCATTAAGGTTTTTCTGATTGGAAACCCTGTACCAACCTTGCTCGCAGATGCTTATCATTCATCACACTTAAGGAATTTGTACAGCGGAGGAATGATCACGTGTTGTGTACCCCTGCTATACAAATGGTTCATTTCCCATTTGCCAAAGCCTGTTGCATTTTGGGATCAAAAGAATACTTTACGTTGGTCGCAGAGAATCATGTCTCTTACCAACTCTGACATCAATTGGTACAATCAAATCTATGACGGGATCAGAATCATTGACCGTTGTGGAAATTTACTAAATGTACCCCTTATAAGAACTAAGGGAGGAATCAACTATCATCTAGTGTTAGTTTGTCGTCAATTTGGATACCCGATGAGGCATGTCCCGTGTAATGCTCATCTGGAAGGTCTTTTCTTCAAGGAAGGAGAAAAAGACAGAGCACTAAAGACGGAAATAGTGCACGCCTGGAAGCACGTTCATAGGAAAGGAAGAGAGTTTCTAGGAAAACCAGACTGTGTCTCGGTGGAGCCTTATCTCCACTGGGTACAAACTAGAGCTCTCAAGCTGAGGATGCCTTACCCTTGTCAGGAAGTTCTTACATTAAGGGAATCTGTCCTTTATTTTATGTCTGAGATGGAAAAACTTCAGGTTACTCTCAACAAAGTTCAGCAGGAGAAGAGGTCTTGGAGGAACAAGTACCGTATTCTCAATGTGGAGTGCAAGAAAATACAGTAACTATTAAAGGAAAAAGATGCTCTGATTGAGATTTTAGAGCAATATGCTGTAGAAAATCAAGATGACTAAAGGAATTTGCTCACTCCTTTCACTTGGCAAAGGAATGACAACCCGGCAACGGCCCAAGAGCCCCGGTCAAAGAAAAGGAAAGTACTGGAACCAGCACCTGAGCTCGCTTCAGAGAGGACTCAGGACCCATAAGTTTAGATTTCCTTTTACAACACTTTGTAAATTGCTGTATTTCCATTTCCGCAATCTTTGAATTCAATAAAACGGGGTTTCCCCACTGTTTGATATTTGCAATCCAATTGTCGAAGTTTACTTTGAATAAACGAAAAATATATACAATTAATATAATCATTGCATATCATTCATCATTCTCATGTAACGCATTCTTCTTACCTACGAATCTCATGTTTGCGTCTCGATTCTAGAGTCAAACTATCTCATTCGTACAATACTCGAGCCAATCGTCAGAAAAGATGGATGATCTCGAGGAAGTGAACAGAGAGTTGAGAGAAGAGATCGACACTCTGAAAGAGGATTTGAGAAAGCTTCATAACGACATGCAAGCTCTAGCAGAAGCTCAAATGCAACAACAAAGGACTGTGATCTCAGAGATCACACCAACGCCCATAGTGGAAAAGTATGATCCTAGGTACAAAATGCCGAAAGATCATCCCTGGGGCATGCCACTTAACTATATCCCAGAGGGATATATTCCGTTGATCACTGAAGATCCGGAAACTTCAGCAGGAGCCGCTGGGCCTGAAGATTACAAACTTCGGGAAAGCGAAGATGCCAGGGGCATGACAACAACTCCTGAAGGTTACAAACTTTGGGAGGCGCCAAGAGTCTCGGCCATAATGACTATACCACCACCCGTGATACACACTGTCCCGGAAGGACAGATTCCATAAATACCTTCTGGTGGAAACGAATGTATGTTCGACAGACTGAATGAGTTCCAGGAACAATTCCTGGAGATGCAGAAAGAGCTACAAGCCCTTCGCGGTCAGGATTTATTTGGAAAGGACGCTGTAGACCTTTGCTTTGTCCCCAATGTGAAAGTTCCGCACAAATTCCAGGTACCCGATTTTGAAAAGTACAAGGGTAACTCTTGCCCTCAAAGCCACTTGGTGATGTACGCTCGGCGAATGTCAGCTCAGACAAAGAACCAAGAGCTACTAATTCACTACTTTCAGGATAGTTTAATCGGTGTCGTACTCAAATGGTACATGGGTTTAAACCGCACTAAGATCGGCACTTTCAGAGATCTTGGCGCTGCCTTTGTTCAACAATATAAGTATAACCTGGACATGGCACCAGACAGAGATCAACTGAGATCGATGTCACAGAAGGACAAGGAAACCTTTAAGGAGTACGCTCAGAGATGGCGTGAAATTGCCGCTCAGATTTGTCCACCTTTTGAGTAAAAAGATATGACAAAGATCTTCTTGAAAACCTTAAGCTCATTTTACTATGACAGAATGGTTGCCAGTGCGCCCAGTGACTTCACCGAGATGTTGGGCATAGGAGTTCTTCTTGAGGAAGCAGTCCGAGAAGGATGTTTAGTTAAAGATGCTAGATCAACAAGTAATACAAAACGATACGGTAGTGCTCTCCCTAAGAAGAAAGAGCGGGATATTGGGAATATCTCTCTTGGAAAGCAAAGGCGACGATACCAACCAGTAGCAGTCGTAACTCCTGCTATCAACCCCGCGCCTGTTCCTACCTATCAACCTCGGGTTGCTCAGAGGCAACCGAATCAACAACAATATCAGCAAAGGACACAACAGCCTCTTCAGCAGGCTCGTCCTCCATATAACAACAACCGTACAACACGACCTCCAGGGTTTGACCATATACCGGTGTTGTACGCAGAACTGTTTCCATTATTACTGGTCAAGGGACACGTCCAAACCAGGTTTCCTCTTACAGTGCCAGAAAATCTGCCAGTTTGGTTTAAAGCGGATCAGACTTGCCCTTACCACCAAGGAGGACCAGGGCATAACATAGAAAACTGTCTCAGTTTCAAATCTGATGTGCAAAAGCTTGTTAGGAGCGGGGTCTTATCTTTCAAATATACAAATCCAAATTTTCTCACAAACCCGCTGCCTCAATACGAGAAAGCTGCAGTAAATTTGATAGAAGGAGAGTCTAACAACAACTATCAAATTCATGATGTACTCTTATTGAGGGCCAACTTGGTCAAGATGCATTGTAGACAGAGCGGATACAGCCATGTGCCACCTCATAATTATCATCAGTGTGATATCTGCTCTAAAAACAACCAGGGATGTTCTGTGGTACAATCAGCTCTACAGGAACAGTTGGATCTCGGATGGATCCAAGAGCATCGAGTTCGTGGAGTTAACATGACTTATACAAATTCCAACATCATTCAGAACCATGACATCCGTGCAATGAATGTCAACTTAATGGCAATGCACTCAAGGCAAAGCCAATATCATAATCTGCCACAGCATGATCACAATTCCTGTCTGACTTGCTCGGTAAACAAACAGGGATGCTCTTTCGTACAAGAGGCCCTCCAGTGTCAGATGGATCTTGGATGGATCCAGGACTACCATGATAGGAATCCTCATCAAGTGAATATGATTCAAATCTTCAATATTCATTTGAGGAATACCAGCTTGGTAGAGTTACACGCCAGACAGGTCCGACTCGGTTTTCTCACTTCACATGATTATTTAAGCTGTAAAGTATGTTGTGAGAGTAACTAAGGGTGCGCTCTCGTTCAAAGAACTTAACAACACTTGTTAAACCACTGGTGG
This sequence comes from Lathyrus tuberosus, assembly GCA_022829125.1. Lineage (NCBI taxonomy): Eukaryota > Viridiplantae > Streptophyta > Magnoliopsida > Fabales > Fabaceae > Lathyrus > Lathyrus tuberosus. Next base: position 1,728,085 of record JALAZF010000124.1, on the reverse strand, counting down.
CTTCCGATCTATATGGATGAAGACACGCAACAAATCAGTCTGACAAATAGGAACCCTACTAGGCATCAAATTCAGGATGTCCGATCTATGGAAATAGACCTGGTGAGGTTACACTGCATTCAAAGCGGATGTGGCTAGGTGCCACCACATAACTACGCGCATTGTAGAGTCTGCTCAGAAAATAATCAAGGATGCTACCTCGTGCGAGCCGCTCTTCAGAGTCAGTTGGACCATAAAGAGATTCGACCATATCCAAGTTCTGGATCAATCAACTGGACGCTATACTATTTCGCTGATCAGATTAAGGATGTTGTCGTAATCTCTGATCATGAAAGGACCAAAGATGTTTGTACCATCATCCCTCTACTTGACAAATCAAAGGTTCTTAACCAGGAATTGATTGAAGTTACTTACGACAGTCAGAAAAATCAGAAGGCTCCTGTAGTTATCTATCTGTCGGGACCAGTACTGTATGAATCAGCTAAGGCGAATCCTTACAAATACGGCAGAACAACAGTTGAGAATGGAAAGGAAATTCCATTACCCTCCATCGTGAATATTGCAGACATCAGTCGAGTAATACAGAGCTTTTGAATCTTCAACAGAGGAGTTGGAGAACCTAACAGAGAAAAGGAACCTCACACAGAAGTTCCAAATCCACCAGTCGGTCAATCTAGTGATCCCGACCTTTCAAAGAATAATGATGAGATGTTGAAGCTCATCCAAAGGAGTGAATACAACATTGTTGATCAGCTGTTACAAACTCCTTCAAAGATCTCAGTGTTATTGCTTTTGCTCAGTTCCGAAGCCCACAGAGAGGCTCTACAGAAAGTCTTAGAATAGGTCTTTATGGAACAGGATGTGTCTATACGATAATTCGACAGTATCGTCTCTAACATCACTTCCTGCAAGAACTTGGGGTTTAGTGATGAGGAATTTCCAGAAGAAGGCAAAAGTCATAACATGGCACTTAATATTATAGTCAACTGCCAGGACGATGCTTTAGCCAATGTACAGGTAGACACTGGATCGGCTCTCAACGTCATGTCGAAGGCCACTCTAATGTGACTATCATTCAAAGGATCTTCGATGAGAGGAAGTGAGGTCATCGTCAAAGCATTTGACGGGTCCAGAAAAACAGTTATCAGCGAAGTCGACCTTCCCATAACTATTTGTCCTCACAATTTCCAAGTCACTTTCCAGGTCATGGACATCCGGGAAACCTACAGTTGCTTATTAGGAAGTCCTTGGATACACCAGGCTGGGGTAGTCACTTCCACACTGCAACAGAAACTAAAGTTCGTCAAGAACGTTCAACTCATCACGGTCTGTGGAGAACAAGCCTTGATCGTGAGTAACTTATCATTGTCCACTTGTGTAGAACCCAAGGAGGTTGTTGGAACTCAGTTCTAGGTACTTTCGGTGAGCAATGACAATCAGTCAGAAAAAGGAACACCTATTTCCTCATACAAAGATGCTCTCAAAGTAATTGAGAGTAACAACGCAAAAGGATGGGGACAGCTTATCATTCCTACTGATAATAAAACAAAGAAGGGTCTTGGTTTTTCTGCAACCTGTACCCAGATAGCTGCTAACGATGAAAGTCTTCATCCCATTCAGAACTTCTTCCATAATGGAGGTTTCCTTCACCCAGTGTCTCAAGAAGTACATACCATCAACGAGGGAGATTCCTCTGATACAGATGAAGAGTGGAAGTTCTATCTTAACGAGGACGATTATATGTCTCAGGAAGAGGTGCCTACGCCCTTTTGCTATCCCGCACAAAGTACGAGATTTATACTGAGGTCAGATGTCGAAATGATATACAGAGATTGTCATCCGGAAGGATGCCGTGCTCCACCAAATCATTAGAGGAAGACACTCCGATGAAATACAACTTTGACCACGACTATTATGGCCCAATGGATGGGCTGCCTATCTGGCAGCCGTATCCAGGAGACTTGGGGCAAGAAAATCAGCCGAACAATGAAAATCAGCTGAGCATCATTGGAAAAAATACCTGCGTCCCCACCATGTCATGGGATCAACACTCAGGTCATTCAGAAAATATCCAGCACGACGATGAATTCACAAAGTTTGCAGGACTAAAATTCATTAACTATGCTTTTCCCGAGGTCAACGTCATCGAAAGAGATGACTCCTCATGTTCCAAAGAAGTGTGGGATACCTTGGGACAACCGAGCGGCAAGTTCGACTTCATGGTCAAGTACACTGCTCCTGAAAGCTCTCATATCAGGATCGAAGACATTCAGCCAACTGGATAGGGAGATATACATGAGAGCACAAATACTATGCAAAATACAACTGAGGAATCCTCCTACGGCGACTCTGCCTCGGAGACAGATTCCAATGACCCTGCTCCACCAGAAATCAGTGTCATTTCTGAAGACAAATCAAGGAAGGTACAAGACTTTGTGATTCACTGAGGAGTTCTCCGCCAATGGGTTACTGTCGATGTTCCGAAGATCGTTCATAAGTAAAGTAATTTCCGTCTTTAACCTTTCACCCTGCCCAGGTGAAACGGATGTTTTGATAGGGATCACTTTCTGTAAGTGTCCCTCTTCGCTTCGCCCAAAGCGACTGAGTTTTGTTTCATATGGCGGTAGTGTCAAGAATCGACAAATCATAAATAAATAAATAAACGTCGTTCTGTAATTTCTGCATTAATTGTTGTTTTCTCTTTTTGCTTTTTCAGAAAATGGTAATCCTTAAAAACAATTCAAATAATAAAAACAAACAGTTTTCAGAAAATACACTGCACGCACTCTTGCATTTCTCTCTATCTCTTCTAACAAAAAATCATAACGTCATGCAGATTGCTTGTTTTAAACCCTGTTGAAACATACGATCTGATGCCTTCTCCCAACTTTGAATTCCCGATATTTGGGGCTGAAGAAGAAGATGGTGACAAAATTCCAGTAGAGATCTCCCGATTACTCAGACAAGAGGAAAGGTCCATTAAACCTCACAAAGATCCGTTGGAAACAGTCAACTTGGGTTCAGAGGAAGAGATAAAGGATGTCAAGATTGGGGCCCTACTCAGTCCAGCTGTCAAAGAAAGTTTGATAAAGCTTTTCGAAGAGTTTCCCGATGTATTCGCTTGGTCCTGCCAGGATATGCCAGGGTTGGATACCAGCATCGTGGAACATCATCTACCGTTGAGATCGGAATGTCCACCAGTAAAAAAAATGTTGAGACGAACTCATCCAGACATGGCCATCAAAATCAAAGAGGAAGTACAGAAACAGATTGACACGGGTTTCCTCGCTACATCAGAATATCCTCAATGGTTAGCTAACATAGTACCAGTTCCGAAAAAGGACGGGAAGGTCAGAATGTGTGTGGATTACAGAGATCTAAACAAGGCTAGTCCAAAGGATAACTTTCCTTTCCCACACATTGACATGCTGGTTGATAGTACAGCAAAGTTCAAAGTATTCTCCTTCATAGATGGATTCTCGGGCTATAATCAAATCAAAATGGTGCCGAAAGACATGGAGAAAACTTCCTTCATTACCCCATGGGGTACTTTTTATTACAAGGTAATGCCGTTCGGGTTGAAGAACGCCGGGGAAACCTATCAAAGGGCCATGACTACTCTGTTTCATGACATGATACATAAAGAAATCAAGGTATATGTCGATGACATTAGTGCCAAATCTAAAACAGAAAAGGAGCATGTGACCCACTTGTCAAAACTATTCGAGCTTCTGAGAAAGTACAGACTCCGCTTGAATCCCAATAAGTGCACATTCGGTGTCCGTTCAGGGAAACTTTTAGGGTTCATCGTCATCCAGAAAGGAATTGAGGTTGATCCTGACAAGGTCAAGGCCATTCAAGAAATACCTTCTCCAAAGACTGAAAAACAAGTAAGGGGATTCCTGGGACGTCTGAATTACATTTCCAGATTTATATTCCTCATGACCGCGACATGTGCGCTAAATTTCAAATTACTCAAAATGAATCAGGATTGCGTTTGGACAGAAGATTGCCAAACTTTCTTCGACAGTATCAAGGAATACCTGTTGAACCCACTGATTCTATCACCTCCAGTGGAAGGAAGACCATTGATCATCTACCTAACAGTCTTGGAAGACCGACTGCGAAACTCGATACACTATGCTTGAGAAAACTTGTTGTGCTCTAGCTTGGGCAGCCAAACGTCTTCCCTAGTATATGATTCGTCACACTACTTGGTTAATCTCCAAAATAGATCCAATCAAGTACGTCTTTGAAAAACCTGCTCTCACAGGAAGGATTGCCCGTTGGCAGATGTTGTTGTCAGAATACGACATCGAGTACCATGCTCAGAAAGCCGTTAAGGGAAGTGTTTTAGCCGATCATTTGGCTCATCAACCAATTGACGATCAGGAATCAGTCGGATTTGACTTCCCAGAAGAAGATGTCATGTATCTAAAAATGAAAGATTGCGATGAACCACTACCCAGTGAAGGGCCAGAACCAGGATCCCAACGGGGATTAATTTTTGACTGAGCTGTCAACCATTACGGAAACGGAATTGGGGCATTCATCATAACACCTCAGGGTACCCACATTCCTTTCACCGCTAGACTTACATTCAAGTGTACAAACAACGAGGCCGATTACGAAGCTTGTATCTTGGGTCTCGAAGAAGCGATCGACTTAAGGATCAAGAACTTTGACGTATATGGCGATTCAGCCCTGGTTATCAATCATATCAAAGGAGATTGGAACACATACCAATCAGGACTGATTCCTTACAAAGACTACGCGAGAAGGTTGTTACCATTCTTCAACAGAATCGAGTTTCATCACATCCCTCGTGAAGAGAATCACATGGCTGATACATTAGCCACTCTCTCTTCCATGATTAGTGTAGGTCAATGGAACGACTTACCTAAGATTGACATAATGCGCCTTGAACGGCCCGCTTACATCTTCACGATTGAAGCAGTCATAGACGACAAACCTTGGTATCACGATATCAAATGCTTCCTTCAGAAACAAGAGTACCCACCTGGGGCAATGAGAAAAGATAGAAAAACCCTCAGAATGCTAGCAGGCAGCTTCTTTTTGAGCGATGATACACTCTATAAGAGAAACTTTGACACGGTCTTACTCCGCTGCGTAGAAAGACCTGAAGCAAACATGCTGATAAAAGAAATTCACGAAGGATCCTTTGGCACTCATGCCAACGGACACACAATGGCGAGAAACATTCTAAGAGCAGGGTACTACTGGTTGACCATGGAATCCGACTGCTACAAGTACATGAGGAAGTGTCACAAGTGTCAGATATACTCAGACAAAATCCATGTACTGCTAACACATCTCAAAATTCTCTCTTCCCCATGGCCTTTTTCCATATGAGGAATCGACATGATTGGCATGATCGAACCCAAAGCTTCGAATGGACATCGGTTCATCTTGGTAGCCATTGATTACTTCACCAAGTGGGTCGAAGCTGCGTTATACACCAATGTAACCCGACAAGTGGTGGTCTGATTCGTCAAAAACAATATCATCTTCCGTTATGGAGTTCTGAGCCAGATCATTACCGATAATGGATCAAACTTGAACAATAAGATGATGAAAGAGTTGTGTGATGAGTTCAAGATCAAACACCATAACTCATCTCCCTACCAACCCAAGATGAACGGAGCGGTAGAAGCGGCTAACAAGAATATCAAAAAGATCGTTCAAAAGATGGCTGTAACCTATAAAGATTGGCACGAGATGCTACCCTTTGCTCTTCACGGTTATCGCACATCTGTCCGCACTTCAACAGGGGCCACCCCTTTCTCTATAGTATATGGCATGGAAGCAGTGCTTCCCATAGAAGTAGAGATCCCATCAATCCGGGTATTGATGGAAGCTAAGCTAACAGAAGCTGAATGGTGTCAAAGTCGACACGATGAACTGAATCTGATCAAAGAGAAGCGTTTGACGGCACTATGCCATGGTCAGTTGTATCAACAGAGAATGAAGAAAGTGTTTGACAAAAAGGTCCGACCTCGTGTCTTCAGGAAAGGAGACCTTGTGCTCAAAAAGATACAATCATTTCTCACTGATTCCTGGGGCAAATGGACTCCAAATTATAATGGCCCCTATGTGGTCAAGAAAGCGTTCTCAGGCGGCGCATTGAGACTCGCAACCATGGATGGAGTGGAGTTTGCCTACCCCACAAATGTTGACGTAGTCAAGAAATACTTCGCCTAAACTAAAAAAAATATGTCTCGGTGGATTTAAAACCCGAAAGGGCGGTCCAGGCAAAAATTAGAGACACAATCAAAAATCATCCCGATGGATTGGAAATCTCAAAGTACAATCCAGGCAAAAGTTAGGGATAATGGCAAGTAACTATGTTCAACAGGGGTAAATCCCCCAGCAGTAGTAATGCCATCCATCAGAAGAAAAAATCCAGTCAAGGTCATCTTCGATGGAAGCTCAGGATGTCCAGAATTCAAAGTTGGTAGAAGGATAACGGTCGTCATGTTTCAATGTAGCCCTTTTTCCCTTAAATTACCATTTTCTAAACTTTGTAAATACTCTATGGAATCACGCGCTTGGTTGATTTCCATCCTATCAATAAAATTTGAGCCCTTGTGCTTTTGTTTATAATTCTAATTTGTTTTAGTTTTATAGAAAGACATTTTAACATGATCAACAATTCTTGAAATAAAACAAAAATGAATTTACTTGTCAAATTTTTCTGCTTTTAAAATAAAGATGGCAATTTCTTTTGACTGTTGAACGTCAAAAGAACATCGATCGCTTCTCCAGAAGTAATCGAGCTTCAAAGTGCAGAATCAAAGTACTCCTTCTTAGCCAGTACATCTGAATGAAGGATCAACTGTGTTAGAGACCAGGTTTCGCCTGAGACCCTCGGCAGAGTTCTCATCTCCTAAGCCCGACTAACGTAGCTCCCAACAGGGACTATCCCTCCTAAGCAAGGCAGAATTGCTATTTTCTGAACCAACGATACTTTTTATCTCCCGCTGTGGTCGAGTATCCAGTCGTGTTCATCCACTAGTCTGTATGTCGCGTCAGTTTTGTCAGCATATACATACATACATACATCATGCATTATTGATTTACATTCATATTCATATTGCTTCACTACCACTCTAGTCAATTTTGTTCCCTAGTGATAAACATCTTTTCAACCGGGTTGTCAGTTCTTTCCTCGACGGGAAAGGTGGCGTCTGACCAACCGCTCCTCCACTTTGCTGGTGAATTGAAGTGGGTCCCTTGACCACTTTGACAACTTGAACCTCTGAAAGGCCAGAGAACCTTCAGCCAACATCACTCTTCGCCATTGAAGATGATGTCTTCGCTTTCCCGGATTAAGGAAAATCCCCAGAGAAAGCCTCTGAATCAGAGATTCGGCAATGCAACCGTTTTTCTCCAAAAAATCTGCTGACGAAAAGGTCATCAGCACCTCAAAATTGGATCACATCATATGGCATTTCTCGGAGAAGGTCCCCAGAAAAGTATGATGTAACACCCCCGAGCGACCGCAGTCTCTCAAGAGACCTGCTTTCCCCAGTACATCTCAGACGACTGGGTTCCCCAGCAACTCTGACATCAGATCTTTTTCCATCAAATGGCATCTCCCCAGGAAAATTCGGCGAGAAGTTTTAGGAAAACTGCTACGAACAGCGTCCCTTGTCAAGAGGTTTATTGACAAAAGAAACTAAGACCAGTTCCTTGGTAGGAAACCAGGATCGAGGGGAGGTTTATTTTAGAAACTAAGACCAGTTCCTTGGTAGGAAACCAGGATCGAGGGGAGGTTTATTTCAGAAACTGAGACCAGTTCCTTGGTAGGAAACCAGGATCGAGGGGAGGTTTATTTCAGAAACTAAGACCAGTTCCTTGGTAGGAAACCAGGATCGAAGGGAGGTTTATTTCAGAAACTAAGACCAGTTCATTGGTAGGAAACCAAGATCGAGGGGAGGTTTATTTCAGAAACTGAGACCAATTCCTTGGTAGAAAACCAGGATCGAGGGGAAGTTTTACCTTTTCTAAGCATCATTGCTTAGCAAAATAAGATGAATTCGTAAGCTACCATTCATAACCACCATCAAATATTCAAGTATTCCGATATTTAATCCTCTTGCACCCCGAATGCCTGAATACCTTCGTTATTCACACCTTCGGGTCCAAGAAGATTAAATAGGGGCATCTGTCATACCCCAAATTTTGACCACTAAGATTCCCCATCATTGTGCAAATCATCATCACAATATGGATGGACCATTATACTTCATTAGTCTCCCCCAACGATGGGTGAGCATCCACTACAATCAAATTTTGGGTTTCAAGCCCTCTCAGAGCTCTTAGACAAAGGTTCAATCAAGAAATGACATGATCTTTAACTTTTCTAACCTCTCAAACATCCACAAAGGATCAAGATGACTCCCACCTCAAGAATCAAGCACAAAGTTGCAACATTCCAAGTGGATTAAGCCTCGAGATCGCCAGTGTCACCAAATTAGAGTTTTGGTCGACTGGGGCCTCCAGATGGAAATTTTCCTCTGGGCATGAGCCAAAGGCTTCAAAGCACAACCTAAGATGCTCCAAGGGACATCATGAACCCAATCATCAAGTCAATTTTTCCTCAGGGGATGCATTCATAAAAAATCAAGAATTAGGGTTTCTTGACCTAATTCACCCCTAAGTTGACTTTTGGGACAAAACATGAGCCAAGACCTCAAGAGAGGATTTGAGGGTCTCTAACACACTACATTGATCCATTTGCAATAATGGATTGATCCAAGAAGCTTGATCAACAAGTTTCAAATTCATCAGAACCACAATTAGGGTTTCGCGAGAAAAGTCAATTGTGCCTTTGACTTTTGATCCAGGCATGCTCCCAAACCTTGGGCATGATTCAATACACCATATAGCACCTAGGAAATCGATCCATCAAGTTTGATTTAGGTAAAGGACTTGATTTCATAGAGGATCGCACAGTTTGGAGTTCATTTGACAAAAAGTCAACTGTGCACAAAAGTCAACTTTGACTTTTTGAGATTTTTCACAATTATGGTTCTTTGACCCTAAAATGATGTTAATATGTGATTGGGATCATCATTCATCAAGAAAAATCAAGAAAAGTGGGATAACTTGTAAAAGGGGTAACCATAAAAAAACTTAGAAATTTTCTAAGTTATGGAACAAAGTGGCTAGGGTACCAACTTCCAAGGATCATAACTTGAGATCCAAGCAACCATTTGGGCTGATCCAAAGATGGATTTGTAGCTCTCATGGCATACTTTAAAAGTTTCAACTACACCTCATTCTAATTCATCATAGATTTTGAGTTATGGTTGGATCAAAATGGCTGAAAACATGAAATGCCACTTTTTCCAACACTTAGTGAAATTTTCACTAAGTCAGAATCTGTCTCGTTTTTTTTTTCCAAAAGTAGGGGGATTTTTCACTTGGATCCAAAAAGTATCAAGACAAAATATGATCACACATGTGTTGAATCATATAAGAGCTTTCCAAAATGGCCAAGAACTCCATGAAACTCCACTTAAGCCATGAGATATAACAATGACAATGTGCCTTGCTGCAACCTGTTATGGCAAGGCAGATTTGTGCATTTTGCTCGATTTGGGAAAATTTTGCAAATGACAAACAAGTTTATCCATCTGAACACCTCAGGGGGAGACCAAGGACGGACAAACACTGATCCATCAGCCTCCCAAGTCCTTGGAACCAAAAGTAGCATGCCAAACCTAGAAATGCCTAAAAGAGGGACATGACTTCAATTTTGGTTTGGAGCATTTAATGGATGCACCAAGGTGGTATAGACTGAGCCCTTCCCAACTGAATTCAGTTAAGACTTATCCAAGAACTAGGGAACCAGCAGCCTGTGCTCTAACCTCTAGTCAATGGCTAGAGGAGACTTGGATTCCTATTGATCAACATTTGCCAAACTTCTGCAACAGTTTCCATTCACTATTGCTTGCAAAAAAAACTTTCTCTACTATAAATAGAGCTCATTTAGGCTCAGTTTGAGTACACCAAAGCCATCAAACAGATGCTTTCCTCAAAATCTCTTCCTTCACTCCAAAATTGCCTTCCAAAGCAAGTCACTATCGGGTTTTGAGTTTGAGAGCAATTCCAACCAAACCAATCACACACACACCTCATAAATATCATATAGAAGTGATCCAAACACTTAAACAACATCTAGAACACTGATTTCTCAAAATCACATCCAACTGCTCAAGCTTTTAGCAGACTTGCAGTTGGGGTACCATCTTCAGTTCCAGCTTGTTTCAAACCACTCTAAGCATTCAGACACATCACTTGGCACCTAAGGAAGTTGTGCAAATCATTGGAACCAGCTTGCAACACCTCTAACACAAAACACGATCACCAGCTGCAAGAGGTAAGCCTGAGCTCTTCTAACTCTATGATCCATGCATTTTTTGCTGCACAATAATTTGGCCATATGTTCATAATCATGCATAAAGTGTTTACCCTCAATCAATTACTTCGTCTGAATCATGTATGGAATTTCTGAGCCTTCATGCAAATTTTAGGGTTCTTGAGGTTTCTCTTTGATTTCTTATTTCATGCTTAAAATAAATGAAATTAAAGCCCATAGACATGATCGTGAGGTGAAAGCGAGTAGATTGATATGTAGATTGCATGATATCTTCAAGTATTCAGTGAGATTGGATAGAAAATGAAAATCTACAGAAACAGAGGGTGGCGCGTGTTCTTGGCATGTTCTTGGCGCCATTTTTTAAATATTTGAATATTTGAATTTTGTGATTTTATTTAATGGATTCAAAAATTTATTTCTCTCTGAGTTTTAATGATTTTGAGTTGATTCTTTTTTTTAATAATTCACAAAAATGCTAAAATATTTAATTTTACCAAAAAATCCTAAAAATAATAATTATTTCATATACTTGATATTTTTACAAAGAATTAATATTTTATTTGTTTTTCAACATTTAAAATATTTTTTCCCTTGATTTTCCAAACTTAATTGGTTTCCAATCATTTTGTGGATAGAAAAATGATTTTTGAAACATTGATCCAAGATCACAATTTGTTTTCACACATGTTTAATAATTTTGATCATTTTAATTGAATTTTTATTCAATTAAAATATATTTTCAAAACAAATTAGGGTTTTAATTAATTCAACCCTCATCAAACTTTTTCAAACTCTTTGGGCCTCTTTTAGACTGTAAGACCCATCCCCTTTGTAAATACACCACCTTTTGGGCCTCAGTCATTGTATAAGTCCCACTGTATTTTCAAAAACAACGGCGCGATCGCTACCTTTTTAACAAAATCATCTGGGCCTACCCTCGTGTTATAAGTCTCATTTCTTTTCTTTAAAATACTTTTTTGGGCCTCTAATAGAGTGTAAGACCCAACCCCTTTTTTAAACCAAAATAATTTGGGCCTCAGTGTATTGTATAAGTCTCGATACCGTCAAAAAGTTCGGCACGATCATCGCCTTTTTAACAAAAATCACCCTGGGCCTCTCCTTGAGTTGTAATCCCCACCACTTGTACAAAATTAAATTATTAGGTCTCTAATACAGTGTAAGACCCAATCCCCTTTTAACTAAAACCTTTTTGGGCCTCAGACATTGTATAAGTCCCTCTGCGTTAAAAGAAAAACCTCGGCGCGATCTTCGTTGCCAAACAAATCATCTGGGCCGACCCTCGTGTTGTAAGCCCCATTTATTTTATTTTCAAAATCTTTGGGCCTCTAATAGAGTGTAAGACCCATCCCCTTGTACATAAAAACTTTTTGGGCCTCACGTATTCTCTGTACAGTTTTTTAAACAATGGTGCAATCATCGTTAAAACTTGGGCCTCTCCTCGAGCTGTAAGCCCCAACAATCTTTTCAAAGCACTTTCTCCTTTGATTTTGAATTCAAATATATGTTGTTATCAAACCTTTCTTTGTTGAACAAATAACCAAACAACATGGAAGCTCTACAACGGGTAAGTGTTTATCCGCTTTTATTTACAGCTTTCATATGTATATAACTGTATTGTGGGGCTGCTTCACTGTATGTCTTCTTTCACATCCTTTTATATACTTGTCAATTATCCACTGTGTAATACTAGTATAGTTATTTAGAGTTTTCCCCGGCAACTACGTCTAGAACTAGGTAAAGCCATGTTGGTCACTCTTAAATATAAACAAAACTAGATCCCCCGTAGGATTCTTGATACAGTCTTCCCTCCTCTTGGGGTTAAAACAATATGGAACAAAGAGAAAGGCAGTATTCTCGGTGAACCTTTTCTCAGACTGTCACCCTTAGAAATTGTCAAAGAAACTCTAACTCCCTAGAGATGATCTTTTCTCCGTGAATGGCATTTCTTGAGTTTCTTCCAAATCCTCGAACTTTCCTGGAATGATCTCTTCTCGGTGAATTGCATTTCTTGAACTTCTCTTGGTTTAGGGACCCACAGGCTTCCTAAAAAGCATCCCCGCCTCCTCTTGGGCATTGTACAAGGATCCTTCAGCTTCTTAGAAGTTCTCATGCCTTCTCTTGGGCTTAATACAAAGACCCTGACGACCTCTTAAAGGTATAAGATAGAACTTATTCATCCTTTGCTAGAGCAGTCTTTCAAGCCTTAAAACTCTGGCCGTTGTAGGGTTGATACTCATCCCTTAATGCACGTGCCTCCTCTTGGGAATCATACAAAAGATAAAACTCTAGACTTGGACAATCTAAGACCCTTGAGTCTCAAAGACATTCTCAAGTTCCTTTCAAACATAGGAAGAAACCCCGGTCTCCCCCATGATAGTTCCCCACACTTGAAACAGCTTAAGGATCTCTAGAATCCACAGTGGTAAGGCAGCCTCCTCTTGGGCTTTGTACAAATTATTCTCCCTAGCAGAACTAACCTTTTCAGACTTTCTTGTTGAGTCAATCACTTTTAGCCTCCGTCTTGGGCTTTGTACAAGACATATAAAAAAACCCACTCTCTTGTTGAGTATAAAAGACTCTCTTGTTGAATCAATCCACTTTTAGCCTCCGTCTTGGGCTTTGTATAAGACATATAAACCACTCTCTTGTTGAGTATAAAAGACTCTCTTGTTGAGTAAACCCCCTTTTTAGCCCCCGTCTTGGGCTTTGTACAAGACATTTAAAACACTCTCTTGTTGAGTATAAAAGACTCTCTTGTTGAGTAAAACAATTTTTAGCCTTCGTCTTGGGCTTTGTACAAGACATATAAACCACTCTCTTGTTGAGTATAAAAGACTCTTTTGTTGAGTCAACCCCCTTTTTAGCCTCCGTCTTGGGCTTTGTACAAGACATATAAAACACTCTCTTGTTGAGTATAAAAGACTCTCTTGTTGAGTCAAACACTTTTTAGCCTCCGTCTTAGGCTTTGCACAAGACATATAAAACACTCTCTTGTTGAGTCAACCACTTTTTAGCCTCTGTCTTGGGCTTTGTACAAGACATATAAAACACTCTCTTGTTGAGTATAAAAGACTCTCTTGTTGAGTCAACCACTTTTAGCCTCCGTCTTGGGCTTTGTACAAGACATATAAAAACACTCTGTTGTTGAGTATAAAAGACTCTCTTGTTGAGTCAATCTCCTTTTAACCTCAATCTCGGGCTTCGTACGAGACAACAAATCACTCTCTTGTTGAGTATAAAAGACGCTCTTGTTGAGTCAATCACATGTTCAAGACTCTCTTGTTGAGTCAACCCTTTTAAGCTTTCGTCTTGGGCTTTATACAGGACAGATAAAAGTACTCTCTTGTTGAGTCAAACCATTTCAGCCTCCATTTTGGGCTTTATACAAGATACATTCTCCCCAACGGAGTCAAAATCCCTTTAAGCCTCAATCTTGGGCTTTGTACAAGACAGAAAGAACATTTTCCCCGAAAAGTCAAACTTCCTGCCTCCTCTTAGGCTTTGTATAAAGAAAACCCCGGTTGAGTCAATCAACCTTTTAGCATCATAGTTGTGCCTTGCTCACAACATACAAACATCAACAACTCCTCTTTAGTGATGACAAATTCTCTCTCAGCCAAAACCCTTTAGCTTCACATCTTGGGCTTTGAACAAGATGCAAACCACCTTTAGCTTCACGTCTTGGGCTTTGAACAAGACACCAAAACACCTCTTTCCTCCCATAGAATAGGAGGAACTACGATCGCTCTGATTTCCCTGTTTCGGGAATACGTAGGCATAAGATTGTAAAATCTTAGCGAGCATACTAATCAAAAACCCAAAATCCAGTACCTCCACACATCAACCAAAGAAAATCAGGTCTAGTATCCTAACCAAAAGCCTCACAGATAATCCAGACATTGGTGTTCTTAAGCAAATAACCCTAAAAGATGAACCCCTATTTTGATAGCATCTGTAAACCAACAGTTTTGACTGTTTAACCTCAGTATGCAAGCAGGGTTAATTGGAGACATCTATTTCCCTTCCTTAATCAGCTCAACAGGATAAAAAATTAATCAAACTGTAGAACCAAAGCGATAGTGATTCGAAACCACAAAAATCGCGCTACACTTACTTCAATTAAAATGTTAAAAATGCATATAATATAGCAACATAATTCCAAAATACACATGAGTTAAAGTAGATCCTGATAATAATAAACTCGTTTATTATAGATTTTTTAAGAGCCCTAGATGACAATTTAAAATTTTAATTATAGATTTTCTAAAAGCCCTAGCCGACATAAAGTTACTCCAACCAAAAGGTGCTTCGTCTTCATCATCTGAATTGAATGTAATTTTCCTTCTTATCCTTTTTCTTGCTCTCCTTAATGGTCTCCTGGTTCGTCTTCTTTGCAATGCGACCTCCTGTTGGGTCTGGAGAGCTTCCTAGGCCTGGACCTCTACACCCTGTTGGACCGGGTGAAGTTGTTGGACCTCTACAATGACAGGGATTTCCTTGGGAACCTGTTGGACGTTTTGAGGTTGTTGAACCTCTGAAGTTGGTTGGACCTGGACAACATCATTGGAATTCATTTTGTTTTTTCCTATTCTAGGGTGCTGGTTGTGTGATGATAAGAAGAGAAAATAGGATTTTATAATGGTTTATTTGATTCTTCATATTCTTTTTACATTGGAAATCTTAAAGTTTTTGGTGGGCTATTATTATTTCTTGGTGTAATACCCCAAAATTTGCTCTCCCTTTTTGGCATCATAGCATGGCATTATCATATACCATATCATATCCATCTCATTAGCATTGTATTGTATCTTTCACATAGAAAAATGAAGCATAACATCCCTCTTACCATCAAGGCATATGGTCAGGTAAAAGGTGGACAATCAAGGGATCATTCAAGGCACAAAAGGTCAAACAAGTTCACTCAAGGCAAGCCAAAGGTCTTTCATGTCTCATACTATCTCAATTGATCATCCAAAACCTCAAGAAAGTGAGATTTAATAGGAGATTGAAGCATTACATCCTTCACTATGCAAGAGGTCCTAAAAAATGAAGGAAAACCCCCAAAAGATATGGTTCATTGGTTCAAAATCATCCTCAAGTGGCATATCTCATCATCCTTTAAGAGGATACACATCATACTCTGGGGAATTTGAAATTGAAGACTGCACATTTTTCTCCTAGGAGGAGGGTACCAAAATTAGGGTTTCCAATTAAATTAGGGTATCTCTGATTTTTTTGGACAAAACTTGATGTCATGGTATTCTACATGTTCTTAAGTGTATGAGTGTGGAAAATTGCCTCTCAATTGGTTTTAGAAGTGGTTCAACTGGAAGAAAGATAAAAAATCAGGAAAATTGGGGCTAAGTCAAATAATCAGGGGAAAAAGTCAACTCTTGACTTTTCGAGGCCAAATTCATGAAATTCATGTTATATGTGACCAATGTACAAAATTTGATCAAGAAAATCCAAAAGAATCATGAAAAAATCAAGATGTGGAAAGTTGCCATTTTTGGAAGAAGTAGGGTTTCCAAAAATAGTAATTTTAGGCCATTTTGCATCAGAGTTTGAACCAAGGCCATTCAAAATTGGAGCATCAAATGAAAATTCCACTCGGCCACAACAAAAGATCTTGTTTTAAGCTTCAAATCCATGTGTAGAACATCTCCATTGGATAAAAATTGAGTGAGAAACGATTGATCAAAGTTTGAGCAAAGTAGGTTCAAAACTAGGTCATGACTAAGGAATTTTAGGTCACGCGCATGTCCTTTTTACAAACAGTTGGTGGGCCAAATGTTCACCTATTTTTCTCATGGTTAGAGGCTTCATTTTCAAAACTTGTCAACATCAAAAATGTTCCTTGTAATGTCCTCTTCAAGTTTCATGTTGGGCAAAATTTGATTTGATCAAGCTATGAGGCAGATATAATGGTCTCAAGTTCTGATGATCTTGTTGAAATTCCATGCCAAGATGCATTGCCAGCCAACCTCATTTCCTCGCCCCTAACCAGTTTCCAAACTTGTGTGTTATGAGTCATTTTCCAACCTCTTCCAAGCATCATTTCATTTTATTTTTCACACCAAACTTGTAGCATTATATCCCCTCTTTCAAATGAGCCCAAAATCACACCAAATCATCCATTGGGTAGAGAGAAAAACATCATCAAACCACCCTACATTACACTGATGCATTGTTGGCTTTGATGTGCAATGTGGTTCATACATCCATCAAACGTTTCTTTTCCTCTTTTAACCAAGCACATATCATCTACACTATGCACAATAGCACGTGCTTTGCATGGAAGTAGAAAGAACAAACTTGCTGAGCAAGTTTCTAATGCAACAACCTTTTGTTTCTCTTTACCTCCACCATATCTTACCATGAGTTGCCATCACATTACCATTGCTCTCCCTAACTAACTTGACTCAGTTAGTTAGGGATGACTCACTTAACTCAACTGTGACTTAGTTAATTCACTCATTAAACCATGGTTAGCTCACGATATAAATAAAAACCTCACCCTCTAACTTCATTTTCTAACTTCATTTTTTCATCTGCACTGCAAAAACTCACTTTACTCTCTCTCTGATTCTCTCGTTTTCTTCCACAACAACACTCATTTTCACAATCTCACTCAGAATCTCTCTTCTTTCTCTCTCAAGTTCTCAACATAGCAACTGGTTTTGAAGTTTGGTTCTCAATTCTTCTCCACTGAATCATCATCATTTTCTTCCTTTAAGCCTTTATTTGGCCAAAAGTAGCTCAAAAAGGAAGCAGCACCTCTGTTTTTCTGAAGAATACCTCAAGGTCTCAAATCTCCAGGTGCGAATTTCTACTATTATAGACTTGATGTGAAGAATTTTTTAGGTTCTTGAAGCTTCTTATAAGCTGAAGAACTTGCCTGGCTAGTTGATAGGCCTTTAGAGGCATAGTTGAAATGTTAGGGCAAATATTCCTCTGCTCGATTCTCTCATTTCATGAACCTTTCGCTTGTTTTGTCACCGGATTCATGCTCTACATTACTTCCTCTTCATTTTGTTATATTATTTGTGGAATTCTGGAAAATTTGAGGTTGCAGACGGTGGTGGTTTGCCGGAGAAGGTGACCGGAGGTCATCTCCGGCCGGTGATCTTGAATGCTAGGGTTTTCTTCCAGTTTTAATCTTGTCCGTTGTTTGTTCATGATCGTGCGTTCCAGAACATGCCAGCACATTAAAAACAAGTGTGCTCCTCACGTGATTTTTTCTGATTTTCATTTAAATGTTTTGTGGCGCAGTGCATGTTAGTTAATGTGTTCCCTCACGCATGTTCTGGGTTTAATGTTAGTTAATGTGTTCCCTCACAATTCTTCTCCGTACCGCCCAAAGATGAATGGCGCGGTCGAAGCGGCCAACAAAAATATCAAGAAGATTGTGCAGAAGATGGTTGTCACGTACAAAGATTGGCATGAGGTGTTACCATTTGCTTTACATGGGTACCGAACATTAGTCCGCACGTCCACTGGGGCAACACCGTACTCACTTGTATACGGTATGGAGGCAGTTCTACCGGTAGAAGTTGAGATTCCCTCTCTCCGAGTATTGATGGACGTTAAGCTAGATGAAGCTGAATGGGTACGAGCCAGATTCGATCAGCTGAGCCTTATTGAGGAGAAGCGACTAGCAGCAGTATGCCATGGCTAGCTATACCAGCGCAGAATGAAGAGGGCATTCGATCAAAAGGTTCGACCTCAAGTCTACAAGGTCGGAGATGTGGTAATCAAGAGAATACTTCCTCCGAGTACAGATCACAGGGGCAAATGGACTCCCAATTATGAAGGTTCATTCGTGGTTAAAAAGGTTTTCTCAGGTGGAGCCTTATTTCTGACAACCATGGATGGTGAAGACTTTTCATCCCCTGTTAATTCAGATGCAGTTAAAAAATACTTCGTATAAAGAGACCAGCTGGATAAAAGAAAAAACAATCCAGGCAAAAAAGGGGCATCCCGGCGAACCAAAAACAGAATAAAGGTACGAGCAAAAATTAGGGATATAATAAAAAATTGTGCACCCGGTAAGTTGAAAACCCGAAAAGGCAACTTAGGCAAAAAAGGGTATCCCGGTGGATTGAAAACCTGAAAAGGCGGTCCACACAAAAGAGGGATTAAAGCGAATGACTGCAGTCTGAATTAATCTGTACGTTCTCTGCTCTTCAGCAAATAAGCAAAATTCCAAAGGAGGAATTGGTCTGACCACGAGCTTCCGAAGGCGAAGATAATCAAGAGAGTTGGAATACATACTGGCTATAACATAATCAGAAATCAGTTGGAATCCAATTTCCGCATTATCATTAGGATAGATTTCTTTTCTCAATTTTATGGCAATCGCCTCTTTCAGGGGTTTGCTTCTGATTGTAAATTCGCCAATTTTGGCATTTCATCAATGAAATTGAATATTCAGTCACAAGCTTTTATTTTCATTTTACTGTTTTGTTTGCAAAAACGTCCGATTTTTAATAATGAAACATTAATTTGAAAATATTTTGGCCTTGCAAAAACATGCACAAAAAGACAATTAAAATTACTTTGCTTGTTGGACAACCTTGGATGGTGGACTCAAAAGACCACGCAATATCCTGGGGCATGTGCATATTTTTTTTCTGTTGCAGGTAACGAGTACGATCGAACCAAGCAGCAAGGAGTGTGTCTCTCAGCATAATCGACTGATTTGCTATGACTTGATACTGTTGTATCTTATTAAGTCGATTCTTCCACCCAAGAGTTCCCGCCGAATTTCGTGACGGCAATGATGGTCGAAGATGGAGTTCTTCTGTGTTGATAACGGTTATTAATGCAGTGAGCACTCCATGTCAATAACGAGTGCAATCCTCCGATACCTCGCAGACGATGTGAAGGTAGTTCAAGACAGAGTGTTCGTCTGAGAGTTTGAAAACGCTTGGTTTTCTATAAAATCCTCTTAAGAGACGAAGCTTCTCGCAGCAATGTTCTTTGTGGAATTTACCAGCAAGTGGTAGTGTCATATCTCCCGCAGGTTTTAGCAGGTGAAATTTGTCAAAGAATAATCCCCAGCGGAGTTGTTGACTCTCCCGAGCATGGGGCATTTTGAATTTCCCCAGCAAAAGATATTCCCAATCTATTATCCCCAGTAGAGTTTGAAGACATTTGATCTTCTGTAAAATCCTCTCAAAGGGCATTCCCCAGCAAGGTCTAAAGAGATCGACAGAATCTCTTCCTCAGCAAGATGTCAACATATGATATTACCCAGCTGGTGGTGTAATTTTCAGCAGTGCTCATTTACAATCCAAAGTCCAATTTATTTTTGGCATGCGTACAGTTTGTTCATGTTATTCCAGCAGGTGGAGTGATCATTTTTTAGCTTCCAACGACAGTTTGGCAAAGCTTTCCACGACAATTTGGTAAGCACTGAAGTCCAACAACAGTTTGGCAAAGCTTTCCACGACAGTTTGGTAAGCACCAAAGTCCAACGACAGTTGGCAAAGCTTCTAACGACGGCTTGGTAAGCATTGAAATCCAACGACAGTTTGGTAAAAGCTGCACAAGTCCATCTGAAGATGGCAAGTTTGAGATCCCAAATGCCAGTTTGGTAATCCTTGAAGTCCAACGACAGATTGGCAGAAATCCAGCACACATTGGTGGAAGTCCAACGACAGTTTGGCAAAAAGTCCAACGACAGATTGGCAGAGCAGCTAAAGTCCATCGACAGTATGGCAAGCCAGTATTCGTCTGGCGTCGTTCAAAAGACATTGTTTAAAGTCCATCGACGGTATGGCAAGCCAGTAGTCGCCTGGCGTCGTTCAAAAGACATTGTTTAAAGTCCATCGACAGTATGGCAAGCCAGTAGTCGTCTGGCGTCGTTCAAAAAGACATTATTGAAAGTCCATCGACAGTATGGCAAGCCAGTAATTATCTGGCGTCGTTTAAAAGGCAGATCTCTCCGACAACGTTTCATTGAAGATCCAATCCAGCAGTCTTGTTGGGTGTATATCCCTTTTGTTCTTTATCATCCAGAGCAAATTTTTGGTTATATTTGGTATTCAACCACCATATACCTTGAAAGTCTGAAAGCAATCGCTTTCAGGCATTCAGGTCTACAGTGTTTGAATAGGAGCAGCTGTAATACCCCAAAATTTGCTCTCCCTTTTTGGCATCATAGCATGGCATTATCATATACCATATCATATCCATCTCATTAGCATTGCATTGCATCTTTCACATAGAAAAATGAAGCATAGCATCCCTCTTACCATCAAGGCATATGGTCAGGTAAAAGGTGGACAATCAAGGGATCATTCAAGGCACAAAAGGTCAAAAAAGTTCACTCAAGGCAAGCCAAAGGTCTTTCATGTCTCATACTATCTCAATTGATCATCCAAAACCTCAAGAATGTGAGATTCAATAGGAGATTGAAGCATTACATTCTTCACTATGCAAGAGGTCCTAAAAAATGAAGGAAAACCCCCAAAAGAGATGGTTCATTGGTTCAAAATCATCCTCAAGTGGCATATCTCATCATCCTTTAAGAGGATACATATCATACTCTGAGGAATTTGAAATTGAAGACTGCACATTTTTCTCCTAGGAGGAGGGTACCAAAATTAGGGTTTCCAATTAAATCAGGGTATCTCTGATTTTTTTGGACAAAACTTGATGTCATGGTATTCTACATGTTCTTAAGTGTATGAGTGTGGAAAATTGCCTCTCAATTGGTTTTAGAAGTGGTTCAACTGGAAGAAAGATAAAAAATCAGGAAAATTGGGGCTAAGTTAAATAATCAGGGGAAAAAGTCAACTCTTGACTTTTTGAGGCCAAATTCATGAAATTCATGTTATATGTGACCAATGTACAAAATTTGATCAAGAAACTCCAAAAGAATCATGAAAAAATCAAGATGTGAAAAGTTGCCATTTTTGGAAGAAGTAGGGTTTCCAAAAATAGTAATTTTAGGCCATTTTGCATCAGAGTTTGAACCAAGGCCATTCAAAATTGGAGCATCAAATGAAAATTCCACTTGGCCACAACAAAAGATCTTGTTTTAAGCTTCAAATCCATGTGTAGAACATCTCCATTGGATAAAAATTGAGTGAGAAACGATTGATCAAAGTTTGAGCAAAGTAGGTCCAAAACTAGGTCATGACTAAGGATTTTCAGGTCACGCGCATGTCCTTTTAACAAACAGTTGGTGGGACAAATGTTCACCTATTTTTCTCATGGTTAGAGGCTTCATTTGCAAAACTTGTCAACATCAAAAATGTTCCTTGTAATGTCCTCTTCAAGTTTCATGTTGGGCAAAATTTGAATTGATCAAGCTATGAGGCAGATATAATGGTCTCAAGTTCTGATAATCTTGCTGAAATTCCATGCCAAGATGCATTGCCAGCCAACCTCATTTCCTCGCCCCTAACCATTTTCCAAACTTGTGTGTTATGAGTCATTTTCCAACCTCTTCCAAGCATCATTTCATTTTATTTTTCACACCAAACTTGTAGCATTATATCCCCTCTTTCAAATGAGCCCAAAAACACACCAAATCATCCATTGAGTAGAGAGAAAAACATCATCAAACCACCCTACATTACACTGATGCATTGTTGGCTTTGATGTGCAATGTGGTTCAGACATCCATCAAACATTTCTTTTCCTCTTTTAACCAAGCACATATCATCTACACTATGCACAATAGCACGTGCTTTGCATGGAAGTAGAAAGAACAAACTTGCTGAGCAAGTTTCTAATGCAACAGCCTTTTGTTTCTCTTTACCTCCACCATATCTTACCATGAGTTGCCATCACATTACCATTGCTCTCCCTAACTAACTTGACTCAGTTAGTTAGGGATGACTCACTTAACTCAACTGTGACTCAGTTAATTCACTCATTAAACCATGGTTAGCTCACGATATAAATAAAAACCTCACCCTCTAACTTCATTTTCTAACTTCATTTTTTCATCTGCACTGCAAAAACTCTCTTTACTCTCTCTCTGATTCTCTCGTTTTCTTCCACAACAACACTCATTTTCACAATCTCACTCAGAATCTCTCTTCTTTCTCTCTCAAGTTCTCAACATAGCAACTGGTTTTGAAGTTTGGTTCTCAATTCTTCTCCACTGAATCATCATCATTTTCTTCCTCTAAGCCTTTATTTGGCCAAAAGTAGCTCAAAAAGGAAGCAGCACCTCTGGTTTTCTGAAGAATACCTCAAGGTCTCAAATCTCCAGGTGCGAATTTCCACTATTATAGACTATATGTGAAGAATTTTTCAGGTTCTTGAAGCTTCTTATAAGCTCAAGAACTTGCCTGGCTAGTTGATAGGCCTTTAGAGGCATAGTTGAAATGTTAGGGCAAATATTCCTCTGCTCGATTCTCTCATTTCATGAACCTTTCGCTTGTTTTGTCACCGGATTCATGCTTTACATTACTTCCTCTTCATTTTGGTATATTTTTTGTGGAATTCTGGAAAATTTGAGGTTGCAGACGGTGGTGGTTTGCCGGAGAAGGTGACCGGAGGTCATCTCCGGCCGATGATCTTGAATGCTAGGGTTTTCTTCCAGTTTTAATCTTGTCCGTTGTTTGTTCATGATCGTGCATTCCAGAACATGCCAGCACATTAAAAACAAGTGTGCTCCTCACGTGATTTTTTTTTATTTTCATTTAAATGTTTTGTGGCGCAGTGCATGTTAGTTAATGTGTTCCCTCACGCATGTACTTTGATCTGGTTTACTTTGACTTAGTTGTTGACTTGACTGGATCCAATGGTGATCATTTGTTTGACTCATGTTGACTGAGATTCCATGCTTGTTAGTATGTTCTGCGTGTTTAATGGACCTAGACCAATTTGATATTCGCACCCTATGTTTCCAAGGCCCAAACATGTTGAACTGACTATTTGCTATATTTGCACCCTTCCTTAATTCCATTTCATTTTATTTTTTCCATTTTTATGCACGTTTGTTTTTTATTTTCTAAAAATACTAAAATACATCATAAAATTCTATAAAAATTCATGAACGTCATTAAGACATTTAGGAAATTTTTGGCATTTTTATTTCATGATTTTATGACATTTTTGCCCCTGTTACACAATTTTCTTTGAATTTCCACTTGTGTGCTTTCTAAATGTGATACATAAATTTGTATAATTTTGTTCTTGCTCATTATAACTGGTTTTGATTTGGTTCCTTTTGAATTGCTTCATTAACACCTTGAAGTATGTTAAATGAGTTTTTTTTGATTTTTTAGTTCACTTTATGACATGTTTTGATGCTCATTCTTGTATCACTTGGCATGATGTTCCAATTGGACCTAATTGTTTTGTTTGAAGTCATTTTGCCTTGAATTTTTGCATGCTATCTTGATGAATGATTCACTTCTGACTTAGGAATTCCAATACCATGCTTGCCTAATTTTTACAAGTCCATTTGATTTTTGTTTTATGCATTGCATTTGAAGCATAATAACTCGATATATCATTCCAATCTTTGTGCATGCTTACATGATTTCTTTTATGCATACTTGTATGATCATTTGCATATTGTGTGAGCTACTCATGTGACATTATAGGTCATTGATACACATTATAGGTCATCTTTTATATGTTCATTTCAACTTGTACTTTGTGCATTCTTAACATGTATGGTTTGCATTTTCCTTTTGAATTTCCATTTCATTTCTTCTTCTAATACTTCTTGAATGGCTTGATGTTTGATTCATGAATACTTGTGATGTGTTTATAGACCACTTTTCATTTTATTTCAATTCTGATCCCTGGATTACTTGTTCCATTTACCTATGTTCTTTTCATTTCATTTGACCTCTTATTCATGTTTACTAACCATGTAGGGATTTTGGTAAGTTGAATTTGAGTGTGGATAAGGAATCCACATTCAAACTTTTCTCCTTTCATTTCTTTTACAATTCAATCATGTGTTTTGCAAGCACTTATGTGCTTTCTTTGATTAACTCATCACTTTCCCTTTTGAGTTACAATTTATCTTCTACTTTAGAAGTAAATTGGTTAGCTCATTTCTTCTTCAGACTTTAGGTCTTGCAACCTCACAAACCATTAGGATCACTCCCTTAACTAATCAATTAGGATTGAGTCTTAGTTCACATAGATTTTACCTTTTCTCTTCTCTTGAGTCTCTTTTCTCATCTCAAAGAAAATTCAAAAATATCTAATAAAGGTAGGCATTTATTGCATTTAGGCCTATCATATAAAGAAAAGATTATAAGGGGTCTTCTCTTATAATCTTAGAATGTGTAGCATATAGCTCATCTTGGGTCAATGTGTTAAACATTTGATCTTGTATGAGGGACTTAAATGCAATTCATGTTGAAGGTACAAATAAAGAAAAACACTTCTTCATTTCATAACCAACAAAAACACTTAATAAACACAAGTATGCTAGTGTGTTTGAAACTTAATAATTGGAACTAAGTGTGAGGGTCTTCTTCACCCTTAGTATGCTTTCTTACTTATTCCATCTTGGAATGTGAGAATGTACACATTCCAATGGCTAAGATTTGGATACACTATCATATGCAAACAAATGAAAAAACTCTTAAAAGACAAAAACAAACAATAACGTCTTTCCTTCGGGAATTCTTTCTTCATCTCCTTCACGCATTCCTTAAGGATGCGTCATTTCCGTTCTACCGCAAACAGGTAACGCCTAAGTCTCCCTACAGCGAGCTGCAACACCTAAACTGCTGGAACGCGAACGTTGACGTATTCCACTAAAAAACACAAACAATCCATCCCTAGTGAGGGGAACTACGTCGCTCTGATTCTCATATTCCCGATGAGATACGTAGGCAGTGGGGTAGGGCCCATTCGAGCACTTCTTTTATTTTCCCTACATTTCTTTCTCCTTCCTTTTCCAGGTCTTTTTCCAATATCCTTTCCTTACACCCTTTGATTGAAGCAGCAAGCGTGGATCCCATCGGGTACGATGGACGCGTGGGGGTGTTAATACCTTCCTCACGCGTAACCGACTCCCTTACCCATTTCTCTTGGTCGCAAGACCATGCCCTTTCCCTTTCCCTCAGGTTTACGCAGTGTTTCCTTTCCCTCTCTTGGGATAAATACACATTGCTGGAGACTCTATTTCGGTGCGACTTTCGCGTTTGTACTTGGATGAAAATCCCGGGAGCGACACTTGGGTAATTCAAAAACCAATGATGGTTATTGAATTGTGATGGTCAAGTTTATGATTCACATTTTAATACATTGTTATTGAATAGTTATGGTCAAATTTATGATTTACATTGGAAATGAAAACATTTTAAAACCTCACTAATTACAACATTCACATAGAAAAGTCATAACTAAGTAACAGAATAACAAATCAACATGATAACAGACAAGGAAAATTATGAATTTACATACTGCCGGAAGATCTCGGTCCTGGACGTACGAAGTCAGTATAAAATAGGGGAGAGAATTACCACAGTCAAAAGTGTGAAAACATGCAATGTGACATACATTGGTGTCATATCTTGAACTATCCTCTAGAATCAAAGGAGCTCTTTGTTCATCTTGAACATCAACATTATCTTCCTTCACCAGCAAGCAAGAAGGCATGTTTTCATAACTAAGTCTTTTTGGATCATCCTCAGGTTCTAAAACCTGAGTAGGATCTATGTGACTGACGTAGTTCCTCCCCCGAGACTATCAATCCAAGAAACACCCACTATATTGGTCACAATAGTTTGAGTTGAGGAATCACCTATATCCCTTCATTTCTGGCATAAAAAGTCATTGTTTATCCTCAAAATATGGCAAAAAAATCCAACATGTTGAAATATATCCTTATGAGATGATCTCAAATGTACCATGTGACCAAAGTAATGGCCAGCGGGGTTATAGTTGTAAAAAAAAAGTCAATTATTTGTTTTAACATTTTTTGTGTGGTTATTATGAATGTAAACACATACTGATTATGATTATGTATATGCCACTTTCGCTTTTACCAATAATATTATAGTTTAAATGAGAATTTCACATTTTCTGTAAAAGTATAATGAGGATTCTATGTCATGGTTGGTTTATTAGTATTCCTATATTCAATGAATATTTTGGAAATGATATAAATAAATGTTGAGTTGTTCTTCTTTAGTGTCATTACTCATTTTTGCACATCTCATAGTATTTTAATTAACTTTGTGAAAATGTGAATAATATTGGTAGTTGTTTAATTTTTCATCGCACTTTTAATCGGATTTTTATTCGTGGATTCGACAATTTCATGTCGTTATGCCATCAAACTTTCACACATCGATGGAAAATTTCGCCGTGTTATGACTCTGGCGTATTGCATTTTACTAATATTGTCATTATGCACAAACCGGTTTTGAAAACATTATGATTAATTTTGTCTATTATTTCTTAACAAGATAATTTAAAATGAATGTTTTCAATAAGCAAATCTAGGTTCAACGCAAATGATTAATCATTCTCAAAATGATTAATCAAAGCCTTTTCTCAATCAAATAGCGAAAGAAATGGATTCTTGGAGTCTCATATTCCTCGAATCCTTGAATGATTGCTCTTGAGGCACATGTCTTGGGTTGCTTTTCATTCAATTTTTCGTCTTTAAAACACTTAACCTTTTCAGAACCTTTTTCTTAATTAAATTACGAAAGAAATAAGTTCTTGGAGTCTCGCATTCTTTGAATTTTTGAACGATTGATCTTGAGGCACACGCCTTGGGTTGTTTTTCGTTCAGTCTTTCGTTTCTAAAAATACTTGCCCTAATTACTTGGACAAAGGATGGACCATTGGAGTCTAGAGTTACATGTGGTACCTTTGAAAAATCCTTGGAAAGGGTATTGTTGGGATCTAGCATCCCAGAAATACTCTGATTAATTGGTTCTGAGGCCCCTGTCTCGTTCTTATCAAACAATCGTTATTCTCCTTAAAATACTCAACTGATCGAACCGTATTTTCTTGCCCCCATATAATTGAAACCCTCAACATACCCTAATCCAATTCAAATCTTTTTCTTCAAAAATACATTTTTCTAATCCTTTCTAACGCGTACAAACTTGCGTTTAATCCTCCTCCACGAGCAAGCAAGCCATGTTTTACCATTAGAATGCGATCTAGACACGTGTTCTCTCTTAACGCGCTTTAATCTATCAATTTATTTTTTTCTGAAAGGACATTGTTTAGTCCGCTCTAACGCGAACAAAAAAAAATGCTTTAAGCCTCCCATTGCAAGCACAAGCAACGTTTAACCGTTAGAATGCAATCTAAACACTTGGTCATTAAAAAGCCACAAACGAACAAAACTATAGTTCCACAAACTACGAACGCTTTGATTCTTCATTTTCATCTAAATGAAGATACGTAGGCACAAGGGCCCCAATCCTTGGCGAGCTTCTTTTTTTATTTTCTAACTTTTGTTTTTTTCCACCTTTTTCTATCTTCTTGTTTCTACCTTCTACATTTTCTTTTTCCTATCCAAACCTTTTCCTGTAGTCCGAACTATGGATGCTCTGACTTTCCCATTGCACGAGGGAATACCTTGGCACAAGGGTCCCAATCCTTGGCGAACACCCTTATAAAAAACCACCCATTTCCCCTTAGGAAACAAAACTCTTTTCTCATACCTTTTCGCATTACTCGCTTAGAAGAAAACAAATAACATTAGCTAACATTCATCACAAATCGAACTAAGAGGTTCCCGTTGAGTACAATGGATGTGAGGGGTGCTAATACCTTCCATTTGCGTAATCGACTCCCGAACCTAGAATTTGGTTGCGATGACCATGTTCTTATCTCTTAAAGGTTTTCTCGGTATTTTCCTATTCCTTCATTGGAACGAATAAAGTTCGGTGGCGACTCTGTTCGAACCAAATTTTTTTCCGCATCACATCGCGACGGTCGTATTTTTTTGAGGTGCGACAATTCCCTGGTGTTATGTATTGATACACTCTGAACAGAGGAAAAATCTATCAAGAATGTATTGACTCCAAAACTCAATGTATTGATACATTATGAGTAGAGGAAACGTATGTCCATAATGTATTGAATCCAAAGTTGAATCTATTGAGACATTCTGAGCAGAGGCAAAATCTGTCCAGAATGTATTGACTAAAAAACTAAATGTATTGATTTATTCTGAGCAGAGGCAAAATTTGTCCAAAATGTATTGACTCCAAAGCTGAATATATTGATACATTTTGAGCAGGATGTTTATTTTTGAAAAATCATTCAGTTGGAGTCGACTCCAAACACGAATGAGTCGACTCATTCACATAATGAATCGACTCATCTTGCCTATGTATCAATATATTATTGGCAAATTCATTTCCTTTGAAAACCAACTTAGTGTGTATCGATACATACCAAAAATGTATCAACCTATTGACACCTTTTTCATGAAATTTCATATTTTTGCATGTGATGGATATTTTTAATCTAATTTTACATGTCCTATAATGATGATGCACATATAGACAAAGACGGTATGGTCCAATATACACATAGTAATAAGCTACCTAGTTTTGACATCATTCAAAACATGTATCTAAGAGTATACTGCACTCACAGTTAGTTTCATAAAAAAATTTCTTATTTATATTAGAGATATGGGAATTTACAATGGAAGAATAGATTTTTACTTTGGGTTCACAAGTTTTTTTTTGTAAAAATAAGAAGGATGATACCTTATTTACTTTCATGACTCTTCTTGATGAAACAAAACATATCAATGTGTCCTTCTTTACTATAGTAGTTGAATTTTAAGATTTTACAATGAGAAATAAGGTTAGCCTTACAAACTTTATCAAAGTTTTTACTATTATTACTTGGTTCATAGCCAAGCTCGACTCTGTCTTAAGAGGCCCTTTTATTTCCTAACAAGAGATTCAAGTTACCTCTTCCTTTGATGAACTTGACAAGTGTTTTTTGAAGATCGCAAATTTCATAGTTCAAATAATCACATTCGTTGCACTTGTCAGGTTCATTATCTTTGTTTAAAGTGGAAGAACTTTGAAGAGGATCTCTCTCTCTCTCTATCTATCTATTTATCTCTCTATCTCTCTCTCTCTAAAGATTTCTTTTTCTCTTGGAAGGTTTTTATTTTTGAAGTTCAAGAAAGGAAATAGTATCCTTAGTTGTAGAAACAATTTATTCCAATTTACTTGTTTCTTTTGTTAGTTTCTTACAAATTTGAAAGAGATCATGATAAGAAAAGTGAGATGTTTCCTCATTATCTTGATGAATTTCCATGAAACAGATGTTGGTTTTTTCTTCTTCTTCATCGTATGAGGATTCTAAATCATTTTCTTCCCATGAATCATAAGCTTTCTTTTCGTTTTTATAAGGTTTCCTAAATTTTTTATTCGCCTTTTTGATTAAGGGACAATATGGTCTGCTACACCCTTTCTTTCCACATATGTAACATGATAGAATGGATGGTGTTATTCTTCGTCGTTTTATTGCTCTTATTTTTGCTTATTCCCATTCTTTAGGAATCTTTTGAAGTTATTTACTATGAGAGACATGTCAGCATCAGATTCATATTCCTCGACTTTAAGTGTTATACTTTTGTTTTTCTTATTTCCTTCTTCATCTATAGCAACCCTTTTGAGTTCTATTTCATGTTTATGCTATTTTCCAAAGAGAATGTGTGTCTCCATAGTTGCTAAAACCTTAGATTCGCAAATCACACTGACTTTAGGTTTCCAGATACTATTTCACCATCTAAGAACTTGTACGACTAATTCATCATTTGAGAATGTTTTTCTTAGAGTTATCATATGGCTCTTTCACATTTTTTTATCATCTTTGGTCCAATCCTATTTAGTCGTGTTTACTACAACACCATTAACATCATGTGTAGGAACAAGTGCACCTTCGTTTACAACATTCCAAATTCCACTATTCATCCCTTCTATGAAAAATTTCCCTTTATCTTTTCACAAACTATACCGTTATGCATCAAAGGATGGGGGTTTATTTAGTAAATAACATGAACACATTTTTCCTCATGGGGAGGCTAGTTTCTAACATGAATTAGACTTTGATTCCACTTATTGAACAAATGATTTCAAGTACAAGAGGGGGGGATGAACTGTGGGATATAAAATTCGTGTTTCCTTTAGTGGTTTTCTCAATTATACTTGAAATTTTGTTAGTAATTTCTTAAAAGTAAATAGAAGTAGAAATAAAAATAATAAAAAGGATAAAGGTTACAGAGATTGCACCAGATATTTATCCGGGTTTGGCCGGCCGTTGGCCTACTCCTATCACAAGAGATATTCTTGAGATTTTAACTAGAAACTTTGATCTTTTATAGGTTATGCCCCCAAACCTTAATATAATTTAATCTTGATATTTTGCAGGCTTACCCCTAACCAAATATATCTTTTACCCCATGCTAGGCTAAAAAATTGTTTAGATATTTCCAGGCTTATCTCAATAGCCAAAACAAAATTTTTTCCGCCAAAGTTCCATAAACTAAAGCAGATATTTTATGACGAGTTTATCTCATAAACCAAACTCAATTTCCTAAATTTATCACACTCTTAGGAAATAAAACAACAACACGACCAATACAAATTCTTCCTCAAAACTAAAGTTTCACTTAAAGGCATTAAGGCAACTATGTGAAATAATTCACCTTCTTCCAACCAAAAGGGATGTACCTGAAACTGGTAAAACTATTCTACTAAAGTCTCTGCTACAAAGGGTTATCACATCCAAAGTATTTAAATCCCAATTTATGTCTCCATTCACTATTACAAAACGCGCAAACAACAACGCCGCATTTACAATAGATTCATATACACCGTTGTAATAGGTTAAAATTTTCGCGCCTAGTGAGTAGCTGGATTTATAAACAGTAATTTAATGACAGTTTTCTTAAAACACCGTACAATAAATGATGTGTAACAAGCTTCGGTTCCCATAAACTACATTTTTTCCATTTTTAGAGTACATTAAGCGTGTGTCACTTAAGTCCATTATCTAAAAAATAAATTGTAAATGATTTTACAACAGTGAAGTGAACCAACCGTTGTTAGAGAACTTACAATTCCACTATGGTTGGGTTGTCCAACCGCGATTAAAGGGTTTACTGATAAATTAAAACAAAACTTATTATGTATTTCATTCATAAGATGCCAGAGACGACAGCGGTGGCGTAATCTTTACCCTCTTCGTATCCATTCATTTGGAGCTCAAATCTTCACCCTCTTCGTTCATTTGATTCTCAGCTTTGAAGTACAGTACTACATACAACCGGTTTATAAATAAATAAAAAATTGAAATTTATGTAACCAAGTTATTTAACCACGGGTTTACAATACAACCGTTGTAAAATTTGAAAATTGCATCACGATTTTTCTTTCTAACCGTGATGAAAAGTGATATTTTTTAGTATATAAGCAAAAGTATCTATCGTTCAATACATAACAATCGTTTCTCTCAAAAGAAAACCCTAACATACTTTACTTTTCTCTCTCATAACATAACCCTAACATCCTTTAACCTTCAGATACGTCTTCACCAATCGCTAACTTAAGGTTCGTTCCTTAAACTTATGTATCTATTTCGTTTACGTTTCTTGTTAAAAATGGGTTCTCATTTTTTCATTTGATGAATGTTCGTATTTTTTCAGATTCGTCTTCACCGCCTTAACAAAGTGCATATTTTGGCTATGATACATATGGTTTGTGTAGCTATGAAGAAAAATACAAGAAGTATGATGATATTGTGTAAACTTTATTCACCTTGTACTTCTTCTTCATAGCTTCATAAACTAGATGAACTTTATAATTTTCACGTCATGATTTTTAATTACATATAAATTAGAATATAATTGTTTATAAATTATGAAATATGAAATTAAAATTACATCAGATTAAAGTTTCCATCAAATCCTTTTGAATTGTTTTTCATCTTCTTCCCCCCCCCCCCCCCCTCCCCCCAAGTCACTGCTCATCTTCTTCTCACCCAGGTTCTTCAAGTTTCCATCAAATCCTTCCATTAAAATGTCTCAGCAGTCCGGCTATAGCCATGGAAGCAGGTCCTCAAGTCGTTCAAGGTACGTATGCAAGTTTGGTCTCGACATTCCGTTGATGACGACATGGACCAATTCAAACCCAGGTTGTCGTTTCTATGGCTGTGGGATGTATAAGATTCAAGGATACAAAAAATGCTCTCACTTTGCTTGGTTGAATGAGGAGAAGGAGATGGTTAACATCTACAAAGCCAAGGAGGATGAATTGAAGTTGAAGCTGAAGATCCTGAAGAAACAGTTGAAGATTACCTGGATTTTTTATTTGTAGTGTTCATTGCATTTGTTGTAACAGCAATGTCGAAATAGGTTACAATTGATTAGTTTTGTATGTTGACTGATGGTGTAATGGTTGATGTATTGGTTACCTTGGATTCATGTGATGATGTTATGGTGTATTGAATATGATACAATTATGTGATATTATGAATATGATACAATTAATATTTTTATGATAACTTTATCATAAATGTGAGCTGTATTTTCTGCTATGATATGGTGAACAATAATAAGGTTAAAAAATGGGATTAATTATAAAAGCATGATAATATTTGTTAATTCTGCAGAAAATGTAACAACGGTTATAGATCATAACTGTTATAATATCTCGCGTGCTGTTTAGAAAAAATAAATATCAAAACGGCGCAGCTGAGAATCAAACATATGACCATTATTTTTATCACAACCGTCTTTTGGAAAACCCATTGTGATAGGACGCGCGCTTTCCTGTTTATTACAATGGCTACTAGGCTGTGTTTGTAAGTATCATATATACAACCACACTCTACATAACAACGCCTTGACCCGCGTGATTATATATCTTTCCCAACCGTTGGTAAATGGGTTTTCCGTAGTAGTGATTAAATAATTTGATAAATTTATTGATCTAACCTCTAATGGGTCTCTCTATTTCTCTGACACTCTAAGTAACTTGGACAATTTTAACCTTCACACTACTCCTCAGTCTCTTCTTGTTGATCCAACAAAGGTTCATATGGTCGATCTAATTGTGGGATATATGTCATCTCAGTTTTTATGTGATCCCTCATGTCCTTATCCCAGGGAAGTTCAACCTCGAGAAACATGTTGAAAATCGATGTTGTGGTTACTTGACTGCGTGCCAACAACATTGAGACCAATTAGGCTAGTGGAGTAACTCAATATATGTTGGATTGAAGAAAGAGCGGTATGTGGTTTCCATATGGGGATCTGACCACAAAAATTATGATTCATGTTGTACTAATCAATATCTTTCTTGTTCTGTTTTTCATTGCATGCTTTCTATTTTTGGCAATATTCATCTTGTAATACCTTTTTCATATATATGAAGTATTATTCACCTACTTATTCTCAATATACTTTTTTATATTTGATGTGTATTTTATTATTTTATTCTTATTCCTTCCCAACATTTTGATAATGCCAAAGATGAATAAGTATACTCTCAAAGGGAGTTAACCACTATAATATTTTTTCATCATAATATTTCTAGTTTACCACCTCCATGAGAGATGCGTTGTCACCATAAAAGGGAGAGAATGTGGTTATATGTGTTGCGCAAATAATTATGAATTTGATTGTGGTTTTAATGATGACAAAAAAAATTAAACAAAATAATCATTAGAATAATTAAAGAAGGAAAAAGAATGAATTAAATCAAAAAGAAAATCTAAAAGGTACCAAAGTTTTCCGCAAAGAAAGTCAAATGATAAGATCAACATCAAAGGAGTTGAAGTCTTTGAAAGCTCACTAGTGATCATGTGCTTTAGATATTTTAATCTTTTTAGATTATTAGCGTGTAATATGTGTGATTAGATCTCAAATTACTAAATTAATACACACACATTTACAATATTTTACAAACTTCTTACGTTTTAAAAAATCTATAAAATCATCTTTGGCCTTACGTTAATCGATAGAAAGTGTACCTAATCAATTAGGAAGTGAAAATACATTCTATAATCAATTAATAAATGTGTCTAATAGACTATGGAATGAATTCCTCCTCTCATAGATTGGAAACCCTCTTAACCGATTAGGTTCAAAACCTGGCTATATTCCTTTCAAAATTGCTAGGTTAATTTAATCGATTTTTGCCACATACTAATCGGTTAGAGAGCAACTCTGACCCATTTATCTTTCCTTTTTTGGCCAAAAAATTTTCCTATAAAAGAAGAACTTGTGTTCATGTTTTCACAATACAAAATTATGATATTCTAGTATTTTTCTCTTAATCACTAACTTCTTAGAAAGTATTTTATAAACATTGTATTACTTTAGCATTTATAGAGAAAAATTGCTAAGTAAGAATAATGTATTGATGTCTGAATCAGATTGTATTGTAATTGTAAATTAAGAGTATCATACTATTGTAACATAAATATTGCTATAAAGGTAGTGATCGTACCTGGATCAGTCTGTTTGAAGGTGGTCAACGACGTCTGGAATTGTTGCTACTTTAATGATGATGAAAGACGGCGGGGGGGTTGTACCTGCAGGGCGCTCCGATGCTTAAGTCAGCGAGGGCACAACAAATACAAAGAAAGTGAGTGAGAGTAAGAAGTTAACTATCCTGACCCTCTCAAGTGAGAGGGTATTTATAGGAGACCCCCAGCGCGTGGCCAACGGTTACTTGCAACGGGTGGGACCAGCGTGTGACCCGTTCCAAGTAACTGTAAGGGCTTACGTGTAGTAATAATGACCAGCTCGTGGTCAACACTCTAGTGTAATCGTCCCTTTAATGCCATTAGTAGACGGTTACATGAAACGTATCTGTGTAGATAAGACCGCTAGTAGACTCCTTGGGGGAGAGTCTACAATGTCGAGGAGATATGGTGGTCGTAGTCTGGACATGACCTAACGGAGAAGAACCATGCTTGTCGAGGACCTATGAGTCAACGAGATTAGGAGTATTCTCACGGGGAGAAGTTAATCTATCGAGGAGGTCCATTTCATCAGGGTGTGATGTCTTCCTTTCCTGTTTGTCCTCATATGCTCGACACTGTCAAGGTGCTAGGTGCCCGACATACCTTTGGCCTCGCGTATGGCAGTCATGTGTCCTTCTCTAGGACTTTATTGGGCTTCTTCAAGTTGTATAGATTGGGCCTGTTTGATTTTAGGAAACCACGGCCCAGTCCAGAACAGGAGCCCCCCCAAGTCGTTTCTTTGAGGTATCAGAGTAATGACTTGAGGGCCAATAATCGTGTCGGGGAAATGCCAAGGGATGATCCGAGGAGGATATCAGCATAGTTGAAATTTTCGTGATTATCATGACGTCGGGCATTGATATCTTGCGGGCAATTATCATGAGGCGGGCACTGATAGCTTGCGGGCAACGAAGAGTTGCATCTGGTTGACATGTTGGGGAGATGAGAAGTTTCCGTTTTGAAACGATGGGATGACGAAAGGACACACGCGGATTTTTGACTGGTGCAAGTGTGCCACGTGTCACTTGTCATCATTGCATAGGGTGGCTGCCTAGGGTAGAGTACTCGAGTGCCCCAAGCTTCTCGAGTTCCGTGATTCGCTATAAATACTCTCTCTTCCCTTCATTTCTTATTTTTCGCTCTTTCGTTCAAGAATCATTTCCTCTTCCTTCTCTGTTTTCTCATCCTCCGTTCGCCACCATCAACCACCGCAAGTCCGCCGTGAACCGCCGTGCTTCGTCATGCCAGAACCCTATTTCACCATCTATAAGGTATTTTCTTCAAAACTGTTGTTTTTTCTGGCATTTTCTTTAAGTTTAACTTGCTTGAAATCGTTTCTCTGATGAACTGATGAAGTTCTCATGAGAAATGGGAGGATTCCTGGCGAATACGGCATGGATCTTTGGCTATTTTAAGAGAAAGAGTGTATGAATTTTTCTCTGTTTCCGTTTCTGTTGAATAAAATCGAGGAACTGGATGAATATTCCGGGGACTTGTAGAAAATTTTCGGGGAGCGTGATGAACATCACGGGGATCTGATAACGTTTTGGGTCTCTAACAATTACTCTTTTTCGTTGATTTCACAGGGAAAGGGGCAAGATTTTTCGAGGAAGCGATGAGCTTCCGGGGACATCCGTTATTCGTCTCCAACCGGCTAGTTTGGTATGACTCGTCGAATTCACCTGTTCCCTTCTGCTTTTCAGGTTGATGGACAGATTGGCTGCTGAAGTGGCCGTAGGTGAATTCGAAGAGGACAACCAACTTGAAATCCCGATGGCCCATATGGCTTTTAGACAAAAGCGTCCGCTTGAGGACTGGGTGTGTGAGAAGGCCCTAACTATGTCGTCCGTCTTCACATTCCCCGACGAAAATGGGTTTTGTACTGTCGGGCATAGGTTGATCGGTTCTGAGCAATCCTGGAAAGTGTATCGTCCAAATGAGGACCATCGTATATGTACACCTTACATGGGAATGCGTTTCCCGGTGTATGAGTTTATGTTTCAGGTGGCGGGGTGGAGGCTCCCCTTCACAGACTTTCAAGAGGGGGTCTTCAAATGGTTAAGATTGGCTCCATCGCAAATCCACCCAAACTCATTGGCCTTCCTTCGGGCTTTTGAGCTCATCTGCAAACACTTGGACATCCGGGCAACAGTGCCCCTTTTCTTACGAATTTTTCATCTGCAGCGGTCTACAACCGATGGCCGACACGGCTGGGTGTCGTTCAAACAAAATAAAGCTTTATTTCATACCTACTTGGACTTTGTTCGAGATTTCAAGTGGCTTTATTATTTTGTGAAGCCGGTCACTCCCGAGGCCATTAATTCGATATATGATCGGGTGACTCAAGAAGTGGATGGGCTGTCTACAGAAGTGATGGTGCCAAAATTCCCCCTCTTCAGGACAGAAGAGCATTACAAAGAGGGGGTAGATAAATACAAAGTAAGACATAACAAGCTCAATGTCGAGGATCACAACGCTTATGGCAAGATTGTCGAGTATGTCGAGAGTTTGAATAAAATTCCAAGCGTATCCGAGGACGGAGATACATCGACAGGTGGGGAAGAGCAGGTGACGAAGACCCGCCGCCTGATCAATACTCGTGTTCTGCTTGAGACTTTCTCCGATGAGGAGGCTGTCGAGCTCTTAGGTGGTGCAAAGATCCTCGACTTAGATTTCTCTCATGTTTGTGTATCTTGTTTTACTAATATTTTTCTTTCTTTTTGTAGGGAAAATGGTCAAAGCTGCAGAAAGATATTCGAGGCTAAGGGCAAAGAGAGCTAGGGAAGAACAATCATGTCCAACCGAACAAAGCACCCCTCAGCATATCTCTTCTACGACAGTGCCTGAGAGTACTCCCTCTACTGCAGTGCCCGAGGGTTCTGAG
This sequence comes from Lathyrus tuberosus, assembly GCA_022829125.1. NCBI lineage: Eukaryota > Viridiplantae > Streptophyta > Magnoliopsida > Fabales > Fabaceae > Lathyrus > Lathyrus tuberosus. The sequence goes on along the minus strand of JALAZF010000124.1, from coordinate 1,690,304 downwards.
CAATCTCATGTTGTTTTAACTGCAACTGTGAGCTCTGAGAATTAGTCCCTGGGGGCCCAAAGGACATCTAAGCGAGCAAAGACTGCTGGGCCGCCCATTGTTGATATGGAAGGTAGTTCCCCTCCCCCTCCTGCAAGCTTCGAGATTCCTCCGTGTTATCTCCAGCGTCGCTATTTCTCCGAGGTTACTTGTCCTCGTGTTGCCCCTGCTGAAGTCCAGGCTTTGTTAGGGAGTGATTTGGAAGCGAGAAGGAAGATAATTATCGAGGATATGTCTGCCGTCATGCGGCTCTGTTCGCCTTCCCTCGTTCTGAATGACGAGAGTTGCTCTGCTGCTGAGCTTTCTCGACTGAAAGAAAGACTTCAGATTTTGGATACTGAACTGCTTGGCGTGCAGAAAGACTTGAAAGAATGCAGGGAGCTGAACAGAGAACAAGGCGAGCAGCAAAAACAGTCGGAGAAGAAGTTGAAGGAGGCTGAGGATGTGGCGAAGGGCTACCTTGCTCGGATCACTGCGTTGGAAGAGGAAGAACAACGTCTCAAGGACAGGATAGCTGAACTGGAAGAGGTTGTTTGGCCAGCCGAGAATGAAACCGAGGAGGACAAACTATTGACCTCTCGAGCAGCCCAGATAGCCAAGCTCAGGGAAGTCGAGAAGGATCTTCGGTTGGCTGAAGATGATGCTCTAGAGTTTGCAGATGTCGGGTTCCAGAACGATGTGGCACAGCTTAAACTCCTGAATCCGGACCTTGTAACCGATGGAGCTGATTCCATGTTTGAGGTGGTCGACGGCAAGATTGTGTTGCCCAGACAAATAGTATACGCTGATGGGGGAAACGGGGAGCAGGAGAATCCCGAGGCAGCTGATGCTGCTGCGGATTGATAGTGTAGTCAGTTTGGCCTGCGTGCCAATTTTTTGTATTGACTGGCCTGCGTGCCGTACTTGCTGATTTGCCCGGCCTAAGAGCCAGGGCTTTATGTAATATTTTTACAATGTGATTGCCCGACTTTGTATTTCCATTTTGCCTCTTTATCTGTTCTGTGTGTGGTATTTTACTTATTTTTATCTAAGTTATTTTGAATTGCTGGCTATTTGGGAGTTTGCTCGACTCTAGTGATCCTCGACTGCGAAAAGAGCTGGTCGAGGGGTCAGGGGTTGTACCCCGACCTTCAACGAAGCTAAGAGGTCGATCAAGGTCTTAATTTCGTGGCGTGAACTTCCCATCGCGAGCTGGGTGTTCTGCCTACAAGGTACGTCGACAACGAAGCTCGATAGAGTACTCCTCGGTGGGCCAAAAGTTCAACACACACACAACGTGACTTTTGACCTTCGTTAGTATATAGAGGTGTCGTGCCTGTACCATGGCACGCTCCCCGTAACGACAACTTTTGTATAGTTACATGCAGTGTTCAACTGTAATATTGTTTAAGCTTCTCAGCATTCCATGGTCGAGCAAGTTGTTCACCTTGGAGGTTTTCAAGGTAATAAGCACCTGTCCCCGTCTTGGCAAAGAAGCTGTAGGGGCCCTCCCAGTTTGCAACCAGCTTTCCTTCACGTGAATTTTTCTGATTTCGCCGTAAGACAAGACTGCCTACTTGGAAATCTCGTTTTATGACTTTGTCATTATAACGCAAAGTTATTTTTTGTTTTGAAGAGGCTTCTTTGAGGGATGCACCCATCCTTATTTCTTCGACAAGGTCGAGTTCCTCGCAAAGGGCTTCGTTGTTCGCTTCTTTGTCAAGAAGAGCTTCTGTCCTTCTCGAAGGTTCCCTGATTTCCACGGGAATTACTGCCTCGGTTCCATATGTTAACCGGAACGGGGTCTCCCCGGTCATGGAGTGAGGGGTAGTTCGATATGCCCAGAGAATGCTGTGTAACTCCTCGACCCACCGTTGTTTGGCTTCACCGAGTCGTCGTTTGAGTCCTCGGAGTATTACTCTATTCGCTGCTTCAGCTTGCCTGTTGGTTTGTGGGTGTTCGACCGACGTAAAATGTTTTTTCGTACCCAGTTTGGTAACGAAGTCTTGGAAGTTTCCGTCGGTGAACTGCGTCCCGTTGTCTGTGACAATGGCCTGAGGCACTCCAAATCGGGCGAGTATATTTCTTTTGTAGAAACGTAATATATTGAAAGCAGTGATCTTGGCTAATGCTTCCGCCTCGATCCACTTTGTGAAGTAATCTACCCCGACATTGAGGTACTTATTTTGCTACGATCCTACGACGAAAGGTCCGAGGATATCCATTCCCCACCATGCTAAGGGCCACGGGGATGACAATGATTTAAGCTCGTTTTGAGGAGCGAGGTGCATGTCCCCATGCCTCTGACAACGGTCGCACTTTTTGACGTGTTCCTTTGCGTCCTGTTGCATAGTGGGCCAGTAATATCCTGCTCGAAGAGCTTTTCGAGCCAAAGATCTTCCGCCTAGATGTTGCGCGTTGATTCCTTCATGTATTTCCTGGAGAATCTCTGAAACTTTACTTTCCTCGACGCACCGGAGTAGAGGGATGGAGAATCCTCAACGATATAGCTTACCTTCGACTATGGTGTATGCACATGCCCACCTCTTAACTATCCCAGCTTCTTTAGGATCGTCAGGCAGTATGCCCGTCATCAGGTATTCGTAAATTAGAGTTATCCAACAGTTTGCGTCCCCGATAACGTTCACCTCTGTGGTCGAGGTAGGTTTGTTGATGCTCGGATGGGTCAGTATCTCTTGGATCACTAATTTGTTCCCTCATTTCTTCTTAGTGCTCGCTAGCTTGGAGGCATGTTTGCTCGAGTGTTATGCTCGCGCGGGATGTGAGCCACCTCCGCAGAGACAAATTTCTTCAAATTTTATTGTACCAAGGTTAGGTATTCAATGAGACTATCATTTTTGGCCTGAAATTCTCCCCGAACTTGTGATGCTACGAGCTGAGAGTCTGTAAAGATTTTGACTTCTTTTACGCCGAGGTCTTCTGCAAGTCGAAGTCCTGCGAGGAATGCCTCATACTCAGCTTGTTTATTTGATGTTTTTAAAGATAGCTCTAGTGAGACTTCTATCAAGATGCCTTCCTCATTTTCAAGGATAATGCCTGCCCCACTGCCCTTTGCACTGGAGGCTCCGTCGACGTAAATTGTCCATTTTGGGGAGCCATTAGTCGAGGATTCGGGGACTGTCATTTCCGCTACGAAGTCGGCCAGTACCTGAGCTTTCAAGGCTTTTCTCCCTTCGTATCGAACGTCGAACTCGGATAGCTCGAGATACCACCGGAGCATTCTCCCCGCCATGTCTGGCCGACTAAGGAGCTGTCTGATAGGCTGCTCAGTTCTTACCACAATTGTGTGGTCCAAGAAGTAATGGTGTAGTCTTCTGGCTGCAGTTACGAGGGACAAGGCGACTTTTTTCAATCTGTTGATATCTGAGCTCGGGACCCTGAAGAGCTTTGCTCGTGAAATAAATCGGTTTCTGTCCGTCGAGGGTCTCCTGTATGAGGACAGCACTTACCGCTTCGCCGGTGATGGCCAGGTACAAGAAAAGTGTTTCCCCGTTATCTGGTCGGGAGAATACCGGGGGTTGTGATAAGACTTGTTTTAGATGGAGGAGGGCTTGTTCGCATTCTTCACTCCATTCAAATGTTGCTTTCTGTCGAAGAAGTTTGAAAAATAGGAGCGCGTATTGGGCAGATTTAGCGACAAAACGAGAGAGGGCAGTTAGCATCCCGTTAAGTGACTGTATCGACTTCTTTGAGTTCGGAGTAGGAATCTCAGAAAAGGCCTTACATTTGTCGGGATTCGCTTCAATTCCTCTCTCTGTAAGGTAAAAGCCGAGGAATTTCCCTGCTCGAACACCGAAAGTGCACTTGTCGGGGTTGAATCTCATGCGACATTTCCTCGCCGTGTCGAACACCTTTTTAAGATGAGCGGCATGATCGACTTCTTCTGTGGATTTGACGATCATGTCGTCCATATAGACTTCGAGCATGTCACCAATTTTTGCTCGAAAGACCTTGTTCATCATTCATTGGTAGGTGGCGCCAGCATTCTTCAGACCAAAGGGCATTACATTATAATAGTAATTGCCCGACTCAGTCATAAAAGATGTATGCTTTCTGTCGGCCTCATCCATGGGAATTTGGTTATATCCCAAATAAGCGTCCATGAAAGACAACAGTTTAAATCCTGCAGAGTTGTCGACCAGTCGGTCGATGTTAGGTAGTGGGTAAGAGTCTTTCGGGCATGCCCGATTAAGATCCATGTAGTCAACGCACATCCTCCATTTTCCATTAGATTTTTAAACAAGTACAACATTGGACAACCAAGTGGTGTACTTGGCCTCCGAAATAAAGTTTGCCTCTAGGAGGTCTTTTACAGCTTTTTCAGCAGCCTCCAATTTTTCTGGAGACTGCCTACGCCTACGTTGAGCTATAGCCCTAACATTTGGATCTATGGTCAGCTGGTGACAAGCCACTTGAGGATCTAGTCTGGGCATCTCCGAAGCGCTCCAAGGGAACAAATATGCATTCTCTCGGAGACATGCCTTCAGCTGCCTCCTCGCCAGGTCGGGGAGTCCATGGCCGATCTTCACAGTTCGGTTTGGGTCGTCGCCAAGAGGGATCAGCTCGAAATCTCTGTTTGGGATGGGGCGCGTTGGGTAGAGAGGCTGCCCGTTGACTTCAACTGGGAGATCTTTACCTGCAACTTTTTCCTGTTCCCCGGAGAACCTGCTATCAAGGTCGACCGCGCTGACTGGCGGTAGTGGAACCTGTGCGACATCTGAAGTTGCTCTTCTGGGGTGGACGCCACCGACAACACTTAGACCTTTGATCGTTGCATCAAAACATCTTCTAGCTGCTTCAATATCCCCTTGGAGGGTTACCACACATCCTCGAGTCGTATAATACTTCATTTTTAGGTGGACAGTGGATGGTACATCTGTTATTTCGGCCAAAGTGGTCCTTCCCAAGATGCAGTTGTAGAGGGAAGGACAGTCGGCCACTAGGAAACACGTCTTCACCTGTCGAGCTTTTTCACCTGCTCCGAATGTAACCAACAATTCTACATAACCTCGAGGTCTAGTAGACGCGTCGTTGAAGCCTTGTAGATCGAATCCCACATATGGGGACAGGTGATGCTTTGTCAGCTGGAGAGTGTCGAAGAGGTGAGTGTACATGATGTCCACCGAGCTTCCTTGATCGACCAAAATCCGATGCACATCAAAGTTGGCCATTTATGCCCGAATTAGGAGGGGTATATTAGCATTCGGGGATCCCCTGGTAATTCCTCGAGATAGAAACTTATAGGGCATGATTTTCCACGAGATAAGCTGAGAGTTGGGTCTCGAGGAGTGGATGTCCTTAGTTCGTTGAACTTCCTCTTTATTGAACCGACGGTCACTCGTTCAGGGTCTCCGCCCGATATGACTAGGGCTTGGGGAAAACTTTCCCAGGTACTGCGAACACTTACTAGTTCTTCCGCCGGGAAGCTCTTCCACATGTTTCGAACAGCTTCGGCATCGCTAACATTTCCTTGGAAACCGAAGTCTTCAGGTCGTGTGATGCTCAAGGCCACCTGCAGTTTTCCAGTGTCCGGATGGTTTGACTCCTCGTTATTTAGAGTTTCTTGGCCGGTGGGACGAGGAGCCTCGTCTTGTTTGGCGTACTTTTTCAGGTAGCCTTCTTTAATCAACGTTTCGATTGCATCCTTAAGGTGGATGCAATCCTCAGTAGCATGCCTGTGACTGCGATGGAACCGGTAGTACTTGGATTTATCAGTATTTGGTTTGGGACCTGTTGGTTTTGGGAAGCGGATTCCCCCTTTCACGAACTCCGAATTTGCACATTCACTGAAAATTCGTGCCCGGGACACGTTTAGTGGAGTGTAATCTTTGAAAAGACCGGCAGGTCCCCGAGATTCGCGGGACTCTTTATTCCGGTTTTCTTTTTTCCTCTCCCCGCCTCGCTTAGGTGGAGGGGAATCTTCTCTTCTTCTTTCCCCTCCTCGCCTAGGTATAGGGGAGTCTTCCCTGTTCCGGCCGCGGGGGCCTTCTCTACTTCTTAAATCAAGGGCAATCTGGGCTGCTTCTGCTTCCTCAAATTCAATGTGTGATTGAGCTCGTTCGAGGAAACCTTCGAAGCTGCGAGGACGGTGTAATCCGACAGATTCTGCGAACTTGGAGCCAACTCGCAGTCTTTTGATGATGAGATATAATTTTATATGGTCGGTCGTATGGACCTCGATCGCTTCTTTGTTGAATCTCTCTATGTAGCTCCGGAGAGATTCTCTCTTTTCTTGGAAGATGGCCTCCAAGGAGGATATGGTTTTTGGATGTCTTCGAGAAGCTGTAAAATGCTTCCTGAAACGTTCCCTCAGAGCTTTCCACGATGCTATTGATTCAAGTTCCAGGTTTTTATACCAAGCCATGGCCCCTTTCCGAAGAGTCGTAGGGAATAATCAACATTTGATAGTGCCGGAGACGTTTCTAAAGTCGAGAAGAGCCTCGAAGCTCTCGACATGGTCGTCCGGATCAGATGTTCCATCGTAAGTCCCCAAGGATGGAGGTCTCTCCAAGCCTTTAGGAATAGGAGCTTCCATTATTTGTCTGGATAGAGGAGTCCGGTAGTCGTCATCATCGCTGCCTCCCGGGGATACAGAAGGAGAATTATGACCACGAACATAGTGACGTCTAGGGGAGTTTTCATTATGACGGCCTCTTGGCTCCTCGACATCAGGTTTACTCTTCTTAGTCTTCAGGGGACGAGTGGGCCCTTTTGGCGGCGGGGAGCGATGACACTTCTATGGATGCTCGGTCTGGTTACACTCCAAACGTGGCCTGCGACCTCTACTTACTGGGGAGGGGCTGCGAGATTCCACTGGAGATTGTGAACGTCCGGGATAAGGAGGTGGTGGGTGTCTTCGCGGGGAAGTTCGACCACAGCCTTTTTCTAGCTTCTCGATCCGTAAGCTTTGGTTGAAGATCATTTGATTGGTCTGATTGACTAACGCAAACAAGGCAGCAGTGTTTGAATCTGCATTTGGCGGTGGATCCACAGGATGGTATGTGGGCTGGAAGATTGCTTCCTGTCCATCTTATTGAGCAGTCTCGTATTCTACCTCATCGGAAGATGGGGAGGCGGGGATTCCATCTCTGACATCATTCTCCATGACAGGCTGAATAGCATTGTTGTCGCCACGGGTGTTACCACCAAGTTGTGTGATGACATTGTCTATAGCTTGATTCGCCGATGGGTTGGCCATTGCTGGTAGTTGAATGAGGAAAGTTTGGTTTATCGCGAGGAAAACGGGGAAACTTATGAAGTTCCCAGAGACGGCGCCACTGATCATACCTGGATCAGTCTGTTTGAAGGTGGCCAAAGGCGTATGGAATTATTGCTACTTTAATGATGATGAAAGACGGCGGGGGGGTTGTACCTGCAGGGCGCTCCGATGCTTAAGTCAGCGAGGGCACAGCAAATACAAAGAAAGTGAGTGAGAGTAAGAAGTTAACTATCCTGACCCTCTCAAGTGAGAGGGTATTTATAGGAGACCCCCAGCGCGTGGCCAACAGTTACTTGCAACGGGTGGGACCAGCGTGTGACCCGTTCCAAGTAACTGCTAGGGCTTACGTGTAGTAATAATGACCAGCTCGTGGTCAACACCCTAGTGTAACCTTCCCTTTAATGCCATTAGTAGACGGTTACATGAAACGTATCTGCGTAGATAAGATCGTTAGTAGACTCCTCGGGGGAGAGTCTACAATGTCGAGGAGATATGGTGGTCGTGGTCTGGACATGACCTAACGGAGGAGAACCATGCTTGTCGAGGACCTATGAGTCAACGAGATTAGGAGTATTCTCGCGGGGAGAAGTTTATCTGTCGAGGAGGTCCATTTCATCAGGGTGTGATGTCTTCCTTTCCTGTTTGTCCTTAGATGCTTGACGCTGTCAAGGTGCCAGGTGCCCGACATACCTTTGGCCTCGTGTATGGCAGTCATGTGTCCTTCTCTAGGACTTTATTGGGCTTCTTCAAGTTGTATGGATTGGGCCTGTTTGATTTTAGGAAACCACGGCCCAGTCCAGAACAGGTAGTAAGTTGAACCTCATACAAAAAGCTTCGTGTACGAAGGCTATGGGATGATAGTATGATAAAAATTCAATTTAAAAGTGAAACTCTCAAGAGAAAACTCTTGGAGATTAGAGTTGGTTGTGTGGTTTAAGGCCAAACTTGTATACATCATTTGTGCACTTTCTTAACTTTTCTCCTTTACTTTATTGTCATGTATCTTCGACCCTTTAATATTTGCTTCATACATCTTTTTAAAGTTGACCAAGTTAAATCAATATTTTTTAAAAATATTTTCAAAAACCATTTAACACAATTCACCTCTCTCTTGTGTTTAAAGTCACATGGTCAACACATATAATGTTTGATGGTACTGGAGTGATCAACTTCTCATGTAAGGACTATATTGATATTAGGTCGAAGGATTACATACACCGCTATCACTATGAGAATAACTTATGACACTTACATAACACGATATGTAGTATTCTCATAATAGGTTAAATCCAACATAAATATTATTCATAATTTGTATACTAATATAAAGACTTACAATCTCAAATCCATGACATATGAGATATGATCATCAGTCTACTAAAATAATAGTCCTTACATATTATTGTTGTCTAGTTTCACAGTAAAGCTTGATTACATTTCTTTTTAAAATAGAACCTTTATGTTTAATAAGGATATCTCAAATTTGAGTCACACTTAATGTTCCATTAAAAGAGTTGTCTATTTTGTCAATAAGGCTTGGCTAGATATCCTTTTAGAATAGAACACTTATGTTTAAGGGTGTCTCAAATTTGAGTCACACTTAATGTTCCATTAAAAGAATTAACTATTCTAGAGATTTTATTACTTTACAAAGTTAATATAACAAAAAATAAAGTTTTATTTTAAATAATATAACATGATTCATATTTTAAGTTCGATCAAAAAATCGTTGAGCTTTATGGTTTTATTGCTTACACCAATAATCTCTCGCTAGTACTAGAGTTCATAAGGCATATGCCTAATATCCATAAATCTAGTATGACCATTGTACTTTTGCAAAGTAAGACACTTTAGAGTGGGTCGGCAACATCGTCAAGTGATTGTATTATGCATATCTTAACATCACCTCTATCGATTATCTTTCGAATGAGGTAAAGTGCAAAGGTATGTGCTGGGATTACAGATGCGACCTAGGCTCCTTAGTTTGTGCAACGGCACCATTGTTATCACAATAAAGATCAGTGGGATCCACAATGCTAAGAACTACATTTGAGGCAGCAATATACTCAACTAGAGTGGTATAAACAATGACTTTTTCTTGCTATGAACTCTTCCAGCCCAAAAACACCACCATATAAAAAACCACATAATGAGACTGGGATCTGAAATTATCTTCTGAAGAAACAGTTGCAAAGATCTTTTCATTAAAAGACCTTATTTTTTCTACTTTGCTAATGATTGTATGGAGAAGCTTGTTGAATCCTATTTTTTCTCTTATGAAGAAACCGTTGCAAAGATCTTTTCATTGAAAGACCAGGACCAGGGCTACAAGATTGATGAGGAGATTGGACTATTGTTGGTGTTGATGCCCCTGATGACCCTGTTGGTGTGCATACTATTTCTTGGACTTTTTTATTTGCCATCATTAAGATTGATTTGGCCTGCACAACATTCACATTAACCCATTTATTATTACTGTTTGTCAAAGAATATATGCTTTTGCGATTCAAAATAATTATCACATATTAAAGTGGATCAAATACCAACATAAAATAATAAAATTACCTGAAACTCTGTGACATCAGTAACACACATCTTGCCATCGTAGAAAATAGTCAGTGACTGTTGCTGATTTTGCATTGAACTCTGATCACTATCTTCTTCTTTTGCAACTCTTTAATTGAGATAGATATAACAAATAATTAATTCAACACCCAAATGAAAATAAATAAATAAATAAAAAAAGAAAAAGAAAAAGAAAGACTAAGAAAACAGATTGCTTACATGTGATTGTTGTGATTGTGATTGCTATGAGAAACATGTTGAGGAAAAAGGCAGAGTTCTAAGTTGCAGTTCCTCCTCATCTTTTCAAGAAAGATATGAAGTGATGAAAATGTTGAGTGTATATAGATCAAGAAGAGTAGACTATATATATAAAAGTTGAAGTTAGGCGCAGCAAGAATGGAAAAGAAGAGAAAATTTGGGCGTGGAAACGGCTAAGAGAAAGAGACAGACACTGAGGATCAACTTACAATTTCAATTAGAGCATGTGTCTAATTTAACAAAAGAGTGAAATACTCTATCAAAGACTTAAGATTAGAGCATGTTTTCAACGTTTTTTTTTAATATTTGTCACGTGTTTGCGTACGGCACACGAAACCAACTAAGTGTGTCACTCGTGTCGGCACCATGGGATCATAATAAAAATGATTTTGTAGTATATTCTTTTTGGTAACATGTATGTATCACAATAATAAACTCGTGGATGGATTAAGACTAGTAAGTCATGTAATATATTCTTTTAAAAAAATGTAAAAAAGAAATAGGTTAATATATATTAAATTATCATTAATAGTATTGGTATTTTTTTTATTAACAATAAATATATTATAGAAAATTATTTTCCTTCTAGGTGTCATCATTTGTAGTTGTTAGACTCAGTTACAAGAGTCCAACCTGAAGCATCATCACAAAAGACCCGTGAATAGGTGAAACATCGCCAAGGAGTCGGGCCCCTCATCCTACATACCAAGGCATGACCAACGTTATATATGGTTTAGGGTTTAATCGTCTTCCATATATAAATTATGTCTCTCATGGTCATAAAATGTATTGTCTCATTCTCACTCTAGCTATTACTCTATTAATGCTTCACTAACTTAGACGTTGAAATTCTAGCCTTGAATGTCCATCCCACTTCATCGTACTAGAAATTCTTATCCCTGTATCAAAAGTACCTTCTCCCTTCATCTGACCATTATTTCCTTCATGATCGGAATAGTGGTACTATCGGTGGGAATAATGTTCTAATTCCTATGAGTTTCCACGGAAATGCACTGTCTCTTAGTTACTGTATGAAACTAATCGATCTTTTTTTTGTTATATTCTACGATCAACTATGTAATAACTATGGTAACATCCATGTCCGCTCGGATCACAGCCCAGCGTAATACCAACACCAATTCTGAAGTGACTATCAATGATATTGATCCCATAAGAGAAGTCATTCCTTTTATGCCAGTAGGAGCCAATCTTGTCCTCGTGACATCTCTCATCGTTTCGAATCCTCAAGTTCTTGTTCTTGCGGCTACGGGCCACAACAGATTCCAAATCATGTTGATATTCCAACCTTTCCTATAGTTAGTTCGTGGCCAAAATCCAATTAGTCACAACCACAACCATGGATGGAACCTCGACCATAGATGCTTTAGAGCCTCCAACAACTCTAAGTCAATCTAGGCATTCAAGGGGGTAATGAACTGTTTATCAAAATTTATAACCTAGTGCAATAGTATAATGACAATCTCTTACTAGAAATACTATTGAGAATCGAAGATAACCTGCAAAGATCTCCTCCTCGAGTTCATTTCGTCGTGCAAGGAACCTCCAATAAAATTTTACGCCAAATTATGTATAGAGTCATGTCGAGACGGCGGTCCTCACATGCGTACTCTAGGAATTTAGCTGGACATGGTTGTAGAAAAAAAACATGCAGTTATTAATGTTCAATTCAATAAAAGACATAATAAAAATTTAAAACGATTGATAAAGGGGTTTGCAAATAAATTAACGGAATAAATTAGGAATCCAGAGTAACAACAATAGAAATATAATGATAAAGCATGAATTGTAAAGGATTTAAAATAAAAGCTGTAAAATATAAATGACTTAAATTAAAAGATGAAAAGTAAAGAAATTGCGATTTAAATAAACATGCAAAGTAGAACTGGAAATAAATTAGAATTAAACTTTAAATGAAGACAACATTGTTTGATCCAAGCACAAAACACAAGTCTAAACACTAAGGTGTAGTAGTTCCTCAATGTGAGAAAGCTACTACTTTACAATTGTGGTTTATGCTTAAAAACTAAAACTGCTATGAACTTCAACAAGACTTGGATGCAAAATTCTGATAAAAACTACCTATTTATAGTGTTACAAGTGCTGAAAATGAATTCCAAACGTGTAGAAGTCGTGGGAGAAAAATATGGAAGAATGGGGGAAGAGTTGGCATAATTCTGTTGCAATTTTTCAGGGAGCGAACGCCATGCACTGTTGCGATCGCCACAAGTGTAACCTAACTAGAGAATATCTCAAGCCTCATCAAGAATAGAGACTCAATATTGAAGTGCTTATATGATCGGTGTATCTGGCAAATTTTCTTGAACCCTCAAAATATTAAAAGAGAGGAAGTGTGAAAGCCCATCAAGTTGTGTTTGTCTATGTTTTTTTAGTGAACAAAGTTTTGTAAAAGTAAGGAAATAGCTCTGGAACAATACAATGAATCTTTGGAATAAAGGTTTTGGCCATCGAAGATCAAATCCCATCTAGTGTTTCTTGTATTATTCATATAAACTGATTGTTATGTATTTCTTTAATGTGAGTAGCTAAGTTTATTTCATATTAGGTTTTGTAAGATGTAGTTGTATTGATTTTTTGGGACACATGTTTGAGTTTTGTACTATTTTCAAGAATTTATACTTCACTATTGTTATTTAGTTAATCTCGTATTTAAAGATTTGTATGTGTTAACAAACTCATAGATCGAACATAGGTTTGTATGGATTACTAACCATAATTTTGGGAACTTGAACTAGATTAACTCCTGAACTTAGTAACAGATTTAGGAATAAACAAATTATAAGTTGTGACTTAAGGTTTAATGTACCAAATTTACTTGTTTTAGCTTCATGCCAAGACCTTTTCTACTCACATAGTGTCTTTTGTTTATGGAAAAAAGATTGTCAACACTGAGAATCTCATTGTCAAACTCATTGCTCATGATGATAATGGAGTCAAGTGTGAGATGATGGGAGAAATAAGATCTAATATTGCTGAGGTGCCCAAGGCTATTTCCATCACTGGAAGCCATGCCAACAAAATCAAGAAGTTTCATCCTATTATGAGGATTTGGGAAAGAATCATTCTTGGTTGTTTCAATCCTAGAAGGGCAACCAACTCTCCTGACTACATCAACCTTGATCAATAATATGTTCTACATTTTATTGTTGCTGATGTGAGAGTGAACCTACCTTCATTTCTCTTTCGGTTCTTAAGAGATTTTTTGAAGGACTCGAGGAATGGAGCAGAAAGAAGAAATTCTGGATTCCGTTTGGCTGAGTTATTTCAGATATTCTCATGAAGAGCTGTTTGATAAACTCTCAACAGATGATGAAAAGTCTAAAGGACTGGTATCTACTATAGGAAGTTTCCTCAACGCTAAGAGTATGAAAAATATGGGCATGATTTCTGCTGTTGTAAGCAGAGTTGTTGAAATTCTAAAGGAAGATATCCGCAGTAAAAGGATTCCTCTAGATGACTTTCCTCTGTTCTCTAATCCAGAATGTGCTTCTTATGAGGGAAGAGAAGTCAACAACAACTATGCTAATAATGTTCCATCCTCTTCTGAGCCTTCTAAGGAGATAAGAAAGTTTGCTCAAAAGCAAAAGAAGAAAAGGAAGAGCTATAGATAAGGAAGTTTTCCCAAAAAGGGCCAAGGATGCGAAGAAAACTCTAGAGACTTCTTCTGAAGAAACCTCTGATGTTGCTACTGGAACTATTGTTCCTTCTGTTGCTCCTCAAATTACTGTTGTAAATAGTTTATCCACCCCCTTCATCCACAATTACTTACTCCATCCCATTTATTCTTGAACACATTGTTCCCTAAACCATAAATCCAAATGATACTTTCCCCTCTTCTGACCTACAAATCCCAATCCTTCTACCCTCATCTGTTGCTGACATTCTAACCTTTTCACCTTTTCTCTTAACCCAATCTCAATGCACCAAAGTTTTTCGGCTGGGAATCTCTCACCCCCAATCCCAAAATCCCTTTGTAAACCCTCAACCATCAAACATATCTCATTCTAACACCTACATTCACCTATCAACCATCAATTCTAATGATGGGTCAGAAATTGAGCTATTTGTCAACCCAAACAGACATTCTCAGCCTTTCTACAACCAAACACTTTCTCAAACCAACATTCGTCCTACTCCCATAGATGAATTATATGCACAGTTTGAAGAGGATTGAAGGCTCTGCAGATTTGAGCAAATTTTGGTAAAACAGGATGTTGTGCAAGATGTTTTAACATGAAGAAGTCTGATGGAAGAAGACATGTCAGACAAGATGTCCTAGCTTGTGTCTCGACATCCTGACCTGATATAGCAGGTTGTTGCTAATCTGGTCCAAGATTTAAGGAGCAATTAGATCATAGATCAAGGAAGAAATAAACAGATTTTTCGAAGCCCAAGATAGCTGAAGGTTATAAAAGAAGGCTTAGACCTAGGGATGAAAGATGAATCATTGTGTAATACTTGTAAAGTAGAAAAAAGGGTTTAGGGTTTTGAGAGTCATAGGCCTTTCATGTGTTGTAGGTCTCCATTTGTATCGGTTGGATACATTGTGGTAGACATAGATGTTTATACAGATTCAGAAACCTGTAGGTAATGAATTGTATATTATTCTTGGATGAAGCTTTGAAGCGAATCCAATTAGGTTTGTTAGTCGAGAATGCTTGGCTGAACTTTACATTGAAAGAGGAGTCTTTCAAGTAGGATGATACAGTTATTGTGACTATAACTGTTAGATATCACAACATGTGATTAAGGGGGTGAGATGGATTTCTCTTATCAATTAGATGTGACTTCTAATGATAAAGTTTTCATTGGGTAGTGATAGGTAAACTAGAGATTGTTTACTGTAAACCAGAGGTTGTTTACATAAAACTATACTACTGATAGTTAATTCTTCTTCCTGACTTGGTAGCCCCCATATGTAGGTGATTTGCACCGAACTGAGTTAACATATCTTGTGTTATTTATCATTATGCAAATTTACAGTTCAGTATTTGCTTATTGATTGACATGTTGTAACAGATGTCGAAACATTTGTCTTGATTCTGTTGCTGATATTCAAAGTATCAGCTTAATTATTCTTCCCTTATTTTAAAGTTATGCAGAGATCAATGTCGTGACATGTTGTTAGGACATCTGTGATCTGCATGCTAGAATTTTAATTGGTATTAGAGCATGCATCTTTTCTGTTTTTGGATGAGATCTTGGGAGATACTTTCTGGCTCATTAAACAAGGTGTGTATTTGTGCGATCATACAATTCATTGGATATCTAGAATGATTGGTATTGCATCAAGGATGACAGCTACTGGTTGGTTGTCTGTTGCTTCTATGAAGAGGTTCTTTTCTGCAAGGTGTCCTCTAAGATGTCTCGACATCTTGACCGGTGCCCGTTGAAGACGTGTTGGTGTTCTGCTGCATGAGTTTTTGATGAAAGGACCTTGGTAAAGCTAGATTGAAGACTCTATTTATAAAGGTGCCAGCATCTATTGAAGTCCTACCCGTTCCAGCAGGGAGTAATGGAATGGAGAAAGTTGTTTGTTGCTGTTTGCATTTGACGTCTTGGTACTTGGAAGGTTGGTTTCTTCAAGTATTTTGAAGAGGAGAGGTCTAGGTTATCAATTTCTTGGTTTATGAAACTGGTAAATACCCTTGTCATGATAAAGTTTCCAAAGACACTTGAGAAGTCTCTCAAGTCCACTCATAAAGGCATCTCTTATCATGAAGACTGTTTTGGTTATGGTGTGATGGAATTCTGGAGTCTTCTGGTTGCTCTTCTGGATCTAGGATGTTTCTGAGGATCATCAATTTTTGAAGAAATTGGGGGTGATTTATTTTCACCATCCATGTCTAGCAAGGTAGTGCTTCTTCAGATCAGTTGAAGTGGTTCTTCTCAAGGAAGATGCATATGATTGTACCAGCTAAGTCAACATGAGTCAAGGGTATCAGTCTTGATGTCTCAACACTCTACTTGGCAAGGAAGTTACCTACACTTAAGAATACTTGATTGGTATTCGTAAAGTGTTGATATCTCTTGGGTGTATGACCTTCTGAACAAGGATTTAATATCAATTACTATCTACAAGTATTTAATTGATTATCCTTGTTGTAGCACCTCAAAATTTGCCCTCTTGCTTTTAGCTTTTACTGGCTTATGTTGCATGGCATGTTGGCATAATCATCATTTTGCATTTCATTGGTTCTTTGGCATGGGATTAAGGTGTGTAAGTCAAATCCAAGGAGCCTTGAGCCTCAAGAGGTCTTAATGGGTCATCACCTCATCATATGATCAAGCTTGACAAGGGAATGCAGGGAATCACATCACCCTAATAAGTGCAAAACTAGGGTTTTGGAATTCTTGAGTAGAATGCCCCAATGGGCAATATCTTTGAACTTTTATCACCTCCAAATGTCACATCTCATCTTTGTTATACATGATATACATCATATTCAAAGGAATTTGGATTTGGAGGATGTGTTGTTTTCTCCTAGACTGAGGGTTTAAAACTAGGGTTTGCCATGAAATCAGTTTATTTCTGATTTCTTGGGCATGACTTGATCTCATGGTATTCTACATGTCTTCAAGGGTCTAGAGATGGAAGATTGCCCATTGATTCATTTCATAAGAGGTTCAATTGACCAATTAATTGAGAATCAGGAAATTTAGGGAAAAGTTAATTGTGTAGAGGAAAAAGTCAACTCCTGACTTTTTAAGGTCAAAATCATGAAATTCAAGTTACATATGTTCATTGGAGAAGATTTGATCAAGAAATGATGGAGGAATCATGAAAAATCAAGAAATGTACAAAGTTTCCTTTTTTAGAAACTTAGGGTTTCCAAAAATGGTAGGTTTGGATCATTTTGCACAACACTTTGAGGCTTCCTTTCTTCAAGATAAAGGATCCAAACCTCAGGCCCAAGTTGAGCCAATTAAAGTTCACATTCTAAGCTTCAAATCCATATAAACAACTCTTCCATTGGATCAAAATTGAGGGAGTTATGATCAATTAAAGTTTGGTGGAACTAAGGCAAAAACCAAGTCATGGCAAGGCAAGCGCAGGCCCATAGGCCATAATTTCATCAAACACATGGTGGGCAAAATGTCAATCTACTTTTCTCAATGATGGAGGTTCCAAATGAAAAAATGTTGAACATCAAAAATATTTATCTCAATGTCCTCTTCAACTTTGATGTTGGACATTTTTCCATTTGAGCAAGTTATAAAGGAGATATTAGGGTCCAAACATGGTTGCTCTACACTGAAAATCCATAGGTCATGTTGCCATGCTATGCCTTGTCTTGCCATACCTATGAACCAGATTGAATCCCTCTTGTCTCTAGTCAATTTCAAGTGTGTTAAAAGCTTCAATTCATCTTGAGTTCAACATCAAACATGTTCCCTTATGCATTCCCAATCCATTGACACCAAAGATTCACCATTTCATTCATTATACACAAATAAATTCACTCATAAACTTCCATATTTTCATGCTGCATATGATGTTGTGACATTGCTATGTCCTTCACACCAGTCCTTCTTATTCGTTTCATTTGGCCAAGCATTCACACGCAACAAATACACCAGCCACTCTTTGCCATTTTAAAACCAACATTCCCTTACACCATCATGCTACATACCTGATCCACACACCAAAAAGGAAAGGCCAAACTTGTTCAACAAGTTTCTGCTACACCACACATCAACATCACCACTCTTCATTTCATCAGTTTCACGATAAACTAGCATGTTCCCTCATCACCATAGCAAAACCTTCCCAACTCACCACTAACTAACTTGACTCATTTAGTTAGGTTTAACTCATTTAAACTCACTCACCAACTCACTTAACCACATTAGTTAACACACTAACTCAACATCTATAATCACAAACTCACTCAGATTTTGGGGGCTCTCTCATTTTGTTCACATTCTCAGAAATCATTCTCACTCATCTCTCTGAACTCTCTCCGAACTCTTTCTACCATTACATGAATTCACCATTGTTATTCATCATCATCATCATCAAGCATCATTGAACACCATTGATGGATTGAAGGCAAGCTCAGCACAACCACTGCAGTTCAAGATCCACTCTATTTCTCTATGAAATTTCGCATTCCAAAGCCTTTATTTGGCCAAATCTTAAGCTCAAGAATTCAAGAAGGAATCTCTGGTTTTCTTACAACATTCATTTCATCAAGTTCAGGTTTTATCACTTCAACTGTTTCTCTCTAATTCAAGCTACTTTGAGTTCATATTTTGATTGTTTGAAGTTCATTAGGAACTATTTTCATATCCGGCTAGTGATAGGCTCATTAGGATCGTAGTTGTGTTTTTTAGGGAAAATTGTTTGTGGATGTTTCTTGCTGCGTGTGCATGGTTTGATAATTTTAATTGTGGATCCGTGACCTCCTCAACTTCCTCTTCATCTTGATGTCCGGTTTGCATGTTTATGGGAAATGTGAGATTTGCAGGTGACGGAGAGTGGCCGGAGAAGATGACCGGAGGTCCTTCTCCGGCTGGTGAGGGTTCAGGCAGGGTTTAATCCAACTTTATAACATGACCGTTGATTAGTTTTTGA
The DNA here is from genome assembly GCA_022829125.1 of Lathyrus tuberosus. NCBI lineage: Eukaryota > Viridiplantae > Streptophyta > Magnoliopsida > Fabales > Fabaceae > Lathyrus > Lathyrus tuberosus. The sequence goes on along the minus strand of JALAZF010000124.1, from coordinate 1,671,606 downwards.
TCCAAAGGCCATTGTGTTGCTAGCGCATAAATGATGAGTGCTCCTTCTCACGTGACATAATTTTTGAACTCTGATGTTTGTGTGTGTGTGTGAGAGAGTACGTAGTTCTTATCATGTGCTTCTTATTTGATTCATTTGATGTGCGTCCTTATTTGACTGCACGTACACCATTCCACACACAAACACGCGCTATATGGATTGGGTTTCTAATTACTATCTGCACCCTCATCTTAAGCCCATTACATTTTTTTAACTGGAAAATTACTCACGCTGCACCCCCTACTTGTTTCCTTTTCATTTTTATTTTCTTTTTCCATTTTGTTTCATTTTCTTGTTTTAAAATTACTAAATAAACTCTAAAAATACCAAATTAATTCATGTGTGTTCTTGACACATTTAGATAATTTTCTATAAATTTTAATTCTGATTTCATGGATTTTTGAATATTATTCAATAATTTCTTTTCAATTTCTTTTTGAGTGAGTTCCTTCATGAACACTTGAACTTGTGCATTTTATTTCTCCCATCTCATACATCATTTTTGACTCATTCTTTTTGCATTTGTTAGATAACACATTAAAGCATCTAAAAAAAATTCTTTTGATTTTTAATGCCATTTTATCACATGTTTGCATGTCCATCTTTGCACTTCCTTTTCGTTTGTTTCAATGTGATTTTGTGAAATTCTGTGGTCATGTATTCTTTTGAGGTTTGCTATGAGTTTTGGTACATGTTTTTGCCTTTGAATTGGATTATTTAGGACCTATTTTTACAATTTTATCATGTGCTTTGATATTTGTTTGATGCCTTGCATTTGAGGTTACATGTATGCACATGCTTCTACTTCATTCTCATATGATTTTGTTGAGGCACTTGTGCCACCTCTTGTGTTTACCTTGTATAATATTATAGGTCATTGGTATGATATTATAGGTCATTTTGAACCATGATTATAGGTCATTTGTTTTCATTCTTTGTCATTTGTACATAATTGTTCTAAATGTCATTCTTACATGAAAATTTTTGTCCTAATGCTTGCATCTTCTCTTCTTAAGCTCTACGTGTTTCATGTGTGCATTTTGTATGACTTTTCACTCATCCCATTTGTATCTCATCAATGGTATGCCACTGCCCATATGCATTCATTAATCATTTCACATGTTATGCATTTTTGGTATGTCACTTTGTGCATCTAATTGAAACTTGTTTCTTCTCCTTACTTCTACTTCATCTTACTTCCTCTATTTGTATCATTGCATCCATGATTTGTATGATGATTCATATGCATTGTGAGACATTTATAAATGGTATATGGTTCTGACCTTGATCTTTTGTGAAGCATTATTGCATGTTCACTTTGCATTTCCACTCATTCTTCATCTATTCCTTTCATGTTGCACTTCTTTGATGTTTAAGACTTTGCTTGTGCATAGTTTGTGTGTGTTAGATATCTTAACATTAGAGAACATCCTTAGAGGATAGGTTCTGACCTTGATTGATTTTCATCTCTTAGGATCTTTATTCATTGGTTCTTAATTTGTTTAATCATTACTTGTTATTCTTTCCTTATTTCACTACTTGTAAATAGTTTTTGAACTAACCTTTTCATGTAGGTGCTAATGGTAAGTAAGTGTGTGGATATGCTTCCACATACACTTCTTTCTTCCATTTTCTCTTATGTCCTTTAATTATTCAACTTGTGATCATGATAAGCATTTATATGCTTTCCTTGAATAACTTCTTTCTCCTCCCTTTTGAGTTATAACCCATCTTCTAGTTTAGAAGTGAGTTGTTCAACTCACTCTTCTTCTCCTTTCTCTTAGGATTAGGTTTCTTAAACCACATTAACCATAGGAACATCCATGTATGATAACTTTAGGGTTTGAGTCTTAGTCTCCCTCATTAGATTATACCTTTCTCCACCTTTTGAGTCTTTCTCTCCTCATCTCAAAACAAAAAGCAAAAACACTTAATAAAGGTTGACGCATATTGCATGTGAGCCTAGAACATGGGAAATGGAAGGAGGAGGGTTTCTAGCCACCTTTCTAGAGTGTTTAGCATACGTCCTGTTAGGACGACCATGCGACCCATTCGATCCTATATCATAGACTTGAATGCAATAAGTGTTATTAACACAAAGATAATCAAAACACTTCTCCTTAAAAGACAAAAACAAAAAACAATTCTCCTCTCTTCTCTTTCACTCTATTCTTAAGGATTCGTCATGTCCGTTCTACCGCAAACAGGTAACACCTAAGTCTCCATACAGCGAGCTGCAACACCTAACTGCTGGGACGCGCACTCTGAAGTTTCCATAAAAACACAAACAAAGCAACCGTTGTTGAGCCGAACTACGTTTGCTCTGATTCTTCTTTCTCGTCTGATGGAAGATACGTAGGCACGAGATGCGATATCTCGACGAGCAACCTTTCCTCGTAGTCCGTCGAACTACGTTGACTCTGACTTTCCCATTGCACTGAGGGAATACGTAGGCATAGGACTCCGCGGACATCCTATCGAGTCACTTCTTTTTTTCTTTTCTTCTTCATTTCTCCGTTCTTTCCCATTCTCGTTTCTTCCTATTTCCAGTAGCAGTGGAGCTCTAGACGATGACACCCTTTAATCGAGACAACAAGCGTGGATCCCATCGGGTACGATGGACGTATTGGGTGCTAACACCTTCCCTTCGCGTAATCGACTCCCGAACCCAGATCTCTTGGTCGTAAGACCATGCTCTATCCTTCCCCTCAGGTTTACGCGGTGTTTCCTTTCCCTCTCTTGGGATAAATACACATTGCTGGCGACTCTGTTTTGGTGCCACTTTCGCGTTTGTACTTGGATGAAAATCCCGGGAGCGACAGCTGGCGACTCTGCTGGGGACTGAACCCAGAATCTCTGGTTCCCTAAGCGAGTCAATCCTAGCGCTTGTCTGTTTTCTTTCATTGGGTGTTTACTGTGGTGTTGTGTTTTACTGTTTTACTATTTTACTGCATTGCTATTTACCGCTTTACTGTACTTTACTGTATTTATCGCGTTCACTGCATTACATATCATTATTATGCTGGACTGTGCTGTTGTTTTATGTTTGGCGGGCAGGGTGTTCTGAGAGATATGCCCACTACCCAGGCTTGAGTACACACATAGGTATTAGAGTGGATAGTCATGATGCTTGCGTGGTGGTGACCACGTATTGTTGTTCATGAGACCCACAACCAGACGAGGTTCTATCAGGAGCTATCTGCTACTGTATGTTTATACAGGCTAGTAGTTATTCTCTTGAGGAACCGTCGACTCTGGTGACCATTCCCGAGGACTCAGTTGCGGCACTCCTCCCGAGATGTGACAGTGGCAGACCACGTTCTGTGGCAAACCCATTGTACATTCTCGATCCGAGGACCCAATGCTGGGAACTTGCTATAGGATGTCCTTTTTGAAAGAGAATCAGTGGAGGTACTCCTCGATTGGCGATAGTACTGTACCCCGAGGGATGAATGTACTATTTCTTTTCGACCTCAGTGCCTGAAGCTGAGGACCTTTCGTTTTGGTGAATCAGTTGAGGCCTTCTCGATTGATGATGATGCCAAACCAGAAATGGTGAACGTATCATCAGTTCTCGACCTGAGAGCCCCGGATACTGAGGATCTTAGTACCCACACGTGAGAAGGGCGGGTTGTTTATAGGTTTGCAGGTAACCATAACCTCCTACATACCCGGTTTTCTGTTATCATTACACAAAAGGAGAAGTCATCCTATTGTATTCGGATGGTTCCTATCTATGGTTCTATATTGTTCTCAGAGCTACACTGACACCATTCACGGTTCAGCACAGACACTTGGCACCTTGATACCATGCCCTTTGCATTGCATATACATATCCTAACATACATGTTTATTCATTTCCAGGTGCATATTTTATCCCCGATTCCAGTCATCAGGTTCTCACAAGGATGAATACTAAAGAGAGGAAGAATATCATCAGTTACAAGTTCCTCATGCCTACTTTAGGCCCTATTATTGTCCCGAAAGGAATGGCGAGCCCTGAAGTGCGGTAAGCTTTCGAAGAGAAATATGGGTGGATTTTATCTTTTGTCTGCAATGTCAGTGATTACGAATACAGGGGTCTTCATACTTTGATGTAGTTCTATGACCCTCCGCTGAGGTGTTTTGTATTTCCAGATTATTTGTTGGTACCTACTTTAGAGGAGTATTCCAACATGTTAGGGATTGCTATCAAGGAGAAGCCTCCTTTCTTTGGGTCTACAGGTGATCTGGATTATGGGAAAGTGGCTGGTGCTCTTTATTTGAGCAAGTCAGAACTAGAAGCCAATATCCCCAACAAAGGAAAGCTTCGTGGTTACAAGCTGGGGTATTTGATAAAGAAGGCTCAGGAGGCTGCGAAAGACGGGAACTGGGTTGTTTTTAATGCTTTGCTAGCCCTTTGTGTATATGGTATTGTATTGTTTCCCAACGAGCCTGATTTTGTTGATACGGACGCCATTCGGATATTCATGATGAAAAATCCGGTACCAACGCTGTTGGGAGATCTTCACTACGCCTTATACAACAGAAATGAAAAGAAAAGAGGAGGGATAGTTCGTTGTTGTGCACCTTTGTTTTATAAGTGGTTTGCAAGTCGCTTACCGCAATCAGGAGCTTTTGTGGATTCTAAAGATTCTCTAGAATGGAGTCAGCGCTTAATGGGACTAGTTGCCAAGGACATCATATGGGTAGATCATGGGCTAATTGGCAAGAACATAATCCACGACTGTGGCGAGTTTCCTAATGTTCCACTAATAGGAAGAAAGAGGGGAATCAACTACAATCCTTCTTTGCTCGTCCGACAATTTGGGTACGCTCTGACGGGTCCACCCATTAAGAGAGATGTAGAGGAGTCCCTGTATTTCCACGCATCAGATGGTTTGGAGATAGCACAAAAAGCCTCTGAAAGTTGGGCTAGTGTGCTAAAGAAAGGGAAAGTTGCTCTAGGCAAACCCAACAATCGGGCTTATCCAGCATATGAAGAGTGGGTGAAGAAAAGAGTTGAAGATTTTCACTTGCCTTTTGGTAAGGCGCCCCTTCTGTATCCTGAGGATGAGAAAGAAAGAAGTACTGCCACTGTGGAAGAATTCGACAAGTTGCAAGCTTCGGTGAAAAAGCTTCAAGGAGAGAATTTTGAGTTGAGCAGTCGTCTTCAAGAAGCGCTATATACCAACAAAAGATTGGAACAGAAAGCCCAAGACGCCGAACAAATTTTAGCAGCAAGAGAAAGGGATTTTGCAGAAAGAGCTCAACATTTCTAGAAAGTTAGTAAGGGTGCCAATGCTGCCACTTAAGCTCATAAGAAGACCAAACAGGCTTTAGCCCAGACTAAAGACATGCTAGCCAAGCTTAAGCAAGCCTGGGATGAGGTCAGAATAAAGAATACAGAGCTGCGAGAGCAATTAAAGGCCAGAGACGATGAGCTTCTTCGAGCGCATGAACAACGGAGAAAGCATCGGGAAGACTTTGGAAAAAGCCAAGAGCAGCTGGAGAATGTTAATGATGAACTGAAAATGTCCAAGAAAAATCTTGAGGATGCCATGGTGGAGATGGGAAGACTCAAGATACAAGCTGGGGTGAAAAGGTTTAAGGAAGTGAGTACTGATGAAGCTCTCTTGATGCATGCAGATTCATTAGCCGAAGCTCTGAAGAGGAGAGACATTTTGATCAAAGAGTTGATTAAAAGGTCGGGTCATCAGCGCACCAGAATCCTTTTTGAAGAAATCAAGTATTCTAGTGAGAAATTAAAAGACTTGGAGTTACATGTTTGATCTTACCTTCCCATCTTTTTAATGTAGTTTTGTTGATGTACTGTTGGCTACCATCTGGCTTGTTGATGGAGTCATTTCCTTGATGTACTTCCCATCTACGGACTCGTTGTAAAATGCTTCGGCACTTATTAATTTTTTGTTGAATTCAATGAATGGCTTATTCAAAGGGGTTTTCTTCGGCATCGCGCTATTCACCAGCACATTATCACAACAGTTTATCATAGCACAGTTCTTCGCAATATTTTTTCTCTCAACGTTATGTGACTATTATTGAGATTCTCGTGATCAAGGCTGGAATCAGGGTGTAAAACGCACTGGCAATGAAAAACATGACATTTGCATTCTCATAATCATAAGCATTTTTACATAACAGGTATTTGTTCCAGTTTTTTACTAACTCTTATTTGGTTTTAGGCAGGATAGTTGACCAACCGATTCATCAATATTCTACTCGACTCAACCAGAAAAGAGTAATGGAGCAAATGCAAGCAGAAATGGCCGCCATGCAAGCCCGTATCACCCAATTCATGGAAATGATGCAAGGGGTCGTACAGGGACAGGAGCAACTCAGAACTCTCGTTCAACCTCTCTTGGCAAGAGTAGATGATAATGGTGTACTACATGGTGGTCTCCAAAACAATGTTGTTCCTCCGGGCGGAGGTGCTAATGGACACAATATTCAGAATGGACCTCCGGGCGGAGTTCCAGTTCCCACTGTTGTTATCGCTCCGGGCGGAGGAGAGAATGTGGTGACTCCTTCTGTGGTTGGAGGAGGAAACAGTATCCATGCAGTTCATGGCCATCACATTGATGACCAACAAGACGATGTTTTCTCGGTACCAGGTGGAGATGCTGGTCTCCCGGTTGTTGATGACCAAAGGATTAGAGTGATTGAAGAAAAGCTAAGAGGGGTGATAAATCAAAATTCTGTGGGCATGGATCTGGATGACCTAGGGCTGGTTCCTGATGTGAGAATTCCTCATAAGTTTCACGTCCCCACTTTTGAGAAGTACAACGGCACTACTTGCCCCAGGGCACATGTTCGGGCATACGCAAGAAAGATGGCTGCGTACTCCCGTGATGAAAAATTGCTGATGCACTTCTTCCAGGACAGCTTGTCTGGAGCGTCCCTGGAATGGTATATGCAACTTGAGAGGAGCCATGTACGCAACTGGAGAGAGATGGTGGAAGCATTTGTGAAACACTATCAGTATAATACTGGCTTGGCTCCCAATCGTACACAGTTACAAAATATGTCTCAAAAGAGTGGTGAAAGTTTTAAAGAGTACGCACAGAGATGGCGCGAGTTGGCGGCAAGGGTACAACCACCCATGCTAGAGAAGGAAATGCTGAATCTGTTCATGGATACTTTGCCGAGACATTATTATGAAAAGTTGTTACCTTGCATGTTGGGCAAGTTTGCCGACTTGATCATGGTTGGAGAGATGCTAGAGGGTGGAATCAAAGTTGGGAAAGTTTTGGGTAATGATGGGTTGTCTTCTAGTCAGGGGAAGAAACCATATGCGAATTACAAAAAGAAAGAGGAAACCAATTCTGTCTCGTCTTACTGAGGAAAAGGGAAGCAACACCAGAATTATAACCAGCAGGTAGCATCAGTGACAATTCTGGCAGCGCCTCCACAGCAGCAACAGAATAGTGCTCCACGCCAGCAACATTTTACGCCTAAACAGAACCGACATTTTGACACTCCACCTCTACCGTATTCACAGTTATTCCAACATTTACTTCAGCTGCAGCTAATTCAAAAAAGGACTCTAGCTCCTATCACTGGTAATCCACCTCCGGGTTATAATCCTAACGCCCATTGCGACTTCCATTCTGGGGAACCCGGACATCATATCGAGGACTGCAAGGCTTTTAAGCACAAAGTCCAAGACTTGGTGGATTCCAAGGCTATAAATTTTTCAAATGACGTTCCGAATGTTATCCAGAACCCAATGCCTGATCATGGTGGGGCAAGGTTTAATGTTGTGTTAGAGGAGAAGGAATTTTTGAATCTGGTTATGGATGTGAACGAATTAAGGACTCCTTTGATGGTGGTAAAGGAGAGATTATTGATGGGTGGAGTGGACCCCGGTTGTGACGAGAATTGTGCAAAATGTATGTTATAAATGAATGGTTGCGAGTTGTTGAAATCAGGAATTCAAAAGTTGATCGATGAAGGTGGGTTGCAGTTTGACAGGTGTGACCAACGAAAAGAGGTTATTGGCAGCGATGTGGCTACTATCACTATTCCATTCAAGACAATTACAATTTCAGCGGAGGCAAGACCAACGCCAGTGATAATTACAGGTCCTGGACCCATTCCTTATGAGAGTACCAAGGCCATTCCTTGGAACTATGGGGCAAAGGTTTTCGTTAATGGGCAGAAACAAGAGTTAATGGGAACATCGGTAGCAAGTTCCAGTCTTGAGGAAGCAGGAGCTATTACCCGAAGGGGCAGAATCTTCACTCCTTCCAATGAACAGGCTGATAATCCCAGACAGAACAAGGGTAAACAGGTCGTGGATAGTTCCATGCAGACCCCGACAGTGACTGACTCCGTAGTAAGGCCAGCTGATAGTCCCTTCTCCGAGAATGTAGAGGAATTTATGAGGTTGATTCAAAGAAGTGACTATAAAATTGTGGATCATTTGCATCAGATGCCATCTAAGATATCCATATTATCCTTGTTGTTGTGTTCGGAAGCTCACCAAAACGCGTTGTTGAAAGTACTGAATGCTGCCTATGTGCCCCAAGAGATCTCGGTCAATTAGCTCGAGGGGGTGATAGCCCATGTTAACGCAGGTAACGGTTTAGGGTTTACTGATGCTGACTTGACTCCAGCTGGGAGAAACCATAACAATGCCTTGCATATTTCTGTTGAGTGTCGTGGGTCATTGATGTCTCATGTGCTCGTGGATACAGGATCATCTTTAAATGTTTTGCCTAAAAAGGCATTGATGAAGTTGGATACCCGAGGGTTTATATGCACGCCCAATGATTTGGTAGTGCGCGCATTTGATGGTTCTAAAAGGGTTATTTTTGGAGAGGTTGTGCTGCCAATTAAGGTTGGCTCGGAGGTCTTTGACGCCACATTCTATATAATGGATATTCAGCCTGCTTACAGCTGTCTACTTGGTCGGCCGTGGATTCACAGTGCTGGGGCTGTAACGTCTACACTCCATCAGAAGCTGAAATATATGGTGGATGGACATGTGGTTACAGTCTGCGGAGAGGAGGACATTATGATACGTCATCTATCTACTTTCAAATATGTGGAGGTAGATGGCGAAATACAGGAAACGTTATGCCAGGCTTTTGAAGCGGTAAAAGTGCATGAAGAAGTTCCCAAAGAGGTCAGTCCATCTGAAGTGGTTAAGCAGCTTACAGTGGTAGAGCAGCCGGAGATTTCTATGTCATCCCTCAAAGATGCACGGGCTGTAGTTGAAGCTGGAAACTCACAAAAATGGGGTCAGATTATTGAGGTACAGAAGAAGCAAGATACTTATGGGCTGGGTTACAAGCCACCCAGGCGCCCTGAAGAGTCGCCGAAGTTTTATGGCCCGGTTCGTTTTACCAGTGATGGGGTATTCTTTGATAGAGTCAATGCTATTGAAGAGGATGGGGACAGTGATTACGACATGGATAATTGGATCCGCCGCTGCCTGCCTGGTTAAAGTCCATGCAACTGGTCATCGGAGAAGATCATCCAGGTGACTGGCCCAGAGTAATTGTCTCTGTTTTTTCTGTTATGTTTGATCCTACGCTATGCCCAAGGCGTAGTGACTCTTGTTTGTAGGGCTTGAACATTTCGTATGCTTTTCTTTGTCAATAATAAAGGACTTTTCGCATTCAAATATTTCTGATTCCTGTTTTTCTATTTTTATTTTATGCATAAAATCACATCAAAATGGCAATGTGTTTTATTACATACATAATAAAACATGAATCATCTATCATACAGGTTACCTTGTTCATAGTCCATCCCTCATGATTCGGCTATGGCTCAGTATGATTTCGATAATCCCATATATCAGGCTGAAGGAGAGGTTGAGGAAGGTTGTGAACTTCCTGAGGAATTGGCCAGATTACTAAAACAGGAGGAAAGGGTAATCGTGCCTCATCAGGAGGAGATTGCGATTATTAATTTGGGAACCGGGGATGCAAAGAAAGAGGTAAAGATTGGGGCTGCTTTGGAAGACAGTGTAAAGGGAAGATTGATTGAAATGCTTCGAAAGTATGTGGATATCTTCGCCTGGTCTTACCAAGACATGCCTGGGCTTGACACCGACATCGTGGTACACCGGTTGCCGCTCAAAGAGGGATGTACTCCTGTTAAGCAGAAGTTGAGAAGAATGAAACCTGAGATGTCTGTCAAGATCAAAGAGGAGGTTCAGAAATAGATAGATGCTGGATTTCTGGCCGTGACAAGTTATCCTCCGTGGGTTGCTAACATTGTGCATGTACCTAAGAAGGACAGAAAGGTCAGGATGTGTGTTGATTATAGAGATCTGAATAGAGTAAGCCCAAAAGATGATTTCCCGCTCCCTCACATCGACGTGTTAGTAGAAAACACTGCTCAATACTCTGTGTTTTCTTTCATGGATAGCTTCTCTGGGTATAACCAAATTAAAATGGCCCTAGAAGACATGGAGAAAACAACGTTCATAACACCGTGGGGGATATTCTGTTATAAAGTGATGCCCTTTGGATTGAAAAATGCTGGGGCAACTTATCAGCGGGCAATGGTGACTCTCCTTCATGATATGATTCACAAAGAAATCGAAGTATATGTTGATGACATGATCGCGAAGTCACAAACGGAGGAGGAACATCTGGTAAATCTGCAGAAGCTTTTTGATAGGTTGATAAAGTTCAGAATGAGGTTGAATCCAAACAAATGCACCTTCGGGGTGAGATTGGGAAAACTACTAGGGTTTATTGTCAGCGAAAGAGGTATCGAGGTTGATCCTGCTAAAGTAAAATCCATACAAGAAATGCCTGAGCCGAGAACAGAAAAAAAGGTTTGTGGTTTTCTGGGGAGGTTGAACTACATTGCTAGGTTCATATCTCATCTTACAGCCACTTGTGAACCAATATTCAAATTGCTAAGAAAAGATCAAGCGGTCAGGTGGAATGAAAATTGTCAAAAGACGTTCGAAAAAATAAAAGAATATTTGCAGGAACCTCCAGTCCTTTTACCACCAGGGCCACGAAGGCCATTGATTATGTATCTTATGGTTCTTGAGAACTCAATGGGGTGTGTGCTCGGTCAACGAGACGAGTCAGGTAGAAAGAGCATGCCATATACTACCTGAGTAAAACGTTCACTGATTGTGAGTCGAGGTACTCAATGCTGGAAAAAACATGTTGTGCGCTCGCTTGGGCAGCTAAGCGTTTGAGGAATTATATGTTAAACCACACAACCCTCTTGATTTCGAAGATGGATCCGATCAAGTATGTGTTTGAATAGCAGGCGCTTTCTGGAAGAATAGCCCGTTGGCAGATGGTTCTGACAGAATATGATATTCAGTATGTTTCCCAAAAAGCCATTAAGGGAATTGTTTTGTCAGAATATCTTGCTGAACAACCAATTGAGGATTATCAACCGATGAAGTTTGAATTTCCTGATGAGCATATTATGTATCTGAAGATGAAAGACTGTGAAGAGCCTCTACATGATGAAGGACCTGAAATTGGATCCCAGTGGAAGCTAGTCTTTGACGGGGATGTCAACTCATATGGTAACGGAATCGGGGCAGTCATTACGACTCCACAGGGTTCTCATATACCCTTTACTGCCCGGTTAGCATTCATATGCACCAACAATGAGGCTGAGTATGAAGCATGCATCATGGGGTTAGAAGAAGCAATTGATTTGAGAATCAAAAACCTCGATGTTTATGGTGATTCCGCGTTGGTGGTTAATCAGATCACAGGTGAATGGGAAACTCGTCAAGCGAATTTGGTGCCTTATAACAACTATGCCAGAAGGTTGTTACCTTTCTTTGACAGAGTCGATTTCCATCATATACCCCGGTTAGAGAATCAGATGGCAGATGCGTTGGCAACGTTATCTTCGATGTATCAGGTGAGCCGTTGGAATGAAACTCCCTCGATCAGAATCATGCGTCTAGATAGACCCACTTTTGTGTTTGCAGTTGAAGGGGTATCAGATGGCAAGCCTTGGTATCATGATATTAAGGTTTTTCTGAAGAGTCAAGAGTATTCGGTTGACGCGTCCACCAAAGATAAGAAACCTCTGAGGAGGCTGGCGGGAAGTTTCTTTTTGCACAAAGACGATGTGTTGTACAAGAGGAACTTTGACATGGTCTTGCTACGTTGTGTTGATGAACACGAGGCAAGCCTGTTGATGGAAGAAGTTCATGAAGGTTCTTTCGGTACTCATGCCAATGGGCATGCTATGGCCAGAAAACTGTTGATGGCGGGGTATTATTCGATGACTATGGAGTTGAATTGTTTCAAATATGCTCGGAAATGTCATAAGTTCCAGATCTATGCAGATAAGGTACATGTACCGCCTACTCCTCTGAATGTGTTGTCATCGCCTTGGCCCTTTGCCATGTGGGGCATTGATATGATCGGGAAGATTGAGCCGACTGCTTCCAATGGGCATAGTTTCATTTTGGTTGCCATTGATTATTTCACGAAGTGGGTAGAAGCAGCCTCATACGCCAACGTTACCAAGCAAGTAGTAGCCCGGTTTATCAAGAAGGACGTCATCTGCCGGTATGGAGTCCCGGAGAGAATCATTACTGATAATGGCTCAAATCTGAATAACAAGATGATGAAGGAGCTGTGTCAGACATTTAAAATTGAACATCACAATTCTTCTCCCTATCGCCCGAAGATGAATGGGGCTGTTGAGGCGGCAAATAAGAATATCAAGAAGATTGTGCAGAAAATGGTAGTGACGTATAAAGACTGGCATGAGATGTTGCCTTATGCTTTACACGGTTATCGTACTTCGATGCGTACATCAACTGGGGCAACACCTTTCTCGCTTGTATATGGTACGGAAGCAGTTTTACCCGTAGAGGTTGAGATTCCTTCTTTGAGAATTCTGGCAGACGTGAAGCTTGACGAAGCTGAATGGGTGCGTTCCCGATTGAACCAGCTGAACCTGATCGAGGAAAAGAGATTGGCAGCTATTGCACATGGCCGATTGTACCAGAGTAGGATGAAGAAAGCCTTTGATCAGAAAGTGTGTCCTCAGTGTTTTCAAGCTGGTGAATTGGTTTTGAAAAGGATCCTTCCTCCTCAAACAGATCACAGGGGCAAATGGACTCCAAATTACGAAGGTCCATATGTAGTAAGACAGGTTTTCTCTAGCGGAGCCTTATTACTCTCAACTATGGATGTCGAAGATTTTACATCCCCTGTGAACGCAGACGTAGTCAAAAAATACTTTGCATAAAAGAGACCCGCTGGACATAAAAAGAAGATCCAGGCAAAAAAGGGGCATCCCGACGAACCATAAAAAGAAAAGGTTCGGGCAAAAGTTAGGGATAAAAAAAAAAGAAAAAGAATAAACCCGCAAAGTTGAAAACCTGACAAGGCAACTTTGGTAAAAATGGGTATCCCGGTGGATTGAAAACCCGTAAAGGGTGATCCAGGCAAAAGTTAGGGATTTGAAAGGAAGAGGTTATGATCTGCGTTCGATCTGTGAACACTTTTGATGCATAGGAATTTTGAAAGAAAAGAATCAGCCCAGACAGTCTCTTCGAAGGTCAAAACATATGCGGATAAGCGAGATATACAGGTCATAGCTGGATCGAACCATGATGGATATTTGTTCCCCACATTGCCGACATGTGTATTTTCTTTTACTTTTTGTGCAATTACCTCTTTTCAGGAATTGCCTCCGAATGTAAATGCCTATTTACAGGCCAATTCATTCAATAAAATTTTCACTTCAGTCAAAGAGCTTTCCTTTTTTGTTTTATTTTTACTGTTTTATTTGTGGAAAAGTCCGATATTTTGATAAGACATTGCATGCAAGATGTTAAGCCTTGCGAAGCATATCGGAAAACAGTAGAAATTGCTCATGTAATAGTCATTAGGATGATAATCTAGATAGCCATTTTGCGTTGTCTGTTGATTTTGTTTGCAGGGTAGCAGGATTTCTCCCCAGTAGAGTTACTCTCTTCAGCATCTGAAAGATCATCATCTTCAGCAGAGCTTACTCTTCCCTGTAAGTGTACCGGGTATTGTGTCCCCAACCGAAGTCATGGTTGATCTATTACTCCCCGACAGGTAGTCAGAAGTGGGTTGTTACAAGGACAGGAAACGTAGGTTTCACTAGCAGCTGAGTGTTCTAATCCCCAGCAGGGTAAAGTGAATCTTTTCCTCAGCAGGTTATTACTCTCCCCCAGCCAAAGTACAGAGGATTATATCCACAGCTAGAGTGGTGGTTGGTCCATTACTCTCTTAGCAAATAGCCAGAAGTTGATACGTCTGTAGCCCTAGCAAGAGACTGGTGGAGTATCTTATTTGGACAAAGATGTTATTCCCCCACAGAGTCTGAACGGATATCTCCCTCAGCTAGTCAGGAAAGGTTGTCTCACCAACAACGGTTTGGTCTGATCCCTAGCAGAGGATTAATCTTGGTGGTATCCCCTAGGAGAGCTAGTGTTGTCAATAACCAGTTTCCAAGCAGATTTGATGGTAGCGGCTGATATTCCCATCCGGATAGAGGTAAGAGTATTTCCCAACAGCAGGGTAAGTTCAATAATACCCCCAAGCAGGGTTGGTGTTGTTGACTTGTTTCCCCAATATAGTGGGTGATTTATCGGAGTTTTCATATCCAGCAGAGCTTGTGATCAATGTCTTCCTCAGCAGAGCGAAGTCTTTCTCAGCAGAGTCTCTTAATTCAGTGGACAACTTAGTTTGTCATCCCCTGTGGAGTTGCCTTCGTCTTCAGCATTTATTTTGCTGGAGTGCCTCTTTTGCATTGCATAAGCATTCTTGCATGGCATCCTCCCAAACGCGTAGCATTTCCATTTAGCATGGAGCATTACGCCATAGAAAAATTCAAACATATGCATTCGAAGCATAAGCCATGTTTGATGCTTTCTACCAGACTCTTTCGCCAGCAGAAAGTGATGTAACTCAGGAGATGTTGTGGATACGTCCCTCATATTCCTTCATATACTCCCCTACAGAGTTGTCTGTCTAGATTTCTCTTTTCCCTAGCGGAATCCTTTTTGCGGGTATGTGAATTCTACCTATCTGGGGTTTGAAAGTCTATCTTTGACTTAGTCTTTCTTTGAAATTCCGCTTTCGGTCGGTCTTTCTTTTCGAGTCCGCTTTCGGTCGTACTCGTTTGTTGTTGAAATTCCGCTTTCGGTCAGTCTTTCTTTTCGAGTCCGCTTTTGGTCGTACTCGTTGGTTGTTGAAATTCCGCTTTCGGTCAGTCTTTCTTTTCGAGTTCGCTTTCGGTCGTACTCGTTTGCTGTAGAAATTCCGCTTTCGGTCGGTCTTTCTTTTCGAGTCCACTTTCGGTCGTACTCGTTTGATGTTGAAATTCCGCTTTCGGTCGGTCTTTCTTTTCGAGTCCGCTTTCGGTCGTACTCGTTTGTTGTTGGAATTCCGCTTTTGGTCGGTCTTTCTTTTCGAGTCCGCTTTCGGTCGTACTCATTTGTTGTTGGAATTCCGCTTTCGGTCGGTCTTTCTTTTCGGGTCCGCTTTCGTTCGTACTCATTGGTTGTTGAAATTCCGATTTCGGTCGGTCTTTCTTTTCGAGTCCGCTTTCGGTCGTACTCGTTGGTTGTTGAAATTCCACTTTTGGTCGGTCTTTCTTTTCGAGTCCATCTTCGGTCGTACTCATTTGTTGTTGGCATTCCGCTTTCGGTCGGTCTTTATTTTCGAGTCTGTCTTCGGTCGTACTCATTTGTTGTTGGCATTCGGCTTTCGGTCAGTCTTTCTTTTCGAGCCGCTTTCGGTCGTACTCGTTAACAATTCTATTTTGTTACCCCCACAGTTCACAAATTTCAGGTTATTTTAGTATTCAATCTCCATGTATCTGGATTGTCTGAAAGTCGTCGCTATCATACCCTCGGATCCAAGAAGTTTGAATAGGGGAAGCTGTAGCACCTCAAAATTTGCCCTCTTACTTTTAGCTTTTACTGGCTTATGTAGCATGGCATGTTGGCATAATCATCATTTTGCATTTCATTGGTTCTTTGGCATGGGATTAAGGTGTCTAAGTCAAATCCAAGGAGCCTTGAGCCCCAAGAGGTCTTAATAGGTCATCACCTCATCATATGATCAAGCTTGACAAGGGAATGCAGGGAATCACATCACCCTAATAAGTGCAAAACTAGGGTTTTGGAATTCTTGAGTAGAATGCCCCAATGGGCAAGATCTTTGAACTTTTATCACCTCCAAATGTCACATCTCATCTTTGTTAGACAGGATATACATCATATTCAAAGGAATTTGGATTTGGAGGATGTGCTGTTTTCTCCTAGATTGAGGGTTTAAAACTAGGGTTTGCCATGAAATCAGTTTATTTCTGATTTCTTGGGCAAGAATGAATCTCATGGTATTCTACATGTCCTCAAGGGTCTAGAGATGGAAGATAGCCCATTGATTCATTTCAGAAGAGGTTCAATTGACCAATTGATTGAGAATCATGAAATTTGGGGAAATGTCAATTGTGCAGAGGAAAAAGACAACTCCTGACTTTTTAAGGTCAAAATCATGAAATTCAAGTTACATATGTTCATTGGACAAGATTTGATCAAGAAATGATGGAGGAATCATGAAAAATCAAGAAATGTACAAAGATTCCATTTTTAGAAACTTAGGGTTTCCAAAAATGGTAGGTTTGGACCATTTTGCACCACACTTTGAGGCTTCCTTTCTTCAAGATAAAGGATCCAAACCTCAGGCCCAAGTTGAGCCAATTAAAGTTCACATTCTAAACTTCAAATCCATATAAAGAACTCTTCCATTGGATCAAAATTGAGGGAGTTATGATCAATCAAAGTTTGGTGGAACTAAGGCAAAAACCAAGTCATGGCAAGGCAAGCGCAGGCCCATAGGCCATAATTTCATCAAACACATGGTGGGCAAAATGTCAAGCTACTTTTCTCAATGATGGAGGCTCCAAATGAAAAAATGTTGAACATCAAAATTTTTTATCTCAATGTCCTATTCAACTTTGATGTTGGACATTTTTCCATTTGAGCAAGTTATGAAGGAGATATTAGGGTCCAAACATGGTTGCTCTACACTGAAAATCCATAGGTCATGTTGCCATGCTATGCCTTGTCTTGCCACGCCTATGAACCAGATTGAATCCCTCTTGTCTCTAGTCAATTTCAAGTGTGTTAAAAGCTTCAATTCATCTTGAGTTCAACATCAAACATGTTCCCTTATGCATTCCTAATCCATTGACACCAAAGACTCACCATTTCATTCATTATACACAAAGAAATTCACTCATAAACTTCCATATTTTCATGCTGCATATGATGTTGTGACATTGCTATGTACTTCACACCAGTACTTCTTATTCGTTTCATTTGGCCAAGCATTCACACGCAACAAATACACCAGCCACTCTTTGCCATTTTAAAACCACCATTCCCTTACACCATCATTCTACATACCTGATCCACACACCAAAATGGAAAGGCCAAACTTGTTCAACAAGTTTCTGCTACACCACACATCAACATCACCACTCTTCATTTCATCAGTTTCACGATAAACTAGCATGTTCCCTCATCACCATAGCAAAACCTTCCCAACTCACCACTAACTAACTTGACTCAGTTAGTTAGGTTGAACTCATTTAACCTCACTCACCAACTCACTTAACCACACTAGTTAACACACTAACTCAACATATATAATCACAAACTCACTCAGATTTTGGGGGCTCTCTCATTTTGTTCACATTCTCAGAAATCATTCTCACTCTTCTCTCTGAACTCTCTCTACCATTACACGAATTCACCATTGTTATTCATCATAATCATCATTAATCATCATTGAACACCATTGATGGATTGAAGGCAAGCTCAGCACAGCCACTGCAGTTCAAGATCCACTCTATTTCTCTCTAAAATTTCGCATTCCAAAGCCTTTATTCGGCCAAATCTTGAGCTCAAGAATTCAAGATGGAATCTCTGGTTTTCTTACAACATTCATTTCATCAAGTTCAGGTTTTATCACTTCAACTGTTTCTCTCTAATTCAGGCTACTTTGAGTTCATATTTTGATTGTTTGAAGTTCATTAGGAACTATTTTCATATCCGGCTAGTGATACGCTCATTAGGAGCGTAGTTGTGTTTTTTAGGGCAAAATGTTTGTGGATGTTTCTTGCTGCGTGTGCATGGTTTGATAATTTTAATTGTGGATTCGTGATCTCTTCAACTTCCTCTTCATCTTGATGTGCGGTTTGCATGTTTCTGGGAAATGTGAGATTTGCAGTTGACGGAGAGTGGCCGGAGAAGATGACCGGAGGTCCTTCTCCGGCCGGTGAGGGTTCAGGCAGGGTTCAATCCAACTTTATAACATGACCGTTGATTAGTTTTTTATCCAAACGCCATTGTGTTGCCAGCGCATAAATGATGAGTGCTCCTTCTCACGTGACATAATTTTATAACTCTGATGGTTGTGTATGTGTGAGTACGTAGTTCTTATCATGTGCTTCTTATTTGATTCATTTGATGTACGTACTTACTTGATGATCTCACATTGACTGAATCCTGAGGCTGTGAGTGCATCCACATTTGACTGCACGTACACCATTCCACACACAAACACGCGCTATATGGACTGGGTTTCTAATTACTATCTGCACCCTCATCTTAAGCCCATTACATTTTTTTAACTGGAAAATTAGTCACGCTGCACCCCCTACTTGTTTCCTTTGCATTTTTATTTTCTTTTTCCATATTGTTTCATTTTCTTATTTTAAAATTACCAAATAAACTCTAAAAATCCCAAATTAATTCATGTGTGTTCTTGACACATTTAGATAATTTTCTATAAATTTTAATTCTGATTTCATGGATTTTTCATATTATTCAATAATTTCTTTTCAATTTCTTTTTGAGTGAGTTCCTTTATGAACACTTGAACTTGTGCATTTTATTTCTCCCATCTCATACAACATTTTTGACTTATTCTTTTTGAATTGGTTAGATAACACATTATAGCAGATAAACGATTTTTTCTTTTTATTTTTAAAGCCATTTTATCACATGTTTGCATGTCCATCTTTGCACTTCCTTTTGGTTTGTTTCAATGTGATTTTGTGAAATTCTTTGGTCATGTTTTCTTTTGAGTTTTGCTATAAGTTTTGGTACATGTGTTTTTACCCTGACTTGGATTGTTTAGGACCTATTTTTACAATTTTATCATGTGCTTTGATATTTTTTTGATGCCTTGCATTTGAGGTTACATGTATGCTCATGCTTCTACTCCATTCTCATATGATTTTGTTGAGGCACTTGTGCCACCTCTTGTGTTTACCTTGTATGATATTATAGGTCATTGGTATGATATTATAGGTCAACTTGAACCATGATTATAGGTCATTTGTTTTCATTCTTTGTCATTTGTACATAATTGTTCTAAATGTCATTCTTACATGAAAATTTTTGTCCTAATGCTTGCATCTTCTCTTCTTAAGCTCTACATGTTTCATGTGTGCATTTTGTATGACTTTTAACTCATCCCATTTGTGTCTCATCAATGGTATGCCACTGCCCATATGCATTCATTAATCATTTCACATGTTATGCATTTTTGGTATGTCACTTTGTGCATCTAATTGAAACTTGTTTCTTCTCCTTACTTCTACTTCATCTTACTTCCTCTATTTGTATCATTGCATCCATGATTTGTATGATGATTCATATGCATTGTGAGACATTTATAAATGGTATATGGTTCTGAACTTGATCTTTTCTGAAGCATTATTGCATGTTCACTTTGCATTTCCACTCATTCTTCATCTATTCCTTTCATGTTGCACTTCTTTGATGTTTAAGACTTTGCTTGTGCATAGTTTGTGTGTGTTAGATATCTTAACATTAGAGACAATCCTTAGAGCATAGGTTCTGACCTTGATTGATTTTCATCTCTTAGGATCTTTATTCATTGGTTCTTAATTTGTTTAATCATTACTTGTTATTCTTTCCTTATTTCACTACTTGTAAATAGTTTTTGAACTAACCTTTTCATGTAGGTGCTAATGGTAAGTAAGTGTGTGGATATGCTTCCACATACACTTCTTTCTTCCATTTTATCTTATGTCCTTTAATCATTCAACTTGTGATCATGATAAGCATTTCTATGCTTTCCTTGAATAACTTCTTTCTCCTCCCTTTTGAGTTATAACTCATCTTCTACTTTAGAAGTGAGTTGTTCGACTCACTCTTCTTCTCCTTTCTCTTAGGATTAGGTTTCTTAAACCACATTAACCATAGGAACATCCATGTATGATAACTTTAGGGTTTGAGTCTTAGTCTGCCTCATTAGATTTTACCTTTCTCCACCTTTTGAGTCTTTCTCTCCTCATCTCAAAACAAAAAGCAAAAACACTTAATAAAGGTTGACGCATATTGCATGTGAGCCAAGAACATGGGAAATTGAAGAAGGAGGGTTTCTCTCCACCTTTCTAGAGTGTTTAGCATACGTCCTATTAGGACGACCTTGCGAGGCATACGATCCTATATCATAGACTTGAATGCAATAAGTGTTATTAACACAAAGATAATAAAAACACTTCTCCTTAAAAGACAAAAACAAACAACAATTCTCCTCTCTTCTCTTTCACTCTATTCTTAAGGATTCATCATGTCCGTTCTACCGTAAACAGGTAACGCCTAAGTCTCCATACAGCGAGCTGCAACACCTAACTGCTGGGATGCGCACTCTGACGTTTCCATAAAAACACAAACAAAGCAACCCTTGTTGACCAGAACTACGTTTGCTCTGATTCTTCTTTCTCGTCTGATTGAAGATACGTAGGCACAAGATGCGATATCTCGACGAGCAACCTTTCCCCGTAGTTCGTCGAACTACGTTGACTCTGACTTTCCCATTGCACTGAGGGAATACGTAGGCCTAGGACTCCGCGGACGTCCTATCGAGTCACTTCTTTTTTTCTTTTCTTCTTCATTTCTCCGTTGTTTCCCGTTCTCATTTCTTCCTATTTCCAGTAGCAGTGGAGCTCTAGACGACGACACCCTTTGATCGAGACAACAAGCATGGATCCCATCGGGTACGATGGACGTGTTGGGTGCTAACACCTTCCCTTCGCGTAATCGACTCCCGAACCCAGATCTCTTGGTCGTAAGACCATGCTCTATCCTTCCCCTCAGTTTTACGCGGTGTTTCCTTTCCCTCTCTTGGGATACATACACATTGCTGGCGACTCTGTTTTGGTGCCACTTTCGCGTTTGTACTTGGATGAAAATCCCGGGAGCGACACTTGTGTGTCGTGTTCAATATTAGATACAGTCAAGGTCATCAATGAAGATCTCATTAGATAAGGATTTGATGTTCAACCAGATATTGAAACATCCCATCAGCAGAGTTTGTGCAGAATATTGCTGATTCAAGGAGTGAAACTCTAGGACAAGGAAGAGGAATAACTTATGCTCTAGAAACCAAACTTTTGTGTAAAGTGTTGGGAACCTTCTTCTGGTTGGATCTACAGAGGTACATAATCTGACTAGGAAGTTTCGTGGCAGGAAGCTTATCTAGGTTATGGTGCTGAAGGAAGTGAAAATGAAGACATCTGAATCTTGATGAATATTTATTGGATCAGTTTATTTCTGATCTATGTGAATTGGAGTGCAGCTACTGAAACCATGTGATCCATTTTAGCATGGAGGTACTAGACAGTATCTCTGACATCTTGAAGGAAGCTGGATTTCTTGTAGCTGTTGACTACTCTTTCCTAAAGAGTCGGGATTTGGTATGTTTAGTTCTTCTGAAGATGTGTTCCTGAAGTAGTTGTTCATCAAGGTATAGTTCATAAACTGGATAGAGGTTGTCTACTCAAACTTGATATTTTAATCAAGTTTATGAGAGCATGGAACTCTTGTTCTGTAAAAGTGGAAAAGTTCCTCGAGATGGTATGTCTGAGGAGGATTTGATCAAGACTGTATCAGACAGACTTGAGCTCATCAGCTGGAAATCATGACATTGATATCAGATGTTCTGACGTCAAGGTTATCATCGGATTGTTCCCTCTGTGGGACCTGGTTACAATGGAGATATATCATCTTAAGAGAAACCGATCTTCTCATATATGATTGGAATGAATGCTCCAAAATGCCTATGCAATGTATGGGAATTGTAGAAGTTAGTAGAGGCTACATTTCATATTCTTAGTGTATCTAAGATGTCTTGCTGAAGACCCAGATTCATGGTTGTAGATCTGGAGGAAGCTGTGACACTTGGCTGTGTTTAACCTTGGTCAATTGAATTCAAGATGGCTGTTTCATCTTGTCCTTGGAACAAATTACCTTTGTGGAGAAGGGAGGTTGTTTGAAGACCAAAGGAGGAGCTGGTTTTGCTCTTGGGTTGCTGATTATTGAAGGGATCTTCACTTAAGAAGCTTGCTTTGGTGGGTGTATGAGAGTTTATTTCTCTCTACAGTGGTCTGAAGTTCTTGATGATCAAGCTGGTAGGAGCTGTGTTCTCTGAAGATCTTCAGTTGGATTACTATGCAATAGTAAGTCCAGTGATAATTGTATCAAGAACCATAGTGTATGGTGTACGTGATATGATCTGGATGTCCTAGTTAATGTTAGAACATCATCATGTTTTCTGAACATAGAGTTCAGATTGTGGAAGCTAATAATCACCAGTTGAATCAGAAGTGTTATAACTTATCATATGGGATAATGATGAGGTGAAGGCTGTCTTGGTTTATGGGGTGTCTATCTGGTAGTCTCACTCTTGTTAAGGTCAGAATGCTTGTTGAGAGGTGGTTTCTTCTACTGCAAGTAACTATAGAAAGAAGTGGATTAGTTTGGTGCATGCGAAGCAAGTAAGCTGAGGATTTCTGGAGCATGTATTTGATGTCTTTCAAGTGTGAATAACATCTAGGCTAGCTAACAAACTAAGTGATTTTATATGTCTCTTTGAGGAATGTATTCCAGGTTCAATTGGATTTATTCTCAAGGAACAAGGATATCTATGGCTGTAAAATTCAAGGTGGATTTGTACAGGGTATGGATGGGTTCAGGATGAGAGGGATCAATGGTGATTTTGGTCTCAATCCAAGAATTTGTTAGTTATGGTACAAGGATGTAATCCTGGTACCTTCTCACTATATGAGCATTAAAATGGTCATGTGATATCATGTGAAGATTTTGGGTGGTTCTTGTTTGAAGGAGCATTATTTATAAAAGATAGGGGGAGAAATTCTATCTAATGGGTGTACTATTGTGGTACATAGATTGCTTGTGGATCAAGCATTGAGTGAATGCGTTCAGTAGGTGTGTTGAACAAGGAGTGAGCTCTTGAAGACATGAAGATGAGTCTGATGTTTTCCATTCACTTTAAGGTGTTCTTCTTGCAAAGGAGCATTGGTTATCCTTGATAGGGGGAGTTGGACTTCTGTTTAGGATTTTTTTCTGCAGTAGTGTAGTTGTTTATCAAGATTGTTTGTGGTTTCAAGCAGTTTGTGATAAAATACCTCTGTTGAGGGTGTAATGTTAGACAAGATGTCGTGACATTGTGTTACTGTTAGAGTTCTGGGTGGACTTGATAGATTGATGTTGGTTCTGTCATTGGGTGTCAATGGATTGAATCAGAGTTGTACAGGTTTCTTGGGAGTGTCCTGAGAGTCATTGCTTGTGTCTGGAAGAATTTATTTTTCTCTGTTGATTTAGATAAGGCTCACGGAAGTCTTGGCTGTTAATTGGGAGATGCTTGAATGAATGTCCTAACATCTTGGTCAGTTGTTTTTACTTCTGGTTGAAAGGAGTATTCTTGGGGCTCATTGAAAGGCATTGTGACTATGCTTCAGAGTTTACAAGATGGATTGAATAAAGTCTGACAATGTGTCAGGACAATTTTTAGGACGTGTGGTTGTTTTTAAGTTGATTGTCTTGGACGGTGGAAAGTGTGTCTTAGAGAAGGCGTGTTCAACATGTGTCTCGATGAATGCACATTCTTTGGAAGGTTTATCCTAAAGTTGAAACAGTCAAATCCTAGTTGGGTGGTGCATAGTCATTTATGGTGAAGTTACCTACCTAAATTTATTTCTCCATTGAATTGTTCAGCGGAAACTTCTATGGACCGTAAATTCTTAGAGAACCCGCTTGGGTATTTAAAGGGGGTCGCTGCTTTTTTGTCCGGGTTTGGGTAAGTACCATATGGGTATGGAACTGTGTTGGCTACTCTTCCCAATTTTTAGCTAAAAAGGGGGAGAATGGATGTGTATTCATCTCGGCTGTGTGTTGGTCCTTACAACACACAACTGGTATCCCTTTTGGTGTGGAGTCCATCCTTGCAGTTGTATTGCAAGGATGTTGGATGGGATGTTCTAACATCCTGTCTGAGTCTTTGTGCTTTGTGATCTGAGTTATGAAGCAGGTTGTGTCTTGTGACCTGAGTTACATTCTCTATGTACTATGTGTTATGTATACTACATTTGATTCTTCTTAAGCTCTTTTTGGATCTTCTTATGGGTTCTATTATGCCCCTTAAGAGGAAGATTTATCCCTCCGTGGCAAGTAAAGGTTTGAGGGGAAGTATGTTACATCCTCTTCCTTATGTACACCAACAGGCAGCTAGGGATTTCAGTTGAAAGGGGGAGCCTCAGAAGTGTGCCAATCATAACCACCACTCTCTGGATGAAATTGAGTGACGTTTGGACTCTCTTTATCTACCTAAGGAGTTTTAGTCAAAATTTGTCAAAACGGGGAGATTGAAGGCTCTGCAGATTTGAGCAAATTTTGGTAGAATAGGATGTTGTGCAAGATGTTCCAACATGAAGAAGTCTGATGTAAGAAGACGTATCAAACAAGATGTCCTAGCTTGTGTCTCGACATCCTGACCTGATATAGCAGGTTGTTGCTAATCTGGTCCAAGATTTAAGGAGCAATCAGATCATGGATCAAGGAAGAAATAAACAGATATTTTGAAGCCCAAGACAGCTGAAGGTTATAAAAGAAGGCTTAGACCTAGGGCTGAAGGCAAATCCTTATGTAATAATTGTAAAGTAGAAATAAGAGTTTAGGGTTTTTAGACTCGTAGGGATTTCTTGTGTTGTATGTCTCCCTTTGTATCAGTTGGATACATTCTGGTAGACGTAGATGTTTATATAGATTCAGAAACCTGTAGGTAATGAATTGTATATTGTTCTTGGATGAAGCTTTGAAGCAAATCCAAGTAGGTTTGTTAGTCCAGAATGCTTGGTTAAACTTTACATTGAAAGAGGAGTCTTTCAAGTAGGATGATACAATTATTGTGACTATAAATGTTAGATATCACAGCATGTGATTAAGGGAGTGAGATTGGATTCTCTTATCAATTAGATGTGACTTCTAATGATAAAGTTTTCATTGGGTAGTGATAGGTAAACCAGAGGTTGTTTACTTAAACCAGAGGTTGTTTACATAAAACTATACTACTGATAGTGGATTATTCTTCCTGGCTTGGTAACCCCCAAATGTAGGTGATTTGCATCGAACTGGATTAACATATATTGTGTTATTTATCATTATGCAAATTTAGTGTTCAGTATTTGCTTATTGATTCTGTTGCTGATATTCAAAGTATCTATTTGATTATTCTTCCCTTGTTTTAAAGTTATGCAGAGATCAATGTTGTGACATGTTGTTAGGACACCTGTGATCTGCATGCCAGAATTTCAAGGATGTTGCTGGAAGACTAGACACTCTTATTGAAGCCTGTAAAGGTAATGCAAACTTCTCTAAAGATTGTGATCTGACCAACGCCTTTTGAAGATGTATAGAGGTAAGTTATGAACAGCTGGAAGTTACTTGGCTGAAGGAAGCTAAAAGGAATTTCCATTCCATACTCTCTGATATTCTTGATCCTCTACTTCAGAAGGTTCCTGCCACTCTTCTACTCCCCGCACCAGAAGTGATTCCTCCTCTGTCCCTAGTTCAAACTACATTGGTTCCTGCTGAGACTTCTCTTGAAGCTGCAAGTGTTTCTGGCACCAAGAAGACTTTTGATTCTGAGGAATACATTCTGAAGAAGCTGGAGTATCTGGATGCAGAGAATCATAAAGTCAAGGAAATGACAACAAAGATTGAAGGGATGCTTGGAGAGATTATGTCAAGACTACCTAAACCCTTTGAACCTTAGTTTTTTTTTAAACTTTGTCTTATCTTTGTTATGTTTTATTTTACTTTTTCATTTCTATATCTATTTTCCTATCTGATTAATGAAATAAAATTGTGTTTGGTTTATTTACTTTGTCTTTTTATTTATTTTTTAATGATGAAAAAAGGGGATAAAGAGTGTGTGATTTTGATATATCTAATTCCCATTATGAAAACCCAAACATGTTTCTAACATTTTTTAACTTGGTAATTTTTCTAGGAATTTTAAGAAAGTTCATCATTCTGACCAAGCGTTTCAGGTTTTGAGGCTCTGAACCAAGTGTTTCGTTTAATCAAAGTTGAACCAGGCATGTTGAAACCAGGCATATACATGTTCTAATCAAGACTATGTTCTGAAACTAGTGCTTTTAATAAAGTTCAAGCAGTGTTCTAACAAGTTATGTTTTCAATCAGAGTTATATTATATAAAGGTGAGAAAAATACACAAGAATGGGTGGTTGAATTATGTTATCCGTGTTTGCTTTGCTTCTGAACAGAGCTCAGATTCTAGACCATATTCAAATTCTAATTATAAGTTGTAGCGGAATAATAACATAAGAAAATAAATAATAACATAACATACAAAGATTTATCTTGGTTTCTCCTAAATTGAGAGCAGTCCAGTCCCTTTGCAACACAAGAGATTTTCCAATATAATCAAATCATGATTACAATTGCTTATGCACTTAAGCATAATACATTTCTGCTCACACCCTCAGCTCGAGTCTTCCTGCTTAAACCCCTCAGGTTCAAGAATTCCTGCTTTGATCCTCAGCCCAAGACTTCCTACTTAGATTCCACAAATCCAAGAATTCTTGCTTAAAGACCTCAGGTTCAATACTTTTGCTCAGACCCACAGTCCAAGACCTCCCTGCTAGAATCCCACAGATTCAAAACTTCTGCACCAACCCCTCAGGTTCAAGACTTCTGCTCATACCCACTGCCTGAGACTTCTTTGCTCAAATCCAACAGATTCAAGACTTCTGCTTAGACCTACAGTCTAAGACTTCCTTGCTCAATCAACAACTATTAAGACTTCAATGCTCTAACACATAACAGGAGACTTACTTGGCTCAAGCTCACAATAAGAGACTTTGATGCTTAAGCACATAGATAGAGACTTTATCTAAACTACAAACAACCTGTTTATACAAATAGAGAACAATGTGTACTTGATACATAATCAGATGTACATGGTAAATAACAATAACAAAGATCACAACACTTAATATTTCTAAGATATTCAATGTTTGTGAAATCTTAAGGCTTTGTATAATTTACAACATATAACAGAAAATCTGCATACTCAATTGTGTTGTGTCATACCCCAAATTTTAACCACCAAGATTTTCCATCATTGTGCAAATCATCATCACAATATGGATGAACCATCATGCCTCATCAATCTCCTCAAAGATGGTTGAGCATTCACTACGATCAAAGATTAGGGTTTTGAGCTATCTTAGAGCATTTAGACAAGGATTAATCAATAAATGACATGGTCTTCAACTTGTCTAACCTCTCAAACACTCACAAAGGATCAAGAGGACTCCCACATCAAGAATCAAGCACAAGGTTGCAGCATTCCAAGTGAATCAAGCCTCAAGATCGCCTGTGTCACCAGATTAGGGTTTTGGTCGACTGAGGCCTCCCGGGTGAAAACTTTCATCTGGACAAGAGCCAATGCCTCAATGTATAGCCCTATAAGCTTAAAAGGATCTCAAGAGCCCACCCACAATGGCAAAATCACCTTGAAGGTCCATCTATAAAAATATCAGGAATTAGGGTTTTGACCTAATTCAACCCTTTGAGTTAACTTGTGAAGTGAGGCATGGCTTGAAGCTTCAAAATGAACTTCAAAGACCTCAAATACATCATATTGATATATTTACAAGAGTTGATTGACTCAAAGAGCTCAAATCATGAGCCACAAGAACTCAAGACCATCTGATCACAAATTAGGGTTTCTAATAAAAAAAGTAAACCCTACCCTTGACTGTTGACCTACCCTTGATCTCAAACCTTGGGGAGGGGTCCAAGACATTCCTAAATACACTTGGAGGCCATCCATGAAGTTTAATTGAACCCAAGGATTGATTTCACAAAATAATCACAAAGTCAAAATTTCATCTGATGAAAAAGTCAACTGTACAAAAATCCAAGTTTGACTTTTTAGAGTTTTGGTCAAACAAGGTTCCTCAACCCTAAAACAATGTTAATATGTGATTTGATTCATCATTCATTAAGAAAAATCAAAGAAAGTGAGTTAACTTGTAAAAGGGGTAACCATAAAAAAACTTATAATTTTTCTAAGTTATGGAACAAAGTGGCTAGGGTACCAACTTCCAAGAACGATAACTTGAGATCCAAGCAACCATTTTGGATGGTCCAAAGCTGGATTTGTAGCTCTCATTACATACTTCAAAAGTTTTAACTACATCTCATTCCAATTCTTCATGGATTTTTAGTTATGGAGTGATCAAAGTGGCTAAAAACATGAAAATGACATTTTTCCATCACTTAGTGAAATTTTCACTAAGTCAGATTCTGCCTTATTTTTTCCAAAATGTAGAGGCATTTTTCATTGTAATTCAAGTTAATTCAAAACCAAAGTTGGACATCATGTTGAAATAGGATATATCAGCTTTCCAAAATGTCCAAGAACTCCATCAAACTCCACCTGAGCTAGAGGTTATGACAGCTGCAACATGCCTTGCTTCAAGCTGTTTTACAAGGCAGATTTGTACATTAGGGCTTAAATTGATCAAATTGTGCAAAAACAAACATGGTTATCCATCTGCACACCTCAGGGGGAGACCAAGGAGGAACAAGCACTGATCCATAAGCCTTCCAAGTCTTTGGAGCTACGTATAGGTGTGGCACCCCTAAAATCTAAAGATACCACAAGACTCCAATTTTGTTTTGAGGCATTCAATGGATGCATAGAGCTGGCATGTATCAGTCTGTGATCAACTAATTGAGTCAAGATAAGCTCATACAACAGAGAACCATAGGCCTGTGCTCTAATCTCAAGTCAATGGCTAGAGGAGACTTGAGATTCCATTTGATCCACATTGGCCAACAGCCTGTTGCAGTTGCCACACACTATTGCTTGCAAAACAAACTTGACACACTATAAATAGAGCTCATTTGTGATCAGTTTGAGTACACCAAAGCATCCAAATTGATGCTTTACTCAAAATCTCCCTTTCACTCCAATTTTGCCTTCTAACTCAAGTCACTATCGGGTTTTGAGTTTGAGAGCAATTCCAACCAAACCAATCACACACACACACACCTCATAAACATCATATGTGAGTGATTCGTAACAGAAAATCACACCTGGAACATCAGATTCTTAAAATCACTAGCCAATTGCTCAAGTTCTTGACAGATTTGCAATTGAGGTACCACAACCAGTTCCAGCTCAATTCAATCCACTCCAAGCATTCAAGCACACTCCTTGGCACCTAAGGAAGCTATCCAGATCATTGGAACCTAGCTGTAACACCTCTATCACCAAACTCGATCACCAGCTGTAAGAGGTAAGCATGAACTCTTCAAACTCCATGATGCATGCATATTTTACTGCATAATAATTTTGCCATATGTTCATAATCATGTATGGAGTGATAACCCTCAATCAATTGCCATGAATCAATCGTGTATGGAATTTCATTGTGTACATGCTGAAATTAGGGTTCTTGAGGTTTTCTTCTAATTTCTCACTCAATACTTAATATAAATGCAATTAATCTATATGGTTGTGATCCTTGTTAAAAAACGAACAAGATTGGTACTTGAATCATGCAAAACCATTGAGAAATCATGGAGAAAAGTGAGAAAACGCAAATCTGCAGAAACAAGGCATGCGGGCAAGAACTTAGTGTTCTTGGCGCCCTTTTTTAAATTTTCAAATATTTGAATATTTTGATATTTTTGTTAATTGATTCAAAAATTAATTTCTCTCTGATTATTTATGTTTTTGAATTGATTCTTTTTCTAAAAATTCCCTAAAATGTTTAAATATTTTATTTTACAAAAACAATCCAATTTATATTATTTATTTAATATAGTTAGAATTTTTGTAATTAATTTCATTTTATTTGTTTTTAAACATTTATAAATGAAATTCCCACATTTATCTTTCAAAATCAATTGAATTTTAAGCTTTTAAATGACTAAACATGATTTTTCAAGATATTTTCCAAAGTGTACAACTTGTTTTTAAATATAATTGATATTTTATAATTTATTATTTAAATTACCCTTTGAAAAATAACATTTTATTTAAAATTAGGGTTTTCTCTCGATTTTAAATTTTCAAACACTTTTGGGCCTCTAATAGTGTGTAAGACCCAATCCATTTTTTACCAAAACCATTTTGGGCCTCAGACATTGTATAAGTCCCACTGTATTTGCAAAAATCTCGGCGCGATCGCCAGTTCAAAATCAAATCACCTGGGCCTCTCCTTGAGCTATAAGTCCCATTCATTTTCTTAAAATAGACTTTTGGGCCTCTTGAAAGAGTGTAAGACCCAACCCTTTTGTAAATAAACCTTTTTGGGTCTCAGTCGTTGTATAAGTCCCGATACAATCTTCAAAACAACTATGCGATCACTGTTAAACCTTGGGCCTCTCTTTGAGTATAAGCCCTAACAATCTTTTCAAAAACAACTTCTCTTTTGATTTAGATTCAAATATACAGTTGTTATCAAAACTTTCTTTAATTTCTTTGAACAACTAACAATACAGCATGGAAGCTTGCTCACCTGTGGGAAGCTGCTCCCCTGTAAGTCCTTCTTTCATATCCTTTTAAATACTTGTCATATATCAACTGTATATATACTAGTATATCTATTTAGAGTTTTCCCCGACAACTAGGTTTAGAACAAGGTAAAGCCAGTTGGTCACTCTTTGATACATCCAAAACTAGATCCCCATAGGATTTCCAGATACAGTCTTGCCTTCTCTTGGGCTTAAACAATATGGAACATTGAGAAAGGCAGTATTCTCAATGAACCTTTTCTCAGACCATCACTATTATAATTTTTCAAAGAAATTCAGTTTATCTAGAGAATATTAATTCCCGGTGAAACTTCTCTTGAATTTCTTTAAACCAAAACTGTTCACTAAAGAAAAGATTATTCTCGGTGAAACATTTCTTGAACTTTTCTTAAGTTTGGGACCCACAGGCTTCCTAAAAGCATCCTCGCCTCCTCTTGGGCTTTGTATAAGGACCCGCCGGCTTCTTAGAAGTTCTCATGCCTTCTCTTGGGCTTAGTACAAGGACCCTGAAGACCACTTAAATTTATAGGACAGAACTTAGTCATCCTTCAATAGAGCAGTCTTTCCAATGTTAAACACATCAAACCATTTTAGGGTTGATCCTCATCCCTTAAAACACCTGCCTCCTCTTGGGCATCATACAAAGATAAACTCTTCCATACCAATAGACTTGGACAATCTAAATCTCCTCTTGAGTCTCCAAGACATTCTCAAGTTCCCTACAAACATATGAGAAACCCCGGTCATTCTGGATCAATCTCCAAAGGAGTTAAAACCCTTGGGTTCAAAAACCCAGTCTCTCTCCTAAAAATCCCCCAACCAGGGTCAGTTTATCATCAGTATAACATTATCTGAGCCTCAAGGCATCTGATATTTTAACTCTTCTTCACTCCTCATCAAGAGTTGATTCCCCAATTTGGACCTGCCTCGGGATCTCAATAATCCCCAGCAGAAGACAGCCTCCTCTTAGGCTTTATATAATGATCTTTCCTCAGCTTAGCCAGCCTCCTCTTGTGCTTTGTACAATGATTCTCCCCAGTGGAGATAACCTTTTCAGACTCTCTTGTTGATTCAATCACCTTTTTCAGATTCTCTTGTTGAGTCAATCACTCTCTTGTTGAGTCGTCCCTTTTAGCCTCAATCCTGGGCTTTGTACAGGACAGATAAAAACTTTATCTTGTTGAGTCAATCTTTTCCAGCCTCCTTTTAGGCTTGATATAATGATTTCCCCTAGCAAAAGTTAGCCTTCTCTTAGGCTTGGTATAATGATTTCTCCAGCTTGTTCAGCCACAATCCTGGGCTTTGTACAGGATAAATAAAAGCACTCTCTTGTTGAGTCAAACCCTTTTACCCTCAATCTTGGGCTTTGTACAAGACATAAATCTTCATAACCTTCTCTTAAGCTTGGGACAAATATCTTCCCCAGCAGAGTCAATTCCTCTCAGCCTACTTTTAGGCTTTGAGAAATATTTTCCTAAGCAGAGTCAAACTATTTTCAGCCTCAATCTTGGGCTTTGTACAAGACAGATAATACTCTCCAGTAGAGTCAAACTCATTTTAGCCTTAATCTTGGGCTTTGTACAAGAAACTTCAAATATCCTCTGCCGAGTAAGTAAAAAATTTCATTTTAGCCTCAATATTGGGCTTTGTACAAGACAGATAAAGATTTCTTTCCCACATAGTCAGTTTCTTTTCAGCCTCGATCTTGGGCTTCGTTCAAGACACATACAAACCCTCCCCTACGGAGTCAAAATACCATTTTAGCCTCGATCTTGGGCATTGTACAAGACAGATATAACATTTTCCCCTGAAAGATCAAACTTTTAGGCTCCTCTTAGGCTTTGTATATTGATATCCCCAAAAGAGTCAGTCTCTTTTAGCCTCAATCTTGGGCTTTGTACAAGACATATATAAACACTCTCTTGTTGAGTCAGTCATTCCCAGCCACCTCTTAGGCTTTGTATAAGGGCTTCCGTAGTGGAGTCAATCAACCTCTTAGCTTCAACCTTGGGCTTTGATCAAGACACAAAAAAATCAACATCCCCTCAGAGGAAATCAAAATCCCTCTGTAGGAAGTTATTTCTCTGTTTATCACCTATCAAAACAGACCTTCAAAACAAATCCTAATCCCAGATAATTGTTGTAAGTGGCACACTTGTTGATTAAAATATCCAAGTTGCTGTCTATCTTTTATCCTGGTAAATCCTTTCTTTCATCTAATTGCTGTAAGCGGCAAGCCTCTGAATTATTTACATGCACGCTACTGTCCCTCTCTTAGCATGAGAAATTCCTAAGGAAAAATGGCATTGCTCTACACTGAGTTAAAGTTTCCTCCTTCAGGATAACACCCTTATAAAGGAAATTATGGCATTGTTGGATTCACATATCCAAGTTAAAGTA
The DNA here is from genome assembly GCA_022829125.1 of Lathyrus tuberosus. NCBI lineage: Eukaryota > Viridiplantae > Streptophyta > Magnoliopsida > Fabales > Fabaceae > Lathyrus > Lathyrus tuberosus. The sequence goes on along the minus strand of JALAZF010000124.1, from coordinate 1,638,245 downwards.
ATTCTCCTTTCTAAACGGTCACCCAACAACTGTGATAAACAGACAAGATGTCTCCTCTTTAGAGATGACAAATTCTCTCTCACTCAAACCTTTTAGCTTCAATCTTGGGCTTTGAACAAGAAACAAATAACCTTTTATCTTCAATCTTGGGCTTTGAGCAAGACACCAAAATATCTTTTCCTCCCGTAGAATAGGAGGAACTACGATTGCTCTGATTTCCCTGTTTCATTTAAACGGGAATACGTAGGCATAAGATTGTGAAATCTTAGCGAGCATACCAAATGAAAACTCTAGGTCCAGTGCCTTCATATCAATCAAAACTTAGGTCCAGTACCTTACCAAAAACATCGGAAAAACCCGAACATCAACAAAAACTCACTCACTCTCTCATATTTCCCAAGAAACTTTCCCAACCCATTAACGGATAAACACCATCAAGTACAAAGCGAAGCCTAAAGCTAACAACCTGTGGATAACCACATATAGGATGGGTAATTGACAACTCCCTATTGCATAATCTGACCCCGGACTCCCCAATCTCTTTAAGCGTTTGTTCAGTTAAACATTCACGTGCAAGGTTAGTTTTAGATAGCTTCCCTTTCCCTTCCAGCTTCATGGGATAAATAAGAAATCAGAAAGTAGCAACCCCCTCCTCTTCATTGAGGAGAAAACCCAAATTCTGCGATAAGGTGGTCGCGTCACCGACAAAAATCGCGCACTACATGTTGCCATTGTTGATTTTGTTATTCTTCCATTCTGATAAAAGCGTGAAACACTTCTTTCATTTTGGATATTCTTCTTTATTTTCCCTGTTCCTTGTTGATTTTAGACTGAATCTTAAGCTACTTATATAGCAAATTCATAATGATAGCCGTTGGAAGAGATAACTTGTACAAGTGTCTTTGTTACTCCATAGTACAAGAGACGTTAAAGATAGATACACCAAAATATATTTATCCATTGCGTAACTCTTTTAACCAAAGCGTCTTCCTTGTGATCTTGTATTATAGATCCGTTGAGAGTAGATATTCGTAAAGCTTGTCAACTCTTCTTGAGCCATGGTAACACAGATTCTAGCTAACAAACTGATTTGACATTGTAGCTTGCTTTCTGCAGTACGGATAACTTAGCTTAGTCCTTGGTTTTGAATGAACACCAAAAGCTTATACATTCACTATGTGTAGAGATAATACATTTCTCTTCTGATGCTGATACTTTCTACCTTAGAGTCTACGCAAACCTATATCATCATACTTCACTTGATAATGTGCATTAGTTCTAAACCACCATAAGCCAGTAACTCAGCTTCTCTCAAGTGCGTCCTTATATCATATTTTGAATGATTTTTTTCCAAAGCTTTAGAACCTTCAAACTTAGAACACATGTTAGATAACACCATTGTTCTTTCAATAGTTTGTTATCATCCCTATTGAAATACACGCCTTCCAATACAAAGTTCAATCAAGCATCCTTGACTAACAAGTTAACTTGGATTTGCTTCAAAGCTTCATCCAAGAATATTACACGATTCATTACCTACGGGCTTCTGAATTTGTACAAGTACCTATGTCTACCACACGGTATCAAATTGATACAGAGGGAGACTTACAAGAGAAACCTATGACTCTCAAACCCTAAACCCTACTTTACAAAATAAGATTCCTAAGTCTATGTCATCATCTCTCCCTTTCTGCGTAGGTCTTGGTCTTCTTTTATAGTCATCTGCTGCATTGGGCTTTCAACTTTCCTTTGGTTGATCCCTTGATTAATGTTCTGATTGTTCCTTAAATCTTGCAACTGAACTGTAACCATCATGCTGTTAGTAACAGACACGATGTCATACATCATGTTGGGACATCTTATCTGACATATCTTCTTTTAGCAGGATTCTTCTTTGTTGTTGAACATCTTGTGCAACAACTTGTTTTACCAAAATTTGTTCAAATATTCAGAGTCTTCACTTTGCAATGTCAGAGTCTGACGTTTGTAAGCCCTCCCTGAGTCTAATTGTCAAAGTTTGAGGTTTATAAACTCCCCCTAAGTTCTATATTCAAGAAAACTAAAATAAATCAATGTTGGACTATTTTAATTTTCTTAGAGACATCTGAGTCTAAGGTTTGGAACCTCCCTCTGAGTCTAATAGTCCAAGGTTGAGGTTTGTAAGCTCCCCTTAGTTCTATATACAAGAAAACTAAAATAAAACAATGTTGGGCTATTTTTATTTTCTTAGCAACCTCATAGTATGAGGTTTGTAAGCTCCCCCTGAGTCTAATAGTCCAAGGTTAAGGTTTGTAAGCTCCTCCTTGGTTATGTACAAGAAAACTAAAATAAATCTCCTGGGAAAAACAAATAATAGAAATAACATAATTTTAAAAATAATTAAAGTAAACAACATGTAAATCTGAATGGGTTCAGATTCTTTATTAAATACTTCTATATCTTTCCCCCCCTTTTGTCACATAAAAAAGAATAAAAAAGAAAGACATTCATAAATGTAAAGCAGATCTTCATTACGTGATCGATTTCCTAGGAATAAAAAATGATTCAAGTAGTAGAGAGAATTAAAAGGCTTGTACAGTGAATCTTTAATAATTATTGGTCGTAACACTTCCAAGGATCAAGAAAAGGATTTTATTCCATCGTTTGGGTTACCGAGACTCCAATATAAAAGCACCCAAAGCATAAGTCATTTTCATTAAACATCCTTCAGAGCAACATGGAAGCAAAATCTGAGAGCACCAACATCTCTATCGTTACATAAATTTCAAAGGATACTACTAGTCTGGAGACACAAAGTCTTCAGAAACCAGCAAGTTCTGATGCTTCTAAAACGGGATCCTCATCTGCTGTACTAAAGTCTTCTGAAGAGAGCTCATCATCAGCTGTAGTGAAACCTTTTGAAGTAGGCACATCAGCATTTGTTTTGAAACCTAAGAAGAAATCAATGAAGCAGAAGAATAAGAAAAGAGACGAAGTAATCTTTTAGATGATTATTTCGAATTTTGAGGATGAGGATGAGTCTGACTATGATTGGGGAAACTGGGTAGGTCGTAAGGCATTAGAGGCTTTAGATTAATGTAATCTTAATATTCTCTATCCTTATTTGTAATCCCTTTTTGATCAATGAAAAAAATATTTTGTCCAATATTAAATTTGCATGCGTACAAATTTTTACTTTTCCCTTTGATTTTCTGAAAAATACATAAACGGAGCAAAAAGAAGAACAGGTGAAATAATAAAACCAACGAATAGTTGTTAAGATGAAATTTATAGTTATCTTAAAAGAATCTTTATTATGACTACATACTAGACATCATTTCCCAAGATTCTGACGTTAAAAGATTGATTTGACTAATAAAAATTGAAACTTATACACTCAAGGTAACAGATGAATAGACTCGATAAAAAGTTCAGCAAACTATCTTTCTAAATCACTTAATCTTTAGAACACCAAAAATGTATAAGCAGAAGCAAAGATGGGTTCCAAAGAGAGATTTTAGAAAGATAGCAAACTGAAAGCAGCAACTCAAGCAAACGAGAAGCATGTAGCAACTGAAGCATCTTCAAGCAAGCAAATTTCTTCCGAGGCACATACATCTAAAACAACTTTTGTTGAAACACAGAGAAGAAAAAGAACTTCTAGGTTAAAATGCCGAAATCTTCTGAGGAAGGAGGCTTTTGAGTTTGCAAACAAAGATTGGGAAAGATTATTTAAACAGTCTAGATATGTCAGATGAGCCTAGGGAATTCCTTAGAACAAATCCATATGTCTAGAAAGTTTTTGATAATGTGTAATGGCTATCAATCTTTCAATGAGTATGTTTCAATTTTTTTTAGTTTTAATCCTAATTTTTATTCTCCAAACAACATAATAAATGTACATATAACAATTAAGATACACAAGAACATGAACAAGAACATGAACAAATTTTTAACAACAAGATTGCTTAATACAAGATGTTTAACAATTATAAGGCATATATTTACAGAAATCCAATATCAGAATCTCTCATAGAGAGATTCAAGCATTCTTCTCTAGATTTTAGAAGAATCATCCTCTGAACTTATGAAGACTCCCTGTTGGATTAGTAGTTCAAAAAGAACTCATCTATAAGGAATAAAAGAGTCTTTCCCTTGTGAAAGGATTAAAGAGTCTTCTTCAGATAGTAAAACATAATTTGAGGAAGATCAATATGCATGCAAGTTTGAACTGAGAAGAAGTAGCAAATCTTTTTTAATAAAGTTCACAAGGTCTAGATCCTTGTCCTTAGGTAGCAAATTATAGTTCAGAATCTGATTCCAAATAATTGCATTAAGACAAAGATTTGAGACCAGAGAAAGGTTTGACGGATCTACAAAAGTACACCGTGTAGAAAGATAGTATTCCCGAACAAGAGTACCTGGGATTTCTTCAATCTCCTCACAGTTGATTACACTAGCAATTGTCTTAGAGGTTACTGTTATAAAAATACCAGACACCTTGGAAAGAATATCATACTCAGAACATAACTTGACAATGAAAGCATTAACCAAAAATTCTTTGACAAGATTTGGATAAGAAAAACCACAGAGCATATCAAAGTATACATTCCAGCCTTGTTCAGAAATAGTCTTCCACAAGTTAAAACCTAGCTTAAGCAGCTCTTCAAAATCCACAAACTTTTCATTGATGACAACTAGTTGATTCAGTGAAGAATTGACTAGAGAATTCATCGCAGGTTTGGTTTATTCAACGCACAAAAGAAAAACAAATAAAAAGAAAAGATTTGAACAAGATTCTGACCACAGAGGAATAAGAATCTTGTTAGAGGGACTAAAAAGGTGATACGAAATGATGTTTCACAAAGACAAGGGATAGAGACCATAGACGTTTAAAATAAGAAAACATCATTGCCCAAGGGTCCTTACCTAGCAGGCTTCTTGAGCATACTAAATGATTTTCAACTTTATGGAATTTTAAGTAAGACAGGTTTTTAAAAATAATTCTTACTTAAACTGCTTTATCAGAAGTAAAGATTCCTTTTCTAAATCTTCAAAACTAACACTTTTTCAGAAGGTATCTGTCATCAGACTCTAGTAGGATTAGACTTCAAGTGAGACAACTTCTGTTTGTTATCAGACTTTGATCTTCTATTCAGAGTCAGGCATTTTCTCTTGAAAATAGATTCATGCTTGATTTATGAATATTGAATTGGTTTCTTTAACTACTACCTAGCAGTAGTATTATCACAAAAGGTGAGAATAGTGTTTCCATAAAAATGATCATCATCTAGTTAATGAAATATTCAGTATAGTCAAATATAACATAGTTTCTTTTCAAATATTTCTGAAGATTCTTTTGTTGTCAACAAAAAGAATTTCTCTAGAGATCTAACAGAGACTTTGTATTCACTCATACTTAAATAGTTCATTTAGTTAAGAATTTTGCAAGAGTAAAGAACAGAACCTACCTTTTTTTAGTTTTTCTTGGCGTGGCTTTGGGAAACTATTCAGTTTTGACCATGGAATCTGAATCTTGCCTTCAAGTGGATTCTGAGTCAATGGTAGTTGAACCAATGATTCCATCTTCTTCTTAAAACTCCATAATTTTTGGATTCTTTAGCCTTTGAGTTTGGTGTGTAGGCTTTTCTTCCATCACAGGTTGTAAGAAACCATTGATCAGGTTGTAAGAAACCATTGAGTTTGGTACCCATATTTTTTGGGTCCATAAATGTTAGTCGTTATAGGCTTTCTTTTACTTCATGCCTTAGTTTGAAAGTTGTACCAAGATTCATTCCAGAACAGAGTCTAGGATGCGTTATGGAACTTAGCAAAATCTTTTTCTTAGAATAGTCTTTGATTTCATTGTCTAGGATTAAATCTTTTGACTTCATAAGCCTTAATTTTGAAATTTCTAACTAGCGTAGAAACAAATAGTGTTTGCTATCATAGGTTAGCATAAAATAAGTTTTCAGCATTGTTATAGTATTTTTGGCAAACAAAAGAAGAAATGAAAGGTTTCTCACAAAATTGTCCTTTAACACAGATTCTATGATATCCTTCAATTTCCTTAGGAGCAACGGAGTTACTTAAGATTTTATCTTGAGAAGTAGACTCCTTATTATCAATATTGAAGAAAGATAGATTATACATTACCTTTTTCTCTTCAAAATTTGTTTTATTCTTGGATTCAGATGCTTCTTTGGAAAATGTAATGGCCAGCAATACCAGATTACACTTTTCATCGGATTATGAATCCTTAACTTTATCAGCTTCATTAGAATATGCTTTGAAGATCTCTAACATTTTCTTTTTGGGTTTTTTTGTCTAGTATCTTTTCTCCTTGTTATTAAGATTGGGATGATTAGTTGAAATATTAATATTTCAAAAGCTTCTAAAGTTATTCTTCCATCAACGGATATCACACTCCATTTAGCTGACTGAAGAATCCTTTGATAAGGAAGGCAAATTCCTCATCATCAGATACTCCATAAGAATTTTCTTCAACAGGGTTGAGTAAGGTTGATCTCTTTGAAAACTTTTCTTCATCTAGTTCCATTTCTTTACTTTGAAAATTGTCAATCAAACATTCAAGACTCAGCATATTCAATCTTTTGGCTTGAATAGTTGTGACTTTTGGTCTGAATCTAGCAGACAGACTTCTCAGTATTTGCTTGGAAAAATTAGATGAAGTGTAAATAGATAAGCTTTTAACTGATTCCCTTCAAATTTAGAACACAAGGATTCAAAGATATTCTTAGCCGTAGACATATCAATGATTCTTGATATACTCAAAATGAGACAGAGCATCTAACACAATGCTACTAACCCTAAGATGATTCTTGTAAAGCTTCTTCCGAGCTGGTGTAAGAGATTATCTATCTTTGATCATCTCTACACCATCAACTTCTACAGTAATACCTTTTCAAGGGTATTCCATAGACCTTCATCAAAACTGTTTTATCAAGACCAAATATGCTTCGCTTTTTCCATCATTTAAATTCAGGGAAGTCGCCACTAAATATGGGAGGATCGGCAAAATAATATTTTTATATGGTACTTGATTCCTTCTTGAGAGAAAGTATTTAGCAGACATATTTTTCTCATTGGATCATAATCTGAACCATTGTTAAGTGTTATGAACAAACCATGCTCTAATACCAACTGAAGGTGTGAAAAATACACAAGAAGGGGGGTTGAATTGTGTTATCCTTTTCTTGCTTTGCTTCTGAATAGAGCTCGGATTCTAGACCATATTCAAATTTTTATTATAAGTTGCAGTGGAATAATAGCAGAAGTAAATAAATAATAACAAAACATACAAATATTTATCCTGGTTTCTCCCAAATTGAGAGTAGTCCAGTCCCCTTGCAGCACAAGAGATTTTCCACTATAATCAAATCATGATTACAATTGCTTATGCACTTAAGCATAATACTTTTCTGCTCAGACCCTCATCCCGAGTCTTCCTGCTTAAACACCTCAGGTTCAAGAATTCCAACTTAGACCCTCTGCCCAAGACTTCCTGCTTAAAACCCCCAGGTTCAAGACTTTTGCTCCGACCCACGGTCTAAGAACTCCCTGCTCAAATCCCACGGATTCAAGACTTCTGCTCAAACCTCTCAGGTTCAAGACTTCTGCTCATACCCACATTCCAAGACTTCCTTGCTCAAATCCCAAGAATTCAAGACTCCTGCTTAGGCCTACAGTCCAAGACTTCCTTTTCAATCAACAACTGATTAAGACATCAATGCTCTAGCACATAGCAGGATACTAACTTGGCTCAAGCGCACAGCAAGAGACTTTTATGCTCAAGCACATAACAAGAGACTTTATCTAAACCACTAAACAAGATGTTTATACAAATAGAGAACAAGGTGTACTTGATACATAATCAGAGGTATAGGGTAAATAACCATAACAAAGATCAAAAAACTTAATATTTCCTATATATTTAATGATTAAGAAATCTTAAGGATTTGTACAATTTACAACATATAACAAAAAATCTGCATACTCGAGTGTGTTGCCATTATTGATCTTGTTATTCTTCCATTCTGATAGAAGAGTGAAACGCTTCTTTATTCTTGGCTCTCCTTCTTTATTTTCCTTGTTCCTTGTTGATTCCATATTGAATCTTCAACTACTTATATAGCAGTTGCAGATTGATAGTTATTGGAAGAGATAACTTGTACAAGTGTCTTTGTTACTCCATAGTACAAGAGACGTTGAAGATAGATACACCAAAAGATATTTATCCATTGTGTAACTCTTTTAACCATAGCGTCTTCCTTGTTATCTTATACTATAGATCCGTTGAGAGTATATATATGTAAATCATGTTAACACTTCTTGAGCCATGTGAACACATACTCTACCTGAAAAACTGATTTAACATTGTAGCTTGCTTTCTGTAGTACGGATAAATTAGCTTAGTCCTTGGTTCTGAATGATCACCAGAAGCTTATACATTCAATAAGTGTAGAGATAATACATTGCGCTTCTGATGCTGATATCTTCAGCCTCAGAGTCTACGCAAACTTATATCATCATACTTCACTTAATAATGTGCATCAGTTCTGAACCAATAGAAGCCAATAACTCATCTTCTCTAGAGGGCATCCTTATATGAGATTCTGAATGATTTCTTCTTAAGCTTTAGAATCTACAAACTTAGAACCCACATTAGATAACACCATTGTTCTTTCAATACTTTGTTATCATCAAAACCTAAAGGATATATGTCATGAAGAAATCTTTTTCTAACATTATACAACTTGGCATCTGAAACCAAACATCAGAAAGCTTTGATAAATCACGTTCTGTGTCGAGACTGAGATTCAGAGCTTCTGATACTCAAACAAGGATTCTGAAAGAATACTTTTGTACCCAAGTTGTTGAAATCTAGGATGTTACTTCAATCACTACAACCACGCTTCTGCCTTACAGGAAGTTATTGACCTGGATTATGCCATATGGCAAGTTATTTCTTTCATGATGTTTACATACTTTTAAATGTTGAGATTATTTTAAAGTCTTAAATTCAGAGGGAGCTTGCAAACCTAACTCTAAAATTCTAAGCTGAAAAATAATTTTTAATAATATAAAATTCTGGGGGAGCTTACAAACCTCACTCTGATATATTTATGTGATTAAACCTTGTAAATATTGTTCACCAACATACATAGTTTCGTCACCATTGAAAAAGGGGGGAGCTTGTAAGAACAAGTTTTGGTTCTGCATCTAGCCTTTAGCTTTGATGTTAACAATACGTTGTTTCTTAGAGAACAATTTTTTACACTAATGATTTTTGTATATTGTATAGCTTTTACTAAACATGTTTTGACTCTGAAGCTCTGTCGTGTGACGCCATCAGATTTTGGAATCAACACACTATGACTCTGAAAATATACAAGTGCTTCACAAGATGTTGTCAAGTTCTAGAAAGCTCTTAGACAACGGTTCTGAAGAATGTTCATGCTAAAAATTCTGATTAAGACTATGATTGAAGAGCCTCTGAAGGGTTGTCTACGTTCAAGATTTCGTGCTCATGTTTTGTAGATTTTGAAGAACAAAATTGCTGAAGACTCTGAATACCAGGTTTTGAGGAAAAATGTCAAGACTCTGAAGACTTATGTTGTGAAATTTCTCAACTAGGCTTTTGACTCATCTAAACGTGCTTTAAACAACTTTATTTAGAAGCCTTTGAAGATTAGAAGATAAGATCAAAAGGATTTATGTGAGATAAATAGTACACAATACAAGATCAAAAGATTCCTTCCACTACACGTATTTCGTAGAGTAAGGACATTAATATTGTATAATTTTGTATCCCACTTATTGATGACGGTTATTCAAGGCGCCAGCTCATTCATGACGATTCTTATTCTACCCTCCAACAGATCTTTCTTTGGGTATATAAGGAAGACTTGGAAGACTGAATGAGACTGCCAATTTGCTGCTAATTCACACGCTACTCAACATTATTCACATTGCATCATTTTCTCTGAAAACATTATTTTTATGAATATTGTATAGAAACACACATAGAGTTGTTGTTCGTTTTGTATGATTATTTCATTGTATGTAAACTTGTATTAATCTACTTACTAGAAGCATTCTTTGTAAACACAGTCTGTAAATCTCAAATCTATTTGAGTAATTACCTTGAGTGACTAGGGTTTAGTCAGTATACTCGAGAAGACAAAGACAATTGTCTTTATGGTGTATGTAATCCGTTTGGTTATAGTGGTTTAAGTCCTTATTGAGAAGGCGAAATCACCTTGGTAGAGTAGACTGGAGGTAGCTTAGTTAACATCGAACCAGTATAAAAATAACATGTTATTTTATTGTTCGTGTATTTGTGTATTGAGTTGGTTTTAAAAAAGCTTTGATTTTTAGAAACTCAATTCAACCCCCTTTTCTTGTGTTTCTTGCCACCTTCATAGCCATGACTTCTTAAAGTAGTGTGTTAATCCAAAACATGTTGCCTACTAAGCTTAAAGATCTGGGGAGTTTTTCAATTCCCTGTTCTATATGAAACATGAATTTTGAAAATGCACTTTGTGACTTAGGTGCTTGTGTAAGCCTAATTCCACTCTTTGTTTGCAAAAGGCTTGATATGAGTGAAATGGGACCCATTGACATATCGTTGTACTTTACTGATAGAACGATCAAATGCCTCGTTGGTGTATTAGAAGATGTCCCAGTTAAAATAGGGGAATTTTATATACTTGTGGATTTTGTTATAATGGGCATTAAGGAAGATTATGAAATCCCTATAATCTTAGCTACGGTTGCGGCCATTGTTGATGTTAAAACGCGAAAACTAACTTTTCAGATAGGGGAAGAAAAAGATGAGTTTATATTAGCTAAGCTTATGAAAAATCCTTCGATAAGAGATTCTTGTAATTTGGTTGATATTATTAACACTTGTGTCAAAGAGAGCACATCCAAGCACCTTCTGATCGATGATTTGGAAGCATGTTTGCTCGGTGGCACTAAAATTAATAAATTTAGCAAAGAAAAAGATTATGAAGAAGTATTGGACAAATTTCCCATTTCTTCTGATCAAAGCTTTGAAATTCTCATGACACAAAGCAAAAAATCCAAGCAACAAGAACCACAAATAGAATTGAAATAGTTACCCCAAATCCTAAGATATGAATTCCTTGATGAATGGCCAAACCGACCTATGATAGTAAATGCAAGTTTAGGAGAGTCAGAAATTACGCAATTACTAGCTGTTTTAAAAAAAAATACCAAAAAGCTATAAGATATACCATTGACTATTTGAAAGGAATTAGCTCTTCAGTTTCTATGCATGAGATTCTCTTAAAGAACAATTATAGGCCCTTTAGGGAACATCAAAGGAGGCTAAATCCCAAAATGAAAGTAATGGTTAAAAAAGAGGTGACGAAACTCCTAGAGGCCGGGGTAATTATCTCATCTCCGATGTTCGGGTGGTACCTAAAAAGGGGGGAGTAACGGTAATTAAGAAGTAGCAAAGAGAATAGTTAGCTACTAGGACGGTCACAACGTGGAGAATGTGTGTCGACTATAGAAAGCTTAACAAAGCTACCAGCAAAGACCATTTTCCTCTCCATTTCATCGATTAAATGCTCGAGCGTCTTGCCTATCACTCTTATTTTTGCTACTTAGATGTGTACTCGGGGTTTTCTAAATCCCAATTCACCCTGAAGATCAATAGAAAACGACGTTTACTTGCTCTTATGGTACATTCGCCTACCGACGAATGCCCTTTGGGCTATGCAATGTGCCTGCCACGTTCCAGCACTGCATGATGTCAATTTTCTCTGATTTCTTTGAGAATATTATGGAAGTTGAAATTCTGGCCCATGCAGACAGCAGATGTCCTAACACATGTCAAGACATTGTGCTACATAATCATTTAAACTCAGAGGCACAACAGCAGACTGATACCATGAATTTCAGAACTGCACCCTCATAGATGTCATGACATCTGATCCAACATGCCAGTCAAGAACATTAACAAAGTTGTAAATTCCAGAATGTTAAATAAGACAGTAATTGTTAACCCAGTTCGGTGGAATTCACCTACATCTGGGGGATACCAATCCAGGATGAAGACTTCACTATCTGTAGAACTATTACAAAGCTAAACTCCCCCGTTTATAACTTTATCCCTAACATCTACCCAATGAACATCTTTACCATGGCTAAACTTAAATGTTTACAACCCTGATATGAGATACCCCACTCATATCCTAATCACAACCTGTGATATCTTTGTCTTCTGCCAATACAGAACCAGTCGCGGTTTCTTGACCTCCAAGTTATCTTGGACTTGCTTCAAAGCTTCATCCAAGAACAATACAACAACCATTACCTCCAGGTTTCTAGTTGTGTCCCTGTACCTATGCCTTCCACTCTGCATCCCATATTACAGAGTGGAGACTTACAACTCCTAAGAGAGCCAACGACTCTTAAACCCTAAACCCTTATTCAACACAAGAGAACTAGGTTACAAAGTTATAAGTGATACAAAAGTACAGTCGCCAAATAAACCCTAGGTCTAAGTCTCCTTATATAGTCTTCTGTTGTCTTGGGTTTTCAATCTTTGATCCCGTGTTTCCTTGATCTGCTCCTTAATTCTTGCAACAGATTAAACCTGCTAACTTATCAAGTCAGTCAGGATGTCGAGACATTTCCTTCGACATCTTTTTCTTATGCAGATTCTTCAAGTTTATCATCAGAATGTTTTAGCAAAATTTAGTCAAACAACAGGTGCTTTCAATCTCCCCCTTTTGACAAATTTTGGCTAAAACAAACATTTTCTTCTGCATTCTGCAAACAGCAAGGCTCTTTCATCAAGACTCCTTTATCTTCAGAATTGATTGGAGATAAGGTCTGAGAGAGCCTCCCCCTCTTTCCAAGAGAGGTCTTGGGAACTAGAAAACTCCTCTAGAAAAGCAACAGCAGTTGTAGGCTTCGTAACCCTGAGAACATAGATTGCGTAACTCAGGTCACAAGATACAACCTGCTTCACAACTCAGATCACAAGACATAAGGAAACTAAGATTGTTAAGATGGTAGAACATCTTAACCAACATTCTTGCAAACCAACTACAGGAATGTACCCAAACCCAGACAGCATCAGAAAACCATTCTCCCCTTTTTTAGCCAAACCTTGGCAAAAGTGACCAAGACAACTCCAAACCCAGACGCAACATACCCAGATTTCGAAGAACCTCGTCTGCCACCAGCCCAAAGAGAGTGTATTGAGACTAAAGATGATCAAAGCAATCCTATTTATAGCCTAACCAAAGTAACGAACCACAAAAAATAATGATAGTCAATTCAAAGGATCATTAATCGAAGGCAATAACTCCACCAGTAGCGCTTTGACCAAGACTGCCTTGACAGTTTCTTCTTTTGAGAATGCCGACCAAAGAACCTATTACATGCAAACATGTTTTATACCAATGTCCCGACATCATGTCAGACATTGTCTATTCTTCCCAAATTCTTCTTCTGATTTGACAATTCAGAGACTTCTTCACAAATATATAATCCCAGTCTGCAGAGAAAAATAAATTCTCCCAAACTCAATCAATGATTCTTAAGCATCCAATAAGAACCATTCCCAATACACATGTACTGCCAAGTTTCCCCCAACTTGCAATAATACAACAATGTCAAGACATCCTCCTTGACATCTTAGCTTGCTTGACGCACAAATGCAAACTGGAACTTCCACTGCATCTTCGCAGTAATTCATCTTAGATCAAGAGGCATATCCCCCTATCTAAGGTAACTAGTGCTCCTCCACAGAACACCCAAGCTAATGAATGGAAAACATAAGACGCATCTTCATGTCTTCAAGAACGCACCCTCTGTTCAACACACCTGCTGAACACAATCATAAACTCTCTTATTGTTCCCTCTGACAAGAAACAATAATCACTCACACATGATCATTGTCATGCATCCCGTGAGGAAGTGTAAACTAACCATAACAAACTCTTGGCTTGAGATAAAAGTCCCATTGATCCCCCTTTTTCCTGCAACCATCTTATACACCACACAAACTCCTCTTGAATTCTCATGTATAGACATCCAGCTGCTTGAGGCACAAACCAATTGAATCATAATGCTTCCCATTCCTCAAAGAGATGCACAGGGCCCCTTAGTTTATTATAACGATGTCAGCTATCGTATGCATGCTCCAGAACATCACAGCTGCTAAACTGATCCATTACTAGCATGACTTGCTCCCAGAGGCACCATCCCCTTATGAAAGATTTTCCACTAACCTCACCAGGCCAGCAATAGAGATAAACACCCCGCAATCCAAGACAGTCATTCCTTATCATTCTCCCGTATGATGACCTGGAATACTTCTGATTTATGGTGAATCTCCACTTTTGAACGCATCAGGAAACCAGACCTTTATGCAATCAACCATGATCCACTTCAGTCTTCCAAAACCTTACATCAGACTTCCAAGGCAATCCTTCTACTCCATCATTCTCCCGGATGATAATGTAGATACTTCTCGGACACGATGCAAGTAACCAGTTCCTCACAGAACCTGAAATCCTTCACCAAGGATAACTAACTTGAAGATGTTCCAACATCAGTTAGGAAATCTTCCACACATCACAGACACCACACACCATGGTTCTTGATATGCTCCACCACTGGACTTACTATCAGCATAGTAATCCACACTGAAGTTCTTCAAACAACACTGCGCCACCAGCTTGAACAAAGAAAACTTCAGAAACCCATAGAGAAACAAACTTTCATCCACCAAAGAAGGTATGCTTCCATTCTCAACCCTGAACTTCTGCCACAAGCTCCCAGAGAACTAGAACCTCCTTACAATTTCAACTAACTACTCTTCTGCAAAAGAGAAATCAGTTTCAAGCATCCTGCTTGAACGCACATTGTGAAACCAATCAAATGCTACCTTTTGATAGACCTCACTCATCTTTAGAACTCCCACAAGATACACTGATCCACTAATGAAATCAGATCTTTAAGTCACATGAACTACTTTCCCCATAGCAAGACATCTTGGATCCACCAAGCCTCTTAGTCATGTAACATCTTCCCATCCACAGCTCCCGAAAACTGCATGAGATGGACCTTTTTGAAGCATCCACAACTTCCATTCTCTTGTAGATCACCTTATCTTAAGCTGATGTGCCACATCACCAGCTGAGACTTCTGATGTTAAGCTAGATGTCAGAACATTCTGATATGACATCCAACTGTTGAATTCAGCTCCTCCTTCTACCACTTAGAAGAACCTTCTCCCTTTGCAGAAACAGATTTCCATGCTCTCATAGACTTGATTCAACAACCAAGTTTGAGTAGACAACCTCCATCCTGCTTTGAAACTCCAAAGACTTCAAACCTGCCACGTCTGAATCTTCAAAAAATAAGTAGTCCAAGACTACCCCATAGCTATACCAAAGAATGCCACTTTCCTTGGTAGAGCCGTCAGTAGAAAGCCAGAGATAACTTCCACTTATCCTCGACCTTCACAAACAGAGCAAGATCCATGCTCCAAATCACCTTGATCAGAAATAAAATGATCCAAGCTTTTACCAACAAGATTATGATGTTTTTAACTTCATCTTCAACAGCATCAAAGTCCAGACTAGTTTCTTGCCAGGAAACTCTCCAGAGAACACATGCTTCTGTCACACCCGACTGAATCCACTTCTTAGGTCACCACTTAAGACTAAACAGATGCTAAAGTGTATGCAATACCCCTCCCATGATTCTGCACAAACTCTGATGATGATATGTCCCAACATGTTGTTGAACATCAGCAATCTTGACTTTCAAGGATAATTAATTAAATACTTGTGGATTCCACAAATAGCAATTGATCTTAAATCCTTGTCCAAAAACCCTTCATCACTGATGCAGCAGAGCTCCACCAGATCATGTCATGAACACTTATAAAGTATTCAATCATTTTGCAAGTATCTTCTTCAAAGGACAATTTTGAGATACCAAGGCTGCCACCCTTGACTCAAGTAACTAAGACTTTCTCTGAACAAATCTTATTTACCTAAACTATTCTTTAATCAGATTGGATCCATTCTTAGGGTCAAGAGAGATGAATCCTTCCTTGCTATTTTTGGATGGTGAAAATAAATCACCTCCACTTTCTTCAGATTGTGTTTCAAAGAAACACCTTCTAGTCAGAAGAGTTACTAGAAGACTCCAGATACACGACATAGAAGCCTTTATGAGTGGACTTGAGATAATTCTCAAGTATCTTTGACAACCTAGCCGACCAACCATTTATCAAACTCCTAGAGCAAGAACCTGAAAAACTTTAACTCAACTCCTCTCCTCTTCAACTGACTTCAACTGCACCAAGAACTAAGCTTCCAAGTACCAAGTCACCATACCAGATATCTAACCACAACTCCTTTCACTCCATCAGAATGCAGATATCTTCAAATAAAGAAGCCGACGATTGAGACCTTCTAGAGCTCTTCCATCAGAAACACATGCAACGGAACCACCAAGGAACAGATCCTGCTTGCCCTAATAAGATGTCACAACATCTTATAAGACACACCAACAAAAGAACTAGCCACTTCTCCTGTAGTTGTTGTAGAGTCTCCTCAGCAACATGAACAACCTCCGGGTTGCTCCCTTTGATCCAGAACATCCATCTCATCCATTAATACCCTTGGGTATGTTTGAGTTGATTGATCTGATCTTCAAAACTCCTCCTTGTTTAAATGCGAGAAAGTATCTCCCAAAGATCTCATCTAGAACCAAACAGGATGCCTGCTTTGATACCAATTGAAATTCTGGCCTATGCAGACAGCATATGTCCTAACATATGTCAAGACATTGTGCTACATAATCATTTAAACTCAGAGGCACAACAGCAAACTGATACCTTGAATATCAGAACTGCACCCTCACAGATGTCATGACATCTGATCCAATATGTCAGTCAAGAACATTAACAAAGTTGTAAATTGCAGAATGTTAAATAAGACAGTAATTATTAACCCAGTTCGGTGTAATTCACCTACATCTGGGGGATACCAATCCAGGATGAAGACTTCACTATCTGTAGAACTGTTACAAAGCTAAACTCCCCCGTTTACAACTTTATCCCTAACATCTACCCAATGAACATCTTTACCAAGGCTAAACTAGAACGTTTACAACCCTGATATGAGATACCCCACTCACATCCTAATCACAACCTGTGATATCTCTGTCTTCTGCCAATACAGAACCAGTCGCGGTTTCTTGACCTCCAAGTTATCTTGGACTTGCTTCAAAGCT
The DNA here is from genome assembly GCA_022829125.1 of Lathyrus tuberosus. NCBI lineage: Eukaryota > Viridiplantae > Streptophyta > Magnoliopsida > Fabales > Fabaceae > Lathyrus > Lathyrus tuberosus. Next base: position 1,620,947 of record JALAZF010000124.1, on the reverse strand, counting down.
TCATCCAAGAACAATACAACAACTATTACCTACAGGTTTCTGGTTGTGTCCCTGTACCTATGCCTTCCACTCTGCATCCCATATTACAGAGTGGAGACTTACAACTCCTAAGAGAGCCAACGACTCTCAAACCCTAAACCCTTATTCAACACAAGAGAACTAGGTTACAAAGTTATAAGTGATACAAAAGTACAGTCGCCAAATAAACCCTAGGTCTAAGTCTCCTTATATAGTCTTATGTTGTCTTGGGCTTTCAATCTTTGATCCTATGTTTCTTTGATCCGCTCCTTAATTCTTGCAACAGATTAAACCTGCTAACTTACCAAGTCAGTCAGGATGTCGAGACATTTCCTTTGACATCTTTTTCTTCTGCAGATTCTTCAAGTTTATCATCAGAATGTTTTAGCAAAATTTAGTCAAACAACAGGTGCTTTCAGAAGTATTCATGGATGACTTCCCGGTTTATAGATCAACTTTTAATGATTATTTGAAAAATTTAGAAAAATTTTTAGAAAGGTGGGTTAAGTCTAACCTGGTACTAAATTGGGAGAAATGCCATTTTATGGTGAAGGAAAGCATAATCCTAGGGCATTTTGTGTCCGCTATAAGAATAGAGGTTGACCAAGCTAAATTTGAAGTAATATAGAGCCAACTCCTCCCACCATTGTGAAGGAAGACTATGCCGAAGGTGGGCTCGAAAATGGAAAGACCAAACCGAAGGTGGACTTTCAAAGAATTTCAAACAAAGGGTACTAGACCATGCCGAAGGTGGGCTCGAAAAAGGAAAGACCAAGCCGAAGGTGAACTCTAAAAGAAAGACTATGTCGAAGGTAGACTTTCAAACAAAGGGTACGAGACCATGCCGAAGGTGGACTCGAAAAAGAAAGACCAAGCCGAAGGTGGGCTTTCAAAGAAAGACTATGCCGAAGGTATACTTTCAAACAAAGGGTACGAGACCATGCCGAAGGTGGACTCGAAAAAGAAAGACCAAGCCAAAGGTGGGCTTTCAAACAAGGGATACGAGGCCATGCCGAAGGTGGACTCAAAAAATAAAGACCAAGCCGAAGGTGGACTCTCAAAGAAAGACTATGTCGAAGGTAGACTTTCAAACAAAGGGTACGAGACCATGCCGAAGGTGGGCTCGAAAAAGAAAGACCAAACCGAAGGTGGACTTTCAAAGAAAGACTATGCCGAAGGTAGACTCTCAAACCAAGGATATGAGGTCATGCCGAAGGTGGACCCGAAAAAGGAAAGACAAAACCGAAGGTGGACTTTCAAAGAAAGACTATGCCGAAGGTATACTCTCAAACAAAGGATACGAGGCCATGCCGAAGGTGGGCTCGAAAAAGGAAAGACCAAACCGAAGGTGGACTTTCAAAGAAAGACTATGCCGAAGGTAGACTCTCAAACAAGGGATACGAGGCCATGCCGAAGGTGGGCTCGAAAAAGGAAAGACCAAACCGAAGGTGGTATTTCAAAGAAAGACTATGCCAAAGGTAGACTTTCAAACAACGGATACGAGGCCATGCCGAAGGTGGACTTTCAAAGAAAGACTATGACAAAGGTGGACTTTCAAGCAAAGGATACGAGACCATGCCGAAGGTGGACTCGAAAAATAAAGACCAAGCCGAAGGTGAGCTTTCAAAGAAAGACTAAGCCGAAGGTAGACTTTCAAGCAAAGGATACGAGACCATGCCGAAGGTGGGCTCGAAAAAGAAAGACCAAGCCGAAGGTGGGCTTTCAAAGAAAGACTAAGCCGAAGGTAGACTTTCAAAGAAGGATGCGAGACCATGCCGAAGGTGGACTCGAAAAAGAAAGACCAAGCCGAAGGTGGGTTTTCAAAGAAAGACTAAGCCGAAGGTAGACTTTCAAAGAAGGATGTGAGACCATGCCGAAGGTGGACTCGAAAAAGAAAGACCAAGCCGAAGGTGAGCTTTCCAAGAAAGACTTAGCCGAAGGTAGACTTTCAAGCAAAGGATACGGGACCATGCCGAAGGTGGGCTCGAAAAAGAAAGACCAAGCTGAAGGTGATATTTCAAAGAAAGACTAAGCCGAAGGTAGAATTTCAAAGAAGGATGCCAAACCATGCCGAAGGTGAGCTTTCAAAGAAATACTAAGCCGAAGGTAGACTTTCAAAGAAGGATGCGAGACCATGCCGAAGGTCGACTCGAAAAAGAAAGACCAAACCGAAGGTGGGCTTTCAAAGAAAGACTAAGCCGAAGGTAGACTTTTAAAGAAGGATGCGAGACCATGCCGAAGGTGGACTCGAAAAAGAAAGACCAAGCCAAAGGTTGGCTTTCAAAGAAACACTAAGCCGAAGGTAGACTTTCAAAGAAGGATGCGAGACCATGCCGAAGGTGGACTCGAAAAAGGAAGACCAAGCCGAAGGTGTACTTTCAAAGAAAGACTAAGCTGAAGGTAGACTCTCATACAAAGGATACGAGACACTGCCGAAGGTGGGCTCGAAAAAGAAAGACCAAGCCGAAGGTGGTCTTTCAAAGAAAGACTATGCCGAAGGGAGACTTTCAAACAAAGGATACGAGACCATGCCAAGGGTGGGCTCGAAAAAGAAAGACTAAGCCGAAGGTGAGCTTTCAAAGAAAGACTATGCCGAAGGTAGACTTTCAAACAAAGGATACGAGACCATGCCGTAGGTGGGCTCGAAAAAGAAAGACCAAGCCAAAGGTGAGCTTTCAAAGAAAGACTATGCCAAAGGTAGACTTTCAAACAAAGGATACAAGACCATTCTGAAGGTGGGCTCGAAAAAGAAAGACCAAGCCGAAGGTGAGCTTTCAAAGAAAGACTATGCCAAAGGTAGACTTTCAAACAAAGGGTACGAGACCATGCCGAAGGTGGACTCGAAAAAGAAATACCTAGCCGAAGGTGGACTTTCAAAGAAAGACTATGACGAAGGTGGACTTTCAAGCAAAGGATACGAGACCATGCCGAAGGTGGACTCGAAAAATAAAGACCAAGCCGAAGGTGAGCTTTCAAAGAAAGACTAAATCGAAGGTAGACTTTCAAGCAAAGGATACGAGACCATGCCGAAGGTGGGCTCGAAAAAGAAAGACCAAGCCGAAGGTGAGCTTTCAAAGAAAGACTATGCTGAAGGTAGACTTTCAAACAAAGGATACGAGACCATGCCGAAGGTGGGCTCGAAAAAGAAAGACCAAGCCAAAGGTGAGCTTTCAAAGAAAGACTATGCCAAAGGTAGACTTTCAAACAAAGGATACAAGACCATTCCGAAGGTGGGCTCGAAAAAGAAAGACCAAGCCGAAGGTGAGCTTTCAAAGAAAGACTATGCCAAAGGTAGACTTTCAAACAAAGGGTACGAGACCATGCCGAAGGTGGACTCAAAAAAGAAATACCAAGCCGAATGTGGGCTTTCAAACAAGGGATACGAGGCCATGCCGAAGGTGGACTTGAAAAAGAAAGACCAAGCAGAAGGTGGACTCTCAAAGAAAGAATATGCCGAAGGTAGACTTTCAAATAAAGGGTACGAGACCATGCCGAAGGTTGGCTCGAAAAAGAAAGACCAAACCGAAGGTGGACTTTCAAAGTAAGACTATGACGAAGGTAGACTTTCAAACAAAGGATACGAGACCATGCCGAAGGTGGGCTCGAAAAAGGAAAGACCAAACCGAAGGTGGACTTTCAAAGAAAGACTATGCCGAAGGTAGACTCTCAAACAAGGGATACGAGGCCATGCCAAAGGTGGGCTCGAAAAAGGAAAGACCAAACCGAAGGTGGACTTTCAAAGAAAGGCTATGCCGAAGGTAGACTTTCAAAGAAGGATGCGAGACCATTTCGAAGGTGGACTCAAAAAAGAAAGACCAAGCCGAAGGTGGGCTTTCAAAGAAAGACTAAGACGAAGGTAGACTTTCAAAGAGGGATGTGAGACCATGCCGAAGGTGGGCTTTCAAAGAAATACTAAGCCGAAGGTAGACTTTCAAAGAAGGATGCGAGACCATGCCGAAGGTGGACTCGAAAAAGAAAGACCAAGCAGAAGGTGGACTTTCAAAGAAAGACTACGACGAAGGTGGACTTTCAAGCAAAGGATACGAGACCATGCCGAAGGTGGACTCGAAAAATAAAGACCAAGCCGAAGGTGAGCTTTCAAAGAAAGACTAAACCGAAGGTAGACTTTCAAGCAAAGGATACGAGACCATGCCGAAGGTGGGCTCGAAAAAGAAAGACCAAGCCGAAGGTGAGCTTTCAAAGAAAGACTATGCTGAAGGTAGACTTTCAAACAAAGGATACGAGACCATGCCGAAGGTGGGCTCGAAAAAGAAAGACCAAGCCAAAGGTGAGCTTTCAAAGAAAGACTATGCCAAAGGTAGACTTTCAAACAAAGGATACAAGACCATTCCGAAGGTGGGCTCGAAAAAGAAAGACCAAGCCGAAGGTGAGCTTTCAAAGAAAGACTATGCCAAAGGTAGACTTTCAAACAAAGGGTACGAGACCATGCCGAAGGTGGACTCGAAAAAGAAATACCAAGCCGAAGGTGGGCTTTCAAACAAGGGATACGAGGCCATGCCGAAGTTGGACTTGAAAAAGAAAGACCAAGCGGAAGGTGGACTCTCAAAGAAAGACTATGCCGAAGGTAGACTTTCAAATAAAGGGTACGAGACCATGCCGAAGGTTGGCTCGAAAAAGAAAGACCAAACCGAAGGTGGACTTTCAAAGAAAGACTATGACGAAGGTAGACTTTCAAACAAAGGATACGAGACCATGCCGAAGGTGGGCTCGAAAAAGGAAAGACCAAACCGAAGGTGGACTTTCAAAGAAAGACTATGCCGAAGGTAGACTCTCAAACAAGGGATACGAAGCCATGCCGAAGGTGGGCTCGAAAAAGGAAAGACCAAACCGAAGGTGGACTTTCAAAGAAAGGCTATGCCGAAGGTAGACTTTCAAAGAAGGATGCGAGACCATGCCGAAGGTGGACTCGAAAAAGAAAGGCCAAGCCGAAGGTGGGCTTTCAAAGAAAGACTAAGACGAAGGTAGACTTTCAAAGAGGGATGTGAGACCATGCCGAAGGTGGACTCGAAAAAGAAAGACCAAGCCGAAGGTGGGCTTTCAAAGAAATACTAAGCCGAAGGTAGACTTTCAAAGAAGGATGCGAGGCCATGCCGAAGGTGGACTCGAAAAAGAAAGACCAAGCAGAAGGTGGACTTTCAAAGAAAGACTATGACGAAGGTGGACTTTCAAGCAAAGGATACGAGACCATGCCGAAGGTGGACTCGAAAAATAAAGACCAAGCCGAAGGTGAGCTTTCAAAGAAAGACTAAACCGAAGGTAGACTTTCAAGCAAAGGATAAGAGACCATGCCGAATGTGGGCTCGAAAAACAAAGACCAAGCCGAAGGTGGGCTTTCAAAGAAAGAATAAGCCGAAGGTAGACTTTCAAAGAAGGATGCGAGACCATGCCGAAGGTGGACTCGAAAAAGAAAGACCAAGCCGAAGGTGGGATTTCAAAGAAAGACTAAGCCGAAGGTAGACTTTCAAAGAAGGATGCGAGACCAATCCGAAGGTGGACTCGAAAAAGAAAGACCAAGCCGAAGGTGAGCTTTCAAAGAAAGACTAAGCCGAAGGTAGACTTTCAAGCAAAGGATACGAGACCATGCCGAAGGTGGGCTCGAAAAAGAAAGACCAAGCCGAAGGTGATATTTCAAAGAATGACTAAGCCGAAGGTAGACTTTCAAAGAAGGATGCGAGACCATGCCGAAGGTGAGCTTTCAAAGAAATACTAAGCCGAAGGTAGACTTTCAAAGAAGGATGCGAGACCATGCCGAAGGTGGACTCGAAAAAGAAAGACCAAACCGAAGGTGGGCTTTCAAAGAAAGATTAAGCCGAAGGTAGACTTTTAAAGAAGGATGCGAGACCATGCCGAAGGTGGACTCGAAAAAGAAAGACCAAGCCGAAGGTAGGCTTTCAAAGAAAGACTAAGCCGAAGGTAGACTTTCAAAGAAGGATGCGAGACCATGCCGAAGGTGGACTTTCAATGAATGACTAGGCCGAAGGTAGACTCTCATACAAAGGATACGAGACCATGCCGAAGGTGGGCTCGAAAAAGAAAGACCAAGCCGTAGGTGGGCTTTCAAAGAAAGACTATGCCGAAGGGAGACTTTCAAACAAAGGATACGAGACCATGCCAAGGGTGGGCTCGAAAAAGAAAGACCATGCTGAAGGTGAGCTTTCAAAGAAAGGCTATGCCGAAGGTAGACTTTCAAACAAAGGATACGAGACCACGCCGAAGGTGGGCTCGAAAAAGAAAGACCAAGCCAAAGGTGAGTTTTCAAAGAAATACTATGCCAAAGGTAGACTTTCAAACAAAGGATACGAGACCATTCTGAAGGTGGGCTCGAAAAAGAAAGAATAAGCCGAAGGTGAGCTTTCAAAGAAAGACTATGCCAAAGGTAGACTTTCAAAAAAAGGGTACGAGACCATGCCGAAGGTGGACTCGAAAAAGAAATACCAAGCCGAAGGTGGGCTTTCAAACAAGGGATACGAGGCCATGCCGAAGGTGGACTTGAAAAAGAAAGACCAAGCGGAAGGTGGACTCTCAAAGAAAGACTATGTCGAAGGTAGACTTTCAAACAAAGGGTACGAGACCATGCCGATGGTGGGCTCGAAAAAGAAAGACCAGACCGAAGGTGGACTTTCAAAGAAAGACTATGACGAAGGTAGACTTTCAAACAAAGGATACGAGACCATGCCAAAGGTGGGCTCGAAAAAGGAAAGACCAAACCGAAGGTGGACTTTCCAAGAAAGACTATGCCGAAGGTAGACTCTCAAACAAGGGATACGAGGCCATGCCGAAGGTGGGATCGAAAAAGGAAAGACCAAACCGAAGGTGGAGTTTCAAAGAAAGACTATGCCGAAGGTAGACTTTCATACAAAGGATACGAGACCATGCCGAAGGCGGGCTCGAAAAAGAAAGACCAAGCCGAAGGTGGGTTTTCAAAGAAAGACTAAGCCGAAGGTAGATTTTCAAAGAAGGATGCGAGACCATGCCGAAGGTGGACTCGAAAAAGAAAGACCAAGCCGAAGGTGGGCTTTCAAAGAAAGACTAAGCCGAAGGTAGACTTTCAAAGAAGGATGCGAGACCATGCCGAAGGTGGACTCGAAAAACAAAGACCAAGCTGAAGGTGAGCTTTAAAAGAAAGACTAAGCCGAAGGTAGACTTTCAAAGAAGGATGCGAGACCATGCCAAAGGTGAGCTTTCAAAGAAAGACTAAGCCGAAGGTAGACTTTCAAATAAGGATGCGAGACAATGCCGAAGGTGGATTCAAAAAAGGAAGACCAAGCCGGATGTGGGCTTTCAAAGAAAAACTAAGCCGAAGGTAGACTTTCAAAGAAGGATGCGAGACCATGCCGAAGGTGGACTCGAAAAAGAAAGACCAAGCCGAAGGTGTACTTTCAAAGAAAGACTAAGCCGAAGGTATACTCTCATACAAAGGATACGAGACCATGCCGAAGGTGGGCTCGAAAAAGAAAGACCAAGCCGAAGGTGGGCTTTCAAAGAAAGACTATGCCGAAGGTAGACTTTCAAACAAAGGAAACGAGACCATGCCAAGGGTGGGCTCAAAAAAGAAAGACCAAGCCGAAGGTGAGCTTTCAAAGAAAGACTATGCCGAAGGTAGACTTTCAAACAAAGGATACGAGACCATGCCGAAGGTGGGCTCGAAAAAGAAAGACCAAGCCGAAGGTGAGCTTTCAAAGAAAGACAATGCCAAAGGTAGACTTTCAAACAAAGGGTACGAGACCATGCCGAAGGTGGATTCGAAAAAGAAAGACCAAGCCGAAGGTGGGCTTTCAAATAAGGGATACGAGGCCATGCCGAAGGTGGACTCAAAAAAGAAAGACCAAGCCGAAGGTGGACTCTCAAAGAAAGACTATGCCGAAGGTAGACTTTCAAACAAAGGGTACGAGACCATGCCGAAGGTGGGCTCGAAAAAGAAAGACCAAACCGAAGGTGGACTTTCAAAGAAATACTATGACAATGGTAGACTTTCAAACAAAGGATACGAGACCACGCCGAAGGTGGGCTCGAAAAAGGAAAGACCAAACCGAAGGTGGACTTTCAAAGAAAGACTATGCCGAAGGTAGACTCTCAAACAAGGGATACGAGGCCATGCCGAAGGTAGGCTCGAAAAAAGAAAGACCAAACCGAAGGTGGACTTTCAAAGAAAGACTATGCCGAAGGTAGACTTTCAAACAAAGGATACAAGACCATGCCGAAGGTGGGCTCAAAAAAGGAAAGACCAAGCCGAAGGTGAACTCTCAAAGAAAGACTATGCCGAAGGTAGACTTTCAAACAAAGGGTACAAGACCATGCCGAAGGTGGACTCGAAAAAGAAAGACCAATCCGAAGGTGGGCTTTCAAAGAAAGACTATGCCGAAGGTAGACTTTCAAACAAAGGGTACGAGACCATGCCGAAGGTGGACTCGAAAAAGAAATACCAAGCCGAAGGAGGGCTTTCAAACAAGGGATACGAGGCCATGCCGAAGGTGGACTCAAAAAAGAAAGACCAAGCCGAAGGTGGACTCTCAAAGAAAGACTATGTCGAAGGTAGACTTTCAAACTAAGGGTACGATACCATGCCGAAGGTGGGCTCGAAAAAGAAAGACCAAGCCGAAGGTGGACATTCAAAGAAAGACTATGCCGAAGGTAGACTCTCAAACCAAGGATACGAGGCCATGCCGAAGGTGGGCTCGAAAAAGGAAAGACAAAACTGAAGGTGGACTTTCAAAGAAAGACTATGCCGAAGGTAGACTCTCAAACAAAGGATACGAGGCCATGCCGAAGGTGGGCTCGAAAAAGGAAAGACCAAACCGAAGGTGGACTTTCAAAGAAAGACTATGCCGAAGGTAGACTCTCAAACAAGGGATACGAGGCCATGCCGAAGGTGGGCTCAAAAAAGGAAAGACCAAACCGTAGGTGGACTTTCAAAGAAAGACTATGCCGAAGGTAGACTCTCAAACAAGGGATACGAGGCCATGCCGAAGGTGGACCCGAAAAAAAAAGACCAAGCCGAAGGTGGACTTTCAAAGAAAGACTATGCCGAAGGTGGAATTTCAAGCAAAGGATACGAGACCATGTTGAAGATGGACTCGAAAAAGAAAGACCAAGCCGAAGGTTAGCTTTCAAAGAAAGACTAAGCCGAAGGTAGACTATCAAGCAAAGGATACGAGACCATGCCGTAGGTGGGCTCGAAAAAGAAAGACCAAGTCGAAGGTGGGCTTTCAAACAAGGGATACGAGGCCATGCCGAAGGTGGACTCAAAAAAGAAAGACCAAGTTGAAGGTGGTCTCTCAAAGAAAGACTATGCCGAAGGTAGACTTTCAAACAAAGGGTACGAGACCATGCCGAAGGTGGGCTCGAAAAAGAAATACCAAAACTGTCGCTCCCAGGACTTTCATCCAGGTACAAACGCGAGAGTGGCGCAGAAAACAGAGTCCTCAGCCGTGTAAATTTATCCCAAGAAAGGGAAAGGAAACACCGCATAAACCTGAGGAAGAGGGAAAGGAATGGTCGTCGTAACCATAGCCTGGGTTCGGGAGTCGTTTATGCGAGGGGAAGGTGCTAGCACCCCACGCGTCCATCGTACTCGATGGGATCCACGCTTGTTGTCTATTCTAAGGGTGAGTTATCCTAACATCTATGGCTGCACTAAAATGGGGAAGGGGAAAACAAATACAGACTCGGTAGGACGTCGACGTCCTAGGCCTACGTACCCCCTTTGTGCAATGGGGAATTCAGAGTCAACGTAGTTCGGACCAAGTTCTTTTTGTGTTTTTTATGAGCGGCGTTAAGTCCGCTTCCGGCAGTTAGGGTCGATGCCTGTTTGCAACTCAGACGGAAAGTAACGTGCCCTTTTTTAAAATAGCCTTTAGGTTGACGATCCCGAAGGACAAAAAGGTTTAAAGTTCGTTCGTATTTTTTAGGACAGAAGTGACTTGAGTTAGTTCATAACTCAACTTGAACCAAAGTCTATGACACGGGAGCGAATGCGTCGCATGGTCGCCCCCAATGGGACGTATGCTCAACACTCTAGAAGAGAGAAGGGGGACCCCTCAATCTTCATTTCCTATGTTTAAGGCTCGTGTGCAAGGCAAGTTGACCTTATTAAGTATCTTGGAAATTGTTATGAGATGAGAAGAGGGACTCAAAAGAAAAGCAAAAAGACTACGGGGAAAAATCTATCCTAATGTTATCATGCAAAGGTGGCCCTAAGGGGAGGTTTGGAGGGAGACTATCCTATAGAATCTAGTCCTAATGTTATCATGCAAAGATGGCCGTAAGGGGAGGTTTGACATCAACCTAAACCTAAAGAAAAGAAAAGATGGGAGAAAGAAAGAATGAGGGTGGACATGGATACTTATCCACACCCTTAAATAACTTACCTCAGCCCCTGCATAAAAGGTTAGTACAAACAGAAGTAAGCGACGATAAGACAAATGAAACCCAAACAAATCACAAGCCAAAGAGAAATGATTATAAACCAAGTGAAATTCAACCAAGACAGAATATGGATGACCTAAACATGAATTAGGAAGTCAAAGAAGCAAACCCAAGTGTTGGCACAAGTGCCTTCTCAAACAAATAATCAAACATGTTCAAAAATGTGCATACAGGAAAGCCTCAAACGAAGAGCACTCAAATAATTAGTAAAACATCTTCTAAAATTACCAAATTAATTATCAAAATAGCTCAACCAGAAACAAACATCATGTTAAAAACTCATGCAAAAATTCACAAGATAGGTTCAGACAAGAAACATGATTCAATATGCCAAAGGAAAGGACTAAAATGCAATATGAAATAATTTTAAAAATGATAGAAAAAATATTTTAATGTAATTCAATGTATTGGTGAAAAAATTCAAAAAGAATGAGTTCAAAAGGTTTTGTATGCTATGAGAACAAAATTCTACAAGTTTAGGTATGCATGATATGAATAATTCAAAAAGAAAATAAACAAATAATTATTTCAGATGCCAAAAATAAAATAAAATAATAAAATAAAATCTGAGAAAATTTTATAAAATGCCAAATATGATTCATGAATTTTCTGGGAATTTTTTAATTCAAGAAACTATTTTTAAAAATGAAAATGAAAATGCAATAAATTAATAAAAATAAAAATGAAGAAAATGGGTGGGGGGTATGAACAGCAATAAAACACGTTAAAAATTCTAGTGGGCTGAAAGGGAGGGTGTGAATAGGAAGCCGAGACATTAAATCCATCAGAAAAAAATAAAATAAAAAAAAGGTTCACGCATGGTCTTCAGTCAACCACGTTGACTGCGTACTTACCACCAGATTGATCCTACGCTCCTCATCAAGTCAATGAAATCAACAAGTAAATGAAACCAGAGGCCATGATTAAATGCATATGATAACAAGCATACACGTGCACACACAAGATCACCCAGAATTTAAAATAAAAGCATGTGCATACCATACACCATCATTAATGCGCTGTCCACAATCCAGCTGTCAGATGCATCAAACGTCTCACATTAAGTCAATAAAATAGAATGTATTCAAGATGAGGGAACATGATATCACGTACACGATAACAACCATGGGGTAATGAACACACAATCATTAAAATAAAAACTAAAAATTAAAAAACGTGGCAGCATAGGAACCGTTAGATCAAAGCCATCAACGGTTGTAACTTCATCTCCTACCTCCAGCCCCTTCACCGCCCGGAACCCTTACCAGTCGCCGGAGCTAGGGTTCCGGCCACCCTCTCCGGCCACCTGCAATGAAAAACAACCTAGAACACGCACGCGAATATACCTTCCTGACCAGAATTTCATGAGGATCTCAAATATCCAATTAAAAATCATAAATAACCATCACATAAAGAGATTCGCATGAAACAAGATTTGGGTTCAAAACATTAAACACACGACACAACCAAACCATGCGTCCAAACTCAAAGAAAAATGCATCAGAATGATCAGTGGGCATCACACATCAATATGCACGTTTAAAAAAAGAGTTTTAAGATCATGGAAAATACCACTGACCTGAGATCACGCACCCCTTATCCTTGCCTTTAGCTTCCAACGATGGGTGATTTGTACTCTGTAGATGCCAAGGATGAAAGTTGTGAAAGAAGTTTTGGGAAAGCTCTTCTTGCTTGAGAGATACGAAGGAATGATATTTTTTGGGGTTCACTTGAAAACTCTCCAAAATCACGTGTATCCCCCCTCTAACCCTAGCATGAGTTAGCTTAAATAGGCTAGGTTAATCCACTGATCAGCATTTGGGCCTTGGTAATTCCCCACTTAATGAGTTTTGGGTGATTTTGGAAAATTACATAATGTGAAATACACCCTCCTCCATGCATGCATATCCAAACCCTTGATGATGGATCACTTATTTAACAATTGCTAATCACACCTGAATTTGATTTGGGCCTTGAGATATCTTGGTTCATGAGTTTTCAATAGTTTGGCAATTTTGCACCATGTGAAATAAGTAATGAATAATTCATGGAATCCCTTGGTTCAAAGGCCCAAAATGATTCTTAAGGAAAGTTCTTTGATGTTAGAATGTTACATGAAGCAATGGAATCAATTATAGGTCACTATGTCCCAAAATGCAAATGGAACCATGAGAAAACCCTAAAAAAACCACTTTGCCTTCTTTTGATCATAACTTGAGTTTCACAAATGATATGGAGACCATCTAGTACTTTTTGGAAAGGGGAGAAAAAGATCTTCAAATTTCATGTTTGAGGAAAATTCATTTGAAGCTTTTTTGATGATGAAAAGTCAAGTTGGATGTAGTGTAAAAACTTGCCCAAAAAGGAAACTTTCAAATTATAGGTCATTTCCATATTTAGTAACTTTTGTACCAACCCCTGATTCTTGATAAATGGTATGAAACTTGACCCTTGAAGACCATATGAGAATGTGAGACCTTGAAAACCTTGGAGAGAACCTCAAAATTCCACAGTTGACTTCCCCTCTCACTGTTGACTTTTATCCAATTCTCCTGATTCCCAATCCATTGGCCAATTGAACTTCTCCTTAACCAAACTGATAGACAATCTTCCATTCCTAGATACTTAGGGACCCAAGGAATGCCATGGAATCAAATCTTGCCCAAAAAATCAGAAATAAACTGACTTTATAGCAAACCCTAGTTTTGGTACCCTCAGTCTAGGAGGAAATAGCACAGTCTCCAAATCCAAATTCCTCTGAATATGATGTGTATCCTCTCCAACAAAGATAAGATATGCCATTTGGTGATGATAAAAACTCAAAAATCTTGCCCATTGGGGCAATAAACCCAAGAATCTCAAAACCCTAATTTCTGCACTGGTTAGGAGAGAGTGATCCACTTGAGCTCTCTTGCTTGACCCTTTGAAGAACATCTTCTCCTCTTGAACTTGCCTCAGGCACCTTGACCCCATGCTATGAACCAATGATATGCACACATGATAATGCAAGAATGAAGTGAAACATAAGCCAGTTAGTAGTTAAAGTAAGGAGAGCAAATTTTGGGGTGCTACAGCTGCCCCTATTCAATCAACTTGGTCCTGAAGGTATGATAGCGACGACTCTCAGACATTCCAGGATACACGGGGATTGAATACCGAAAGAAACCTAAAATTTGCAATCCTCAAAGGAGGGACGACTCCACTGGGGGACTACTGCACTTGTCACAACACATACGAGTGTTGGAAATCAGTACGAACAATGTATTGAAACGTCACGAAATAAACACAAATGAGGGTTAACCATGTTAGGGGTAAACACTGACGGGTGTTAAGGAGTCAATAATATCAGATACGGACGGGTACTGAAAAGGTACACGGAAGGGTGTAAATGGATTCAACAAGGACGGGTATCGAAAAGGTACACGGACGGGTGTAAAAGAGGCAAATTTACTGGGAATTGATCTCGCTGGTGAATGGAAGGCAACACGGACGGGTGTCATCCAAAGTTCAATACGGACTGGTATCGAAATCAAAGGTTCAAACACGGACGGGTGCTGAAAGGAACACGGACTGGTGCCAAATGTCAATACGGACGGGCATTAGCTTAAAAGGTTCAAACACGAACGGGTGCTGGAAGGGACACGGACGAGCGTCAAGAGTCAACACGGACGGGCATTGAAACAAAGGTTTAAACACGGACGGGTGCTGAAAGAAACACGGACGGGTGCCAAATGTCAATACGGACGGGCATTGAAACAAAGGTTTAAACACGGACGGGTGCTGAAAGAAATACGGACGGGTGCCAAATGGTGAAAACCCTCGAGGGAGTAAACTAAAGGACCACCTGGACGAAGGGGTAGAAATGGAATCACGGATTAACGCTCCTGGCAAACAGCTCTGCAAGGGAATGCCAAATATTGCTTTGAATGACTAACCCAATACTTGTGGAGTAGAGTCGAATGATATTCTCCGAAATCTGCTTCTTTCCCGACGAAGGAAAGCTCAAACCTGGCTTATGCTTCGAATGCAAATGTTTGAATTTTACCGTAATGCTCCACACGAAGTGGAAATGCTACGCTTTTGAGGATGCAATGCAAATGCTTATGATGTGCAAAAAGGGTCCCTCCAGCAAAATAAATGCCGGAGAGAAAAGACCAATTCAGCTGGGAATGACAAAAATAAATTGTCCTCTGAATCCAGGAACTCTGCTGAGAAATATCACACTGACTGACTCTTTGGATCAATAACTTCTGCTGGGGATGAAATCCAGAAGCATGTACACTCTACCGGGGATTACATGTGTCCTTTACTGAAGGTAACATCCAAAACCTGATAACTCTCCTCTGCTGGGGAAGTTGAGAATGAATACCAATGACAGAACCAGAAGCCTGTTACTGAAGATTACCAATAACAAATGGGCTTAGGACCTGCTGGGGGATGTCAGCCCATAACACCATCCTGCTAGGGGAAAATAGCCCATAATACCATCCTGCTTGGGGATACCGCCGAACTTAGCCTGCTGATGGGGATACTGACTTTACTCCCACCTGCTGGGGACTAGAATATGACATCGTCGGAGAAAGCCCTCTTCCTGACTGGATGGGGGGAGTGAACACCCTGATTATGTGGGGAAATAACGTCTTGATCCGGAGAAAATACTTCCCAAGTCTCCTGCTGGGGAAGGTCTGCTCTGTTGAGGAGAGGTGCAATCTCAATGCTGGGGAGAGCAAGCTGCTGGGGAAATACAATCCTGTTGCCCCTGCAAGTCAAATAACAACAAATAGAATATGCCACAACATGACTATCACTAATAATTCCTAAGTAATTTCTACTGATTTTCGTTATGCTCCGCAAAGCTCGAAGTTTTATATGCAATGTTTATCAAAAATATCGGACGTTTTTGCAAATAAAACAGTAAAAGTAAAACAAACAATGGAAAGCTCTCTGAGTGAAATGAATTTTTTTTGAGAAAAGTGGGCTGTAAATAGGCATTTACAATTGGAAGCAATTCCTAAAAGAGGTAATTGAGCAAAAGCAAAAAGAAAATACACATGTCGGCAATGTGGGAACAGATATCCACCATGATTCGACTCAGCTATGACCCATATGTCTTGCTTATCCACAAACATCTTGACCTTCAAAGAGACTAATTGTACTGTTTCCTTCTTTTCAGAATTTCCAAGTGCTGAAGGTGCTCACAGATCAAATGCAGACCATAGCCTTTCGCTTATAAATCCCTAACTTTTGCCTGGATCGCCCTTTTCGGGTTTTCAATCCATCGGGATACCCATTTTTGCCGAAGTCGCCTTTTCGGGTTTTCAACTTTGCGGGTTTACACGTTTCTTTTTTACATTTTATCCCTAATTTTTGCCCGAACCTTTTCCTTTTTATGGTTCGCTGGGATGCCCCTTTTTTGCCTGGACTTTTTTTTTATGTCCAGCGGGTCTCTTTTATGCGAAGTATTTTTTGACTACGTCTGCGTTCACAGGGTATGTAAAATCTTCACCATCCATAGTTGAGAGTAGTAAGGCTCCACCAGAGAAAACCTTTCTGACTACATACGGCCCCTCGTAGTTTGGAGTCCATTTGCCCCTGTGATCTGTCTGAGGAGGAAGGATCCTTTTCAAAACCAATTCACCTGTCTGAAAACTCCGAGGACGCACTTTCTGGTCAAAGGCGTGCTTCATCCTGCTCTGATACAATCGACCATGTACGATGGCTGCCAATCTCTTTTATTCAATAAGGTCAAGCTGATCCAGCCTGGAACGCACCCACTCAGCTTCATCAAGCTTCACATCTGCCAGAACTCTCAAAGACGGAATCTCGACCTCTAAGGGTAAAACTGCTTCCATACCATATACCAATGAGAAAGGGGTTCCCCAGTTGACGTACGCATCGAAGTACGGTAACCATGTAGGGCATAAGGTAGCATCTCATGCCAGTCTTTATACGTTACCACCATCTTCTGCACAATCTTCTTGATATTCTTATTTGCTGCCTCAACAGCACCATTTATCTTCGGACGATATGGAGAAGAATTGTGATGCTCGATCTTGAAACTCTGACATAGTTCCTTCATCATCTTGTTGTTCAAATTCGAGCCATTATCAGTAATGATTCTCTCCGGGACCCCATAACGACAGATGATATCCTTCTTTATAAACCGGGCTACCACTTGCTTGGTGACGTTGGTGTACGAGGCTGCTTCCACCCACTTTGTGAAATAGTCAATGGCAACCAAAATGAAATGATGCCCATTGGAAGCAGTGGGCTCAATCTTTCCAATCATATCTATGCCCCACATTGCACAAGGCCAAGGAGATGATAACACGTTTAGAGGCGTAGGCGGTACATGCATCTTATCCGCATAAATCTGGCATTTATGGCACTTTCGGGCGTACTTGAAACAATCAGCCTCCATAGTCATCCAGTAATATCCTGCCCTCAACAACTTCCTAGCCATGGTGCATCCACTGGAATGAGTACCGAAAGAACCCTCGTGGACTTCCTCCATCAACAAAACTGCCTCGTGTTCATCAACACAACGTAGCAAGACCATATCGAAGTTCCTCTTATATAACACTTCATCCTTGTTCAGAAAGAAGTTTCCCGCCAACCTTCTCAGAGACTTCTTATCTTTGGCGGAGGCACCTTCTGGATACTCCTGTCTCTTCAGAAAGACCTTAATATCATGATACCACGGTTTGCCATCTGACACATCTTCAATTGCAAACACGAAAGCTGGTCTATCTAGGCGCATGATTCTAATCGAAGAAGTTTCATTCCAACGGTTCACCTTATACATGGATGCCAATGTCGCCAATGCATCAGCCATCTGATTCTCAGCTCGGGGCACGTGATGAAAATCCACCCTGTCAAAGAAAGGTAACAACCTTCTGGCATAGTTGTTGTAGGGCACCAAATTCGCCTGACGAGTCTCACATTCTCCTGTAATCTGATTAACTACCAACACGGAATCACCATAGACATCGAGGTTCTTAATTCTCAAATCAATTGCTTCTTCTAACCCCATGATGCATGCTTCATACTCCGCCTCGTTGTTGGTACACACAAACGCTAACCGGGCCGTGAAAGGTATATGAGAACCCTTTGGAGTTGTAATGATTGCCCCAATTCCATTACCATATGAGTTGACAGCCCCATCAAAAATCATCTTCCACTGAGACCCAATCTCAGGTCCTTCGTCAGGCAGAGGCTCTTCACAATCTTTCATTTTTAGAAACATAACATGCTCGTCTGGAAACTCAAACTTCATAGGCTGATAATCCTCGACCGGCTGTTCAGCAAGATATTCTGACAGAACACTTCCCTTAATGGCCTTCTGGGAAACATACTGAATATTGTATTCTGTCAAAACCATCTGCCAACGGGCTATCCTTCTAGAAAGTGCTTGCTTCTCAAACACGTACTTAATCGGATCCATCTTCGAAATCAACAAGGTTGTGTGGTTTAACATATACTGCCTTAGGCGCTTGGCTGCCCAAGCGAGTGCACAACATGTCTTTTCCAACATAGAGTATCTTGATTCGCAATCAGTGAACTTCTTACTCAGGTAGTAGATGGCGTACTCTTTCCTACCTGTCTCGTTGTGTTGACCGAGCACACAACCCATCTAATTCTCAAGAACCGTAAGGTACATAATCAACGGTCTCCCAGACACCGGTGGCATAAGGACTGGAGGTTCCTGCAAATACGTCTTTATCCTTTCAAACGCCTCTCGACAATTTTCATTCCACCTGACCTCTTGATCCTTTCTTAGTAACTTGAAAATTGGTTCACACGTGGCTGTCAGATGAGAGATGAACCTAGCAATGTAATTCAACCTCCCCAAGAAACCACGAACCTCTTTCTCTGTCCTTGGCTCAGGCATCTCTTGTATGACTCTTATTTTTGCTTGATCAACCTCGATACCTCTTTCACTAACAATGAATCCCAGCAATTTACCAGACCTCACACTGAAAGTGCACTTGTTCGGATTCAATCTTAGTCTGAACTTCCTCAACCTTTCAAACAGCTTCTGGAGGTTTACCAAGTGTTCTTCCTCTGTCTGTGACTTCGCAATCATGTCATCAACATAAACTTCAATCCCCTTGTGAATCATATCATGAAAGAGAGTCACCATTGCCCGCTGATAGGTTGCCCCAGCATTCTTCAATCCAAAGGGCATTACCTTATAGCAAAATCTTCCCCACGGTGTTATGAACGTAGTCTTCTCCATGTCCTCTGGGGCCATTTTGATTTGGTTATACCCAGAGAAGCCATCCATGAAGGAAAATACAGAATATTGAGCAGTATTGTCCACCAATACGTCAATGTGGGGGAGCGGGAAATCATCCTTCGGGCTCGCCCTATTCAAATCTCGGTAATCAACACACATCCTGACCTTCCCATCCTTCTTAGGTACAGGTACAATATTAGCAACCCATGGAGGATAATTTGTCACAGCAAGAAATCCGGCGTCCAACTGTTTCTGAACCTCTTCCTTGATCTTGACAGCCATATCTGGTTTCGTCCTTCTCAGTTTCTGCTTGACTGGAGTACAACCCTCTTTAAGCGGCAGTCTGTGTGAAACAATGTCAGTGTCAAGCCCGGGCATGTCTTGGTAAGACCAGGCGAAGATATCCACATACTCTCGAAGTAACTCAACTAATCTTCCCTTAACAGTGTCTTCCAAAGCAGCCCCAACCCTTACTTCTCGTTTAACATCCTCGGTTCCCAAATTAACAGTCTCAACTTCCTCCTGATAAGGCAGAATAACCCTTTCCTCCTGTTTCAGTAGCCTAGCTAATTCTTCTGGTAAGTCACAGTCTTCGTCAGTCTCTTCTTCGGCTTGATAGATAGGATTGTCGAAGTCATATCGAGCCATAGCTAAGTCATGATGGGTGGAATCTGAACAAATAAACCTGCATGATGGATGTTTTATGTTTATTATGAGTTCAACAAACAAGAAACACATTGCCATTTTGATGTGGGTTAATGCAAAAAGTAAAAACAGAAAAACAGGGATCAAAATATTTGAATGAAAAAACGTCCTTATTGATGATAAAAGTAGCAAATAAAACATCCAAGTCCTACAAATAAGTATCACTACGTCTTGGGCAGAACGTAGGATTCAACATAACAGAAAACAAAAGTAAATTACTCCGGGCGCGTCACTTGATGACTTTCTCGGAAGACCAGTTGCCTAGACTCTGACCAGGGGTGCAGGGACGGATTCATTCATCCATGTCACAGTCACTATCCCCTTCATCCTCAATAGCATTGAATCTGTCGAAGAAAACACCGGCACTGGTGAAACGGACTGGACCATAGAACTTGGGAGGCTCTTCAGGACGCCTAGGTGGCTTGTAACCCAGTCCATGATTATCTTGCTTTCTTTGAACATCAATGACACTGCCCCACTTCTGAGAACCACCAGCTTCAACTATAGCGCGCGCCTCGTTGAAAGAGGACATTGGAACCTCTGGTTGTCTGACAACTTCAGGTTGGGCAACCACCTCAGGCTGACTGACTGCCTTTGGGGGTTCCTCGGGAATTTTCACAGCTTCAAAGGCTTGGCACAAAGTTTCCTGTACTTCCCCATCTACCTCTACATACTTGAAGGTCGATAGGTGACTCACCATGATATCTTCTTCACCACAAACAGTCACAACGTGGCCGTCCACCATATACTTCAACTTCTGGTGCAGCGTAGAAGTTACTGCCCCAACACCATGGATCCAAGGGCGACCTAACAAACAACTATAGGCAGGCTGAATATCCATTATGTAAAAGGTGGTGTTGAAAATCCCAGGACCCACCTTGATTGGCAGAACTAACTCTCCAAAAACTGACCTCTTGGAGCCATCAAAAGCACGTACCACCAAGTCACTTGGTGTACAAATCAACCCACAAGTATCCAATTTCATCAAAGCCTTCTTCGGTAACACATTCAACTATGACCCAGTATCAACTAACACATGCGACATTAAGGAACCACGGCATTCCACTGAAATATGCAGAGTGTTGTTGTGAATCCTCCCAGCCGGAGTCAGATCTAAATCAGTGAAACCCAAACCATTACCAGCATTCACGTGAGCCACAACCCCTTCTAACTGGTTGACAGATATTTCCTGCGGTACATAAGCCATATTCAAAACCTTCAGCAATGCATTTCGATGTGCCTCAAAGCACAACAGCAAGGATAGAATGGAAATCTTCGATGGAGTTTGGTGAAGTTGATCAACAATCTTGTAATCACTTTTCCTGATCAGCCTCATAAACTCTTCTACGTCTTCTGAGAAAGTATCCCCAACCTGCTTTGTCATAGAATTATTTTCTTCCTGCCTCTGTGCAGACTCATCCATCATCTATTTACCTTTGTCTTGTTTTGAACTGCCAACTTGATCCTCGGACAGAATAAAGACTCTACCACTCCTAGTGATAGCCCCTGCTTCAACAAGATTTTCAACCCATGTATTCACAGCTGATGTCTCTTCCAATTCCTGCTTTTTACCATTAACAAACACCTCGGCCCCATAGTTCCATGGGATGGCCTTGGTACTCTCATACGGGACTGGTCCAGGAACAGTGATAGTGATTGGCGCTGGTCTTGTCGGCGCTGATATAGTTATTGTCTTGAACGGAATTGTTATGGTGGCAACATCAATCTCACTGTCAGTAACATTACTCTTCCTACAACCCCTGTCAAACTGTAATATCCCTGCACTGATCATTTTCTGAATACCTGCTTTCAATAAATCACAACCGCCTGGCTGCGACACACATTCTATACAACCTTCATCACAGCCGGGAAATACCCCTCCCTTCAACAGTCTTTCCTTCACCACACCCAAGGGAGTTTGGACTTCGTTCACATCTGAAATCAAACTCAAGCCTTCACAGTCTTTAATAATAGCATTGACCCTCGGCTCACCGTGATTCGGCATCGGGTTCTTATTCACATTTGGAACATCATTGGAGAAATTGATGGCTTTGGAATCCACTAAATCTTGAACCAGATGCTTAAAAGCTCTACAGTTCTCAGTATAATGCCCGGGTGCTCCGGAATGGAATTCACAGTGGGCGTTGGCGTCATAACCGGGAGGCGGATTACCAGTAGGTGGAGCCAATGTTCTCTTCTGAATTAACTGTAGCTTTAACAAGTGCTGAAATAATTGAGCGTAAGGAATAGGCGGAGTGTCAAGATGCCTATCCCGCCTAGACGCATTCTGTGGTCTGCGAGGAACCTGATTTTGTTGTTGAGACACTGCTTGCTGCTGAGGTGCTGCTGGGATGGTTATAGAATCCACCTGCTGATTGTAGTTCTGACGAGGTCCATCTCTACCACGATATGATGATACAGAGTTTGTATCTCCCTCCTTCTTCTTGTAACCACTGGCGTAAGGCTTCTTACTTCCTCCAGATGAGGACCCATCACCGCCTGATATTTTTCCCGCCTTAATTCCATTTCCACCATCTCTCCTACTAAGATCAAATCAGCAAACTTTCCAGTCATACATGGTACCAGCTTTTCAGAGTAATGACCCTGCAAGGTGGCCATAAACATAGTTATCATTTCACGTTCCAACATGGGAGGCTGAACCCTTACTGCCAGTTCACGCCACCTCTGGGCGTACTCCTTGAAATTCTCATTGTTCTTCTGCGACAAATTCTGCAGCTGTGTCCTATTCGGAGCCATGTTAGTGTTATATTGATAGTGCTTGATAAATTCCCCTGCCAGCTCTCTCCAACTACGCACATCTTTCCTTTCTAGTTGCATATACCATTCCAGGGATGCCCCAGATAGGCTATCCTGAAAGCAATGCATCATCAGCTTCTCATTTTTTGCATGCGCAACCATTTTACTCGCGTATGCCCTCACGTGGGTCCTTGGGCAAGTCATACCATTATACTTCTCAAAAGTAGGAGTCTGAAACTTGTGCGGGATAACAACGCCTGGAACCAGCCCCAAATCCTCTAGATCCATACCCAAAGCATCCTGATTCACAACACCCCTTAGCTGTTCCTCAATCAACTGGAACCTCTGATCATTGTCAATCTGGGGACCAGTATCCCCACCTGGCATAGAGAATGCATCTTCCTGAAGATCATCATACTGATGGCCATGAATTGCACCGACATTGTTACCTCCCCCCACTACAGTGGGAACCACAACATTTTCTCCTCCGCCCGGAGGGATCACAACACCAGCAACAGGAATACCTCCGCCCGGAGGGCCATTCTGAACATTATTACCAGTAACACCAATATGACCTCCTCCATGAAGGACACCATCTTCATCAATTCTCGCAATCAGTGGCTGAACGAGAGTCCTCAACTGCTCCTGGCCTTGAGCAACGCCTTGCATTAATTCCATGAATTGGTTCATGCGAGTCCGCATCTCAGTCATCTCATTTTGTAGTTGATCCATGAGTCTCTTCTGATTTTGTCTGGTAGAATACCGGTGAATGTGCTGATCTGCAATCCTGTACTGAGATTAGAACAAGATAAGAATACCAGAGATAAACACCTGTTATGCAAAATGATTATGCAAAATGATTATGAATATGCAAATGCAAATGAACATGTTTGAATATTCGCAAGGTGATCCACCCCTTGATTCCAGTTTAACAACAAGATAGAACGGAACTTCTGCTCATATATTAAGAAAACCGGAGGAAAACCAAATGTCAACAATCACAAATCCAAGATAACAAGTCTGAACACAATAATCATATATCCCAACCAACAAGCCTGGAGGTGGTCCAAATAATGAAAGAAAATAGAAAACTACGGCATGTCATCGAAGTCCACAAGAGTCAATCCCCCCATCCATTATGCTTTTTACTCCAGTCTTGAATTTCCTTGAACAGCTTTCTGGTGTCGGGATGCTTCGGTCTCTGAATTAGCTCTTGAATGAGAACGTCTCTCCTATGCATGATCCCTTCCAAGTATCGGCAATGTAACTCCCAAGCGTCTTCTCTAGAAGCACCATCCATGCTAGGACCCTCATTTCTAGGTCTCTTCACTTCAGCTTGGATCTTCAGTTCCTCTATGGAGGCTATGGCTTCATTGAGTCTGTCCTCGACTGCTTGTCTCTGGAATACCCCTGATAGGATCTCAGCGTCTTTCTTCTTGAGCTTCGACTTCAATTGATCAATCTGAGCTAGATAACCATCTTCCTTTTGCTTATTCTCAGCTATTGCAGTTTCTCGGTGAGCATTGAACCTATGAATTTTTAACAAAGCCTTGTCCAATTCCTCCTTCTTAGACTCGAGAACCTTACTGATACCGTCTAGAGCTTGCTTCATCCTTTGTCTGGATGCGACCTTGTCAGCTAGCTCCTTTTCTGCCTCAGCGAGAAGTTCTGTCTTCAACTTGGCGATATGAACAGCTTCACCCCGCTCATGTTTCAACTGATAAATTTCCCTTCGTAGCTCACTGTTTTCTTCCCGCAGCTTTTCTTTTTCAGCCCACAACTTGTTAAACTTCTCTATTTCAACTGTTGTAGGAGACTCAATCAGCAAGGGGTAAGATGGTGGTTCTTTGACGAATGGAAAAAGCTCCTCCTCTACCCTTTTCTGAATCCAATCTTCATACGCGGGAAATGTTCTATTGTTGCTCTTCCCAAAATAAGTCTTCCCTTTCTTTTGACGATCTCCCTAAGTATTTGCAGCTTCTTTTAATAGTTCTGGATTGGTTTCCCCACTCAAATATAAAGATTCTTGGACCTCCTCGTCTCTTGGCGGCTCCTTCAAGGCATACCCGAATTGCCTAATAGCAAGAATAAGGTTGTAGTTAATTCCCCCTTTCCTTCCTATTAGAGGCACATTTGGGAGACCACAACAACTAATCATGATATCTTGGCCCAACAAGTCACGGTTAACCCAAATTAGATTATTTGCTCTCAAGCCCATCAATCTTTTAGACCACTCCAAAGTTCCTCGAGTATCTACAAATGCCCCAGATTCGGGAAGACGATCAACAAACCATTTGTAGAAGATTGGCGCACAAAAATAAAGGGGTCCATCCCTCCTCTTCTCATTCTTATAATGCACCGAATAATACAGATCTCCAAGCAAAGTAGGTACCGGATTCTTCATGGTAAATATCCGGACAGCGTGCATGTCCACAAAATCCTTCATATTCGGAAATAACACTGTTCCATAGACACACACAGCCAAGATGGCGTTGAAAATTGTCCAACATCTAGCCTTAGCATACACAGCAGCCTGTTCTATCAAAAATTTCGCATGAAAACCTTTACACCCTCCCTTACTGGCAATATTATTTTTCAACAAAGATGGATCCAAATGCAAAGCCTCGGAAACCTTTTCCAAATCAAGAAGTTCTTCAGAAGGATAGAAAGGAGCTTCTTCTTTAACGGCAACATCCAGAATGAGAGAAAATTCCTCCAATGTCGGAGCCAAAAGATAATCAGTGAATAGAAAATAACGCAGGTGAGGGTCATAGAATTGCACCAGAGTGTGCAAAGCCTTGTACTCGTATTCAGTGATGTTGCGAGCAAAATTCAGAATTCTTCCATATTCCTCTCTAAAGTTTGCCAATACCCCAGGTTCTGCCATAGACACAATCTTGTGAACAGTATCCAGAAAAAGTAATGGGAACTTGTACACTATGATGTTCTTTCTCTTCCTAGTGCTCATCCTTAATAATCTTCAAAAACCGAAATCAAAGTTAGGATGCAACCCTGCAAATGATCAAAACATGTTAGGATGCAGAATGATGATGCAAATGCACACATGGGATCAAGGATGCCACACAGACTGGACAACTGCTGCACTGAACAAACTGAACCATCTCAAAGATCTGCCCAAATACTCAGAATAACCATAGTAACCATAGTACCACACTGATAAATCTGCTGATCAGAAAACCGGGTATGTTGAAGGTCAATGTTACCTGCAAACCTGTAAACACCCTGCCCTCTCACATGTGGGTACTAGAAAGCCGAGGATCCTCAATATCACGGGCTCTCAGGTCGAGAAATGATGATACGGTCACCATCTCTGGTTTGGCATCATCACCAATCGAGGAGGCCTCAACTGATTCCCCTCAAAAAGAAAACATCCTATAGCAAGTCCTCAGTTTTGGCACTGAGGTTGAGAAGCAATAGTACATTCATCCCTCGGGGTACAGTACTATCGCCAAACGAGGAGTGCTTCCACCGATTCTTTTCCAAAGGACACCCTATAGCAAGTTCCCAGTATTGGGTCCTCGGATCGACATGTGCAATGGGTTTGCCATTTCTGGTCTGCCATTATCACGTCTCGGGAGGAGTGTCGTTACTGAGTTCTCGGGAATGGTCGCCAGAGTCGACAGTTTTCCAGGTTACATTCAATCATCTACACCAATGCGTAGGATAGAACATTACCAAAGAAGACCTCGTCTGGATGTGGAGTTTTCATGTATACTACGTCTGGCCAAACGCCACACGAGTCACACTACTTGCCACGCTAATCCTACGTGTATACTCAAGCCTGGGTATTGGGCTTATCTCTCAGAACTCCCAACCCGCCAAACAGAAAAACAGTGCAGCAGCTGATAATAATATGCAATGCAGAAATGCGGTAAAAATAAAATACAACAAATAAAGCAAAATAAAAACAAAACACCCAAAGAGAACAAAGACAAGCAAGCGCTAGGATTGACTCGCTTAGGGATAGACCAGCATAGGTCAACCAGAACTCCCTAGCAGAGTCGCCAGCTGTCGCTCCCAGGATTTTCATCCAGGTACAAACACGAGAGTGGCGCGGAAAACAGAGTCACCAGCCGTGTAAATTTATCCCAAGAGAGGGAAAGGAAACACCGCATAAACCTGAGGAAGAGGGAAAGGAATGGTCGTCGCAACCATAGCCTGGGTTCGGGAGTCGGTAACGCGAGGGGAAGGTGCTAGCACCCCACGCGTCCATCGTACTCGATGGGATTCACGCTTGTTGTCTATTCTAAGGGTGAGTTATCCTAACATCTATGGCTGCACTAAAACGGGGAAGGAGAAAACAAAGACAGACTCAGTAGGACGTCGATGTCCTAGGCCTACGTACCCCCTTTGTGCAATGGGGAATTCAGAGTCAAAGTAGTTCGGACCAAGTTCTTTTTGTGTTTTTTATGAGCGACGTTAAGTCCGCGTCCGGCAGTTAGGGTCGATGCCTGTTTGCGACTCAGACGGAAAGTAACGTGCCCTTTATGAAAATAGCCTTTAGGTTGACGATCCCGAAGGACAAAAAGGTTTGAAGTTCGTTCGTATTTTTTAGGACAGAAGTGACTTGAGTTAGTTCATAACTTAACTTGAACCAAAGTCTATGACACGGGAGCGAATGCATCGCATGGTCGCCCCCAATGGGACGTATGCTCAACACTCTAGAAGAGAGAAGGGGGACCCCTCAATCTTCATTTCCTATGTTTAAGGCTCGTGTGCAAGGCAAGTTGACCTTATTAAGTATCTTGGAAATTGTTATGAGATGAGAAGAGGGACTCAAAAGAAAAGAAAAAAGACTACGGGGAAAAATCTATCCTAATGTTATCATGCAAAGGTGGCCCTAAGGGGAGGTTTGGAGGGAGACTATCCTATAGAATCTAGTCCTAATGTTATCATGCAAAGATGGCCCTAAGGGGAGGTTTGACATCAGCCTAAACCTAAAGAATAGAAAATATGGGAGAAATAAAGAATGAGGGTGGACATGGATACTTATCCACACCCTTAAATAACTTACCTCAGCCCCTGCATAAAAGGTTAGTACAAACAGAAGTAAGCAACGATAAGACAAATGAAACCCAAACAAATCACAAGCCAAAGAGAAATGATTATAAACCAAGTGAAATTCAACCAAGACAGAATGTGGATGACCTAAACATGAATTAGGAAGTCAAAGAAGCAAACCCAAGTGATGGCACAAGTGCCTTCTCAAACAAATAATCAGACATGTTCAAAAATGTGCATACAGGAAAACCTCAAACAAAGAGCACTCACATAATTAGTAAAACTTCTTCTAAAATTACCAAATTAATTATCAAAATAGTTCAACCAGAAACAAACATCATGTTAAAAACTCATGTAAAAATTCACAAGATAGGTCATCCAAACAATTATGCAAAGTTCAGACAAGAAACATGATTCAATATGCAAAAGGAAAGGACTAAAATGCAATATGAAATGATTTTAAAAATGATAGAAAAAATATTTTAATGCAATTCAATGTATTGGTGAAAAATACAAAAAGAATGAGTTCAAAAGGTTTTGTATGCTATGAGAACAAAATTCTACAAGTTTAGGTATGCATGATATAAATAATTCAAAAAGAAAATAAACAAATAATTATTTCAGACGCCAAAAATAAAATAAAATAATAAAATAAAATTTGAGAAAATTTTATAAAATGCCAAATGTGATTCATGAATTTTCTGGGAATTTTTTTATGCAAGAAACTATTTTTAAAAATGAAAATGAAAATGCAATAAATTAATAAAAATAAAAATGAAGAAAATGGGTGGGGGGTATGAACAGCAATAAAACACGTTAAAAATGCTAGTGGGCTGAAAGGGAGGGTGTGAATAGGAAGCCGAGACATTAAATCCATCAGAAAATAAAAAATAAAAAAAAGGTTCACGCGTGGTCTTCAGTCAACCACGTTGACTGCGTACTTACCACCAGATTGATCATGCGCTCCTCATCAAGTCAATGAAATCAACAAGTAAATGAAACCAGAGGCCATGATTAAATGCATATGATAACAAGCATACACGTGCACACACAAGATCACCCAGAATTTAAAATAAAAGCACGTGCATACCATACACCATCATTAATGCGCTGTCCACAGTCCAGCAGTCAGATGCATCAAACGTCTCACATTAAGTCAATAAAATAGAATGTATTCAAGATGAGGGAACATGATATCACGTACACGATAACAACCATGGGGTAATGAACACACAATCATTAAAATAAAAACTAAAAATTAAAAAACGTGGCAGCATAGGAACCGTTAGATCAAAGCCATCAACGGCTGTAACTTCATCTCCTACCTCCAGCCCCTTCACCGGCCGGAACCCTTACCAGTCGCCGGAGCTAGGGTTCCGGCCACCCTCTCCGGCCACCTGCAATGAAAAACAACCCAAAACACGCACGCGAATATACCTTCCTGACCAGAATTTCATGAGGATCTCAAATATCCAATTAAAAATCACAAATAACCATCACATAAAGAGATTCGCATGAAACAAGATTTGGGTTCAAAACTTTAAACACACGACACAACCAAACCATGTGTCCAAACTCAAAGAAAAACATATCAGAATGATTAGTGGGCATCACACATCAATATGCACGTTTAAAAAAAGAGTTTTAAGATCATGGAAAATACCACTGACCTGAGATCACGCACCCCTTATCCTTGCCTTTAGCTTCCAATGATAGGTGATTTGTACTCTGTAGATGCCAAGGATGAAAGTTGTGAAAGATGTTTTGGGAAATCTCTTCTTGCTTGAGAGATACGAAGGAATGATCTTTTTTAGGGTTCACTTGAAAACTCTCCAAAATCACATGTATCCCCCCTCTAACCCTAGCATGAGTTAGCTTAAATAGGCTAGGTTAATCCACTGATCAGCATTTGGGCCTTGGTAATTCCCCACTTAATGAGTTTTGGGTGATTTTGGAAAATTACATAATGTGAAATACACCCTCCTCCATGCATGCATATCCAAACCCTTGATGATGGATCACTTATTTAACAATTGCTAATCACACCTGAATTTGATTTGGGCCTTGAGATGTCTTGGTTCATGAGTTTTCAATAGTTTGGCAATTTTGCACCATGTGAAATAAGTAATGAATAATTCATGGAATCCCTTGGTTCAAAGGCCCAAAATGATCCTTAAGGAAATTTCTTTGATGTTAGAATGTTACATGAAGCAATGGAATCAATTATAGGTCACTATGTCCCAAAATGCAAATGGAACCATGAGAAAACCCTAAAAAACCACTTTGCCTTCTTTTGATCATAACTTGAGTTTGACAAATGATATGGAGACCATCTAGTACTTTTTGGAAAGGGGAGAAAAAGATCTTCAACTTTCATGTTTAAGGAAAATTCATTTGAAGCTTTTTTGATGATGAAAAGTCAAGTTGGATGTAGTGTAAGAACTTGCCCAAAAAGGAAACTTTCAAATTATAGGTCATTTCCATATTTAGTAACTTTTGTACCAACCCCTGATTCTTGATAAATGGTATGAAACTTGACACTTGAAGACCATATGATAATGTGAGACCTTGAAAACCTTGGAGAGAACCTCAAAATTCCAAAGTTGACTTCCCCTCTCACTGTTGACTTTTATCCAATTCTCCTGATTCCCAATCCATTGGCCAATTGAACTTCTCCTGAACCAAACTGATAGACAGTCTTCCATTCCTAGATACTTAGGGACCCAAGGAATTCCATGGAATCAAATCTTGCCCAAAAAATCAGAAATAAACTGACTTTATAGCAAACCCTAGTTTTGGTACCCTTAGTCAAGGAGGAAATATCACAGTCTCTAAATCCAAATTCCTCTAAATATGATGTGTATCCTCTCCAACAAAGATAAGATATACCATTTGGTGATGATAAAAACTCAAAAAGCTTGCCCATTGGGGCAATAAACCCAAGAATCTCAAAACCCAAATTTCTGCACTGGTTAGGAGAGACTGATCCACTTGAGCTCTCTTGCTTGACCCTTTGAAGAACATCTTCTCCTCTTGAACTTGCCTCAGGCACCTTGACCCCATGCTATGAACCAATGATATGCACACATGATAATGCAAGAATGAAGTGAAACATAAGCCAGTTAGTAGTTAAAGTAAGGAGATCAAATTTTGGGGTTTCAAAGAATGAAGGATGCGAGACCATGACGAAGGCGGACTCGAAAAAGAAAGACCAGGCCGAAGGTTGGCTTTCAAAGAAAGACTAAGCCAAAGGTAGACTTTCAAAGAAGGATGCGAGACCATGGCGAAGGTGGACTCGAAAAAGAAAGACCAAGCCGAAGGTGAGCTTTCAAAGAAAGGCTAAGTCGAAGGTAGACTTTCAAGCAAAGGATACGAGACATGCCGAAGGTGGGCTCGAAAAAGAAAGACCAAGCCGAAGGTGAGCTTTCAAAGAAAGACTAAGCCGAAGGTAGACTTTTAAAGA
This sequence comes from Lathyrus tuberosus, assembly GCA_022829125.1. Lineage (NCBI taxonomy): Eukaryota > Viridiplantae > Streptophyta > Magnoliopsida > Fabales > Fabaceae > Lathyrus > Lathyrus tuberosus. Next base: position 1,590,297 of record JALAZF010000124.1, on the reverse strand, counting down.
AGGATGCGAGACCATGCCGAAGGTGAGCATTCAAAGAAAGACCAAGCCGGAGGTAGACTTTCAAAGAAGGATGCAAGACCATTCTGAAGGTGGACTCGAAAAAGAAAGACCAGGCCGAAGGTGGGCTTTCAAAGAAAGACTAAGCCGAAGGTATACTTTTAAAGAAGGATGCGAGACCATGCCGAAGGTGGACTCGAAAAAGAAAGACCAACCGAAGGTGGGCTTTCAAAGAAAGACTAAGCCGAAGGTAGACTTTCAAAGAAGGATGCGAAACCATGACGAAGGTGGACTCGAAAAAGAAAGACCAAGCCGAAGGTCGGCTTTCAGAGAAAGACTATGCCGAAGATAGACTTTCAAACAAAGGGTACGAGACCATGCCGAAGGTGGACTCAAAAAAGAAAGACCAAGCCAAAGGTGGGCTTTCAATCAAGGGATGCGTGGCCATGCCGAAGGTGGATTCAAAAAAGAAAGACCAAGTCAAGGTGGACTCTCAAAGAAAGACAATGCCGAAGGTAGACTTTCAAACAAAGGGTACGAGACCATGCCGAAGGTGGGCTCGAAAATGAAAGATTGTTCCTAAGGTAGAATCTCAAACCAAGGATACGAGGCCATGCTGAAGGTGGGCTCAAAAAAGGAAAGACAAAACCGAAGGTGGACTTTCAAAGAAAGACTATGCCGAAGATAGACTCTCAAACAAAGGATACGAGGCCATGCCGAAGGTGGGCTCGAAAAAGAAAAGACCAAACCGAAGGTGGACATTCAAAGAAAGACTATACCGAAGGTAGACTCTCAAACAAGGGTTACCAGGCCATGCCGAAGGTGGGCTCCAAAAAGGAAAAACCAAACCGAAGGTGGACTTTCAAAGAAAGACTATGCCGAAGGTAGACTCTCAAACACGGGATACGAGGCCATGCCGAAGGTGGACCCGAAAAAGAAAGACCAAGCCGAAGGTGGACTTTCAAAGAAAGACTATGCCGAAGGTGGACTTTCAAGTAAAGGATACGAAACCATGCCGAAGATGGACTCGAAAAAGAAAGACCAAGTCGAAGGTGAGCTTTCAAAGAAAGACTAAGCTGAAGGTAGACTATCAAGCAAAGGATACGAGACCATGCCGAAGGTGGGCTCGAAAAAGAAAGACCAAGCCGAAAGTGGGCTTTCAAACAAGGGATACGAGGCCATACTGAAGGGGAACTCAAAAAAGAAAGACCAAGCCGAAGGTGGACTCTCAAAGAAATACTATGTCGAAGGTAGACTTTCAAACAAAGGGTACGAGACCATGCCGAAGGTGGGCTCGAAAAAGAAAGACCAACCCGAAGGTGAACTTTCAAAGAAAGGCTATCCCGAAGGTAGACTCTCAAACAAAGGATACGAGGCCATGCCGAAGTTGGGCTCGAAAAAGGAAAGACCAAACCGAAGGTGGACTTTCAAAGAAAGACTATGCCGAAGGTAGACTCTCAAACAAGGGATACGAGGCCATGCCGAAGGTGGGCTCGAAAAAGGAAACACCAAACCGATGGTGGACTTTCAAAGAAAGACTATGCCAAAGGTAGACTCTCAAACAAGGGAGACGAGGCCATGCCGAAGGTGGACCCAAAAAAGAAAGACCAAGCCGAAGGTGGACTTTCAAAGAAAGACTATGCCCAAGGTGGACTTTCAAGCAAAGGATACGAGACCATACCGCAAGTGGACTCGAAAAAGAAAGACCAAGCCGAAGGTGAGCTTTCAAAGAAAGACTAAGCCGAAGGTAGGCTTTCAAGCAAAGGATAAGAGACCATGCCGAAGGTGGCCTCGAAAAAGAAAGACTAAGTCGATGGTGGGCTTTCAAAGAAAGACTAAGCCGAAGGTAGACTTTCAAAGAAGGATGCGAGACCACGACGAAGGTGGACTCGAAAAAGAAAGACCAAGCCGAAGGTGGGCTTTCAAAGAAATACTAAGCCGAAGGTAGACTTGAAAGAAGGATGTGAGACCATGCCGAAGGTGGACTCGAAAAAGAAAGACCATGCCGAAGGTGAGCTTTCAAAGAAAGACTAAGCCGAAGGTAGACTTTCATGAAAAGGATACGAGACCGTGCCGAAGGTTGGCTCGAAAAAGAACTACCCCGCAGAAGGTGAGCTTTTCAAGAAAGACTAAGTCGAAGGTAGACTTTCAAAGAAGGATGCGAGACCATGCCGAAGGTGAGCTTTCAAAGAAAGACTAAGCTGAAGGTAGACTTTCAAAGAAGGATGCAAGACCATGCCGAAGGTGGACTCGAAAAATAAAGACCAAGCCGAAGGTGGGCTTTCAAAGAAAGACTAAGCCGAAGGTAGACATTTAAAGAAGGATGCGAGACCATGCCGAAGGTGGACTCGAAAAAGAAAGACCAAGCCGAAGGTGGGCTTTCAAAGAAAGACTAAGCCGAAGGTAGACTTTCATAGAAGGATGCGAAACCATGCCGAAGGGGGACTCGAAAAAGAAAGACCAAGCCGAAGGTGTACTTTCAAAGAAAGACTAAGCCGAAGGTAGACTCTCATACAAAGGATACGAGACCATGCCGAATGTGGGCTCGAAAAAGAAAGACCAAGCCGAAGTTGGGCTTTCAAAGAAAGACTATGCTGAAGGTAGACTTTCAAACAAAGGATACGAGACCATGCCGAGGGTGGGCTCGACAAAGAAAGACCAAGCCGAAGGTGAGCTTTCAAAGAAAGACTATGCCGAAGGTAGACTTTCAAACAAAGGATGCGAGACCATGCCGAAGGTGGGCTCGAAAAAGAAAGACCAAGCCGAAGGAGAGCTTTCAAAGAAAGACTATGCCGAAGGTAGACTTCCAAACAAAGGGTACGAGACCATGCCAAAGGTAGACTCGAAAAAGAAAGACCAAGCCGAAGGTGAGCTTTCAAACAAGGGATACGAGGCCATGCTGAAGGTGGACTCGAAAAAGAAAGACCAAGCCGAAGGTGGACTCTCAAAGAAAGACTATGTCGAAGGTAGACTTTCAAACAAAGGGTACGAGACCATACCGAAGGTGGGCTCGAAAAAGAAAGACCAAACCGAAGGTGGACTTTCAAAGAAAGACTATGCCGAAGGTAGAGTCTTAAACCAAGGATACGAGGCCATGCCGAAGGTGGGCTCGAAAAAGGAAAGACAAAACCGAAGGTGGTCTTTAAAAGAAAGACTATGCCGAAGGTAGACTCTCAAACAATGGATACGAGGCCATGCTGAAGGTGGGCTCGAAAAAGGAAAGACCAAACCGAAGGTGGACTTTCAAAGAAAGACTATGCCGAAGGTAGACTCTCAAACAAGGGATACAAGGCCATTCCGAAGGTGGGCTCGAAAAAGGAAAGCCAAACCGAAGGTGGACTTTCAAAGAAAGATTATGCCGAAGGTAGACTCTCAAACAAGGGATACGAGGCCATGCCGAAGGTGGACCCGAAAAAGAAAGACCAAGCCGAAGGTGGACTTTCAAAGAAAGACTATGCCGAAGGTGGACTCTCAAGCAAAGGATACGAGACCATACCGAAAGTGGACTCGAAAAAGAAAGACCAAGCCGAAGGTGAGCTTTAAAAGAAAGAATAATCCGAAGGTAGACTTTCAAGCAAAGGATACGAGACCATGCCGAAGGTGGGCTCGAAAAAGAAAGACCAAGCCGATGGTGGGCTTTCAAAGAAAGACTAAGCCGAAGGCAGAATTTCAAAGAAGGATGTGAGACCATGACGAAGGTGGACTCGAAAAAGAAAGACCAGGCCGAAGGTGGGCTTTCAAAGAAAGACTAAGCCGAAGGTTGACTTTGAAAGAAGGATGCGAGACCATGCCGAAGGTGGACCCGAAAAAGAAAGACCAAGCCGAAGGTGAGCTTTCATAGAAAGACTAAGCCGAAGGTAGACTTTCAAAGAAGGATGTGAGACCATGCCGAAGGTGAGCATTCAAATAAAGACCAAGCCGAAGGTAGACTTTCAAAGAAGGATGCGAGACCATGCAGAAGGTGGACTCGAAAAAGAAAGACCAGGCCGAATGTGGGCTTTCAAAGAAAGACTAAGCCGAAGGTAGACTTTCATAGAAGGATGCGAAACCATGCCGAAGGGGGACTCGAAAAAGAAAGACCAAGCCGAAGGTGTACTTTCAAAGAAAGACTAAGCCGAAGGTAGACTCTCATACAAAGGATACGAGACCATGCCGAATGTGGGCTCGAAAAAGAAAGACCAAGCCGAAGTTGGGCTTTCAAAGAAAGATTATGCCGAAGGTAGACTTTCAAACAAAGGATACGAGACCATGCCGAGGGTGGGCTCGAAAAAGAAAGACCAAGCCGAAGGTGAGCTTTCAAAGAAAGACTATGCCGAAGGTAGACTTTCAAACAAAGGATGCGAGACCATGCCGAAGGTGGGCTCGAAAAAGAAAGACCAAGCCGAAGGAGAGCTTTCAAAGAAAGACTATGCCAAAGGTAGACTTCCAAACAAAGGGTACGAGACCATGCCAAAGGTAGACTCGAAAAAGAAAGACCAAGCCGAAGGTGAGCTTTCAAACAAGGGATACGAGGCCATGCTGAAGGTGGACTCGAAAAAGAAAGACCAAGCCGAAGGTGGACTCTCAAAGAAAGACTATGTCGAAGGTAGACTTTCAAACAAAGGGTACGAGACCATACCGAAGGTGGGCTCGAAAAAGAAAGACCAAACCGAAGGTGGACTTTCAAAGAAAGACTATGCCGAAGGTAGAGTCTCAAACCAAGGATACGAGGCCATGCCGAAGGTGGGCTCGAAAAAGGAAAGACAAAACCGAAGGTGGACTTTAAAAGAAAGACTATGCCGAAGGTAGACTCTCAAACAATGGATACGAGGCCATACTGAAGGTGGGCTCGAAAAAGGAAAGACCAAACCGAAGGTGGACTTTCAAAGAAAGACTATGCCGAAGGTAGACTCTCAAACAAGGGATACAAGGCCATGCCGAAGGTGGGCTCGAAAAAGGAAAGCCAAACCGAAGGTGGACTTTCAAAGAAAGATTATGCCGAAGGTAGACTCTCAAACAAGGGATACGAGGCCATGCCGAAGGTGGACCCGAAAAAGAAAGACCAAGCCGAAGGTGGACTTTCAAAGAAAGATTATGCCGAAGGTGGACTCTCAAGCAAAGGATACGAGACCATACCGAAAGTGGACTCGAAAAAGAAAGACCAAGCCGAAGGTGAGCTTTAAAAGAAAGAATAATCCGAAGGTAGACTTTCAAGCAAAGGATACGAGACCATGCCGAAGGTGGGCTCGAAAAAGAAAGACCAAGCCGATGGTGGGCTTTCAAAGAAAGACTAAGCCGAAGGTAGAATTTCAAAGAAGGGTGTGAGACCATGACGAAGGTGGACTCGAAAAAGAAAGACCAGGCCGAAGGTGGGCTTTCAAAGAAAGACTAAGCCGAAGGTTGACTTTGAAAGAAGGATGCGAGACCATGCCGAAGGTGGACCCGAAAAAGAAAGACCAAGCCGAAGGTGAGCTTTCAAAGAAAGACTAAGCCGAAGGTAGACTTTCAAAGAAGGATGTGAGACCATGCCGAAGGTGAGCATTCAAATAAAGACCAAGCCGAAGGTAGACTTTCAAAGAAGGATGCGAGACCATGCAGAAGGTGGACTCGAAAAAGAAAGACCAGGCCGAAGGTGGGCTTTCAAAGAAAGACTAAGCCGAAGGTAGACTTTTAAAGAAGGATGCGAGACCATGCCGAAGGTGGACTCGAAAAAGAAAGACCAACCGAAGGTGGGCTTTCAAAGAAAGACTAAGCCGAAGGTAGACTTTCAAAGAAGGATGCGAAACCATGACGAAGGTGGACTCGAAAAAGAAAGACCAAGCCGAAGGTGGGCTTTCAAAGAAAGACTATGCCAAAGGTAGACTTCCAAACAAAGGGTTCGAGACCATGCCGAAGGTGGACTCGAAAAAGAAAGACCAAGCCGAAGGTGGGCTTTCAAACAAGGGATGCGAGGCCATGCCGAAGGTGGACTCAAAAAAGAAAGACCAAGTCGAAGGTGGACTCTCAAAGAAAGACTATGCCGAAGGTAGACTTTCAAACAAAGGGTACGAGACCATGCCGAAGGTGGGCTCGAAAAAGAAAGAATATGCCTAAGGTAGACTCTCAAACCAAGGATACGAGGCCATGCCGAAGGTGGGCTCGAAAAAGGAAAGACAAAACCGAAGGTGGACTTTCAAAGAAAGACTATGCCGAAGGTAGACTCTCAAACAAAAGATACGAGGCCATGCCGAAGGTGGGCTCGAAAAAGGAAACACCAAACCGAAGGTGGAATTTCAAAGAAAGACTATACCGAAGGTAGACTCTCAAACAAGGGATACCAGGCCATGCCGAAGGTGGGCTCCAAAAAGGAAAGACCATACCGAAGGTGGACTTTCAAAGAAAGACTATGCCGAAGGTAGACTTTCAAAGAAAGACTATGCCGAAGGTGGACTCTCAAGCAAAGGATACGAGACCATACCGAAAGTGGACTCGAAAAAGAAAGACCAAGCCGAAGGTGAGCTTTAAAAGAAAGAATAATCCGAAGGTAGACTTTCAAGCAAAGGATACGAGACCATGCCGAAGGTGGGCTCGAAAAAGAAAGACCAAGCCGATGGTGGGCTTTCAAAGAAAGACTAAGCCGAAGGTAGAATTTCAAAGAAGGGTGTGAGACCATGACGAAGGTGGACTCGAAAAAGAAAGACCAGGCCGAAGGTGGGCTTTCAAAGAAAGACTAAGCCGAAGGTTGACTTTGAAAGAAGGATGCGAGACCATGCCGAAGGTGGACCCGAAAAAGAAAGACCAAGCCGAAGGTGAGCTTTCAAAGAAAGACTAAGCTGAAGGTAGACTTTCAAAGAAGGATGTGAGACCATGCCGAAGGTGAGCATTCAAATAAAGACCAAGCCGAAGGTAGACTTTCAAAGAAGGATGCGAGACCATGCAGAAGGTGGACTCGAAAAAGAAAGACCAGGCCGAAGGTGGGCTTTCAAAGAAAGACTAAGCCGAAGGTAGACTTTTAAAGAAGGATGCGAGACCATGCCGAAGGTGGACTCGAAAAAGAAATACCAACCGAAGGTGGGCTTTCAAAGAAAGACTAAGCCGAAGGTAGACTTTCAAAGAAGGATGCGAAACCATGACGAAGGTGGACTCGAAAAAGAAAGACCAAGCCGAAGGTGGGCTTTCAAAGAAAGACTATGCCAAAGGTAGACTTCCAAACAAAGGGTTCGAGACCATGCCGAAGGTGGACTCGAAAAAGAAAGACCAAGCCGAAGGTGGGCTTTCAAACAAGGGATGCGAGGCCATGCCGAAGGTGGACTCAAAAAAGAAAGACCAAGTCGAAGGTGGACTCTCAAAGAAAGACTATGCCGAAGGTAGACTTTCAAACAAAGGGTACGAGACCATGCCGAAGGTGGGCTCGAAAAAGAAAGAATATGCCTAAGGTAGACTCTCAAACCAAGGATACGAGGCCATGCCGAAGGTGGGCTCGAAAAAGGAAAGACAAAACCGAAGGTGGACTTTCAAAGAAAGATTATGCCGAAGGTAGACTCTCAAACAAAAGATACGAGGCCATGCCGAAGGTGGGCTCGAAAAAGGAAACACCAAACCGAAGGTGGAATTTCAAAGAAAGACTATACCGAAGGTAGACTCTCAAACAAGGGATACCAGGCCATGCCGAAGGTGGGCTCCAAAAAGGAAAGACCATACCGAAGGTGGACTTTCAAAGAAAGACTATGCCGAAGGTAGACTCTCAAACAAGGGATACGAGGCCATCCCGAAGGTGGACCCGAAAAAGAAAGACCAAGCCGAAGGTGGACTTTTAAAGAAATACTATGCCGAAGGTGGAGTTTCAAGCAAAGGATACGAAACCATGCCGAAGATGGACTCGAAAAAGAAAGACCAAGTCGAAGGTGAGCTTTCAAAGAAAGACTAAGCTGAAGGTAGACTATCAACCAAAGGATACGGGACCATGCCGAAGGTGGGCTCGAAAATGAAAGACCAAGCCGAAGGTGGGCTTTCAAACAAGGGATACGAGGCCATTCCGAAGGGGGACTCAAAAAAGAAAGACCAAGCCGAAGGTGGACTCTCAAAGAAAGACTATGCCGAAGGTAGACTTTCAAACAAAGGGTACGAGACCATGCCGAATGTGGGCTCGAAAAAGAAAGACCAAGCCGAAGGTGGGCTTTCAAAGAAAGACTATGCCGAAGGTAGACTTTCAAACAAAGGATACGAGACCATGCCGAGGGTGGGCTCGAAAAAGAAAGACCAAGCCGAAGATGAGCTTTCAAAGAAAGACTATGCCGAAGGTAGACTTTCAAACAAAGGATGCGAGACCATGCCGAAGGTGGGCTCGAAAAAGAAAGACCAAGCCGAAGGAGAGCTTTCAAAGAAAGACTAAGCCGAAGGTAGACTTTCAAAGAAGGATGTGAGACCATGCCGAAGGTGAGCATTCAAATAAAGACCAAGCCGAAGGTAGACTTTCAAAGAAGGATGCGAGACCATGCAGAAGGTGGACTCGAAAAAGAAAGACCAGGCCGAAGGTGGGCTTTCAAAGAAAGACTAAGCCGAAGGTAGACTTTTAAAGAAGGATGCGAGACCATGCCGAAGGTGGACTCGAAAAAGAAAGACCAACCGAAGGTGGGCTTTCAAAGAAAGACTAAGCCGAAGGTAGACTTTCAAAGAAGGATGCAAAACCATGACGAAGGTGGACTCGAAAAAGAAAGACCAAGCCGAAGGTGGGCTTTCAAAGAAAGACTATGCCAAAGGTAGACTTCCAAACAAAGGGTTCGAGACCATGCCGAAGGTGGACTCGAAAAAGAAAGACCAAGCCGAAGGTGGGCTTTCAAACAAGGGATGCGAGGCCATGCCGAAGGTGGACTCAAAAAAGAAAGACCAAGTCGAAGGTGGACTCTCAAAGAAAGACTATGCCGAAGGTAGACTTTCAAACAAAGGGTACGAGACCATGCCGAAGGTGGGCTCGAAAAAGAAAGACTATGCCTAAGGTAGACTCTCAAACCAAGGATACGAGGCCATGCCGAAGGTGGGCTCGAAAAAGGAAAGACAAAACCGAAGGTGGACTTTCAAAGAAAGACTATGCCGAAGGTAGACTCTCAAACAAAAGATACGAGGCCATGCCGAAGGTGGGCTCGAAAAAGGAAACACCAAACCGAAGGTGGAATTTCAAAGAAAGACTATACCGAAGGTAGACTCTCAAACAAGGGATACCAGGCCATGCCGAAGGTGGGCTCCAAAAAGGAAAGACCATACCGAAGGTGGACTTTCAAAGAAAGACTATGCCGAAGGTAGACTCTCAAACAAGGGATACGAGGCCATCCCGAAGGTGGACCCGAAAAAGAAAGACCAAGCCGAAGGTGGACTTTTAAAGAAAGACTATGCCGAAGGTGGACTTTCAAGCAAAGGATACGAAACCATGCCGAAGATGGACTCGAAAAAGAAAGACCAAGTCGAAGGTGAGCTTTCAAAGAAAGACTAAGCTGAAGGTAGACTATCAACCAAAGGATACGAGACCATGCCGAAGGTGGGCTCGAAAATGAAAGACCAAGCCGAAGGTGGGCTTTCAACAAGGGATACGAGGCCATTCCGAAGGGGGACTCAAAAAAGAAAGACCAAGCCGAAGGTGGACTCTCAAAGAAAGACTATGCCGAAGGTAGACTTTCAAACAAAGGGTACGAGACCATGCCGAATGTGGGCTCGAAAAAGAAAGACCAAGCCGAAGGTGGGCTTTCAAAGAAAGACTATGCCGAAGGTAGACTTTCAAACAAAGGATACGAGACCATGCCGAGGGTGGGCTCGAAAAAGAAAGACCAAGCAGAAGGTGAGTTTTCAAAGAAAGACTATGCCGAAGGTAGACTTTCAAACAAAGGATGCGAGACCATGCCGAAGGTGGGCTCGAAAAAGAAAGACCAAGCCGAAGGAGAGCTTTCAAAGAAAGACTATGCCGAAGGTAGACTTCCAAACAAAGGGTACGAGACCATGCCAAAGGTAGACTCGAAAAAGAAAGAACAAGCCGAAGGTGAGCTTTCAAAAAAGGGATACGAGGCCATGCTGAAGGTGGACTCGAAAAAGAAAGACCAAGCCGAAGGTGGACTCTCAAAGAAACACTATGTCGAAGGTAGACTTTCAAACAAAGGGTACGAGACCATGTCGAAGGTGGGTTCGAAAAAGAAAGACCAAACCGAAGGTGGACTTTCAAAGAAAGACTATGCCGAAGGTAGAGTCTCAAACCAAGGATACGAGGCCATGCCGAAGGTGGGCTCGAAAAAGGAAAGACAAAACCGAAGGTGGACTTTAAAAGAAAGACTATGCCGAAGGTAGACTCTCAAACAAAGGATACGAGGCCATGCTGAAGGTGGGCTCGAAAAAGGAAAGACCAAACCGAAGGTGGACTTTCAAAGAAAGACTATGCCGAAGGTAGACTCTCAAACAAGGGATACAAGGCCATGCCGAAGGTGGGCTCGAAAAAGGAAAGCCAAACCGAAGGTGGACTTTCAAAGAAAGATTATGCCGAAGGTAGACTCTCAAACAAGGGATACGAGGCCATGCCGAAGGTGGACCCGAAAAAGAAAGACCAAGCCGAAGGTGGACTTTCAAAGAAAGACTATGCCGAAGGTGGACTCTCAAGCAAAGGATACGAGACCATACCGAAAGTGGACTCGAAAAAGAAAGACCAAGCCGAAGGTGAGCTTTAAAAGAAAGAATAATCCGAAGGTAGACTTTCAAGCAAAGGATACGAGACCATGCCGAAGGTGGGCTCGAAAAAGAAAGACCAAGCCGATGGTGGGCTTTCAAAGAAAGACTAAGCCGAAGGTAGAATTTCAAAGAAGGATGTGAGACCATGACGAAGGTGGACTCGAAAAAGAAAGACCAAGCCGAAGGTGGGCTTTCAAAGAAAGACTAAGCCGAAGGTTGACTTTGAAAGAAGGATGCGAGACCATGCCGAAGGTGGACCCGAAAAAGAAGGACCAAGCCGAAGGTGAGCTTTCAAAGAAAGACTAAGCCGAAGGTAGACTTTCAAAGAAGGATGTGAGACCATGCCGAAGGTGAGCATTCAAATAAAGACCAAGCCGAAGGTAGACTTTCAAAGAAGGATGCGAGACCATGCAGAAGGTGGACTCGAAAAAGAAAGACCAGGCCGAAGGTGGGCTTTCAAAGAAAAACTAAGCCGAAGGTAGACTTTTAAATAAGGATGCGAGACCATGCCGAAGGTGGACTCGAAAAAGAAAGACCAACCGAAGGTGGGCTTTCAAAGAAAGACTAAGCCGAAGGTAGACTTTCAAAGAAGGATGCGAAACCATGACGAAGGTGGACTCGAAAAAGAAAGACCAAGCCGAAGGTGGGCTTTCAAAGAAAGACTAAGCCGAAGGTAGAATTTCAAAGAAGGATGTGAGACCATGACGAAGGTGGACTCGAAAAAGAAAGACCAAGCCGAAGGTGGGCTTTCAAAGAAAGACTAAGCCGAAGGTTGACTTTGAAAGAAGGATGCGAGACCATGCCGAAGGTGGACCCGAAAAAGAAAGACCAAGCCGAAGGTGAGCTTTCAAAGAAAGACTAAGCCGAAGGTAGACTTTCAAAGAAGGATGTGAGACCATGCCGAAGGTGAGCATTCAAATAAAGACCAAGCCGAAGGTAGACTTTCAAAGAAGGATGCGAGACCATGCAGAAGGTGGACTCGAAAAAGAAAGACCAGGCCGAAGGTGGGCTTTCAAAGAAAAACTAAGCCGAAGGTAGACTTTTAAATAAGGATGCGAGACCATGCCGAAGGTGGACTCGAAAAAGAAAGACCAACCGAAGGTGGGATTTCAAAGAAAGACTAAGCCGAAGGTAGACTTTCAAAGAAGGATGCGAAACCATGACGAAGGTGGACTCGAAAAAGAAAGACCAAGCCGAAGGTGGGCTTTCAAAGAAAGACTATGCCGAAGGTAGACTTCCAAACAAAGGGTTCGAGACCATGCCGAAGGTGGACTCGAAAAAGAAAGACCAAGCCGAAGGTAGACTTTCAAACAAAGGGTACGAGACCATGCCGAAGGTGGGCTCGAAAAAGAAAGACTATGCCTAAGGTAGACTCTCAAACAAAGGGTACGAGACCATGCCGAAGGTGGGCTCGAAAAAGAAAGACCAACCCGAAGGTGGACTTTCAAAGAAAGACTATCCCGAAGGTAGACTCTCAAACCAAGGATACGAGACCATGCCGAAGGTGGGCTCGAAAGAGAAAGACCAAGCCGAAGGTGATCTTTCGAAGAAAGACTAAGCCGAAGGTAGACTTTCAAAGAAGGATGCGAGACCATGCGGAAGGTGAGCATTCAAAGAAAGACCAAGCCGAAGGTAGACTTCCAAAGAAGGATGCGAGACCATGCCGAAGGTGGACTCGAAAAAGAAAGACCAGGCCGAAGGTGGGCTTTCAAAGAAATACTAAGCCGTAGGTAGACTTTCAAAGAAGGATGCGAGACCATGCCGAAGGTGGACTCAAAAAAGAAAGACCAACCGAAGGTGGGCTTTCAAAGAAAGACTAAGCCGTAGGTAGACTTTCAAAGAAGGATGCTAAACCATGACGAAGGTGGACTCGAAAAAGAAAGACCAAGCCGAAGGTGGGCTTTCAAAGAAATACTATGCCAAAGGTAGACTTTCAAACAAAGGGTACGAGACCATGCCGAAGGTGGACTCGAAAAAGAAAGACCAAGCCGAAGGTGGGCTTTCAGACAAGGGATGCGAGGCCATGCCGAAGGTGGACTCAAAAAAGAAAGACCAAGTCGAAGGTGGACTCTCAAAGAAAGACTATGCCGAAGGTAGACTTTCAAACAAAGGGTACGAGACTATGCCGAAGGTGGGATCGAAAAAGAAAGACTATGCCTAAGGTAGACTCTCAAACCAAGGATACGAGGCCATGCAGAAGGTGGGCTCGAAAAAGGAAAGACAAAACCGAAGGTGGACTTTCAAAGAAAGACTATGCCGAAGGTAGACTCTCAAACAAAGGATACGGGGCCATGCCGAAGGTGGGCTCGAAAAAGGAAACACCAAACCGAAGGTGGACTTTCAAAGAAAGACTATACTGAAGGTAGACTCTCAAACAAGGGATACCAGGCCATGCCGAAGGTGGGCTCCAAAAAGGAAAGACCAAACCGAAGGTGGACTTTCAAAGAAAGACTATGCCGAAAGTAGACTCTCAAACAAGGGATACCAGGCCATGCCGAAGGTGGACCCGAAAAAGAAAGACCAAGCCGAAGGTGGACTTTCAAAGAAAGACTATGCCGAAGGTGGACTTTCAAGCAAAGGATACGAAACCATGCCGAAGATGGACTCGAAAAAGAAAGACCAAGTCGAAGGTGAGCTTTCAAAGAAAGACTAAGCCGAAGGTAGACTATCAAGCAAAGGATACGAGACCATGCCGAAGGTGGGCTCGAAAAAGAAAGACCAAGCCGAAGGTGGGCTTTCAAACAAGGGATACGAGGCCATACCGAAGGGGGACTCAAAAAAGAAAGACCAAGCCGAAGGTGGACTCTCAAAGAAAGACTATGCCGAAGGTAGACTTTCAAACAAAGGGTACGAGACCATGCCGAAGGTGGGCTCAAAAAAGAAAGACCAACCCGAAGGTGGACTTTCAAAGAAAGACTATCCTGAAGGTAGACTCTCAAACCAAGGATACGAGGCGATGCCGAAGGTGGGCTCGAAAAAGGAAAGACAAAACCGAAGGTGGACTTTCAAAGAAAGACTATGCCGAAGGTAGACTCTCAAACAAAGGATACGAGGCCATGCCGAAGTTGGGCTCGAAAAAGGAAAGACCAAACCGAAGGTGGACTTTCAAAGAAAGACTATGCCGAAGGTACACTCTCAAACAAGGGATACGAGGCCATGCCGAAGGTGGGGTCGAAAAAGGAAAGACCAAACCGATGGTGGACTTTCAAAGAAAGACTATGCCGAAGGTAGACTCTCAAACATGGGATACGAGGCCATGCCGAAGGTGGACCCGAAAAAGAAAGACCAAGCCGAAGGTGGACTTTCAAAGAAAGACTATGCCGAAGGTGGACTTTCAAGAAAAGGATACGATACCATACCGAAAGTGGACTCGAAAAAGAAAGACCAAGCCGAAGGTGAGCTTTCAAAGAAAGACTAAGCCGAAGGTAGACTTTCAAGCAAAGGATACGAGACCATGCCGAAGGTGGGCTCGAAAAAGAAAGACTAAGTCGATGGTGGGCTTTCAAAGAAAGACTAAGCCGAAGGTAGACTTTAAAAGAAGGATGCGAGACCATGACGACGGTGGACTCGAAAAAGAAAGACCAAGCCGAAGGTGGGCTTTCAAAGAAAGACTAAGCAGAAGGTAGACTTTGAAAGAAGGATGCGAGACCATGCCGAAGGTGGACTCGAAAAAGAAAGACCATGCCGAAGGTGAGCTTTCACAGAAAGACTAAGCCGAAGGTAGACTTTCATGCAAAGGATACGAGACCATGCCGAAGGTTGGCTCGAAAAAGAAAGACCAAGCAGAAGGTAGACTTTCAAAGAAGGATGCGAGACCATGCCGAAGGAGAGCTTTCAAAGAAAGACTAAGCTGAAGGTAGACTTTTAAAGAAGGATGCGAGACCATGCCGAAGGTGGACTCAAAAAAGAAAGACCAACCGAAGGTGGGCTTTCAAAGAAAGACTAAGCCGTAGGTAGACTTTCAAAGAAGGATGCTAAACCATGACGAAGGTGGACTCGAAAAAGAAAGACCAAGCCGAAGGTGGGCTTTCAAAGAAATACTATGCCGAAGGTAGACTTTCAAACAAAGGGTACGAGACCATGCCGAAGGTGGACTCGAAAAAGAAAGACCAAGCCGAAGGTGGGCTTTCAAACAAGGGATGCGAGGCCATGCCGAAGGTGGACTCAAAAAAGAAAGACCAAGTCGAAGGTGGACTCTCAAAGAAAGACTATGCCGAAGGTAGACTTTCAAACAAAGGGTACGAGACTATGCCGAAGGTGGGATCGAAAAAGAAAGACTATGCCTAAGGTAGACTCTCAAACCAAGGATACGAGGCCATGCAGAAGGTGGGCTCGAAAAAGGAAAGACAAAACCGAAGGTGGACTTTCAAAGAAAGACTATGCCGAAGGTAGACTCTCAAACAAGGGATACCAGGCCATGCCGAAGGTGGGCTCCAAAAAGGAAAGACCAAACCGAAGGTGGACTTTCAAAGAAAGACTATGCCGAAGGTAGACTCTCAAACAAGGGATACCAGGCCATGCCGAAGGTGGACCCGAAAAAGAAAGACCAAGCCGAAGGTGGACTTTCAAAGAAAGACTATGCCGAAGGTGGACTTTCAAGCAAAGGATACGAAACCATGCCGAAGATGGACTCGAAAAAGAAAGACCAAGTCGAAGGTGAGCTTTTAAAGAAAGACTAAGCCGAAGGTAGACTATCAAGCAAAGGATACGAGACCATGCCGAAGGTGGGCTCGAAAAAGAAAGACCAAGCCGAAGGTGGGCTTTCAAACAAGGGATACGAGGCCATACCGAAGTGGGACTCAAAAAAGAAAGACCAAGCCGAAGGTGGACTCTCAAAGAAAGACTATGCCGAAGGTAGACTTTCAAACAAAGGGTACGAGACCATGCCGAAGGTGGGCTCAAAAAAGAAAGACCAACCCGAAGGTGGACTTTCAAAGAAAGACTATCCCGAAGGTAGACTCTCAAACCAAGGATACGAGGCGATGCCGAAGGTGGGCTCGAAAAAGGAAAGACAAAACCGAAGGTGGACTTTCAAAGAAAGACTATGCCGAAGGTAGACTCTCAAACAAAGGATACGAGGCCATGCCGAAGTTGGGCTCGAAAAAGGAAAGACAAAACCGAAGGTGGACTTTCAAAGAAAGACTATGCCGAAGGTAGACTCTCAAACAAAGGATACGGGGCCATGCCGAAGGTGGGCTCGAAAAAGGAAACACCAAACCGAAGGTGGACTTTCAAAGAAAGACTATACTGAAGGTAGACTCTCAAACAAGGGATACCAGGCCATGCCGAAGGTGGGCTCCAAAAAGGAAAGACCAAACCGAAGGTGGACTTTCAAAGAAAGACTATGCCGAAAGTAGACTCTCAAACAAGGGATACCAGGCCATGCCGAAGGTGGACCCGAAAAAGAAAGACCAAGCCGAAGGTGGACTTTCAAAGAAAGACTATGCCGAAGGTGGACTTTCAAGCAAAGGATACGAAACCATGCCGAAGATGGACTCGAAAAAGAAAGACCAAGTCGAAGGTGAGCTTTCAAAGAAAGACTAAGCCGAAGGTAGACTATCAAGCAAAGGATACGAGACCATGCCGAAGGTGGGCTCGAAAAAGAAAGACCAAGCCGAAGGTGGGCTTTCAAACAAGGGATACGAGGCCATACCGAAGGGGGACTCAAAAAAGAAAGACCAAGCCGAAGGTGGACTCTCAAAGAAAGACTATGCCGAAGGTAGACTTTCAAACAAAGGGTACGAGACCATGCCGAAGGTGGGCTCAAAAAAGAAAGACCAACCCGAAGGTGGACTTTCAAAGAAAGACTATCCTGAAGGTAGACTCTCAAACCAAGGATACGAGGCGATGCCGAAGGTGGGCTCGAAAAAGGAAAGACAAAACCGAAGGTGGACTTTCAAAGAAAGACTATGCCGAAGGTAGACTCTCAAACAAAGGATACGAGGCCATGCCGAAGTTGGGCTCGAAAAAGGAAAGACCAAACCGAAGGTGGACTTTCAAAGAAAGACTATGCCGAAGGTACACTCTCAAACAAGGGATACGAGGCCATGCCGAAGGTGGGGTCGAAAAAGGAAAGACCAAACCGATGGTGGACTTTCAAAGAAAGACTATGCCGAAGGTAGACTCTCAAACATGGGATACGAGGCCATGCCGAAGGTGGACCCGAAAAAGAAAGACCAAGCCGAAGGTGGACTTTCAAAGAAAGACTATGCCGAAGGTGGACTTTCAAGAAAAGGATACGATACCATACCGAAAGTGGACTCGAAAAAGAAAGACCAAGCCGAAGGTGAGCTTTCAAAGAAAGACTAAGCCGAAGGTAGACTTTCAAGCAAAGGATACGAGACCATGCCGAAGGTGGGCTCGAAAAAGAAAGACTAAGTCGATGGTGGGCTTTCAAAGAAAGACTAAGCCGAAGGTAGACTTTAAAAGAAGGATGCGAGACCATGACGACGGTGGACTCGAAAAAGAAAGACCAAGCCGAAGGTGGGCTTTCAAAGAAAGACTAAGCAGAAGGTAGACTTTGAAAGAAGGATGCGAGACCATGCCGAAGGTGGACTCGAAAAAGAAAGACCATGCCGAAGGTGAGCTTTCACAGAAAGACTAAGCCGAAGGTAGACTTTCATGCAAAGGATACGAGACCATGCCGAAGGTTGGCTCGAAAAAGAAAGACCAAGCAGAAGGTAGACTTTCAAAGAAGGATGCGAGACCATGCCGAAGGAGAGCTTTCAAAGAAAGACTAAGCTGAAGGTAGACTTTTAAAGAAGGATGCGAGACCATGCCGAAGGTGGACTCAAAAAAGAAAGACCAACCGAAGGTGGGCTTTCAAAGAAAGACTAAGCCGTAGGTAGACTTTCAAAGAAGGATGCTAAACCATGACGAAGGTGGACTCGAAAAAGAAAGACCAAGCCGAAGGTGGGCTTTCAAAGAAATACTATGCCGAAGGTAGACTTTCAAACAAAGGGTACGAGACCATGCCGAAGGTGGACTCGAAAAAGAAAGACCAAGCCGAAGGTGGGCTTTCAAACAAGGGATGCGAGGCCATGCCGAAGGTGGACTCAAAAAAGAAAGACCAAGTCGAAGGTGGACTCTCAAAGAAAGACTATGCCGAAGGTAGACTTTCAAACAAAGGGTACGAGACTATGCCGAAGGTGGGATCGAAAAAGAAAGACTATGCCTAAGGTAGACTCTCAAACCAAGGATACGAGGCCATGCAGAAGGTGGGCTCGAAAAAGGAAAGACAAAACCGAAGGTGGACTTTCAAAGAAAGACTATGCCGAAGGTAGACTCTCAAACAAGGGATACCAGGCCATGCCGAAGGTGGGCTCCAAAAAGGAAAGACCAAACCGAAGGTGGACTTTCAAAGAAAGACTATGCCGAAGGTAGACTCTCAAACAAGGGATACCAGGCCATGCCGAAGGTGGACCCGAAAAAGAAAGACCAAGCCGAAGGTGGACTTTCAAAGAAAGACTATGCCGAAGGTGGACTTTCAAGCAAAGGATACGAAACCATGCCGAAGATGGACTCGAAAAAGAAAGACCAAGTCGAAGGTGAGCTTTTAAAGAAAGACTAAGCCGAAGGTAGACTATCAAGCAAAGGATACGAGACCATGCCGAAGGTGGGCTCGAAAAAGAAAGACCAAGCCGAAGGTGGGCTTTCAAACAAGGGATACGAGGCCATACCGAAGTGGGACTCAAAAAAGAAAGACCAAGCCGAAGGTGGACTCTCAAAGAAAGACTATGCCGAAGGTAGACTTTCAAACAAAGGGTACGAGACCATGCCGAAGGTGGGCTCAAAAAAGAAAGACCAACCCGAAGGTGGACTTTCAAAGAAAGACTATCCCGAAGGTAGACTCTCAAACCAAGGATACGAGGCGATGCCGAAGGTGGGCTCGAAAAAGGAAAGACAAAACCGAAGGTGGACTTTCAAAGAAAGACTATGCCGAAGGTAGACTCTCAAACAAAGGATACGAGGCCATGCCGAAGTTGGGCTCGAAAAAGGAAAGACCAAACCGAAGGTGGACTTTCAAAGAAAGACTATGCCGAAGGTACACTCTCAAACAAGGGATACGAGGCCATGCCGAAGGTGGGGTCGAAAAAGGAAAGACCAAACCGATGGTGGACTTTCAAAGAAAGACTATGCCGAAGGTAGACTCTCAAACATGGGATACGAGGCCATGCCGAAGGTGGACCCGAAAAAGAAAGACCAAATCGAAGGTGGACTTTCAAAGAAAGACTATGCCGAAGGTGGAATTTCAAGCAAAGGATACGATACCATACCGAAAGTGGACTCGAAAAAGAAAGACCAAGCCGAAGGTCAGCTTTCAAAGAAAGACTAAGCCGAAGGTAGACTTTCAAGCAAAGAATACGAGACCATGCCGAAGGTGGGCTCGAAAAAGAAAAACTAAGTCGATGGTGGGCTTTCAAAGAAAGACTAAGCCGAAGGTAGACTTTAAAAGAAGGATGCGAGACCATGACGACGTTGGACTCGAAAAAGAAAGACCAAGCCGAAGGTGGGCTTTCAAAGAAAGACTAAGCAGAAGGTAGACTTTGAAAGAAGGATGCGAGACCATGCCGAAGGTGGACTCGAAAAAGAAAGACCATGCCGAAGGTGAGCTTTCAAAGAAAGACTAAGCCGAAGGTAGACTTTCATGCAAAGGATACGAGACCATGCCGAAGGTTGCCTCGAAAAAGAAAGACCAAGCAGAAGGTAGACTTTCAAAGAAGGATGCGAGACCATGCCGAAGGAGAGCTTTCAAAGAAAGACTAAGCTGAAGGTAGACTTTTAAAGAAGGATGCAAGACCATGCCGAAGGTGGACTCGAAAAATAAAGACCAAGCCGAAGGTGGGCTTTCAAAGAAAGACTAAGCCGAATGTAGACTTCTAAAGAAGGATGCGAGACCATGCCGAAGGTGGACTCGAAAAAGAAAGACCAAGCCGAAGGTGGGCTTTCAAAGAAAGACTAAGCCGAAGGTAGACTTTCATAGAAGGATGCGAAACCATGCCGAAGGGGGACTCGAAAAAGAAAGACCAAGCCGAAGGTGTACTTTCAAAGAAAGACTAAGCCGAAGGTAGACTCTCATACAAAGGATATGAGACCATGCCAAATGTGGGCTCGAAAAAGAAAGACCAAGCCGAAGGTGGGCTTTCAAAGAAAGACTATGCCGAAGGTAGACTTTCAAACTAAGGATACGAGACCATGCCAAGGGTGGGCTCGAAAAAGAAAGACCAAGCCGAAGGTGAGCTTTCAAAGAAAGACTATGCCGAAGGTAGACTTTCAAGCAAAGGTTACGAGACCATGCCGAAGGTGGGCTCGAAAAAGAAAGACCAAGCCGAAGGTGAGCTTTCAAAGAAAGACTATGCCGAAGGTAGACTTTCAAACAAAGGGTACGAGACCATGCCAAAGGTAGACTCGAAAAAGAAAGACCAAGCCGAAGGTGGGCTTTCAAACAACGGATACGAGGCCATGCTGAAGGTGGACTCGAAAAAGAAAGACCAAGCCGAAGGGGGACTCTCAAAGAAAGACTATGTCGAAGGTAGACTTTCAAACAAAGGGTACAAGACCATGCCGAAGGTGGGCTCGAAAAAGAAAGACCAGACCGAAGGTGGACTTTCAAAGAAAGACTATGCCGAAGGTAGAGTCTCAAACCAAGGATACGAGGCCATGCCGAAGGTGGGCTCGAAAAAGGAAAGAAAAAACCGAACGTGGACTTTAAAAGAAAGACTATGCCGAAGGTAGACTCTCAAACAAAGGATACGAGGCCATGCCGAAGGTGGGCTCGAAAAAGAAAAGACCAAACCGAAGGTGGACTTTCAAAGAAAGACTATGCCGAAGGTAGACTCTCAAACAAGGGATACAAGGCCATGCCGAAGGTGGGCTCGAAAAAGGAAAGCCAAACCGAAGGTGGACTTTCAAAGGAAGACTATGTCGAAGGTAGACTCTCAAACAAGGGATACGAGGCCATGCCGAAGGTGGACCCGAAAAAGGAAGACCAAGCCGAAGGTGGACTTTCAAAGAAAGACTATGCCGAAGGTGGACTTTCAAGCAAAGGATACGAGACCATACCGAAAGTGGACTCGAAAAAGAAAGACCAAGCCGAAGGTGAGCTTTCAAAGAAAGAATAATCCGAAGGTAGACTTTCAAGCAAAGGATACGAGACCATGTCGAAGGTGGACTCGAAAAAGAAAGACCAAGCCGAAGGTGGGCTTTCAAAGAAAGACTAAGCCGAAGGTTGACTTTGAAAGAAGGATGCGAGACCATGCCGAAGGTGGACTCGAAAAAGAAAGACCAAGCCGAAGGTGAGCTTTCAAAGAAAGACTAAGCCGAAGGAAGACTTTCAAGCAAAGGATACGAAACCATGCCGAAGATGGGCTCGAAAAAGAAAGACCAAGCAGAAGGTGAGCTTTCCAAGAAAGACTAAGCCGAAGGTAGACTTTCAAAGAAGGATGCGAGACCATGCCGAAGGTGAGCTTTCAAAGAAAGACTAAGCCGAAGGTAAACTTTCAAAGAAGGATACGAGACCATGCCGAAGGTGGACTCGAAAAAGAAAGACCAAGCCGTAGGTGGGTTTTCAAAGAAAGACTAAGCCGAAGGTAGACTATTAAAGAAAGATGTGAGGCCATGCCGAAGGTGGGCTCCAAAAAGGAAAGACCAAACTGAAGGTGGACTTTCAAAGAAAGACTATGCCGAAGGTAGACTCTTAAACAAGGGATACGAGGCCATGCCGAAGGTGGACCCGAAAAAGAAAGACCGAGCCGAAGGTGGACTTTCAAAGAAAGACTATGCAGAAGGTGGACTTTCAAGCAAAGGATACGAAACCATGCCGAAGATGGACTCGAAAAAGAAAGACCAAGTCGAAGGTGAGCTTTCAAAGAAATACTAAGCCGAAGGTAGACTATCAAGCAAAGGATACGAGACCATGCCGAAGGTGGGCTCGAAAAAGAAAGACCAAGCCGAAGCTGGGCTTACAAACAAGGGATACGAGGCCATACCGAAGGGGGACTCAAAAAAGAAAGACCAAGCCGAAGGTGGACTCTCAAAGAAAGACTATGCCGAAGGTAGACTTTCAAACAAAGGGTACGAGACCATGCCGAAGGTGGGCTCGAAAAATAAAGACCAACCCGAAGGTGGACTTTCAAAGAAAGACTATCCCGAAGGTAGACTCTCAAACCAAGGATACGAGCCCATGCCGAAGGTGGGCTCGAAAAAGGAAAGACAAAACCGAAGGTGGACTTTCAAAAAAAGACTATGCCGAAGGTAGACTCTCAAACAAAGGATAAGAGGCCATGTCGAAGTTGGGCTCGAAAAAGGAAAGACCAAACCGAAGGTGGACTTTCAAAGAAAGACTATGCCGAAGGTAGACTCTCAAACAAGGGATACGAGGCCATGCCGAAGGTGGGCTCGAAAAAGGAAAGACCAAACCGATGGTGGACTTTCAAAGAAAGACTATGCCGAAGGTAGACTTTCAAACAAGGGATACGAGGCCATGCCGATGGTGGACCCGAAAAAGAAAGACCAAGCCGAAGGTGGACTTTCAAAGAAAGACTATGCCGAAGGTGAACTTTCAAGCAAAGGATACGAGACCATACCGAAAGTGGACTCGAAAAAGAAAGACTAAGTCGATGGTGGGCTTTCAAAGAAAGACTAAGCCGAAGGTAGACTTTCAAAGAAGGATGCGAGACCATGACGAAGGTGGACTCGAAAAAGAAAGACCAAGCCGAAGGTGGGCTTTCAAAGAAAGACTAAGCCGAAGGTAGACTTTGACAGAAGGATGCGAGACCATGCCGAAGGTGGACTCGAAAAAGAAAGACCATGACGAAGGTGAGCTTTCAAAGAAAGACTAAGCCGAAGGTAGACTATCAAGCAAAGGATACGAGACCATGCCGAAGGTGGGCTCGAAAAAGAAAGACCAAGCCGAAGGTGGGCTTTCAAACAAGGGATACGAGGACATACCGAAGGGGGACTCAAAAAAGAAAGACCAAGCCGAAGGTGGACTCTCAAAGAAAGACTATGCCGAAGGTAGACTTTTAAACAAAGGGTACGACACCATGCCGAAGGTGTGCTCGAAAAAGAAAGACCAACCCGAAGGTGGACTTTCAAAGAAATACTATCCCAAAGGTAGACTCTCAAACCAAGGATACGAGACCATGCCGAAGGTGGGCTCGAAAAAGAAAGACCAAGCCGAAGGTGATCTTTCAAAGAAAGACTAAGCCGAAGGTAGACTTTCAAAGAAGGATGCGAGACCATGCCGAAGGTGAGCATTCAAAGAAAGACCAAGCCGAAGGTAGACTTTCAAAGAAGGATGCGAGACCATGCCGAAGGTGGACTCGAAAAAGAAAGACCAGGCCGAAGGTGGGCTTTCAAAGAAATACTAAGCCGAAGGTAGACTTTTAAAGAAGGATGCGAGACCATGCCGAAGGTGGACTCGAAAAAGAAAGACCAACCGAAGGTGGGCTTTCAAAGAAAGACTAAGCCGAAGGTAGACTTTCAAAGAAGGATGCTAAACCATGACGAAGGTGGACTCGAAAAAGAAAGACCAAGCCGAAGGTGGGCTTTCAAAGAAAGACTATGCCGAAGGTAGACTTTCAAACAAAGGGTACGAGACCATGCCGAAGGTGGACTCGAAAAAGAAAGACCAAGCCGAAGGTGGGCTTTCAAACAAGGGATACGAGGCCATGCCGAAGGTGGACTCAAAAAAGAAAGACCAAGTCGAAGGTGGACTCTCAAAGAAAGACTATGCCGAAGGTAGACTTTCAAACAAAGGGTACGAGACCATGCCGAAGGTGGGCTCGAAAAAGAAAGACTATGCCTAAGGTAGACTCTCAAACCAAGGATACGAGGCCATGCAGAAAGTGGGCTCGAAAAAGGAAAGACAAAACCGAAGGTGGACTTTCAAAGAAAGACTATGCCGAAGGTAGACTCTCAAACAAAGGATACGAGGCCATGCCGAATGTGGGCTCGAAAAAGGAAAGACCAAACCGAAGGTGGACTTTCAAAGAAAGACTATACCGAAGGTAGACTCTCAAACAAGGGATACCAGGCCATGCCGAAGGTGGGCTCCAAAAAGGAAAGACCAAACCGAAGGTGGACTTTCAAAGAAAGACTATGCCGAAGGTAGACTCTCAAACAAGGGATACCAGGCCATGCCGAAGGTGGTCCCGAAAAAGAAAGACCAAGCCGAAGGTGGACTTTCAAAGAAAGACTATGCCGAAGGTGGACTTTCAAGCAAAGGATACGAAACCATGCAGAAGATGGACTCGAAAAAGAAAGACCAAGTCGAAGGTGAGCTTTCAAAGAAAGACTAAGCCGAAGGTAGACTATCAAGCAAAGGATACGAGACCATGCCGAAGGTGGGCTCGAAAAAGAAAGACCAAGCCGAAGCTGGGCTTACAAACAAGGGATACGAGGCCATACCGAAGGGGGACTCAAAAAAGAAAGACCAAGCCGAAGGTGGACTCTCAAAGAAAGACTATGCCGAAGGTAGACTTTCAAACAAAGGGTATGAGACCATGCCGAAGGTGGGCTCGAAAAATAAAGACCAACCCGAAGGTGGACTTTCAAAGAAAGACTATCCCGAAGGTAGACTCTCAAACCAAGGATACGAACCCATGCCGAAGGTGGGCTCGAAAAAGGAAAGGCAAAACCGAAGGTGGACTTTCAAAAAAAGACTATGCCGAAGGTAGACTCTCAAACAAAGGATAAGAGGCCATGTCGAAGTTGGGCTCGAAAAAGGAAAGACCAAACCGAAGGTGGACTTTCAAAGAAAGACTATGCCGAAGGTAGACTCTCAAACAAGGGATACGAGGCCATGCCGAAGGTGGGCTCGAAAAAGGAAAGACCAAACCGATGGTGGACTTTCAAAGAAAGACTATGCCGAAGGTAGACTTTCAAACAAGGGATACGAGGCCATGCCAATGGTGGACCCGAAAAAGAAAGACCAAGCCGAAGGTGGACTTTCAAAGAAAGACTATGCCGAAGGTGGACTTTCAAGCAAAGGATACGAGACCATACCGAAAGTGGACTCGAAAAAGAAAGACCAAGCCGAAGGTGAGCTTTCAAAGAAAGACTAAGCCGAAGGTAGACTTTCAAGCAAAGGATACGAGACCATGCCGAAGGTGGGCTCGAAAAAGAAAGACTAAGTCGATGGTGGGCTTTCAAAGAAAGACTAAGCCGAAGGTAGACTTTCAAAGAAGGATGCGAGACCATGACGAAGGTGGACTCGAAAAAGAAAGACCAAGCCGAAGGTGGGCTTTCAAAGAAAGACTAAGCCGAAGGTAGACTTTGAAAGAAGGATGCGAGACCATGCCGAAGGTGGACTCGAAAAAGAAAGACCATGACGAAGGTGAGCTTTCAAAGAAAGACTAAGCCGAAGGTAGACTATCAAGCAAAGGATACGAGACCATGCCGAAGGTGGGCTCGAAAAAGAAAGACCAAGCCGAAGGTGGGCTTTCAAACAAGGGATACGAGGACATACCGAAGGGGGACTCAAAAAAGAAAGACCAAGCCGAAGGTGGACTCTCAAAGAAAGACTATGCCGAAGGTAGACTTTTAAACAAAGGGTACGACACCATGCCGAAGGTGTGCTCGAAAAAGAAAGACCAACCCGAAGGTGGACTTTCAAAGAAATACTATCCCAAAGGTAGACTCTCAAACCAAGGATACGAGACCATGCCGAAGGTGGGCTCGAAAAAGAAAGACCAAGCCGAAGGTGATCTTTCAAAGAAAGACTAAGCCGAAGGTAGACTTTCAAAGAAGGATGCGAGACCATGCCGAAGGTGAGCATTCAAAGAAAGACCAAGCCGAAGGTAGACTTTCAAAGAAGGATGCGAGACCATGCCGAAGGTGGACTCGAAAAAGAAAGACCAGGCCGAAGGTGGGCTTTCAAAGAAATACTAAGCCGAAGGTAGACTTTTAAAGAAGGATGCGAGACCATGCCGAAGGTGGACTCGAAAAAGAAAGACCAACCGAAGGTGGGCTTTCAAAGAAAGACTAAGCCGAAGGTAGACTTTCAAAGAAGTATGCTAAACCATGACGAAGGTGGACTCGAAAAAGAAAGACCAAGCCGAAGGTGGGCTTTCAAAGAAAGACTACGCCGAAGGTAGACTTTCAAACAAAGGGTACGAGACCATGCCGAAGGTGGACTCGAAAAAGAAAGACCAAGCCGAAGGTGGGCTTTCAAACAAGGGATGCGAGGCCATGCCGAAGGTGGACTCAAAAAAGAAAGACCAAGTCGAAGGTGGACTCTCAAAGAAAAACTATGCCGAAGGTAGACTTTCAAACAAAGGGTACGAGACCATGCCGAAGGTGGGCTCGAAAAAGAAAGACTATGCCTAAGGTAGACTCTCAAACCAAGGATACGAGGCCATGCAGAAGGTGGGCTCGAAAAAGGAAAGACAAAACCGAAGGTGGACTTTCAAAGAAAGACTATGCCGAAGGTAGACTCTCAAACAAAGGATACGAGGCCATGCCGAATGTGGGCTCGAAAAAGGAAAGACCAAACCGAAGGTGGACTTTCAAAGAAAGACTATACCGAAGGTAGACTCTCAAACAAGGGATACCAGGCCATGCCGAAGGTGGGCTCCAAAAAGGAAAGACCAAACCGAAGGTGGACTTTCAAAGAAAGACTATGCCGAAGGTAGACTCTCAAACAAGGGATACCAGGCCATGCCGAAGGTGGTCCCGAAAAAGAAAGACCAAGCCGAAGGTGGACTTTCAAAGAAAGACTATGCCGAAGGTGGACTTTCAAGCAAAGGATACGAAACCATGCAGAAGATGGACTCGAAAAAGAAAGACCAAGTCGAAGGTGAGCTTTCAAAGAAAGACTAAGCCGAAGGTAGACTATCAAGCAAAGGATACGAGACCATGCCGAAGGTGGGCTCGAAAAAGAAAGACCAAGCCGAAGCTGGGCTTACAAACAAGGGATACGAGGCCATACCGAAGGGGGACTCAAAAAAGAAAGACCAAGCCGAAGGTGGACTCTCAAAGAAAGACTATGCCGAAGGTAGACTTTCAAACAAAGGGTAAGAGACCATGCCGAAGGTGGGCTCGAAAAATAAAGACCAACCCGAAGGTGGACTTTCAAAGAAAGACTATCCCGAAGGTAGACTCTCAAACCAAGGATACGAACCCATGCCGAAGGTGGGCTCGAAAAAGGAAAGACAAAACCGAAGGTGGACTTTCAAAAAAAGACTATGCCGAAGGTAGACTCTCAAACAAAGGATAAGAGGCCATGTCGAAGTTGGGCTCGAAAAAGGAAAGACCAAACCGAAGGTGGACTTTCAAAGAAAGACTATGCCGAAGGTAGACTCTCAAACAAGGGATACGAGGCCATGCCGAAGGTGGGCTCGAAAAAGGAAAGACCAAACCGATGGTGGACTTTCAAAGAAAGACTATGCCGAAGGTAGACTTTCAAACAAGGGATACGAGGCCATGCCGATGGTGGACCCGAAAAAGAAAGACCAAGCCGAATGTGGACTTTCAAAGAAAGACTATGCCGAAGGTGGACTTTCAAGCAAAGGATACGAGACCATACCGAAAGTGGACTCGAAAAAGAAAGACCAAGCCGAAGGTGAGCTTTCAAAGAAAGACTAAGCCGAAGGTAGACTTTCAAGCAAAGGATACGAGACCATGCCGAAGGTGGGCTCGAAAAAGAAAGACTAAGTCGATGGTGGGCTTTCAAAGAAAGACTAAGCCGAAGGTAGACTTTCAAAGAAGGATGCGAGACCATGACGAAGGTGGACTCGAAAAAGAAAGACCAAGCCGAAGGTGGGCTTTCAAAGAAAGACTAAGCCGAAGGTAGACTTTGAAAGAAGGATGCGAGACCATGCCGAAGGTGGACTCGAAAAAGAAAGACCATGACGAAGGTGAGCTTTCAAAGAAAGACTAAGCCGAAGGTAGACTATCAAGCAAAGGATACGAGACCATGCCGAAGGTGGGCTCGAAAAAGAAAGACCAAGCCGAAGGTGGGCTTTCAAACAAGGGATACGAGGACATACCGAAGGGGGACTCAAAAAAGAAACACCAAGCCGAAGGTGGACTCTCAAAGAAAGACTATGCCGAAGGTAGACTTTCAAACAAAGGGTACGACACCATGCCGAAGGTGTGCTCGAAAAAGAAAGACCAACCCGAAGGTGGACTTTCAAAGAAATACTATCCCGAAGGTAGACTCTCAAACCAAGGATACGAGACCATGCCGAAGGTGGGCTCGAAAAAGAAAGACCAAGCCGAAGGTGATCTTTCAAAGAAAGACTAAGCCGAAGGTAGACTTTCAAAGAAGGATGCGAGACCATGCCGAAGGTGAGCATTCAAAGAAAGACCAAGCCGAAGGTAGACTTTCAAAGAAGGATGCGAGACCATGCCGAAGGTGGACTCGAAAAAGAAAGACCAGGCCGAAGGTGGGCTTTCAAAGAAATACTTAGCCGAAGGTAGACTTTTAAAGAAGGATGCGAGACCATGCCGAAGGTGGACTCGAAAAAGAAAGACCAACCGAAGGTGGGCTTTCAAAGAAAGACTAAGCCGAAGGTAGACTTTCAAAGAAGTATGCTAAACCATGACGAAGGTGGACTCGAAAAAGAAAGACCAAGCCGAAGGTGGGCTTTCAAAGAAAGACTACGCCGAAGGTAGACTTTCAAACAAAGGGTACGAGACCATGCCGAAGGTGGACTCGAAAAAGAAAGACCAAGCCGAAGGTGGGCTTTCAAACAAGGGATGCGAGGCCATGCCGAAGGTGGACTCAAAAAAGAAAGACCAAGTCGAAGGTGGACTCTCAAAGAAAGACTATGCCGAAGGTAGACTTTCAAACAAAGGGTACGAGACCATGCCGAAGGTGGGCTCGAAAAAGAAAGACTATGCCTAAGGTAGACTCTCAAACCAAGGATACGAGGCCATGCAGAAGGTAGGCTCGAAAAAGGAAAGAGAAAACCGAAGGTGGACTTTCAAAGAAAGACTATGCCGAAGGTAGACTCTCAAACAAAGGATACGAGGCCATGCCGAATGTGGGCTCGAAAAAGGAAAGACCAAACCGAAGGTGGACTTTCAAAGAAAGACTATACCGAAGGTAGACTCTCAAACAAGGGATACCAGGCCATGCCGAAGGTGGGCTCCAAAAAGGAAAGACCAAACCGAAGGTGGACTTTCAAAGAAAGACTATGCCGAAGGTAGACTCTCAAACAAGGGATACCAGGCCATGCCGAAGGTGGTCCCGAAAAAGAAAGACCAAGCCGAAGGTGGACTTTCAAAGAAAGACTATGCCGAAGGTGGACTTTCAAGCAAAGGATACGAAACCATGCAGAAGATGGACTCGAAAAAGAAAGACCAAGTCGAAGGTGAGCTTTCAAAGAAAGACTAAGCCGAAGGTAGACTATCAAGCAAAGGATACGAGACCATGCCGAAGGTGGGCTCGAAAAAGAAAGACCAAGCCGAAGCTGGGCTTACAAACAAGGGATACGAGGCCATACCGAAGGGGGACTCAAAAAAGAAAGACCAAGCCGAAGGTGGACTCTCAAAGAAAGACTATGCCGAAGGTAGACTTTCAAACAAAGGGTAAGAGACCATGCCGAAGGTGGGCTCGAAAAATAAAGACCAACCCGAAGGTGGACTTTCAAAGAAAGACTATCCCGAAGGTAGACTCTCAAACCAAGGATACGAACCCATGCCGAAGGTGGGCTCGAAAAAGGAAAGACAAAACCGAAGGTGGACTTTCAAAAAAAGACTATGCCGAAGGTAGACTCTCAAACAAAGGATAAGAGGCCATGTCGAAGTTGGGCTCGAAAAAGGAAAGACCAAACCGAAGGTGGACTTTCAAAGAAAGACTATGCCGAAGGTAGACTCTCAAACAAGGGATACGAGGCCATGCCGAAGGTGGGCTCGAAAAAGGAAAGACCAAACCGATGGTGGACTTTCAAAGAAAGACTATGCCGAAGGTAGACTTTCAAACAAGGGATACGAGGCCATGCCGATGGTGGACCCGAAAAAGAAAGACCAAGCCGAATGTGGACTTTCAAAGAAAGACTATGCCGAAGGTGGACTTTCAAGCAAAGGATACGAGACCATACCGAAAGTGGACTCGAAAAAGAAAGACCAAGCCGAAGGTGAGCTTTCAAAGAAAGACTAAGCCGAAGGTAGACTTTCAAGCAAAGGATACGAGACCATGCCGAAGGTGGGCTCGAAAAAGAAAGACTAAGTCGATGGTGGGCTTTCAAAGAAAGACTAAGCCGAAGGTAGACTTTCAAAGAAGGATGCGAGACCATGACGAAGGTGGACTCGAAAAAGAAAGACCAAGCCGAAGGTGGGCTTTCAAAGAAAGACTAAGCCGAAGGTAGACTTTGAAAGAAGGATGCGAGACCATGCCGAAGGTGGACTCGAAAAAGAAAGACCATGACGAAGGTGAGCTTTCAAAGAAAGACTAAGCCGAAGGTAGACTATCAAGCAAAGGATACGAGACCATGCCGAAGGTGGGCTCGAAAAAGAAAGACCAAGCCGAAGGTGGGCTTTCAAACAAGGGATACGAGGACATACCGAAGGGGGACTCAAAAAAGAAACACCAAGCCGAAGGTGGACTCTCAAAGAAAGACTATGCCGAAGGTAGACTTTCAAACAAAGGGTACGACACCATGCCGAAGGTGTGCTCGAAAAAGAAAGACCAACCCGAAGGTGGACTTTCAAAGAAATACTATCCCGAAGGTAGACTCTCAAACCAAGGATACGAGACCATGCCGAAGGTGGGCTCGAAAAAGAAAGACCAAGCCGAAGGTGATCTTTGAAAGAAAGACTAAGCCGAAGGTAGACTTTCAAAGAAGGATGCGAGACCATGCCGAAGGTGAGCATTCAAAGAAAGACCAAGCCGAAGGTAGACTTTCAAAGAAGGATGCGAGACCATGCCGAAGGTGGACTCGAAAAAGAAAGACCAGGCCGAAGGTGGGCTTTCAAAGAAATACTAAGCCGAAGGTAGACTTTTAAAGAAGGATGCGAGACCATGCCGAAGGTGGACTCGAAAAAGAAAGACCAACCGAAGGTGGGCTTTCAAAGAAAGACTAAGCCGAAGGTAGACTTTCAAAGAAGGATGCTAAACCATGACGAAGGTGGACTCGAAAAAGAAAGACCAAGCCGAAGGTGGGCTTTCAAAGAAAGACTATGCCGAAGGTAGACTTTCAAACAAAGGGTACGAGACCATGCCGAAGGTGGACTCGAAAAAGAAAGACCAAGCCGAAGGTGGGCTTTCAAACAAGGGATGCGAGGCCATGCCGAAGGTGGACTCAAAAAAGAAAGACCAAGTCGAAGGTGGACTCTCAAAGAAAGACTATGCCGAAGGTAGACTTTCAAACAAAGGGTACGAGACCATGCCGAAGGTGGGCTCGAAAAAGAAAGACTATGCCTAAGGTAGACTCTCAAACCAAGGATACGAGGCCATGCAGAAGGTGGGCTCGAAAAAGGAAAGACAAAACCGAAGGTGGACTTTCAAAGAAAGACTATGCCGAAGGTAGACTCTCAAACAAAGGATACGAGGCCATGCCGAATGTGGGCTCGAAAAAGGAAAGACCAAACCGAAGGTGGACTTTCAAAGAAAGACTATACCGAAGGTAGACTCTCAAACAAGGGATACCAGGCCATGCCGAAGGTGGGCTCCAAAAAGGAAAGACCAAACCGAAGGTGGACTTTCAAAGAAAGACTATGCCGAAGGTAGACTCTCAAACAAGGGATACCAAGCCATGCCGAAGGTGGTCCCGAAAAAGAAAGACCAAGCCGAAGGTGGACTTTCAAAGAAAGACTATGCCGAAGGTGGACTTTCAAGCAAAGGATACGAAACCATGCAGAAGATGGACTCGAAAAAGAAAGACCAAGTCGAAGGTGAGCTTTCAAAGAAAGACTAAGCCGAAGGTAGACTATCAAGCAAAGGATACGAGACCATGCCGAAGGTGGGCTCGAAAAAGAAAGACCAAGCCAAAGGTGGGCTTTCAAACAAGGGATACGAGGCCATACCGAAGGGGGACTCAAAAAAGAAAGACCAAGCCGAAGGTGGACTCTCAAAGAAAGACTATGCCGAAGGTAGACTTTCAAACAAAGGGTACGAGACCATGCCGAAGGTGGGCTCGAAAAAGAAAGACCAACCCGAAGGTGGACTTTCAAAGAAAGACTATCCCGAAGGTAGACTCTCAAACCAAGGATACGAGGCGATGCCGAAGGTGGGCTCGAAAAAGGAAAGACAAAACCGAAGGTGGACTTTCAAAGAAAGACTATGGCGAAGGTAGACTCTCAAACAAAGGATACGAGGCCATGCCGAAGTTGGGCTCGAAAAAGGAAAGACCAAACCGAAGGTGGACTTTCAAAGAAAGACTATGCCGAAGGTAGACTCTCAAACAAGGGATACAAGGCCATGCCGAAGGTGGGGTCGAAAAAGGAAAGACCAAACCGATGGTGGACTTTCAAAGAAAGACTATGCCGAAGGTAGACTCTCAAACATGGGATACGAGGCCATGCCGAAGGTGGACCCAAAAAAGAAAGACCAAGCCGAAGGTGGACTTTCAAAGAAAGATTATGCCGAAGGTGGACTTTCAAGCAAAGGATACGAGACCATACCGAAAGTGGACTCGAAAAAGAAAGACCAAGCCGAAGGTGAGCTTTCATAGAAAGACTAAGCCGAAGGTAGAATTTCAAGCAAAGGATACGAGACCATGCCGAAGGTGGGCTCGAAAAAGAAAGACTAAGTCGATGGTGGGCTTTCAAAGAAAGACTAAGCCGAAGGTAGACTTTCAAAGAAGGATGCGAGACCATGACGAAGGTGGACTCGAAAAAGAAAGACCAAGCCGAAGGTGGGCTTTCAAAGAAAGACTAAGCAGAAGGTAGACTTTGAAAGAAGGATGCGAGACCATGCCGAAGGTGGACTCGAAAAAGAAAGACCATGTCGAAGGTGAGCTTTCAAAGAAAGACTAAGCCGAAGGTAGACTTTCATGCAAAGGATACGAGACCATGCCGAAGGTTGGCTCGAAAAAGAAAGACCAAGCAGAAGGTGAGCTTTCCAAAAAACACTAAGTCGAAGGTAGACTTTCAAAGAAGGATGCGAGACCATGCCGAAGGTGAGCTTTCAAAGAAAGACTAAGCTGAAGGTAGACTTTTAAAGAAGGATGCAAGACCATGCCGAAGGTAGACTCAAATAATAAAGACCAAGCCGAAGGTGGGCTTTCAAAGAAAGACTAAGCCGAAGATAGACTTTTAAAGAAGGATGCGAGACCATGCCGAAGGTGGACTCGAAAAAGTAAGACCAAGCCGAAGGTGGGCTTTCAAAGAAAGACTAAGCCGAAGGTAGACTTTCATAGAAGGATGCGAAACCATGCCGAAGGGGGACTCGAAAAAGAAAGACTAAGCCGAAGGTGTACTTTCAAAGAAAGACTAAGCTGAAGGTAGACTCTCATACAAAGGATACGAGACCATGCCAAATGTGGGCTCGAAAAAGAAAGACCAAGCCGAAGGTGGGCTTTCAAAGAAAGACTATGCCGAAGGTAGACTTTCAAACAAAGGATACGAGACCATGCCAAGGGTGGGCTCGAAAAAGAAAGACCAAGCCGAAGGTGAGCTTTCAAAGAAAGACTATGCCGAAGGTAGACTTTCAAACAAAGGTTACGAGACCATGCCGAAGGTGGGCTCGAAAAAGAAAGACCAAGCCGAAGGTGAGCTTTCAAAGAAAGACTATGCCGAAGGTAGACTTTCAAACAAAGGGTACGAGACCATGCCAAAGGTAGACTCGAAAAAGAAAGACCAAGCCGAAGGTGGGCTTTCAAACAAGGGATACGAGGCCATGCTGAAGGTGGACTCGAAAAAGAAAGACCAAGCCGAAGGTGGACTCTCAAAGAAAGACTATGTCGAAGGTAGACTTTCAAACAAAGGGTACAAGACCATGCCGAAGGTGGGCTCGAAAAAGAAAGACCAGACCGAAGGTGGACTTTCAAAGAAAGACTATGCCGAAGGTAGAGTCTCAAACCAAGGATACGAGGCCATGCCGAAGGTGGGCTCGAAAAAGGAAAGAAAAAACCGAACGTGGACTTTAAAAGAAAGACTATGCCGAAGGTAGACTCTCAAACAAAGGATACGAGGCCATGCCGAAGGTGGGCTCGAAAAAGAAAAGACCAAACCGAAGGTGGACTTTCAAAGAAAGACTATGCCGAAGGTAGACTCTCAAACAAGGGATACAAGGCCATGCCGAAGGTGGGCTCGAAAAAGGAAAGCCAAACCGAAGGTGGACTTTCAAAGGAAGACTATGTCAAAGGTAGACTCTCAAACAAGGGATACGAGGCCATGCCGAAGGTGGACCCGAAAAAGGAAGACCAAGCCGAAGGTGGACTTTCAAAGAAAGACTATGCCGAAGGTGGGCTTTCAAGCAAAGGATACGAGACCATACCGAAAGTGGACTCGAAAAAGAAAGACCAAGCCGAAGGTGAGCTTTCAAAGAAAGAATAATCCGAAGGTAGACTTTCAAGCAAAGGATACGAGACCATGTCGAAGGTGGACTCGAAAAAGAAAGACCAAGCCGAAGGTGGGCTTTTAAAGAAAGACTAAGCCGAAGGTTGACTTTGAAAGAAGGATGCGAGACCATGCCGAAGGTGGACTCGAAAAAGAAAGACCAAGCCGAAGGTGAGCTTTCAAAGAAAGACTAAGCCGAAGGAAGACTTTCAAGCAAAGGATACGAGACCATGCCGAAGATGGGCTCGAAAAAGAAAGACCAAGCAGAAGGTGAGCTTTCCAAGAAAGACTAAGCCGAAGGTAGACTTTCAAAGAAGGATGCGAGACCATGCCGAAGGTGAGCTTTCAAAGAAAGACTAAGCCGAAGGTAAACTTTCAAATAAGGATACGAGACCATGCCGAAGGTGGACTCGAAAAAGAAAGACCAAGCCGTAGGTGGGCTTTCAAAGAAAGACTAAGCCGAAGGTAGACTTTTAAAGAAGGATGTGAGGCCATGCCGAAGGTGGGCTCCAAAAAGGAAAGACCAAACTGAAGGTGGACTTTCAAAGAAAGACTATGCCGAAGGTAGACTCTCAAACAAGGGATACGAGGCCATGCCGAAGGTGGACCCGAAAAAGAAAGACCGGGCCGAAGGTGGACTTTCAAAGAAAGACTATGCAGAAGGTGGACTTTCTAGCAAAGGATACGAAACCATGCCGAAGATGGACTCGAAAAAGAAAGACCAAGTCGAAGGTGAGCTTTCAAAGAAATACTAAGCCGAAGGTAGACTATCAAGCAAAGGATACGAGACCATGCCGAAGGTGGGCTCGAAAAAGAAAGACCAAGCCGAAGCTGGGCTTACAAACAAGGGATACGAGGCCATACCGAAGGGGGACTCAAAAATGAAAGACCAAGTCGAAGGTGGACTCTCAAAGAAAGACTATGCCGAAGGTAGACTTTCAAACAAAGGGTACGAGACCATGCCGAAGGTGGGCTCGAAAAATAAAGACCAACCCGAAGGTGGACTTTCAAAGAAAGACTATCCCGAAGGTAGACTCTCAAACCAAGGATACGAGCCCATGCCGAAGGTGGGCTCGAAAAAGGAAAGACAAAACCGAAGGTGGACTTTCAAAAAAAGACTATGCCGAAGGTAGACTTTCAAAGAAGGATGCGAGACCATGCCGAAGGTGAGCATTCAAAGAAAGACCAAGCCGAAGGTAGACTTTCAAAGAAGGATGTGAGACCATGCCGAAGGTGGACTCGAAAAAGAAAGACCAGGCCGAAGGTGGGCTTTCAAAGAAATACTAAGCCGAAGGTAGACTTTCAAAGAAGGATGCGAGACCATGCCAAAGGTGAGCTTTCAAAGAAAGACTAAGCTGAAGGTAGACTTTCAAAGAAGGATGCAAGACCATGCCGAAGGTGGACTCGAAAAAGGAAAGACAAAACCGAAGGTGGACTTTCAAAGAAAGACTATGCCGAAGGTAGACTCTCAAACAAAGGATAAGAGGCCATGTCGAAGTTGGGCTCGAAAAAGGAAAGACCAAACCGAAGGTTGACTTTCAAAGAAAGACTATGCCGAAGGTAGACTCTCAAACAAGGGATACGAGGCCATGCCGAAGGTGGGCTCGAAAAAGGAAAGACCAAACCGATGGTGGACTTTCAAAGAAAGACTATGCCGAAGGTAGACTCTCAAACAAGGGATACGAGGCCATGCCGAAGGTGGATCCGAAAAAGAAAGACCAAGCCGAAGGTGGACTTTCAAAGAAAGACTATGCCGAAGGTGGACTTTCAAGCAAAGGATACGAGACCATACCGAAAGTGGACTCGAAAAAGAAAGACCAAGCCGAAGGTGAGCTTTCAAAGAAAGACTAAGCCGAAGGTAGACTTTCAAGCAAAGGATACGAGACCATGCTGAAGGTGGGCTCGAAAAAGAAAGACTAAGTCGATGGTGGGCTTTCAAAGAAAGACTAAGCCGAAGGTAGACTTTCAAAGAAGGATGCGAGACCATGACGAAGGTGGACTCGAAAAAGAAAGACCAAGCCGAAGGTGGGCTTTCCAAGAAAGACTAAGCCGAAGGTAGACTTTGAAAGAAGGATGCGAGACCATGCCAAAGGTGGACTCGAAAAAGAAAGACCATGCCGAAGGTGAGCTTTCAAAGAAAGACTAAGCCGAAGGTAGACTTTCATGCAAAGGATACGAGACCATGCCGAAGGTTGGCTCGAAAAAGAAACACCAAGCAGAAGGTGAGCTTTCCAAGAAAGACTAAGTCAAAGGTAGACTTTCAAAGAAGGATGCGAGACCATGCCGAAGGTGAGCTTTCAAAGAAAGACTAAGCTGAAGGTAGACTTTCAAAGAAGGATGCAAGACCATGCCGAAGGTGGACTCGAAAAATAAAGACCAAGCCGTAGGTGGGCTTTCAAAGAAAGACTAAGCCGAAGGTAGACTTTTAAAGAAGGATTCGAGACCATGCCGAAGGTGGACTCGACAAAGAAAGACCAAGCCGAAGGTGTACTTTCAAAGAAAGATTAAGCCGAAGGTAGACTCTCATACAAAGGATACGAGACCATGCCGAATGTGGGCTCGAAAAAGAAAGACCAATCCGAAGGTGGGCTTTCAAAGAAAGACTATGCCGAAGGTAGACTTTCAAACAAAGGATACGAGACCATGCCAAGGGTGGGCTCGAAAAAGAAAGACCAATCCGAAGGTGGGCTTTCAAAGAAAGACTATGCCGAAGGTAGACTTTCAAACAAAGGATACGAGACCATGCCGAAGGTGGGCTCGAAAAAGAAAGACCAAGCCGAAGGTGAGCTTTCAAAGAAAGACTATGCCGAAGGTAGACTTTCAAACAAAGGGTACGAGACCATGCCAAAGGTAGACTCGAAAAAGAAAGACCAAGCCGAAGGTGGGCTTTCATACAAGGGATACGAGGCCATGCTGAAGGTGGACTCGAAAAAGAAAGACCAAACCGAAGGTGGACTCTCAAAGAAAGACTATGTCGAAGGAAGACTTTCAAACAAAGGGTACGAGACTATGCCGAAGGTGGGCTCGAAAAAGAAAGACCAAACCGAAGGTGGACTTTCAAAGAAAGACTATGCCGAAGGTAGAGTCTCAAACCAAGGATACGAGGCCATGCCGAAGGTGGGCTCGAAAAAGGAAAGACAAAATCGAAGGTGGACTTTAAAAGAAAGACTATGCCGAAGGTAGACTCTCAAACAAAGGATACGAGGCCATGCCGAAGGTGGGCTTAAAAAAGGAAAGACCAAACCGAAGGTGGACTTTCAAAGAAAGACTATGCCGAAGGTAGATTCTCAAACAAGGGATACAAGGCCATGCCGAAGGTGGGCTCGAAAAAGGAAAGCCAAACCGAAGGTGGACTTTCAAAGAAAGACTATGCCGAAGGTAGACTCTCAAACAAGGGATACGAGGCCATGCCGAAGGTGGACCCGAAAAAGAAAGACCAAGCCGAAGGTGGACTTTCAAAGAAAGACTATGCCGAAGGTGGACTTTCAAGCAAAGGATACGAGACCATACCGAAAGTGGACTCGAAAAAGAAAGACCAAGCAGAAGGTGAGCTTTCAAAGAAAGAATATTCCGAAGGTAGACTTTCAAGCAAAGGATACGAGACCATGCCGAAGGTGGGCTCGAAAAAGAAAGACCAAGCCGATGGTGGGCTTTCAAAGAAAGACTAAGCCGAAGGTAGACTTTCAAAGAAGGATGCGAGACCATGACGAAGGTGGACTCGAAAAAGAAAGACCAAGCCGAAGGTGGGCTTCCAAAGAAAGACTAAGCCGAAGGTTGACTTTGAAAGAAGGATGCGAGACCATGCCGAAGGTGGAATCGAAAAAGAAAGACCAAGCCGAAGGTGAGCTTTCAAAGAAATACTAAGCCGAAGTTAGACTTTCAAGCAAAGGATACGAGACCATGCCGAAGGTGGGCTCGAAAAAGAAAGACCAAGCAGAAGGTGAGCTTTCCATGAAAGACTAAGCCGAAGGTAGACTTTCAAAGAAGGATGCGAGACCATGCCGAAGGTGAGCTTTCAAAGAAAGACTAAGCCGAAGGTAATCTTTCAAAGAAGGATACGAGACCATGTCGAAGGTGAACTCGAAAAAGAAAGACCAAGCCGAAGGTGGGCTTTCAAAGAAAGACTAAGCCGAAGGTAGACTTTTAAAGAAGGATGCGAGGCCATGCCGAAGGTGAGCTCCAAAAAGGAAAGACCAAACCGAAGGTGGACTTTCAAAGAAAGACTATGCCGAAGGTAGACTCTCAAATAAGGGATACGAGGCCATGCCGAAGGTGGACCCGAAAAAGAAAGACCAAGCCGAAGGTGGACTTTCAAAGAAAGACTATGCCGAAGGTGGACTTTCAAGCAAAGGATACGAAACCATGCCGAAGATGGACTCGAAAAAGAAAGACCAAGTCGAAGGTGAGCTTTCAAAGAAAGACTAAGCCGAAGGTGGACTATCAAGCAAAGGATACGAGACCATGCCGAAGGTGGGCTCGAAAAAGAAAGACCAAGCCGAAGGTGGGCTTTCAAACAAGGGATACCAGGCCATACCGAAGGGGGACTCAAAAAAGAAAGACCAAGCCGAAGGTGGACTCTCAAAGAAAGACTATGCCGAAGGTAGACTTTCAAACAAAGGGTACGAGACCATGCCGAAGGTGGGCTCGAAAAAGAAAGACCAACCCGAAGGTGGACTTTCAAAGAAAGACTATCCCGAAGGTAGACTCTCAAACCAAGGATACGAGGCCATGCCGAAGGTGGGCTCGAAAAAGGAAAGACAAAACCGAAGGTGGACTTTCAAAGAAAGACTATGCCGAAGGTAGACTCTCAAACAAAGGATACGAGGCCATGCCGAAGTTGGGCTAGAAAAAGGAAAGACCAAACCGAAGGTGGACTTTCAAAGAAAGACTATGCCGAAGGTAGACTCTCAAACAACGGATACGAGTCCATTCCGAAGGTGGGCTCGAAAAAAGAACGACCAAACCGATGGTGGCCTTTCAAAGAAAGACTATGCCGAAGGTAGACTCTCAAACAAGGGATACGAGGCCATGCCGAAGGTGGACCCGAAAAAGAAAGACCAAGCCGAAGGTGGACTTTCAAAGAAAGACTATGCCGAAGGTGGACTTTCAAGAAAAGGATACGAGACCATACCGAAAGTGGACTCGAAAAAGAAAGACCAAGCCGAAGCTGAGCTTTCAAAGAAAGAATAATCCGAAGGTAGACTTTCAAGCAAAGGATACGAGACCATGCCGAAGGTGGGCTCGAAAAAGAAAGACCAAGCCGATGGTGGGATTTCAAAGAAAGACTAAGCAGAAGGTAGACTTTCAAAGAAGGATGCGAGACCATGACGAAGGTGGACTCGAAAAAGAAAGACCAAGCCGAAGGTGGGCTTTCAAAGAAAGACTAAGCCGAAGGTTGACTTTGAAAGAAGGATGCGAGACCATGACGAAGGTGGACTCGAAAAAGAAAGACCAAGCCGAAGGTGAGCTTTCAAAGAATGACTAAGCCGAAGGTAGACTTTCAAGCAAAGGATACGAGACCATGCCGAAGGTGGGCTCGAAAAAGAAAGACCAAGCAGAAGGTGAGCTTTCCAATAAAGACTAAGCCGAAGGTAGACTTTCAAAGAAGGATGCGAGACCATGCCGAAGGTGAGCTTTCAAAGAAAGACTAAGCCGAAGGTAAACTTTCAAAGAAGGATACGAGACCATGCCGAAGGTGGACTCGAAAAACAAAGACCAAGCCGAAGGTGGGCTTTCAAAGAAAGACTAAGCCGAAGGTAGACTTTTAAAGAAGGACGCGAGCCCATGCCGAAGGTGGACTCGAAAAAGAAAGACCAAGCCTAAGGTGGGCTTTCAAAGAAAGACAAAGCCGAAGGTAGACTTCCAAAGAAGGATGCGAGACCATGCCGAAGGTGGACTCGAAAAAGAAAGACCAAGTCGAAGGTGTACTTTCAAAGAAAGACTATGCCGAAGGTAGACTCTCATACAAAGGATACGAGACTATGCCGAAGGTGGGCTCGAAAAAGAAAGACCAAGCCGAAGGTGGGCTTTCAAAGAAAGACTATGCCGAAGGTAGACTTTCAAACAAAGGATACGAGACCATGCCAAGGGTGGGCTCGAAAAAGAAAGACCAAGTCGAAGGTGAGCTTTCAAAGAAAGACTATGCCGAAGGTAGACTTTCAAACAAAGGATACGAGACCATGCCGAAGGTGGGCTCGAAAAAGAAAGACCAAGCCGAAGGTGAGCTTTCAAAGAAAGACTATGTCGAAGGTACACTTTCAAATAAAGGGTACGAGACCATGCCGAAGGTGGACTCGAAAAAGAAAGACCAAGCCGAAGATGGGCTTTCAAATAAGGGATACGAGGACATGCCGAAGGTGGACTCGAAAAAGAAAGACCAAGCCAAAGGTGGACTCGAAAAAGAAAGACTATGTCGAAGGTAGACTTTCAAACAAAGGGTACGAGACTTTGCCGAAGGTGAGCTCAAAAAAGAAAGACCAAACCGAAGGTGGACTTTCAAAGAAAGACTATGACGAAGGTAGACTCTCAAACAAAGGATACGAGGCCATGCCGAAGGTGGGCTCGAAAAAGGAAAGACCAAACCGAAGGTGGACTTTCAAAGAAAGACTATGCCGAAGGTAGACTCTCAAACAAGGGATACAAGGCCATGCCGAAGGTGGGTTCGAAAAAGGAAAGACCAAACCGAAGGTGGACTTTCATAGAAAGACTATGCCGAAGGTAGACTCTCAAACAAAGGATACGAGGCCATGCTGAAGGTGGGCTCGAAAAAGAAAGGCCAAGTCGAAGGTGGGCTTTCAAAGAAAGACTATGTCGAAGGTAGACTCTTAAACAAAGGATACGAGATCATGCTGTAGGTGGACTCGAAAAAGAAAGACCAAGCCGAAGGTGTACTTTCAAAGAAAGACTAAGCCGAAGGTAGACTCTAATACAAAGGATACGAGACCATGCCGAATGTGGGCTCGAAAAAGAAAGACCAAGCCGAAGGTGGGCTTTCAAAGAAAGACTATGCCGAAGGTAAACATTCAAACAAAGGATACGAGACCATGCCAAGGGTGGGCTCGAAAAAGAAAGACCTAGCCGAAGGTGAGCTTTCAAAGAAAGACTATGCCGAAGGTAGACTTTCAAACAAAGGATACGAGACCATGCCGAACGTGGGCTCGAAAAATAAAGACCAAGCCGAAGGTGAGCTTTCAAAGAAAGACTATGCCGAAGGTAGACTTTCAAACAAAGGGTACGAGACCATGCCAAAGGTAGACTCGAAAAAGAAAGACCAAGACGAAGGTTGGCTTTCAAACAAGGGATACGAGGCCATGCTGAAGGTGGACTCGAAAAAGAAAGACCAATCCGAAGGTGGACTCTCAAAGAAAAACTTGTCGAAGGTAGACTTTCAAACAAAGGGTACGAGACCATGCCAAAGGTGGGTTCGAAAAAGAAAGACCAAACCGAAGGTGGACTTTCAAAGAAAGACTATGCCGAAGGTAGAGTCTCAAACCAAGGATACGAGGCCATGCCGAAGGTGGGCTCGAAAAAGAAAAGACAAAACCGAAGGTGGACTTTAAAAGAAAAACTATGCCGAAGGTAGACTTTCAAACAAAGGATACGAAGCCATGCCGAAGGTGGGCTCGAAAAAGGAAAGACCAAACCGAAGGTGGACTTTCAAAGAAAGACTATGCCGAAGGTAGACTCTCAAACAAGAGATACAAGGCCATGCCGAAGGTGGGCTCGAAAAAGGAAAGCCAAACCGAAGGTTGACTTTCAAAGAAAGACTGTGCCGAAGGTAGACTCTCAAACAAGGGATACGAGGCCATGCCGAAGGTGGACCCAAAAAAGAAAGACCAAGCCGAAGGTGGACTTTCAAAGAAAGACTATGCCGAAGGTGGACTTTCAACCAAAGGATACGATACCATACCGAAAGTGGACTCGAAAAAAAAAGACCGAGCCGAATGTGAACATTCAAAGAAAGAATAATCCGAAGGTAGAATTTCAAGCAAAGGATACGAGACCATGCCGAAGGTGGGCTCGAAAAAGAAAGACCAAGCCGATGGTGGGCTTTCAAAGAAAGACTAAGCCGAAGGTAGACTTTCAAAGAAGGATGCGAGACCATGACGAAGGTGGACTCGAAAAAGAAAGACCAAGCTGGAGGTTGGCTTTCAAAGAAAGACTAAGCCGAAGGTTGACTTTGAAAGAAGGATGCGAGACCATGCCGAAGGTGGACTCAAAAAAGAAAGACCAAGCCGAAGGTGAGCTTTCAAAGAAAGACTAAGCCGAAGGTAGACTTTCAAGCAAAGGATACGAGACCATGCCGAAGATGGGCTCGAAAAAGAAAGACCAAGCAGAAGGTGAGTTTTCCAAGAAAGACTAAGCCGAAGGTAGACTTTCAAAGAAGGATGCGAGACCATGCCGAAGGTGGGCTCGAAAAAGAAAGACCAAGCAGAAGGTGAGCTTTCCAATAAAGACTAAGCCGAAGGTAGACTTTCAAAGAAGGATGCGAGACCATGCCGAAGGTGAGCTTTCAAAGAAAGACTAAGCCGAAGGTAAACTTTCAAAGAAGGATACGAGACCATGCCGAAGGTGGACTCGAAAAACAAAGACCAAGCCGAAGGTGGGCTTTCAAAGAAAGACTAAGCCGAAGGTAGACTTTTAAAGAAGGACGCGAGCCCATGCCGAAGGTGGACTCGAAAAAGAAAGACCAAGCCTAAGGTGGGCTTTCAAAGAAAGACAAAGCCGAAGGTAGACTTCCAAAGAAGGATGCGAGACCATGCCGAAGGTGGACTCGAAAAAGAAAGACCAAGTCGAAGGTGTACTTTCAAAGAAAGACTATGCCGAAGGTAGACTCTCATACAAAGGATACGAGACTATGCCGAAGGTGGGCTCGAAAAAGAAAGACCAAGCCGAAGGTGGGCTTTCAAAGAAAGACTATGCCGAAGGTAGACTTTCAAACAAAGGATACGAGACCATGCCAAGGGTGGGCTCGAAAAAGAAAGACCAAGTCGAAGGTGAGCTTTCAAAGAAAGACTATGCCGAAGGTAGACTTTCAAACAAAGGATACGAGACCATGCCGAAGGTGGGCTCGAAAAAGAAAGACCAAGCCGAAGGTGAGCTTTCAAAGAAAGACTATGTCGAAGGTACACTTTCAAACAAAGGGTACGAGACCATGCCGAAGGTGGACTCGAAAAAGAAAGACCAAGCCGAAGATGGGCTTTCAAATAAGGGATACGAGGACATGCCGAAGGTGGACTCGAAAAAGAAAGACCAAGCCAAAGGTGGACTCGAAAAAGAAAGACTATGTCGAAGGTAGACTTTCAAACAAAGGGTACGAGACTTTGCCGAAGGTGAGCTCAAAAAAGAAAGACCAAACCGAAGGTGGACTTTCAAAGAAAGACTATGACGAAGGTAGACTCTCAAACAAAGGATACGAGGCCATGCCGAAGGTGGGCTCGAAAAAGGAAAGACCAAACCGAAGGTGGACTTTCAAAGAAAGACTATGCCGAAGGTAGACTCTCAAACAAGGGATACAAGGCCATGCCGAAGATGGGTTCGAAAAAGGAAAGACCAAACCGAAGGTGGACTTTCATAGAAAGACTATGCCGAAGGTAGACTCTCAAACAAAGGATACGAGGCCATGCCGAAGGTGGGCTCGAAAAAGAAAGGCCAAGTCGAAGGTGGGCTTTCAAAGAAAGACTATGTCGAAGGTAGACTCTTAAACAAAGGATACGAGATCATGTTGTAGGTGGACTCGAAAAAGAAAGACCAAGCCGAAGGTGTACTTTCAAAGAAAGACTAAGCCGAAGGTAGACTCTAATACAAAGGATACGAGACCATGCCGAATGTGGGCTCGAAAAAGAAAGACCAAGCCGAAGGTGGGCTTTCAAAGAAAGACTATGCCGAAGGTAAACATTCAAACAAAGGATACGAGACCATGCCAAGGGTGGGCTCGAAAAAGAAAGACCTAGCCGAAGGTGAGCTTTCAAAGAAAGACTATGCCGAAGGTAGACTTTCAAACAAAGGATACGAGACCATGCCGAACGTGGGCTCGAAAAATAAAGACCAAGCCGAAGGTGAGCTTTCAAAGAAAGACTATGCCGAAGGTAGACTTTCAAACAAAGGGTACGAGACCATGCCAAAGGTAGACTCGAAAAAGAAAGACCAAGCCGAAGGTTGGCTTTCAAACAAGGGATACGAGGCCATGCTGAAGGTGGACTCGAAAAAGAAAGACCACACCGAAGGTGGACTCTCAAAGAAAAACTTGTCGAAGGTAGACTTTCAAACAAAGGGTACGAGACCATGCCGAAGGTGGGTTCGAAAAAGAAAGACCAAACCGAAGGTGAACTTTCAAAGAAAGACTATGCCGAAGGTAGAGTCTCAAACCAAGGATACGAGGCCATGCCGAAGGTGGGCTCGAAAAAGAAAAGATAAAACCGAAGGTGGACTTTAAAAGAAAAACTATGCCGAAGGTAGACTTTCAAACAAAGGATACGAAGCCATGCCGAAGGTGGGCTCGAAAAAGGAAAGACCAAACCGAAGGTGGACTTTCAAAGAAAGACTATGCCGAAGGTAGACTCTCAAACAAGAGATACAAGGCCATGCCGAAGGTGGGCTCGAAAA
Organism: Lathyrus tuberosus; assembly: GCA_022829125.1. NCBI lineage: Eukaryota > Viridiplantae > Streptophyta > Magnoliopsida > Fabales > Fabaceae > Lathyrus > Lathyrus tuberosus. The sequence continues at coordinate 1,545,585 of JALAZF010000124.1, read as the reverse complement.
AGGAAAGCCAAACCGAAGGTTGACTTTCAAAGAAAGACTGTGCCGAAGGTAGACTCTCAAACAAGGGATACGAGGCCATGCCGAAGGTGGACCCAAAAAAGAAAGACCAAGCCGAAGGTGGACTTTCAAAGAAAGACTATGCCGAAGGTGGACTTTCAACCAAAGGATACGATACCATACCGAAAGTGGACTCGAAAAATAAAGACCGAGCCGAATGTGAACATTCAAAGAAAGAATAATCCGAAGGTAGAATTTCAAGCAAAGGATACGAGACCATGCCGAAGGTGGGCTCGAAAAAGAAAGACCAAGCCGATGGTGGGCTTTCAAAGAAAGACTAAGCCGAAGGTAGACTTTCAAAGAAGGATGCGAGACCATGACGAAGGTGGACTCGAAAAAGAAAGACCAAGCTGGAGGTTGGCTTTCAAAGAAAGACTAAGCCGAAGGTTGACTTTGAAAGAAGGATGCGAGACCATGCCGAAGGTGGACTCAAAAAAGAAAGACCAAGCCGAAGGTGAGCTTTCGAAGAAAGACTAAGCCGAAGGTAGACTTTCAAGCAAAGGATACGAGACCATGCCGAAGATGGGCTCGAAAAAGAAAGACCAAGCAGAAGGTGAGCTTTCCAAGAAAGACTAAGCCGAAGGTAGACTTTCAAAGAAGGATGCGAGACCATGCCGAAGGTGGGCTCGAAAAAGAAAGACCAAGCAGAAGGTTAGCTTTCCAATAAAGACTAAGCCGAAGGTAGACTTTCAAAGAAGGATGCGAGACCATGCCGAAGGTGAGCTTTCAAAGAAAGACTAAGCCGAAGGTAAACTTTCAAAGAAGGATACGAGACCATGCCGAAGGTGGACTCGAAAAACAAAGACCAAGCCGAAGGTGGGCTTTCAAAGAAAGACTAAGCCGAAGGTAGACTTTTAAAGAAGGACGCGAGCCCATGCCGAAGGTGGACTCGAAAAAGAAAGACCAAGCCGAAGGTGGGCTTTCAAAGAAAGACAAAGCCGAAGGTAGACTTTCAAAGAAGGATGCGAGACCATGCCGAAGGTGGACTCGAAAAAGAAACACCAAGTCGAAGGTGTACTTTCAAAGAAAGACTATGCCGAAGGTAGACTCTCATACAAAGGATACGAGACTATGCCGAAGGTGGGCTCGAAAAAGAAAGACCAAGCCGAAGGTGGGCTTTCAAAGAAAGACTATGCCGAAGGTAGACTTTCAAACAAAGGATACGAGACCATGCCAAGGGTGGGCTCGAAAAAGAAAGACCAAGTCGAAGGTGAGCTTTCAAAGAAAGACTATGCCGAAGGTAGACTTTCAAACAAAGGATACGAGACCATGCCGAAGGTGGGCTCGAAAAAGAAAGACCAAGCCGAAGGTGAGCTTTCAAAGAAAGACTATGTCGAAGGTACACTTTCAAACAAAGGGTACGAGACCATGCCGAAGGTGGACTCGAAAAAGAAAGACCAAGCCGAAGATGGGCTTTCAAATAAGGGATACGAGGACATGCCGAAGGTGGACTCGAAAAAGAAAGACCAAGCCAAAGGTGGACTCGAAAAAGAAAGACTATGTCGAAGGTAGACTTTCAAACAAAGGGTACGAGACTTTGCCGAAGGTGAGCTCAAAAAAGAAAGACCAAACTGAAGGTGGACTTTCAAAGAAAGACTATGACGAAGGTAGACTCTCAAACAAAGGATACGAGGCCATGCCGAAGGTGGGCTCGAAAAAGGAAAGACCAAACCGAAGGTGGACTTTTAAAGAAAGACTATGCCGAAGGTAGACTCTCAAACAAGGGATACAAGGCCACGCCGAAGGTGGGTTCGAAAAAGGAAAGACCAAACCAAAGGTGGACTTTCATAGAAAGACTATGCCGAAGGTAGACTCTCAAACAAAGGATACGAGGCCATGCCGAAGGTGGGCTCGAAAAAGAAAGGCCAAGTCGAAGGTGGGCTTTCAAAGAAAGACTATGTCGAAGGTAGACTCTTAAACAAAGGATACGAGATCATGCTATAGGTGGACTCGAAAAAGAAAGACCAAGCCGAAGGTGTACTTTCAAAGAAAGACTAAGCCGAAGGTAGACTCTAATACAAAGGATACGAGACCATGCCGAATGTGGGCTCGAAAAAGAAAGACCAAGCCGAAGGTGGCCTTTCAAAGAAAGACTATGCCGAAGGTAAACATTCAAACAAAGGATACGAGACCATGCCAAGGGTGGGCTCGAAAAAGAAAGACCTAGCCGAAGGTGAGCTTTCAAAGAAAGACTATGCCGAAGGTAGACTTTCAAACAAAGGATACGAGACCATGCCGAACGTGGGCTCGAAAAAGAAAGACCAAGCCGAAGGTGAGCTTTCAAAGAAAGACTATGCCGAAGGTGGACTTTCAACCAAAGGATACGATACCATACCGAAAGTGGACTCGAAAAATAAAGACCGAGCCGAATGTGAACATTCAAAGAAAGAATAATCCGAAGGTAGAATTTCAAGCAAAGGATACGAGACCATGCCGAAGGTGGGCTCGAAAAAGAAAGACCAAGCCGATGGTGGGCTTTCAAAGAAAGACTAAGCCGAAGGTAGACTTTCAAAGAAGGATGCGAGACCATGACGAAGGTGGACTCGAAAAAGAAAGACCAAGCCGAAGGTGGGCTTTCAAAGAAAGACTAAGCCGAAGGTTGACTTTGAAAGAAGGATGCGAGACCATGCCGAAGGTGGACTCAAAAAAGAAAGACCAAGCCGAAGGTGAGCTTTCAAAGAAAGACTAAGCCGAAGGTAGACTTTCAAGCAAAGGATACGAGACCATGCCGAAGATGGGCTCGAAAAAGAAAGACCAAGCAGAAGGTGAGCTTTCCAAGAAAGACTAAGCCGAAGGTAGACTTTCAAAGAAGGATGCGAGACCATGCCGAAGGTGAGCTTTCAAAGAAAGACTAAGCCGAAGGTAAAATTTCAAAGAAGGATACGAGACCATGCCGAAGGTGGACTCGAAAAAGAAAGACCAAGACGAAGGTGGGCTTTCAAAGAAAGACTAAGCCGAAGGTAGACTTTTAAAGAAGGATGCGAGACCATGCCGAAGGTGGACTCGAAAAAGAAAGACCAAGCCGAAGGTGGGCTTTCAAAGAAAGACTAAGCCGAAGGTTGACTTTGAAAGAAGGATGTGAGACCATGCCGAAGGTGGACTCGAAAAAGAAAGACCAAGCCGAAGGTGAGCTTTCAAAGAAAGACTAAGCCGAAGGAAGACTTTCAAGCAAAGAATACGAGACCATGCCGAACGTGGGCTCGAAAAAGAAAGACCAAGCAGAAGGTGAGCTTTCCAAGAAAGACTAAGCCGAAGGTAGACTTTCAAAGAAGGATGCGAGACCATGCCGAAGGTGAGCTTTCCAAGAAAGACTAAGCCGAAGGTAAAATTTCAAAGAAGGATACGAGACCATGCCGAAGGTGGACTCGAAAAAGAAAGACCAAGCCGAAGGTGGGCTTTCAAAGAAAGACTAAGCCGAAGGTAGACTTTTAAAGAAGGATGCGAGACCATGCCTAAGGTGGACTCGAAAAAGAAAGACCAAGCCGAAGGTCGGCTTTCAAAGAAAGACTAAGCCGAAGGTAGACTTTCAAAGAAGGATGCGAGACCATGCCGAAGGTGGACTCGAAAAAGAAAGACCAAGCCGAAGGTGTACTTTCAAAGAAAGACTAAGCCGAAGGTAGACTCTCATACAAAGGATACGAGACTATGTAGAAGGTGGGCTCGAAAAAGAAAGACCAAGCTGAAGGTGGGCTTTCAAAGAAAGACTATGCCGAAGGTAGACTTTCAAACAAAGGATACGAGACCATGCCAAGGGTGGGCTCGAAAAAGAAAGACCAAGCCGAAGGTAAGCTTTCAAAGAAAGACTATGCCGAAGGCAGACTTTCAAACAAAGGATACGAGAGCATGCCAAAGGTGGGCTCAAAAAAGAAAGACCAAGTCGAAGGTGAGCTTTCAAAGAAAGACTATGTCGAAGGTAGACTTTCAAACAAAGGGTACGAGACCATGCCGAAGGTGGACTCGAAAAAGAAAGACCAAGCCAAAGGTGGGCTTTCAAACAAGGGATACGAGGCCATGCCGAAGGTGGACTCGAAAAAGAAAGGCCAAGCCGAAGGTGGACTCGAAAAAGAAAGACTATGTCGAAGGTAGACTTTCAAACAAAGGGTACGAAACTATGCCGAAGGTGGGCTCGAAAAAGAAAGACCAAACCGAAGGTGGACTTTCAAAGAAAGACTATGACGAAGGTAGACTCTCAAACAAAGGATACGAGGCCATGCCGAAGGTGGGCTCGAAAAAGGAAAGACCAAACCGAAGGTGGACTTTCAAAGAAAGACTATGCCGAAGGTAGACTCTCAAACAAGGGATACAAGGCCATGCCGAAGGTGGGCTCGAAAAAGGAAAGACCAAACCGAAGGTGGACTTTCAAAGAAAGACTATTCCGAAGGTAGACTCTCAAACAAAGGATACGAGGCCATGCCGAAGGAGGGCTCAAAAAAGAAAGGCCAAGTCGAAGGTGGGCTTTCAAAGAAAGACTATGCCGAAGGTAGACTCTCAAACAAAGGATACGAGATCATGCCGAAGGTGGACTCGAAAAAGAAAGACCAAGCCGAAGGTGGACTTTCAAAGAAAGACTAAGCCAAAGGTATACTTTCTAACAAAAGATACGAGACCATGCCGAAGGTGGGCTCAAAAAAGAAATACCAAGCCGAAGGTGGGCTTTCAAAGAAAGACTATGCCGAAGGTAGATTTACAAACAAAGGATACGAGACCATGCCGAAGGTGGGCTCGAAAAAGAAAGACCAAGCTGAAGGTGGGCTCTCAAAGAAAGACTATGTCGAAGGTAGACTTTCAAACAAAGGATACGAGACCATGCCGAAGGTGGGCTCGAAAAAGAAAGACCAAGCCGAAGGTGGGATTTCAAAGAAAGACTATACCAAATAGGATAACTCTAATGGGGATAACAAGATAACAGCGGGTGCGAGGACGGCCGAAGGCGAACTCGAAAAAAAAGAAAGCCAAGCCGAAGGTGGACTTTCAAAGAATGAATAAGAAAAAGGTAGACTTTCTAACAAAAGATACGAGACCATGCCGAAGGTGGGCTCAAAAAAGAAAGACCAAGCCGAAGGTGGGCTTTCAAAGAAAGACTATGCCGAAGGTAGACTTTCAAACAAAGGGTACGAGACCATGCCGAGGGTGGAATCGAAAAAGAAAGACCAAGCCAAAGGTGGGCTTTCAAACAAGGGATATGAGGCCATGCCGAAGGTGGACTCGAAAAAGAAAGACCAAGCCGAAGGTTGACTCTCAAAGAAAGACTATGCCGAAGGTAGACTTTAAAACAAAGGGTACGAGACCATGCCGAAGGTGGGCTCGAAAAAGAAAGACCAAACCGAAGGTGGACTTTCAAAGAAAGACTATGACAAAGGTAGACATTTAAACAAAGGATACGAGACCATGCTGAAGGTGGGCGCGAAGAAGGAAAGACCAAACCGAAGGGGGACTTTCAAAGAAAGACTATGCCGAATGTAGACTTTCAAACAAAGGATACAAAACGATGCCGAAGGTGGGCTCGAAAAAGGAAAGACCAAGCCGAAGGTGAACTCTCAAAGAAAGACTATGTCGAAGGTAGACTTTCAAACAAAGGGTACGAGACGATGCCGAAGGTGGACTCGAAAACGAAAGACCAAGCCGAAGGTGGGCTTTCAAAGAAAGACTATGCCGAAGGTAGTCTTTCAAACAAAAGGTACGAGACCATGCCGAAGGTGGACTCGAAAAAGAAAGACCAAGCCGAAGGTGGGCTTTCAAAGAAAGACTAAGCCGAATGTAGACTTTTAAAGAAGGATGCGAGACCATGCCTAAGGTGGACTCGAAAAAGAAAGACCAAGCCGAAGGTCGGCTTTCAAAGAAAGACTAAGCCGAAGGTAGACTTTCAAAGAAGGATGCGAGACCATGCCGAAGGTGGACTCTAAAAAGAAAGACCAGGCCGAAGGTGTACTTTCAAAGAAAGACTAAGCCGAAGGTAGACTCTCATACAAAGGATACGAGACTATCTAGAAGGTGGGCTCGAAAAAGAAAGACCAAGCTGAAGGTGGGCTTTCAAAGAAAGACTATGCCGAAGGTAGACTTTCAAACAAAGGATACGAGACCATGCCAAGGGTGGGCTCGAAACAGAAAGACCAAGCCGAAGGTAAGCTTTCAAAGAAAGACTATGCCGAAGGTAGACTTTCAAACACAGGATACGAGACCATGCCAAAGGTGGGCTCAAAAAAGAAAGACCAAATCGAAGGTGAGCTTTCAAAGAAAGACTATGTCGAAGGTAGACTTTCAAACAAAGGGTACGAGACCATGCCGAAGGTGGACTCGAAAAATAAAGACCAAGCCAAAGGTGGGCTTTCAAACAAGGGATACGAGGCCATGCCGAAGATGGACTCGAAAAAGAAAGGCCAAGCCGAAGGTGGACTCGAAAAAGAAAGACTATGTCGAAGGTAGACTTTCAAACAAAGGGTACGAAACTATGCCGAAGGTGGGCTCGAAAAAGAAAGACCAAACCGAAGGTGGACTTTCAAAGAAAGACTATGACGAAGGTAGACTCTTAAACAAAGGATACGAGGCCATGCCGAAGGTGGGCTCGAAAAAGGAAAGACCAAACCGAAGGTGGACTTTCAAAGAAAGACTATGCCGAAGGTAGACTCTCAAACAAGGGATACAAGGCCATGCCGAAGGTGGGCTCGAAAAAGGAAAGACCAAACCGAAGGTGGACTTTCAAAGAAAGACTATTCCGAAGGTAGACTCTCAAACAAAGGATACGAGGCCATGCCGAAGGAGGGCTCGAAAAAGAAAGGCCAAGTCGAAGGTGGGCTTTCAAAGAAAGACTATGCCGAAGGTAGACTCTCAAACAAAGGATACGAGATCATGCCGAAGGTGGACTCGAAAAAGAAAGACCAAGCCGAAGGTGGACTTTCAAAGAAAGACTAAGCCAAAGGTATACTTTCTAACAAAAGATACGAGACCATGCCGAAGGTGGGCTCAAAAAAGAAATACCAAGCCGAAGGTGGGCTTTCAAAGAAAGACTATGCCGAAGGTAGATTTACAAACAAAGGATACGAGACCATGCCGAAGGTGGGCTCGAAAAAGAAAGACCAAGCTGAAGGTGGGCTCTCAAAGAAAGACTATGTCGAAGGTAGACTTTCAAACAAAGGATACGAGACCATGCCGAAGGTGGGCTCGAAAAAGAAAGACCAAGCCGAAGGTGGGATTTCAAAGAAAGACTATACCAAATAGGATAACTCTAATGGGGATAACAAGATAACAGCGGGTGCGAGGACGGCCGAAGGCGAACTCGAAAAAAAAGAAAGCCAAGCCGAAGGTGGACTTTCAAAGAATGAATAAGCCAAAGGTAGACTTTCTAACAAAAGATACGAGACCATGCCGAAGGTGGGCTCAAAAAAGAAAGACCAAGCCGAAGGTGGGCTTTCAAAGAAAGACTATGCCGAAGGTAGACTTTCAAACAAAGGGTACGAGACCATGCCGAGGGTGGAATCGAAAAAGAAAGACCAAGCCGAAGGTGGGCTTTCAAACAAGGGATATGAGGCCATGCCGAAGGTGGACTCGAAAAAGAAAGACCAAGCCGAAGGTTGACTCTCAAAGAAAGACTATGCCGAAGGTAGACTTTAAAACAAAGGGTACGAGACCATGCCGAAGGTGGGCTCGAAAAAGAAAGACCAAACCGAAGGTGGACTTTCAAAGAAAGACTATGACAAAGGTAGACATTTAAACAAAGGATACGAGACCATGCTGAAGGTGGGCGCGAAGAAGGAAAGACCAAACCGAAGGGGAGCTTTCAAAGAAAGACTATGCCGAAGGTAGACTTTCAAACAAAGGATACAAGACGATGCCGAAGGTGGGCTCGAAAAAGGAAAGACCAAGCCGAAGGTGAACTCTCAAAGAAAGACTATGTCGAAGGTAGACTTTCAAATAAAGGGTACGAGACCATGCCGAAGGTTGACTCGAAAACGAAAGACCAAGCCGAAGGTGGGCTTTCAAAGAAAGACTATGCCGAAGGTAGTCTTTCAAACAAAAGGTACGAGACCATGCCGAAGGTGGACTCGAAAAAGAAAGACCAAGCCGAAGGTGGGCTTTCAAAGAAAGACTAAGCCGAAGGTAGACTTTTAAAGAAGGATGCGAGACCATGCCTAAGGTGGACTCGAAAAAGAAAGACCAAGCCGAAGGTCGGCTTTCAAAGAAAGACTAAGCCGAAGGTAGACTTTCAAAGAAGGATGCGAGACCATGCCGAAGGTGGACTCGAAAAAGAAAGACCAAGACGAAGGTGTACTTTCAAAGAAAGACTAAGCCGAAGGTAGACTCTCATACAAAGGATACGAGACTATGTAGAAGGTGGGCTCGAAAAAGAAAGACCAAGCTGAAGGTGGGCTTTCAAAGAAAGACTATGCCGAAGGTAGACTTTCAAACAAAGGATACGAGACCATGCCAAGGGTGGGCTCGAAAAAGAAAGACCAAGCCGAAGGTAAGCTTTCAAAGAAAGACTATGCCGAAGGTAGACTTTCAAACAAAGGTTACGAGACCATGCCAAAGGTGGGCTCAAAAAAGAAAGACCAAGTCGAAGGTAAGCTTTCAAAGAAAGACTACGTCGAAGGTAGACTTTCAAACAAAGGGTACGAGACCATGCCGAAGGTGGACTCGAAAAAGAAAGACCAAGCCAAAGGTGGGCTTTCAAACAAGGGATACGAGGCCATGCCGAAGGTGGACTCGAAAAAGAAAGGCCAAGCCGAAGGTGGACTCGAAAAAGAAAGAATATGTCGAAGGTAGACTTTCAAACAAAGGGTACGAAACTATGCCGAAGGTGGGCTCGAAAAAGAAAGACCAAACCGAAGGTGGACTTTCAAAGAAAGACTATGACGTAGGTAGACTCTCAAACAAAGGATACGAGGCCATGCCGAAGGTGGGCTCGAAAAAGGAAAGACCAAACCGAAGGTGGACTTTCAAAGAAAGACTATGCCGAAGGTAGACTCTCAAACAAGGGATACAAGGCCATGCCGAAGGTGGGCTCGAAAAAGGAAAGACCAAACCAAAGGTGGACTTTCAAAGAAAGACTATTCCGAAGGTAGACTCTCAAACAAAGGATACGAGGCCATGCCGAAGGAGGGCTCGAAAAAGAAAGGCCAAGTCGAAGGTGGGCTTTCAAAGAAAGACTATGCCGAAGGTAGACTCTCAAACAAAGGATACGAGATCATGCCGAAGGTGGACTCGAAAAAGAAAGACCAAGCCGAAGGTGGACTTTCAAAGAAAGACTAAGCCAAAGGTATACTTTCTAACAAAAGATACGAGACCATGCCGAAGGTGGGCTCAAAAAAGAAATACCAAGCCGAAGGTGGGGTTTCAAAGAAAGACTATGCCGAAGGTAGATTTTCAAACAAAGGATACGAGACCATGCCGAAGGTGGGCTCGAAAAAGAAAGACCAAGCCGAAGGTGGGCTCTCAAAGAAAGACTATGTCGAAGGTAGACTTTCAAACAAAGGATACGAGACCATGCCGAAGGTGGGCTCGAAAAAGAAAGACCAAGCCGAAGGTGGGATTTCAAAGAAAGACTATACCAAATAGGATAACTCTAATGGGGATAACAAGATAACAGCGGGTGCGAGGACGGCCGAAGGCGAACTCGAAAAAAAAGAAAGCCAAGCCGAAGGTGGACTTTCAAAGAATGAATAAGCCAAAGGTAGACTTTCTAACAAAAGATACGAGACCATGCCGAAGGTGGGCTCAAAAAAGAAAGACCAAGCCGAAGGTGGGCTTTCAAAGAAAGACTATGCCGAAGGTAGACTTTCAAACAAAGGGTACGAGACCATGCCGAGGGTGGAATCGAAAAAGAAAGACCAAGCCGAAGGTGGGCTTTCAAACAAGGGATATGAGGCCATGCCGAAGGTGGACTCAAAAAAGAAAGACCAAGCCGAAGGTTGACTCTCAAAGAAAGACTATGCCGAAGGTAGACTTTAAAACAAAGGGTACGAGACCATGCCGAAGGTGGGCTCGAAAAAGAAAGACCAAACCGAAGGTGGACTTTCAAAGAAAGACTATGACAAAGGTAGACATTTAAACAAAGGATACGAGACCATGCTGAAGGTGGGTGCGAAGAAGGAAAGACCAAACCGAAGGGGGACTTTCAAAGAAAGACTATGCCGAAGGTAGACTTTCAAATAAAGGATACAAGACGATGCCGAAGGTGGACTCGAAAAAGGAAAGACCAAGCCGAAGGTGAACTCTCAAAGAAAGACTATGTCGAAGGTAGACTTTCAAACAAAGGGTACGAGACCATGCCGAAGGTGGACTCGAAAACGAAAGACCAAGCCGAAGGTGGGCTTTCAAAGAAAGACTATGCCGAAGGTAGTCTTTCAAACAAAGGGTACGAGACCATGCCGAAGGTGGACTCGAAAAAGAAAGACCAAGCCGAAGGTGGGCTTTCAAACAAGGGATACGAGGCCATGCCGAAGGTGGACTCAAAAAAGAAAGACCAAGCCGAAGGTGGAATCTCAAAGAAAGACTATGCCGAAGGTATACTATCAAACAAAGGAAACGAGACCATGCCGAAGGTGGGCTCGAAAAAGAAAGACCAAACCGAAGGTGGACTTTCAAAGAAAGACTATGCCGAAGGTAGACTTTCAAACAAAGGATACGAGACCATGCCGAAGGTGGGCTCGAAAAAGAAAGGCCAAGCCGAAGGTGGGCTTTCAAAGAAAGACTATGCCGAAGGTAGACTTTCAAACCAAGGATACGAGACCATGCCAAAGGTGGGCTCGAAAAAGAATGACCAAGCCTAAGGTGGACTCTCAAAGAAAAACTATGTCGAAGGTAGACTTTCAAACAAAGGGTACGAGACCATGCCGAAGGTGGGCTCGAAAAAAGAAAGACTAAACCGAAGGTGGACTTTCAAAGAAAGACTATGCCGAAGGTAGACTTTCAAACAAAGGATACGAGGCCATGCCGAAGGTGGGCTCGAAAATGAAATACCAAGCCAAAGGTGGGCTTTAAAAAAAAGACTATGCCGAAGGTAGACTTTCAAACAAAGGATACGAGACCATGCCGAAGGTGGGCTTTCAAAGAAAGACTAAGCCGAAGGTAGACTCTCAAACAAAAGATACGAGACCATGCCGAAGGTGGACTTGAAAAAGAAAGACCAAGCTGAAGGTGGACTTTCAAAGAAAGACTAAGCCAAAGGTAGACATTATAACAAAAGATACGAGACCATGCCAAAGGTGGGCTCAAAAAAGAAAGACCAAGCCGAAGGTGGGCTTTCAAAGGAAGACTATACCGAAGGTAGACTTTCAAACAAAGGATACGAGGCCATGCCGAAGGTGGGCTCGAAAAAGAATGACCAAGCCGAAGGTGAGCTTTCAAGGAAAGACTATGCCGAAGGTAGACTTTCAAACAAAGGATACGAGACCATGCCGAAGGTGGGCTTGAAAAAGAAAGACCAAGCCGAAGGTGGGATTTCAAAGAAAGACTATACCAAATAGGATAACTCTAATGGGGATAACAAGATAACAGCGGGTGCGAGGACGGCCGAAGGCGAACTCGAAAAAAAAAGAAAGACCAAGCCGATGGTGGACTTTCAAAGAAAGACTAAGCCGAATGTAGACTTTCAAACAACAATATGTAGAATCAACAGTTCTACAAAGATGACTCCGCCGGGGAAAAGAGAAATCTAAACAGACAACTCTGCGGGGGTGTATAGGAAGGGCCAACAAGTAGGACGAATCCACTGGTCGCGGTGTAGTGTTAACCAACATCTCCTGAATTTTGTTACTTTCTGCTGGGGAAAGAATCTGGCAAAGGATATCAAACCTGGCTTATGCTTTGAATGCATATGTTTGAATTTTACCGTAATGCTCCTTATCAATGGAATGCTACGCTTTTGGGAGGATGCCATGCAAAAATGCTTATGCAATGCAAAAGAGACGTCTCAGCAAAATAAATGCTGAAGACCAAGGCAGCTCCACTGGGGACGACAAACTATATTGTCTTCTGAAATAAGAGACCCTATTGAGAAAGACTTCACTCTGCTGAGGAAGATCCTGATCACAAACTCTGCTTAATATGAAAAATTCCGAGAGAATATTCACTCTGTTGGAGATGGATAAAAACGAATAATTGAAGATGGAACCCAAAGAGAAACTCTCTCCGCTGGGGATTACCAATGACTTCCATCGAAGACATAACTCAACACCTGGATTTGGAATATGCCAATAACCATTGGACTTAAGACCTGCTGGGGATTTCAACTGTTGTTGAACAAACCACTGTGAAGATCACCGTCGAACTTTGCTTGGGGAGACAAGTCAATAATTCCATACCTATTTGGGGACATTACTGAACTCAACCTGCTGTTGGGAGATGCCCTGCTTTTACCCTGCCGGGGAATATCAGTACTTTTACCTTGCTGGGGAGTACCGGCCATGACCAGGAAACCTGCTTGAGGAACGGTAGATGCTGATATCCACCCTGCTAGAGGATAACATCGAGCTTACTCGTCTGAGGGGATTAAATAAAACTGTTGCTGATGGGACAAATATCTCCTAACTAGCTGAGTGCTCAAACCCTGTGGGGAGAATAACGTCTTTGTCCAAAGAAGATATTCCATAAGTCTCCTGCTGGGGATGCAACAACATCAACTTCTGACTACTCACCGAGAGAGTAATAAAACAACCACAACTCTAGCTGGGGAATTAATCTTCTGTACTCTGCTGAGGAAGATAATCCTCGACACTCTGGCTGGGGAAAGTGACAACCTGCTGAGGAGAATGAAGTTTCAATGCTAAGGAGAATAACTCTATTGGGGAGAAATCCTGCCGTTGGAGGAAAGAATTTACCCTATTGGGGATTAGAGCATGTCGTTGCTGACGGAACTACACTTCCTGACCTCCTGAGGACAGTGATTACCAGGCTCTGTGGGGAAAATAAAGTCTTTTCAAAGACATCCAACATACCTCCTACTGGAGATACAACCACATTCACCTCGGAGCAATCCACTTTAAACTGCTTGCTGGGGAATAATAAACCAACCATGACTTCGGCTGGGGATCACAATCCTCTGTACTCTTGCTGGGGAGAGTAAGTTCTGCTGAGGATGATGAAATTTCCATGCTAAGGGGAATAGCTCTACTGGGGAGAAACAAACTTGTTACCCAGCCTGAACTGCCTTTATGGTCGTAAATGGCCCTTTGAGTTTTCCACCTGCCCCAGACCACCAGGTCTAATGGAAGGAATCATCTCAAGAGGATTTTATAGAAGACGGGGCGTTCACACTGCCCTAGGGTCTTCAAAATCTTGGAGAGATTTATCAGATCTCGACATAACTGCCTCTAACTGCATACTCTATGAAGTAACTAGCCTCGAAAGGATTTGTAATGACTTGAAATATTCTGCCCCAGTATTCTGAACTTTGAAGAGGTGCTTTCCATTAACCGTCTTTAAGAGTGGACAACTTCTTACGCTCTAGAGGTGGCCTACCCCAAGTCTTGAAGAAACTTTGCCCCTGACTGATCCTACATAGATTTGTCAAATTGACCTGATTGCCCCATATTAAACGCTTGTGGAGAGATTTATCGAATCTCGACATAATTGCCCCAGTTTGGCTGAACTTTGAAGAAATTTTCTCAACATGACTGCCCGTGATTGATTGAACTCTGAAAAGACTTACTCGACTTGAATGCCCCAGCTTGGCTACATATTAACACAATTTGCTAGGAAAACTCCTGCTCAACATGGTCTTTTAGCACCATGACCTTTGATATGACTGTCCATTAGAATTTTCAAGCATCTCAACTTGGCAGGATCGAGCTTCTCGACTGACATTCATCATGTAAGCTTCTTTGATGTCAAACATATGCAAGCAGAAAATGTTTGTTATGAGAATGATAATTCTAATGCAACACACATGTTAACCTGAAGTTTTATTGAAAATGTGTCGCCAAGCTTTGTGAACGAATCACTAGCTGGGATGTGACATTGATTTTTGAAGGGAAACAATACGCACATGCAATACCAACAAAAATCTTACTAGCATAACTCATAGGAGTCAGGAACGCTATCTCGCCGAAGTACGCCTTCGGACTAACCCTGCTTCAATTAGGACTTTTTAAGGGTTGTAATGTGGCCTGGTTCCTGGTTTTAGAAAAAAGGATTTATAGCTCGGAGTTTATCGGTGCCCACCCACTCTTCGTGATGTTCTCCACTCCTATGTTTAGCTAATTTGGCGCAAGCGTTCATCTCTCAAAAGGTTTTATGACCTTTAAAGAACCCATGCAATTGATGGTTCGAGACCTGATGAGGTTTTGGAGCAACAGTCACCCCTTTTGTCTTTTGTGTCTGTAGTCACACGACTTGTTCTTGCTCGAGGATTTTCTTTTGTAATCCTTTTCGTTTTTTTTTATTTCCCTGATTTTTCCTGGACTGACTCTTTTGAGTTTTTTCGATTTTTGAAGTCCAGCGGGATGCCCTAACTTTTGCCTAAGTCGCTTGTTTTCAAGTTTCGACTTAACGGGCTTTCTTTCTTTTATTCTCTTTTTTTCATTTTTTTTGAACAAATCGTGTGACACTGGATTGTCTGACTTGTTTAAAAGGGTTGTGACTGCCTCACTCCTTGATTGTTGATGGATAACCATTCTGGTTTCACATCTCTTGACCTCTCGACGGTGGAATAGAAGGTAATGAATCCTCAGATGCACGCTCCTTTTTAAAATTTGAACGCTCGGTCAAATTAACTGACGCCTACCCTGCCCTTGGGTTAAGTGTGAGGGTTTTTTTCCTACGAAAAGAAACTCCTAGTTCAAGGCTCAAAGGGGTTAACGTGGGTCTATCTCCCTTATATCTCCAGTGTTTGAGGATTTGAAACAATGCCTGTACATCCTCAACAGGGTTTTACCCGAAATCACACAACCGAAGATTTTGCATTTTTCCCTCATCATCCTCCCTCAAGAGTTTAGGCAAGAAAATTGGTATTGCAGTGCATATAAACATAATATGAGCGCATAAAAGTAAAGTACTTTAGGAACAACACACCATTGCATTAAAATCAATATTCAAAACACAAACAAGTTTTTACATGCAAACCGTGTTTAAACCAAACAAAAGAAAGCTACATATGAAAATGCAGTAAAGGAAGCTGATGATTGCCATTGTTGAGGAGACTTGACTCCGTTTGGACTTGTTGCTTCTGATGATGTCTTCGCAGCCTCGAGTGCTCACTTGGGAAGCTTCAGTCAAATATCCTCTAGGGCCTTTTTGGTCTAAGTTGCCCCTGTTGTTGATAGTGACCTGTGCCTTCCTCTCGCTCAGGCACTTTCATCCTTAAAATCTGCTTAGGAACAGGAAACAGCTGCTGACGTGGGGATTCTAAGACCAAGGACTGCAAGAAATGCCCCTGTCTGGATGTAACCTCAGGAGAGAAAACAGGGATTTTCATTTCTGTTTCAGCAGCTAGCATGAGACCACCTTGTATGCTTACGCCGCCCGGCGTGAACTCAATTTCCTTTGAATCGATCAAATCTTGGACAGCATGTTGAAAGGCCTTACAATTTTCCACATTATGCCCTGGCGCACCAGAGTGGAAATCACAATGAGCTCTTGCATCATAACCCGGTGGGGGACTACCAATAAGAGGAGCCAAAGTCCTTTTCTGCACCAGTTGCAACTGAAAGAGATGATGTAATAGCTGAGGATATGGCAATGGTGGAGTATCAAAATGCATATTCTGTTTAGGCCTATACCGTTGTCTGCAAACCCTTCCCTGTGACAGAGATATGGACGGGATGGTCACAGTGGCAATCTGCTCATTCTTTGGGAGGGATCCCTTAAACAATGGAGGAGAGACAATTCCAGCTGTAGCTTCAGGCATGAGAGTATTATCCTTGTTTAGCACACCTCTCACGATCTCCATAACCAGACTCATCTGGGTTTTCAGTTGGTTGACCTCCTCCCTCAGCATTTTCTGATCTTGAATCAAAGCTTGCATACCCCCCATAAACTGCCCCATTTGGCTTCGCATTTCCCTCAAATCGGTTCGAATTTGATCCATGATTCGCTTCCAGCTTCTTTGAAGAGTTAAGTCTGAAATTCTGAAGAAGACCAGGTCAGGATGAGAATAACCAGCTTCAAACACCTGTTATACAAATGAGTATGGAAATGCAATGCAAATGCCATGTTCGAATATTTCCAAGGAATCAATCTGCTTTGATTCAAGTTTTTGACAAAAGAACCACAAGACATAGACGAAATTGCTCAACAGCGAGTCTCAAAGTTAATATCCCTTGGAAATACAAGAACATGTATGCGAAAATGACGATGCAGATGCAACAGGCATGGGATCAAGGCTTCCATGAAGCTCTGTATAAGTGTTGTGCTACTGAATGGATGGGTTCAAAGGTCTGCTCTGAAGAGAACACCGGAATACCAGAATATCTGAATAACCAGAATATCTGAATAACCAGAATACCAGAATAACCAGAATACCAGGCCGATAAGTTCACACTGATAAGAAAACCAGAATACCAGGTAGGATGAAAGTCAAGGTTACCTGCAAACCTGTAAACACCCGCCCATCTCACATGTGGGTACTAGAAAACCGAGGATCCTCGATATCACGGGCTCTCAGGTCGAGAAATGATGATACATTCACCATTTCTAGTTTGGCATCATCATCAATCGAGGAGGCCTCAACTGATTCCCCTCAAAAAGGATATCCTATAGCAAGTTCCCAACATTGGGTCCTCGGATCGACAAGTGTAATGGGCTTTCCATTTCTGGTCTCCCATTATCACATGTCGGGAGGAGAGGCGTTGCTGAGTCCTTGGAGCAATGGTCGCCAGAGTCGACAGCTCTCTAGATCAACATTCTGAAATGCGCAAGACACGCACGTCATAATATCTCCCAAGATAGCCCCGTCTGGATGTGAATTTCGTGCACACCAAACGCACCAAGACGGCGCGTAGGTCCCACTACTTTCCACTCTAGTCCTAAGTGTATGCTCAAGCCTGTGTATCGGGCTTATCTCTCAAAATATCCCAACCTGCCAAATAGAAAACCAGCACAACACAGTAAAGTCCAGCAAAATAATGAAATGCAATGCAATAAATACGGTAAATATAGTAAACAGAAATATACAGTAATATATAACAAAATAAAGCACAACAGATAAACACCCAATGAAATAAAACAAACAAGCGCTAGGATTGACTCGCAAAAGGGGATGGACCAGCAAGAGGTCAACTTGTCCCCAGCAGAGTCGCCAGCTGTCGCTCCCGAGGATTTACATCCATGGTACAAACGCGAAAGTGGCGCGGAAAACAGAGTCACCAGCAATGTGTATTTATCCCAAGGGAGGGAAAGGAAACACTGCGTAAACCTGAAGGGAAGGGAAAGAGCATGGTCTCACGACCAAGAGAAATGGGTAAAGGAGTCGGTTACGCGAAGGGAAGGTGTTAGCACCCCACACGTCCATCGTACTCGACGGGATCCACGCTTGTTGTCTCGATCAAAGGGTGTCGTCATCTGGAGCTCCACTGCTACTGGAAAGGAGAAGAAACAGGAACGGAAAGGAACGAAGAAACAAAGAAGAAAAGAAAAAGAAGTGACTCGGTAGGACATCTCTCATCCTATGCCTACGTATTCCCTCGTGCAATGGGAAAGTCAGAGTCAACGTAGTTCGGACACGAACTAAGGGGGAAGGATGCTCGCCAAGACATCGTCGTCTCGTGCCTACGTATCCTCAATCGGACTAGAAAGAGGAAATCAGAGCAGTCGTAGTTCGACCTAACGAGGTCGGTTAGTGTTTTTTATGAGCGACGTTAGATTCGTGTCCGGCAGTTAGGGTCGATGCCTGTTTGCAACGAGACGGAAATAACGTGCCCTTTTCTGAAAATGATTTGAACTTAACGATCCCGAAGGATGAAAAAGGTTTGAGTTTGTTTTTGTGTTTTTTAGACAGAAGTGGATTGAAGTTAATTCATAACTTGCATTGCACCGAAGTCTATGATGTAGGAACGAATGCTTAGCAAATCGTTCCAAGATGGAACGTCCACCAAACACTCTAGAAAAATGAGAAGGAACCCCTCATTCCTCATTTCCCACATGCAAGGCTCATACGCAATACACGTTAATTTTATTAAGTGTTTTAGAAGTGTTATGAGATGAGAAGAGAAGACTCAAAGGAAAAGAAAACACTAAGGGGGATTCTATCCTAATGTTGTCATGCAAAGGTGGCCCTATAGTTGAGTTTGAAAAGGGAACTTCTACCTAAGTTAGCATGCAAAGGGAAGCCTAATGCTAATCCTACTCCAAGCTTAATCAAAAATTAAGTTGGACTAGGTAGCTCTAAGGGAGTGAATCCAAGACTTAAACAAGTCTTGAGACTCAAGGAAAGAGAAGGAGTAAAAGAGAAGAAGAAGAAAGAGAGGTAGAAGATGAGAAAAAAGACGGGGCAGCAAGCACATCATACACATCATACTCACATCACAACATTAATCATGCTTCAAAAGATCACACAAGAAAGCTCAAGTAAGCAAGTAAGAGCAAACAAGAAAGAATGCATGCAAACTTGCATAAGAAGCATAGTTAAACATCATTGAACCTCACACAAAGATGACATGAATAATGTAAGATGAAAGTGGATCCAAGTCAGAATTCAAGTCATGCCAAAGGTCAATCAACTCACACATTAGAAAGTGGCATCAAGAGCATCAAGTATGTGTCTCAACAACACTCAAACAATTAACAACAAATAACTCATGCACAACATAACTTCAAGTGATCAAACAAAGTGAAATCAAGGCATGAAAGCAAATGGCAGCAAGGTGAACATGTATATCAATTCAAAGATCAACTCATGAATATCAAAAACAAGCCACAAGAATCACGTTCAAAACATGCTCCACAATTATGCAAACATCCACTCTAAACATATATGCAAACAACACATGATAAGGTGAAGCAAGATCATATTCGTATTCAAACAACAATTCCAGCAACATCATCAACAAGTCACAATCAACATGCTCAAGAAGTGTGTGCTATGTGTTCATCGCATCGGGAACGCAACGTCGCAAACGTGATCATAAACGATAAAAATCCAAGAGTCGCGTGTCGGAAAATTGTGTGCATATGATGGTGTGAGGTGAAATAGCTCAAGAATAATCCACAAATCATCAACATATTAATCCATGAAGTTTAGGTATGAAAAGGATCTCAAACAAGCAAGAAAATGCACAAAAATACACATTCTGTCACAGAGTAACCGGTTAACAAACGGTGAGTAACCGGTTACTTAGTTAAAAATCAGACCATTCACGCAAAAAATACACATGTTAACCGGTTAGCAAACTGTTGTTAACCGGTTACTCTGGGACAGTGGCCAAAAAATCCTGTTTCAAAAGCACTTTTCAGCAGCAAATCACTTCTCCAAACTTCCAAATGATCATGCAATCAATTAAGCACGAAATTACATTGAATTACCTCCATCAAACATCAATTGAATCCATCAAACAACAACATCCACAATCAAATTGAAGCAAATGTATCAAAACACATCAAGAATCATGGATCTACATTGTATAAGTTGCAATTAAGCTAAAATGAGTATGGATCTGAAATTAACCAACCTACAAAGCTGAGATTTGCTTTGGTGAGTGTTGTAAACAGAAATGGATGAATTCAAGTAGAGAAATCCAAGATCCACAAGCTTCTTGCACTCAAAAGTTGAAGATCCAAGCAAATAAGCAACAAAACTCCAAAATCACTTTCAATAATCACTTCTGAAAAATCAGAAGTAGATCCAAACAAAAATCCAAGTTGAAAAGCTGAAATGTAGTGATGATGAGAGGCTTTAGCTCAAGAATTAACAAGTTCCAATGAAGAACTTGTTAATCTTTGAAAGAGAGCTTTGAGTGAGGTTGGAAAATGGAGGTTGAGAGTGAAAAAGTGAGAGAGAATTGAGAGAATTCTGAAAATTGGGAGTGAAAATGTGATCTAGGTTGGAGAGGTTTGAAATGAATTGGTTTAAATAACCCCTAGGTTAGGAGTTAAGTTTGGGTTTGGAGTGAGGTTAAGTGAGTGGAAATTGGGATGAAATGTGGATTAGGAAAGGAAATGTGGAATTGGAGTTGAAAGAATTTGAATTTGAGGAGAAAATCAACTCTCTCTAGATCCTTCTACTGGTGTGTAGAATTAAATTGGGTGATTAAAATTTGGATTAGAAGGATGCAGTATTGAAAAAGAGATGATTTACCCAAATTTTGCCTTGGTTAACCGGTTAACCACCATGCGTTAACCGGTTAACGCGAGGAAAATTTGAATTTTCAGTTTGGCGCCAAAAGGAAGGAAACTTGGATCCTCGCCTGGTTCTATCTATTCTGAACCATGATAGACCTCTGAAACTTGCCATTTGATATTACCGCTGGAATACACTTGAAATATGTTGTGAAATGTTTTTTCGCACTCCGATTAAACTGCTGATAACAACTGCTTGGTGCTGAATGACTGATCAAAAATTGACTTCCGGAGTTTCTGATCATCCAGTCATTTAATGAGCAAAATAAATGCTCAAAAGACTTGGAAAGTTATCTGCTTGGCTCTGAACACTATTAAAAATCATACTGGAACTGATGATGTTATGAGCTACTGGAAAATACCTTGATCCCATGCCCAACAGAAATATGCAAATGCAAAAATGACAATGCAAATGAAATGAAGCATAAACCAGTTAGGTTAGAAACAAAAGGGCAAATTTTGAGGTGTTACAGTTACATCCAATGATGTCTTGGATATTGTGTTTCCTTTACATCCAATGCTTTCTTGGATATTCATATTGTTACATTCATTGATGTCTTTGATATTGTTGTTTCCTTTACATCCAATGCTTTCTTGGATATTCATATTGTTACATCCAATGTCACTATTGGATATCTTTATCACTTTTTCCAAGTATTACTAGATACTCCTTGTCACCCTGACACATTTCCATAATATCTTGTATATCCTCAGTTGTTACTTATTCCCCCAAAATTTTAAAGCTTTTCCTTAGTCAAAATTTGCCTTGTTGGTATGTCTCCTGTGGTATCATTCCCCACAGAGTTCAGAGTCTTTCATAACATTACATATCATATCACTTCATCTACATTTACGACCAAAATTCTGGGTATTCTGATAATTAATCCTCTTCTACCTTGAATGTTTGAAAGTCTTTGCTATTCATATCTTTAGGTCCAAGAAGATTAAATAGGGGCATCTGTCATACCCTAAATTTTGACCAGACATTTTTATTATTTTTTCATTCATCTGACTGTATTTTCACTTTGCATCGTCTGCATAGCATATCATGCATTTTATCATGCATAATGCCCAAATTATAAACCAGAATAAATTTGTCGGATTTACAGTCATTTTAGTCAAACTAAAGGTCAACTGTGCGTAAAATCAGTGTATAGACAGTTTTGAAATTGAACTTGCAGACATCAGTTATATTAATCTATGTTTCACATAGTTTAACCTGGTGTGCTCGTTTTAATTTTTCAACTGCATTTCGGGCACATTTTTTATACGTCTGAGCCTTTTAACTGGGTAAAATTTATTTCAAAATTTGACCAAATGCTATATTTTTCCAAATCGTTTATTTTCTCGCTGATCATTTTGGTGTATTTATTTTATTTTTTGCACACTTCGATACCAAACTATTTTATCGTTTTTAATCGGTTTCAATTTTAATTTTAATTAATATTATTTTTATTAATCAAATGTTAATCTTTGTTTTTAATAACTTTGTTTTATTATCATTTCTTCTTTTTATATAATATTTATTTTATTTTTTGTACCATTTTTTTTAACTTAGCTTAGTTTCTATTTAGATTAGTTTTTACTTAACTTAATTTTTAAACTTATGTATATGTCATGTATTGTATGTCACAAACTTCATGTGCAAGTAAGTTTTGCTATAAAAGGAGAAGTCGCAACACAACAACAACAACAACAATCCATCTCCTTTCTTTATTGTAAGTTTTGATTTCTTTTTTTTTATTCTTAACATTTATTATTTTTATTATTATTATTATTATTATTATTATTATTATTGTTATTATTATTATTATTATTATTATTATTATTATGTTAATAATTATATTTTAAATAAATTTCGATGAAATAGTGGGCTCTTGTTACATGCCTAGGCCCATTTAACTTTTATTTATTTTGTATTTAATCCAATTTTAGTTTTTATTTTAATAATTTGTTTAATTTTAGTTTAGTTAATTTTGTTTAATTACTAAATATTCTAAAATAACCAATGAAAAATATTCTTCATTATTTTAAATTGTCAATTAGTTTGTTAAATTCACGTCCATATAAAAAAATGTTTAAAAAATGATATGCATGAATTTATTATTTTATTTTAACTTGTTATTTTCTCTTGTTGAAATTTGGTCCTTGTGATGCCATGCTTATGATTATTTGGATTGATCTTGATGTTTTTATTTTCTCCTTGATGAATTTGAATTCTGATGATATTTCTTCTTGGTGCTTTATCACTTTGTTCATTTACCACACGATGTTTTTCCGTGTATGTTTTCACTTTCATGTAATGCTTTGCCATATGTATGTGTCTCTGATTTTAATTCTTTATCACGTGATGCTTTGCCATGTGTGTATATGTATCTGTATGATTTCATTTATCGCCTGATACTTGTAATCCTATTTCCAAGGGTAGGAAATGCTTGTTGACTTTTTAGTCAGGTACTTTCCTTTGTATCAAACCTTTTCTCTCGCATCGTGCGATCGAGACCATTCCTCTTAATTGTTTTGGTTCTTAGAACCCTACCAACCCGTAGTTCCACGAACTACGAATGCTCTGATTTCTCAAGTTCCTTTTGAGAATACGTAGGCACAAGGTCCCAATCCTTGGCGAGCACTCTTCCTTTTTTTCACTCTTTTTCCTTTTTTCACCCTTTCCTTTTTATACGCATAGTCTCTGAACTACAATTGCTCTGACTTCCTCTTAAGGATATGTAGGCATAGGATTGCGAGATCCTAACGAGCTACCTTTTTATTCAACCTTTTATTCATACACATTACCAAAAACAACAAAAACATTTCCCACTCTCATCATCACTAATAAACAATCAACCTTCCCAATCAATAGCAAAAAAACTTTAGCAAAAGCATAGATATTTCAAGAGGTACCTATAGAGTACTACAGATGCTTAGGATGCTAATACCTCCCCTTAGAATAACCAACCCCCGTATTTTTAATCTCTTATTTGCTCAGTCTTTAGTCTTATCTTTAGCTTTGCATATTTATTTAGGGTTTATTCGTTCTTTTCCCCTTCCCTTGGATAAATTAAAGTTCGGTGGTGACATATTTTGTTTTGTGAGTCAAATTAATGTAATAGTTTGGTCTCTGATTCTCACCACGTACAAAAAGTATAATGGTTTATTTGATGTGTGTTTTATTTATCCAGGTTTTTTTCTTGTACATTGTCGCTCCCGGGATTTTCATCCAAGTACAAACGCGAAAGTGGCGAGGAAACAGAGTCGCCAGCAATGTGTATTTATCCCAAGAGAGGGAAAGGAAACACTGCGTAAACCTGAAGAAAAGGAAAGAGCATGGTCTTACGACCAAGAGAACCGGGTTCGGGAGTCGGTTACGCGCGAGGAAGGTATTAGCACCCCCAGGCGTCCATCGTCCCCGATGGGATCCACGCTTGCTGCTTCAATAAAATGGTGTAAGGAAAGGATACTGGAAAAGGAACTGCTAGCTAGAGAACTGGAAAAGGAAAGGAGAGAGAAAGAGAAACAAATGTAGGGAAAATAAAAGATGTGATCGAATGGACCCTACCCCACTGCCTACGTATCTCATCGAGAACATGAGAATCAGAGCGACGTAGTTCCCCTTAGCTAAGGGAAAGTTGTTTGTGTTTTTCAGGGGAAACGTCAGAGTGCGCGTTCCAGCAGTTAGGTGTTGCAGCTCGCTGTATGGAGACTTAGGCGTTACCTGTTTGCAGTAGAACAGACATGACACATCCTTAAGAATGGAATGGGGAGATGAGAAGAAAATTGATTTGTTTGTTTTTGTCTTTTAAGAAAGAAGTGTTTTGATTGTTTTAGTGTTTTGTAACACATATTGTATTTAAGTCCTTCATGTAAGATCGAATGCCTCGCATATCGACCCAAGACGGGACGTACGCTAAACATTCTAAGAAAGTTAGAGAAGACCCCTCACCTCCTTATTCTCACATGAAAGGCTCAAATACAATATTTGTTATGCCTTTATTAAGTGTTTTTTACTTTTGTTTTGAGATGAGAAGAAGAAAAACTCAAAGGGAGAAATTAAAAAGTCTAAGTGGGGGACTAGTTATCCTAGCATTATCATGCATGGAGATCCTATGGTTATGTGAAGTATGAGAACTCTTAGACTAAAAGAGAAAGAGGGATAGTACTACCTAATGCTTATCCTACCTCACTTTAATCAAAGATTAAAGTTGAGTTAGGATCCCAAAGGGATGTGAGAAAATTCTACACATAGCATTATATCATGCTATTCATAAAAGAGAAATCAGAAATTAATCAACAATGAGCAATTGAAATTATGGTCAACAATTAATCAACAATAACCAAGTTAGAGTTAAAATGCGAAATAAAAATCAAGATTAAATTCTAACAAAAAAAGTTAATTTGTCTAATTCTAAAATTAATCCTAAAATTAGTTCAAGGCAATTCTAAACTAAATCTAAAAACATTAATCCTAAAGTTAAATTTAGAATTAAAACTAATATTAATCCTAAAAATTGATTCCAATTAATTTCTAATTAAAATATAATTCAAACTAGTCAAATTCTAAAATTAAATCTAACTACTAAAAGTGAGTTAACCAAAATTAGGATTAAGAATTACAATCAAAACCAAGATTAAATTCTAATTCTCAAATTAAAATCTAATTTCTAAAATTAAAATCTAATTAACTAAAATGGTTATCCTAAATTTATTAGTTAAAACAAATGCCAAACAATTAAGCAAAACAATTAAAAAAGGGGTGTAGTTCAGATTTAAGGGTGTGCAAGCAAGTTCAGGCGCTGGGCCTTTCAGAAATCAGGCCCGAGAACTTTTGGACACGCACAGGGGGGTGCGAAGTGTTATGGAGTGGTGTAAAAAAACCTCTGGGCGTGTGGGCTGAAAAGTTGCGGCCCAAGGTTTCTCTTCAACCAAGAGGCGGGTGCGAACGGAACGGGGTGTGTGGAAAGAAAAACAATTGCCAAGGGCTTAAAAGCCCATCCCACATTACTAAAAACTTAACCTAAAAATCAAACAAACTCAACCGCCCTCTCAATGCTCTTCTCCTTCCATCAACCTTCTTCCACCTCTGTTCTTCTCTCCCACGATAATACCGAAAAAAGATCATGAATCCGCACCGTCTTCTCATTCTCCTTCCCACGCGCCGGCCATCATCTTCGTTTCCATGTGTCATTACTCCACGACATCGTTCTCTTTCCACGAACACATCAACAACGCGAAACCTCCCTCCGTCGAATCCCTCTCCACCCGTCTCGCTTTTCTCAAATCATTCTCCTCCGTTCACGCTCAACACATCGCCAGAAAAACAACCTTGCGCCGCCGCGGACAACTCGTTCCATCTATCAACATCTCCTTCGTTCACAACAACTTCTCTCCGCGTCTTCGGTCACTCCAAAATCTCCGCCGTAACCTTCTCAGCTTCAACTCACAACGCCACCGAAATTGGAGCAACACTACGAAGCCATACGCACGAACCTCCCAGCGATGCGTCAACAAAATGAAAACCTCGCTCCGCCGCACCGTGGTCTCGCATCGGCGACGACAGAAACCTCACATCGTCCTCTCATAAATTACAACGAAAGGAGATCTAATCTAACAAATACGGAATCAGAAAGGAAAT
The DNA here is from genome assembly GCA_022829125.1 of Lathyrus tuberosus. Classification (NCBI taxonomy): domain Eukaryota; kingdom Viridiplantae; phylum Streptophyta; class Magnoliopsida; order Fabales; family Fabaceae; genus Lathyrus; species Lathyrus tuberosus. The sequence continues at coordinate 1,519,634 of JALAZF010000124.1, read as the reverse complement.
AGAGGCGAAACAGATCAGCGACACTTACCTATCGGAGATCGTCCGATGCGTCTTTGAAAATGAGGTATGCGCATTCTTCTTCTTCCGGCTTTGACTTCAGATATTCCCTTCGGTCTATCGCGACTTTCGATCCGCTGCTTCTTTTGGTTACGATTCTGTTTTGGTTGTTGGCGACGATCTTCTGCTTGCGTTTTCCTTCTTCTACTTTTTCTTCATTTTCCTTCAATCCTTGTTCGTCATCGTGACTCTGTGTGAACCGCCATGATTCTTCGTGCGTGAGTAGCGAATGGTGTTGAGGTGGTTCTGTTATGAATTCACAGTGACGTTGTTGCTCGTTGAATTGAAAACCACAAAACCAGAACTCTTGCTGATGATTATTTCTTATTGAATCATTTTGCAGGTTGATTATGGTGATGTGAAGGATAGTTGGTGAAAAATTCTGCAGGTTGTTGCAGAGAGTGAAGAATGGTTGAAGAATGAGGATCAAGAGAAAAATGGAGAGATTATGCAGAATGATGGTTGAAGAAGATGAAGATTGGTGCATATCCACTTTTATACCAGAAACTGGGAAGGGTAGAATAGGATTTTCAGTTGAAATTCAGTTAGAGTTTGTTGGAGTTTGTAAAATTCTGTTAGAACTTGATTTTCAATTGCTTTGTAATCCATTTCCCGCCATTGTATTTTCACGTTCTGTCAATATATGCTGAGAATTTTGTAAAATGAAATTATGTTGAGAAACTCTTGTGAAATTCTGTTGTTTAATTGTTGTCACGTGTTATTTGCAATGCTGTGCCTTATTCTTCTTTTTCTGTTATGAGTTTTGCAACTGGATTTGTATAGAAGATATCATGAATGGTTTTCTGCCAACGTGGGGTCCAGCTTGTGTATGTAATGGCTTGGCTTGTCAAAATGCATGAAGTGGCTTTTGTTTGGTCATGTAGTGAATGGGTGGCCGTGTATACTTCGTGTAATTTTGGAATACTAATTGTATCATGGGCTATGTCATATACTATGATAAAAATGGCTATTGGAAAATATGGAAAATTGGATAATGCATAAAATGGATTTTGATGTTTAGAAATATTAATGGATATGGATAATAACTTAAAATTGGTTTGAAGAATGGATAAAGGATGGATATTGGATTGAATATGGTAAAATGGGTTTAGAAAAATGATTAAAGAAATGGTTTATGATGTGGATATTAAAATGGATAAAAATGGTTTTTGGTTGGTAATGTGAAATGGATCTAAAATAGCCATGGGTCGAAATGGATTCTAATATGGATTATGGGTATTGAAATGGATATTATGGAAATTAATAGAAATGGAAATTAATAAAAATGTTTAGAAATATAAAAATTGACTTAATGATGAACTTGTATAAGCCCTCCATTGACATTTCCACTAACGAACACCTTGACTGGTTTTAATCCAGAAACCACACTCACACTTCTTCCAATATCCTCTGATAAACTAAGTACGACTACCACGAACCAATTGCAACGACCATTTGAACCAATTGAAAACCTTGCGCTAATTATTGAATCCACACCTCCATTGAAGAATCTCAACTGATAAACAGTCCATAAGCTCAACCATGAATAAAAACCCTAAATCACCCAGATGTGCACTGGTGAACTTTGCAGAATCACCCCTGAATAGGGCAAACACTTGTAACAAGACAATCCTTCGATCCCATGTCTTAGAAGTCTAATACACTGTATGATTATGAATTATGACCTAATGAAAATGCAAATGAGAAAGAAAGATAAGCCAGGAAAAGGTAGGAAAAAGGTAGGGCAAATTTTGAGGTATTACATACATAAATAATCAGAATCTGTTTACTTAAGATACACTTGGAGTTGCTTCATTGCTAGCTTCTGGTGGCAGAGTCGGAAGAACAATTTCTAGTGTGGTTTAACGAAGACTCTGAACTGAAGATCTCAGTATTCAGACGAGTTTCTATACTTAGTAATTGTATACCAGTATCTGGTACTATTCAGAGTTGGTGATAAAGTTGTGGACTATCCTTACTACTGAAAGTAAGATGTATTATCTTATCAGCCTGAAGCTCGAGTCTACAGGATAGCAAGGCTCAAGAAAAGCTAGTATGTTCCGTGGATGTCTACTCCCAATGACTCTATTAGTACAGAACCTCTTGAAGACTCAAAGGTTAAACGTGTTACATAATGGATTCATAAATTGGTTGTGCATCTATCTTCAACGTCTCTTGTACTTTGGAGAAAAAGCAAATACACTTGATCAAGTAACCTTCTCAACGACTAGTTTCTGGAAAGCCTATATATATGGCTGAAGATTCAAACCTGAATTTTTAACAAGGATTCTTCTGTTGAAGGAGTAACAAGATCAAGAAATTATCAACTCTATGTAATAGGCAGATTTTTTGTTTTATGTTGTAATTGTGAAAGTCTTAAGATTTCTTACCCCTGTATATATTCAAGAAATCTTAAGTGGTTTAGGTCTTTGTTATGGTGATCTCGCGTACCTCTGATGCGTGCATCATGTACACCTTGTTCTCTATTTTGCTGATCCTTCAGCAGTTTAGATTAAGTCCCTTGCTATGTGCTTGAGCAAAAATTCTTGTCTTATTGGGATTCAAGCAACAAGTCTTGAGCTAAGATGCTTAAGCCACGTAAGTCTCATTCCTTAAGTGTTTGAGTTATGAAAGTCTTATTCAGCTAGTCTAATTGAGCAAAAAAAAGTCTTAGACATGTGCTCTAAGCAAAGGTAAGTCTCAACCAGAAGACAGATAAGAAGGTGACTCAGTCAGATGTTAAGAGCAAATGAAGTCTTAGACATGTGCTATAAGCAAAAGAAAGTCTAAACCATAAGACAGATGAGCAGGTGGCTCAGTCAGATGGTGTGAGCAAAGGAAGTCTTAGACAAGTGCTCTAAGCAAAGGGAAGTCTCAACTAAAAGACAGATAAGCAAAGGGTAAGTCTTAGACATGCGCTCTAAGCAAGGGAAGTCTCAGACAGTTGGTCTGAGCAGTTGTAAACGTCTTATGCAGAAGCATAAGGGATTGTAATCATGAAGTGGTTATAATGAAAAGCTCTTGCGAGGCAAGGGGACTGGACTACTCTCTGTTAGGGGAGGAACTAGTATAAATCTTTTGTGTCTTCTGCTGTTATTTTATTTACTTCTGTTGTATCTGCTGCCAAATGAATTAACTCAGAATCTGACCATCAGTTATGATTCTGAGACTCTGATCAGAAGCTAAATAATTAGAAAATGTGAAACACAATTCAATCCCCCTTCTTGTGTACTTTTCACACATTCAATCAGATTCTCTGCTATTTCATTCCTTGTATTAGACAATCAAAATTGGTAAATATTTGTGTTAAATTAGTATGAAAAATAGTTAGTTACTACAATAAACTTTTTCACATTTATGAGATATTTCTATATTATTGCATATAGGAGGTGTAAATATGATTATTTTATTTTTATTGGGTCTGTTACTTTTTTCCAAATTTAACCTAAATCTAGATAGTTAATGAATAATTGAGCCTAACTCTAGATAGATTTCACATTTAATGATTTTTAAATATAATATTAAAAAGTAAATCAGGTTCTTTTACACATGTTCTAATGTTATAAGATATTTGTTTACTGAATGTCCAACGGTATACAAAAATATTTGGTTAAATAAAATATAATATAATTGTCAAATATTTTACACCTAGGATAACTAAAATATGGTGTAATGTATCATATTTTTACACCATATTCAATGAATATAACGTGTAAATTTGTTGACATTCATATTAAGCATTATTCATTTTGCACCGGTTTTTATTAAATAAGGTGTAAGTTCGTTTGATTTAAACGTATATATGTAACAATTCGTCATACATATATCATCTATTTACACCCGTTTTAAAATGGGTGTAATATACCATCTACTTACACCCTTTTTAAATGAGTGTAAATTCGTCATACATTTCTCACAATTTGAATTTACACCATCTAATAAAGGGTGTATAATGTATAAAAAAAATGAGTGTAAATTCCTCTTTTTACACCAGTGAACTTTCATAAGTGGAGTTAGTTGTGAGTTTGAATCATCGTTAAGAACAGAACTGGAAGAAGTTTGGGTACGCCTCCGTGGTGCCATGGTGGTCGTAAGTAGAAAATGGAGCTAGATCATTGAAATTTTTTACCGTAGCACGACGGTGGACGCCAATGTTCACATGTGTAAAGTTGTCCCAGACTATTACAAGAAGGCTAGGTATATTAAGGTGTATGAACCTATCATTTACCCTCTGAATGGTACAAATTTATGGGTGAGAACCGAATACCCCGATGTGCAGCCTCCCAAATTCAAGAAAATGCCTGGACGACCAAAGAAGAAGAGGAATAGAGAACAGGGTGAGATTGATGGTTCTGACAGGAAAATAAGAAAAACTGGTATGATTGTGAGGTGCACTAGGTGTAGACAAACTGGGCACAACAAATCAACATGTAAGATGGCTCAGCCACCACAATAGGCATCACAGGTTTCTCAGCAACCATCTCAGCAAGTATCTCAAGCAAGTCAGGCAACCCAGGCAACTACTCAGGCAACTCAGGCAACCAAGTCAACTCAGGCAACTAAAATAACTCAGGCAACCAAGTCAACTAAGGCAACTAAAACTACTCAGGCAACCAAGTCAACTCAGGCAAGTAAAACAACTCAGGCAACCAGAACAACTCAGGCATCCCAGGCAACTCAGGTTTCTCAGACAACTAACAACAAGACTGCAACACAAGCTAGGCACAAGTTTCCTTTTAAGAGACCAGCACAACTTTCAAGAGGACCCACCACCAGATTGAGTGCATCACAGAATGCAGTGGGTCCTACTACTAGGAGGACAACACCAACTAAAAGGAACATTTCAAAGAAATCCTCTTAGGGTCTATAGTTTGTGTTGTATTGTGTAATGTTGTTTTCTGATATTATGAACAATTTCTGCTATTTTGTGTACTAAGCATTTTTTATATGCTTCAACTATTATGTGTAATGGTGTACTTATGTACTTATGGTGTACAATGTTTCCTATTTTGTATTGATACTTCTGTTATGCTGTTGTCAAATTATGCTACTAAAGTTTTCTGTTAAGTACTTATGCTACTGATACTTATGGTGATACTACTGATACTACTGATACAACTCTGTATGCCACAACCTACAGCAACTGCTAAAATATGGCACTAAAATATGTTTATGACAACAACAAAACTACTCTTTTATTCGGACCATTACTACATGTTATTTACAACAACTTTTACAACACATATGGCAACAACTGATAAATATGGCAATAACACTAAAATATTGGCAACAACAATACTCTTTTACTCAGACCATTAGTACATGTTATGGAAGCTACTTTTACATCCATTTCATAAGAAAAAAACAGCTGATAAACTACCAACAACTAACAACATATGTTCCAACATTTACAACACCTTAACCACTAAAACAAATAACACATTAAAGCACAAGCACTTCCAGATTATCTTCCATTTCCTTGTGTTCTTCAAAGCATCATCTAGCTGCAAATTTTTGACCCTAAAAACTTCAATCATTCTTTTTTCCTCTTCCAACTCTTTTTGGGCTTCTTCCAACTCCTTAAATTGCATTTCAATCTTCCATTTCAATCTTCCATTGTCATCTATTGAATCATCATAGAACCATTCAAAAAAACCGCACCCGGCATTCGTGTGTCCCTGTACATATATGAAGGCAACTTAAGAACAGTGAAGATGTACCAGATGGAAGAAATGTGTTTGAGATAGAAGATTACCTTAAAATGTTGACAACCCCAAAAAAGCTTTCCATAATTTTGGACGGTTCTTGCCTTGCGAAGTACAGCAAGGTCTCCACAACCACACATGACTTTCCCAAAACTGGTATACACTTGCGAATCGACGCGGGTTCTTGAAGATGAAGAAGAAACTCGCCCAGAACTCATTATTGGACGGGGATTTTCCTTTCAATTTGGTTAGTTTTGGGGATTTTGTAACCTAGGGTTTGGAATTGGGGGTGGATTTATAGAGTCTCAGATTGAACGAATAAGGAGATGCTGACTGTGCTACACACACCATCTAAGTCACATTCCACATCATCATTTTTAACACCGTTAGCCTGTAATTAACGGAAAGGATCAATACGAACCTATTTAAAAACGTATGAGACCAATTTGGCACTTTTAAACGAAAGAGGACCTAATTGGACCTACCCCTATAGTTAGTGAACCAAAAAGGGTATTAAGCCTATTTTAAACTTATGTATATGTCATGTATTGTATGTCACAAACTTCATATGCAAGTAAGTTTTGCTATAAAAGGAGAAGTAGCAACACAAGAACAACAACAACAACAGCAATCCATCACCTTCCTTTCTTTATTGTAAGTTTTTATTTCTTTTATTATTATTATTATTATTATTATTATTATTATTATTATTATTATTATTATTATTATTATTATAATTATTATTATTATTATTGTTATTATTATTATTGTTATTATTATTATTATTATTATTATGTTAATAATTATATTTTAAATAAATTTAGATGAAATAGTGGGCTCTTGTTACATGCCTAGGCCCATTTAACTTTTATTTATTTTGTATTTAATCCAATTTTAGTTTTTATTTTAATAATTTTTTTAATTTTAGTTTAGTTAATTTTGTTTAATTACTAAATATTCTAAAATAACCAATGAAAAATATTCTTCATTATTTTAAATTGTCAATTAGTTTGTTAAATTCACGGCCATATAAAAAATGTTTAAAAAATGATAGGCATGAATTTATTATTTTATTTTAACTTGTTATTTTCTCTTGTTGAAATTTGGTCCTTGTGATGCCATACTTATGATTATTTGGATTGATATTGATGTTTTTATTTTCTCCTTGATGAATTTGAATTCTGATGATATTTCTTCTTGGTGCTTTATCACTTTTTTCATTTACCACACGATGTTTTTCCGTGTATGTTTTCACTTTCATGTGATGCTTTGCCACATGTATGTGTCTCTGATTTTAATTCTTTATCACGTGATGCTTTTCCATGTGTGTATATGTATCTGTGTGATTTCATTTATCGCCTGATACTTGTGATCCTATTTCCAAGGGTAGGAAATGCATGTTGACTTTTTAGTCAGGTACTTTCCTTTGTATCAAAACTTTTCTCTCGCCCCGTGCGATCGAGACCTTTCCTCTTTATTGTTTTGGTTCGTAGAACCCTAACAATCTGTAGTTCCACGAACTACGAACGCTCTGATTTCTCAAGTTCCTTTTAAGAATACGTAGGCACAAGGTCCCAATCCTTGGTGAGCACTCTTCCTTTTTTCACTCTTTTTCCTTTTTTCACCCTTTCCTTTTTATACGCATAGTCTCTGAACTACAATTGCTCTGACTTCCTCTTAAGGATATGTAGGCATAGGATTGCGAGATCCTAGCGAGCTACCTTTTTATTATACCTTTTATTCATACACATTCCCAAAACCAACAAAAACATTTCCCACTCTCATCATCATTCAAAAACAATCAAACTTCCCAATCAATAGCAAAAAACTTTAGAAAAAGCATAGATATTTTAAGAGGTTCCTATAGAGTACTACAGATGCTTAGGATGCTAATACCTCCCATTAGTATAACCAACCCCCGTATTTTTAACCTCTTATTTGCTCAGTCTTTAGTCTTATCTTTAGCTTTGCATATTTATTTAGGGTTTATTCGTTCTTTTCCCCTTCCCCTGGATAAATTAAAGTTCGGTGGTGACATATTTTGTTTTGTGAGTCAAATTAATGTAATAGTTTGGTCTCTCATTCTCATCGCGTACAAAAAGTATAATGGTTTATTTGATGTGTGTTTTATTTATCCAGGTTTTTTTCTTCTACATAAATAATCAGAATCTGTTTACTTAAGATACACTTGGAGTTGCTTCATTGCTAGCTTCTAGTGGCAGAGTCAGAAGAACAATTTCTAGTGTGGTTTAACGAAGACTCTGAACTGAAGGCCTCAGTATTCAGACGAGTTTCTATACTTAGTAATTGTATACCAGCATCTGGTACTATGCAGAGTTGGTGATATAGTTGTGGACTATCCGTACTACTGAAAGCAAGATGTATTGTCTTATCAGCCTGTCAGCTCGAGTCTACAGGATAGCAAGGCTCAAGAAAAGCTAGTACGTTCCGTGGATGTCTACTCCCAACGACTCTATTAGTACAGAACCTCTTGAAGATTCAAAGGCTAAACGTGTTACATAATGGATTCATAAATCTGTTATGCATCTATCTTCAACGTCTCTTGTACTTTGGAGAAAAAGAAAATACACTTGATCAAGTAACCTTCTCAACGGCTAGTTTCTGGAAAGCCTATATATATAGCTGAAGATTCAAACCTGAATTTTTAATAAGGATTCTTCTGTTGAAGGAGTAATAAGATCAAGAAATTATCAACTCTATGTATTAGGCAGATTTTTTGTTTTAAGTTGTAATTCTAAAAGTCTTAAGATTTCTTACCCCTGTATATATTCAAGAAATCTTAAGTCCTTTAGGTCTTTGTTATGGTGATCTCCCGTACCTCTGATGCGTGCATCATGTACACCTTGTTCTCTATTTTGCCGAGCCTTCAGTAGTTTAGATTAAGTCTCTTGCTATGTGGTTGAGCAAAAATTCTTGTCTTATTGGGATTCAAGCAACAAGTCTTGAGCCAAGATGCTTAAGCCACGTAAGTCTCATTCCTTAAGTGTTTGAGTTATGAAAGTCTTATTCAGCTAATCTGATTGAGCAAAAGAAAGTCTTAGACATGTGCTCTAAGCAAAGGTAAGTCTCAACCAGAAGACAGATGAGCAGGTGACTCAGTCAGATGGTAATAGCAAATGAAGTCTTAGACATGTGCTCTAAGCAAAAGAAAGTCACAACCAAAAGACAGATGAGCAGGTGGCTCAGTTAGATGGTGTGAGCAAAGGAATTTTTAGACAAGTGCTCTAAGCAAAGGGAAGTCTCAACCAGAAGACAGATAAGCAAAGGGTAAGTCTTAGACATGCGCTCTAAGCAAGGGAAGTCTCAGACAGTTGGTCTGAGCAGTTGTAAAAGTCTTATGCAGAAGCATAAGCGATTGTAATCATGAAGTGGTTATAATGAAAAGCTCTTGCGAGGCAAGGGGACTGGACTACTCCCCGTTAGGGGAGGAACTAGTATAAATCTTTTGTGTCATCTGCTGTTATTTTATTTACTTCTGTTGTATCTGCTGCCAAATGAATTAACTCAGAATCTGAACATCAGTTATGATTCTGAGACTCTGATCAGAAGCTAAATAATTAGAAAATGTGAAACACAATTCAATCCCCCTTCTTGTGTACTTTTCACACCTTAAATCAGATTCTCTGCTATTTCATTCCTTATATTAGACAATCAAAATTGTAAATATTTGTGTTAAATTAGTATGAAAAATGGTTAGTTACTACAATAAAGTTTTCACATTTATAAGATATTTCTATATTATTGCATATAAGAGGTGTAAATAAGATTATTTTATTTTTATTGGGTATGTTACTTTTTTCCAAATTTAACCTAAATCTAGATAGTTAATGAATAATTGAGCCTAACTCTAGATAGATTTCACATTTAATGATTTTTAAATATAATATTAAAAAGTAAATCAAGTTCTTTTACACATGTTCTAATTTTATAAGATATTTGTTTACTGAATGTCCAACGGTATAGAAAAATATTTTGTTAAATAAAATATATGGTGTAAAAGAAATTTAATATAATATAATTATCAAATATTTTACACCCAGGATAACTAAAATATGGTGTAATGTATCATATTTTTACACCCTATTTAATAAATATAAGGTGTAAATTTGTTGACATTCATATTAAGCATTATTCATTTTGCACCGTTTTTATTAAATAAGGTGTAAGTTCGTTTGATTTAAACGTATATATGTAACAATTCGTCATACATATATCATCAATTTACACCCGTTTTAAAATGAGTGTAATATACCATCTATTTACACCATTTTTAAATGAGTGTAAATTCGTCATACATTTCTCACCATTTGAATTTACACCATCTAATAACGGGTGTATAATGTATAAAAAATGAATGTAAATTCCTCTTTTTACACCAGTGACCCTTCATAAGTGGAGCTAGTTGTGAGTTTGAATCATCGTTTTTGGTACGCCTCTGTGGTGCCATGGTGGTCGTAAGTAGAAAATAGAGATAGGTCATTGAAAAGTTTTATCGTAGCACGACGGTGGATGTCAATGTTCACGTGTGTAAACACGAGATACTTCCTATGGTTGAACTACTCATTAGAAAACCTTAGATGAAATACAAAAAGTCATCTAAGAAAAGTACTAATGATAAAATACATTGTTCCTCTCAATTCTTCAAATTTTGTCCTAAGTTTTGACTTTTATAATCCATTTTGTCTTGACCTAATGCACTCCTCTCTAAAATGTTCGAGCCCATTAGATTTTTCCTCTAAAGTCCATATAGCTCGTCCATACAAAAGCGTGGAGTTGAGCAGACACGACTTACGTTACTCTTTTATTCAAGACTATAGAGTTGAGCACATGCATTTTGTTCGTGTCGGACACATGACATGCCATAGAGAAACCCTAAAGAAAGCTTTATTTTGAGAGGATTTTGGTGGTGTATCTCATCAAAATGAAAATTCAAAATAAAATGAATGTTCGAGTCAGTGTTATCAAGATCGCGATCCAGATCGTGAAATCGCACGATTTTGCGATCTCAATCACTTCCACCGATCTGGATCGCAAGTAGAATCGTTTTCAGGCGAGAATCACGGCGCAATGCATTGATTGTGAAATCTGAAAGAGAATCTCACAAATTTGGGCTTAACTGTCCGGGTCAAGAGCAACCCGGTTTACAATCCATTTGTTATAAATATGTAAATACCTATTTTTTTCAATATCTCTGAATCCTAATTGGTAGTCTTTTGTAAGTTTGACGACATAGACTTGAAGCTTCACAATTTTCGCGTCGGAGAAGAAGATGTAAGCGCCCCTGTTTTTGTTTTCCGGTGCTCTGTTTTCGTTTTCAGTTTTTACACTGTGTTGCGTTTCATCTTCATGTTATCACTATACTTTAATATTATTTGTTTATTGGAAGTAACGTGATAATTATCTGCTAGCTAACACACTACACGGTCAGAGTAATAATATAATATAGGTATAGACGTACAGTACTACAGCTACAAAACTTATTTTATAATGTGAAGACCATCAAAGCATATGTGATACTAATAGCCGTACTTTATCTTCATAGGGCTACTCGTTTTTGCATATGTGATACTAATAGCTGTACTTCATTTTCATAAGGCTACTCGTTTTACAAAAAAATTATAATATAATGTACTTATTATTTTATTTTATTACAAATTGGACTTCATAGGTTACAAATATGAATTAATATAATATAATACATTACTTTAACAATATTTGTTACTAACTAGTGAGTAGTGACATTCCATTAACACTATTTGTTAAATTATTTTAGAAACATGTGAATATAAAGTTAGAAAAAAATTATTTATTTTTTAAATTAATTAATTAATTTGTTTTTTTTATAAAACTTGTTTATCTTTTTTAATTAATTTATTTATTTATTTTTGTTTTTTTATAAAAATTGTTTATCTTTTTTAACTAATTAATTTATTTATACATATTTTTTTTACACTTTTTTTGTTTGGTTTTTTGTTTTATATTACTGTGTTTTAATTTTCAAAAAAAAATTTTTTTTTTTTTTATGTAAAAGTTATTAATCTTAATTTTTTTAATGGGACAGATGGCTGATGGCACTGGTAGTAGTATGTCACTTCCTCCTCCAACAAACTCAAGTGTTAGAAATGTGAGAAATAAGAAAGTTGCAAAAAATGCTCTCGGCCAAAGACAACATGTGGCATGGGAACATGGAACTCCCGTAAACGATGGATCAAGAAAGATCAAGTGCAACTATTGTCATACTGAGTATAGCGGCGGTGCTTTTCGATTTAAGGATCATTTAGCAGGGACAAATAGTAATGTTGAATCTTGTGTATCTGTTCCAGATGAAGTTCGCAAACAAATGTGGACCATTATTCATAGATTACAAAGCAAACTCATCAAGAAGAGAACTCTAAGTGAAGATGTAGTAGAGGTTGATGTGGAAGATGGTAAAAGAAAAAAAGTTGAATCTTCAGGTCTTGCAAATATTTTCAAGAGGGGAATAACTTCTCAATCAACTATCAACGATGCTTTTAAGAAAAAAGAGAAGGAAGAAACTGACTTACAAGTTGCAACTTATTTTTACAACAATGCTATCTCCTTTAACGTTGTGAAAGATGAAGAATTTATAAAGATGTGTGAAATGATTGCCCAATATGGTAAAGGATATAAGCCACCATCTTACCATGACATTCGAGGTAAACATTTAAAGAAAAAAGTTGAGTCTATAAATAGCATATTGGTGGAGCATAAAGCTGCGTGGAAAAAGTTTGGATGTACAATAATGACGGATGGATGGATTGACCAAAAGAGAAGGACTATCATAAACTTTTTAGTCAATAGTCCTGTGGGTACTTTCTTTTTAAAATCAATTGATGCATCTGGCATTTCAAAGACATCTGATAAAATTTTCAAAATGGTTGATGATATTGTTGAGGAAGTGGGGGAAGAAAATGTTGTCCAAATTGTAACAGACAATGCTGCAAACTATAAGTTGGCTGGACAAATGTTGATGGATAAAAGGAATAAGCTTTATTGGACACCTTGTGCAGCTCATTGCATTGATCTAATGTTAGAGGATTTCGAGAGCAAAATACCTATGCATAAGGAGATTATTACATCGGGTAAAAAGATAACAACTTACATTTATGCTAGGACTGGTCTTATAACTTTGTTGCATCATTACATTGAAGGAGGTGAGTTAATAAGACCTGGCATCACTCGCTTTGCAACATCATATTTGTGTTTGGGTTGCTTGAATGATAAGAGGGGTGGATTGTATAGGATGTTCACTTCCAAGCAATGGAAGGATAGTCAATTTTCCAAGACAAAGGATGGAAAAATTGTTGAAAATATAGTCACAAACAAGGACTTTTGGAAGAGTTTGATTATTTGCCTTAAGGGTGCTTTTCCATTACTTAAAGTCTTGCGTATGGTGGATTCTGATGAGAAGGCGGCCATGGGCTATATCTATGAAGCAATGGATAAGGCAAAAGAGGAAATACAAACTAGCTACAATAATAAGAGAAAAAGGTATAATTTTATAAAATATCTTAGATTGAGTTATTTGATATAAAAAGTATATTAGTATTTATTTATGAACTAATTTAATCTTTTCTTTCTTAAGCTACCAACCTTTATGGAAAATTATAGATAATAGATGGGACAAACAATTGCATAGGCCTTTGCATGCTGCAGGCTATTATCTTAATCCAATGCTGCACTACAAACCTAATTTCAAAGCAGATACTGAAGTGAAACAAGGAATGTATGCATGTTTAGAAAGGATGATGGAAGGAGACATGGATATGGTGAATAAAATTGATGGTCAACTTGAAGATTTTAAGAGTAAAAAAGGGTTCTTTGGGAGTGAAATAGCTCAACGTGGACTAGAAAATAAGACACCAACTCAATGGTGGGAATCTTACGGTGATGCACACCCAGAATTGCAAAACTTTGCTATTCGTGTGTTGAGTTTGACATGCAGTTCTTCTGGTTGTGAGAGAAATTGGAGTGCTTTTCAGATGGTATGTTTTTAATTTTATCATATATATTTTTTATAGTTATTATATGCTATGCATTTTAATTTAATATTTCCCCTTTTTAGGTTCATACGAAGAAAAGAAATCGGTTGAAACAAAAGACTATGAATGATCTTGTGTATGTGATGGTAAATACAAGATTAACTAAGAATAAGGCTGAAAGAAAAAAGCGAGATCTAACAATTGATGATTTCCAAGATGATGATGATTGGTGGTATGTTGCTGAGGAAGAAAATGCAGGTGGTAATCATGTAAATGTGGCTGATTTAGATGAAGATTTGATGCAAAGTACTGGTGCTAAATCAACTGCACATGTAGATGAATTTGATGTCCTTGAAACTATAGAAAGTGACAATGAAGAAGGAAATACAGATGAAGGTGATGGAGAAGATGATGATTATTATGGTGGAGGAGATGATGAGATTAATGAAGATGAAGGAGTTGACATTATGGGGGAAAATCAAAATTATCGACGCATTTGTGATTTATACTAGCCTCTATCATTTTAAGTATTTTATTTTATGGACTTTGTTATTTTAAGTTAAGATTTAAGATTTTTAATTTTATGATTAAGATTTTAGACTTGATGGTTTTATCTTTAAAATGAAAATTTATGCACTATTTAATATATATAATATAAAATATTTTAATTATTATTTTTTTAGTAAAATTTTACGATTTTGTTTACGATCTTATGTTTTAAGATCTTGTTATCCCCTCTCGATCCTATAAAATTAATTGTGTAAGATCTTCCGATCTTAATTACAATTTTATATTTTACGATTTCAATGTCCCCTCTCGATCTTATGTAAGATCTCGATTCTGACAACATTGGTTCGAGTTGAACTAAACACATCAATAGACTTAAAGTGAGCTAGACCTGCTCTACTAGACGACATGGTCACATCTTGAAACTCTATGACACCAGTATAATACAATATAATAATGAATTAATTCAACACCTAAATGTAAAAAATAAAACAATACATTGAATAAAATAAAATAAAAAAGAAGAATAAGAAAACAAATTGCTTTCATTTGATTGTTGTGATTGCGATTGCTATCCGAAACATATTGAGGAGAAAAATACAGAGTTCTAAACTGCAATTCCATCTCATCTTTTTTAGAAAAAGAGATAAATGTTGAAATTGGGCGCAGCTAGAATGGAAAACAAGAGGAAATGTGGGCATGGAAACAGCTAAGGAAGGCGAAAAGGACAGACACTGAGGATGTGGTGTGCTGTAGTGCTGTCTTACAATTACAAGTAGTGCATGTGTTTAATTTAACAATAGAGAGAAATATCAAAGAACTATACTAAAGCATACTTTCAATGTCTTTTTTAATATAAAATATTGTCACGTGTTTACGTACTGCACATGAAACAAACAAAGTGTGTCACTCGTGTCGGCACCATGGGATATAATATAGATTTTTTTTCCACTATGCCACAAGTATAGAAATTATATTCCATTATGCCATGACATTCACACTATATACTAAAATGCCACAGTTTCAAACAAAAAAATGGACACGTTAGCACTGCCGCCCATTGAAAGGGCGACACACTTTAATAATTTCAACACTGCCGCCTATTGAAAGGGCGGCACCCTTCAATCAAAAATTTTGTTTTTTTGAAAACCTGGCATTATGGTATATTTGTTGAAAAAGATGGCAATATGGATAATATTTTCTAATACTATGGCAGGACAGAAAAAAATTCTATAATATACTCGTGAGTCGTAATTGGATTGAGATTAGTAAGACCTGTAATATATTCTCTCAGTCTAACTAAAAAATATTTTAAAAAAAGAGGTCAATGATATATTAAATAATATTAATGTTTTTTTATTAATTATGTAGAAAAATATTTGCTTTTACATCTACCATATTAGAGTTTGGCCTAACACGACCATACAAAACCGGTTGGTAAGGTGAGGGGTGACACTCTATATAAACTATTTCATTGCTCTATCTCCAACCAATGTGGGACTTTAGGATCTTCCTAACACACCCCCTCATGCCCAACACTCTTTTTTGGGCTTGGTGCGTGGATTTAAACGGTGGGCTTCCCAAGGTCCGATCGATAGGCTCTGATACCATATTAGAGTTTGGCCTAACACGACCTTACAAAACCGGTTGGTAAGGTGAGGGGTGCCACTCTATATAAACTATTTCATTGCTCTATCTCCAACCAATGTGGGACTTTAGGATCTTCCTAACATTCCATCTAGCTTTCTTGTGAAGTTATTCGAATTATTCAAAGATTTAGTAAAGCACATCCACTTATAAGGTCCAATCCGTAGTATTATCGAAGTTTGTCAGAAAACGAGTAGAACTTTGACAGGGAGTTGTACCCCTATCCAAGTTACTACACCCTCCGGACACATTTATAAGCAAATTTACCTTTTTGTGGTACATTTGACTATTAATGTATCTAGTCCATATATGGACTAGATACACTAATAGTCAAATGTACCACAAAAAGGTAAATTTACTTATAAATGTGTCCGGAGGGTGTATGATATTAAACACTGTCAGATTTGATCGGACGGTTCAAGCAGAGACAACTTTAATTGTCTAGAATATATAAGATCAGTAGCACTTGTAGGTTACTATGTAATTATCTCATAGACCTAGGCGTTTAAGTTTCAACCTTATAGACAAAGATAAATCCTTACATTACAGATTGGTGTGATTAAATAGGGAAGAAATTATGAATTAAAGTATATTGAAAATAAAAAATAATATTATCTAATACAATACATTTACATTGAAAATTGTTTACTATCCATTTTTTTAAATGATCTAAAATAACATTATTGTTAATTGTTTTAAGAACATTTATTTTTATAAAAATTACAAACACAACCTTAATACTTTAGTTTGGGTTCATGAGAGTGTAACCCATATGCAAACAATTAACATGACAATTGAAAGAAGTAACATGATTATCCAATCTTTGAGCATTTCTCTAGTCACAAAAATCGTCTCCAAAATAGTTATCCCCACATTTAGAGACATTTTTAAACATAAAACATGGCAAAGAAAATGATAGGTCCTTAGATTCACTATAATCAAGCCCAATCATACAAATCAAACAAATTTTTGTAAAATCGAAGTTTTTACTTACATTGAACAGACCAAAGGTAAACAAAATTTTGAGGAGGTTGATGACGACCTATTTTTAAATAAACTTTCCTTACTTGATTTTGGATGTCAGGATGATAGCTTGAAATTTGAGGCCTAATTCCTGAATCCATTTCCAACAATTCATAATCAACAACTTTAATACTCGCACTTGAATGATGAGTTTTTGATACTTCTAGATTATCTGAAGAAGTAGTTTTGTCTCTAGAAATTACATGAACAAATTTCTTCTTCATATAAAGAGAAAATGAAACCGTTTAATTATATGAATATTCGATAAAGAGTTATCAGAGGTGTCATAGTATTATATTTGACACATTTGTATCATTTGATCCAAACTCCCCCTCCACACACACACGCACACGCGCGCGCACACACACACACACACACACACACACACACACACACATATATATATATATTTATATATATATATATATCATATGAGAATGTCATTTTTATGTGAGAACATTAGAATGAATCTGAACCATTAGATTTTAAAATAAATGGTTGAGATTATGTGTCATTTTTCCTCCATCATTTATTTTAATAACAGAGGAGAGAGAAAAAAACACAC
Source organism: Lathyrus tuberosus (assembly GCA_022829125.1). Classification (NCBI taxonomy): domain Eukaryota; kingdom Viridiplantae; phylum Streptophyta; class Magnoliopsida; order Fabales; family Fabaceae; genus Lathyrus; species Lathyrus tuberosus. Next base: position 1,502,106 of record JALAZF010000124.1, on the reverse strand, counting down.
ATAATCTCCACCATTTATTATAAAATCTAATGGTTCAGATTCATTCTCACGTTCTCACATAAAAATGACATTCTCATAGGATATGTGTTGAAAAAAGTTTGGTTCATGCCATGAATCCTCCAAGGTTTTGATGATAACAAAGTATTTGAAAAAATAATTAGGATCTCTAACTAGGCAATTTGTGTGTGCAGAATTATATTTACTTTATGGAAATAGTTCTGACACTGAAATGGCTTTGGTTCGGTATTGATCACGCTCTCTCAAGGACGTCTGATCAGAAAAGCAGTTGCTAGTACACTCCAGCTCAGAAGCGTGTTATGCTCCCTCTGATACTGAGTAATGTTATGTCAGTTCTGCTAACACTGGTGTAGCACCTTAAATTTTGACCAGGGTTTTTCTCACATTTTTTTGGATTCTTTTGCTAGGGGGTGTCATTTGAACATCAATGAGCTTTGGGGTTGTATTAGTACTTTTTGGCCCATTTTTGAGGCTTGGGTTTATATAAGGGTTTTTATTTAGTCAAGATTTAATTTTTATTGTTTCTTTTTCAAGTTTAATTTTTATTTTAAAATAAAGTTTTCTTTTAAAAAAAATCATTGATTATAAGATATTATTGGGGGATTTCATCTTAGAATTTATTATTTTTAAATTTTTATTATTGTAAAGTTAATTAGGTTGTTATTTTAGAATTTGGGTTTTTTAGTTTAATTAGAAAACAATTAGGTTTTATTTTAGTGTTAATTAGTAGATATTTTATTAGTATCATTTTATTCTATTAAATTCATATTTGTTGGGCTTTCTATTATTTTTTTTTAATTAGGGCTTTATTTTAATTATGATTTAGATTTTAAATATATATTATTAGTTATTAATTAGGGATAATTATTTTTGGTTATAAATTATTAATTAAGGTTTAGGAGTGATTAGGATTGGATTTTATTTATTAATATAGTTTATAATTATTATTTATATTACTATTCTTATTATTATTTTATCTTTTTAGATGGTGGTCATATTAGGGTTTTTTACGTTATTAATATTTACTTGTTATTTGTTATTGTTATTTCTTTTTTTATTTATTTTATAATTATTTATTTTTTATTTCTGGTCAAAAGGTTGACCCAAAAGGGTCATCCTCTTCCCCTTCTCAAACCCTAACTTGCGCAAAATCAGAGAAACCAAATCAGATCGTATCAAGTCGTATCATTTTCATTAGGATGTTAAAATCAAGTACAATTAATTACAATAAAAAACTAAAATTTACAATCTGATCAAACCTAATTCTAATGATACAACAAATCAAATCTCAAGTTGTATTGATTCAAATCATATCAAAAATTCCTAAAACAGATCCAATCTAACTTAATTCTAGACCTAATTTCTAAGTCTATAAAAACCTAAGAAGACTAAAATTTGGGAGAGGTTTTTTTGGAGACGGACGAACACAGCTACGAACCTCCAAGTTATTTGTGAGCACCTGCGAACAAGGAAAAGAAAGGGATTAAAAAGAAGGAATAAACGAGGATAATAGGATAAGATACTACCAGTTTCACTGCACGGAAGGTAAACGAAAATCTTAGCTTTTAGGTATGGATCTGTTGTTGCTTGTTTGCGTTTTGGGTGTTTTTGAATCTAGATTTTGTTGGATTTCTGGGTTTTCTGGGTAAATTAGGGTTAGGGTTCCTCGTGGTAGGGTTTGGGTTCATCCCATAACCCTTAGGGTTCTTAGGTTTTTTCTGGGTTTGATGAAGATATGGGGTTAAGGTTCCTAGGGTTCTTCACGAACCCTAAGGAACTGGGTGTTTCTGGGTTAAATAAGGGGTATGGTTCATGTTTTGGGGGTTAGGGTTCTTGGCATTTGAATTTCCCGGTTGAATCCTCAATCGGATTCTGGAAATAGGGGATGGTTATGGGTGGCGCGCAGTGGCCGGAAGACGCACCGGCGACGAAAGAAGAGAGAGAGGAGAGAGCATGAGAGAGGAAGGGGAGCGAAGAGAGAGAATGAAAATGGAAAATGAAGGGGATCCGAGGGAGATTCGGTTTATATACTCCCTTTGTGTGACGGTGGATCGTTGCCAAGTGGTGCTTTCCAGGCCACTTGATCAGGTTGACCGTTGGAGTCAACTGGCATCCCACGCGCGCGTGCCTTTGAGGGTTTACGGTAATTCTGAATCCAAGCCGTGCATTCAGATTACCTAGTTTGAGGATTTAGATCAAGGGCTGAGATTTGCTTAGGTCGTAGCCCGTAGGATCATGATCAAACGGTGATGGGAGAGTCAGCGAACAGACTCTTTCCCTCATGTTTTTTTTTTGTTTTTTTCTGACTGGATTCTAATTGTTGGGCCTTGCGCCCCAATGCTATTAGCACCCTATTTTAAGCCCAATTACTTTTCCAGTATAGCATGCACCCCCACCTAGTTTCTTTAATTAATTAAATTAATAATTTAATTCAATTACTTAATCTAGGTGTTTAATTTAGGTTTTTTTTATCTAGTTAAATTAATGACTTAATTTAATTAGTTAATTGGGATTTATAAGAGATAGGGGTTTTAAGGTTAATTTTATCAATTAAATTAATAACTTAATTTAATTGTTCAATTAGGGTTTTTATTAGGGTGTTTATCAATTAAATTAATAACTTAGTTTAATTGTTTAATTAGGTTAACTTGTAATTAGGGTTAGAAGTAGGATTTTAGGGTTTTAATAATTAAATTAATAACTTAATTTAATTATTTAATTAGGATAGATTTTTATTTGGGATTTTTAAGGAATAGGGTCTTAGGTTTTTTTAAGTACTTAAATTAATGACTTAATTTAATCACTTAATTAGGATAACTTTTTTTAGGATTTAGGGTTTTAGGGATAATTTTGGAGTTTGGTTTGTAAGTTACTTTTTTAAAATGTTTGGGTTTATGCTTTTAAAAAATAGGATTTAAAATTCTTTTATCTTAGGATTACGTCAAAAATCTTTTGAATTAAAATATTTTGGGGATTTATTTCGCTATGTTGCCCAGTAAATAGCATTTTGGGTTTTATTAAATTACTTGGGGATTTGAGGATCTTGTTATTTTAAATGTGGGATTTAAAAGGATTTAAAGGATTGGGATTTAAGGGATAATTATTAAGAACTTAAGGGTTATAATAGGATTCTTTTAAGGATTTAAAACTTGGGATAATGCTCTTGGTCCGAGAGCCTAAATAAGGGATGTGATAAGGGATAAAACTCTTAGGTTCCTAGAGTATAAATAAAGGCCAAGGGATAAGGGATAGAACTCTCCATCCAAGAGTATAAACAATGGATAAGGGATAAAACTCTCCATCTGAGAGTATAAATAATGGATAAGGGAGAGAACTCTCCATCCGAGAGTATAAACAATGGATAAGGGATAAAACTCTTAGGTTCCAAGAGTATAAATAAAGGCCAAGGGATAAGGGATTAAGGGATAAAACTCTCTGTCCGAGAGTATAAATAATGGATAGGGTTTTTAGGGATAAAACTCTCCGTCCGAGAGTATAAATAATGGATAAGGGATAAAGCTATTTATCTAGGAGTATAAACAATAGATTAAGGGATAGAACTCCTTATCTAGGAGTATAAACAACAGATTAAGGGATATAACTCCTTATCTAGGAGTATAAACAACAGATTAAGGGATATAACTCTTTATCCAAGAGTATAAATAGTGGATTGGGTTTATGATTGGAAGTGGGAATAGGATTAGGGGGTAGGAATAGGGGAGGTGAACTACGGTTACTCTGATCCTTCAAAATTGAAGGTACGTAGGCATAGGGTTGTAAGCCCTAGCGAGTATAATTAATAAAAAAACTTAGGTTTCTTTTGTAAATAAATCATTTAGACAAACAAGCAAACATACCCTAAAATCTAAGGAGGATCCCATTGAGTACAATGGAAGTGAGGGGTACTTAATGTAACACCCTTCTAAAACCCCACGATTAGTCATATAATATTAAATAGTTATATCAGAGTAATCATAAAAAAGGGTGCAACATTTCTTCATAAAACATCATAATAAAATATACTGCTCCGTAACACGGGTTCTCAAAAATTAACACGTTCACACTTTAGAAATATCATCATAAAACTTCGAACATCTCAGCGGAATTATTGTCTCAAAATACCTTTATTAGAACACTTCAATTAAAATTTACCGTCAAACTCCATAATTCATAAATCTTGCTTAAACATTTTCAAAACAAGATGAAACACTTCAATACATCATTATCAACATTTAATTCAAACGATTCCCAAAGACCCGATGTTACATCTATAAGAGCAATACCCTCTTCCATGATGAAAGATAACTAATAACTCCATAAGCTATCTCAAACTTCTACTGCTATCCTTGAGTACCTGCCCATTTCCCATAGTAGGGGAAATATCAGCAGAAAGGGTGAGTACAATCATAATCATTATAAAAGGCATAAGGAATAGATATAGTAGTCATATCCAGGAAATCACAACAACATAACATCATTTAACACATATACCTCATAACAACAAAACACCAAATTCTCATGTCAGAACATCACCAAAATCGGAATCATATTAAACACATCACATAGTACAATTATTGTGCGATGCCACAAATAATGAATGCAACTTCATAAGACACATGCATGTGGTACCAAAACTTCATTGATGACTTAGTCATCTTCAAACTTCACTGGACTTTAAGTCCTACAACTTCACTGGATATCATCCTACAACTTCACTGATGACTTAGTCATCTTCTAACTTCACTGGACAATAGTCCTTCAATGCAATGAATGCATGATGCGCAACAACATATAAAATACGACCACGGCTAGTCAAACGCATCATCATTCATCATATTCATCATACTTCGTCACATACATCATGTTCATCAAAACAACATTATTATATTCTCTTCACGTAATCATCAATACTTAGTCACCATCACATATTCATCAACACATAATTAACATCACACCATAACAGCATCCTAAATCTCATAACAACACCATAATCATCATAAATATCATAATAGTATCTTAATCATCATATCGGCATCATTTATGAAACATCATCATTTTATCAAACAATATCACCATTATTCTTACAGCATCATAAAGTATCTCACAGCATCATTTACATCGTGTTAATATCAGTACATCATCATAACTCATAATAGCATCAATCCAACACAAAGCATTTACCAAGGATATATCTTCACATCACAGTCAACACAATATCATCATCATCAAGTTCATTATGTACTCTTCATATATATCATAACACACATATCATGATCAAACAGTAGCATGTTAATATGATCCACACAAAAAGGCGCTTCCAGGCATAACTCAGAGATTTTTTATACAACACACCCACTGACTGACAAATTCATCACAAACCATCAATACATTATGATTAGTATATTCAAACCTCATAATATCACCATAATCATCATAATATCATCACTCATTATCACCAATCTCAACTAATTCACTGCGAGACAAAATTCTGCAAATTCATACAGACATGCAACCTACTGGTATATCAGTACAAGACACTCATCATTTAGCCTATCAATTTCAATAGGGGGATTTCACTATATGCTTTATTTTATTTTACCATGTTATAGATTATTTCCTTACCTTTCCATAGCTTCAAACGGCATCAAAATTGGAATTATAAATCAAAAGTTACAGTGGTTAAAAGAAAACTAAAAAAATAATAATACAATGCCCCTACTAAATGGGTGGCTTGCGCCACCCTTCCCTTCACATTTTGGTGGCTTGCGCCATGTGGCTGGCGCCACCTTGACATGGTGGCTTGCGCCACCCCCCTTTAATTCTTTTATTTTTCTTTTTTTTTTTCTTATTCTTACCATTCCTTCTTCTTCTTTTTCTTTTCCAACCGTCCATAATTTTCAGACAGTGCCAACTAACCATCCCATACATTTGATTCATCTAGCCTCCAGGTTTAATAGTTTCTCACAATCTCTCGATAACCCCTACGTTCGGTCATTTACCAAGTCCTCAACATTTCATGTTAATCGAACATGTTTTCTGTTTAATCTACTTAAACCTTCATCCTAATTTATTATCGATTAACCAGACAATCACTACCATTACCTAATCTCATCAATTTCCTCAAGGTGTTTCATCTTCGAGTAGAAAACCAACAGCCTACAATTATCTATTGCTTAAATCAATTATAATAACAACGATCATACACCCCATACCTGAGTAAATCCGTAGCCTTGATTTTCTTTGTGTTTTTCAACCCTTCCTCTAAAAATTCCTCAAAGTCCCAACTGCTCCTCTATTCTCTCTGCCTCCTTTCCAACGTAATGCAACAGTGAAAATTTCCCAAAACCCTACTCCTTCGTATAACCCTTTAAACTCTTTAATATGGTCTTCCCCTATTATTCTTACTAACACTTCATAACTGACCAAAATGCCATTCTTGTCTCTACCACCAATAACTCCTATTTTTCTAATTAGAATCATTCCAACTTAATTATTTTAATTATTTTAAATCATTCCCAATTGTCACATAATTCTCAAAATCACTAAAACATCATATATATCAAATACTCCACAACAACTCATATATTCCCGATAAATTAATTAAATAAATAATTAATCTAAAATTTGGGGTGTTACACTTAACACCTTCCCTTCACTTAACCGACTCCCGAACCGTAGGAATCTCTGCCCTTAGGATTAGGATCTTAGGTTTATCATTTATTTTCCTCTAAAAAATATGATGGCGACTCGAAATTTTTAGCCGGTCGCGACAGCTGGCGACTCTGCTGGGGACGGGGTAACCTAAAGAGAGTTCCTCCTAACCTTAGGTTTTAGGGTCCTTGTTTGTTTTGGGTGTTTATTGCTTTTTAATTTTGTATTATGATTTATTTTATGTTTTAATTGTTTTTTATTTATTGTATTTGTCTATAATATTTTTTATTTTTTGTCATCATGCATTAGATTGGGGCAAATAAGGAGTGAAGCTAAAGCCCAAGCTTGGAGTATAACCCTAGATTAGGACGTGGAAAGGAAATGTTTTTGGGGGGGATGCGACATCCCGAAAAATTGATTGATGCCACACTCAGAATAGATCCTTCCAAAGGTGTCCTCATGAAAGGGCTAGCCCCTAACGTAAAGGATGATTTGGATGTGGTCTGAGACTCTGATAACTTTTAGCCTACCCCTTACCAACTCATAGAGACCCTCTGTATTCAACCCTCAAGGGCTGTTACTAGGGTCCTACCCAGATGAGACTTATCCCGAAGGATTACCATAGGAAGGCTTGCTCCTTCTCATGGTAAAACAAGGGTATAGTCTGTACAGTATAGGGTCGTTATGCTGTCCAAACTTTTATGTCCTACATGTGAGGGGATTGGGTAGACAAGCTTTAGATCTAAACCTATTATAGGGAGCCTACCTAGTTAGGGTCATGCTTGCATTTTCACCTTACCCTAATCCAAAAAAAAACATTTAACCAAAGAACAAAGTGCTCATGTCATCATGCATTTAAAAACTTTTTTTTGCATATATGCATTTTTGTGGGGAATTTTAAGATGTGTTGTAGGAATATGGGAAAGATTGATTCAAATAAAAGGGCTACCCTATGCATCAGAATGCTAAATGCTGATTTACAAAGCCTCAAAGACCTTCAAGACTTAATCTGCTCAAAGGATGGTTATATACAAGTATGGAAGGATCCTCGATCTCTTAGGGACTCCTAGAAAGGTAGAGGCCATAACTACTCTTGCACAATCCTCCTCTATATGACTTCCCCTTCAAGGATTTTCAACTAGCTCTTACGCTATACTTGGATCTACAAGGAGAAGAAAAAACTTACAAGGGGCACGGGGGCAAAAAAAAAAAGAAAAAGAAAAAAGCAACAAAAAAAACCAAAAAAAAAAACATAAAAAAAAACATAAAAGGAAAAAGGGTCAAGCCTAAAGACTTAGCTGTGCCTGTTGAGGATCTATTATCTCACCACAAGGAGGATAGGGAAATGCAAGGGTACTTGGAGGAGTTTTAAGAAGGCATTGGGGGCATCTATTTAGTTTACGTCTTCTTAAGTTCAGGAGCTTCCATTTTGGGATTATTGTTTTGAGTTATTCCCGAGGAATTATTGTTATAAGTTTGGAAGGCATTTTGGATTTGGGGATTGGCTAACTGATTTGGATTTGATATTCTATGTGTATGGGTTTCATCCTTTGGATATATTCATCTATAACTACAATGGATTTTGGAATTCCCCCCAAATAAATTTTAAAATTATTTAGCATACATCATGCATATTCATACATTCATCACCAACATGCATTCAACATAAGGAAAAAAGAACAAAAGAATCATTTTTTTTAAAAACTTCGTCTCAGGGTTATTGAGCATAACAATCTGACTTCCCGACCTCACACTCGAGCGTACCAAAGGGAAGCTATGGATCAGATGGAGAAGGATATGGTTACTCTAAGAGGAGAGATGGATACTGTTAAGGAGAAGGTGGAAGGTATGAAAAGCCAGATCGATCAACTGACACTTGCCATCCAACATTTGATAGCCAGAGGAACCGAGTCAAGTCGTCAAAGGAAGGTTCCTACTCCTATCCCCCATGTTGAGACAATAACCCTCCACTAGGGTTTGTCCATGATCTGGAACGTGAGGAAGCTGAAACTGCTAAGCACAAAACTGTTGACCAACCTCTCGAGGGGACCGTCTCTCCACCCATTTCCAATGGGGCACCTCGTACTACTCACATACCTATTCCACGTGAGAATTGCGTAGATTGGAACATCCAATACGAGGGTGAAAATCCAAGGCAAGTGGCTCTCAAAAATAAAGGAACCGCTATTATAGAAAGGAGAGGGATTGGCGATAAGTACAAAGCACTTGAGGAAAGGTTGAAGGTCATGGAGGGATTCAATTTTTTTGGAGTGGATGCCTTGGAAATGTGTCTAGTGCCCGACGTGGTTGTGCCTCCCAAGTTTAAGGCACCTAACTTCGAGATGTATAAAGGAGTTAGTTGTCCCAAAAATCACATCCGGATGTTTTCCCGAAAGATGGGGGCTCATGTTAAGAATGAAAAACTGATGATGCATGTTTTTCAAGACAGCCTTAGTGGGGCATCCTTGGATTGGTACATGCAACTGGAAAGGACTCACATCAAGAACTGGGAGGATCTGGCAAGTGCCTTTATAAGGCAATACCAATATAATGTAGACATGGCCCCTAATCGCATACAATTACAAAACATGTCTCAAAAAGGGAATGAATCTTTTAAGGAGTATGCCCATAGATGGAGGGAGCTAGCCTCTCGTGTGCAACCTCTATTGCGGGAAAGCGAGCTAGTGGATACATTCATGGGAACTCTGCAAGGACTATACTATGAAAGGATGATTGGGGCAGTCTCAACAGGATTTACTGACTTGGTTATCATTGGAGAAAGGATTGAGAACGGTCTAAAGGCAGGAAAGATTAGGCAGTCATCCTCCGATCAACATAACAATAAGGGGTATCCCGAGTACAACTCAAAGAAAAATGATGTCAGTGTTGTAGACCCTGAAGGACCAAAACTGGGAGATCATGCATTACTGGGGCACATTGGGGCAACAGTCAGCACCATGGAAGGGATGGAAGAGGAAGTCCTTATTAATAAGGGAGGCACAACAAACTGGGGCAAACAGTGGGAGGTACCTGAGGAGAAGGATTTGTTTGGGCTGGGTTACAAACCGGCTAATGAAGGCTTAGAAGACGATTTCCATGGTGCGGGATTTGGAATTTGGGATCATGTGGCCTTAACGGAAGAGGAAGAAAAGAATGCCTAATTCCCACAATTGGAGAACTATCGGGATTTCTGAGATGATTTTTGTTTCGAAGTAATTTACTTTTTCCTTAAAATAATAATAAGTCCTTTGCTATACCCAAGGCAAGTGGACAAAGCTTGGTAGGGCCACCTTTTATTTCATTGGATTATTTCTATCAATAAAATTGCATTTTGTTTTCAATCAAGATCTTTTTCTTTCATTTTCTGTTTGTTCAAAATGGCAATATACCTTCTTTCAATATTTTCATCTCTAGCACTTCATTCTAAAAAGGGATACTGATCGTACTTGGATCAGACAATTTGAGGATGGCCAACGACGTCTGGACTTGTTGTTACTTCAATGATGATGAAAGACGGTGGGGGGGGGGGTGTACCTGCAGGACACTCCGATGCTTAAGTCAGTGAGTGCACAGCAAATACAGAGAAAGTGAGTGAGAGTAAGAAGTTGACTTATCCTGACCCTCTCAAGTGAGAGGGTATTTATAGGAAACCCCCAGCGCGTGGCCAATGGTTACTTGCAACGAGTGGGGCCAGCGTGTGACCCGTTCCAAGTAACTGCTAGGGCTTACGTGTAGTAATAATGACCAGCTCGTGGTCAATACCCTAGTGTAACTGTCCCTTTAATGCCATTATTAGACGGTTACATGAAAGTATCTGTGTAGATAAGACCATTGATGGGATCCTCGGGGGGAGAATCTACAATGTCGAGGAAATATGGTGGCCGTGGTTTGGATATGATATAACGGAGGAGAGCCATGCTTGTCGAGGACTTATGAGTCAATGAGATTAAGAGTATTCTCGCGGGGAGAGCTAATCCGTCGAGGAGGTCCATTTCATCATGGTGTGATGTCTTCCTTTGTCCTCGGATGCTCAAGTGTCCTCGGATGCTCAAGTGTCCTCGGATCCTCAGGGTGCCCGACATGCCTTTGGCCTCACGTATGGCAGTCATGTGTCCTTCTCTAGGACTTTATTGGGCTTCTTCAAGTTGTATGGATTGGGCCTGCTTGATTGTAGGAAATCACGGCCCAGTCCAGAACAGGAGCCCCCCCAAGTCGTTGCTTTGAGGTATCAGAGTAATGACTTGAGGGTCAATAATCGTATCGGGGAAATGCCAAGGGATGATCCGAGGAGGATATCAGCATAGTCGAAATTTCCGTGATTATCATGACGTCGGGCATTGATATCATGCGGGCAATTATCGTGAGGTGGGCACTGACAGCTTGTGGTTAACGAAGAGTTGCATATGGTTGAAGTGTTGGGGAGATGAGAAGTTTCCGTTTTGAAGCGATGGGATGACGAAAGGACACGCGTGGATTTTTTGACCGGTGTCAGTGTGCCACGTGTCACTAGTCATCATTGCATAGGGTGGCTGCCTAGGGTAGAGTACTCGAGTGCTGCAGGCTTCTCGAGTTCCGTGATTTGTCTATAAATACTCTCCCTTCCCTTCATTTCTCATTTTTTACTCTTTCATTCAAGAATCGTTTCCTCTTCTTTCTCCGTTTTCTCATCCTCCGTTTGCCGCCGTCAACCACCGCAAGTTCGCCGTGAACCGCCGCATCACGCCGTGCCTGAACCCTATTCCCCCATTTACAAGGTATTTTCTTCAAAACTGTTGTTTTTTCTGGCATTTCCTTTAAGTTTAACTTGCTTGAAATCGTTTCTTTGATGAACTGATGAAGTTCTCATGAGAAATGGAAGGATTCCTGGCGAATACGGTAGGGATCTTTGGCTGTTTTAAGAGAAAGAGCGTATGAAATTTTCTCAGTTTCCGTTTTTGTTGAACAAAACCGAGGAACTGGATGAAAATTCCGGGGACTTGTAGAAAATTTCCAGGGAGTGTGATGAATATCGCGGGGACCTGATAATGTTTTGGGTCCCCAGCAATTACTCTTTTTCGTTGATTTCACAGGAAAAAGAGGGCAAGATTTTCTGGGGAAGCGATGAGTTTTCCGGGGACATCCGTTATTCGTCTCCGACTGGCTAGTTTGGTATGACTCGTCGAATTCACCTGTTCCTTATGCTTTTCAGGTTGATGGACAGATTGGCTGCTGAAGTGGCCGTGGGTGAATTCGAAGAGGATAACCAAACTGAAATTCTGATGGCCCATATGGCTTTTAGACAAGAGCGTCCGCTTGAGGACTGGGTGTGCGATGAGGCCCTCACTATGTCGTCTGTTTTCACATTCCCCGGCGAAAATGGGTTATGTACTGTCGAGCATAGGTTGCTCGGTTCAGAGCAATCCTGGAAAGTGTACCGCCCCAACGAGGACCAGCGTATATGTACACCTTATATGGGGATGCGTTTCCCAGTGTATGAGTTTATGTTTCAAGAGGCGGGGTGGAGGCTCCCCTTCACAGACTTCCAAGAGGGGGTCTTCAAATGGTTAAAGTTGGCTCCGTCTCAAATCCATCCGAACTCATTGGCCTTTCTCCGGGCTTTTGAGCTCGTCTGCAAATACTTGGACATCAGGGCAACGGTGTCCCTTTTCTTCTGAATTTTTGATCTGTAGCGGTCTACAACCGATGGTCGACACGGCTGGGTGTCGTTCAAACAAAACAAAGCTTTATTCCACACCAACTTGGACTCTGTTCGAGACTTCAAGTGGCGTTATTATTTTGTGAAGCCGGTCACTCCCGAGGCTATTAATTCAATATATGAAAGGGTGACCCAAGAAGTGGACGGGCTGTCTACCGAGGTGATGGTGCCAAAATTCCCCCTCTATTGATGTTGTGATCAGTTTGAGTACACCAAAGCCATCTAACAGATGCTTTCCTCAAAATCTCTTCTTTCACTCCAATTTTGCCTTCTAAGGCAAGTCACTATCGGGTTTTGAGTTTGAGAGCTTTTCCAATCAAACCAATCACACACACACACCTCATATACATCACATATAAGCTGATCAAACACTTAAACAACAACTGGAACACTGATTTCTCAGAATCACCAGTCAATTGCTCAAGGTTTTAACCAAGTTGCAGTTGAGATGCCATGAAGTGATCCAGCCAGTTTCAATCAAGTCCAAGCATTAAAACACACTCCATAGGGTGTAGGGAAGCTGTTTAGATCATCACAACTCATATGTAACACCTCCAACTCAGAAATCAATTTTCTCTTACTGTCACGACCTAGAGGTAAGCCTAAACTTGGTCATCTCTCAATCTATGCATATTTCCTCGCACAATACTTTTGCCAAATGTTCATAATCATGCATGGAATGTTTCCCCTCAATTAATTGCATTGTTTGAATCGTGTATAAAAAATCCTAGCCTTCATGCAGAAATTAGGGTTCTTGAGGATTTTTCATGATTTCTTGTTATATGTTTAATTTAAATGAAATTAAATACCATAGACATGATCGTGAGGTTGAAACGAGTTGATTGGTATGTGGATTACATAATATGATTAAGTATTCAGTGAGATTGGAGAGAAAATGCAAATCTGGGCAAATCCAGAACACGCGCGTGTTCTTGGCGCCATTTTTTGAATATTTGAATATTTGAATTTTGTGATTTTATTTAATTGATTCAAAAATTAATTTCTCTCTGAGTTTTAATGATTTTGAGTTGATTCTTTTTTTAATAATTCACAAAAATTTTAAAATATTTTATTCTCCTAAAAAATCCCAAAAATATTATTTATTTTGTATAATTGATATTTTTGCAAAGAATTAATGTTTTAATTGTTTTTGACATTTAAAATATTTTTTCCACCTTGATTTTGCAACTTTTAATGCTTTCTAATTATTTTGTAGGTCAATACTTAATTTTTAAAGCATTAATCCAAGATCACAATTTGTTTCCCATATGTTAAACAATTTTGATCATTTTAATTGAATTTTTATTCAATTAAATACATTTTTGAAAACAAATTAGGGTTTTGGATTAATTCAACCCTCATAAATCATTTTCAAAACACCTTTTGGGCCTCTAATAGAGTGTAAGACCCAATCTTTTTTTGACCAAATCATTTTTGGGCCTCAATGCATTGTATAAGTCCCGATACCGTCAAAAACAAACGGCGCGATCGTCGAGTAGTAAGACCCATTTCTTTTCTTAAAACTCGAGTAGTAAGACCCATTTCTTTTCTTAAAACTCTTTGGGCCTCTATTAGAGTGTAAGACTCAACCACTTGTACAGAAATACATTTTGGGCCTCACTTATTGTATAAGTCCCTCTGTACATTTTCAAATAAACGACGCGATCCTCGCCAGTTTAAAATTAACCAACTGGGCCTCTCCTTGAGCTATAAGACCCATTCAACACTTTTGGGCTTCTAATAGAGTGTAAGACCCAACCCCCTTTTAACCAAAAACAATTTTTGGGCCTCACTTATTGTATAAGCCTCTCCGCGTTAAAAGGAAATCTCGGTGCGATCGCCATTTTTAACGAAAAGTCAACTAGGCTTACCCTCGTGTTATAAGCCCCACTCTTTTTCTTTAAACCTTTTGGGCCTCTTGAGAGAGTGTAAGACCCATCCCTTTGTACAGAAAACCTTTTTGGGCCTCAGTCACTTGTATAAGTCCCTCTGTACAAATTCAACAGTGCGCTCACTGATAAAACCCTGGGCCTCTCCTTGAGCTGTAAGCCCCAAATCTTTCTTTTTCAAAGCACTTTCTCCTTTGATTTTGAAATATACTGTTGTTTTCAATCTTTCTTTGTTGAACAACTAACCAAACAGCATGGAAGCTCTACAACCGAGTAAGTGTTTATTGCTTTCATTTACCGCTTTCATATACATATAACTGTATTGTGGGGCTGTTTCACTGTAAGTCTTCTTTCATAAACTCATATCAACTGTGTAATAATAGTATAGATATTTTGAGTTTCCCCGGCAACTACGTCTAGAACTAGGTGACGTCGTTTCGTTTATTCATAGAAATAGACAACTAGATCCCCAATAGGATCACCAGATATAGTCTTCTCTTCGGCTGTCCTCATTAGGAATTGTCAAGAAACTCTACTCCCAGAGATGAATGTATTCTCCGTGAATGGCATCTTTGAGTTTCTTCCAAATTCTCGAACTTTCCTGACTTGATCTATTCCTTGTGAATAGCTTGCCTTGAATTTCTCATGGTTTGGGGACCCACGGGCTTCTTAAAAGCATCGGCCTCCTCTTGGGCATCATATAAGGACCCACAGGCTTCCTAAAAGCAACCCCGCCTCCTCTTGGGCTTAGTACAAGGACCCGCCGGCTTCTTAGAAGTATTCATAGCCTCCTCTTAGGCTTCGTATAATGATTCTTCCTCCGGGAATGATAGCCTCCTCTTGGGCTTCGTACAAGGACCGATCAGCTTCTTAAAAGTTTCCAGCCTCCTCTTGGGCTTCGTACAAATTGTCCCGACGACCTCCTAGAGGTATAGGAACAGAACTTAGTCATCTGCATAGAACAGTCCTTTCAAAGAGTCTACTACTGTTTCTCAAAGTATAGTACAAAAAATGAAACTCTAGACACAGACAATCTAATCTCCTTGAGTTTTCCAGACATTCTTAAGTGACCCCTTCGTTAAATAGGAAGAAAACCCGTAGACTCGGACAATCTCAATGCCCTTCGGATTTCCCACTTCCTTAAAGAACAGGAATAACCCGGATCCTCGAATCAAATCCTTGAGTACAGTGTTGCTCATATAAGAACCGATTTTCTCTTTCAAAGATCAGTATACTGGACCTGTCACTCAACTGAAACAGTAACCATAGCCTATCTCTTGGGCTTTATACAATGATTCTCCCCAGCGGAGTCAAACAACATTTAGCCTCTCTCTCGGGCTTTGTACGGGACACATAAAGAGACTCCCTCGTTGAGTCAATCACCCCTTTCGCCTCCATCTCGGGCTTTATACGAGAAACAAAAAGGTTCTTATTGAGCCAAACAAATTTTAGCCTTCATCTTGGGCTTTGTACGAGATACAAAAACTCTCTTGTTGAGTCAAATAGCCTCCATCTCGGGCTTTATACGAGATACCAAAAGACTACATCGTCGAGTCAAAACCTTTTATCCTCTCTCTCGGGCTTTGTACGAGACACATATTAGCCACCTCTTAGGCTTTATATAAGAAAACCACTGGTTGATCCAATCAACCTTTTAGCATCAAAGTTGTGCCTTGTTCACAGTACACAAATATCAACAACTCATTCCCCTTCATCTAATTGCTGTAAGCGGCAAGCCTCTGGATCATCTACATCCATGCCACTGTCCCTCTTTTAGCATGAGAAATTCCTAAGGAAAGATAGCATTGCTCTACACTGAGTTAAACTCTTCTCCTTCAGGTTAAAAACCCCATATAAAGGAAATTATGGCATTGCTAGGATCCGCATATCCCGGTTAAAGTAATCCTCCCTTTATAACCAGTCACCCAACAGTTGTGACATACAGACCCCCTTTAGAGATAACAAATTCTCTCTAAAGTCAAACCTTTTCAGCTTCACATCTTGGGCTTTGAACAAGATACAAATCACCTTTAGCTTCACATCTTGGGCTTTGAACAAGATTCCAACTACCTTTCGCTTCACGTCTTGGGCTTTGAACAAGACACCAAAACAACCATTTCCTCCCATAGAATAGGAGGAACTACGAACGCTCTGATTTCCCTGTTTCGGAAAACGGGAATACGTAGGCATAAGATCGAAAGAAAAGATCTTAGCAAGTACACTAAACAAAAACCCTAAATCCTATACTCTCATATATCTATCAAAAAGCATCAGTCCTAACATCCTAATCCTTGTTCCCCGCCAGAAACCTGTCTGTCAAAATAACACAAGAAAGGCCCCACCACATTGATCGCATCCGTAACCTAACAGACCGCTGTTTAAACTCAGTATGCAAGCAGGGTTAATTGGAGACATCTATTTCCCTTCCTTCGTCAGCTTTAATAGGAT
This sequence comes from Lathyrus tuberosus, assembly GCA_022829125.1. Classification (NCBI taxonomy): domain Eukaryota; kingdom Viridiplantae; phylum Streptophyta; class Magnoliopsida; order Fabales; family Fabaceae; genus Lathyrus; species Lathyrus tuberosus. The sequence continues at coordinate 1,485,405 of JALAZF010000124.1, read as the reverse complement.
AAAAAATGAATCGACCTGTAGTAAACTGACCCCAGAGAGCGACCGCGCTTAAGAACCGCGTCCAAAATCGCTCGCTATAGTCGGTGAGCACTAACCGTGTAAAGAGGCAACTTGGAGAAGTGTGTATAAATAATAGGCGTCGAACTTATGACGTAAAACAAGCATGTTTTATTTTTGTTAGTTTCTAATGTTTTTTTTCTCCCATTCTTTTAGTATGTTTATGGTAGTTCGTGTTAAGGTGTTAAGTTCTATTTTCCTCAAGCTTGTTGTGTTTAACTTGAGGAAGTTTGTATGTGTAAATATTATATGTTTTGTAAATGAGTTGTGTAGGTGTTAAGTGGAGGCCTACACCAGAACCTTGTTGTTGTACTGGTTTTTCTGGTTATGGTGTAGCGCGCTTAGCGCGGGCCTGCGCGCTTAGCGCGCTCTGCTGTGTTGATCCAGTGAATTATTTTAATTGTTCACTTGTCCCCCCTTCTTCCCAATTCCACGAAGGCCTTATATATTAGTAATTATTAATAATTTTTCTAATTCTTTTGTTGATTGTTTGGACTCAAAATTTTGCCCGATTGCTTAAAGTCGCATTCAGGTTACTCTCAACAAAGTTCAAAAGGAGAGAAGGTCTTGGAAGAACAAGTACCGCACCCTCGATGTAGAGTGCATCAAAATACAACAATTACTGAAAGATAAGGATGCTCTGATCGAGATTTTAGAGCAACATGCTATAGATAATCAAGATGACCAAACGAATTTGCTCGCTCCTTTCACTTGGCAAAGGAATGACAACCCCACAACGGCCCAAGAGCCCCGGTCAAAGAAAAGAAAGATACCAGAATCAACACCCGAGTTCTCTCGGGACCCATTAGCCTAGGTTTCTGTTTCTGCACCTTGTAATATACTGTATTTCCATTTCCGCAATCCTTTGAATTCAATAAAAAGGGGTTTCCCCACTGTTTGATATTTGCAATCTAATTGTCGACGTTTATTTTGATTAAACCAAAAAACAATTAATATAATCATTGCATTCATCATTCTCACATCACGAATTCTTCTTACCTACGAATCTCACGTTTGTGTCTCGATTCTAGAGTCAAACTGTCTCATTCGTACAATACTCAGGCCAATCGTCAGAAAAAGATGGATGATCTTGAGGAAGAAAACAGAGAGTTGAAGGAAGAGATCGACGCTCTGAGAGAGGATATGAGAAAGCTTCGTAACGACATGCAAGCCATGGCAGAAGCTCAACTACAAAGGACTGTGATCTCGGAGATCACCTCAACGCCCATAGTGGAAAAGTATGATCCTAGGTATCAAATGCCGAAAGATCGTCCCTGGGGCATGCCTGTTAACTATATCCCGGAAGGATATGTTCTGCCGATCACTGAAGATCAGGGAATCATAATAGAAGCCGCTGGGCCTGAAGGTTACAAACTTCGGGAAAGCGAAGATTCCAGGGGCATACTGAAGACTCCTGAAGGTTACAAACTTCGGGAGACGCCAAGACTCGCTGCCGTAGTCACGGTACCACCCACTGTGGTGCACACTGTCCCGGAAGGACAGATTCCACCGATACCTTCTGGTAAGAAGGAAACCATGTTCGACAGAATGGATGAATTCCAGGAACAATTCTTGGAAATACAGAAGGAACTGCAAGCCATTCACGGTCAGGATTTATTTGGAAAGGACGCCGCAGACCTCTGCTTGGTCCCCAATGTGAAAGTCCCGCACAAGTTCCAAGTTCCCGACTTTGAAAAATACAAGGGTAACTCTTGCCCTCAGAGCCATCTGGTGATGTACGCTCGGCGGATGTCAGCTCAGACAGAGAATCAGGACCTACTGATTCATAACTTTCAGGATAGTTTAACCGGTGCCGCACTCAAATGGTACATGGGTTTAAACCGTGCCATGATCAGCACTTTCAGAGACTTTGGCACTGCCTTCGTCCAACAATACAAATACAATTTGGACATGGCACCCGACAGAGATCAACTCAGATTGATGTCGCAAAAGGACAAGGAAACCTTTAAGGAGTATGCTCAAAGGTGGCGTGAGATTGCCGCTCAAATTTGTCCACCTCTTGAGGAAAAAGAGATGACAAAGATCTTCTTAAAAACCTTAAGCTCATTTTACTATGACCGAATGGTTGCCAGTGCACCCAGTGATTTCACCGAGATGGTGGGCATGGGCGTACGTCTTAAGGAAGCCGTCCGAGAAGGACGTTTGGTAAAAGACACTGGATCGACGAGCGGTATTAAAAAATACGGTAGTGCTCTCCCTAAGAAAAAAGAGCAAGATATTGGGAATATCTCTCTCGAAAAGCAAAGGCGACGTTGTCAGCCGGTAGCAGCTGTAACTCCTGCTATCAGCCCTGCGCCTATTCCTACGTATCAACCTCTGGTTGCACAGAGCCAACCTAATCAGCAAAGGACACAACAACCTCTTCAGCAGGCTCGTCCTCCATACAACAACAACCGTACAACACGACCATCAGGGTTTGATCCTATACCCATGTTGTACGCAGAACTATTTTCGTTACTACTGGCTAAGGGGCACATTCAGACTAAGTCTCCTCTTACAGTACTGGAAAATCCGCCTTTTTGGTTTAAGGTGGATCAAACTTGCCCTTACCACCAAGGAGGACCAGGGCATAACATTGAGACTTGTCTCAATTTCAAATTCGACATGCAAAAGCTTGTTAGAAGCGGGGTCTTATCTTTCAAGGATACAAATCCTAATGTTCTTACGAACCCGCTGCTTAAACACGAGAAGGCTGCAGTCAATTTGATAGAAGGAGAATCTAACAATGTCTATCAAATTCACGATGTACTCTTGTTGAGGGCTAATCTGGTCAAGATGCATTGTAGACAGAATGGATATGGCCATGTGCCACCTCATAATTATCATCAATGTGATGTCTGCTCTAAAAACAATCAAGGATGTTCTGTAGTGCAAGCAGCCCTACAGGAACAGATGGATCTCGGATGGATCCAAGAGCACCGAGTTTGTGGAGTTAACATGGTTTACACAAACTCCAACGTCATTCAGAACCACGACATCCGTGCGATGAATGTCAACTTGGTGGCAATGCATTCAAGTCAAAGCCAGTATCATAATCTGCCGCGACACGATTATAGTTCTTGTCTGATTTGCTCGGTAAACAAACAGGGTTGCTCTTTTGTACAAGAAGCCCTCCAGCGTCAGATGGATCTTGGATGGATCCAAGACTACCATGATAGGAACCCTTATCAGATCAACATGGTTCAGATCTTCGATATTTGCGTGATGAATACCAACCTGGTAGAGTTACATGCTGAGCAGGTCCGACTCGGATTCTTAATATCACATGACTATCAAAGCTGTAAAGCGGGTTACGAAAACGATCGAGGTTGTACCCTTGTCCAGGAGGTACTTCAGCACTTGTTAAATCACTGGTGGATGTCAATCTATATGGATGAAGATACTCAGCAGATTAGTATCAGTAACAGGAATCCCACTCGGCGTCAGAGTCAGGATGTCCGATCAATGGAAGTTAACCTAGTGAGGTTACATTGTATTCAAAGTGGGCGTGGCCAGGTGCCACCACACAATTATGAACGTTGTGGAGTTTGTTCGGAAAGTAACCAAGGGTGTTACCTTGTGAGAGCAGCTCTTCAGGGGCAGGTGGATGTGGAGAGATTCGTCCATTGCCGTCCATTGCTGAACTACCTTGCCGATCAAGTTGAGGATGTTGTCACAATCTCTGGTCATCATAGGACCACGGATGTTTTTGACATCATCCCTCTACTTGACGAATCTAAAGTTCCCAACCGGGAACGGATCGAGATTACTTACGATGGTCAGAAAAACCAGAAGGTTCCCATAGTCATCTATCTGCCGGGACCAACACCGTATGAATCAACTAAGGCTATCCCTTACAAATACGGTGCAACAACAATTGAGAATGGAAAGGAAATTCCGTTACCCTCCGTTGTGAATATTACAAACATCAATCGTGTAACACGGAGTGGTAGAATCTTCAACCGAGGAGTTGGAGAACCTAACAAGGAAAAGGAACTTCAGACAGAAGCTCCCGATCCATCAGTCGGTCCATCGAGTAATCCCGACCTTTCGAAAAATAATTATGAGATGCTGAAGCTCATCCAAAGGAGCGAATACAACATTGTTGATCAACTGTTACAAACTCCTTCAAAGATCTCGGTATTATCATTATTACTCAGTTCAGAAGCCCACAGGGAGGCTCTACAGAAAGTCTTGGAGCAAGCCTTTGTGGAACAGGATGTAACAATCAGACAGTTCGATAGCATTGTCTCTAACATCACTTCCTGCAACAATTTGGGATTTAGTGATGAGGAACTACCCGAAGAGGGTCGCCGTCATAACATGGCGCTCAATATCACAGTTAACTGCCAGGACGATGCTTTAGCCAGCGTACTGGTAGACACAGGGTCAGCCCTGAATGTTATGCCGAAGTCCACTTTGATGCAATTATAATGCAAAGGCCCTCCGATGAGAACCAGCGAGGTCGTTGTCAAGGCGTTCGACGGATCCAGAAAAACGGTTATCGGCGAAGTTGATCTTCCCATAACTATCGGTCCTCATACTTTCCAAGTCACTTTCCAGGTCATGGACATCCGGGCAACGTACAATTGTTTATTAGGAAGACCTTGGATACATCAGGCTGGAGCGGTTACTTCAACCCTCCACCAAAAGCTAAAGTTCGTTCAGAACGATCAACTTATCACAGTCTGCGGGGAGCAGGCCTTGCAGGTGAGTAAATTGTCATCATCTGCTGGTATAGAACCCGAGGAGGTTATTGGAACGCAGTTCCAAGCACTGTCGGTGAGCAAGGACAATCAATCCCAAGGAGGAACCTCGATTTCCTCATACAAAGATGCTATCAAAGCGGTCGAGAGTACCAATACAACCGGATGGGGACAGCTTGTCATTCCTATTGACAATAAAACAAAGAAGGGTCTTGGTTTTTCAGCAACCTGTACCCAGACAGCTGCCAATGATGAAAGTATTCATCCCATTCAGAACTTCTTCCACAGTGGAGGTTTTTTTCACCCAGTGTCTCAAGCAGTACACGCTATCAATGAGGAGGATCCCTCTGACACAGATGAAGAATGGAAGTCCTACCTTAACGGGGACGGTTATATGTCTCAGGAAGAGGTGTCTATACCATTTTACTATCCCGCACAGAGTCTGAGATTTATACCAAGGTCAGACGTTGAAATGATATATGGAGATTGTGATCCGGAAGGATGCCGTGCTCCGCCAAATTCATTAGAGGAGGACACTCTGATGAAAGACAACTTTGACCACAACTACTATGGCCCAATGGATGGTCTGCCAATGTGGCAACCTTATCCAGGAGATTTGGGGCAAGAGAGTCAGCCGAACAATGAAAATCAGCTGAGTATCATTGAACAGAATACTTGTGTCCACACCATGTTATGGGATCAAAACTCAGGTCATCCTGAAACTACTCAACATGAAGATGAATTTGCAACGTTTGCAGGACTTGAGTTCATCAACTTTGCTTTTCCCGAGGTCAACGTCATCGAGAGGGATGACTCCTCCAGTTTGAAAGAAGTGTGGGACACCTTGGGACAACCGAGTGGAAAGTACGACTATATGGTCAAGTACACTGCGCCCGAAAGCTCTCGTATCAGGCTCGAAGACATCCAGTCTACTGGATGGGGAGATACAGCTGAGAGCACAAATGCTATGCAAAATGCAACTGAGGAATTCTCCTACGACAATTCTGCCTGGGAGACAGATTCCAATGATCCTGCTCCACCAGAAATCAGCGTCATTTCTGAAGACAAATCAAGGAAGGTGCCAGACTTTGTGATTCACCGAGGAGTTCGCCGCCAATGGGTTGTTGTTGATGCTCCGAAGGTTGTTCGTCAGTCAAAGTAATTGCCATCTTTAACCTTTCACCCTGCCCAGGTGAAATGGATGTTTTGATAGGGCTCGCTTTCTGTAAATTTTCCCTCTTCGCTTAGCCCAAAGCGAGAGAGTTTTGTTTTATAGGGCTGTAGTTTCAAGAATTGACTTGTTCATTAATAAAATAACGTCGTTCTATAATTTCCGCATTAATTGTTGTTTTCTCTTTTCGTTTTTCAGAAAATGGTAATCCTAAAAAACAATTCAATAATAAAAACAAGCAGTAAAAAAAAATATACACTGCACACACTTTTGCATTTTCTCTATCTCTTCTAAACACGAATCATAACGTCATGCAGATTGCTTGTTTTAAACCCCGTTGAAACATATGATCCGATGCCTTCTCCCAACTTTAAGTTCCCGATATTTGGGGTTGAAGAAGAAGTTGACAACAAAATTCCAGAAGAGATCTCCCGATTACTCAGACAAGAGGAAAGGTCCATTGAACCTCATAAAGAACCGTTGGAAACGGTAAACTTGGGTTCAGAACAAGAGAGAAAAGAAATCAGGATTGGGGTACTTCTCAGTCCAACTGCCAAAGAGAGTTTGATAAAGCTTCTCAAAGAATTTCCCGATGTGTTTGCTTGGTCCTATCAGGATATGCCAGGGTTGGATACGAGCATCGTGGAACATCACTTACCGTTAAGATCGGAATGTCCGCCAGTAAAGCAAAGGTTGAGACGGACTCACCCGGACATGGCCATCAAAATCAAAGATGAGGTACAAAAACAGATCGACGCAGGTTTCCTCGCTACATCTGAATATCCTCAATGGTTAGCCAACATCGTACCCGTTCCCAAAAAGGACAGAAAGGTCAGAATGTGTGTTGATTACAGGGATCTGAACAAGGCAAGTCCAAAGGACAACTTTCCTTTACCACACATTGACATGCTGGTAGACAGCACAGCAAAGTTCAAAGTTTTCTCCTTCATTGATGGATTCTCGGGCTATAACCAGATCAAAATGGCGCCAAAAGACATGGTAAAACTTCGTTCATCACCCCATGGGGTACCTTTTGTTACAAGGTAATGCCGTTCTGTTTGAAGAACGCCGGGGCAACCTATCAAAGGGCCATGACAACTCTGTTTCATGACATGATACACAAAGAAATTACGGTATATGTCGATGATATGATTGAAAAATCAAAAACAGAGAAGGAGCATGTGACCCACCTGTCAAAATTGTTCGAGCGTTTGAGGAAGTACAAACTCCGCTTAAATGCCAACAAGTGCACCTTCGGTGTCCATTCAGGGAAACTACTAGGGTTCATCTTCAGCCAGAAAGGAATTGAGGTTGATCCTGACAAGGTCAAGGCCATTCAAGAAATGCCTTCTCCAAAAACTGAAAAACAAGTCAGAGGATTCCTAGGACGTTTGAACTACGTCTCTTGATTCATATTCCTCATGACCGCGACATGCGCGTCGATCTTCAAATTACTCAAAAAGACCCAGGATTGCGTTTGGTCAGAAGATTGCCAAACCGCCTTCGACAGTATTAAGGAATATCTATTGAATCCTCCGATTCTATCACCTCCAGTGGAAGGAAGACCACTGATCGTTTACCTCACAGTTCTAGAGTCTGCCATTTACTATCTAAGCAAGAAGTTCACCGACTGCGAGACTCGGTATACGATGCTTGAGAAAACTTGTTGTGCTTTGGCTTGGGCAGCCAAACGTCTTCGCCAGTACATGATTCGTCACACTACTTGGTTGGTCTCCAAAATGGATCCAATCAAGTACGTTTTCGAAAAACCTGCTCTCACGGGAAGAATCGCCCGTTGGCAGATGCTGTTATCAGAATATGACATAGAGTACCACGCTCAGAAAGCCGTTAAAGGAAGTATTTTAGTCGATCATTTGGCTCATCAACCGATTGACGATCAAGAATCAATCGGGTTTGACTTCCCAGACGAAGATGTCATGTATCTAAAAATGAAAGATTGCGATGAACCGTTACCCAGTGAAGGGCCAGAACCAGGTTCCCAATGGGGACTTATCTTTGACGGAGCAGTTAATCATTATGGAAACGGAATTGGGGCAATCATTGTTACCCCTCAGGGTACCCACATTCCTTTCACTTCCAGACTTACGTTCAAATGTACGAACAACGAGGTCGAATACGAAGCTTGTATTATGGGTCTCGAAGAAGCGATTGATTTAAGGATCAAAAACTTGGACGTATATGGCGACTCAGCCTTGGTTATCAATCAGATAAAAGGAGATTGGAACACATACCAATCAGGATTGATTCCTTACAAAGACTATGCAAGAAGGTTGTTACCTTTCTTTAACAGAGTTGAGTTTCATCACGTCCCTCGTAATGAGAATTACATGGCTGATGCATTAGCCACTCTCTCTTCCATGATTAGTGTAGGTCAATGGACTGACCTACCTAAGATCGACATAATGCACCTTGAACGGCCCGCTTACGTCTTCACGATTGAAGCAGTAGACGACAAACCTTGGTATCACGATATCAAATGCTTCCTTCAGAAACAATAGTACCCACCTGGGGCACTAAGGAAGGACAGAAAAACCCTCAGAAGATTGGCTGGAAACTTCTTCCTGAGCGGTGACACTCTCTATAAGAGAAATTTTGACATGGTCTTGCTCCGATGCGTAGACAGACCAGAAGCAGACATGCTTATGAAAGAAATTCATGAAGGATCCTTTGGCACTCATGCCAATGGACACGCAATGGCGAGAAAAATTCTCAGAGCAGGGTATTATTGGTTGACCATGGAATTCGACTGCTACAAGTACATGAGGAGGTGTCACAAGTGTCAGATATACTCTGACAAAATTCATGTACCGCCATCACATCTCAAAGTTCTCTCTTCCCCATGGCCATTCTCGATATGGGGAATCGACATGATTGGCAAGATTGAGCCCGGGGCTTCAAACGGACATCGGTTCATTCTAGTAGCCATTGACTATTTCACCAAGTGGGCCGAAGCAACGTCATTCACCAATGTAACCCGACAAGTGGTGGTCCGATTTATCAAAAAACAATATCATCTGCCGTTATAGCGTTCCGAGCCAGATCGTTACAGATAATGGATCTAACTTGAACAACAAGATGATGAAAGAGTTGTGCGTTGAGTTCAAGATCGAACACCATAACTCATCTCCCTACCGACCCAAGAAGAACAGAGCGGTAGAAGCGGCTAACAAGAACATCAAGAGGATTGTTCAGAAGATGGTTGTAACCTACAAAGACTGGCACGAGATGCTACCCTTTACTCTTCGCGGTTATCGCACATCTGTTCGCACTTTAACAGGGGCAACCCCTTTCTCTCTAGTATATGGCATGGAGGTAGTTCTCCCCATAGAAGTAAAGATCCCATCAATCCGGGTATTTATGGAAGCTAAGCTTTCAGAAGCTGAATGGTGTCAAAGTCGACACGACGAGTTAAACCTGATCGAAGAGAAGCGAATCACGACACTATGCCACGGTCAGTTGTATTAGCAGAGAATGAAGAAGGCGTTTGACAAAAAGGTCCGACCTCGTGTCTTCAGGAAAGGAGACCTTGTGCTAAAAAAGATACAATCATTTCTCACTGATTCGCAAGGTAAATGGACTCCGAATTATGACGGCCCCTATGTGGTCACGAAAGCTTTCTCAGGCGGCGCCTTGAGACTTGCAACCATGGACGGAGAGGAATTTTCCTACCCCACAAATGTTGATGTAGTCAAGAAATACTTCTCCTAAACTAAAAAAAAAACGTCTCGGTGGATTGAAAACCCGAAAGGGCGGTCCAGGCAAAAGTTAGAGACAAAATATTAAAATCATCCTGGTGGATTGGAAACATCACAGTACAATCCAGGCAAAAGTTAGGGATAATGGCAAGTAACTATGTTCAACAGAGGCAAGTCCCTCAGCAGCAGTTACATCATCCGTCAGAAAACTCTAGTCAAGGTCATCTTCGACAGAAGCTCAGGATGCCCCGAATTCAAAGTTGGTGGAAGGATAGCGGTCGTTATGTTTCAACGTAGCCCTTTTCCCTGTAAATTACCATTTTTTAACTTTGTAAATACTCTTTGGAATCACGCGTTTGGCTGATCTCCATTTTATCAATAAAATTTGAGCCTTTGTGCTTTTGTTTGTAATTCTTATTTGTTTTAGCTTTACAGAACGGCGTTGTTAACATGATTAACGATTCTTGAAATAAAACATAAATGAATTTATTTGTTAAAACTTTTTCTGCTTTTTAATAAAGACGGCAATTTCTTTTGACTGTTGAACATCAGAAGAACATCGGTCGCTTCACCAGAAGTAATCAAACCTCAAAGTGCAGAATCAAAGTACTCCTTCTAAGCCAGTACGCCTGAACGAAGGATCAACTGTATGAGATGCGGCTTTCCCATCTGATACCCCACGACAGAGTTCTTACCTCCTAAGCCCGACCAACGCTACACTCCCAACAGGGACTATCTCTCCTAAGCAACGTGGAATTGCTATTCTGAACCAACGGTACTTCTTCGCCCCGCGATGGCTGAGTATCCAGTCATGTTCATCTTTTAGTTTGTATGTCGCATCAGTTTTGTCAGCATATACATACATACATCCTGCATTATTGATTTGCATATACATTTCATATTGCATCACTATCACTCTAGTCGGTCTTGTCCCCTAGTGATAACAGTCTCTCAATCGAGTTGTCAGTTCTTGCCTCGTCAGGAAACGCTGCGTTTGAACAACTTCGCCTCCAGTTTATTTCTGGAAGGAAGTTGGCCCTTGACCACTTTGATAACTTGAACCTCTGAAAAGCCAGAGAAGCTTTCTACAAATGTCACTCTTCTCCATTGAAGATGATATTCTTGCTTCCCCGGATGAAAGAAAAATCCCCAGAGAAAGCCTCCTAAGCAGAGATTTGGCAGTACAGCTGCCTTTCTCCGAAAGACCGCTGATGAAAAGGTCATCGGCACCTCAAGTTGGATCCCATCATATGGCATTTCTCCGGGAAGATCCCGAGCAAAGTATGATGTAAGACCCCAAGCAGAAACAGTCTCTCAAGAGACTCATTTTCCCCAGTAGAGTCGACAAATGGCGTCTCCCAAAACAGAGAAGTTTGTGTACCTCTACAATTCAGACGAATGGGTTTCCCAGCAAGTTTGACGTCAAAACTTTTTCCACTCAAATGGCATCTCCCCAGGAAAATTCGGCGAGAAGTTTGAGGAGAACCACTACAAATAGCGTCCCTTGTCAATAAAGTTTATTGACAAAAGAAACTTAGACCAGTTCCTTGGTAGGAAACCAGGATCGAGGGGAAGTTTACAACAGAAACTTAGACCAGTTCCTTGGTAGGGAACCAGGATCGAGGGGAAGTTTACAACAGAAACTAAGACCAGTTCCTTGGTAGGAAACCAGGATCGAGGGGAGGTTTATCCCAAAAGGAAACTGAGACCAGCTCCTTGGCTGAAGACCAAGATCGAGGGGAAGTTTACCTTTTCTAAGCATCATTGCTTAGCAAAAGAAGATGAATGCGTAAGCTACCATTCATAACCACCATCAAAATTTCGGGTATTCCGATATTTAATCCTCTTGCACCCCGAATGCCTGAATACCTTCGTCATTCACACCTTCGTGTCCAAGAAGATTAAATAGGGGCATCTGTCATACCCCAAATTTTGACCACTTAGATTTCCCATCATTGTGAAACTCATCATCACAATATGGATGTACCATCATACTTCATCAGTCTCCCCAAAGATGGGTGAGCATCCACTACAATCAAAATTAGGGTTTCAAGCCCTCTCAGAGCTTTTAGGCAAATGATCAATCAAGGAATGACATGATCTTCAACTTGTCTAGCCTCTAACATATCCACAATGTATCAAAATGACTCCCACTTCAAGGATCAAGCACAAGGCTGCTCCCTTCTAGGTGGATCAAGTCTCAAGATCGACATTGTCACCAAATTAGGGTTTTGGTCGACCAGGGCCTCCAGATGGAAATTTTTCATCTGGGCACAAGCCAATGATCCAAAACACAACCTAATATACTCCATGGAACCTCATGGACCCAATCATCAAGTCAATTTTGCCTCAGGGGATGCATTCATCAAAAATCAGGAATTAGGGTTACTTGACCTAATTCACCCCTAAGTAGACTTTTAGGGAAAATCATGAGCCAAGACCTCAAGAGAGGGTTTGAGGGTCTCTAATGAACTATATTGATCCATTTGCAACAATGGATTAATCCAAGAAGCTTGAGCAACAAGTTTCAATTTCATCTGCACCACAATTAGGGTTTCGCGAGGAAAGTCAACTGTAACTTTGACTTTTGACCAGGACATGCTCCCAAGCCCTAATACATGATTCAATATACCCTATGACACCCATGGAACATGTCCATCAAGTTTTATTTAGGTCAAGGACATGATTTCATGAAGAATTGCACAGTTTGGAATTCATTTGATAAAAAGTCAACTGTGCACAAAAGTCAACTTTGACTTTTTGAGATTTTTCACCAAAATGGATTTTTAACCCTAAAATGATGTTAATGTATGATTTTAATCATCATTCATCAAGAAAAATCAAAGAAAGTGGGATAACTTGTAAAAGGGGTAACCATAAAAACTTAGAAAAATTTCTAAGTTATGGAAAAAGTGACACTAATGTGCCAACTTTGGAGGACCACAACTCCTAAACCACAAGGCCATTGTTCCCCATTCAAAGCTTGATTTGTAGATCTCATTGCCCTCTACAAAAGCTTCATACTGACCTATGTCCAAATTCCTCATGGATTTTGAGTTATGGAGTGATCAAAATCAAGAAAAGTCACTTTGTTCCAACACTTAGTGAAAATTTCACTAAGTCAGATTTTACCTTACTTTTTGCCAAATGTAGGGGGATTTTTCACTTGGATTCAAAAGAGATCAAAACCAAACATGTTCAAACAGTTGTTGTGTCATGTAAGGGCTTTCCAAAATGGCCAAGAACATTACCAAATTCAATTTGAGTCATGAGATATGACATTGGCAAGTTGCCTTGCTGAAATCTGCCAAGGCAAGGCAGATTTTCACACTTTTGGTCGATTTGCCAAAATCAGCCAAATCCAAATGCTCCTATCCACTTAGACACATCTGAGGATTGAATCTAAAGGGGACAATCACTGAGCCAAGCCTCCAAAGTCTTTGGAACAAGAAATACCATGTTGAACCTAGAATTGCCAAAATAGGGACAAGACTCCAATTTTGGATTGGAGCATTCAATGGAAGCATCAAGGTGGCATGGACTGAGCCATTCTCAACTGAATTCAGTCAAGACTTATCCAAGACCAAGGGAACCACAGCCCTGTGCCCTAACCTCTAGTCAATGGCTAGAGGAGACTTGGATTTCCATTGGACAACATTGGCCAAACCTCTGCTGCAGTTGCCATTCACTATGGATCCCAAAACAAACTTGCTCTACTATAAATAGAGCTCAATTGTGATCAGTTTGAGTACACCAAATCGATCTAACAGATGCTTTCCTCAAAATCTTTTCTTTCACTCCAATTTTGCCTTCTAAGGCAAGTCACTATCGGGTTTTGAGTTTGAGAGCTTTTCCAATCAAACCAATCACACACACACCTTATATACATCACATATGAGCTGATCAAACACTTAAACAACAACTGGAACACTGATTTCTCAGAATCACCAGTCAATTGCTCAAGGTTTTAACCAAGTTATAGTTGAGATGCCATGAAGTGATCCAGCCAGTTTCAATCAAGTCCAAGCATTCAAACACACTCCATAGGGTGTAGGGAAGCTGTTTAGATCATCACAACTCATCTGTAACACCTCCAACTTAGAAATCAGTTTGCTCTTGCTGTCACGACCTAGAGGTAAGCATAAACTTGGTCATCTCTCAATCTATGCATATTTCCTCGCACAATACTTTTGCCAAATGTTCATAATCATGCATGGAATGTTTCCCCTCAATTAATTGCATTGTTTGAATCGTGTATCAAAAATCCTAGCCTTCATGCAGAAATTAGGGTTCTTGAGGATTGAAACGAGTTGATTGGTATGTGGATTACATGATATGATTAAGTATTCAGTGAGATTGGAGCGAAAATGCAAATCTGGGCAAACCCAGAACACACGCGTGTTCTTGGCGCCATTTTTTGAATATTTGAATATTTGAATTTTGTGATTTTATTTAATTGATTCAAAAATTAATTTCTCTCTGAGTTTTAATGATTTTGAGTTGATTCTTTTTTTAATAATTCACAAAAATGTTAAAATATTTTATTCTCCTAAAAAATCCCAAAAATATTATTTATTTTGTATAATTGATATTTTTGCAAAGAATTAATGTTTTAATTGTTTTTGACATTTAAAATATTTTTTCCACCTTGATTTTGCAACATTTAATGCTTTCTAATTATTTTGTAGGTCAATACTTAATTTTTGAAGCATTAATCCAAGATCACAATTTGTTTCCCATATGTTAAACAATTTTGATCATTTTAATTGAATTTTTATTCAATTAAATACATTTTTGAAAACAAATTAGGGTTTTGGATTAATTCAACCCTCATAAATCATTTTCAAAACACCTTTTGGGCCTCTAATAGAGTGTAAGACCCAATTCTTTTTTTGACCAAATCATTTTTGGGCCTCATTGCATTGTACAAGTCCCGATACCGTAAAAAACAAACGGTGCGATCGCCGCCTTTTGAAAAATAACCTTCTGGGCCTACCCTCGAGTAGTAAGACCCATTTCTTTTCTTAAAACTCTTTGGGCCTCTATTAGAGTGTAAGACCCAACCCACTTGTACATAAATATTTTTTGGGCCTCACTTATTGTATAAGTCCCTCTGTACATTTTCAAATAAACGACACGATCGTCGCCAGTTTAAAATTAACCAACTGGGCCTCTCCTTGAGCTTTAAGACCCACTCAACACTTTTGGGCCTCTAATAGAGTGTAAGACCCAACCCCCTTTTAACCAAAAACAATTTTTGGGCCTCACTTATTGTATAAGCCTCTTTGCGTTAAAAGGAAATCTCGGCGCGATCGCCATTTTTAACGAAAAGTCAACTGGGCCTACCCTCGTGTTATAAGCCCCACTCTTTTTCTTTAAACCTTTTGGGCCTCTTGAGAGAGTGTAAGACCCACCCATTTGTACAGAAAACCTTTTTGGGCCTCAGTCACTTGTATAAGTCCCTTTGTACAAATTCAACAGTGCGCTCACTGATAAAACCCTGGGCCTCTCCTTGAGCTGTAAGCCCCAAATCTTTCTTTTTCAAAGCACTTTCTCCTTTGATTTTGAAATATACTGTTGTTTTCAAACTTTCTTTGTTGAACAACTAACCAAACAGCATGGAAGCTCTACAACCGAGTAAGTGGTTATTGCTTTCATTTACCGCTTTCATATACATATAACTGTATTGTGGGGCTATTTCACTGTAAGTCTTCTTTCATAAACTCATATCAACTGTGTAATAATAGTATAGATATTTTGAGTTTCCCTGGTAACTACGTCTAGAACTAGGTGACGTCGTTTCGTTTATTCATAGAAATAGACAACTAGATCCCCAATAGGATCACCAGATACAGTCTTCTCTTCGGATGTCCTCATTAGGAATTGTCAAGAAACTCTACTCCCAGAGATGAATGTATTCTCCGTGAAGGGCATCTTTGAGTTTCTTCCAAATTCTCGAACTTTCCTGACTTGATCTATTCCTTGTGAATAGCTTGCCTTGAATTTCTTGGGGTTTGGGGACCCACAGGCTTCTTAAAAGCATCGGCCTCTCTCTTAGGCTTTATACAATGATTCTCCCCAGCGGAGTCAAACAACATTTAGCCTCTCTCTCGGGCTTTGTACGGGACACATAAAGAGACTCCCTCGTTGAGTCAATCACCCCTTTCGCCTCCATCTTGGGCTTTATACGAGATACAAAAAGGTTCTTATTGAGCCAAACAAATTTTAGCCTTCATCTCGGGCTTTGTACGAGATACAAAAACTCTCTTGTTGAGTCAAATAGCCTCCATCTCGGGCTTTATACGAGATACCAAAAGACTACATCGTCGAGTCAAAACTTTTTAGCCTCTCTCTCGGGCTTTGTACGAGACACATTTTAGCCTCCTCTTAGGCTTTATATAAGAAAACTACTGGTTGATCCAATCAACCTTTTAGCATCAAAGCTGTGCCTTGTTCACAGTACACAAATATCAACAACTCCTTCCCCTTCATCTAATTGCTGTAAGCGGCAAGCCTCTGGATCATCTACATCCATGCCAGTGTCCCTCTTTTAGCATGAGAAATTCCTAAGGAAAGATAGCATTGCTCTACACTGAGTTAAAGTCTTCTCCTTCAGGTTAAAAACCCCCTATAAAGGAAATTATGGCATTGCTAGGATCCGCGTATCCCAGTTAAAGTAATCCTCCCTTTATAACCAGTCACCCAACAGTTGTGACATACAGACCCCCTTTAGAGATGACAAATTCTCTCTAAAGTCAAACCTTTTCAGCTTCACATCTTGGGCTTTGAACAAGATACAAATCACCTTTAGCTTCACTTCTTGGGCTTTGAACAAGATACCAACTACCTTTCGCTTCACGTCTTGGGCTTTGAACAAGACACCAAAACAACCATTTCCTCCCATAGAATAGGAGGAACTATGAACGCTCTGATTTCCCTGTTTCGGCAAATGGGAATACGTAGGCATAAGATCGAAAGAAAAGATCTTAGCGAGCACACTAAACAAAAACCCTAAATCCCATACTCTCATATATCTATCAAAAAGCATCAGTCCTAACATCCTAATCCTTGTTCCCCGCCAGAAACCTGTCTGTCAAAATAACACAAGAAAGGCCCCACCACATTGATCGCATCCGTAACCTAACAGACCGCTGTTTAAACTCAGTATGCAAGCAGGGTTAATTTGAGACATCTATTTCCCTTCCTTCTTCAGCTTTAATAGGATAAAAAATGAATCGACCTGTAGTAAACTGACCCCAGAGAGCGACCGCGCTTAAGAACCGCGTCCAAAATCGCTCGCTATAGTCGGTGAGCACTAACCGTGTAAAGAGGCAACTTGGAGAAGTGTGTATAAATAATAAGCGTCGAACTTATGACGTAAAACAAGCATGTTTTATTGTTGTTAGTTTCTAATGTTTTTTTTCTCCCATTCTTTTAGTATGTTTATGGTAGTTCGTGTTAAGGTGTTAAGTTCTGTTTTCCTCAAGCTTGTCGTGTTTAACTTGAGGAAGTTTGTATGTGTAAATATTATATGTTTTGTAAATGAGTTGTGTAGGTGTTAAGTGGAGGCCTACACCAGAACCTTGTTGTTGTACTGGTTTTTCTGGTTCTGGTGTAGCGCGTTTAGCGCGCTCTGCTGTGTTGATCCAGTGAATTCTTTTAATTGTTCACTTGTCCCCCCTTCTTCCCACTTCCACCAAGGCCTTATATATTAGTAATTATTAATAATTTTTCTAATTATTTTGTTGATTGTTTGGACTCAAAATTTTGCCCAATTGCTTGAAGTCGCATTCGGTGTTTGTCCATTTTTTATCATTTCAACTTGCGTATGTGTGGGTATAATAGTGTTTAAAGTTTGGTACGCATTCAGGGTATGTATTTATCACTTTCTATACTTTAGCATATTCATGATATTTAGGCTTTTTACAACTTCTATGCCATTCATTCTTTTGTATACTTGTTCATTTTGTGAATCACTTTAGTTCCCACCCTTTTTGTGAGGAAGCCTTCCATTGTTCATATATGCTCGGAGTACCAATATTCTTGTTTTAACTGGATTTTATTATGCTTAATCTTTTATTTGTGTTGATTATTTGAAAGCATGAAAAGGATCAAGGCAATTGTTTCATTTTGAGCACAACTACCTTAGCCAAATAGTCAATTCACCTTGTGAGTGTGTGAGAATTTGTAACCCCTTTGAGCTTTTTGATCCATGTTTCTATTTGAACTTAATGCTTGTCTATGAGTATTTAGTTCACTTATTTTTGAATGGATTTTGTTTTTTCTTGGACCTCAATTTTGTGTTGTTGTATGGATTTTTTTTCCTTGCCTTAGAAAGTAGGGAGTATTCACATGATGATGTGGTTGAATTCAAGTTGGGGAGAGAATGATTGTGTATTCATTAGTTGGATTCTATGAGGATTGAAAAAGAAAAGAAAAAAGCGAAAAATATGAAAAAGAAAAGAAAAGAAAAAGAAAAGAAAAAAAAAGGGAGAAAAAGAAAATCCTTGAAAAAGGAAACAAAAAGAGTTCAAATAATTGTGCTAAATAAGTATTGTGTTTTGTGTAACACTTGGGTTTGTGGATGAAGTTTGATTGAAATTTTGGTGTTTGAAACTTTGTGAGTTGATCACTCCCTTAGGTTTAAGCAAATTTTTGTTTCAATTACCTTTAAAAATCGCCCCTTGTTTGTTTACCCAACCACATTACAACCTTGAAAAGTCCTTGTGATTCTTGCCTTTGTATGTTCAATGTGAATTTTTGGATGAATGCATAATTTAGTCTTTTGTTTGCATGAGTTTTGTGTGAGTGTAAAGTACCTCATTTTGTGTTTTTCATCTACCGATGATTGTTTTTACTAGGTGTGATTCACTTAGGAACTTGTGTTATTTTAGGATGTTTGGCATGACTTTTGTATTTAGCATTTGTTTCGTGATTATGTTATCATTGAAGTTTAGTGGTAAGTATTTACTTTGTGTGTACCATTTTCGGTTGAACCATTGCATTTGTTTTTGTTTGTAAAAACTTGTTATTGCATGATTTCTTGGATTTCGCTTTTGTTCCTTTAGTTGTTGGCTTTGTTTGAGGACAAACAATTATGTAAGTTGGGGAGAGTTTGATAAGTGCAAAATGTACCTATTTTTGTATATATGTTTTGTTGCACTTATCGTTGCTTTTTGTTAAATATCATACGAATAAACCCTGTTTTGTTTATAAATGGGTATAGTTTACATTTTAGTGTATATATTGCGTTTCGTGTAAATATCATTGAGTTTAATTGATTTTATCTCATTTTTGTAGGAATTCAAGCAGTGGGATTTTGCCATTGTTGTATAGAGCATTGAATAAGCTTTCCAATGCTTCTAACCGGGCGAAAAACGGAATTACGGTTCAAAAGTTATGAAGAAAGTAAGCTTTGGATTTTCAAGCATGCTACGAGCGCGCTCCTAGCCAAGGAAGCGTGCTACGAGTGCGCTTAGCGCGCTCCTAGCCCAAGGAAGGGGCAAATTCCAGCGAGTAGCGCGCTTAGCACGCTCCGAGCCCGCTTAGCGCGCTTTTAAGGCGGTTTAACATTAATAAGAGCGCGCTTAGCGCCCAAAACCGCGCTTAGCGCGGTCTGCGACTTTGACAGTCCATAAATAGTGGAAAAACAGATTTTTTTAGGGGATGGTTTGGGTATTTTTTGCTCCCACTCCATCAAACTTCATTTCTTCATTGGATTTGCTTAGAAAACATCATGGAAGCTTGCATTTGGATGATCCAGGGTAGATTTCTCATTGATCGGCTCTGACAATCCGTGAAGTGTTTGGTTCATTTCTGATTTTCTTCATGTCTTTCTTCTTTGTTGGGTTTGTATATGTTTTTACTTTGATCTTATGTACATTTGTCTCCCATGGCGTTATATTTAATTTGCTTTACAAATCTCTGTTGGTGATTGTTCTTGATTTTTGCATAAATGCTCGGGGTTTGGGTCGTGTTAGAGATAAACGTCACAAACTTCAATTAAGGATAATTATCTGTTAGTTTCTGGATGCTAGAGATAGATTTAGGGCTAACAATCCGTATGGGTGTCGGAACTTAAATGCCTTTCTTATTTCGAGGCTTCGTGCGCGAGAGTGACGAAGAGAGTGATACGGTTGTTTCTCAGCTCGGTGTGTCAGAGGTGAAGACTATTGTGAGCGATACTGGGTGATATTGAGGAGTATTGTAAGTTGAGTGCAACTGGTCGATAAGTTTAAGTCTGTGACGAGTGGAATATATACATGCTTAATAAGTCTTTTCTCTCTGATGAATGAATTTTCTTATGTTCTTATTTACTTTTCCACATTTACGCATTAAACCATTTAAACCCAAACTCATTAATAATTAAATTGTCGAATGGCAGTTCAGTAGCACCGATCTCTGTGGACACGATAATTCCCGGAAAAATACTTCCAAAACTTTTGTTGCTTGCTGCTATTCTGCACCAATAGTACTGTCTACCAGCATGTCAATGTGTGGTAAGGGAAAGTCGTCCTTTGGACTTGCCTTGTTCAGATCTCAGTAGTCGACACACATTCTGACTTTTTCGTCCTTTTTCGGAACTTGTACTATGTTGGCTAACCATTGAGGATATTCTGACGTAGCAAGGAAACCCACGTCAATCTGTTTCTGTACCTCCTCTTTGATTTTGACAGCCATGTCTGGATGAGTCCGTTTCAACCTTTGTTTCAAAAAGAAAGAACAATTAAACAAATAGTTAAGGCACCAAAAATAAAATAAAATAAGAAAATAAAATATGGAAAAATTTTATAAAACTAAAAAGAAGCTTCATGAATTTTTTTGGTATTTTTGGATGCATTAAAATGATTTAAAAAAATTAAAATGCAAAACACCAATTAAATGAAAAATAAAAAGAAACAAAAAACAAGTGGGGTGCAAACAGCAGCAAAAAACGTTGAACAATGAAGGTGGGCTCAGGCTGGGGGTGCAATTAATAAGCCCAAGATAAAAGAGTCCACTAGCGAAGTCAACCAATCCCATGGAGTTCAGTCAAATAATCAGATTTAATAATGGCCATACAAGCAATCTAACGCTCCTTACCAAGTCAACAAAAACAAAAGCAATCATGATCAGCGTTCAGGATCACACGACCACCACAATTATCATACACACGCACGCACCAAACCCAATCAGAAATTAAAAACAACACATGAGCCTCACATGCACATTTTAATGTGCTGGCTAAATCTCAACCACATGATTAATCAGACGCGCTATATTCATTCAACAATTCAAATATCAATCAAGATCAATGGCTAGGATTTGCTGCATATGATAACACGCGTGGGGTGACACACACTAAAACCATAAAATAAAACAGAAATTTAAAATAACGTGGCAAATCGTGAACCATTAGATCAAGCAAACGGACAGATGAGATTTTGTCTTCTTCGTCTAAACCATTGGTCGGACTGAACCACCACCATTCGCCGGAGCTAGGGCTCCGGTCACCCTCTCTGGTGAGCTGCTACACCAACTTCTCCAGAAATAACACATGAGTACACCATTTTGACCAAAAAACCATGAGGATCACAAATATCATGCTCATTTCCACAAACAATCAACACACAATGTAAATCGAACAAAAGAAGTTTTAGATCCAAAACTTTAAACTCAAAATACACACAATCTACACGTCCAAAATTCAAACAAAACACATCATCATGCTCAGTGAACCTCATAGATCATTATGCACACTTAAAATTCAAGTTCTAAGAGCATGAAAAGTTCACTAACCTGAGATCTTGAAGAGCTTAAAGTACCACAAGAACGCCTTCCAAAAGCTGCAGATCAAGTCCTTGGAACCTCTAGTTGCAAAATAAATGCAACTAGAGCTTGGAATCGTGCTAGATCTTGAGTTTTGAACTTGAATCCTCTTGAATTGAACTTGGTGAAATCCTCAGTATGAGCTCAAAATAGCAGTTGATTCTTGCTCTATTCTCTTCACTGATCAAGAATGTGAAGAGAAATCTCCAAGAAACTCCAAGGAGAGTGAGATTCGAAGAGAGGAAGTGTGAGAGCAAAAAATCAAAACTGAGAAAATGAGAGTCTCCGACCTAGCTGCGAGGGTATGAGTAAGCTTATATACTCTTGATTATTCCACTGATTAGGATTAAGAAGTGATTAGAACCTTGGTTAATGAGATTTGGATGAAATTGCAAATTTGCATTTTGTACCACCACCACTAATCCACACGTGATAAGCCCTTGTAATCAGCATGATTCACCTCCAATTTACTTATGGATCACCTCTGAATAGAATTTGGGCCTTGCAATGACTTGGTTCATGAGTTTTGAATCCATTTGCAATTTTGCATAATGTGAAATAAGTGAGAAATAAGTCATGGAATGAATTGATTCAAAAGCCAAACTTGTGCCAAATGAAGTGTAATTGAGTGTGATAATCTGACTTGAGTCATTAGAAGCCCTTACAACTCATTTTGTACCAAAATGCCAAAGGTGGAAAAAATGATACATGTGAGAACCCTTAAAACACCTTGCCATCTTTTGACCATAACTAGAGTTCCACAAATGATATGGAGATGTTCTAGTACTTTTTGGAAATGGGAGAGAAAGATCTTCAACTTTCATGTTGGAGGAAAATTCATTTGGAGCTTCCTTGATGATTAAAAGTCAAGTTGAATGTGGTGGAAATATTGCCAAAAATGGAAAGTTTTTATTATAGGTCATTTTCCAAATTTAGTAACTTTTGCACAAACCCTTGATTCTTGAAGAATGGCATGAATCTTGACAATTGAAGACTATATGAGGATGTGAGACCTTGAAAACCATGAGAAGAACCTCAAAATTCCACAATTGATTTTCTCCTTTACAGTTGACTTTTGCTTAGTTCACCAGCAACTGATCCACTGAACATTTTTCACCATGAACCATCAACCAAATCTCCATCCATGAACACTTGTGAGCATATGGAAACCATAAAAACATGCTTGAATCCCTAAAGTTCAACAAGAAGTCCTTTTAATTCACAAACCCTAATTGGTCCCTCTGATCAGGAGGAAAAGATCCACTTGAAATCCTTTGCCATGCTTGACCTTAAGAAGATATGATGAACCCCATGAGCCACCTTGAAGCTTGAGACTTGAGAATATGGACCAAGTGCCTTGATCCCATGCCTTATGCTGAATGCCATGCTATGCAATCTATGACCTACTATGGAATGCAAATGAGTAAAGCATAGACCAATTTATTGAGAAAACATGAAGGTAAATTTTGGGGTATTACAGCTGCCCTTATTCAATCAACTGTGAATCTGAATGGATGAAAGCAATGGCTATCAGGAATTCAAGGTACATAGGGATTGGATACAAAAAATACCCGAGAAAAATTTGCACTGTGTGTTTAGAGAAAATGCTGTAAATGAAGTAAGGGCAAGGAAGAAAAGTTTGTGAGGAAGATCTTGGAACCATTGAACCCTATAGGAAACCTGTCGCGAACTGGTGAGATACCTGTCAGGAACTGGTGAAATACCTGTCGAGAACTGGTGCAATACCTGCCAGGAACTGGTGAAATACCTGTCGGGAACTGGTGAGCTTGGACCTGTTTTGCCTATCGGGAATGGGCAAGGTTCAAAACCAAAGGGGGCTGTCGGGAATGGCTGCAATTTATAACCAAGGCTTACCTATCGGGAATGGGTAACGGGGACTGTCGGGAACTGGCATGGTTAAAACTCAAAGGAGCGGTCGGGAACGGCTGCAGTTTATAACCAAGGCTTACCTATCGAGAATGGGTAACGGGGCCTGTCGGGAACTGGCATGGTTAAAACTCAAAGGGAGCGGTCGGGAACGGCTACAGTTTATAACCAAGGCTTACCTATCGGGAATGGGTAACGGGGCCTGTCGGGAACTGGCATGGTTAAAACTCAAAGGAGCGGTCGGGAACGGCTGCAGGAATCCTATCGGGAATGGTTCCAAGAGACTTGTAAGCTGAGAGATATGACTCTGTGGGGAGGAAAACTGATGAAACCTTTTGTACCGGTTTGAAATGTTTGGTAAAGAATGAAACATGCATTCTTTCTGGCTTTGTCAATGATATAAGGAGCAAAGTTTTGGACCCTCGCACGAGTTATCAAAACTGGCCTATGCTTCACATGCATATGTTTGAATTTTGCCGTAATGCTCCATACGAAATGGAATGCTACGCGTTTTGAGGATGCTATGCACACTACATGCAAAATGCAAAGAGGTCCTCAGCAAAATAAATGTTGAGGAAAGGAAAGCAACTCCGCTGGGGATAATAAGCTGGATTGACCTCGCGGTCGCAAACCGTACTGGAGAAGACAAATTGACCTGACCTCCTGATCTGGGCACTGACCTGACAAACCTGTTAAGGCTACTGTAGGAAAAGATAACTTTGCTGGGGAGGCATCATCTGAACCAGTCCACTTGGGGAATAACTATAACCATAGAACTCCGCTGGAGATTAATGAGCTTACAACAAACTCTGCTAAGGAGAATCATTTCAAAGTGTCTCATGCCAGGGAATGTTTCCTAAGAGAATTTTACAGAAGATCCGACATCTTCCAACTCTTAAACTAATACCGAGACTTGAGCTAGGATGCAGTAGTTAGGAGGCCACTCTGTTGGGGATAATATATCTGGAATACTCCTGCCGGGGGATTTCATGATGCTCCATACTTGAGATGGTCAACCACTTGCTTTTTCCCCAAGATACAAGTCTGATCTGGAGAAAATGTCCCAAGAGGATTTTACAGAAGATCCGACATCTCCCAACTCCTGGACACTTACTGAGTCTTGAACATCAGCTGCAAGGTGTGTGAAGCAACTCTACTGGGGAGTTTACAACCGTTATCAACACAGAAAAGCTTGTAGCTGTTGGAAGTACTGAATAGGATACAATACTACCCTTTTGACAACGCTGCTGGGGATCATGAAGCTCTGTAAGTACGCTGGGGATGACTACCTCCAAGAATAGCCTTCCTGCTGAGAAGCTGTCTTTGCTTGGGGAGGAACGATCATTTGCGCTTCGTAAAGGATTTTGGCTTGAAGACGTCATACATCTTTGCATAGCTATCCAGTGAAATCTCCACACCTGCAAACAAAAGAATGCGTGCATATTCCCCAAAATAATGCGAGGTTTGGTAGTATCCACCCAAGCGCACCCGTCATTTAAAGTAATTTAAAATGTTTTCTCCTTTATGCATATTATTGTAGAACCCCAAGATTTTCGCATGCAAGTGTTTATCAAAAATTTGGATGTTTGTGTAAACAAAGCAAATATAAAAACAAAACAACTGATAGAATTATTCTGAATAACGACCATTTTATTGATTGAAGAGCCTGAAAAATAGGCATTTACATTAAGAAGCAATTCCTGGAAAGAGGTAATTGCCAAAACAGAAAAGAAACTGTCCTAATGGCAATGTGAAAATGGAACTTCATTGAGTTTCAACCCTGCTATGGTTCATATATCTTCAAGATTCTCCAACTGCTTTGCCTTCAAAGGGGGACGATTGAACTGATTCCTGACCTTCGGAGTGCTTACTGATTGAGACGAGGCAATACAGATTACTCAGATCGTAGTTTTCGCTAAATCTCTCTTTTGCCTGGATCGCCCTTTACGGGTTTTCAATCCACCGAGATACCCTTTTTTGCCTAAGTTGCCCTGGCGGGTTTTCAACTTACCGGGTGTACTTCTTTTTATTTTATCCCTAATTTTTGCCCGAACCTTTTTTTTTTTGGTTCGCCGGGATGCCCTTTTTTGCTTGGACTCTCTTTTTACTGTCCAGCGGGTCTCTTTATGCGAAGTATTTTTTAACTGCATCTGAGTTCACAGGGGACAAAAAATCCTCACCGTCCATTGTTGTAATCATCAAGGCTCCGCCCGAGAAAACCTTCTTAACAACATATGGACCTTCATAATTAAGCGTCCATTTACCCCTGTGATCTGTATTCGGAGGAAGAATCCTTTTCAATACCAAGTCGCCCGTCTGGTAAGTCCGAGGGCGCACTTTCTGATCAAATGCCCCTTTCATTCTCCTCTGATACAGTTGTTCATGACAAACTGCAGCCAATCGTCTTTCTTCGATGAGACTCAACTCATTGAACCTCGCCCGAACCCATTCATCCTCGTCAAGTTTAACATCCATCATGACCCTTAAAGAAGGGATTTCCACTTCAACCGGTAGCACTGCCTCCATACCGTATACAAGCGAAAACGGGGTTGCCCCAGTAGATGTACGAACAGAAGTACGGTACCCATGTAAAGCGAAAGGTAGCATTTCATGCCAATCCTTATATGTCACCGCCATCTTTTGCACAATCTTCTTAATATTTTTGTTGGCTGCCTCGACGGCTCCATTCATCTTAGGGCGATAAGGAGAAGTGTTGTGATGTTCAATTTTGAAGCTCTGGCATAACTCTTTCATCATCTTGTTGTTGAGATTAGAACCATTGTCAGTAATGATCCTTTCAGGCACCCCATATCTGCAGATAATCTCCTTCTTAATGAATCGGGCTACCACCTGCCTGGTAACATTTGCAAAAGAGGCAGCTTCTACCCACTTGGTAAAGTAATCAATAGCCACCAGAATGAATCGGTGTCCGTTGGAAGCTGTAGGATCAATATTCCCTATCATATCAATGCCCCACATAGCAAAGGGCCATGGAGAACTCATCACATTCAGGGGGTTTGGTGGCACATGCACCTTATCAGCATAGATTTGGCATTTGTGGCATTTTCGGGCACACTTAAAGCAATCAGCCTCCATAGTTAGCCAATAATACCCTGTTCGTAGTAATTTCTTGGCCATAGCATGCCCACCAACATGGGTACTGAAAGATCCCTCATGTACTTCCTGCATTAACAGGTCTGCTTCGTGTCTATCCACACATCTGAGCAAGACCATGTCAAAGTTTCGCTTGTATAACACATCCTCATTCAAAAAGAAGCTTCTTGCCAACCTCCTCAGAGTCCTTTTGTCATTGTTTGATGCCCCAGCTGGATACTCTTGACTCTTCAAGAAACGCTTGATATCAAAATACCAGGGTTTATCATCAGTCGTCGTATCAGCGGCAAACACATAAGCGGGTCTGTCTAGCCTCATCACATCAATCTTCGGGATATGGTTCCACCAATTCACCTGAATCATGGAAGACAATGTAGCTAAAGCATCAGCCATCTGATTCTCATCACGAGGTATATAGTACAATTTTACTGTTGTAAAGAAAGTCAACAGTCTTCTCGCATAGTCTCTGTAAGGAATCAAGTTCTGCTGGTTGGTATGCCAATCTCCATTGATCTGGTTGATCACTAGAGCAGAATCACCAAATATCTCAAGAGTCTTGATCCTCAAATCAATGGCTTCCTCAATACCCATGATACAAGCCTCATATTCCGCTTCATTGTTGGTGACATTAAAAGTTAACCTGGCAGTGAAAGGTATGTGTGATCCTTTCGGAGTGATAAGGACTGCCCCAACACCACTTCCATTCATGTTATCGGCCCCATCAAACATCAGTTTCCATTTGTCATCAGGATCCGGTCCTTCATCAACCGGAGGCTCCTCACAATCTTTAGCCTTGAGAAACATAATGTCTTCATCAGGAAAGTCAAACCTCATTGGCTGATAATCATCAATAGGCGACTCGGCAAGATAATCAGACAACACACTCCCTTTGATAGCCTTCTGGGAAGTATATTGTATATCATATTCAGTCAAAACCATCTGCCACCGAGCGACCCTTCCATTAAGAGCTGGCTTTTCAAAGATGTACTTTATTGGATCCATTTTTGAAATCAGTAGGGTTGTATGAGTCAGCATGTATTGCCTTAATCGCTTAGCATCCCATGCTAGTGCGCAACACGTCTTCTCAAGCATCGAATACCTGGACTCGCAATCGGTGAACTTTTTGCTTAGGTAGTATATAGCATGCTCTTTCCTACCTATCTCGTCGTATTGACCGAGAACACAACCCATTGATCCATCACACACAGTGAGATACATAATCAGTGGCCTCCCAGGAACTTGAGGCATGAGAATCAGAGGATTTTGCAAGTATTCTTTTATTTTATCAAAGGCCTTTTGACAATCATTGTTCCACCGGATTGATTGATCTTTTCTTAATAACCTGAATATTGGCTCACAGGTTGTGGTAAGATGAGATATAAATCTTGCAATATAATTCAACCTTCCCAAAAACCCACGAACTTGTTTTTCAGTTCTCGGCTCCGGCATCTCTTGAATGGCTTTTACCTTTGCTGGATCCACCTCGATTCCCTTTTCACTGACAATGAAGCCCAAAAGCTTACCAGATCTTACCCCGAAACTACACTTATTCGGGTTCAGCCTCAGCTTGAAATGTCTCAACCGTTCAAATAACTTTTTCAAATGTAACAAGTGCTCCTCTTCCGTTTATGATTTGGCAATCATATCATCCACATAAACTTCAATTTCTTTGTGAATCATATCGCGGAAGAGTGTTACCATGGCACGCTGATATGTAGCCCCAGCATTCTTTAAACCAAACGGCATCACCTTATAACAGAATGTGCCCCAAGGGGTAATAAATGTAGTTTTCTCCATATCCTCGGGCGCCATCTTAATCTGGTTGTATTCGGAAAACCCATCCAGGAAAGAAAACACAGAGAATTGAGTCGTATTGTCCACCAACACATTAATGTGTGGTAACGGAAAATCATCTTTTGGACTCGCCCTGTTCAAATCTCGATAATCCACACACATTATGACTTTGCCATCCTTCTTCGGTACAGGCACAATATTAGCGACCCACGGCGGATAATTAGTAACAGCTAGAAACCCCGCATCCAACTGCTTTTGCACCTCCTCTTTGATCTTGATGGCCATCTCAGGTTTGGTTCTCCGAAGCTTCTGTTTGACAGGAAAATAACCCTCTTTCAGCGGCAATCTGTGCACAACGATGTCTGTATCCAACCCCGGCATATCTTGATAAGACCAGGCGAAGATATCGACATACTCTCGCAACATCTCAATCAGCTCTTCCTTTACTTTCTCAGCCAGGCTTGCCCCTACTTTAACCTCTTTCCTTACCTCTTCAGTACCAAGATTGACAACTTCTACATCTTCCTGATGAGGCTGAATGGCTCTTTCTTCCTGTTTCAATAATCTAGCCAACTCCTCCGGCAGTTCACAGTCTTCCTCGTCCCCCTCTTCGGCTTGGTATATTAGATTATCGAAGTCATAATAAACCATAGCAGAGTCGTCATCAATGAGATCCAGAGAATTACTTCTGCATGAATGATAACTCATGCCTTTAGAAACTGCTTTTTGAAAGGAAAAAGGAAAAAATGCAAGAAAACCGTGAAGAAAACATTGCCATTTTTTATTTACCTGATAAAAAAAAAAGAAAGCAGGGAACACAATTTGCATACAAAAACGTCCTTTTATTAATGATAAAAACTTGTATGAAAACAAAATGGGGGCCCTACAATGAAGTCACTATGCCTTGGGCAGAGCATAGGACTTTTGCATGCTTAATGAAAGAAAACAAAGAAAATTACTTATTTGGCAGAGTAACTTGGATGAGATCCTCCGAAAACCAATTGTTCAGCTTCACTCCTGGGGCACATGGACGCACCCAGTTGTCCAGGTCACAGTCACTATCTTCACCGTCTTCAATTGCTGTACAGGTATGGCTTGGATATATGACCCCTCCACTTGAGAAGAAAACTGGCCCTTGGCGCTCTTGACCCTGAAGTGGAACCCGAGGAGGTTTATAACCAATTCCGCTCTTATCATCCTTGAAAGGTGTTTCAACCATTTGTCCCCAACCTTCGGTATGACCAGACTGCACCACCTCTAAAGCCTGCTTATATGAAGTCATAGAGGTTCCCACTCTTGCCTCACCAGACGGAGAGCCTTTCACCATATTCATAGTTTCAAATGCCTGACAGAGAGTTTCGTGGATTTCTCCGTCCATCTCCACATACTTGAAGGATGACAGATGGCTAAGAAAAATATCTTCTTCTCTGCATACCGTAACAACTTGACCATCAACTACAAATTTTATCTTCTGATGCAAGGTTGAAGATACAGCCCCAACAGCATGGATCCAGGGATGACCCAATAGACAACTATAGGCCGGTTGGATGTCCATCACATAAAACACTGTATTGAACACCTGGGGTCCTATCTGGACAGGTAGCTCTATCTCTCCAAACACTGATCTCTTTGAACCATCAAACGCTTTCACCACTAGATCACAAGGTCTGAGTATCACCCCTTCCACATCCAGCTTGGCTAATGCTTTCTTAGGCAACACATTGAGAGACGAGCCAGTGTCCACCAATACATGGGATAACATAGCACCTTTACATTCCATCGATATGTGGAGAGCCTTATTGTGATTCCTTCCTTCTGGCGTTAAGTCAAAATCTGTGAACCCTAGACCGTTACCAGCATTAACGTTGGAGATCACACTTTCAAGCTGGTTCACTGATATTTCTTGCGGTACGTACGCCATATTCAAAATTTTGAGCAAAGCATTCCAATGGGCTTCAGAACATAGCAACAATGACAATATGGATATCTTAGAAGGAGTTTGATGTAGATGGTCAACAATCTTATAATCGCTCTTTCTGATTATTCTCATGAATTCCTCAACATCTCTCTCAAATGACTTATCAGATTCTGCCCCTAGCACCAGTTCAGCCCCTGGCGTTGGTTCATCATTCAGTACCCGCTTTCCTTTGGCCCTTTCTAATGCTTCAGTATTGTCTTTCCTGAGTGTCTAAGGAGCGAAAAGCCTTCCGCTGCGAGTAAAACCACCCACTCCTCCAACATTTCCGACACTTGAACCACTTTCTTTAGGAGTCTGCACCTCCTGCCTCTGTCCTTGACTATTAGTCCCATAGTACCACGGGATAACAACCTTGTTCTCATTTGGGACATAGCTGGGAACATTTATAGTTATAGGAGCTACTCGTTCAGGTGCAGATATCTGTACAAGAGCAGGCACCGAAATTTCCACAGGATCAAAGTAGATTGTAATAGTAGAAACATCATCATCATTCTTTTTCAACTGATCAAATTACAAACATCCTTCGTCCATCATACTCTGAAGGCCAGTTCTCAACTTCACACAACCATTATCAGCAATCAAGTAATCTTCACAACTCTCTGAACAACCAGGAAATACATCCCCTTTCAGCAAGCGTTCCTTCACAACTTTCAACGGAATCTTGACATCATTAATGTCCTTTACCAGATTCAACCCTCTATCCTCTTCAATGGCATGCACCCCCTGCCCACCATGCGAAGGCATGGGATTTTGAATTACATTAGGCCTCGGCGCAAAATTAATAGCTTTTGAATCAACAAGGTCTTGCACCACATGTTTGAAAGCCTTGCAGTTTTCCACATTGTGTCCTGGCGCATTGGAGTGAAACTCACACTTTTCATTTGCATCATATCCAGCGGGTAACCTGCCCACTGGGGAAGCCAAAGTTCTCAACTGTACCAAATTCAAACGAAGTAAATTCTGTAGCATCTGTGAACAATTCATAGGGAAAACATCAAAATGTCTGTCATTCATTCTCTTTCTTGGGTGATACTGCCTCTGAGCTGTAGGTTGAGCCTCATTACCCGGAGTTGGAATAGTTATAGATGCTGCCTGGTGATGTGCACCCTGTTGTCCTCTACCTCTCCCCCTTGTGAATACACAGCATTAGCGTCACCTTCACGCTTTATGTTATTGTTGCCAAAAAAACTTCTTTGCAGGAGCTGAACTTGTACCACTTCCGTCATGAATTTTCCCCATCTTTAACAAACTCTCAATTCTCTCTCCAGCAATCACTATGTCAGCAAATCCAGTAGATGGACAAGCGGCCAGCCTATCAAGATACGGACCTTACAAAGTATTCATGAACATGTCAGCCATTTCTCTATCTGCCAACGGAGGTTGCACCTGAGCAGCAAGTTCACGCCACCTCTGGGCGTACTGCTTGAAACCTTCCTTGGGGTCCTGTGTCATGCTTTGTAACTGAGTACGATTCGGTGCCATGTCGATGTTATATTGGTATTGCTTTAAGAAAGCCAAGCACAACCCTTTCCAATTTCTGATACGAGCCCTGTCCAACTTTATGTACTATTCCAGTGAGGCTCCAGACAAGTTATCCTGGAAAAAATACATCCATAACTTCTGATCATTAGAATAAGCTGCTATCTTCCGGTTGTATGCCTGGAGATGAGTTTTGGGACAAGTGCTACCATTGTACTTGTCGAAAGTAGGTGGTTTAAACTTTGGGGGAATCTTGACACCCTATACCAGTCCCAGATCTTCAACATCAATTCCCAAAGGATTTTGGTTCTCTATAGCTTTCACCCTCTCAGCCAATCCCTCGTATTTCCTTTCATCATGGTAGAATCACATATCAGCATTAAGTACGGAAAACTGGTCATCTTGACGATCTTCAACCAGCCCATTGTTGCCAGGAGCAAAACCCAAATTAACTCCGACCGGAGGAGGAGTAACCACAGGAGGATTGACCACAGGAGGGTTGACCACAGGAGGGTTAAACCTAGGGGGATTAACGTGATCACCAGTAGGAATCTCAGTCTCCAACCTTTGGATGGTAGCTCTCATGTCTTCTTGCCCTGTTCTCAGGTCCTGCTGCCCATGAGCAACCCCCTGCATCAGATTCATAAATTTTTCCATACGTGCCCTTAACTCAGCCAACTCTGTCTATACTTGATCCATAACTCTAGCCTGGTTTCGTCTGGTTGCGTATCGGTGAATGGGAGAATCAGCTATTGTGCCTGAAACCAAATAAAGGTTAGAGAGCTCCCGCAACGAGTACCTGTTATGCAAAAATGCTTATGATTATGCAATGCAAGTGCAAACATGTTTGTATATTCGCAGGGCGATCCACCCCTTGATTCCAGTTTAAAGATAAGATAGGATGAAACTGCTACTCATATATAAATCAGAGTGACTCACTGTCAGAAATTACAACCCAAGGTACCATAAATAGCCTGAAACAAAAAATAAGCAAAGGTCCCAGCCAACAATTCTGGTGGTGACCCAAAATACAAAGAAAAAACAAACTACTAACTACAGAGTAGAGTTCCCTTCAATGATCTTGCACCCTTTGAGGACCACTGCCCGAGCTAGAGCATTCCCACTTAGACCTCTTCACTCCTGCTTGTATTTTCAGCTCTTCCATGGTTGCTATGGCTTCATTGAGTCGTTCCTCGACTGCGTGTCTTTGGAACGTCCCTGACAAGATCTCCTCGTCTTTCTTCCTGAGCTTCAACTTCAGACTCTCAATCTGCTCCAAATACTTATCCTCCTTCTGCTTGTTGGCTGTGATTGCAGTATCTCGGTAAGCATTGAACTTGTGAATCTTCGACCAAGCCTTGGCTAGGTCATCCTTCTTGGATTTGAGAGTCTTACTAACACCTTTTAGAGCTTGTCCTACCGTTTTCTTAGCTGCGATCTCTTCAACTAGCTCCTTTTCTTTCTCAGCGAGACGTTTTGTCTTCAACTTGGCAATATGAACAGCCTCACCTCGCTCATGTTTCAACTGGTAGATTTCCTTTTGCAACTCACCGTTCTCCTCTCGAAGTTTCTCCTTTTCAGCCCACAATTTGTTATACTTCTCTATCTCAATCGTGGTTGGAGGTTCAATCAGTAAGGGGTAAGATGGAGGTTCCCTGCAGAATGGTAAAAGTACACTTTCTACTCTTCTTTGAATCCAGTCTCCGTACGCAGGAAAAGCTTTGTTGTTACACTTTCCAAAAGCAGTCTTTCATTTCTTATGGCGATCTCTCCAAGCGTTTGCAACTTCTTTCAACACCTCCGGATTGGCTTCCTCACTCACAAATAGAGACTCTTGAACATCTTGGCCTTTTGGCGGCTCTTTCAAAGCATACCCAAATTGCCTAATAGCAAGAATGAGGTTGTAGTTAATTCCCCCCTTCCTTCCTATTAAAGGTACGTTTGGGTAACCTCCGCAACTAATTAGGATCTCTTGGCCCAGCAAATCACGATTGATCCAAATCAAGTTGTCAGCCCTTAACCCCATTAATCTCTTTGCCCAATCTAAAGTTTCTTTAGTGTCCTAGAATGCCCCAGATTTGGGAAGACGATCAGCAAACCACTTATAGAAAATTGGAGCACAACAGTAAAGAGGTCCACCTCTCCTTTTCTCATTCTTATAGTGCATTGAATAATACAGATCCCCAAGCAAGGTAGGTACCAGATTCTTCGTGGTGAATATCCGGACAGCATGCACGTCTACAAAATCCTTCACATTAGGGAATAACGCCGTTCCATAAACACACATAGCCAGAATTGCATTGAACGCCGACCAATACTTAGCCTTAGCACAAGTAGCAGCCTGTTCGATCAAAAACATCGTGTGAAAACCTTGATAACCCCCTTTACTAGCAATATTTTTCTTCAACAATGACTGATCCAAACGTAAAGTAGCAGCAACCCTTTCCAGATCAGGAAATTCCTTAGAAGGATAGAAGGGAGCTCCTTCTTTGACTGAAACATCCAAAATAAAAGCATACTCTTCCAACGTTGGAGCCAAAAGATAATCAGCAAACAGAAAACACCGAAGTTGAGGGTCATAGAACTGTGCCAGAGTGTGCAGGGCCCTGAACTCATAGTTGGTAACATTCCGGGCGAAACTCAGAATCCTCCTATATTCTCCTCTGAAATCTGCCAATACCCCAGGTTTTGCCATAGCCGAGATCTTGTGCACAACTTCTAGATGAAGCTCTGGGAACTTGTACAGGGTGATATTCTTTCTTTCTCCAGTGCTAATACTCATCATGGACAGTCTTCAGACAACTGAAATCAAAGTTAGGATGCAACCCTACAAATGAACAAACATATTAGAATGCAAAAAGATGATGCAAAATGCAGACATGGGATCAAGGTATCCAAAATGCTCAAACTGCTGTTGTTCTGCTGACTGAATAAGACCCTGAATACCAGAAACCCAGAAATCCAGAATAACAACCCAATCAAACTGTCAGAATGTCAGGATAATAATAGTACACTGATGAGAAACCCAGAAACCAGGTAGGTTGAAGGTCTCGGTTACCTGCAAACACCCATCCCCTCTCACATGTGGGTTCTAGAAAGGCGACGATCCTCAATATCCCGGGCTCTCAGGTCGAGAAATGATGACACGTTCACCATTTCTGGTTTGGCATCATCACCAATCGAGGAGGCCTCAACTGATTCCCCTCAAAAGAAAACATCATATGGCAAGTCTTCAGTTTCGGCACTGAGGTCGAGAAGTAATAGTACATTCATCCCTCGGGGTACAGTACTATCGCCAATCAAGGAGTGCTTCCACTGATTCCTTTCCAAAAGGAAACCCTATAGCAAGTTCCCAGTATTGGGTCCTCGGATCGAGAAGCGTAATGGATTTGCCACAGAGCGTGGTCTGCCATTATCACGTCTCGGGAGGAGTGTCGTTACTGAGTTCTCGGGAAACGGTCGCCAGAGTCGACAGTTTTCCAGGTTATATTCCATCGTCTGCCCCAAATGAACAGGATAAAATATTACTAAGAAAACCACATCTGGATGTGGAGTTTTCATGTATACTTCGTCTGGCCAAATGCCAAACAAGTCACACTACTTTCCACGCTAATCATAGGTGTATGCTCAAGCCTGGGTATTGGGTTTTTCTCTTATGAATCCAGCCCACCCTACAAACAGAAAATCCAGCAGCAGAACAGCACAGCAATATCTAGTATGACAGTAATAAAATGAAATGCAATGCAATAAAAGCTGTAAAAATAGTAAAGCAGTAAAGCAAAAATACAGTAAACAGCAATACAGTAATATACAACAAAGCAAAGCAACACAGAAAAACACCCGATGAAAGAAAACAAACAAGTGCTAGGATTGACTCGCTAAGGAAACCAGAGATTCTGGGTTCGATCCCCGGCAGAGTCCCCAGCTGTCGCTCCCGAAAGATTCGCATCCAACGGTACAAACGTGAGAGTGGCGCGGAAAACAGAGTCGCCAGCAATGTGTATTTATCCCGAGAGAAGGAAAGGAAACACTGCATAAACCTGAGGGGAAAGGAAAGAGCATGGTCTGGCGACCAAGAGATCTAGGTTCGGGAGTCGGTTACGCGAGAGGAAGGTATTAGCACCCCCTCGCGTCCATCGTACCCGATGGGATCCACGCTTGCTGTCTGTATCAAAGGGTGTCGTCAACTGGAGCTTCACTGCTGCTGGAAAGGAAAAGGAACTGCTAGCTGGAGAACCGGAAAAGGAAGGGAGAGAGAAAGAGAAACAAATGTAGGGAAAATAAAAGAAGTGCTCGATGGGCCCTACCCCACTGCCTACGTATCTCATCGGGAGCATGAGAATCAAAGCGACGTAGTTCCCCTCACTAGGGGTGGATTGTGTTTTTTAGGGAACGACTTACGTTCTAGCTCAGGTGTTGCAGCTCGCTGTATGGAGACTTAGGCGTTACCGTCTTGCAGGAGAACGAGAAGAAGCACATTCGTACGTCAAGAGTGAGTGAGATGAGAAAAGAATTCCCGAAGGAAAGACGTTAGTGTTTGTTTGAAGTTTTTTAAACAGAAGTGGATTGAAATTAGTTCGTACTTACATTGCACCAAAGTCTACCATGCGGGAACGAGTGAATCGCATGGTCGCCCCCAAATAGAACGTATGCTAAACACTCTAGAAGAGGAGGGGAGACCCCTCGTTCTTCACTTCCTGCACTTAAGGCTTGAGCGCAATACACGTTAACCTTTATTAAGTATTTTTTACTTTTATTTTGAGATGAGAAGAGAAGCGACACAAGGGAAACTCTAAAGGGAAACTAAGAGTCCTATGGTTAGTGAGGTTTAGGAGAAAAGACTACCTAAAACCTAATGCTAAACCTACTCCAAGCTTAATCAAAAATTAAGTTGGACTAGGTAGCTCTAAAGGGAAAGAATCCAAGACTTGAACAAGTCTTGAGACTCATGGGATGAGAAAGAGTGAAAGAGAAGAAAAGAGAAGAAGAAGAAGGGAGATGAGATACAATGAATGGCAGCAAGTACATCATATCATAAATGTCCAACTCAAATCAATCAACATATTTCAAAGATCAATGCAAAACAATTCAAGTAAGCATGCAAAGATAAACATGAAAGAATGCAAGCATACTTGTATGAAATGCACAATTAAGCATACATGGACTTCATATCAAAATGAAATGAGAAAGGCAAGATGAAAATGAAGACAAGTCAGAACCAATATCATATTATCATCAATAATTCATGTGTACAAAAGTGATTCAAAACATGAAGCATTATGATCCAAAGAAGTTCACAAAAGGAAAGGTAATGACATTCATCATACAATTCAAACCAAATGCATTCAACTATGCTCAAGTAACATGAAAACCAAGTATAGAACTCAAGAGGCAGTAGCATATGCATCAATATCATATCAAAACCAAACTCAAGTCATACAAGTTCAAACATCAACCAACAACTTCAAAACATGCACCAAAGTAAACTACAAAAAGAGGACAAAGTTCCAACACTTAAGCATACTCAAACATGATTCAAACATGATCCACAAAGTGCAAAAATTAGTCTCAAAGGACCTCAACCAGGGGTAAACATCATGTCAAAAGCTCATTCAAATAATCACAAAGGAACTCAATCCATTAAGCATGGCAAAACAACTTGTGTAAAGAAAGGTCAAGAGATGATCATGCATAAGTCACTTAAGCACAAATAAGCAAACATGCATCATATGACATTCAACAATTGTGAAATTTAAACTCAAATGATATAGGTCAGAAGACAATCACATGCTAAAAGATCTCACAAAAATTCACAAGTTAAGCAACTCAAACAATTTAGCAAAGATCAAATGAGAAACATGTATCAATATGCAAAAGAGAGGGACCAAAATGCAATATGAAAAAGTTTTAAAAATGAAACAAAAATGTTTTTATGCACTTCAGAATATCATCTAACAAATGAAAAAAGAATGAATTGAAAATCATGTATAGATGATGAGAAATAAATTCTACAATGCAAAGCATGCACATGTGAGACAATTCAAAAAGAAAAAACAATTAAACAAATAGTTAAGGCACCAAAAATAAAATAAAATAAGAAAATAAAATATGGAAAAATTTTATAAAACTAAAAAGAAGCTTCATGAATTTTTTTGGTATTTTTGGATGCATTAAAATGATTTAAAAAAATTAAAATGCAAAACAGCAATTAAATGAAAAATAAAAAGAAACAAAAAACAAGTGGGGTGCAAACAGCAGCAAAAATACGTTGAACAATGAAAGTGGGTTCAGGCTAGGGGTGCAATTAATAAGCCCAAGATAAAAGAGTCCACTAGCGAAGTCAACCAATCCCATGGAGTTCAGTCAAATAATCAGATTTAATCATGGCCATACAAGCAATCTAACGCTCCTTACCAAGTCAACAAAAACAAAAGCAATCATGATCAGCGTTCAGGATCACACAACCACCACAATTATCATACACACGCACGCACCAAACCCAATCAGAAATTAAAAACAACACGTGAGCCTCACATGCACATTTTAATGTGCTGGCTAAATCTCAACCACATGATTAATCAGACGCGCCATATTCATTCAACAATTCAAATATCAATCAAGATCAATGGCTAGGATTTGCAGCATATGATAACACGCATGGGGTGACACACACTAAAACCATAAAATAAAACAAAAATTTAAAATAACGTGGTAAATCGTGAACCATTAGATCAAGCAAACAGACGGATGAGATTTTGTCTTCTTCGTCTAAACCATTGGCCGGACTGAACCACCACCAGTCGCCGGAGCTAGGGCTCCGGTCACCCTCTCCGGTGAGCTGCTACGCCAACTTCTCCAGAAATAACACATGAGTACACCATTTTGACCAGAAAACCATGAGGATCACAAATATCATGCTCATTTCCACAAACAATCAACACACAATGTAAATCGAACAAAATAAGTTTTAGATCCAAAACTTTAAACTCAAAATACACACAATCTACACGTCCAAAATTCAAACAAAACACATCATCATGCTCAGTGAACCTCATAGATCATTATGCACACTTAAAATTCAAGTTCTAAGAGCATGAAAAGTTCACTAACCTGAGATCTTGAAGAGCTTAAAATACCACAAGAACGCCTTCCAAAAGCTGCAGATCAAGTCCTTGGAACCTCTAGTTGCAAAATAAATGCAACTAGAGCTTGGAATTGTGCTAGATCTTGAGTTTTGAACTTGAATCCTCTTGAATGGAACTTGGTGAAATCCTCAGTATGAGCTCAAAATAGCAGTTGATTCTTGCTCTATTCTCTTCACTGATCAAGAATGTGAAGAGAAATCTCCAAGAAACTCCAAGGAGAGTGAGATTCGAAGAGAGGAAGTGTGAGAGCAAAAAATCAAAACTGAGCAAATGAGAGTCTCTGACCTAGCTGTGAGGGTATGAGTAAGCTTATATACTCTTGATTATTCCACTGATTAGGATTAAGAAGTGATTAGAACCTTGGTTAATGAGATTTGGATGAAATTGCAAATTTGCATTTTGTACCACCACCACTAATCCACACGTGATAAGCCCTTGTAATCAGCATGATTCACCTCCAATTTACTTATGGATCACCTCTGAATAGAATTTGGGCCTTGCAATGACTTGGTTCATGAGTTTTGAATCCATTTGCAATTTTGCATAATGTGAAATAAGTGAGAAATAAGTCATGGAATGAATTGCTTCAAAAGCCAAACTTGTGCCAAATGAAGTGTACTTGAGTGTGATAATATGACTTGAATCATTAGAAGCCCTTACAACTCATTTTGTACCAAAATGCCAAAGGTGGAAAAAATGATACATGTGAGAACCCTTAAAACACCTTGCCATCTTTTGACCATAACTAGAGTTCCACAAATGATATGGAGATGTTCTAGTACTTTTTGGAAATGGGAGAGAAAGATCTTCAACTTTCATATTGGAGGAAAATTCATTTGGAGCTTCCTTGATAATGAAAAGTCAAGTTGAATGTGGTGGAAAAATTGCCAAAAATGTAAAGTTTTTATTATAGGTCATTTTCCAAATTTAGTAACTTTTGCACAAACCCTTGATTCTTGAAGAATGGCATGAATCTTGACAATTGAAGACCATATGAGGATGTGAGACCTTGAAAACCATGAGAAGAACCTCAAAATTCCACAGTTGACTTTCTCCTTTACAATTGACTTTTGCTTAGTTCACCAGCAACTGATCCACTGAACATTCTTCACCATGAACCATCAACCAAATCTCCATCCATGAACACTTGTGAGCATATAGAAACCATAAAAACATGCTTGAATCCCCAAAGTTCAACAAGAAGTCCTTTTAATTCACAAACCCTAATTGGTCCCTCTGATCAGGAGGAAAAGATCCACTTGAAATCCTTTGCCATGCTTGACCTTAAGAAGATATGATGAACCCCATGAGCCACCTTGAAGCTTGAGACGTGAGAATATGGACCAAGTGCCTTGATCCCATGCCTTATGCTGAATGCCATGCTATGCAATCTATGACCTACTATGGAATGCAAATGAGTAAAGCATAGACCAATTTATTGAGAAAACATGAAGGTAAATTTTAGGGTATTACACCTTGCCCAAAGAAACCATCTGTAGAACTCAAAACATTACCCAAAGATTTAAGATATGAATTCCTACACACTAAACTCGAAAAACCAGTAATAGTTAATGCTGATTTAGGACAAATAGAAATCGAGAAACTATTGGAAGTCTTGAGGAAATATCCCACAGCTCTTGGATATAACATCTCCGATCTAAAAGGGATAAGTCCCTCTATATGTATGCATCGCATCATGATGAAGGAAGACTGTAAGACATCCAGAGAACATCAAAGACGATTGAACCCTGTCCTAAGCAAAGTAGTCAAGAGAGAAGTGCAAAAACTATTGGAAGCAGGAATCATATATCCGATATCTGACAGCAAATGGGTCAGCCCAGTGCATGTCGTACTAAAGAAGGG
Organism: Lathyrus tuberosus; assembly: GCA_022829125.1. Lineage (NCBI taxonomy): Eukaryota > Viridiplantae > Streptophyta > Magnoliopsida > Fabales > Fabaceae > Lathyrus > Lathyrus tuberosus. The sequence continues at coordinate 1,444,687 of JALAZF010000124.1, read as the reverse complement.
TAGTGTTACAGTTGTAACTAACAAAAAAGGCGAGTCCGTAGCCAAACGAACTCAGACTGGATGGAGGATCTACATAGACTATAGAAAGCTGAATAAGGCTACTAGAAAAAGATCATTTTCCTTTACCCTTCATAAACCAAATGCTTGAACGGCTAGCCAAACATTCATACTTCTGTTACTTAGATGGATACTCATGATTTTTCCAAATACCTATTCATCCTGATGACCAAGAGAAGACCATATTTACCTGCCCCTATGGCACATTTGCCTATCGTCGAATGCCATTTGGACTGTGTAATGCTCCCGCAACATTTCAGAGATGCATGATGTCGATCTTTGCAGATTTCATAGACGACATAATGGAAGTCTTTATGGACAATTTCTCTGTATGTGGGGGAAGTTTTGAACACTGCCTGTCAAACCTTGAGATGATACTTGAACAATGCGTCAAAGTGAACCTTGTGATAGATTGGGAGAAGTGCCATTTCATGGTGCGATAAGGTATAGTTCTTGTATATGTAGTATCCGATAGAGGTATTGAAGTAGACAAAGCAAAGATAGAAATCATAGAAAACCTTCAACCACCAAAAACAGTTAGAGAAGTACGAAGCTTTTTAGGACATGCCGGTTTTTACCGACGATTCATTAAGGACTTCTCTAAGATTACAAAACCTTTGACTGGACTACTAATGAAAGAAGCTGAATTTATATTCGATGAAGAATGCTTGAAAGCATTTGAACATCTGAAGAATGCTCTTATTACCACACCAATTATGCAACCACCTGATTGGAGTTTTCCATTTGAAATAATGTGCGACGCTAGTGACTATGCTGTAGGCGCTGTCTTAGGACAAAGAAAGGATAAAAGGCTTCATGCTATCTACTATGAAAGTAGAACCTTGGACAACGCACAGATGAACTATGCGACCACATAAAAGGAACTCCTGGTTGTTGTGTTCGCCTTAGATAAATTCCGTTCCTATCTGGTAGGAGCAAAAATTATTATCTATACCGATCACGCCGCTATTAGGTACCTGTTGACTAAGAAGGATGCCAAGCCAAGACTCTTGAGATGGATCTTGCTTTTGCAAGAATTCGATTAGGAAATAAAAGATAAGAAAGGTACCAAAAACGTGGTAGCAGATCATCTCTCTAGGATTGAGGATCTAAAGCCCGAAAGAGTGCATATAAACGATGATTTTCCTTACGACAGACTAGTAGCCCAATTGGAAAGGGAAAGCAAAACTGTAGAATGTTCCTTGTTATTTAACGATGCAGAGACAAATGAAGTTTAGAAGCAATCTATACTAAAACCACATTGCCATGGTATGCTGACTTTGTCAACTACCTAGCAGCCAAGGTACTTCCACCAGATCTAACATACAAACAGAAGAAGAAAATTTTCATGACCTTTAACAATATTACTGTGATGAACCCCTATTATTCAAGAGAGGCTCCGATGGAATATTTCGTCGATGTGTCCCTGAATCGAAAGTAGAGGATGTCATATCCCAATGCCATGATGCACCATATGGAGGACATGCCAGTACATCAAAAACATGCGCAAAGATATTACAATCTGGCCTCTTTTGGCCAAACCTTTGGAAGGACGTTCACATTGCCGTTTTGAACTGTGACCAGTGCCAACGCACTGGAAACGTTTCTAGACGCGATGAGATGCCACAAAAGGGAATTTTAGAAGTTGAAGTCTTTGATGTATGGGGCATTGATTTCATGGGACCTTTTCCATCTTCTTTTGGAAACAAACACATACTCGTCGCAGTTGATTATGTATCAAAATGGATTGAGGCGATAGCTTCACCTCCAAATGATGCACGAGTGGTGGTAAAACTTTTCAAGAACATAATCTTTCCCAGATTCGGTGTACTAAGAATTGTCACTAGTGATGGCGGTTCCCATTTCATTTCGAATGTTTTCGGAAAACTATTGCTTAAATACGGAGTACGACACCGAGTAGCAACACCCTATCACCCTCAAACTAGTGGATAAGTAGAGGTGTCGAATAGGGAGATCAACCAAATTTTAGAGAAAATCGTTGCAACCTCTAGGAAGGATTGGTCTACTAAACTTCATGAAGCTTAGTGGGCTTACAGAACAACCTACAAGACCCCCATAGGAACCACACCGTACAAACTAGTTTATGGAAAGTCATGACATCGGCCTGTGGAACTTGAGCATAAATCTTATTGGGCTATTAAGACTCTGAATATGAATTGTAAGGCAGCAGGCGAGAAAAGGATTCTAGATATCCATGAACTAGAGGAACTAAGACTTGATGCCTATGAAAATACCAGAATATACAAAGAAAGAACCAAGAAGTGGCATGATAAAAGGATAACAAAGAAGGAGTTTAACGAAGGAGATATAGTTATTCTCTTTAACTCTAGGCTTAAACTCTTTCCCAGAAAATTACGTTCTAGATGGTCTGGTCCTTTTGAAGTTACAAAAGTCCTACCAAGTGGAGCAGTTGAAATTAGAGGAAAGTCGAATGAGACGTTCTTTGTGAACGGCCAGAGACTCAAGCACTACCACTTAGTAGAAAACAAGGAATTCATCACTAATTACAAGTTGAAAGAGCTTCCCGCTCTTCCCGATAAATGATGCCCTTTTCAATTCTAATGTCGAGCTTCCGAAATTAAACAAAGCACTCTGTGGGAGCTAAACCACGATCTTTTGTTTTTATTTTTGTTAGTTTTAGGACATTACATGCATGTTTAGTATAAAGTCTATACAATATGCATCACTGTTTGTTGCATCTCATATGTTGCTATCATTATCAGTATTATGATTATTATTACTATTTTTATCTTACTAACGCGTAGCTAATAATATTATTTACCTAATAGTGTATTATTTTTAAATTTTTTCAGGATACCCTTCTCTAGGAAACCTTTGACCAGAAACCATGCAGACATTTGAGAACCGTGCCGTTGTTTTCAGGAACGATGTCCAGAGACATCGATTTGAGGCTTTGTCTCAAAGAGACTTTGGTCTGTCCATCTACCCTGACGACTCGGCTATGCGAACCCTTAGCATTCTAGACAATGTTGTCTTTCTTTTGAGTCAAATAGGCTGGTCTCACTTTGCTTTAGAGAAGAGATTTATCACTTACCATAGCTTGAACTTGGAGTTCCTAAGCTCCCTCAACTATGATGCCACCTGTGGTTTCGGATTTGGCCGTGGATTGACTACCTACAGGCTATTTGGAAACAAGTACAGATTCACCCACCATGAATTTGCTGAATTATTGGGTTTTCCTAATGAACCTGATGCTATGACCAGAACCCCTACTGATGCCTTCACTAGCTATGATCTTCAACATTTCTGGGGTACTATAGCCGGAAACGGTAATGCTGAACCTGATGCCATGTTTTCTGAAAACATCCACAACCCTGGATGGAGATATTTCCAAAAGGTTCTGCTCACACCTTTTTTGGCAAAGAAGAGAACATTACATCTATGTTGAGGGATGAGCTATATATCATGCTCTGCGCATCCCAAGGAATGCCTATCAATGTAGCCCCGTATTTGCTTGCTAATTTCACTCTTATTGCCCGTGATTCCTTTGAGCCAATCTTAATAGGTGGGCTGGTGACTATGATTGCTGATGCAATTGGGATGAGGTACCATTTGAAGCGTTCCTTTGCATTCGGTGGTTTTCGCCCGATGGACATTAGCTTTTGTATCAACAGAGGCATTTTTACTAATCTTGGCCCGGTTGAATTTGAGTTACTTATCGATAATGCTGTAGTCCATACTTTCACCTTACCCCACCATGAAAAGACCAGTGTGCACAATAAGGACAATTGGATCTATGATTTGGAGGTCGTCAATGAGTTTCTGACTCCACCCGACTTTCCTCAGGCTTACCAAAACTGAGATACCGTTATGTCTGCTACGGCCACTCAAGGTTTCAAGGTCGATCCTGATATACCACCTTTGAATGTAGCTGCTGCTATTAATGCTCTCCAGTCCGTAATGGATTCTTTCCGAGATGAGATTTCCTCTCTCTGAGTCGACTTCATTGGACTTATGGATGTTGTACATGAGGAGTTGGACCATATGTTCCAAATTGTCTACTCCCTTAGACAACATCATGGATGATCCATTAGCCACACCTATTTCCATGTTTTTCTTAGGATAGTTTGTTAACATGTATAGTGTTTCCCTTTCTTGTATCGTTTGTACTGTTAATTTCCATTCCACTGTGTACCGTCGGGATGCCGACGTGTAAATGTATTGCACTACTGTTCCGTTTAATCCAAGTTTTCTTTCCTTTAAGTATTTTTAATGTTTAGCTTATTGAGTTTTGTCAATAAAATAAGAAAAATCCAAAAATATGTCACTACACTGCATTCTGTAGGAGTAAGGACACAAAATTCGTATCTGAAGCAAATGACGCTTGCCGTTATGCATAAGGCGTTCGCCATTCCTTTAAACAGGCAGAACGCGCTGTTTTGCTTCTAAGACACGTTTTTTGCCTCCACTTCTCCCCATTTAAAACATTCTTGCATGTTCCGTAGACCCCTTAAGCACCTAGTCTAGTGAACCTCTCATTATCCCACATTAAATTCCAACCATCCATATTCATCCATTTAATCCCTATTTAATCTCACTAATCCACACATTTCCAATCATCTCTCTCAAAACCCATTTTCCATTCTCTAACCATTTCAGAAAAATATTCACAAACACCATCCTCCTAAGAAATAACTATGGAAGCTAACCAAGAGATAGATTACATGGGCATTGAGTTCCCTGTTAGAAACAGTTGGAGCCACCATGCGTTCGAACTTTCACCGAGTATCCAAAAGGCCAGTCTATGCCACAAGATATCCAGAACCAAAAACTCTTCGCACCTTAGGTCTTTATGATAGCGTCTCGTGGATGCTCAGGAACTTAGGTATGACTCGTTTCTGCTCCATGTTTAATCCCCCATCCGTTAGACTTACTTATGAATTTCTTAGTTCAGTCCGCTATGTCCATGATATCAACCGCACCACCCGAACCATTTACTTCAAAATGTTTAACGTAGATTATTCGCTAACTCATAAGCAGATAGCTGAATATTTTGGTTTTCCTACCGGTGAGGGTCTTGCGACTCAAGCACCCTTGGACAGTGACTAGGAGGAAGGAACCTTCCAATTCTGGCATCAAATAACCAACACAAGAACCACCAAATGGAAGGGCTTGAAAGCCACGACCATCCATAACCCTGTTATTCGTTACTTTCACCGTACCCTCGCCTCCACCATTTTCGGACGAGAAAACCCAGGGAACGTGAATTCTAAGGATCTGTTCTTTATTCACTGTGCACTTTTCCAAACCCGTGTGAATCCTACACCGTTCCTCCTAGCCCATTTTATTAGCATAGCGAACAGAGTCGGCGGTTCCATATGCATAGGCGGTATCATTACTGCCTTAGATTTATAGGCCAACTTGGAAAACGAAGAGAGCATACCTTGTCTCTATGCTGACATTGACTTTTGCCGTAATTCGCAGCTTGTCAAGAGTTTGCATCGTAACAACTATCACTTTATGGTCCGGACACATGAGTTCCAAGGTTTTTCTTTGCCAAATGTTGAGCGTATAAATGTGCGTCAAAGCGCCAATTGGCTATTCAATTTAGTAGCCCGCGATGTAGAGGCAGAAAGTGATGAGAGGCACTACCGTGATGTCATGAGGCAGCATTCTGAGCAGCCCCGTACTCATAGCCATACCACTGACATACCTGGGTCTAGCACCCAAGCACACACGACACATTTTTCTGATTTTACAGGTATTCATTCATCATTGGATGAAGTTCTGTCAGAGCTCAGACAGCAGAGAGAGAGATGTCGCGCGTGATGTGCAGATGCATGAGTTAGAGAGGATGTAGTACGAGTTTATGGCCAGGGCCGAGTCGGATTTGAGAGATGTTGTCTCAGAGATGGCGGGACTGCGCAGGGAGGTGAACCGAATTGCAGATTATATCCAACATGTCCCACAGAACAACCCAGCCATCAGGCTGGATAGACACCCTCGTGGAGGGCGTGCTCACTATCATTGATGTATCCGGGTTCTATCTCTCCTTCTTTCACCTTAGGCTAAGACATTGAGGACAATGTCTAGTTTAAGCGTGGGGGAGGAGCCGTTTATTGCTTTTATTTATTTCTTGCTTTCTAGTTTAGTTTGTTTACATTATCGAGTCATATGCACATTTGAGTCGTTTTTTACTTTACGTTTTTCCAGTGTCTAATAAGTCCCTTATTTGACCCCAATTTCAAAAAAAAAAATTTGTTTAGACTCAAAGGCATGACACATATAGTATAGGTCGTTTCATTATTTAATTTAGGCTAGGTAGGCGGACTTGGGAAAGTTTTGAAAATATCGGTATCGTTCATACACCTTAGATTCCCTAAGTATGTGATATTGATTTAAATAGACATTATGCCATGACCTTATGCCTAGTTTCTTAGAAGTAACCTCTTTATTAGTTTATACTAGCAGTCAGCACCATCTGTGTGTACGAACTAAGTGACGAACCGATGCAAATATGTGTGATCTCAAAAGTTGATTTATGTGATTTTTATAGAAAAAAACAAATGAAAGACATGTTCCCGCTAAGTTAGGTGGTCCTCACCCGACCATTTAGCCTAAAGGTTCGGACTCTTGAAATTCGTAAGCAAAAGAAAGCATAATGTGCGAAAAAGAAAAAATTGTGTGTTTAATAAGAGATCATAAACACTAACAGGTTCGCTTACCATGTTAGTACACATGTCGGTATTGCATAAGAAGGGAATATTCGTCCGCTTTTGTGGAATTGTGTCATTACGGTATCCTTGTTTTCATTATCCAGTACCTATCCGTTTCACTTTAGCCTAGCAACCTTGTGCTTAGATTGTTCTTGTCGTGCCTAAGAGTCGAAACATCATGCTTGCTGTTTTATTACATTGGGAGTTTGCTTGAGGACCAGCAAAAGTCTTAGTGTGGGGGAGTTTGATGACTTGATTTCGTACCGTTTATTTCAATTCAATTCGTGCATGTTTTATTGTATTTTTATCGAGTCATTATCGTTTTATGCATCACTTACTTATGTTTTCTTTCATTTTCCATTTACAGGTCCCATATCAGCATTATAGCAGAAAAAAATAAGAATTGAGCTTAAAAGAGAAGAAAAGTGAAGAAATTGCAAGTTTCTGTCCCATTCAGCTGAATGGCGCTCACCATCTTCCTAGTGCAAGATGAATGGCGCTCGCCATTGTAAAAAGGAGGGAAATTCAACCTTTAAGCAAATGGCATCCGCCATTAGGCCTACGGCGACCGCCGTTGGTTCGTGGGAGCAGTTTCCAGACAGCAGTTTGGCAGTTTGCAAGTTCTTTTCAAAATTCGAAATTGTGCACTTGGAGCCAGTCTTTTTCTATAAATAGACCATCAGAGGTCTGCATTGGAGATCCAAGAACCCTTGCGGAAGCGCTGCCGAAATCTCTATCCAAACTACATAATCACCGTCCATAGTAGCAATTTTATCACATCGAGTAGTTGCTACACTCTTGTATTTATTTCTGCTTATTTGCTGATGTACTCTTGGATCCAGTTTCCTATTTAATACAAGTTTCATTTTCAGTTTTAATTCTTCGCATTGCTGGTTATTTTCTTTTCGCTTTTACTGCATTTTATTTACTTGTAATCGTATGCAATATAACCTGTTTTACTAATTAATCATAAGTCTGAACTGTATCCAAATTGATCAACATGTTTGCCCTAAAATTCAGCAATGTTACCATGTTAGTATTAGGTTTAATTATGTCTGAGTAGATTTGCATGAGTCAGTAGATTGAGGATCGTCGTTCCGACGGGACTCTGTCGAGCCATCTGTGTTTAACTTAATGTTTTCTAAATTCTGGTTTTTGGTGTCTAATCTGAATTTCGGCAGCCTTGTCGTGAGAGCGAGGGGCTGTTTAACAGTGTTTCGTCACGAGAGTGAGAAACGCACCAAGGCGTGTCCAATAGAACGAAAGTTTGAGGTAATCGCCGGATAGTAGCATCGGACATTGAGCCTAAATTCAGCGAGAGCGCTTTAGGGCCTCATTTAGGTTATGTTAGTTTCCAAGACGCAACTTTTAATTACCGAGCGAGCGAGAACAAAATCTTGGGGTCATTAGGCGTGGCTTGTTTAATACCGCGAGAGCGTGAGATCGAGCTTTTAAACTGGTATATCCTTCAGATCAAATTTGAGACCTTTGTTAACACCCGGATTTTACGGAGTCCCCAAGGAGCACGGAAATCATTCTCTGGTCTCGTCTTTATTGTTGTTTTTCAAATCCCGTAAAAAACCCAAATTTCTTTTACCGCCAAATCTAGCCTTAGCTTTACACCGCAATAATCGATCACTCTAGGTTGATTATTAGTCCCTGTGGGTTCGACAATCTTTTAAAACTACGCGATAAGCTGTATACTTGCAGCAGTAATCCGACCAATACGCAAAGTCGCGATCAATGTACGCTCAACTATTTTGAAATGATCTAGGGTTTAGCGCACGCTTCGTCTGCATGATTATTTACCTTCCACAAATAATCTTTGCAAGAAACTTAAAATCAATCTCAACTCATTAAATTAATTTTTGTTGCCCTTGTTCATTCTAAAGCAAAACCACCGTTTGATAAAAAGAATGGTGTTTGCCTCAATTTAACGCAAAATACAAACAGACGTTTCAACCTCCATCGTGCGAGCATACATGCAGATGTTTAACCGCTCGAATAACTCAAACCTTATTATTTAAAAACAACCAACACACAAACATTTTATAGCGTTAGTACGCTCGAGTATTTCCGCGACATTAGGCACAAACTATAATTCTAATAGTGGGTACAATTGAAGTTGAACTTTTTTGACATGCCTATAGAAAAAAAGGGTTTATAGTATTTATTTAATTTTAATTGAGTATCAAGATAAATAATTTTCATTTGTCTATGAATTGGGTTAAATCTTTATTTGTTAGATTAATTATTTTATTTTGACTTTTTTTTGGATTTATATTTAAGTACTTTCCTTACTAAAATAAAGTAATGTTAGTATTTTTTTACCAACTTTATGATAGCCAGCAATATCAATATTTATTGTTACCTAATATGTTTTAGGGAATTTTGTGGTTTATTTTTGGGCATTTCTTATCACACCACCCTTGTTTCTTAGGCACCACCTGAATTTCCGTTTTTGCCCCCAATTTCCGGATGTGCACATCCGGACGCACCATTTCTCTAAAATTTTTCAATTTTTTCCGGATGTGCACATCCGGAAGAATTCCTGATCTGCAAATCCGGAAAAAATCAAAAGAATTCCATAAAATCATTTACTTCTAAATGTAATTAAATCCAATATAATTAAAATCCAACATAATTACATTTAATATGATTTTTTTCAATATAATTAAATCCAATATAATTAAAATTAATATGATTAAAATTAATATGATGTTTTCAATATAATTAAATTCAATATAATTAAATTAATTTTAGAAGTAAATACCATATAATTTTAATTATAATTTAGAAGTAAATACCATATAATTTAGAAGTAAATACCATATAATTTTAAATACCAATATAATTAAATCCAATTTTTGAAGTAAATATCATATAATTTTAAATCCAATATAATTAAATTAATTTTTTCAATATAAAAATATCATTTAAAATTAAATACCAAATTAATCATATTAATTATATTGAAAAAAATTAATCATATTAAATATCATATTAATTTTAATTAATATAGATTTTAATTATATTGGATTTAATTATATTGGATTGAATTATATTGAAAAAATGATATTAATTTTAATTATATTCGATTTTAATTATATTAGATTTAATTATATTTAGAAGTAAATGATTTTATGGAATTCTTTTGATTTTTTCCGGATTTGCAAATCAGGAATTCTTCCGGATGTGCACATCCGGAACATATCAGCGTTTTTTAAAAATTTGGTGCGTTCGGATGTGCAAATCTGGAATCTGGGGGCAAAAATGAAATTTCACATGGTGCCTAAGAAACTTGGGTGGTGTATTAAGAAATCCCCTAATTTTTTTAGTCTAGTAGTCTGATTGATGGAATTTTATCTCTTAGGGTCTGTTTGGTTAGGATAAATTGGGGGAGGGGAGGTGATGGGAGAGAGGATGGAGTATTTAATATAAGATGTATTTCGTTCAATTTTTAGAAACGAGATTAGTGGTAATTGGATGGGAGGAAAACCACTCTACAACCCTTTTTACTTTTCGTAATTGGGGAGATATGAAAGGGAGAGGGATATTTCATATTAAGGATAATTATATTTATGTATATATAATTATTTAATTATTTAAATATAAACTTAACTTATTAAAATTTTAAAAAATATAAGTTGGAAAAAAATTATTCCTCTTATATTTATGAGAAAAGGGATGGTGCAAGTGTAAATTATTTTTACACTGTCAACCAATGACGACCATGTATTCTGCAAAGTCAGCTTGTAAATTTTAAATTATTTAAATGATTTAATATTTTAAAATATTTTGATTAGATATATGTGTAATTCTTTTTTACACCGACAGTGCACTACCATTAAACCTTATATTTATTGTATTTTTATATCTTTATCTTATTATTCATTGAATCAGTTTAAATTTATTTTATTTCTAAAGTTTGATGTAATTTTTTTAATTATCTTTACATTTTTATTTATGATATCTTTTTTTAATAATTTATTGTATTAAATAATCTTTATAATTTATATATTATTATCTTTACATTTTTCAAAAATATTTTTTAGCACTCTCAGATTGAATACTTATATTTCGTTAAAGATTTTGGGTTCATGGTAAAATTACAAGAATAAAAAGCACACTAGTTTTAAAATACATCTATCTATGAACCAAACATATTTGTAATTAAAATCCCTTCCCTCTCCCCCTGTCATATTTTTAACCAAACATATATCTAATTAAAATCTCTCTCCTCCCTTCCCCTCATCTTTTCCTTTGATAAAAATGTCTCCCACGTACAACTCTCGATTATATCAATCAAACCATTAAAGATAAATAAGTGGGATGTCACAAGTTCGAATCCGCACCAATACAAATAGATGTCTTTAAACAATTATCAAATGAGTTGGTTTGACGAGATAATCTTATATTTTATTTTAATGTATATGTCTGTGATCAAATTAAGTAAAATAGTACAGATCTTTCCTATATTTGAATTTTTGACAAAAGGATATTTCATTATAAAGTTATCTTATTTAAAAAATTGACTTTGAATAATAATAATTATTTTATATATATATATATATATATATATATATATATATATATATATATATATATATATATATATATATATATAAGGATTGTATTTATAATGATTATGTATATTATATATTTCCTAATCAATTTTAAAATATATGGAAATTATTTTAATGCATTATTATCCAATGGTTTTGTATTGGATTTTTTTTCTTAAACAATTATTTATTGATGATAATATAAAGGGAAATGCTAATGAGTATTCTTGGGGCACTGGTTAAGAGATTAAAAAGGTAAGTTGAACATAATTAAGAAACTAAAAATATATGTTTTTTCTAAAAATATGTGTATTTAATGTACTAAAAACATAAATAATGACCTTTTTTTTTTAAAGAATTTTGTGTGTATTCAATAAACTAAACATATAATATTTTTCTTATTTGGAATTCTTAGCGAATGCCCTGGGACATTGGTTAGCACAAACCAAATATAAATTAATCATGCCCATTCAATCGTTAAACAATTTCTTATTTATCAGTTTTATTAGTGTCACCGGATTGTCCTTGAGCCAATCTACGTGAAACAAAATGGTTCCACCAATTTGTGGAAGTAATATATGTGGAACGTATGATCATGCTGGCATCAAAAATATTTGTGGAAAGTGTTACTTGGCAAGTCTGAAAGAAAGCACCAGCACTACCTGGAGAGACTCTACAAACAAGAAGAAGAATAAAAAGTAGGCATCACTGCTAAATTTGAATGCATAATTTGTGAAGATATTTTTATAGATATGGATTATTAATTTTAGGCTTAAATAGGTTTTTCGTCCCTGTAAGTTGGCGAGATTTTGGTTTTCGTCCCTGTATCTTTTTTTTTTTCGGTTTTAGTCCCTATATCTTACTTTTTGTTGGTGTTTAGTCCCTAAAGCCAAAATTCGCAGGAAAATCCGCAGGTTTCCTGCGGATTTTCCTGCGGATTTTCCTAAAAATCAAATTCCGCAGGAAAATCCGCAGGAAAATCTGCAAGAAAATCCGCAGGAAACCTCTGTAAGGACTAAACACCAGCAAAAAGTAAGATACAGGGACTAAAACCGAAAAAAAAAAGATACAGGGACGAAAACCAAAATCTCGCCAACTTACAGGGACGAAAAACCTATTTAAGCCTTAATTTTATATTTTGTCAATTAATGTTTTCTATTTTTTATTTTCAGGCCTGTTGATATGACCCAATTTACGGAACATTCGAGCAGGCAAGATACAAGAGCTATATGACGAGATTAAAGAGAAAACCTTAAGAGAAATAAAATGTATAAAAAAAACTTTTTTGTGGATGAAGGAATATCATTGTTAGACAAATAAATCATTCTCGTAGTAATGTATTTTCTATCGTATGTTTATTTCTTTGTTGCTTCCATTATGTATTTTCTATCGTATGTTTTTTTCTTTGTTGCTTCCATTATGATATTATAAACCTTATATTTGAGTGTATGGAATGATATGAATTTCAAATCCCTCCCAATATAAATTGTATTTAATTTGTTTTCTTTCTCATTTTCACTGTATTAATTTTTTTTTCTTCAAGCCAATGGAATTAGAATAAATGAATACAAAAAGTGTTCAGAAACATAGTACACAAGCAAAAAGAAGCAGAATGAAATTCCCAACCAACTCTAACATAGCTACCCTCTTAGAGAGTCTATACAAAAAGCTAAAAAATCAGAGTTGGATTTACAAATATCACCTCCCTTTAACCATTTCCAGGTCCTAATTTTAATGTCCCAACACAGATTGTCCAAATTAAAAGATTCGTTTTTGAAAATTATCCGGTTCCTGCATAACCAAATGCTCCACACTGTAATAAGCCAAATCAATCCCAATTTCATGTTCCCTTCAGAAGAATTACCAATACCGCACCAGTCCAAAAAGAAATCAATTCTATTTCCCCCCGTAAAAGCTACCGAATCCACACCAGTCCCCGATTCTTTCCCAAATTGCTAAAATCAGAGCACAAGAGAAGCAAAGATGTTCAACGTCTTCTTCTTCCTGGTCGCAAATTACACAGTTTGGATTCAAATCGACTCCTCTCCTAATTAATTCGGTTTTTACCACTATCCTACCCCATAAAACTCTCCACCCAAAGTGAGTCAGTTTAGGAACAGCTCTAAGTTTCCATAAAATATCAAACGCTAATAGAGAAGAATGATTAGAATATGGAAAACTTAAACCCAGAAAATTGTTCGCCAAAAAACTGTATACCTCCTTAACCGAGAAAGACTTATCCACCTCGCCTTTCCAAGTAACCGAATCTAACATTCCTTCCTGAACATGAATCGAATCTCCAATAAATCTGTTCAGATCCAAAATTCTTGATGAGTTCTCCATTTGAATCGAAGGAGACAAACCTACTGAGTTCCAGTTCCACCCGTTTGAGCTAGCCATTATCAGATCTTTTACAAAAACTTCCTTGTCCCTACTGATTTTGTATAGATCAGCAAATTCCTTAGCAACAATCTTCCCATTCCTCCAAGTTGCAGACCAGAAAGGGATATTTGAACCATCACCTAATTGAAAAAGTGCTTTATCTGCAAAATAAAAATCATTGTTAGAAAGAGACTTCCCACAGTTGATTAAATATTTCCACCACTGAGAAGAAGAACACAGAGACGCCAAATTGTCTGATAAAATATGGTGTTGTATTGCTCCATATCTAGCCTTCAAAAAGTCCTTCCAATGAGCGGGTTTGTCAGCAATCATCCTCCACTTCCATTTAGTTAACAAAGCTAAGTTGAATTCTTCCATTTTTCTGATGCCAAGACCACCTTTCGACTTAGGAGAACAGCATATGTCCCAACTTATCCAATGTATTTTGTTCTTCTCTTCTACACCTTCCCACAGAAAATTACTCCTAATTGAATCAACCTTCTTAAGAATCGACTTTAGAGCCTTGTAAAACGAGAACCAAAAAGTAGGCAAGCTAGAAAGAATGGAGTTGATAAGCACTACCCTCCCAACCAACGACAAAGATCTAGCCCTCCAAGAATACAATTTCTTCTTAATTTTCTCAACAATAGGGTTCCAACCTTTAATCCTCCTAAGATTGAATCCTATCGGGATTCCTAAGAAAGAAAAGGAGGCGTTTTCTATCTTACAAGAGAGGAAAAAGGATACAGCAGTAGGGAAATGGTTGCTGACATTCAAACCAATTAGTCTGCTTTTACAAAAGTGTACTTTCAGACCGAAAATCAACTCAAAGCCTCTTAAAACAGATTTTATGCACCACAAATTGCCCCAGGTTCCCTTCCCTATAATGAGGGTATCATCTGCGTATTGAATCATATCGACTGTCACTTTGTTATTCACTCTGAAACCATTAAAACTATCGTTATCAACCGCCTTAGACAAGAGACCTTTAAGCCCCTCTGCAACCATCAAAAAGAGAAAAGGAGCTAAAGGGCCCTCTTGACGAAGACCCCTTTCAGCTTTGAAATCAGAAGTGGGGCTGCCGTTCACTAGCACAGAGAGATGACTTTTGAAAATTAACGCTTCCATCCATTTACACCACCTAGACCTGAAACCAAGCTTCTGTAACATGTTGCGAAGGAAGTTCCAGCTTACACAATCGTAAGCTTTCGTAAAATCAACCTTGAAGAAGATACAGTCCAGCTTATCTCTTGTTGCCAAATCCGAAGTCTCATTGGCGATCACCACCCCATCCAAGAGATTTCTATCAGGAACGAAAGCAGATTGACATGGGGAGATAACTTTACCAATCACTGATTTCAATCTCAGAGCCAGAAGTTTAGAAAGGATCTTGTAGATACTGCCGACTAAACAGATGGGCCTGTACTCTCCAAGATTCAAAGGATTATCTACTTTAGGGATAAGAGTTAAGAAAGCAGACGCAAAATCTTTAGGAAGAAAGGCCGTTTCTTGAAAATCTTGGATGAAAAGGATGATATCAGTCTTCAAGATTTTTCCAACATTTTTTGATGAAATTAAGGTTATACCCATCAGGACCAGAGCTTTTGAATCCATTGCAACTCCAGACTGCAGCCTTGATTTCAACTTCAGAAAATGGAGACTCGAGGAAATTAGCATCAAACTCAGAAAGTCTACTGAAAGTACAATCTTCTAAAACCAGTCTATGCTTCACAGGTTCAGAATATGCAGCTTTGTAATACCTGTAAACCTCTTCCTTCACTCCCTCCACTAAATCCACCATACCCTGAGATGTTTCAATTCTACCAATGAATTTCCTTCTTTGCCTACCTCTGATCCCCTTGTGAAAGAATCTAGAGTTAGAATCCCCAGCCTTAATCCAATTACTCCTAGATTTTTGAATCAGCAAATTATCCTTTTTATGAAGCTTACTCCAAAACGAAGCACACTTAGCTGCTCTTTCAGCCACAATCTCCTCAACCTCTTTGTTATCCGCAGAAGAAAGAATCCAATCTGCTCTGTTAAAATCTTCTATATCCTCTTCAATCGAAAGGTCAATCCATCCAAAAACTTGGTCCCTCCAAACTTTAAGTTTATTCTTCAAGATCCTTAATTTCTCTTTAAGAATAAAGTCGCTTCTGCCCTCAATCTTCAAAGAGTTCCATTCTTTCTCCACGAAACTGAGAAACTCAGGATGGTCGAACCAAATATCATTGCATTTAAATGGTTTGTGGCCCCAGTTAGACGGTTTAATCTTCACCCAAATCGGACAATGGTCCGAGATATCTCTATTGCCAATTATCTGATCCACCATTCCCCACTTCTGAATGATTGCGTCCTCGAATAAAAATCTGTCGAGACGACTCATAGCATGACCATCTCCACTATACCATGTGTATTTTCCCCCTGAGATAGGAAGATCTATCACCCCAAGAACATCAAAAAACTCCTTAAATTCTCTCATCTCAACCCCTCTAGCTGAACCTGATAATCCCTTTCTTTTGGAAACAGTTGTTGTAGCGTTAAAATCTCCCCCTAAAATCCAATACCCATCTGTAAGAGACGACTTAAGGTTACTCTAGTCTCTCCAAAGTTTTCTTTTTTCGCTTAAACCACACCCAGAATATACATTGATAATGTAGTATACAATAAATATTTTCTTAACTGATAATATTATCAAGTCTCTCCACATAAATATTACGTAGAAAGGGATTTTCAATAAATATTTTCCTCAAAATTACAAAGATACAATTAATGTAATATCCTTCTTTTCTTAACTGATGCAGCTACAAATGCACGACTGTCGTGAAGTAATGAAACAGATATCGAACCACAGGGACCAATAGTTTAAGTACCGAATTCTTATCAAATTCGTGTATATCTAGAGAAATCAAAAGGAGATTGTTTAATAAACAACTTGAATGATAAAAAGAAATAAAATAGGAACAACAGAAAAATCACTGAATTTCCAAATTAGGGCAAACAAGACCTGGAGTTATAGTTCATGTTTCTAACACAATCATACGATTCTCGTTACACCTATTGGAAGTCTTTTGCATAATTTAGAGAAAATAGATAAAATTGGGCACTACCTGTTTTCGTCAGTGCATTGCCCATATCATCGGTGAATAATCTGTCGGCTTTTGCATTGTCCAGATCATTTTTCGACGAGTCATTACTTTTACCTAGCTATATATTTTCTCAAATTCATCTATTGGGTTTTGCATCGTCCGGATTAAGTAGTTTAAAAATCTGCACTTCGATATCAACACCTATCCTTTTAGACTATAGTTGATATCTGAGAGCCATTTACTTTCGTAACGAAGTTGAAATGCATGCACTCAAATTATAAAACAAGTTTAATTAAAATTCTCGCTATTGGTATTAACGGATCACACGATAGGTTATGAAACAATCCCCATGACCCCTAGTCCATAGGGAACTACTCACTCGTGGTGAAGGTGAAAACGACCATAGTGGTGTTCATCGTCATACTCATATCAATCACACAAAACAGATGAACAATATAGAGATTGAGAAGAAAACCTAGATTGAATTATAAACTTGTTCCACAAATTGCTCCCTTGGAGGCTTGAGTTACAAAGAGAAAATAAAAACTAAATCTTTAGAAACTAGGAGAATGAAAATAGAAAAATTGGTTGCCCTAAACTTATAACACACTTTGAGTTTTATAGGGAAAAATAAAAATAACAGATATCCTTTTTTTAATGTAAAAAAACCAGACTGGATTCATATCAAATCAAGCCTAAGAGCCACAACTAAGAGGAAATCTTTTCATTTAATGCACAAAAATAACAAACTTGGCTTTTTCCATGGCCTCCCTAATATGGATGGCCATAGCTGGTCACTGCCTTGCTTGCTCAAAAGTCTTCGAATGAGGGGTCTTGGGTCCATGCCGCTACGGGATGTAGCAGGTGCTATAGGTGCATATAACAGATCTCTGACTTTGTCTTTGAGACTTTCCCAAAAGTGTTGTTTTTGCTCCGTTTCTCTTGCCTTTAATTCCTTCTTACTTGGATAATCATTAGACCCTAGAATTCACAATAAAACACAAACCAAAGCATAAAACATGGAAAATGAAAGTAAATCGAACAAAATACGATAAAATGCTAAAGGAAAACTACTATAAAAAAATGATGCAATGACCACTTATCACTAACCCTAGTTATGCTTAATGATTAGAGGTCATGAATAATTTTTAAAGCTTATCATGTAGATTATTGGAACTAATCTCATTAGTGGTATGGTGGTAATTTCACATAAGAAGCAACGAAAATTGAGTAAATTCCATGAGCAAGTTTATATACCAAATTTTGTGAGAAATCACACATTTTGATTTATTTCATCATTGTAAATTAGAAATTGAGAAAGTGAGAGGCAAGAGAGAGAGAGAGAGAGAGAGAGAGAGAGAGAGAGAGAGAGAGAGAGAGAGAGAATGAAGAAGTTTGTTTGATCATTCTTGAAGAAACTCTTTTGCATGTCTAGATTTTTGGCCCTTTAAAGAAGAATAAAATTTGAAAAGTTGTATCATCACCTTCATCATCTCTTTGCTTGATTCCATGCCTATTTACTTGTTGATTGATCCTCTGTCGCACACGGTCAAAATCGAATAATTAAAAACTATAGTTTAGGGAAGTGACACTCGAATGTCGTATCACGGGGAGTCTTATATTGAATTTTACCAATTGAAAACGATGGGGGTTTTAAGGTTTAGGTTTTGAAGAATATAAAAGTAAAAAGGATTTGATTACAAATAAGCTAAAACAGCTAATCCTACTGATTTGGGTTCCGACTTATCACTGGTTGTTGTAACTCCAATCCCCTAAGCAACTTCAATTCTATTCGATTATGAAATCAATTAGACAAGCTCTATTAATATCATGTGAATTATGATCCTGTTACCACATTTAGCATGGCAGTTTAAAGATTAGGCAAAGTTATTGAATAAGCTAAGTTAACACGCAATTAAAATTAGGAACCTGCAAGCAATCGAATTGAATCAAGGTTATCCTATGAGTAGAAATTGAATTAAGAAAATGAAAGCAATTGAATTAAGCAAACAAATTCATAGGCAGAATTGAACAGAAATTGAAATTGAATTGGAATTAAAATAACCACAAAGTGGTGGAACCCGTAATCAACAGAATTCGCCTTAGGGATCATTTCTCCATGAAAATTACAAAGCTAAACTAAAATCGTGAATAGAAAATAGTGTCAATTCCCTATAATCGCGACTAAATTAGGTTAAAGGAGAAAAGGATTTGGGTCCTAATTCAAACTGAGTCGAAAAACATAAAAACTTGCCCAAAACTAATTGTTTTCTATAGTATGAAACTAAAATGATTTGTTCGAGTCTTCCACACTCTAAATATGAAGGTGGCAAGAAACATAAGAAATGGGGAGTTTGGATTGGGTTTCTAAAATCAAAGCTTTTTGAAACCAACTCAACAAGCTAGAACATGAATAATAAAAATAACAGGTTATTTTTATACTGGTTCCATGTTAATGAAGCTACCTCCAGTCCACCTACCAAGGTGATTTCTAATTCTTAATAAAGACTTAATCCACTATAACTGGAACTGATTACAGACACCAAAAAGACAACCATCTTTGTTTTCTCGAGTATATATGACTAAACCCTAGTCACTTAAGGAAACCACTCAAACAAGATTTAGATTTACAAGTTATGTTTACAAAGAATGCTTCTAATAAGCAGATTAACACAAGGTTTATGTACGAAAAATAATCACACAAAACGAACAAAAACTCTACGTGTGTTTCTTTACAATATTCACAAGAATAATACTTTCAGATAAAACGATTCAGCTCGAAAAACATTGAGTAGCTTGTGGATTAGTAACCTCATTCATTCTTCCAAGTCTTTCTTATATAGCCAAGGAAAGAACTGTTGGAAGATAGAATGGGAATCTTCATGAATGAACAGGCACCTTAAATAACCGTCATCAAAGGTTGGAAACAAAATAGTACAATATTAATGTCCTTATTTCAATTTCTGAAGTGATTGGTCAGATCACATACTTCAGAAAGGTTTGCATTATATTTGCATGCCTCAACGGGAGCAACAAGTCTGCCTTCAGTAACTTCTTTAAACTGCTTAACCAATTCATCCTCGGGAATGGTCGGATGTTGGTTATAGAGAGTGTTTGGTCAGAATAGGGATGAGAAGTTCTATTAGGGTAAGCTATGAGATCAACATCTGACTAATCGTCAGAATTGATAGGTGATGGGTGAACATGGATGTCAAATGGAGAGGTGTTTGTTTGTTAAGGTGTTTCAAAAGGAATTTGGGGGGTGAGATAAGCCTAGTTGGGTTAATTGGGATTGTTGAGAATTGGTTAAGAGAAAAGGTGGAAGGGTTACAAGTTCAGTAATAGATTGTGGGGGAAGTGAGGGGATAACAAATGGAAAAGTGGATTAGGAGTCAGGAAATGGGATGAGTTATAAAACAAAAAGGATGAAGTAAGTTATAATGGTTGAAGGGGTGGATGAAGTGATAGCAGCAGTAAGAGGAAGGCTATTAGAAGGAACATCAGTTCCTGTAGAAACAGTAGTAGCAGCGGCAATATAGGGTGCTTCAAAAGAAGTCTCCATAAACTTCTTAGCATCCTTAGCCTTTTCTGGGCAAACTTTCATATCTCATTCAGAAGGATTTTGAGCGAACTTCATTTTCTTCTTTTGCTTTTGAGAAAACTTTCTTATCTCTTTAAAGGCTCAAAAGCTGAAGGAGTAGCATTAGCAGAGTCGCTGACGACTTTTCTACCTTCATAACTCGCAGACTCTAGATTGGAGAAGATAGGAAAATCATCAAGAGGAATTCTTCTCCTGTGGATATCCTCCTGTGGGATCTCAACAACGGGGCTTGTAAATACATTTATCATGCCCATATTTTCCAGACTCTTGGCATTGAAGAAATTTCCCATTGCAGATACCACTCCTTGAGACCTTTCATCATCAATTAGAGAGTCTATCAGAAGGCTCTCCATCAGAATTCTGAAATAAGTCTTCCAAACGTAATTCAGGATTTCATCTTTCTTCTTCCATTCCTTGAATCCCTCACAAAATCTCTTAATAAACAAAAGAGTAATGAAGACAGGTTTACTTTCAAGTCAGCAGCAATATAATGAAGACCCTATTGTTGATAAGGTTGATGTAGTCAAGAGAGTTGGTTGGTTTTCTGGGATTGAAAAAACTAAGAATGATTCTAGCCCAAATCCTTAAAATAGGATGAAGGTTCTAGATTTTTCTGGCATGACTTCCAGAAGTGGTAATAGCTTTAGTCACTTCAGCAATATCAGATCTTCTTTCCAACAACAGTTCACACTTGACTATGTTCCCATTATGGCCAATGAGTTTGGCTATGAGATTCTTAGTGATGACAATTTTTTTGCCAAACATAAAAAAAAACTATTTGAGTAGAGGAGGTCTTGGCATGAATCCATAATTTCTTTACACGAACTGGGGAGACTGGTCCATGAAGGAAATAAAATTATTTTTCCCAACCTTTTGAATAGCATGAAGAAGGTCAAAACATGAGCTTTCAAACTGTCAAAATCAACTATAAGTTCGTTGAGAACTTCCAAGACTTCTTCCGGTGTTGAAAGTGTGACCTCGGGAGTGTCATTCGAATCTTCTGTATACATACACACACACACACACACACACATATATATATATATATATCTTCCTGGATGCAAAGGAGATGGTGTCTATGAGATTGGAAAAGATGTGGAATGTACTCTGGTGGTTACAAAGACACAACTCTATGAACAACTCTTTGAAAGGTTGCATTTGGTAAATCTTCAACAGTGACGTGTGGATGTTGTTGAGGAGTTTGTTGTTTTTGTTGCTCAGAGATTGTTGTTAATGTGAAGCCATTGATGGAGAGAAGAATAGGTTTTAGTGTTTGAGAGTTGTTGAGGCTAGAATAGCAGCAAGCAAAAATATATAAGTAACCCAGTTTTATCGTTCTCCACAGGGATCAGTGCGAGGGAAATAATTTCATTCGACGGTTTCTATGTTTCAAAGCTCATGGTTCAAAAGCTTTGGTTTTAAGAAGGAACCAAAGTAAAAAGCAGAAAATGTAAAGACGGAAACTATAAAATAAAGACTGAATTATAAACGGGGCCTTGTTGGAATTGGATCTCATCAATTGATAACACATGTATTCTTCTGACCAAGTAAACACAAGTCAATCATTTGCCTAATATCCTTACGTATCACCCACAACAGAGGTTATGTCTAACGCAAAGTCGAGAGGCTAACTGTATTGTCTCATCAGTGATGTCTCACGCAACAAAACCAACACAGAGCATTATGAACTGATACTCACGCAAGTGTTAAGTCTAAATTTATCTCTAGAGTCTAGCCCCAACAGATATTACTATAACATCCATATCAAATAAATGATTTCTTCGTATTAAAGTCAAGATCAAAATACGTAGACACGCTTAACCCTTTTTACATGTATTCAACTAATTTGCCCAATGAATGTGAATATCCTTCTTCATCACTATTATCACGCATCCTCACGATACCGTTGCGATCCTACTCATGCTACCCATGCTACTTAATCAACACAATACAACAAAAGATAAAATGAATATCAACTCACAAAGCTATGTCAAAAGCTTGCTCATTGATAGAAGAAAATCTAAGACCAAAGATTTGTAAAGGTTTTGTCAAGACCACAAATAATCAATCCAAGACAACAACAATAGAAAATCAGAATTCATTCACAAACATACATTAGAGGAAATACATAAGGTATCAAAAGATTACATCCCTCTCTAACAAATAATCAAAGCTCTTACCTTTTCTCCCTTGGAAATGAATAAATGTAATGTTCTATGCTGAAAACTACAAGTTCTCACTCTCCAAAACTAAAACATAAACCTAAAAAGTGTGAAAATTCTATTTATACAAGTTCAAGATTTTCACTGTTCGCACAACGAACCCATCATTCGCACAACGAATGGTTAAAAATGGCACTTCAGGTGCCTCAAACAGTTAAACCGCCCCAGACTTTTCTCGTGACTTCGCACTGTGAAGGATTTGTTCGCAAAACGAACCTTCGCTAGGAGTTCGCAAAGCGAACTTTAGGTCCTTTTGCCCATGTCCAAATCTAGGCTCATTCGCTGGTTTACTCGCCAGGGTTCGCAAAGCGAACATTCGCTGGCCTTCGCTTTCCTTTTCGCAAAGCGAACCAACTGATGCATTCCTCTGTTCTTTGGCAGCCTGCATCAATTCCTTGTGTCTTCCAACTTTGATCAATTAGTGCACTTTCCTACACAATAACACACATATTACAAGCACCAAAGGCATATTCTCAATGTTAGAAGAATAACAACAATCAAGAGTAAAATCAATGAAAACATGAGAATTGAGTAGAAAAAGTGCAAAGAACGATAGTCCATTTTTAGGTCAAATCTGCACCTAACAACTCTCCCCAACTATATTTTTTCTTGTCCTCAAGCAAAGTATGCCCCTCATGAAAACAAGAGGATTTGCTCAAGCATAAGAATCAACCAAAGTTAAGCATGAGAATGCGCATAAGCAACATTCACCACCCAATAGAATCGAACAATGACAAAGAATTAAGTTCTTAAAACAAATATCATCATGGTTCAAAGAATAACTAAATTTTCATACTTGAATCACTCTAACACTCCTCTTCAAAATAAGAATGAAGAAATTGACGCGTTTGCAACCGCGGGGAAATTTCACTCACCTGACAAACAATGCAAATAACAATCCAATTCATACAACATC
Source organism: Lathyrus tuberosus (assembly GCA_022829125.1). Lineage (NCBI taxonomy): Eukaryota > Viridiplantae > Streptophyta > Magnoliopsida > Fabales > Fabaceae > Lathyrus > Lathyrus tuberosus. Next base: position 1,421,157 of record JALAZF010000124.1, on the reverse strand, counting down.
TAACAATCAAACATGAAAATATGGAAGCAAAAAGATCACTAAGGACTTTAAAGGTTGTAGCTTGGTCGGGTTCACAACAAAGGGACATTTCTAAAGGCCATTGAATCGAAATTGCCGATGTAAAAAGAAACATTCACTATACATGGTATTTACACATCACAACTTCATTCACCAATTTCATTCCTTTACCACAAACCTTCTCAAACTTCCTTATGCACAATTATTTCATTCTCTATTTTTCTCATTCAAACAAGAACTCTTTTTCTTTTGTTTTTCACATTCATATTCACACTTTTTCTTTTCATGCTTGTTTGAACTTTTTTTAAAAGTTTTAGCATCCTACCAATCTTCTTTTTCATTCTCCCCAACTTAAATTCAATTAAACCCCAAGTGAATGCTCCTTGCTTTTTAAGGCAAGGAAATCAAATTAAAACAATGTTCAAAGGTTCAAGAAGAAATTTTTAGAACCTCACAAAATTCAATGATGAACTACACTTTCAAATTATGTACAACACAAAGTTCATTACTAAAATGAGATCTAAACTGTTTAGGCTCAAAGGGTCTAACAAATACTCACTACTCACGGATAAGGTACTTTTGGATACGGTTGTGCTCAATAAAAACAAATGCCTTGATCATTTCTAATGCTTCCAAAAAATCACAATAATCAAGAGATAGAGCATGAATCAAATGAATTAAACAAAGTTAACAGTCATCCTAGCATATGGTAAACAATGGAGGTTTCTCATAATTTGTGGCTTTTGGACCTAAGTGAAACAAGCATTCCAACAAGTTGCAAAGTGAAACAAAAATACACATTTGCACAAAGCACAAAATTCTTAAATCAATCTAACATTCTATAAAGCAGTACAATTTACCATGCATTCTTTCAACGCTCAACATCCATCCAGAATCGGTCGAAGCTTCATTGAATACTTTTATACAAATAGCAACCAATCTAGAAGGAGTTCTCATCATTCCTGATCACACTAATGAAAACATAAAAGCAAACAAAGATATACAATATAAACAAATGTACAAAGCACAAAAATATAGAAACTATCGCGATGCGACTCAATATCTAAACACCGATCCCCAGGAACGACGCCATTTTGTTGAGGCTAGAATAACATCAAGAAAAAATATATAAGTAACCCAGTTTTATCGTTCTCCACAGGGATCAGTGCGAGGGAAAGAATGCCATTCGACGGTTTCTATGTTTCAAAGCTCATGGTTCAAAAGTTTTGGTTTTAAGAAGGAACCAAAGTAAAATGCAGAAAATGTAAAGACGGAAACTATAAAATAAAGACTGAATTATAAACGGGGCCTTGTTGGAATTGGATCTCATCAATTGATAACACATGTATTCTTCTGACCAAGTAAACACAAATCAATCATTCGCCTAATATCCTCACGTATCACCCACAACAGAGGTTATGTCTAACGCAAAGTCGAGAGGCCAACTGTATTGTCTCATCAGTGATGTCTCACGCAACAAAACCAACACAGAGCATTATGAAATGATACTCACGCAAGTGTTAAGTGTAAATCTATCTCTAGAGTCTAGCCCCAATAGATATTACTATAACATCCATATCAAATAAATGATTTCTTCGTATTAAAGTCAAGATCAAAATACGTACACACGCTTAACCCTTTTTACATGCATTTGTCATACCCCAAATTTTGACCACTAAGATTTCCCATCATTGTGAAAATCATCATCACAATATGGATGGGCCATCATACTTCATCAGTCTCCCCAAAGATGGGTGAGCATCCACTACAATCAGGAATTAGGGTTTCAAGCCCTCTCAGAGTTCTTAGACAAAGGATCAATCAAGGAATGACATGATCTTCAACTTGTCTAACCTCTCAAACACCTACAATGGATCAAAACGACTCCCACTTCAAGGATCAAGCACAAGGCTGCTCCTTTCTAGGTGGATCAAGTCTCAAGATCGACAATGTCACCAAATTAGGGTTTTGGTCGACCAGGGCCTCCAGATGAAAATTTTTATCTGGGCACAAGCCAATGATCCAAAACATAACCTAATATACTTCATGGGACCTCATGGACCCAATCATCAAGTCAATTTTTCCTCAGGGGATGCATTCATCAAAAGTCAGGAATTAGGGTTTCTTGACCTAATTCACCCCTAAGTTGACTTTTAGGGCAAATCATGAGCCAAGACCTCAAGAGAGGGTTTGAGGGTCTCTAATGAACTATATTGATCCATTTGCAACAATGGATTAATCCAAGAGGCTTGAGCAACAAGTTTCAATTTCATCTGCACCACAGTTAGGGTTTTAAGGAAAAAGTCAACTGTAACTTTGACTTTTGACCAGGACATGCTCCCAAGCCCTAAGACATGATTCAATATACCCTATGACACCCATGGAACATGTCCATCAAGTTTTATTTAGGTCAAGGACATGATTTCATGAAGAATTGCACAGTTTGGAATTCATCTGATAAAAAGTCAACTGTGCACAAAAGTCAACTTTGACTTTTTGAGATTTTTCACCAAAATGGATTTTTAACCCTAAAATGATGTTAATGTATGATTTGAATCATCATTCATCAAGAAAAATCAAGAAAAGTTGGATAACTTGTAAAAGGGGTAACCATAAAAAACTTAGAAAATTTTCTAAGTTAAAAATAAAGTGGCTAGGGTACCAACTTTGGAGGACCATAACTCCTAAACCACAAAGCCATTTTCTCCCATCCAAGGCTTAATTTTTAGATCTCATTGCCCTCTACAAAAACTTCAACTAGACCTAATTCCAATTCATTGTGGATTTTGAGTTATGGAGTGATCAAAATCAAGAAAAGTCACTTTGTTCCAACACTTAGTGAAAATTTCACTAAGTTAGATTTTACCCTACTTTTTGCCAAATGTAGGGGGATTTTTCACTTGGATTCAAAAGAGATCAAAACCAAACATGTTCAAACAGTTGTTGTATCATGTAAGGGCTTTCCAAAATGGCCAAGAACATTACCAAATTCCATTTGAGTCATGAGATATGACATTGGAAAGTTGCCTTGCTGAAATCTGCCAAGGCAAGGCAAAATTTGCATTTTTGCTCGATTTGCCAAAATCAGCCAAATCCAAATGCTCCTATCCACTTGGACACCTCAAAGGATTGAATCTAAAGGGGACAATCACTGAGCCAAGCCTCCAAAGTCGTTGGAACAAGAAATAGCATATTGAACCTAGAATGGCCAAAATAGGGACAAGACTCCAATTTTGGATTGGAGCATTCAATGGAAGCATCAAGGTGGCATGGACTGAGCCATTCTCAACTGAATTCAGTCAAGACTTATCCAAGACCAAGGGAACCACAACCCTGTTCCCTAACCTCTAGTCAATGGCTAGAGGAGACTTGGATTTCCATTAGCCAACATTGAACAAACACCTGCTGCAGTTGCCATTCACTGTGGATCCCAAAACAAACTTGCTCTACTATAAATAGAGCTCAATTGTGATCAGTTTAAGTACACCAAAGGCCTACAACACTTGCCTTTCTCAAAAACCACTTCTCACTCTCAAAAATGCCTTTCTTAGCAAGTCACTATCGGGTTTTTCATTAGAGAGCAATTCCACTCAAACCAATCACACACACACACCTCATATACATCATATGTGAGCTAATCAAACACTTAAACAACAACTGGAACACTGATTTCTCAGAATCACCAGTCAAGTCCAAGCATTCAAACACACTCCATAGGGTGTAGGGAAGCTGTTCAGATCATCACAATTCATCTGTAACACCTCCTACTCAGAAATCAATTTGCTCTTGCTGTCACGACCTAGAGGTAAGCTTAAACTTGGTCATCTCTCAATCTATGCATATTTCCTCGCACAATACTTTTGTCAAATGTTCATAATCATGCATGGAATGTTTCCCCTCAATTAATTGCATTGTTTGAATCGTGTATCAAAAATCCTAGCCTTCATGCAGAAATTAGGGTTCTTAAGGATTTTTCGTGATTTCTTGTTATATGTTTAATTTAAATGAAATTAAATACCATAGACATGATCGTGAGGTTGAAACGAGTTGATTGGTATGTGGATTGCATGATATAATCAAGTATTCAGTGAGATTGGAGAGAAAATGCAAATCTGGGCAAGCCCAGAACACGCGCGTGTTCTTGGGTGTTCTTGGCGCCATTTTCATAAATTCAAATATTTGAATTTTGTGATTTTATTTAATTGATTCAAAAATTAATTTCTCTCTGAGTTTTAATGATTTTGAGTTGATTCTTTTTTTAATAATTCACAAAAATGTTAAAGTATTTTATTTTCCCAAAAAATCCCAAAAATATTATTTATTTTGTATAATTGATATTTTTGCAAAGAATTAATGTTTTAATTGTTTTTAACATTTAAAATATTTTTTCCACCTTAATTTTGCAACTTTTAATGCTTTCTAATTATTTTGTAGGTCAATACTTAATTTTTGAAACATTAATCCAAGATCACAATTTGTTTTTCCTATGTTAAACAATTTTGATCATTTTAATTGAATTTTTATTCAATTAAAACACATTTTTGAAAACAAATTAGGGTTTTTGGATTAATTCAACCCTCATAAATCATTTTCAAAACATTTTGGGCCTCTAATAGAGTGTAAGACCCAATCCTTTTTTTGACCAAACTATTTTTGGGCCTCAGTGTATTGTATAAGTCCCGATACCGTCAAAAACAAACGGCGCGATCGTCGCCTTTTGAAAAATAAAACCTTGGGACTCTCCTTGAGCTATAAGACCCATTCAAAACTTTTTGGGCCTCTATTAGAGTGTAAGACCCAATCCCCTTTTAACCAAAACCTTTTGGGCCTCAGATATTGTATAAGCCTCTTCGCGTTAAAAGAAAATCTCGGCGCGATCGTCATTTTTAACGAAAAGTCAACTGGGCCTACCCTCGTGTTATAAGCCCCACTCTTTTTCTTTAAACCTTTTGGGCCTCTTGAGAGAGTATAAGACCCATCCCTTTGTACAGAAAACCTTTTTGGGCCTCAGTCACTTGTATAAGTCCCTCTGTACAAATTCAAATAGTGCGCTCACTGATAAAACCCTGGGCCTCTCCTTGAGCTGTAAGCCCCAAATCTTTCTTTTTCAAAGCACTTTCTCCTTGGATTTTGAATATACTGTTGTTTTCAATTTTTCTTTGTTGAACAACTAACCAAACAGCATGGAAGCTCTACAACCGAGTAAGTGGTTATTGCTTTCATTTACCGCTTTCATATACATATAACTGTATTGTGGGGCTGTTTCGCTGTAAGTCTTCTTTCATAAACTCATATCAACTGTGTAATAATAGTATAGATATTTAGAGTTTTCCCGGCCACTACGTCTAGAACTAGGTGACGCCGTTTCGTTTATTCGTAGAGATAGACAACTAAATCCCCAATAGGATCACCAGATACAGTCTTCTCTTCGGCTGTCCTTATTAGGAATTGTCAAGAAACTCTACTCCCATAGATGAATGTATTCTCCGTGAATGGCATCTTTGAGTTTCTTCCAAATTCTCGAACTTTCCTGACTTGATCTATTCCTTGTGAATAGCTTGCCTTGAATTTCTCGGGGTTTGGGGACCCACGGGCTTCTTAAAAGCATCGGCCTCCTCTTGGGCATCGTACAAGGACCCAAAGGCTTCCTAAAAGCAACCCCGCCTCCTCTTGGGCTTAGTACAAGGACCCTACGGTTTCTTAGAAGTATTCACAGCCTCCTCTTAGGCTTCGTATAATGATCTCTTCCTCCGGGAATGATAGCCTCCTCTTGGGCTTCGTACAAGGACCAATCGGCTTCTTAAAAGTTTCCAGCCTCCTCTTGGGCTTCATACAAATTGTCCCGACGACCTCCTAGAGGTATAGGAACAGAAATTAGTCATCTGCATAGAACAGTCCTTTCATAGAGTCTACTACTGTTTCTCAAAGCACAGTAAAAAAGATGACACTCTAGACTTGGACAGTCTAATATCCTTGAGTCTCAAAGACATTCTCAAGTGACCCCTTCAAGAATAGGGGGAAAACCCGTAGACTCGGATAGTCTCAATACCCTTCGGATTTCCCACTTCTTTAAAGAACAGGAATAACCCGGATCCTCGAATCAAATCCTTGAGTACAGTGTTGCTCATATAAGAACTGATTTTCTCTTTCAAAATCAGTATACTAGACCTATCACTCAACTGAAACAGTTACAATAGCCTCCTCTTAGGCTTTGTATAATGATCCTTCTCCAGTGAAGTTAGCCTCCTCTTGGGCTTTATACAATGATCCTCCCCAGCGGAGTCAAACAACGTTCAGCCTCTCTCTCGGGCTTTGTACGAGACACATAAGAGACTCCCTCATTGAGTTAATCACCCTTTCCCCTCCATCTCGGGCTTTATACGAGATACAAAAAGGTTCATAATGAGCCAAACAAATTTTAGCCTCCATCTCGGGCTTCGTACGAGATACAAAAAACTCTCTTGTTGAGTCAAATCGCCTCCATCTCCGGCTTTATACGAGATACAAAAAGATTCCATCGTCAAGTCAAAACCTTTTAGCCTCTCTCTCGGGCTTTGTACGAGACCCATAATAGCCTCCTCTTAGGCTTTGTATAAGAAAACTACTGGTTGATCCAATCAACCTTTTAGCATCAAAGTTGTGCCTCGTTCACAGTACACAAACTTCAACAACTCTTTCCCCTTCATCTAATCGCTGTAAGCGGCAAGCCTCTGGATCATCTACATCCATGCCAATGTCCCTCTTTTAGTATGAGAAATTCCTAAGGAAAGATGGCATTACTATACACTGAGTTAAAGTCTTCTCCTTCAGATTGAAATCCCCTATAAAGGAAATTATGGCATTTCCGGATTCACAAATCTCGGTTAAAGTAATTCTCCTTTATAAACAGTCGTAACAGACAACCCCCTCTTTAGAGATGACAAATTCTCTCTAAAGACAACACCTTTTAGCTTCACATCTTGGGCTTCGAACAAGATACAAATAAACTCTTCAGCTTCACATCTTGGGCTTTGAACAAGATACAAATCACCTTTCGCTTCACGTCTTGGGCTTTGAACAAGACACCAAAACACCCATTTCCTCCCATAGAATAGGAGGAACTACGAACGCTCTGATTTCCCTGTTTCGGTAAACGGGAATACGTAGGCATAAGATTGAAAGAAAAAATCTTAGCGAGCACACTAAACAAAAAACAAAAATCCCATACTTTCATATATATCCATCCTAACATCTCAACCGATAGCCTAAAGCACCCCTCGTCAACAAAATAACCTAGGACAAACCCCGAATCTTTGTAGCATCTGTAACCTAACAGACCGCTGTTTAATCTCAGTATGCAAGCAGGGTTAATTGGAGACATCTATTTCCCTTCCTTCATCAGCTTTAATAGGATAAAAAATGAATCGAACTGTAGTACTAGAGCGATCGTGCGTCGCAACCACATCCAAAAATCACTCGCTACAGTATTCAACTAATTTTCCCAATGAATGTGAATATCCTTCTTCATCACTATTATCACGCAACCTCGCTATACCGTATCGATCCTACTCATGCTACCCATGCTACCCATGCTACTTAATCAACACAATACAACAAAAGATAAAATGAATATCAACGCACGAAGCTATGTCAAAAGTTTGCTCATTGATAGAAGAAAATCTAAGACTAAATATTTGTAAAGGTTTTGTCAAGACCACAAATAATCAATCCAAGACAACAACAATAGAAAATCAGAATTCATTCACAAATATACATTAGAGGAAATACATAAGGTATCAAAAGATTACATCCCTCTCCAACAAGAAATCAAAGCTCTTACCTTTTCTCCCTTGGAAATGAAGAAATGTAATGTTCTATGCTGAAAACTACAAGTTCTCACTCTCACAAACTAAAACATAAACCTAAAAAGTGTGAAAATTCTATTTATACAAGTTCAGGATTTTCACTGTTCGCACAGCGAACCCATCATTCGCACAACGAATGGTTAAAATAGGCACTTCAGGTGCCTCAAACAGTTAAACCGCCCCAGAATTTTCTTGTGACTTCGCACTACGAAGGATTTTTTCGCAAAGCGAACCTTCGCTAGGAGTTCGCAAAGCGAACTTTAGGTCCATTTTCCCCTGTCCAAATCTGGGCTCATTCTCTAGGTTACTCGCCAGGGTTCGCAAAGCGAACATTCGTTGGCCTTCGCTTTCCTCTTTGCAAAGCGAACCAACTGATGCATTCCTCTGTTCTTTGGCCGCCTGCATCAATTCCTTGTGTCTTCCAACTTTGATCAATTAGTGCACTTTCCTGCACAATAACACACATATTACAAGCACCAAAGGCATATTCTCAATGTTAGAAAAATAACAACAATCAAGAGTAAAATCAATGAAAACATTAGAATTGAGTAGAAAAAGTGCAAAGAACGATAGTCCATTTTTATGTCAAATCTGCACCAAACAAGAGCCTTTTCGGTTTGAAAACAAGAAAGTGTGGGAAGTGAAGAGTAGCGAAGGTATGTGAAGTGGGTTTAAATATAGACTTTTGCAATCATGACAAAAATAAATAATAATGACAATTAAAGCAATTGGCAAAAATCTAACAAAGGTGTAAAGCATGAAGATTTAACCTAAATCCAATATTATTGATTAACCCCAATGTGTCACGTAGGCGTTAGAAACTGGTTCAATTTTCTAAGACAAATTTATTTAAAATTGTTCCGCTTTCCAAAACTGATTGACAACAATTAATGAGAAATTGTTCATTATCCATAAAGCAAATTTGTTTAAACAAACAAATTTTGACTAGATACCTCTGAACATATGAGACCTTATCACTTTAGATGACTCATATGTTCAGAGCACAAAAAGATCTTAGAGACTTATTTTACAATTCTGAGAGATTGACTCTCTAAGATAATCATCGAAGTCATTCTGGACATAACTCCACTTTCAAAATTTTCGGAATGAAAGCTTTCGTACCCCACATTTTGATCACCCTTTCTTATCACTCCTTCTCCTAACTTAGGATCTAGACCAGTAACATATCCAGAGCCCATACCTGTCATCTTATGTACCCAATGACCCAAAAAGTCAACGGGGGGCATTATGATTTTTCTAAGGAGTTGATTTTAAGTCTTGTTTGCATTTAACATATAACTTTAATTTAGTTAGCTAGAATGACATATTTTTAGTTATTTTTATAGCTTTTTAGATGTCTTTTAATGGATCTTAGGGAAAATATTATAGAATTATAGTTAAGGAGTTATAATATCTACTATGGTTATAATTTAATTATCATTGGTTAAATCGATATTATTATATGGTTAGTGTAATACCCCAAAATTTGCCCTCTCATTTCTTTATAGAATTTAGCATGTGCTTTCATTTCATTGCATTGCATTCAAGCATAGAAAAAACAAAACATCAAGCATTTAGCATTGCATCTTGCATAAGGGCATGTGATCAATGGTTCTTTAGGTGTTGATCATCCAAGGCAAGAGAATAAGAGCCAAGTGTTTCTCACAAGTCTCAAGGGTTTCTTAAGCCATATGTCATCCCTACTTGATCCACAAGGCATGGGAAGAGGGGAATTCATCAAGAAGATTGGGCAGTGCATGATCTCCTACATAAGGCAATCAAAAATTGGGATCTGACCCCCTAATGGGCAAGCTCTTTGAGTTTTTATCATCTCCAAATGGCATATCTCATCATTGTTTGAGAGAATACACATCATATTCAGAGGAATTTGGATTTGGAGGATGTGCTATTTCCTCCTAACCAGAGGGTGTCAAAATTAGGGTTTGACCTAAAATCAGTTTATTTCTGATTTCTTGGGAAAAACTTGATCTCATGGTATTCCCTATGTTCTTTGGTGTATATGGGTGGAAAATTGTTCATCAATTGGTTTCAGAGGAGTTTCAATTGGTCAGTTGCTTGATAATCAAGAAATTGGGGAAAAAGTCAACTGTGCAGTGAAAAAAGTCAATTCTTGACTTTCTAAGGTCAAATTCATGAAATTCATGTTGTATATGTTCAATGGACAAAATTTGATCAAGAAATGATGGAGGAATAATGAAAAATCAAGAAATCACAAAACTGCCAAAAATGGAAGCTTTAGGGTTTGCCAAAAATAGTAAGTTTGAACCATTTTGTACCCTACTTTGAGGCTCTCTTTCTCAAAGATAAAAGCTTCAAACCTCAGGCCCAAGTTGAGCCAATTAAAGTTCATGTTCTAAGCTTCAAATCCATATAAAGAACATCTCCATTGGATCAATATTGACTGAGATATGATTGATCAAAGTTTGAGAAAAGTAGGTCCAAAATCAAGTCATGACCAAGATGCCCAGGCCCACGCGCCATTATTTTTACAAACACTTGGTGTGCCAAATTTTCACCCATTTTTATCAATGATAAAAGCTTCAAATGAAAAACTTTTCAACATCAAAGTTGTTCTTTGCCATGCCCTCTTCAATGTTGATGTTGGACAAATTTTGATTTGGTCAAGATATGATGGAGATATGCTGGTTCCAATTTGGTATGACCATGTTGAAAATCCATGCGCCATGTTGCCTTGCCATGACACAACATGCCTTGCCCATGATGCAATTCCAAACTTGGATGTTCTAAGTTACTTTTCAATCTCTTCCAAGCTTCAATTCAGTCCAATTTTCACACTAAACTTGTAGTGTGATACATCTCATCTTTCCATTGATCCCAAGAACTCATCAAATCATCCACTAAGTAGGGATATTTTCATTAGCAAACTACCATAATCATCACTGATGCATTAACTGGTGTTAGCAGGCTGTGTGCACGATTTGGTTCAGTCATCCCACAAACACTTCATGTACTTTATTTCCTCATTTGAACAAACATCTTTATTACCATACCTATGCATACCAGCCATCATACATTAGGGAGGAAAGTTTTCAAAGGAGAAACTTATACCATAAGCAATGTCATGACATGCTACATAACATAACCTCATCACCTCAGTTTCACTCTCATCCTCACCACAACTGTCATAAGCTTAACCACACTATAGCATAACCATTGTCCATTCGCCCTAACTAACTTGACTCAGTTAGTTAGGGATAACTCACCTTAACCATGTTAACTCACTCTAACTCACTCACTTGACCCTGGGTTAACAAATTTAACTCAAATTATAAATAGAAATTTCACTTCACAAATTGAACTTCAGCTTCATTTTTCCACATTCACCTCAAAGTTCTTCTCACTTTCTCTCTCAATTTCTCTCTATTTTCTCTCTGAGTTCACACGAATCCATCATCATTCTCATCTAACTTCATCTTCAAGCTTCATCCTCGAGTATCATTGAACTTGAAGTAGCATTGAATTGTTGGAGTAGCTACACTGCAGATCCATATTCATCTCCATTCTTCAGAGGTTGTAAGCCTTTATTTGGCCAAGTGAAGCTCAAGGAGGAAGCATAACTCTCTGGCTTTCTTTTAACTCCAGTTTTCAACATTTTCAGGTTTCAATCTCCTAAACCTTCCTAGCACGATTTACATCTTGTTTAGTTTGTTTTTTGTTGATATGAGCTCAATAGTAGCATTTGACAATCCGGCTAGTTGATAGGCCTCTTAGAGGCATAGTTTCAAAACCTAGGGTTAATCTTCATCTCCTCTGTTCTCTATGTATGTGTTTGTTATGTGAAAAATAATGGTGGATTCATGATGTATGCAACGCTAGCTTCATTTTGATATCAAGTTTGTGCATTTCTAGAGATTTTGAGATTTGCAGGTGGTGGTTACTCGCCGGAGAAGATGACCAAAGGTCCTTCTCTGGCCGGTGGTCTTAATTACTAGGGTTTTGGTGAGTTTGAATTCTGGCCGTGTGATTTGTGCATCGTGTGGTTAATATGTTGCCACGTATTTTAAATTTTGTGTTTATTTTGTGATTGTGTGTTCTCCATTCCACATTCTTATTGTGTGCATCTAATGTGGATCGTTGATCTTGCATGCTTGGTGATCAGTTGACTTGATATGGTGCATTGATTTGATCCGAGGGTTGTGTGTGTGACAACACATTAATGAAAAGTGTGCATCTCACGTGTTATTCTTCTTGAATTCTGATGATTGTGTGTGCGTGCGTACAAGGGAACTATCATGTGCCTTCATTAGGGATTGTTGGATGCACGTGTTTTCATGATTGGTGTGGGTTGACTTAGATGAATGATTAGGATTGCATCAGTGTGTGGACCACATGTACACTCATCACACACGATCACACGCATATTGGATTGGACCATAATTGATAAGTGCACCCCCTCTCTGAGCCCATTTTCATTTTTGAACGTGGAAGTTACTTATCTGCACCCCCTACTTGTTTTTTCTTTTTTTTTTCTTTTTAATTTCTTTTTATACATGTTTCATGATTGAGTTTTAAAAATACCAAAACGTCATTAAAAATTCTATAAAAATTCATGTGATATCTTAGAATGTTAAAATAATTTTCTATTTTTTTTAATTGTGATTTTGTGAATATTTGCATATTAATCCATATTTTTCTTTTATTTCTTTTGAAATAGGTTTATATTTTCACATCTTTATTTCAAAAATTTATTTCTCATAGATCCTTAAACATTTTTGCATCAATATTTTTGTATCTTTTCAATAACATCCAAAACTTAATAAAAATGTTTTTTTTTCATTTTTAGAACTTTCTTTTATTGCATTTAGGTCCTCCATCTTTTCACTTTGGTTCATGATTCATAAGTGATTATTGCTTGATTGTTTGAGGTCCTTTCTTTCTGAATTTTTGTATGATTTTTTGGTATGATGTTTGCCTCTAATAGAGGTCTCTTGCGACCTAATTTAGTGATTTTTAAATTGTGTTTGGTATTTGTTTGATGACTCTTATTTGATGTCCCTTTTCAAGAACTTCTTTGATCATTTTGTTTAGTTGCTTGATAAAGCACTTGTGCCATTGTATGAGATCACTCTTCTTGACTTCTTGAGCCATGTTTAGATCATTATAGGTTTGTTTATTGAAATTATAGGTCATTGGTTTGAATTTGATGTCTTTTGATGTACATATTCAATACTTGTTTTACATGTTTCCTTTTGACCTATTTCCTCTTTCTTTTGCATCTAAATGCCAACTTGAATTGTAATTGGTTTGTAATTGGTTTGTTGATGCCATGCCTTATTATCCATTTGAATTTCATATGATGCATGCCTCTGACCTTAAAGCATTACATTCCTTCCATATGCTATTCATATCTTACTTTACATACTTGAACATGTTTCATCCAAATGCATGTTTCTTTTTCTTCTAGCTTCTAAATAACTTGTAATTGCTTGAATGTGTTTGTCTTGTGCATCTTATATTCACATTAACATGACACATCACTTCTGACCTTGATACTTGAGTTTCATATTGATTACTTTTATAGGTTTGATTTATGCCATGAATGCTTTCTTTCCATGTTAAATTCATGTTCACATCTTCTCAATTCTCATCCTTATCATTCTTAATGGTTGAATGCTTGATTGTATGCCTTATGTGACATTTATATATCATGTTTAGGCATATGTTTAGGTCATCCCTATTCTGACTTTGACATTACTTGAAGCATTATTGCATGACCACTTTGCATATCCACTCATTCTTCACTTAATTATTTCATAATGCATTTCCTTGTGATTTAAGGAAGTGTGTGTGTGCATTTGATTTGTGTTTGCTCTCATATTAGTGGAGAACATTCTTAGGATGTACATTCTGACCTTGTGCTTCCTTTAACCTTTAAGATGCTTTTACTTTGATTCTTGATTTGTTTAAGTTTCATTTGTTCATCTTAACTAGTTTCTTCACTTGTAAATAATTGTGCTAACCATTTCAGGGGCTAATGGTAGGTCATTTGAGTGTGGATATACATCCACATTCTAATTTCTTTCCTCATCTTTTAATCATTCAATTTGTGTTGTTTAAGCATTCAATAATGCTTTGCCTTCATAATCTTGCTTCTTCCCTCTTAGAAACAACTTAACTTCCATCTAGGAAGTAAGTTGCTTTCTTTCTCTCTTCTTCTTTTTTCTTTTAGAATTAGGTTTGTTGAACCACATTAACCATAGGATCTCCAAGCATGCTAACACTAGGGTGTGTCTTAGTCTCCCTCATTAGATTTTCACCTTTGATCTTCTTGAGTCACTTTTTCTCATCTTCAAACAAAAGTAAAAACACTTAATAAAGACATAACACCTATTGTATTTAGGCCTTTCATGTAAGAATGAGATAGTGAGGGATCTTCTCTCATTTTCTTAGAATGTTTAGCGTGCGTCCCATCTCGGGTCGACATGCGAGGCATTCGATCTTACATGAGGGACTTAAATACAATGTGCATTACAAAACATAAAAGCAACCAAAACATTTCTTTCTAAAAAAGACAAAAACAAACAATAACGTCTTTCCTCCGGGAATTCTCTTCTCATCTCACTCATTCGCAACGTACGAACGTGCTTCACTCGTTCTCCTATAAGATGGTAACGCACTCGGTCCAGCGAGCCTGCAACACCTGAGCTAGAACGTTAGCCATTCCCTAAAAACAAAAACAAAGCGACCCTCGTTGAGGGGAACTACGTCGCTCTGATTCTCATGCTCCCGATGAGATACGTAGGCAGTGGGGTAGGGCCCATTCGAGCACTTCTTTTATTTTACCTACATTTGTTTCTCTTTCTCTCTCCTTTCCTTTTCCAGTATCCTTTCTTTCCAGTTTTCAGCAGCGGAGCTTCAGTTTCTTACACCCTTTGATCGAGGCAAGCAAGCGTGGATCCCATCGGGTACGATGGACGCGTGGGGGTGCTAATACCTTCCTCTCGCGTAACCGACTCCCGAACCCAGTTCTCTTGGTCGCAAGACCATGATTTTCCTTCACTTCAGGTTTATGCGGTGTTTCCTTTCCCTCTCTTGGGATAAATACACATTGCTGGCGACTCTGTTTCGGTGCCACTTTCGCATTTGTACTTTGATGAAAATCTCGGGAGCGACAATTAGTTTAACATTTTATTAATATACTTATTAAAACTTATTAGTATTATTATTATTATATTTAGTGGAATTTCATTTCAAATTATTATATTTAGCATTATTATTATTTTTTATACTTTCTCGTATTTTTATTTTTTCACCATTTTCGAGTTATTGTTATTGATTATCAAGTTATTATTAAATTAATAGTTTTTAGATTATTACCGTTATTATTAATTTATTTTTAAATTTGATAATTAGTATTTATTTTTATTTCTACCCTTGGATAATTAATAGATTTTACAACCCAGCAGCGCCGGCCACTGACAGGGCCTTTAACCTCACGTGAGATGGTCCGTCAAACAACCTCAAAAACCACCACACATGGCTTTTGGCCATTGTGAGCAATCCCTCACTACCCAAATTGTAATATACCTATTAAGGCCTCTGAGTCTCCCTGCCCTTGTAGGCGGAACACGCACACCATGTACTTTTTGAAAAGTAAACATTCTATATAGTTTTCTCATTATGGGTCAATCCAATATAAATATTACTCCTAATATTTATACCTCTGTGAAGACTTGATAACTCTTTATCTATGATCCATCATATGTCACCATTACTCTATCCACATAATAGTCTCAATACTTTCATGTTATACCACATCACTATGAATATCGACTACGGATACTTTAAGAATAATGTTCTTATGTTTAATGGAATATCATGATTAAGTCACACTTAATGTTTCATTAAATGGACTAGCTATTCTAGGGACTTTATTATTTTGGAAATAATAAATTTAAAGAAATTCCTTTTAATTATTAATAAATAATTTGATACAAGTACCAAGTTCTAATAAAACTAATTGCCTTTAGGGCTTACACCAACAATCTCCCACTACCACTAGAGCCAATCAGACATACACCTAATAACCAAAGATCTAGTATGGCCATCCATATTTTGTTGTGCAAGATGCTTGGTCTGTGGGTCAGCGACATTTTCATGTGTTGGTACTCTACATATCTTCACATCTCCTCTATATATTATCTCTTGAATAAAGTTATATCACCTAAGTATGAGCTTGGATCGTTGGTGAGATCTAGGCTCCTTAGATTCTGTAATAGCACCATTATTATCACAACATAGTTCAACGGGATCCAAAGTTCTAGGGACTATGCCAAGTTCACTATTTAACTTCTTGATCCAAACAACATCCATTGTTGTATTTTAGAAAGCAATATACTCATCCTTGGTTGTAGAATCACTAATTGTATTATGTTTTGAACTTTTCTAGCTCACTACGTCACCATTTAAGCAAAACACTTTACCAGATTTTGATCTAATATCATCCTTATTTGTCTAGAAGCGAGCATAGATGTATCTAATTACAATGATGTCTTTCTGACCTCCATATATCAATAATGAGTCATTAGTCCTTCTCAAGTACTTAATAATAATCTTGATAGAACCCAATGAGCACCACCGAGATCAGATTGGTACATACTCATTGCATTTAAAGCATACGAGACATATGGTCGAGTACATAACATAGCATACATGATAAAACCTATTGCAAATGCATATGGAATCTTATTCACGTGATCCCTTTCTTCTTTAATTGAAAGAGGTTATGTTGTTAATGGACACAATGTTAGACGATAGGCTTCGATCTAGAGGGGTGGGGTGAATAGATCACAAATTTTACAACCAAAACTTTTGGCAAAAATCTGTTTTCAAAAATATGGCACAACGGAAAAATGACCCAGATCGAATCATTTAACCAATCCTACTATCAAAAAGCAATATAAGAAGCAATATAAAAAGCAATATAACAGGATCTTGAAGATGTAAAAGGAGATGTAAAAGTTATCATAAGCTTTCATATCCTAAGTTCTTTACAACCATATACAGATGTCAAAGGAGAGAACATGATCTTGAAGAAGAATTGCTAAATTCATGATATCTGAGATTATCATATCAAAGCATTTCTAAGGAGAGGTAGCATGCTAATCTGAACAATATATCCTTTTATATCACTTCTGATGTATCATGATTAGAATACCCAATGTTTACAAGTACTTGAAGTTAAAGTACTTCTGCAGACGAATCAATTTGATGTCAGATTTGATGATAAGCTTGCTAGTTAAAAGTCAAAGCTTATTGGAAGATTGCAAATCTGGAAATTACCCTTTCCAATGCGGAAGGTAATAGAGCTGTAAAATTCAGAAGATGCTCAATTAGAAGCCGTCACAGTTCTTATATTTCTAAGAAAGCTTAGACAGAAGTTTTTACCTTCTGAAGTACTATTTCTGGATGATAAGACTAAGCTAGTAAGAATAAGATCAACCCTCAAACCCTCTCAAGAAATATTTTGTGGTTTGATGCTCATAATGATATCTACATCTGTTGAAGAAGAGTGTCTGATCAAAGATTGTACTCCAATGACCCAAGAAGAATTCAACTAATTCTCTCAGCATATGGCATCTGGCTTTCTAAATCTTGAATTAAATATTAGTTGATTGAATAAATTAAATTTTTGGAAACAAGTCATAGTGAGGACAGAAGCGGTTGATCAGAAGTAGAAAGCTAAATGGATTACTCAGATCCCTCTAATGATCTGGATACAACAAATATCAGGAGAGATGTTTCCTTTATCAGAATGAGAAGACCAAAGAAGCTATGAAGTTGTTCTAGCTTATCTAGTAGAAGATAATGAAGGCTCATATGCATCCTACTCAGTATCTAAAGAATGATGGTATTCTATGCATCTCATTCAAGATCTAAAGGAAGAAAAGAAGATTTTCGGAAGACAATTTCTAAGGAGAATCTGATCTAGCGGTCCAGCTAGAAGCAATAGGCAACAACAATATCAAAAGGCAGAAGCATATTGAGTGATTATTTTGAAGAAGTGCGCACAACCTCAAGAAACAGAAGCAAGTTGGAAGTCTACCAGATAATTGAGTAACGTTTTCTAACTCGTACTTTTTAATTATCTAAGAATCTATTTTTGTATTCTAGGATTAAAACATTGGGATTATGTTCAGAAAGGAACTATGTCTTAAAACCTTATTGATACAGTCTTTTCTTATGGTTGTTATCTTTTTAAAATTCCTTGCTGAAGATTAACTTGTTTCATTCCACATGTGAACTTTGTTATATGTCCTAAATGAAAAGGAGAATCTCAAAATATATGTCCTCGAGAATAGAAAAATATTTTTTTGATGTTTAATTTATAGTGTTTTACTTCTTAGATGTGAGGCTTCAGTCAAGTGAAGTTCTCATGTATCTGAACTATCCATGGTCAGAATGCTCTATTAAGTTTATTTTTTATTGTTGGAAACTGAAAAGTTTACTTCATTAACACGTTGTTAGGAAAAGTGAAGAGTTTGTGATGTCATTATAAGACGGTTGTCTTTTGATAACCAGACTTAGTTCTCACGCCGCTTCGTGCCTTTCATGACACCTTGGGAATCGAGATTTTATTGGGATTATGTGATAAACCTCTTCAACTTGCTCTTTGTTAAGTCATTTTCCTTTTCTTTAATCTACTGTAACCATTGCAAAATCTCTTACTAATACTCACTCACTTCACATCACACACCTACGCTACAACTTCCCACACTTTTAATCTTTCAATCTTTTCGCTCTCCTAACCCTAAAAACCCAGAGTGTGTTCTCTTCTCTCTTTGAACAAATGGCAGACTACATGTCCACTAGTCAAATCATGGCTCTACAACAACAACATTTGGGAAACCATCAAGGCGACGATACTCCTAAAATTACTTTAGCCCCTATAGAATACTTGATTGTTCTATCTGAGTTAACAGTAGACTTCAGGGATCTATCTGTTAATGGCTTTGATCTCTTGGAAACACTGGAAACCCAAGGTTGGAAGAGTTTCTTTGACCTTCTAAAAGGGCCAACTTACCTGGAGCTTGTCAAAGAATTTTGGGAGAATGAATATGTCTCGAATGACAAAAAGGTTCATTCAAACATTAAGGGAAATGTTATATGCCTAAGTGAAACTAACATTGCTAGATTACTCCTTCATGAAAACTCTGGCGTTCAGTGTTACGACCAACATGCTAGGATTATTTAATCCTCAATGAACTATGAAGAATTTATAGAAATGATCACACCTATCTGTCGCACCCTAATTTTTAACCCTAAGATCCCATTTCTTTAGGTCAAACATCTCATGCATAGCTAACCATTTTTTTGCTTTGTTTTGTTTGTTTTGGTTTACTTTTGAATTAGGGTTTACCCCACAAAGGCCTCAAGGATTCAGCCAGTCAAGTCTTGAGGACATCATCAGTCAAGCAAGTCCTCACACACATAGGAGTCTCATTTTCATTAAAAAAACCACAATATGGCCTCACATTAAGCTCCTCAGGGTTTCATTGGTACCTAATCAAGAATTAGGGTTTCTTCAAGACCAAGTCAACTGCACCCATGGATCTTCGTCAAGAATTGGCCACAATCCCTAAAGCATGATCTAGGACTCATCAAGACACCTATGAATCCATGTGAGATGTCCAGGTAGCCCAGAAGATGTATTGGTTGATTGAAGATCAAGTTAGAGTTGCATCTATTTAAGGAAGCCATTTGTGTCTATGAAAAGTCAAACTCAAAGAGATTGAGGTCAACCATGATCATGACACATCATCTTGAGTGTGTCAGTGATTTTGAATCAAAGGAAATCAAGGGGGAGCATAAAAATCTAGAAGTTTGGAGGATTAGGGTTTTGGAAGAGAAAATTCTAAGTGTGAGAATCTTAATTCTTGGTCATTTTGTAACATCTATAACTTCTTAATCCTTAATCCAAATGGAGCAAATTAACTGTCAAATTGAAGATGACACAATATACTTCAAGTTTTAATAAATAAAAGTGTTCAAGAGATTCATTAATTTCAAGATATGGAGGCTTTTAGTTGAGAAAAACAAGGATGTGAAATTTTTGTACTTAGAAATTTTTCTAAGTATGGAATTTCAACTTCATGGACCAATCTTACAAGACATTTTTCACCATGATTCAAGCTTTATTTCAATTTTCTTTGGACATGAAACTTGTAGAGTGTTCTCCTAGCTTTCTTTTGAGTACTAGAACTCCTCCATTGGATGTATACAACTCAAGTTATGAAGTCACCAAGTTAGGTTTTTTCACTTGACAAGTTTTGGCAACTTTGTGGTCCAATCTTTCAAGGAATTTTTCATCATGATAAGAGCTTTTTTTCAATTTTCAGTGGATTTGAAAGTTGTAGAGCTCTTTCCAAGCTTTCCATCCATTACTAGAACATCTCATTTGGACAAATATTCACCAAGTTACAATGCTTCAAAGTTGGTGTCACAAATAGGTCAAAATTCTATAACTTAGAATTTTTTTCTAAGTTTTCTTTTGTGGCATATTAGTGGACATGACTTCAAGCCATTTTTTCTCACTCTCCAAGGCTTATTTCATTTTAATGATCTTCCTACTTTGCTTTGGATCCAAAGTCACATGAAATGGTGCCAAATTGAATGAGTTATTTCCATGCAAAGTGAGCTTCGTAGGATGGTGACAAAGCACATTTTTTTGTCACAATTGCCATGCACATATTCAAGTTCCATGCAAAAAAAATTTCTTCCAAATTTCACACGTATAAGATGCTCATTTTCACTCCAATATTGTCCCAAAGCATTGCCTAAAGTGTACCAACATGACATGTACCATTCTACCCTTCATTAACAAGTTGTTCCAAACTTGGAAAGAAGCCAAATTATCCAAACTTGTTCAGAAAGGGTTTGCATCCCATCTAAGAAAATAGTCTGAGCATTATCCTTCACACAAGATGACAAAGAACCTCACCAACCATTGGCCATTCTCGTACTAGATACCCACCTTCATTTTGAATTTTTCAAACTTTTACCACCAACTTTTAACCACTGTCACACTTATTTACCACATCAGAAAACCTCTTATAAAAGCTAACTAATGAAACCCTAGAAGAGGGTCATGCTTGCTGTAACGCCCGTTTTTATTTTAATTATTATTCTTGAAATAATTGTGAATCGATGTAATTGATCGCGTGTTTTGGTGTGTTTTGGCTGTTCTTGGTGTAGCCATCGTAAGGGGTAGTGGCCTTAAGAATTATCTTTAAGGTAGTAGGGGTGTGCGACAAAAAACGTAGAGATTGGTTGTGTGGGGACTAAGACTAATTAGATTATTTTAGTTAGTAATTATTTAATTATAATGATAGCTGAATATTGATCTAATTAAATAGGTGATGGAAATTATTATTATTATTACTATTATTACTATTCCTAATATTATTATTAATTAAAATATGATTTAATTAGTATTTGGGTGAGAGAGAAATGAGGAAGACTAAGTAATAGTAGTGGGATTGTGGAGGAAAATAAGGAAGAATAGGTTTTAAGTGGAATTGTGGGAAAGAGCATTAACAAAAAGAAATAAGGTTTGGGAGAAGTTACGTAAAGTTGCAGAGAAGAGGAAAAGAGGAAAAAGAAAGGCAAAAGCTAGGTTCAATCGGAGAGTCATAGAGCAACCTTCAATCCAAGGTAAGGGTGGGGTTCTGACTCTATAACTGGTTAATTGATGAATAATATGTGGGATTTGGATTTGTATAAAATTGTCGCTGATGTGTGAATTGTGTCGGAGATTATACCGATTTTTCTATTGTTGTCGTATTTGGTTATTATCGCTGTTTCGATGAACAAATTCATGTTTCTAAAACCATATGTGTTGTTGTTCTGGGTCTGTGGTGGGATTTAATTGGAATTGTTCGAACTGAACTGGATTAAAAAAAAGGGGGGGGGGATGGCGCAAGCCACCCCTGTGTGTGATTAAGGGTGGCGCAAGCCACCTTGCCCTTTTGAAAAGGGTGGCGCAAGCCACCTTGTTGCTTTGGGAATGGTGGCGCAAGCCACCTTGGTTGGATAGTAAATGGTGGCGCAAGCCACCTTTGCTTGAGAGAGTTGGTGGCGCAAGCCACCTGTATCAGTAAGAGGAAGTGTTTTGTAGGTATTATGCTTAGCAGAAAAATTAACATGTTTAGCAGTAAATTGTTATGTTAGTAAATTATTATATTAATAACAGTAAAATAATGTATGTTGAGTAGGAATTAAAATAGGTTAATAACACTAAAATAATGTAAGTTTAGCAGAAATTAGAAGAGGGTGGTACAAGAAAAACAGAATTTGTGAATTAGCAGGAAAATCACATAGTCACTATTAGTTTTAATTAATAGAAAAATATAGCAGCAAGGGCATGAATTAGCAGGAGGTGATTTTCAGTATCAGTAGCAGTGTTAACTTATTAGAAGGATAATTAAAGCAGAATAGTGATTAATCATAGCAGAACTTGTTGTATAATAACAGTACCAGAATAGTCGTAATAATATTAAAGCAGAACAGAAACATTAGTAATTTTAGTCGGAGAATAATTAACCGGTTTTTAAAGTCTTGCCCGAATAAATTCGAGAAGCGTTTATGATATAAGATGGTTGGTACAGAGTAGGATATAAGTTGCTGTGATATCGTCGTGTTTGAGTTGTGAAGTTGCTGGTATGAATTTTGTTGCATTGCCTTATTAGTGGCAAGAGTTAAGTTGTAGGCCTATGGCCAACGTTGATTTGTTGTTGCTGTTAAGTTGTAGGCCTATGGCCAATATTGATTTGTTGTTGCTGTTAAGTTGTAGGCCTATGGCCAATGTTGATTTGTTGTTGTGTGGTTACATAACTATTATTGTTGTTATTATGATATTCATGTTGAGTTGCATACATCGCATATCAAGTTGGAGCTGGTGCTCGGTAAGTTGGCCTGGATTGGAAAAATTTAAGTTGAAGGCTTATGCCTTGCTGACGTCAATATTAATTGTCAAGTTTCTAAGTTGGGAGTTTTTCTCCAATGGTACCACATGCATGTGCATTTGATGAGTCGCATTCCATGTTGCATAAATTGTTGTTGTGTTGTGGTTTGATGTTGATGTTAATGTTGAGAAGTGGTGATTTTATATAATCTGAACTAATATATTATTTATCATATATCCGATTATATTGTTGGATATCTCACCCCTTCTGTGTATGGTGATGGTTTATACGCCATCCTGCAGGTAATCAGGTGTGAAGGCTGTCTACCTTCATTAGTTCGAGTCGGTGTCATCGCTCTGATACGTAACACTTGGGGGGATGAACGATTGTTTTCTTTATTACTGATTTTAGTATTATTGCTGAATTTAAAATTGGTTTTCATTAAAGACCTGATGTCTTAGAGTTGTTTTGAATCAAACCAAATGTTATGGTATTTCAGTTGAATTTATGAATCCACTGCGTATTAATAAAGTTGTTTTGTGTCTTGAATTATGTTCATCTGAGTATTAAGTGTTATGTATCCATGTTTATGTGGTTAAATGCCGTTGTTTTTAAGTTGAAAAATGTGGCATCCTATTTGAGTGTTGAAATTTTGAAACTCTGATTTATTATTATTCGATGGGTAGAAATGGGGTGTTACACTTGCTGCAACCAAAACACAAGCCATATTCCAATTTTCACTCTTGACTTCCTCTCTTCGAATCAACTTCTTGAGACCAATTCAATTTATTTTCTCACCACCATCATCATCTTTGGGACACAAGGAAGTAATACAAAGGTTCGTTTGGAAGCTCAAGGCAAGGTAGCAAGCACACGAGCTTCATTGTTGGTAAACTTTCATCTCTTCTGTTCTTTCATAATACACATCCAACATGTTTGTGTTTTGCATATTTGGTATGTTAAAGTAACATAGAAGAGATCTGGATGATTGTTGTTTCATTTAGCTGAGTCTGCAGTTGGTATATTAAACTTTCATTACTGTTTTTCATTAGGATAGAGTTGTCGTTTTGAAAAACTAGACGCATATTTTTAATCTCCATGAAATTTCGTATAAGAAGGTGCTTTCATTTTCCATTTTCGTGACCTTTTACCGCCGTCGGTGAGGCTCATCGGTGAAGACGACCGGAGCTAGGGCTCCGGCGTTTGAGGTGGAGGCTGAGGTGGATTGGACTTCAGGTTGACCTACTAACGTGTTTGTTTCAAGTTGACCATGGCTAATGATTGAAACGAATCGTTTCATTAAAGCAGTTTGTTTTTTTTTTTGTTTTTACTGCGTTGTGACATCTTCGGCCCAAGGTATTTGCTTCTCGCACCACCCAATTCCTGGCCTAACGCGCGTTTGAACTCGTTTCTAGTTCATGACCAGATTATTACAACACCCCCTGTCTCACTCTTCCTTTATTTTATTTTATTTTATTTTTCTTTTCATGTTTTGTTTTGATTTATTTTAAATATTTCCAAATATTATAAAATCCCAAAAAAATTCTTGGTCATATTTTAGTCTTTTATTTAATTTTTTATATTTTTAATTTTATATTTTATTTTATTTGGGTATTTATTTTTTATTTTTCAACATAAGGTGTCTTTTTTAGACTAGTTTGAATCTTGGTTTTGAATGAGAACCTTTCCCTTTGAATCTTGAGCTGGTTTTCTGGAGTGTTTTAGTACACATTGTGAGGGTGTTTTGAGTGTGCTTGATGGTCTTAAAAGAAGTTATTTGACTTGGTTTCTATTTCCTCATTCTTGACCCTCGATTTATACTCGATCCCTTTGGTGTTTTACCTTGATGATTGGTTTTGGGATAGTTCTTGTGCTTTTATCTTGACAACCTTTCACACACACACACACACACACACACACTTTTGAATGTTTAAGCATGTGTTTGAGTTCTGGATTGAGATTTGTTCATCCATTTTTCTATTTTTGAACACCATACTAATGTGATCATCTTTTATTCATGATTTGTGCTAGCATTGACCTAGTTTCTTGGGAACACTCCTTGAGGTGTCTTTTGGTTTGAGTATGTTATTGTTCATGGTTTGAAAAGCATGTTTCATTTCTGACCTCATGATTCAAAGGTGCATTTGTTTGCCCATTTGATCATTTATGCATGATTTGCTTTGTTTGAACCATTCCATGATGTTTTTGCTTGTCATTTGCCTACAATCTTGCTCATGCCTAAATGTGATCCATGTTGATATTTATCTTGACATGTTGGTTTTGAATATGAGATTCATGAGTTTTTGATGCTACTTCCCTCTTGGTTTTTGAGTCATAAGTTCCTTGTTCGACTTTCTCTTGCATTTGTCTTTGAATGGAGAAACTTGTGGCAAGTTTGTTTGATGTTTTGGTGCTTATTTGGTTTCATTCATGAACATGTTTACATGTTGAACATAGTGTGATATACTTGCTGCCTCTTATGATATGTCATCTCCTTTTGATCT
Source organism: Lathyrus tuberosus (assembly GCA_022829125.1). Classification (NCBI taxonomy): domain Eukaryota; kingdom Viridiplantae; phylum Streptophyta; class Magnoliopsida; order Fabales; family Fabaceae; genus Lathyrus; species Lathyrus tuberosus. The sequence goes on along the minus strand of JALAZF010000124.1, from coordinate 1,395,846 downwards.
TTGGCTTTGGCTCATTGACTCTTATTCATCTTCACTTTGAGACTCCCCTTTTCCAAAACTTGTTTTACAAGTAGTTGTTCCTTCTTTCAAAGGAAAGTTTCTTTGTTGACTCTTAAGTCATTTTACAGGATAGTTTAGACCCCTCATTCTTAGCTTGGTCCCTTTTTCTTTTAGTCTTTTACCTTTGGATATTTTCCTTTAGGATAGTTTCCCTTAGGATAGTTTCCTTAGGATGTTTAACTTAGACAACTTACTGTTAGTCTCCCTTTCTTCTCCCATGTGAGAATTAGACATTAGTCATCACTAGTTGAGATGTAAATCTCCTACCCCATGACATAGCTGAGAAAGTTATAGATTCTTTTCCACTTGAGAGAGGTATGTGGCATACTCGTCGATCCGATATCCGAGTCAGAGCCCTTCTCTTAACGTGAAGCAAGCTCTATCTTCCACGTGTTTGTGGTGGTTTAAGTTGAGTTTTCCCTTAAGATGACGACTTGTCTCTTCTCCTAAACCAACCAACAAACCCTGTTTACCCTTAGTGAGGGGAACTACGAGTGCTCTGATTCTTTTAGACAAGATACGTAGGCACGAGATGTGACGTCTTGGCGAGCACACTTAGTGTATATACCCCTAGGTCTTTTCTTTTCACCCTTAGCAAACAAAACAGATAACACATACTAACAAGAGGTTTCTGTAGAGTACTACAGATATCTAGGATGCTAACACATTCCCTAGGTATAACCAACCCCCGAATCTTAGATCTATTGCATTGCTTTGCATTGCAATTAGGGTTTTTGATCTTTACCCTTTAATTTGGATAAATTAAAGTTCGGTAGTGAATTATGATTTGTGATTCAAGTTAATTAATAGCTTGGTATCCGATTCTCACCGCAACAGAAATGGCGACTTCACTAGGGATAATGTCCCCTAAGAGGGTTACACCTATCTTGTTGTATGTGTTATTTGTCTGTATACTTGTATTTGTTGTATATTTGTATATCTGTATACTTGTATATCTGTATATATCTGCTTGCTTGAGTTTTCTGTATGCAGGGTTGCTACTTTGAGTGGTGAGGATGTCCTATACCTGGACTTGAGTGCACCTATGATAGGAAGGTGGTATATTCAAGGAGATTTGAGGGAGTCGATTGCTGAAAAAGTTGACTTGAGAAACTACCACTCAGTGGAGGGCCTCTTGAGAGTAGTCATGTTGAACGAGTCTATTCGTGAAAACGTACTACTTTCTACCTAGGAGCCCGTGACACTGATGACCATTAGTCGCCTTTAACCCCACTTGGCCTGTTAGGATGTAGTGTGATAACTATGAGGAAGTATTCCCAAAATGACTGATACACGACACTACACTCAGACGAGACTCTCTTGAGAATATTATTGACTACCGAGTCATTCGGGAAATCGATAATATCCGAAAGATGGGTTGTTGACTCTGGGAACTTTTTAGAACCCTGTTCTACAGATGATAAACCCATAGTACATACCTGTTGGGATGGGTAAACCATGGCTCCATGCTCATGACCTCAACCTAGGCCCTTTGTCTGTATATTTGTGAATATGTGAATATGTGAATATGTGAATATGGGAATTTGTGTTTATCTGTGTTTGTGCACCCATGCATTCATAATCATCCATTTCATAAGAGTTTCATGGAACTTAGACTTTTGTTTGTGAATATCATAGGGTTATCATGGACAGCGAAAGGAAGAACACCGTGAAGTATACTTTCAAGAGTCTTGAACTGGACGACCTAAGGAGGTTGGGGACTTTGATAACAGATCCTGAAGAATTCAAGAATAGATATGGGAAGCTATTGTCTCTATTGAAGATGAAAGTTAATAAGGTGCTCATTTGCACTTTACTTCAGTTTTACTACCCGGTTTACCATTGTTTTACCTTTCCTGATTACCAGCTCTTGCCCACACTTGAAGAGTATTCTCAGCTAGTTGGTCTTCCTATTATAGACAAATCTCTATTTCCAATCTTTGAGAAAGATACCAAAGAGCAAGAGATAGCTAAGGCCACACATTTGGTGTTAGTTGATATTCAAAACAACATGACTACCAAAGGAGGAAGTTTTGGTTTGACTGCGGAGTTCTTAGTTGGGAAAGCTCAGTATTATGCCAACCACCTGAGTATGGATGCATTCGAAGCCATCTTTACCTAGCTTATCTATGGAGTCTTTATGTTTCCTAGCTTCGAAAACTTTGTAGATCTCAATGCCATAAAGATCTTCTTAAATAGGAACCCTGTACCTACCTTGTTAGCTGACGCCTACCATTCCGTTCATTTGAGGAATGCTCACAACAGAGGACAGATCACTTGCTGCATTCCTTTGTTGTACAAGTGGTTTGTTTCACATTTGTCGAAGGCGAATACATTTTGGGACCCTGTAGCGCGTGATTTTTACCTTATCGCGGAATTTGGGTTTTCTCCTCAATGAAGAGGAAGGGGTGCTACTTTCTGATTTCTTATTTATCCCGTGAAGCTGGAAGGGAAAGGGAAGCTATCTAAAACTAACCTTGCACGCGAATGTTTAACTGAACAAACGCTTAAAGAGATTCGGGGAGTTCGGGGTCAGGTTATACAATGGGGAGTTGTTAGTTACCTATCCTATATGTGGTTATCCACAAGATGTTAGCTTTAGGTTCTACTTTGTACTTGATGGTGTTTATCCGTTAATGGGTTGGGAAAGTTTCTTGGGAAATATGAGAGAGAGAGTGAGTTTTTGTTGATGTTCGGGTTTTCCCGATGTTTTTGGTAAGGTACTGGACCTAAGTTTTGATTGGTATGAAGGAACTAGACCTAGAGTTTTTTATTAGTATGCTCGCTAAGATTTCGCAATCTTATGCCTACGTATTCCTGTTTAAAAGAAACAGGGAAATCAGAGCAATCGTAGTTCCTCCTATTCTAAGGGACGAAAAGATGTTATGTTTTGGTGTCTTGTTCAAAGCCCAAGATTGAAGCTAAAAGGTTATTTGTGTCTTGTTTAAAGCCCAAGATTGAAGGTAAAGGTTATTTGTGTCTTGTTCAAAGCCCAAGATTGAAGCTAAGAGGTTGATTGACTCCACTGGGTAAGTCACAATTGTTGGGTGACTGATTATAAAGGAGGATTACTTTAACTTGGATATGTGAATCCAGCAATGCCATAATTTCCTTTATAAGGGGTTTGTCCTGTAGGGGAAAACTTTAACTCAGTGTAGAGCAATGCCATTTTTCCTTAGGAACTTCTCATACTAAGAGAGGGACAGTGGCGTAGATGTAAATAATCCAGAGGCTTGCCGCTTACAGCAATTAGATGAAAGAAAGGATTTACCAGGATAAGAGATGGACTACAACTTGGATAATTGAATCAACAAGTGTGCCACTTACATCAGTTATTTGGGATTAGGGTTTGTTTTGAATGTCTGTTTTAATGAGTAATAAATAGAGAAATGACTTTCTACAGAGAGATTTTGATTTCCTCTTTGGGGATGTTGATTTTTGTGTGCCTTGATCAAAGCCCAAGGTTGAAGCTAAGAGGTTGATTGACTCCACTGGGTAAGTCCTTATACAAAGCCTAAAAGGAGGCTAGAAATTACAGACTCAAAAAGATAGTGTTTATATGTCTTGTACAAAGCCCAAGATTGAGGCAAAAAAGAGACTGACTCTTTGGGGATATCATTATACCAAGCCTAAGAGGAGGCTAAAAGTTTTACTTTTCCGGGGAAAAGTATTTTGTCTGTCTTATACAAAGGCTAAGATTGAGACTGAAAAGAAGACTGACTCTGTGGGAAAGAAATATTTATGTGTCTTGTACAAAGCTCAAGATTGAGGGTAAAATGACTTTACTGACTCGGCTGAGGATATTTTAAGTGTCTTGTACAAATCCCAAGATTGAGGGTGAAAAGAGTTTGACTCTGTGAGAGAGTATTATCTGTCTTGTACAAAGCCCAAGATTGAGGCTGAAAAAGAGGATTGACTATGCTTAGGGTATTTATTTGGTGTCTTGTACAAAGCCCAAGATTGAGGCTGGAGTGTGTTTGACTCAACAAGAGAGTGCTTTTATCTGTCCTGTACAAATCCCAGGATTTTGGCTGAACAAGCTGGAGAAATCATTATACAAAGCCTAAGAGGATGCTGACTTCTGCTAAGGGAAATATTTATACCAAGCCTAAGAGGAGGCTGAAAATGTCCGTCTCAACAAGAGAATGGTTTTATCTGTCTTGTACAAAGCCCAAGATTGAGGCTAAAAGGGTTGACTCAACAAGAGAGTGCTGAAAGGTGATTGACTCAACAAGAGAGTCTGAAAGTTGATTGACTCACCAAGAGAGTCTGAAAAGGTGAGCTCCGCTGGGGAGAATCATTGTACAAAGCCCAAGAGGAGGCTAACTATGCTGAGGAAGGATCATTTATACAAAGCCTAAGAGGAGGCTATCTTTGATGGGTATTATTGAGATCCCGAGGTAGGTCCAAATGGGGGATCAACTCTTACTGAGGGTTACAGAAGAGTTGAGGTATCAGATGCCTTAAGGTTCTGATTAGGGATAGTGTTATACTGAGGATAAACTGATTCTGGCTTGGGGATTTTAAGAGAGAGACTGGGTTTTAGAACCAATGTGTTTTAACTCTACTGGAGATTGATCCAGAATGACCGGGGTTTCTCCTATGTTTGTAGGGAACTTGAGAATATCTTTGAGATCCGAGAGGGGTTTAGACTGTCCAAGTCTTCTGGTATAGAAGAGTTTTATCTTTTGTATGATGCCCCATAGGAGGCAAGTGTTTTAAGGGATGAGAATCAACTCTAAGATTGGTCTGATATTATGACACTGGAAAGACTGCTCTAGGAAAGGATGACTAAGTTCTGTCTTATACCTTTAGGAGGTCTTCAGGGTCCTTGTATTAAGCCTAAGAAGAGGCATGAGAACTTCTAAGAAGACGGAGGGTCCTCGTACAAAGCCCAAGAGGAGGCGGGGATGCTTTTAGGAAGCCCGTGGGTCCCAAGCCAAAGAAAAGTTCAAGAAATGTTATTCACCAAGAATAGATCATTTAGTGAAAGTTCTGAGGTTTGAAGAAATTCAAAAGATGCTATTCACCGAGAATAAATCACCTCTGGGGAGTAGAATTTCTTTGACAATTTCTAATAGTGACAGCCTGAGAAAAGTTTCACGAAGAATAATGCCTTTCTCTTTGTTCCATATTGTTTAAGCCCAAGAGAAGGCAAGACTGTATCTGGAAGTCCTATGGGGATCTAGTTTTAACTGTATTAAAGAGTGACCAACTGGCTTTACCTAGTTCTAGACCTAGTTGCCGGGGAAAACTCTAAATAGATATACTAGTATATATACAGTTGATATATGACAAGTATTTAAAAGGATATGAAAGAAAGACTTACACGGGAGCAGCTTCCCACAATACAGCTATATATATTAAAGTAAGTAAATGAAAGCTGATAAAAACTTACAGGTGAGCAAGCTTCCATGCTGTTCAAGTAAGTGTGTATATATATATATATATATCTGTGTGTGTGTGTGTGCAAGTAAGTAAAAGAAAGCGAATAAAAACTTACAGGCGAGCAAGCTTCCATAGTTGTGTTGTTAGTTTTAAAGAAATTAAAGAAATTTTTTATAACAACTGTATATTTGAACCTAAATCAAAGGGAGGTTGTTTTTTGAAAAGATGGTTGGGGCTTACACTCAAGGAGAGGCCCAGATGAAGAACAGTAATCTTACTGTTGTTTTGAAAATTGTACTGGGTCTTATACAATTACTGAGGCCCAAAGAGATTTTCTGTACAAATGGATGGATCTTACAACTCAAGGAGAGGCCCAAAACTTTGAAAGAAGAAAAGAAATGGGACTTACAACACGAGGGGAGGCCCAAATGAATTTGTTTTAAAAGGCGACGATTGCGCCGTGATTTTGAAAATACAGTGGGCCTTATACAACATCTGAAGCCCAAAATGGTTTGTATTTACAAAGGATTGGGTCTTACACTCTATCAGAGGCCCAAAAAGATATAAAATAAAAGAAATGGGACTTACAACACAAGGGTAGGCCCAGTTGATTTCGTTTTGAAATGACGATCGGGCCGAGACTTTTTAAAACACAGTGGGACTTATACAATGACTGAGGCCCAAATTATTTTATATACAAAAGAGAGTTGGGTCTTACACTCTATTAGAGGCCCAAAGATTTATTTTTATACAAGTGATGAGGCTTACAATTCAAGGAGAGGCCCAGATGAAAAAACAGTAATCGTACAGTTGTTTTTAAAAATTGTACTGGGACTTATACAATGACTGAGGCCCAAATTATTTGTATTTACAAAGGATTGAGTCTTACACTCTATCAGAGGCCCAAAAAGATTTAAAAGAAAAGAAATGGGTCTTACAACACAAGGGTAGGCCCAGTTGATTTCGTTTTGAAATGGTGATCGCGCCGAGATTTTTTGAAAATGCAGTGGGTCTTACACTCTATTAGAGGCCCAAAAAGTGTTTGAAAATTTAAAATCGAGAGAAAACCGTAATTTTAAATAAAAATGCCATTCTTCAAAGGTAATTTAAATAATAAATGATAAAATATCAATTATATTAAAAAACAAGTTGTACACTTTGGAAAATATTTTAAAAAATCATGTTTAATTATATGAAAGCTTAAAATTCAATTGATTTTGAAAGATCAAAGTGGGAATTTCATTTTAAAAATGTTTAAAATAATAAAAAATGAAATTAATTACAAAAATTCTAACTATATTAAATAAATAATATAAATTGGATTTTTTGTAAAATAAAATATTTAAACATTTTAGTGAATTTTGAGAAAAAGAATCAATTCAAAAAGATAAATAATCAGAGAGAAATTAATTTTTGAATCAATTAAACAAAAATAACTAAAATTCAAAAATTTGAATTATGGCGCCAAGAACACTCGGTTCTTGCCCGCGCCCTCTGTTTTTCCAGATTTACATTTTCTCACTTTTCTCCATGATTTCTCAATGGTTTCACACGATTCAAGTATCAATCTTGTTCGTTTTTGAACAAGGATCACAACCATATAAATTAATTGCATTTATATTAAGTATTGAGTGAGAAATCAGAAGAAAACCTCAAGAACCCTAATTTCAGCATGAACATAATGAAATTCCATACACGATTGATTCATGGAAATTGATTGAGGGTTATCACTCTATATACATACAGGAACACGATGGTAACTCACACATTCATTTATGATGCATGGAACAGAGTTTGAAGGGTTCATGCTTACCTCTTGCAGCTGGTGATCGAGTTTGGTGATGGAGGTGTTACAGCTAGGTTCCAATGACCTGGATAACTTCCTTAGGTGCCAAGGAGTGTGTTTGAATGCTTGGAATGGACGGAAATAATCTAGAACTGGTTGTGGTACCTCAACTGCAAATCTGTCAAGAACTTGAACAATTGTCTGGTGATTTTGAGAATCTGATGTTCCAGATGTGATTTTGTGTTATGGATCACTCACATATGATGTTTATGAGGTGTGTGTATGATTGGTTTGGTTGGAATTGCTCTCAAACTTAAAACCCGATAGTGACTTGAGTTAGAAGGAAAAATTGGAGTGAAATGGAGATTTTGAGGAAAACATCAGTTTGGGTGCTTTGGTGTACTCAAACTAATCACAATTGAGGCCTATTTATAGTGTGTCAAGTTTGTTTTGCAAGCAACAGTGTGTGGCAACTGCAGCAGGCCTTTGGCCAATTATGATCAAATGGAATCTCAAGTCTCCTCTACCCATTGACTTGAGGTTAGAGCACAGGCCTAAGGTTCTTTAGTTCAGGGATAAGTCTTAACTGAACTTGGATAACATTTTCTTGATGAATGCCACCTCTATGCATCAGTTAAATGCTTTGAAATAAAATTGAATATTTGAAGCATCTTGAATTTTAGGGATGACATGCCTAAACATAGATTCATGGACTTGTGAGGCTGATGAATCAGTGTTTATCCCTTGGTTGTTCCCCCTTGAGGTGTGCAGATGGATAACCATGTTTGAATTTGGCCAAATTGATCAATTCGAGCACTAAGGCACAAATCTGCTTTGCAAAAATAGTTTGCAGCAAGACATGTTGCAGCTGTCATAACCTCTAGCTCAGGTGGAGTTTTCTCATGTTCTTGGGCTCATTGGAAAGCTCTCATATGATACAGCACATGTGTGATCATAGTTTGTCTTGAAACTATTTGGATCCAATTGAAAAAACTGCATGAACATTGATGTTCACGGCTGGTAACTTAGGCAGATTTTCACTAAGTGTTGGAAAAGTCTCATTTTCATGTTTTCAGCCACTTTAATCACTCCATAACTAAAAATCCATGAAGAATTGGAACTTGATGTAGTTGAAGCTTTTGTAGAGTGTAGCAAGACCTACTAATCCAGCTTTGGATCACCCAAAATGGTTGTTTGGATCTCAAGTTATGGTCCTTGGAAGTTGGTACCCTAGCCACTTTGTTCCATAACTTAGAAAAATTCTAAGTTTTTTTATGGTTACCCCTTTAACAAGTTAACTCACTTTCTTTGATTTTTCTTGATGAATGATGATTCAAATCACATATTAACATTGTTTTAGGGTTAAGGAACCTTGGTTGACCAAAAATCCAAAAAGTCAAACTTGGATTTTTGTACAGTTGACTTTTTTCATCAGATGAAATTTTGACTTTGTGATTCTTTTGTGAAATCAATCCTTGGGTTTAATTAAACTTCATGGATGGCCTTAAAGGGTATTTAGGAATGTCTTGGACTCCTCCCCAAGGTTTGAGATCAAGGATAGGCCAACAGTCAAGGATAGGGTTGACTTTTTTCATTAGAAACCCTAATTTGTGATCATATGGTTTTGAGTTCTTGTGGATTATGATTTGAGCACTTTGAGTTAATCAAATCTTGTAAACATTTCAATATGATGTGTTTGAGGCCTTTGAAGTTTATTTTGGAACCTCAAGCCATACCTCACTTCACAAGTTGACTCAAGGGTTGAATTAGGTCAAAACCCTAATTCTTGATTTTTTAATAGATGGACCTTCAAGGTGATTTTGCCATTGTGGATGGGCTCTTGAGATCTTTTTGAGCTTATTGAACTATTGGCTCATGTCCAGATGGAAATTTTCATCTGGAGGCCTCAGTCGACCAAAACCCTAATTTGGTGACACGGGCGATCTTGAGGCTTGATCCACTTGGAATACTGCAACCTTGTGCTTGATTCTTGATGTGGGAGTCCTCTTGATCCTTAGTGGATGTTTGAGGGGCTAGACAAGTTGAAGATCATGTCATTTCTTGATTGATTCTTTGTCTAAGTACTCTAAGAGGGATCAAAATCCTAATCTTTGATTGTAGTGAATGCTCAACCATCTTTGAGGAGATTGATGAGGCATGATGGTTTATCCATATTGTGATGATGACTTGCACAATAATGGGAAATCTTGGTGGTCAAAATTTGGGGTATGACAGATGCCCCTATTTAATCTTCTTGGACCCGAAGGTGTGAATGGTGAAGGTATTCGGGCATTCGGGTGCAAGAGGATTAAATATCGGAATACCCGAAATTTTGATTGTGGTTATGAATGGCAGTTTGCTCATCCATCTTATTTTGCTAAGCAATGATACTTTTAAAAGGTAAAAACTTCCCCTCGATCAAGAAAAGGTAAAAACTTCCCCTCGATCCTGGTTTTTAGCCACGGAACTGGTCTCAGTTTCTTTTGTCAATAAACTTCCCCTCGATCCTGGTTTTTATCCACGGAACTGGTCTCAGTTTCTGCTATAAACTTCCCCTCGATCCTGGTTTTTAGCCACGGAACTGGTCTTAGTTTCTTTTATCAATAAAATTCCCCTCGATCCTGGTTTTTAGCCACGAAACTGGTCTCAGTTTCTGCTATAAACTTCCCCTCGATCCTGGTTTTTAGCCAAGGAACTAGTCCCAGTTTCTTTTGTCAATAAACTTTCTTGACAAGAAACGCTATTTGTAGCGGTTTTCCTCAAACTTCTCGTCGAATTTCCCTGGGGAGATGCCATTTGATGGGAAAAAGTTTTGATATCAGACTTGCTGGGGAACCCATTCATCTGAGCTGTAGAGTTGTACAAACTTCTCTATTAGAGACGCCATTTGTTGACCCTATTGGGGAAAACGAGTCTCTTGAGAGGCTGTTTCTTGCTTGGGGATACTACATCATACTTTTCCTCGAGATCTTCTCGGAGAAATGCCATGTGATGCAATCCAATTTTGAGGTGCTGATGATTTCATTAACATTGAATCTCTTGGAGAGAAAAATCAATGTGTTGTTGAGAGTATTTAGTTGTGAGACTTTCTCTGGGGATTTTCCTTAATCCGGGAAAGCGAAGATATCATCTTCAATGGAGAAGAGTGACGTTTGTCGAATGTCTTCTTGCTTTTCAGAGGTTCAAGTTATCAAAGTGGTCGAGGACCGTCTCCCTCCCAGAAATAAACTGCGGAGAGATTGCTTAGATGATTCGCTTCCTGACGAGGAAAGAACTTACAACTTGATTGACGAGAGGACTTTACCACTTAAAGTTAAGACTGACTTGAGTGATATTGATGCAATATGATTATGTATATGAATCAACAATGCATGATGTATATATGTTTATGCTGACAAAACTGACACGACATACAGACTAGTGAACACGACTGGATACTTGGCCACTGCAGGGGACGAAGAAGTACCGTTTGGTCCAAAATAGCAATTCTGCCTTGCTTAGGAGAGATAGTCCCTGTGGGGAAAAATGTTGGTCGGACTTAGGAGATAAGAACTCTGTCGGGGATATCAGATTGAATATTCACATCTGACATAGCTGATCCTTCATTCAGGCATACTAGTTCGAGAAGGAGTACTTTGATTCTGCACTTTTAAGCTTAATCGCCTTTGGAGTAGCGATCGATGTTCTTTCGATGTTCAACAGTCAAAAGAAATTGCCATCTTTATTTTAAAAGCAGAAAATTTTTGACAAGTAAATTCATTTTTGTTTTATTTCAAGAATCGTTAATCATGTTAAAATGTCGTTCTGTAAAGCTAAAACAAATAAGAATTGCAAACAAAAGCATTAGGGCTCAAATTTTATTGATGGAATGGAAATCAGCCAAGCGTGTGATCCTATAGAGTATTTACAAAGTTTAGAAAATGGTAATTTAAGGGAAAAGGGCTATATTGAAACATAACGACCGTTATCCTTCTACCAACTTTAAATTCTGGACATCCTGAGCTTTTTTCGAAGATGACCTTGACTGGAATTTTCCTGATGGATGGCATTACTGCAGAGGAGTTGAACTAATCAGACGTAGTTACTTGCCATTAATCCCTAACTTTTGTCTGGATTGTACTTTTGAGGTTTCCAATCCACTGGGATGATTTTTCATTTATGTCTCTAATTTTTTCCTGGACCGCCCTTTCGGGTTTTCAGTCCACCGAGACGGTATTTTTAGGCGAAGTATTTCTTGACTACATCAACATTCGGGGGGTAGGCAAATTCCTCTCCATCCATGGTTGCGAGTTTCAAGGCACCGCCTAAGAAAGATTTCTTGACCACATAAGGGCCGTCATAATTCGGAGTCCATTTGCCCCGGGAATCAGTGAGAAATGATTGTATCTTTTTTAGCACAAGGTCTCCTTTCCTGAAGACACGGGGTCAGACCTTTTTGTCAAACATTTTCTTCATTCTTTGCTGATATAGCTGACTGTGGCACAAAGTCATTATTCATTTTTATTCTATTAGGTTCAACTCACCGTGTCGACTTTGACACCATTCAGCTTCTGTTAACTTAGCTTCCATCAATACCTGGATTGATGGGATCTCTACTTCTATGGGGAGCACTGCTTCCATGCCATATACCAAAGAGAAAGGGGTTGGCCCTGTAGAAGTGCGGACAGATGTGAGATAACCGTGAAGAGCGAAGGGTAGCATTTCGTGCCAGTCTTTGTAGGTTACAACCATCTTTTGAACGATTTTCTTGATGTTCTTGTTAGCTGCTTCTACCGCCCCGTTCATCTTAGGTCGGTAGGGAGATGAGTTATGGTGTTTGATCTTGAACTTAACGCACAACTCTTTCATCATCTTGTTATTCAAGTTGGATCCATTATCAGTAATGATTTGGCTTGGAAAACCATAACGGCAGATGAGATTTTTTTTGATAAAGCGGACCACAACTTGTCGGGTTACATTGGTGTATGACACTGCTTCGACCCACTTGGTGAAGTAGTTATTGGCTACTAGGATAAATCGATGTCCGTTTGAAGCTTCGGGTTCGATCATGCCAATCATGTCGATTCCCCATATAGAAAAAGTCCATGGGGAAGAGAGAACTTTAAGATGCATTGGCGGTACATGGATTTTGTCTGAGTATATCTGACACTTGTGACATCTCCTCATGTACGTATAGAAATCGGATTCCATTGTCAACTAATAGTACCCTGCTCTCAGAATTTTTCTCGCCATTGTATGTCTATTGGAATGAGTACCAAAGGATCCTTCGTGAATTTCTTTTAGATGCATGTTTGCTTCTGGTCTGTCTACACATCAAGGCAAGACCATGTCGAGATTTCTCTTATAGAGTGTATCACCGCTCAGGAAGAAACTTCCTGCCAATCTCCTGAGGGTCTTTCTGTCTTTTCTGGATACCCCAGGTGGGTACTGTTGTCTTTAAAGGAAGCACTTGATATCATGATAGCAAGGTTTGTCGTCTATGTCTGCTTCATTCGTGAAGATGTAAGCGGGCATTTCTAAGCGCATTATGTCAATCTTAGATATGCCGTTCCATTGACCTACACTAATCATGGAAGAGAGAGTGGCTAATGCATCAGCCATGTGATTCTCTTCACGAGGGATGTGATGAAACTCGACTCTGTTGAAGAATGGTAACAATCTTCTCGCGTAGTCTTTGTAAGGAATCAGTCCTTATTTGTATGTGTTCCAATATCCTTTGATCTGATTGATAACCAAGGTTGAGTCACCATATACATCGAAGTTCTTGATCCTTAAGTCGAACGCTTCTTTGAGACCCATGATACAAGCTTCGTATTCGACCTCGTTGTTTGTACACTTGAATGTCAGTCGGGCGGTGAAAGGAATATGGGTACTCTGTGGTGTTATGATGATTGCCCCAATTCTATTTCCATAATGATTGACAGCTCCGTAAAAAATTAATCCCCATTGGGAACCTAGTTCTGGCCCTTCACTGGGTAGCAGTTCATTGCAATCTTTCATTTTCAAGTACATGACATCTTCGTCTGGGAAGTCAAATCCGACAGACTCTTGATCGTCAGTCGGTTGATGAGCCAAATGATCGGCTAAAATACTTCCTTTGACGGCTTTCTAAGCATGGTAATCGATGTCGTATTCTGATAACAACATCTGCCAACGGGCAATCCTTCCCGTGAGAGAAGGCTTTTCAAAGACATACTTGATTTGATCCATTTCGGAGATTAACCAAGTAGTGTGACAAATCATATATTGGCGAAGAAGTTTGGCTGCCCAAGCCAGAGCACAACAAGTTTTCTCAAGCCTAGTGTATCGAGTCTCACAGTCGGTAAACTTCTTGCTCAAATAGTAAATGACAGACTCTTTCCTTTTGGTTTCGTCTTGTTGGCCAAGTACACAACCCATTGAGTCTTCCAAGACTGTTAAGTAGATGATCAGCGGTCTTCCCTCCTTTAGAGGTGATAGAATTAGTGGATTCAACAGGTATTCCTTGATACTATCGAAGGCAGTTTGGCAGTCTTCTGTCCAAACGCAGTCCTGTTCTTTTTTAGTAATTTGAAGATCGACGTACATGTTGTGGTCATGAGGAATATAAATCTGGAAATGTAATTCAAACGTCCCAGGAATCCCCTGACTTATTTTTCAGTCTTTGGAGAAGTCATTTCTTGAATGGCCTTGACCTTGTCAGGATCAAGCTCAATTTCTTTCTGGCTGACGATGAACCTTAGCAGTTTTCCTGAGCGGACACCGAATGTGCACTTATTGGGATTTAAGCAGAGTTTGTACTTTCTCCGACGCTTGAATATATTTGACAGGTGGGTCACATGCACCTCTTCTGTTTTAGATTTGGCAATCATATCATCGACATACACTTCGATTTCTTTGTGTATTATGTCGTGGAACAGAGTAGTCTTGGCCCTTTGATAGGTTGCCCAGCGTTCTTCAAACCGAACGACATTACCTTGTAACAAAAGGTGCCCCATGGGGTGATGAACGAAGTTTTCTCCATGTCTTCCGGCGCCATTTTGATTTGATTATAGCCCGAGAATCCATCCATAAAGGAGAATAATTTGAATTTTGCGGTACTGTCTACCAGCATGTCAATGTGTGGTAAGGGAAAGTCATCCTTTGAACTGGCCTTGTTCAAATCCATGTAGTCTACACACATTCTGACCTTTCCGTCCTTTTTCGGAACTGGTACTATATTGGCTAACCATTGAGGATATTCTGATGTGGCGAGGAAACCTTCTTCAATCAGTTTCTGTACTTCCTCTTTGATTTTGATGGCCATGTCTGGATGAGTCCGTCTTAGTCTTTGTTTTACCGGCGAACATTCTGATCTTAACGGTAGATGATGTTCCACGATGCTGGTATCCAACCCTGGTATATCCTGATAGGACCAAGCGAATACATCGGGAAATTCCTTGAGAACCCTTATCATACTTTCTTTGACAGTTAGACTGAGCAGTGCCCCAATCTTGACTTCTTTTCTCTCTTCTTCTGAACCCAAGTTGACCGTTTTCAACGGCTCTTTGTGAGGTTCAATGGATCTTTCCTCTTGCCTGAGTAGTCGTGAGATCTCTTCTGGAATTTATTCGTCCTCTTCTTCTTCAGCCTCGAATACCGTTAATTCAAAGTTGGGAGAAGGCATTGGATCGTATGTTTCAACGGGGTTTAAAACAAGCAATCTGCATGACGTGATGATTATTTTTAGAAGAGATAGAGAGAATGCAAGAGTGTGTGTAATACCCCAAAATTTGCTCTCCCTCTTTGTCATCATAGCATGGCATTATCATTTATCATATCATATCCACCTCATTAACATTACATTGCATTTAACATAGAAAAATGAAGCATAGCATCCTTCTTACCATCAGGGCATGTGATCAGGTGGGAGGTGGACAATCAAGAGATCATTCAAAGGTCAATCAAGTTTCCTCAAGGCAAGCCAAGAAGCCTTTCATGTCTCATACTATCTCAATGGATCATCCACAACCTCAAGAATGAGAGATTCAATGGGAGATTGAAGCACTGCATATTTCACTATGCAAGAGGTTCAAAAACTGAAGAAAAACCCTCAAAAGAGATAGCTCATTGATCCAAAATCATCCTCAAATGGTATATCTCATCATCCTTTAAGAGGATACACAACATACTCTGAGGAATTTGAAATTGAAGACTGCACATTTTGTTCCTAGGAGGTGGGCACCCAAAACTAGGGTTTCCCATTAAATCAGGGAATCTTTGATTTTTTGGACAAAACTTGATGTCATGGTATTCTACATGTTCTTAAGTGTATGTGTATGGAGAATTGCCCCTCAATTAGTTTTGGAAGTGGTTCAATTGGAAGAAAGATAAAAAATCAGGAAATTTGGGGCCAAGTCAAATAATCAGAGGAAAAAGTCAACTCTTGACTTTTTGAGGCCAAGTTCATAAAATTCATGTTACATATGTCCAATGTACAAAATTTGGTCAAGAAACTCCAAAGGAATCATGAAAAAATCAAGATGTGGAAAGTTGCCATTTTTGGATGAAGAAGGGTTACTAAAAATAGCAAGTTTTGGCCATTTTGCATCAGAGTTTGAGCCAAGGCCATTTAAAATTGGGGCATCAAATGAAAATTCCACTCGGCCACAACAAAATATCTTGTTTTAAGCTTCAAATCCATGTGTGGAACATCTCCATTGGATAAAAATTGAGTGAGATATGATTGATCAAAGTTTGAGCAAAGTAGGTTCGAAACTAGGTCATGACCAAGATTTTCAGGGCACGCGCGCATTCATTTTAACAAACATGTGGTAGGCCAAATGTCCACTGATTTTTCTCATGGTTAAAGGCCTCAAATGGAAAACTTTTCAACATGAAAGTTGTTCATTGCATTGTCATCTTCAATATTCATGTTGGACAATTTTTGGTTTAATCAAGTTATGAGATAGTTTTAAGGGCTCAAAGTCATGTTGATTATGCTGAAAACCCATGCGCCATGTTGCCTTGCCAACCAACCCCATTACTACGCCATACACCAGTTTTGATTCCTTTTGTTTCAAGCAATTTTTCATCACCTTGTACACTTCCATTTGACTTGTTTTCAACATCAATATTGTTCCATGATAGCTCCTCTTTCATTTGACACCAAAACCTCATTAAACCTTGCATTAACATGGGAGAAATTCACCCTCAAACACCTACTGTTACAATGATGATTTGCTGCATAATTCTGGTTCAAGCACGCATCAAGTACATGATAGAAGTGTGTATGTTTGTTTCCCCATTAAGACCAACACATGCCTGCACTCTTTACACACTTACTCGAGCCATACATGAAAAGGGAAAAGATGGAAGCTTGCTATAGAAGTTTGGCAGCAGGAATATGGTAACACATTATGAACCAGCCACACCATATCATCATTCTCCCTAACTAACTTGACTCAGTTAGTTAGGGATGACTCAGTTTAACTAACTTGACTCACTTAACTCCACTCACTAAACCATGATTAAAGCTCACCATAAATAGAAGTCACACTCTCCAATTTCGAGCGAGCTTCATTTTTCTCATTTTTCACTCTCCCTCTCAAACACTCTCGCATTCTCTCCACCATCTCTCTCTGCTCGAATCTTCATTCACCTTCATTTACTTCATCTTCATCATCATCAATGGCACAAGACTGAAGTAAGAACCATCAAAATCCACATGAATTCCTCAAGTGAAGCTTCATCAACATTTTGATTCTCTCTCTGCTTTTAATATCTCAAGGCTCAACTGCATTTATTTTGTACGAATCAAGCTCCATATCAAGAGTGGATCTCTGGTTTTCTTTTGCTTCAAGGATCTGCAAACTTCAGGTTTCAATCACTCCAACTCTATTGCATTGTTTTAGCTTGTTTTTATATGGTTTAAAGCTTATTAGAAGCTGCGTGAGTCCTGGCTAGTTGATAGGCTCTTTAGGAGTTTAGGTGTGATTTTAGGGCAAATTGTTTTGGCTCGGTTGGTGTTATGTGTGCATGATCTATGAGAAATGATGGTGTATTCTTGATCTCCATAGCTTCCTCTTCATTTTGGTATATGAATGATGCATTTATGTGAAAGTTGAAGTATGCAGGTGGTGGTGGTTCGCCGGAGAAGATGACCGGAGGTCCTTCTCCGGCCAGTGGTTGAATGTTAGGGTTTAGCACGTTTTAATCCTGTTCGTTCATTTTTCCTCATCGTATGGCTAAGGGCGTGACAACACATTAAAATGCATGTGCATGTCATGTGCATCATTTCTGAACTCACTTAAGCATTATGTGGTGTGGCACATGGTAAGGAGTGTGGTCATTCATGTGAGTGCGTTGGATCCAAATACTTTGACTTGTTGGTTGACTTGACCTGATCCAATGGTGATCTTTTGTTTGACTCTTGTTGACTGAGTGTACATGTTAATTAGTGTGGATTGCGCAGACTTGGACCTAGACCAATTTGATATTCGCACCTCCCTTGTTTAAGGTCCAATGTAATTTGAACTGATTAATTACTAGTCACGCACCCCCATTCCTTTTTGCATTGCATTTTATTTTTCCATTTTTCTACACGTTTGCTTTTTAATTTTTAAAAATACTAAATAGCATCATAAAATTCCACAAAAATTCATGAGCCTTCTTAAAACATTTAGAAAATTTTTCATGATTTTGTTTCTTGATTTTATGACCTTTTTGCCCCTGTTCTATATTTTTCTTTGAATTTCTTTGATGTGCATTCTTAATATGGTACATGATCTTGTTTAATTTTGTTCTTGATCATTAAAAATTGTTTTGATGCTCTTCTTTTTGCATTGAGTCATTATCATCTTGAGGTATGTTATGTGTTTTTATTTGATTTTTTTAGGTTAGTTTATGGCATGTTTGGTGTTCATTTTTGTGCTACTTTGTATGATATGTCTATTTGACCTAAGTGCATTGTTTGACATCATTTTGCCTTGGTTTCTTGCATGCTACTTTGATATGTGATTCATATCTGATTTGTGAACTTCAATACCATGTTTTCATAATTTTCATGAGGCCATCTAATTTTTGTTTAATGCATTACCTTTGAAGCATAATAACATGTCATATCATCTCAATATTGGTGCATGTTTACATGACTTCTTTTGTACATAATGGCATGATCATTTGCATATTTGGTGAACCATTCACTTGACATTATAGGTCATTGGTACATATTATATGTCATCTTTGCATGTTGACTTTCATTTAAACCTTGTGCACCTTTAACATGTGGTGTTTGTACTTGTGTTCTCTTTTGAACTTCCATTTCAATTCTACTTCTTCTATCACTTCTTAAATGTCTTGATGTGCTTCATGAATACTTGTGAGAGGTTTGTGAATCATTTTTCATTTCATTTCAATTCTGATCCATGGATTACATGTTCCATTTATGCACATTTCTTCTTTTTCCCTTCATCTTTCATTCTCCCTTTTCTTATGGTGGCATGTTCTAATGCCATGGATGATGTTTGTTGCCTATCCACTTGGACTTGCATGATAATAACCATTTGTTTTCCATATGATGTACATTCTGGTTGTGGTTCTAGGATTTGATTTCTCATTTAATTCTTTTGAGTTTTATGATGCATTACATGTTCTTTTACTTCTTATACTTCTTATACATGTTTACTAACCATGTAGGGGCTTTGGTAAGTTGCAATTGAGTGTGGATAAGGAATCCACCTTCAAATTTCTTTCCTTTCATCTCTTTTACAATTCCATTTTGTGTTTTGTTAAGCACTTATGTGCTTTCTTTTAATAACTCATCACTTTCCCTTTGTGAATTACAATTCATCTTCTACTTTAGAAGTGAATTGTTTAATTCATTCTTTCTTTAGACTTTAGGTTTAAACCTCACAAACCATTAGGACCACTCCCTTTAATCTTCAATAGGATTTAGTCTTCGTCCACATAGGTTTTACCTTTTCTTCTCTCTTGAGTCTCTCTTCTCATCTCAAAGAAAATGCAAAATGTCTAATAAAGGTAGGCGTTTATTGCATTTAGGCCTTTCATATAAAGAAAAGATTATAAGGGGTCTTCTCTTATAATCTTAAAATGTATAGCATATAACCCATCTTGGGTCAATGTATTAAACATTTGATCTTGTATGAGGGACTTAAATGCAATATTTGTTGAAGGTACAAATAAAAAACACTTCTTCATTTCTTAATTAACAAAAACACTTAATAAACACAAGTATGCTAGTGTGTTTGAACCTTGACAATTGGAGCTAAGTGTGGAGGTCTTCTTCACTCTTAGTGTGCTTTCTTACCCATTCCATCTTGGAATGTGAGAATGTACACATTCCAATGACTAAGATTTAAATACACTATCATATGCAAACAAATCCAAAACACTTCCTTCTAAAAGACAAAAACAAACAATAACGTCTTTCCTTCGGGAATTCTTTTCTCACCTCATTCACTCTTAGCGCACGAACGCGCTTCTACTCGTTCTCTTGCAAGATGGTAACGCACTCGGACCAGCGAGCCTGCAACACCTGAGCTAGAACGTAAGCCGTTCTCTAAAAAACACAAACAACTTTCCCTTAGGTGAGGGGAACTACGTCGCTCTGATTCTCATGTTCCCGATGAGATACGTAGGCAGTGGGGTAGGGCCCATTCGAGCACTTCTTTTATTTTCCCTACATTTGTTCTTCTCTCTCCTTTCTTTCTTTCAGTTCCTTTTCCAGTATCCTTTTCTATCACCCTTTGATTGAGACAAGCAAGCGTGGATCCCATCGGGTACGATGGACGCGAGGGGGTGCTAATACCTTCCTCTCGCGTAACCGACTCCCGAACCCAGTTCTCTTGGTCGCAAGACGATGTTCTTTCCTTCCTTCAGGTTTATGCGGTGTTTCCTTTCCCTCTCTTGGGATAAATACACATTGCTGGCGACTCTGTTTGGTGCCACTTTCGCGTTTGTACTTGGATGAAAATCCCGGGAGCGACAGCTTGCGACTCCACTGGGGACCAAACCCAGAATCTCTGGTTTCCTTAGCGAGTCAATCCTAGCGCTTGTTTGCTTTTATTTCATTGGGTGTTTACTGTTGTGCTATATTTACCGTTTTATTGTATGGTTACTTACTGCTTTACTGTACATTACTGTATTTATCGCATTTACTGCATTACATATCATTATTGTGCTGGACTGTGCTGTTGTTTTCTGTTTGGCGGGCGGGGTGTTCTGAGAGATAAGCTCACTACCAAGGCTTGAGTACACACATAGGTATTAGAGTGGATAGTCGTGACGCTTGCGTGGTGGTGACCACGTATTGTTGTTCATGAGACCCACAACCAGACGAGGTTCTATCAGGAGCTTTCTGCTACTGCATGTTATGCAGGCCAGTGGTTATTCTCTTGAGGAACTGTCGACTCTGGTGACCATTCCCGAGGACTCAGTTGCGGCACTCCTCCCGAGTTGTGACAGTGGCAGACCACATTCCGTGGCAAACCCATTGCACATTCTCGATCCGAGGACCCAATGCTGGGAACTTGCTATAGGACATCCCTTTTTGAAAGAGAATCAGCGGAGGCACTCCTCGATTGGCGATAGTACTGTACCCTGAGGGATGAATGTACTATTGCTTCTCGACCTCAGTGCCAGAAGCTGAGGACTTTTCGTTTTGGAGAATCAGTTGAGGCCTCCTCGATTGATGATGATGCCAAACCAGAAATGGTGAAAGTATCATCATTTCTCGACCTGAGAGCCCGGGATACTGAACATCCTAGTACCCACATGTGAGAAGGGCGGGTTGTTTACAGGTTTGCAGGTAACCATGACCTCCTACATACCCGTTTTTCTATCATCAGTGCACAAAGAGGAAGTTTCATCCTATTGTATTCAGATGGTTCTTATCTATGGTTCTATATTAGTCTCAGAGCTACACTGACACCGTTCACAGTTCAGCACAGACACCTGATTACCTGATCACATTGCCCTTTGCATTGCATTATCATATTTTAACATACATGTTTATTCATGTCCAGGTGCATATATTACCCTTGATTCCAGTCATCAGGTCCCTGCAAAGATGAACACTAAAGAGAGGAAGAATATCATCAGCTATAAGTTCCTTACGCCTACTTTAGGCCCTATTGTTATGCTGAAGGGAATGGCGAGCCCTGCAGTACGAGAAGCTTTTGAAGAGAAATATGGGTGGATTTTATCTATGGTCCGTAATGTCAGTGATTATGAAGCCAGAGGTCTCCATACGTTGATGCAGTTCTATGATCCGCCTCTGAGGTGTTTTGTATTTCCAGACTATGTGTTGGTTCCTACCTTGGAGGAGTATTCCAACATGTTGGGGATTGCTATCAAGGAGGAGCCCCCTTTCTTTGGATCGGTGGGGGATCTTGACTTTGGGAAGGTGGCTGGTGCTCTTTATTTGAGCAAATCAGAGTTAGACGCCAATGTCTCCAACAAAGGAAAGATTCGTGGTTACAAGCTGGAATATCTGATTAAGAAGGCCCAGGAAGCAGCTAAAGGCGAGAATTGGCTTGTTTTTAATGCTTTGCTAGCCCTTTGTATATACGGCATAGTGTTGTTTCCCAACGAGCCGGATTTTATTGATACGGACGCTATACGAATATTCATGATGAAGAACCCGGTGCCAATGCTACTAGGAGATCTTCACTACTCGTTGTACAACCGAAACGAAAAGAAAAGAGGAGGGATAATTTGTTGTTGTGCACCCTTGTTCTATAAGTGGTTTGCGGGCCGTTTACCACAATCAGGGGCTTTTGTGGATTCCAAAGATTCTCTAGAGTGGAAACAGCGTTTAATGGGATTGGTGGCCAAGGACATCGTATGGGTAGATCATGGGCTGATTGGCAAGAATATTATCCACAGCTGTGGTAAGTTCCCTAATGTTCCACTGATAGGAAGAATGGGTGGGATTAACTACAATCCTTCTTTGGCCATTCGACAATTTGGGTATGCCCTGACAGGTCCGCCTATTAAGAGAGATGTGGAGGAGTCCCTCTATTTTCATACATCAGATGGGTGGGAAGCAGCACAGAAAGCTTCTGAAAGCTGGGGTAGCATACTGAAAAAGGGAAAAGTTACTCTAGGCAAGCCTAACAACCGGGTTTATCCAGCATATGAAGAGTGGGTGAAGAAAAGAGTTGAAGATTTTCTCTTGCCTTTTGGTAAGGCACCCCTTTTGTATCCGAAGAATGAGAAAGCAAGAAGCACTGCTACTGTGGAAGAAGTTGACAAGTTGCAAGCCTTGGTGAAAAAACTTCAAGGAGAGAATTCCGAGTTGAGTAGCTGTCTTCAGAATGCTCTACATGCCAACAAAGTGCTGAAGCGGAAAGCCCAAGATGCTGAACAAATCCTAACTGCAAAAGAGAAAGACTTTGCTGGAAGAGCCCAACATTTCCGGAAGATTAGTAAAGGTGCTGATGATGCTACTCAAGCCCACAAGCAAACCAAACAGGCGTTAGCACAGACCAAAGAAAAGTTAACAAAGTTTCAGCACGCTTGGGACGAAGTTAGGATAGAGAATGCTGAATTACAGGAACAGTTACAGATTAAGGACGAAGAGCTTGAAAAGGCGCATGAGCAGAGGAGAAAGTATCGGGAAAGCCTCGGTAAGAGTCAAGAACAGCTAGAAGAAGCTAGAGGTGAGCTGAGGAATACCAAGAAAGAGCTTGAAGAAGTCATGATAGAAAGGGAGATACTCAAGACGTAAGCTGGCATAAAGAGACACAAAGGAGTGTGTGATGACGAGGCTCTGATGCTGCATATGGGTTCTTTAACTGAAGCTCTTGAGAAAAGGGATGTCTTGATCAAAGAAATGATTGAAAAGCCGAATCACCAGCGTACCCGTATACTTTTTGAGGAGATCAAATACTCAAGTGATAAGCTGAAGGATGTGGAATTGTCAGACTGATGTTCTTTTCCTTATATTTTGTTGTTAATGGTTACCATCAGGCTTGTTGATGGATCCATTTTTCCTTGTATTGCATTTGCGGTTGAACCTTTCTTAAATGTACTTGAATACTTCGTTGAATGAGTATGAGCAGTTTTATTCAGAATTATTCCTTATCAGATAGCTGCACACAAGCACATGAGCACGACACGTCTCTTTATATCACGATTTCTGGTCTTCAGATTTCTGTGGTTGGATTGGAATCAGGGTATAAAGCACCTCGGAAATGACAAACATGGCATTGCATGGCATTGCATATCATTTTGCATTTTTGTTACTTGCTTTTCAGGTACTCGTTGCAGGGTCTCTAACCTTTATTTGGTTTCAGGCAGTATAGCTGAGAATCATATTCACCGATATTCGACGCGAAGGAATCAAGTAAGAATCATGGATCAAGTGCAAAGTGATTTGGCTGAAATGAGGGCGCGTATGGACCAGTTCATGACCCTCATGACTGGCATGGCGCAAAATCAGGAGAGATTGAGGCTTCTGGTCGAGCGTCCAGACAATGGGCCCGAAGGTGATCAGCATGACAATTCACAGGGACATGGCATTCCTCCTCCCGGTGGCAACCCTCCTCCTGGTGGTAACAATCGGGGTAATGGAAATGGTAGGCATGCTGGTGTTACTCTTGAAGATACTCTGGAAGACCAATTTACTCTGCTGGATGCTGATGTGGGTAATCAAGGTGATCGAAGGTATGATGAGTTAGCAGAAAAGATCAGGGCCATAGAATGCAAGAACTCTATGGGTATTGATGTTACCAGCTTGGGGCTGGTCTCAGGAGTCATAATTCCCCCTAAATTCAAGCCTCCCACTTTTGATAAGTATCACGGCAATGCGTGTCCCCAAACGCATCTTCAAGCTTACTTTGGGAAGATTTCAGCCCATACGGATGACGAGAAGCTATGGATGCACTATTTTCAGGACAGTCTGGCTGGGGCGTCCTTGACCTGGTATATGAAGTTGAATAGAGCTGCTGTGAAGAGTTGGAAAGATCTGGCAGAAGCGTTCTTGAAGCAATACCAATACAATATTGACATGGCGCCCAACCGCACTCAGTTGCAGGGGTTGTCACAAAATGCCAAGGAGAGTTTCAAAGAATATGCACAGAGGTGGAGGGAAATGGCTGCCCAGGTTCAACCTCCCTTGTCAGACAGAGAAATGGCAGATATGTTTATGGGCACCTTGCAAGGGGCCTATCTTGATAGATTAGCTGCTTGTCCGTCAACTGGATTTGCTGATATTGTGATTGCGGGAGAAAGAATAGAAAGTCTGTTAAAGCTTGGAAAGATCCAGGATGTGAGTGGGGCTGGCTCTTCGGGGACGAAGAAACCATTTGCTAGTAACCAGAAAAGAAGAGAAGGTGATACGAATGCTGTGTTTAGAGGACGAGGCAGAGGGCGTTCTCAAGCTTATTATCAGGTAGATGCTGTAACAATCCCCACACCGTCTGTTCAGAAACAACAACCCCAACAACAAGTTCAACAGCAACAACCTTTTTTCCAGCAAAAGTCTAGGCAGAGGGATCGTAAGATGGATCCTCTCCCTATGACTTATGCCGCGCTGTTGCCCCGACTACTCGAGTTAAAGTTGGTAGAACTCCGTACTATGAAAGCTCCGGTTGCTGGAAACCTGCCACCTAACTTCGATGCTAATGCTCGTTATGAGTTCCACTCAGGTGCTCAGGGGCACTCCATTGAAAAATGTTGGGCTTTCCATCATAAAGTACAAGATTTGATTGATGCTAAAGCCATCAATTTCTCTCCCGCTCCTAATATTACTCAGCATCCCATGCCTGATCATAGTGCAGCAAATGTGTACGCGATTGAAGATGGGAGGAGATTGAATTTGGTGACAGATATCCATCAAGTGAAAACTTCTTTGTTGGTTGTAAAAGATTGTTTATTGAAGGGACAGGTGTTCCCGGGCTGTAATCAAGATTGTTCCGAGTGTATGAATCAGGAGAATGGCTGTAATAAGTTGAAGGTGGGTTTATAGAATCTGATCGATGAAGGATGTCTACAGTTCGACAGAATCGTGAAAGACACTGATGAGATATCAACCGTGACCATCTATTACACTCCCGCTGAGATTCAAATGCCGGTCAATGCAGTTCCCGTGGCAAGTGTTGCGCCAGAAAGGCCCAGTCCTGTCACTATCACGGTGCCAGGACCAATTCCGTTCACGTCTACGAAGGCTATCCCATGGCACTATGGGGCAGATGTATATTACGAAGGTAAAAAGCAGGAAGTTGAGTCGTCAGTCAGCCCAAATATTGATAACGTAGGGGGTGTAGGGGGCTTTACAAGGAGTGGAAGGTTGTTCGCTCCCCAAACCTTGAGAAGTGATAAAGAGGCAGAAGCCGCAGCAAAGGCTAAAGGTAAACAGGTGGTTGAAAATGCGCCTACACCTGAAGCAGAGACAAAGATTACTTTTGATAAGGAAATGGAAGAATTTATGAAGATAATCAAGAAAAGCGATTATAAGATTGTGGACCAACTGAATCAGACCCCTTCAAAGATTTCAATCTTGTCACTATTGATGTGCTCTGATGCGCATCGGCAGGCGTTGTTGAAAGTGTTGAAGAGTGCATACGTGCCACAAGAAATTACTGTTAATCAGCTCGAGGGAGTAATCTCCAATGTTAATGTTAGCCATGGCTTGGGCTTTACAAGTAGAGATTTGACTGTTGAAGGAAGAAACCACAATAAGGCTTTGTATATCACGATGGAGTGTAAGGGCGCAGTGTTATCTCATGTACTGGTAGACACTGGTTCATCACTCAATGTCTTGCCCAAGAAGGCATTAATGAAGCTGGAAGTTGATGGTTTGATCTTAAGGCCTAGTGAGTTGGTGGTCAGAGCATTCAGTGGAACTAGACGATCTGTGTTTGGTGAGGTGGAATTGCCCGTACAAATTGGACCACAGGTATTCAAATCCACGTTCCATGTAATGGACATACAACCTGCATATAGCTGCCTATTGGGACGCCCTTGGATTCACGGAGCCGGGGCTGTTACTTCTACTCTACATCAAAAGCTGAAGTATGAGTTTGAAGGGCAGGTTGTGACGGTGTGTGGGGAAGAAGACATCTTTGTGAGTCACTTGTCCACGTTCAAGTACATTGAAATGGATGGGGAAATTCATGAGATGTTGTGCCAATCATTTGAAGCAGTCAATATTGACGATGCACCTGAGTCTTCTTCTGTACCAGTTGGGGCCGGTACCTCCATTTCATCTTACAAACAAGCTGTCGAAGTCGTCAGGGCAGGCAACGCCCAAGGTTGGGGCAGGTTGATAGAGACCCCAATGAAGGAAGACAAATTTGGTATTGGTTATCATCCCTCTACAACTTCAGATGCGGGGAGCAGGGGACCCATTACTTTCAATAGTGGGGGAATTATCTACACGGACCAGTCTTGTGCAGCCACAGAGGATAGTGTTGACAGTAATTGTGACCTGGACAACTGGGTACGCTCTCATGCTCCGGGACAACAAGTGTAAAACTGGTCCGTTGAAGAAGTCATCCGGGTTACTCTTCAGACAGAGTAATTTTTCTTTGTTTTTTCTAACCATAATGCATGTCAAAATCTTGCGCTCTGCCCAAGGCGTATAGATTCATTTGTAGGGCCACCATGGTTGCATTTGCAATGTTTAATCATTAATAAAGGACGTTTTGCAATCAAATTTTGTTCTCTGTCTTTCAGTTTTTATTTTTGCACAAAAATAAAATGGCAATGTTTCATTTTCTTTTGTTTTGCTTAAAAATAAAATTCTAAAATAAGGCATGAACCCGTTCATGCAGACTTGATCCTCCGGATACCACTGATAACGATTTTGATATGGCTATGTATGACTTTGACAATCCGATTTATCAAGCCGAAGAAGGGGATGAGAAAGATTGTGAACTCTCTGAAGAACTGGCCAGATTGTTGAAACAAGAGGAAAGGGTCATCCAGCCTCATCAGGAGACTGTAGAAATCATCAATATTGGTACCAAGGACGCCAAGAAAGAGATCAGGATTGGTGCCAGCTTGCAAGCAGATGTGAAGCAAACTTTGACGGAAATGTTGCGCGAGTATGTTGACATCTTCGCCTGGTCGTATCAAGACATGCCGGGGTTGGATACGGATATTGTCATGCACAGGCTGCCATTAAGAGAAGAATGCCCGCCAGTCAAGCAGAAACTTCGTCGGACTCACCCCGACATGGCTTTAAAGATCAAGGAGGAAGTCCAGAAGCAGTGGGATGCTGGTTTTCTTGCTGTGACAAAATATCCTCCGTGGGTAGCCAACATCGTGCCAGTACCGAAGAAAGATGGAAAAGTGAGAATGTGTGTGGATTATCGAGATCTTAATAAAGCTAGCCCGAAAGATGATTTTCCACTACCTCATATTGATGTGCTGGTCGATAATACAGCTCAGTTTTCAGTGTTCTCATTTATGGACGGTTTCTCCGGGTACAACCAGATCAAGATGGCACCTGAAGATATGGAGAAGACCACGTTCATTACTCCGTGGGGTACATATTGTTATAAAGTAATGCCTTTTGGGTTGAAAAACGCAGGGGCAACGTACCAGCGGGCGATGGTGACATTGTTTCATGACTTGATTCATAAGGAGATCGAATGTTATGTAGATGATATGATTGCCAAGTCGAGAACAGAAGAGGAACATCTGATTAACCTGAAAAAGCTGTTTGAAAGGTTGAGAAAGTTCCGTCTGAGATTAAATCCAAACAAGTGCACGTTTGGGGTGCGTTCTGGAAAGTTACTGGGTTTCATTGTGAGCGAAAGAGGAATCGAGGTTGATCCTGCCAAGGTGAAAGCAATACAAGAAATGCCTGAGCCGAGAACAGAAAAAGAGGTTCGTGGTTTCTTGGGTAGATTGAACTACATTGCAAGGTTCATATCTCACCTAACAGCCACGTGTGAACCAATATTTAAACTGCTAAGAAAGGATCAAACGGTCAGGTGGAATGACGATTGCTAATTGGCATTCGATAAGATAAAGGAATATTTGCAGGAACCTCCGATTCTAATGCCTCCAGTTGAAGGGAGACCGCTAATAATGTATCTGACAGTGCTTGAAGGTTCCATGGGTTGTGTTCTCGGGCAACATGACGAGACAGGTAGGAAGGAGTATGCTATCTACTACCTGAGCAAAAAGTTCAATGATTGTGAGTCCCGGTACTCCATGCTTGAAAAGACATGCTGTGCGCTTGCATGGGCCGCTAAGCGATTGAGGCAATATATGGTTAGGCACACAACCTTGTTGATTTCAAAAATGGATCATATCAAGTACATTTTCGAGAAACTAGCATTGACAGGCAGAGTTGCACGGTGGCAAATGGTCTTGACCGAGTATGACATTCAGTACACTTCACAAAAGGCCATCAAAGGAAGTATCTTGTCCGATTATCTTGCGTAACAGCCGATTGATGATTACCAACCCATGAAATTTGACTTCCCTGATGAGGACATCATGTTTCTCAAAGCTAAAGACTGCGAGGAACCACTTCCGGAGGAGGGGCCAGACCCTGAATCCAAATGGAGTCTGATGTTTGATGGGGCTGTCAATATGAATGGGTGCGGAGTTGGAGCAGTTCTTATCACGCCGGAAGGTGTTCATATGCCTTTCACTGCACGAATAACTTTCGGATGCACCAACAATGAAGCAGAGTACGAAGCGTGTATAATGGGGATCGAGGAGGCGGTTAATCTATGGATTAAAACCCTTGATATATTCGGTGATTCAGCTTTGGTAATCAATCAAGTGAAAGGGAGTTGGTACATGCACCAAGCAAATCTAATGCCGTATAGAGATTATACAAGGAGATTGCTGACATTTTTCACAACAGTGAAACTGTACCATATTCCTCGAGATGAGAATAGGTTCGCTGATGCTTTGGCCACTTTGTCTTCCATGATCAAAGTGCAAGGATGGAACCATGTACCTAAGATTGAGGTATCCCGCCTTGACAGACCTGCATTTGTGTTTGCGGTCGATGCAACGTCTGATGACAAGCCATGATTTCATGACATTAAGTGTTTCTTGAAAAGTCAAGAGTACCCGCCCGGGGCATCGTCCAAAGACAGGAAAACGTTGAGAAGGTTAGATGGTAGTTTCTTCTTGAACAAAGATGGCGTGCTGTATAAAAGAAATTTTGACACGGTCCTGCTTAGATGTGTGGATAGACATGAAGCAGACTTGTTGATGATTGAAGTGCACGAAGGCTCTTTTGGTACCCATGCCGGAGGGCATGCAATGGCTAAAAAGTTGTTAAGATCGGGATATTATTGGTTGACTATGGAGTCAGATTGTTGCAAATATGCCCGCAAATGCCATAAATGCCAGATCTATGCAGATAAAGTGCATGTGCCTCCAAATCCGTTGAGTATCATGTCGTCGCCTTGGCCGTTTGCCATGTGGGGCATTGATATGATCGGAAAGATTGAGCCTACAGCTTCTAATGGTCATCGTTTCATCTTGGTGGCAATTGATTATTTCACCAAATGGGTTGAAGCTGCATCCTATGCCAATGTTACAAAACAAGTGGTAGCTCGTTTCTTAAAACGGGATATCATTTGCCGATATGGAGTTCCCGAAAGAATCATTACTGATAATGGTTCTAATTTGAATAATAAGATGATGGCTGAGTTATGCCGGGACTTCAAAATCGAACATCACAATTCTTCTCCGTACCGCCCAAAGATGAATGGCGCGGTTGAAGCGGCCAACAAAAATATCAAGAAGATTGTACAGAAGATGGTTGTCACGTACAAAGATTGGCATGAGATGTTACCATTTGGTTTGCATGGGTATCGAACGTCGGTACGCACGTCCACTGGGGCAACCCCATTCTCACTCGTATATGGTATGGAGGCAGTACTACCGGTTGAAGTGGAGATTCCGTCCCTCAGAGTCATGATTGATGTTAAGCTAGATGAGGCTGAATGGGTACGAGCCAGATTTGATCAGCTGAGCCTTATTGAGGAAAAGCGATTGGCGGCTGTATGTCATGGGCAATTATACCAGCGTAGAATGAAGCAGGCATTTGACCAAAAGGTGCGTCCTCGGGTTTACAAAGTCGGAGATGTAGTGCTCAAAAGGATCCTTCCTCCCAATACAGATCACAGGGGAAAATGGACTCCTAATTATGAAGGTCCATTCGTGGTTAAAAAGGTCTTTTCAGGCGGAGCCTTATTGCTTACAACCATGGATGGCGAAGACTTTTCATCCCCTGTCAACTCGGACGTAGTCAAAAAATACTTCGCATGAATAGACCCGCTGGATAATAAAAATAAAAAAAATCCAGGCAAAAAAGGGCATCCCGGCAAACCAAAAACAGAATAAGGTTTGGGCAAAAATTAGGGATATAATTGAAAAAATTGTACACCCGGTAAGTTGAAAACCCGAAAGGGCAACTTAGGCAAAAAAGGGTATCCTGGTGGATTGAAAACCTGAAAGGGCGGTCCACGCAAAAGAGGGATTTAAGCGAATGACTACGGTCTGAGTTATCTGTACCCCATTACCGTTTGAACAACTGACGTTCTGAAGGATAGGAATCGGTCTGATCATTCCTCAGAAGGCAAGGTCGGGGAGTTTTGAAGACATACTGGTCATAACAGAATGGAAACTCAGTGGAATTCCGTTTTCACATTGCCATTATGATAGTTTCTTTTCTCAATTTTCAGCGATCACCTCTTTCCAGGGATTGCTTCCTGATGTAATTGCCTATTCAGGGCTCTCAGTCAATAAATTAAATTTCAATAAAAAGCTTTCTATTTTTGTTTTATTGCTTTGTTTGCAAAAACGTCCTAATTTTTGATAAAACATTGCATTTGAAAACATGGCGGCCTTGCAATAACATGCGCAGAAAAAACATTTGAAATTACTTCGAATGTTGAATACTCCCGGATGGTGGATTCTAGCCACGCAATATTCGGGGCATGTGGGCATATTCTTTTGTTGCAGGTAGCAGGTGCAGATGATTTTAAGCACAAGACCAGTAATAAATCACCCCACGCAAAAGACTGGGGCAATTACGGGTAAGGAGATCGGCGTTCATCGTTCGGTCGACGATTGTTCATAACGGGTCGATATCAGTGAATTAAGTTCAACTGGTTACCGTTGCATCTTATTAAGTCGATTCTCTCATACAGTACTTCCAACAGCTACAAGCTTTTCTGTGTCGATAACGGTCACAAGTTCCCCCAAAAGAGTGGTCTCGTCGATACCGAAACTGATGGTCATTATCCCCAGCGAAGTCGCAGGAGTTTGAAGAGGCTAAATCTTCTGTAAAATCCTCTTATGACATCTTCTTCGGGGACAAATTATTGGTTTGTCCAAGCATAGGGCATGTTTGTTTCCCCAGCATGAAGTGTTGATCGTCCCCAGTAGAGTTTGAGGACAGTTGGTCTTCTGTAAAATCCTCTCAAAAGGCATTCCCCAGCACGAGACGTTTTAAAGCAGTTTCCTCCAGCAGAGTTTGCTATAAACTCGTCATCCCTAACGGAATTGTCTAAAGGGAAGCTCGCCTAACATGGGGCATTGTGGTACTTATCCTAAGCTTGACAGTCATATTCTTCAGCAGACTACTGTGGATTTGCTTTAGGTTTCCCCAACAGATCTCTAAGGACTCCTTCCTAGCAAGTTGCAGTGGAATGTTCTAACCAGGATTTGCATATCCCTGGCAGAGTAGCCCTGATCCCCAGCAAGATTGTGTCTCTGGTAATGGTATCCCCACAGAGGTCAGCATCGAATCTTGTCAGCAATACTCCCCAGCTGAGTTGTTGTTCTCCCCACAGAGGTTTATAAGATCGGCATAATCTATTCCTCAACAAGGATGGTACAGCCTTTCCCCAGCCGGGTCAGAAGGTGGATAACCCCTACAAAGGGTCTTGGATTGGATAGATCCCCAAGCAGAGTTTTTATGACTTCTCTCCCCTAGAAAGACGCCATGCAAATAAATTCTCATCCCCAGCGGAATCGCTGTGACCAGAATTCATTCCCCCAGCAGATGAAGTGATTACTGGCAGATTTATTATTCTTCAAGTCCAATTTATTTTTGGCAAGCTTGACAATTCGAAGCAGACGGATTGTTCATTCATTCTCCTGTGGAGAGGTTATCCTTTCAGGAGTCTCCAAAGTCAAATCATTGGTCATTACTCCTCAGCAGAGTCAGCAGAGACGTCTGACACAGATGCAGAGAGTAATACAATTTTGCAAATTCTAAAAGTCCAACAGTGGATTGGCAAAAGTCCGTCTTCGGGTGGCAAAAGTCCAATAGTGGATTGGCAAAAGTCCGTCTTCGGGTGGCAAAAGTCCAACAGTGGATTGGCAAAAGTCCATCTAAGGGTGGCATATTCCAAAAGACCAACAGTGGATTGGCAAAAGTCCGTCTTCGGGTGGCAAAAGTCCAACAGTGGATTGGCAAAAGTCCGTCTTCGGGTGGCAAAAGTCCAACAGTGGATTGGCAAAAGTCCATCTAAGGGTGGCATATTCTAAAAGTCCAACAGTGGATTGGCAAAAGTCCATCTTCGGGTGGCAAAGCAGCCAAAAGTCCAACAGTGGATTGGCAAAAGTCCATCTAAGGGTGGCATATTCTAAAAGTCCAACAGTGGATTGGCAAAAGTCCATCTTCGGGTGGCAAAGCAGCTAAAAGTCCAACAGTGGATTGGCAAAAGTCCGTCTTCGGGTGGCAAAAGTCCAACAGTGGATTGGCGAAAAGTCCGTCTAAGGGTGGCATATTCTAAAAGTCCAACAGTGGATTGGCAAAAGTCCGTCTTCGGGTGGCAAAAGTCCAACAGTGGATTGGCAAAAGTCCATCTTCGGGTGGCACGAAGCTGCAAAGTCCACCAGTAGTGTGGCAAGCCAGTAGTCGTCTGGCGTCGTTCAAAAAGACATTATCAAAGTCCACCAGTAGTGTGGCAGGCCAGTAGTCGTCTGGCGTCGTTCAAAAAGACATTTCTAAAGTCCACCAGTAGCGTGGCAGGCCAGTTGTCGTCTGGAATTGCATAAAAGACATTGTTAAAGTTTACTAGTAATGCGGCGAGCCAGTAGACGTCTGGTGTCGTTCAAAAGGCAGATTTCTCCGACAATGTTTCATCGAAGATTCAATCCAGCAGTCTCGTTGGGTTTATATCCCTTTTCTTCTTCATCACCCAGAGCAAATTTTTGGTTATATTTGGTATTCAATCACTATATACCTTGAAAGTCCGAAAGCAATTGCTTTCAGGCATTCAGGTCTACAGCGCTTGAATAGGGGCAGCTGTAATACCCCAAAATTTGCTCTCCCTCTTTGTCATCATAGCATGGCATTATCATTTATCATATCATATCCACCTCATTAACATTACATTGCATTTAACATAGAAAAATGAAGCATAGCATCCTTCTTACCATCAGGGCATGTGATCAGGTGGGAGGTGGACAATCAAGAGATCATTCAAAGGTCAATCAAGTTTCCTCAAGGCAAGCCAAGAAGCCTTTCATGTCTCATACTATCTCAATGGATCATCCACAACCTCAAGAATGAGAGATTCAATGGGAGATTGAAGCACTACATCTTTCACTATGCAAGAGGTTCAAAAACTGAAGAAAAACCCTAAAAAGAGATAGCTCATTGATCCAAAATCATCCTCAAATGGTATATCTCATCATCCTTTAAGAGGATACACAACATACTCTGAGGAATTTGAAATTGAAGACTGCACATTTTGCTCCTAGGAGGTGGGCACCCAAAACTAGGGTTTCCCATTAAATCAGGGAATCTTTGATTTTTTGGACAAAACTTGATGTCATGGTATTCTACATGTTCTTAAGTGTATGTGTATGGAGAATTGCCCCTCAATTAGTTTTGGAAGTGGTTCAATTGGAAGAAAGATCAAAAATCAGGAAATTTGGGGCCAAGTCAAATAATCAGAGGAAAAAGTCAACTCTTGACTTTTTGAGGCCAAGTTCATAAAATTCATGTTACATATGTCCAATGTACAAAATTTGGTCAAGAAACTCCAAAGGAATCATGAAAAAATCAAGATGTGGAAAGTTGCCATTTTTGGATGAAGAAGGGTTACTAAAAATAGCAAGTTTTGGCCATTTTGCATCAGAGTTTGAGCCAAGGCCATTTAAAATTGGGGCATCAAATGAAAATTCCACTCGGCCACAACAAAATATCTTGTTTTAAGCTTCAAATCCATGTGTGGAACATCTCCATTGGATAAAAATTGAGTGAGATATGATTGATCAAAGTTTGAGCAAAGTAGGTTCGAAACTAGATCATGACCAAGATTTTCAGGGCACGCGCGCATTCATTTTAACAAACATGTGGTAGGCCAAATGTCCACTCATTTTTCTCATGGTTAAAGGCCTCAAATGGAAAACTTTTCAACATGAAAGTTGTTCATTGCATTGTCATCTTCAATATTCATGTTGGACAATTTTTGGTTTGATCAAGTTATGAGATAGTTTTAAGGGCTCAAAGTCATGTTGATTATGCTGAAAACCCATGCGCCATGTTGCCTTGCCAACCAACCCCATTACTACGCCATACACCAGTTTTGATTCCTTTTGTTTCAAGCAATTTTTCATCACCTTGTACACTTCCATTTGACTTGTTTTCAACATCAATATTGTTCCATGATAGCTCCTCTTTCATTTGACACCAAAACCTCATTAAACCTTGCATTAACATGGGAGAAATTCACCCTCAAACACCTACTGTTACAATGATGATTTGCTGCATAATTCTGGTTCAAGCACGCATCAAGTACATGATAGAAGTGTGTATGTTTGTTTCCCCATTAAGACCAACACATGCCTGCACTCTTTACACACTTAGTCGAGCCATACATGAAAAGGGAAAAGATGGAAGCTTGCTATAGAAGTTTGGCAGCAGGAATATGGTAACACATTATGAACCAGCCACACCATATCATCACTCTCCCTAACTAACTTGACTCAGTTAGTTAGGGATGACTCAGTTTAACTAACTTGACTCACTTAACTCCACTCACTAAACCATGATTAGAGCTCACCATAAATAGAAGTCACACTCTCCAATTTCGAGCGAGCTTCATTTTTCTCATTTTTCACTCTCCCTCTCAAACACTCTCGCATTCTCTCCACCATCTCTCTCTGCTCGAATCTTCATTCACCTTCATTTACTTCATCTTCATCATCATCAATGGCACAAGACTGAAGTAAGAACCATCAAAATCCACATGAATTCCTCAAGTGAAGCTTCATCAACATTTTGATTCTCTCTCTGCTTTCAATATCTCAAGGCTCAACTGCATTTATTTTGCACGAATCAAGCTCCATATCAAGAGTGGATCTCTGGTTTTCTTTTGCTTCAAGGATCTGCAAACTTCAGGTTTCAATCACTCCAACTCTATTGCATTGTTTTAGCTTGTTTTTATATGGTTTAAAGCTTATTAGAAGTTGCGTGAGTCCTGGCTAGTTGATAGGCTCTTTAGGAGTTTAGGTGTGATTTTAGGGCAAATTGTTTTGGCTCGGTTGGTGTTATGTGTGCATGATCTATGAGAAATGATGGTGTATTCTTGATCTCCATAGCTTCCTCTTCATTTTGGTATATGAATGATGCATTTCTGTGAAAGTTGAAGTTTGCAGGTGGTGGTGGTTCGCCGGAGAAGATGACCGGAGGTCCTTCTCTGGCCAGTGGTTGAATGTTAGGGTTTAGCACGTTTTAATCCTGTTCGTTCATTTTTCCTCATCGTATGGCTAAGGGCGTGACAGCACATTAAAATGCATATGCATGTCATGTGCATCATTTCTGAACTCACTTAAGCATTATGTGGTGTGGCACATGGTAGGGAGTGTGGTCATTCATGTGAGTGCGTTGGATCCAAATACTTTGACTTGTTGGTTGACTTGACCTGATCCAATGGTGATCTTTTGTTTGACTCTTGTTGACTGAATGTACATGTTAATTAGTGTGGATTGCGCAGACTTGGACCTAGACCAATTTGATATTCGCACCTCCCTTGTTTAAGGCCCAATGTAATTTGAACTGATTAATTACTAGTCACGCACCCCC
Organism: Lathyrus tuberosus; assembly: GCA_022829125.1. Lineage (NCBI taxonomy): Eukaryota > Viridiplantae > Streptophyta > Magnoliopsida > Fabales > Fabaceae > Lathyrus > Lathyrus tuberosus. The sequence continues at coordinate 1,359,601 of JALAZF010000124.1, read as the reverse complement.
ATTCCTTTTTGCATTGCATTTTATTTTTCCATTTTTCTACACGTTTGCTTTTTAATTTTTAAAAATACTAAATAGCATCATAAAATTCCACAAAATTCATGAGCCTTCTTAAAACATTTAGAAAATTTTTCATGATTTTGTTTCTTGATTTTATGACCTTTTTGCCCCTGTTCTATAGTTTTCTTTGAATTTCTTTGATGTGCATTCTTAATATGGTACATGATCTTGTTTAATTTTGTTCTTGATCATTAAAAATTGTTTTGATGCTCTTCTTTTTGCATTGAGTCATTATCATCTTGAGGTATGTTATGTGTTTTTATTTGATTTTTTTAGGTTAGTTTATGGCATGTTTGGTGTTCATTTTTGTGCTACTTTGTATGATATGTCTATTTGACCTAAGTGCATTGTTTGACATCATTTTGCCTTGGTTTCTTGCATGCTACTTTGATATGTGATTCATCTATGATTTGTGAACTTCAATACCATGTTTTCATAATTTTCATGAGGCCATCTAATTTTTGTTTAATGCATTACCTTTGAAGCATAATAACATGTCATATCATCTCAATATTGGTGCATGTTTACATGACTTCTTTTGTACATAATGGCATGATCATTTGCATATTTGGTGAACCATTCACTTGAAATTATAGGTCATTGGTACATATTATATGTCATCTTTGCATGTTGATTTTCATTTAAACCTTGTGCACCTTTAACATGTGGTGTTTGTACTTGTGTTCTCTTTTGAACTTCCATTTCAATTCTACTTCTTCTATCACTTCTTAAATGTCTTGATGTGCTTCATGAATACTTGTGAGAGGTTTGTGAATCATTTTTCATTTCATTTCAATTCTGATCCATGGATTACATGTTCCATTTATGCACATTTCTTCTTTTTCCCTTCATCTTTCATTCTCCCTTTTCTTATGGTGGCATGTTCTAATGCCATGGATGATGTTTGTTGCCTATCCACTTGGACTTGCATGATAATAACCATTTGTTTTCCATATGATGTACATTCTGGTTGTGGTTCTAGGATTTGATTTCTCATTTAATTCTTTTGAGTTTTATGATGCATTACATGTTCTTTTACTTCTTATACTTCTTATACATGTTTACTAACCATGTAGGGGCTTTGGTAAGTTGCAATTGAGTGTGGATAAGGAATCCACCTTCAAATTTCTTTCCTTTCATCTCTTTTACAATTCCATTTTGTGTTTTGTTAAGCACTTATGTGCTTTCTTTTAATAACTCATCACTTTCCCTTTGTGAATTACAATTCATCTTCTACTTTAGAAGTGAATTGTTTAATTCATTCTTTCTTTAGACTTTAGGTTTAAACCTCACAAACCATTAGGACCACTCCCTTTAATCTTCAATAGGATTGAGTCTTCGTCCACATAGGTTTTACCTTTTCTTCTCTCTTGAGTCTCTCTTCTCATCTCAAAGAAAATGCAAAATGTCTAATAAAGGTAGGCGCTTATTGCATTTAGGCCTTTCATATAAAGAAAAGATTATAAGGGGTCTTCTCTTATAATCTTAAAATGTATAGCATATAACCCATCTTGGGTCAATGTGTTAAACATTTGATCTTGTATGAGGGACTTAAATGCAATATTTGTTGAAGGTACAAATAAAAAACACTTCTTCATTTCTTAATTAACAAAAACACTTAATAAACACAAGTATGCTAGTGTGTTTGAACCTTGACAATTGGAGCTAAGTGTGGAGGTCTTCTTCACTCTTAGTGTGCTTTCTTACCCATTCCATCTTGGAATGTGAGAATGTACACATTCCAATGACTAAGATTTAAATACACTATCATATGCAAACAAATCCAAAACACTTCCTTCTAAAAGACAAAAACAAACAATAACGTCTTTCCTTCGGGAATTCTTTTCTCACCTCATTCACTCTTAGCGCACGAACGCGCTTCTACTCGTTCTCTTGCAAGATGGTACCGCACTCGGACCAGCGAGCCTGCAACACCTGAGCTAGAACGTAAGCCGTTCTCTAAAAAACACAAACAAATTTCCCTTAGGTGAGGGGAACTACGTCGCTCTGATTCTCATGTTCCCGATGAGATACGTAGGCAGTGGGGTAGGGCCCATTCGAGCACTTCTTTTATTTTCCCTACATTTGTTCTTCTCTCTCCTTTCTTTCTTTCAGTTCCTTTTCCAGTATCCTTTTCTATCACCCTTTGATTGAGACAAGCAAGCGTGGATCCCATCGGGTACGATGGACGCGAGGGGGTGCTAATACCTTCCTCTCGCGTAACCGACTCCCGAACCCAGTTCTCTTGGTCGCAAGACCATGTTCTTTCCTTCCTTCAGGTTTATGCGGTGTTTCCTTTCCCTCTCTTGGGATAAATACACATTGCTGGCGACTCTGTTTGGTGCCACTTTCGCGTTTGTACTTGGATGAAAATCCCGGGAGCGACAGTGTACAGTGTATTTTCTAAAAAATGCTTGTTTTTATTATCTTGAGCTGGTTTTTAGGATTACCACTTTCTGAAAAAGCCAAAAGAGAAAACAACAATAAAATGCGGAAATTACAGAACGACGTTATTTTATTTATGATTTAGTCGATTCTTGAAACTACAACCCTATAAAACAAAACTCTGTCGCTTTGGGCTAAGCGAAGAGAGGCATTTACAGAAAGTGAGCCCTATCAAAACATCTGTTTCACCTGGGCAGGGTGAAAGGTTATAACAAAGACGGCAATTACTTAGACTTATGAACGACTTTCGGGACATCGACAACAACCCATTGACGGCGAACTCCTCGGTGAATCACAAAGTCTGGTACCTTCCTTCTTGATTTGTCTTCAGAAATAACGCTGATTTCTGGCAGAGCAGGATCGTTGGAGTCTGTCTCCCAGGCAGAGTTGTCGTAGACGAACTCTTCGGTTGGATCTTGCACAGTGTTTGCACTCTCAGGCAGATCTCCCCATCCAGTGGGCTGGACGTCTTCGAGCCTGATACGAGAGCTTTCAGGAGTGGTGTACTTGACCAGGAAGTCGTACTTGCCACTTGGTTGTCCTAAGGTGTCCCACACTTCTTTGGAACTGGAGGAGTCATCCCTTTCGATGACGTTGACCTCAGGAAAAGCGTAGTTGATGAACTATTGTCCTGCAATCTTTGCAAATTCATCGTCGTGCTGGATATTTTATGAATGCCCTGAGTAATGGTCCTATGATTCGGTGGGGACGCAGGTATTCTTTTTGATGATGCTCAATGATATGCATCGTTGGGCTGACTCTTTTGCCCCAAGTCTCCTGGGTACGGCTGCCAGATAGGCAGGCCATCCATTGGGCCAAAATAGTTGTAGTCAAAGTTGTCTTTCATCGGAGTATCTTCCTCTGTTGTGTTTGGTGGAGCACGGCATCCTTCCGGATCACAATCTCTGTATATCATTTTGACATCTGACCTCGGTATATATCTTGGACTCTGTACGGGATAGCAAAGTGGCGTATGTACCTCTCCTTGAGACATATAACTGTCCTCGTTAAGATAGGACTTCCACTCTTCATCTGTATCGGAGGAATCTCCCTCGTTGATGGTATGCACTTCTTGAGACACTGGGTGAAGGAAACCTCCACTGTGGAAGAAGTCTTGAATGGGATGAAAACTTTCATCGTTAGTAGCAGTCTGGGTACAGGTTGAGGAAAAACTAAGACCTTTTTTTCGTCTTGTTATCAGTAGGAATGACAAGCTATCCCTATCCTTTTGCATTGTTACTTTTGATCATTTTGAGAGCATCTTTGTACGACGAAATCGATGTTCCTTTTTCTGATTGGTTGTCATTGCTCACCAAAAATGTTTGGAACTGGGTTCCCACAACCTCCTCTGGTTCTACACAAGTGGACGACGATAAGTTACTCACGATCAAGGCTTGCTCTCTGCATACTGTGACTAGTTGGTCATTCTTGACGAACTTCAGCTTCTGGTGAAGTGTCGAAGTGACTGCCCCAGCCTTGTGTATCCAAGGTCTTCCTAACAACCTATTGTATGTTGCCCGGATGTCCATGACCTAGAAAGTGACTTGGAAAGTGTGAGGACCGATAGTTATGGGAAGATCGACTTCGCCGATAACTGTTTTTATGGATCCGTCAAAGGCTTTGACGATGACCTCACTGCCTCTCATCGGAGATCCTTGAAATGATAGTCGTATTAGACTAGATTTTGGCATAACATTCAGAGCTGATCCGGTGTCTACTAGTACTCTGGCTAAAGCATCGTCTTGGCAGTTGACTATAATGTTAAGTGCCATGTTGTGATTTTTGCCTTCTTCCAGCAGTTCTTCATCACTGAATCCCAAGTTATTGCAGGAAGTGATGTTGGAGATGATGTTGTCAAATTGTCTTATTGTCACATCTTGTTCCACAAAGGCTTGCTCTAAGACTTTTTGTAGAGCCTCCCTATAAGCTTCGGAACTGAGTAAAAGAGATAGCAGAGAGATTTTTGAAGGATTTTGCAATAGTTGGTCTACAATGTTCTTTGAAAAGTCGGGATCACTGGATTGACCGACTGGTTGATTGGGGACTTCTGTTTGAGGTTCCTTTTCTCTGGTGGGTTCTCCAACTCCCCGGTTGAAGATCCGACCGCTCCGTGTTACTCGACTATGTCTGCAATATTTACGACGGAGGGTAATGGAGTTTCTTTTCCATTCTCAATTATTGTTGCACCGTATTTGTAAGGGATAACCTTATCGAATTTGTACGGTATTGGTCCCGACAGATAGATAACTACAGGAGCCTTTTGATTTTTCTGACCGTCGCAGCTGGCCTCAATTGGTTTGAGGTTGAGAATCTTTCCACTATTAAGAAGAACTCTTGATTCATAGAGTAAAGGGATTATGGCGCACACAACTTTTGCCACTTCTCGTTTAGGGATCAAGACAACTTCTTTGCCTCGATTAGGAAGATAGTGTGACATTATGTTAATCGAACCAGAGCTTGAACATGGTTGAACCTCTTTGTGGTCCAACTGATTTTGTAGGGCTGCTCGCACGAGGTAGCATCCTTGGTTATCCTCTGAGCAAACTCTACAGCGCTTATAGTTGTGTGGCACCCGGCCACGTCCGCTTTGTATGCAGTGTAACCTTACTAGATCAGTTTCCATTAATCAAACATCCTGACTTTAATGCCTAGTAGGGTTCCCGTTAATCATACTGGCTTGTTGTGTGTCTTCATCTAGATAGATCGGAAGCCACTAGTGGTTCACCAAGTGTTGCAGTGTTCTTTGAACGAGTGCACATTCTTGGTCACTCTCACGACATACTTTACAGTTCTGATAATCATGCGTAGTCAGAAAACCGAGCTAGACTTGTTTAGCGTGTAATTCCACCAGACTGGTATTCATCAAACGAATATCAAAGATTTGAATCACATTAACTTGATAATGACTTCTATCACGGTAATCCTGAATCCATCCCAGATCCATCTGACGCTGGAGGGCCTATTGTACAAAAGAGCATCCCTGATTGTTTACCGAGCAGATCAGACAGGAATCGTAATCGTGCAGTGGCAGATCATGATGATGGCTTTGCCTCGAGTGCATTTCCACCAAGTTGACATTCATTGCACGAATGTCGTGGTTTTGAATGATGTTGGAATTTGTATAAGTCATGTTGACTTCACGAATTCGGTGATCTTGGATCCATCCGAGATCCATCTGTTCCTGTAGAGCTGATTGCACCACAGAACATCCTTGATTATCTTTAGAGAAGATATCACACTGATGATAGTTATGAGACGGTACATGACCGTATCCGCTCTGTCTGCAATGCATCTTGACCATGTTGGTTCCCAATAAGAGTACATCTTGTATTTGATAGCTGTGTTTAGACTCTTCCTCTATCAAATTTACCGCAAATTTCTCGTGTTGAGGCAACTGGTTCGTCTGAACATTTGGATTTGTATCCTTGAAGGATAGGACCCCGTTCCTGACAAGCTTCTACACATCGGATTTGAAGCTGAGACAATTTTCTATGTTATGCCCCGGTCCTCCTTGATGGTAAGGAAAAGTCTGATCCGCTTTGAACCAAAAATTCGGGTTTCCCGGTATTGTAAGAGGAGACCTGGTTTGGACGTGCCCCTTGAACAGTAGTAGTGGAAACAGTTCTGCGTACAAAATTGGTATAGGGTCAAACCCTGGTGGTCGCGTTGTACGATTGTTGTTGTACTGAGGACGAGCCAGTCGAAGAGGTTGTTGTGTCCTTTGCTGATATTATTGTTGATTTGGTTCGCTCTGAGCAACCTGAGGTTGATACGTTGAAACAGGCGCAATGTTGATAGCAGAAGTTACAGCTGCTACTGGTTGGTACCGTCGCCTTTGCTTTCCGAGAGAGATATTACCAATATCTTGCTCTTTTTTATTAGGGAAAGCACTACCGTATCTTTTGGTACTACTTGATGGTTCGACATCTTTAACTAGACGTCCTTCTCGGACTGCTTCTTCAAGGCGAACTCCCATGCTCACCATCTCAGTGAAGTCGTTGGGCGCACTGGCGACCATTCGATCGTAGTAGAATGAGCTTAAGGTTTTCAAAAAGATCTTTGTCATCTCTTTTTCCTCAAGAGGTGGACAAATCTGGGCGGAAATTTCACGCCATCTCTGAGCATATTCCTTAAAGGTTTCCTTGTCCTTCTGCGACATGGCTTTGAGTTGATCTATGTCTGGTGCCATGTCCAGGTTATACTTATACTACTGAACGAAGGTAGCGCCAAGATCTATGAAAGTGATGATCTTAGTACGTTTAAACCCATGTACCATTTGAGTGCGACACCGGTTAAACTGTCTTGGAAATAATGGATCAGTAGCTGTTGGTTCTCTGTCTGAGTTGACATCTTCCAAGCGTACATCACCAAATGACTTTGAGGGAAAGAGTTACCCCTGTACTTTTCAAATTCGGGCACCTTGAACTTGTGCGGAATTTTCACATTGGGGACCAAACAAAGGTCTACGGCGTCCTTTCCGAATAAATCCTGACCGCGAATGGCATGCACTTCCTTCTGCATCTCTATGAATTGTTCCCGGAAATCATTCATTCTGTCGTACATACTTTCGTTTCCACCAGAAGGTATATGTGGAATCTGTCCTTCTGGGACAATGTGTACCACGGGTGGTGGTATAGTTATTACGGCAGTGACCCTTGGTGGTACCCTATCCCGAAGTTTGTAACCTTCAGGAGTTGCTGTCCTTCCCCTTGTATCTTCGCTTTCTCGAAGTTTGTAACCTTCAGGCCCAACGGCTCCTGCTGCAGTTTTCGGATCTTCCGTGATCGGCGGAATATATCCTTCTGGGATATAGTTGAGTGGCATGCCCCAGGGACGATCTTTAGGCATGTTGTACCGAGGATCATATTTTTGCATTATGGGCGTAGATGTGATCTCTGAGATCACAGTCCTTAGTTGTTGTATCTGAGCTGCTGCCAGAGATTGCATGTCATTGTGAAGTTTCCTCAGATCTTCTTTCAGAGTGTCGATTTCTTCTCTCAATTCTCTGTTCTCTTCCTCGATATCATCCATTTTATTTTGTCGATTGGCCAGAGTATTGTACGAATGAGACAGTTTAACTCTAGAATCGAGACACAAATGTGAGATTCGTAGGGAAGAAGAATGTGTTATGTGAGAATGATGAATGATATGTAATGATTATATTAATTGTTTTTTTAATCAAAAGAACTTCAACAATTGGATTGTAAATATCATACAGTGGAGAGACCCCGTTTTATTGAATTCAAAGATTGCGGAAATGGAAATACAGTAATTTACAAAGTGCTGTAAAAGGAAATGTCTAAGCTTATGGATCCTGAGTCCTCTCCGAGGAGGGCTCAGGTGTTGGTTCTGGTATTTTCCTTTTCTTTGACCGGGGCTCTTGAGCCGTTGTCGGATTTTCATCCTTTTGCCAAGTGAAAGGAGTGAGTAAATTCCTTTGGTCTTCTTGATTCTCTACAGCATGTTTCTCTAAAATCTCGATCAAAGCATCTTTTTCTTTTAACAGTTGTTGTATTTTAGTGCATTCCACATTGAGAATGCGGTACTTATTCTTCCAAGATTTCTTCTCCCATTGAACTTTGTTGAGAGTGACCTGGAGTTTTTCCGTATCAGACATAAAATAAAGGACAAATTCCTTTAACAGAAGAATTTCTTGACGAGGGTAAGGCATCCTCAGCTAGAGGGCTCTAGTTTGTACCCAGTGGAGATAAGGTTCCACCGAGACACGGTCTGGTTTTCCTAAGGACTCTCTTCCTTTCCTGTGAACATGTTTCCAGGCATGCACTATTTCTGTCTTTAGTACCCTGTTATTTTCTCCTTCCTTGAAGTAAAGACCTTCCAGATGAACATTACGCGAGACATGTCCCATTGGATATCCGAGTTGACGACGAACTAAAACTGGATGATAGCTGATTCATCCTTTAGTTCCTATGAGGGGTACATTGGGGAAATTTCCACAACGGTCAATGATTCTTATCCCGTCATAGACCCGATTGTACCAATCTATGTTAGAGTTGGTAAGAGACATGATTCTCTGCTAGTTGGTAAGAGTACTCTTATGATTCCAAAAAGCAAAAGACTTGGGTAAATGGGAAATGAGCCATTTGTATAGCAGGGGTACATAGCATGTGACCATTCCTCCGCTGTACAAATTCCTTAAGTGTACAGAATGATAAGCATCTACGAGCAAGGTCGGTACAGGGTTTCCAATCAGAAATATCTTAAAGGTATTGGTATCAATGAAGTTATCAATGTTGGGAAACAGAAATAACCCGTAGGTGACCAGAACAAAGACGCTCTCGAAAGTAGTCACGTTCCCTATACTAGCAAAGTACAGAGCTTTCTTTTACCAAAAACTTGGCTGGTAAACCTTGGATTCCACCCTTAATGGTCATGGGATTCCTGACTTCTGACTCGTCCAAATAGATTGCTCTTGCAATGGTTTGATCCTTTGGAATTTCTTCTAGTCCAGAAAAGGGAGCTTGGGCAGTAATGGGTAAATCAGTTATGTGAGAGTACTCCTCCAACGTCGGTGCTAGTTGATAATCTGGGAATGTGAAACAATGATAGACCGGATCGTAATACTGAATCAGTGTAGACAAGATTCCTTCAATTACATGGATCCTTAACAGAGACAGCAGTCCTCCGTACTTAGCTCTGAAAGCATCAGGGTTGGTGATCATCCTTGCTAACCCCCTTAAATCCTCTAATTTTGGAACCTTGAAGGTGTACTTATGCATCTTCCTTCTACCAAAATCCATAACGCAATCTTTCTCTCTAATATTTGCAATCATTGTCTTAGTTTAATTTGAAAAAGAGAGAGACTAGAAGATAAAAATTTTCTTTGTTTAAAGTTTTTTAATGAAATGAATGCATGAATGTGTCATATCCCAAATTTTGACCATAATATTCCCATCATTGTGCAAACAATCATCACAATATGGATGTACCTTTATGCCTCATCAATCTCCTCAGGAATTGTTGAGCATTCACTACAATCAGAGATTAGGGTTTTCAAGCCCTCTCAGAGCCTTAGACAAAGGATCAATCAAGAAATGACATGATCTTTAACTTGTCTAACCTCTCAAACACCCATAAATGATCAAGAGGACTCCCACATCAAGAATCAGGCACAAGGTTGCAACATTCCAAGTGGACCCAGCCTCAAGATCGCCAGTGTCACCAAACTAGGGTTTTGGTCGACTGTGGCCTCCAGATGGAAATTTTCATCTAGGCATGAGCCAATGCTTCAAATCATAACCCTAAATACTCTAAGGGACCTCATAAACCCAATCATCAAGTTAATTTGACCTCAGGGGATGCCTTCACCAAAAAAATCAGGAATTAGGGTTTCTTGACCTAATTCACCCCTAAGTTGACTTTTGAGACAAAAAATGAGCCAAGGCCTCAAGACATGAATTGAGGGTCTCTAATAAACCACATTGATCCATTTGCAACAATGGATTGATCCAAGAAGCTTGTTTCACAAGTTTCAATTTCATCAGGACCACAATTAGGGTTCTGAGGAAAAAGTCAACTGTACCTTTGACTTTTGACCAAGACATGCTCCCAAACCTTGGGACATGAATCAATACACCCTATAACACCTATGGAACATATCCATCAAGTTTGATTTAGGGCAAGGACTTGATTTCATAGAGGATCGCACAGTTTGGAATTCATCTGGTGTAAAGTCAACTGTGCATAAAAGTCAAAGTTTGACTTTTTGAGAATTTTCATAATTATGATTCCTTAACCCTAAAATGATGTTAATGTGTGATTGGAATCATCATTCATAAAGAAAAATCAAAGAAAGTGGGATAACTTGTAAAAGGGGTAACCATAAAAACTTAGAATTTTTCTAAGTTATGAAATAAAGTGGCTAGGGTGCCAACTTCCAAAGATCATAACTTGAGATCCAAGCAACCATTTTAGCTGATCGAAAGATGGATTTGTAGCTCTCATGGCATACTTCAAAAGTGTCAACTACACCTCATTCCAAATCTTCATGGATTTTAAGTTATGGAGTGATCAAAATGGATGAAAACATGAAATGTCACTTTTTCCAACACTTAGTGATATTTTCACTAAGTCAGAATTTGTCTTGCTTTTTTTCAAAATGTAGGAGGATGTTTCACTTGGATCCAAAAAGTTTCAAGACAAACTATGTTCACACATATGTTGTATCACATAAGGGCTTTCTAAAATGTCCAAGAGCTTCATCAAACTCCATCTGAGCTAGGAGTTATGACAGCTGCAACATGCCTTGCTGCAAACTGTCTTGGCAAGGAAGATTTGTGCATAAAGGCACGATTTACTCAAATTGTGCAATTCCAAGCATTCGTATCTATTTGAACACCTCAAGGGGGAACAACCAAGGGACAAGCACTGATCCATCAGCCTCCCAAGTCCAAGATTCCCAAAGTAGCATGCCAAACCCTAAAAAGCCTAAAAGAGGCCAAGACTCCAATTTTGTTTCAAAGCATTCAATGGATGCACCAAGATGGCATGAACTGAGCCATTTCCAACTGAATGAGACAAGGATAAGCTCTGAACAAAAGAACCATAGTCAATGGCTAGAGGTGACTTAAGATTCCAAAGTGATGCAATTGGATAATGAGCTGTTGCAGTTGTCGTTCACTATTGCTTGCAAAACAAACTTGCTCTACTATAAATAGAGCTCATTTGTGCTCAGTTTGAGTACACCATGTAGCACAAATTTTTGCGTGGTTGCGAAGCACTGTCGCTTTGGGATACTACAGTTCGATTCATTTTTTATCCTGTTAAGCTGATTAAGGAAGGGAAATAGATGTCTCCAATTAACCATGCTTGCATACTGAGTTTAAACAGGTGACGGTTGGTTTACAGATGCTATTAAGATTGTGGGTTTCTCTTAGGTTATTTTGTTAAAAAAAATAGAGTGATTGGACTATTTGTGAGGTAAGATGTTAATGTGTTAAGATTTGATGCTTTTGGGTTGATTTGGTGGAGATACTGGGTTTTGGGTTTTTGATTAGTATGCTCACTAAGATTTTTCCAATCTTATGCCTACGTATTCCCGTTTAACGAAACAGGGAAATCAGAGCGATCGTAGTTCCTCCTATTATATGGGAGGAAAAAAAGGTTGTTTTGGTGTCTTGTTCAAAGCCCAAGACGTGAAGCTAAATGTGGTTTGTATCTTGTTCAAAGCCCAAGATGTGAAGCTAAATGTGGTTTGTATCTTGTTCAAAGCCCAAGATGTGAAGCTGAAGGGTTTTGACTTTAGAGAGAATTTGTCATCTCTAAAGGGGGATATTTGGTCTGTTTGTCACAACTGTTGGGTGACTGATTATAAAGGAGAATTACTTTAACTGAGATATGTGAATCTAGCAATGCCATAATTTCCTTTATAGGGGATTTTTAACCTGGAGGAAAAGACTTTAACTCAGTTTAGAGCAATGCCATATTTCCTTAGGAATTTCTCATGCTAAAAGAGAGACAGTGGCGTGGATGTAAATAATCCAGAGGCTTGTCGCTTACAGCAATTAGATGAAAGAAAAGGAGTTGTTGATGTTTGTATACTTTGAGCAAGGCACAAATTTTGATGCTAAAAGGTTGATTGACTCAACCGGGGTTTTCTTTATACAAAGCCTAAGAGGAGGCTATTGACCCAATAAGAGGGTGTTTTTGTGTGTCTCGTACGAAGCCCGAGAGAAAGGCTAAATAGGGTTGACTCAACAAGAGAGTGCTAACAAGTGACTGACTCAACAAGAGAGTGATTTTATATGTGTCTTGTAAGAAGCCCAAGATGGAGGCTAAAAGGTTTTGACTCCACATGAGGGTCTTTTATACTCAACAAGAGAGTGATTTTGTATCTCGTACGAAGCCCGAGATGGAGGCTGAGAGGGAAGTGACTCAACAAGAGAGTCTTTTATACTCAACAAGAGAGTGATTTTTATCTCGTACGAAGCCCGAGATGGAGGCTAAACAGGTTTGACCCAACAAGAGAGTCTTTTATACTCAACAAGAGAGTGTGAAAAGGTTAGTTCCGCTGGGGAGAATCATTGTACAAAGCCCAAGAGGAGGCTATTGTGCTGGTGACTGTTTCAGTTTAGTGACAGGTCCAGTATGTCGGATAAAAGAGAAAATCAGTTCTTATAAAGGGAACGATTAAAGGTATTGTTGTGCTTTGGAATTGATCAGAGGATTAGGGTCATTTCCTGTTCTTTAAGGAAATGGAAAATCCAAAGAATATCGAGACTGCTCAAGTCTACTGGTGTTTTGAGAAATCGATTCTCAGGTAGTGAATGATCTTTGTATGATGCCCAAGAGAAGGCTGGTATGTTAAGGGTTGAAGGTCAACTCATTAACAAGCCTGACACTTGACTCAGAAAGACAGCTCTTAGCAAATTGATGAGTAGGTTCTGTTCCTATACCTGTAGAGGTCTCTGGGTCCTTGTACTAAGCCCAAGAGAAGGCATGAGAGCTTTTAAGAAGCCAAAGGGTCCTTGTACAACGACCAAGATGAGGCGGGGATGCTTTTAAGAAGCCTGTGGGTCCCCAAACCTCGAGAAGTTCAAGACATGCCATTCACCAAGAATAGATTAAGCCAGGAAAGTCCCAGAATTTGGAAGAAACTCAAGAGATGCCATTCACGGAGAAAAGATTATCCCTGGGGAGTAGAGTCTCTTTGACGATTTCTAAGAGTGGCAGTCTGAGAAAGGGTTCACCGAGAATGCTGCCTTTCACGTCTCCATATTGTTTAGCCCCAAGAGGAGGGAAAACTGTGTCTGGTAATCCTATGGGGATCTAGTTTTGTTTGTATTTAAGAGTGACCAACAGGGCTTTACCTAGTGCTAGACGTAGTTACCGAAGAAAACTCTAAATAACTATACTAGTATTACATAGTTGATATTTGACAAGTATATAAAAGTTTGTGAAAGAAGACTTACAGTGAGCAGCCCCACAATACAGTTATATATGAAAGCGGATAAAGAAAGCGGGTAAACACCTACTCGGTTGTAGAGCTTCCATGCTGTTTGGTTAGTTTGTTCGACAAAGAAAGCTTTGATAATAATATTATATTCAAAATCAAAGGAGAAGGTGCTTTGAAAAGGTTGTTGGGGGCTTACAGCTCAAGGAGAGGCCCAAGGATTTTTCAGTGATTGCACTGTTGTTTGAAATTGTACAGGGACTTATACAAGTGACTGAGGCCCAAAAAGGTTTTCTGTACAAAGGGATGGGTCATACACTCTCTCAAGAGGCCCTAAGGTGTTTAAAGAAAAAGAATGGGGCTTATAACACGAGGGTAGGCCCAGATGATTTGTTTATTGAATTGGCGATCGCGCCGAGATTTCTTTAACATACTAGGTCTTATACAATGCATTGAGGCCCAAAAAGTTTTGGTTAAAAAAGGGTTGGGTCTTACACTCTATTAGAGGCCCAATGATTTATTTTTGTACAAGTGGTGCGGCTTACAACTCAAGGAGAGGCCCAAATTATTTTGCTAAAAAAGGCGACGATCGCGCCGTAGTTTTTGGAAGTATAGTGGGACTTATACAATGACTAAGGCCAAAAAGTGGTGTATTTACAATGGGGATGGGTCTTACACTATAATAGAGGTCCATGAGTCTTTGAAAATGATTTGCGAGGGTGAAAGTCAAAGAAACCCTAATTTTGTTTTCCTTTAAAAGTAAATATTTAAAGAAAATCAAATAAAATGATAAAAATACCAAATAAGTTTGAATAAACCACTTGTGATTTTTGTTTAAGGTTTGAAAAAATGAGTTTTTAATCACAAGATGAATTAAACTCATTTGGTTTTAATTTTCAAAGTAAATATTCACTTTTAAATGTTTAAAAACAATAAAAAAGGAATTTATTCACAAAAATACAAATTATATTAAATAACTAATATAAATTTGATTTTTTTATGGAATAAAATATTTCAACATTTTTGTGATTTTTTTGCAAAAAGAACCAATAAAAAATAATTAAAATTGAGAGAGTTATTAATTTTTCAAATCACTAAAAATAATAAGAAAAACAATAAAAAGTGGAAAAAATAGCAAAAAGAGGATCTGGGGCGAGGGGGATTCGAACCCCAGACCTCTTGTGTATAGGGTGCGCGCCTTACCACTAGGGTGATGATACATCCGTTGATTGAAATACAACCACAAATATGCAAGGCTTGCCTTGTTTTTGGCCTGGCCCAAGGCAAGGCAAGGCAAGATTTTGGTTGAAAACGTGAAGGCCATAACTTTCTCATTTCTCCATGGACTGCGACAAAATTTAGGTCTATCCTACCTAGAATTTCACAAGGAATCCAATGGTGGTGGTGTTTTTTTATATCATGCTCCTATTGAAAAACACAATATTGGTTTTGAAATAGGCCATGATTTGCATTTTCTGTGCCATCTTTGGGAACAAGCATGAATTACATGATTAATTGGTGCAAACACAACACATATAACATGTATAAGAGATGCATGATCAGTGGACATCAAAAGAAAGCATGATTCAAAGAATCCAAGTTGTGATGCTTACCTCTTTTTGGAGCTTTTGTGCAATCTGCCAAGGGCTTTGTTCCAGAAATGATTTAATGCTTTAAACAACCTCAAATGATCCCTTAGAAGCTTTTAGGATGGTTAGAATCAACTGGAAACCTCAGGAACAAGTTTGAGCTCTTTCTTGCAAAAGGGGAAAAAGTTGCCAAATAGCAACTCTCTCAAATGGTGTTCGAGATGGGGGAACCATTTGGGACAGTTCAAGGATGATATTTGGAGTGTGTTTGAGGTTTTATCCGGTTTGGAAAGTGACTGAATCAAGACATGGCTTGAAAAATGCACAAAAGTCCTATTTTGAGGTTTTGAGAGGTGACTTTGTGATTTTGGTGTTACAGGTCACTTGTGAGACTTTGGACAACTTAGATATGACATATTGGATGTGTTTGGATCATGAATTGTGGTGGAATTGCTCTCTAACTCAAAAACTCAGAGTTACCTTGCTAAAGAAGGTATTTTTTGCCTAGAGAAAGAGATATTGAGGAAAGCAAGTGTTGTAGTGCTTTGGTGTACTCAAACTGAACACAATTGAGCTCTATTTATAGTAGAGCAAGTTTGTTTTGGCTACAATAGTGAATGGCAACTGCAGCAGAGGTTAGGCCAATGTTGATCAATGAGAATCCAAGTCTCCTCTAGCCATTGACTAGAGGTTAAGGCACAGGCTACTGGTTCCCTTGGTCTTGGATAAGTTTTGACAGAATTCAGTTGGAAATGGCTCAGTCCATGCCACCTTGGTGTATCCATTAAATGCTCCAAACCAAAATTGGTGTCTTGTCCCTCTTTTAGGCATTTCTAGGTTTGGCATGATACTTTTGGTTCCAAAGACTTGGGAGGCTTATGTATCAGGGTTTCTCCCTCCTTGGTCCCCCCTTGAGGTGTTCAGATGGATAGATTTACTTGCCCTTTGCAAAATTTGAGTAAATCGAGCAAAACTCCCAAATCTGCCTTGCCATGACAGTTTGCAGCAAGGCATATTGGCATGGTCATATCTCATGGCCCAAGTGGAATTTGATGGAGTTCTTGGCCATTTTGGAAAGCCCTCATATGATACAACCACTGTTTGATCATAATAGGTTTTGATACTTTTTGGATCCAAGTGAAAAATGCCCCTACATTTTGAAAAATGTAAGACAGATTCTGACTTAGTGAAAATTTCACTAAGTGTTGGAAGAAAGTAACATTTTCACTTTTTGTGATTTTGATCATTCCATAATTTAAAATCCATGAGGAATTGGAATGAGTTGTATTTAAAGCTTTTGTAGAGGGCCATGAGATTTACAAATCGAGCTTTGAATGGGGAAAAATGGCCTTGTGGTTTAGGAGTTATGATCCTCCAAAGTTGGTACCCTAGCCACTTTGTTTCATAACTTAGAAAAATTTCTACGTTTTTATGGTTAGCCTTGTGGTTAAGGAACCATAATTGACCAAAAAATCAAAAAGTCAAACTTTGACTTTTGGGCACAGTTGACTTTTTATCAGATGAGTTCCAAACTGTGCGATCCTCTATGAAATCAAGTCCTTGACCTAAATCAAACTTGATGGATTGATTTCATAGGTGTTATAGGGTGTATTGAATCGTGTCCTAGGGTTTGGGAGCATGTCCTGGTCAAAAGTCAAAGGTACAATTGACTTTTTCCGCGAAACCCTAACTGTGGTTCTGATGAACCTGAAACTTGGGAACCAAGCTTCTTGGATCAATCCATTGTTGCAAATGGATCAATGTGGTTTATTAGAGACCCTCAAATCCCTCTTGAGGTCTTGGCTCATGATTTGTCCAAAAAGTCAACTTGGGGGGTGAATTAGGTCAAGAAACCCTAATTCCTGATTTTTGATGAATGCATCCCTTGAGGTCAAAATTGACTTGATGATTGGGTCCATGATGTCCCATGGTGCATATTAGTTTATTCTTTGAAGCATTGGCTCATGCCCAGAGGAAAATTTCCATCTGGAGGCCCTGGTCGACCAAACCCTAATTTGGTGACACTGGCGATCTTAAGGCTTAATCCACATGGAATGCTGCAACATTGTGCTTGATTCTTGCTAGGGGAGTCCTCTTGATCCATTGTAGTTGTTTGAGAGGTTAGACAAGTTGAAGATCATGTCATTCCTTGATTGATCCTCTGTCTAAAGGCTCTGAGAGGGCTTGAAACCCTAAGTTTGATTGTAGTGAAGGCTCACCCATCTTTGGGGAGACTAATGAGGCATGATGGTCCATCCATATTGTGATGATGATTTGCACAATGATGGGGAATCTTAGTGGTCAAAATTTGGGGTATGACAGATGTCCATATTTAATTTTCTTGGACCCGAAGGTGTGAATGGCGAAGGTATTCGGGCATTCGGGGTGCAAGAGGATTAAATATCGGAATACCCAAATTTTTGATAGTGGTTATGCATGGCAGTTTGCGCATCCATCTTCCTTTGCTAAGCAATGATACTTAGAAAAGGTAAACTTCCCCTCGATCATGGTTTCCTACCGAGGAACCGGTCTTAGTTTCTGAAATGAACTTCCCCTCGATCCTGGTTTCCTACCCAGGAACTGGACTCAGTTTCTAAAATGAACTTCCCCTCGATCCTGGTTTCCTACCAAGGAACTGGTCTCAGTTTCTGAAATAAACTTCCCCTCGATCCTGGTTTCCTACTAAGGAACTGGTCTCAGTTTCTGAAATAAACTTCCCCTCGATCCTGGTTTCCTACCAAGGAACTGGTCTTAGTTTCATAAATAAACCTCCCCTCGATCCTGGTTTCCTACCAAGGAACTGGTCTCAGTTTCTTTTGTCAATAAACTTCTTGACAAGGGACGCTGTTCGTAGCGGGTTTCCTCAAACTTCTCGCCAAATTTTCCTGGGGAGATGCCATTTGATGGAAAAAGATCTGATGTCAGAGTTGCTGGGGAACCCAGTCGTCTGAGTTGTAGAGGTGTACAAACTTCTCTGTTGGAGACGCCATTGGTCGGTTCTACAGGGGAAAATGAGTCTCTTGAGAGACTATTTTTGCTTGGGGATATTACATCATACTTTTGTCGGAGATCTTCTCGGAGAAATGCCATATGATGTGATCTAATTTTGAGGTGTTGATGACCTTTTCGTCAGTGGATTTTTTGGAGAAAAATTGCTGTATTGTCGAATCTCTGATTAAGAGGCTTTCTTTGGGGATTTTCCTTAATCCAGGAAAGCGAAGATATCATCTTCAATGGCGAAGAGTGACATTTGCCAAAAGTTTCTCTGGTTTTCTTAGAGGTTCAAGTTATCAAAGTGGTCAAGGGCCAACTCTAATCCAGAAATAAACTGGAGGAGAGAGATTGTTCAGACGCAACATTTCCTGACGAGGAAAGAACTGACAACTCGATTGTGAAGACTTTTATCACTAGGGGACAAGACCGACTAGAGTGATAGTGATGCAATATGAATATGAATGTAAATAAATAATGCATGATGCATGTATGTATATGCTGATAAAACTGACACGACATACAGACTAGTAGATGAACACGAATAGATACTCAGCCACAGTGGGAGATAAAAAGTATCGTTGGTTCCTTGCTTAGGAGAAGTAGTCCCTATGGGGGAACAACCGATGATCGGGCTTAGGAGGTAAGAACTCGGCCAAAGATGTCAGATGGAGTATTCGTATCCGACATAACTGATCCTTCGTTCAGGCGCACTAGTTTAGAAGGAGTACTTTGATTCTGAACTTTGAAGTTCGATTACTTCTGGCGAAGCGATCGATGTTCTTTCGATGTTCAACAGTCAAAAGCAATTGCCATCTTTATTTTAAAAACAGAAAAGTTTGACAAGTAAATTCGTTTTTGTTTCGTTTCAAGAATCGTTGATCATGTTAAAATGTCGTTCTGTAAAGCTAAAACAAATAAGAATTACAAACAAAAGCACAAGGGCTCAAATTTTATTGATAGGATGGAAATCAGCTAAACGCGTGATTCCATAGAGTATTTACAAAGTTTAGAAAATGGTAATTAAAGGGAAAAAGGCTATATTGAAACATAACGACCATTATCCTTCTACCAACTTTGAATTCGGGGCATCCTGAGCTTCTGTCGAAGATGACCTTGACTGGAGTTTTTCTTCTGATGGATGGCACGACTGCTGCGGAGTTGAACTGATCAGACGTAGTTACTTGCCATTAATCCCTAACTTTTGCCTGGATTGTACTATGATGTTTCCAATCCACGGGGATGATTTTTGATTGTGTCTCTAATTTTTGCCTAGACCGCCCTTTCGGTTTTTCAATCCACCGAGACGTTTTTTTTAGTTTAGGAGAAGTATTTCTTGACTACATCAACATTTGTGGGGAAGGAAAATTCCTCTCCATCCATGGTTGCAAGCCTCAAGGCACCGCCTGAGAAAGCTTTCTTGACCAAATAGGGGCCGTCATAATTCGGAGTCCATTTTCCCCAGAGTCAGTGAGAAATGATTGTGTCTTTTTGAGCACGAGGTCTCCTTTCCTGAAGACGCGAGGTCGGACCTTTTTGTCGAACGCCTTATTCATTCTTTGCTGATACAGCTGACCGTGGCATAGTGACGTTATTTGTTTTTCTTCAATCAGATTTAGTTCATCGTGTCGACTTTGACATCATTCAGCCTCTGTTAGCTTAGCTTCCATCAATACCCTAATCGATGGGATCTCTACTTCGATGGGGAGCACTGCCTCCATGCCATATACTAGAGAGAAAGGGGTTGCCCCTGTTGATATCCGGACAGATGTGTGATAACCGTGAAGAGAGCATCTCGTGCCAATCTTTGTAGGTTACAACCATCTTTTGAACAATCTTCTTGATGTTCTTGTTAGCCGCTTCTACCGCTCCGTTCATCTTAGGTCGGTAGGGAGATGAGTTATGGTGTTTGATCTTGAACTCTGTGCACAACTCCTTCATCATCTTATTATTCAAGTTAGATCCATTATCGGTAATGATCTGGGTTGGAACACCATAACGACAAATGATATTGTTTTTGATAAAATGGACCATAACTTGTCTAGTTACATTGGCGTATGATGCTGCTTCGACCCGCTTGGTGAAGTAGTCAATGGCTACCAGGATGAACCGATGTCCATTTGAAGCTTTGGGTTCAATCATGCCAATCATGTCAATTCCCCATATGGAAAAAGGCCAATGAACTTTGAGATGTGTTGGCGGTACATGGATTTTGTCGGAGTATATTTGACACTTGTGACACTTTCTCATGTACTTGTAGCAGTCAGATTCCATGGTTAACCAATCGTACCATGCCCTTAGAATTTTTCTCGCCATTGTGTGTCCGTTGGCATGAGTGACAAAGGATCCATCGTGAATTTCCTTTATCAGCATGTCTGCCTCTGGTCTGTCTACGCATCAGAGCAAGACCATGTCAAAGTTCCTCTTATAGAGTGTATCACCGCTTAGGAAGAAGCTGCCTGCTAGCCTTCTGAGGGTTTTTCTCTCTTTTCTTAGTGCCCCAGGTGGTTACTCTGGTTTCTGAAGGAAGCATTTGATATCGTGATACCAAGATTTGTCATCTATGACTGCTTCAATCGCAAATATGTAAGTAGGCCGTTCAAGGCGCATTATGTCGATCTTAGGTAAGTCGGTCCATTGACCTACACTAATCATGGAAGAAAGGGTGGCTAAGGCATCAGCCATCTGATTCTCATCACGAGGGATGTGATGAAACTCGATTCTGTTAAAGAAAGGTAACAACCTTCTTGCATAGTCTTTGTAAGGAATCAATCTGGATTGGTATGTGTTCCAATCTCCTTTAATTTGATTGATAACCAGGGCTGAGTCGCCATATACATCCAAGTTCTTAATCCTGAAATCAATCGCTTCTTCGAGACCCATAATACATGCTTCGTTTTCGGCCTCGTTGTTTGTGCACTTGAATGTAAGTCTGGCAGTGAAAGGAATGTGGGTACCCTGAGGTGTTATGATGATTGCCCCAATTCCGTTTTCGTAATGATTGATAGCTCCTTCAAAGATTAGTCCCCATTGGGAACCTGGTTCTGGCCCTTCACTGGGTAGCGGTTCATCGCAGTCTTTTATTTTCAAATACATGACATCTTCGCTAGGAAGTCAAACCCGATTGATTCCTGATCGTCAATCGGTTGATGAGCCAAATGATCGGCTAAAATACTTCCCTTAACGACTTTCTGAGCGTGGTACTCAATGTCATATTCCGATAACAACATCTGCCAACGGGCAATTCTTCCCGTGAGAGCAGGTTTTTCAAAGATATACTTGATTGGATCCATTTATGAGATTAACCAAATAGTGTGACGAATCATGTACTAGCGAAGACGTTTGGCTGCCCAAGCCAAAGCGCAACAAGTTTTCTCAAGCATAGTGTACCGAGTCTCGCAATCAGTGAATTTCTTGCTCAAATAGAAGATGGCAGAATCTTTTCTTTTTGTTTCGTCTTGTTGACCAAGCACACAACCCATTGAGTCCTCTAGGACTGTGAGGTAGATGATCAGTGGTCTTCCTTCCACTGGAGGTGATAGAATCGGTGGGTTCAATAGGTATTCCTTAATACTGTCGAAGGCGGTTTGGCAGTCCTCTGCCAAACGCTGTCTTGATTCTTTTTTAGTAATCTAAAAATTGGCGCACATGTTGCGGTCATGAGGAATATGAATCTGGAGATGTAGTTCAAACGTCCCAGGAATCCTCTGACTTGTTTTTCAGTTTTCGGAGAAGGCATTTCTTGAATGGCTGTGACATTGTCAGGATCAACCTCAATTCCTTTTTGGCTGACGATGAACCCTAAAAGTTTCCCTGAACGGACACCGAAGGTGCACTTGTAAGGATTTAAGTGGAGTTTGTACATCCTCAACCGTTTGAATAGTTTTGACAGGTGGGTCACATGCTCCTCTTCTGTCTTAGATTTGGCAATCATGTCATCGACATATACCTCGATTTCCTTGTGTATCATGTCATGAAACAGAGTAGTCATGGCCCTTTGATAGGTTGCCCCGACATTCATCAAACCGAACGGCATTACCTTGTAACAAAAAGTGCCCCATGGGGTAATGAATAAAGTTTTCTCCATGTCTCTCGGCGCCATTTTTATCTGATTATAGCCCGATAATCCATCCAGGAAGGAGAAGACTTTGAACATTGATGTACTGTCTACCAGCATATCAATGTGCGGCAAAGGAAAGTCATCCTTTGGACTAGCCTTGTTCAGATCTCTGTAATCGACACACATTCTGACTTTTCCGTCCTTTTTTGGAATGGGTACGATATTGGCTAACCATTGAGGATATTCTAACGTAGCAAGGAAACCCGCATCAATCTGTTTTTGTACTTCCTCCTTGATTTTGATGGCCATGTCCGGGTGAGTCCGTCTCAACCTCTGTTTTACCGGCGGACATTCGGATTTCAATGGTAAGTGATGTTCCACGATGCTGGTATCCAACCCTGGCATGTCCTGATAGGACCAAGCAAACACATCGGGAAATTCTCTAAGAAGCTTTGTCAAACTCTCTTTGGCAGTTGGACTGAGCAGTGCCCCAATCCTGATTTCTTTTCTCTCTTTTTCTGAACCCACGTTGATCGTTTCCAACGGCTCTTTGTGAGGTTCAATGAACCTTTCCTCTTGTCGGAGTAATCGGGAAATCTCTTCTGGAATTTCGTTGTCAACTTCTTCTTCAGCCCCAAATACCGGGAACTCAAAGTCGGGAGAAGGCATCGGACCGTATGTTTCAACGGGGTTTAAAATAAGCAATCTGCATGACGTGGTGATTTGTATTTAGAAGAGATAGAGAAAATGGAAGTGTGTGCAGTGTATTTTTTTTTGAAAAACTGCTTATTTATTTTAAATTGTTTTTTAGGATTACCATTTTCTGAGAAAAGTGAAAAGAGAAAACAACAATTAATGCGGAGATCACAGAATGACGTTATTTTATTTATGAACAAGTCGATTTTTGAAACTACAGCCCTATAAAACAAAACTCTGTCGCTTTGGGCGAAGCGAAGAGGGATATTTACAGAAAGTGAGCCCTATCAAAACATCCGTTTCACCTAGGCAGGGTGAAAGGTTAAAGACGGCAATTACTTTGACTTATGAACAATCTTCGGAACATCGACAACAACCCATTGGCGGTGAACTCCTCGGTGAATCACAAAGTCTGGTACCTTCCTTGATTTATCTTCAGAAATAACGCTGATTTCTGCCGGAACAGGATCATTGGAATCTGTCTCTCAGGCAGAGTTGTCGTAGGAGGATTCCTCTGTTGTATTTTGCCGAGTATTGGTGCTCTCAGGAAAATCTCCCCATCCAGTTGGCTGGATGTCTTCGAGCCTGATACGAGAGCTTTCGGGAGCAGTGTACTTGACCATGAAGTCAAATTTTCCACTTGGTTGTCCTAAGGTGTCCCATACTTCTTTGGAGCTGGAGGAGTCATCTCTTTCGATGACGTTGACCTCGGGAAAAGCATAGTTGATGAATTCTAGTCCAACGAACTTTGTGAATTCATCGTCGTGCTGGATAGGTTCTGAATACCCTGAGTGTTGATCCCATGACATGGTGGGGACGCATGTATTCTTTTCGATGATGTTCAACTGATTTTCATTGTTCGGCTGATTTTCTTGCCCCAAGTCTCCTGGGTACGACTTCCAGATAGGCAGGCCATCCATTGGGCCATAATAGTCGTGGTCAAAGTTGTCCTTCATCAGAGTGTCTTCCTCTAATGAGTTTGGTGGAGCCCGGCATCCTTCCGGATTACAATCTCCGTATATCATTTCGACATCTGACCTTGGTATAAATCTCAGACTCTGTGCAGGATAGCAAAATGGCGTAGGCACCTCTTCCTGAGACATATAACCGTCCTTGTTGAGATAGGACTTCCATTCCTCATCCATATCGAAGGGGTCTCCCTCGTTGATGGTATGAACTGCTTGAGGCACTGGGTGAAGGAAACCTCCACTGTGGAAGAAGTCCTGAATGGGATACAGACTTTCATCGTTAGCAGCTGTCTGGGTGCAGGTTGCAGAAAAACCTAGACCCTTATTTGTTTTATTATCAGTAGGAATGCCAAGCTGTCCCCATCCTTTTTCATTGTTATTCCCGATCACTTCAAGAGCATCTCTGTATGAGGAAATCGAGGTTCCTTTCTCTGATTGATTCTCATTGCTCACCGAAAGTGCTTGGAACTGAGTCCCAACAACCTCCTCGGGTTCTATACAAGTAGATAATAATAGGTTACTCACGATCAATGCTTGTTCTCCACAGACCGTGACGAGTTGATCGTTCTTGATGAACTTCAGTTTCTGGTGCAGTGTCGAAGTGACTGCCCCAGCCTGGTGTATCCATGGTCTTCCTAATAAACAGTTGTACGCTGCTCGGACGTCCATGACCTGGAAAGTGATTAGGAAAGTGTGAGGACCGAAAGTTATGGGAAGGTCGACTTCACCGATAACTGCTTTCCGAGACCCGTCAAATGCTTTGACGATGACCTCACAGCCCCTCATCGGCGACCCTTTGAATGATAGTCGCATTAAAGTAGACTTTGGCATAACGATGATGGTCGATCCTGTGTCTACCAGTACACTGGCTAAAGCATCATCCTGGCAGTTAACTATGATATTGAGTGCCATGTTGTGACTTTTGCCCTCCTCTGGAAAATCCTCATCACTAAATCCTAAGTTGTTGCAGGAATTAATGTTAGAGATGATGCTATCGAACTATCAAATTGACACATCCTGTTCCACAAAGGCCTGCTCTAAGACTTTCTGCAGAGCCTCTCTGTGGGCTTCAGAACTGAGTAAAAGTGATAGCACTGAGATCTTTGAAGGGGTTTGTAACAGCTGATCAACAATGTTGTATTCACTCCCTTGGATGAGCTTCAGCATCTCATCATCGTCCTTTGAAAGGTCAGGATTACTGGATTGACCGACTGGTGGATCAGGAGCTTCTGTCAGAAGTTCCTTTTCTTTGTTAGGTTCTCCAACTCCTCGGTTGAAAATTCGAATGCTCCGTGTTACTCGACTGATGTCTGCAATATTCACGACGGAGGGTAATGGAATTTCCTTTCCATTCTCAATTATGGTTGCACCGTATTTGTAAGGGATCGCCTTAGCTGATTCATACGGTAACGGTCCCGGTAGATAGATAACTACAAGAGGCTTCTGATTTTTCTGACTGTCGTAAGTAACTTCAATCAGTTCCTGGCTAAGAACCTTTGATTCATCCAGTAGAGGGATGATGGTACAAACATCCTTGTTCTGTTGATGATCAGAGATTACAACCACATCTTTGATTTGATCAGCGAAGTAGTTTGGCGTCCAGTTGATTGGCTCAGAACTCGGACACAGGTGAATCTCTTTACGATCCAACTGACCTTGAAGGGCTGCCCGCACAAGGTAGCATCCTTAGTTATTCTCCGAGCAGACTCTACAAGGTTCATAGTTGTGTGGTGGCACCAGGCCACGCCCGCTTTGAATGCATTGCAACCTTACCAGGTTTGTTTCCATAAATCGGACATCCTGACTTTGACGCCAAGTAGGGTTTCCATTAAGCACACTGATTTGTTGCGTGTCTTCATCCAGATAGATTGGAAGCCACCAGTGGTTTAATAAGTGTTGTAAAGTTCTCTAAACGAGAGCGCACCCTTGGTTACTCTCACAACATCCTTTACAGTTCTAATAATCATGTGAAGTGAGAAAACCGAGTTTGACCTGCCTGGCATGTAACTCCACCAAGCTGGTATTCATCAGAGGAATATCAAAGATTTGAATCACGTTGATCTAATAAGGATTTCTATCATGGTAGTCCTGGATCCATCCGAGATCTATCTGACGCTGGAGGGCCTCTTGTACAAAAGAGCATCACTGTTTTTTTACCGAGCAAGTCAGACAGGAATTATAATCGTGCCGCGGCAGATTATGATACTGGCTTTGCCTTGAGTAATCGCCACCAAGTTGACATTCATTTCACGGATGTCGTGGTTTTAAATGATGTTGGAATTCGTATAGGTCATGTTGACTCCAAGAACTCGATGCTCTTGGATCCATCCGAGATCCAATTGTTCCTGTAGAACTGCTTGCACCACAGAACATCCTTGATTGTTTTTAAAGCAGATATCACACTGGTGATAATTATGAGGTGACACATGGCCATATCCGTTCTGTCTACAATGCATCTTGACCAAGTTGGCTCTTAACAAGAGTACATCATGAATTTGATAGATGTTGCTAGACTCTCCCTCTATAAAATTGACTGCAGCTTTCTCATGTTGAGGCAGCGGGTTTGTGAGAACATTAGGATTCATATCCTTGAAAGATAAGACCCCGCTCCTAACAAGCTT
This sequence comes from Lathyrus tuberosus, assembly GCA_022829125.1. Taxonomy (NCBI): domain Eukaryota; kingdom Viridiplantae; phylum Streptophyta; class Magnoliopsida; order Fabales; family Fabaceae; genus Lathyrus; species Lathyrus tuberosus. The sequence goes on along the minus strand of JALAZF010000124.1, from coordinate 1,333,262 downwards.
TTGTACGTCGGATTTGAAACTGAGACAGATTTCTATGTTATACCCTAGTCCTCCTTGATGGTAAGGACACGTCTGATCCGTTTTGAACCAAAAAGGCAGATTTTCCGGTACTGTAAGAGGAGACTTAGTTTGGACATGCCCCTTGACCAGTAATAATGGAAGCAGCTCCGCGTACAACATGGGTATAGGATCAAACCCTGGTGGTCACGTTGTACGGTTGTTGTTGTACGGAGGACGAGCCTGCTGAAGAGAATGTTGATAAGGTTGGCTCTGAGCAACCTGAGGTTGATACGTAGGAACAGGCGTGGGATTGATAGTAGGAGTTACAGCTTCTTCTGGTTGATATCGTCGCCTTTGCTTTCCGAGAGAGATTTCTCGATATCTTGCGTTTTTTTCTTAGGGAGAGCACTACCATATCGTTTTGTACTACTTGATGATCCAGCGTCTTTAACCAAACGTCCTTCCCGGACCGCTTCCTCAAGACGAACTCCCATGCCCACCATCTCGGTGAAGTCACTGGGCGCACTGGCGTCCATTCTGCCGTAGTAAAATGAGCCCAAGGTCTTTAAGAAGATCTTTGTCATCTCTTTTTTCTCAAGAGGTGGACAAATCTGGGCGGCAATTTCACGCCATCTCTGAGCATACTCCTTAAAGGTTTCCTTGTCCTTTTGTGACATTGATCTGATTTGATCTCTGTCCGGTGCCATATCCAAACTGTATTTATAGTGTTGAATGAAAGCAGCGCCAAGATCTCTGAATGTACCGATCGTAGCGCGGTTTAAACCCATGTACCATCTTAATGCGGCACCGTTTAAACTATCCTGAAAGTAATGAATTAGTAGCTCCCGGTTCTTTGTCTGAGCTGACATTCGCCGAGCGTACATCACCAAATAGCTCTGAGGGCAAGAGTTACCCTTGTACTTTTCAAAGTCGGGCACTTTGAACTTGCGTGGAACTTTCACATTGGGGACCAAGCAGAGGTCCGCGGCGTCCTTTCCAAATAGATCCTGACCACGAAGGGCCTGTAGTTCTTTCTGCATCTCCAGGAATTGTTCCTGGAATTCATTCATTCTGTCGATCATACTGTCGTTTCCACCAGAGGGTATCTGTGGAATCTGTCCTTCCGGGACAGTGTGTACCACGGGTGGTGGTATAGTCATTACGGCCGAGACTCTCGGTGCCTCCCGAAGTTTGTAACCTTTAGGAGTTGCTTTCATGCCCTTGGCATCTTCGCTTCCCGAAGTTTGTAACCTTCAGGCCCAGCGGTTCCTGCTGCGGTTCCCTGATCCTTAGCGATCGACAGAACATATCCTTCCGGGATATAGTTAATAGGCATGCCCCAAGGACGATCTTTTAGTATTTTGTACCTAGGATCATACTTCTCCACTATGGGCGTAGATGTGATCTCCGAGATCACAGTTCTTTGTTGTTGCATTTGAGCTTCTGCTAGAGCTTGCATGTCGTTATGAAGCTTTCTCAGATCCTCTTTCAGAGCGTTGCTTTCTTCTCTCAATTCTCTGTTCTCTTCCTCGAGATCATCCATCTTTTTCTGACGATTAGCCCGAGTATTGTATGAATGAGACAGTTTGACTCTAGAATCGAGACGCAAACGTGAGATTCGTAGGTAAGAAGAAGGCGTTTATGAGAATGATGAATGCAATGATTATTAATTATTTTTGTCTATTCAAAGTAAACTTCGACAATTGGATTGCAAATATCAAACAGTGGGGAAACCCCGTTTTATTGAATTCAAAGGACTGCGGAAACAGAAATACAGTAGATTACAAAGTGTTGCAAAAGGAAATCTAAGCTAATGGATCCTGAGTCCTCTCTAAGGAGAGCTCAGGTGCTGGTTCGGGTGCTTTCCTTTTCTTTGACCGGGGCTCTTGGACCGTTGTCGGGTTGTAATTCCTTTGCCAAGTGAAAGGAGCTAGCAAATTCTTTTGGTCATCCCGATTTTCTACAGCATGCTGCTTTAAAATCTCAATTAGAGCATCTTTTTCTCTTAATAGCTGCTGTATTTTCTTACATTCCACATTGAGAATACGATACTTGTTCCTCCAAGACCTGTTCTCCTGCTGAACTTTGCTTAGAGTAACCTGAAGTTTTTCCGTCTCAGACATGAAATAAAGGGCAGAGTCCCTTAATGGAAGAACTTCCTGACGAGGGTAAGGCATCCTCAGCTTGAGAGCTCTAGTTTGTACCCAGTGGAGATAAGGCTCCATCGAGACACAATCTGGTTTACCTAGAGACTCTCGTCCTTTCCTATGAACGTGTTTCCAAGCGTGCACTATTTCCGTCTTTAGTGCCCTGTCATTTTCTCCTTCCTTGAAGAAAAGACCTTCCAGATGAGCATTGTGTAACGCCTGGTTATTTAATTAATTATTTAATTAAATATCTTCGTATTATTTGTGTGATTTGTGTTGGTTGTCGAAAATGTGGTGTTGAGTTGCTATGTCGGTTTTAGTTGAATTAATTATAAAATGTTGATTTAAGTTGTGTTGTTGTTAATTAATTAATCAAGCTGACTTAGGTGGTAATTATAGTGTTAGAAATAATACTAGATTATATTATTGGGCTTTTTGGATGGTGAGTGAAGTAGTAATAGTGGGGGTGTAGAAATGAGGCCCAATAAGTTAATAAAACATTAGTGTTTTATTATTAGGTATGCAGAATTAGGAGAAGGAAAAGAAAGTAGCAGTAAGAGAGAGAGGGAAGTAGCAGTTACAACACAGAGGTTACGAAAGAGAGGAGAAAGGGTTTGGAAACGGAACACGGAGAGGCTGCGAGAACGGGAACCCAATCGGAGATTTAGAGCGACCTTCAATCCAAGGTAAGGGTGGGGTTCTGACTCTATAGTGGGGTATTTGATGAATGATATGTGGGGGTTGGGTTTGTAGAATTACCTTTGTCTGTGTTGTAATAGGCTGTCGTGGATATTGAAATACGTTTGCTGTTGATGAATTGGTTGTAGGCAAATTAGTCTATGTTGCTTTAAGGTGTAATTTTATTGCGTTTATGTTGCACTGTAATGGGTGAATGTGTGGAATTGTTTGGAATCGAAACAAATTAAGGAGAACTAGCATGAAATGCACTAAAACGAAGGAAATTGGGAATTGGAGCTATGACAACCGTGATGGAGAGCGTGACGAGCGTCACGCAGGTCGTGTGCGAGTGACGACCGTCACTCATGTGTTACGACTGTCACGCATTGTGACGAGGGCCAGAGAGTTGTGACGAGCGTCACATGGGCCTGCTGTGTAATTGTTTCTGTTTCTGTTTCTGTTCATTTATGTTTGCTATGGCTTCACTTGGTCTGTTCCATTTTAAGTTAGTTGAGAGGGATGGTATATATAATTGTTTGGCAAAGATGAATTTAATAAGTTGCAGAATTGGCTTCATTAATTACAGTAGTCTCCCTTTTGATTAATTTAATTTATTTAGCAGATAATTAGTAGTATTATTATTGGTAGCAGAGAGTTATAAATAGTATATGAATGATACAGTGACCAGTGCCAATAGTTATTAAGTGAATAACAGAACTAGTAATATGGGTATAAAACAATAGTGACTGAATTATATGTTTTTGGTTGTAAGGCAGTATTAATTTAACAGAGGACTAATAATAATAGTAGCTCAGAGTGGAAATATTAGAATTTAGCCGATAATTAAGTAACCGGTTTTAGTCGAAGACTGTCTGAATAATTATGCGAATTATTTGTAGCTTATTTTGGTTGATTCGTTGGGTTGTGTACCTTGCTGAAAAATATGAATTTGCTGGTGGTGTTGAATTGTGAGGCCTACGGCCAATGTGGTTTTGTTGTTGATTAGTTACTGTTAATTATTGATGCTGATATGTTGTTGTTGTTGATGATGCGAAGTTGCAGGATATTTTTTGTTGTTGAATTGCCTCTATTAATTGGCAAATAATAAGTTGTAGGCTGGTGGCCAAAGTTAAAATTGTTGTTAAGTTGCAGTTGTGTTGTTGTTGTGTTGTTGTTGAATAAGTTGATGTTGTAGTTGTTGTCGCATGCATAGCATAGCATACCAAGTTGGCCTGGATTGGTAAAATTATTAAGTTGGCCTGGATTGGCAAAAAGTTGAAAGTTGAAGGCTTATGCCTTGTTTGATGCCTCTATTACTTGGCAATTCCTAAGTTGGGAGTTCTGCTCCATTTTTAAGTTGGGAGTGATGCTCCAATGGTACCACATGCATGTGCATGGTATGAGTCACATTCTAAGCTGCATATTCCAGTGTTGTGATGATATATTCGTTGTTATTATGTTGTTGACTTGTTGTGACAGGTACTGTATGAAAGCTATGAAAATGTTGTTATAACCTGTTGAGGGTTTTGTTGTTATATTTGTGGTTTGAAAGTTGTTATATTAAGTTGGTTAAATTGACGTGATATTAAGTTGATGACTTTGTTGTGATATTATGCTGATGACTGGTTGTGCTAATTGTTGTTATAAGCTGTAAAGTGGTAATTTTATATGATCTAAATTCTAATATATTATTTATCATACATCATATTATATTGTTAGATATCTCACCCCTTCTGCTGATATTTCCCCTACCATGGGAAATGGGCAGGTACTCAAGAATAGCAGTGGCAGTTCGGAATAGTTTTTGGAGTCCTTATGTTGCTTTATTGCAAGTCAAGAGGGTCTTGCTCTTATACGTAACACTCGGGGGGATGAACGATCGTTGTTTTAAGTTGTTATATTTCAGTTGTTGAATTATAAGTTGATGTCATTGAATACTTGTTATGTTGCAGTTGTTTTCAGACGAACAAAAGATGTTATGTCATTTGAGTTGAAAAGTATGATTCCGCTATTTAGTTAATAAAAGTTGTTTTATTTTAAAGACTAATTTTGTTGTTATCGGTTCATCCGAGTTAAAGTGTTATGTATCTGATTAACATGCGATAATATGAAGTCGTTTTTAAGTTGAAAGTGTAGCATCTCATTTGTATGTTGAAATTTTGAAACTCTGATTTTATAATTATCCGCCGGGTAGAAATAAGGTGTTACACATTGCGCGGGACATGCCTCATTGGGTATCCAAATTGACGAAGAACTAACACTGGATGAGAGTTGATTCCCCCCTTAGTTCCTATAAGGGGTACATTTGGGAAATTTCCATAACGGTCAATGATTCTGATCCCGTCATAGATTTGATTGTACCAATCGATGTCAGAGTTGGTAAGTGACATGATTCTTTGCGACCAACGAAAAGTATTTTTTTGATCCCAAAATGCAGCAGACTTGGGCAAATGAGAAGTAAACCATTTATAAAGCAAGGGTACATAGCACGTGATCATTCCTCCGATGTATATATTCCTTAAGTGTACAGAATGATACGCATATGCGATTAAGGTCGGTACAGGGTTTCCAATAAGAAAAATCTTAATGGCGTTGATATCTACAAAGTTATAGATGTTGGGAAACAAAAATAACCCGTAAGTGAGCAAAACAAAGATGCTCTCGAAAGCGGCCACGTTCCCTATACTAGCAAAGTATAGGGCTTTCTTTATCAAGAATTGGGGTGGAAAACCCTGGACGCCACCCTTAGTGGTCATGTGAGTCCTGACTTCTGACTTGTCCAAATAAATTGCTCTTGCAATGGTCTGATCCTTTGAAATTTCTTCCAGTCCAGAAAAGGGAGCTTGATTAGTAATGTGCAGATCAGTCAGGTGAGAGTACTCCTCATGCGTTGGTGCTAGCTGATAATCTGGGAATGTGAAATAGTGATAAACTGGATTAGTGTGGACAGGATTCCTTCAATTAAGTGGACCCTTAACAGAGACAGTAGTCCTCCATACTTGGCTCTGAAAGCCTCGTGGTTGGTGATCATTCTCGCCAAACCTCTTAAATCCTCTAACTTTGGAACCTTGAAGGTGTACTTATGAGTTTTCCTTCTACCGAAATCCATTAGCACAATCTCATTTCTCTGATATTTGCAATCATTGTCTTAGTTTAATTTGAAAAAGAGAGACTAGAAGAGAATATTTTTTTGTTTTAATGCTTTTAAATGAATGCATGAATACATCACACAAAAACATAGAAAAAACATGGGGTCAAAGGGTCGGTGTCATGAAGTCAAGGCTCTACCCCCCCCCCCCCCCCAAAGGTTTATACTGGTGATTTTTTGTACCTGTCCGCAAAATCATTGACCCCTCTTGGGATAATAACAATAAGCGGATCGCCAGCGAGCTGACGTATCCTAGAGCGATCTCAGATGAGGGTAGTATCGCGTGATAACTATTTCCGATAGCTTACGCACTACAAAATGGCTTAAGTCTACTAAAAAACCCCAGCTTCTCAGATAACCCAGTTGACCACACTACTTTCAACAACCGAAGTTGTATATGCAATGTATTTGCAAAGGGAGTCTCCACTGAGTTTGATGGTCGATCGTGGGCTCTTAACTGGGATTCACTCCCCGAAAGATTACCCGCATTGCCATCACCTATCTTAGGTGTATACTCAATCTTTCCACATGCGGCATCACACGCATTCCCATTAGCAGAAAAATAAACACAGATATCAATTAGGAAAAGCAGTATATATATTTGTCTTAATCATCCTAGACCTCTAGTCTTATGATCCTATACAGACAATGACTCCCCAGCAGAGTCGCCATTTCTGTGACATTTCGAGAACTTAGGGCTTTCTACCGTAAGGATTGTAGGAAAGAGAAGGCAGGCCCCACGGTGGGCGCCATTTTTTCCTGTGGCACTTTCTTAAGGTTTCTACCTAAGAGATGGGAAGAGAACAAGATCTCGCGCTCCTCAGTGAAGTCGCCATTTCTCTGTAGCGCGAATTTTTGCGTGGTTGCGAAGCACTATCGCTTTGAGGTACTACAGTTCGATTCATTTTTTATCCTGTTAAGCTGATTAAGGAAGGGAAATAGATGTCTCCAATTAACCCTGCTTGCATATTGAGTTTAAACAGGTGACGGTTGGTTTACAGATGCTATTAAGATTGTGGGTCTCTCTTAGGTTATTTTGTTAAAGAAATAGAGTGCCTGGACTATTTGTGAGGTAAGATGTTAATGTGTTTAGATTTGATGCTTTTGGGTTGATTTGGTGGAGATACTGGGTTTTGGGTTTTTTATTAGTATGCTCGCTAAGATTTTTCCAATCTTATGCCTACGTATTCACGTTTAACGAAACAGGGAAATCAGAGCGATCGTAGTTCCTCCTATTCTGTGGGAGGAATAAAAGGTTATTTTGGTGTCTTGTTCAAAGCCAAAGACGTGAAGCTAAATGTGGTTTGTATCTTGTTCAAAGCCCAAGATGTGAAGCTAAATGTGGTTTGTATCTTGTTCAAAGCCCAAGATGTGAAGCTGAAGGGTTTTGACTTTAGAGAGAATTTGTCATCTCTAAAGGGGGATATTTGGTCTGTTTGTCACAACTGCTGGGTGATTGATTATAAAGGAGAATTACTTTAACTGGGATATGTGAATACAACAATGCCATAATTTCCTTTATAGGGGATTTTTAACCTGACGGAGAAGACTTTAACTCAGTTTAGAGCAATGTAATCTTTCCTTAGGAATTTCTCATGCTAAAAGAGGGACAGTGGCGTGGATGTAAATAATCCAGAGGCTTGCCGCTTACAGCAATTAGATGAAGGAAAAGGAGTTGTTGATGTTTGTATACTGTGAGCAAGGCACAAATTTTGATGCTAAAAGGTTGATTGACTCAGCCGGGGTTTTCTTTATACAAAGCCTAAGAGGAGGCTATTGACCCAATAAGAGGGTGTTTTTATGTGTCTCGTACGAAGCCCGAGAGAGAGGCTAAAAGGGGTTGACTCAACAAGAGAGTGCTAACAAGTGACTGACTCAACAAGAGAGTGATTTTATATGTGTCTTGTATGAAGCCCAAGACGGAGGCTAAAAGGTTTTGACTCCACATGAGGGTTTTTTACACTCAACATGAGAGTGATTTTGTATCTCGTACGAAGCCCGAGTTGGAGGCTGAGAGGGAAGTGACTCAACAAGAGATTCTTTTATACTCAACAAGAGAGTGATTTTTATCTCGTACGAAGCCCAAGATGGAGGCTAAATAGGTTTGAACCAATAAGAGAGTCTTTTATACTCAACAAGAGAGTGTGAAAAGGTTAGCTCCGCTGGGGAGAATCATTGTACAAAGCCCAAGATGAGGCTATTGTGCTGGTGACTGTTTCAGTTTAGTGACAGGTCCAGTATGTTGGATAAAAGAGAAAATCAGTTCTTATAAAGGGAATGATTAAAGGTATTATTGTGCTTTGGAATTGATCAGAGGATCAGGGTTATTTCTTGTTCTTTAAGGAAATGGAAAATCCAAAGGGTATCGAGGCTGTCCAAGTCTACTGGTGTTTTGAGAAATCGATTCTCAGGTAGTGAATGATCTTTGTATGATGCCCAAGAGAAGGCTGGTATGTTAAGGGATGAAGGTCAACCCATTAACAGGTCTGACACTTGAATCAGAAAGACAACTCTTAGCAAATTGATGACTAGGTTCTGTTCCTATACCTGTAGAGGTCTCTGGGTCCTTGTACTAAGCCCAAGAGAAGGCATGAGAGCTTTTAAGAAGCCGAAGGGTCCTTGTACAACGGCCAAGAGGAGGCAGGATTCTTTTAAGAAGCCTGTGGGTCCCCAAACCCCAAGAAGTTCAAGACATGCCATTCACGGAGAATAGATCAAGCCAGGAAAGTCCAAGAATTTGGAAGAAACTCAAGAGATGCCATTCACGGAGAAAAGATCATTCCTGGGGAGTACAGTCTCTTTGATGATTTCTAAGAGTGACAGTCTAAGAAAAGGTTCACCGAGAATGCTGCCTTTCACGTCTCCATATTGTTTAACCCCAAGAGGAGGGAAGACCGTGTCTGGTAATCCAATGGGGATCTAGTTTTGTTTGTATTTAAGAGTGACCATCAGGGCTTTATCTAGTGCTAGACGTAGTTGCCAGGGAAAAGTCTAAATCACTATACTAGTATTACACAGTTGATATTTGACAAGTATCTAAAAGTTTGTGAAAGAATACTTATAGTGAGCAGCCCCACTATACAGTTATATATGAAAGCGGATAAAGAAAGCGGGTAAACACTTACTCGGTTGTAGAGCTTCCATGCTGTTTGGTTAGTTTGTTCAGCAAAGAAAGCTTTGATAATAATATTATATTCAAAATCAAAGGAGAAGGTGCTTTGAAAAGGTTGTTGGGCCTTACAGCTCAAGGAGAGGCCCAAGGATTTATCAGTGATTGCACTGTTGTTTGAAATTATACAGGGACTTATACAAGTGACTGAGGCTCAAAAATGTTTTCCGTACAAAGGGATGGGTCTTACACTCTCTCAAGAGGCCCTAAGGTGTTTAAAGAAAAATAATGGGGCTTATAACACGAGGGTAGGCCCAGATGATTTGTTTTTTGAATTGGCGATCGCGCCGCGATTTCTTTAACATACTGGGTCTTATACAATGCATTGAGGCCCAAAAAGTTTTGGTTAAAAAAGGGTTGGGTCTTACACTCAATTAGAGGCCCAATGATTTATTTTTGTATAAGTGGTGGGGCTTACAGCTCAAGGAGAGGCCCAGATGATTTTGTTAAAAAAGGCGACGATCGCACCGTTGTTTTTGAAAATACAGTGGGACTTATATAATGACTGAGGCCCAAAAAGTGGTGTATTTACATTGGGGATTGGTCTTACACTCTAATAGAGGCCCATGAGTGTTTGAAAATGATTTGCGAGGCTGAAAATCAAAGAAACCCTAATTTTGTTTTCCTTTAAAAGTAAATATTTAAAGAAAATAAAATAAAATGATAAAAATACCAAATAAGTTTGAATAAACCACTTGTGATTTTTGTTTAAGGTTTGAAAAAATGAGGTTTTAATCACAAGATGAATTAAACTCATTTGGTTTTGATTTTCAAAGTAAATATTCACTTTTAAATGTTTAAAAACAATAAAAAATCAATTTATTCACAAAAATACTAATTATATTAAATAACTAATATAAATTTGACTTTTTTGTGGAATAAAATATTTCAACATTTTTGTGATTTTTTTCAAAAAGAACCAATAAAAAATAATTAAAATTGAGAGAGTTATTAATTTTTCAAATCAATTAAAAATAATAAGAAAAACAATAAAAAGTGGAAAAAATAGCAAAAAGAGGATCTGGGGCGAGGGGGATTCGAACCCCAGACCTCTTGTGTATAGGGTGTGCGCCTTACCACCGGGGTGGTGATACATACGTTGATTGAAATACAAACACAATTATACAAGGCTTGCCTTGTTGTTGGCCTGACCCAAGGCAAGGCAAGGCAAGATTTTGGTTGAAAACGTGAAGGCCATAGCTTTCTCATTTCTCCATGGATTGGGACAAAATTTAGGTCTATCCTGCCTAGAATTTCACAAGGAATCCAATGGTGGTGGTTTTTTTTTCCAGATCATGCTCCTATTGAAAAACCTGATAGTGGTTTTGAAATAGGTCATGATTTGCATTTTCTGTGCCATCTCTTAGTACAAGCATGAATTACATGATAAATTGGTGCAAACACAACACATATAACATGTATAAGAGATGCATGATCAGTGGACATCAAAAGAAAGCATGATTCAAAGAATCCAAGTTGTGATGCTTACCTCTTTTTAGAGCTTTTGTGCTATCTGCCAATGGCTTTGTTCCAGAAATGATTTGATGCTTTGTACAACCTCAAATGATCCCTTAGAAGCTTTTAGGATGGTTGGAATTAGCTGGAAACCTCAGGAACAAGTTTGAGCTCTTTCATGCAAAAAGGGCAAAAGTGGCCAAAATAGCAACTCTCTCAAATGGCGTTCCAGATGGGGGGGAACCATTTGGGACAGTTCAAGGATGATATTTGGAGTGTGTTTGAGGTTTTATCTGATTTGGAAAGTGGCTGAATCAATACATGACTTGAAAAATGCACAAGAGTCCTATTTTGAGGTTTTGAGAGGTGACTTTGTGATTTTGGTGTTACAGGTCACTTGTGAGAGTTTGGACAGCTTATATATGACATATTGGATGTGTTTGGAGCATGAGCTGTGGTGGAATTGCTCTCTAACTCAAAAACTCAGAGTTAGCTTGCTAAAGAAGGTATTTTTTGCCTAGAGAAAGATATTTTGAGGAAAGCAAGTGTTGTAGTGCTTTGGTGTACTCAAACTGAACACAATTGAGCTCTATTTATAGTAGAGCAAGTTTGTTTTGGCTGCAATAGTGAATGGCAACTGCAGCAGAGGTTTGGCCAATGTTAATCAATGAGAATCCAAGTCTCCTCTAACCATTGACTAGAGGTTATGGCACAGGCTGCTGGTTCCCTTGGTCTTGGATAAGTCTTGACTGAATTCAGTTGGAAATGGCTCAGTCCATGCCACCTTGGTGCATCCATTAAATGCTCCAAACCAAAATTGGAGTCTTGTCCCTCTTTTAGGCATTTCTAGGTTTGGCATGCTACTTTTGGTTCCAAAGACTTAGGAGGCTTATGGATCAGGGTTTGTCCCTCCTTGGTCACCCCTTGAGGTGTTCAGATGGATAGATTTACTTGCCCTTTGCAAAATTTGAGCAAATCGAGCAAAACTCCGAAATCTCTCTTGCCATGACAGTTTGCAGCAAGGCATATTGGCATGGTCATATCTCATGGCCCAAGCGGAATTTGATGGAGTTCTTGGTCATTTTGGAAAGCCCTCATATGATACAACCACTATTTGATCATAATTGATTTTGATACTTTTTGGATCCAAGTGAAAAATGCCCCTACATTTTGAAAAAAGTAAGACAGATTCTGACTTAGTGAAAATTTCACTAAGTGTTGGAACAAAGTAACATTTTCACTTTTTGTGATTTTGATCATTCCATAATTTAAAATCCATGAGGAATCGGAATTAGTTGTATTTAAAGCTTTTGTAGAGGGCCATGAGATTTACAAATCCAGCTTTGAATGGGGAAAAATGGCCTTGTGGTTTAGGAGTTATGATCCTCTAAAGTTGGTACCCTAGCCACTTTGTTTCATAACTTAGAAAAATTTCTCTGTTTTTATGGTTACCCCTTTTACAAGTTATCCCACTTTTCTTGATTTTTCTTGATGAATGATGATTCCAATCACACATTAACATCATTTTAGGGTTAAGGAACCATAATTGACCAAAAAATCAAAAAGTCAAACTTTGACTTTTGGGCACAATTGACTTTTTATCAAATGAATTCCAAACTGTGCGATCCTCTATGAAATCAAGTCCTTGACCTAAATCAAACTTGATGGATTGATTTCATAGGTGTTATAGGGTGTATTGAATCATGTCCTAGGGTTTGGCAGCATGTCCTGTTCAAAAGTCAAAGGTACAGTTGACTTTTTCCGCGAAACCCTAACTATGGTTCTGATGAACCTGAAACTTGGGAACCAAGCTTCTTGGATCAATCCATTGTTGCAAATGGATCAATGTGGTTTATTAGAGACCCTCAAATCCTCTCTTGAGGTCTTTGCTCATGATTTGTCCCAAAAGTCCACTTGGGGGGGTGAATTAGGTCAAGATACCCTAATTCCTGATTTTTTATGAATGCATCTCATGAGGTCAAAATTGACTTGATGATTGGGTCCATGATGTCCCATGGAGCATATTAGGTTATGCTTTGAAGCATTGGTTCATGCCCAGAGGAAAATTTCCATCTGTTGGCCCTGGTCGACCAAACCCTAATTTGGTGACACTGGCGATCTTAAGGTTTAATCCACCTGGAATGCTGCAACATTGTGCTTGATTCTTGCTGTGGGAGTCCTCTTGATCCATTGTGGATGTTTGAGAGGTTAGACAAGTTGAAGATCATGTCATTCCTTGATTGATCCTCTGTCTAAAGTCTCTGAGAGGACTTGAAACCCTAAGTTTGATTGTAGTGAAGGCTCACCCATCTTTGGGGAGACTAATGAGGCATGTTGGTCCATCCATATTGTGTATGACACACCAAAGCACTACAACACTTGCTTTCCTCAAAATCTTTTTCTCTAGACCAAAATGCCTTCTTTTGCAAGGTAACTATGAGTTTTTGAGTTAGAGAGTATTTTCATCACAGCTCATGATCCAAACATATCCAATATGTCATATCTAAGCTGTCCAAACTCTCATAAGTGACCTGTAACACCAAAATCACAAAGTCCCCTCTCAAAACCTCAAAATTGGACTTTTTGCCCTTTTTCAAGCCATGACTTGATTCAGTCACTTCCAAAACCAGATAAAGCCTCAAACACACTCCAAATATCATCCTTGAACTGTCCCAAATAGTTCTCCACATCTGTAACACCATTTGAGAGAGTTGCTATATTGGCCACTTTGACCCCTTTTGCAAGAAAGAACTCAAACTTTTTACTGAGGATTCCAGTTGATTCCAACCATTCTAAAAGCTTCTAAGGGATCATTTGAGGGTGACCAAAGCATCAATTTATTTCTGGAAAAAAACACTTGACAGATTGCCCAAAAATCTCCTAAAGAGGTAAGCATCACAACTTGAACTCTTTGAAATATGCATTGCTTTGAGGTCCACTGATCATGCACATCTCATACATGTTATATGTGTTGTGTTTGAACCAATTCATCATGTAATTCATGCCTGTAACAAGAGATAGCATATAAAATGCTATTTTTGGCCTATTTCAAGAACACTATCGAGTTTTGAAATAGGAGCCTCATCTGAAAAAACCACCACCACCATTGGATTCCTTGTGAAATTCTAGGCAGGATAGACCTAAATTTTGTCCTAATCCATGGAGAAATGAGAAAGTTACAAGCTTCACGTTTTTTACCAAACTCTTGCCTTGCCTTGCATTGGCCAGGCCAAAAACAAGGCATGCCTCATATATCCATAGGGTGGTTTTGATACATGGATGTATCACCAACCTAGTGGTAGGAGACGCGCACTGCACACAAGACTTCTGGGGTTCGAATCCCCCTCGCCCCAGATCCTCTTTTTTTTACCATTTTTTCCACTTTTTATCATTTTTTATATTATTTTTAAATGATATGAAAAATTAATAACTCTCTCAATTTTAATCATTTTTGGTTGATTCTTTTTCTAAAAAATCACAAAAATGTTGAAATATTTTATTCCACAAAAAAATCAGATTTATATTAATTATTTAATATAGTTGATATTTTTGTAAATAAATTCATTTTTATTGTTTTTAAACCTTTTAAAAAATGAATATTCTCCTTGAAAAATCAAGACCAAATGAGTTTTAATTCATCTTGTGGTTAAATATCATTTTTAAACCTTAACCAAAAATCACAAGTTGTTTATTCAAACTTATTTGGTATCTTTATCATTTTAATTAATTTTCTTTGAATAATTACTTTAAAAAATGATGAAATTAGGGTTTTGTTAATTTTCACCCTAGCAAACTTTTTCATAGCACTTTGTACATAAACAATTTTGGGCCTCAGTGTATTGTATAAGTCCCGATACCGTCAAAAACCTCGGCATGATCGCCATTTTCAAACAAACAACTGGGCCTGCCCTCGTGTTGTAAGTCCCATTTCTTTTCTTTAAAGCACTTTTGGGCCTCTTGGTAGAGTGTAAGACCCACCCCTTTGTAGAGAAAACCTTTTTGGGTCTCAGTCACTTGTATAAGTCCCTGTACAAATTCAAAAACAACAGTACAATCACTGTTAAAATTTGGGCCTCTCCTTGAGCTGTAAGCCCCGGTCTCTGTTCAAAATACTTTCTTCTTTGATTTTGAATCCAAATGTATAGTTGCTATCAAAACTTTCTTTAATTTCTTTGAACAACTAACAAAACAGCATGAAAGCTCTACAACGGGTAAGTGTTTATCCGTTTTCTTTTATCTGCTTTCATATAAATAACTGTAGTGTGGGGCGGCTTCACTGTAAGTCTTCTTTCACACCTATTAAATACTCGTCATATATCAACTGTATATATACTAGTATAGTTATTTAGACTTTTCCCCGGCAACTACGTCTAGAACTAGGTAAAGCCCGTTGGTCACTCTTGAATACAAACAAAACTAGATCCCCATAGGATTCCAGATACAGTCTTCCCTTCTCCTGGGGTTTAACAATATGGAACAAAGACAAAGGCAAAATTCTCGGTGAACCTTTTCTAAGACTGTCACCCTCAGAAATCGTCAAAGAAACTCTACTCCCCAGAGATGATCTTTTCTCCGTTAATGGCATCTCTTGAGTTTCTTCCAAACCCTCAAACTTTCCTGGAATGATCTCTTCTAAGTGAATTGAATTTCTTAAACTTCTCATGGTTTGGGGACCCACAGGCTTCCTAAAAGCACCCCCGCCTCCTCTTGGGCGTTGTACAAGGACCCTTCGGCTTCTTAGAAGTTCTCATGCCTTCTCTTGGGCTTAATACAAGGACCCTAATGACTTCTTAAAGCTATAAGATAGAACTTAGTCATCCTTTGCTAGAGCAGTCTTTCCAGTGTCAAACCTCAGGCCACTTTAGGGTTGATTATCATCCCTTAAGGACCTTACCCTCTTTTGGGCATCCTACAAAAGATAAAACTCTTCGACACCAGTAGACTTGGGCAGTCTAAACCCCCCTTGAGTCTCAAAGACATTCTCAAGTTCCTTTCAAACATAGGAAAAAACACAGATCACTCTAGTTAAATCTGCAGCAGAAACCCGGCCTCTCTCATTAGAGTTCCCTACCTTTGGGCCTACCTATGGATCTAATTCTCAGCAGTAAGATATCCTCCTCTTAGGCTTTGTATAATGATATTTCCTCAACACAGTCAACCTCCTCTTAGGCTTTGTACAATGATCCTCCCCCAGCGGAGCTAACCTTTTCAGACTCTCTTATTGAGTCAATCACTTTTCAGACTCTCTTTTTGAGTCAATCATTTTTTCAGACTCTCTTGTTGAGTTAATCACCTTTCTGCACTCTCTGGTTGAGTATAAAAGACTCTCTTGTTGGGTCAATATCCTTTTAGCCTCGATCTCAGACTTCGTACGAGACAGAAAATCACTCTCTTGTTGAGTATAAAAGACTCTCTTGTTGAGTCAATCAACTCTCTGACTCTCTTGTTGGGTCAATCACCTTTGCAAGACTCTCTTGTTGAGTCCACTCTTTTAGCCTCCGTCTTGGGCTTGGTACAAGACATATAAAAGCACTCTCTCATTGAGACAAGCTCATTTCGGCCTCCCTCTTGGGCTTTGTATAAGACACATATAAACCTCCCCAACGGAGTCATAAATCCCTTTTAGCCTCAGTCTTGGGCTTTGTACAAGACAGAAAGAACAATTTCTCCAGAAAAGTCAAACTGTTAGCCTCCTCTTAGGCGTTATATAATGATATCCCCAAAGGGTCAGTCTCTTTTTGCCTCAATCTTGGGTCTTGTATAACACATATACACTCTCTTGTTGATTCGGTCTCATATAGCCTCCTCTTGGGCTTCGTATAAAGAAATCCCTAGCTGAGTCAATCAACCTTTTAGCATCAAACTTGTGCTTTGATCAAAGCACACAAACATCAACAGTTCCTCTTTAGAGATGACAAATTCTCTCTCAGCCAAAACCCTTTAGCTTCATATCTTGGGCTTTGAACAAGATACAAATCACCTTTAGCTTCATGTATTGGGCTTTGAACAAGACACCAAAACATATTTTTCCTCCCATAGAATAGGAGGAACTACGATCACTTTGATTTCCCTGTTTCGTTTAAACGGGAATACGTAGGCATAAGATTACGAAATCTTAGCGAGCATACCAATCAAAAACTTTAGGTCCAGTACCTTATCCAATACATAAACAAAACTCACTCTCTCTGTCACACTTTCCCAAGAAACTTTCCCAACCCATCAGCAGATAAACACTATCAATTACAAAGCAAAACATAAAAGCTAACATCCTGTGGATAACCACATATAGGATGGGTAATTGACAACTACCCATTGTATAACCTGACCCCGGACCCCCCAATCTCTTTTAAATTGCTTGTTCAGTTAAACACTCGCGTGCAAGGTTAGTTTTAGATACCTTCCCTTTCCCTTCCAGCTTCATGGGATAAATAAGAAATCAGAAAGTAGCACCCTTTATCCTTGAGGAGGAAAACCCAAACTTCAGCGATAAGGTGGTGGCGTCACCGATAAAAATCGCTCGCTACAGAAAAATAGCGACTCTGCTGGGGAGTCTTTATAATGATCTTTGAGGCATCATCCCCATTTTCCAACAGAAAAATGGCGACTCTGTTGGGGAGTCATTTACTGTTAGGATCATAGGACTAAAGGTCTAGGATATTAGGACAAATATATATACTGCTTTTCCTAATTGATATCCGTGTTTATTTTTCTGCTAATGGGAATGCGTGTGATGCCGCATATGGAAAGATTGAGTATACACCTAAGATAAGTGATGGCACTAGACGGGTAATCTTACAGGGAATGACTCCCAAATAAGAGGTCCCAGTCGACCATCGAATCAGTGGAGATGCACTTTGCGGATTCAATGCCTATAGGACTTCGGTTGTTGAAAGAAGATTGTTCGATTGGGTTATCTGAGAAGCTGAGGATTTTAGTAGACTGAAACCATGTTACTATTTTGTAGTGCGGAAGCTATTGAAAATAGTTGTCACGCGATACTACCATCATCTGAGATCACTCTAAGATACATCAGCTCGCTCGGGTGATTCCAGACTGCTGTTGTTATCCCAAGAGGGGTCAGTGATTTTGAGGACATGTACAAAAAATCACCAGTATAACCTTTGGGGATGGGTAGAGCCTTAACTTTATGACACCGAACCTTTGACCCCATGTTTTTTCTATGTTTCTGTGTGCTGCATTCATGCATTCATTTCATTAAAAAACATTCAACAAAAATTTTCTCTTTTAGTCTCTCTTTTTCAAATTAAACTAAGACAATGATTGCAAATGTCAGATAAAGAGACTGCGTTATGGATTTCGGTAGAAGGAAGACTCACAAGTACACCTTCAAGGTTCCAAAACTAGAGGATTTGAGAGGTTTGGCGAGGATGATTTCCAACCCTGATGCTTTTAGAGCTAAGTACGGAGGACTGCTATCTCTTTTAAGGGTCCATGTAATCGAAGGAATCCTGGCTACGCTCATTCAGTTTTATGATCCGGTCTATCACTGTTTCACATTCCCGGATTATCAGGTGGCACCAACACTGGAGGAGTACTCTCACCTGACTGATTTACCCATTACTAATCAAGCTCCCTTTTTTGTATTGGAAGAAATTCCAAAGGATCAAACCATTGCAAGAGCAATTTATTTGGACGAGTCAGTAGTCAGGACTCACATGACCACTAAGGGTGGAATCCAAGGTTTGCCAGCCCAGTTTTTGATAAAGAAAGCCCTGTACTTTGCTAGTATAGGAAATGTGACTGCTTTCGAAAGAATCTTTGCTTTGCTCTCCTACGGGTTATTTTTGTTTTCCAACATCGACAACTTTGTTGATATCAATGCCATTAAGATATTTTTGATTGGAAACCCTGTACCGACCTTGCTCGCAGACGCTTATCATTCTGTACACTTAAGGAATTTGTACAGCAGAAGAATGATCACCTGCTGTGTACCCCTGCTATACAAATGGTTCATTTCCCACTTGCCCAAGTCTACTGCATTCTGGGATCCTAAGAATACTTTACGTTGGTCGCAGAGAATCATGTCTCTTACCAACTCTGACATCGATTGGTACAATCAAATCTATGACGGGATAAGAATCATTGACCGTTGTGGAAACTTCCCTAATGTACCCCTCATAGGAATTAAAGGAGGAATCAATTATCATCCAGTTTTAGTTCGTCATCAATTTGGATACCTGATGAGGCATGTCCCGCGTTATGCTCATCTGTAAGGTCTTTTCTTCAAGGAAGGAGAAAATGACAGAGCACTAAAGACAGAAATAGAGCATGCATGGAAACATGTTCATAGGAAAGGAAGAGAGTCTCTAGGAAAGCTGAATTGTGTCTCTGTGGAATGTTATCTCCACTGGGTACAAACTAGAGCTCTCAAACTGAGGATGCCTTACCCTCGTTAGGAAGTTCTTCCGTTAAGGGTCCCTGTCCATTATTTTATGTCTGATACGGAAAAACTTCAGGTTACTCTCAACAGAGTTCAACAGGAGAAGAAGTCTTGGAAGAACAAGTCTCGCATTCTCAGCATGGAGTGTAAGAAAATACAGCAACTGTTAAAAGAAAAAGATACTCTGATTGAGATTTTAGAGCAACATGCTGTAGAAAATCAAGAAGACCAAAGTAATTGGCTCGCTCCTTTCACTTGGCAAAGGAATGACAACCCGACAACGACTCAAGAGCCCCGGTCAAAGAAAAGGAAAATACCAGAACCAACACCTCAGCTCTCCTCAGAGAGGACTCTGGATCCATTAGTTTAGACATTTCCTTTTACAGCACTATGTAAATTACTATATTTCCATTTCCGCAATCTTTGAATTCAATAAAACAGGGTTTCCCCACTGTTTGATATTTGCAATCCAATTGATGAAGTTTATTTTGATTAAACAAAAATTTTAATTAATATAATCATTGCATATCATTCATCATTCTCACTTAAACGCATTCTTCTTACCTAAGAATCTCACGTTTGTCTCTCGATTCTAGAGTCAAACTGTCTCATTCGTACAATACTCGGGCCAGTCGACAGAAAAAGATGGATAATCTTGAGGAAGAGAACAGAGAGTTGAGAGAAGAACTCGACGCTCTAAAAGAAGATCTGAGGAAACTTCATAATGACATGCAAGCTCTGGCAGAAGCTAAACTACAAAGAACTGTGATCTCAGAGATCACATCAACGCCCATAGTGGAGAAGTTTGATCCTAGGTATAATATGCCGAAATATTGTCCCTGGGGCATGCCTATTAATTATATCCCAGAAGGATATGTTCCGCCGATCACTGAAGATCAGGGAACCGCAGCAGGAACCGCTGGGCTTGAAGGTTACAAACTTTGGGAAAGCGAAGATGCAAGAGGCATGACAGCAACTCGGGAAGCACCAAGAGTCTCTGCCGTAATCACTGTACCACCCCCCGTGGTGCACACTGTCCCAAAAGGACAAATTCCAAAGATACCTTCTGGTGGAAACGAAATTATGGATGAGAGAATGAAGGAGTTCCAGGAACAGTTCCTGGAAATGCAGAAAGAGATGCAAGCCCTTCGCGGTCAGGATCTATTTGGAAAGGACACTGCAGACCTTTGTTTGGTACCCAATGTGAAAGTTCCACACAAGTTCAAACTGCCCGAATTTGAAAAGTACACGGGTAATTCTTGCCCTCAAAGTCATTTGGTGATGTATGCTCGGAGGATGTCAACTCAGACAGAGAAGAACCAGCTACTGATCCATTACTTCCAAGATAGTTTAACCGGTGCCGCACTAAAATGGTACATGGGATTAAACCGCACTAAGATCGCCACTTTCTGGGATCTTGGCGATGCCTTCGTTCAACAATATAAGTATAACTTGGATATGGCACCGGACAGAGATCAAATTAGAGCCATGTCGCAGAAGGTTAAGGAAACCTTCAAGGAGTATGCTCAGAGATGGTGTGAAATTGCCGCTCAGATTTGTCCATCTCTTGAGGAAAAAGAGATGACAAAGATCTTATTGAAAATCGTGAGCTCATATTACTACGACCGAATGGTCGCCAGTGCGCCCATTGACTTCACTGAAATGGTCGGCATGAGAATTCGTCTTGAGGAAGCAGTCCAAGAGGGACGTTTAGTAAAAGACGCTGGATCATCAAGCAGTACCAAAAAATACGGTAGTGCTTTCCCTAAGTAAAAAGAGCAAGATATTGGTAATATCTCTCTCAGAAAGCAAAGGTGACGGTACCAACCAGTAGCAGCTGTAACTCCTGCTATCAACCCTGCGCCTGTTCCTACATATCAACCTCAGGTTGCTCAAAGCCAACCAAATCAACAACAATATCATCAAAGGACACAACAGCCTCTTCAGCAGGCTCGTCCTCCGTACAACAACAACAGTGCAACGCGACCACCAGGGTTTGACACTATACTAATGTTGTACGCAGAACTGTTTCCATTATTACTGGTCAAGGGGCATGTCCAAACCAGGTCTCCTCTTGCAATCTCGGAGAATCCGCCTTTTTGGTTCAAAACGGATCAGACTTGCCCTTACCATCAAGGAGGATTGGGGCATAACATAGAGAACTATATCAATTTCAAATCCGATGTGCAAAAGCATGTCAGGAGCAGGGTCTTATCCTTCAAGGATACAAATCCAAATGTTCAGACGAACTTGCTGTCTTAACACGAGAAAGCTGCGGTAAATTTGATAGAATGAGAGTCTAACCATAGCTATCAAACTCATGATGTACTCTTTTTGAGGGCCAACTTGGTCAAGATGCATTGTAGATAGAGCGGATACGGCCATGTGCCACCTCACAATTATCCCCAGTGTGATATCTGCTCCAAAAATAATCAAGGATGTTCTGTGGTGCAATCAGCTCTATAGGAACAATTGGATCTTGGATGGATCCAAGAGCACCGAATTCGTGATGTCAACATGACTTACTCGAATTCCAACATCATCTGTGTGATGAATATCAACTTGGTGGCGATGCACTCAAGGCAAAGCCAACACCATAATCTTCCATGGCATGATTACGATTCCTGTCTGGTATGCTCGGTAAACAAACAGGGATGCTCTGTTATACAAGAGGCCCTCCAGCGTCAGATGGATCTTGGATGGATTCAGGATTACCGCGATAGAAGTCATTATCAAGTGAATATGGTTCAAATCTTTGATATTTGCTTGATGAATACCAGCTTGGTGGAGTTACATGCTAAGCAAGTCTGGCTCGGTCTTCTGACTTCGCATAATTATCAGAGCTGTAGATTATGCCGTGAGAGCGACCAAGGATGTGCTCTCATTCAAAGAACACTTCAACACTTGTTAAACTACTGGTGGCTTCCGATCTATATGGATGAGGACACACAACAAGTCAGCATGACTAACGGGAACCCTGCTAGGCATCAAAGTCAGGATGTCCGATCAATGGAGACAGACCTACTAAGGGTACACTACATACAAAGCGGACGTGGCCAGGTGCCACCACACAAATATGAACGATGTCATGTTTTCTCTGAAGATAATCAAGGATGATACCTCGTGCGAGCAGCCCTTCAGAGTCAGTTGGGCCACAAAGAAATTCGACCGTGTCCAAGTTCTGGATTAATCAATTTGACACCAGACTATTTCGCTGATCAAATCAAGGACATTGTCGTAATCTCTGATCATGAGAGGACCAAAGATGTTTGTGCCATCATCCCTCTACTTGACGAATCGAAGGTTCTTAACCAGGAACTTATTGAAATTACTTACAATAGTCAGAAAACTCAGAAGGCTCTTGTAGTTATCTATCCACCAGGACTGCTACCGTATGAATCAACTAAGGTTATTCCTTACAAATAAGATGCCACAAAAATTGATAATGGAAAGGAAACTCCATTACCCTCCGTCGTAAATATCGGAGACATCAGTCGAGTAACACGGAGCGGTCAAATCTTCAACCGAGGAGTTAGAGAACCCAGCAAAAAAAGGGAACCCCGAACAGAAGTTCCTGATTAACCAGTCGGTCAGTCCAATGGTCCCGACCTTTCAAAGAACAATGATGAGATGCTGAAGCACATCCAGAAGAGTGAGTACAACATTGTGGACCAACTGTTGCAAACTCCATTGAGAATCTCTGTGTTATCTCTTTTACTCAGTTCCGAAGCTCACAGGGAAGCTCTACATAAAGTCTTAGAGCAGGCCTTTATGGAACAGGATGTAACAATAATACTATTCGACATCATCATCTCCAACATCACTTTTTATAATAACTTGGGATTCAGTGACGAGGAAATGCCGGAAGAGGGCCACCGTCACAACATGGCACTCAATATTACAATCAACTGCCAGGACGATGCATTAGCCAGCGTACTGGTAGACACCGGATCAGCTCTAAATGTGATGCCAAAGTCTACATTGATGCGATTATCATACCAAAGATCTACGATGAGAGCCAGTGAGGTCACCGTCAAGGCATTTGATGGATCCCGAAAAACGGTTATCGGCGAAGTCGACCTTCCCATAACTATCGATCCTTACACCTTCCAAGTCACTTTCTAGGTCATGGACATCCAGGCAACATACAGTTGCTTATTAGGAAGACCTTGGGTACACGAGGCGGGGGCAGTCACTTCGACACTCCACCAAAAGCTGAAGTTTGTAAAAAACGACCAACTCGGCACAGTCTGCGGAGAGCTAGCCTTGCTCGTGAGTAACTTATCATCATCCACTTGTGTAGAACCAGAGGAGGTCGTTGGAACTCAGCTCCAAGCACTTTCGGTGGGCAATGAGAATCAATCAGAAAAAGGAGCATCGATTTCCTCGTACAGAGATGCTCTCGAAGTAATCAAAAGCAACAATGCGAAAGGATGGGGACAACTTGTCATTCCTATTAATAACAAAGCGAAGAAAGGTCTTAGCTTTTCCTCAACCTGTACCTAGACTGCTGCTAACGATGAAAGTTTCATCCTATTCAGGACTTCTTCCACAGTGGAGGTTTTCTTCACCTAGTGTCTCAAGAAGTACATACTATCAACGAAGGTGATTCCTCTGATACGGAGGAAGAATAAAAGTCCTATCTTAACGAGGACGGTTATATGTCTCAAAGAGAGGCGCCATTTTGCTATTTCGCGCAGAGTCTGTGATATATACCAAGGTCAGATGTCGAAATGATATAAGGAGATTGTGATCCGGAAGGATGCCGTGCTCCACCCAACTCATTAGAGGAGGACACTCTGATGAAAGGCAGCTTTGACAACGACTATTATGGCCCGATGGATGGCCTGCCAATGTGGCAGCCATACCCAGGAGACTCGGGACCAGAGAATCAGCCGAACGATGCATATCAGCTAAGCATCATTGAAAGGAATACTTGCGTCTCCACCATGTCATGGGATCAACACTCAGGGAATTCAGAAAACAACCAGTACAACGATGAATTCGCAATAATTATAGGACAAGAGTTACTTAACTATGCTTTTCCCGAGGTCAAGGTCATCGAAAGGGATGAATCCTCCAGTTACAAAGAAGTAGGGGACACCTTGGGACAACCAAGTGGCAAATACGACGTCATGGTCAAGTACACCGCTTCTGAAAGCTCTCGTATCAGGCTCGAAGACATCCAGCCAACTGGATGGGGAGATCTGCCTGAGAGTGCAAACATTGTGCAAGATACAGCTGAAGATTCCTCCTACGACAATTCTACCTGGGAGACAAACTCCAACGATCCTGCTCCACCAGAAATTAGCGTTATTTCTGAAGACAAACCAAGAAGGAAGGTACCAGACTTTGTGATTCACCGAGGAGTTCGCCGCCAATGGGTTGCTGTCAACGTTCCGAAAGTCGTTCATAAGTCTAAGTAATTGCCATCTTTATCTTAACCTTTCACCCTGCCCAGGTGAAACAGATGTTTTGATAGGGCTCACTTTCTGTAAATCTCCCTCTTCACTAGGCCCAAAGCGATAGAGTTTTGTTTTATAGGGCTGTAGTTTCAAGAATCGACAAGATCATAAATAAAATAACGTCGCTCTGTAATTTTTGCATCAATTGTTGTTTTCTCTTTTCACTTTTTCAGAAAACGGTAATCCTAAAACAAACAAAAAATAAATAATAAAAACAAGCAGTAAAAAAAATATACACTGCACACACTCTTGCATTTCTCTCTATCTCTTCTAAACACAAATCATCACGTCATGCAGATTACTTGTTTCAAACCCCATTGAAACATACGATCCAATGCCTTCTCCCAACTTTTAATTCTCGGTATTTGAGGCTGAAGAAGAAGATGACGAAGAAATTCCAGAGGAGATCTCCCGATTACTCAGACAAGAGGAAAGGTCCATTAAACCTCACAAAGAGTCGTTGGAAGCGGTCAACTTGGGGTCAGAATGTCATACCCCAAATTTTGACCACTAAGATTTCCCATTATTATGCAAATCATCATCACAATATGGATGGGCCATCATACCTCATTAGTCTCCCCAAAGATGGGTGAGCATCCACTACAATCAAAATTAGGGTTTCAAGCCCTCTCAGAGCTTTAGACAAAGGATCAATCAAGGAATGACATGACCTTCAACTTGTCTAAACCTCTAAAACATCCAAAAAGGATCAAGAGGACTCCCACTTTAAGAATCAAGCACAAGGTTGCAACATTCTGAGTGGATCAAGCCTCAAGATCGCTAGTGTCACCAAATTAGAGTTTGGTCGACCAGGGCCTCCAGATGGAAATTTTCCTCTGGGCATGAGCCAATGCTTCAAAGCATAACCTATGATGCTCCAAGGGACATCATGAACCCAATCATCAAGTCAATTTAACCTCAGGGGATGCATTCACAAAAGATCAGGAATTAGGGTTTCTTGACCTAATTCACCCCTAAGTTGACTTTTGGGACAAAACATGAGCCAAGACCGCAAGACATGATTTTAGGGTCTCTAATAAATCACATTGATCCATTTGCAACAATGTATTGATCCAAGAAGCTTGAGCAGCAAGTTTCAAATTTATCAGAACCACAATTAGGGTTTTGAGGAAAAAGTCAACTGCACCTTTGACTTTTGACCAGGACATGCTCCCAAACTTTGGGACATGATTAAATACACCCTATAACACCTATGAAATTAATCCATCAAGTTTGATTTTGGTCAAGGAATTGATTTCATAGAGGATCGCACAGTTTGGAATTCATCTGACAAAAAGTCAACTGTGCACAAAAGTCAAACTTTAACTTTTTGAGATTTTTCATAATTATGGTTCCTTAAACCTAAAATGATGTTAATGCGTGGTTGGAATCATCATTCATCAAGAAAAATCAAGATAAGTGGGATAACTTGTAAAAGGGGTAACCATAAAAACTTAGAAATTTTTCTAAGTTATGGAACAAAGTGGCTAGGCTACCAACTTTGGAGGATCATAACTCCTAAACCACAAGGCCATTTTTCCCCATTCAAAGCTGGATTTGTAGCTCTCATGGCCCTATACAAAAGCTTCAAACATAACTCATACCAATTCCTCATGGATTTTGAGTTATGGAATGATCAAAATCACAAAAAGTGAAAATGTCACTTTTTTCCAAGACTTAGTGAAATTTTCACTAAGTCAGAATCTGCCATCACTTTTTTTCAAATGTAGGGGCATTTTTCACTTGGATCCAAAATGTATCAAAACCAATTATGATCAAACAGTTGTTGTATCATATGAGGGCTTTCCAAAATGGCCAAGAACCCCATCAAATTCCACTTGAGCCATGAGATATGACAATGGCAACATGCCTTGCTGAAAACAGTCAAAGCAAGGCAGATTTGTGCATTTTGCTCGATTTTCCAAATTTGTGCAAATGACAAACACACTTATTCATCTGAACACCTCAAGGGGAGACCAAGGAGGAACCAACTCTGATCCCAAGCCTCCCAAGTCTTTGGAACCAAAAATAGCATGCCAAACCTAGAAATCCCTAAGGAGGGGACAAGACTCCAATTTTGTTTTGGAGCATTCAATGGATGCACCAAGGTGGCATGGACTGAGCCATTTCCAACTAAATTCAGTCAAGACTTATCCAAGACCAAGGGAACCAGCAGTCTGTGCCCTAACCTCTAGCCAATGAGACTTGGATTCTCATTGATCAACATTGGCCAAACTTATGCAGCAGTTGCCATTCACTTTTCCTTGCAAAACAACCTTGCTCTACTATAAATAGAGCTCATTTGTGATCAGTTTGAGTACACCAAAGTTTCGCTCCCAGGATTTTCATCCAGGTACAAACGCGAAAGTGGCACCGAAACAGAGTCACCAACAATGTGTATTTATCCCAAAAGAGGGAAAGGAAACACTGCATAAACCTGGGGGAAAGGAAAGAGCATGGTCTTGCGACCAAGAGAACTGGGTTCGGGAGTCGGTTACGCGAGAGGAAGGTATTAGCACCCCCACGCGTCCATCGTACCCGATGGGATCCACGCTTGCTGCTTTAATAAAAGGGTGTAAGGAAAGTATACTGGAAAAGGAACTGCTAGCTGGAGAACTGGGAAAGGGGAGGAGAGAGAAAGAGAAACAAATGTAGGGAAAATAAAAGAAGTGCTCGAATGGGCCCTACCCCACTGCCTACGTATCTCATCAGGAGCATGAGAATCAGAGCGACGTAGTTCCCCTCAGCTAAGGGAAAATTGTTTGTGGTTTTTAGTGGAATACGTCAATGTTCGCGTCCTAGCAGTTAGGTGTTGTAGCTCGTTGTATGGAGAGTTAGGCGTTACCTGTTTGCGGTAGAACGGAAATGACGCATCCTTAAGGAATGAGTGAAGAAGATGAGAAGAGAATTGCTTGTTTTTTTTTGTCTTTTAAGAAAGAAGTGTCTTATTTATTTGGTGTTTTGTAACATATATTGTATTTAAGTCCCTCATGTAAGATCGAATGCCTCGCATATCGACCCAAGACGGGACGTACGCTAAACATTCTAAGGAAATGAGAGAAGACCCCTCACCTCCTTTTTCTCACATGAAAGGCTCAAATACAATATTTGTTATGCCTTTATTAAGTGTTTTTTACTTTTTGTTTAGAGATGAGAAGAGGAGACTCAAATGAGAGCAAAAGGTGGAAACAAAAGGGGACTAAGACTCACCCTAGTGTTATCATACATGGATGTTCCTACGGTTAATGTGGTTTAAGAAACCTAATCCTAAAATAAAGGAGAGGAAGAGCAAAAGAAGCAACTTACTTCCAAGATGGAAGTTAAGTTGATCTTAAAGAGGGATGAAGAAGAAGTTATTCAAGGAAATCATATAAATGCTTATCATGATCAAAAGTTGAGCTATTAAAAGAGATAAGATAAAATGAAAGAAAGAAGTGCATGTGGAAGCATATCCACACACTTACTTACCATTTGCACTTACATGAAAAGGTTAGTTCAAAAACTATTTACAAGTAGTAAAATGAAGAAAGAATACCGAACAATGATCAAACCAATTAAGAATCAATGAATAAGGATCCTAAGAGATGAAACTAAATCAAGGTTAGAACCTACATCTAAAGGTGTTCTCTAATGTTAAGATATCAAACACACACAAACTATATCCAATCAAAGTCTTAAACATCAAAGAAGTGCATCATGGAAGAAATAGATGAAGAATGGATGAATATGCAAAGCGATCATGCAATAATGCTTCACAAAAGCACAAAGTCAGAACCAAATGTCATTTATCAATGTCTTTTAATACTCATGAGTCATCATACAAATCATGGATGCAATGATACAAGTAGAAGAAGTAAGATGAAGGAGAAGTGAGTAATAAGAGAAACATATTCCATTAGGTGCACAAAATGACATATTGGAGATGCATAACATGTAAAATGATTAGAGAATGCATATGGTCAGTGGCATACCCTTGATGTAATGCAAATGGAAGGAGAGAAATGTCATATAAAATGCACACATGAAACATGTAGAGCATAAGAGAAGATAAGAGGAGTAAACATGTCAAAGTTTCAAGTTATAACACACAAACTCATATTAAATGCAAACACAAGTCACATGACCTATAATCACACAAAGATGACCTATAATACCATGCAAATGACATACCAAAGATGCACCAACAATCACCAAATGATGGCATAAATGCCTCAACAGAATCATATAAGAATGAGGTACAATAAAGTGCACAAAAGGTAACTTCACATGCAAGGCATCAACCATTATCAAAGCACATGAGGAAATTTCAAAATTAAGTCCTAAACAATCCATGTCATAGGCAAAAACATGTACAAAAGATCCATGGCAAAACTCAAGAGAAAACATGCCTCAAAGAATTCACAAAATCACATGGATCAAACCAAAAAGGAAGTGCAAAGATGAACATACAAACATGTGATAAAATGACTTTAAAAATCAAAATTAAATGGATTTAGATTATTTGATGTGTTATCTAATCAATTCAAAAAGAATGAGTTAAAAATGTTGTGTGAGATGGGAGAAATAAAATGTACAAATTCAAGTATCATGAAGAAGTTCATTCAAAAAGAAATTAAAAGAAAAATAATGAAATTATGTTAAAAAATTCATGAAACCAGAATTAAAAAATAGATAAAATTATTTAAATGAATTAAGAACACACATGAATTTATATAGGATTTTTAGAAGTGATTTGCTATTTTTAAAATAAGAAAACCAAACAGATATAGAAAAAGAAAATAAAAATCAAAAGAAAATGACAGGGGGTGCAGCGTGAGTAATTTGATAGTTCAAAAATAGTTTGGGCTTAGCATGGGGGTGGAGAAAGCAATTAAAGACCCAGTCCAACATGTGCGCTTGTGTGTGATAGTGTGCATGTTCAGTCAACGTGAGGATGCAATCAGAACCACATGATTAGATCATGATGAAAAGTAAAACAATCCAACGAATATCAAAGCGTGCACATCATAATTATTACGCACACACACCCATGTGATCACTCAGAAACCAAAAATAAAGCATGCGCAAGTCACATGGTATTTTAATGTGCTGGCAAGGATATGGACGTTAGATCAAGTCAATGTATGAGTATCACAGAAAGTAAAAGAATCCGACAATCCTCAATGCAGGCACAACAAAGCAATCATGTACGCACGCACACAAGATCAATCTGAATTCAAAAAGGAGCACATGCCAGTCACATGACATTTTAATGCGTTGGCACCTTATGAACCGTTAGATGAGATGGATTGGACGGCTGTGTTATTTTCTGGATTAAAACCCTAAATGCTTCCTCACCGGCCGGAGAACGACCTCCGGTCGTCTTCTCCGACCATCTCTGTCACCTGCAACTCTCACCTTTTCCAGAAATTAACAAACTACATACCATTAGAAAGAGGAAGTTACAAGGATCACGAATATAGGCTCAGCTTTCACACATCACACACACATAAGGAGAATCGAACGCCACAACTTTGCCCTAATTATTCAACTATGCTCCTAAAGAGCCTATCAACTAGCCAGGACACACGTAGCTTCTAGTAAGCTACAAAACAACAAGAAAACAAGCTCAAATCACATGAATCCGAAGCCATAAGGTTGATGAAATTAGAACCTGAAATTTGGAGAAGATTGAGTTGTAAGAAAACTAGAGAATCCTGTGAGATCTTGAGCTCACGATTTGGCCAAATAAAGGCTTTGGAATGTGAAATTTCAGAGATAAGTAGAGTGGATCTTGAACTGTAGTGGTTGTGTTGAGCTTGCTTTCTCTCCATCAATGGTGTTCAATGATGCTTGATGATGAGTAACAAAGTTGAGTTCGTGCAATGGTAGAGAAAGTTTAGAGAGAATGCAGAGAAAAGAGTGAGGATGATTTCTGAGATTGTGAAAAAAATGAGAGAGCCCGTGAAACTGTGTGTGTGTTTGTTTAAATAGTGAGGTTAGGAAGTGAGTTTGGTGACTGAGTTGAGTGAGTTGCCTCTAACTAACTGAGTCAAGTTAGTTAGGGCGAGTGAGTGAGGTTATGATGTGGTGTGGAGAGGTTTATGAAGCTTATGGTGGTGATGGAAGTGAATGGTGATGATGAAGTCATTATGCAGCAGAAACTTGCTCAGCAAGTTTTTATTCCTTTCCTTTTTATGTATTGCACGACATGTATGTATGTGTATGTAAGGGAATGCTTGGCCAAATGAAGTAAAGGAATGGATGATGTAAAAAACATGCGTGTGATTGTGGTAAACCAACAACAACAATGTTACAACCTTGGCATCTTGGCAGCATGCAAATATGGAAGTTTGGTGATGAAATTCTTGGTGTTCAAGGCATGGAATGATGAGATATTGGTGTCATTATAAAGAGGAAACATAATAGAACATGTTTGATGTTGGAATGAAGTTGAAATGAAGCTTTTAAGATGATGGAAAATGGCTATGAACTCAATGAATCCAAACTGATTTGTGGGTGTAACGACCCGAAAATCTAAATCAATTATTTAATAATTTATTTAATTAATTTAGAAGGAATTAAGAGATTTTTGATAATTTTGGAGAATTTTGGAGATAGAAGGCACTTTTGAATAATTTAATAAAATAAATGAGCATGTGTTGTTTATATTATTATTATTATTTAAAAATAAAATGAGAAAAGGGCGAGGTGGTATTATTGGAGAATAAGTAAGGATAGGATGGGAAGTTCATAAACTGGAATATATGACTAAGAGAGAAAAGGAACGATCATTCTAACTGATCATGTTTTGGGTGAAGGAAACTGAAGCAGAGAAGAGGAAGAGGAAACCTAAGGGGCTGAGGAGCTTCGAGAAGAATCTTGAAGAAGGAAAAGAAAGGTTTCTGATTTACTCTAAGGTATGGGGAGAATTCCTAATTCCTTGTAGTTTATGAATTTGGGGATTGAATAGATTAGGATTGTGTGGAATTGTGTTTGATTTTGATGATTTTGATGTGAAATGTATGATATGATGATAATATGAGGAACTTCACTGGTATGTGTTGATATATGTGTGTCTTATGAGTATTTTGATGAAATTTCGTGTAGAACACTGGTTTTGGGGGATATGGGGATCAAAATTGCAGAAAAAATTGATTTTTTGGAAAAGTGGGTTTTGTCGCACTCTGACACGGACCGTGTCACAGGACACGGGCGGCCGTGTCAGCTTTCTGGTCTCGTATAAAAAATTGATTTTTTTGAAAATTGGTTCCAGACTTTCTGACACGGGTCGTGTCATAGGACACGGGTGGCCGTGTCAGGCTGCTGACTTACAACTTTTTTTTTTGATGTTTTGGAATCGTGTCTCAGGTCTTCTGGCATGGGCCGTGTCACAGGACACGGGCGGCCGTGTCAGACTGCTGGTTGTTTTATATTTTGCTGTTTTCTTGAAGTTTCTCGATGTTTTCACGTGTTGTTTACTTGGAGTCGAGGTGTTGATGATATATAATTGATGAAACATGACTTTTATGATGAATATTGTTGAGATGAAATGAATGATGCACATGTTGATAATTGAATGGAATCAGGAGTTTAGCATCATTGCATTTCATGGCATATTTTATGTTGGGGCTTCGGCCTATTGGTAGCTTTAATCCCATAGTGCAGATTGGAGTGATATGTTGTTATGTTGTTCTCCCATTGGGGAGGGTTGATGGCCAGTGTCCATCACATGGAGAAAAGTCGGTACTGCATTGCATACGTTGCATTTTCATTGAAGTTGACATTGCATTTTCTTATGAAGTAGTTGTGATGAGTCGTATTATGAATTTTAAGTTGATGATGATGTGAATGAAGGCGGATGATGATCTGTGTTATTGCTGCTTAATTTATTTAATTTCCATGTCTTTTATTACTATATCGAATTATGTTTTCTCACCCTGCCTGCTTGGAAATGTTTCCTCTTATGTGGGTAACTTGCAGATAACCCAGAGTAGCTTCGAGGTGACAAAGGAGGTAGCTTTGGAGTGCCTCGTTTATGTTGTTTAAGTTTAGCGGTGTCCTGCTCTGTGTCATGTAACATCGGGTTGGGATGAATTGCGAACTTCGTGTTCTTTTGATTCATGTTGGAATTTTATAATGATGATGTTGTTCTAGATTGGATAAGTTCTTAAGAAGTGTTTAATTGAATTTAAAATGACAAGTTGATTCCGCTGCGAGATTATGATTTCTTTTGACGATGTTTGAGCAACCCGTGTTACGGGACAGGACTATGAGAATTATATGATGTTTTTGAATATGTACACCCTTGGTTGTGCATTTTACTCTGATAATATGATTTATTTCTTTAAAACTGATTGTGGGGTAGAAGGGTGTTACAGTGGGCGTGGCAAACTTGGCATGGCATGGCAATGTGACCCATGAATTTTCAGCATGAACACCTCAATTTGGGACCACCATAACTCCATCATAACTTGCCCAAATGGAAAAATGTCCAACATCAAAGTTGAAAAGGGCATTGAGATGAACAACTTTGATGTTCAACATTTTTTCATTTAAAGCCTCCCTCCATGAGAAAAATGGCTTGACATTCTACCCACCATGTGTTTGACAAAATTATGGCGCATGGGCCTGGTCTTGCTTGGTCATGACTTGGTTTGTGACCTAGTTTTGTCAAACTTTGATAAACCATAACTCCCTCAATTTTAATCCAATGGAAGAGTTCTTTATATGGTTTTGAAGCTTAGAGTGTGAACTTTAATTAGCTCCACTTGGGCCTGAGGTTTGAAGCTTTTATCATGGGGAAAGAAAGCCTCAAAGTGTGGTGCAAAATGGTCCAAACTTGCCATTTTTGGAAACCCTAAATTTCCAAAAATGGAAACTTTACACATTTCTTGATTTTTCATGATTCCTCCATCATTTCTTGATCAAATCTTGTCCAATGACCATATTTAACTTTAATTTCATGAATTTGACCTTAAAAAGTCAGGAGTTGACTTTTTTCACTGCACAATTGACTTTTTCCCCAATTTCTTGATTCTCAAGCAACTGACCAATTGAACCTCTTCTGAAACCAATTGATGAGCAATTTTCCATCCTTAGACACTTGACATCATGTAGAAAACATTGAGATCAAGTTTTTTTCCAAAAAATCAGAAATAAACTGAATTTATGTCAAACCCTAATTTTGGTACCCTCTGGTTCGGAGGAAATAACACATCTTCCAAATCCAAATTCCTCTGAATATGATGTACATCCTATCTAACAAAGATGAGATATGACACTTGGAGGTGATAAAAACTCAAAGAGCTTACCCATTTGAAGGTCATACCCCAATTTTAGACAGTTTTGTGTAGGAGATGATGCAATATCCAATCTTCTTAATGAATTCCCAACTTCCAATGCTTTGTGGGATCAAAGTGAGAGGATGTATGATATAAGAGACCCTTGAGGCTTGTTTGAAGACCCTTGGCTCATATTCTCTTGCTTTTCTTTGGCTTTCAATTATTCACACCTTGCAGCACTAGATACCATGCCTTGCAATCAATGATATGCAATTTATGACCTACTATGGAATGCAAATGAGTAAAGCATAGACCAATTTATTGAGAAAACATGAGGGCAAATTTTGAGGTATTACACAAAGCCATCTAACAGATGCTTTCCTCAAAATCTCTTCTTTCACTCCAAAATTTCCTTCCAAAGCAAGTCACTATCGAGTTTTGAGTTTGAGAGCTATTCCAACTAAACCAATCACACACACACACCTCTTAAACATCATATAGAAGTGATCCAAACACTCACACAACATCTGGAACACCAAAATCACAAAATCACTAGCCAATTGCTCAAGTTCTTGACAGATTTGCTGTTGGGGTACCATCTCAAGTTCTAGATCATTTCAATCCACTCTAAGCATCCAAACACACTCCATAACACCTAGGGAAGCTGTCCATATCCTTGGAACCAAGATGTAACACCTCTAACACAAAACACGATCACCAGCTGCAAGAGGTAAGCATGAGCTCTTCTAACTCTATGACCCATGCATTTTTTGCTGCACAATAATTTGGCCATATGTTCATAATCATGCATAGAGTGTTTTCCCTCAATCAATTGCTTTGTTTGAATCGTGTATGGAATTTCTGAACCTTCATGCAAATTTTAGGGTTCTTGAGGTTTCTCTTTGATTTCTTATTCCATGTTTAAAATAAATGAAATTAAAGACCATAGATATGATCGTGAGGTAAAAACGAGTATATTGATATGTAGATTGCATGATATCACCAAGTATTCAGTGAAATTGGATAGAAAACGCAAATCTGCAGAAATAGAGGGTGGCGCGTGTTCTTGCCATGTTCTTGGCGCCATTTTTGAACATTTGAATATTTGAATTTTGTGATTTGATTTAATTGATTCAAAAATTAATTTCTCTCTGAGTTTTAATGATTTTGATTTGGTTCTTTTTTTAATAATTCACAAAAATGTTAAAATATTTTATTTTCCCAAAAAATCCCAAAAATATTATTTATTTCATATACTTGATATTTTTGTAAAGAATTAATATTTTAACTGTTTTTGACATTTAAAATATTTTTTCCCTCTTTATTTTTCAAATTTTAGTGATTTCCAATCATTTTGTGAATAGAAACATAATTTTTGAAACATTAATCCAAGATCACAATTTGTTTTCCACATGTTTAACAATTTTGATCATTTTAATTGATTTTTTATTCAATTAAAATATATTTTGAAAACAAATTAGGGTTTTGATCAATTCAACCCTCATCAAATCTTTTTCAAACACCTTTGGGCCTCTTGGTAGAGTGTAAGACCCAACCCTTTGTAAATACAAACCTTTTTGGGCCTCAGTGTGTTGTATAAGTCCCGATACCGTCAAAAGGTTCGACACGATCGTCGCCATTTTCACAAAAATCTTTGGGCTTCTCCTTGATTTATAAGACCCATATTTAAACACTTTTAGGCCTCTAATAAAGTGTAAGACCCAACCCATTTTTGAAACCAAAATATTTGGGCCACAGTCATTGTATAAGACCCACTATGCTTTCAAAAACCTCTGCGCGATCACCGTTTTCAAAACAAATAACCTTGGGCCTCTCCTTGAGCTGTAAGCCCCACCACTTGTATAAAAATAAATCTTTGGGCCTCTATTAGAGTGTAAGACCCAACCCCCTTTTAACCAAAACTTTTTTGGCCCTCAATGCATTGTATAACACCCAGTACGGTAAAGAAATCTCGGCGCGATCTCCAATTCAAAAACAAATCACCTGGGCCTACCCTCGTGTTATAAGCCCTATTATTTTTCTTTAAAAACCTTAGGGCCTCTTGAGAGAGTGTAAGACCCATCCCTTTGTACAGAAAACCTTTTTGGGCCTCAGTCACTTGTATAAGTCCTTGTACAAAATAACAGTGTAATCACTGATAAATCCTTGGGCCTCTCCTTGAGCTATAAGCCCCAATAACCTTTTCAAAGCACTTTCTCCTTTGATTTTGAATATAATATTGTTATCGAAGCTTTCTTTGTTGAACAACTAACCAAACAGCATGGAAGCTCTACAACCGAGTAAGTGTTTACCCGCTTTCTTTATCCGCTTTCATATATATATATATATATATATATATATATATATATATATATATATATATATATATATATATAACTGTATTGTTGGGCTGCTCACTGTAAGTCTTCTTTCACAAACTTTTATATACTTGTCAAATATCAACTGTGTAATACTAGTATAGTTATTTAGAGTTTTCCCCGGCAACTACGTCTAGCACTAGGTAAAGCCCTGTTGGTCACTCTTAAATACAAACAAAACTAGATCCCCATATGATTACCAGACATAGTCTTCCCTCCTCTTGGGGTTAAACAATATGGCGACGTGAAAGGCAGCATTCTCTGTGAACCCTTTCTCAGACTGTCACCCTTAGACATTGTCAAAGAGACTCTAACTCCCCAGAGATGATCTTTTCTCCGTGAATGGCATCTCTTGAGTTTCTTCCAAATTCTCGGACTTTCTTGGCTTGATCTATTCTCGGTGAATGACATGTCTTGAAATTCTCGGAGTTTGGGGACCCACAGGCTTCTTAAAAGCATCCCCGCCTCCTCTTGGGCGTTGTACAAGGACCCTTCGGCTTCTTAAAAGCTCTAATGCCTTCTCTTGGGCTTAGTATAAGGACCCAGAGACCTCTACAGGTATAGGAACAGAACCTAGTCATCAATTTGCTAGAGCTGTCTTTCTGAGTCAAGTGTCAGACCTGTTAATGGGTTAACCTTCATCCCTTAACATACCAGCCTTCTTTTGGGCATTATACAAAGATCACTCACTATCCGAGAATCGATTTCTCCAAAACACCAGTAGACTTGGACAGTCTCAATACCCTTTGGATTTTTCGTTTCCTTAATGAACGGAAAATAACCCTGATCCTCTGATCAATCCCAAAGCACAACCTTACCTTTAATCTTCATAAGAACTGATTTTCTCTTTATCCAAAATACTGGACCTGTCACTAAACTGAAATAGTCACCAACACAATAGCCTCCTCTTGGGCTTTGTGAAAATGATTCTCCCCGACGGAGCTAACCTTTTCAGACTATCTTGTTGAGTCAATCCCTTTTAGGCTCCATCTCGAGCTTCGTACAAGATAAAAATCACTCTCTTGTTGAGTGTAAAAGACTCTCTTGTTCAGTCAAACCCTTTTAGCCTCCACCTTGGGCTTCGTACGAGATACCAAATCACTCTCTTGTTGAGTATAAAAGACTCTCTTGTTGAGTCACTTCCCTCTCAGCCTCTATCTCGGGCTTCGTACGAGATACAAAACCACTCTCTTGTTGAGTATAAAAGACCTCCATGTACAGTCAAAACCTTTTAGCCTCCGTCTTGGGCTTCGTACAAGACACATATAAAAGCACACTCTTGTTGAGTCAATCACTGGTTAACACTCTCTTGTTGAGTCAACCCCTTTTAGCCTCTCTCTCTCTCGGGCTTCGTACGAGACACCTAAAAGCACCCTCTTGTTGGGTCAATAGCCTCCTCTTAGGCTTTGTATAAGAAAACCCCAGGTTGAGTCAATCAACCCTTTAGCATCAAAATCTGTGCCTCGTTCACAGTATACAAACATCGACAACTCCTTTTTCTTCATCTTAATTGCTGTAAGTGGCAAGCCTCTGGATTATTTACATCCACACCACTGTCCCTCTTTTAGCATGAGAAATTCCTAAGGAAAGATGACATTGCTCTAAACTGAGTTAAAGTCTTCCCCTTCAGGTTAAAAATCCCCTATAAAGGAAATTATGGCATTGCTAGATTCACATATCCCAGTTAAAGTAATTCTCCTTTATAATCAGTCACCCAACAGTTGTGACAAACAGACCAAATATCCCCCCACCCTTTAGAGATGACAAATTCTCTCTAAAGTCAAACCCCTTTAGCTTCACATCTTGGGCTTCGAACAAGATACAAATAGAGGCTTCAGCTTCAAATCTTGGGCTTTGAACAAGATACAAACCACATTTAGCTTCACGTCTTGGGCTTTGAACAAGACAACAAAACAACCTTTTTCCTCCCATAGAATAGGAGGAACTACGATTGCTCTGATTTCCCTGTTTCATTAAAGGAGAATACGTAGGCATAAGATTGAAAATTTTTAGCGAGCATACTAATCAAAAACCTAAAATCCCGTCCCTTCATACGTCAATCAAAAAGCATCAGTCCTAACATCCTACCAATCGCCCAGACACTATTTTTTTTAACAAAATAACCTAAGAGAGACCCACAATCTTTATAGCATTTGTAAACCAATAGTCATCTGTTCAAACTCAATATGCAAGCAGGGTTAATTGGAGACATCTATTTCCCGCCCTTCATCAGCTTCAATAGGATAAAAAATGAATCGAACTGTAGTACCCCAAAGCGATAGTGCTTCGCAACCACGCAAAAACTCACGCTACACAGAAGAAGAGAGAAAAAAGGTCAAGATTGGGGCACTGCTCAGTCCAACTGTCAAAGAAAATTTGATAAAGCTCCTCAAAGAGTTTCCTGATGTATTCGCTTGGTCCTATCAGGACATGCCAGGGTAGGATACCAGTATCGTGGAACATCATCTCCATTGAGATCTGAATGTTCGCCAGTGAAACAAAGACTAAGACGGACTCATCCAGACATGGCCATCAAAATCAAAGAGGAAGTACAGAAACAGATTAACGCGGGTTTCCTCGCCACGTCAGAATATCCTCAATGGCTAGCCAACATAGTACCAGTTCCGAAAAAGGACGGAAAGATCTGAATGTGTGTAGACTACAGGGATCTGAACAAAGCAAGTCTAAAGGATGACTTTCGCTTACCGCACATAGACATGCTGGTAGACAGTACAACAAAGTTCAAAGTTTTCTCCTTCATGGATGGATTCTAGGGCTATAATCAAATCAAAATAGCGCTAAAAGACATGGATAAAACTTTGTTTATCACCCCATGAGGCACCTTTTGTTACAAGGTAATGTCGTTCGGTTTGAAGAACGCTGGGGCAACCTATCAAAGGGCCATGACTACTCTGTTTCATGACATGATACACAAAGAAATTGAGGTATATGTTGATGACATGATTGCCAAATCTAGAACAGAGGAGGAGCTTGGGACCCACCTGTCAAAACTATTTGAGCGGTTGAGAAAGTACAAACTCCGTTTGAATCCTAACAAATTCACATTCGGTGTCCGCTCAGGGAAACTGCTAGGATTCATCATCAACCAGAAAGGAATTGAGGTTGATCATGACAAGGTCAAGGCCAGTCAAGAAATACCTTCTCCAAAGACTGAAAAACAAGTCAGGGGATTCTTGGGACGTTTGAATTACATTTCTAGATTCATATTCCTCATGACTGCAACATGTGCGCCGATTTTCAAATTACTCAAAAAGAATCAGGACTGTGTTTGGACAGAAGACTGCCAAACCACCTTCAACAGTATCAAGGAATACCTATTGAGCCCACCGATTCTATCACCTCCAGTGGAAGGAAGACCACTGATCATTTACTTAACAGTCTTGGAAGACTCTATGGGTTGTGTACTTGGACAACAAGATGAAACCAAAAGGAAAGAGTCTGCCATCTACTATTTGAGCAAGAAGTTTACAGACTGTGAAACTCGGTATACTATGCTCGAGAAAACTTGTTGTGCTCTAGCTTGGGCAGCCAAACTTCTTCGCTAGTATATGATTCGTCACACTACTTGGTTAATCTCCGAAATGGATCCAATCAAGTACGTCTTTGAAAAACTTGCTCACACAAAAAGGATTGCCTGTTGGCAGATGTTGTTATCAGAATACGACATCAAGTACCACGCTCAGAATCAGTCGGATTTTACTTCCCAGACGAAGATGTCATGTACTTGAAAATGAAAGATTGCGATGAACCGCTACCCAGTGAAAGGTGTAGCGAGCGATTTTGGACGCGGTTCTTAAGCGCTGGTCGCTCTCTGCGGTTTGAGCTTTAAACTACAGGTCGATTCATTTTTTATCCTATTGTGAGCTGAATAAGGAAGGGAAATAGATGTCTCCAATTAACCCTGCTTGCATACTGAGTTTAAACAGCGGTCTGTTAGGTTACGGATGCTATCAATGTGGGGGGGCCTTTGTACTGGTTATTCGTATTTCGCCAATACAGGTTTCTTTCTTTCTAGGGCTTAATGTTTCTGGCGGGGAATAAGGATTAGGATATTAGGACTGGTGCTTTTGAATTACTGCTTTTAATATGGGATTTGGGTTTTTTGTTGATTGCGCTCGCTAAGTTCTTTTCTTTCGATCTTATGCCTACGTATTCCCGTTTACCGAAACAGGGAAATCAGAGCGTTCGTAGTTCCTCCTATTCTATGGGAGGAAATTGGTTTTTGGTGTCTTGTTCAAAGCCCAAGACATGAAGCGAAAGGTGATTTGTATCTTGTTCAAAGCCCAAGATGTGAAGCTGAAAGGTCTATTTGTGTCTTGTTCAAAGCCCAAGACGTGAAGCTGAAAGACCTCGACTTTAGAGAGAATTTGTCATCTTTAAAGTGGGGGAAGGAGAATTACTTTAACTGGGATACGCGGATCCGAGCAATGCCATAATTTTCGAAGAAAGGGTTTCAACCTGAAGGAGAAGACTTTAACTCAGTGTAGAGCAATGCCATCTTTCCTTAGGAATTTCTCATGCTAAAAGAGGGACAGTGGCATGGATGTAGATGATCCAGAGGCTTGCGGCTTACAGCGATTAGATGAAAGGGTTGTTGATGTTTGTGTACTGTGAACGAGGCACAGCTTTGATGCTAAAAGGTCGATTGGATCAACCAGTGGTTTTCTTATACAAAGCCTAAGAGGAGGCTAATTTCCGCTAGGAAAATCATTATACAAAGCCTAAGAGAAGGCTATTTTGTGTCTCGTACAAAGCTCGAGAGAGAGGCTAAAAGTTTTTGACCCAGTGGGGCATATCATTATACAAAGCCTAAGAGGAGGCTAGCAAAGAGTTGACTCAGTTGGAGAATCTTTTATACTCAGTAAGAGAGTGTTTTTGTATCTCGTACAAAGCCCGAGAGAGAGGCGAAAAGGTTGTTTTGACTCCACTGGGGAGAATTTTGGTATCTCGTACGAAGCCCGAGATGGAGGCTATTGTAACTGTTTCAGTTGAGTGACAGATCCAATATACTGATTTAAAAGAGAAAATTAGTTCTTATATGAGCAACATTGTACTCAGGGATTTGATTTGAGGATCAGGGATATTTCCTTCTCTTTGAGGAAACGGGAAATCCAAAGGGTATCGAGACTATCCGAGTCTGCGGGTTTCCTTCCTATTTAACGAAGGGTGCTTGAGAATGTCTTTGAGACTCAAGGAAGTTAGACTGTCCGTGTCTAGAGTTTTATCTTTTGTACTATGCTTCGAGAAACAGTAGTAGACTCTATGAAAGGACTGTTCTATGAGGATGACTAGGTTCTGTTCCTATACCTCTAGGAGGTCGTCGGGATAATTTGTACGAAGCCCAAGAGGAGGCTGGAAACTTTTAAGAAGCCGACGGGTCCTTGTACGAAGCCCAAGAGGAGGCTATCATTCCCGAAGGAAGAGATCATTATACGAAGCCTAAGAGGAGGCTGTGAATACTTCTAAGAAGCCGTAGGGTCCTTGAATAATGCCCAAGAGGAGGCCGATGCTTTTAAGAAGCCCGTGGGTCTATCATCTCCTTTCCATTAGGAGAGATAACTCTTTTAAAGATAAAAACCACTGGTAAACGTGCGAGGTTTACTATCCAGCGACTTTTAACTTTTAAAGAGGGTTCCTTAGTTAAGGTCCAAGATTATGACCGTAGTGGGTACCCAAACCCCGAGACATTCAAGGCAAGCTATCCACAAGGAATAAATCAAGTCAGGAAAGTTCGAGAATTGGGAAGAAACTCAAAGATGCCATTCACGGATAATACATTCATCTTGGGGAGTAGAGCTTCTTGACGATTCCTAAGGAGGACAGCCGAAGAGAAGACTGTATCTGGTGTTCCTATTGGGGATCTAGGCGTCTATTTCTACGAATAAGTGAAACAGCGTCACCTAGTTCTAGACGTAGTTGCCGGCGAAACTCGAAATATCTATACTATTATTACACAGTAGATATGAGTTTATGAAAGGAGACTTACAGTGAGCAGCCCCACAATACAGTTTATAATATGAAAGAAGTAAATGAAAGCGGGTAAACACTTACTCGGTTGTAGTGCTTCCATGCTGTTTGGTTAGTTGTTCAACAAAGAAAGATTAAAAACAACAGTATATTCAAAATCAAAGGAGAAAGCGCTTTGAAAAAGAAAGATTTGGGGCTTACAGCTCAAGGAGAGGCCCAGGGTTTTATCAGTGAGCGCACTGTTTGAATTTGTACAGAGGGACTTATACAAGTGACTGGGGCCCAAAATGGTTTTCTGTACAAAGGGATGGGTCTTACACTCTCTCAAGAGGCCCAAAAAGGTTTAAAGAAAAAGAGTGGGGCTTATAACACGAGGGTAGGCCCAATTGATTTTTCCGTTTAAAATGGCGATCGCGCCGAGGTTTTCTTTTAACGCAGAGGGACTTATACAATAAGTGAGGCCCAAAATGTTTTGGTTAAAAGGGGGATTGGGTCTTACACTCTCCCAAGAGGCCCAAAGAGTTTTGAATTTTTAAACGGGCGACGATCGCGTCGTTTACTTGTACAGAGGGACTTATACAATGAGTGAGGCCCAAAAAGTTTTCTGTACAAGGGGGGATGGGTCTTACACTCTCTCAAGAGGCCCAAAGATTTTTGAGATGAATAAATGGGTCTTACTACTCGAGGGTAGGCCTAGATGATTTTTGAAAAGGCGACGATCGCGCCGTTTGTTTTTTGACGGTATCGGGACTTATACAATAAGTGAGGCCCAAAGATGATTTGGTCAAAAAAAGGATTGGGTCTTACACTCTAATAGAGGCCCAAAGTGTTTTGAAAATGATTTATGAGGGTTGAATTAATCCAAAACCCTAATTTGTTTTCAAAATGTATTTAATTGAATAAAAATTCAATTAAAATGATCAAAAATTGTTTAACACATGGAAACCAAATTGTGATCTTGGATTAATGCTTCAAAAATTAAGTATTGACCTACAAAATAATTAGA
Organism: Lathyrus tuberosus; assembly: GCA_022829125.1. NCBI lineage: Eukaryota > Viridiplantae > Streptophyta > Magnoliopsida > Fabales > Fabaceae > Lathyrus > Lathyrus tuberosus. Next base: position 1,290,164 of record JALAZF010000124.1, on the reverse strand, counting down.
AAGCATTAAAAGTTGCAAAATCAATGTAGAAAAAATATTTAAAATGCCAAAAACAATTAAAATATTAATTCTTTACAAAAATATCAATTATATGAAATAAATAATATTTTTGGGATTTTTTGATAAAATAAAATATTTTAACATTTTTGTGAATTATTAAAAAAAGAATCAACTCAAAATCATTAAAACTCAGAGAGAAATTAATTTTTTAATCAATTAAACAAAATCACAAAATTCAAATATTTGAATTATTCAAAAATGGCGCCAAGAACAGCTGAAGAACACGCGCATGTTCTTGGTTTCTCAGATTTGCGTTTTCTATCCAATCTCCATGAATACGTAATCATATCATGCAATCCACATATCATTATGCTCGTCTCAACCTCACGATCATGTCTATGTACTTTAATTTCATTTAAATTAAACATACAACAAGAAATCACGAAGAAACCTCAAGAACCCTAATGTCTGCATGAAGGCTAGGATTTTTGATACACGATTCAAACAATGCAATTAATTGAGGGAAAACATTCCATGCATGATTATGAACATATGGCCAAATTATTGTGCGAGGAAATATGCATAGATTGAGATATGACCAAGTATGTGCTTACCTCCAAGTCGTGACAGCAAGAGCAGATGTGATTTTGAGTTGGAGGTGTTACAGACAAGTTGTGATGATCTGAACAGCTTCCCTACACCCTATGGAGTGTGTTTGAACACTTGGATTGAATTGAAATGGACTGGATCAGTTTATGGCATCTCAGCTGCAACTTCACTTCAAACTTGTGTGGATGGCAAGTGATTTTGTGAAATTGATGTTTCAAAAGTTATGTGAGTGTTTGATCAGCTCATATGTGATGTATGTGAGGTGTGTGAGTGATTGGTTTGTGCAGAATTGCTCTCAAACTCAAAACCCGATAGCTACCTTGCTAAGAAAGGCATTTTTGCCAAGAGAAAGAGATTTTGAGGAAAGCATCTGTTAGATGGCTTTGGTGTACTTAAACTGACCACAATTGAGCTCTATTTATAGTTGACCAAGTTTGTTTTGCAAGGAATAGTGCATGGCAGCTGGTAAGTAGGTTTCCTCAATGTTGGCCAATGGAAATGAAAGTCTCCTCTAGCCATTGACTAGAGGTTAGGGCACAGAGCTTTGGTCCCCTTGGTCTTGGATAAGTCTTGACTGATTTCAGATGAGAATGGCTCAGTCCATGCCACCTTGATGGTTTCATTGAATGCCTCATTCCAAATTTGAAGTCTTGTCCCTATTTTGGCCATTCTAGGTTCAACATGCTATTCTTTGTTCCTTGGACCTTGGAGGCTTGACTCAGTGATTGTCCCCTTTGGATTCAATCCTCTATGGTGTCCAAGTGGATTGGAGCAATTGAAATTGGCTGATTTTGGCAAATCGAGCCAAAGTGCAAATTCTGCCTTGCCTTGACAGATTTCAGCAAGGCAACTTGCCAATGTTGTATCTCATGGTGTAGGTTGAATTTGGCAATGTTCTTGGCCATTTTGGAAAGCCCTAACATGATACAACAACTGTTTGAACAAGTTTGGTTTTGATCTCTTTTGATTCCAAGTGAAAAATCCCCCTACATTTGGCAAAAAGTGAAGGCAAATTCTGACTTAGTGAAAATTTCACTAAGTGTTGGAAAAAGTGACATTTTCACTTTTCAGCCACTTTGATCACTCCATAACTCAAAATCCTTAATGAATTGGAATGACTTGTAGTTGAAGTTTTTGTAGGTGATAATGAGGGCTACAAATCTATCTTTGGATGAGAAAAAATGGCCTTGTGGTTTAGGAGTTATGGTCCTCCAAAGTTGGTACCTTTGCCACTTTATTTTTAACTTAGAAAAATTTCTAAGTTTTATGGTTACCCCTTTTACAAGTCATCTCACTTTTCTTGATTTTTCTTGATGAATGATGATTCAAATCATACATTAACATCATTTTAGGGTTAAAAATCCATTTTGGTGAAAAATCTCAAAAAGTCAAAGTTGACTTTTGTGCACAGTTGACTTTTTATCAGATGAATTCCAAACTGTGCAATTCTTCAGGAAATCATGTCCTTGACCTAAATAAAACTTGATGGACATATTCCATGGGTGTCATAGGGTATATTCAATCATGTATTAGGGTTTGGGAGCATGTCCTGGTCAAAAGTCAAAGTTACAGTTGACTTTTCCCTTAAAACCCTAATTGTGGTGCAGATGAAAATGAGACTTGTTGCTCAAGCTTCTTGGATCAATCCATTGTTCCAAATGGATCAATATGGTATATTAGAGACCCTCAAATCATGTCTTGAGGTCATGGCTCATGGTTTGTCCCAAAAGTCAACTTAGGGGTGAATTAGGTCAAGAAACCCTAATTCCTGATTTTTGATGAATGCATCCCCTGAGGCAAAATTGACTTGATGCATGGGTTCATGAGGTTCCATGAAGTATATTAGGTTATGTTTTGTATCATTGCCTTGTGCCCAGATGAAAATTTCCATCTGGAGGCCCTGGTCGACCAAAACCCTAATTTGGTGACACTGTCGATCTTGAGACTTGATCCACCTAGAAGGGAGCAGCCTTGTGCTTAATCCTTGAAGTGGGAGTCCTTTTTGATCCATTGTGGATGTTTGAGAGATTAGACAAGTTGAAGATCATGTCATTTCTTGATTGATCCTTTGTCTAAGCACTCAGAGAGGGCTTGAAACCCTAATTTTGATTGTAGTGGATGCTCACCCATCTTTGGGGAGACTGATGAAGCATGATGGTTCATCCATATTGTGATGATGATTTTCACAATGATGGGAAATCTAAGTGGTCAAAATTTGGGGTATTACAGATGCCCCTATTTAATCTTCTTGGACCCGAAGGTATGAATGACGAAGGGATTCGGGCATTCGGGGTGCAAAAGGATTAAATATCGGAATATCCGAAATTTTGATGGTGGTTATGAATGGTAGCTTACGCATTCATCTTCTTTAGCTAAGCGATGATGCTTAGAAAAGGTAAACTTCCCCTCAATCCTGGTTTCCTACCAAGGAACTGGTCTCAGTCTCTTTTGAAATAAACTTCCCCTCGATCCTGGTTTCCTACCAAGGAACTGGTCTTAGTTTCTGATTTAAACTTCCCCTCGATCCTGGTTTCTTACCAAGGAACTGGTCTTAGTTTCTGATTTGAACTTCCCCTCGATCCTGGTTTCTTACCAAGGAACTGGTCTCGGTTTCTTATTTAAACTTCCCCTCGATCCTAGTTTCCTACCAAGAACTGGTCTTAGTTTCTTTTGTCAATAAACTTTCTTGACAAGGGATGCTATTCATAGCGGCTTTCCTCAAACTTCTCGCCGAATTTTCCTGGGGAGATGCCATTTGAGTGGAAAAAGTTTTGATGCCAGACTTGCTGGGGAACCCAGTCGTCTGAGTTGTAGAGTTGTACAAACTTCTCTGTTTTGGAGACGCCATTTGTCGATTCTACTAGGGAAAGCGAGTCTCTTGAGAGACTGTTTTCGTTTGGGATCTTTCATCATACTTTTCTCGGGATCTTCCCGGAGAAACGCCATATGATGGGGTCCAATTTTGTGGGGCCGATGACCTTTTTATCAACGAATTTTCGGAGAAAAACTGGCGTGCTGCCGAATCTCTGATCACGAGGCTTTCTCTGTGGATTTTCCTTAATCCGGGAAAGCAAGGATATCATCTTCAATGGCGAAGAGTGACATCTGTTGAAGGTTCTCTGATCTTTCAGAGGTTCAAGTTATCAAAGTGGCCAAGTGCCGACTCTGATCTAAAGATTCACTGGTGGCGAGATTGTGCAGACGCAACACTTCCTGACGAGGAAAGAACTGACAAACTCGATTGAGAAAACTGTTTATCACTAGGGGACAAGACCGACTCAAGTGATAATGATGCAATACGAAATGCGAACGCAAATAAAATGCATGAAGTATGTATGTATATGCTGACAAAACAGATGTGACATACAGACTAATGGATGAACACAATTGAATACTCGGCCATCGCGGGGCGAAGAAGTACCGTTGATTCAAAAATAGCAATTCCACCTTGCTTAGGAGAGATAGTCCCGTTGGGAGCTATGTTGATCGGGCTTAGGAGATGAGAACTCGGCCGAGGATGTCAGACGAAACAAGGTCTCTGACACAGTTGATCCCTTCATTCAGGCATACTGGCTTAGAAGGAGTACTTTGATTTAGCACTTTGAAGTTCGCTTACTTCGGGAGAAGCGATCGATGTTCTTCTGATGTTCAACAGTCAAAAGAAATGCCATCTTTATTTTAAAAGCAGAAAAAGTTTAACAAGTAAATTCATTTTTGTTTTATTTCAAGAATCGCTGATTAAGTTTAAACAACGTCGTTCTGTAAAGCTAAAACAAGCAAGAATTACAAACAAAAGCACAAGGGCTCAAATTTTATTGATAAGATGGAGATCAGCCAAACGCGTGATTCCAAAGAGTATATAGAAAGTTAGAAAACGGTAATTTACAGGGAAAAGGGCTACGTTGAAACATAACGACCACTATCCTTCTACCAACTTTGAATTCGGGGCATCCTGAGCTTCTGTCGAAGATGACCTTTGACTGAAGATTTCCTCCGATAGATGATGTAACTACTGCTGAGGGACTTGCCTCTGTTGAACATAGTTACTTGCCATTATCCCTAACTTTTGCCTGGATTGTACTATGAGATTTCCAATCCATCGGGATGATTCTTTTTTTTTTCATGTCTCTAACTTTTGCCTGGACCGCCCTTCCGGGTTTTCAATCCACCGAGACGTTTTTTTTTTTTTTTTAGTTTAGGCGAAGTATTTCTTGACTACATCAACATTCGTGGGGTAGGCAAATTCCTCTCCGTCCATGGTTGCAAGTCTCAAGGCGCCGCCTGAGAAAGCTTTCGTGACCACATAGGGGCCATCATAATTTGGGGTCCATTTGCCCCGAGAGTCAGTGAGAAATGATTGTATCTTCTTGAGCACAAGGTCTTCTTTCCTGAAGACACGAGGTCGGACCTTTTTGTCGAACGCCCTTTTCATTCTCTGTTGATACAACTGACCGTGGCATAGTGCCGTGATTCTCTTTTCTTCGATCAGGTTCAGTTCATCGTGTCGACTTTGACACCATTCAGCTTCGGTGAGCTTAGCTTCCATCAATACCCAAATTGATGGGATCTCTACTTCTATGGGAAGCACTGCCTCCATGCCATATACTAGAGAGAAAGGGGTAGCCCCTGTTGAAGTGCAGACAGATGTGCGATAACCATGAAGGGCAAAGGGTAGCATCTCGTGCCAATCTTTATAGGTTACAACCATTTTTTGAATGATCTTCTTGATGTTCTTGTTAGCTGCTTCTACCGCCCTGTTCATCTTGGGTCGGTAGGGAGATGAGTTATGGTGTTCGATCTTGAACTCTGGGCATAACTCTTTCATCATCTTATTGTTCAAGTTAGATCCATTATCAGTAATGATCTCGCTTGGAACACCATAACGACAGATGATATTGTTTTTGATAAATCGGACCACCACTTGTCGGGTTACATTAGCATATGACGCTGCTTCGACCCACTTGGTGAAGTAATCAATGGCTACTAAGATGAACCGATGTCCGTTTGAAGCCTTGGGCTCAATCATGCCAATCATGTCAATTCCCCATATGGAAAAAGGCCACGGGGAAGAAAGAACTTTGAGATGTGATGGCGGTACATGAATTTTGTCGGAGTATATCTGACACTTGTGACACCTCCTCATGTACTTGTAGCAGTCGGATTCCATGGTCAACCAATAGTACCCTGCTCTGAGAATTTTTCTCGCCATTGTGTGTCCGTTGGCATGAGTGCCAAAGGATCCTTCATGAATTTCTTTCATGAGCATGTCTGCTTCTGGTCTGTCGACACATCGGAGCAAGACCATGTCAAAATTTCTCTTATAAAGAGTGTCACCGCTCAGGAAGAAGTTTCCAGGCAATCTTCTGAGGGTTTTCCTATCTTTCCTGGATGCCCTAGGTGGGTACTCTTGTTTCTGAAGGAAGCATTTGATATCGTGATACCAAGGTCTGTCGTCTATGACTGCTTCAATCGCGAAGATGTAAGCGGGCCGTTCAAGGCGCATTATGTCGATCTTAGGTATGTCATTCCATCGACCTACACTAATCATTGAAGAGAGAGTGGCTAATGCGTCAGCCATGTGATTCTCATCACGAGGGATGTGATGAAAGTCGACTCTGTTGAAGAAAGGTAACAACCTTCTTGCATAATCTTTGTAAGGAATCAATCCTGATTGGTATGTGTTCCAATCTCCTTTTATCTGGTTAATAACCAGGGCTGAATCGCCGTATACGTCCAAGTTTTTGATCCTTAAATCAATCGCTTCTTCGAGACCCATAATACATGCTTCGTATTTGGCCTCGTTGTTTGTACATTTGAACGTAAGTCTGGCAGTGAGAGGAATGTGGGAACCCTGAGGGGTAACAATGATTGCCCCAATTCTGTTTCCATAATGATTAACTGCTCCGTCAAAGATAAGTCCCCACTGGGAATCTGGTTCTGGTCCTTCACTGGGTAGCGGTTCATCGCAATCTTTCATCTTTAGATACATGACATCCTCGTCTGGGAAGTCAAACCCGATTGATTCTTGATCGTCAATCGGTTGATGAGCCAAATGATCGGCTAAAATACTTCCCTTAACGACTTTCCGAGCATGGTACTCTATGTCATATTCTGATAGTAACATCTGCCAACGGGCAATCCTTCCCGTGAGAGCAGGTTTTTCGAAAACGTACTTGATTGGATCCATTTCGGAGACCAACCAAGTAGTATGACGAATCATGTACTGGCGAAGACGTTTGGCTGCCCAAGCCAAAGCGCAGCAAGTTTTCTCAAGCATTGTGTACCGAGTCTCGCAGTCGGTGAATTTCTTGCTTAGATAGTAAATGGCAGACTCTTTCCTTTTAGTTTCATCTTGTTGGCCAAGTACACATCCCATTGAGTCCTCTAGGACTGTGAGATAAATGATCAGTGGTCTTCCTTCCACTGGAGGTGATAGAATCGGAGGATTCAACAGATATTCCTTAATACTGTCGAAGGCAAGTTGGCAGTCTTCTGACCAAACGCAATCCTGGTTCTTTTTGAGTAATTTGAAAATCAGCGCATAAGGAATATGAATCTGGAGATGTAGTTCAAACGTCCCAGGAATCCTCTGACTTGTTTTTCAGTTTTCGGAGAAGGCATTTCTTGAATGGCCTTGACCTTGTCAGGATCAACCTCAATCCCTTTCTGGCTGACGATGAACCCTAGTAGTTTCCCCGAACGGACACCGAATGTGCACTTGTTGGGATTCAAGCGGAGCTTGAATTTTCTTAGACGTTCGAACAATTTTGACAGATGTTCAACGTGCTCACTCTCTGTTTTTGATTTTGCAATCAAATCATTGACATATACCTCGATTTCTTTGTGTATCATGTCATGAAACAGAGTAGCCATGGCCCTTTGATAGGTTGCCCCGGCATTCTTCAAATCGAACGACATTACCTTGTAACAAAAGGTACCCCATGGGGTAATGAACGAAGTTTTCTCCATGTCTTTCGGTGCCATTTTGATCTGATTATAGCCCGAGAATCCATCCATGAAGGAGAATACTTTGAACTTTGCTGTACTGTCAACCAGCATGTCAATGTGTGGTAAAGGAAAGTCGTCCTTTGGACTTGCCTTGTTCAAATCTCTGTAATCAACACACATTCTGACCTTTCCGTCCTTTTTGGGAACATGTACGATGTTGGCTAACCATTGAGGATATTCAGATGTAGCGAGGAAACCCGCGTCGATCTGTTTCTGTACCTCCTCCTTGATTTTGATGGCCATGTTCGGGTGAGTGTGTCTCAACCTTTGCTTTACTGGAGGACATTCCGATCTCAATGGTAAGTGATGTTCCACGATGCTGGTATCCAACCCTGGCATATCCTGATAGGACCAAGCGAACACATCGGGGAATTCTTTGAGAAGCTTTATCAAACCCTCTCTGGTAGTTGGACTGAGCAGTGCTCCGATCCTGATTTCTTTTCTCTCTTTTTCTGAACCCAAGTTTACCGTTTCCAACGGCTCTTTGTGAGGTTCAATGGACCTTTCCTCTTGTCTGAGTAGTCGGGAGATCTCTTCTGGAATTTCGTCGACATTTTCTTCTTCAACCTCGAATACGGGAACTCAAAGTTGGGAGAAGGCATCGGATCGTATGTTTCAACGGGGTATAAAACAAGCAATCTGCATGACGTGATGATTCGTGTTTAGAAGAGATAGAGAAAATGTAAGTGTGTGCAGTGTATTTATTTTACTGCTTGTTTTTATTTTTGAATTATTTTTTTTAGGATTACCATTTTCTGAAAATGCAAAAAGAGAAAACAGCAATTAATGCGGAAATTACAGAACGACGTTATTTTATTAATGAACAAGTCGAATCTTGAAACTACAGCCCTATAAAACAAAACTCACTCGCTCTGGGCAAAGCGAAGAGGGAAATTTACAAAAAGCGAGCCCTATCAAAACATCTGTTTCACCTGGGCAGGGTGAAAGGTTAAAGATGGCAATTACTTTGACTGATGAACGACCTTCGAAACCTCGACAGCAACCCATTGGCGGCGAACTCCTCGGTGAATCACAAAGTCAGGCACCTTCCTTGATTTGTCTTCAGAAATGACGCTGATTTCTGGTGGAGCAAGATCGTTGGAATCTGTCTCCCAGGCAGAATTGTCGTAGGAGAATTCCCCTGTTGCATTTTGGATAACATTTGTGCTCTCAGCTGTATCTCCCCATCCAGTTGGCTGGATATCTTCGAGCCTGATACGAGAGCTTTCGGAAGTAGTGTACTTGACCATAAAGTCGTATTTTCCACTTGGTTGTCCCAAAGTGTCCCAAACTTCTTTGGATCTGGAGAAGTCATCCCTCTCGATGACGTTGACCTCAGGAAAAGCATAGTTGATGAATTCTAGTCCTGCAAATGTTGCGAATTCATCTTCATGCTGAGTAGTTTCTGAATGACCTGAGTGTTGATCCCATGACATGGTGAGGACACAGGTATTCTGTTCAATGATGCTCAGCTGAGTTTCATTACTCGGCTGACTTTCTTGCCCCAAGTTTCCTGGGTAAGGCTGCCACATTGGCAGACCATCCATCGGGCCATAGTAATTGTGATCAAAGTTTTCTTTCATCAGAGTGTCTTCCTCTAATGAATTTGGCGGAGCACGGCATCCTTCCGGATCACAATCTCCGTAGATCATTTCGACATCTGATCTTGGTATAAATCTCAGACTTTCTGGAGGAAAGCAAAAAGGCATAGGCACCTCTTCCTGAGACATATAGCCGTCCTTGTTAAGGTAGGACTTCCATTCTTCATCTGTGTCAGAGGGATCTTCCTCATTGATAGCATGAACTGTCTGAGACACTGGGTGAAGAAAACCTCCACTGTGGAAGAGGTTTTGAAGGGGATGAAGACCTTCATCGTTGGCGGCTGTCTGGGTACAGGTCGCAGAAAAACCAAGACCCTTCTTTGTTTTATTGTCAATAGGAATGACAAGCCGTCCCCATCCTTTTGTATCGGTACTCTCGACCGCTTTGATAGCATCTTTGTATGAAGAAATTGAAGTTCCTTCTTCGGATTGATCGTTCTTGCTCACCGATAGTGCTTGGAACTGAGTTCCAATAACCTCCTCGGGTTCTACACAAGCAGATGATGATAGGTTACTCACAAGCAAGGCTTGTTCCCCACAAACCGTGACAAGTTGATCGTTCTTGACGAACTTTAGCTTTTGGTGGAGGGTCGAAGTGACCGCTCCAGCCTGATGTATCCAAGGTCTTCCTAATAAACAACTGTACGTTGCCCAGATGTCCATGACCTGGAAAGTGATTTGGAAAGTGTGAGGACCAATAGTTATGGGAAGATCAACTTCGCCGATAACTGTTTTTCTGGATCAGTCAAATGCTTTGACGACGACCTCGCTGACTCTCATCGGAGGGCCCTTAAATGATAATTGCATCAAAGTGGACTTCGACATAACATTCAGGGCTGACCCTGTATCTACCAGTACGTTGGCTAAAGCATCATCCTGGCAGTTAATTGTGATATTGAGCGCCATGTTATGACGGCGACCCTCTTCAGGTAATTCCTCATCACTAAATCCCAAATTATTGCAGGAAGTGATATTAGAGACAATACTATCGAACTGTCTGATTGTTACATCCTATTCCACAAAGGCTTGCTCCAAGACTTTCTGTAGAGCCTCTCTGTGTGCTTCTGAACTGAGTAACAGTGATAATACTGAGATCTTTGAAGGAGTCTGTAACAGTTGATCAACAATGTTGTATTCACTCCTTTGGATGAGCTTTAGCATCTCATCTTTGTCTTTTGAAAAGTCGGGATTACCAGATTGACTGACTGGCGGATCAGGAATTTCTGCCTGAAGTTCCTTTTCTTTGTTGGATTCTCCAACCCCTCGGTTGAAGATTCGACCGCTCCGTGTTACACGACTGATGTCTGCAATATTCACGACGGAGGGTAATGGAATTTCCTTTCCATTTTCAACTGTTGTTGCACCGTATTTGTAAGGGATTGCCTTAGCTGATTCATACGGTAGTGGCCCCGGTAGATAGATGACTATGGGAACCTTCTGATTTTTCTGACCATCATAAGTAACCTCGATCCGTTCCCGGTTGGGAACTCTAGATTCGTCAAGTAGAGGGATGATGGCAAAAACATCCCTGATCTGGTGATGACCAGAGATCGTGACAACATCCTCAACCTGATCGGCAAGGTAGTTCGACGACCAAATGATGGGTCCTGAACCTGGATATGGATGAATTTCTCCATGATCGATCTGACCCTGAAGAGCGGCTCTCACAAGGTAACACCCTTGGTTACTTTCCAAACAGACGCTACAACTGTCATAGTTGTGTGGTGGCACCTGGCCACGCCCACTTTGAATACAATGTAACCTCACTAGGTTACCTTCCATTGATTGGACATCCTGACTTTGACGACGAGTAGGATTCCTGTTATTGATACTAATCTGCTGAGTATCTTCGTCCATATAGATTGGCATCCACCAGTGATTTAACAAGTGCTGAAGTGCCTCCTGGACAAGGGTACAACCTCGATCGTTTTCGCAACCCGCTTTACAATTTTGATAGTCATGTGATATTAAGAATCCGAGTCGGACCTGCTCAGCATGTAACTCTACCAGGTTGGTATTCATCACGCGAATATCGAAGATCTGAACCATGTTTATTTGATAGGAGTTCCTATCATGGTAGTCTTGGATCCATCCAAGATCCATCTGACGCTGGAGGGTCTCTTGTATGAAAGAGCATCCCTGTTTGTTTACCGAGCAAATCAGACAGGAACTGTAATCGTGCCGCGGCAGATTATGATACTGGCTTTGCCTTGAGTGCATCGCCACCAAGTTGACATTCATCACACGGATGTCGTGGTTTTGAATGACGTTAGAATTCGTGTAGACCATGTTAACTCCACGAACTCGGTGCTCTTGGATCCATCCGAGATCCATTTGTTCCTGTAGAGCTGCTTGCACTACAGAACATCCTTGGTTATCTTTAGAGCAGATATCACACTGGTGATAGTTATGAGGTGGCACATGGCCATATCCACTCTGTCTACAATGCATCTTGACCAGATTGGTCCCCAATAAGAGTACATCGTGAATTTGATAGACATTGTTAGTCTCTTTCTCAATCAGATTGACTGCAGCTTTCTCGTGTTGAGGCGGCGGGTTCGTGATAACATTAGGATTTGTATCTTTGAAAGATAAGAGCCCGCTCCTAACAAGCTTTTGCACGTCGGATTTGAAATTGAGACAAGTCTCAATGTTATGCCCTGAACCTCCTTGATGATAAGGGCATGTTTGATCCACCTTAAACCAGAAAGGCGGATTTTCCGGAACTGAAAGGGGAGACTTAGTCTGAATGTGCCCCTTAGCCAGTAGTAATGGAAACAGTTCTGCGTACGACACAGGTATAGGATCAAATCCTGGTGGCCGTGTTGTACGGTTGTTGTTATATGGAGGACGAGCCTGCTGAAGAGGTTGTTGTGTCCTTTGTTGGTCAGGTTGGCTCTGCGCAATCTGAGGTTGATACATAGGAACAGGCGCGGGGCCGATAGCAGGAGTAACAGCTGCTACTGGCTGATAATGTCGCCTTTGCTTTTCGAGAGAGATATTCCCAATATCTTGCTCTTTTTTCTTAGGGAGAGCACTACCGTATTTTTTAGTATCGCTCGTCGATCCAGTGTCTTTTACCAAACGTCCTTCTCGGACGGCTTCCTCAAGACGTACACCCATGCCAACCATTTCGGTGAAATCACTGGGTGCACTGGCAACCATTCGGTCATAGTAAAATGAGCTTAAGGTCTTTAAGAAGATTTTTGTCATCTCTTTTTCCTCAAGAGGTGGACAAATTTGAGCGGCAATTTCACACCACCTTTGAGCATACTCCTTAAAGGTTTCCTTTTCCTTCTGCGACATTGATCTGAGTTGATCTCTGTCGGGTGCCATGTCCAAATTGTATTTGTATTGTTGGACGAAGGCAGTACCAAGATCTCTGAATGTACTGATCGTAGTACGGTTTAAACCCATGTACCATTTGAGTGCGGCACCGGTTAAACTATCCTGGAAGTAGTGAATCAGCAGGTCCTGATTCTCCGTCTGAGCTGACATCCGCCGAGCGTACATCACCAGATGGCTCTAAGGGCAAGAGTTACCCTTGTATTTTTCAAAGTCGGGCACTTGGAACTTGTGCGGGACTTTTACATTTGGGACCAAGCAGAGGTCTGCGGCGTCCTTTCCTAATAGATCCTGACCGCGAATGGCTTGCAGCTCTTTCTGGATTTCCAGGAACTGTTCCTGGAATTCATCCATTCTATCGAACATAGTTTCCTTCTTACCAGAAGGTGTTGGCGGAATCTGTCCTTCTGGGACAGTGTGCACCACAGGGGGTGGTACCGTGACTACGGCAGTAAGTCTTGGCGTTTCCCAAAGTTTGTAACCTTCAGGAGTCTTCAGTATGCCCCTGGCATCTTCGCTTTCCCGAAGTTTGTAACCTTCAGGCCCAGCGGCTTCTGTTGCGATTCCCTGATCTTTAGTGATCGGCGGAACATATCCTTCCGGGATATAGTTAACAGGCATGCCCCAAGGACGATCTTTCGGCATCTGATACCTAGGATCATACTTTTCTATGATGGGCGTTGAGGTGATCTCTGAGATCACAGTTCTTTGTAGCTGAGCTTCTGCCATGGCTTGAATGTCGTTACGAAGCTTTCTCATATCCTCTCTCAGAGCGTCGATCTCTTCTTTCAACTCTCTGTTTTCTTCCTCAAGATCATCCATCTTTTTCTGACGATTGGCCCGAGTATTATACGAATGAGACAGTTTGACTCTAGAATCGAGACACAAATGTGAGATTCATAGGGAAGAAGAATACGCGATGTGAGAATGATGAATGCAATGATTATATTAATTGTTGTTTTTTGGTTTAATCAAAATAAACTTCGACAATTAGATTGCAAATATCAAACAGTGGGGAAACCCCTTTTTATTGAAATTCAAAGGATTACAGAAATGGAAATACAGTAGATTACAAAGTGCAGAAACAGAAACCTAAACTAATGGGTCCCGAGTCCTCTTCTTTGACCAGGGCGCTTGGGCCGTTGTCGGGTTGTCATTCCTTTGCCAGGTGAAAGGAGCAACCAAATTCCTTTGGTCATCTTGATTCTCTACAGCATGCTGCTCCAAAATTTCAATCAGAGCATCTTTCTCTTTCAATAATTGCTGTATTTGGATACACTCTACGTCGAGGGTGCGGTACTTGTTCTTCCAAGACCTTCTCTCCTTTTGAACTTTGTTGAGAGTAACCCGAAGCTTTTCAGTTTCCGTCATGAAGTACATGACAGTTTCCCTCGGTGGAAGAATTCCGTAACGAGGATAAGGCATCTTTAGCTTGAGAGCTCTAGTTTGTACCCAGTGGAGATAAGGTTCCACCGAGACACATTCCGGTTTTCCTAGAGACTCGCGTCCTTTCTTATGAACCTGTTTCCAAGCTTGCACTATTTCCATCTTTAGTGCTCTGTCACTTTCTCCTTCTTCGAAGAAAAGACCTTCCAGATGAACACCCAGTGGGATGTGTCTCATCGGGTATCCAAATTGACGGCGAACCAATATCGGATGATAGTTGATTCCTCCTTTAGTTCCTATGAGGGGTACGCTGGGGAAGTTTGCACAACGGTCAATGATTCTGATTCCCTCATAAATCCTATTACACCAATCTATATCGGAATTGGTGAGAGACATGATCTTTTGCGATGAACGTAAGACACTCTTGCAATCCCAAAAAGCGGCAGACTTGGGCAAGTGAGAGATAAACCATTTGTAAAGCAAAGGTACACAGCATGTGATCTCCCCTCCGCTGTACAAATTTCCTAAGTGTACAGAATGATATGCATCTGCGAGCAAAGTCGGCACAGGGTTTCCAATGAGAAAAACCTTAATAGCGTTGATATCGACGAAGTTATTAATGTTGGGAAACAAAAATAACCCGTAGGTGAGCAAGACAAAGATGCTTTCAAAAGCAGTCCCGTTCCCTATACTAGCAAAGTACAGAGCCTTTTTTGTCAGGAACTGGGCTGGCAAACCTTGGATGCCACCCTTAGTAGTCATGTGAGTCTTGACCTCAGACTCGTCCAAATGAATTGCTCTTGCAATAGTCTGATTCTTTGGAATTTCTTCCAGTCCAGAAAATGGAGCTCGATCAGTGATATATATATCAGCTAGATGAGAATACTCCTCCAGCGTTGGTGATAGCTGGTAATCCGGGAATGTGAAACAATGATAAACTGGATCGTAGAATTGAATGAGCGCGTCCATGATCCCCTTAATCACATGGACTCTTAACAGTGGTAGCAAACCACCGTGCTTGGCTCTGAAAGCCTCTGGGTTAACGATCATCCTCGCTAACTTTCTCAAATCCCCTAGTTTTGGAACCTTGAAGGTATACTGGTGAGTTCTCCTTCTACCGAAATCCATTAGCGTAATCCTTTTCTCTGATATTTGCAATCACAGTCTTAGTTTAATTTGAAAAACAGAGAGACTAGAAGAGAAAGTTTTTTGAATGTTTTAATGTTTTATTAAATGAATGCATGAATGCAGCACACAAAAACATAGAAAAAACATGGGGTCAAAGGGTCGTTGTCATGAAGTCAAGGCTCTACCCATCCCCAAAGGTTTATACTAAGGTGATTTTTGTACCTGTACTCATTATCATCAGCTCCTCCCAGGAAGGCAGACAACAAGCGGATCGCCAGCGAGTTGTGTGCAATCTTAGAGTAAGTTCTATTCACCGAGAATAGATCACCAGCCTCAAATGAGGGTAGTATCGCGTAACAGCTATTTCCGATAGCTTCCACACTACGAAAAAGGTTGGCTTTTCTTAAGTGTATACTCAATCTCACGACATGCGGCATCACACGCATTCCCAGTAGCAGAAAAATAAACACGTATAGCAATTAGGAAAAGCAGTATATATATTTGTCCTAATCATCCTAGACTTATAAAGCTATGATTCTTAAGTTCCTGACAGAAATGGGTTCCCCGGCATAAACCCCAATCTGTGGTTCCCTGCCTAAGAGATGGACCAGCATAGGTCAATCTTTCTCTTCGGTAGAGTTCCCATTTTCCGTGGAAAACGGAGATGATTCCCTAAGGCAGAAAAGGAGACTCCCCAGCAGAGTCGCCATTTACAAGGAAAACAGAAAGAAAGAAAGATCGGCCCCACGGTGGGCGCCACTTTTCTGTAGCGAGCGATTTTGGACGCGGTTCTTAAGCGCTGGTCGCTCTCTGCGGTTTGAGCTTTAAACTACAGGTCGATTCATTTTTTATCCTATTGTGAGCTGAATAAGGAAGGGAAATAGATGTCTCAAATTAACCCTGCTTGCATACTGAGTTTAAACAGCGGTCTGTTAGGTTACGGATGCTATCAATGTGGGGGGGCCTTTGTACTGGTTATTCGTATTTCGCCAATACAGGTTTCTTTCTTTCTAGGGCTTAATGTTTCTGGCGGGGAATAAGGATTAGGATATTAGGACTGATGCTTTTGAATTACTGCTTTTAATATGGGATTTGGGTTTTTTGTTGATTGCGCTCGCTAAGATCTTTTCTTTCGATCTTATGCCTACGTATTCCCGTTTACCGAAACAGGGAAATCAGAGCGTTCGTAGTTCCTCCTATTTTATGGGAGGAAATTGGTTTTTGGTGTCTTGTTCAAAGCCCAAGACATGAAGCGAAAGGTGATTTGTATCTTGTTCAAAGCCCAAGATGTGAAGCTGAAAGGTCTATTTGTGTCTTGTTCAAAGCCCAAGACGTGAAGCTGAAAGACCACGACTTTAGAGAGAATTTGTCATCTCTAAAGAGGGGGAAGGAGAATTACTTTAACTGGGATACGCGGATCCGAGCAATGCCATAATTTTCGAAGAAAGGGTTTCAACCTGAAGGAGAAGACTTTAACTCAGTGTAGAGCAATGCCATCTTTCCTTAGGAATTTCTCATGCTAAAAGAAGGACAGTGGCATGGATGTAGATGATCCAGAGGCTTGCCGCTTACAGCGATTAGATGAAAGGGTTGTTGATGTTTGTGTACTGTGAACGAGGCACAGCTTTGATGCTAAAAGGTCGATTGGATCAACCAGTGGTTTTCTTATACAAAGCCTAAGAGGAGGCTAATTTCCGCTAGGAAAATCATTATACAAAGCCTAAGAGGAGGCTATTTTGTGTCTCGTACAAAGCCCGAGAGAGAGGCTAAAAGTTTTTGACCCAGTGGGGCATATCGTTATACAAAGCCTAAGAGGAGGCTAGCAAAGAGTTGACTCAGTTGGAGAATCTTTTATACTCAGTAAGAGAGTGTTTTTGTATCTCGTACAAAGCCCGAGAGAGAGGCGAAAAGGTTGTTTTGACTCCACTGGGGAGAATTTTGGTATCTCGTACGAAGCCCGAGATGGAGGCTATTGTAACTGTTTCAGTTGAGTGACAGATCCAATATACTGATTTAAAAGAGAAAATCAGTTCTTATATGAGCAACACTGTACTCAGGGATTTGATTTGAGGGTCAGGGATATTTCCTTCTCTTTGAGGAAACAGGAAATCCAAAGGGTATCGAGACTATCCGAGTCTGCGGGTTTCCTTCCTATTTAACGAAGGGTGCTTGAGAATGTCTTTGAGACTCAAGGAAGTTAGACTGTCCGTGTCTAGAGTTTTATCTTTTGTACTATGCTTCGAGAAACAGTAGTAGACTCTATGAAAGGACTGTTCTATGAGGATGACTAGGTTCTGTTCCTATACCTCTAGGAGGTCGTCGGGACAATTTGTACGAAGCCCAAGAGGAGGCTGAAAACTTTTAAGAAGCCGACGGGTCCTTGTACGAAGCCCAAGAGGAGGCTATCATTCCCGAAGGAAGAGATCATTATACGAAGCCTAAGAGGAGGCTGTGAATACTTCTAAGAAGCTGTAGGGTCCTTGAATAATGCCCAAGAGGAGGCCGATACTTTTAAGAAGCCCGTGGGTCTATCATCTCCTTTCCATTAGGAGAGATAACTCTTTTAAAGATAAAAACCACTGGTAAACGTGCGAGGTTTACCATCCAGCGACTTTTAACTTTTAAAGAGGGTTCCTTAGTTAAGGTCCAAGATTATGACCGTAGTGGGTACCCAAACCCCGAGATATTCAAGGCAATCTATCCACAAGGAATAGATCAAGTCAGGAAAGTTCGAGAATTGGGAAGAAACTCAAAGATGCCATTCACGGATAATACATTCATCTTGGGGAGTTGAGCTTCTTGACGATTCCTAAGGAGGACAGCCGAAGAGAAGACTGTATCTGGTGCTCCTATTGGGGATCTAGGCGTCTATTTCTACAAATAAGTGAAACGGCGTCACCTAGTTCTAGACGTAGTTGCCGGGGAAACTCGAAATATCTATACTATTATTACACAGTAGATATGAGTTTATGAAAGGAGACTTACAGTGAGCAGCCCCACAATACAGTTTATAATATGAAAGCAGTAAATGAAAGCGGGTAAACACTTACTCGGTTGTAGTGCTTCCATGTTGTTTGGTTAGTTGTTCAACAAAGAAAGATTAAAAACAACAGTATATTCAAAATTAAAGGAGAAAGTGCTTTGAAAAAGAAAGATTTGGGGCTTACAGCTCAAGGAGAGGCCCAGGGTTTTATCAGTGAGCGCACTGTTTGAATTTGTACAGAGGGACTTATACAAGTGACTGGGGCCCAAAATGGTTTTCTGTACAAAGGGATGGGTCTTACACTCTCTCAAGAGGCCCAAAAAGGTTTAAAGAAAAAGAGTGGGGCTTATAACACGAGGGTAGGCCCAATTGATTTTTCCGTTTAAAATGGCGATCGCACCGAGGTTTTCTTTTAACGCAGAGGGACTTATTAAATAAGTGAGGCCCAAAATGTTTTGGTTAAAAGGGGGATTGGGTCTTACACTCTCCCAAGAGGCCCAAAGAGTTTTGAATTTTTAAACGAGCGACGATCGCGCCGTTTACTTGTACAGAGGGACTTATACAATGAGTGAGGCCCAAAAAGTTTTCTGTACAAGGGGGGATGGGTCTTACACTCTCTCAAGAGGCCCAAAGAGTTTTGAGATGAATAAATGGGTCTTACTACTCGAGGGTAGGCCCAGATGATTTTTGAAAAGGCGAAGATCGCGCCGTTTGTTTTTTTATGGTATCGGGACTTATACAATAAGTGAGGCCCAAAGATGATTTGGTCAAAAAAAGGATTGGGTCTTACACTCTAATAGAGGCCCAAAGTGTTTTGAAAATGATTTATGAGGGTTGAATTAATCCAAAACCCTAATTTGTTTTCAAAATGTATTTAATTGAATAAAAATTCAATTAAAATGATCAAAAATTGTTTAACACATGGAAACCAAATTGTGATCTTGGATTAATGCTTCAAAAATTAAGTATTGACCTACAAAATAATTAGAAAGCATTAAAAGTTGCAAAATCAATGTAGAAAAAATATTTAAAATGCCAAAAACAATTAAAATATTAATTCTTTACAAAAATATCAATTATATGAAATAAATAATATTTTTGAGATTTTTTGATAAAATAAAATATTTTAACATTTTTGTGAATTATTAAAAAAAGAATCAACTCAAAATCATTAAAACTCAGAGAGAAATTAATTTTTGAATCAATTAAACAAAATCACAAAATTCAAATATTTGAATTATTCAAAAATGGCGCCAAGAACAGCTGAAGAACACGCGCATGTTCTTGGTTTCTCAGATTTGCGTTTTCTATCCAATCTCCATGAATACGTAATCATATCATGCAATCCACATATCATTATGCTCGTCTCAACCTCACGATCATGTCTATGTACTTTAATTTCATTTAAATTAAACATACAACAAGAAATCACGAAGAAACCTCAAGAACCCTAATGTCTGCATGAAGGCTAGGATTTTTGATACACGATTCAAACAATGCAATTAATTGAGGGAAAACATTCCATGCATGATTATGAACATATGGCCAAATTATTGTGCAAGGAAATATGCATAGATTGAGAGATGACCAAGTATGTGCTTACCTCCAAGTCGTGACAGCAAGAGCAGATGTGATTTTGAGTTGGAGGTGTTACAGACAAGTTGTGATGATCTGAACAGCTTCCCTACACCCTATGGAGTGTGTTTGAACACTTGGATTGAATTGAAATGGACTGGATCAGTTTATGGCATCTCAGCTGCAACTTCACTTCAAACTTGTGTGGATGGCAAGTGATTTTGTGAAATTGATGTTTCAAAAGTTATGTGAGTGTTTGATCAGCTCATATGTGATGTATGTGAGGTGTGTGAGTGATTGGTTTGTGCAGAATTGCTCTCAAACTCAAAACCCGATAGCTACCTTGCTAAGAAAGGCAGTTTTGCCAAGAGAAAGAGATTTTGAGGAAAGCATCTGTTAGATGGCTTTGGTGTACTTAAACTGACCACAATTGAGCTCTATTTATAGTAGAGCAAGTTTGTTTTGCAAGGAATAGTGCATGGCAGCTGGTAAGTAGGTTTCCTCAATGTTGGCCAATGGAAATGAAAGTCTCCTCTAGCCATTGACTAGAGGTTAGGGCACAGAGCTTTGGTCCCCTTGGTCTTGGATAAGTCTTAACTGATTTCATATGAGAATGGCTCAGTCCATGCCACCTTGATGGTTTCATTGAATGCCTCATTCCAAATTTGAAGTCTTGTCCCTATTTTGGCCATTCTAGGTTCAACATGCTATTCTTTGTTCCTTGGACCTTGGAGGCTTGGCTCAGTGATTGTCCCCTTTGGATTCAATCCTCTGAGGTGTCCAAGTGGATTGGAGCAATTGAAATTGGCTGATTTTGGCAAATCGAGCCAAAGTGCAAATTCTGCCTTGCCTTGACAGATTTCAGCAAGGTGTCGCTCCCGGGATTTTCATCCAAGTACAAACGCGAAAGTGGCACCGAAACAGAGTCGCCAGCAATGTGTATTTATCCCAAGAGAGGGAAAGGAAACACCGCGTAAACCTGAGAGAAAGGAAAAGCATGGTCTTGCGACCAAGAGAAATGGGTTCGGGAGTCGGTTACGCGAGAGGAAGGTATTAGCACCCCCTCGCGTCCATCGTACCCGATGGGATCCACGCTTGCTTGTCTCGATCAAAGGGTGTAAAGAAGGGATACTGGAAAAGGAACTGAAAGAAAGAAAGGAGAAAGAAAAGAAAAGGAACGGGAAACAAATGTAGGGAAAATAAAAGAAGTGCTCGCATGGGCCCTACCCCACTGCCTACGTATCTCATCGGGAGCATGAGAATCAGAGCGACGTAGTTCCCCTCACTAGGGATGGATTGTCTGTGTTTTTTAGAGAACGGCTTACGTCCTAGCTCAGGTGTTGCAGGCTCGCTGGTCCGAGTGCGTTACCATCTTGCAAGAGAACGAGTAGAAGCGCGTTCGTGCGTTGAGAATGAATGAGATGAGAAAAGAATTCCCGAAGGAAAGACGTTATTGTTTGTTTTTGTCTTTTAGAAGGAAGTGTTTTGGATTTGTTTGCATACGACAGTGTATCTGGATCTTAGTCATTGGAATGTGTACCTTCTCACATTCCAAGATGGAATGGGTAAGAAAGCACACTAAGGGTGAAGAAGACCCTCACACTTAGTTCCAATTATCAAGGTTCAAACCCACTAGCATACTTGTGTTTATTAAGTGTTTTGTTGATTATGAAGTGAAGAAGTGTTTTTTATTATTTGCACCTTCAACAAGTATTGCATTTAAGTCCCTCATACAAGATCAAATATGTAACACATTGACCTAAGATGGGCCATATGCTACACATCTTAAGATTATAAGAGAAGACCCCTTATAATCTTTTCTTTATATGAAAGGCCTAAATGCAATAAATGCCTACCTTTATTAGATATTTTGAATTTTCTTTGAGATGAGAAAAGAGACTCAAGGGAGGATAAAGGTAAAAATCTATATGGACTAAGACTCAATCCTAATTGATTAGTTAAGGGAGTGATCCTAAGGTTTGTGAGGTTTCAACCTAAAGTCTAAAGAAAGAATGAATTAAACAATTCACTTCTAAAGTGGAAGATGAATTGTAATTCAAAAAGGGAAAGTAATGAGTTATTAAAAGAAAGCACATAAGTGCTTAACAAAACACAAAATGGAATTGTAAAAGAGAAAGGGTAGAAGTTGGATGTGGATTCCTTATCCACACTCAATTGAAACTTACCAAAGCCCCTACATGGTTAGTAAACATGTATAAGAAGTATAAGAAGTAAAAGAACATGTAATGCATCATAAAACTCAAAAGAATTAAATGAGAAAACAAATCCTAGAACCACAACCAGAATGGGCATCATATGGACAACAAGTGAATATCATCATACAAGTGCAAGTGAATAAGCAACAAGCATCACCCATTAGCATTTAAACATGTTACAAGAAGAAGGGGTAGATGAAAGATGGAAAGAAATGAAGAGGACATGCATAAAGGGAACATGTAAATCAACAACCAGAATTGAAACTAAATGGAAAATGGTTTATAAACATCTCAAAAGTATTTATGAGGTAAACATCAAAACATTTAAGAAGTGATAGAAGAAATAGAATTGAAATGGAAGTTCAAAAGAGAACACAAGTACAAACACAACATGTTAAAGGTGCACAAGGTTTAAATGAAAGTCAACAAGCAAGGATGACATATAATATGTACCAATGACCTATAATGTCAAGTGAATGGTTCACCAAATATGCAAATGATCATGCAAGTATACACCAAAGAAAACATGCACCAAAGATTACAATGATATGACATGTTATAATGCTTTAAATGAAATGCATCAAACAAAAATCAAATGGCCTCATGAAAATTATGAAAACATGGTATTGGAGTTCACTAATCAGAGATGAATCACATATCAAAATAGCATATCAAAATTCAAAGCAAAATGACTTCAAACAAAGCAATTAGGTCAAATTGAAACATCATGCAAAGTGGTGCAAATATAGGCATCAAAACATGTAATAAAGTGACCTAAAAAACCAAACAAAAATCATTTAACATGCTTAAATGTATTAACGACTCAATGCAAAAAGAATAGCATCAAAACAATTTTTAATGATCAAGAACAAAATTAAACAAGATCATGTACCATATTAAGAATGCACATCAAAGAAATTCAAAGAAAATTATGGAGCAGGGGCAAAATGGTCATAAAATCAGAAAATAAAAACATGAAAAATTTCATAAATGTTTCAATGATGTTCATGAATTTTTGTGGAATTTTATGATATGTTTTGGTATTTTTAAAAATTAAAAATCAAACGTGTAGAAAGAAATAAAAATGAAAAATAAATGCAAAATGCAGGGGGTATGAACATAGCAATTGGACAGTGCAAATTCATTGGGCTTCCAAACAGAGGGGTGTGATTATCAATCTGCATAGGTCCATTAAGCGCGCATAACACAATAACAAGCATGAACCCTCAGTCAACAATCTTGACTCACTCACAACCATTAGATCAAGTCCAAGTCAAACCAAAGTCAAAGTACTCAAAATCAATGCATGCACGTGAGGACACATGCCACTTACCATGTACCAGGCCACACAAGGTTTAAATAAAATTCAGAAAAATGCACGTGAGTGGCATGTGATTTTTAATGTGCTGTCACATTTTGGAGCGTACGATCATGAAA
This sequence comes from Lathyrus tuberosus, assembly GCA_022829125.1. Classification (NCBI taxonomy): domain Eukaryota; kingdom Viridiplantae; phylum Streptophyta; class Magnoliopsida; order Fabales; family Fabaceae; genus Lathyrus; species Lathyrus tuberosus. The sequence continues at coordinate 1,266,876 of JALAZF010000124.1, read as the reverse complement.
AACACACGGCTGAGATTAAAACGCACACAAACCCTAACAGTTAAAGTCACCGGCCGGAGATGACCTCCGGTCATCTTCTCCGGCCAGCAGCCACCACCTGCAACTCACATTTTCTCCAGAAATTCACAAGCCATATACCAAACGAAAGCTAAGCTCATGAGGAACACAAATCCAACAACAAAATTCAAAGATCAAGCATGGATACAGAGAATCGAAGAAGAGAAATTTGCCCTAAGTTTCAGTTCTAAACTCCTAAGGAGCTCTATCAACTAACCGGTTTCATATAGCTTCTAATAAGCTCAAATAACACATCAACCAGTTAAAATAACATCAAATCGTGCAAGCAAAGTTTGAGAACTTTTGGAACCTGAAACTTGAAGATCTTTGGATTTTTTGAGAAAACCAGAGGTGAGAACTTGTTCTTGAACTTCTAGAACTTCAATTTGAGCAAAATAAATGCTATTTGATCTTGAGAATAAGAGGAAATCTGAATCTGAAATTGGAGATAACTGTGCTATTCCATGCTTCAGTGATGTCTTCTTGCTTGATTGTGAAGGTTGAAGAAGAACTTGAGGAATTCGTGCAGGTAGAGAGAAAATTCAGAGAGAAAGTTGAGAGTGCTTTTGGAGTGAGAGTGAAACAATGAGAATCTCCCTTTCCAAATCTGTTAGAATTGTTTATATAGGCGTGGTTATGATTTGACCCTGGTGGTTGATGGTTAGAACTACAGTTAACTGAGTTAGTTAACTGAGTTTGAGTTAACAGAATGAGTCATGACAGTTAGTGACACGAGTTGGAGAGGTTTGTTAGAGTGTGGAAAAGCTCATGGTCACTTATGGTGAGGATAATGGAGAATGGTGATGATGGTACTGATGTTTGCATTATGACTTGCAGGGCAAGCTTCTGTTTTCCCTTTTAGTGTATGATAGCAGCATGGTATTCATGTGTGTAAGGGAATGTTGGTCTTAATGAAGTAAGGGTGGATGGTGTGTAGCATACGCGTGAACTGTCATGGACCAAACAAATGCCAAGTCACAACATTATGTTTTGGCAACCTCTCATTAGTGAAAACATGGAGATTTGGAGATGGAGTTCTTGGTGTACAATGAATGAAATGAAGAGCATTTGGTGTCATTAGAAAGAGGAGACATAAGAGAACATGTTTAGTGTTGGAATTAGATTGAATGGAAGTTTGGAACATGATCAAAAATAGCTTGCAACAGAAGGAACCAAATTGGTGTATGGGCATGTGACTTGGTCTGCAGGCAAGGCCTTGGTGCCTATGGAAATTCAGTTGTGTTGACCAATCTTTGAGCTATCATAACTCCTTATCCTTTGATCAAATGAAAAAATCATGAACATCAATCTTGAATATCTCACATAGGGGAACAACTTTGATGTTGCAAGATTTTCCATTTGAAGCCTTTAACCATGAGTAATTGATCCATACATTTTGCCCACCAACTGTTTGAGAAAATGACTGCGCGCAGACCTGGCCAAACTTGGTCATGACATGGTTTTTGGCCTACTTTCCTCCAACTTTGATCAATCATATCTCCCTCATTTTTTATCCAATGGAAATGTTCTACCCATGGATTTGAAGCTTAAAGCAAGGCCTTTCATTGAGGCAGAGTGGAATTTTCATTTGGTGCTCCAATTTTGAATGGCCTTGGTTCCAATTCTGATGCAAAATGGCCAAAAACTTGCTATTTTTAGTAACCCTACTTCATCCAAAAATGGCAACCTTCCAAATCTTGATTTTTTCATGATTCCTTTGGAGTTTCTTGACCAAATTTTGTACATTGGACATATGTAACATGAATTTCATGAATTTGGCCTCAAAAAGTCAAGAGTTGACTTTTTCCTCTGATTATTTGACTTGGCCCCAAATTCCCTGATTTTTTTATCTTTCTTCCAATTGAAACACTTCCAAAACCAATTGAGAGGCAATTTTCCATACACATACACTTAAGAACATGTAGAATATCATGACAACAAGCTTTGTCCAAAAAATCAGAGATATCCTGATTTTATTAGAAACCCTAATTTTGACCCTCTCTGGTTAGGAGGAAATTGCACATCTTCCAAATCCAAATTCCTCAGAGTATGTTGTGTATCCTCTTAAAGGATGATGAGAAATGCCACTTGAGAATGATTTTGAATCAATGAGCTATCTCTTTTGAGGGTTTTCCTTCAATTTTTGAACCTCTTGCATAGTGTAGTGCTTCAATCTCCCATTGAATTTCACTTCCTTGAGGTTTTGGAAGATCAATTGAGATAGTATGAGACATGAGAGACCTCTTGGCTTGCTTAGAGCCAACTTGATTGACCTTTTTGTGCTTTGAATGATTCCTTGATTGTCCACCTTCCACCTGATCACATGCCCTGATGGTAAGAAGGATGCCATGCTTCATTTTTCTATGTTAAATGCAATGTAATGTTAATGAGGTGGATATGATATGATAAATGATAATGCCATGCTATGATGACAAAAGGGGAGAGCAAATTTTGGGGTATTACAGCTGCCCCTATTCAAGCGCTGTAGACCTGAATGCCTGAAAGCAATTGCTTTCGGACTTTCAAGGTATATAGTGATTGAATACCTAAAATAACCAAAACTTTGCTCTGGGTGAAGAAGAAAAGGGATATACACCCAACGAGACTGCTGGATTGAATCCTCGATGAAACGTCGGAGAGATCTGTCTTTTGAACGATGCCAGACGACTACTGGCTTGCCACGCTGATGGTGGACTTTAATACTGTCTTTTATGCAATTCCAGACGACTACTGGCCTGCCACACTACTGGTGGACTTTGGAAATGTCTTTTTGAACGACGCCAGACGACTACTGGCTTGCCACACTACTGGTGGACTTTAATAATGTCTTTTATGCAATTCCAGACGACTACTGGCCTGCCACACTACTGGTGGACTTTGATAATGTCTTTTATGCAATTCCAGACGACTACTGGCCTGCCACACTACTGGTGGACTTTGCAGCTTCGTGCCACCCGAAGATGGACTTTTGCCAATCCACTGTTGGACTTCTGCCACCCGAAGACGGACTTTTGCCAATCCACTGTTGGACTTTTTAGAACATGCCACCCTTAGATGGACCTTTCGCCAATCCACTGTCGGACTTTTGCCACCCGAAGACGGACTTTTGCCAATCCACTGTTGGACTTTTGCCACCCGAAGACGGACTTTTGCCAATCCACTGTTGGACTTTTGCCACCCGAAGACGGACTTTTGCCAATCCACTGTTGGACTTTTGCCACCCGAAGACGGACTTTTGCCAATCCACTGTTGGACTTTTAGCTGCTTTGCCACCCGAAGAAGGACTTTTGCCAATCCACTGTTGGACTTTTGCCACCCGAAGACGGACTTTTGCCAATCCACTGTTGGACTTTTGCCACCCGAAGACGGACTTTTGCCAATCCACTGTTGGACTTTTGCCACCCGAAGACGGACTTTTGCCAATCCACTGTTGGACTTTTGCCACCCGAAGACGGACTTTTGCCAATCCACTGTTGGACTTTTGCCACCCGAAGACGGACTTTTGCCAATCCACTGTTGGACTTTTAGAATTTTAAAATCGAATTACTCTCTGCCTCTGCGCCAGACATCTCTGCCGACTCTGCTGAGGAACCACAATCAATGATTTAATCTCGGAGACTCCTAAAAGGATAATATCTCTGCTGGCGAATGGATGAACAATCCGTCTGCTTCGAATTGTCAAGCTTGCCAAAAATAAATTGGACTTTAAGATATGAGGGAATGACGACTCTGCCAGGAATTATTCCATCTGTTTGGGGGAATGAATTCTGGTCACAGCGATTCCGCTGGGGATGAGAATTTTTAAATGACGTCCTGCTGGGGAAATGAGCCATTAAAACTCTGCTTGGGGATTTATTCAACCCAAGATCCTTTATAGGGATTATCAACCTTCTGACCCGGCTGGGGAAAGGCTGTACCATCCTTGTTGAGGAATAGATTCTGTCGATCTGATAAACCTCTGCGGAGAGAACAACAACTCAGCTGGAAGTTGCTGACAAGATTCGATGCTGACCTCTGTGGGGATACCATGACCAGAGATACGATCTTGCTGGGTATCAGGGCTACTCTGCCAGGGATATGCAAATCCTGGTTAGAACATTCCACTGCAACTTGCTAGAAAGAGTCCTTAGAGATCTGTTGGGGAAATCCAAAGCAAATCCACAGTATTCTGCTGAAGAATGTGACTGTCGAGCTTAGGATAAGTACTACAATGCCCCATGTTAGGCGAGCTTCCCTTTAGACAATTCCGTTAGGGATGACGGGTTTATAACAAACTCTGCTGGAGAAAACTGCTTTAAAGCGTCTCGTGTTGGGGAATGCCTTTTGAGAGGATTTTACAGAAGACCAACTGTCCTCAAACTCTACTGGGGATGATCAACACTTCATGCTGGGGAACCAAACAATTTGTCCCCGAAGAGGATGTCATAAGAGGATCTTACAGAAGATTTAGCTTCTTCAAACTCCTGCTACTTCGCTGGGGATAATGACCATCAAACTCTACTGGGGGGTGATCAACACTTCATGCTGGGGAAACAACATGCCCCATGCTTAAGAAAACCAACAATTTGTCCCCGAAGCGGATGTCATAAGAGGATTTTACAGAAGATCTAGCCTCTTCCAACTCTTGTGACTTCGTTGGGGATAATGACCATCAGTTTCGGTGTCGACGAGACCACCCTTTTGGGGAACCTGTGACCGTTATCGACACAGAAAAGCTTGTAGTTGTTGGAAGTACTGAATGAGAGAATCGACTTAATAAGATACAACGGTACCCAGTTGAACTTAATTCACTGAGATCGACCCGATGAACGCCGATCTCCTTACCCATAATTGCCCCAGTCTTTTGCGTGGGGTGATTTATTGCTAGTCTTGTGCTTAAAATCATCTGCACCTGCTACCTGCAACAAAAGAATATGCCCACATGCCCCGAATATTGCGTGGCTAGAATCCACCATCCGGGAGTATTCATCATTCGAAGTAATTTCAAATATTTTTCTGCGCATGTTATTGCAAGGCTGCCATGTTTTCAAATGCAATGTTTTATCAACAATTAGGACGTTTTTGCAAACAAAGCAATAAAACAAAAATAGAAAGCTTTTTATTGAAATTCAATTTATTGACTGAGAGCCCAGAATAGGCAATTACATCTGGAAGCAATCCCTGGAAAGAGGTGATCGCTGAAAATTGAGAAAAGAAACTATCCTAATGGCAATGTGAAAACGGAATTCCACTGAGTTTCCATTCTGTTATGACCAGTATGTCTTCAAAACTCCCCGACCTTGCCTTCTGAGGAATGATCAGACCGATTCCTATTCTTCAGAACGTCAGTTGTTCAACGGTAATGGGTACAGATAACTCAGACTGTAGTCATTCGCTTAAATCCCTCTTTTGTGTGGACCGCCCTTTCAGGTTTTCGATCCACCAGGATACCCTTTTTTGCCTAAGTTGCCCTTTCGGGTTTTCAACTTACCGGGTGTACAATTTTTTCAATTATATCCCTAATTTTTGCCCGAACCTTATTCTGTTTTTGGTTCGCCGGGATGCCCTTTTTTGCCTGGATTTTTTTATTTTTATTATCCAGCGGGTCTATTCATGCGAAGTATTTTTTGACTACGTCCGAGTTGACAGGGGATGAAAAGTCTTCGCCATCCATGGTTGTAAGCAATAAAGCTCCACCCGAAAAGACCTTTTTAACCACGAATGGACCTTCATAATTAGGAGTCCATTTGCCCCTGTGGTCTGTATTGGGAGGAAGGATCCCTTTGAGTACCACATCTCCGACTTTGTAAACCCGAGGACGCACCTTTTGGTCAAATGCCTGCTTCATTCTGCGCTGATATAGTTGCCCATGACATACAGCCGCCAATCGCTTTTCCTCAATAAGGCTCAGCTGATCAAATCTGGCTCGTACCCATTCAGCTTCATCTAGCTTAACATCCATCATGACTCTGAGGGACGGAATCTCTACTTCAACCGGTAGCACTGCCTCCATACCATATACAAGTGAGAATGGGGTTGCCCCAGTGGACGTGCGTACCGACGTTCGATACCCATGCAAAGCAAATGGTAACATCTCATGCCAATCTTTGTACGTGACAACCATCTTCTGTACAATCTTCTTGATATTTTTGTTGGCCGCTTCGACTGCGCCATTCATCTTTGGGCGGTACGGAGAAGAATTGTGGTGTTCGATTTTGAAGTCCCGGCATAACTCAGCCATCATCTTATTGTTCAAATTAGAACCATTATCAGTAATGATTCTTTCGGGAACTCCATATCGGCAAATGATATCCCGTTTTAAGAAACGAGCGACCACTTGTTTTGTAACATTGGCATAGGATGAGGCTTCAACCCATTTGGTGAAGTAATCAATTGCCACCAAGATGAAACGATGACCATTGGAAGCTGTAGGCTCAATCTTTCCGATCATATCAATGCCCCACATGGCAAACGGCCAAGGCGACGACATGATACTCAACGGATTTGGAGGCCCATGCACCTTGTCTGCATAGATCTGGCATTTATGGCATTTGCGGGCATATTTGCAACAATCTGACTCCATAGTCAACCAATAATATCCCGACCTTAACAATTTTTAGCCATTGCCTGCCCTCCGGCATGAGTACCGAAAGAGCCTTCGTGCACTTCAATCATCAACAAGTCTGCTTCATGTCTATCCACACATCTAAGCAGGACCGTGTCAAAATTTCTTTTATACAGCACGCCATCTTTATTCAAGAAGAAACTACCAGCTAACCTTCTCAACGTCTTCCTGTCTTTGGACGATGCCCCGGACGGGTACTCTTGACTTTTCAAGAAACACTTAATGTCATGAAACCATGGCTTGTCATCAGACGCTGCATCGACCGCAAACACAAATGCTGGTCTGTCAAGGCGGGATACCTCAATCTTAGGTACATGGTTCCATCCTTGCACTTTGATCATGGAAGACAAAGTGGCCAAGGCATCAGCGAACCTATTCTCATCTCGAGGAATATGGTACAGTTTCACTGTTGTGAAAAATGTCAGCAATCTCCTTGTATAATCTCTATACGGCACTAGATTTGCTTGGTGCGTGTACCAACTCCCTTTCACTTGATTGATTACCAAAGCTGAATCACCAAATATATCAAGGGTCTTAATCTGTAGATTAATCGCCTCCTCGATCCCCATTATACAAGCTTCGTACTCTGCTTCATTATTGGTGCATCCGAAAGTTATTCGGGAAGTGAAAGGCACATGAACACCTTCCGGCGTGATAAGAACCGTTCCAACTCCGCACCCATTCATATTGACAGCCCCATCAAACATCAGACTCCATTTGGATTCAGGGTCTGGCCCCTCCTCCGGAAGTGGTTCCTCGCAGTCTTTAGCTTTGAGAAACATGATGTCCTCATCAGGGAAGTCAAATTTCATGGGTTGGTAATCATCAATCTGCTGTTGCGCAAGATAGTCGGACAAGATACTTCCTTTGATGGCCTTTTGTGAAGTGTACTGAATGTCATACTCTGTCAAGACCATTTGCCACCGTGCAACTCTGCCTGTCAATGCTGGTTTCTCGAAAATGTACTTGATAGGATCCATTTTTGAAATCAACAAGGTCGTGTGCCTAACCATATATTGCCTCAATCGCTTAGCGGCCCATGCAAGCGCACAGCATGTCTTTTCAAGCATTGAGTATCGGGACTCACAATCATTGAACTTTTTGCTCAGGTAGTAAATAGCATGCTCCTTCCTACCTGTCTCGTCATGTTGACCGAGAACACAACCCATGGAACCTTCAAGCACTGTCAGATACATTATCAGCGGTCTCCCTTCAACTGGAGGCATTAGAATCGGAGGTTCCTGCAAGTATTCTTTTATCTTATCGAATGCCAATTGGCAATCGTCATTCCACCTGACCGTTTGATCTTTCCTTAACAATTTAAATATTGGCTCACACGTGGCTGTTAGGTGAGATATGAACCTTGCAATGTAGTTCAATCTACCCAAGAAACCACGAACCTCTTTTTCTGTTCTCGGTTCAGGCATTTCTTGTATTGCTTTCACCTTGGCAGGATCAACCTCGATTCCTCTTTCGCTCACAATGAAACCCAGTAACTTTCCAGAACGCACCCCAAACGTGCACTTGTTTGGATTTAATCTCAGACGGAACTTTCTCAACCTTTCAAATAGCTTTTTCAGGTTAATCAGATGTTCCTCTTCTGTTCTCGACTTGGCAATCATATCATCTACATAACATTCGATCTCCTTATGAATCAAGTCATGAAACAATGTCACCATCGCCCGCTGGTACGTTGCCCCTGCGTTTTTCAACCCAAAAGGCATTACTTTATAACAATATGTACCCCACGGAGTAATGAACGTGGTCTTCTCCATGTCTTCAGGTGCCATCTTGATCTGGTTGTACCCGGAGAAACCGTCCATAAATGAGAACACTGAAAACTGAGCTGTATTATCGACCAGCACATCAATATGAGGTAGTGGAAAATCATCTTTCGGGCTAGCTTTATTAAGATCTCGATAATCCACACACATTCTCACTTTTCCATCTTTCTTCGGTACTGGCACGATGTTGGCTACCCATGGAGGATACTTTGTCACAGCAAGAAAACCAGCGTCCCACTGCTTCTGGACTTCCTCCTTAATCTTTAAGGCCATGTCGGGGTGAGTCCGACGAAGTTTCTGCTTGATTGGCGGACATTCTTCTCTCAATGGTAGCCTGTGCACGACAATATCCGCATCCAACCCCGGCATGTCTTGATATGACCAGGCGAAGATGTCAACATACTCGCACAACATTTCCGTCAAAGTTTGCTTCACATCTGCTTGCAAGCTGGCACCAATCCTGATCTCTTTCTTGGCGTCCTTGGTACCAATATTGATGATTTCTACAGTCTCCTGATGAGGCTGGATGACCCTTTCCTCTTGTTTCAACAATCTGGCCAGTTCTTCAGAAAGTTCACAATCTTTCTCATCCCCTTCTTCGGCTTGATAAATCGGATTGTCAAAGTCATACATGGCCATATCAAAATCGTTATCAGTGGTATCCGGAGGATCAAGTCTGCATGAACGGGTTCATGCCTTATTTTAGAATTTATTTTTAAGCAAAACAAAAGAAAATGAAACATTGCCATTTTATATTTTTTGTGCAAAAATAAAAACTGAAAGACAGAGAACAAAATTTGATTGCAAAACGTCCTTTATTAATGATTAAACATTGCAAATGCAACCATGGTGGCCCTACAAATGAATCTATACGCCTTGGGCAGAGCGCAAGATTTTGTCATGCATTATGGTTAGAAAAAACAAAGAAAAATTACTCTGTTTGAAGAGTAACCCGGATGACTTCTTCAACGAACCAGTTTTGCACTTGTTGTCCCGGAACATGAGGGCGTACCCAGTTGTCCAGGTCACAATCACTGTCAACACTATCCTCCGTGGCTGCACAAGACTGGTCCATGTAGATAATTCCCCCACTATTGAAAGTAATGGGTCCCCTGCTCCCCGCATCTGAAGTTGTAGAGGGATGATAACCAATACCAAATTTGTCTTCCTTCATTGGGGTCTCTATCAACCTGCCCCAACCTTGGGCGTTGCCTGCCCTGACGACTTCGACAGCTTGTTTGTAAGATGAAATGGAGGTACCAGCCCCAACTGGTACAGAAGAAGACTCAGGTGCATCGTCAATATTGACTGCTTCAAATGATTGGCACAGCATCTCATGAATTTCCCCATCCATTTCAATGTACTTGAATGTGGACAAGTGACTCACAAAGATGTCTTCCTCCCCACACACTGTCACAACCTGCCCTTCAAACTCATACTTCAGCTTTTGATGTAGAGTAGAAGTAACAGCCCCGGCTCCGTGAATCCAAGGGCGTCCCAATAGGCAGCTATATGCAGGTTGTATGTCCATTACATGGAACGTGGATTTGAATACCTGTGGTCCAATTTGTACGGGTAATTCCACCTCACCAAACACAGATCGTCTGGTCCCATCGAATGCTCTGACCACCAATTCACTAGGCCTTAAGATCAAACCATCAACTTCCAGCTTCATCAATGCCTTCTTGGGCAAGACATTAAGTGATGAACCAGTGTCTACCAGTACATGAGATAACACTGCGCCCTTACACTCCATCGTGATATGCAAAGCCTTATTATGATTTCTTCCTTCAACAGTCAAATCTCTACTTGTAAAGCCCAAGCCATGGCTGACATTAACATTGGAGATTACGCCCTCGAGCTGATTAACAGTAATTTCTTGTGGCACGTATGCACTCTTCAACACTTTCAACAACGCCTGCCGGTGCGCATCAGAGCACATCAATAGTGACAAGATTGAAATTTTTGAAGGGGTCTGATTCAGTTGGTCCACAATCTTATAATCGCTTTTCTTGATTATCTTCATAAATTCTTCCATTTCCTTATCAAAAATAATCTTTGTCTCTGCTTCAGGTGTAGGCGCACTTTCAACCACCTGTTTACCCTTAGCCTTTGCTGCAGCTTCTACCTCCTTATCACTTCTCAAGGTTTGGGGAGCAAACAACCTTCCACTCCTTGTAAAGCCCCCTACACCCCCTACATTATCAATATTTGGGCTGACTGACGGTTCAACTTCCTGCTTTTTACCTTCGTAATATACATCTGCCCCATAATGCCATGGGATAGCTTTCGTAGATGTGAACGGAATTGGTCCTGGCACCGTGATGGTGACAGGACTGGGCCCTTCTGGCGCAACACTCGCCACGGGAACTGCATTGACCGGCATTTGAATCTCAGCGGGAGTGTAATAGATGGTCACGGTTGATATCTCATCAGTGTCTTTCACGACTCTGTCGAACTGTAGACATCCTTCATCGATCAGATTCTGTAAACCCATCTTCAACTTCTCACAGCCGTTCTCCTGATTCATACACTCAGAGCAATCTTGATTACAGCCCGGGAATACCTGTCCCTTCAATAAACGATCTTTCACAACCAACAAAGAAGTTTTCACTTGATGAACGTCTAACACCAAATTCAATCTCCTCCCATCTTCAATAGCGTACACATTTGCTGCACTATGATCAGGCATGGGATGCTGAGTAATATTAGGAGCGGGAGAAAAATTGATGGCTTTAGCATCAATCAAATCTTGTACTTTATGATGGAAAGCCCAGCATTTTTCAATGGAGTGCCCCTGAGCACCTGAGTGGAACTCACAACGAGCATTAGCATCGAAGTTAGGTGGCAGGTTTCCAGCAACCGGAGCTTTCATAGTACGGAGTTCTACCAACTTTAACTCGAGTAGCCGGGGCAACAGCGCGGCATAAGTCATAGGGAGAGGATCCATCTTACGATCCCTCTGTCTAGACCTTTGCTGGAAAAAAGGTTGTTGCTGTTGAACTTGTTGTTGGGGTTGTTGTTTCTGAACAGACGGTGTGGGGATTGTTACAGCATCTACCTGATAATAAGCTCGAGAACGCCCTCTGCCTCGTCCTCTAAACACAACATTCGTATCACCTTCTCTTCTTTTCTGGTTACTAGCGAACGGTTTCTTCGTCCCCGAAGAGCCAGCCCCACTCACATCCTGGATCTTTCCAAGCTTTAACAGACTTTCTATTCTTTCTCCCGCAATCACAATATCAGCAAATCCAGTCGACGGACAAGCAGCTAATCTGTCAAGATAGGCCCCTTGCAAGGTGCCCATGAACATATCTGCCATTTCTCTGTCTGACAAGGGAGGTTGAACCTGGGCAGCCATTTCCCTCCACCTCTGTGCATATTCTTTGAAACTCTCCTTGGCATTTTGTGACAATCCCTGCAATTGGGTGCGGTTGGGCGCCATGTCAATATTATATTGGTATTGCTTCAGGAACGCTTCTGCCAGATCTTTCCAATTCTTCACAGCAGCTCTATTCAACTTCATGTACCAGGTCAAAGACGCCCCCGCCAGACTGTCCTGAAAATAGTGCATCCATAGCTTCTCGTCATCCGTATGGGCTGAAATCTTCCCAAAGTAAGCTTGAAGATGCGTTTGGGGACACGCATTGCCGTGATACTTATCAAAAGTGGGAGGTTTGAATTTAGGGGGAATTCTGACTCCTGAGACCAGCCCCAAGCTGGTAACATCAATACCCATAGAGTTCTTGCATTCTATGGCCCTGATCTTCTCTGCTAACTCATCATACCTTCGATCCCCTTGATTACCCACATCAGCATCCAGCAGAGTAAATTGGTCTTCCAGAGTATCTTCAAGAGTAACACCAGCCTGCCTACCATTTCCATTACCCCGATTGTTACCACCAGGAGGAGGGTTGCCACCGGGAGGAGGAATGCCATGTCCCTGTGAATTGTCATGATGATCACCTTCGGGCCCGTTGTCGGGACGCTCTACCAGAAGCCTCAGTCTCTCCTGATTTTGCGCCATGCCAGTCATGAGGGTCATGAACTGGTCCATACGCGCCCTCATTTCCGCCAAATCACTTTGCACTTGATCCATGATTCTTACTTGATTCCTTCGCGTCGAATATCGGTGAATATGACTCTCCGCTATACTGCCTGAAACCAAATAAAGGTTAGAGACCCCGCAATGAGTACCTGAAAAGCAAGTAACAAAAAATGCAAAATGATATGCAATGCCATGCAATGCCATGTTTGTCATTTTCGAGGTGCTTTATACCCTGATTCCAATCCAACCACAGAAATCTGAAGACCAGAAATTGTGATATAAAGAGGCGTGTCGTGGTCATGTGCTTGTGTGCAGCTATCTGATAAGGAATAATTCTGAATAAAACTGCTCATACTCATTCAATAAAGCATTCAAGTACATTTAAGAAAGGCTCATCCGCAAATGCAATACAAGGAAAAATGGATCCATCAACAAGCCTGATGGTAACCATTAATAACAAAATATAAGGAAAAGAACATCAGTCTGACAATTCCACACCCTTCAGCTTATCACTTGAGTATTTGATCTCCTCAAAAAGTATACGGGTACGCTGGTGATTCGGCTTTTCAATCATTTCTTTGATCAAGACATCCCTTTTCTCAAGAGCTTCAGTTAAAGAACCCATGTGCAGCATCAGAGCCTCGTCATCACACACTCCTTTGTGTCTCTTTATGCCGGCTTGCGTCTTGAGTATCTCCCTTTCTATCATGACTTCTTCAAGCTCTTTCTTGGTATTCCTCAGCTCACCTCTAGCTTCGTCTAGCTGTTCTTGACTCTTACCGAGGCTTTCCCGATACTTTCTTCTCTGCTCATGCGCCTTTTCAAGCTCTTCGTCCTTAATCTGCAACTGTTCCTGTAATTCAGCATTCTCTATCCTAACTTCGTCCCAAGCGTGCTGAAACTTTGTTAACTTTTCTTTGGTCTGTGCTAACGCCTGTTTGGTTTGCTTGTGGGCTTGAGTAGCATCATCAGCACCTTTACTAATCTTCCGGAAATGTTGGGCTCTTCCAGCAAAGTCTTTTTCTTTTGCAGTTAGGATTTGTTCAGCATCTTGGGCTTTCCGCTCCAGCTCTTTGTTGGCATGTAGAGCATTCTGAAGATGGCTACTCAACTCGGAATTCTCTCCTTGGAGCTTTTTCACCAAGGCTTGCAACTTGTCAACTTCTTCCACAGTAGCAGTGCTTCTTGCTTTCTCATTCTCCGGATACAAAGGGGTGCCCTACCAAAAGGCAAGAGAAAATCTTCAACTCTTTTCTTCACCCACTCTTCATATGCTGGATAAACCCGGTTGTTAGGCTTTCCTAGAGTAACTTTCCCCTTTTTCAGTGTGCTACCCCAGCTTTCAGAAGCTTTCTGTGCTGCTTCCCATCCTTCTGATGTATGAAAATAGAGGGACTCCTCCACATCTCTCTTAATAGGCGGACCTGTCAGGGCATACCCAAATTGTCGAATGGCCAAAGAAGGATTGTAGTTAATCCCACCCAGTCTTCCTATCAGTGGAACGTTAGGGAACTTACCACAGCTGTGGATAATATTCTTACCAATCAGCCCATGATCTACCCATACGATGTCCTTGGCCACCAATCCCATTAAACGCTGTTTCCACTCTAGAGAATCTTTGGAATCCACAAAAGCCCCTGATTGTGGTAAACGGCCCGCAAACCACTTATAGAACAAGGGTGCACAACAACGAATTATCCCTCCTCTTTTCTTTTCATTTCGGTTGTACAACGAGTAGTGAAGATCTCCCAGTAGCGTTGGCACCGGGTTCTTCATCATGAATATTCGTATAGCGTCCGTATCAATGAAATCCGGGTCGTTGGGAAACAACACTATGCCGTATATACAAAGGGCTAACAAAGCATTAAAAACAAGCCAATTCTCGCCTTTAGCTGCTTCCTGGGCCTTCTTAATCAGATATTCCAGCTTGTAACCACGAATCTTTCCTTTGTTGGAGACATTGTCACTTAGCTCTGATTTGCTCAAATAAAGAGCACCAGCCAACTTCCCAAAGTCAAGATCCCCCACTGATCCAAAGAAAGGGGGCTCCTCCTTGATAGCAATCCCCAACATGTTGGAATACTCCTCCAGGGTAGGAACCAACACATAGTCTGGAAATACAAAACATCTCAGAGGCGGATCATAGAACTGCATCAACGTATGGAGACCTCTGGCTTCATAATCACTGACATTACGGGCCATAGATAAAATCCACCCATATTTCTCTTCAAAAGCTTCTCGTGCTGCCGGGCTCGCCATTCCCTTCAGCACAACAATAGGGCCCAAAGTAGGCGTAAGGAACTTATAGCTGATGATATTCTTCCTCTCTTTAGTGTTCATCTTTGCAGGGACCTGATGACTGGAATCAAGGGTAATATATGCACCTGGAAATGAATAAACATGTATGTTAGGACATGATAATGCAATGCAAAGGGCAATGTGATCAGGTAATCAGGTGTCTGTGCTGAACTGTGAACGGTGTCAGTGTAGCTCTGAGACTAATATAGAACCATAGATAAGAACCATCTGAATACAATAGGATGAAACTTCCTTTTTGTGCAACGATGATAGAAAACCGGGTATGTAGGAGGTCATGGTTACCTGCAAACCTGTAACCAACCCGCCCTTCTCACATGTGGGTACTAGGATGTTCAGTATCCCGGGCTCTCAGGTCGAGAAATGATGATACGTTCACCATTTCTGGTTTGGCATCATCATCAATCGAGGAGGCCTCAACTGATTCTCCAAAACAAAAAGGTCCTCAGCTTCTGGCACTGAGGTCGAGAAGCAATAGTACATTTATCCCTCAGGGTACAGTACTACCGCCAATCGAGGAGTGCCTCCGCTGATTCTCTTTCAAAAAGGGATGTCCTATAGCAAGTTCCCAGCATTGGGTCCTCGGATCGAGAATGTGCAATGGGTTTGCCACGGAATGTGGTCTGCCACTGTCACAACTCGGGAGGAGTGCCGCAACTGAGTCCTCGGGAATGGTCACCAGAGTCGACAGTTCCTCAAGAGAATAACCACTGGCCTGCATAACATGCAGTAGCAGAAAGCTCCTGATAGAACCTCGTCTGGTTGTGGGTCTCATGAACAACAATACGTGGTCACCACCACGCAAGCGTCATGACTATCCACTCTAATACCTATGTATGTACTCAAGCCTTGGTAGTGGGCTTATCTCTCAGAACACCCATCCCGCCAAACAGACAAAACAGTGCAACACAATATAATATATGATATGTAATGCTAAAATGCGATAAATACAGTAATGTACAGTAAAACAGTAAATAACCATACAATAAAACAGTAAATACAGCACAACAGTAAACACCCAATGAAAGAAAAGCAGACAAGCGCTAGGATTGACTCGCTAAGGAAACCAGAGATTCTGGGTTCGGTCCCCAGCAGAGTCGCCAGCTGTCGCTCCCGGGATTTTCATCCAAGTACAAACGCGAAAGTGGCACCGAAACAGAGTCGCCAGCAATGTGTATTTATCCCAAGAGAGGGAAAGGAAACACCGCGTAAACCTGAGAGAAAGGAAAAGCATGGTCTTGCGACCAAGAGAAATGGGTTCGGGAGTCGGTTACGCGAGAGGAAGGTATTAGCACCCCCTCGCGTCCATCGTACCCGATGGGATCCACGCTTGCTTGTCTCGATCAAAGGGTGTAAAGAAGGGATACTGGAAAAGGAACTGAAAGAAAGAAAGGAGAAAGAAAAGAAAAGGAACGGGAAACAAATGTAGGGAAAATAAAAGAAGTGCTCGCATGGGCCCTACCCCACTGCCTACGTATCTCATCGGGAGCATGAGAATCAGAGCGACGTAGTTCCCCTCACTAGGGATGGATTGTCTGTGTTTTTTAGAGAACGGCTTACGTCCTAGCTCAGGTGTTGCAGGCTCGCTGGTCCGAGTGCGTTACCATCTTGCAAGAGAACGATTAGAAGCGCGTTCGTGCGTTGAGAATGAATGAGATGAGAAAAGAATTCCCGAAGGAAAGACGTTATTGTTTGTTTTTGTCTTTTAGAAGGAAGTGTTTTGGATTTGTTTGCATACGACAGTGTATCTGGATCTTAGTCATTGGAATGTGTACCTTCTCACATTCCAAGATGGAATGGGTAAGAAAGCACACTAAGGGTGAAGAAGACCCTCACACTTAGTTCCAATTATCAAGGTTCAAACCCACTAGCATACTTGTGTTTATTAAGTGTTTTGTTGATTATGAAGTGAAGAAGTGTTTTTTATTATTTGCACCTTCAACAAGTATTGCATTTAAGTCCCTCATACAAGATCAAATATGTAACACATTGACCTAAGATGGGCCATATGCTACACATCTTAAGATTATAAGAGAAGACCCCTTATAATCTTTTCTTTATATGAAAGGCCTAAATGCAATAAATGCCTACCTTTATTAGATATTTTGAATTTTCTTTGAGATGAGAAAAGAGACTCAAGGGAGGATAAAGGTAAAAATCTATATGGACTAAGACTCAATCCTAATTGATTAGTTAAGGGAGTGATCCTAAGGTTTGTGAGGTTTCAACCTAAAGTCTAAAGAAAGAATGAATTAAACAATTCACTTCTAAAGTGGAAGATGAATTGTAATTCAAAAAGGGAAAGTAATGAGTTATTAAAAGAAAGCACATAAGTGCTTAACAAAACACAAAATGGAATTGTAAAAGAGAAAGGGTAGAAGTTGGATGTGGATTCCTTATCCACACTCAATTGAAACTTACCAAAGCCCCTACATGGTTAGTAAACATGTATAAGAAGTATAAGAAGTAAAAGAACATGTAATGCATCATAAAACTCAAAAGAATTAAATGAGAAAACAAATCCTAGAACCACAACCAGAATGGGCATCATATGGACAACAAGTGAATATCATCATACAAGTGCAAGTGAATAAGCAACAAGCATCACCCATTAGCATTTAAACATGTTACAAGAAGAAGGGGTAGATGAAAGATGGAAAGAAATGAAGAGGACATGCATAAAGGGAACATGTAAATCAACAACCAGAATTGAAACTAAATGGAAAATGGTTTATAAACATCTCAAAAGTATTTATGAGGTAAACATCAAAACATTTAAGAAGTGATAGAAGAAATAGAATTGAAATGGAAGTTCAAAAGAGAACACAAGTACAAACACAACATGTTAAAGGTGCACAAGGTTTAAATGAAAGTCAACAAGCAAGGATGACATACAATATGTACCAATGACCTATAATGTCAAGTGAATGGTTCACCAAATATGCAAATGATCATGCAAGTATACACCAAAGAAAACATGCACCAAAGATTACAATGATATGACATGTTATAATGCTTTAAATGAAATGCATCAAACAAAAATAAAATGGCCTCATGAAAATTATGAAAACATGGTATTGGAGTTCACTAATCAGAGATGAATCACATATCAAAATAGCATATCAAAATTCAAAGCAAAATGACTTCAAACAAAGCAATTAGGTCAAATTGAAACATCATGCAAAGTGGTGCAAATATAGGCATCAAAACATGTAATAAAGTGATCTAAAAAACCAAACAAAAATCATTTAACATGCTTAAATGTATTAATGACTCAATGCAAAAAGAAGAGCATCAAAACAATTTTTAATGATCAAGAACAAAATTAAACAAGATCATGTACCATATTAAGAATGCACATCAAAGAAATTCAAAGAAAATTATGGAGCAGGGGCAAAATGGTCATAAAATCAGAAAATAAAAACATGAAAAATTTCATAAATGTTTCAATGATGTTCATGAATTTTTGTGGAATTTTATGATATGTTTTGGTATTTTTAAAAATTAAAAATCAAACGTGTAGAAAGAAATAAAAATGAAAAATAAATGCAAAATGCAGGGGGTATGAACATAGCAATTGGACAGTGCAAATTCATTGGGCTTCCAAACAGAGGGGTGTGATTATCAATCTGCATAGGTCCATTAAGCGCGCATAACACAATAACAAGCATGAACCCTCAGTCAACAATCTTGACTCACTCACAACCATTAGATCAAGTCCAAGTCAAACCAAAGTCAAAGTACTCAAAATCAACGCATGCACGTGAGGACACATGCCACTTACCATGTACCAGGCCACACAAGGTTTAAATAAAATTCAGAAAAATGCACGTGAGTGGCATGTGATTTTTAATGTGCTGTCACATTTTGGAGCGTACGATCATGAAAAACACACGGCTGAGATTAAAACGCACACAAACCCTAACAGTTAAAGTCACCGGCCGGAGATGACCTCCGGTCATCTTCTCCGGCCAGCAGCCACCACCTGCAACTCACATTTTCTCCAGAAATTCACAAGCCATATACCAAACGAAAGCTAAGCTCATGAGGAACACAAATCCAACAACAAAATTCAAAGATCAAGCATGGATACAGAGAATCGAAGAAGAGAAATTTGCCCTAAGTTTCAGTTCTAAACTCCTAAGGAGCTCTATCAACTAACCGGTTTCATATAGCTTCTAATAAGCTCAAATAACACATCAACCAGTTAAAATAACATCAAATCGTGCAAGCAAAGTTTGAGAACTTTTGGAACCTGAAACTTGAAGATCTTTGGATTTTTTGAGAAAACCAGAGGTGAGAACTTGTTCTTGAACTTCTAGAACTTCAATTTGAGCAAAATAAATGCTATTTGATCTTGAGAATAAGAGGAAATCTGAATCTGAAATTGGAGAAAACTGTGCTATTCCATGCTTCAGTGATGTCTTCTTGCTTGATTGTGAAGGTTGAAGAAGAACTTGAGGAATTCGTGCAGGTAGAGAGAAAATTCAGAGAGAAAGTTGAGAGTGCTTTTGGAGTGAGAGTGAAACAATGAGAATCTCCCTTTCCAAATCTGTTAGAATTGTTTATATATGCGTGGTTATGATTTGACCCTGGTGGTTGATGGTTAGAACTACAGTTAACTGAGTTAGTTAACTGAGTTTGAGTTAACAGAATGAGTCATGACAGTTAGTGACACGAGTTGGAGAGGTTTGTTAGAGTGTGGAAAAGCTCATGGTCACTTATGGTGAGGATAATGGAGAATGGTGATGATGGTACTGATGTTTGCATTATGACTTGCAGGGCAAGCTTCTGTTTTCCCTTTTAGTGTATGATAGCAGCATGGTATTCATGTGTGTAAGGGAATGTTGGTCTTAATGAAGTAAGGGTGGATGGTGTGTAGCATACGCGTGAACTGTCATGGACCAAACAAATGCCAAGTCACAACATTATGTTTTGGCAACCTCTCATTAGTGAAAACATGGAGATTTGGAGATGGAGTTCTTGGTGTACAATGAATGAAATGAAGAGCATTTGGTGTCATTAGAAAGAGGAGACATAAGAGAACATGTTTAGTGTTGGAATTAGATTGAATGGAAGTTTGGAACATGATCAAAAATAGCTTGCAACAGAAGGAACCAAATTGGTGTATGGGCATGTGACTTGGTCTGCAGGCAAGGCCTTGGTGCCTATGGAAATTCAGTTGTGTTGACCAATCTTTGAGCTATCATAACTCCTTATCCTTTGATCAAATGAAAAAATCATGAACATCAATCTTGAAGATCTCACATAGGGGAACAACTTTGATGTTGCAAGATTTTCCATTTGAAGCCTTTAACCATGAGTAATTGATCCATACATTTTGCCCACCAACTGTTTGAGAAAATGACTGCGCGCAGACCTGGCCAAACTTGGTCATGACATGGTTTTTGGCCTACTTTCCTCCAACTTTGATCAATCATATCTCCCTCATTTTTTATCCAATGGAAATGTTCTACCCATGGATTTGAAGCTTAAAGCAAGGCCTTTCATTGAGGCAGAGTGGAATTTTCATTTGGTGCTCCAATTTTGAATGGCCTTGGTTCCAATTCTGATGCAAAATGGCCAAAAACTTGCTATTTTTAGTAACCCTACTTCATCCAAAAATGGCAACCTTCCAAATCTTGATTTTTTCATGATTCCTTTGGAGTTTCTTGACCAAATTTTGTAAATTGGACATATGTAACATGAATTTCATGAATTTGGCCTCAAAAAGTCAAGAGTTGACTTTTTCCTCTGATTATTTGACTTGGCCCCAAATTCCCTGATTTTTTTATCTTTCTTCCAATTGAAACACTTCCAAAACCAATTGAGAGGCAATTTTCCATACACATACACTTAAGAACATGTAGAATATCATGACAACAAGCTTTGTCCAAAAAATCAGAGATATCCTGATTTTATTAGAAACCCTAATTTTGACCCTCTCTGGTTAGGAGGAAATTGCACATCTTCCAAATCCAAATTCCTCAGAGTATGTTGTGTATCCTCTTAAAGGATGATGAGAAATGCCACTTGAGAATGATTTTGAATCAATGAGCTATCTCTTTTGAGGGTTTTCCTTCAATTTTTGAACCTCTTGCATAGTGTAGTGCTTCAATCTCCCATTGAATTTCACTTCCTTGAGGTTTTGGAAGATCAATTGAGATAGTATGAGACATGAGAGACCTCTTGGCTTGCTTAGAGCCAACTTGATTGACCTTTTTGTGCTTTGAATGATTCCTTGATTGTCCACCTTCCACCTGATCACATGCCCTGATGGTAAGAAGGATGCCATGCTTCATTTTTCTATGTTAAATGCAATGTAATGTTAATGAGGTGGATATGATATGATAAATGATAATGCCATGCTATGATGACAAAAGGGGAGAGCAAATTTTGGGGTATTACACAAGGCAACTTGCCAATGTTGTATCTCATGGTGTAGGTTGAATTTGGCAATGTTCTTGGCCATTTTGGAAAGCCCTAACATGATACAACAACTGTTTGAACAAGTTTGGTTTTGATCTCTTTTGATTCCAAGTGAAAAATCCCCCTACATTTGGCAAAAAGTGAAGGCAAATTCTGACTTAGTGAAAATTTCACTAAGTGTTGGAAAAAGTGACATTTTCACTTTTCAGCCACTTTGATCACTCCATAACTCAAAATCCTTAATGAATTGGAATGACTTGTAGTTGAAGTTTTTGTAGGTGATAATGAGGGCTACAAATCCATCTTTGGATGAGAAAAAATGGCCTTGTGGTTTAGGAGTTATGGTCCTCCAAAGTTGGTACCTTTGCCACTTTATTTTTAACTTAAAAAAATTTCTAAGTTTTATGGTTACCCCTTTTACAAGTTATCTCACTTTTCTTGATTTTTCTTGATGAATGATGATTCAAATCATACATTAACATCATTTTAGGGTTAAAAATCCATTTTGGTGAAAAATCTCAAAAAGTCAAAGTTGACTTTTGTGCACAGTTGACTTTTTATCAGATGAATTCCAAACTGTGCAATTCTTCAGGAAATCATGTCCTTGACCTAAATCAAACTTGATGGACATGTTCCATGGGTGTCATAGGGTATATTCAATCATGTATTAGGGTTTGGGAGCATGTCCTGGTCAAAAGTCAAAGTTACAGTTGACTTTTCCCTTAAAACCCTAATTGTGGTGCAGATGAAAATGAGACTTGTTGCTCAAGCTTCTTGGATCAATCCATTGTTCCAAATGGATCAATATGGTATATTAGAGACCCTCAAATCATGTCTTGAGGTCTTGGCTCATGGTTTGTCCCAAAAGTCAACTTAGGGGTGAATTAGGTCAAGAAACCCTAATTCCTGATTTTTGATGAATGCATCCCCTGAGGCAAAATTGACTTGATGCATGGGTTCATGAGGTTCCATGAAGTATATTAGGTTATGTTTTGGATCATTGCCTTGTGCCCAGATGAAAATTTCCATCTGGAGGCCCTGGTCGACCAAAACCCTAATTTGGTGACACTGTCGATCTTGAGACTTGATCCACCTAGAAGGGAGCAGCCTTGTGCTTAATCCTTGAAGTGGGAGTCCTTTTTGATCCATTATGGATGTTTGAGAGATTAGACAAGTTGAAGATCATGTCATTTCTTGATTGATCCTTTGTCTAAGCACTCAGAGAGGGCTTGAAACCCTAATTTTGATTGTAGTGGATGCTCACCCATCTTTGGGGAGACTGATGAAGCATGATGGTTCATCCATATTGTGATGATGATTTTCACAATGATGGGAAATCTAAGTGGTCAAAATTTGGGGTATTACAAAAGGCCAGAACCAGGTTCCCAATGGGGACTAATCTTTAACGGAGCTATCAATCATTATGGAAACGGAATTGGGGTAATCATCATAACACCTCAGGGTACCCACATTCCTTTCACCGCCGGACTGACATTCAAGTGTACAAACAACGAGGCCGAATACGAAGCTTGTATCATGGGTCTCGAAGAAGCGATCGACTTAAGGATCAAGAACTTGGATGTATATGACGACTCAGCCCTGGTTATCAATCACATCAAAGGAGATTGGAACACATACCAATCAGGACTGATTCCTTACAAAGACTACGCAAGAAGGTTGTTACCATTCTTCAATAGAATCGAGTTTCACCATATCCCTCGTGAAGAGAATCACATGGCTGATGCATTAGCCATTCTCTCTTCCATGATTAGTGTAGGTCTATGGAATGACATACCTAAGATTGACATAAAGCGCCTTGAACGGCCCGCTTACATCTTCGCGGTTGAAGCAGTCATAGATGATAAACCTTGGTATCACGATATCAAATGCTTCTTTCAGAAACAAGAGTATCCACCTGGGGCATTCAGAAAGGACAGAAAGACCCTCAAAAGGCTGGCTGGCAACTTCTTCATGAGCGGTGATACACTCTATAAGAGAAATTTTGACATGGTCTTGCTCCGATGTGTAGACAGACCAGAAGCAAACATGCTGATAAAAGAAATTCACGAAGGAACCTTTGGCACTCATGCCAACGGACACGCAATGGCAAGAAAAATTCTAAGAGCGGGGTACTACTGGTTGACCATGGAATCCGATTGCTACAAGTACATGAGGAGATGTCACAAGTGTCAGATATACTCAGACAAGATCCATGTACCGCCAACACATCTCAAAGTTCTTTCTTCCCCATGGCCGTTTTCCATATGGGGAATCGACATGATTGGCATGATTGAACCCAAAGCTTCGAACGGACATCGGTTCATTCGGGTAGCCATTGACTACTTCACCAAATGGGTTGAAGCAGCATCATACACCAATGTAACCCGACAAGTGGTGGTCCGATTTATCAAAAACAATATCATTTGCCGTTATGGTGTTCCAAGCCAGATCATTACTGATAATGGATCCAACTTGAACAATAAGATGATGAAAGAGTTGTGCCCTAAGTTTAAGATTGAACACCATAACTCATCTCCCTACCGACCTAAGATGAACGGAGCGGTAGAAACGGCTAATCAATTGCCATGAATCAATCGTGTATGGAATTTCATTATGCTCATGCTGAAATTTGGGTTCTTGAGGTTATCCTTTGATTTCTCACTCCACACTTAATAATAATGCAATTAATCTAGATGGTTGTGATCCTTGTTCAAAAACGAGCAAGATTGGTGTTTGAATCATGCAAAACCATTGAGTAATCAGAGAGAAAAGTGAGAAAATGAAAATTGGAGCAAAACAGGGCATGTGGGCAAGAAAAAGTTGTTCTTGGCGCCCTTTTTCAAATTTTTGAATTTTTGAATTTTTGTTATTTTATTTAATTGATTCAAAAATTAATTTCTCTCTGAATTTTAATGTTTTTGAATTGATTCTTTTTTTAAAAATTCATAAAAATGTTAAAATATTTTATTCTACAAAAATTTCACAAAAATATTATTTATTTTGTGTATTTGATATTTTTATAAAGAATGTATTTTTATTTGTTTTTTAACATTTGAAAATATTTCTTTGTCTTGATTTTTCAAACTCAAATGATTTTTAAATCATTCTAGTGATAAAACATGATTTTTCAAATATTTATCCTAGATCATAACTTGTTTTACACAAGTTTGATAATTTTGATCATTTTTATTTTATTTTTTATTCAAATAAAAATACATTTTTAATCAATTTAGGGTTTTGATTATTCACACCTCACAAATATTTTTCAAAACTTTTTGGGCCTCTAATAAAGTGTAAGAACCATCCCTTGTCAAATATAATAAAATTTGGGCATCAGTCATTATATAAGTCCCACTGTGTTTCTAAAACCGCTGCGCGATCGTCGCCTTTTAAACAAAATCATATGAGCCTTCTTTGTGTTGTAAGTCCCATCTTAATTTTTTTCAAACTTTTTTTGGGCCTCTAATAGATTGTAAGACCCATCCCTTTGTAAATAAAAGAATCTTTGGGCCTCAGTCATTGTATAAGTCCCGATGCGATTTCAAAAATCTCGGCGCGATCGCCGCTTTCAAAACCAAAATCATCTGGGCCTCTCCTTGAGTTGTAAGCCCCATATTTTGTAATAAATAAACTCTTGGGCCTCTAAGAGAGTGTAATACCCAATATCTTTATAAATACAATAAATTTGGGCCTCAGTCATTGTATAAGTCCCTTTGCGTTTTTCAAAACTACGACGCGATCGTCGCCTTTTCAAAAGAATTCATTTGGGCCTCTCCTTGAGTATAAGCCCCAATCTTCTTTTAAAAACAACTTTACCTTTTGACTGCTGTTGTGTTGGAGCTTGCTCACCTGTAAGTTCTATCAGCTTTCTTTTACATAATTGCTCATATATATTTCATCTGTATATAAATACCTATATATCTTGCTTAGAGTTTTCCCCAGCAACTAGGTCTTAGATTAGATCAAGCCAATGGTCACTCTTTCAACACAGTCAAAACTAGTTCCCCATAGGAAATTCAAGATACAGTCTTGCCTCCTCTTGGGCTTATACAATATGGAACAGAGAAAGGAATTATTCTCGGTGAAACTTTTCTCAAGACTGTCACTACTAGAAATTTGTCTAAGAAATTCATTTCCCCCACAGAGGATTAATTCCCGGTGAAACCTCTCTTGAATTTCTTCAAACCCTTGAACTGTTCACTAAAGAAAAGATTATTCCCGGTGAAACCTTTCTTGAACTCGTTTTAGGTTTGGACCCACAGGCTTCCTAAAAGCATCCCCAACCTCCTCTTGGGCTTTGTACAAGGACCCCCAGGCTTCTTAGAAGTTCTCATGCCTCCTCTTGGGCTTAGTACAAGGACCCAAAGACCTCCTATAGGTATAGGATAGAGCTTAGTCATCCTTTGATAGTTCAATCCTCCAAAAAGTCAGAATCTCAAAACATCATATCAGTTTAGGGTTGATTCTCATCCCTTAAAACATCAGCCTCCTCTAGGGCATCATACAAAGATAAACATTTTTCATACCAGTAGACTTGGACAGTTTCACCTCCTTTTGGATCTCCAGAAACCATCAAGTTTCCTAAACACACAGGATAAACCTTGATCATCTGATCAATCACCAACAGAATTAAAACCTCTATAGGTTTTCAAAACTCAATCTTTAAACCCTCACTTTAAATTTCCCCAGCTAGGGTTAAATTACTATCAATAAACCCTTTATCAAAACCTCAAGGCATCTGATATTTCAACTCTTCTGCAGTCCCCAACAAGAGTTGATTCTCCAATTTGGACCCGTCTTTGGATCTGAATAATCCTCAGCAGAAGCTAGCCTCCACTTAGGCTTTATATAAGAAATTCCCCAACTAGCCACCTCTTAGGCTTTGTATAATGATCATCCCTCAACACCTTTTAGCCTCAATCTTGGGCTTTGTACAAGACACCTATAAATATTCTCCAGCTGAGTCAGTCAATCCTTCTTTTTGCCTCAATCTTGGGCTTTATACAAGACACCAATAAAACTTCCCCAGTGGAGTCAATCTTTATTAGCCTCAATCTTGGGCTTTTACAAGATAGATAAAACCTCTCACCAGTAGAGTCAATCCCTTTTAGCCTCAATCTTGGGCTTTATACAAGACAGACAAAATATTTCCCCGGAAGAGTCAATTCCATCCAGCCTCTTCTTAGGCTTTGTATAATGATCTCCCCAAAAGAGTCAGTCTCTTTTCAGCCTCAATCTTGGGCTTTGTACAAGACAAATATTAAACTCCCTAGTAGAGTCAACCTTTTAGCTTCAACCTTGGGCTTTGATCAAGGCACACATAAAACCAAAATCCCCTCAGAGGAAATAAAAAAACTCTCTGTAGAAAGACATTTCTTTGTACATCACACGTCAAAACAGATAATCAAAACAAACCCTAATCCCAGATAACTGTTGTAAGTGGCACATTTGTTGATTCAAAAATCCAAGCTTTAGTCCATCTCTTATCCTGGTAAATCCCCTTCTTTCACCTAATTGCTATAAGTGGAAAGCCTCTGGATTATTTACATCCAAGCCAATGTCCCTCTCTTAGCATGAAAGATTCCTAAGGAAAAATGGCATTGCTCTACACAGAGTTAAAGTTTCCTCCTTCAGGATCAATCCTTTATAAAGGAAATTATGGCATTGCTGGATTCCATATATTCTAGTTTAAGTAATTCTCCTTTAGAGATAACAAATTCTCTCTCAGTCAAAACTTTTAGCTTCAATCTTGGGCTTTGAACAAGACACACAAAAAAACCTTTCAGCTTCAATCTTGGGCTTTGAACAAGACACAAATAACCTTTCAGCTTCAATCTTGGGCTTTGAACAAGACACCAGAACATCTCTTTCCTGAACTACGATTGCTCTGATTTCCCTATTTTCTTTAACGGGAATACGTAGGCATAAGATTGCGAAATCTTAGCGAGCACACCTATCAAAAACCGTATGTCCAGTACCTTACCAAAAACATCGAAAAAACCCAAAAACAACAAAAATACTCTCTCTCAAACATTCCCAAAGGAGAAACTTTCCCAACCCATGACAGATAAACACCAGTAAGTAGATAACAGTTAGAATTTGCTAAACCATCTATGGATAACCATATATAGGATGGGTAATTGACAACTCCCCATTGTTTAACCTGACCCCAGACCCCCCAATCTCTTAAGCATTTGTTTAAAAAAAACATTTGCGTGCAAGGTTAGTCTTAGATATCTTCCCTTTCCTTTCCAGCTTCATAAGATAAATAAAAAATCAGAAAGTAGCACCCAATTCCAACCATTGCGGTAAGGTGGTCGCGTCACCGACAAAAATCGCACGCTACAATTAAGTTGAAAACCCGAAAGGGCAGCTTAGGCAAAAATGAGCATCTCGGTGGGCTGAAAACCCGAAAGGGCGGTCCAGGCAAAAGTTAGAGACATAAACAGAAAGAAATTATCCCGCTAGGTTGAAAACCTGAAAAGGAAACCTAGGAAAAAGTTAGGGATCATGGTAGTTCACTGCATCAGACCAGATTGGGTTGTCAGAGGTCTTCTCTCTCACCAGACTCATCAGTCGGATCATCTAAAGCTTAGAGTATAGGAAATTCAGAGTGGTTTAGGAGGATAATGAACATTTTTTTTATGTAACCTTTTCCATTATTTACCATTTTTCCAACTTTGTAATGATCCATGGAGTCACGCCATTTACCGACTACGATTCAATTAATAAAATTGAGCCTTTTCCATTTATTGGAAATCTCTATGTTATTCTTATTTCTGCAAAAATTTCTTTTATTTTTTATAGCAGTTTTCAAAACAAATTTAAAACTTTTTAAACGTGTGTGTTTTTTTACTTTAATTTATGGGCGCAAAAATGATGTTGATGGTCCTACCAAGAATGACAGACCTCGAAATGCAGAACTATGTTGTTTTCTGACTCGCTTCACCCATGTCCCCAGTAAGTCTCTAGTTCAGTGGTCGTGACAGTTCCCGGGAGAATCTCTACTTCGAGCAGTTATGGAATGTCTGGTGCAATATTTCCCCTGTTGGTAACCTAAAAATTCCCAGTGAATTTCCTTGGCTTCAACCTTCCCAGTGAAGTGAATGCTATTTCACTCCTCAGTGGATTTCTCTTACAGCTTCAATCTTCCCCAACAAGGTGGATGTTTATTTCATCCCCATGGAGTCTCAACTCTGACAGCTGCAATACGGATTCGAGCTTCCCCAAAGAAGTGGATAGTTATTTTATCCCCTGTGAGGCCTCAGTTATGGCATCTCCAACTCTCTTTCAGACTACTTCAGTTCTTCATGGATATTGATTCCCCATGAAGTCTCTCCAAACATGAGTTTGATCCTTCCCCAGTGGATCTTTCTCATCTTCGACAGAGTAGCAAGATTCATCTTGACGATCCCCTCAGTGAAGTCATGGTGTTCATCCCTAAGTGGAGTGCTCTCTTTTCCCAAGGAAGTTTGAAGCTTTGATACAGGACTGTGGATTCCTTATGTGGCTTCCTATTCATCCTAGTGATACTTCTATATTGCGAAGATTGGCCGAGTATCCTTGTCGAGAAGTTTATTTAATCTCCAGTTTACTTCTTCTTTTGGTTTTGTCAGCATAAGCATAACATGACCTACATTCACTCATATAGATACATGGTATCTGTGCATTTTGCATTTTTGTGATGTTTGTTTGTTTGTTTATTCACTTTGGTTGTGGTCATCCCTAAGTGACTGGGTTTGTCTTCTCCTTCCAAGTAGAGTCGTCAGCCCTAAGCAGAAAGAGCACCTCCTCTCCAGTTTCCCCACAGAGTTTGATCCACGTGGATGATGGTTGCTTTAGTTTTCTTTTCCACTTTTGGATAAAGATAAGCCCGAGTTGAGTTCGTTCCTTAATGGGTAAAGTCTTGTTTGACTGTTTCTCTTTAGTTATTTCCAGAATTGAACTTTGGTCCCTGACAATCACAATTCTAAGTCTCTCTGGGCTGTTAAACCTAGATCGAGCATGCATTTATTTTGAACTTTGTCTCCCCAGGAATAATCTACTTGAAGATCACCCTTGAAGACAAAAGTTTTCTCCTAGAATTTATACCCGGACAACAAGTGACAGCCTCCTTATTTGAGCAGATTGTTCGTTCTCAGGTTTTCTATTTGGATGGCGAATGTCAGTCTCTTTCCAAGACAACTTGTCTATCCCCGGCAAATTATCAATATTATCAACTTGTTCTCAATCAAATGACATCTCTCCGGAAATCCGTCAGAGAAGTTTGTTGAAGACTCTACAAGTGCATCTCTTTATTTGAGAATTCTTGTTACAAGGATTTTATTTGCTCCAATGCAATTTCAAATTACAGCAATATTTCTCCTCAGTGATGTTCTCCCAGTGAGTCCACTAGTCAATTTGCTTCCATAAAATGGCATCTCCTCGAGAAGTTTGGTGAAGATTCAGTTGATCTTTCTCTTTATTTGAGAAGATAGGTATACAACTTAATCGGTTAGCATCTCTTTTGAAGATCCCTGGTGAAACTTCTAAATCTCCAGTAAGTTATGGATTCTCGCTGAAGTCGTAGATCTCCAGTGATGTTCCAATTCCCTGTGAAAGATACTCTCCCATAAGTGTTCACCATTCCAGAACGAAACTGAGACCAGTCTGCGGTCCAAGACCCGGTACGAGGGGAGGTTTGTTTACCCTTTTCAAGCTAGTGGAGCTTGATCAAAGAAGAAACTGAGACCAGTCCGCGGTCTAAGACCCGGTACAAGGGGAGGTTTGCTTACCCTTTTCAAGCTAATTGAGCTTGATAAAAGAAGAAACTGAGACCAGTCTGCGGTCCAAGACCCGGTACGAGGGGAGGATTATTTACCCTTTACAAGCTAATGGCGTTTGATCAAAGAAGAAACTGAGACCAGTCCGCGATCCATGATCTGGTACGAGGGAAGGTTTGTTTACCCTTTTCAAGCTAATTGAGCTTGATCAAAGAAGAATCTGAGACCAGTCCGCGGTCCAAGACCCGGTACGAGGGGAGGTTTGTTTACCCGTTTCAAGCTAATGGAGCTTGATCAAAGAAGAAACTGAGACCAGTCCACGGTCGAAGACCAGTATGAGGGGAGGTTTGTTTAACCTTTTCAAGCAAATGGAGCTTGATCAAAGAAGAAACTGAGACCAGTCTGTGGTCCAAGACTCGGTACGAGGGGAGGTTTGTTTACTTTTTTTAATTTAATGGAGCTTGATCAAAGAAGAAACTGAGACCAGTCCGCGGTCCAAGACCCGATACGAGGGAAGGTTTGTTTACCCTTTTCAAGCTAATGGAGCTTGGTCAAAGAAGAAACTGAGACCAGTCCGCGGTCTAAGACCCGGTACGATGGGAGGTTTATTTACCTTTCTTAAGCTAATGGAGTTTGATTAAAGAAGAAATAGAGACCAGTCCACGGTCCAAGATCCGGTACGAGGGGAGGTTTGTTTACCCTTTTCAAGATAATGGAGCTTGATCAAAGATGAAACTGAGACCAGTCCGCTGTCGAAGACCCGGTACGAGGGGAGGTTTGTTTACCCTTTTCAAGCTAATGGAGCTTGATCAAAGAAGAAACTGAGACCAGTCCGCGGTCCAAGACCCGGTACGAGGGGAGGTTTATTTACCCTTTTCAAGCTAATGGAGTTTGATCAAAGAAGAAACTGAGACGAGTCCACGGTCCAAGATCCAGTACGAGGGGAGGTTTGTTTACTCTTTTCAAGCTAATGGAGCTTGATCAAAGAAGAAACTGAGACCAGTCCGCGGTCCAAGACCCGGTACGAGGGGAGGTTTGTTTACCCTTTTCAAGCTAATGGAGCTTGATCAAAGAAGAAACTGAGACCAGTCCGCGGTCCAAGACTCGGTACGAGGGGAGGTTTGTTTACTCTTTTTAATTTAATGGAGCTTGATAAAAGAAGAAACTGAGACCATTCCGCGGTCCAAGACCCGATACGACGGAAGGTTTGTTTACCCTTTTCAAGCTAATGGAGCTTGGTCAAAGAAGAAACTGAGACCAGTCCGCGGTCCAAGACCCGGTACGAGGGGAGGTTTATTTACCTTTTTCAAGCTAATGGAGTTTGATTAAAGAAGAAACTGAGACCAGTTCGGGGTCCAAGATCCGGTACGAGGGGATGTTTGTTTACCCTTTTCAAGATAATGGAGCTTGATCAAAGAAGAAACTGAGACCAGTCCGCGGTCGAAGACCCGATACGAGGGGAGGTTTGTTTACCCTTTTCAAGCTAATGGAGCTTGAACAAAGAAGAAACTGAGACCAGTCCGCGGTCCAAGACCCGGTACGAAGGGAGGTTTGTTTACCCTTTTCAAGCTAATAGAGTTTGATCAAAGAAGAAACTGAGACCGGTCCGCGGTCCAAGATCCAGTACGAGGGGAGGTTTGTTTACTCTTTTCAAGCTAATGGAGCTTGACCAAAGAAGAAACTGAGACCAGTCCGCGGTCCAAGACCCGGTACGAGGGGAGGTTTATTTACCCTTTTCAAGCTAATGGAGCTTGATCAAAGAAGAAACTGAGACCAGCCCGCGGTCTAAGACCTGGTACGAGGGGAGGTTTGTTTATCCTTTTCAAGCTAATGGAGCTTGATCAAAGAAGAAATTGAGACCAGTCCACAGTCCAAGACCTAGTACGAGGTGAGGTTTATTATCTCTATGTAGACTATTCCACCATTATATTTGAGTTCATTTTGGATTGCCTTGTGAATTGTCAATTGGTAGTCTTTTCTCCAGTGGAGTGAAGTCTTATCCTTGTGGTAGTTATTTGTTTCTTTTCGATAGAACTGTAACCTTTCCCCCGTGGCATCTTTTCCCCATAGACCCTTGTCTTGTATTTCATATCAATCATACCATATCATATGCATTTGGTGGTATCTTAGGGCCAAAAATTGTGCATGTTTGTATTAAAGTCTCTCATATCGCGTCGAGACGAATATTTCAATCCTCATATCTCCGGATAGAAGAAACTTAAATAGGGGCATCTGTCGCACCCTAATTTTTAACCCTAAGATCCCATCTCTTTAGGTCAAGCATCTCATGCATAGCTAACCTTTTTTTGTTGCGTTGTTTTGTTTGTTTTGGTTTACTTTTGAATTAGGGTTTACCCCAAAAAGGGCCTCAAAGAATCAGCCAGCTAAGTCTTGAGGGCATCATCAGTCAAGAATTAGGGTTTCTTGAAGACCAAGGCAACTGCACACATGGATCTTAGTCAAGAATTAGCCACAAGCCCTAAAGCATGATCTAGGACTCATCAAGACACCCATGAAGTCCAAGTGAGATGTCCAGGTAGCCCAGAAGATGTAGTGGTTGATTGAAGATCGAGTTGGAGTTGCATCTATTTAAGGAAGCCAGTTGTGTCTATGAAAAGTCAAACTCAAAGAGATTGAGGTCAACCATGATCATGACACATCATCTTGTGTGTGTTTGTGATTTTTAATCAAAGGAAATCAAGGGGGAGCATAAAAATCAAGATTTTTGGAGGATTAGGGTTTTGGAAGAGAAAATTCTAAGTGGGAGAATCTCAATTCTTGGTCATTTTGTAACATCTATAACTTCTTCATCCTTAATCCAAATGGAGCAAATTAACTGTCAAATTGAATAGGACACAATTTACTTCAAGTTTGAAGAAAGAAAAGTGTTCAAGAGATTCATGGATTTCAAGATATGGAGGCTTTAAGTTGAGAAAAACAAGGATATGAAATTTTTGTACTTAGAAATTTTTCTAAGTATGGAATTTCAACTTCATGGATCAATCTTCCAAGACATTTTTCACCATGATCCAAGCTTTATTTTCAATTTTATTTGGTCATGAAAGTTGTAGAGTGTTCTTCTAGCTTTCTTTTGAGTACTAGAAATCCTCCATTGGATGTATACAACTCAAGTTATGAAGTCACCAAGTTAGGATTTTTCACTTGACAAGTTTTGGCAACTTTGTGGTCCAATCTTCAAAGGCATTTTTCATCATGATACGAGATTTGTTTCAATTTTCCTTGGACATGAGAGTTTTAGAGATCTTTCCAAGCTTTCCATCCATTACTAGAACTTCTCATTTGGACAAATATTCACCAAGTTAAAATGCTTCAAAGTTGGTGTCACAAATAGGTCAAAATTCTATAACTTAGAATTTTTTCTATGTTTTCATTTGTGGCATATTAGTGGACATGACTTCAAGCCATTTTTTCTCACTCTCCAAGGCTTATTTGATTTTGATTTCCAAATGAAAGTTGTTCCATGATCTTCCTACTTTGCTTTGGATCAAAAGTCACATGAAATGAAGCCAAATTGAATGAGTTATTGCCATGCAAAGTGAGCTTCGTAGGATGGTGTAAAAGCACATTTTTTTGTCACAATTGCCAGGCACATATTCAAGTTCCATGTAACAATTCTGTCCTCCAAATTTCACACGCATAAGATGCTCATTTTCACTCCAATATTGTCCCAAAGCATTGCCTAAAGTGTACCAACATGACATGTACCACACCCTTCATTAAAAAGTTGTTCCAAACTTGGAAAGAAGCAAAATTATCCAAACTTGTTCAGAAAGGGTTTGCATCCCATCCAAGAAAACAATCTGAGCATTAGCCTTCACACAAGATGACAAAGAACCTCACTAACCATTGGTCATTCTCGTACTAGACACTCCCCCTCCATTTTGAAATTTTCAAACTTTTACCACCAACTTTTAACCACTGTAACACTTGTTTACCACATCAGAAGACCTCATATAAAAGCTAACTAATGAAACCCTAAAAGAGGGTCATGCTTGCTGCAACCAAAATACAAGCCATATTCCATTTTTCACTCTTGACTTCCTCTCTTCGAATCAGCTTCTTGAGACCAATTCCATTTATTTTCTCACCACCATCATCATCTTTGGGACACAAGGAAGTAATAAAAAGGTTCGTTGGGAAGCTCAAGGCAAGGTAGCAAGCACACGAGCTTCATTGTTGGTAAACTTTCATCTCTTCTGTTCTTTCACAATACACGTCCAACATGTTTATGTTTTGCATATTTGGTGTGTTAAAGTAACATAGAAGAGATTTGGATGATTGTTGTTACATTTAGCTGAGTCTGCAGTTGGTATATTAAACTTTCATGACTGTTTTTCATTAGGATAGAGTTGTCGTTTTGAAAAACTAAGTGCAGATTTTTAATCTCCATGAAATTTCTTATAAGAAGGTGCTTTCATTTTCCATTTTCGTGACCTTTTACAGTCACCGCTAGTGAGGCTCACTGGGGAAGACGATCGAAGCTAGGGCTCCAGCGTCTGAGGTGGAGGCTAAGGTGGATTGGACTTTAGGTTGACCTGCTCACGTGTTTGTTTCAAGTTGACCATAGCTGATGATTGAAACGAATCGTTTCATTAAAGCAGATTGTTTTTTGGTTTTTGCTGCATTGTGACACCTTGGGCCCAAAGTATTTACTACTCGCACCACCCAATTCTAGGCCCAACGTGCGTTTGAACTCATTTCCAATTCATGACCAGATTACTACGACACCCCCTGTCTCACTCTTCCTTTATTTTATTTTATTTTTCTTTTTCATGTTTTGTTTTGATTTATTTTAAATAATTCTAAATATTATAAAATCCCAAAAAAAATTCATGGTCATATTTTAGCCTTTTATTTAATTTTTTATATTTTTTAATTTTTATTTTATTTTATATGGGTATTTATTTTGGATTTTTCAATATAAGGTGTCTTTTTTAGACTAGTTTGAGTCTTGGTTTTGAATGAGAACCTTTCCCTTTGAATCTTTAGCTGGTTTTCTGGAGTGTTTTAGTTCACATTGTGAGGGTTCTTTGAGTGTGCTTGCTGGTCTTAAAAGAAGTTATTTGACTTGGTTTCTATTTTCTCATTCTTGACCCTCGATTTATACTCGATCCCTTTGGTGTTTCACCTTGATGATTGGTTTTGGGATAGTTCTTGTGTTTTTCTCTTGACAACCTTTCACACACATACTTTTGAATGTTTAAGCATGTGTTTGAGTTCTGGTTTGAGATTTGTTTATCCATTTTTCTATTTTTGAACACCATCCTAATGTGATCATCTTTTATTCATGATTTGTGCTAGCATTGACCTAGTTTCTTGGGAACACTCCTTGAGGTGTCTTTTGGTTTGAGTATGTGTTTGTTCATGGTTTGAAAATCATGTTTCATTCTGACCTCATGGTTCAAAGGTGAATTTGTTTTCCCATTTGATCATTTATGCATGATTTGCTTTGTTTGAACCATTCCATGATGTTTTGGCTTGTCATTTGCCTACAATCTTGCTAATGCCTAAATGTGATCCATGTTGATGTTTATCTTGACATGTTGGTTTTGAATATGAGATTCATGAGTTGTTGATGCTACTGCCCTCTTGGTTTTTGAGTCATAAGTTCCTTGTTGGACTTCCTCTTGCATTTGTCTTTGAATGGCGAAACTTGTGGCAAGGTTGTTTCATGTTTTGGTGCTTGTTTAGTTTCATTCATGAATATGTTTACATGTTGAACATAGTGTGATATACTTGCTGCCTCTTATGATACGTCATCTCCTTTTGATCTTTGGCTTTGGCCCATTGACTCTTATTCATCTTCACTTTGAGACTCCCCTTTTCCAACACTTGTTTTACAAGTAAGTGTTCCTTCTTCCAAAGGAAAGTTGCTTTGTTGACTCTTAAGTCATTTTATAGGATAGTTTAGACCCCTCATTCTTAGCTTGGTCCCTTTTTCTTTTAGTCTTTTCCCTTTAGATAGTTTCCTTTAAGATAGTTTCCCTTAGGATAGTTTCCTTAGGATGTTTAACTTGGACAACTTACTGTTAGTCTCCCTTTCTTCTCGCATCCACTTGAGAGAGGTATGTGGCATACTCGTCGATCCGATATCCGAGTCAGAGCCCTTCTCTTAATGTGAAGCAAGATCCATCTTCCACGTGTTTGTCGTGGCTTAAGTTGAGTTTTCCCTTAAGATGACGACTTGTCTCTTCTTCTAAACCAATCAACAAACCCTGTTTACCCTTATTTAGGGGAACTATGAGTGATCTGATTCTTTTAGACAAGATACGTAGGCTCAAGATGCGATGTCTTGGCGAGCACACTTAGTGTATATACCCCTAGGTCTTTTCTTTTCACCCTTAGCAAACAAAACAGATACCACATATTAACAAGAGGTTCCTGTAGAGTACTATATATATCTAGGATGCTAACACCTTCCCTAGGTATAACCAACCCCCGAACCTTAGATCTCTTGCGTTGCTTTGCATTACAATTAGGGTTTTTGATCTTTACCCTTTCCTTTGGATAAATCAAAGTTCGGTGGTGAATTATGATTTGTGATTCAAGTTAATTAATAGCTTGGTATCCGATTCTCACCGCGACACTATCATTTTCAAAAATGGAAAGGACTTATCTTCAACAACTAATCTTGTTGATAATATAAGGGTTTGGCATAAGATCATCATTGGTTTCATATACCACAGGTTCTCATCCAATTCTTCCAAACATGTAGATTTAGACACTAAGTACATGTTGTTTCATTTGGCTAGAGGAGACAAAATCAACCTGCCAGCATGTCTTTTCTACTATCTTTGTTCTTTTATCAAACATGCTAAGAAAATTTCTGAAAATCCGAGAACATGAATTCCCTTTGGAAGATTATTCTCTGGTATTTTGACTGATTACAAGATTATAGAGTTATTGATTCCTCGATCTGCATCAGAAATCATTTTTGGATCATCTTTTCATGGCGAAAACCTGGTAGATATGTCCTTAATTACAAATGTGATTGGGGCATCTGAAAGACAAATTCTGGAAACTAGTTTAAGCAGAAAGAGAAAAAGAGAAGCTGCAATGACTGTTGTGTCTAAAGAAAAGGATATAGAAGTTGTTGAAACTGTTGCCGCTAAAAAAAATATGTAGAAGCCTCTATGGGTCATGTTGTTAACCCTGACCAGTCACTCTATTCTGATACTAATCTTCTTCCCTGATTGATGAACATCTTAGAAGACATTCAGAAAGAGCAGAAGCTGCTAAGAACTAGACACATTAGGGTTAACATTTTTTTCTTTTGTATTTATTATTTGTTGGTTGAATGAAAATTTCTCTTTCCCTTATTCTTTATCACTCTATTACTGACTATCTTACAATCTGTTTATCCTTTTATTTTCATCTTGATTTTTTTGTGTGAAATTAACTTCATATCTTAAACTTCACAAATAGAAATTAGGAGGAGTTTACAAACCTCTTCTCTAAGATTATTTGACACAAGGAGAGCTTACAAACCTCAGACCCTGCAATTTTTTGGTCATGTTGTTATTTTTCTTAGTTATTGTATTACAACACTGTTTCACTTGCATTTTTTAATGGATTTCTCATATAATTGTTCTTCTATCTTTTATCAATATTTCTGTTAAATCTGTTTCACCTTTTTGGTTTCTGACAAAGGGGGAGAAAGTGAAATGATTTTGATATACCTACTCCAAGATTCTTGATCCCAAATACATATTTCAATATGCTTTTACCACTAACCTTTGTTTAATAATTGATAAAGAATTTTGTAAAAGTTCACTATGTGTTAGAACAGGTTATCAGATGATATGTTCAAGAAACAAGAAGTAAGCTCTAAATGAGTTTGCTCTGATACATTACATTACTCAATGAAAATTGGCATTGACCACTCATTAATCAAATGCAAATGAACAATTTGAAAGAACGTTTGTGAGTGCTCTGATTCCTCAGGCTTGTCAGAAGTTGTGAACTTTCTGAAAGCATGGTAGCTAGACTCTAGTACTTCAAAGATTGTGGACCTTATGGATAATCTAAATGGTCATTCACAAAATGTTCAAGTTGTGAACTTTCTAATGACATGTTGATTTCTGCACCTTCTAGTGATGTGAAGCATTAAGTAGATTATAAACCAGGTTCTGAGATGAAGACCATGCAGTTCTAGTCAGACTCTGATGAGACGTCTCTGAGAAGTAATCCTTCATATTTTTTGGATACTCTGTACTTCAAAATTATTTTGTAAGTGAAATTCTGGCAACAGATATGAGATGTTGAACGTGATGTCACGACACTTATATCTTAACAATAATGAACAAGGTAGAAAATGCAGAAAACAATAGAAAAGAACACAATCAATTGTTGACTCAGTTCAGTGTAAACACACTTACATCTAGGAGCTACCAAACCAGGAAGGAAGTCCACTATTAGTAGTATCAATTCATAGACTCTATAGCCAACACACCAGTTGACAATCTACTCACTTAGTCACTACCCAATGACACTTCTATCTAAGACACTCTCAGATATGAGACACCTCTCACTCCCCCTCAATCACAGCAGTGATAACAACTTACAATAATGAAAGTAGAAGACACACTTCAAAGACACACCTTGATCTTGCTTAAGAGCTTCAACCAAGAACAATACACTCGTGCTTAAAAGCTTTGAGTGGACAAAATGCAACTCAACTAAATCAGTCTAATTCAAACATCAAAATAGATGAATGAATGGCTCACAAAAACAAACACAAAACACAAACCTTAAAACTTGAACACAGCTCTCACAATCCTTATTCTCCACGAGTAGCAGTTAGGGTTGATCATCTATAAATAGCAATACATTCCTTGGGGTTGGGCAATTGCAGATCCTTGATTTAATTTCCAATAAAAGAAAATTAATCTCCAAATCTTTATGCATGAAAATAGCAACTCCCTATTCTTCATAAACAGATTGCCTCCAAAAATAACACTCCAATATATTACCACTTTAGTAAATTTCGCAACAATCAGATAACATAAACACACAAAAGATTGCTAAAAATAGCGCAGCAAATAAAACCTAAAACCAGAACTGGAAGTTCTGTCAACTAATGTCAGAACATCGTGTTCGACATCAAGCACACAGTCTGCAATACTAATAAACACCAACACTTCACCTGCAGAATGTTAGAGACAGCATGTCAAGACATCAAGTAGAACATCTTGATGCAACACATTGTTTTACCAAAATTGCTGCCAATACAGAACCAACAAACTCCCCCTTTGGCAAATTTTGGCTAAAACAACTCCATATAAGAGATCCCTGCAGCAACCCACACAAATACAACTAACATTCTCAGAAAACCAAAAACTCCCCCTCAAGCCATGGAGCACAGAAAAACAAAGAAGAAAACTAGCACCTGTACACTAGAAAACCATATGCAAAACCAGCAAAACAACTACTACACTACTCTACAAAGCTACTCAAAAACTTTAGGCTACTCTCCCCCTTTTTAGCCATAATTTAGACAAACCAAAAACCATATCAGACAGAAATTCCATCACAAACAAGGCTAAATAATAAAATGAAGCTATCAGCAAGAGTAGAACAACCAAATAAAGTCAGAAAAATAAGCACACACAGGTGCCAGCAGAAATCCAGAACAAGATACGAGCACACAAAGGTGCTTAAAGAAATCCAACCAAAAAAAAAACAAACAATAAGGAAAACTTCAAGGCCAGAATCCTTAAGTCTCTCCAGAATCACCAGAATCCTCAATATCAGTCATGTCATTAGCACTCTCCTCAGATCCTCCCTTTTTACTAGCATCATTCCCACCATCACCTTCTTCCATTCTCAGAGTCATGATAATTCTTTCAAATTTTTGTTTCCTTTCTGTGTTGACTCTAATGACATCATCTAGTTCCCTGCACGCCTCTTCCAACTCAAAAATCACCCCAGACTTGGATGGTGGATGGTGTGAAGTTGAGGCAGATGTCTTGACAATGTCAGGAACATGCTTACCTTCAAACAATTTGTAGTGAAGGGACAGAGCAGACTCCCTCTTGAACACAACATCAGACTGGGATAGAATACCAGGGTGTTGAGTCAAAATGATTCCACAGATAAGGGAGGGGAAGGCAATTGGCATCTTCACAGCATAAGTTCCAGCTTGCTTCATTGTTTGATCAAAAATCACAGAACCATAATCAACTTTCTTCCTAGTTCCAACAACATATATAAACTTACCCAGACCAACAGAAATAGTGGAAGTGTGGTTGGTGGGGACCCAATTGGCTGCTCCAATCCTGTGGAGAATAGTATACTTCACACTCAGACAACCAGCTGGCAATTTGTTAGGCTTCAAGGGCCAAGCCTTCATTTGATTAGCAGTTATTTCCTTACACACTTGATTATCTGTGACTTCAAGCTCACCACATTCTTCTTCACTTCTGCCAAGAAATTTGTTGATGATCATTGGGGAAACCTCAACACATTTTCCTCTGACATAGACTTTTCTAAAATCCTGACTCTCGTGATTAGAATAGTCTTCAGGAATGTTAACAATGAATTCTTTTTCCAACAACTCATAACATTTGGAGAACTTTGTTACAGTCTTCATCAAACCAGCAGACTCAATAAGCTCCATGATCTCTTTAAGATCCAAAGCATCTCTTCCTAACTCACGCTCCAGAGCCAACCTCCTTTGATGAACATATTTCCACCTATGAACACTGTTAGCATAGTGGAAGGAAATGTTGTCCAAAGGCACATCAGGGACTTTGTCAGCTATCTTTTTTATAGCAGTCTTCCTCACAGGAGTGATGTCCTGAACATCCTCCTCAACATCAAAATCAGAGTTAGAATTAGCCCTAGTCTTCCTCTTTTTGGAAGAGGTAGACACTTTGCTCCAAGATTTTGTAGGACCTACAACTGGAGTCTTCTTCTTACTGATATCAGTTCTCGCCTTTAGAGGTGAATCTACAGCTTTCCCTTTTCTTGATTTCAACCTTTTAGCAATACCAGGAACCACATTAGTAATTATCTCATTATCAGACAGTTCATCCACATCCACAACATCAACATTCTTCTTTCCTTTAGGACTAGATGTGCCTTCCTTAGTAGGAGATGTTCCAACATTAGCTCCAACATCAGTTTCAACATCAGCTCCAACATCAGTTTCTGCATCTTCCAGGACGGATATGGCCAACCTGTGAAGATTTCCTTCAGGATTATCTATGTTAGAAGGATCAACAGTTTGCCTATCATCCTTCTTAGCCTCAAAGTGAGGGGTAGAAATTTGAGCAAGTGGCCTAGATATACCAGCCACAGAAATACCCTTCTCCAGAACCTTAGTAACTATCTGGTCTAGACTCTTATCCACTAAAAACTCTTCTTCCTCATTTTGATTTTTATCAACTTGAGGGAGTGGAGTAGAAATCGCAGGACCTAATTTGTCTCCATACAAAATACCAGTCACAACACTCCTAACTTCACTATCATCATACTTTCTACAATCAGAAGGGTCAGATGATTTACCTGCAGGAGTACGTTTTAAGCTCTTTGCCTGCAGTTTGCTTGGCCTTGTCATTTTAGGATCAGAGAGAGGAATCATGGATAGAGGAGCAATGTCAAGAGCATCATCAGGAGAGACCCCTTCCAAAGAAACCCTAGATTTTGAATGCGTAGGATTTTTAGCAGCAGACTTCTTAGACGGAGATGACTGTTGTTGAGACATTGTAACCTTCTGGAAACTAATTGACAAAGGAGTGGAAGGGCTTCTTTTTCTGAAAGAGAAGATGAACAACCAGTATGTAGCAAAATGGAGGTAACGTGTGGGAGCAAGGAGATGAAATGATTGCCTATGGAAATAGGGCTGCTTTTTTTGGAAACTTAAAAGGCAGTAAATGAAATTTCCACAACAAAATAAATGACTTTTTAAATTTTTGAATTTTAATGAATGTTGTCCATACGCCATTAACTGCTGTTGACCTTTATATCTACACATGCCCAATTCTTCTCTTAAGGTTTCACATTGACTTGCATCCACATTCTTAGAGAAAATGTCAGCAAACTTCTTCTCTGTAGTGACATGTTCCAACTGACTGGCCTT
Source organism: Lathyrus tuberosus (assembly GCA_022829125.1). Taxonomy (NCBI): domain Eukaryota; kingdom Viridiplantae; phylum Streptophyta; class Magnoliopsida; order Fabales; family Fabaceae; genus Lathyrus; species Lathyrus tuberosus. The sequence continues at coordinate 1,224,773 of JALAZF010000124.1, read as the reverse complement.
GTTTTCTCCAAGTTCTCTTATGAACAGAATGACGAATATTAATGTGCTTAGTGCTCCTCAGGTTGTCACAGTAAGATGTCATGACATCATGCTTGACATTGAACTTAGTCAGTCTATGTTTCACCCCTTTCAGATGTAAGTGACCAAGTCTTTGATGTCCCAATTTCACATCATCACCTTTTCTAAGAGTACACATGGAGGAGTAACTAGAATCTTGAGGAACCCACAAGTAGCAATTGTCTTTAGATCTGACTCCCTTCATCACAACTTCACTCTTTTCATTAGTCACTAAACATTAAGAATTTGTGAAGTTTACCTTGAACCCTTGATCACACAGTTGACAGATGCTTATCAAGTTGGCAGTCAACCCTTTCACTAACAGAACATCATCAAGCTTAGGAGCTCCTGAACAGTCCAGCTTACCAACCCCCTTAATTTCACCTTGGCTCCATCACCAAAAGTCACATAGCTAGTTGAATGAGATTTGATGTCCACCAAAAAGTTCTTGACATCTGTCATATGTCTAGAACATCCACTATCAAAATACCAATCTCCTATGGTAGAACCTCTTAGAAACATGTGAGCTATCCGGATGTTAGCAGCAATCTTGGGAACCCATTGTTTTCCACTTGTATGAATGCTTTGATTTGGTCTAGGTTGAGGATCAGGTTTAGGATATCCATGCAGTCTGAAGCAAAAAGGTTTTGTGTGACCAAATATTCCACAGTAATGACATCTCCATCTTTGAAATCGTCCTCTGAAGTGGTTGGGATGTCTTCTTCCTTGAGGATGTCTTCTCCCATGATGTTGAGGCTGTCTTCTGCCATGATGTTGGGGCACAAAATGATTAGGTCCAGAAACATGGCCTTTCCCATGATGTTGAGATATCTGATGAGGCACAAACTGCTTAGGTCCAGAAGCATGTACTTTCCCATGATGTTGAGACATCTGATGGGACAAGTTATGTTTGGGACTAGAAGAACTAGCATCTGAAGAAGGTTTCTTCTCACCATCAAATCCCCGCCCAATCATATCTCCAGCCAGTTTTCCAGTCTGAAGAATATCATCCAAGGTATCAGTCCCCTTGTTCAGCATTCTGATAGATTTGACCATTTGATCAAGATTGGAGTTCAGCAGACTGACTTCATTCTCCAGTTCAGCCTTTTCAGCCTTTAGTTGAATTATAATTTTCTTCTGCTTCTCCCCTTCTTGACAAACTTCTTCACTTCTAATGCACAACTCTCTATATGATGCAGCTAGCTCCTCATAGGTAATCTCTCCATCACTTGAATCATCATCAGACTCACATATTCTAGTCATTGCTCTAACATGCTTGGCATATTTATCTTCACTTTCAGTTTCCTCATCAGACCAAGTGACAGACAAACCCTTTTTCTATTTAAGGTATGTAGGGCATTCAGCTCTGATGTGACCATAACCTTCACAGCCATGGCATTGGATTCCTTTGTCATTATTAGGCTTCTCCTCTGCTTTGGTTTTCTTCATCTGATCACCTGGCCTGTTGATGTCAGATGTGATGTTCTTGACATAAGGTTTATAGCTCCTGTCCATTCTTTTCAACACCTTATTAAACTGCCTTCCCAGCATCACAATTGCATTGGATAACTCCTCCTGGGTTTCAATATCACACTCTTTCTTTTCATCTTCAGTACTAGACACCAATGCTATGCTTTTGGCCTTCTTTTATGATCTGTCATTCAACCCTAATTCAAAAGTCTGAAGGGAACTAATCAATTCATCTACCCTTATCTTGTTGATATCTTGAGCTTCTTCTATGGTAGTCACCTTCATAGCAAATCTCTTGGGAAGAGACCTAAGTATCTTTCTCACCAGCTTTTCATCAGACATCTTTTCACCAAGTCCACTTGAAGCATTGGCTATTTCAAGAACATTCATATGAAAGTCATGTATGCTTTCATCTTCCTTCATCTTTAACTCTTCAAATTTGGAAGTCAGTAGCTGAAGTCTTGACATCTTCACTTTAGAGGTACCTTCATGAGTAGTCTTGAGTATGTCCCAAGCATCTTTAGCAACTTCACAATTATTCACCAATCTGAATATATTTCTGTCAATTTCATTGAATAAGGCATTCAAGGCCTTGGAATTCCCAAGAGCCAGTTCATCTTCTTCCTTAGTCCATTCTTCCTCAGGTTTCAGTTCAGATGTAGCTATTCCATCTTTCCTAACAATGACAGGATGTTTCCATCCTTTTATGACAGCTTTCCAGGCCCTACTATCCAAATATTTCACGAAAGCCACCATGCGTGGTTTCCAATAATCATAGTTAGATCCATCCAAGATGGGTGGTCTATTCACAAATACTCCTTCCTTGTCCATAGAACCAGAAAGTAACTTCCCTAGATCTCACCCAGAAACAGAACAGGGTGCCTGCTCTGATGCCAATTGAAATTCTAGCAACAGATATGAGATGTCGAATGTGATGTCACGACACTTATATCTTAACAATAATGAACAAGGTAGAAAATGCAGAAAACAACAGTAAAGAACACAATCAATTGTTGACCCAATTCAGTGTAAACGCACTTACATCTAGGGGCTACCAAGCCAGGAAGGAAGTCCATTATTAGTAGTATCAATTCATAGACTCTACAGCCAACACACCAGTTGACAATCTACTCACTTAATCACTACCCAATGACACTTATATCTAAGACACTCTCAGATATGAGACACCTCTCACTCCCCCTCAATCACAGCAGTGATAACAACTTACAATAATGAAAGTAGAAGACACACCTTGGTCTTGCTTAAGAGCTTCAACCAAGAACAATACACTCATGCTTAAAAGCTTTGAGTGGAAAAAATACAACTTAACTAAATCAGTCCAATTAAAAAATCAAAACAGATGAATGAATGGCTCACAAAAACAAACACAAAACACAAACCCGAAAACTTGAACACAACTCTCACAATCCTTATTCTCCACGAGCAGTAGTTAGGGTTGATCATCTATAAATAGCAATACATTCCTTGGGCTTGGGCAATTGCAGATCCTTGATTTAATTTCCAATAAAAGAAAATTAATCTCCAAACCTTTATGCATGAAAATAGCAACTCCCTATTCTTCATAAACAGATTGCCTCCAAAAATAACACTCCAATATATTACCACTTCAGTCAATTTCGCAGCAATCAGATAACATAAACACACAAAAGATTGCTAAAATAGCGCAACAAATAAAACCTAAAACTAGAACTGGAAGTTCTGTCAACTAATGTCAGAACATCGTGTTCGACATCAAGCACACAGTCTGCAATACTAATAAACACCACCAATACTTCACCTGCAGAATGTTAGAGACAGCATGTCAAGACATCAAGTAGAACATGTTGATGCAACACATTGTTTTACCAAAATTGCTGCCAATACAGAACCAACAGTAAGACTTAGGATCAGGGGGAGACTCTGAAAAAACATAAATGAATTTTGCGAGTAACATATTCAGGGGGCTGGTTAGCTTAACTCTGATTATGTAGGTTTATGGTGATTACCCTGTACGAATTGCTCTATCAAAATACATTATTTGTCATCATAAAAAAGGGGGAGATTGTTAGAACAAGATTGGTTCTACATCTGGCCTTAAGTTTTGATGATAAGTGTATATGTCATCTCAGAGAACAATTCGGTACTTTATGGTTTCTGTCTAGTGTGTAGCTTTTGCTAAACAGGATATGAATCTGATTTAAAGGCGTATGACGTCATCAGATCCTTATCTTAACACTCTGGAAGAAAAACATATGTTGTGTACAATATTTAAAGTCATTATTCTAGAATGCTTTCTAATACGACGGTTCTGAAGAATGTGTGTATCAAAGTTTATGATTATGACTCTGTAAGTAAGCCTTGAAAGCTTTCTTAGAGTTATGCTTCTATCGTTACAAGCTTTGAAGTTTATGAAGACAGGGTTCTGTTGAAGGAAGTTTTGAAGATTTTAAAGATATCAGTTCTAAATATCAAGCTCAAAAGTTTCTAAAGACAAATTTATGTTGAATGAAGTTTTGAAGACTCTGAAGACAAAAGTGTGCTCAACAAAGTTTTGAATATTCTAAAGACGAGGTTCTGGTGAATAATTTCTGAAGTTTCTGAAGACATCACTTCTAAAGACCAAGTGCTGAAGACTCTTAAGTTATTTCTGCTAAACGAAGATCTGAGATTCTGAAGACTTAGGTTCTAAAGTTACAAATATTGATCTCTCTATATGCTTCATCAAATACACATCTGAATCCTCTGAAGATTAGAAGACAGAGAATGGTTTGCGTGTTTCAATGAATATAATAGTACAAATATTCTGTGACCTCTACCCAGATTAGGTGGCACAAGTACATCTTTTTGTATTATGATGTGACCATTCCTATAAGTGAACGTTGGGATATTACAGTTGGAATATGTTTCCCATTATACCCTCCAATGGATCTATTCTCAAGCTCTATTTATTGAAGATTTGAATGCTTGAAGAAATGCTACTAACAAGTTGTCGAAGCAAATGCTGTTGTTGTAGCTGCTACGAGCGAAGTGAAATACAAAATGCCGAAGTGCAAAATGCTGCAAGAGCATAAGAGAAAATCAAGATAGAGTAACTAGAACAAGAAGTTAAAGAGCTGAAGAATACATGATACTATGTGTGCAAGGCGGAAGCAAGCACCAATTCATAAACTCAAGAAGAAGATGCTCAATGCTCAACTAAATTAGAGCGCTGCTCTACAAGAAATAAGATAAGCACTAAAAGAAGATTTTAAGCTCACAAAACTTACGCTGATACGATGCAAATCTCTAGGAGATTATTCTTAAGATAGTTTTGTAAAATAGCAAGGAGATGTTGTTCATATCTTACTAGAAACACTTTTGTGTTATTGTAATTCAATTGTGTCATCTGCTTGTGTCATACCCCAAATTTTGACCATTAAGATTTCCCATCGTTGTGCAAATCATCATCACAATATGGATGAATAATTTATCTCCCCAAAGATGGGTGAGCCTTCACTACAATCAGAATTAGGGTTTTAAGCCTTCTCTGAGCCTTGGACAAAGGATCAATCAAGGAATGTCATGATCTTCAACTTTTCTAGCCTCTCAAACATCCCCAATGGATCAAGAGGACTCCCACAGCAAGAATTAAGCACAAGGCTGCAATCTTCTAAGTGGATCAGGCCTCAAGATACCCAGTGTCACCAAGTTAGGGTTTTGGTCGACCAGGGCCTCCAAATGGAAACTTTCCTCTGGTCATGAGTCAATGCTTCAAAGCATAACCTAATATGCTCCAAGGGACATCATGAACCCAATCATCAAGTCAATTTAACCTCAGGGGATGCATTCACAAAAAATCAGGAATTAGGGTTTCTTGACCTAATTCACCCCTAAGTTGACTTTTGGGGCAAAGCATGAGCCAAGACCTCAAGACATAATTTTAGGGTCCCTAACACACCACATTGATCCATTTGCAACAATTGATTGATCCAAGAAGCTTGAGCAACAAGTTTCAAGTTCATCAGAACCACAATTAGGGTTTTGCGAGAAAAGTCAACTGTATCTTTGACTTTTGACCAGGACATGCTCCCAAACCCTAAGACATGATTCAATACACCCTATAACACCTATGAAATCAATCCATCAAGTTTGATTTAGGTCAAGGACTTGATTTCATAGAGGATCGCACAGTTTGGAATTCATCTGATAAAAAGTTAACTGTGCACAAAAGTCAAACATTGACTTTTTGAGATTTTTTATAATTATGGTTCCTTAACCCTAAAATGATGTTAATGTGTGGTTGGAATCATCATTCATCAAGAAAAATTAAGAAAAGTGGGATAACTTGTAAAAGGGGTAACCATAAAAAACTTAGAAATTTTTCTAAGTTATGGAACAAAGTGGCTAGGGTACCAACTTTGGAGGATCATAACTCCTAAACCATAAGGTCATTTTTTCCCATCCAAAGCTAGATTTGTAGCTCTCATGGCACTCTACAAAAGCTTCAAACACAACTCATTCCAATTCCTCATGGATTTTGAGTTATGGAATGATCAAAATCACAAAAAGTGAAAATGTCACTTTTTTCCAACACTTTGTGAAATTTTCACTAAGTCAGAATCTGCCTTCACTTTTTTCCAAATGTAGGGGCATTTTTCACTTGGATCCAAAAAGTGTCAAAACCAATAATAATCAAACAGTTGATGTATCATATGAGGGAATTCCAAAATGGCCAAGAACTCCATCAAAGTCCACTTGAGCCATGAGATATGACCATGCCAATATGCCTTGCTGCAAACTGTCATGGCAAGGAAGATTTTGGAGTTTTGCTAGATTTGCTCAAATTTTGCAAAGGGAAAGCAACTCTATCCATCTGAACACCTCAAGGGGGGACCAAGGAGGAACCAACTCTGATCCCAAGCCTCCCAAGTCTTTGGAACCAAAGAAATGCCTAAAAGAGGGACAAGACTCCAATTTTGTTTTGGAGCATTCAATGGAAGCACCAAGGTGGCATGGACTGAGCCATTTCCAACTGAATTCAGTCAAGACTTATCCAAGACCAAGGGGACCAGCAGCATGTGTCCTAACCTCTAGTCAATGGCTAGAGGAGACTTGGATTTTCATTGCTCAACATTGGCCAAACCTATGCAGCAGTTGCCATTCACTATTCCTTGCAAAACAAACTTGCTCTACTATAAATAGAGCTCATTTGTGATCAGTTTGAGTACACCAAAGCCATCAAACAGATGCTTTCCTCAAAATCTCCTTCATCACTCCAAAATTGCCTTCCAAAGCAAGTCACTATCGGGTTTTGAGTTTGAGAGCTATTCCAACCAAACCAATCACACACACACACACCTCATAAACATCATATAGAAGTGATCCAAACACTCACACAACATCTGGAACACCAAAATCACAAAATCACTAGCCAATTGCTCAAGTTCTTGACAGATTTACAGTTGGGGTACCATCTCAAGTTCCAGATCATTTCAATCCACTCCAAGCATCCAGACACACTCCATATCACATAGGGAAGTTGCCCATATCCTTGGAACCAAGTTGTAACACCTCTAACACAAAACTCGATCACCAGCTGCAAGAGGTAAGCATGAGCTCTTCTAACTCTATGATCCATGCATTTTTTGCTGCACAATAATTTGGCCATATGTTCATAATCATGCATAGAGTGTTTTCCCTCAATCAATTGCATTGTTTGAATCGTGTATGGAATTTCTGAACCTTCATGCAAATTTTAGGGTTCTTGAGGTTTCTCTTTAATTTCTTATTCCATGTTTAAAATAAATGAAATTAAAGACCATAGACATGATCGTGAGATTAAAACGAGTAGATTGATATGTAGATTGCACGATATCATCAAGTATTCAGTGAGATTGGATAGAAAACGTAAATTTGCAGAAACAGAGGGTGGCGCGTGTTCTTGCCCTTGTTCTTGGAGCCTTTTTTTGAAAATTTGAATATTTGAATCTTGTGAATTTATTTAATTGATTCAAAAATTAATTTCTCTCTGAGTTTTAATGATTTTGAGTTGATTCTCTTTTTAATAATTCACAAAAATGTTAAAATATTTTATTTTCCTAAAAAATCCCAAAAATATTATTTATTTTATATACTTGATATTTTTGTAAAGAATTAATATTTTAATTGTTTTTTTGACATTTAAAATATGTTCTCCCTCTTGATTTTTCAAATTTTAGTGATTTCCAATCATTTTGTAGATAGAGACCTAATTTTTGAAACATTAATCCAAGATCACAATTTGTTTTCCACATGTTTAACAATTTTGATCATTTTAATTGAATTTTTATTTAATTAAAATACATTTTTGAAAACAAATTAGGGTTTTTGATTAATTCAACCCTCATCAAACTTTTTCAAACTCTTTGGGCCTCTAATAGAGTGTAAGACCCAATCCTTTGTAAATACAAAACAATTTTGGGCCTCAAATGTTGTATAAGTCCCATGGTATTTCAAAAAAGTTCGGCGCGATCATCGCCCGTTTAAAACCAATCATCTGGGCCTCTCCTCGAGCTATAAGACCCATTCAAAACACTTTGGGCCTCTAATAGAGTGTAAGACCCAATCCCCTTTTAACCAAAACAATTTTGGGCCTCAGATATTGTATAAGTCCCTCTGCGTTAAAAGAAAACCTCGGCGCGATCGCCAGTTCAAAAATAAACCCTTGGGCCTCTCCTTGAGCTGTAAGCCCCACCACTTGTATAAAAATAAACCTTTGGGCCTCTTGAGAGAGTGTAAGACCCATCCCTTTGTACAAAAAACCTTTTTGGGCCTCAGTCACTTGTATAAGTCCCTGTATAAAACAACAGTGCAATCACTGATAAAACCTTGGGCCTCTCCTTGAGCTGTAAGCCCCAAAAACCTTTTCAAAGCACTTTCTCCTTTGATTTTGAATATAATATTGTTATCAAAGCTTTCTTTGTTGAAAACACTCACAAAACAGCATGGAAGCTCTACAACTGAGTAAGTGTTTACCCATTTTCTTTACCCGCTTTCATATATATATAACTGTATTGTGGGTGTCGCTCCCGGGATTTTCATCCAAGTACAAACGCGAAAGTGGCACCAAAATAGAGTCTCCAGCAATGTGTATTTATCCCAAGAGAGGGAAAGGAAACACCGCATAAACCTGAGGGAAAGGAAAAGCATGGTCTTGCAACCAAGAGAACTGGGTTCGGGAGTCGGTTACGCGAAGGGAAGGTATTAGCACCCCCACGCGTCCATCGTACCCGATGGGATCCATGCTTGCTTGTCTCGATCAAAAGGTGTCGCCTACTGGAGCTCTGCTGCTGAGAACTGGAAAAGAAAGGTAGAAAGGAAAGGGGGGAAAAAGAGAGGAGAAAGAACAAGAAGCAAATGTAGGGAAAATAAAAGAAGTGCTCGAATGGGCCCTACCCCACTGCCTACGTATCTCATCGGGAACATGAGAATCAGAGCGACGTAGTTCCCCTCACTAAGGGAAAAGTTGTTTGTGTTTTTTTAGTGGAAACGTCAGCGTTCGCGTCCTAGCAGTTAGGTGTTGCAGCTCGCTGTAGGGAGACTTAGGCGTTACCTGTTTGCGATAGAACGGACCTGACGAGTCCTTAAGGAATAGAATGAAGGAGATGAGAAGAGAATTTGTTTTTTTTTGTCTTTTAAGAAAGAAGTATTTTGTTTATTGGTGTTTAGTAACACATATTGTATTTAAGTCCTTCATGTAGGATCGAATGCCTCGCATATCGACCCAAGACGGGACGTACGCTAAACATTCTAAGAAAATGAGAGAAGACCCCTCACCTCCTTATTCCCACATGAAACGCTCAAATTCAATGCATGCTATGCCTTTTATTAAGTGTTTTTTATTTTGTTTTATGGTGAGAAGAAGAGAGACTCAAATGGTCGAGAAAGGTAAAATCCAATGAGGGAGACTAAGACTCAAACCCTAAAGTTATCATACATGGATGTTCCTATGGTTAATGTGGTTTAAAAAACCTAATCCTAAGAGAAAGGAGAAGAAGAATGAATTAAACAACTCACTTCTAAAGTAGAAGATGAGTTGTAACTCAAAGGGGAAGAAAGAAATTATTCAAGGAAAGCATATAAATGCTCATCATGATCACAATTAGAATGATTAAAATAGATAAGTGAAGATAAAAGAAAGAAGTGTATGTGGAAGCATATCCACACACTTACTTACCCTTAGCACCTACATGAAAAGGTTAGTCCAAAAACTATTTACAAGTAGTGAAATAAGGAAAGAATAACAAGTAATGATTAAACCAATTAAAAACCAAGGAATAAAGATCCCAAGAGATGAAAATCAATCAAGGTCAGAACCTATATCCAAGGATGTTCTCTAATGTTAAGATAACACACATGAACTAAATTTGCACACACAATGCCTTAAACATCAAATAAGTGCAACATGAAAGGAATAGGTGAAGAATGAGTGGAAATGCAAAGTGAACATGCAATAATGCTTCACAAAGGATCAAAGTCAAAACCACATACCATTTACAAATGTCTCACAATGCATATGAATCATCACATAAATCATGGATAAAAGAATACAAGTAGAAGAAATAAGATGAAGAAGAAGTAAGTATAAGAGAGACATGTTCAATTAGATGCACAAAGTGACATATTAGAGATGCATAACATGTGAAATGATTAATGAATGCATATGGGCAGTGGCATACCATTGATGAGATGCTAATGGAATGAGGGAAATGTCATACAAAAATGCACACATGAAACATGTAGAGCATAAGAGGAGATAAGAGATGGAAACATGTCAAAGTTCAAATTAGAATGCATAAACTCATATCAAATGCAAATGCAAATCAAAGTGACTTATAATGGAACAAAGGTTACCTATAATATCATACAAATGACCTATAAAAGATGCACAACCAATCATAAAATGGTGGCATAAATGCCTCATCAAAACATGTTAGTATAAAGTAGAATAAAGTGCACACAAGTAACTTCAAATGCAAGGCATCAACAAATATCAAAGCACATGATAAAATTGTGAAAATTAAGTCCCAAACAATCCAAGTCAGAGGCAACACCTGTATAAAAGACCCGTGGCAAAACTCAAGATAAAACATGCCTCAAAGAATTCACAAAATCACCTTGATCAAACCAAAAAGAAGTGCAAAGATGAACATGCAAACATGTGATAAAATGACTTTAAAAATCAAAATAAAATTGATTTAGATGGTTTAATGTATTATCTAATCAATGCAAAAAGAATGATTTAAAAATGTTGTGTGAGATGGAAGAAATAAAATGCTTAAGTTTGAGTATCAATGAAGAACCTTATTCAAAAAGAAATTAAAAGAAAATTATGCAATTATGCTCAAAAAATCATGGAATTAGAATTAAAAATAAAATAAAATAATTTAAATGAGTAAAGAACACGCATGAATTAATTTGGGATTTTTAGAGATGATTTACTATTTTTAAAATCAGAAAACCAAAACAATATATGAAATGAAAATTAAAAACAAAAAAATAGTAGAATAGGGGGTGCAGCGAAAGCAATTTTCATGTTGAAAAACATTTGGGCTCAAGCATGGGGTGTGCAAATATCAATCTGTGACCCAATCCAATTATACGTGTGATTGTGTGTGATACAGTGTACATGCTATCAACCTGAGGATTCAATCAGGGCCATACAATTAATCAAGCAACATAATCCAATGCCACACATAGCACGCACACCACAATTAACATGCACTCATACACACGTAACCATCTGAAACCAAAATAAGAAACACGTGAGAGTCACATGTTTTTTAATGTGTTGGCGCAATATCAAACGTTGGATTAAATGGATCAAACAGTCACGACTTAAAATTGCCAAACCCTAGCATTAAACCTCACCGGCCGGAGAAGGACCTCCAGTCGTCTTCTCCGGCCACTTTCCGGCCACAACAAGTTTTACATCTCCCCAGAAATCAACAAAAAGCATACCATTTGAAAGCTGAAGTTATGGAGATTAAGAATATGGCTTCAAAATTCACAAATCACATGCACACAAAGAGAATCGAACACATCAATTTTGCCCTAATTTCTGAAACTACGCATCTAACATGCCTATCAACTAGTCGGATTCAACATAGCTTCTAATAAGCCATAAACAACAGAAAACAAGCTATATTCAGTGGAAAAAAATTGAGAAAGAGGAACTGAAATGTGAAGAGTCTTGGATCCAAAGAAAACCAGAGAAATGCACTTGATCTTGAGCTTTGATGTGGCTAAATAAAGGCTTCGGGACTTGAAATATTGAAGAAAATGGAGTGAGATTCCAACTAAACCGAAGTTGCAATTGATGAATTGAACTTGTCCTCTCTTGTTCTTGATCAGAAATAAACCATTGATGATGATGAAGATGAAATGTGGATGAAGGTGATGATAGAATCGTGCACAGAGAGAGAGAGCTTAGAGAGAAAAACTTGAAGTGTTTTTGGAGTCAGATTGGAAAATGAGAGTTAGAATGAAATTGTGAGTGATTTTCTTTATATATGTTGAGTTTAGTAGCTTAAACCATGGTTAAATGAGTTGGTGAGCTGAGTTCAAGGTGGGTTAAGTGAGTCCACCCTAACTAACTAAGTTAAGTTAGTTAGGAGGGAGTGAGTGAGGTTTTTTATGGTGTGGTTGATGTTCACGATCTTATGGTGAGGTTGAGAGAAAAGAATGGTGGTGATGCTTCTGATTTTGCAGCAAGGAAGCTTATGGTGTAAGTTTGTTGTTTTTCTTTTTTTGATGTATGGCAACGCATGTCATGGAGTGTGTAAGGATTGTGTTTGTTCATAATAGGAAAGGAATGTATGGTGTAAGCATGCGTGTGAACTGATACAACAACACTAATGTCATAACAACATCCTATTTTTAGCAGCACCATATTCAATGGAAATGTGGGAGTTTGATGAGGAATTTCTCTATGTTCATGGCATGAAATCATGAGTTCTTGATGTCATTAGAAAGGTGATACATCATAGAACAAGTTTGATGTTGAAAAGGGACCAAATGGAGGCTAGTAACATGGTGTAAAATAGCTTAAAACGTCAAGAATGTGGGACTGGTTTAAGGGCGTGGCAAGTGGTAGGCTGGCATGACAACATGACTTGGAAAATTCAGCATGAACCCATCAACTTTGGGCCACTATAACTCCATCATAACTTGCTCAAATGGAAAAATGTCCAACATCAAAGTTGAAGGTGGCATTGAGATGAACAACATTGATGTTCAACATTTTTTCATTTGAATCCTCCTTCAATGAGAAAAATGGCTTGACATTTTTCCCACCATGTGTTTGACAAAATTATGGCGCATGGGCCTAGTCTTGCTTGGTCATGACTTGGTTTTTTGACCTAGTTTTGTCAAACTTTGATTGATCATAACTCCCTCAATTTTAATCCAATGGAAGAGTTCTTTATACGGATTTGAAGCCTTTAGGTTTTAAGCTTTTAATTGGCTCAACTTGGGCCTGAGGTTTGAAGCTTTTATCATGGAGAAAGGAAGCCTCAAAGTGTGGTGCAAAATGGTCCAAACTTGCCATTTTTGGAAACCCTAAGTTTCTAAAAATGGAAACTTTGCACACTTCTTGATTTTTCATGATTCCTCCATCATTTCTTGATCAAATCTTGTCTAATGAACATATGTAACTTGAATTTCATGAATTTGACCTTAAAAAGTCAGGAGTTGACTTTTTCAATGCACAGTTGACTTTTTCCCCAATTTCTTGATTCTCAAGCAACTGGTCAATTGAACCTCTTCTGAAATGAACCAATGGCCAATCTTCCATCCTTAGACACTTAATATCATGTAGAAAACATTGAGATTAAGTTTGAATCAAAATTTCATCAGGAGACTACTTGAACCCAAAACCCTAATTTGAACTGTTTTTTATAGGAGGTGATGCACTGCCCAATCTTTTTGATGAATTCCCATCTTCCAATGACTTGTGAGATCAAGTAAGATGATATATGATGTAAGAGACCTTTGAGGCTTGCTTGAAGACCCTTGGCTCTTGTTCTATGGCTTGGATGACCAATACCTGCAACCCACTGATCACATGACCTTATGCAAGATGCAATGCAATGCAATGCTTTATGTTTTATTTTTCTATACTTGAATGCAATGCAATGAAATGAAAGCATATGCTAAATGATATGAAAAATGAGAGGGAAAATTTTGGGGTATTACAGTGGGGCTTCTCACTGTAAGTCTTCTTTCACAAACTTTTATATACTCGTCATATATCAATGTCGCTCCCGAGGATTTGCATCCATGGTACAAACGCGAAAGTGGCGCGGAAAACAGAGTCGCCAGCAATGTGTATTTATCCCAAGAGAGGGAAAGGAAACACTGCGTAAACCTGAGGGAAGGAAAAGAACATGGTCTCGCGACCAAGAGAAACAGGTAAGGGAGTCGGTTACGCGAAGGGAAGGTGTTAGCACCCCACACGTCCATCGTACTCGACGGGATCCACGCTTGTTGTCTCGATCAAAGGGTGTCGTCGTCTGGAGCTCCACTGCTACTGGAAACGAGAAGGAACAGGAATGGAGGAGAACGAAGAAACAAAAAAGAAAAGAAAAGTAAGTGACTTGATAGGACATCGCTCGTCCTATGCCTACGTACTCCCTCGTGCAATGGGAAAGTCAGAGTCAACGTAGTTCGGACACGAACTAGGGGGAGGTTACTCGCCAAGACATCACCGTCTCGTGCCTACGTATCCTCAATCAGACTAGAGAGAGGAAATCAGAGCAGTCATAGTTCGACCTAACGAGGTCGGTTAGTGTTTTTTATGAGCGACGTTAGATTCACGTCCGACAGTTAGGGTCGATGTCTGTTTGCGACGAGACGGAAGTAATGTGCCCTTTCTGAAAATGATTTGAAATTAATGATCCCGAAGGATGAAAAAGGTTTGAGTTTGTTTTTTGTGTTTTTTAGATAGAAGTGGATTGAAGTTAGTTCGTAACTTACATTGCACTAAAGTCTACCATGCGGGAACGAGTGAATCGCATGGTCGCCCCCAAATGGGACGTATGCTAAACACTCTAGAAGAGGAGGGGAGACCCCTCGTTCTTCACTTCCTACACTCAAGGCTCGAGCGCAATATTCGTTATATTTATTAAGTGTTTTAGAAGTGTTATGAGATGAGAAGAGAGGACTCAAGGAAAAGGAAAACACTAAGGGGAAACTAAATGTTCCTAATGTTATCATGCAAAGGTGGCCCTATAGTTGAGTTTGAAAGGGAAACGTCTACCTAAGTTAGCATGCAAAGGGAAATCTAATGCTAATCCTACTCCAAGCTTAATCAAAAATTAAGTTGGACTAGGTAGCTCTAAGGGAGTGAATCCAAGACTTAAACAAGTCTTGAGATCCGAGGGAAGAGAAAGAGTGAAGGAGACGAATGAGGAAAAGAAGCGAATAAATAAAAATAGCAGCTACCACAACGTCCATGCACCAAAACAGCGGTAAAAAGCAGCACATCTTATAACAACATACAATTCAGCACAAGAAAGGGTGTAAAATGTCAGCCAGCAGCACATACAACAGCACACATACACTTAGACAGCTGTAGAAACAGGGCAGCATGCGATACATTTGAAGACAATTCAAACATGGCATAGCAAATATGCATCAAGCGTCACATAATCTTCAATCAAACATGATCACAAAACATACCAAACACCATGGTAAACGTCATGAAAGAACGCCATGAGATGATGCACAACATTAAGCACATGAACACGTCAAACCAAATATGCATCTCATGAAATTACAAAGCAAGCAAGCACGCACGACACGATAAATCCAGCAACACCATCAACAAACGACAATCAACATGCTCAAAGAGCGTGTGCAAGGTGTTCATCACATCGGGAACGCAACATCGCAAACGTGATCATAAACGATAAAACTCCAAGCATCGAGTGTCGGAAAAATGTGTGCATACAATAGTATAAAGTGCAACAACTCAAGAATAGTCCACAAATCATCAATGCATCAATCCATGAAGTTTAGACGCAAGAGATCTCAAACAAGCAAGGAAATGCAAGAAAAACACAATCTGCTTCAGTGGTAATTGATTACTCACATAGGGTAATCGGTTACTCAGTTGAAAATTGGCTAAAAACGTGAAAATCAGGCAGAGTAATCGGTTACCCTGTTAGAGTAATCGATTACCACTGAAACAGAGGCACAAATTCAACTTTGAAAAGCACTTTTCAGCAACAAATCACTTGTTCAAACACCCAAATGATCATGTAAACAATAAGGCACGAAAATTAAGTCCAATCACAGCAATCAAACATTAATTAAATCCAACAATCATCAACATTCACAATCAAGATCAACCAAATGGATCAAAACACCACAAAATTCATGGATCTACATTGTATAAGTTGTAATTAAGCTAAAATGAGTATGGATTTGAAATTAACCAACCTACAAAGCTGAGATTTGCTTTGGTAAGTGTTGTAAACAGAAATGGATGAATTCAAGTAAAGAAATCCAAGATCCACAAGCTTCTTGCACTCAAAAGTTGAAGATCCAAGCAAATAAGCAATAAAACTCCAAAATCACTTTCAATAATCAGTTCTGAAAAATCAGAACTAGATCCAAACGAAAATCCAAGTTGAAAGGCTGAAATGTAGTGATGATGAGAGGCTTTAGCTTAAGAATTAACAAGTTCCAATGAAGAACTTGTTATTCTCTATGAAGGAACTTTAAGTGTGGTTGAAAATGGAGATTGAGAGTGAAAAAAAGTGAGAGAGAATTGAGAGCAAAATTCTGAAAAATGAGAGTGAAAATGATCTAGCCCCTTGAGGTTTGGAATGAATTGGTTTAAATAACCCCTAGGTTAGGAGTTAAGTTTGGGTTGGGAGTGAGGTTAAGTGAGTGGAAATTGGGATGAAATGTGAATTAGGAAAGAAAATGTGGAATTGGAGTGGAAAGAAATTGAAATTTTGGATGGAAAATGATGAAAATAGATCAATTCTAGATCCTTCCCACCCATGCACAAGCCAAGCACATGATCACAAATACTCAAAATTCTACAGTGCTGAAAATGCCACATTTTTGCAATTTCTCCCAGAGTAATCGGTTACTCACTTTGAGTAATCGATTACTCCATTCAAAAATTCAAAATTGGCGCCAAAAGGAGGGAAACTTGGATATTCGCCCGGTTCCACCTGTTCTAGACCATGATAGACCTCTGAAACTTGCCAACTGATATTACCACTGGAATACACTTGAAATATGCTGCAAAATGCTTTTTCCGCACCCGGATTAAACTGCTGATAACAATCGTCTGGTGCTGAATAACTGATCAAAAATGGACTATCGGAGTTTCTGATCATCCAGTCGCTTAATGAGCAAAATAAATGCTCAAAAAGACTTGGAAAGCTATCTGCTTGGCTCTGGACACTATTAAAAATCATACTGGAATTGATGACGCTGTGAGCTGCTAGAGAATACCTTGATCCCATGCTCAAAAGAAATATGCAAATGCAAAAATGATAATGCCAATGAAATGAAGCATAAGCCAAAAAGTTTAGAAACATTAGGGCAAATTTTGAGGTGTTACAGCTGCCCCTATTCAAACTTCTTGGATCCGAAGGTATGGAAGCAACGACTTTCAGACGATCGGGATACACGGAGATTGAATACCAAAATAACCTGAAAACTTGCACCCTGTGGAGAGGATGAAATAACGTGAATACGAGAACGGCCAAAGGCGAAAACGGAAAGGTAGACCGGCCGAAGGCGGACTAAACTAGGGATATAAGGACATACGAGAACGGCCGAAGGCGAACTCGAAAAGCTGGACCGGCCAAAGACGGACCAAGCTGGGGAGATATAAAGGATACGGGACCATGCCGAAGGTGGGCTCGAAAAAGGAATACCAAGCCGAAGGTGGGCTTTCAAAGAAAGACTAAGCCGAAGTTAGACTCTCAAAGAAAGGACACGAGACCATGCCGAAGGTGGGCTCGAATAAGGAAGACCAAGCCGAAGGTGGGCTTTCAAAGAAAGACTAAGCCGAAGGTAGACTCTCAAACAAAGGATGTGAGACCATGCCGAAGGTGGGCTCGGAAAAGAAACACCAAGCCGAAGGTGAGCTGTCAAAGAAAGACTAAGCCGAAGGTAGACTCTCAAACAAAGGATGCGAGACCATGCCGAAGGTGGGCTCGAAAAAGAAGGACCAAGACGAAGGTGAGCTTTCAAAGAAAGACTAAGCCGAAGGTAGACTCTCAAACAAAGGATGTGAGACCATGCCGAAGGTGGGCTCGGAAAAGAAACACCAAGCCGAAGGTGAGCTGTCAAAGAAAGACTAAGCCGAAGGTAGACTCTCAAACAAAGGATGCGAGACCATGCCGAAGGTGGGCTCGAAAAAGAAGGACCAAGACGAAGGTGAGCTTTCAAAGAAAGACTAAGCCAAAGGTAGACTCTCATATAAAGGATACGAGACCATATCGAAGGTGGGCTCGGAAAAGAAAGACCAAGCCGAAGGTAGACTCTCAAACAAAGGATACGAGACCATACCAAAGGTGGGCTCGAAAAAGAAAGACCAAGCCAAAGGTGAGCTTTCAAAGAAAGACTAAGTCGAAGGTAGACTCTCCTAGGGATAACAAGATAACAGCGAGTGCGAGGACAGCCGCAGGCGAACTCGAGAAAAGAGAAAGACCAAGCCAAAGGTGGACTTTTAAAGAAAGACTAAGCCGAAGGTAGACTTTCAAACAATAATATGTAGAATCGACAGTTCACAAAGATGACTCCGCCGGGGAAAAGAGAAATCTAAACAGACAACTTTGTGGGGGAGTATAGGAAGGACCAACAAGAAGGACGAATCCACTGGTTGCGGTGTAATGTTAAACAACATCTTCTGAATTTTGTTACTTTCTGCTGGGGAAAGAAACTGGTAAGGGATATCAAACCTGACTTATGCTTCGAATGCATATGTTTGAATTTTCCTATGGCGTAATGCTCCATACGAAATGGAAATGCTACGCGTTTAGGAGGATGCCATGCAAAAATGTTTATGCAATGCAAAAGAGGCGTCTCAGCAAAATAAATGCTGAAGACCAAGGCAGCTCCACTGGGGGATGACAAACTAAGTTGTCCTCTGAAATAAAAGACCCTGCTGAGAAAGACTTCACTCTGCTGAGAAAGATCTTGATCACAAACTCTACTGGATGAAACTCCGAGAGATCACCCGCTCTGTTGGGGATGGATTTAAACGAATATTGAAGATGGAACCCAGAGATCAATTCTCTCCACTGGGGATTACCAATGACTTTTACTTGGATCTGAAAGAATGCTAATAACAATTGGACTTAGGACCTGCTGGAGATATCAACCGCTGTTGAACAAACCACTGTGAAGATCACCACCAAACTCTACTTGGGGAAACAAATCAATAACTCCGAACATGCTTGGGGAATATTACCGAACTCAACCTGCTGTTGGGAGATGCCCTTGCTTTTACCCTGCCGGGGAATATCAGTACTTTTACCCTGCTGGGGAGTACCAGCCATGACCAGCAAACCTGCTTGAGGAACGGTAGATACTAACATCCACCTTGCTAGAGGATAACATCAAGATCACTCATCTGAGGAGATTAACTCATACCGTTGCTGGTGAGGTAAACATTTCTTGACTAGCTGAGGAGAATGAGTGTTCAGACTCTGTGGGGACAAAATACCTTTGTCCAAAGAAGGAAGATATTCCTTAAGTCTCCTGCTGGGGATGCAACAACATCCACTTCTGATTGTTTGCTGAGAAAGTGATAAATCAATCACGACTACCTGGCTGGGGAATTAATCCTCTGTACTTTGCTGAGGAAGACAATCCTTGACACTCTGGTTGGGAAAAATAACAACCTGCTACTGTTGGAGGCGAGAATCTACCCTGCTGGGGATAAGAGCATGCCTTTGCTGACGGAAATACACTCCCTGACCTCCTGGGGAAAGTATTTACCAGGCTCTGTGGGGAAAATGAAGTCTTTTTAAAGACATCTGACACATCTCCTGCTGGAGATACAACCACATTCACTTTAAACTGCTTGCTAGGGACCAACAAGCCAACTATGACTTCGGCTGGGGAATACAATCCTCTGTACTCTGCTGAGGAGAATAAGCTCTGCTGAGGATGGTGAGCTTGTTTCCCTGCAAACAGGATCAACAGAAAATTCTATGTACAAAAGGTTATTTCTATTACCATCACAATGACCGTTGCCTAAGCAATTTCCATTGTTTTCTAATATGCTTCGCAAAGCTTAACATTTCGCATGCAATGTTTTATCAAAATATTGGACGTTTTCACAAAAAAAACAGCAAAAGTGAAAACACAAATGGAAAGCTTTTGAGTGAAATGAAAATTTTATTGAATGGAATTGGCCTGTAAATAGGCATTTACATTTGGAAGCAATTCCTGAAAAGAGATAATTGCAAAAAGAAATAAAAGAAAATACACATGTTGGCAATGTGGGGAACAGAAATCCACCATGATTCAATTCAGCTATGACCCAACATGCCTCGCTTATCCGCAGATGTTTTGGCCTTCGAAGAAACTGACTGGACTGATTCCTTTCCTTTGAAAACTCCAAGTATCAAAAGTGTTCACAGATCGAACGCAGCCCGTAGCCTCTTGCTCTTAAATCCCTAACTTTTGCCTGGATCGCCCTTTTCGGGTTTTCAATCCACTGGGATACCCTTTTTTGCCAAAGTTGCCTTTTTCAGGTTTTCAACCTTGCGGGTTTATTCTTTTTTTTCTTTATCCCTAATTTTTGCCCAAACCTTTTCTTTTTATGGTTCGCCGAGATGCCCCTTTTTTGCCTGGACTTTCTTTTTGTGTCCAACGGGTCTTTTTCATGCAAAGTATTTTTTGACTACGTCTGCATTCACAGGGGACGTAAAATCTTCGCCATCCATAGTTGAGAGTAATAAGGCTCCACCAGAGAAAACCTGTCTTACTACATATGGCCCTTCGTAATTTGGAGTCCACTTGCCCATGTGATCTGTTTGAGGAGGAAGGATCCTTTTCAAAACCAATTCACCAGCCTGAAAACACTGAGGACGCACTTTCTGATCAAAGGCTTTCTTCACCCTGCTCTGATACAATCGACCATGTGCAATGGCTGCCAGTCTCTTCTCTTCAATAAGGTTCAGCTGATCCAGTCTGGAACGCACCCACTCAGCTTCATCAAGTTTCACGTCGCCCAGGATTCTTAAAGAAGGAATCTCAACCTCTAATGGTAGAACTGCTTCCATACCATATACCAATGAGAAAGGAGTTTCCCCGGTCGATGTGCGTACCGACGTACGATAACCGTGTAAAGCATAAGGCAACATCTCATGCCAGTCCTTATATGTCACTACCATTTTCTGCTCAATCTTCTTGATGTTCTTATTTGCCGCTTCAACAGTCCCATTCATCTTCAGACGATAGGGAGAAGAATTGTGATGTTCAATCTTAAAGCTCTGACATAGCTCATTCATCATCTTGTTATTCAAATTTGAACCATTATCAGTAATGTTTCTCTCCGGGACTTTATACCAGCAGATGATGTCCTTCTTGATAAATCTGGCTACCACTTGTCTAGTGACGTTGGCAAATGAGGCTGCTTCTACCCACTTCGTGAAGTAATCGATGGCAACCAAGATGAAACGATGCCCATTGGAAGCAGTCGGCTCAATCTTTCCAATCATATCAATGCCCCACATAGAAAAAGGCCAAGGTGATGACAATACATTTAGAGGAGTAGGCGGTACATGCACCTTATCAGCATAAATCTGGCACTTATGACATTTCCGGGCGTATTTGAAACAATCAGATTCTATAGTCATCCAATAATACCCTGCTCTCAACAGTTTTCTGGCCATAGCATGCCCATTGGCATGGGTACTGAAAGATCCTTCATGAACTTCCTCCATTAACAGGTTCGCCTCGTGTTCATCAACACAATGCAGCAAGACCATGTCAAAGTTTCTCTTGTATAACACATCATCTTTGTTCAGAAAGAAATTCCCTGCCAACCTCCTCAGGGTTTTCTTGTCTTTGGAAGATGCACCCTCTGGATACTCTTGACTCTTCAGAAAAACCTTAATATCATGATACCAAGGTTTGCCATCTGATACACCTTCAATTGCAAACACAAATGCTGGTCTGTCTAGACGCATGATTCTGATCAAAGGAGTCTCATTCCACCGATTCACCTGATACATCGAAGACAACATTGCCAATGTATCGGCCATCTGATTCTCTAACCGGGGTATATGATGGAAATCAACTCTGTCAAAGAAACGTAACAACCTTCTGGCATAGTTGTTATACAGTGCCAAATTCGCTTGACGAGTTTCCCATTCACCTGTGATCTGATTAACTACCAACGCGGAATCACCATAAACATCGAGGTTCTTGATTCTCAAATCAATCGCTTCTTCTAACCCCATAATGCATGCTTCATACTCCGCCTCGTTGTTGGTACAGACGAATGCTAATCGGGCAGTGAAGGGTATATGGGAACCCCTCGGAGTCGTAATAACTGCCCCGATTCCGTTACCATATGAGTTGACAGCCCCATCAAAAACCAGCTTCCATTGGGATCCAATCTCTGGCCCTTCATCAGGTAGAGGCTCTTCATAGTATTTCATCTTCAGATACATAATGTGCTCATCAGGAAATTCGAACTTCATCGGTTGATAATCCTCAATTGGTTGTTCAGCGAGATATTCTGACAAAACACTTCCCTTGATGGCTTTTTGGGAAACGTATTGAATATCGTATTCCGTCAGAACCATCTGCCAACGGGCTATTCTTCCAGAAAGCGCCTGCTTCTCAAACACATACTTGATCGGATCCATCTTCGAAATCAAGAGGGTTGTGTGGTTTAACATATACTGCCTCAAATGCTTAGCTGCCCAAGCGAGTGCACAACATGTTTTCTCCAGCATCGAGTACCTTGACTCACAATCAGTAAATTTCTTACTCAGTTAGTAGATGGCATGCTCTTTTCTACCTGACTCGTCATGTTGACCGAGCACACCCCCCATTGAGTTCTCAAGAACCGTAAGATACATAATCAATGGCCTTCCTGGCACTGGCGGCATAAGGACCGGAGGTTCCTGCAAATATTCTTTTATTTTTTCAAACGCCTTTTGACAATTTGAATATCGGTTCACACGTGACTGTAAGATGAGAGATGAATCTAGCAATGTAGTTCAACCTCCCTAAGAAACCACGAACCTCTTTTTCCCTTCTCGGCTCAGGCATTTCTTGAATGGCTTTTACTTTAGCAGGGTCAACCTCGATACTTTTTTCGCTGACAATAAAACCCAGTAACTTTCCAGACCTCACCTCGAAGGTGCACTTGTTCGGATTCAACCTCAGTCTGAACTTTCTCAACCTTTCAAACAATTTCTGAAGATTAACCAGATGTTCTTCCTCCTTTTATGACTTCACAATCATGTCATCAACATAGACCTCGATCTCTTTGTGAATCATATCATGAAAGAGAGTCACCATCACCCGCTGATATGTTGCCCCAACATTTTTCAATCCAAAGGGCATCACTTTGTAACAGAATGTTCCCCACGGTGTTATGAACGTCATTTTCTCCATGTCCTCTGGGGCCATCTTGATTTGGTTATACCCAGAGAAGCCATCCATGAAGGAAAACACAGAATACTGAGCGGTGTTGTCCACTAACACATCAATGTGAGGAAATGGGAAGTCGTCTTTTCGGCTTGCTCTATTCAGATCTCTGTAATCAACGCACATCCTGACCTTTCCATCCTTCTTATGTACAAGTACAATATTAGCAACCCACAGAGGATAATTTGTTACAGCAAGAAACCCAACATCTAACTGTTTCTGAACCTCTTCTTTAATCTTGACAGATATTTCCGGTTTCGTCCTTCTCAGCTTCTGCTTAACCGGAGCACATCCTTCTTTGAGCGGCAGCCGGTGTACCACAATGTCGGTGTTGAGCCCAGGCATGTCTTGGTAAGACCAGGCGAAGATATCCACATACTCTCGGAGCATTTCAATCAATCTTCCCTTGACAGAGTCTTCCAAAGCAGCCCTAATTCGTACCTCTTTTTTTGCGTCCTCGGCTCCCAAGTTAACAACCTCGATTTCCTCCTGATGAGGAAGAATGACCTTTTCCTCTTGTTTTAACAGCCTGGCTAATTCCTCTGGTAAGGCACAATCTTCATCAGCCCCCTCTTCAGCCTGATATATGGGATTATCGAAGTCATATCGAGCCATAGCTGAATCATGATGGGTGGAATTTGAACAAGAAAACCTACATGATTGATGATATATGTTTATTATGGATGTATCAAACAAAAACACATTGCCATTTTGCTGTGATTTTAATGAAAAAACAAAAACAGAAAGACAGGGATCTAAACATTTGAATGTGAAAACGTCCTTTATTAATGATAAAGAAAAGCATACAAAAATAATCAAGCCCTACAAGCAAGAATCACTACGTCTTGGGCAGAACGTAGGATTAACAGAGATGACAAACAGAAGCAATTACTCTGGTCCGGTCACTTGAATAACTCTCTCTGATGACCATTTGCGAAGGCTTTGACCTAGGACACATGGGCGGATCCAACTATCCATATCACAATCACTATCCCCATCCTCCTCAATCGCATTGACTCTGTCGAAGAAAACACCGGCACTGGTGAAACGTACTGGACCATAGAACTTAGGAGGCTCTTCAGGACGCCTGGGTGGCTTGTACCCCAGTCCATGAGTATTCCGCTTTTCCTAGACATCAATAATCTGACCCCACTTTTATGAACCACCGGCTTCAACCACAACCCGAGCATCTTTGAAAGAAGACATTGAAATCTTTGACTGATGTACCACTGTAGGCTGAACCATTTCAGATTGGTTACCCTCCTCGAGAGGCTTCTCAGTGATCTTCACTGCTTCGAAACCCTGACATAGAGTTTCATGTATTTCACCATCTACCTCCACATACTTGAAAGTAGATAGTTGGCTTATCATGATATCCTCTTCTCCACAAACCGTCATCACATGCCCGTCTACCATATATTTTAACTTCTGATGCAATGTAGACGTCACAGCCCCAGCACTGTGAATCCATGGACGACCTAGCAGACAGCTGTAGGCAGGTTGGATGACCATGATATAGAGGGTAGCATCGAAAACATCTGGCCCAACCTTAATTGGTAGCACAATCTCACCAAAAACAGATCTCTTCGAGCCGTCGAAAGCGCGCACCACCAAATCACTAGGTGTGTATATCAACCCTCGGGTGTCCAGCTTCATCAAGGCTTTCTTAGGCAGAACATTCAAAGAGGGCCCAGTATCCACAAGCACATGAGACATCAACGAACCACGGCATTCAACAGAAATATGCAAGGCATTGTTATGGTTTCTCCCAGCTGGAGTCAAGTCAACATCAGTAAAACCCAGACCATTGCCTGCATTAACATGGGCCACTACCCCCTCCAACAGATTAACCGAGATCTCTTGAGGTACATAAGCAGCATTCAGTACTTTCAGCAATGCCTTTCGGTGTGCCTCGGAACACAATAACAGGGACAAGATGGAGATCTTGGACGGAGTCTGATGCAACTGATCAACAATCTTGTAATCGCTCTTCCTGATTAATCTCATAAATTCTTCTACATTCTCGGAGAAGGAATTATCAATCGGTCCTGCCGCGGAGTCATTCACTACTGGTGGTTACACAGAATTACCTACAACCTACTTCCCTTTGTCTTGTTTAGAACTACCAACTTGATCATTTGAAGGGATAAAGATCCTACCACTTCTCGTGATAGCCCCTGCCTCAATATTTTTTTCAACACCAGAGTTCACTACAGAAGTTCCCACCAGTTCTTGTTTCTGTCCATTGACAAACACTTCGGCCCCATAGCTCCAAGGAATGGCCTTGGTACTCTCATATGGCACGGGTCCGGGAGCTGTAATAATAACTGGTGCCGATCTTATCGGCCCTGAAATAGTGATTGTTTTGAAAGGGATAGTAATGGTAGCAACCTCATTTTTCCTGCTGACGACTTCTTGCTGTTGGTCACATCGGTCAAACCGTAATCGACCTTCATCTATCAACCTTTGAATTCCTGACTTCAACAAATCACACCCATTCATTTGCGACATACAATCTGAACAATTCTCATCACATCCGGGGGACACCCCACCCCTCAATAACCTCTCCTTTACCACCATCAAAGGAGTCCTTAATTCATTAACATCCGTAACCAAATTCAAAGATTCATTTTCCTCTAACACAGCGCTGACCCTTGGGCCACCATGGTTCGGTATTGGGTTCTGGATGACGTTCGGCCCATCATTTGAAAAGTTAATGGCCTTTGAATCCACCAAGTCTTGGACTGCGTGCTTAAAAGCTTTGAATCCACCTAATTTTTGCAAGAACATCATGAAATTTTATACACGATAGCTACAAGGTAATTAATTGAGGGGAAACACTCTACACAAGTAAAGAAACATGTTTGTAACTTGAAAACACATTTATGATGCATGGATCATAGAGTTTGAGAGTGTCAGGCTTACCTGTGCAAGAGGAATTTGAATTCTGATGTAGAGGTGTTACATATGTTGTGTGATGATCTGAACAACTTCAATGGACCTTATGTAAGGTGTTTAGAAGTTTGGAATAGATTGGAAATACCTTGAACTCCTTGTGGTACCTCAACTGCAAATTGGCTTGAGTGTGATTTGGAGGTTTGTGATTCTGGTGTTACAGATGATGGAGAAGTGTTTGGATAGCTTCTATATGATGTATATGATGTGTCTACACTCTTGGTTTTGGTGGAATTGTTCTCTATTTGAAAATTCAAACCATACTTGCTAAAGAAGTAAATTCTGGTTCATAAGATAGAAATGAGGGAAAACATGAGTGAAGATGTTTTGAGGTGTTTAAATCAGTCACAAATGACCTCTATTTATAGTAGAGGAAGTTTGTTTTTTAAGGAACAGTGAATGGAGGCCGGGTCACCCTATTATCCATTGAATTTTGTCATGTAACCAAAATCTCCTCTAGCCATTGACTTGAGATCAGCTTTACAGGTTTAGGTCTTCTAAACTTTGGATATGTCTTGACTCATTTGAATAACAATGCCTCAGTTCATGCCACCTCTATGCACCCATTGAATGCCTTATGACAAAATAGAAAGTTTTGGAAATGAATCTTGAATGCCACATGCCTAAGGGATAGGATTTTTGACTTGGTGGTCTTATGCTCAGATTCCTCATCATTCATGTTGATATTGGACAGAAATACAATGATGCAAGTGTCCAAAATTGGCTCAAGAAATCGTGGGATACAAGTCATGTACCAATGCTGTCAAAAAAACAGATTGTGTCAAGGCATATTGGTCACTCTATATCTCTTTGCTCAAA
The DNA here is from genome assembly GCA_022829125.1 of Lathyrus tuberosus. Taxonomy (NCBI): domain Eukaryota; kingdom Viridiplantae; phylum Streptophyta; class Magnoliopsida; order Fabales; family Fabaceae; genus Lathyrus; species Lathyrus tuberosus. The sequence goes on along the minus strand of JALAZF010000124.1, from coordinate 1,197,806 downwards.
TGGAGTTTAATGATGTTCTTGTGCTCTTTGGAAAGCTTGCATATCATACTTCAACTTTTATGTTAAACTTTGGTCTTGATTCATCTTGGATCATAATGAAAAATGGCGTCAAAGTTGGTAAAATAGAAGACAAATTCTGTCCAAAAATTTCACTAAGTGTCTAAGTTCAAAAGTTTTGAAACCCTAACTTCATGGCTTTATAACTCAAAATCCAAGCTTTTTTGGCTCGTGGAGCACTGTGACACTTTTGTAGTATGTAATTAGAGCTTTCATTCTAGATTTGGATGGAAGAAAATGGTTGTGTGGTTTGGGAGTTATGACCTTGCAAAGTTGGGAAAATCATCGTTTTTTCATAACTTAGTGAAATTTCAAGTTTTCTTAAGATTACCCCTTTTACAAGTAACCTCACTTTTCTAGGTTTTTCTTGATGGATAATGATCCAAACCATGAATTAACATTGTTTTTTACTTAAAGAAGCCATGTTTGTCAAGAAATCTCAAAACTCAAACTTGGTTTTCTGGCACAGTTGACTTTTTATCAGGTTAATTTCAAACTTTGTGATCCTCTATGAAATCAAGTCCTTGGGCTAAATCAAACCTAATGGTTAGATTCCATAGGTGTTTTAGAGTGTCTTGAATCATGTCCCAAGGTTTGAGATCATGTCTTGGTCAAAAGTCGAAGGTGGAGTTGACTTTTTCTCATAAACCCTAATTTGTGATTCAGATGAATTTGAATCCTTGTATTGCTTATGGATCAAGTTATTTATGCCAATTTGAACTTATAAGAGGATCAATATAAGATATTTGAGGTCTTCAAAACATTCCTTGAGGTTTTGGCTCATGCCTTGCTCCAAAAGTTAACTTAGGGGTGAATTAGGTCAAGAAACCCTAATTCCTGATTTTTGATGAATGAATCCCCTGAGGCTATTTTGCAATTATGATTGGATCCATGAGGTCCCTTTGAGCTTATTGGATCATGTTTTGAAGTATTAGCTCATGCCCAAATGAAAATTTCTCTCTGGAGGTCTTGGTCGACCAAAACCCTAATTTGGTGACACTGATGATCTTGAGGCTTGATCTACTTGAAATGTTGCACTCTTGTGCTTGATTCTTGATGTGGGATACCTCTTGACCCTTTATGGATGTTTGAGAGACTTGACAAGTTGAAGATCATGACAATTCTTGATTGATCCTTTGTCTGAGTGCTCTGAGAGGGTCCAAAACCCTAATTCTTGATTGAGGTGAATGCCCAACAATTTTTGAGAGGATTGATGAGGTATGAAGGTACATCCATATTGTGGTGATGATTTGCACAATGATGGGAAATCTTGTGGTCAAAATTTAGGGTATGACAATCAGTTACTCATTTTCCAGTAGCGAAATAAGAGTTAGAGACACCTTCAGTAATCGATTACCCATATCCTGGTAATCGGTTACCCAGTCAAAGTTTTGCGTAAAAACACCATTCTTAACGTGTTAATCGATTAACCCTGTTGCAGAAGCTAAAAACCAGATTTTCTTGATGCAAGGCCGTCAAAACTTAAAACCATTAATCCAGCTTGTACTAACTCGCATTATCATTCTCAACTCGCAGCTTCTTAACTTGTATAACATTCACAAACCATTACATGGTACCATAAAAGTGATGGACATGTCATGTCAAGCATACAAACTTGTTCTCTCACTTGAACTCTTTGGTGAGAATCAAACAACAACGTTCTTAGTCCTACATAAGGTAGATTCTGAATACTCCGATCATTCACAATTACGGAAGTTTCCCCACACTTAAAAAAATCGAGGCAATGCATCCTTCTGAAGAACCTTTCTATCTCCACGTACACATTAGCCGGGATTCCTTACCCTCCAATATCCATTGTACACCATACTTACACTAAATTCACTTAATGAAAGACTTGCAACTGATAATTTTCATCAACTATCTATAAGTTCCTTCCGGTATAAACCGTTCCATGATTTACACTTAGTCCGTAATAAGTCTTGGTTTACTTCTTGTTGTTTACCGCAATCTAACTTTTTAGAATACAATACTCACTGCTCAACCAAGTACGTCCCTTCACATTTGTCTCAAGACTAAGAATCCATCACGTACACTTGTGACCACGATGCTACTACTACGCATTTCTTAATACCAAGGTGTAACTTCTCTTATTCCACATCATACTACTAAAGTCCTCATGGGTAAACCATCATTGATTACACCTCCTTAATTTTAGCTCCAACAACATCTTATGAACTCTATTGCACATTCGTCCCAAAATACATTCCGTTATCACTCCCTCATAACATACTGTTAATACCGTTTTCCACACTGTGTTTACTTCGTTCTTCATGGTAATCCTATTAGATCCAAATATAAAACCATCTTACTAGAGTTTCCTTGAATCCAAGGTACTTACTCTATTTCTTAACACAAATTTCTTCCAGTCTGTATCACTACACCTTCTGTTACTTAAATAAAGCTCGTTCTTTCTCTGATACAATACCTTATATGGTTCCTTGGGTAATTTAACATTTCTAAATTGGTCTCTCGTCGAATACGAAAATCCTGATATATTATCCTGAACCTGATCTCCCTTCATAACTGAATATACGTGATTTATCTCATACTCTTCGTTCGGTGCATACTTGTTTCACTTGAAGCATGTATTCACATCCTTGAGTTCCTTCTCACACTTCACCACTACTTTAGGTTCCCATAAAAGCCAGACGTCCTTAACTCTCAACTTTTAACCAATTAGAATATATTGTTCCAAACACATTCCTTGAGGTACTCTCGTCAATCCAAGAAGCTATAGCGACCTTATAAACTGAAACGCTAATAATTATCTCATTTTCGGACCTTACATCACACGTTCCACAAAACATCTTTTCTTCTTCACTGAATGAGATTACTTGAAATTCTTGTCCATGCTAGTGGTCAATCCAGCTCTACTAGTGACTTTACATATTCCTCAATACCCTAGCCATTCATCCGATATAGATCTTTAACTTTCAGACTCCATCAATTCCAAAGGATTCCTTAAACAACACACCACTCTTCAATTCCATGTTACCCAAAGCACAACTTCTACTAAGACCTCAATTGAGCTGACCAAAACTCCTCACTGCTAACTCTTGGCTTGAACCTATCCTCACAGCACAAGTTATGACAACACTTCAGAGTCCTCGTGGTCGCTCAACCATGATTCTACTTATCACATACGTAGTATTAAGTTGATCAGACCCAACACTACAAAATATGATATTAAGAGTCATGCTGGAAAGACACACTTAAGAGGCATAAATAGATTTACTTATGATGTTTCAAGGCTAGGTCGAGGATACGACCTGCTCTGATACCAACTATAGCGCCCTGTATAATATATATCTAGAATAATACCATACAAATGTTTTTATTTGGTACTGACACCATCATAAGTGCATATTGCCATAATTCACATACTTGACCATTCTAAAACATAAATACAACCTATGGTACAAGATATTGAAATTAGCCAAAACAATATAAATCAAAGATCAAAGTACAATATCCTTCATTGTACAAGAACATAAAACACGGCGGAATAAAACTCAACTAAGCTTCTCTTAAAACATCCAAGCATAGTTCCACTTGTAAATCATACCTGCAAACAACACCTGAAAGATAACAACAATAATGGGGTGAGATATTAATCTCAGTGAGTTCCCTATCTTATTGATTCTCTCGGCTTTACAGGGTTTTAGCCAATCCTAACTTAAGTCAAAGGGAAGGGATATGACTTTAAGTTCACAATCTCACACTATATGGAAACATGTTCATGAATTCACCAACTTAAACTATCACTCATCGGTAACCTCATCAAGGCATCCCCTTTTCCCGTCCTCTTCTCGTCAAGGATGTACACCTAGGCATCGAATGCACGAGCATTGCCATCTAGATTCTCTATCACATTCCTAGTCACAACCTAGGACACAACATTAAACTATACCATTTGGTTTTGGGGTAAGATTTCCTCACCTTTCCTAATTCATTTTAAGCATGTTATCATACAATCATATTTAATAACATACATATATGGCATAACATAATAGCATACATATATCACATATAATAGCCCCTCACATCGATATAACCAAACATGGTGATTTTCAAACACATAAATATCAATATAATCACATATATTACTTTCTTAAATTTATCTTAACTATCCATGGGATATAACCATGTTTCTACCTCACCATCACATAGAGCATAAAAATAGCTTTCCAACACTTCCAACCGCGCGTCAAATAGAGTTACGAAACTCAAGTTATGACCGATTCAATTTTCATTTTTCACAAACTGTCAGTGGTAATCTGTTACCCTATCTTGGTAATCGATTACTTGATCAATTCCAGTGGCGAAACAACATTTTTCTCATGGTAATCGATTACCCCATATAGGAAATCGGTCACCCCTGTTGCAGAAGCTGAAAAACTATGTTTTTCTTGATACAAAACCCAATCAAACTCAATCAAAACATGTTGGAACATGATAACAAACATTACCGATTAAATTCCCACATAACCTAAGCGTGTTATGCATTTTATATCGCATTTGAACCGTTAAAACATCAATCCAACATAATTACTCATAATCTACCAATTTATATTCTAGGTTTTCAAAACCCTAACTTCTACAACTTAGAGTTCTACCTAGAACCCACCTTGATGATAGAAGAAGAGGTTGAAGAAGATGATGAAGATTCCAAGCTTTTCCTCTTCTTCCCAAACTCTCCCTCTCTTCTTTCTCTTCCTTTCTCTCTTCTCCGCGTTTTCCTTTCTTCTTTCCCAACTTTCTTCCTTCTTCTTCTCGTACAAATATATATAATACATATATTATATAATATAATACTATACGGTAGAATACCTCCAATTGATATTTTGTCGTCTAAAACCATTTGATCAATTATTAGAGTTACCATAAAATTCATGTTTTGAACAAATAAATATTAATTTGTCTCTTCATTAAATAATTGATCTCTTCAGAGTTCACTAGTTGCTCTATTGATCCCAATTGACAACACTTAGAGCACTTAGGAGATTCCATTATTTCAATTAACCAAACATAGAGTACATAGAAGCTAATCTGATCTCATCTGATATCCAATTAAGCGTTTAGAGAATATGGGGTATTACAACATTTTTCTTTATGTTGTGCTTTTTTTACGGAAAAAATGTTTAAAAAGTCAAAATGTTGATTTTTGGAGTTTTTTAATTTTTTTTAATTTGATAAAGTTTTAATAATTATATTTTTATATTTTTGGACTTTTCATCAAAAAGTGTGAAAATAATCACAAAAAGAAAGTCTTAATTAGATTTGTTTTTATTTTTAGCATTTTTTTACATCTTGAGGAACAAGTAAATGATTTTTAGAAATAATAAATTTATTTGATTATTTTGATTAATTATTTGGATCATAATTAATTTGTTTCTCATTTTGTTAAAAAAGTTTTTAAATTAGATAGTTTTTTAATAATAATTTTTTATTTATTTTATGCACTTTTTATCTAAAAGAGTAAAAAATCACAAAAACAGAAGGCATAATTAGATGTGTTTTTATTTTTATCATTTTACAGCTTGAGAAACAAGTAAATAATTTTTGAAAATAATCAATTTATTTGATTATTTTGATTAATTACTTCAATCATAATTAATTTGTTTCTCATTTTGTTAATCAAGTTTTTAGTCTAAATATGTGATATTTTCTAACTTTTTGGGAACACTAACAATTCCCCCACAATATAACTAATCCTAACACTACAGACTCACTTTACAAGATAGAAATCACAAGTAAAAGTAGCACCACATACAATACCCACAACAAACAATCACATACAACACCTACAACAAAAAATACACGAAGGTTGTGAGAAATTTTCTTCTTGGCTTCATTGTATTCACAATAGATTATACTTCTTATTTAAATTACACTATAAAAATATAAAAAAATATTTCTTCTTGCATTCAAAATAAAACGAGTAAGTACAAACATAATAAAACTTTTTCCTAACTTGTAAATAATTCATATTGTGTACACATCATTGTCATACCCCAAATTTTGACTGGATTTTCGTTCTTTGACACTGTGCTTGGATAGATAGACATAGAAATCCTTCTGTTTTACCTGTATTGATGCTTTAAAGACATTTCTTGGATACAATTGTGTGAGAGCAAGAGTTGTCTCTACAAGTCAATCTATGTTTTGATGATAACAATACGTATTTGTGAAAGAGCTATTTTATGTTCTAACGTGTGTTGTGTGCAGATCATAATCATAGAAGATATCAGATCCAACAAGCACCAGCCAGATGTGCGTAATTGATAATATGCGAAGTTACTATGTGTGACACAAGTCGCAAGAAGCAAGAACGCTTCTGTATCTGATCATGATCAGACAGATCCAAGATACTGATATTGCCGTTGCAATGCTCTTGTGGATGCTCTCTGAAAGTGGTTGAGATTCTGAAGATAGCGAAGCTTCTGAAGAAGATAATCTTCTGGAGAACCGAAGTGCTGAAGACTCTCATGACTTGAAGCTCTGAAGGCGGAAGGCTCTGAAGACCAAGTGCAGAAAGACTTTGAAGACTTATGTGTTTTGAAGATTACGGTTCCAAAGGTCAAGTGCTAAAGACTCTGAAGACAGATTCCTAATGGACGAGTTCTGAAGTTTCGGAAGACTTGAAGTAGTAAAGGATAATGTTCTTAAAGACAAGTGTTGAAGTTCTAAAGACTGATTCCTAATGGACTTCTTCAAAAGACTAATGACTTGACGTATCAGATATCCTGTTAAGAAGGCTCTACTCATGCTTCAATTAATTACCATCAGAAGCCTCTGAAGTTTGGAAGTCAAATGTTACCATTGTGAACGACTGTACACAGTTCCCAAGAAAGATATATCCCATCACTTCTCCCACAGCAAAAAGGAGATGTATCAGTACAACTAATTATTACACAACGTCTCTTTTCGAACAGCCAACAGTATTTCAAACGGCTATATTTCTACTGGGCTATTTAAGGAAAGGAGTAAACGCTTCTGAGAGTATCGATTCAGTCCATGAATGGAGAATTGATCAAAGTCATTGTGTGAAGATAACAACAACGATGAGTTCTCATTGTAACACTTAAACATTCGAAGCTATCACCATTTACACATGGCCATTGTTGTTGGAGCTCAATGATCAACATTCAACACAACAACAATAAATTGGTACAGAAGCTGTTGATGAAGAAGATAACATTGCAAATCAATCAAGTCATCAACCACCTTCTCGTCAGTGCTACATTGAAGATCTGAAGCAAGGAGTTATTGCTCTAAGCTTGCTCAACCAAGAAGACGAAGAAGAAGAAGATCTACAAGATGTTAACAACGGTCAAATCATTATACATCATTGTAGTTTCTTAAGATAGCAAGGAGCTGTTGCTCATATCTTGCTCGAACACTTGTGTGTTCTTTGTACTTAAACTTAGGAGTAATCTACTTGTTAAGAAGCATTATTGTAATCTCCTATTAAACTAATTCTTGGTGAATTAGGATTCCTTGAGTGGTCAGTGTGACCAGAGACTCGAGAAGACAATGGCGAGATGTCATTGTGGGAAATCCTGAAATAGGGTCAGTAGCATTATATTCATTGCGATGAATCCCTGAACGTCTACCTGTGAAAGCCTAGCAGTAGATCTTGCGAGATTGGAACCTGCAGGTCAATGTTCTTTATATTCATTAAGTTGAATCCCTGAACGGTTCATTGCATGTTAGTTACGGTGCGGTTGTGCAAGTTGTTAGTCACCGGCTATTGCCCGTGCATCTGTAATCGAGATTGATTATAGTGGATTAAGACCTTGTGTTCAAGGAGAAATCACCTGAGGAGGGTGGACTAGATTAGCCTTTGTGGTGAACCAGGATAGATCGTGTGTTCCTTACTCTTATGCTTAATGTCTTTGTTTATGTTTCTATATTGAGGATAAGAACCTTACATAAGCAAGTCAGAACCTTGCAACTCTGATAAGCTTCCGCTCTGCAAGTTCTGAATGATGTACATAGCGTTCAGACTCTTATTGGTTCTCACGCTCCTAGCATTGCCAAGTCGGAATATAACTTCGCAAGTCAGAGTCTCTCAACGAACTCTGATGTAACGTAAAGTGTCTTATTGACAAGAAGCGAAAAGTTGTTAAAAGAGTAAATAAACAATTCAAACCCCCCCCCCCCCTTTCTTGTGTCTTTCTCGTACCTTCAATTGGTATCTGTTATTGATAGATATCAAACACTTAACAGTGTCATAAAAAGATCCAGATGCGGTGCGTAGAAATAATCTGGATGAAATTGAAATACACTTGCAATTTCTGTAAAAGTTTAGAAGATGATTGTGTACAAAATTGTAATCAATCTGAGTACTTGAGCAAATCACTGATTCTGGAAGTTTTGTAGTTGTCAAACAACTAAATCTTCCTCACTTAAGTTTTAATGAATATTGAAGAATCAGTTGATAAGATAGATTCATCAGATAAGAAGTAGTATTTGTTGAATGTTTATCTTGGAAGATACGTGTGGATGAACCACGTATTTACTCAAAGTTGAATCATCAGAAAACAAGAAGTATTGTTTGCTGAAGATTAATTCTTTATGAGATTTTGAGATGTTTTCAAGAAACAGATTAGGTCCACCCTTGACTTTCTCGTATAAAAACTCATTTAGAACTTCTTCATGTAAAGAAGAAAGACTGTTGTTCTATGATGTTGAACTTTAGAATGAAGTATACAGAATTCAGAAAAACTGAAGAATTCAAAATAACTCAACATCTGAATTTTAACTAATCAAGATGCTAAGAGATTCAATGAAAAATTGAATATTGTTTTCTTGGAAAGCTTTGGAGAAAAGGGAAAGAATATTCAGGAAGATGATATCCGATGAGTCATCAAGAATTAGTTAAGAAAGATTTCTAAATTTTGTTTATCAAAATTAAGTTCTGTTAACTTGAGATTCTATCTCAGTTGAATCATTTGTTATTGGTCAGATTCTATCTGATAAGTTTCTCAGAACCTCATTAATCTGAAATCAGAAGATGTTCAATGTGATGCATTAACTAAAGTCATCTCTTGAAGTCAAAAGGATTTAAGTTGCTGATGTTTTTCAGAATGAAGAAATCAGTTGACATTCTTTTAGAAGAAGATATGTCGTTGATCTTTGATGGACTAATTCTATAATCAAGTTAAATCAGCATTGTGAGATCAAGAAAGTATTATGCAAATTATATGTTGTGCTACACACATGTTTGATGATACTTGTGTCTGAACATAATCTGTATCTGTTGAAGAAACATAGTTAGAAGATGTAAGGAGATGTCAATTAATTCACTTTAGCTTATAACCTCCCAAGCAGTTTATGATCAAGCTAAGTTTTTATTGACCTTCTTAAAATATGAAACTTGTTGAAAGTCAGTTATTCTGATGTTCAAGTTCAGAACCTCTGATTGGCTGTTCTTAGAAATCAGATGAATATGTCTGAACGGGAAAACGGAAAGGATTTTTGAGTAAATTGATTCTAGATCTCAAACCGGGATAAAAAATTCAGAAAATAAATTATACTCTTCAGAAGCCATAATACAAATGAATCTTTACAGAATGAGGGAACTATAAACCAGAAGGATGATAATCAGAAGCGGAAGGATGATAATTAGAAGCTCAGAATCAGAACTAAGTACAAGCATGATAATAAGGATTTCAGATTTTCTAACGGTATGATCCTCTTTATTTTAAAATAATTAAACACCACTGCAAGAATTTTATCTGGTAGAAATAAATAATCTAAAATATTTTTGTCTTACAAGAAAAATCCTTTAACAATGCGTAAACTCAAAAGTAACCTCAATAATAATTACAAAACTTGAGTAATCATAACATATCTCTGACAACATAAGCTTTTTTAAATCTTATTAAAATCTTTTCGTACTTGATCTATGTTTTCCCTAAACTAGGCACAACTCATCTCATCTATCTATGTGTATAAAAATCGCTATCCCTGTCAAACATTTTCACACTCAAGTCCTTCTATCATAAAACATAAGTGTCAAAACTCAATTATCCATCCATCATCATGCCTCCACTAACTTATCTTGGAGACCAAGATCTTCTTGAAATTATTCCCGAAAAACAGTTTGTAATCAACACCCCTCCTCTTCCAAGTCACATTGCTTGCAGTATGTAGCGAGCGATTTTTGTCGGTGACGCGACCACCTTATCGCTGAAGTTTGGGTTTTCTCCTCGTGATGAAAGGTTGCTATTTTCTGATTTCTTATTTATCCCGTGAAGCTGGAAGGGAAAGGGAAGGTATCTAAAACTAACCTTGCACGCGAATGTTTAACCGAACAAATGCTTTAAAAGAGATTGGGGGGTCCGGGGTCAGGTTATACAATGGGTAGTTGTCAATTACCCATCCTATATGAGGTTATCCATAGGATACTTAGCAAATCGATCTTGCTTTGTAATTGATAGTGTTTATCTACTGATGGGTTGGGAAAGTTTCTTGGGAAATATGAGAGAGTGAGTGAGTTTTTGTTGATGTTTGGGTTTTCCCGATGTTTTTGGTAAGGTACTGGACCTAAGTTTTGATTGGCATGAAGGTACTGGACCTAGAGTTTTTGTTTAGTATGCTCGCTAAGATTTTGCAATCTTATGCCTACGTATTCCCGAAACAGGGAAATCAGAGCGATCGTAGTTCCTCCTATTCTATGGGAGGAAAGAGATGTTTTGGTGTCTTGTTCAAAGCCCAAGACATGAAGCTAAAGGTGGTTTGTATCTTGTTCAAAGCCCAAGATGTGAAGCTAAAGGGTTTTGAGCGAGAGAGGATTTGTCATCTCTAAAGAGGAGTTGTTGATGTTTACATGTTGTGAGCAAGGCACAAATTTGATGCTAAAAGGTTGACTGACTCAACCAGTAGGTTTCTCTATACAAAGCCTAAAAGGAGGCGGAAAGTTTGACTTTTCTGGGGAAAATATTCTTTCTGTCTTGTACAACACCCAAGATTGAGGCTAAAAGGGATTTTGACTCCGTTGGGGAGAATGTATCTTGTGTAAAGCCCAAGATGGAGGCTGAAATGGGTTGACTCAACAAGAGAGTACTTTTATCTGTCCTGTATAAAGCCCAAGACAGAGGCTAAAAATATTGACTCAACAAGAGAGTCTTGAATAGGTGATTGACTCAACAAGAGAGTCTGAAGGTTGATTAACTCAACAAGAGAGTCTTTTATACTCAACAAGAGAGTATTTTGTTGTCTTGTACGAAGCCCGAGATTGAGGCTAAAAGGAGATTGACTTAACAAGAGAGTCTTTTATACTCAACAAGAGAGTGTTTTATATGTCTTGTTCGAAGCCCAAGACGGAGGCTAAAAGTGGTTGACTCAACAAGAGAGTCTTTTATACTCACCAAGAGAGTGGGTTTTTATATGTCTTGTACAAAGCCCAAGACGGATGCTAAAGGGTGGTTGACTAAACAAGAGAGTCTAAAAAGGTTAGCTCCGTTGGGGAGGATCATTTGTACAAAGCCCAAGAGGAGGCTGGCTTTGCTGCTGAGGATTATTAAGATCCTGAAGCGGGTCTAAATGTGGGGAACTCTCATGAGGGAGACCGGGTTTCTGCTGGAGATTGATCCAGAGTGATCGGTGTTTTATCCTATGTTTGAAAGTAACTTGAGAATGTCTTTGAGACTCAAGAGTTTTAGACTGTCCAAGTCTAGAGTTTTATCTTTTGTACAATGCCCATAAGGAGGCACGAGCATTAAGGGATGAGTATCAACCCTAAAATGGTCGGAGTTTTGACGCTGGAAAGAGTGCTCTAGCAAAGGATGACTAAGTTCTGTCTTATACCTTTAAGAGGTCGTCAGGGTCCTTGTATTAAGCCCAAGAGAAGACATGAGAACTTCTAAGAAGCCGAAGGGTCCTTGTACAACGCCCAAGAGGAGGCGGGCATGCTTTTAGGAAGCCTGTGAGTCCCCAAACCAAGAGAAGTTCAAGAAATTCAATTCACAGAGAAGAGATCATTCCAGGAAAGTTTGAGAATTTGGAAGAAACTCAAGAGATGCCATTCACGAAGAAAAGATAATCTCTAGGGAGTTAGAGTTTCTTTGACAATTTTTAAAGGTGACAGTCTGAGAAAAGGTTAACCGAGAATACTGACTTTCTCTTTGTTTCATATTGTTTAACCCCAAGAGGAGGGAAGACTGTATCTGGAATCCTACGGGGGATCTAGTTTTGTTTGTATTTAAGAGTGACCAACAGGGATTTACCTAGTGCTAGACGTAGTTGTTGGGGAAAACTCTAAATAACTATACTAGTATTACACAGTGGATATTTGACAAGTATATAAAAGGACGCGAAAGAAGACTTACAGTGAAGCAGCCCCATAATATAGTTATTATATATATATATATATATATATATATATATATATATGAAAGCGGATAAACACTTACCCGTTGTAGAGCTTCCATGATGTTTGGTTAGTTGTTCAACAAAGAAATTAAAGAAAGTTTTGATAAAAACATATATTTGAATTCAAATTCAAAGGAGAAAGTGCTTTGAAAAGATTGTATGGGCTTACAGCTCAAGGAGAGGCCCAAGGTTTAACAGTGGTCCCACCGTTGTTTTGAAGATCGTACAGAGGGACTTATACAATATGTGAGGCCCAAAAATTGTTTTTATGTACAAGAGGATGAGTCTTACACTCTATTAGAGGCCTAAAGATTTATTTTTGTACAAGTGGTGGGGCTTACAGCTCAGGGAGAGGCCCAGGGTTATTTGTTTAAAATCGGCGATCGCGCCGAGGTTTTTGAAAACACAGTGGATCTTATACAACATTTGAGGCCCAAATCATTTTGGTTTCAAAAAAGGGTTAGGTCTTACAATCTATTAGAGGCCCAAAGATTTATTTTAAATAAAAGAAATGGGACTTACAACACGAGGGTAGGCCCAATTGGTTTTGTTAAAAAGGCGACGATCACGCCGTTGTTTTTTAAAATACAGCTGGACTTATACAATGGCTGAGGCCCAAAAAGTGGTGTATTTACAAAGGGGATGGGTCTTATACTCTAATAGAGGCCCAAAGAGTTTATTTAAAGAAAAGGAATGGTACTTACAACACATGGGTAGGCCCAGATGATTCTCGTTTTGAAATGGCAATCGCACCGAGATTTTTGAAATCGCAGTGGGTCTTATACAATAATTGAGGCCCAAATTATTTTGGTTTCAAAAAGGATTGGGTCTTACACTCTATTAGAGGCCCATGAGTGGTTTTAAGAAAAAGAATAGGGCTTACAACTCATGGAGAGGCCCATGTGGTTTTATTTTAAACTGGCGATCGCGCCGAGATTTTTGAAAACACCGTGAGTTTTATATAATGACTGATGCCCAAACTATTTTGGTTTCAAAAAGGATTAGGTATTACACTCTATTAGAGGCCCAAAGAGTGTTTGAAAATGATTGAAGAGGGTGGAATCTATCAAAACCCTAATTTTATCATTTTTTAAGAGTGAATTGTTAAAGAAAATGATAAAAAATGATAGAGCACCAAATAAGCTTGAATAAACAACTTGAGATTTTTGGTTAAGGTTTGAAAAATGAGGTTTTAATCACAAGATGAAATAAAACTCATTTGGTTTTGATTTTTCAAGATAAATATTCACTTTTAAAATGTTTAAAACAATTAAAAATGAATTTATTCATAAAATTACCAACTATATTAAATAAATAATATAAATTTGATTTTTTTGTGGAATAAAATATTTCAACATTTTTGTGATTTTTTGCAAAAAGAACCAATAAAAAATAATTAAAATTGTGGGAGTTATTAATTTTTCAAATCATTAAAAATAATAAGAAAAATAATAAAAAATGGAAAAAATGATAAAAAGAGGATCTGGGGCGAGGGGGATTCGAACCCCAGACCTCTTGTGTGCAGTGTGCGCCTCCTACCACTAGGGTAGTGATATATCCGTGTATCAAAACCACCCCATGGATATATGAGGGTGACTTGGTTTTTAGGCCTGGCCAAGGCAAGGTAAGGCAAGATTTTGGCAAAAAACGTGAAGCTTGTAACTTTCTCATTTCTCCATGGATTGGGACAAAATTTAGGTCTATCCTGCCTAGAATTTCACAAGGAATCCAATGGTGGTGGTGTTTTTTTTCTTCAGATGAAGTCCCCATTTTAAAACCCGATAGTGGTTTTGAAATAGGCCCCAATTTGCATTTTCTGTGCTACCTCATGGTGTCGCTCCCGGGATTTTCATCCAAGTACAAACGCGAAAGTGGCGCGGAAACAGAGTCGCCAGCAATATGTATTTGTCCCAAGAGAGGGAAAGGAAACACTGCGTAAACCTGGGGGAAGGGAAAAGAGCATGGTCTCGCGACCAAGAGAAACGGGTAAGGGAGTCGGTTATGCGAGGGGAATGTATTAGCACCCCCACACGTCCATCGTACTCGATGGGATCCACGCTTGTCGTCTCGATCAAAGGGTGTCGTCATCTGGAGCTCCACAGCTACTGGAAATGAGAAGGAACGAGAACGGAAAAGAACGAAGAAACGAAGAAGAAGAGAAAAAGAAGTGACTCGATAGGACATCGACGGAGGCCTATGCCTACGTATTCCCTCGTGCAATGGGAAAGTCAGAGTCAACGTAGTTCGGACATGAACTAAGGGGGGAGGTTGCTCGCCAAGACATCGCCGTCTTGTGCCTACGTATCCTCAATCGGACTAGAGAGAGGAAATCAGAGCAGTCGTAGTTCGACCTAACAAGGTCGCTATTTTACTTTGTTTGTGTTTTTAAAGTGGAGTACGTCAACGTTCACGTTCTAGCAGTTAGGTGTCGCAGCTTGTTGTACGGAGTCTTAGGCATTTACCTGTTTGCGGTAGAACGGAAGTGACACATCCTTGCAAAGGAATGAAACAGATAAGAAGAGAATTGTTGTTTGTTTTTGTTTTTTAGAAGAAGTGGATTGAAGTTAGTACGTAACTTACATTGCACCAATGTCTACCATGCGGGAACGAGTGAATCGCATGGTCGCCTCCAAATGGGACGTATGCTAAACACCCTAGAAGAGGAGGGGAGACCCCTCGTTCTTCATTTCCTACACTTAAGGCTCGAGCGCAATATACGTTATCTTTATTAAGTGTTTTAGAAGTGTTATGAGATGAGAAGAGAAGACTCAAGGAAAAAGAAAACACTAAGAGGAGTCCTATCCTAATGTTGTCATGCAAAAGATGGCCCTAAGATTGAGTTTGAGAGGGGAAACATCTACCTAAATTAGCATGCAAAGGGAAGCCTAATGCTAATCCTACTCCAAGCTTAATCGAAAATTAAGTTGGACTAGGTAGCTCTAAGGGAGTGAATCCAAGACTTAAACAAGTCTTGAGATTCAAGGGAAGAAAAAGAGTGAAAGGGATGAAGAAGAAAGGGCGAATAAAACAAACAAGCAGCACCTACAATAGCTCCACTGCACTTGCACAGCAGTTAAAGACAGCACACAAACAAGACAACTTTCAACAGCTCATATTCAGCACATAAATGGGTGTAAAAAGCAGCAGCATCACATACAACATCAAATATGCACATAGACAGCAGTAGAAACAAGGCAGCATGCAATACATTTGAAGATGGTTCAATTATGACATAATGAGCAAACATCAAACATCATACACTTTTTGATCAATCATGATCACAATCACACCACACACCATAGTAAGCAATGCTTGAAAACATCATGGAAGAATACACCACATCATGAAAGAATGCACAACATTTAGCACATGAACAAGTCCAATCAAATATGCATTTCATGAGGTTAGATGCAAGCACACATATACATCACAACAACTCCAGCAACACCAGCAATAATTCACAACTTACATGCTCAAGGAGTGTGTGCAAAGTGTTCGTCACATTAAGAAAACATCAATGCAAACATGAACATTTAACAATGAGAAATCAAAGATCGCGTGTCGAAGAATCATGTTCATACAAGGATGTGGGGTGAGACAGATCAAGAATAATCCATAAATCATCAACATATTAATCCATGAAGTTTAGACATGCAAAGGATCTCAAACCAGCAAGAAAATGCAGGAAAATCTCGATCTGCAGCAGTGGTAACCGGTTAGCAGTTATGCTGTAACCGGTTACACAGTTCAAAACAGCCAGAAATTACGCAAAAAAACAACATGTTAACCGGTTACAGCATAACTGCTAACCGGTTACACAACAACAGAATTAAAAAAAAATAGCTCCAAAAGTACTTTTCAGCAGCAAATGACTTATTCAAACAACTCCAATGATCATGTAATCACTTATGCACGAAAATTACGTTCAAACATAATTTAGATCCAATAATCACCAACATCCACAATCAAATTCACACAAATGTATCAAAACACATCAAAAATCATGGATCTACATTGGATAAGTTGTAATTAAGCTAAAATGAGTGTGGATCTGAAATTAACCAACCTACAAAGCTGAGAATTGCTTTGGTAAGTGTTGTAAACAGAATTTGATGAATCCAAGTAGAGAAATCCAAGATCCACAAGCTCCTTGCACTCAAAAGTTGAAGATCCAAGCAAATAGCAACCAAAACTCCAAAATCAATTCCAAAAACCACTTATGGAAATTCAGAACCAGATCCAAACGAAAATCCAAATTGAAAAGTAGAAATGTAGTGATGGTGAGAGGTTTTAGCTCAAGAATTAACAAGTTCCAATGAAGAACTTGTTAATCTTTGAAAAAAGAGCTTTGAGTGTGGTTGAAAATGGAGATGGAGAATGAAAAAGTGGGAGAGAATTGAGAGAATTCTGAAAATTGGGAGTAAAAAAATGATCTAGGTCCTTTTTTGGTTTGGAATGAATTGATTTAAATAACCCCTAGGTTAGGAGTTAAGTTTGGGTTTGGAGTGAGGTTAAGTGAGTGGAAATTGAGGTGAAAAATGGATTAGGAAAGGAAATGAGGAACTAGAGTGGAAAATGTTGGAAGGAATTTGAATTTTGGGTGGAAAATGATGAAAATATCAATTCTAGATCCTTCCCACACGTGCACATGCCAAACACATGATCACAAATGATGCAAACTAAAATTTTCAAATTTTGCCCAGAGTAACCGGTTACAGCATATCTGCTAACCGGTTACTCAGTTCAAAAACTGAAGAAATGCGCAGAAAAACCAAAGGGTAACCGGTTATCAGATACGCTGTAACCGGTTACACAGTGCAAATTTTGAATTTTGGCGCCTTTTGGAGGGAAACTTGGAAAAGGGACTTCTGACAGTTGTTTTGAAACCATTAAGCCTCTGAAACCCAAAACTTCGCATTGCTACTGAGTAACACTTGGAATGAAACACAAATTCTTGCTAACCCCTCGGGATATCCTGCTGAATTAATAATGCCTGATGCCGAGTACTTAATCAAAAACTGACTGCCAGGGTTTCTGATCACCAAATCATCTAATGAGCAAAATAAATGCTCAAAAAGACTTTGAAAGTTATCTGCTTGGCTCTGAACATTGTTGAAAATGATACCGGACTTGAAGACTCCGTGAGCTGCTGGAGAATACCTTGATCCCATGCCCAAAAGAACCATGTAAAATGCACAAATGATAAAGCAAGAATGAAATGAAACACAAGCTAGTTAGCTAAAAGTAAGGGGGAAAATTTTGAGGTGTTACAGCTGCCCCTATTCAATCAACTGTGGACCTGAAGGGATGAGAGCAATGGCTGTCAGGAATTCAAGGTACATAGGGATTGAATACAAGAAACCAGAAAATTTGCACTCTGTGGATGATAGAGAAGAGATATATGACCAACTAAGCGGTTGTGATGATGGAGATAGTATTGGTGGAAAAAGTCTGGAACAATTGAAACCCAAAGGATGCCTGTCGGGAATGGTTGAAGTTAAAACTTGAAGGTCGCCTGTCGGGAACGACTGAATGTTGAAAACCCGTGGGTTACCTGTCTGGAACGGTAAGGTGCCTGTCGGGAACGACTGAAGTTGAAAACCTGTGGGTTACCTGTCTGGAACAGTAAATGGGCCTGTCGTGAATGGCTTGGTTTAAAACTCAAAACGTGCCTGTCTGGAACGGCTAAAGTTGAAAACCTGTGGGTTACCTGTCTGGAACGGTAAATGGGCCTGTCGGGAACGGCTAGGTTTAAAACTCAAAAGGTGTTTGTCAGGAATGGCTAAAGTTGAAAACCTGTGGGTTACCTTTCTGGAACAGTAAATGGGCATGTCGGGAACGGCTAGGTTTAAAACTCAAAAGGTGCCTGTCGGGAACGGCTAAAGTTGAAAACCTGTGGGTTACCTATCTGGAACGGTAAATGGGCCTGTCTGGAACGGCTAGGTTTAAAACTCAAAAGGTGCCTGTCGGGAACGGCTGAAGGAATCCTATCGAGAATGGCTCCGGTAATGTTCGGTTGAGATGTATGATCAAAAGATCTACAAACCGAGGACTAAGACTCTGTCGGGGAGGAAACTATTGAAACCCTTGCGCTGCTTTGAAAAGTCTGTTGGGGAATGGGCGAGGCATTCTTTCTGGCTTTGTCGATGTGATCGAAGAGAAATAGCTTTGGGCTCTCGCACGAGGCATCAAAACTGGCTTATGCTTCACATGCATATGTTTGAATTTTTTCATGGCGTAATGCTCCATCTCGAATGGAAATGCTACGCGTTTTTGAGGATGCAATGATTACTATATGCAAAATGCAAAGAGGCTCCTCAGCAAAATAAATGCCGAGGAAGAAGAAGTCAACTCTGCTGGGGATAGCGAACTGAATTGTCCTCGCGTTCGTAACTCATGCTGAGGGAAACAAAGTAACCTAATCTCCTAATCTGGGCTCTGCACTAATGAAACCTGTTGAGATTACTGTAAAGGAATGATGATCTTATTGGGAATGCATCTTCTGAAACAATCTGCTTGGGGAAGAACTATAACCATAGAACTCCGCTGGGGAAATGACAACTTTCTGACCTGGTTGCTGGGGAGTTGGGATCAGACGAACTCTTGCTGAGGAAGGAAATACCTGCTAAGGGAGTTAGATCAACCATGTTCCTGCTAGGGGTGACAACCTTAAGGAAGAAAATTCCTGTTGAGGTAACCGCTTCTGCTTGGGGAGAACTATTATTTAAGCCCTGCTGGAAAAGACACTGAAGACATCACGTGTCATTGATGGGCTGACCAGCAAATAGGGCTGGCAATGAACCAAACCAACTCGAAAATAGTTCGAAATTCGATTCAAAAATTAAATCGTTGAACTAGGTTCATGAACCAAATGAGCTGAATATGAGCTAAAAACTAAGTTCGTTAACTAAATGATCTGAACTTGAACTATACATAGTTCGACTCGTTAGGTTCATGAGTCAATTCGATTATATATAAGATAGATTATATTGTCTTTAAGAGTAGGTTTACAGATTTGTTCTAAATCTTAGTCTCATATTTTCTTTTAATCTAACGGTTTTAATTGATAATTTATATTCTCAAGTGAGTAAAATATTTCTACGAATAATTATACAAATACAATTAACATCATATAAATTCCAATCTTATAACTTTTATTTTATTTCTATATTTTTTATTTAAAATATATTAATTTAAAATATCAAATATATATATAAAAAATAGACTTAAAAAAATCACTTTTAAGTCTGTGAAATAAGCGAGTTGAACCTAACAAGACAAACCTAACGAGTTGAACCGAGATATTCGTGAACTTCTAACAAGTCGAGTTTGACCTAAAAAAAAAATTCGTGATGAACTCGAACTCGAACTCGAACTCGGTCAATTCTTAACGAGTTGAGTTTGAGCTGAAAAAAAAGTTCGTGATGAACTCGAACTCGAACTCGAACTCGGCTAATTCTTAACGAGTCGAACTGAGCTAAGGCAAGTTCGACTCGACTCGACTCATTTCCAGCCCTACCAGCAAACATTAACACCTGCAAACAAAAGGGTGCGTACACATTCCCCAGGGTAGCCTGTGTTTTGAATTCATCACCCAAGAACACCTGGCACTTAAAGCAATTTTAACTGTTTTCTTTTGCACGCATGTCATTGTAAAACCTCGATGTTTTCAAATGCAATGTTTATCAAAAACTCGGATGTTTTTTGCAATCAAAACAAAATGTAAAAGAAAACACAAGAAAAGGATATTCTGAATAAAGAAACTTTTATTGATTGAAAATCCTGAAACTAGGCGTTTACATCAGGAGGCAGTTCCTAGAAAGAGGTAACTACTTAAAAGAGAAAAGAAACTATCCTAATGGCAATGTGGAAAACGGAAATCCATTGAGTTTCAATCCTGCTATGGTTCATATGTCTTCAAGACTCTCCAAGTGCTTTGCTTTCCGAGGGGGATGATTGGACCGATTCCTATCCTTCGGAATACCTCTTGTCGAAATGAGACGGGATACAGGTTACTCAGATCATAGTCTTTCACTAAATCCCTCTTTTGCCTGGATCTCCCTTTGCGGGTTTTCAATCCACCGGAATACCCATTTTTTCCTAAGTTGCCCTTTCGGGTTTTCAACTTACCGGGTGTACGAATTTTTTTATTTTTATCCCTAATTTTTGCCCGAACCCTTTTTTTTTTATGGTTCACCGAGATGCCCCTTTTTGCCTGGACTCTCTTTTTACTGTCCAGCGGGTCCATTTATGCGAAGTGTTTTTTGACTGCATCTGAGTTCACCGGCGACGGAAAATCTTTACCGTCCATAGTTGTAAGCATCAAGGCTCCGCCCGAGAAAACCTTCTTGACAATATATGGTCCTTCATAATTCGGAGTTCACTTGCCCCTGTGATCTGTATTAGGAGGAAGAATCCTTTTCAACACCAAGTCACCCGTCTGATAATTCCGAGGACACACTTTCTTATCGAATGCCCGCTTTATCCTTCTCTGATACAGTTGCCCATGGCATACTGCTGCCAATCTCCTTTCTTCTATGAGACTCAACGCATTGAACCTCGTTCGAACACATTCAGCCTCATCAAGCTTAACATCCATCATGACCCTCAGAGAAGGAATCTCGACTTCAACCGGTAAGACCACTTCCATTCCATACACAAGAGAAAACGGAGTTGCCCCAGTAGACGTACGTACTGATGTACGGTACCCATGCAAAGCGAAAGGCAACATCTCATGCCAATCCTTATATGTCACGACCATCTTTTGCACAATCTTCTTGATGTTTTTATTGGCTGCCTCGACGACACCATTCATCTTTGGGCGGTACAGAGAAGAATTATGATGTTCAATCTTGAAGCTCTGGCACAACTCTTGCATCATTTAATTATTAAGATTAGAACCATTATCGGTGATGATCCTTTCGGGCACCCCATATCGACAAATGATCTCTTTCTTGATAAACCGGGCAACCACTTTCCTGGTGACATTTGTAAACGAAGCAGCTTCCACCCACTTGGTGAAGTAATCAATGGCCACTAGAATAAAACGATGTCCATTAGAGGCGGTGGGCTCAATCTTCCCAATCATATCAATGCCCCACATGGAAAAGGGCCAAGGGGAACTCATCACGTTTAAAGGATTCGGTGGAACATGCACTTTATCAGCATAAATCTGGCACTTATGGCATTTTCTAGCATATTTGAAACAATCAACCTCCATGGTCATCCAGTAATAACCAGCTCGCAACAACTTTTTTGCCATGGCATGTCCACCAGCATGGGTACCAAAAGAACCTTCGTGCACTTCTTGCATTAACATGTCTGCTTCGTGTCTATCCACACATCTGAGCAAGACCATGTCAAAATTTCTCTTGTACAACACACCATCTTCATTCAAGAAGAAACTGCCCGCCAACCTTCTCAAAGTCTTCTTATCATTAGTGGATGCCCCAGCCGGATACTCTTGACTCTTCAAGAAATGCTTGATATCATGATACCAAGGTTTATCATCAGTCGCTGTATCGGCTTCAAACACCTGAGCAGGTCTATCAAGCCGCATCACATCAATTTTGGGTATATGATTCCACCAATTCACTTGAATCATAGAAGATAATGTTGCCAAAGCGTCCGCCATTTGATTCTCATCACGAGGTACATGATACAACTTTAATGTTTTGAAGAAAGTTAACAGTCTTCTCGTATAATCTCTGTAAGGGATCAAGTGGGGTTGATGGGTGTGCCAATCTCCATTGACCTGATTAATCACTAGAGCAGAGTCCCCAAATACATCAAGAGTCTTGACCCTTAAATCAATGGCTTCTTTAATAACCATAATGCAGGCTTCGTATTCGGCTTCCTTGTTAGTGACATCAAAAGTCAATCTGGCAGTGAAAGGTATATGGGAACCTTTTGGAGTTATGAGAACTGCCCCAACGCCACTACCATTCAGATTAACAGCCCCATCAAACATCAATTTCCACTTGTCATCAAGATCTGGCCCTTCATCAACTGGTGGCCCGTCACAATGTTTCATTTTTAAATACATGATATCTTCATCAGGGAACTCAAACTTCATTGGCTGATAATCATCAATTGGTTGCTCAGCAAGATAATCTGACAGAATACTACCCTTTATGGCTTTTTGGGAAGTATATTGTATGTCATACTCTATCAACACCATCTGCCAACGGGAAACCCTTCTGGTGAGAGCTGGCTTTTCAAAAATTTACTTGATTGGATCCATTTTTGATATCAATAAGGTTGTGTAAGTCAGCATATACTGTCTCAAACGCTTAGCAGCCCATGCAAGTGCACAACATGTCTTCTCAAGAATTGAGTATCTAGACTCGCAATTTGTGAACTTCTTGCTCAGGTAGTATATGGCATGTTCTTTCCTACCTGTCTCGTCGTGTTGACCGAGAACACAACCCATTGAATTTTCACTTACCGACAAATACATTATCAGTGGTCTCCCTGGAACTGGAGGCATAAGAATCGGAGGCTTCTGCAAATACTCTTTTATTTTATCAAACGCCCTTTGGCAATCATTACTCCAACAAATTGACTGGTCTTTTCTCAACAATTTGAAAATTGATTCGCAGTGGTTGTAGGATGAGATATGAATCTAGCAATGTAGTTCAACCTCCCTAAGAAACCACGAACTTACTCTTCTGTTTTTGGCTCGGGCATATCTTGTATTGCTTTTACCTTTGTTGGATCAACCTCGATTCCTCTTTCACTGACAATAAAGCCCAACAGCTTACCAGATCTCACCCCGAAAGTACACTTATTCGGGTTCAGCCTCAGTCTGAATTGTCTCAATCGTTCAAAAAGCTTTTTCAGGTTCACCAAGTGCTCTTCCTCAGTCTGCGACTTAGCAATCATATCATCAACATAAACTTCGATCTCTTTATGAATCATGTCATGAAAGAGCATTACCATAGCACGCTGATAAGTTGCCCCTGTGTTTTTCAGACCAAA
The DNA here is from genome assembly GCA_022829125.1 of Lathyrus tuberosus. NCBI lineage: Eukaryota > Viridiplantae > Streptophyta > Magnoliopsida > Fabales > Fabaceae > Lathyrus > Lathyrus tuberosus. Next base: position 1,174,367 of record JALAZF010000124.1, on the reverse strand, counting down.
CGGCATCACCTTATAGCAGAACGTACCCCATGGGGTAATAAACGTTTTTTCTCCATGTCTTCCGGTGCCATCTTAATCTGATTATAACCGAAAAAGCAATCCATGAAAGAAAATACCGAGAACTGAGCAGTATTATCTACCAACACATCGATGTGAGGTAGTGGAAAATCATCTTTCGGACTTGCTCGGTTTAAATCACGGTAGTCAACACACATCCGAACCTTGCCATCTTTCTTAGGTACCGGGACAATATTCGCAACCCATGGTGGATAGCTGGTGACGGCCAAGAATCCTGCATCCAACTGTTTCTGCACCTCCTCTTTGATCTTAATGGCCATTTCCGGTTTAGTTCTTCTGAGCTTCTATTTGACGGGGGAGCAACCTTCTTTGAGAGGCAACCTGTGCACAACAATATCTGTATCCAACCCCGGCATATCTTGATAGGACCAGGCAAAGATATCAACATATTCACGCAACATCCCAATCAGCTCTTTCTTCACATTCTCTGCTAGGCTTGCCCCTATCTTGAATTCCTTTCTCGCATCCTCAGTGCCAAGGTTGATGACTTCTAGTGACTCTTGATGAGGCTGAACAACTCTTTCCTCCTGTTTCAATAATCTGGCCAGTTCTTCTGGAAGTTCACAATCTTCCTCACCCCCCTCTTCAGCTTGGTAGATTGGATTATCAAAGTCATATCGAGCCATAGCAGAACCATTATCAACAGAATCCAAAAGATTATTTCTGCATGAATGATGATTCATGCTTTATTTTAGAAAGAGCTTTTTGAAAAGAAAGAAAACAAACTAAGGAGAAAAACATTGCCATTTTTATTTGAAATAAAATGAAAAGTGTAAAATGAAAGACAAGGATCACAATTTTTGAATACAAAAAATGTCCTTTTATTGATGATAAACTTGCATATGAAACAAATGTGGCCCTACAATGAAATCACTAGGCCTTGGGCAGAGCCTAGGATTTTTCATGCAACATGAAAAACAAAGAAAATTACTCTTTCTGTAGGGTAACTTGGATGAGGTCTTCAGAGAACCAGTTGTTTAGCTTCTGCCCCGGGACACATGGGCGCGCCCAATCGTCCATGTCATAGTCACTGTCCCCCTCATCTTCAGTTGTAGCAAAGACTTGACCAGGGTTGATGATCCCCCCACTAGAGAAAAAGATAGGTCCCTGGCACTCTTGGCCTTCTGGCAGAGAAGTTCGAGGAGGCTGATAACCAATTCCGCACTTGTCTTCTTTGAAGGGCAACTCAATCAACTGACCCTAACCTTCAGCATGGCCTGACCGTACTACTTCAAGAGCCTGCTTGTAAGAAACCATGGAAGTCCCTGCTCTTGTTTCACTGGAAGGAGGGTTATTCTCAATATTCACTGTTTCGAATGCCTGACAAAGAGTTTCATGAATCTCGTCGTCCATTTCCACATATTTGAACGATGACAGATGGCTGACAAATATATCCTCCTCTCCGCATACTGTGACAACCTGACAATCCACGACAAACTTTATCTGATGATGGAGTGTTGACGAAACGGCCCCTGCAGCATGTATCCATGGGCGCCCTAGCAAGCAGCTATAGGCTGGCTGGATATCCATCACATAGAAAACTATATTAAACACATGGGGTCTGATCTTCATAGGCAACTCTACTTCCCCGAAAACTGATCTTTTGGAGCCATCAAAAGCGCGCACAACTAAATCACACGGTCGGAGCACAACCCCTTCAACATCCAACTTTGCCAAAGCTTTCTTCGGTAGTACATTCAAAGACGAGCCCGTATCTACTAACACATGGGACAAGACTGCACCTTTGCACTCCATGGAGATGTGGAGAGCTTTGTTATGATTTCTTCCCTCTGGCGTTAGATCAAAATCAGTAAATCCCAATCCGTTGCTGGCATTGACATGGGCAATAACACCCTCGAGCTGGTTCACCGATATCTCTTGTGGAACATACGCCATATTTAAAATCTTCAGAAAATCATTACGATGTGCCTCGGAACATAACAGTAATGACAAGATAGAAATCTTGGAGGGAGTTTGATGCAGGTGATCCACTATTTTATAATCGCTCTTTCGAATAATCCTCATAAACTCTTCAACGCCTTTTTCAAAGGAATTCCCAGGCTCTGCCCTCTGCATGGGCTCTTCATTTACTACCTGCTTGCCCTTAGCTTTCGCCAAAGCTTCAGCATCATCGTTTCGGAGCGTCTGGGGAGCAGAGAGCCTTCCACTACGGGTAAAACCACCCATTCCTCCTACATTCCCCACGCTTGAACCAGTTTCCTTGGGAACCTCCACTTCCTGTTTCTGCCCTTGATAATAAACATCAGCTCCGTAATGCCATGGGATCGCTTTTGTACTTTCATATGGCATAGGACCTGGAATAGTTATAGTCACAGGGGCCACCTGTTCAGGTGCAGGGATCTGTATAGGTGCAAGCACAGGAATCTCTGCTGGAGTTGTCACACCCTCATTTTCACCCTAACCTTAGCCTTGCATATCATATAATCTATGCATCCCACTAGGTCATAACTTCCATCTTCATAGCATTATCATACATTTCATCAGGCTCTTATGACATGGAATCGAAAGAGCATATTTCTATCAAAATTCATCCCGCTACAAGGTCTTCCTCTGCCGAGATTCATCAAGTATCAGGTCATTTCTTCATCAGTATGCACACGAAGCATGGAGTTTAGGGTTTCTTACTCCTTTGTGTTCAAGATGGGCATGTGTCATTCGCTTCAGGTTCATTTGAGGCTTATCAGGTGAGGTGCGTGTAGGCAGTACTAATAGAGGTTCAATGGTTCTGATCTAATCTTGCTCATACAAGTTGTGTTTCATGATCAAGGTCAGGACGTGCATGATTGGGGTGGTGTATGTCTGGAGTCCCAATTAGAGTTTTTGAGAACTCAGGTTGTCTATGGATCAGGTTATTAGGTTGTGATAGGATAGACGCCTCATCGATGGATTTTCTTATTGATATTCAAGTGGCTAGGTGCAATGGATTCACTAATTCAAGGTCCCACTGTATTCTTAGCTCAAAGTTAATTTAAGATTCACTATGATTTGGTGGTCCACTCCATTCCAGATTCAAAGACTGATTCATGGCTTCTCGAGGGCAATTCATATCCACTTCAAATTCATATCCATCTTTAAAACAATTTCAAGCATTCACATTTCCAAATCCATATCCACTTTTAATATTCGTCTAAAAAAACCATTTTTAGTTATTCATCATCCCAATCTCCATTCATTTCTATCAAATATCTCAATAAATCCATAAACATTATCCATTTTTAAATCCGAATATCCATTATATTTATCCACTTTAATTCAAAATCATTAACCATTTTTTTCTTTTCTTTCAATCCAAGTTTATCCACACAAAAATCTACAAAAATAATTAAACATTTAAATCCCATAATATTTGTTTTGTCACAAAAAAGAGAAAAAATAACACTGTCAAGAAGCCCATTACAATTGCTTTACAAAAAAAAAAACAACAAAGTGCAGCAAGCCAATATCCTGCGCACCAGAAGCTGCTAACACAACAGATCCCCTGCACCAAATCAAGCCAAAATGCCAAAACCTCTGCAAACAAAACCATGCCTGCATAATCTGTACCAGCACAGTCAAGCCAAAACAAAAACCTGCGCCTACTGCACCAACTAACCGTACATCCAAAACGACAAGTAACAATGACAATTCAACCACAACCGCAGCATATCCTGTAATGAAAAGGATTTGTCAAAAGCTAAAAAACAAAATTGTATGTATTGTAAAACTTAATAAAGAAGTGTTGTTGATTTTTTAAAGGGAGGGGAGAACTATAACGAAAGGCAAAAAAAAACCAAATAACTCACCTTCACACCACCGATAATACAACTCTCGGCAAACTCCAACGACAACCATCTTCCATCAGCCTATACAACCATAACACCTCCTTTCATTATCTTCTTCAACCTTAAAAATTCAAACCACTCACCCTTCAAGCCATACAAGCTTCCAAACACCACCACCCTGTAGCGGTTCTCCCTGCAAATACAACAAGTCAAAAGCCCGATTTTTCTTCAAACAATCAATCATTCTGTTTCCTAGCAACCACAAAGCCATAAAAAAAACCTTTCCACAAGCAGTTGGTGTGCACAGATTCGAACAACGCCACCTTTAGCTTCCATCTTCATCATCATAACCATTTCTTCAAACTCCAACAACAACCATTCAAACCCAAAATCAAAACCCAAATCAGAGAGAATAAAGACGAGATGAAGAGAGAAAATTGAATCGAATCCATACAAACCAAAAGCATACGAAACACGAATCGAAGCTGAATCGAATTGACGAAATAACTAGAGACGGAGGTACGAAGAAGAGAGACGGAACGGTTTGCGAATAGAAGGTCGAAGACACGATGAATTTTTTTCCCTTTTTCCTCTTGATTCCAAACGTGATTTTGTCGGTTTCATGTTTTTGTGGTTGTAAATGATGTTCTTTCTTTTTGAAGTTGAAGCTGATACTGGTAATGGTTCCTCAATTTGTGTTTTAACCAAGCTATTATGTTTCGCCTTTTTTTATATATATTTATTTTTCAAAATGGAAACCGGGTTTTTATTTTCATCTTTTGACTGTGCTTAATGACTTTGTTTCAAACAATAGAATGATGTGATCCTGAGCGTGTCATGCCATGTTGTTGGTTGTGGATCGTGGGTCTCTTGGCCCGTGTTTTATTTACTTCCACACACCCTCTCATTTCTTTCCTGCGCCACCCTTTCTAGTCTTAGAAACAAATTTTGTTTTTTTGAATAAATGGATGATGGGCTTAAGGGCCCATATGCTTCCATATATTCGCCCCCGTTCCGATTTCATTTTGATTTCTATTTCATTTCTCATTTTCATTCTCTTCTAAAGTCAAAAACCTTGGTCTTGTACCAAATGCTCATTTTCAAAACTCCTTTTTCTTAATAAACTTAGATGGTCGTGGAGTGGTTAGGCGAAGGCCTTCTCCTATCCCAAGTGCTTGACATTACCTTTAGGGTTCACTGTCGCAAAGCACTTACCATCTAAAACCAAAAACACTTTTAATAAGAGAATAAGGTTCTCTTTGTATTGAACTAAAGAGAGAGGATTGGGTGAAGACCTCTTCCTCTTCGAGTATTAGGATGCTCACTTTAGAGTGTGTGCGTCTTTCAATACTAAGACGCAACTATATTCGTCACAAAACTTTCACAATGAACCTCTCGAGATAAAGAATTGGGTACTACCCGAAGGGGTTACTATCCGAGGACTTATTTCATCCTTAAGTAGCTCACCCTCACATTCCATTTCTTTCTCCGAATTCATCTCGTAGTCAAAAACCTTGGTCTTGTACCAAGTGCATTTTCAAACATTTTCTTAATAAACTTAGATGGTCGTGGAGTGGTTAGGCGAAGGCCTTCTCCTATCCCGAGTGCTTGACATTACCTTTAGGGTTCACTGTCATAAAGCACTTACCATCTAAAACCAAAACACCTTAAATAAGAGAATAAGTTCTCTTTGTATTGAATTAAAGAGAGAGGATTGGGTGAAGACCTCTTCCTCTTCGAGTATTAGGATGCTCACTTTAGAGTGCGTGGTCTCAATACTCGTCTTTCAATACAAAGACATAACTGTATTCGCCAAACCATTTTCCTAATAAGCCTTTTGAAATAAAGAATTGGGTACTACCCGGAGGGGTTCCTATCCGAGGACTTATTTCGCCCTTAAAATCAACATCCACAAATCAAATGTGACATCTTGCCTTGATGGCGAAAATCAACCTTTTCAAAAAGGACATGTTGCGTCCATTCTACCGCAAACAGGTAACGCATAAGACTCCACGAGTGAGCCGCAATACACCTAACTGCTAGAACCCGCACGTTAGCATTGTTCATAAAAAACACCAACCAACCGTAGTCGGTCGAACTACGATTGCTCTGATTCTTCATTCTAGTCCGAATGTAAGATACGTAAGCACAAGATTGTGATTATCTTAGCGAGCCACTTTCTATCCATCTCCTATCCTTCAACCGTAGTCCTTCGAACTACGTTGACTCGGACTTTCCCATTGCACTAGGGAATACGTAGGCATAGGACCGCGAAGTCCTATCGAGTCTCCCCTTTTTTTCTCCCCGCCTTTTCTTTTATTTTCTTTCACATTCTTTGTTCTTTACCCTTCTCTCTCCCTCTTAGAACACTCTTAGCAAGCAATCCTTTAGCAAACATCCTTACACATAGACAAACGAATGGTTCCCATCGAGTACAATGGATGTGAGGGATGCTAACACCTTCCCCTCGCATAACCGGCTTCCGAACCCATAATTTGGCTGCGAGACCATCTTATCCTTCCTTCTTTGGGTTTTCTCGATGTTTTCCCTTCCCCTTATGGGATAAATAAAGTTCGATGGCGACTCTCTGTTTCTTCCTCTTTTCGCCTCCGGTCGACTATTTTTCGAGTAGCGATAGGAGTAAAGTAGATAGTATCTGTTGAGACCGTATCGTCCTTCATTCCCATCTGATCAAACTGTAAACGACCCTCATTCATCATCATCTAAAGGCACTTCCTCAATTCATCACAGCCGTTCACCGCAGTCAAACATTCTGAACAATTTTCCAAACAACCAGGGAACACGTCCCCTTTCAACGAACGCCCTTTCACCACTGCCAAAGGCGTCCTGACCTGATTAACATCTGTCACCAAGTTCAGGCCTCTGTCTTCTTTTCTTGCATTGACCTTTGGTCCGCCATGCGGGGGCATGGGGTTTTGAATCACATTAGGATTAGGAGCGAAGTTGATAGCTTTCGACTCAACCAGGTCCTGAACTACGTGCTTAAAAGCTTTGCAGTTCTCTATATGGTGGCCGGGCGCACCCGAATGGAATTCACACTTCACATTTGCATCATAGCCATAAGGTAGCCTGCCTGTTGGTGGTGCCAGAGTTCTCAACTGTACCAACTTTAAGCAGAGCAAATTCTACAACATCTGGGCATATGTCATAGGCAAAGTGTCAAAGTGGCGATCACTCATTCTCTGCCTCAGTTGGTATTGTCTTTGAGATTGTGGCTGAGATTCGGCAGCCGAAACTAGAATAGTTACAGCTGCTGCTTGATGGTATGAGCCCTGACGTCCTTTACCTTTGCCCCCTGCCCATAAGCAGCACTAGTTTCACCTTCACGTTTCTTCGAGCCACTCCCGAAAAACCTCTTTGCATTGGAAGAGCCTGCCCCACTTCCATCTTGAATTTTCTGCAATTTCAATAGATTTTCAATTCTCTCTCCAGCAATTACAATATCAGAGAACACAGTGGATGGATATCCAGCCAAGCGCTCTACATATGGGCCCTGTAAAGTATTCATAAACATATCAGCCATTTCCCTCTCCATCAACGGGGGTTGTACTCGGGCTGCTAGCTCCCGCCACCTCTGGGCGTACTGTTTGAAACCTTCCTTCGGATCCTGTGTCATATTCTGCAATTGGGTACGATTAGGGGCCATGTCAATGTTATACTGATACTGTTTCAAGAAAGCATCGCCCAAGTCCCTCCAGTTCCTGATATAAGCTATTTCCAGCTTCATGTACCATTCCAATGAAGCTCCTAATAGGTTATCCTGAAAGAAGTACATCCACAGTTTTTCATCGTTAGAATATGCATAAATCTTCCTGAAATACGCCTAAATGTGTGTCTTAGGACAGGTACTTCCATTATACTTGTCAAAGGTTGGAGGCTTAAACTTTGGAGGGATCCTCACCCCTTGCACCAGCCCCATGTCATCAACATTAATTCCCATAGAGTTTTGACATTCCATGGTTCTTACCTTCTCCGCCAACTCTTCATACCTTCTGTCATTACCATCATTATGAGCCCCCATGTCAGCATTCAGCACAGAGAACTGATCATCTTGATGGTCCTCCACATGCTGGTGATTAATATGGCCAACACCACCAGGAACCCCGCCAGGAGGATCAACTGCCGCTCCGCCAGGAGGAATAACTGCCGCTCCGCCAAGAGGATTAACATTGGGGATTTCCACTTCCAACCTTTGAACTGCAGTTCTCAAATCTTGCTGCCCCTGGGCTATGCCCTGCATAAGGTTCATGAACTGCTCCATACGGGTTCTCATTTCAGCGAGTTCTGTCTGCACTTGTTCCATGATCCTGGCTTGATTTTGTCGAGTCGCATAGCGATGAATGTTGAAATCAGTTATCCTGCCTACAACCAAATAAAGGTTAGAAACTCCCTGGGACGAGTACCTATTATGCAAAAATGATTATGATTATGCAAATGCAAATGCAACCATGTTTGTATATTCACAGGGCGATCCACCCCTTGATTCCAGTTTTACAAACAAGATGGAATAAAACTTCTGCTCACATATCAGAGAAGAATCATTGTCAGAGATTACAACCCAAGTTAACATAATAAGTTTGAAGCAAGATGAACAAAGATCCCAGCCAACAATTCTGGTGCTGACCCAAAATACCACAAAGAAAGAGCCAACTACAGAGTATCACCCACTGCCTAAGCTAAAGACTTCACCCCTAGGCTTCTTCACTTCAGCTCGTATCCTCATCTCTTCTATGGTTGCTATGGCCTCATTGAGTCATTCCTTAACTGCGTGTCTTTGGAACGTCCCTAATAAGATCTCCTCGTCTTTCTTCCTGAGCTTCAACTTCAAACTCTCAATCTGCTCCAAATACTTATCCTCTTTCTGCTTGTTGGCAGTGATTGCCGTGTTTCGGTGCGCCTTAAACCTATGAATCTTCAACAGAGCTCTGGCCAACTCTTACTTCTTTAGCTTGAGCACCCTGCTAACACTTTTTAGAGCTTGTTCTACCTTCTGCTTGGCCGTGAGCTCCTCAGCCAATTCTTTCTCCTTCTTCGCTAGGAGTTCCTATTTCATTTTGGCAACATGGACAGCTTCACCTCGCTCATGCTTTAGCTGGTAAATTTCTCTATGCAGCTCATCGTTCTCTTCTCGAAGCTTCTCTTTTTCAGCCCATAACTTGTTGAACTTCTCTATCTCAATCGTGGTCGGAGGCTCAATCAGCAGGGGGTAAGATGGCGGTTCTCTGGAGAACGGTAGAAGTACCTTCTCTACTCTCTTCAGAATCCATTCCTTGTAGGCAGGGAATGCTTTGTTATTGCTTTTTTCCAAAGAAAGTCTTTCCATTCTTGTGACGGTCTTCCCAAGTGCTTGCAGCTTCCTTTAGCACTTCCAGGTTGGCTTCCCCACTCACATATATAGACTCCTGAATGTCTTCATCCCTTGGTGGCTCTTTCAAAGCATACCCAAATTGCCTAATAGCAAGGACAGGGTTGTAGTTAATTCCCCCTTTTCTTCCTATTAAAGGCACATTTGGGTAACCCCCACAACTGACCATGATCTCTCAGCCCAACAAATCACGATTGACCCAAGCCAAATTGTCAGCCCTTAATCCCATCAATCTCTTGGACCAATCCAATGTTTCTCTAGAGTCTACGAACACCCCAGATTTGGGAAGACGATCGTCAAACCACTTGTAGAAAATTGAAGCGCAGTAATTAATGGGTCCTTCCCTCCTCTTCTCGTTCTTATAATGCATTGAATAATACAAATCCCCTAGCAAGGTGGGTACCGGATTCTTCATGGTGAATATCCGAATGGCGTGCATGTCTATGAAATCCTTCGCGTTTGGGAATAACGCCGTTCCATAAACACACAGAGCCAATATTGCATTGAATACTGACCAATGCTTATTCTTAGCACAAATAACAGCCTGCTCTACCAAAAACTTCGTGTGAAAACCAAAACATCCTCCGTTGCTGGCAACATTGCTCTTCAACAAAGATGGATCCAAGTGCAAAGCAGCGGAAACCTTTTCCAGATCCGGCAGCTCTTTAGAGCGATAGAAAGGAACTTCTTCTTTGACAGAGACATCTAAAATGAGAGCAAACTCTTCCAACGTCGAGCCAAAAGATAATCAGCGAACAAAAAACATCGCAGGCGAGACTCATAGAATTGTACCAGAGTGTGCAGAGCCCTATACTCATACTGGGTAACATCATGGGTGAAACTCAGAATTCTCCCATATTCTCTTCTGAAGTCTGTCAGTACCTCGGGCTTTGCCATGGCCAAGATTTTGTGAACAGAATCTAGATGAAGCTCTGGAAACTTATACATGATGATATTCTTCTTCCTATCAGTGCTAGTACTCATCTCGGACAGTCTTCAGAAAACCGGAATCAAAGTTAGGATGCAACCCTACAAAGGAACGAACATGTTAGAATGCAAAAAAAAGTGATGATGCAAATGCAAACACAGGACCAAGGTATCCATGATGCTCAAAATTGTTGTTGTACTGATGGCTGAATAAGACCCCAAATATCAGAAACCCAGAAATCCAGAATAACGACCCATTAAAACTGCCAGAATATCAGAATGATAACAATACACCGACAAGAAATCCAGAAAACCAGGTAGGTTAAAGGTTGAGGTCACCTGCAAACCTGCAGACACCCATCCCCTCTCACATGTGGGTTATAGAAAAGCGAGGATCCTCAATATCACGAACTCTCAGGTCAAGAAATGATGATACGTTCACCGTTTCTGGTTTGGCATCATCATCAATCGAGGAGGCCTCAACTGATTCCCCTCAAAAAGGATATCCTATAGCAAGTTCCCAGCATTGGGTCCTCGGATCGAGAAGTATAATGGGTTTCCCATTTCTGGTCTGCCATTATCACATCTCGGGAGGAGAGGCGTTGCTGAGTTCATGGGAGACGGTCGCCAGAGTCGACAGTTTTCCAAGTTACATTCCATCATCTGCCCCAAATGTGCATGATAGAATATTACCAAAGAAAACCTCGCCTGGATGTGGAGTTTTCATGTATACTAAGTGTGGCCAAATTCCAAACAAGTCACACTATTTTCCATGCTAATCAAACGTGTATGCTCAAGCTTGGGTATTGGGCTTATCTCTCAAAACATCCCAACCTGCCAAACAGAAAATCTAGTACAGCGCAGCACAGTCCAGCATATGACAATATTGAAATGCAATGCAATAAATGCATTAAAATATAGTAATACAGTAAAGCAATAGTTCAGTAAATAGCAATACAGTAAAACAGTAAAACAGCAAAACACAGCACCACAGTAAACACCTAATTAAAGAAAAACAGACAAGCGCTAGGATTGACTCGCAAGAGGGGATGGACCAGCAAGAGGTCAATCTTTCCCCAGTAGAGTCGCCAGCTGTCGCTCTCGGGATTTTCATCCAAGTACAAACACGAAAGTGGCGCGGAAATAGAGTCATCAGCAATGTGTATTTGTCCAAAGAGAGGGAAAGGAAACACTGCGTAAACCTGAGGGAAGGAAAAAGAGCATGGTCTCGTGACCAAGAGAAACGGGTAAGGGATTCGGTTACGCGAGGGGAAGGTATTAGCACCCCCACGCATCCATCGTACTTGATGGGATCCACGCTTGTAGTCTAGATCAAAGGGTGTCGTCATCTGGAGCTCCACAACTACTGGAAAGGAGAAGGAACGGGAATGGAAAAGAACGAAGAAACAAATAAGAAGAGAAAAAGAAGTGTCTCGATAGGACATCGACGGAGTCCTATGCCTACGTATTCCCTCGTGCAATGGGAAAGTCAGAGTCAACGTAGTTCAGACACGAACTAAGGGAGAGGTTGCTCGCCAAGACATCGCCGTCTTGTGCCTACGTATCCTCAATCGGACTAGAGAGAGGAAATCAGAGCAGTCGTAGTTCGACCTAACAAGGTCGGTGTTTTACTTTGTTTGTGTTTTTTAAGTGGAGTACGTCAACGTTCACGTTCTAGTAGTTAGGTGTCGCAGCTCGTTGTACGGAGTCTTAGGCATTTACCTGTTTGCGGTAGAACGGAAGTGACGCATCCTTGCAAAGGAATGAAAGAGATAAGAAGAGAATTGTTGTTTGTTTTTGTTTTTTTAGAAGAAATGGATTGAAGTTAGTTCGTAACTTACATTGCACCAAAGTCTACCATGCGGGAACGAGTGAATCGCATGGTCGCCCCCAAATGGGACATATGCTAAACACCCTAGAAGGAGGGGAGACCCCTCGTTCTTCATTTCCTACACTTAAGGCTCGAGCGCAATATACGTTATCTTTATTAAGTGTTTTAGAAGTTTTATGTGATGAGAAGAGAAGACTCAAGGAAAAAGAAAACACTAAGGGGAGTTCTATCCTAATGTTGTCATGCAAAAGATGGCCCTAAGATTGAGTTTGAGAGGGGAAACATCTACCTAAATTAGCATGGAAAGGGAAGCCTAATGCTAATCCTACTCCAAGCTTAATCGAAAATTAAGTTGGACTAGGTAGCTCTAAGGGAGTGAATCCAAGACATAAACAAGTCTTGAGATTTAAGGGAAGAAAAAGAGTGAAAGGGATGAAGAAGAAAGGGCGAATAAAACAAACAAGCAGCAGCTACAACATCGCCTCTGCACCTGCACAGCAGTTAAAGACAGCACACAAACAAGACAACTTTCAACAGCTCATATTCAGCACATAAATGGGTGTAAAAAGCAGCAGCAGCACATACAACAGCAAATATGCACATAGACAACAGTAGAAATAAGGCAGCATGCAATACATTTGAAGATGGTTCAATCATGACATAATGAGCAAACATCAAACATGATACACTTTTTGATCAATCATGATCACAATCACACCACACACCATAGTAAGCAATGCTTGAAAACATCATGGAAGAATACACCACATCATGAAAGAATGCACAACATTTAGCACATGAACAAGTCCAATCAAATATGCATTTCATGAGGTTAGATGCAAGCACACATATACATCACAACAACTCCAGTAACACCAGCAATAATTCACAACTAACATGCTCAAGGAGTGTGTGCAAAGTGTTCGTCACGTTAAGAAAATATCAATGCAAACATGAACATTTAACAATGAGAAATCAAAGATCGCGTGTCAAAGAATCATGTTCATGCAAGGATGTGGGGTGAGACAAATCAAGAATAATCCATAAATCATCAACATATTAATCCATGAAGTTTAGACATGCAAAAGATCTCAAACAAGCAAGAAAATGCAGGAAAATCTCATTCTGCAGCAGTGGTAACTGGTTAGCAGTTATGCTGTAACCGGTTACACAGTTCAAAACAGCCAGAAATTACGCAAAAAAACAACATGTTAACCGGTTACAGCATAACTGCTAACCGGTTACACAGCAACAAAATTAAAAAAAAAAAAGCTCCAAAAGCACTTTTCAGCAGAAATTAAAAAAAAAAAGCTCCAAAAGCACTTTTCAGCAGCAAATGACTTATTCAAACAACTCCAATGATTATGTAATCACTGATGCACGAAAATTACGTTCAAAAACAGTATTCAAACATCATTTAGATCCAATAATCACCAACATCCACAATCAAATTCACACAAATGTATCAAAACACATCAAAAATCATGGATCTACATTGTATAAGTTGCAATTAAGCTAAAATGAGTGTGGATCTGAAATTAACCAACCTACAAAGCTGAGAATTGCTTTGGTAAGTGTTGTAAACAGAATTTGATGAATCCAACTAGAGAAATCCAAGATCCACAAGCTCCTTGCACTCAAAAGTTGAAGATCCAAGCAAATAGCAACCAAAACTCCAAAATCACTTCCAAAAATCACTTATGGAAATTCAGAACCAGATCGAAACGAAAATCCAAATTGAAAAGTAGAAATTTAGTGATGATGAGAGGTTTTAGCTCAAGAATTAACAAGTTCCAATGAAGAACTTGTTAATCTTTGAAAAAAGAGCTTTGAGTGTGGTTGAAAATGGAGATGGAGAATGAAAAAGTGGGAGAGAATTGAGAGAATTCTGAAAATTGGGAGTAAAAAATGATCTAGGTCCTTTTTTGGTTTGGAATGAATTGATTTAAATAACCCCTAGGTTAGGAGTTAAGTTTGGGTTTGGAGTTAGGTTAAGTGAGTGGAAATTGGGGTGAAAAATGGATTAGGAAAGGAAATGAGGAATTAGAGTGGAAAATGTTGGAAGGAATTTGAATTTTGGGTGGAAAATGATGAAAATATCAATTCTAAATCCTTCCCACATGTGCACATGCCAAGCACATGATCACAAATAATGCAAACTAAAATTTTTAAATTTTGCCCAGAGTAACCGGTTACAGGATATCTGCTAACCGGTTACTCAGTTCAAAAACTAAAGAAATGTGCAGAAAAACCAAAGGGTAACCGGTTATCAGATACGTTGTAATCGGTTACACAGTGCAAATTTTGAATTTTGGCGCCTTTTGGAGGGAAACTTGGAAAAGGGACTTTTGACAGTTGTTTTGAAACCATTAAGCCTCTGAAACCCAAAACTTGGCATTGCTACTGAGTAACACTTGGAATGAAACACAAATTCTTGGTTACCCCTCGGGATATCCTGCTGAATTAATAATGCCTGATGCCGAGTACTTAATTAAAAACTGACTGCCAGGGTTTCTGATCACCAAATCATCTAATGAACAAAATAAATGCTCAAAAAGACTTTGAAAGTTATCTGCTTGGCTCTGAACATTGTTGAAAATGATACCGTACTTGAAGACTCCATGAGCTGCTGGAGAATACCTTGATCCCATGCCCAAAAGAACCATGTAAAATGCACAAATGATAAAGCAAGAATGAAATGAAACATAAGCCAGTTAGCTAAAAGTAAGAGGGCAAATTTTGAGGTGTTACACATGGTACAGGCATGAATCACATGATGAATTGGTCCAAACACAACATATATAACATGTATGAGATGTGTATGATCAGTGGACTTCAAAGCAATGCATATTTTAAGGAGTTCAAGTTGAGATGCTTACCTCTTTAGGAGCTTTTTGGGCAATCTGTCAAGGGCCTTATTCCAGAAATGTTTTGATGCTTTGAACACTCTCAAATTATCCCTTAGAAGCTTTTAGGATGATTGGAATCAGCTGGAAACCACAGGAATGGAAACTGGCCCTTTCTTGCAAAAGGGGCAAAAGTGACCATAATAGCAACTCTCTCAAATGGTGTTCCAAATGTGGGGAACCATTTGGGACAGTTCGAGATGATATTTGGAGTGTGTTTGAGGCTTTATCTGGTTTGAAAGTGACTGAATAAATACATGGCTTGAAAAATGCAAAAAAACCTTATTTTGAGGTTTTGAGAGGGGACTTTGTGATTTTGGTGTTACAGGTCACTTGTGAGAGTTTGGACAGCTTAGATATGACATATTAGATGTGTTTGGATCATGATATGTGATAGAATTGCTCTCTAACTCAAAAACTCAAAGTTACCTTGCTAAAGAATGCATTTTTTCCTAGAGAAAGAGATTTTGAGGAAAGCAAGTGTTGTAGTGCTTTGTGTCGTAACCCGAAATTTGACCTCCCACTTTTGCCTTTTACATAAGCATATGCATTCGCATCATTAGCATAAGCATTCACATTTTTTGTTGTGTGTTTCCTGTTGCAGGATATTCAGGTTTTCCAAGCCCGATTAATCATATCCTCACAACGTCATCACATCATCAAAACAAGCACAAAATAAGGGTTTCTATGCCTATTCATCAATACAAGAAGTGGAAAATCGAAGTCGGGACCACAACACCTTTTTTTAGGCAAATTGGGCATATTTTGGCCTGGTTAATCGATTAACCATTTGCAGTTGTGTTAATCGATTAACACAGGCAGAATAGGCATAATTTGCTGCTTTTTCATGATAGCACCTTTGCACACACTTTGGTCTTGGATTTTACAGTATTCTAGCAGCATGTGGAATATTCTAGACATCTCTAGACATTGCCAAGCTACTCAATTCATTCCAAGTGCATTTGCTATAGTACTTCACTTCAAATCAAGTGCACCATGTTCCTTGTTTTTCCAAGCATGTCAACCTTTGGATGTTGGAACTCACCTTGGGATTGTTACCGAGTTGGTTCTAACTAACCGAGTTAACCGCCTTGACTCGGTGAGTCAAGTCCAACTAACTCATAACCTAGCTCCAAACCCAAAGCTAATTCCAAACCAAATTCCAAACCATCTCACACTCTAAACCTAAAATCTATATAAACACACCTTCACTCACTTTTCAATTCTTCAACCATACTCAACCATTCTCTCCCATTTCTCACACAAATTTCTCTCAATTCTCTCACATTCTCTCTGATTTTTTCTGCTACATTTTCATCTTCATCTCACTTCTATTCCAAAACCTCACTAAAAGCTCTTAATTCTTGAAGAATAATCACTTTTCACATTGAAAGTGATTATTTCTTGAGCGTAACCTCCATTGCCATTCCATTATACTGGTTTTTCTGGAGTTCTAGTAGCTTTTTGATTCATCTCAAGTGATCGGTTCAAGTTTCTTCGGCGATAATTCTCATTTTGGAGTTTTTGTCGCGATTTGATCGGTTTCAATATGTTTCAGCTATAATTGAAGATTACTCTGGTTTTCTTTGATTATCTTCATCAAGATCACATTGCAACATTTACCAAGGCACATCTCAGCCTTGTAGGTTGGTGGATCTCATTCATTTTTCTGTTTCGATCGTTTTCGTATCATTCGCGATGTAGTTTCAATGTTTTTTTCTTTGCATGTGAATTGATTATACTTTTGCTTGATCCATGATCTTGTTTGTTTAATTGATTCTATTGTTGATCATTTTCTGCTTCTAAACTTGGTTTTTCGTGCATAATTGTTTGCCATAGCATTGGAGTGATTACACAATCAAAAAGTTGGCCAAAAACACTTTTCAAAACTAATTTTCTGCTCTCTGTCCAGTGTTAATCGATTAACACATTGCAGTGCAATTATGTTAATCGATTAACCAGTGTTTTTTGCACTTTTTCAAGTGTTAATCGATTAACACTTTGCAGTGCAATTATGTTAATCGATTAACACTGAACCAGAATGCCATTTTCTTGCATTTTCAAGTGTGTTTGCCATGCTTTCTTCATTTTAACTTCCATTGATTGTCATGCTTGATTTTATGGATGTTTTAAAAGTCATTTAGCTTCTGTTTGAAGTTTATTCGTGAAGTTTTGTTGCATGCTTTCGATTATTCAAATTGTTCATGTTTTGTCATCATGTGACTTAGTGTTGCATGACTTAGTGTTGCATATTTGTGAATCATTTGGTACTGTTTTGTACCCCTTTCCTTGGTTTTGCATTAAGTTTCATTCTTCATGGATGAACTTAATTTTGTATAATCAATAATGTACACCCTTTGCCTTAATGATTTTTCATCATCTTTAGAAAATTGTTGGCACAGTTTCCCTTTGATTAATTGATCGAAACCATGTTTCGATTAGTTGATCTTTCCCTTTCCTCTCTTTAGGCTTCCCTTAGAGCTTTTCTCTCCCGATCCCTAGTGGAGTTGGAGTTTCGCGCTATGCCCTACATCGGAGCAATGTACAAATTAACGCCGTTACGCTGTCCGCGGGAGCACTGTACAACTTAGAGCTGTTGTGCCGTCCGGTTCAATTTCTTCATTACACCCTATGTGTGTTAGAGAAGGAATGAGAAGGGATAATTCATACTCTCATTATGACTACTTCAGGTAGGGGACGAATGACCCTGTGCTTGGCTTAGTCATCTCTATCTCCAGGCGGTAGTGTGCTTTCTCTCCCCAGTCGAGTCGATCCTTGATCACTCTTTTCCCCCTTTGCAATCTCTTTCGATCTTTGATCGCTCTTATCTCTTTCAATCTATCTCTCTCGATCAATCACCTTCTTGGTTATGATCCTTTCTTCATTGGGTTAGCAAGTGTAGCGAGCGATTTTGGACGCGGTTCTTAAGCGCGGTCGCTCTCTGGGGTCAGTTTACTACAGGTCGATTCATTTTTTATCCTATTAAAGCTGACGAAGGAAGGGAAATAGATGTCTCCAATTAACCCTGCTTGCATACGGAGTTTAAACAACGGTCTGTTAGGTTACGGATGCGATCAATGTGGTGGGGCCTTTCTTGTGTTATTTTGACAGACAGGTTTCTGGCGGGGAACAAGGATTAGGATGTTAGGACTGATGCTTTTTGATAGATATATGAGAGTATGGGATTTAGGGTTTTTGTTTAGTGTGCTCGCTAAGATCTTTTCTTTCGATCTTATGCCTACGTATTCCCGTTTGCCGAAATAGGGAAATCAGGGCGTTCGTAGTTCCTCCTATTCTATGGGAGGAAATGGTTGTTTTGGTGTCTTGTTCAAAGCCCAAGACGTGAAGCGAAAGGTAGTTTATATCTTGTTCAAAGCCCAAGATGTGAAGCTAAAGGTGATTTGTATCTTGTTCAAAGCCCAATATGTGAAGCTGAAAAGGTTTGACTTTAGAGATAATTTATCATCTCTAAAGAGGGGTCTGTTTGTCACAACTGTTGGGTGACTGGTTATAAAGGGAGGATTACTTTAACCAGGATACGCGGATCCTAGCAATGCCATAATTTCCTTTATAGGGGGTTTTTAACCTGAAGGAGAAGACTTTAACTCAGTGTAGAGCAATGCTAGCTTTCCTTAGGAATTTCTCATGCTAAAAGAGGGACAGTGGCATGGATGTAGATGATCCAGAGGCTTGCCGCTTACAACAATTAGATGAAAGGGAAGGAGTTGTTGATATTTGTGTACTGTGAACAAGGCACAGCTTTTATGCTAAAAGTTTGATTGGATCAACCAGTGGTTTTCTTATATAAAGCCTAAGAGGAGGCTAATATGTGTCTCGTACAAAGCCCGAGAGAGAGGCTAAAAGGTTTTGACTCGACGATATAGTCTTTTGGTATCTCGTATAAAGCCCGAGATGGAGGCTATTTGACTCAACAAGAGAGTTTTTGTATCTCGTACAAAGCCCGAGATGAAGGCTAAAATTTGTTTGGCTCAATAAGAACCTTTTTGTATCTCGTATAAAGCCCGAGATGGAGGCGAAAGGGGTGATTGACTCAACGAGGGAGTCTCTTTATATGTCTCGTACAAAGCCCGAGAGAGAGGCTAAACGTTGTTTGATTCCGCTGGGGAGAATCATTGTATAAAGCCCAAGAGAGAGGCTTTGGTATCTATTTCAGTTGAGTGACAGGTCCAGTATGCTGATTTAAAGAGAAAATCAGTTCTTATATGAGTAATATTGGCACTCAGGGATTTTGATTCGAGGATCAGGGATATTTCCTGTTCTTTAAGAAAGTGGGAAATCCGAAGGGTTTTGATACTGTCCGAGTCTACGGGTTTTCTTCCTATTTAACGAAGGGGTCACTTGAGAATGTCTTTAAGACTCAAGGATATTAGACTGTCCATGTCTAGAGTTTTATCTCTTGTACTATGCTTTGAGAAACAGTAGTAGACTCTTTGAAAGGACTGTTCTATGCAGATGACTAAGTTCTGTTCCTGTACCTCTAGGAGGTCGTCGGGACAATTTGTACGAAGCCCAAGAGGAGGCTGGAAACTTTTAAGAAGCCGATCGGTCCTTGTACGAAGCCATAGAGGAGGCTATCATTCCCGGAGGAAGAATCATTATACGAAGCCTAAGAGGAGGCTGTGAATACTTCTAAGAAGCCGGCGGGTCCTTGAACTAAGCCCAAGAGGAGGCGGGGTTGCTTTTAGGAAGCCTGTGGGTCCTTGTATGATGCCCAAGAGGAGGTCGATGCTTTTAAGAAGCCCGTGGGTCCCCAAACCCCGAGAAATTCAAGGTAAGCTATTCACAAGGAATAGATCAAGTCAGGAAAGTTCGAGAATTTGGAAGAAACTCAAAGATGCCATTCACGGAGAATACATTCATCTTTGGGAGTAGAGTTTCTTGACAATTCCTAATGAGGACAGCCGAAGAGAAGACTGTATCTGGTGATCCTATTGGGGATCTAGTTGTCTATTTCTATGAATAAACGAAACGATGTCACCTAGTTCTAGACGTAGTTGCCGGGGAAACTCGAAATATCTATACTATTATTACACAGTTGATACGAGTTTATGAAAGAAGACTTACAGTGAAACAGCCCCACAATACAGTTATATGTATATGAAAGCGGTAAATGAAAGCAATAACCACTTACTCGGTTGTAGAGCTTCCATGCTGTTTGGTTAGTTGTTCAACAAAGAAAAATTGAAAACAACAGTATATTTCAAAATCAAAGGAGAAAGTGCTTTGAAAAAGAAAGATTTGGGGCTTACAGCTCAAGGAGAGGCCCAGGGTTTTATCAGTGAGCGCACTGTTGAATTTGTACAGAGGGACTTATACAAGTGACTGAGGCCCAAAAAGGTTTTCTGTACAAAGGGATGGATCTTACACTCTCTCAAGAGGCCCAAAAGGTTTAAAGAAAAAGAGTGGGGCTTATAACACGAGGGTAGGCCCAGTTGACTTTTCGTTAAAAATGGTGATCGCGCCGAGATTTCCTTTTAACGCAAAGAGGCTTATACAATAAGTGAGGCCCAAAAATTGTTTTTGGTTAAAAGGAGGTTGGGCCTTACACTCTATTAGAGGCCCAAAAGTGTTGAATGGGTCTTATAGCTCAAGGATGGGCCCAGTTGGTTAATTTTAAACTGGCGACGATCGCGTCGTTTATTTGAAAATGTACATTGGGACTTATACAATAAGTGAGGCCCAAAAAATATTTCTGTACAAGTGGGTTGGGTCTTACACTCTAATAGAGGCCCAAAAATTTTGAATGGGTCTTATAGCTCAAGGAGAGGCCCAAAAGGTGTTTTGAAAATGATTTATGAGGGTTGAATTAATCCAAAACCCTAATTTATTTTCAAAAATGTATTTAATTGAATAAAAATTCAATTAAAATGATCAAAATTGTTTAACATATGGGAAACAAATTGTGATCTTGGATTAATTCTTCAAAAATTAAGTATTGACCTACAAAATAATTAGAAAGCATTAAAAGTTGCAAAATAAAGGTGGAAAAAATATTTTAAATGTCAAAAACAATTAAAACATTAATTCTTTGCAAAAATATCAATTATACAAAATAAATAATATTTTTGGGATTTGTTAGGAGAATAAAATATTTTAACATTTTTGTGAATTATTAAAAAAAGAATCAACTCAAAATCATTAAAACTTAGAGAGAAATTAATTTTTGAATCAATTAAATAAAATCACAAAATTCAAATATTCAAATATTCAAAAAATGGCGCCAAGAACACGCGCGTGTTCTGGGTTTGCCTAGATTTGCATTTTCTCTCCAATCTCACTGAATACTTAATCATATCATGTAAATCCACATACCAATCAACTCGTTTCAACCTCACGATCATGTCTATGGTATTTAATTTCATTTAAATTAAACATATAACAAGAAATCATGAAAAATCCTCAAGAACCCTAATTTCTGCATGAAGGCTAGGATTTTTGATACACGATTCAAACAATGCAATTAATTGAGGGGAAACATTCAATGCATGATTATGAACATTTGGCAAAAGTATTGTGCGAGGAAATATGCATAGATTGAGAGATGACCAAGTTTAGGCTTACCTCTAGGTCGTGACAACAAGAGCAAATTGATTTCTGAGTTGGAGGTTTTACAGATGAGTTGTGATGATCTGAACAGCTTCCCTACACCCTATGGAGTGTGTTTGAATGCTTGGACTTGATTGAAACTGGCTGGATCACTTCATGGCATCTCAACTGCAACTTGGTTAAAACCTTGAGCAATTGACTGGTGATTCTGAGAAATCAGTGTTCCAGTTGTTGTTTAAGTGTTTGATCAGCTCATATGTGATGTATATGAGGTGTGTGTGTGTGATTGGTTTGATTGGAAAAGCTCTCAAACTCAAAACCCGATAGTGACTTGCCTTAGAAGGCAAAATTGGAGTGAAAGAAGAGATTTTGAGGAAAACATCTGTTAGATGGCTTTGGTGTACTCAAACTGATCACAATTGAGCTCTATTTATAGTAGAGCAAGTTTATTTTGGGATCCACAGTGAATGGCAACTGCAGCAGAGGTTTGGCCAATGTTGTCCAATGGAAATCCAAGTCTCCTCTAGCCATTGACTAGAGGTTAGGGCATAGGGTTGTGGTTCCCTTAGTCTTGGATAAGTCTTGACTGAATTCAGTTGAGAATGGCTCAGTCCATGCCACCTTGATGCTTCCATTGAATGCTCCAATCCAAAATTGGAGTCTTGTCCCTATTTTGGCATTTCTAGGTTCAACATGTTATTTCTTGTTCCAAAGACTTTGGAGGCTTGGCTCAGTGATTGTCCCCTTTAGATTCAATCCTTAGATGTGTCCAAGTGGATAGGAGCATTTGGATTTGGCTGATTTTGGCAAATCGACCAAAAGTGTGAAAATTTTCCTTGCCTTGGCAGATTTCAGCAAGGCAACTTGCCAATGTCATATCTCATGACTCAAATTGATTTTGGTAATGTTCTTGGCCATTTTGGAAAGCCCTTACATGATACAACAACTGTTTGAACATGTTTGGTTTTGATCTCTTTTGAATCCAAGTGAAAAATCCCCCTACATTTGGCAAAAAGTAAGGTAAAATCTGACTTAGTGAAATTTTCACTAAGTGTTGGAACAAAGTGACTTTTCTTGATTTTGATCACTCCATAACTCAAAATCCATGAGGAATTTGGACATAGGTAAGTATGAAGCTTTTGTAGAGGGCAATGAGATCTACAAATCAAGCTTTGAATGAGGAACAATGGCCTTGTGGTTTAGGAGTTATCCCTTTTACAAGTTATCCCACTCTCTTTGATTTTTCTTGATGAATGATGATTCAAATCATACATTAACATCATTTTAGGGTTAAAAATCCATTTTGGTGAAAAATCTCAAAAAGTCAAAGTTGACTTTTGTGCACAGTTGACTTTTTATCAGATGAATTCCAAACTGTGCAATTCTTCATGAAATCATGTCCTTGACCTAAATCAAACTTTATGGACATGTTCCATGGGTGTCATAGGTTATATTGAATCATGTCTTAGGGCTTGGGAGCATGTCCTGGTCAAAAGTCAAAGTTTCAGTTGACTTTCCTCGCGAAACCCTAATTGTGGTGCAGATGAAATTGAAACTTGTTGCTCAAGCTTCTTGGATTAATCCATTGTTGCAAATGGATCAATATAGTTCATTAGAGACCCTCAAACCCTCTCTTGAGGTCTTGGCTCATCAATTTCCCTAAAAGTCTACTTAGGGGTGAATTCGGTCAAGAAACCCTAATTCCTGATTTTTGATGAATGCATCCCCTGAGGCAAAATTGACTTGATGATTGGGTCTATGAGGTTCCATGGAGTATATTAGGTTGTGTTTTGGATCATTGGCTTGTGCCTAGATGAAAAATTTCTATCTGGAGACCCTGGTCGACCAAAACCCTAATTTGGTGACACTGTCGATCTTGAGACTTGATCCACCTAGAAGGGAGCAGCCTTGTGCTTGATCCTTGAAGTGGGAGTCCTTTTGATCCATTGTGGATATGTTAGAGGCTAGACAAGTTGAAGATCATGTCATTCCTTGATTGATCCTTTGCCTAAAAGCTCTGAGAGGGCTTGAAACCCTAATTTTGATTGTAGTGGATGCTCACCCATCTTTGGGGAGACTGATGAAGTATGATGGTACATCCATATTGTGATGATGAGTTTCACAATGATGGGAAATCTAAGTGGTCAAAATTTGGGGTATGACAGATGCCCCTATTTAATCTTCTTGGACACGAAGGTGTGAATGACGAAGGTGTTCGGGCATTCGGGGTGCAAGAGGATTAAATATCGGAATACCCGAAATTTTGAGGGTGGTTATGAATGGTAGCTTACGCATTCATCTTATTTTGCTAAGCAATGATGCTTAGAAAAGGTAAACTTCCCCTCGATCCTGGTCTTCAGCGAAGGAGCTGGTCTCAGTTTCCTTTTGGGATAAACCTCCCCTCGATCCTGGTTTCCTACCAAGGAACTAGTCTTAGTTTCTGATTTAAACTTCCCCTCGATCCTAGTTTCCTACCAAGGAACTGGTCTTAGTTTCTGATTTAAACTTCCCCTCGATCCTGGTTCCCTACCAAGGAACTGGTCTAAGTTTCTGATTTAAACTTCCCCTCGATCCTGGTTTCCTACCAAGGAACTGGTCTAAGTTTCTTTTGTCAATAAACTTTATTGACAAGGGACGCTATTTGTAGCGATTCTCCTCAAACTTCTCGCCGAATTTTCCTGGGGAGATGCCATTTGAGTGGAAAAAGTTTTGACATCAGACTTGCTGGGGAACCCATTCGTCTGAATTGTAGAGGTACACAAACTTCTCTGTTTTGGGAGACGCCATTTGTCAACTCTACTAGGGAAAATGAGTCTCTTGAGAGACTGTTTCTACTTGGGGTCTTACATCAAACTTTGCTCGGGATCTTCCCGGAGAAATTCCATATGATGGGATCCAACTTGAGGTGCCGATGACCTTTTCATCAGCGGTCTTTCGGAGAAAGGCAGCTGTACTGCCAAATCTCTGCTTAGGAGGCTTTCTCTGGGGATTTTTCTTTAATCCGAGAAAGCAAGAATATCATCTTCAATTGCGATGAGTGACATTTGTAGAAAGCTTCTCTGGCTTTTCAGAGGTTCAAGTTATCAAAGTGGTCAAGGGCCAACTTCTTTCCAGAAATAAACTGGAGGCGAGGTTGTTCAAACGCAGCGTTTCCTGACGAGGCAAGAACTGACAACTCGATTGAGAGACTGTTATCACTAGGGGACAAGACCTACTAGAGTGATAGTGATGCAATATGAAATGTATATGCAAATCAATAATGCATGATGTATGTATGTATATGCTGACAAAACTGACGCGACATACAAACTAAAAGATGAACATGACTGGATACTCGGCCATCGCGGGGCGAAGAAGTACCGTTGGTTCAGAATAGCAATTCCACCTTGCTTAGGAGAGATAGTCCCTGTTGGGAGTGTAGCATTGGTCGGGCTTAGGAGGTAAGAACTCTGCCGTGGGGTATCAGATGGGAAAGTCGCATCTCATACAGTTGATCCTTCATTCAGGCGTACTGGCTTAGAAGGAGTACTTTGATTCTGCACTTTGAGGTTCGATTACTTCTGGGGAAGCGACCGATGTTCTTCTGATGTTTAACAGTCAAAAGAAATTGCCGTCTTTATTAAAAAGAAGAAAAAGTTTTAACAAATAAATTCATTTTTGTTTTATTTCAAGAATCGTTAATCATGTTAACAACGTCGTTCTGTAAAGCTAAAACAAATAAGAATTACAAACAAAAGCACAAAGGCTCAAACTTTATTGATAAAATGGAGATCAGCCAAACGCGTGATTCCAAAGAGTATTTACAAAGTTAGAAAATGGTAATTTATAGGGAAAAGGGCTACGTTGAAACATAACGACCGCTATCCTTCCACCAACTTTGAATTCGGGGCATCCTGAGCTTCTGTCGAAGATGACCTTGACTGGAGTTTTCTGACGGATGATGTAACTGCTACTGAGGGACTTGCCTCTGTTGAACATATTTACTTGCCATTATCCCTAACTTTTGCCTGGATTGTACTGTGATGTTTCCAATCCACCGGGATGATTTTTTTATTTTGTCTCTAACTTTTGCCTCGACCGCCCTTTCGGGTTTTCAATCGACCGAGACGTTTTTTTTTTTAGTTTAGGCGAAGTATTTCTTGACTACATCAACATTTGTGGGGTAGGTAAATTCCTCTCCGTCCATGGTTGTAAGTCTCAAGGCACCGCATGAGAAAGCTTTCGTGACCACATAGGGGCCGTCATAATTTGGAGTCCATTTACCTCGCGAATCAGTGAGAAATGATTGTATCTTTTTGAGCACGAGGTCTCCTTTCCTGAAAACATGAGGTCGGACCTTTTTGTCAAACGCCTTCTTCATTCTCTGCTGATATAACTGACCGTGGCATAGTGCCGTGATTCGCTTCTCTTCGATCAGGTTTAACTCGTCGTGTCGACTTTGACACCATTCAGCTTCTGAAAGCTTAGCTTCCATCAATACCCGGATTGATGGGATCTCTACTTCTATGGGGAGAGCTGCCTCCATGCCATATACTAGAGAGAAAGGGGTTGCCCCTGTTGAAGTTCGAACGGATGTCCGATAACCGTGAAGAGCAAAGGGTAGCATCTCGTGCCAGTCTTTGTAGGTTACAACCATCTTTTGAACAATCTTCTTGATGTTTTTGTTAGCCGCTTCTACCGCTCCGTTCATCTTGGGTCGGTAGGGAGATGAGTTATGGTGTTCGATCTTGAACTCAACGCACAACTATTTCATCATCTTGTTGTTCAAGTTAGATCCATTATCTGTAATGATCTGGCTCAGAACGCCATAACGGCAGATGATATTGTGTTTGATAAATCGGACCACCACTTGCCGGGTTACATTGGCGAATGACGCTGCTTCGACCCACTTGGTGAAATAGTCAATGGCTACTAGAATGAACCGATGTCCGTTTGAAGCCCTGGGCTCAATCATGCCAATCATTTTGATTCCCCATATCGAGAATGGCCATGGGGAAGAGAGAACTTTGAGATGTGATGGTGGTACATGAATTTTGTCGGAGTATATCTGACACTTGTGACACCTTCTCATGTACTTGTAGCAGTCGAATTCCATGGTCAACCAATAGTACCCCTGCTCTGAGAATTTTTCTCGCCATTGCGTGTCCATTGGCATGAGTGCCAAAGGATCCTTCATGAATTTCTTTCATAAGCATGTCTGCTTCTGGTTTGTCTACGCAACGGAACAAGACCATGTCAAAATTTCTCTTATAGAGAGTGTCACCGCTCAGGAAGAAGTTTCCAACCAATCTTCTGAGGGTTTTTCTGTCCTTCCTTAGTGCCTCAGGTGGGTACTGTTGTTTCTGAAGGAAGCATTTGATATCGTGATACCAAGGTTTGTCGTCTATGACTGCTTCAATCGTGAAGACGTAAGCGGGCCGTTCAAGGCGCATTATGTCAATCTTAGGTAGGTCAGTCCATTGACCTACACTAATCATGGAAGAGAGAGTGGCTAATGCATCAGCCATGTGATTCTCATTATGAGGGACGTGATGAAACTCAACTCAGTTAAAGAAAGGTAACAGCCTTCTTGCATAGTCTTTGTAAGGAATCAGTCTTGATTGGTATGTGTTCCAATCTCCTTTTATCAGATTGATAACCAAGGCTGAGTCACCATATACGTCCAAGTTTTTGATCCTTAAATCAATCGCTTCTTCGAGACCCATAATAAAAGCTTCATATTCGGGCTCGTTGTTTGTACATTTGAACATAAGTCGAGCGGTGAAAGGAATGTGGGTACCCTGAGGGGTAACAATGATTGCCCCAATTTCGTTTCCATAATGATTAACTGCTCCGTCAAAGACAAGTCCCCATTTGGAACCTGGTTCTGGCCCTTCACTGGGTAACGGTTCATCGCAATCTTTCATTTTTAGATACATGACATCTTCGTCTGGGAAGTCAAACCTGATTGATTCTTGATCGTCAATCGGTTGATGAGCCAAATGATCGGCTAAAATACTTCCTTTAACGGCTTTCTAAGCGTGGTACTCTATGTCATATTCTGATAATAACATCTGCTAACGGGAAATTCTTCCCGTGAGAGCAGGTTTTTCGAAAACGTACTTGATTGGATCCATTTCGGAGACCAACCAAGTAGTGTGATGAATCATGTACTGGCGAAGACGTTTGGCTGCCCAAGCCAAAGCACAATCAGTTTTCTCAAGCATAGTATACCGAGTCTCGCAGTCCGTGAACTTCTTGCTTAGATAGTAAATGGCAGACTCTTTTCTTTTGGTTTCGTCTTGTTGGCCAAGTACACATCCCATTGAGTCCTCTAGAACTGTGAGGTAAATGATCAGTGGTCTTCCTTCCACTGGAGGTGATAGAATCAGAGGATTCAATAGATATTCCTTAATACTGTCGAAGGCGGTTTGGCAATCTTCTGACCAAACGCAATCCTGGTTCTTTTTGAGTAATTTGAAGATCGGCGCGCATGTCGCGGTCATAAGGAATATGAATCTGGAGATGTAGTTCAAACGTCCCAGGAATCCTCTGACTTGTTTTTCAGTTTTTGGAGAAGGCATTTCTTGAATGGCCTTGACCTTGTCAGGATCAACCTCAATTCCTTTCTGGCTGACGATGAACCCTAGTAGTTTCCCTGAACGGACACCGAAGGTGCACTTGTTGGGATTTAAGCGGAGTTTGTACTTCCTCAAACGCTCGAACAATTTCGACAGGTGGGTCACATGTTCCTCTTCTGTCTTAGATTTTGCAATCATATCATCGACATATACCTCGATTTCTTTGTGTATCATGTCATGAAACAGAGTTGTCATGGCCCTTTGATAGGTTGCCCCGACGTTCTTCAATCCGAACGGCTTTACCTTGTAACAAAAGGTACCCCATGGGGTGATGAACAAAGTTTTCTCCATGTCTTTCGACGCCATTTTGATCTGGTTATAGCCCGAGAATCCATCCATGAAGGAGAAAACTTTGAACTTTGCTGTGCTGTCTACCAGCATGTCAATGTGTGGTAAAGGAAAGTCGTTATTTGGACTTGCCTTGTTCAGATCCCTGTAATCAACACACATTCTGACCTTTCCGTCCTTTTTGGGAACGGGTACGATGTTGGCTAACCATTGAGGATATTCAGATGTAGCGAGGAAACCTGCGTCGATCTGTTTTTGTACCTCCTCTTTGATTTTGATGGCCATGTCCGGGTGAGTCCGTCTCAACCTTTGCTTTACTAGCGGATATTCCGATCTTAACGGTAAGTGATGTTCCAAGATGCTGGTATCCAACCCTGGCATATCCTGATAGGACCAAGCAAACACATCGGGAAATTCTTTGAGAAGCTTTATCAAACTCTCTTTGGCAGTTGGACTGAGAAGTTCCCCAATCCTGATTTCTTTCTCTCTTGTTCTGAACCCAAGTTTACCGTTTCTAACGGTTCTTTATGAGGTTCAATGGACCTTTCCTCTTGTCTGAGTAATCGGGAGATCTCTTCTGGAATTTTGTTGTCAACTTCTTTTTCAACCCCAAATATCGGGAACTCAAAGTTGGGAGAAGGCATCGGATCGTATGTTTCAACGGGGTTTAAAATAAGCAATCTGCATGACGTGATGATTTGTGTTTAAAAGAGATAGAGAAAATGCAACTGTGTGCAGTGTATTTTTTTTTACTGCTTGTTTTTATTATTGAATTGTTTTTTAGGATTACCATTTTCTGAGAAAAAGCAAATAGAGAAAACAACAATAAATGCGGAAATTACAGAGCGACGTTATTTTATTAATGAACAAGTCGATCCTTGAAACTACAGCCCTATAAAACAAAACTTTGTCGCTTTGGGCAAAGCGAAGAGGGAAATTTACAGAAAGCGAGCCCTATCAAAACATCTGTTTCACCTGGGCAGGGTGAAAGGTTAAAGATGGCAATTACTTTGACTGATGAACGACCTCCGGAACCTCGACAGCAACCCATTGGCGGCGAACTCCTCGGTGAATCACAAAGTCTGGCACCTTCCTTGACTTGTCTTCAGAAATAACGCTGATTTCTAGTGGAGCAGGATCATTGGAATCTGTCTCCCAAGCAGAGTTGTCGTAGGAGAATTCCTCAGTTACATTTTGCATAGCATTTGTGCTCTCAACTGTATCTCCTCATCCAGTAGGCTGGATGTCTTCGAGCCTGATACGAGAGCTTTCGGGCGCAGTGTACTTGACCATATAGTCGTACTTTCTACTCGGTTGTCCCAAGGTGTCCCACACTTCTTTCGAATTGGAGGAGTCATCCCTCTCGATGACGTTGACCTCGGGAAAAGCAAAGTTAATGAACTCAAGTCCTGCAAACGTTGCAAATTCATCTTCATGTTGAGTAGTTTCAGGATGACCTGAGTGTTGATCCCATAACATGGTGTGGACACAGGTATTCTGTTCAATGATACTCAACTGATTTTCATTGTTCGGCTGACTCTCTTGCCCCAAGTTTCCTGGGTAACGCTGCCACATTGGCAGGCCATCCATCAGGTCATAGTAGGTGGAGTCAAAATTATCTTTCATCAGAGTGTCCTTCTCTAATGAGTTTGGTGGAGCACGGCATCCTTCCAGATCACAATCTCCATATATCATTTCAACGTCTGACCTTGGTATAAATCTCGGACTCTGTGCGGGATAGCAAAATGGTATAGGCACCTCTTCCTGAGACATATAATCGTCCCCGTTAAGGTAGGACTTCCATTCTTCATCTGTGTCAGAGGGATCTTCCTCATTGAAAGCATGTACTGCTTGAGACACTAGGTGAAGGAAACTTCCACTGTGGAAGAAGTTTTGAAGGGGATGAAGACTTTCATCGTTGGCAGCTGTCTGGGTACAGGTTGCAGAAAAACCAAGACCCTTCTTTGTTTTATTGTCAATAGGAATGACAAGATGTCCCCATCCGGTTGTATCGGTACTCTCGACCGCTTTGATAGCATCTTTGTATGAGGAAATCGAGGTTCCTCCTTGGGATTGATTGTCCTTGCTTTCCGACAGTGCTTGGAACTGCGTTCCAATAACCTCCTCGGGTTCTATACCAGTAGATGGTGATAAGTTACTCACCAGCAAGGCCTGCTCCCCGCAGACTATGATAAGTTGATCGTTTTGAACGAACTTTAGCTTTTGGTGGAGGGTCGAAGTGACCGCTCCAGCCTGATGTATCCAAGGTCCTCCTAATAAACAACTGTATGTTTCCCGGATGTCCATGACCTAGAAAGTGACTTGGAAAGTGTGAGGACCGATAGTTATGGGAAGATCAACTTCGTCGATAACTGTTTTTTTGGATCCGTCGAACGCTTTGACGACGACCTCGCTGATTCTCATCGGAGGGCCTTTGAATGATAATTGCATCAAAGTGGACTTTGGCATAACATTCAGAGCTGACCCTGTGTCTACCAGTACGCTGGCTAAAGCATCGTCCTGGCAGTTAACTGTAATGTTGAGCGTCATGTTATGACGGCGACCCTCTTCGGATAATTCCTCATCACTAAATTCCAAATTATTGTAGGAAGTGATGTTAGAGACAATGCTATCGAACTGTTTGATTGTTACATCCTGTTCCACAAAGGCTTGCTCCAAGACTTTCTATAGAGCCTCCCTGTGGGCTTCTGAACTGAGTAATAATGATAATACCGAGATCTTTGAAGGAGTCTATAACAGCTGATCAACAATGTTATATTCACTCCTTTGGATGAGCTTTAGCATCTCATCATTATTTTTCGAAAGGTTGGGATTACTGGATTGACCGACTGATGGATCGAGAGCTTCTGCCTGAAGTTCCTTTTCCATGTTAGGTTCTCCAACTCCTCGGTTGAAGATTCGACCGCTCCGTGTTACACGACTGATGTCTGCAATATTCACAATGGAGGGTAATGGAATTTCCTTTCCATTCTCAATTATTGTTGCACCGTATTTGTAAGGGATAGCCTTAGTTGATTCATACTGTGTTGGTCCCGGCAGATAGATGACTATGGGAACCTTCTGGTTTTTCTGACCATCGTAAGTAATCTCGATCCGTTCCCGGTTGGGAACTCTCGATTCGTCAAGTAGAGGGATAATGGCAAAAACATACTTGGTCCTATGATGACCAGAGATTGTGACAACATCCTCAACTTGATCGGCAAGGTAGTTCGGCGTCTAGTTGATGGGTCCAGAACTCGGATATGGACGAATCTCTCCACGATCCACCTGCCCCTGAAGAGCTGCTCTCACAAGGTAACACCCTTGGTTACTTTCCGAACAGACACCACAACATTCATAATTGTGTGGTGGCACCTGGCCACCCCCACTTTGAGTACAATGTAACCTCACTAGGTTAGCTTCCATTGATTGGACATCCTGACTCTGACGCCGAGTAGGATTCCTGTTACTGATACTAATTTGCTGAGTATCTTCATCCATATATATTGGCATCCACCAGTGATTTAACAAATGCTGATGTGCCTCCTGGACAAGGGTACAACCTCGATCATTTTCGCAACCCGCTTTACAGCTTTAATAGTCATGTGATATTAAGAATCCGAGCCGGACCTGCTCAGCATGTAACTCTACCAAGTTGGTATTCATCACGCGAATATCGAAGATTTGAACCATGTTGATCTGATAAGGGTTTCTATCATGGTAGTCTTGGATCCATCCAAGATCCATCTGACGCTGGAGGGCTTCTTGTACAAAAGAGCAACCATGTTTGTTTACCGAGCAAGTCAGACAGGAACTGTAATCGTGTCGCGACAGATTATGATACTGGCTTTGCCTTGAATGCATTGCCACCAAGTTAACATTCATTGCACGGATGTCATGGTTCTGAATGATGTTGGAGTTCGTGTAAACCAAGTTAACTCCACGAACTCGGTGCTCTTGGATCCATCCGAGATTCATCTGTTCCTGTAGAGCTGATTGCACTACCGAACATCCTTGATTGCTTTTAGAGCAGACATCACATTGATGATAATTATGAGGTGGCACATGGCCATATCCACTCTGTCTACAATGCATCTTGACCAGATTGGTCCTCAACAAGAGTACATCGTGAATTTGATAGACATTATTAGTCTCTCTCTCAATCAGATTGACTGCAGCTTTCTCATGTTGAGGCAGCGGGTTTCTGAGAACATTGGGATTCGTATCTTTGAAAGATAAGAGCCCGCTCCTAACAAGTTTTTGCACGTCGGACTTGAAATTGAGACAAGTCTCAATGTTATGCCCTGATCCTCCTTGGTGGTAAGGGCAAGTTTGATCCACCTTAAACCAGAAAGGCGGATTTTCCGGTACTGTAAGCGGAGACTTAGTCGGAATGTGCCCCTTAGCCAGTAGTAACGGAAATAGTTCTGCGTACAACATGGGTATAGGATCAAACCCTGATGGTGGTGTTGTACGGTTGTTGTTATATGGAGGACGGGCCTGCTGAAGAGGCTGTTGTGTCCATTGCTGATTAGGTTGGGTCTGCGCAACCTGAGGTTGATACGTAGGAATAGGCGTAGGGCTGATAGCAGGAGTTACAGCTGCTACCGGCTGATAACGTCGCCTTTGCTTTCCGAGAGAGATATTCCCAATATCTTGCTCTTTTTTCTTAGGGAGAGCACTACCGTATTTTTTAGTACCGCTCGTCGATCCAGTGTCTTTTACCAAACGTCCCTCTCGGGCGGCTTCCTCAAGACGTACGCCCATGCCGACCATTTTGGTGAAGTCACTGGGCGCACTGGCAACCATTCTGTCATAGTAAAATGAGCTTAAGGTTTTTAAGAAGATCTTTGTCATCTCTTTTTCCTCAAGAGGTAGACAAATTTGAGCGGCAATTTCACGCCACCTTTGAGCATACTCTTTAAAGGTTTCCTTGTCCTTTTGCAACATCGATCTGAGTTGATCTCTGTCGGGTGCCATGTCCAAATTGTATTTGTATTGTTGGACGAAGGCAGTGCCAAGGTCTTTGAAAGTGATGATCGTGGCACGATTTAAACCCGTGTACCATTTGAGTGCGGCACCGGTTAAACTATCCTGAAAGTAGTGAATCAGTAGGTCATGATTCTCCGTCTGAGTTGACATTCGCCGAGCATACATCACCAGATGGCTCTGAGGGCAAGAGTTACCCTTGTATTTTTCAAAGTCGGGCACTTGGAACTTGTGCGGGACTTTCACATTGGGGACCAAACAGAGGTCTGCGGCATCCTTTCCAAATAAATCCTGACCGTGAATGGCTTGCAGTTCCTTCTGCATTTCCAAGAACTGTTCCTGGAATTCATCCATTCGGTCAAACATAGTTTCCTTTTTACCAGAAGGTATCTGTGGAATCTGTCCTTCCGGGACAGTGTGCACCACAGGGGGTGGTACCGTGACTACGGCAGTAAATCTTGGCGTTTCTTGAAGTTTGTAACCTTCAGGAGTCTTCAGTATGCCCCTAGCATCTTCGCTTTCCCGAAGTTTGTAACCTTCAGGCCCAGCGGCTTCTGTTATGATTCCCTGATCTTCAGCGATCGGCGGAACATATCCTTCCGGGATATAGTTAACAGGCATGCCCCAGGGACGATCTTTCGGCATTTGATACCTAGGATCATACTTCTCCACTATGGACGTTGAGGTGATCTCTGAGATCACAATCCTTTGTAGCTGAGCTTCTGCCATGGCTTGCATGTCATTACGAAGCTTTCTCATATCCTCTCTCAGAGCGTCGATCTCTTCCTTCAACTCTCTGTTTTCTTCCTCAAGATCATCCATCTTTTTCTGACGATTGGCCCGAGTATTATACGAATGAGACAGTTTGACTCAAGAATCGAGACACAAATGTGAGATTCGTAGGTAAGAAGAATACGCGATGTGAGAATGATGAATGCAATGATTATATTAATTGGTTTTTTGGTTTAATCAAAATAAACTTCGACAATTAGATTGCAAATATCAAACAGTGGGGAAACCCCTTTTTATTGAATTCAGAGGATTACTGAAATGGAAATACAGTAGATTACAAGGTACAGAAACAAAAACCTAAGCTAATGGGTCCTGAGTCCTCTCTGAAGAGAAATCGGGTGCGGACTCTGGTACTTTCCTTTTCTTTGACCGGGGCTCTTGGGCCGTTGTCGGGTTGTCATTCCTTTGCCAAGGGAAAGGAGCGAGTAAATTCCTTTGGTCATCTTGATTCTCTACAGCATGTTGCTCCAAAATTTCAATCAAAGCATTTTTCTCTTTCAGTAGTTGCTGTATTTTGATGCACTCTACGTCGAGGGTGCGATACTTGTTCTTCCAAGACCTTCTCTCCTTTTGAACCTTGTTGAGAGTAACCTGAAGCTTTTCAGTTTCCGTCATGAAGTACATGACAGACTCCCTCGGTGGAAGAATTCTGTAACGAGGATAAGGCATTTTTAGCTTGAGAGCTCTAGTTTGTACCTAGTGGAGATAAGGCTCCACCGAGGCACAGTCTGGTTTTCCTAGAGACTCTCGTCCTTTCTTATGAACGTGTTTCCAAGCGTGCACTATTTCCATCTTTAGTGCTATGTCGTTTTCTCCTTCTTTGAATAAAAGACCTTCCAGATGAACACCCCGTGGGACGTGTCTCATTGGGTAGCCAAATTGACGACGAACCAATACCGGATGGTAGTTGATTCCTCCTTTAGTTCCTATGAGGGGTACGTTGGGGAAGTTTCCACAACGATCAATGATTTTGATTCCATCATAGAGACTATTACACCAATCTATATCAGAGTGGGTGAGGGACATGATCTTCTGCGACCAACGTAAGGCACTCTTGCAATCCCAAAAAGCAGCAGACTTGGGCAAGTGGGAGATAAACCAATTATAAAGCAAAGGTACACAGCATGTGATCTCCCCCCCCCCCCCCCCCCCCCCGCTGTACAAATTCCCTAAGTGTACAGAATGATACGCATCTGCGAGCAAAGTCGTCACAGGGTTTCCAATGAGAAAAACCTTAATGGAGTTGATATCTACAAAGTTATTGATGTTGGGAAACAAAAATAACCCGTAGGTGAGCAAGACAAAGACGCTTTCAAAAGCAGTCACGTTTCCTATACTGGAAAAATATAGGGCCTTCTTTGTCAGAAACTGGGCTGGCAAACCTTGGATGCCACCCTTAGTGGTTAGGTGAGTCCTAACCTCAGACTCGTCCAAATGAATTGCTCTTGCAATGGTCTGATTCTTTGGAATTTCTTCCAATCCAGAAAATGGAGCTTGATCAGTAATGTGTAAATCGATCAGATGAGAATACTCCTCCAGCGTTGGTGCGAGCTGGTAATCCGGGAATGTGAAACAGTGATAAACGGGATCATAAAACTGAATGAGCGCATCCATGATTCCCTCAATCACATGGACTCTTAACAGTGGTAGCAGACCTCCGTGTTTGGCTCTGAAAGCCTCTTGGTTTGTGATCATCCCTTCTAACCTTCTCAAATCCTCTAGCTTTGGAACCTTGAAGGTATACTTATGGGTTCTCCTTCTGCCGAAATCCATTAGCGCAATCTTTTTCTCTGATATTTGCAATCACAGTCTTAGTTTAATTTGAAAAATAGAGAGACTATAAGAGAATTTTTTTTAATGTTTTAATGTTTTTTAAATGAATGCATGAATGCAGTACACAAAAACATAGGAAAAACATGGGGTCAAAGGGTCGTTGTCATGAAGTCCAGGCTCTACCCATCCCCAAAGGTTTATACTAGGGTGATTTTTGTACCTGTACTCATTATCATCAGCTCCTCCCAGGAAAGCAAAACAACAAGCGGATCGCCAGCGAGTTGTAGAGCAATCTTAGAGTAAGTGTCATTCACCGAGAATAGATCACCAGCCTCAAATGAGGGTAGTATCGCGTAACAACTATTCCCGATAGTTTCCGCACTACAAAAGGGTTTGGCTCATCAGCTTCTCAGACATCACAATCGGCCCATTGTCTAGGTGAGAGAAGGGGTTGCATTGGTCAGCCTCCACTGAGGTTGATGGTCAACCTCGTCGCCATCACTTATCTTAAGTGTATACTCAATCTTTCCACATGCGGCATCACACGCATTCCCATTAGCAGAAAAATAAACACGTATAGCAATTAGGAAAAGCAGTATATATATTTGTCCTAAACATCCTAGACCTTTAAAGCTATGAATCCTAAGTTCCTGACAGAAAATGGGTTCCCCGGAGGAAGCCCCAATCTGTGGTTTTCACACAAGAGATGAAAAGAAAGAAGAAAAACAGAGAGTCGGCCCCACGGTGGGCGCCACTTTTCTGTAGCGAGCGATTTTGGACGCGGTTCTTAAGCGCGGTCGCTCTCTGGGGTCAGTTTACTACAGGTCGATTCATTTTTTATCCTATTAAAGCTGACGAAGGAAGGGAAATAGATGTCTCCAATTAACCCTGCTTGCATACTGAGTTTAAACAGCGGTCTGTTAGGTTACGGATGCGATCAATGTGGTGGGGCCTTTCTTGTGTTATTTTGACAGACAGGTTTCTGGCGGGGAACAAGGATTAGGATGTTAGGATTGATGCTTTTTGATAGATATATGAGAGTATAGGATTTAGGGTTTTTGTTTAGTGTGCTCGCTAAGATCTTTTCTTTCGATCTTATGCCTACGTATTCCCGTTTGCCGAAACAGGGAAATCAGAGCGTTCGTAGTTCCTTCTATTCTATGGGAGGAAATGGTTGTTTTGGTGTCTTGTTCAAAGCCCAAGATGTGAAGCAAAGGGTAGTTTGTATCTTGTTCAAAGCCCAAGATGTGAAGCTAAAGGTGATTTGTATCTTGTTCAAAGCCCAAGATGTGAAGCTGAAAAGGTTTGACTTTAGAGAGAATTTGTCATCTCTAAAGAGGGGTCTGTTCGTCATAACTGTTGGGTGACTGGTTATAAAGGGAGGATTACTTTAACCGGCATACGCGGATCCTTGCAATGCCATAATTTCCTTTATAGGGGGTTTTTAACCTAAAGGAGAAGACTTTAACTCAGTGTAGAGCAATGCTATCTTTCCTTAGGAATTTCTCATGCTAAAAGAGGGACAGTGGCATAGATGTAGATGATCCAGAGGCTTACCGCTTACAGCAATTAGATGAAGGGGAAGGAGTTATTGATATTTGTGTACTGTGAACAAGGCACAGCTTTGATGCTAAAAGGTTGATTGGATCAACCAGTGGTTTTCTTATATAAAGCCTAAGAGGAGGCTAATATGTGTCTCGTACAAAGCCCGAGAGAGAGGCTAAAAGGTTTTGACTTGACGATGTAGTCTTTTGGTATCTCGTATAAAGCCCGAGATGGAGGTTATTTGACTCAACAAGAGATGGAGGCGCCAAGAACACGCGCGTGTTCTGGGTTTGCCCAGATTTGCATTTTCTCTCCAATCTCACTGAATACTTAACATATCATGTAATCCACATACCAATCAACTCGTTTCAACCTCACGATCATGTCTATGGTATTTAATTTCATTTAAATTAAACATATAACAAGAAATTATGAAAAATCCTCAAGAACCCTAATTTTTGCATGAAGGCTAGGATTTTTGATACACGATTCAAACAATGCAATTAATTGAGGGGAAACATTCCATGCATGATTATGAACATTTGGCAAAAGTATTGTGCGAGGAAATATGCATAGATTGAGAGATGACCAAGTTTAGGCTTACCTCTAGGTCGTGACAGCAAGAGCAAATTGATTTCTGAGTTGGAGGTGTTACAGATGAGTTGTGATGATCTGAACAGCTTCCCTACACCCTATGGAGTGTGTTTGAATGCTTGGACTTGATTGAAACTGGCTGGATCACTTCATGGCATCTGAACTGCAACTTGGTTAAAACCTAGAGCAATTGACTGATGATTTTGAGAAATCGGTGTTCCAGTTGTTGTTTAAGTGTTTGATCAGCTCATATGTGATGTATATGAGGTGTGTGTGTGATTGGTTTGATTGGAAAAGCTCTCAAACTCAAAACCCGATAGTGACTTGCCTTAGAAGGAAAAATTGGAGTGAAAGAAGAGATTTTGAGGAAAGCATCTGTTAGATGGCTTTGGTGTACTCAAACTGATCACAATTGAGCTCTATTTATAGTAGAGCAAGTTTGTTTTGGGATCCACAGTGAATGGCAACTGCAGCAGAGGTTTGACCAATGTTGTCCAATGGAAATCCAAGTCTCCTCTAGCCATTGACTAGAGGTTAGGGCACAGGGCTGTGGTTCCCTTGGTCTTGGATAAGTCTTGACTGAATTCAGTTGAGAATGGCTCAGTCCATGCCACCTTGATGCTTCCATTGAATGCTCCAATCCAAAATTGGAGTCTTGTCCCTATTTTGGCAATTCTAGGTTCAACATGCTATTTCTTGTTCCAAAGACTTTGGAGGCTTGGCTCAGTGATTTTCCCCTTTAGATTCAATCCTCAGATGTGTCCAAGTGGATAGGAGCATTTGGATTTGGTTGATTTTGGCAAATCGACCAAAAGTGTGAAAATCTGCCTTGCCTTGGCAGATTTCAGCAAGGCAACTTGCCAATGTCATATATCATGACTCAAATTGAATTTGGTAATGTTCTTGGCCATTTTAGAAAGCCCTTACATGATACAACAACTGTTTGAACATGTTTGGTTTTGATCTCTTTTGAATCCAAGTGAAAAATCCCCCTACATTTGGCAAAAAGTAAGGTAAAATCTGACTTAGTGAAATTTTCACTAAGTGTTGGAACAAAGTGACTTTTCTTGATTTTGATCACTCCATAACTCAAAATCCATGAGGAATTTGGACATCGGTCAGTATGAAGCTTTTGTAGAGGGCAATGAGATCTACAAATCAAGCTTTGAATGGGGAACAATGGCCTTGTGGTTTAGGAGTTATCCCACTTTATTTGATTTTTCTTGATGAATGATGATTCAAATCATACATTAACATCATTTTAGGGTTAAAAATCCATTTTGGTGAAAAATCTCAAAAAGTCAAAGTTGACTTTTGTGCACAGTTGACTTTTTATCAGATGAATTCCAAACTGTGCAATTCTTCATGAAATCATGTCCTTGACCTAAATCAAACTTAATGGACATGTTCCATGGGTGTCATAGGGTATATTGAATCATGTCTTAGGGCTTGGGAGCATGTTCTGGTCAAAAGTCAAAGTTACAGTTGACTTTCCTCGCGAAACCCTAATTGTGGTGCAGATGAATTGAAACTTGTTGCTCAAGCTTCTTGGATTAATCCATTGTTGCAAATGGATCAATATAGTTCATTAGAGACCCTCAAACCCTCTCTTGAGGTCTTGGCTCATGATTTGCCCTAAAAGTCTACTTAGGGGTGAATTAGGTCAAGAAACCCTAATTCCTGATTTTTGATGAATGCATCCCCTGAGGAAAAATTGACTTGATGATTGGGTCCATGAGGTTCCATGGAGTATATTAGGTTGTGTTTTGGATCATTGACTTGTGCCCAGATGAAAATTTTCCATCTGGAGGCCCTGGTCGACCAAAACCCTAATTTGGTGACACTGTCGATCTTGAGACTTGATCCACCTAGAAGGGAGCAACCTTGTGCTTGATCCTTGAAGTGGGGGTCCTTTTGATCCATTGTGGATATGTTAGAGGCTAGACAAGTTGAAGATCATGTCATTCCTTGATTGATCCTTTGCCTAAAAGCTCTGAGAGGG
The DNA here is from genome assembly GCA_022829125.1 of Lathyrus tuberosus. Taxonomy (NCBI): domain Eukaryota; kingdom Viridiplantae; phylum Streptophyta; class Magnoliopsida; order Fabales; family Fabaceae; genus Lathyrus; species Lathyrus tuberosus. The sequence goes on along the minus strand of JALAZF010000124.1, from coordinate 1,134,287 downwards.
ATTGAAACCCTAATTTTGATTATAGTGGATGCTCACCCATCTTTGGGGAGACTGATGAAGTATGATGGTACATCTATATTGTGATGATGAGTTTCACAATGATGGGAAATCTAAGTGGTCAAAATTTGGGGAATGACAGCAAGCTTTCTTTGTTTCAATACCCTATTCTTTTCTTGCGGTCAATCGCTGTTCTTTTGATTCCCCTGGACAATCTCTCATCTTTTTCTTCGGTTAAACACAGTACTCCTGTTACAACCGAATCCCCTGCAGAGTTCGCAACCTTCTTTTGGTTCTTCTCCCTTTGTTGGGATAATCACTACCTGTCAGTTGAAACACTAATTTGCACTCCTTTTCAGTTAACCACAGTCCGTCTGTTAAAACACTGAACTCCTCTTGGGTTAATCACCGTTTCTTGGTTAATCACTTATTTCTTCAGTTAAACACAGTCCGTCTATTAACATACTGAGTTCCTTGGGTTAATCACCTTCTCTTGGTTAATCACCCTTTTCTTCAGTTAACCACAGTCTGTCTGTTAAAATACTGAAGCCCTTTTTGAGTTAATCACTTTCTCTTTGTTAATCACTCATTTTTCTCGGTTAATCACAGTTTTCCTATTAAAATCGAATCCCCGGCAGTTGGCAACCTTTATTGGTTCGAGTACTTACACCCTTGGGCTAATAACCTCTTTTGGTTCAATACCCTTCTTCGTTGGTCAAGTGCTGTTTGTTCAGTCATTACCAACACCCCTTTTGGGTTACGACCTTCGATCGGTCCTACACCCGCTCTTCTGGTTAATCACAGTTTTCTCTGTTAAAACCAATGCTTTTCTATCCCCACAGAGTGGCAATCTTTGCTTTCCTCGATTAACCAATGTTTATCAGTTAATAGACCGACACCCCTCAGTGTCCAACACCTTCTCTTGGTTCAGCACTCTCTCTCTCTTAGTTTATCACAGTCCGTCTGTTGACACCAATCTCTTTTTCCAACCAGGGTCTTACTCTCTTTCTTCGGTTAACCACTGTTAACCAGTTAATATATTGAATCTCTCTTTTCTCTTGGTTATGACACCACCCCTTTATTTGGATCCCCAGTGGAGTCCTTTCTATTCCCTTTGCTCTTCCATTCTTGGTTTCGACACTAATCCTCTTTGTTATCCCCTGCGGTGTTTTCTTTCATTCTTGGTTTTAACACTGTTCTTGTTCTAGTTTCTGGTACAATCCCTCTTACTATGTGGTCTTCCCCATTAGAGTTTTTCTTTCACTCTTACTCTTGGTTTTGACACCACTTCTTTTGTTTCCCTGTCGCTTTCTTGTTTTGTTTTCCGTTCGGTTCCCCAAACTACGGAAGCTCTGATTCTGCATTCTTTCGAATGTCAGATACGTAGGCACGAGACGTGATGTCTTGGAGAGCACACTTCCACCTTTCTTTCCTTCTCCCTTTCTTCTTTTCCTCTCTGTCCCCTGGTCCCATTAACTAGGACGCTCTGATTTCCTCATTGCACTATGAGGGTACGTAAGCACGAGGGCCAAAATCCTCCGCGAGCACTTTCTTTCTTTCCTTTCTTTTTCCCTTTCTCTCTCTCTCCTCTTTCTCTTAGCTAGAAGCCTTTAGATAGATAACCCATCCAAGCCTAGAAGCAAGCAAAATGGTTTCCGTCGAGTACGACGGATGCGTTAGGTGCTAGTACCATCCTTTCGCGTAACCGACCCCCGTTCCCGTTTCTCTTCCTCTTGGGTTTTATCGTTATTTTCCCTGTCCTTTGGACTAAATAAAGTTCGGTGGTGACTCTGTTGTATCTTTGAGTGTGAGATTCACTCAGGATGTAAACCAGCCATCTTCAGCTGGCGACTCTGCTGGGGACCGATTGACCTCTTGCTGGTCCATCCCTTGAGCAGTCTCGCCTAGTTTTGTTTGCTCTCTTGCTTGCTTGGGTGTTTATCTTTTGCGCTTTACTCGCTTTATTTTACTTGCTTTAGCTTTATGTTTATTTATCGCATTTCTTTACTGCTTTAAATATTCATATGCTGCATATTCTGGATATCTGCTATTTTCTGTTGTTGTTGGGATGGGTAAATATTATTGGAGAGAAAGGTCCTAACACCGGGCCTAGTATACACATAGGATAGAATGTGGATAGTCGTGAGGCCTGCGTTTTGCGCATTGGGATATCATGAGACCCACCAAGATCGTGATTCATTTGAGAATACTTCCTTCCTATAAGAATTCACTACGGCGGGGGATTTTCATTCTAAGTCCTATGGTTTGGGCGACCTTTCTAGGGACCACCTTGTTGTGTCTAGATCACACCTGTGAGGGGGATGGGTTTTGCAGGAAAACAAGCCACTTCATACCTTTGTTCTCTCATGCATGCCAAATTTCTTCACTGACACATCAGTTTATGTGGCACCGACACAGAATTATATGCAGATATTCGGACTATTCAGACTTTATTATTCGGGTTGTGCTGGCTTCTTGTTGTTATGTTGCATGTCATTTCATCATGTAAATTAATTTTTGCATGTGCATTTCCAGGCTTTCGAGGACTTATCTTTTGTTGGCATTATCATAGAGATGAGTACTGGTTGTCGTGGTATCTTCAGTTACAAGTTTGTGGAACCTAAGCTGGGTACTTTGAGAGGTTTGCCATCTTTGTTGGTTGGAGATCACAAAGGGGTTTTCATAGATACTAATGGTAATCTGTTGACCATCCTCAACACTGAATTCAACATCACTGTTATTCACACTCTGGTTCAGTTCTACGCTTGAGGAGTATGCTTATATTCTGGGGGTTGAGATCAAGAACCAGGTTCCTTATGTCTTCACTAGCGGTTGTCCGAAGTCTCATCTTATTGCTGATGCGCTCTGCATTAGTAAGAAGGATGTGGAAGATAATCTCAAGACCAAAGGGAAAGGTATTCGAGGGTTTGCTTCGAAGTTCTTGGTTGACAAGGCCACTTCTTTTGCTAAGGATGGAAACTGGAAGGCTTTCAAGGCCGTTCTTGCTTTGCTGATATATGGGATTGTCTTGTTTCCGAACATGGAGGATTTCGTAGATTAGGCTGCCATCAGTATCTTCTTGTCCAGGAACCCTGTTTCGACACTTCTTGCTGATACCTATCATTCTATTCATTCCAGGAATGAAAAGAAGAAGGGAACCATTGTCTGTTGTGCTCCTTTGTTGTACCGATGGTTCATGTCTCACCTTCCACAAAAGGGTCCCTTTGTTGAGAATAAGGGTAATCTCAAGTGGTCTCAGCGAATCATGTCTCTTACTGCGGATGATATTTCCTGGTATTCTCGAGTCTTCGACGATACTATAATCATTCTTCATTGTGGGAAATTCTCCAATGTGCCTCTCTTGGGTACAAAGGGTGGAATTAACTATAACCCGAGAATGACCTTCCGACAGTTGGGATACCCTATGGTTGCCAAGTATGATCCTGAGGTAGTGGAGGAGTTCATCTTTCATGAAGGGGCTGATGACATGGGTTTATTGAAGAAGTTCAGTGCCGCTTGGACTCAGATACATCTCGAAGGAAGAGCCGATTTGGGTAAGAATAATTGCGTAGCCAAGGAAGCTTACACACTTTGGGTCAAAGAACGCGTCAAAGAGATCTTGTTGTCATTTTCTCCTGAGCCTTCCATGAATGCCAAGTCTCCTAAACTTGCCATTGTTCCTCCATCTGAAGTCGATCAACTCAAGCTGATTATTGAGAAGTTAAAAAAGGAGAACGTTGATCTTCATCTCAACCTTGATAGAGTCACTTCCGAGAAGGATAGCCTACAGATTGAGCTCCATCAGAAGCGCGAGCGCATGCTCAAAGAGGTGGAGGTTGAACAGAACAAGCGCAGGAAAGTGGGTGATGCTTTGAAGAGCACCTATGAGGGACTTGCTTCAAAGAAAAGACAACTCGCCAATGCTCATTATCAAGCCTACAAAGAGGAGCTAAACTACAACAAGCAACTTTAAGAGCTTCGAGGGAAGTTATCCGAGTTCAAGGCAAAGTGACAAAGTGAGCAAGACCATGCTAATCAATTAGTCAAGGACTTTTCTCAATGTCAAACCCAGCTGGACAAAGTCTTCGGTGAGATTCAGAAGCTACAGGATCAAGCACATCAGAGTCAATAACAGATTAGTCAGCTCAACACAGAGAGTACTCATTGGGAGCATCAAAGTCGTCATCTACAGAACCTCCTAGATCAGAAAGAGGCCTTTCTTCAGGACATGCTTCAGGGACCTAATCATTCGTTGCTGCGTAACCTTATGAAGGATGCGAAGTACTGGAGTGAGAGGCATGGTCGTCTAGCCAGATTTGCTGAGCATGCATTGGAGGACCTACCAGGGTTGTTGATGGATGCATATGCTGATGCATTTCCACACCAGCTTCCTTGGGCTATTTTCCATCTCTTGTCTGTGTGTAGGGTGGTATTTGATAGGATCCGTGCGAATTTTGTTGTAGCCCAAAAGGCAGATATTTGACTTGTATTCGACTTGTGCTTCTTTCCTTTATTGCTGAGTGAATGAAGATTCTTGTTCACTCTATCTTTTGTGCCTTTACTTGTATGCTTTATGATTATTGACAACAAAGATAAGTTTAAGGATTCCTGGAATTTTAAAACTTTATTTTTGCATGCATATCATACATTCATTTGCACATATATGCACGTCCCTTCATCCGAAACCGTTGCTCATCCTTGTCCGCATTCCTTGTAGCAAGACGACGACTCGACATCAGTATTTTACTCGCTCAAACAAATCCAGAATCATGGCTAATTTCGAAGCTAAGAATGCTACTTACAAGGAAACTCTGGCTCAATTCCGAGGTCGGATGGATCAGTTCTAGACGACCATGGATGTTATCATGGAACTCCTTCTGCTCAAAGGGACGCCGTTATTGCTTCCACTGTTGTTCCAACCCCTACTGATGCAACTGTTGTCACTCCTGTTGTGATTGTTCCTCCGATTATTACGGCTACTCCTGCTATTGTGGTTCCTTCTCCTGCTATTGTTGAAGTGTCAGTTGAGCTTGTGGATCAGCCTGTTGATCATCCGAAAAATTCTCAGTTCGGTTTGAATCAAATGCCCGCTGGTTTTCCTTGGGGCATGCCTCTGAATTACACTCCTCAGCTTGCTAATAATGGTAGTACCTTCATACCATATCAGCCTTTTGTTGTGCCCATGCCTAATGGGAATGCTGCCGCATATCCATGGGTCATGCCTACTCCAGTCCCTCCTAAAGTGGTGAATGATGATCCTGAGAATCTTCAGGTTCAAACTCACCAAACTGTAGGATTGGCTGGCACTGAAACTCCTGATGAAGAAGAGCATGTGTATAGAGGTCCTCCTATTCATATTCCGGTTTCATCTCAGGCTGCTCAAACTGCTATTCAGAATGTTCATCCTGGGATGTTCTATCCTGGGGCATCTTCCTCAGCTGTCGGGATACCTCCTCCAAATTATCCGTATGGTGTTCAGATGGGTCAGAATGCTGGTCAGATGGTTAACCTGGGTTTGGTGTAACACCCTAATCTATACTCCCAAGCTATTAAAGCAGTAAATAAAAATTCAAAATTTCATCAGAGTATATTTAATTCATCATGGCATAGACAGGGAGAATCACATTATATTGAAACAAAACATACAACACCTGCTCATAAAGATATGCAACAGTGGGGTAGCAATCAACAGAGGAACTCAGTTCCTTACACCCACATTTCAGATTTTAGAATAAAAGCGGAAAAATCTAAAACTGAATATCATACATATATATATATATATATATATATATATATATATATATATATCACATAAAGGTTTATCTGTTATCAACAGAATCATGTATATATACAACTACAAAGGACAAAGATGCATATACACAATATCACAAAATAATCCTAATCGATCTCCCGACTACCCGGTGTCACATATCAGAGCCAACCTACAAAAGAATGAAGACCTAAGCTTCACAAAAGACCTCCAGCATCTAATCTGCAATGCCTCATAGAGCATTATAAAACAGCAGAAGGGTGAGAAATAACAACTAAAATCAAGATTGCATAATAATATGCAAATACATAACAATTCACATGCATAGTTATCCTCACCACAATTATCATATGCCAACACATAGAGCATATATAGATTATATTCACATAATCACATATTCACACATAATGCATATGGTTATACACCAAACATACCATTCATAATTCAATACATTTAACACGAATGCACATCAATTTACAAATGCTATCACAAGCTCAATCACATAATTACTCAATTCCCAATTGCGTATTAATCATGCACTATACATTTATCACAAATGCATATCACAATGTCTCACACATAATCAATTAAATCATGATTTTCCATATATAAACAATGCAATCATAATTCATGCAGATGCAAAGAGACCGACACAACGACTCTATGCAAATTCATATGTGGTACCAACTCCATCAAATATCAACACTAGTTCACTCAGGAACTCTGCTGGAACCATCGCTCGTTACATCACTGTAACTCCCCGTCGGGCCTACGATGTTCACCCGTCACTTGCAGTCCTCTTTGTATAAGGCTCACGACGTTTATGGATCGCTTGCAGTCCTCTTGGTATAAGGCTCAAGATTCGATCGCTTGCAGTCCTCTTTGCATAAGGCTCACGATCGTCTATAACCACCGTTTTCAGTCCCCTTTGCATAGGGATCACGATGTTATAGCAGATTCTCTCAGGAATCAAACCGTCGCTCACACCCCACATGGGCACCAACGTTTATGGATTGCTTTCAGTCCTCTTTGTATAAGGCTCACAATCTGATCGCTTTCAGTCCTCTTTGTATAAGGCTCACGATCCCACAAGATGCATATCATGATGCTTGACACACAAGAACTCATGACAATCAAATGCATCTTCCCACATATATGCAACCATAATCATGCATATATTTCCACTCATCAATTCCATACATTCACAATTCAACCATATGAATTAATCAACATCATCACACTCATGCATTGCAAATCAATTCAAACAATGCATTTCAAACCATAAAGGCCACCACACAACATACATTGAATTTCACATAAACAATGCATTTCACCACAAACCACAAACCATGACAATCATGCCATCACAATTACTTCCACAAGGGATTCACACCACAAAGACTACCCACAACACATCATAACAACATACATTGATATTCAATCAAACAATGTATTTTACCACACAACAACATCATTAATCCCGCATCGAAGTCTAATTCAAAACAATGCACATATTTGCCATAAAGCCACAAACCATCATCACAACATTCCATCATGTATATTCACATCATATAACGGCACACAAGCTACACGTTACATATTAAAAGCATATAGCATGATAACACATCAATCGCACACCTTGTACGCGATAAAAACCTGACAACCCGACTATTTTCCAAAAACACAAATTAATTAAATCATCTTTTACCCTCCAAACCATTTTTAATAGAAAGAACTTTTCATTAGCTTTCCAACGCTTCAAACGGGGACCAAAACAGACTTACGAATCAAAAGTTATGAATTTTTGAAGTTTCTTAAATTTTTCATATTTGCCAGACCAGCGCGCTTAGCGCTAAGACTGCGCGCTGAGCGCGCTACCTTCTGAACCTCAGCCTTAAAAACACCATTTTTAGACTTCCGGACATCCGTTTTCGATACCGTAAAAAGCTGCGATCTCAGAATTCAACGTACTACAATATTTTCATCATTAAAAAGCCATCCAACACATTTTCACGGTTGAAATATTTTGACACATAGTTTTATCAATTTATCCCAACTCCAAACTCGCTCAAAACCACTCAAAAACACACAAATAACAATTCCCGATTAATTCATATCCCTACCCGATTAAATATCAACCTATGCCAATATTACCAGACATATCCAAACACTTTTACTCGATCACAACATCGATTTGCACAAAAACATCAATATATATCAAAAACTCAAAAGATACAGATTTAACTCGATTCAATCAAACGATCACGCTAAATCAAGACCCAACATCACACGACTCTACTACGCGATTTATTCCGACTTTCGTCCGTGAAAACATTGATTTCTAATCGTTTTTCTCATTTTCAACCTAGAATTGGAAAACTATGGAAAAACAAGAAAACATTCACACAATCACACACATAGACATATACAAGCAAGATATAATTGAAACTTCTCACCCTTACCTGATTAATCGCGATTGAAACGGAGTTATCTTTGATTTTCCTCTTTTTTCTCTTCTTCTTTCTTCCCTTCTCTTTTCTTTCTCTTCTTCTCTTTCTTTACTATTTTTCTCTCTTTTCTTTCTTTTTATGATAATATCTACCCCCAAAAAGACCAAAATACCCCTCAGCTCAAATATCTCCCAAACGCTCTCAAAATGCGATAAAACATAAACATCGATGAAAAATAATATATTGTCAAATAAAAGTCAAGAATAAAATAATATAAAAAGAAAATAATTAAATCGACTCGATTAAATAAATAAGACAAAACGGGGCGTTACAATTCTCCCCCACTTAGAAATTTTCGTCCTCGAAAATCTAACTGAGACGAACGACTCCGGATACGACTCTCGCATCCGAATAACCAACTAACATGCCGATACTAGGCACACCTCGAATAACACAACTGACAAACCACCTTGCTAACAGCAGCAACAACAACGACAAGACGCAAAGCCCATACAATGCACTTGACGACCAACTCACAACTCAAAGAATACAAAAGCACAAACTCACAGGTTCACTCTCCAATACAAGATGTGCCGCATCACACTTCCGCTGCGCACTCTGATTACCCGAAACCATCAAGACTATCAATCTCACGTCCAAAACCTAACTCTTTCTCATATCCACCAAAATCACTGATCACTGCCAATATATCCAACCACACTCTCTACTATGTTCTCTTCTACACTAAACACAAGCCTCTGAACTGCTCAAATAATTCCAACTCTCTGACCATCAAAACAGACATGCATAAAGATTTTCGACTTACACATCAGGCACAACAACAGCCTTTCCCCAAAGATAACCCCCAAACCAATTCATAACTCGCCACGAATCCTAATAATCCTCGTTGTCTCTATTCCTTCAGACCAAACCAGTACTCAATATTCTTGTAATTACCAAACGTTTCGAATCTAGAATCATAAAGATAATACTTCTAATATTCCAACAATTGTAATTCTAATCAAACTCAACCAAACCATTCCAGTTACCTAATCCTGAAAGTGAACACCTATTCTCAATCGTCACCCTATACCGCTGTCCGTAATCCATACACAATTTCTTCTCTTGACAATCCAAATTCCAACCTATCCCAACAACCAACCAAAAAGAACTCTCAATGACTTCCCAACTTAACCATCATACCAAAAATCTTGATTCCGCATCACTGCCAGATATAAAATCTTCCTCAACTTGACAAAATAATCCGCAATCATTTCTTAATTTTCAAGTAATCCATTCCGCACCACTATCAAAGCCGGAAAGACACGTCCATTCCATCCAACATAATTCCCGTCTACTATCAACAAGAGATTAAGGGTGATCAGTTCCTCAATTTGTCAATAGACAGTCGACAATCATGATGGGGCATAAACCGTCTTTACCAAACTATAATAGCATTTCTTGCATCCTGTGCACAAAACTACCTAAGGCAAAAATCCTTAGTCGACATAAACCTTACCTCCGCATTCCCTCCGGAATCGGGAACAATACTGTCCAAAGAGCACTTACAATCTTTCAACCAACGACACACTGAGCTAATGTTCCACAACTGAAGCAACTTGGAGAAGTACCAGCTTCTCCCCCACTTATCTCATTCTAACCTCTCCAACTGTAAACACACCAAATCCATCGCAAGTCCTTACCATAAATAGTCAAAGAACAATATAAACAAACCAAAGCAGTAATTACCGACCCCTAAGTCGAAGTATCGATAACCATCTCACCACCCCAAGAAGACAACAACAAAGTCAAACGCTTCGCGCACTCACACGAAATAAACGAATGAGTCGCTCCAGTACCAATAATAACAAATAAAGGCGTACTATTAATAAAACAAGTACCTTTAATCAAACGATCTGCACTAGTATTCTCAATTCCTGCCAATGCAAAAACTTCCCACCAGCCTAAGCTCGCTTTGGTTTCGTACACCTCGTACTAATATGACCTGTCTCACCACAGTTGAAACACTTCACCATATTGTTCTTACAATCAGCTGTGACATGTCCCGAACCTCCACACTTGGAACATTTCAGTTTATTTCTCCCGCAATCAAACTGAAGATGTCCTACTTCACCACACTTGTAACATCTCAGAGGATTAGACATTCCTCCCCCACTTGCCTTTTTCTCAAAGTTACCCCTCTACTTACCATGGTCAGCGGGTGTCACATAAGGACCACCACGAGACAGTTGTTTCCCTTTCCTGTCACCCACACTCTTATAGTGAGTAGCACGCGCCTTCCTATCCTCTTCGTAAATCCTACAACAATCCACCAAATCAGAAAACCTTCTTATCCTCTGATAACCGATTGCCTGCTTAATCTCAGGTCGCAATCCGTTCTCATACTTCACACACTTAGAAAACTCTGCAGTAGCTTCAGCATAATGTGGATAAAACTGCACAAGCTCCACAAACTTAGCAGTATAATCAACAACAGACATGTTACCTTGTTTCAATTCCAAGAACTCTATCTCCTTCTTTCCTCTAACATCCTCGGGAAAATAATTCCTCAAGAACTCCCAGCTAAACACTTCCCAAGTGATCTCTTCCTCCTCCACAGCTTCCAACACCTGACGAGTACCAACCCACCAATCATCAGCTTCTTCTAGTAACATGTGAGTACCCAGTCTCACCTTCTGATCCTCGTCACAATCCATCACTCGGAAAATCCTTTCAATCTCTTTCAACCAAATCTGTGCACCATCAGGATCATATCTTCCTTTGAAGATATGCGGTTTGTTCTTCCTGAACTCATCATTACCAACAGCATTCGGTGCACCTTGCACAGCCCGAGCCATAGCTTACATTGCAGCAGCTAAAGCAGCATCATTCCTACCAGCCATATTCTGTTCATTTCCAATAACAGCAACTATGGTTAAACAAACAGCTCACCACGAAGATCAACAAGGACTGACACAAACTGACACGGACTGGCTCTGATACCACTTAATGTAACACCCCCAATCTATACTCCCAAGCTATTAAAGCAGTAAATAAAAATTCAAAATTTCATCAGAGTATATTTAATTCATCATGGCATAGACAGGGAGAATCACATTATATTGAAACAAAACATACAACACCTGCTCATAAAGATATGCAACAGTGGGGTAGCAATCAACAGAGGAACTCAGTTCCTTACACCCACATTTCAGATTTTAGAATAAAAGCGGAAAAATCTAAAACTGAATAGCATACATACATACATACATATATATATATATATATATATATATATATATATATATCACATAAAGGTTTATCTGTTATCAACAGAATCATGTATATATACAACTACAAAGGGCAAAGATGCATATACACAACATCACAAAATAATCCTAATCGATCTCCCGACTACCCGGTGTCACATATCAGAGCCGACCGACAAAAGAATGAAGACCTAAGCTTCACAAAAGACCTCCTGCATCTAATCTGCAATGCCTCATAGATCATTGTAAAACAGCAGAAGGGTGAGAAATAACAACTAAAATCAAGATTGCATAATAATATGCATATACATAACAAATCACATGCATAGTTATCCTCACCACAATTATCATATGCCAACACATAGAGCATATATAGATTATATTCACATAATCACATATTCACACATAATGCATATGGTTATACACCAAACATACCATTCATAATTCAATACATTTAACACGAATACACATCAATTTACAAATGCTATCACAAGCTCAATCACATAATTACTCCATTCCCAATTGAATATTAATCATGCACTATACATTTATCACAAATGCATATCACAATGTCTCACACATAATCAATTAAATCATGATTTTCCACATATAAACAATGCAATCATAATTCATGCAGATGCAAAGAGACCAACACAATGACTCTATGCAAATGCATATGTGGTACCGACTCCATCAAATCTCAACACTAGTTCACTCAGGAACTCTGCTGGAACCATCGCTCGTTACATCACTGTAACTCCCCGTCGGGCCTACGATGTTCACCCGTCGCTTGCAGTCCTCTTTGTATAAGGCTCACGGCGTTTATGGATCGCTTGCCGTCCTCTTGGTATAAGGCTCACGATCCGATCGCTTGCAGTCCTCTTTGTAAGGCTCACAATCGTCTATAACCACCGTTTTCAGTCCCCTTTGCATAGGGCTCACGATGTTATAGCATATTCTCTCAGGAATCAAACCGTCGCTCACACCCCACATGGGCACCAACATTTATGGATTGCTTTCAGTCCTCTTTGTATAAGGCTCACAATCCGATCGCTTTCAGTCCTCTTTGTATAAGGCTCACGATCCCACAAGATGCATATCATGATGCTTGACACACAAGAACTCATGACAATCAAATGCATCTTCCCACATATACGCAACCATAATCATGCATATATTTCCACTCATCAATTCCATACATTCACAATTCAACCATATGAATTAATCAACATCATCACACTCATGCATTGCAAATCAATTCAAACAATGCATTTCAAACCATAAAGGCCACCACACAACATACATTGAATTTCACATAAACAATGCATTTCACCACAAACCACAAACCACAACAATCATGCCATCACAATTACTTCCACAAGGGATTCACACCACAAAGACTACCCACAACACAGCATAACAACATACATTGATATTCAATCAAACAATGTATTTTACCACACAACAACATCATTAATCCCGCATCGAAGTCTAATTCAAAACAATGCACATATTTGCCATAAAGCCACAAACCATCATCAAAACATTCCATCATGTATATTCACATCATATAACGGCACACAAGCTACACGTTACATATTAAAAGCATATAGCATGATAACACATCAATCGCACACCTTGTACGCGATAAAAACCTGACAACCCGACTATTTTCCAAAAACACGAATTAATTAAATCATCTTTTACCCTCCAAAGCATTTTTAATAGAAATAACTTTTCATTAGCTTTCCAACGCTTCAAACGGGGACCAAAACGGACTTACGGATCAAAAGTTATGAATTTTTGAAGTTTCTTAAATTTTTCATATTTGCCAGACCTGCGCGCTGAGCGCGCTACCTTCTGAACCTCAACCTTAAAAACACAATTTTTAGACTTCCGGACATCCGTTTTCGATTCCGTAAAAAGCTGCGATCTCAGAATTCAACGTACTACAATATTTTCATCATTAAAAAGCCATCCAACACATTTTCACGGTTGAAATATTTTGACACATAGTTTTATCAATTTATCCCAACTCCAAACTCGCTCAAAACCACTCGAAAACACACAAATAACCATTCCCGATTAATTCATATCCCTACCCGATTAAATATCAACCTATGCCAATATTACCAGACATATCCAAACACTTTTACTCGATCACAACATCGATTTGCTCAAAAACATCAATATATATCAAAAACTGAAAAGAGACAGATTCAACTCGATTCAATCAAACGATCACGCTAAATCAAGACCCAACATCACACGACTCTACTACACGATTTATTTCGACTTTCGTCCGTGAAAACATCGATTTCTAATCGTTTTTCTCATTTTCAACCTAGAATTGGAAAACTATGGAAAAACAAGAAAACATTCACACAATCACACACATATACATATACAAGCAAGATATAATTGAAACTTCTCACCCTTACCCGATTAATCGCGATTGAAACTGAGTTATCTTTGATTTTCCGCTTTTTTCTCCTCTTCTTTCTTCCCTTCTCTTTTCTTTCTCTTCTTCTCTTTCTTTACTATTTTTCTCTCTTTTCTTTCTTTTTATGAAAATATCTACCCCCACAAAGACCAAAATACCCCTCAGCTCAAATATCTCCCAAACGCTCTCAAAATGCGATAAAACATAAACATCGATGAAAAATAATATATTGTCAAATAAAAGTCAAGAATAAAATAATATAAAAAGAAAATAATTAAATCGACTCGATTAAATAAATAAGACAAAACGGGGCGTTACAATTCTCCCCCACTTAGAAATTTTCGTCCTCGAAAATCTAACTGAGACGAACGACTCCGGATACGACTCTCGCATCCGAATAACCAGCTAACATGCCGATACTAGGCACACCTCGAATAACACAACTGACAAACCACCTTGCTAACAGCAACAACAACAACGACAAGACGCAAAGCCCATACAATGCACTTGACGACCAACTCACAACTCAAAGAATACAAAAGCACAAACTCACAGGTTCACTCTCCAATACAAGATGTGCCGCATCACACTTCCGCTGCGCACTCTGATTACCCGAAACCATCAAGACTATCAATCTTACGTCCAAAACCTAACTCTTTCTCATATCCACCAAAATCACTGATCACTGCCAATATATCCAACCACACTCTCTACTATGTTCTCTCCTACACTAAACACAAGCCTCTGAACTGCTCAAATAATTCCAACTCTCTGACCATCAAAACAGACATGCATAAAGATTTTCGACTTACACATCAGGCACAACAGCAGCCTTTCCCCAAAGATAACCCCCAAACCAATTCATAACTCGCCACGAATCCTAATCATCCTCGTTGTCTCTATTCCTTCAGACCAAACCAGTACTCAATATTCTTGTAATTACCAAACGTTTCGAATCTAGAATCATAAAGATAATACTTCTAATATTCCAACAATTGTAATTCTAATCAAACTCAACCAAACCATTCCAGTTACCTAATCCTGAAAGTGAACACTTATTCTCAATCGTCACCCTATACCGCTGTCCGTAATCCATACACAATTTCTTCTCTTGACAATCCAAATTCCAACCTATCCCAACAACCAACCAAAAAGAACTCTCAATGACTTCCCAACTTAACCATCATACCAAAAATCTTGATTCCGCATCACTGCCAGATATAAAATCTTCCTCAACTTGACAAAATAATCCGCAATCATTTCTTAATTTTCAAGTAATCCATTCCGCACCACTATCAAAGCCGGAAAGACACGTCCATTCCATCCAACATAATTCCCGTCTACTATCAACAAGAGATTAAGGGTGATCAGTTCCTCAATTTGTCAATAGACAGTCGACAATCATGATGGGGCATAAACCATCTTTACCAAACTATAATAGCATTTCTTGCATCCTGTGCACAAAACTACCTAAGGCAAAAATCCTTAGTCGACATAAACCTTACCTCCGCATTCCCTCTGAAATCGGGAACAATACAGTCCAAAGAGCACTTACAATCTTTCAACCAACGACACACTGAGCTAATGTTCCACAACTGAAGCAACTTGGAGAAGTACCAGCTTCTCCCCCACTTATCTCATTCTAACCTCTCCAACTGTAAACACACCAAATCCATCACAAGTCCTTACCATAAATAGTCAAAGAACAATATAAACAAACCAAAGAAGTAATTACCGACCCCTAAGCCGAAGTATCGATAACCATCTCACCACCCCAAGAAGACAACAACAAATTCAAACGCTTCGCGCACTCACACGAAATAAACGAATGAGTCACTCCAGTACCAATAATAACAAATAAAGGTGTACTATTAATAAAACAAGTACCTTTAATCAAACAATCTGCACTAGTAGTCTCAATTCCTGCCAATGCAAAAACTTCCCACCAGCCTAAGCTTGCTTTGGTTTCGTACACCTCGTACTAATATGACATGTCTCACCACAGTTGAAACACTTCACCATATTGTTCTTACAATCAGCTGTGACATGTCCCGAACCTCCACACTTGGAACATTTCAGTTTATTTCTCCCGCAATCAAACTGAAGATGTCCTACTTCACCACACTTGTAACATCTCGGAGGATTAGACATTCCTCCCCCACTTGCCTTTTTCTCAAAGTTACCCCTCTGCTTACCATGGTCAGGGGGTGTCACATAAGGACCACCACGAGACTGTTGTTTCCCTTTCCTGTCACCCACACTCTTATAGTGAGTAGCACGCGCCTTCCTATCCTCTTCGTAAATCCTACAACAATCCACCAAATCAGAAAACCTTCTTATCCTCTGATAAATGATTGCCTGCTTAATCTCAGGTCGCAATCCGTTCTCATACTTCACACACTTAGAAAACTCAGCAGTAGCTTCAGCATAATGTGGATAAAACTGCACAAGCTCCACAAACTTAGCAGTATAATCAACAACAGACAGGTTACCTTGTTTCAATTCGAAGAACTCTATCTCCTTCTTTCCTCTAACATCCTCGGGAAAATACTTCCTCAAGAACTCCCAGCTAAACACTTCCCAAGTGATCTCTTCCTCCTCCGCAGCTTCCAACACCTGACGAGTACCAACCCACCAATCATCAGCTTCTTCTAGTAACATGTGAGTACCCAGTCTCACCTTCTGATCCTCGTCACAATCCATCACTCAGAAAATCCTTTTAATCTCTTTCAACCAAATCTGTGCACCATCAAGATCATATCTTCCTTTGAAGATAGGCGGTTTGTTCTTCCTGAACTCATCATTACCAACAGCATTCGGTGCACCTTGCACAGCCCGAGCCATAGCTTGCATTGAAGCAGCTAAAGCAGCATCATTCCTTCCAGCCATATTCTGTTCATTTCCAATAACAGCAACTATGGTTAAACAAACAGCTCACCACGAAGATCAACAAGGACTGACACAAACTGGCACGGACTGGCTCTGATACCACTTAATGTAACACCCCCAATCTATACTCCCAAGCTATTAAAGCAGTAAATAAAAATTCAAAATTTCATCAGAGTATATTTAATTCATCATGGCATAGACAGGGAGAATCACATTATATTGAAACAAAACATACAACACCTGCTCATAAAGATATGCAACAGTGGGGTAGCAATCAACAGAGGAACTCAGTTCCTTACACCCACATTTTAGATTTTAGAATAAAAGCGGAAAAATCTAAAACTGAATATCATACATATATATATATATATATATATATATATATATATATATATATATATCACATAAAGGTTTATCTGTTATCAACAGAATCATGCATATATACAACTACAAAGGGCAAAGATGCATATACACAACATCACAAAATAATCCTAATCGATCTCCCGACTACCCGGTGTCACATATCATAGCCGGCTGACAAAAGAATGAAGACCTAAGCTTCACAAAAGACCTCCAGCATCTAATCTGCAATGCCTCATAGAGCATTATAAAACAGCAGAAGGGTGAGAAATAACAACTAAAATCAAGATTGCATAATAATATGCAAATACATAACAAATCACAGGCGTAGTTATCCTCACCACAATTATCATATGCCAACACATAGAGCATATATAGATTATATTCACATAATCACATATTCACACATAATGCATATGGTTATACACCAAACATACCATTCATAATTCAATACATTTAACACGAATGCACATCAATTTACAAATGCTATCACAAGCTCAATCACATAATTACTCCATTCCCAATTGCATATTAATCATGCACTATACATTTATCACAAATGCTTATCACAATGTCTCACACATAATCAATTAAATCATGATTTTCCACATATAAACAATGCAATCATAATTCATGCAGATGCAAAGAGACCGACACAACGACTCTATGCAAATGCATATGTGGTACCGACTCCATCAAATCTCAACACTAGTTCACTCAGGAACTCTGCTGGAACCATCGCTCTTTACATCACTGTAACTCCCCGTCAGGCCTACGATGTTCACCCGTCGCTTGCAGTCGTCTTTGTATAAGGCTCACGACGTTTATGGATCGCTTGCAGTCCTCTTGGTATAAGGCTCACGATTAGATCGCTTGCAGTTCCCTTTGCATAAGGCTCACGATCGTCTATAACCACCGTTTTCAGTCCCCTTTGCATAGGGCTCACGATGTTATAGCAGATTCTCTCAGGAATCAAACCGTCGCTCACACCCCACATGGGCACACGACGTTTATGGATGGCTTTCAGTCCTCTTTGTATAAGGCTCACAATCCAACCGCTTTCAGTCCTCTTTGTATAAGGCGCACGATCCCACAAGATGCATATCATGATGCTTGACACACAAGAACTCATGACAATCAAATGCATCTTCCCACATATATGCAACCATAATCATGCATATATTTCCACTCATCAATTCCATTTATTCACAATTCAACCATATGAATTAATCAACATCATCACACTCATGCATTGCAAATCAATTCAAACAATGCATTTCAAACCATAAAGGCCACCACACAACATACATTGAATTTCACATAAACAATGCATTTCACCACAAACCACAAACCACAACAATCATATCATCACAATTACTTCCACAAGGGATTCACACCACAAAGACTACCCACAACACATCATAACAACATACATTGATATTCAATCAAACAATGTAGGGTTAATTGTGATTTACCCCCCTGACATATGAGCGTGTTTTGGTTTACCCCCCCACCGTTGTTGCCATAGGCAGGTTTTGGCAACGATTTTTTCAAAAAAAACCGTTGCCTAAAGGCATGTAGGGGGGTAAATCAAAACTCGCTCATATGTCAGGGGGGTAAATCACAATTAACCCAACAATGTATTTTACCACACAACAACATCATTAATCCCGCATCGAAGTCTAATTCAAAACAATGCACATATTTGCCATAAAGCCACAAACCATCATCACAACATTCCATCATGTATATTCACATCATATAACGGCACACAAGCTACACGTTACATAGTAAAAGCATATAGCATGATAACACATCAATCGCACACCTTGTACGCGATAAAAACCTGACAACCCGACTATTTTCCAAAAACACGAATTAATTAAATCATCTTTTACCCTCCAAACCATTTTTAATAGAAAGAACTTTTCATTAGTTTTCCAACGCTTCAAAGGGGGACCAAAACGGACTTACGGATCAAAAGTTATGAATTTTTGACGTTTCTTAAATTTTTCATATTTGCCAGACCTGCGCGCTTAGCGCTAAGACTGCGCGCTGAGCGCGCTACCTTTTGAACCTCAGCCCTAAAAACACCATTTTTAGACTTCCGGACATCCGTTTTCGATTCCGTAAAAAGCTTCGATCTCAGAATTCAACGTACTACAATATTTTCATCATTATAAAGCCATCCAACACATTTTCACGGTTGAAATATTTTGACACATAGTTTTATCAATTTATCCCAACTCCAAACTCGCTCAAAACCATTGAAAACACACAAATAACCATTCCCGATTAATTCATATCTCTACCCGATTAAATATCAAACTATGCCAATATTACCAGACATATCCAAACACTTTTACTCGATCACAACATCGATTTGCACAAAAACATCAATATATATCAAAAACTGAAAAGAGACAGATTCAACTCGATTCAATCAAACGATCACGCTAAATCAAGACCCAACATCACACGACTCTACTACGCGATTTATTCCGACTTTCGTCCGTGAAAACATCGATTTCTAATCATTTTTCTCATTTTCAACCTAGAATTGGAAAACTATGGAAAAATAAGAAAACATTCACACAATCACACACATATACATATACAAGCAAGATATAATTGAAACTTCTTACCCTTACCCGATTAATCGCGATTGAAACGGAGTTATCTTTGATTTTCCGCTTTTTTCTCCTCTTCTTTCTTCCCTTCTCTTTTCTTTCTCTTCTTCTCTTTCTTTACTATTTTTCTCTCTTTTCTTTCTTTTTATGAAAATATCTACCCCCAAAAAGACCAAAATACCCCTCAGCTCAAATATCTCCCAAATGCTCTCAAAATGCGATAAAACATAAACATCGATGAAAATAATATATTGTCAAATAAAAGTCAAGAATAAAATAATATAAAAAGAAAATAATTAAATCGACTCGATTAAATAAATCAGACAAAATGGGGCGTTACATTTGGTGTATCCTTCTCAGTTTGCTACTCTGCAAGTATACGCTCCGACCGCTTCTCAGCTGCCAAATCCTTAGATTCTTGTCAGAACCACTAATTAGAGTAGATATGTTGACTACAAGTTGTTGGAAGACCGTATCAGGGCTATTGAAGGGTTTTCTGCCTTTGGCATGGAGGCCAAAGATTTGTGTTTGGTTCCAAATGTTTTGCTGCCGCAGAAATTCAAGATACCTGACTTGCCAAAGTATAAAGGTTTGAGTTGCCCGCGTAGTCACATCACCATGTACTACAGGAAGATGGCATCCCATATTGACAATGATGAATTGCTAGTTCATTGTTTTCTGGATAGTTTGTCTGGGGCTTCATTAGATTGGTACATGGGCTTGGAGCGCAGCAAAATCCGCACTTGGAGGGATTTGTCTGAAGCGTTCGTGAAGCAATACAAATACAATCTTGATCTGGTGCCCACTAGATTACAATTGCAGAATCAGTCTCAGCGCTAGATGGCGTGAGATGGCATCTCGTGTGCGACCGGTTCTCTCTGACAATGAGTTGGTTGACATCTTTATGGGTACCTTACAAGGATCTTACTACGAGAAAATGGTGGATAGTTCTTCATCGAACTTCGCTGATGTTGTGACGATTGGTGAACGGATTAAGAACGATTTGAAGACTGGAAAGATTTCTGGAGCTACTTCCCAGCAGCCGGCCACTAGAAAGTCTCAGAACAGTCAGTCCAAGAAAAAGGAAGGTGAAGCCAACGCTGTGACAGCTCAAGTTTCTCCTCAGTATCAAGCTCCCATGGCTCCCATTCCATATTACCCATATCCGTGCATTGCTGTTGCACAGTATTAACAACCTCCATATCAATATCATCCACAACAACCAGTTCATAATGCTCAGAATCAGCAACAGAATCAACAGAACAACAAAAATCAGCAGAATCAGACCTGTCAGAACAACAACAATCAAGGAAACTGTAAGCGTCCAAATTTTGACAGAATTCCGGTGTCATACACGGAATTGTGTTCCTTACTTGGTTCACCAAGGGGTAATTATCCCCAAACAGATTACGCCTGTGATTCCTTCATTTGTCCCGAAGCATAATCCAAATGCATCCTGTGCTTATCATGCTGGATACATAGGACATGCAACAGAGGATTACTTTGTTTTCAAAACCAAAGTTCAGGAACTCATTGATAAGAAGGTTCTGGCTTTTGCTGAGGAAGGACCTAACATTCAGAATAATCCGTTGCCAGATCTAGGAGGACCAGTGGTTAGCATGATTGAGGATAATTTGGGGGCTGAAAACTCACATGATCCAAAGCAGTGTAACTTGATCAAGTTCAATAGCGCGGGTTTCCAGCAAGGTGACATCGTGGCAGCTATTGACGACGCTGGTCCTAGTAATCAGACTTCAAGCTTTGTGTGCAAATGTCTGCCGGGTTTCAAGCTCAACAATTGGGCATCTACTGTGATTCCTATGGTTTTCCCATATAACATGTAATGCATTTGGCTTTCTCATTCCCTCGTCCTCGCCCGAGACAAGTGGCTAGCTTGTAAAGGGCCTCACGCTTTTGCAATATTATGTGATCAATAAATAAAAGTTTTTTGCATCCAAAATCATGCTCTATTTTCTTTCTTTATTTTACTTTTTCACAAACAAATGGCAAAAGTTTCTTTTTCTTTTCCCTTTTCAAAATAGCTCATTCTATTCATAAACATGCAGAACTAATAAAAGCATTGATAACAACATGGAAAACATCCATTGTAATTCTGGAATTCCAATTAACCATGCCGAAGAAGATGGTGAGGAAGATTGTGAATTACTGGCTAAACTAGCAAGGCTCCTTGAGCACGAGCATAGAGAGATTCAGCCACACAAAGAGCCAGTGGAAGTTGTCAATCTTGGTACTGATGAGGTCAGAAGAGAAGTCAAGTTTGGCGCATCCCTCGCAGAGCATGTACACTCTGAGTTGGTCAAGTTGTTGAAAGAGTATGTTGATATCTTCGCCTGGTCCTATCAAGATATGTCGGGGTTGGATACCAACATCGTTGAGCATCACTTGCCACTCAATCCCGAATGTCCTCCTGTCAAGCAGAAACTCAGAAGGACCATACCCGACATGACACTCAAAATCAGAGAAGAGGTAAAGAAACAGCTTGATACTGGGTTCCTGGCCACTTCCGAGTATCCTGAATGGATTGCCAACATCGTCCCGGTTCCTAAGAAAGATGGTAAAGTCAGAATGTGTGTGGATTATCGAGATCTCAACAAGGCAAGCCCGAAGGATGATTTTCCTTTGCCTCACATTGATGTCTTGGTAGACAACACAGCGCAGTTCTCTGTCTTTTCCTTCATGGACAGTTTCTCATGATATAATCAGATCAAGATGTCCCTAACTGATATGGAGAAGACTACTTTCATCACGCCATGGGATACATATTGCTATAAGGTCATGCTATTCGGTCTAAAGAATGCAGGGGCAACATACCAACGTGCCATGACAACTCTCTTTCACGACATGATTCATAAAGAGATTGAGGTTTACGTGGACAATATGATTGCCAAGTGCAAGACTGAAGATGATCACCTGGTTCATCTGAAGAAACTATTTGACAGACTCTGGAAGTTTAGATTGCGGTTGAATCCTACGAAGTGCACCTTCGGAGTTCGATCTGGTAAACTGTTGGGCTTTATTGTTAGTCAGAAGGGCATTGAAGTTGATCTTGATAAGGTTCGGGCAATTCAGAACATGCCGCCTCCCAAAACAGAAAAAGAAGTCTGTGGCTTTCTGGGCAGACTCAATTACATTTCAAGGTTCATTTCCCATTTGACGGCTACCTGGGAACCAATGTTCAAATTACTAAGAAAAAGTTAATCGGTTGAATGGAATAATGATTGTCAGGAAGCATTTGACAAAATAAAACAATACTTGCAAGAACCACCGATCTTAGTACTGCCAGTTACTGGTAGGCCTTTAATCATGTATCTCACCGTTCTCGATGAATTGATGGGATGTGTATTGGGACAACATGACGACACTCGCAGAAAAGAACATGCAATATACTATCTGAGCAAGAAGTTCACTGATTGTGAGACCAGATACTCACTCTTAGAGGAAACTTGTTGTGCTCTAGTCTGGGCTGCTCGACGCCTACGAAAATACATGATTTGCCATACTACTCTGTTGATATCCAAAATGGATCCGATAAAGTACATATTTGAAAAGCCTCATGTCTCTGGAAGGATTGCTCGGTGGCAGATGCTGTTAACTGAGTATGATATCCAACATGTTACCCAGAAGGCAATAAAAGGGAGTGTCTTGTCTGACTACCTTGCTCATCAACCTATAGAGGGTTATCAACAGATGAAGTTTGACTTTCCCGATGAGGATGTTCTATTCATTAGAGATTATGAGACTCCAGACCCTGACATAGGACCCGAACCAGGGGCGCGATGGATGCTCGTGTTCGATGGTGCCTCCAATTCTAAAGGTCGTGGAATCGGTGCTATCCTCATCTCTCCAACAGGTTTTCACCTACCCTTTACTGCCAGATTATGCTTTGCGTGCACCAACAATATGGCTGAATATGAAGCATGTATCTACGGTATTAAAGCGGCTATTGACATGAGAATCAAGATTCTTGAGGTCTATGGAGATTCTGCTTTGGTCATCGGTCAAGTCAGAGGGAATTTTGTGACTCGGGATTCCAAGCTGGTTCTGTACCAACAGCACATTGCGAAGTTGATTCCTTACTTTGATGAGATTTCTTTTCATCATATCCCCAGAGAGGAAAATCAACTAGTTGATGATCTTGCCACCTTAGCATCCATGTTCAAGGTCAAGTGGAAGAATGAAGCTCCTCATATCCGCATTGATCACTTGAACGAACCAACGCACTGTTTAGCAATCGAGGATGAGTCTGATGATAAGCCTTGGTTCTACGACATTAAAAGATGTCTGGAAAAACATGAATATCCCGAGGGTATCACTATCACTGATAAGAAAGCTCTTAGGCGGCTTTGCGCCAAATTCTTCTTAAGTGGTGGTATACTGTACAAGAGGAATTATTATTCTGTGTTGCTCAGATGCGTGGATAGACACGAAGCAAACACGATCATAAGGTCCATACATGAGGGCTGCGAGGGTGTACATGCTAAAGGCCCTGCTATGGCCAAGAAGATTCTTCGGGCTGGGTATTACTGGACAACAATGGAGGTAGATTGTTACAACTTTGCCAAAAGGTGTCACAAGTGACAAATCTACGGAGACAAGATCCATGTGCCTCCAACTCCATTGAATGTTTTGACTTCACCTTGGCCATTCTCCATGTGGGGTATAGATATGATTGGAATGGTCGACCCAAAGGCTTCCAACGGTCATCGATTCATTCTGGTTGCTATCGACTACTTCACCAAGTGGGTTGAAGTTGCTTCTTATGCAAACGTTACACGACAAGTGGTTGCCAGATTCATCAAGAAAGAGATAATCTGTCGTTATGGCATTCCTGGCAGCATTATCACAAACAATGCAAGCAACATGAACAATAATATGATGAAGGAGTTGTGTCAAGAATTTAAGATCGAGCACCACAACTCTTCACCGTATCGGCCCGAGATGAATGGCGTTGTCGAAGCAGCAAACAAAAACATCAAGAGGATTATCCAGAAAATGGTCAAGACTTACAAAGATTGGCATGAAATGCTTCCATTTGCACTACATGGCTATCGAACTTCAGTTCGCACTTCTACTGGGGAAACTCCGTATTCGCTAGTGTATGGTATGGAGGCAGTTCTACCCATTGAAGTCGAAATTCCTTCGCTCAGAGTCATCATGGAAGTAGGTCTTGACGAACCTGAATGGGTTCAATCCAGATACGACTAGCTGAATATCATCGAAGAGAAGTGCCTTACAGCCGTTTGTCATGGTCACTTGTATCAGAGACGCCTCAAACAAGCTTTTGACCAAAAAGTTCTTCCTCGAACATTCTGTGAAGGCGAACTCGTGCTCAAGAGATATTCACCTGTTCACTCGGATCCACGAGGTAAATGGACTCCCAACTACGAAGGACCCTTTGTTGTCAAGAAGGCCTTCTCAGGCGGAGCCCTGATTCTCACCACCATGGATGGGGAGGCGTTTCCGTTGCCCGTGAACTCCGATACAGTCAAAAATATTATGCCTGAAAAAAAAGGATAAGAGTTCGCTAGATTGATATCCGCAAGGACAATCTAGGCAAAAATGGACGTCCCGATGGACAAAAAAAAAAGAGATGTCCATGCAAAAGTTAGGGACAGTAGAAAAAAACAATAATAGCCCGCTAAGTTGAAAACCCGAAAGGGCGACTTAGGCAAAAATGGGTATCCCGGTGGACGAAAAAAATAAGAAAAAATATGTCCAGGCAAAAATTAGAGATAAAGGCATTGACTGTGAACACTTGAGCCTCTCTTCATCACGGCTAGACCTCAGACGGTGAAAGAACAGTCCAATCATCATCAACAGGTGCAAGGCGTTGGAACCTAGACTTACAGTGGATGGTGGCCAATGTTGTAATCAATGCAAAGCTTGATTTCCCTTTGCCATTTACACTTGTTTTTCAATTTTATTGCAAAATTCCTCATCAAGGATTTTGCATCCTTGTACACACTTTATGTACAAAATTTTACATTCAATAAAATGCATTCTTTGTTACCTCAATTTGTTTTTATTCTAGTACTTTGTTTGCAAAATAAACAATTATTTGCGATCAGATAATACTATAAAGCATTGAGAACAATAAAAAGTTGAATCAATCGAGAAAGCATTATGCATTGCATGTGTTACTGGTAATTCCTGCAGGATAATCGGTAATATCCATTGGTAAGCCTAACGCCTGGCCGGCAATATGATGGTCCCATGAAGAAGTTGTTATTTCCTCAGCAGTTCCTCAGCAGCGTCATCATTCCCCCCGGCGAGCGCCATTACGATTTATCGAAAGGCATGTTTACATTTCTTTTCTTCGACAGATTTGTAATGCCTCTAGGCAGGTTGCCGAAGTGTTCCCAGCAAAGTCACTTCGCTCTCTTTTCCCCAACAAGGGTTGTACATCCTCTCCAGTAATTTGAAACTATATGTCTCCAGCAGCAGTGGGTTACCCTCAGCAAAGTCAACATGATTTGGAAAGATGTTTTTCCCCACTCAGAGCCAGTCTTGGTAGAAAGGATCAAATTTCATCCCCAACAGGGACAACCATGGTGACTTAGAAACCTGAGGTGTTCTTGGTTTCTTTCCCCGGCAGAATCATCACCCTTTGGGAACTCTCTTCTCCAGCAGAGATTGTCTTTATCTGCGGGTTCTCTCCCCGACCGAAGGTATCGAAGTCATTTTGCTACGATCTTCTACCTAACTGCTTTACACTATGCCTTACCTTGCGTATTTGCATTGCAAGGTATCAAGCATCATGTAGAAATGCATAGATATCATATGCATCGATCATACTCCCTCTCTTTTGCCTGACTTATCTCCCAATAGATTTTCAGCCAACTTTGCACTTATATGTTCTTCCTTAACACTCTTCTTTTATCGCCGTCGGCCAAAATCTCGAGCTACTCTTTTATTTAATCCCCTTTTACCTCGAATTATCGAAAAGCTGGCGCAATTCGTACATTCAGGTCCAAGCGGATTAAATAGGGGTAGCTATCTTAACCCGAAATTTGACCTCCCTCTTTTGCCTTTTGCGTAAGCATGCGCATTCGCATCATTAGCATAAGCATTTACACTTTTCATTGTGTGTTTCCTGTTGCAGGATATTCAGGTTTTCCAAGCCCGATTAATCATATCCTCCCAAGGTCATCACATCATCAAAACAAGAACAAAATAAGGGTTTCTACGCCTATTCATCAATACAAGAAGTGGAAAATCGAAGTCGGGACCACAACACCTTTTTTTAGGCAAATTGGGCATATTTTGGCCTGGTTAATCGATTAACCATTTGCAGTGCAATTGTGTTAATCGATTAACACAGGCACAACACTTTGGTCTTGGATTCTACAGTATTCTAGCAGCATGTGGAATATTCTAGACATCTCTAGATATTGCCAAACTACTCAATTCATTCCAAGTGCATTTGCTATAGTACTTCACTTTAAATCAAGTGCATCATGTTCCTTGTTTTCCAAGCATGTCAACCTTTGGATGTTGGAACTCACCGTGGGATTGTTACCGAGTTGGTTCTAACTAACCGAGTTAACCGCCTTGACTCGGTGAGTCAAGTCCAACTAACTCCTAACCTAGCTCCAAACCCAAAGCTAATTCCAAACCAAATTCCAAACCATCTCACACTCCAAACCTAGAATCTATATAAACACACCTTCACTCACTTTTCAATCCTTCAACCACACTCAACCATTCTCTCCCATTTCTCACACAAATTTCTCTCAATTCTCTCACATTCTCTCTGATTTTTTCAGCTACATTTTCATCTTCATATCACTTCTCTTCCAAAACCTCACTAAAAGCTCTTAATTCTTGAAGAATAATCTCTTTTCACATTGAAAGTGATTATTTCTTGAGCTTAACCTCCATTGTCATTCCATTATACTAGTTTTTCTGGAGTTCTAGTAGCTTTTTGATTCATCTCAAGTGATCGATTCAAGTTTCTTCGGTGATAATTCTCATTTTGGAGTTTTCGTCGCGGTTTGATCGGTTTCGATACGTTTCAGCTATAATTGAAGATTCCTCTGGTTTTCTTTGATTATCTTCATCAAGATCACATTGTAACATTTACCAAGGCACATCTCAGCCTTGTAGGTTGGTGGATCTCATTCATTTTTCTGTTTCGATCGTTTTCGTATCATTCGCGATGTAGTTTCAATGTTTTTTTCTTTGCATGTGAATTGATTATACTTTTGCTTGATCCATGATCTTGTTTGTTTAATTAATTCTATTGTTGATCATTTGCTGCTTCTAAACTTGATTTTTCATGCATAATTGTTTACCCTGGCATTGGAGTGATTACACAATCAAAAAGTTGGCCAAAAGCACTTTTCAAAACTAATTTTCTGCTCTCTGTCCAGTGTTAATCGATTAACACATTGCAGTGCAGTTGTGTTAATCGACTAACCAGTGTTTTTTTTCACTTTTTCAAGTGTTAATCGATTAACACTTTGCATTGCAATTATGTTAATCGATTAACACTGAACCAGAAGGCCATTTTCTTGCATTATCAAGTGTGTTTTCCGTGCTTTCTTCATTTTAACTTCCATTGATTGTCATGCTTGATTTTATGGATGTTTTAAAAGTCATTTAGCTTCTGTTTGAAGTTTATTCGTGAACTTTTGTTGCATACTTTCGATTATTCAAATTGTTCATGTTTTGGCATCCTGTGAATATAATCATTCTTGCATTTTTCTTTGATCACAATAACATGACTTGGTGTTGCATATTTATGGATCATTTGGTACTGTTTTGTACCCCTTTCCTTGGTTTTGCATTAAGTTTCATTCTTCATGGATGAACTTAATTTTGTATAATCAATAATGCACACCTTTTGCCTTAATTATTTTTCATCATCTTTGGAAAATTGTTGGCACGGTTTCCCTTTGATTAATTGATCAAAACCATGTTTCGATTAGTTGATCTTTCCCTTTCCTCTCTTTAGGCTTCCTTTAGAGCTTTTCTCTCTCGATCCCTCATGGAGTTGGAGTTTCGCGCTACGCCCTACATCGAAGCACTGTACAAATTGACGTCGTTACGCTGTCCGCGGGAGCACTGTACAACTTGGAGTTGTTGTGCCGTCCAGTTCAATTTCTGCATTACACCCTGCGTGTGTTAGAGAAGGAATGAGAAGGGAGAATTCCTACTCTCATTCTGACTACTTCAGGTACGAGTCGATCCTTGATCATTCTTTTCCCCCTTTGCAATCTCTTTCGATCTTTGATCATTCTTATCTCTTTCAATCTATCTCTCTCTCGATCAATCACCTTCTTGGTTACGATCCTTTATTCATTGGGTTAGCAAGCTTTCTTTGTTTCAATACCCTATTCTTTTCTTGCGGTCAATCGTTGTTCTTTTGATTCCCCTGGAGAGTCTCTCCTCTTTTTCTTCGGTTAAACATAGTACTCCTGTTACAACCGAATCCCATACGGAGTTTGCAACCTTCTTTTGGTTCCTTTCCTTTTGTTGGGATAATCACTGACTGTCAGTTAAAACACCAATTTGCACTCCTTTTCAGTTAACCACAGTCCGTCTGTTAAAACACTGAACTCCTCTTGGGTTAATCACCGTTTCTTGGTTAATCACCCATTTCTTCAATTAAACACAGTCTGTCTGTTAACATACTGAGTTCCTTGGGTTAATCACCTTCTCTTGGTTAATCACCTTTTTCTTCCGTTAACCACAGTCCGTCTGTTAAAATACTGAAGCCCTTTTTGAGTTAATCACCTTCTCTTGGTTAATCACTCATTTTTCTCGGTTAATCACAATTCTCCTGTTAAAACCGAATCCCCAGCAGTTGGTGACCTTTATTGGTTCGAGTATTTGCACCCTTGGGCTAATAACCTTTTTTGGTTCAATACCCTTCTTCGTTGGTCAAGTTCTGTTTGTTCAGTCATTACCAACACCCCTTTTGGGGTACGACCTTCGATCGGTCCTACACCCGCTCTTCTGGTTAATCACAGTTTTCTCTGTTAAAACCAATGCTTTTCTATCCCCACAGAGTGGCAATTTTTTGCTTTCCTCGGTTAACCACTATTTATCAGTTAATAGACCGACACCTCTCAGAGTCCAACACCTTCTCTTGGTTCAACACTCTCTCTCTTGGTATATCACAATCCCTCTATTGACACCAGCCTCTTTTTCCCACCAGGGTCTTACTCTCTTTCTTCGGTTAACCACTGCCAGCCAGTTAATATACTGAATCTCTCTTTTCTCTTGGTTATGACACCACCCCTTTATTTGGATCCCCAGCGGAGTCCTTTCTATTCCCTTTGCTCTTCCATTCTTGGTTTCGACACCAATCCTCTTTGTTATTCCCAGCTTTGTTTTCTTTCATTCTTGGTTTTAACACTGTTCTTGTTCTAGTTTCTGGTGCAATTGCTCTTACTGTGTGGTCTTCCCCAATAGAGTTTTTCTTTCACTCTTGCTCTTGGTTTTGACACCACTTCTTTTGTTTCCCTGTCGCTTTCTTATTTTGTTTTTCGTTTGGTTCCCCGAACTACGGAAGCTCTGATTCTGCATTCTTTCGAATGTCAGATACGTAGGCATGAGACGCGATGTCTTGGCGAGCACACTTCCACCTTTCTTTCCTTCTCCCTTTCTTCTTTTCCTCTCTGTCCCCTGGTTCCATGAACTACGACGCTCTGATTTCCTCATTGCACTATGAGGGTACGTAGGCACGAGGGCCACAATCCTCCGCGAGTACTTTCTTTCTTTCCTTTCTTTTTCCCTTTCTCTCTCTCTCTCTCTCCTCTTTCTCTTAACTAGAAGCCTTTAGATAGATAACCCATCCAAGCCTAGAAGCAAGAGAAATGGTTCCCGTCGAGTACGACGGATGCGTAGGTGCTTGTACCTTCCTTTCGCATAACCGACCCCCGTTCCCATTTCTCTTCCTCTTGGGTTTTATCGATATTTTCCCTGTCATTTGGACTAAATAAAGTTCGGTGGCGACTCTGTTGTATCTTTGAGTGTGCGATTCACTCAGGATGTAAACCAACCATCTTCACTTTGGTGTACTCAAATTGAGCACAACTGCTGCAGAGTTTGTTTTGGCTGCAATAGTGAATGGCAACTGCTGCAGAGGTTTGGCAAATATTAATCAATAGGAATCCAAGTCTCCTCTAGCCATTGACTAGAGGTTATAGTACAGGCCTTTGGTTCCCTAGTTTAGAGATCATCCTTAACTCATTCAGTTGGAAATGACTCAGTTCAGGCCATCTTGGTGCATCCATTGAATGCTCCAAAACAAAATTGGAGTATTGTCCCCTCTTTAGGGTTTTTTAGGTTTGGCATGCTATTTTTAGTTCCAAAGACTTGGGAGGCTTATGGATCAGTGTTTGTCCCTCCTTGGTCTCTCCCTGAGGTGTTGAGATGGATAAACTTGTTTGTCATTTGCACAAATTGCTCAAATCGAGCAAAATACCCAAATCTGCCTAGTTATGACAATTGCAGCAAGGACTATTGCCACTGTCATAACTCTTAGCTCAAATGGAATTTCATGGGGTTCTTGGCCATTTTGGAAAGCTCTCATATGATACAACATATGTGTGATCATAGTTTGTCTTGACACTTTTTGGATCCAAGTGAAAAATGCCCTTACATTTTGGAAAAAGTGAAACAGATTCTGACTTAGTGAAATTTTCACTATGTGTTGGAAAAAGTGACATTTCTTGTTTTCAGCCATTTTGATTCAACCATAACTCAAAATCCATGATGAATTGGAATGAGGTGAAGTTGACACTTTTAAAGTATGCCATGAGAGATACAAATCCATCTTTGGGGTATGACAGATGCCCCTATTTAATCTTCTTGGACCCGAAGGTGTGAATGGCGAAGGTATTCGGGCATTCGGGGTGCAACAGGATTAAATATTGGAATACCCAAAATTTTGATAGTGGTTATGAATGGTAGCTTATGCATTCATCTTCTTTTGCTAAGCGATGATGCTTAGAAAAGGTAAAACTTCCCCTCGATCCTGGTTTCCTACCAAGGAACTGGTCTAAGTTTATTTTGTAAACTTCCCCTCGATCCTGGTTTCCTACCAAGGAACTGATCTCAGTTTCTGATGTAAACTTCCCCTCGATCCTGGTTTTCTACCAAGGAATTGGTCTAAGTTTCTTGAAATAAACTTCCCCTCGATCCTGGTTTCCTACCAAGGAACTAGTCTAAGTTTCTTAAAATAAACGTCCCCTCGATCCTGGTTTCTTACCAAGGAACTGGTCTCAGTTTCTGAAATAAACTTCCCCTCGATCCTGGTTTCCTACCAAGGAACTGGTCTCAGTTTCTTTTGTCAATAAACTTTCTTGACAAGGGACGCTGTTCGTAGCGGTTTTCCTCAAACTTCTCGCCGAATTTTCCTGGGGAGATGCCATTTGATGGAAAAATTTTGATGTCAGACTTGCTGGGTAACCCATCCATCTGAGTTGTAGATGTGTACAAACTTCTCTGTTGGAGATGCCATTTGTTAACTCTACTGGGGAAAACGAGTCTCTTGAGAGACTGCCTTCTACTTAGGGGTATTACATCATACTTTTCCTTGAGATCTTTTCGAAGAAATGCCATGTGATGTAATCCAGTTTTGAGGTGCCGATTACCTTTTTGTCAGCGAATTTTCCGAAGGAGAACTGTTGTATTGCCTAATCTTTGATTAAGAGGCTTTCTCTGGGGATCTTCCTCAATCTGGGAAAGAGAAAATATCAACTTCAATGATGAAGAGTGACATTTTTCGAAAGCTCTCTGGCTTTTCAGAGGTTCAAGTTATCAAAGTGGTCAAAGAACCACCTTCAATCCAGAAATAAACTAGAGGAGAGGTTGTTCAGACGCGACGGTTCCTGACAAGGAAAGAACTGACAATGCGACTGAGAGGAATTTTATCACTTGGGGATAAGATTGACCAGAGTGATAGTGATGCAATATGAATGTGAATGTTAATCAATAATGCATGATGTATGTATGTATATGCTGACAAAACTGACACGACATACAGACTAACGGATGAACATGACTGGATACTCGGCCACTGCGGGGGACGAAGAGGTACCACTGGGTTCAAAATAGCAATTCAGCCTTGCTTAGGAGATATAGTCCCTGCGGGGAACAATGTTGGTCGGGCTTAGGAGATAAGAACTCTGTCGGGGGCATCAGACGAAACACGGTCTCTGACACAGTTGATCCTTCATTCAGGTGCACTGGTTTAGAAGGAGTACTTTGATTCTGCATTTTGAGGTTCGATTACTTCTGGAGAAGCGATCGATGTTCTTTCAATGTTCAACAGACAAAAGAATTGCCATCTTAATTTTAAAAGCAGAAAAAATTTTACAAGTAAATTCATTTTTTGTTTTATTTCAAGAATCGTTGATCATATTAAAACGTCGTTCCGTAAAGCTAAAACAAATGAGAATTGCAAACAAAAGCACTAGGGCTCAAATTTTATTGATAGGATGGAAATCAGCCAAACACGTGATTCCACAGAGTATTTACAAAGTTAGAAAATGGTAATTTAAGGGTAAAGGGCTACATTGAGACATAACGACCACTACCCTTCTACCAACTTTGAATTCTGGACATCCTGAGCTTCTGTCGAAGATGACCTTGACTGTAGTTTTCCTGGTTGATGGTGTAACTGCTGCTGAGGGACTTGCCCCTTTGTTGAACATAGTTACTTGCCATTGTCTCTAATTTTTTCCTGGACCGCCCTTTCAGGTTTTCAATCCACCGAGATGATTTTTTTATTTAGGCGAAGTATTTCTTGACTACGTCAACATTGATGGGGTAGGCAAATTCCTCTCCGTCCATGGTTGCGAGTCTCAAGGCGCCGCCTGAGAAAGCTTTCTTGACCACATAAGTGAAGGTGCGAGAAAGACACAAGAAAGGGGGGTTTGAATTGTGTATTTACTCTTTCTGTAACTTTTCACATCTTGTTAATTTGACGCTCAAGAACCTTCAATGTTCATTGAGAGATCCTGATCTATTAACTAACGAGTATGAGAACCGTATAAGTTCTGTTCATAATATACGATACTCAGAACTTGCAGTGCGGAAGCTTATCAGAGATAGGCTGCAAGGTTCTAACTTTGCTTAATATTAGGTTCTGATATTCAAAGCAGGAACATAAAAAGAGATACTAAGCAAAGGAGTAAAGGACACATGATATATCTTGGTTCACCACGCGGGCTAATCCAGTCCACCCTCCTCAGGTGATTTCGCCTTGAACACAAGGACTTAATCCACTATAACCAAATCATGAATACCCTTGCACTGGCAACAGCCCGTGACTAACTACCTGCACAGCCGCACTGTGACTAACAACCCAATGAACCGTTCAGGGATCCAACAGGATATAACGTTCATTGACCGAGCAGATGCACTACTGGGATTTCACAGCTAGCTGTTCAGGGATTCAATTCAATGAATATAACGCTACTGACCATATTTCAGGATTTTCCACAATAACCCTCAGCCATTGTCATCTCAAGTATCTGATCACCGCGTGATCTACTCAAGGGCCTCAACTCACAGCTGAACCGTTCAGGGATCCCATCAGGATATAACGTTCACTTGAGGAGTTTCAATTCATCTAGTTGAATTGGCAAACTGGAGATTACAAATTGTGCTTCTTAATAAGCAAGTTTCTCCTAGGTTTAAGTACAAAGAACACACACATGTGTTCAAGAAAGTTTTGAGCAATCTGCTCCTTGCTTTCCTAAGAAACTACAAAGATGTATTTAGATATTATGATTGTTGACATCTTGTAGATCTTCTTCTTCTTCGTCTTCTGGTAGAGCAAGCTTTGAGCAGCAACTCCTTGCTTCAGATCTTCAATTGTTATCTTCTTCATCAACAGCTTCTATTTGATTGTTGTTGTTTTGTTAATTTGTTCTTTGGAGATTCAACAACAATTGCCATGAGTGAATTAATGACAGCTTTGAATATTCTAAGTGTTACAACGAGAACTCATCGTTGTTGCTATCTTCACACGATGACTTGGTAAATTTTGTAGATGAACATTCAGTTCGTAATTCTACAAGTGATCGACACATCAGAAGCAAAAACTCTTTCCATTAAATAGCCAGTAGAAATATAGCCGTTAGAGAATATTGTTGGCTGTTTGGAAAAGAGACGTTGTGATATAATGAGTTGTACTGACATATCTTCTTTTTGCAGAAGAGATCTTTTCTCGGGCAGTGTGTACAATTAACTCACAACGGTAATATTTAGACTTCGATACTTCAGTGGCTTCTGATGTTAATTTGATGAAGCATGAGTGGAGTCTTTATAGTAGAATATCTAATGCTTCAAGTCTTCCGTTAATTGAAGAAGTCCATTAGGAATCAGTCTTCAGAACTTCAGCACCTGGTCTTTAAGAGTGTTATCCTTTTCTGCTTTAAGTCTTCTGAATCTTCAGAGCTTGTCTTCAGAGTCTTCAGAACTTCTTGTTCGAGACCTTGATCTTCAGAACTCGTCAGTCTTAAGAATCTTTCTGTACTTGGTCTTCAGCGCCTTCAACCATCAGAACTTCAAGTCATAGGAGTCTTCAGAACTTTAGTTCTTTCTGAGAGTACTTCTTCAGAAGCTTCGCTATCTTCAGAATTTTGATCACTTTCAGAGAGCATCCACAAGAGCATTGCAACAGCAATCTTGGCATCCTTGGATCTGGCTGATTATGACTAGATAAACAAGCGTTCTTGCTTCTCACGACTTTAGTCACACATAGTAACTTCGCATATATATATATATATATATATATATATATATATATATATATATATATATATATATTCAATCATAGTACATATGGCTGGTGTGTGTTGGTTCTGATGTCTTTAGTTCTTATTATCTACACATAACACACGTTAGACCATAAAATGGTTCTTTCACAAATACTTATTGTTATCATCAAAACATAGATTAACTTGTAGAGATAATTCTTGCTCTCACAATCTCCCCCTTTTTGATGATGACAAAACCAAGTATTTTGATTGAACATTTTATACAAGGTAATCACCAAAGCAAACAAATTCAGAGTGTGGAACAACAGCTCCCCCTGAATGAGTTATCCTCAAAGCTTTATCTGAGATCATCTAGGATTTTATATAATCCAAAGATATACAGAGTAACATCTTGAGTTGCTAGAACAGAAATAGAAAAGAGTTACTTTTATATCTTGTCCTTAAGAAAACGAAGAGTCTTTAGCATCTAGACTAGTTCAACTGAACTTCCATCTTCAGATCTTCAGAACTCAGTTTCCTTTATTGTCATATCAGAGCTTGTTATCTTCAGAGTCGTCTGAAGCATTTCTACTTTTCAGTAGATTCAATTGAGCACAGAATTAGAGCAGTTCTTTGACTGATAAACATAGCTTCGCTGTATATCAGAAACTGTCTTTTGAGATACTCCCCCTGAGTTTCAGGCTATATGAAGAATTTAGATTTTGCATTTTAGTCTTCTGGGTAATCTCCCCCTAATTTCCATAAGTCAGATATTGGGATCTTTCAGAATCGAAATTCAGAGTTTCTAAATTTAATCACCAGTGTTGATCATGACTTTTCAGAGTTTGACTTTGAACACAGGTTTATTTCAGACCTTGTTATTGTCACAACTCAGTTAAATTATTAAAGCTTGATTTTTTATCAAATACCAATTGAAGGTTAAAACTTGTGATCAATCACGCTTGATTCTGAATCTGATACATCTTGTTTTAGTCGGATGTAAAAATGATGTGCTGACTCTTATACCAGAGTATTTTGAGTCTGATACCAAGTGAAGAATTTCTTCTCATACGCTTAAGAGGTAATTCATTAGAGTGCTGATATTGATACCAATGAGGGTATTTGACAGTAATCCACAGCTTTGCTTTGATTGAGAGTCTGATACTAATCTTTGTGTAGTGAATCTGATTTCCAATTGATGATTTAGTCTAATACCAAATCGTCTTTAATTCAAATAGTTCCTGATAGAATGGTTTCTTGCTTGGATCTTTAATCCATATCTTCAGACAGTTTTTGACTTTTGATTTGCACAGATCTTCTGAGTGAGTATCTTGAAATGTAGACTTTGCCTTGACTGCTTTCAGAGATTCTTACTTAATCTGATTCTTTATTTTGTGATCGTAGTTCTTCTTCTTATCCTGTCTTAAGAATGCCTAGTGAACTTGTTTAGAGTTCCTCGGATAACATCAAATAACAACCGTTAGTAGTAACGCATTTTATAAGAGTACTTTGTTTGAGTTCCGCATTCTTTCAGATTTCATTCAATCAAAATTAATATATTTCTCCCCCTTTTTGACATCATCAAAAAGTGTTAGGGCATATAAGCATTTAAGCATGTAGTCATTTATATTCAGTTACAGAGTCATAAAGTCATTTAAACATTTAGAAGCATTTAGACTCATTTTAGAGAAACACATCTATATGTATTTAATTGAAGGATGATGGAATCAACTGATTACTTAAAGGTTAATAGATGTAAAACAACAAGATAGAACACAGAAGACATCATATTTTTACGAAGTGAGAAAGAAACATTAGCACAAAATAGAACAATAAGCAACAAAACATAGCATTACATTACATCTGAATTTTAAAATTTTAGTCATCAAAGTCTTCAACGTTGTCCACCCTATCACATCTTGTCTCAGTTACTGAAGGTTCTGGTCCGAGTCTCCTTACTAATCCCCAAAATTTCTCTTTTAGCATAATTTCAGATATTATTCTCCCGTATGGAACGTAAGAGTTCAACTGAGTTCTTGAAACTCTGATAGAATGTTTCAGGTGATTGAAAATAGTTTTGGGAAGATTGATTTTAAAGTGGTGTGTTAGGAGGAAAACGAATACTCTGTCATCTTGGGACAACGTTCTCCTTGCAGTTGCACGAGGTCGAAGATTGGTTAGAGAGAATCTGAACCATGTTCTGGGTGAAAGAAGAAGTTTCTCAGGGTTGTTTGGTTCATAGGGAACCAAATCATCGAATAAAACCTTGCATTTCTTTACTAAGCTCAGGTCAGATTGAAAGTCTTCAACAGTGACCCCAGAGGCGACACAATTTATAAGCTTTTCTAATGAGGGAATGGAGATGGCGATTGGAAAGCTATATACTTCAGACCAGATAGTGTTGCCATCATTACTGATTCTGACATATTTCCAGAATTCTTTCACAAGAACTGGAAAGATAGGGTCGTTTAGCAGTGAATAATAACCACTCCAAGATTGTATTTGCATGCTTATTACAATTTCCATACCATTATTTTGAAGTCTAGCTAGGTTTGGTATTTTCTCTGGGATAACTTCTAGAGTTTCTATGTTTCCTCTAAATGTTGGAGAGGCCATTTGTTAACACAAAGAAGATTAAGATTGGTCGAGAACGAAGTAGAATCCTATTATTTATAGGCGAAATGAGAGTGAGGAGTGTAATGACTAAATTGGTACACCAAGATTTGGGTTTACTATTTCCGAGGTGGTCATGATTAATTAGGGTATTCTAAAAGGCGTGAACGTGTGGGAAAAGAAGACAGAGCAGTTACTCATTTATTGGGAAGTTAAAGACTTTATTACTGAAGATTTCTTGAGCTGTAAAACACGACACGTCATTTATGCAATATTTTAATGGTTCATTAAGAATTTTTATTAGTGGGTACCAGATATAAATCACGTGAGACAAAAGATAACAAAAATATATATATATTCATAAATGATGCAGGCATACATTTAACCATCTAGTATCCTAATTTGTCAACTAATTTGAGAACCAATCACTGTTAAACGTTTCAGAAGAATTTTCAATAAGGGCAATATCAGGACCGCATATGGTTCTGCTAATTGTCTGCACAACTCCTGTTTTGAAAAACACTTCAGTTAGGATTCCTCCGTAAGGGATCGTAGTTTCAAGGGTAGCTCTTGACACGAGAATGGTGTCCTTGAGATGATCAAATATAATTTGTGGCAGATTTATATGAATTTGGTTAAGAAGACACATGATTATGAGCTTGTCATCATGGTACAGAAGGTTTTTGTATGTGCTTCGAGGTTTGATGTTTGTCAGAATGAATTTAAACCAGCCTCTGGCGTGGGGCAGGAGTTTCTCAAGATTAGTAGGTTCGAAGGTAGAACCTATATCAAACAAGTAGTGTAATTTTGCATCAGGGGTGCATCGAATGGATGCATAACTGGGAGTGATGCCTTCTAGTGGGCATTCAATGGCTTCAGCGATTTTTGAAGCGTTGAAGGAGAGAGGAATACCATAGATGTCTGAAGAAATGGTAAGACCATCATGGCTGACAACAACATTGATCCAAAAAGTTTGTATGATGTTTGGGTAAATGGGACCTCTAAGCATATGAATGTACCCATTCCAATTTTGCGAATGAATGCCTAGATGGAAATTATGATCAACATCCATTAGCTTAGGTTGTTTTTCACTAATGATTTCAAGAGAGTTGTCATCGCCAAAGAAGGTTCTTGGAGTCAATGATTGGTTTGCCATGAGAATGGTGAGAAAGTCTTTAGAGGAGATCAAGTCAGGAGTTTAGAGAGGTGTGAGTTTTAGTAAGTTTGAAACTGTGGATAATATATATATATATATATATATATATATATATATAGAGAGAGAGAGAGAGAGAGAGAGAGAGAATAAGACTTGTATTATTGAGTAATGGGGTTAGCTAGGATGAACAGATACTCTTGTTAGAGAGAGAGAGAGAGAGAGACTTGGTTCTAGAGAGGTGTTGACTGAATCACACCTATGGGCAATAGGATATGACTAGACGCTGATGGAGGAATCTCTTACTAGAGGACATAGGCAAACAGATACACGGGAGGACAAAAAGGTTTTCTTACGAATTGTTTCAAGAAATTAAAAAGAGATTTGGGTTTTGATTATCAAGAAAAGTAAGTGGAGGCATGACGAAGGTTGGATGATGCTTTTGAAAGGGAGACGTGACTTCATAGAGTAAGTGTGTAGATTGATTTATGCCTAGTCTAGGAAAGATATAGGTCAGTTCAAAAGATTTTAGTAAGATCTTATTAAGTTGTCAGAGATATGTTATGCAATGATGATTGTATCTTTTGCGTGTAGTTTTGTTAAAGGGTTTTCTTGGATTTAGCAATTTCTTTTCATCTATGCTTAACAGATTTTCGATTGGTTGATTATTTCCCTAAAGAAACATGTAAGAATTCCTAAATAATTATCTAGTAAAACATGCTATGATAAATTTGAAAGAATTCTAATTAAGGCATCTCATGAGTTTAACAAATTATTAGTGAAAAGAAAAGTGTACCATAGACCTTTCAGACTTGGCTTGCTTTTAGCATCTTTCTGCTTCTGCATATTTCCGAGTAAGTTGCAGATGTCTCTTGGGTTCTTCAAGATAAGCTTATCTTCTGACTTCTGAAGAGAATATTTTCTTGGAAAGTGATCCTATTTGGATCATAGCTTTCTCTCTCTTTTCCTGTTCAACCTTGTCATTTAGTTCTCTAGGTTACAGTAATTGAGATTGGGACTTAGTATGATCAGAGTGACCATTTTAGTTGAACTAAGCCAATTCCATGCAATCCTTTTTTATAAGGCGATATTCGTATACGTGGGAGCAATACTGAGTGAACAGTAAATTTCATTTGATGACCCCATTCATAAATAACAGATTACATCTGTTTTGAATGTTTCTCACTTCTCATTTCCTTGATCCATAGAACCTGTTTAGTTCTGATACAGATCTTGAGATATGGATCAGAATCTTAAACAACAAACTTTGAGAATTGGTTGAGTTATGCTTTCATAGCCCGAATTCAGTTTGTGTTTGTGAGAGTTTCTTCTCTTTGAAAGATGATTGATTTCACCAGTTTAGTGAGAATATTTGAGAGGTTATTTAGGAAGGAGTTGATATATCAACATCTGACTTTGTTCCTCAAGGTTGTTTCAGAACTTGTTCAGACCCAGAACATCATCATGCCTCATGTGTACATCACTAGACATGATTTGCATGAACCTCTTGTTCTCACAATGATGATCAACTTATTTGGGGTTGTTCACACATATCTATGAGTTAACTAATTTCTCCAATCAAACATCATTACCGTCATCTTTTATGACATTAGTTAGAGAACCTAGATACCTGAAATGATAGCATCCAATTTCATAGCACAAGTGGTTCTGAGAACACTTGATCTGTTGAAAATCAGATTATCAACATTTGATCTTTACTAGGATGATTTCAGGTTGTTGGAGCTTGATCACCGAACAAGTTAAGAGTTCATTCGGAATCAACTGAATCTTTGGGATTCAGTTTTCCATTGAATCTTTTGATCATTCCAGATTCTGACATTGAATCATTTCTAATAATTTGATTTTTTTTTTAGACTCTGAATTTAACAGATTTCTTTCTGAAATTCAAAGTCTTAGAACATCAATCTTCCTTCTTTACATGAAGAGATCCAAAATGAGTTTTTAAACGAGAAAGTCAAGGGTGGACCTAATCTGTTTCTTGAAAACATATCAAAAACTCATAATGAATTAATCTTCAGCAAACAAGATTTCTTGCTTTCTGATGATTCATCTTTTAATCGTATACGTGGTTTTATCCACAAGTATTTTCCAGAATGAGCATTCAACAGATACTTCCCTTTTATCTGATGAATTTATATTACCAATTGATTCTTTAATTTTAGTGAGGCTTCATCTAGAATCAGTGACTTGCTCACGAAGTAATCAGATTGATTACAATTTTGTACACAGTTAACTGCTAAACTGTTACAAAAACTGTAAGTGGATTTCAATATCACCAAGAGTACTTCTACGCACCACGTCTGGATCTTTTTCTGACACTGTTAAGTGTTTGATGTGAATTAATAACAGTACCGGAGCTCTGATACCAATTGAAGGTGCGAGAAAGACACAAGAAAGGGGTGTTTGAATTGCGTATTTACACTTTCTGTAACTTTTCACATCTTGTTAATTTGACGCTCAAGAACCTTCAATGTTCATTGAGAGATTCTGATCTATTAACTAACGAGTATGAGAACCATATAAGTTCTGTTCATAAGATACGATACTACGAACTTGCAGTGCGGAAGCTTATCAGAGATAGGCTGCAAGGTTCGGACTTTGCTTAATATTAGGTTCTGATATTCAAAGCAGGAACATAAAAAGAGCTAAGCAAAGGAGTAAAGGGCACATGATATATCCTGGTTCACCACGCGGGCTAATCCAGTCCACCCTCCTCAGGTGATTTCGCCTTGAACACAAGGACTTTAATCCACTATAACCAAATCATGATTACACTTGCACGGGCAATAGCTGGTGACTAACTACTTCCACTGCCGCACTGTGACTAACAACCCAATGAACCGTTCAGGGATCCAACAGGATATAGCGTTCATTGACCGAGCAGCCACCCTACTGGGATTTCACAGCTAGCCGTTCAGGGATTCAACTCAATGAATATAACGCTACTGACCATATTGCAGGATTTTCCACAATGACCCTCAGCCGTTCTCATCTCAAGTATCTGATCACCGCGTGATCTACTCAAGGGACTCAACTCACAGCTGAACCGTTCAGGGATCCCATCAGGATATAACGTTCACTTGAGGAGTCTCAATTCATCTAGTTGAATTGGCAAACTGGAGATTACAAATTATGCTTCTTAATAAGCAAGTTTCTCCTAGGTTTAAGTACAAAGAACACACACATGTGTTCAAGCAAGTTTTGAGCAATCAGCTCCTTGCTTTCCTAACAAACTACAAAGATGTATTTAGATATTATGCTTGTTGACATCATGTAGATCTTCTTCTTCTTCGTCTTCTGGTTGAGCAAGCTTTGAGCAGCAACTCCTTGCTTCAGATCTTCAATGAGCTTTGACGAGAAGGTAGGTTGATGACTTGACTGATCTTCAATTGTTGTCTTCTTCATCAACAGCTTCTGTTTGATTATTGTTGTTGTGTTAATTTGTCCTTTGGAGATTCAAAAACAATTTCCATGAGTGAATTAATGACAGCTTTGAATATTCTAAGTGTTACAACTAGAAATCATCGTTGTTGCTATCTTCACATGATGACTTGGTCAATTTTGTATATGAAATTTCAGTTCGTAATTCTACAAGTGATCGACACATCAAAAGCAAAAACTTTTTCCATTAAATAGCCAGTAGAAATATAGCCGTTAGAGAATACTGTTGGCTGTTTGGAAAAGAGACGTTGTGATATAATGAGTTGTACTGACATATCTTCTTTTTGCAGAAGAGATCTTTTCTAGGTCAGTGTGTACAATTAACTCACAAAGGTAATATTTAGACTTCGATACTTCAGTGGCTTCTGATTTTAATTTGATGAAGCATGAGTGGAGTCTTTATAGCAGAATATCTGATACTTCAAGTCTTCCGTTAATTGAAGAAGTCCATTAAGAATCAGTCTTCAGAACTTCAGCACTTGGTCTTTAAGAGCGTTATCCTTTTCTGCTTTAAGTCTTCCGAATCTTCAGAGCTTGTCTTCAGAGTCTTCAGAACTTCTTGTTTGAGACCTTGATCTTCAGAACACGTCAGTCTTCAGAATCTTTCTGCACTTGGTCTTCAGCACCTTCAGCCATCAGAACTTCAAGTTATAGGAGTCTTCAGAACTTTGGTTCTTTCTGAGTGTACTTCTTCAGAAGCTTCGCTATCTTCAGAATCTTGATCACTTTCAGAGAGCATCCACAAGACCATTGCAACAGCAATCTTGGCATCCTTGGATCTGGCTAATTATGACTAGATAAACAAGCGTTCTTGCTTCTCGCGACTTTAGTCACACATAGTAACTTCGCATATATATATATATATTCAATCATAGTACATCTGGCTGGTGTATGTTGGTTCTGATGTCTTTAGTTCTTATGATCTGCACACAACACACGTTAGACCATAAAATGGTTCTTTCACAAATACTTATTGTTATCATCAAAACATAGATTGACTTGTAGAGATAATTCTTGCTCTCATAATAAGGGTCGTCATAATTTGGAGTCCATTTGCCACGGGA
This sequence comes from Lathyrus tuberosus, assembly GCA_022829125.1. Lineage (NCBI taxonomy): Eukaryota > Viridiplantae > Streptophyta > Magnoliopsida > Fabales > Fabaceae > Lathyrus > Lathyrus tuberosus. The sequence continues at coordinate 1,090,447 of JALAZF010000124.1, read as the reverse complement.
ATCAGTGAGAAATGATTGTATCTTCTTGAGCACGAGATCTCCTTTCCTGAAGACGCGAGGTCGGACCTTTTTGTCAAACGCCTTCTTCATTCTTTGCTGATACAACTGACCATGGCATAGTGCCGTTATTCGCTTTTCTTCGATCAGGTTTAGTTCGTCATGTCGACTTTGACACCATTCAGCTTCTGTTAGCTTTACTTCCATCAATACCTAGGTCGATGGGATCTCTACTTCTATGGGGAGCACTGCCTCCATGCCATATACTAGAGAGAAAGGGGTTGCCCCTGTTGAAGTGGGGACAGATGTGCGATAACCGTGAAGAGCAAAAGGTAGCATTTCATGCCAGTCTTTGTAGGTTACAACCATCTTGTGAACAATCTTCTTGATGTTCTAGTTAGCCACTTCTACCGCTCCGTTCATCTTAGGTCGGTAGGGAGATGAGTTTTGGTGTTTGATCTTGAACTCAGCGCACAACTCTTTCATCATTTTGTTGTTCAAGTTGGATCCATTGTCAGTAATGATCTGGCTTGGAACACCATAACCCAACCTTGAGATTTAGTCCCTAAAAAAATTTCCTGCAAACTTTGGTCCTCCCAAAGTTTTCCGTCCCTAACTCTAGTCCCTCCCGTTAATTTCCACTAACGGAGGATGAAGTGGCATGCCATGTGTGTATTATAATTTTTCCACATCAGAAATATTGCAAAATATTTTTTTTCTTATAATTATACTTAACGTGATTTCTGTGTTACAACAACAAAGTCTCCATCATTCACCCTTCTTCTTCTCTCCAAACATATTCTCAAGCTTTCTACTTCACTGCAATTACTCGCCGTCGTCGCCACTAGCTCTGCTAACTCCGACTCTCACTCTCCTCCTTTTTAGGTAATTTCATCTACCTCCTCTCTCTATGGATATTTTCATTTTTAGGGTTTTTATTTTCGTGTAGAAATTGTGCCTTTTCTAGTATTAAGAGTTGTTATTTTAAGGGTTGGCTTCATTGCCGAAGTATATTAAGGCCTTGTGTTATTGCTTTTGCTTCGCCTTGGGCGGATGAGGAACAAAGGCCTGTGTAGGGACAATTGTCTGAGAAAGGAAACTGTTCATTCAAACACCTGGGTTGCTTTGAGGATCAAGTGTCATCAATATTGGAGAGAAATATTTCTCAGGACCATATGGTGTGGCTCTCTAGTCTTTACTTTCTTAATCTTTAATATATTCATTTGAGGATAAACTTCAACTTAATTTTACAAGCATTTTATGACTTTCTGCAGGCGAATATGTGATCTTCGTTGCCAATGATTGGCACTCTGCTCTTATTCAATGCAGGCGAAGATGTTGAAAGAAACTCTTCAAGCTGAGATTGGGTTGCCAGTTGACAGCAACATCCCTTGAATAGGGTTCATTGGCAGGCTAGAAGAGCAGAAAGGTTCAGATACTCTAGGTGTTTGTTCTTTTCATTCGTATGTTAGCTGTTATCTTTGTGTTTTCTTTCTATGTAATGCATGATCTGCTATAAATTCGAGAGTGATACTTGGGTGAAATTGATCGATATGTCCATTAAACTCAGGAATTTACAAGATCACTCAAACATTCAGTTCTACTTGGTTGATGATTTGTGTTGAATTCCACATTTGTTTTAGTCTTGTTCAAGTATGCTAAAAAATTATTTGCTTTTTCAAATATATTTCATTTCTCCCTTATTAACAGGCAGAATATGACTAGTTGTTAGCACTGTTTACTGATTTCTGCTTATGTGACTTGTCAAGTGTCCTATGTTATTGTGGATTAAGCAAGAAGGTTGTAACAAACACAGACCTGTATGATTCTTGGATCTTCAGTGAGTCCCAATTTGTCCTAAATGCTTAGCACTGCTATAAGAGCAGAAATACTAGAGGGTTTTAGCTATAGCTAAAATCAACACTATTTTTATCTAAAGCACAAACATTAATAGAATTCTTGCATCTTGTTTTGTCCTATTCATATCTAAATTGTTATTGCTGGCTAGAATGGTACTGCATTGATGATGTACAGGGCTCTTGATGAAACTATTGTTAATACTTGGGTGCTACATTGGGACTAAGAACAAAAGTTTACCTCTGTTCTTCCTTTATATATGGTCAACAAAGAGATGAACTATTATTAATTTAAGGCATTATTTACTGTCAAATGAATGTTGATTGGATTCTGTCCTCATAACAGATGGTAATGTTTTGACTTATCTGTTCAGCAATTGTTCCTCATTGGAAGTTTTGAAGCTACAGTGTCCGAGATTGACCAATCTATTCCTTCAGGTTATTATTCCTATCTGCCAACTTAAACCTATCCATGCACATCATAATTGTTGTTTCTTTGCAATCACATCTTATTGTTCTTGTTATGCTTTTAATGTATTGTTCTTGTAGCAACCCATTATCAGATAAATTATTTTGTAAATACTCTTTATTCTTGGGTGAAATTCAAGTGAGTCCTACCACTTAGGAAATGGTTCTCACCTAACAGATTGATACCTATATGATTAATGATTTATATTATTAAATTGTATTACTTAGATTTAGTCATGCAGCCCATCCATTGATTCATTTTTATGCTATATTTATTTGCTTTCTAATATGTTTTTTGGGTTGGGGTAATTTTGATATTCTAGTCATGCAACAATGACGGGGAAGCTGTTGAAGCTGCTATATCAAAATGCACTTTGTTGGAGACTCTTGATGTTCGGTTTTGTCCTAAGGTGAGAGCTAATGCGTGTATAACACATGAATGTATGTCTTTAACATTATCTTCATTTATTTAAGGGTTTTTATGCTTCTTTACAGATAAGCTCAACGAGCATGGTAAGATTTCGTGCTGCATGTTCTGGTTTGAAACGTATATACAGCAGCCTAGCAACTTCATCAGCGTGATTTAGGATCTAAGAAGTTTTGCGGTGCTTGTTTACTCGGTGAGAAAGCACACTTTTGGCAATAAATCTGGTTATTTCCTAATGTATCGTAAATTGTTTAACTTATTATTGTTGTGTGTTTGGCATATAGAAATGAGGCTATCTTCATGCATTGCCACAATAAGCTATGGCTCTTCTAATTGTTGTAAATTTATATTCCAATTTGTTGTTGCATATTTTATTCTCAAGTGGTCTGTCTTGCCTTTCTCAATAAGTAAGATAGTTGTTGTTGTTATAACTTGTAACGATCAATCTTCATTTAATGCTATCACTTTATGATTGATTATTATTGATCAATGTTATAAGATGACAGTAAAACTATGTTAGATAATTATAAGTGGTATTATGTTTTTGCAGCCCTGGGGTTATAATGCCACTTTGTCTTTCTTCATTTGACTTTTTAATTTTTAGGTATTGTTTAATTAACTAATTATTGCCTACTACAAATCAATTTACATGTTGTTAGTGTTAGGATGAACTTGACTCATACATGTTACAAAATTGGTGTGTTTAAATTAGCTAGAGATTAGCTACGAATTAGCTACAAAAATGGTGTGTTTAAATTAGCTAGAGATTAGCTAGGAATTAGCTAGGAATTAGTTGCGGATTAGCTACCATTTCTCGGTTCAAATATGATATTAATATAAAAATAAATAAAATTGAAACAATTGCCACGTGGCATACATGTCAGCAATTTTTGCCACATTGGCATTGCCACATGTAAGCCACGTCATCAAAAAATTTCCACATGGCATGCCACATAAGCCACCGTTAGTGGAAACTAATGGGAGGAACTAAAGTTAGGGACGAAAAACTTTCAGAGGATCATTGTTTGAAGGAAAATTTTGGAGGGACCAAACCTAAAAGTTGGGATATTTGTAGGGATCGTATACATATTTAACCCTTTTCTTGTTTTCAGCCATTTTGATCCAACCATAACTCAAAATTCATGATGAATTGGAATGAGGTGTAGTTGACACTGTTAAAGTATGCCATGAGAGCTACAAATCCATCTTTGGATCAGCCCAAATGGTTGCTTGGATCTCAAGTTATGATCCTTGGAAGTTGGTACCCTAGCCACTTTGTTCCATAACTTAGAAAATTTCTAAGTTTTTTATGGTTACCCCTTTTACAAGTTATCCCACTTTTCTTGATTTTTCTTGATGAATGATGATTCCAATCACACATTAACATCATTTTAGGGTTAGGGAACCATAATTGACCAAAAAATCAAAAAGTCAAACTTTGACTTTTGGGCACAGTTGACTTTTTATCAGATGAATTCCAAATTGTGCGATCCTCTATGAAATCAAGTCCTTGACCTAAATCAAACTTGATGGATGGATTTCATAGGTGTTATAGGTTGTATTGAATCATGTCCCAAGGTTTGAGAGCATGTTCTGGTCAAAAGTCAAAGGCACAGTTGACTTTTTTCTTCAAAAACCCTAACTGTGGTTCAGATGAAATTGAAACTTGTGGGTCAAGCTTCTTAGATCAATCCATTGTTGAAAATGGATCAATGTAGTGTATTAGGGACCCTCAAATCATGCCTTGAGGTCTTGGCTCATGCTTTGTCCCAAAAGTTAACTTAGGGGTGAATTAGGTCAAGAAACCCTAATTTCTGATTTTTGGTGAATGCATCCCCTGAGGCTAAATTGACTTGATGATGGGGTCCATGAGGTCCCTTGGAGTACCTTGGGTTTTGATTTGAAGCATTGTCTCATGCCCAGAGGAAAAAATTCCATCTGGAGGCCCTGGTCGACCAAAACCCTAATTTGGTGACACTGGCATTCTTGAGGCTTAATCCACTTGGAATGCTGCAACATTGTGCTTGATTCTTGAAGTGAGAGTCCTCTTGATCCTTTGTGGATGTTGGAGATGTTTGGAAAAGTTGAAGATCATGTCATTCCTTGATTGATCCTTTGTCTAAGAGCTCTGAGAGGGCTAGAAACCCTAAGTCTGATTGCAGTGAGTGCTCAACAACCCTTGAGGAGATTGATGAGGCACAAAGGTACATCCATATTGTGCTGATGATTTGCACAATGATGGGAAATCTTAGTGGTCAAAATTTAGGGTATGACACAGTATAACAGATGTGTTTTACACTCAACAATGGACTAGATACTCCACTATGCTAGTGAAACCCATTTATGTAAATCCAGTTAAGGACTTCTGGAAACATGATGATCTTGATTTTGAAAGTAAGTGCATCACCTCCTTTGTTTTTGAAGTCCCAATCACCATCAACCCGTTCTCAGTCACTCTAGCAACTGGATGTGAGAATGTTTGAGTCACTATTGATTATGACCTAAACAAATTCTTTGTTGCTAGAAGATTTGCCTTTCTTCATAACCTTTCATCCGGATATACACCATCCAATCCTGAAAACCTTCTACCCGTTCCCAAAGCATAGTACAAGCTAGTTGTGTCAAATTTCCTTCCCAGGGGAGAATACCATGACATACATAGATTTCATGACCATCAGTTCATTCATTTACTGATGAATGATTTTCAGATAAACCTTCCACTCACTATCTTCAACTGTCTCTGGAAATCCATCTCTGAGTCCAGAAACCTCACAAAGTCCTACCTTCCTTATGGAAGAGTTTTGTCTGAGATTTTCTTTAGAGATGGAATTGTGGACATGATCAAAGAAAGAATTGAAGAAGATGGTCCTGAAAGCCTTCCAGATAACTGCTTATTGAAGACTAAGTGTGAAATCTTTAGTAACTAGGAAAATTAAATCTATCTATGTTTTAACTATGTATGTCGAGTGCATGTTTGAAATCGTAGTTGATCTAAGTTATTTCAATAGTGTCAGTTTGCCCTAAGTTATTTAAGATTAATGAACTGTGCCTATGAATCATTTTGATTATTGAACTTTTAATTCTAAAAATTATAAAATGTCTAACAAGCTCTAATGATAGATTGATCTCTTTAAAAGTTATCTGAAAGATATTTGAGTGGCTCAAGAAACCATCATTATTCAAAATGCATCAGTCTCAGCCGCCACTCACCATTGAATAGTTAATATTCATAACCGATCAATTTTTCAAATAAATTAGTAACTGCTTCGTTTTCTTTTCCCACATAGTTACGCCTCTTAGCATACCCTAAGTAATCATGACCACCTAGGAAATAGTAAACCAAATCCTTGAGTACCAATTTAGTTATTATACTCTTTACTCTTATTCCCTATAAATAATAGGATTTTGCTTCACTCTAATTCATCCTCAAAACCTAGTTTATCACTATCTCAAAACTCTTATTGCAACAAAATGATGAATTCCTAAAGAAATGGTCCAACCTTCTTAGGTAGAAAAGAAAACTTAGAGGTCATTCCTGAGAAAAGACCCAACCTCGCTCGTCTCAGAAATGATGGCTTAGAGACAATAAGAAGCATGCAAGCACAGTCTTGGCAGTGTTATTACTCTCTACTAAATGGTCCTATCTTTCCTGACCTTGTTAAAGAGTTATAGAATTTTGCTAGGGTCAACAACGATGGAAACACCATCTTGTCTGAGGTCCACTATCACCCCATCGCAATCTTTATCAGCTCGATAGAGAAATTCACTGGTTGTATCTCCGACGGAGTCACGATTGATAACTTTCAGTCTGACTTAAGCATGGTGGAAAGGTGCAGAATCCTGTTTGATGATTCAGTTCCTTACGAACCGAATAACCCTGAGAAGCTCCTTCCTTCTCCAAAAACCTGGTTCAAATTCTCTCTGTCCAACCTTCTTCCTCGTTGGACTACAAGGGGCATACTGACTCATGATGACAGAATCTTCGTCTTTCTCCTAACTCATCATGTTACAATAGAACTTTCCAAGTGTCATACCCCAAATTTTGACCACTAAGATTTCCCATCATTGTGAAAATCATCATCACAATATGGAGGAACCATCATACTTCATCAGTCTCCCCAAAGATGGGTGAGCATCCACTACAATCAAAATCAGGGTTTCAAACCCTCTCAGAGCCTTAGACAAAGGATCAATCAAGGAATGACATGATCTTCAACTTGTCTAACCTCTTAAACATCCACAATGGATCAAAAGGACTCCCACTTCAAGGATCAAGCACAAGGCTGCTCCCTTCTAGGTGGATCAAGTCTCAAGATCGACAGTGTCACCAAATTAGGGTTTTGGTCGACCAAGGCCTCCAGATGGAAATTTTTCATCTGGGCACAAGCCAATGATCCAAAACATAACCTAATATACTTCATGGGACCTCATGGACCTAATCATCAAGTCAATTTTGCCTCAGGGGATGCATTCATCAAAAATCAGGAATTAGGGTTTCTTGACCTAATTCACCCTTAAGTTGACTTTTAGGGCAAATCATGAACCAAGACCTCAAGACATGATTTGAGGGTCTCTAATATACCATATTGATCCATTTGGAACAATGGATTATTCCAAGAAGTTTGAGCAACAAGTCTCAATTTCATCTGCACCACAATTAGGGTTTCGCGAGGAAAGTCAACTGTAACTTTGACTTTTGACTAGGACATGCTCCCAAGCCCTAAGACATGATTCAATATACCCTATGACACCCATGGAACATGTCCATCAAGTTTGATTTAGGTCAAGGACATGATTTCATGAAGAATTGCACAGTTTGGAATTCATCTGATAAAAAGTCAACTGTGCACAAAAGTCAACTTTGACTTTTTGAGATTTTTCACCAAAATGGATTTTTAACCCTAAAATGATGTTAATGTATGATTTGAATCATCATTCATCAAGAAAAATCAAAGAAAGTGGGATAACTTGTAAAAGGGGTAACCATAAAAACTTCGAAAAATTTCTAAGTTATGGAAAAAGTGACACTAATGTGCCAACTTTGGAGGACCATAACTCCTAAACCACAAGGCCATTGTTCCCCATTCAAATCTTGATTTGTAGATCTCATTACCCTCTACAAAAGCTTCATACTTACCTATGTCCAAATTCCTCATGGATTTTGAGTTATGGAGTGATCAAAATCAAGAAAAGTCGCTTTGTTCCAACACTTGGTGAAAATTTCACTAAGTCAGATTTTACCTTACTTTTTGCCAAATGTAGGGGGATTTTTCACTTGGATTCAAAAGAGATCAAAACCAAACATGTTCAAACAGTTGTTGTATCATGTAAGGGCTTTCCAAAATGGCCAAGAACATTACCAAATTCAATTTGAGTCATGAGATATGACATTTGCAAGTTGCCTTGCTGAAATCTGCCAAGGCAAGGCATATTTTTACACTTTTGGTCGATTTTCCAAAATCAGCCAAATCCAAATGCTCCTATCCACTTGGACACCTCTGAGGATTGAATCTAAAGGGGACAATCACTGAGCCAAGCCTCCAAAGTCTTTGGAACAAGAAATAGCATGTTGAACCTAGAATTGCCAAAATAGGGACAAGACTCCAATTTTGGATTGGAGCATTCAATGGAAGCATTAAGGTGGCATGGACTGAGCCATTCTCAACTGAATTCAGTCAAGACTTATCCAAGACCAAGGGAACCAGCAGCCTGTGCCCTAACCTCTAGTCAATGGCTAGAGGAGACTTGGATTTTCATTTGCCAACATTGGCCAAACCTACTCAGCAGTTGCCATTCACTATTCCTTGCAAAACAAACTTGCTCTACTATAAATAGAGCTCAATTGTGATCAGTTTGAATACACCAAAGCCATCAAACAGGTGTTTTCCTCAAAATCTCTTATTTCACTCCAATTTTGCCTTCTAAGGCAAGTCACTATCGGGTTTTGAGTTTGAGAGCTTTTCCAATCAAACCAATCACACACACACCTCATATACATCATATAGAAGTGATCCAAACACTCACATAACATCTGGAACACAGATTTCACAAAATCACCAGCCAATTGCTCAAGTTCTTGACAGATTTGTAGTTGGGGTACCATCTCAAGTTCCAGATCATTTCAATCCATTCCAAGCATTCATACACACTCCATGGCACCTAGGGAAGCTATCCAGATCATTGGAACCTAGCTGTAACACCTCCAACACAAATCACGATCACCAGCTGCAAGTGGTCAATACTTAATTTTTGAATCATTAATCCAAGATCACAATTTGTTTTCCATATGTTAAACAATTTTGATCATTTTAATTGAATTTTTATTCAATTAAATACATCTTTGAAAACAAATTAGGGTTTTGGATTAATTCAACCCTCATAAATCATTTTCAAAACACTTGGGCCTCTAATAGAGTGTAAGACCCAATCCTTTTTTGAACAAATCATTTTTGGGCCTCAGTACATTGTATATGTCCCGATCCCGTCAAAAACAAACGGCACGATCATCGCCTTTTCAAAACAAAAAAAAACCATCTGGGCCTACCCTCGAGTAGTAAGACCCATTTCTTTTCTTAAAACTCACTTCGGCTTCTATTAGAGTGTAAGACCCAACCCACTTGTACAGAAATATTTTGGGCCTCACTTATTATATAAGTCCCTCTGTACATTTTTAAATTCGGCACGATCGTCGCCAGTTTAAAATTAACCACCTGGGCCTCTCCTTGAGCTATAAGACCCATTCAAAACTTTTGGGCCTCTAATAGAGTGTAAGACCCAATCCCCTTTTAACCAAAAACATTTTGGGCCTCACTTATTGTATAACTCCCTCTGCGTTAAAAGGAAACCTCGGCGCGATCGCCATTTTCAAACTGAAAATCAACTGGGCCTACCCTTGAGTAGTAAGACCCATTTCTTTTCTTTTAAACTTTTTGGGCCTCTTGAGAGAGTGTAAGACCCATCCCTTTGTACAGAAAACCTTTTTTGGGCCACAGTCACTTGTATAAGTCCCTCTGTACAAATTCAAATAGTGCGCTCACTGATAAAACCCTGGGCCTCTCCTTGAGCTGTAAGCCCCAAATCTTTCTTTTTCAAAGCACTTTCTCCTTTGATTTTGAATATACTGTTGTTCTCAATCTTTCTTTGTTGAACAACTAACCAAACAGCATGGAAGCTCTACAACCGAGTAAGTGTTTATACGCTTTCATTTATCGCTTTCATATACATATAACTGTATTGTGGGGCTGTTTCGCTGTAAGTCTTCTTTCATAAACTCATATCAACTGTGTAATAATAGTATAGATATTTAGAGTTCCCCCGACAACTACGTCTAGCATTAAACCCGTTGATCACTCTTAGAAATAGTCAAAACTAGATCCCCATAGGATTACCAGACACAATTTTCCCTCCTCTTGGGGTTAAACAATATGGAGACATGAAAGGAAGCATTCTCGGTGAACCCTTTCATAGACTGTCACTCATATAAGTTGTCAAAGAAACTCTATTCCCCAGAGATGATCTTTTCTCCGTGAATGGCATCTCTTGAGTTTCTTCCAAATTTTCAAACTTTCCTGGCTTGATCTATTCTCGGTGAATGGCATGTCTTGAATTTCTCGGGGTTTGGGGACCCACAGGCTTCTTAAAAGCACTTGTCAAGAAACTCTATTCCCCAGGGATGATGTTTTCTCCGTGAATGGCATCTCTTGAGTTTCTTCCAAATTCTCAAACTTTCCTGGCTTGATCTATTCCTTGTGAATAACCTGTCTTGAATTTCTCGGGGTTTGGGGACCCACAGGCTTCTTAAAAGCTCTTGGGCATCGTACAAGGACCCACAGGCTTCCTAAAAGCAGCCCCGCCTCCTCTTGGGCTTAGTACAAGGACCTCTCGGGTTCTTAGAAGTATTCACAGCCTCCTCTTAGGCTTCGTATAATGATCTCTTCCTACGGGAATGATAGCCTCCTCTTGGGCTTAGTACAAGGACCCGTCGGCTTCTTAAAAGCTTCCAGCCTCCTCTTGGGCTACGTACAAATTGTCCCGACGACCTCCTAGAGGTATAGGAACAGAACCTAGTCATCTGCATAGAACAGCCCTTTCAAAGAGTCTACTACTGTTTCTCAAAGCATAGTACAAAAGATGAAACTCTAGACTTGGACAGTCTAATCTCCTTGAGTCTCAAAGACATTCTCAAGTGACCCCTTCGTTAAATAGGAAGGAAACCCGTAGACTCGGACAGTCTTAATACCCTTCGGATTTCCCACTTCCTAAAAGAAAATGAATATCCCTGGTCCTTGAATCAAATCCTTGAGTACAGTGTTGCTCATATAAGAACTGATTTTCTCTTTCAAAATTAGTATACTGGACCTGTCACTCAACTAAAACAGTCACCATAGCCTCCTCTTGGGCTTTGTACAATGATTCTCCCCAGCGGAGTCAAACAACGTTTAGCCTCTCTCTCGGGCTTTGTACGAGACACGTAAGAGACTCCCTCGTTGAGTCAATCACCCCTTTCGCCTCCATCTCGGGCTTCGTACGAGATACAAAACTCCCTTGTTGAGTCAAATAGCCTCCATCTCGGGCTTTATACGAGATACCAAAAGATTCCCTTGTTGAGTCAAAACCTTTTAGCCTCTCTCTCGGGCTTTGTACGAGACACATAATAGCCTCCTCTTAGGCTTTATATAAGAAAACCACTGGTTGATCCAATCAACCCTTTAGCATCAAAGTTGTGCCTCGTTCACAGTACACAAACATCAACAACTCTTTCCCCTTCATCTAATTGTTGTAAGCGGCAAGCCTCTGGATCATCTACATCCATGCCAGTGTCCCTCTTTTAGCATGAGAAATTCCTAAGGAAAGATAGCATTGCTCTACACTGAGTTAAAGTCTTCTCCTTCAGGTTAAAAATCTCCTATAAAGAAAATTATGGCATTGTCGGATTCACACATCCCGGTTAAAGTAATTTTCCCTTATAAATGGTTGTGACAAATAAACCATTTAGCTTCACATCTTGGGCTTTGAACAAGATACAAACCACCTTTCGCTTCACGTCTTGGGCTTTGAACAAGACACCAAAACAACCATTTCCTCCCATAGAATAGGAGGAACTACGAACGCTCTGATTTCCCTGTTTCGGTAAACGGGAATACGTAGGCATAAGATTGAAAGAAAAGATCTTAGCGAGCACAGTAAACAAAAACCCAAAATCCCATACTCTCACATATCTATCAAGAAGCATCCGTCCTAACATCTAAACCTCTCGCCACTTTTTAAAAAATAAACCCGATAGAGACCCCGAATCTTTGTAGCATCTGTAACCTAACAGACCGTTGTTTAACCTCAGTTTGCAAGCAGGGTTAATTTGAGACATCTATTTCCCTTCCTTCATCAGCTTTAATAGGATAAAAAATGAATCGAGCTGTAGACACCAAAGAGCGATAGCGCTTCGCAACAGCGTCCAAAATCGCTCGCTACAGAAAAATGGTGACTCTGCTGGGGATTGATCATTAGGATCTGTCTCACCTTAGTAGCAAGATCTTGTTCTCTTCCCATCTATCAGGTGGAAACTTTAAAAGCGGCGCCCACCGTGGGGCTCTTCTAACCTTTTTTCTCTTCTCTTGTGTGAAAACCACAGATTGGGGCTTCCGCCGGGGAACCCATTTTCTGTCAGGAACTTAGGATTCATAGCTTTAAAGGTCTAGGATGATTAAGACAAATATATATACTGCTTTTCCTAATTGCTATACGTGTTTATTTTTCTGCTAATGGGAATGCGTGTGATGCCGCATGTGGAAAGATTGAGTATACACTTAAGATAAGTGATGGCGACGAGGTCGACTGTAACGCCCCGAATATTTAATTATTTATTTAATTAAATATTTAATTAATTATTTGTGATTATTTGGTTAATTTTGTGTTGAGGAGATTTAATTGGTAAGTTGGTATTTAAGTTGGTTTAGTCATAGAATTATATTAGAAATAATATAATTAAAATATTATGAAGTAATTCCCAAATAATTGATGAATATGTCGAATATATGGTTTAAGTCGTTAAGTTGATAGTCGGGTAAAATTAGCCGAGAAATTAACACTAGGACTAATATTGTATTTTTATTAAATTGATTTTGTGAGAAATAATACTATTGGGCCTACATTGGGGTTTTTAGTAGCAATTAAGGGTGTGTGAGAACTTAAGCCCAATTAGAAACTAATGCTTATAATTCTATTAAATTAAAATAAGAGGAATAGAATAGAAGTAGTAGCAACCAAAAACAAAAACCTAAAGGAAAAGGAGAGAAAAGCTGCGACAGTGGACTAGGGAGAAGAGACAAGAGAATTGTTGCAGGTGTGGAAAAATCAAGAAATTCGAGCTACCTTCGATCCAATCAGGTAAGGGTGGGGTTCGAATTTTATAACCGGGAGAATGATAGTTAGTATGTAGGAATTGGGATTTATATAATTTTTCACTATGTGGTATTTATTGGATTGAAATTGGTATATTATAGAGACCCATTATTATTTGATAGAGCAATTGCAGTATATATATATGTGTTGGACATGGGGGAGGGCGGCCACTTGTTTGGTGGGACTCCACTTTTCTTTTCATTCCATGCGCTACAGGGATGATTTGTAACATACTTTTGATTAATTTATGTTTTAGTTAATTAATATATAATTGAAGTGGGGTAGGAGCATGTGAATGGAAAATAGATTATTGATATATTAGTTGATTAGGTGATGTATATATACACTCTTGGAATGCAGCGTGTGATTCCCCAAAAGTAGAAGAAAAAAAATTGAATTTTATATATGTATATATGTGCACATGGAAGCGCAGGAACACCACAAAGAGAAGAAAACAAATTCGAATTATATATATATATATATATATATATATATATATATATATATATATATATATATATATATGTGGGACACGTGGGGTGGCCATTTAGTAGTAGGGGAAGAATTCCATCTTAATTTTCTTGGCTACAGGTGGTAGGTAGCATGGCATTTTGGTTAATTTCTTTTTAGTTAAATACAACATGTCTCTCTAGGTGGTTAGTAGTGTAGTGAGATAATTTGGATTAATGGTAGCCTCAGTAAAATAGCAGTAGAGGTAAATAACTAGCCCACCTGAATTTCATTATATGTATATTTATAAAGTGGAACAATTCAAGTAGCAGAACATGGGTGGCCGAGACAGATTGGAAATAGCAGTATCAGTAGTAGTTTTAATTTAGCAGGAACTATAATATATTAAGTAGTATATTAATAATATATATTATTAGTTAGAATATTAATAATATATTAAGTAGGAGTATTGGAGTAGAGATATGTTAGTTTAGTTCTATTAAATTTAATTGAGTTAGTATACTTATATGACTGGCAGATTAGTATTTAATTTAATAGCAGGAACATTAGTATTTTTTTAGCCGATTTAAGCGGTATATTTAGTCGCCCGGAATCGAATGAAAATTTACGGGGAAGTTCGTGTATACGACTAGATACGCGTATGGTATTTATTTTGTTAAATTAAGTTGAATGCGTGGAATTGCCGGTACAGTTGATTGAGTTGGTTTTGTCCCAAATATGGACAGGTTTTGTTGGAGGCTTAAATGACCAAAGCTGAAAGTTGTTTATGTTGTGCTGAGTTGTAATTGTTGTGTTGATGTTGTTATTTGTATGTCGTTCATATGTCGCATACATTGCATTGTTTAAGTTGGCCTTGATGGCATTGATTAAGTTGGCCCTTGATGACACCTGTTTAAGTTGAAAATTGCCTCGATAATCTGGCATTTGTTTAAGTTGGGAGTTCTACTCCGAAATGGTACCTCATGCATCCGCATTAGTTGAGTCGCATTGAGTCGTATTAATGGATTTGTTGTTATGATGAATGTTGATTGGTTGTGATATGGTTGTTAGTTGTGAAGTGGTGAAAATTGTATGATTCAAATTCTAATATATTAATTATCATCCTTTTGATTATATTATTGGATATCTCACCCTTTCTTTGTTTCGCCGTTGCCTTTATATTCGTAACGTGCAGGTAATCCGGAATGAAGGAAGCCTACCTTCATTAGTTCGAGTCGGTGGTTGTCGCTCTGATACGTAGCACTCGGGGGGATAATCGCGTGTTTTTCCTATTGATTGAATTATGTTTAAGTTGCTGAATTTTATATTGTTTTTATTAAAAGCTTACATTTGAAGTTGTTTTATGTTGGATGAAGATGCTTTAACTATTTGAATGGTAAAGACTTGTTGATTGGAAGTTGTTGTTTTTGTTGAATTCAAAATTAAGAAAATTTTATGTTGAACTTATGAATCCGCTGCATGAAAGTTAAAGTCGTTATATTTTAAAGACTGAACAGGTTCGAATCAGTTATCCATAGAATTATATTAGTTATGTATGATTTACAGGTGATTGTATGATATGTTAAAGTTGAAATGAATGTGACATCCTATATGTTGTAATTTTATACTCTGATATTATATAATTACGTTGGGTAGAATCAGGGTGTTACATTAGTGGTATCAGAGCAGGTCGGTCCGTCCGGCCAAGTTTTCGAATCGTAGTGTAGTTTACCAATCGAGTATTGTTAATTAGTTCTAATCGTTGTTTATGTTGCCGTGATAAGTTGAGATGGCTGGAAGGAACGATGCTGCAATGGCTGCTGCAATGCAAGCAATGGCTCAAGCGGTGTAGAATTTACCTAACGCTGGCGAGAATGATGGATCTCATAGTTTGGCGACATTTCAGAGAGAGAATCCGCCTACCTTCAAGGGCAAGTATGATCCTGATGGAGCGTTGATTGGTTGAAAGAGATTGAGAGGATCTTCCGGGTGATGGACTGCACTCCAGCGCAGAAGGTTCGTTATGGGACTCATATGCTAGCAGTCGAAGCTGATGACTGGTGGCTAGATACTCATCAGAGGTTGGAGACTATAGGTGAAGTTATCACTTGGGATGTGTTCCGAAGGGAGTTTCTGAGGAAGTATTATCTAGAGGACGTCCGTGGTAAGAAGCAGATTGAGTTTCTTGAGCTGAAGCAAGGAACTATGTCGGTTACTGATTATGCTGCGAAGTTTGTTGAGCTGGCTAAGTTCTACCCGTACTATACCGGTGATGATGCTGAGTTTTCTAAATGCATCAAATTTGAGAGTGGGCTGCGCTCTGAAATCAAGAAAGCTATTGGGTATCAGAAGATTCGTGTCTTTTCTGATTTGGTCGATAGTTGCAGAATTTATGAAGAGGACAACAATGCTCACTACAAGATTATTAGTGATAGAAGAGGCAAGCAACAACAGAACCGTGGTAAGCCTTATGATGCTCCAGCTGGAAAAGCTAAACAGAGAGTGATTGGGGGCAAGAAGACTAGTAGGGGAGATGCTCCTGCTGGCATAACTTGTTTCAATTGCGGGAAACCTGGCCATAAGAGTAATGCGTGCAATCAAGAGGTGAAGAAATGTTTTCGTTGTGGTAAGATGGGACATACTATGTCTGAATGTAAGCATAAGGAGATGGTCTGTTTTAATTGTGGTGAAGAGGGGCATATTGGTAATCAGTGTCCGAAGCCAAAGAAAGCTCAGACCGGAAAAGTGTTCGCGTTAGCAGGAACTCAGACAGCTAATGAGGACAGACTTATCAGAGGTACATGTTTCATTAATAGTACTCCTTTAATTACTATTATGACACTGGTGCTACTCATTGTTTTGTTTCTGCTGATTGTGTTCAAAGATTGGGTCTTAAATTGTCTACTATGAATGGAGAATTAATCGTCGAGATTCCAGCTAAGGGATCGGTGACTACTTCTCTTGTGTGCTTAAGGTGTCCTTTATCGATCTTCGATAAAGACTTTTATGTTGATTTGGTTTGTTTTCCATTGACCGGAATGGATGTAATCCTAGGTATGAACTGGTTAGAGTATAACTATGTTCATATAAACTGTTATCGCAAGTCGGTGAGGTTTTCTACTCCAGAAAAGGAAGGAGTTGGGTTGTTGTATTTCAGAGAGTTGCAGAAATTGATGAAGGAGGAAGCTCAGATGTTTTCATTGATGGCAACGCTGTCTATTGAGAGTAAAGCAAAGATTGATGAATTGCAAGTGGTGAATGAATTTCCTGAAGTTTTCCCTGATGAAATTCCTGATGTGCCGCCTGAGAGACAGGTTGAATTCGGAATTGATCTTGTACCTGGTACTAGACCTGTTTCAATGGCACCGTACAGAATGTCGGCATCTGAGTTGGCTGAATTAAAGAAGCAATTGGAGGAGTTACTTGAAAAGAAATTTGTGAGACCAAGTGTATCGCCGTGGGGAGCTCCAGTGTTGTTAGTAAAGAAGAAAGATGGAAGTATGAGACTTTGTGTTGATTATAGACAGCTGAATAAAGTGACAATTAAGAACAAGTACCCACTTCCAAGAATAGATGATTTGATGGATCAATTGGTAGGTGCTCGCGTGTTTAGCAAAATTGATCTGAGATCGGGTTATCATCAGATTAAAGTGAAAGATGAGGATATTCAGAAGACGGCGTTTCGAACACGGTATGGACACTATGAGTATTCGGTGATGCCCTTCGGTGTTACAAATGCGCCGGGAGTATTCATGGAATACATGAACCGTATTTTTCATACTTACCTGGATCGTTTTGTGGTTGTATTCATTGATGATATTCTGATTTACTCCAAGTCAGAAGAAGAGCATAAGGAACATTTGAGAACAGTGTTGGGAGTTTTGAAAGACAAGAAGTTGTATGCGAAGCTGTCCAAGTGCGAGTTCTGGTTGAAAGAAGTCAGCTTTCTTGGTCATGTGATTTCGGGTAGCGGTATTGCTGTGGATCCATGTAAAGTAGAGGCTATTTTAGAATGGGAAACTCCGAAGTCAGCTACCGAGATTAGAAGTTTCTTGGGATTAGCCGGTTATTATAGACGGTTTATTGAAGGGTTATCTAAGTTGGCACTTCCGTTAACTAGATTAACTTGTAAAAGTAAAGCTTTTGTGTGGGATGTTCAATGCGAAGAGAGTTTTACAGAATTGAAGAAGAGGTTGACGTCGGCCCTGGTTTTGACATTACCGAATCCAGGAGAACCGTTTGTAGTTTATTGTGATGCTTCATTGATGGGTTTAGGAGGTGTGCTTATGCAGAATAATAAAGTAATTGCTTATGCGTCTCGACAGTTGAGAACTGATGAAAGGAATTATCCTACGCATGATTTAGAGCTTGCTGCAGTTGTATTTGTGCTGAAGATTTGGAGGCATTATCTCTATGGCTCTAGATTTGAAGTTTATAGTGATCATAAGAGCTTAAAATATTTGTTTGATCAGAAAGAGTTGAATATGAGACAGCGCAGGTGGTTGGAATTACTAAAGGATTATGATTTCGGTTTGAACTATCACCCAGGAAAAGCTAATGTAGTGGTTGATGCTTTAAGCCGAAAGACTTTACATATGTCAGCAATGATGGCTAAAGAATTGGAATTTATTGAACAATTCAGAGATATGAGTTTAGTTTGCGAGGTGACGCCGCAGAGTGTTACTCTGGGAATGTTGAAGACTAACAATGATTTTCTGGACAGTATCAGAGAAGCTCAGAAGTTAGATGTGAAATTGGTAGATTCGATGGTTGGAATCGATCAGTCTGGGAATAATGATTTTAAGTTGGATATGCATGGTGTGTTGAGATTCCGCGATCGGATTTGTATTCCTGATGATGCAACTATGAAAAAGATGATTCTCGAGGAAGGTCACAAGAGCAATTTGAGTATTCATCCGGGAGCTACAAAGATGTATCATGACTTGAAGAAAATGTTTTGGTGGCCTGGGATGAAGTGCGATGTGGCACAATTTGTGTATGCGTGTTTAACCTGTCAGAAATCGAAAGTTGAGCATCAGAAACCTGCAGGGTTGAT
The DNA here is from genome assembly GCA_022829125.1 of Lathyrus tuberosus. Taxonomy (NCBI): domain Eukaryota; kingdom Viridiplantae; phylum Streptophyta; class Magnoliopsida; order Fabales; family Fabaceae; genus Lathyrus; species Lathyrus tuberosus. Next base: position 1,071,795 of record JALAZF010000124.1, on the reverse strand, counting down.
GCAACCGTTGGGAATTCCATAATGGAAATGGGACAGCATTTCTATGGACTTTGTGACAGGGTTACCTAATACCTTAAGATGACATGATTCGATATGGGTGATTGTTGATAGGCTTACGAAGTCGACTCATTTTATACCTATTAACATCACTTTTCCAGTGTCGAAGTTGGCGGAGATTTATATTCGTGTAATTGTGAAGCTGCATGGTGTTCCTTTGAGTATTGTGTCGGATAGAGATCCGAGGTTTACTTCCAATTTTTGGAAGAGTTTGCAAGAAGCGTTGGGTTCTAAGTTGAGGTTGAGTTCGGCATATCACCCTCAGACGGATGGTCAGACTGAGAGGACTATTCAGTCGTTGGAGGATTTGTTGCGAGCATGTGTTCTCGAGCAAGGGGGTTCGTGGGACAACCAACTACCATTAATAGAGTTCACTTATAATAACAGTTACCATTCTAGTATCGGAATGGCACCTTTCGAAGCGTTGTATGGTCGGAGATGTAGGACTCCTTTATGTTGGCATGAATCCGGAGAAAGTATAGTGCTTGGACCGGAAGTTGTTCAAGAGACTACTGAAAAGGTGAAGTTAATCCGAGAAAAGATGAAAGCTTCCCAAAGTAGACAGAAGAGTTATCATGATAAGCGAAGGAAGGATTTAGAATTTCAAGCTGGTGACCATGTATTTTTGAGAGTCATGCCTGTGACTGGTGTCGGACGAGCTTTGAAGTCTAAGAAGCTCACTCCTCGTTTTATCGGTCCATATCAGATTTTGGAGAGAGTTGGAAAAGTTGCTTATCGGGTGGCATTACCGCCAAATCTTTCAAATTTGCACGATGTGTTTCATGTGTCACAACTCCGAAAGTACATTTCAGATCCATCTCATGTGGTTAGTATGGATGACGTGCAAGTACGGGATAATATTACCGTCGAAACGATGCCTGTACGAATTGCGAAACGTGAGATGAAGACCCTAAGAGGAAAGGAAATTGCATTGGTGAAAGTTGTCTGGTTGGGAGCTGCTGGAGAAAGCATGACATGGGAATTGGAGAGCAAGATGCGAGACTCCTATCCCGAGTTGTTTGAATCAGGTAAATTTTTGAGGACGAAAATATTCTAAGTAGGGGAGAGTTGTAACGCCCCGAATATTTAATTATTTATTTAATTAAATATTTAATTAATTATTTGTGATTATTCGGTTAATTTTGTGTTGAGGAGATTTAATTGGTAAGTTGGTATTTAAGTTGGTTTAGTCGTAGAATTATTTTAGAAATAATATAATTAAAATATTATTAAGTAATTCCCGAATAATTGATGAATATGTCGAATATATGGTTTAAGTCGTTAAGTTGATAGTCGGGTAAAATTAGCCGAGAAATTAACACTAGGACTAATATTGTATTTTTATTAAATTGATATTGTGAGAAATAGTACTATTGGGCCTACATTGGGGTTTTTAGTAGCAATTAAGGGTGTGTGAGAACTTAAGCCCAATTAGAAACTAATGCTTATAATTCTATTAAATTAAAATAAGAGGAACAGAATAGAAGTAGTGGCAACCAAAAACAAAAACCTAAAGGAAAAGGAGAGAAAAGCTGCGACAGTGGACTAGGGAGAAGAGACGAGAGAATTGCTGCAGGTGTGGAAAAATCAAGAAATTCGAGCTACCTTCGATCCAATCAGGTAAGGGTGGGGTTCGAATTTTATAACCGGGAGAATGATAGTTAGTATGTAGGAATTAGGATTTATATAATTTTTCACTATGTGGTATTTATTGGATTGAAATTGGTATATTATAGAGACCCATTATTATTTGATAGAGCAATTGCAGTATATATATATATGTGTTGGACGTGGGGGAGGGCGGCCACTTGTTTGGTGGGACTCCACTTTTCTTTTCATTCCATGCGCTACAGGGATGATTTGTAGCATACTTTTGATTAATTTATGTTTTAGTTAATTAATATATAATTGAAGTGGTGTAGGAGCATGTGAATGGAAAATAGATTATTGATATATTAGTTGATTAGGTGATGTATATATACACTCTTGGAATGCAGCGCGTGATTCCCCAAAAGTAGAAGAAAAAAAAATTGAATTTTATATATGTATATCTGTGCACATGGAAGCGCAGGAACACCACAAGGAGAAGAAAACAAATTCGAATTATATATATATATATATATATATATATATGTGGGACACGTGGGGCGGCCATTTAGTAATAGGGGAAGAATTCCATCTTAATTTTCTTGGCTACAGGTGGTAGGTAGCATGGCATTTTGGTTAATTTCTTTTTAGTTAAATACAACATGTCTCTCTAGGTGGTTAGTAGTGTAGTGAGATAATTTGGATTAATGGTAGCCTCAGTAAAATAGCAGTAGAGGTAAATAACTAGCCCACCTGAATTTCATTATATGTATATATATATAAAGTGGAACAATTCAAGTAGCAGAACATGGGTGGCCGAAACAGATTGGAAATAGCAGTATCAGTAGTAGTTTTAATTTAGCAGGAACTATAATATATTAAGCAGTATATTAATAATATATATTATTAGTTAGAATATTAATAATATATTAAGTAGGAGTATTGGAGTAGAGATATGTTAGTTTAGTTCTATTAAATTTAATTGAGTTAGTATACTTATATGACTGGCAGATTAGTATTTAATTTAATAGCAGGAACATTAGTATTTTTTTAGCCGATTTAAGCGGTATATTTAGTCGCCCGGAATCGAATGAAAATTTACGGGGAAGTTCGTGTATACGAATAGATACGCGTATGGTATTTATTTTGTTAAATTAAGTTGAATGCGTGGAATTGCCGTTACAGTTGATTGAGTTGGTTTTGTCCCAAATATGGACAGGTTTTGTTGGAGGCTTAAATGACCAAAGCTGAAAGTTGTTTATGTTGTGCTGAGTTGTAATTGTTGTGTTGATGTTGTTATTTGTATGTCGTTCATATGTGGCATACATTGCATTGTTTAAGTTGGCCTTGATGGGATTGATTAAGTTGTCCCTTGATGGCACCTGTTTAAGTTGAAAATTGCCTCGATAATCTGGCATTTGTTTAAGTTGGGAGTTCTACTCCGAAATGGTACCACATGCATCCGCATCAGTTGAGTCGCATTGAGTCGTATTAATGGATTTGTTGTTATGATGAATGTTGATTGGTTGTGATGTGGTTGTTAGATGTGAAGTGGTGAAAATTGTATGATTCAAATTCTAATATATTAATTATCATCCTTTTGATTATATTATTGGATATCTCACCCTTTCTTTGTTTCGCCGTTGTCTTTATATTGGTAACGTGCAGGTAATCCGGAATGAAGGAAGCCTACCTTCATTAGTTCGAGTCGGTGGTTGTCGCTCTGATACGTAGCACTCGGGGGGATAATCGCGTGTTTTTCCTATTGATTGAATTATGTTTAAGTTGCTGAATTTTATATTGTTTTTATTAAAAGCTTACATTGGAAGTTGTTTTATGTTGGATGAAGATGCTTTAACTATTTGAATGGTAAAGACTTGTTGATTGGAAGTTGTTGTTTTTGTTGAATTCAAAATTAAGAAAATTTTATGTTGAACTTATTAATCCGCTGCATGAAAGTTAAAGTCGTTATATTTTAAAGACTGAACAGGTTCGAATCAGTTATCTGTAGAATTATATTAGTTATGTATGATTTACAGGTGATTGTATGATATGTTAAAATTGAAATGAATGTGACATCCTGTATGTTGTAATTTTATACTCTGATATTATATAATTACGTTGGGTAGAATCAGGGTGTTACTACGACCATCAACCTCAGTGAAGGCTGACCAAAGCAACCCATTCCCTCTCATAGGCAATGGGCCAATTGTGATGTCTGAGAAGCTGAGGAGCCAAACCTTTTTGTAGTGCGGAAGCTGTCGGAAATAGTTGTCACGCGATACTACCCTTATTTGAGGTTGGTGATCTATTCTCGGTGAATGGCACTTACTCTAAGATTGCTCTACAACTCGCTGGCGATCCGCTTGTTGTTTTGGTTTCCTGGGAGGAGCTGATGATAATGAGTACAGGTACAAAAATCACCCTAGTATAAACCTTTGGGGATGGGTAGAGCCGTGACTTCATGACAACGACCCGTTGACCCCATGTTTTTTCTATGTTTTTGTGTGCTGCATTCATGCATTCATTTGAAAAACATTAAAAAACATCAAAAAAAAAAATTCTCTTCTAGTCTTTCTGTTTTTCAAAATAAACTAAGGCTATGATTGCAAATATCAGAGAAAAGGATTGCGCTAATGGATTTCGGTAGAAGGAGAACTCATAGGTATACCTTTAAGGTTCCAAAGTTAGAGGATTTGAGAGGTTTGGCGAGGATGATCACAAACCAAGAGGCTTTTAGAGCCAAGCACGGAGGTTTGCTACCACTATTAAGAGTCCATGTGATTGAGGGAATCATGGACGCGCTCGTTCAATTCTACGATCCAGTTTATCACTGCTTTACATTCCTGGATTACCAGCTCGTACCAACGCTGGAGGAGTATTCTCATCTAATTGATCTACACATTACAGATCAAACTCCATTTTCTGGACTGGAAGAAATTCCAAAGAATCATACCATTGCAAGATCAATTCATTTGGACGAGTCTGAGGTCAGGACTCACTAAGGGTGGCATACAAGGTTTGCCAGCCCAGTTCTTGACAAAGAAAGCTCTGTATTTCGCCAGTATAGAAAACGTGACTGCTTTTGAAAGCATCTTTGTTTTACTCACCTACGGGTTATTTTTGTTTCCCAACATCAATAATTTCGTCGATATCAACTCCATTAAGGTTTTTCTCATTGGAAACCCTGTGTCGACTTTGCTCGCAGATGCGTATCATTCTATACACATGGGAAATTTGTACAGCGGAGGGGAGATCCCATGCTGTGTACCTTTGCTTTACAAATGGTTTATCTCTCACTTGCCTAAGTCTGATGCTTTTTGGGATTGTAAGAGTGCCTTACGTTGGTCGTAGAAGATCATGTCCCTCACCAACTCTGATATAGATTGGTGTAATAGGATCTATGAAGGAATCAGAATCATTGATCGTTGTGGAAACTTCCCCAATGTACCCCTTATAGGAACTAAGGGAGGAATCAACTATCATCCGATATTGGTTCGCCGTCAGTTTGGATACCCGATGAGGCATATTCCGCTGAATGCTCATCTGGAAGGTCTTTTCTTCAAAGAAGGAGAAAACGACAGAGCACTAAAGATGGAAATAGTGCACACTTGGAAGCATGTTCATAAGAAAGGACGAGAGTCTCTGGGAAAACCAGACTGTGTCTCGGTGGAGCCTTATCTCCATTGGGTACAAACTAGAGCTCTCAAGCTAAAAATGCCTTATCCTCGTCACGGAATTCTTCCGCCGAGGGAATCTGTCATGTACTTCATGACGGAAACTGAAAAGCTTCAGGTTGCTCTCAACAAAGTTCAAAAGGAGAGGAGGTCTTGGAAGAACAAGTACCGCACCCTCGACGTAGAGTGCATCAAAATACAGCAACTACTGAAAGAGAAAGATGCTCTGATTGAAATTTTGGAGCAACATGCTGTAGAGAATCAAGATGACCAAAGCAATTTGCTCGCTCCTTTCACTTGGCAAAGGAATGACAACCCGACAACGGCTCCGGAGCCCCGGTCCAAGAAAAGGAAGATACCAGAATCAGCACCCGAGTTCTCTCGGGACCCATTAGCTTAGGTTTCTGTTTCTGCACCTTGTAATCTACTGTAGTTCCATTTCTGTAATCCTTTGAATTCAATAAAAGGGGTTTCCCCACTGTTTGATATTTGCAATCTAATTGTCGAAGTTTATTTTGATTAAACCAAAAAAACAATTAATATAATCATTGCATTCATCATTCTCACATCGCGCATTCTTCTTACCTTCGAATCTCACGTTTGTGTCTCGGTTCTAGAGTCAAACTGTCTCATTCGTACAATGCTTGGGCCAATCGTCAAAAAAAGATGAATGATCTTGAGGAAGAAAATAGAGAGTTGAAAGAAGAGATCGACGCTCTGAGGGAGGATATGAGAAAGCTTCGTAACGACATGCAAGCCTTGGCAGAAGCTCATCTACAAAGGACCGTGATCTCAGAGATCACCTCAGCACCCATAGTGGAGAAGTTTGATCCTAGGTATCAGATGCCGAAAGATCGTCCCTAGGGCATGTCTGTTAACTATATCCCGGAAGGATATGTTCCGCCGATCACTGAAGATCAGGGAATCACAACAAAAGTCGTTGGGCCTGAAGGTTACAAACTTTAGGAAAGCGAAGATGCCAGGGGCATACTGAAGACTCCTGAAGGTTACAAACTTCGGGAAACGCCAAGATTCGTTGCCGTAGTCATGGTCCGACCCCCTGTGGTGCACACTGTCCCGGAAGGACAGATTCCACCGATCCCTTCTGATAAGAAGAAAACTATGTTTGACCGAATGGATGAATTCCAGGAACAGTTCTTGGAGATGCAGAAGGAGCTGCAAGCCATCCGTTGTCAGGATCTATTTGGAAAGGACGCCGCAGACCTCTGCTTGGTCCCCAATGTGAAAGTCCCGCACAAATTTCAAGTGCCCGACTTTGAAAAATACAAGGGTAACTCTTGCCCTCAGAGCCATCTGGTGATGTACGCTCGGCGAATGTCAGCTCAGACAGGGAATCAGGACCTACTGATTCACTACTTCCAGGATAGTTTAACCGGTGCCGCATTAAAATGGTACATGGGTTTAAATCGTACTACGATCAGCACATTCAAAGATCTTGGCACTGCCTTCGTCCAACAATACAAATACAATTTGGACATGGCACCCGACAGAGATCAACTCAAATCAATGTCACAAAAGGACAAGGAAACCTTTAAGGAGTATGCTCAAAGGTGGCGTGAAATTGCCACTCAACTTTGTCCACCTCTTGAGGAAAAAGAGATGACAAAGATCTTCTTAAAAACCTTAAGCTCATTTTACTATGAAAGAATGGTTGCTAGTGCGCCCAGAGATTTCACCGAGATGGTGGGTATGGGAGTTCTTCTTGAGGAAGCCGTCCGAGAAGGACGTTTGGCAAAAGACGCTGGACCATCGAGTAGTACAAAACGATACGGTAGTGCTCTCCCTAAGATAAAAGAGCAAGATATTGGGAATATCTCTCTCGGAAAGCAAAAGCAACGTTATCAACCGGTAGTAGCTGTAACTTCTGCTATCAGCCCTGCACCTATTCCTACGTATCAACCTCAGCTTGCGCAGAGCCAACCTAATCAGCAAAGGACACAACAGCCTCTTCATCAGGCTCATCCTCCATATAACAACAACCGTACAACACGATCATCAGGGTTTGATCCTATACCCATGTTGTACGCAGAACTATTTCCATTACTACTGGCTAAGGGGCACATTCAGACTAAATCTCCTCTTACAGTACCGGAAAATTCACCTTTCTGGTTTAAGGTGGATCAAACTTGCCCTTATCACCAAGGAGGTCCAGGGCATAACATAGAGACTTGTCTCAATTTCAAGTCTGACGTGCAAAAGCTTGTAAGGAGAGGGGTCTTATCCTTCAAGGATACAAATCCCAATGTTCTCACAAACCCGCTGCCTCAACACGAGAAGGCTGCAGTCAATTTGATAGAAGGAGAGACTAACAATGTCTATCAAATTCATGATGTACTCTTGTTGAAAACCAATCTGGTCAAGATGCATTGTAGACAGAGTGGAAATGGCCATGTGCCACCTCATAACTATCATCAGTGTGATATCTTCTCTAAAAACAATCAAGGATGTTCTGTAGTGCAAGCAGCTCTACAGGAACAGATGGATCTCTGATGGATCCAAGAGCACCGAGTTCGTGGAGTTAACATGGTCTATACGAATTCCAACATCATTCAAAACAACGACATCTGTGCGATGAATGTCAACTTGGTGGCGATGCACTCAAGGCAAAGCCAGTATCATAATCTGCCATGGCACGATTACAGTTCCTGTCTGACTTGCTCGGTAAACAAACAGGGATGCTCTTTCATACAAGAGGCCCTCCAGCGTCAGATGGATCTTGGATGGATCCAAGAGTACCATGATAGGAACCCTTATCAGATCAACATGGTTCAGATCTTCGATATTCGCGTGATGAATACCAGCCTGGTAGAGTTACATGTTGAGCCGGTCCGACTCGGATTCTTAATATCACACGACTATCAAAGCTGTAAAGCAGGTTGCGAAAACAATTGAGGTTGTACCCTTGTCCAGGAGGCACTTCAGCACTTGTTAAATCACTGGTGGATGCCAATTTATATGGATGAAGATACTCAGCAAATTAGTATCAGTAACAGGAATCCTACTCGGCGTCAGAGTCAGGATGTCCGATCTGTGGAAGCTAACCTAGTGAGGTTACATTGTATTCAAAGTGGGCGTGGCCAGGTGCCACCACACAATTATGACCGTTGTAGCGTCTGTTCGGAAAGTAACGAAGGGTGTTACCTTGTGAGAGCAGCTCTTCAGGGTCAGGTGGATCGTGGAGAGATTCGTCCATATCCGGGTTCTGGACCCATCAACTGGACGCCGAACAACCTTGCCGATCAAGTCGAGGATGTTGTCACAATCTCTGGTCATCACAGGACCAGGGATGTTTTTGCCATTATCCCTCTACTTGACGAATCTAAAGTTCCCAACCGGGAACGGATCGAGATTACTTATGATGGTCAGAAAAACCAGAAGGTTCCCATAGTCATCTATCTACCAGGACCACTACCATATGAATCAACTAAGGTTATCCCTTACAAATACGGTGCAACGACAGTTGAAAATGGAAAGGAAATTCCATTACCCTCCGTCGTGAATATTGCAGACATCATTCGTGTAACACGGAGCGGTCGAATCTTCAACTGAGGAGTTGGAGAACCTAACAAGGAAAAGGAATTTCAGACAGAAGCTCCCGATCCATCAGTCGGTCAATCCAGTAATCCCTACTTTTCAAAAAACAACGATGAGATGCTGAAGCTCATCCAAAGGAGTGAATATAACATTGTTGATCAACTGTTACAGACTCCTTCAAAGATCTCGGTATTATCACTATTACTCAGTTCAGAAGCGCATAGGGAGCCTCTACAGAAAGTTTTGGAGCAAGCCTTTGTGGAACAGGATGTAACAATTAGACAGATCGATAGCATTGTCTCTAACATCACTTCCTGCAATAATTTGGGATTTAGTGATGAGGAATTACCCGAAGAGGGTCACCGTCATAACATGGCGCTCAACATTACAGTTAACTGTCGGGACGATGCTTTATCCAGCGTACTGGTAGACATAGGGTCAGCCCTGAATGTTATGCCGAAGTCCACTTTAATGCAATTATCCTTCAAAGGACCTCCGATGAGAATCAGCGAAGTCGTCGTCAAAGCATTCGACGGATCCAGAAAAACGGTTATCTGCGAAGTCGACCTTCCCATAACTATCAGTCCTCACACTTTCCAAGTCACTTTCCAGGTCATGGACATCCGAGCAATGTACAGTTGTTTATTAGGAAGACCTTGGATACATCAGGCTGGAGCGGTCACTTCGACCCTCCACCAAAAGCTAAAGTTCGTTCAGAACGATCAACTTGTCACAGTCTGTGGAGAACAGGCCTTGCTCGTAAGCAACTTATCATCGTCTACTTGTGTAGAACCCGAGAAGGTTATTGGGACGCAGTTCCAAGCGCTGTCGGTGGGCAAGGACAATCAATCCCAAGGAGGAACCTCGATTTCCTCATACAAAGATCCTATCAAAGCGGTCGAGAGTACCGATACAAAAGGATGGGGACAGCTTGTCATTCCTACTGACAATAAAACAAAGAAGAGTCTTGGTTTTTCTGCAACCTGTACCCAGACAGCTGCCAACGATGAAAGTCTTCATCCCCTTCAGAACTTCTTCCACAGTGGAGGTTTTCTTCACCCAGTGTCTCAAGAGGTACACACTATCAATGAGGAGGATCCCTCTGACACAGAGGAAGAGTGGAAGTCCTATCTTAACAAGGACGGTTATATGTCTCAAGAAGAGGTGCTTACGCCATTTTGCTATCCCGCACAGAGTCCGAGATTTATACCCCGGTCAGACGTCGAAATGATATACGGAGATTGTGATCCGGAAGGATGTCGTGCTCCACCAAATTCATTAGAGGAAGACACTCCGATGAAAGACAATTTTGACTACAACTACTATGGCCCAATGGATGGTCTGCCAATGTGGCAACCTTATCCAGGAGATTTGGGGCAAGAAAGTCAGCCGAACAATGAAAATCAGCTGACCGTCATTGAACAGAATACCTGTGTCCCCACCATGTCATGGGATCAACACTCAGGTCATTCAGAAACTACTCAACATGAAGATGAATTCGCAACGTTTGCAGGACTTGAATTCATCAACTATGCTTTTCCTGAGGTCAACGTCATCGAGAGAGATGCCTCCTCCAGTTCCAGGAAAGTATGGGACAACCGAGTGGAAAGTTTGACTATATGGTCAAGTACACTGCTCCTAAAAGCTCTCGTATCAGGCTCGAAGATATCCAGCCAACTGGATGGGGAGATGCAACTGAGAGCACAACTACTCTGCATAATGCAACAGAGGAATTCTCCTACGACAATTCTGCCTGGGAGACAGATTCCAATGATCCTGCTCCACCAGAAATCAGCGTCATTTCTGAAGGAAAATCAAGGAAGGTGCCAGACTTTGTGATTCACCGAGGAGTTCGCCGCCAATGGGTTACTGTCGATGTTCTAAAGGCCATTCACCAGTCAAAGTAATTGCCATCTTTTAGCCTTTCACCCTGCCCAGGTGGAATGGATGTTTTGATAGGGCTCGCTTTCTATAAATTTCCCTCTTTGCTTTGCCCAAAGCGACAGAGTTTTGTTTTATAGGGCTGTAGTTTCAAAGATTTGACTCGTTCATTAATAAAATAACGTCGTTCTGTAATTTCCGCATTAATTGCTGTTTTCTCTTTTTGCTTTTTCTCAGAAAATGGTAATCCTAAAAAACAAATAATAAAAACAAGCAGTAATAAAATAAAACACTGCACACACTTACATTTTCTCTATCTCTTCTAAACACGAATCATCACGTCATGCAGATTGCTTGTTTTAAACCCCGTTGAAACATACGATCCGATGCCTTCTCCCGACTTTGAGTTCCCGGTATTTGGGGCTGAAGAAGAAGTTGACGAAAAAATTCCAGAAGAGATCTCCCGACTACTCAGACAAGAGGAAAGGTCCATTGAACCTCACAAAGAGCCGTTGGAAACGGTAAACTTGGGTTCGGAAAAAGAGAGAAAAGAAATCAGGATTGGGGCACTGCTCAGTCCAACTGCCAAAGAGGGTTTGATAAAGCTTCTCAAAGAATTCCCCGATGTATTCGCTTGTTCCTATCAGGATATGCCAGGGTTGGATACCAGCATCGTGGAACATCACTTACCGTTGAGATCGGAATGTCCGCCAGTAAAACAGAGGTTGAGACGCACTCACCCGGATATGGCCATCAAAATCAAAGAGGAGGTACAAAAACAGATTAACGCAGGTTTCCTCGCCACATCAGAGTATCCTCAATGGTTAGCCAACATCGTACTTGTTCCGAAAAAGGACGGAAAGGTCAGAATGTGTGTCGACTACAGAGATCTAAATAAGGCTAGGCCAAAGGACGACTTTTCTTTACCACACATTGACATGCTGGTAGACAGTACAGCAAAGTTCAAAGTCTTCTCCTTCATGGATGGATTCTCGGGCTATAATCAGATAAAAATGGCGTCGAAAGACATGGAGAAAACTTCTTTCATCACCCCATGGGGTACCTTTTGTTACAAGGTAATGTCGTTCGGTTTGAAGAACGCCGGGGCAACCTATCAAAGGGCCATGACTACTCTATTTCATGACATGATACACAAAGAAATCGAGGTATATGTCGATGATATGATTGCAAAATCAAAAACAGAGAGTGAGCACGTTGAACATCTGTCAAAGTTGTCCGAACGTCTAAGAAAATTCAAACTCCGCTTGAATCCCAACAAGTGCACCTTCGGTGTCCGTTCAGGGAAACTACTAGGGTTCATCGTCAGCCAGAAAGGAATTGAGGTTGATCCGGACAAGGTCAAGGCCATTCAAGAAATGCCTTCTCCGAAAACTGAAAAACAAGTCAGAGGATTCCTGGGACGTTTGAACTACATCTCCAGATTCATATTCCTTATGACCGCGACCTGTGCGCCGATTTTCAAATTACTCAAAAAGACCCAGGATTGCGTTTGGTCAGAAGATTGCCAAACCGCCCTCGATAGTATCAAGGAATATCTATTGAATCCTCTGATTCTATCACCTCCAGTGGAAGAAAGACCACTGATCATTTACCTCACAGTTCTAGAGGCCTCAATGGGATGTGTACTTGGCCAACAAGACATAACTAAACGGAAAGAGTCTGCCATTTACTATTTGAGCAAGAAATTCACCGACTGCGAAACTCGGTACACGATGCTTGAGAAAACTTGTTGCGCTTTGGCTTGGGCAGCCAAACGTCTTCGCCAATACATGATTCGTCATACTACTTGGTTAATCTCGGAAATGGATCCAATCAAGTATGTCTTCGAAAAGCCTGCTCTCACGGGAAGAATTTCCCTTTGGCAGATGCTGTTATCAGAATATGACATAGAGTACCACGCTCAGAAAGCCGCTAAGGGAAGTATTTTAGCCGATCATTTGGCTCATCAACCGATTGACAATCAAGAATCAATCGGGTTTGACTTCCCAGACAAAGATGTCATGTATCTAAAAATGAAAGATTGCGATGAACCGTTACCCAGTGAAGGGCCAGAACCAGATTTCCAATGGGGACTTATCTTTGACGGAGCAGTTAATCATTATGGAAATGGAATTGGGGCAATCATTGTTACCCCTCAGGGTACCCACATTCCTTTCACTGCCAGACTTACGTTCAAATGTACGAACAACGAGGCCGAATACGAAGCTTGTATCATGGGTCTCGAAGAAGCGATTGATTTAAGGATCAAAAACTTGGATGTATACGGCGACTCAGCCTTGTTTATCAATCAGATAAAAGGAGATTGGAACACATACCAATCAGGATTGATTCCTTACAAAGACTATGCAAGAAGGTTGTTACCATTCTTCAACAGAGTTGAGTTTCATCATATCCCTCATGAAGAGAATCACATGGCTGATGCTTTAGCCACTCTCTCTTCCATGATTAGTGTAGGTCAATGGAATAACATACCTAAGATCGACATAATGCACCTTGAAAGGCCCGCTTACATCTTCACGATCGAAGCAGTCATAGACGGTAAACCTTGGTATCACGATATCAAATGCTTCCTTCAAAAACAAGAGTACCCATCTGGGGCACTCAGAAAAGACAGGAAAACCCTCAGAAGATTGGCTGGAAACTTCTTCTTGAGCGGTGACATACTCTATAAGAGAACCTTCGACATGGTTTTGCTTCGATACGTCGACAGACCAGAAGCAGACATGCTTATGAAAGAAATTCACGAAGGATCCTTTGGCACTCATGCCAACGGACACACAATAGCGAGAAAAATTCTAAGAGCAGAGTACTATTGGTTGACAATGGAATCTGACTGCTACAAGTACATGAGGAGGTGTCACAAGTGTCAGATATACTCCGACAAAATTTATGTACCGCCAACGCATCTCAAAGTTCTTTCCTCCCCATGGCCATTCTTGATATGGGGAATCGACATGATTGGCATGATTAAGCCCAAGGCTTCAAACGGACATCGGTTCATCCTAGTAGCCATTGACTACTTCACCAAGTGGGTTGAAGCAGCGTCATTCGCCAATGTAACCCGACAAGTGGTGGTCCGATTTATCAAAAACAATATCATCTGCCGTTATGGTGTTCCAAGCGAGATCATTACTGATAATGGATCTAACTTGAACAACAAGATGATGAAAGAGTTGTGTGTAGAGTTCAAGATCGAACACCATAACTCATCTCCCTACCGACCCAAGATAAACGGAGCGGTAGAAGCGGCCAATAAGAACATCAAGAAGATCGTTCAAAAGATGGTTGTAACCTACAAAGATTGGCACGAAATGCTACCCTTTGCTCTTCACGATTATCGCACATCTGTCTGCACTTCAACAGGGGCAACCCCTTTCTCTCTAGTATATGGCATGGAGGCAGTGCTCCCCAGAGAAGTAGAGATCCCGTCAATCCGAGTATTGATGGAAGCTAAGCTCAGCGAAGCTGAATGGTGTCAAATCCGACACGACGAACTGAATCTGATCAAAGAAAAGAGAATAACGGCACTATGCCATGGTCAGTTGTATCAGCAGAGAATGAAAAGGGCGTTTGACAAAAAGGTCCGACCTCGCGTCTTCAGGAAAGGAGACCTTATGCTCAAGAAGATACAATCTTTTCTCACTGATTCTCGGGGCAAGTGGACTCTGAATTATGACGGCCCCTATGTGATCACGAAAGCTTTCTCAGGCGGTGCCTTGAGACTTGCAACCATGGACGGAGAGGAATTTGCCTACCCCACAAATGTTGATGTAGTCAAGAAATACTTCGCCTAAACTAAAAATAAATTAAAAAAATAAAAGTCTCGGTGGATTGAAAACCCGAAAGGGCGGTCCAGGAAAAAGTTAGAGACAGAATAAAAAAAATCATCCCGGTGGATTGGAAACATCACAGTACAATCCAGGCAAAAGTTAGGGATAATGGCAAGTAACTATGTTCAACAGAGGCGAGTCCCTCAGCAGCAGCAGTTACATCATCCATCAGAAAAACTCCAGTCAAGGTCATCTTCGACAAAAGCTCAGGATGCCCCGAATTCAAAGTTGGTAGGAGGATAGAGGTCGTTATGTTTCAACGTAGCCCTTTTCCCTGTAAATTACCATTTTCTAACTTTGTACATACTCTTTGGAATCACGCGTTTGGCTGATCTCCTTCTTATCAATAAAATTTGAGCCCTTGTGCTTTTGTTTGTAATTCTTATTTGTTTTAGCTTTACAGAACGACATTTTAACATGATTAACGATTCTTGAAATAAAACAAAAATGAATTTACTTGTAAAAAATTTTTTTTTGCTTTTAAAATAAAGACGGCAATTTCTTTTGACTGTTGAACATCAAAGGAACATCAACCGCTTCTCCAGAAGTAAGCGAACTTCAAAGTGCAGAATCAAAGTACTCCTTCTAACCCAGTACGCCTGAATGAAGGGATCAACTGTGTCAGAGACCTTGTTTCGTCTGACACACCTCGGCCAAGTTCTTATCTCCTAAGCCCGACCAACATAGCTCCCAACAGAGACTATCTTTCCTAAGCAAGGTGGAATGGCTATCTTGAACCAACGATACTTTTTCGCCCCGCGATGGCCGCGTATCCAGTCATGTTCATCTTTTAGTTTGTGTGTTGCGTCAGTTTTGTCAGCATATACATACATACATCATGCATTATTGATTTGCATTCACATTTCATGTTGCATCACTATCACTCTAGTCGGTCTTGTCCCCTAGTGATAGAAGTTCTCTTAATCAAGTTGTCAGTTCTTGCCTCGTCAGGAAACGCTGCGTTTGAACAACCTCGCCTCAAGTTTATTTCTGGAAGGAAGTTGGCCCTTGACCACTTTGATAACTTGAACCTCTGAAAAACCAGAGGAACTTTCAGTCATCATCCCTCTTCACCATTGAAGATGATATCCTTGCTTTCCCGAATTAAGGAAAATCCACGGAGAAAGCCTCGTAATCAGAGATTCGGCAGCAAGCCAGTTTCGCCCCGAAAAGGCCGTTGATGAAAAGGTCATCGGCACCTCAAAATTAGATCCCATCATATGGCGTTTCTCCAGGAAGATCCCGAGAAAAGTATGATGTAAGACCCCACGTAGAAGCAGCCTCTCAAGAGACTCACTTTCCCTAGATAGAGTCGGCAAATGGCGTCTCCAACAGAGAAGTTTGTGCACCTCTACAACTCAGGTGATTGGGCTCCCCAGCAAGTCTGACGTCAACTTTTTCTGTTAAATGGCATCTCCCCAGGAAAATTCGGCGAGAATATGAGTTATGGTGTTCGATCTTGAACTCAGCGCACAACTCTTTCATCATTTTGTTGTTCAAGTTGGATCCATTGTCAGTAATGATCTGGCTTGGAACACCATAACCCAACCTTGAGATTTAGTCCCTAAAAAAATTTCCTTCAAACTTTGGTCCTCCCAAAGTTTTCCGTCCATAACTCTAGTCCCTCCCGTTAATTTCCACTAACGGAGGATGATGTGGCATGCCATGTGTGTATTATAATTTTTCCACATCAGAAATATTGCAAAATATTTTTTTTCTTATAATTATACTTAACATGATTTCTGTGTTACAACAACAAAGTCTCCATCATTCACCCTTCTTCTTCTCTCCAAACATATTCTCAAGCGTTCTACTTCACTGCAATTACTCGCCGTCGTCGCCACTAGCTCTGCTTTCTGTAACTCCGACTCTCACTCTCCTCCTTTTTAGGTAAGTTCATCTTCCTCCTCTCTCTATGGATATTTTCATTTTTAGGGTTTTTATTTTCGTGTAGAAATTGTGCCTTTTCTAATATTAAGAGTTGTTATTTTAAGGGTTGGCTTCATTGCAGAAGTATATTAAGGCCTTGTGTTATTGCTTTTGCTTCGCCTTGGGCGGATGAGGAACAGAGGCCTGTGTAGGGACAATTGTCTAAGAAAGGAAACTGTTCATTCAAACACCTGGGTTGCTTTGAGGATCAAGTGCCATCAATATTGGAGAGAAATATTTCTCAGGACCATATGGTGTGGCTCTCTAGTCTTTACTTTCTTAATCTTTAATATATTCATTTGAGGATAAACTTCAACTTAATTTTACAAGCATTTTATGACTTTCTGCAGGCGAAGATGTGATCTTCGTTGCCAATGATTGGCACTCTGCTCTTATTCAATGTAGGCGAAGATGTTGAAAGAAACTCTTCAAGCTGAGATTGGGTTGCCAGTTGACAGCAACATCCCTTGAATAGGGTTCATTGGCAGGCTAGAAGAGCAGAAAGGTTCAGATATTCTAGGTGTTTGTTCATTTCATTCGTATGTTAGCTGTTATCTTTGTGTTTTCTTTCTATGTAATGCATGATCTGCTATAAATTCTAAAGTGATACTTGGCTGAAATTGATCGATATGTCCATTAAACTCAGGAATTTACAAGATGACTCAAACATTCAGTTCTACTTGGTTGATGATTTGTGTTGAATTCCACATTTGTTTTAATCTTGTTCAAGTATGCTAAAAAATTATTTGCTTTTTCAAATATATTTCATTTCTCCCTTATTACCAGGCAGAATATGACTAGTTGTTAGCACTATTTACTGATTTCTGCTTATGTGACTTGTCAAGTGTCCTATGTTATCGTGGCTTAAGCAAGAAGGTTGTAACAAACACAGACCTGTATAATTTTTGGGTCTTCAGTGAGTCCCAATTTGTCCTAAATGCTTAGCACTGCTATAAGAGCAGAAATACTAGAGGGTTTTAGCTATAGCTAAAATCAACACTATTCTTATCTAAAGCACAAACATTAATAGAATTCTTGCATCTTGTTTTGTCCTATTCATATCTAAATTGTTATTGCTGGCTAGAATGGTATTGCATTGATGATGTATAGGGCTCTTGATGAAACTATTGTTAATACTTGGGTGCTACATTGGGACTAAGAACAAAAGTTTGCCTCTGTTCTTCCTTTATATATGGTCAACAAAGAGATGAACTATTATTAATTTAAGGCATTATTTACTGTCAAATGAATGTTGATTGGCTTCTGTCCTCATAACAGATGGTAATGTTTTGACTTATCTGTTCAGCAATTGTTCCTCATTGGAAGTTTTGAAGCTAGAGTGTCCGAGATTGACCAATCTATTCCTTCAGGTTATTATTCCTATCTACCAACTTAAACCTATCCATGCACATCATAATTGTGGTTTCTTTGCAATCACATCTTTTTGATCTTGTTATGCTTTTAATGTATTGTTCTTGTAGCAACCCATTATCAGATAAATTATTTTGTAAATACTCTTTATTCTTGGGTGAAATTCAAGTGAGTCCTACCACTTAGGAAATGGTTCTCACCTAACAGGTTGATACCTATATGATTAATGATTTATATTATTAAATTGTATTACTTAGATTTAGTCATGCAGCCCGTCCATTGATTCATTTTTATGCTATATTTATTTGCTTTCTAATATGTTTTTTGGGTTGGGGTAATTTTGATATTCTAGTCATGCAACATTGACGGGGAAGTTGTTGAAGCTGCTATATCAAAATGCACTTTGTTGGAGACTCTTGATGTTCGGTTTTGTCCTAAGGTGAGAGCTAATGCGTGCATAACACATGAATGTATGTCCTTAACGTTATCTTCATTTATTTAAGGGTTTTTATGCTTCTTTACAGATAAGCTCAATGAGCATGGTAAGATTTCGCGCTGCATGTTCTGGTTTGAAACGTATATACAGCAGCCTGGCAACTTCATCAGCGTGATTTAGGATCTAAGAAGTTTTGCGGTGCTTGTTTACTCGGTGAGAAAGCACACTTTTGGCAATAAATCTGGTTATTTCCTAATGTATTGTAAATTGTTTAACTTATTATTGTTGTGTGTTTGGCATATAGAAATGAGGCTATCTTCATGCATTGCCACAATAAGCTATGGCTCTTCTAATTGTTGTAAATTTATATTCCAATTTGTTGTTGCATATTTTATTCTCAAGTGGTCTGTCTTGCCTTTCTCAATAAGTAAGATAGTTGTTGTTGTTATAACTTGTAACGATCAATCTTTATTTAATGCTATCACTTTATGATTGATTATTATTGATCAATGTTATAAGATGACAGTAAAACTATGCTAGATAATTATAAGTGGTATTATGTTTTTGCAGCCCTGGGGTTATAATGCCACTTTGTCTTTCTTCATTTGACTTTTTAATTTTTAGGTATTGTTTAATTAACTAATTATTGCCTACTACAAATCAATTTACATGTTGTTAGTGTTAGGATGAACTTGACTCATACATGTTACAAAATTGGTGTGTTTAAATTAGCTAAAGATTAGCTACGAATTAGCTACAAAAATGGTGTGTTTAAATTAGCTAGGAATTAGTTGCGGATTAGCTACCATTTCTGGGTTCAAATATGATATTAATATAAAAAATTAAAATTGAAACAATTGCCACGTGGCATACATGTCAGCAATTTTTGCCACATTGGCATTGCCACATGTAAGCCACGTCATCAAAAAATTTCCACATGGCATGCCACATAAGCCACCCTTAGTGGAAACTAACGGGAGAAACTAAAGTTAGGGACGGAAAACTTTCAGAGGATCATTGTTTGAAGGAAAATTTTGGAGGGGCCAAACCTAAAAGTTGGGATATTTGTAGGGACCGTATACATATTTAACCCTTTCTTATTTTCAGCCATTTTGATCCAACCATAACTCAAAATCCATGATGAATTGGAATGAGGTGTAGTTGAAACTGTTAAAGTATGCCATGAGAGCTACAAATCTATCTTTGGATCAGCCCAAATGGTTGCTTGGATCTCAAGTTATGATCCTTGGAAGTTGGTACCCTAGCCACTTTGTTCCATAACTTAGAAAATTTCTAAGTTTTTTATGGTTACCCCTTTTACAAGTTATCCCACTTTTCTTGATTTTTCTTGATGAATGATGATTCCAATCACACATTAACATCATTTTAGGGTTAGAGAACCATAATTGACCAAAAAATCAAAAATTCAAACTTTGACTTTTGGGCACAGTTGACTTTTTATTAGATGAATTCCAAACTGTGCGATTCTCTATGAAATCAAGTCCTTGACCTAAATCAAACTTGATGGATGGATTTCATAGGTGTTATAGGGTGTATTGAATCATGTCCCAAGGTTTGGGAGCATGTCCTGGTCAAAAGTCAAAGGCACAGTTGACTTTTTTCTTCAAAAACCCTAACTGTGGTTCAGATGAAATTGAAACTTGTGGGTTAAGCTTCTTAGATCAATCCATTGTTGTAAATGGATCAATTTAGTGTATTAGGGACCCTCAAATCATGCCTTGAGGTCTTGGTTCATGCTTTGTCCCAAAAGTCAACTTAGGGGTGAATTAGGTCAAGAAACCCTAATTCCTGATTTTTGGTGAATGCATCCCCTGAGGCTAAATTGACTTGATGATGGGGTCCATGAGGTCCCTTGGAGTACCTTGGGTTGTGATTTGAAGCATTGGCTCATTCCCAGAGGAAAAAATTCCATCTGGAGGCCCTGGTCGACCAAAACCCTAATTTGGTGACACTGGCAATCTCGAGGCTTAATCCACTTGGAATGCTGCAACATTGTGCTTGATTCTTGAAGTGAGAGTCCTCTTGATCCTTTGTGGATGTTGGAGATGTTTGGAAAAGTTGAAGATCATGTCATTCCTTGATTGATCCTTTGTCTAAGAGCTCTGAGAGGGCTAGAAACCCTAAGTCTGATTGCAGTGAGTGCTCAACAACCCTTGAGGAGATTGATGAGGCACAAAGGTACATCCATATTATGCTGATGATTTGCACAATGATGGGAAATCTTAGTGGTCAAAATTTGGGGTATGACACAGTATAGCAGATGTGCTTTACACTTAACAATGGATTAGATACTCCACTATGCTAGTGAAACCCATTTATGTAAATCCAGTTAAGGACTTCTGGAAACATGATGATCTTGATTTTGAAAGTAAGTGCATCACCTCCTTTGTTTTTGAAGTCCCAATCACCATCAACCCGTTCTCAGTCACTCTAGCAACTGGATGTGAGAATGTTGGAATCACTATTGATTATGACCTAAACAAATTCTTTGTTGCTAGAAGATTTGCCTTCCTTCATAACCTTTCATCCGGATATGAACCATCCAATCCTAAAAACCTTCTACCCATTCCCAAAGCATGGTACAAGCTAGTTGTGTCAAATTTCCTTCCCAGGGGAGAATACCATGACATACTTAGATTTCATGACCATCAGTTCATTCATTTACTGATGAATGATTTTCAGATAAACCTTCCACTCACTATCTTGAACTGTCTCTGGAAATCCATCTCTGAGTCCAGAATCCTCACAAAGTACTACATTCCTTATGGAAGAGTTTTGTCTGAGATTTTCTTTAGAGATGGAATTGTGGAAATGATCAAAGAAAGAATTGAAGAAGATGGTCCTGAAAGCCTTCCAGATAACTGCTTATTGAAGACTAAGTGTGAAATCTTTAGTAACTAGGAAAATTAAATCTATCTATGTTTTAACTATGCATGCCGAGTGCATGTTTGAAATCGTAGTTGATCTAAGTTGTTTCAATAGTGTCAGTTTGCCCTAAGTTATTTAAGATTAATGAACTGTGCCTGTGAATCATTTTGATTATTGAACTTTTAATTCTAAAAATTATAAAATATCTGACAAGCTCTAATGATAGATTGATCTCTTTAAAAGTTATCTGAAAGATATTTGAGTGGCTCAAGAAACCATCATTATTCAAAATGCATCAGTCTCAGCCGCCACTCACCATTGAATAGTTAATATTCATAACCGATCAATTTTTCAAATAAATTAGTAACTGCTTCGTTTTCTTTTCCCACACAGTTATGCCTCTTAGCATACCCTAAGTAATCATGACCACCTAGGAAATAGTAAACCAAATCCTTGAGTACCAATTTAGTTATTATACTCTTTACTCTCATTCCCTATAAATAATAGGATTTTGCTTCACTCTAATTCATCCTCAAAACCTAGTTTGTCACTATCTCAAAACTCTTATTGCAACAAAATGATGAATTCCCAAAGAAATGGTCCAACCTTCTTAGGTAGAAAAGAAAACTTAGAGGTCATTCCTGAGAAAAGACCCAACCTCGCTCGTCTCAGAAATGATGGCTTGGAGACAATAAGAAGCATGCAAGCACAGTCTTGGCAGTGTTATTACTCTCTACTAAATGGTCCTATCTTTCCTGACCTTGTTAAAGAGTTATGGAATTTTGCTAGGGTCAACAACGATGGAAACACCATCTTGTCTGAGGTCCACTATCACCCCATCTCAATCTCTGTCAGCTCGATAGAGAAATTCACTGGCTGTATCTCCGACGGAGTCACGATTGATAACTTTCAGTCTGACTTAAGCATGGTGGAAAGGTGCAGAATCCTGTTTGATGATTCAGTTCCTTACGAACCGAATAAACCTGAGAAGCTCCTTCCTTCTCCAAAAACCTGGTTCAAATTCTCTCTGTCCAACCTTCTTCCTCGTTGGACTACAAGGGGCATACTCACTCATGATGACAGAATCTTCGTCTTTCACCTAACTCATCATGTTACAATAGACCTTTCCAAGTGTCATACCCCAAATTTTGACCAATAAGATTTCCCATCATTGTGAAAATCATCATCACAATATGGAGGAACCATCATACTTCATCAGTCTCCCCAAAGATGGGTGAGCATCCACTACAATCAAAATCAGGGTTTCAAGCCCTCTCAGAGCCTTAGACAAAGGATCAATCAAGGAATGACATGATCTTCAACTTTTCTAACCTCTCAAATATCCACAATGGATCAAAAGGACTCCCACTTCAAGGATCAAGCACAAGGCTGCTCCCTTCTAGGTGGATCAAGTCTCAAGATCGACAGTGTCACCAAATTAGGGTTTTGGTCGACTAGGGCCTCCAGATGGAAATTTTTCATCTGGGCACAAGCCAATGATCCAAAACATAACCTAATATACTTCATGGGACCTCATGGACCCAATCATCAAGTCAATTTTGCCTCAGGGGATGCATTCATCAAAAATCAGGAATTAGGGTTTCTTTACCTAATTAACCCCTAAGTTGACTTTTAGGGAAAATCATGAACCAAGACCTCAAGACATGATTTGAGGGTCTCTAATATACCATATTGATCCATTTGGAACAATGGATTATTCCAAGAACTTTGAGCAACGAGTCTCAATTTCATCTCCACCATAATTAGGGTTTCGCGAGGAAAGTCAACTGTAACTTTGACTTTTGACCAGGACATGCTCCCAAGCCCTAAGACATGATTCAATATACTCTATGACACCCATGGAACATGTCCATCAAGTTTGATTTAGGTCAAGGACATGATTTCATGAAGAATTGCACAGTTTGGAATTCATCTGATAAAAAGTCAACTGTGCACAAAAGTCAACTTTGACTTTTTGAGATTTTTCACCAAAATGGATTCTTAACCCTAAAATGATGTTAATGTATGATTTGAATCATCATTCATCAAGAAAAATCAAAGAAAGTGGGATAACTTGTAAAAGGGGTAACCATAAAAACTTAGAAAAATTTCTAAGTTATGGAAAAAGTGACACTAATGTGCCAACTTTGGAGGACCATAACTCCTAAACCACAAGGCCATTGTTCCCCATTCAAATCTTGATTTGTAGATCTCATTACCCTCTACAAAAGCTTCATACTGACCTATGTCCAAATTCCTCATGGATTTTGAGTTATGGAGTGATCAAAATCAAGAAAAGTCACTTTGTTCCAACACAGTGAAAATTTCACTAAGTCAGATTTTACCTTACTTTTTGCCAAATGTAGGGGGATTTTTCACTTGGATTCAAAAGAGGTCAAAACCAAACATGTTCAAACAGTTGTTGTATCATGTAAGGGCTTTCCAAAATGGCCAAGAATATTACCAAATTCAATTTGAGTCATGAGATATGACATTCGCAAGTTGTCTTGCTGAAATCTGCCAAGGCAAGGCAGATTTTTACACTTTTGGTCGATTTGCCAAAATCAGCCAAATCTAAATGGTCTTATCCACTTGGACACCTCTGAGGATTGAATCTAAAGGGGACAATCACTGAGCCAAGCCTCCAAAGTCTTTGGAACAAGAAATAGCATGTTGAACCTAGAATTGCCAAAAATAGGGACAAGACTCCAATTTTAGATTGGAGCATTCAATGGAAGCATCAAGGTGGCATGGACTGAGCCATTCTCAACTAAATTCAGTCAAGACTTATCCAAGACCAAGGGAACCAGCAACCTGTGCCCTAACCTCTAGTCAATGGCTAGAGGAGACTTGGATTTTCATTTGCCAACATTAGCCAAACCTACTCAGCAGTTGCCATTCACTATTCCTTGCAAAACAAACTTGCTCTACTATAAATAGAGCTCAATTGTGATCTGTTTGAGTACACCAAATCCATCAAACAGATGCTTTCCTCAAAATCTCTTCTTTCACTCCAATTTTGCCTTCTAAGGCAAGTCACTATCGGGTTTTGAGTTTGAGAGCTTTTCCAATCAAACCAATCACACACACACCTCATATACATCATATAGAAGTGATCCAAACACTCACATAACATCTGGAACACAGATTTCACAAAATCACCAGCCAATTGCGCAAGTTCTTGACAGATTTGCAGTTGGGGTACCATCTCAAGTTCCAGATCATTTCAATCCATTCCAAGCATTCATACACACTCCAAGGCACCTAGGGAAGCTATCCAGATCATTGGAACCTAGCTGTAACACCTCCAACACAAATAACGATCACCAGCTGCAAGTGGTCAATACTTAATTTTTGAAGCATTAATCCAAGATCACAATTTGTTTTCCATATGTTAAACAATTTTGATCATTTTAATTGAATTTTTATTCAATTAAATACATCTTTGAAAACAAATTAGGGTTTTGGATTAATTCAACCCTCATAAATTATTTTCAAAACACTTGGGCCTCTAATAGAGTGTAAGACCCAATCCTTTTTTGACCAAATCATTTTTGGGCCTCAGTACATTGTATAAGTCCCGATACCGTCAAAAACAAATGGCGCGATCGTTGCCTTTTCAAAACAAAAAAACCATCTGGGCCTACCCTCGAGTAGTAAGACCCATTTCTTTTCTTAAAACTCACTTGGGCCTCTATTAGAGTGTAAGACCCAACCCACTTGTACAGAAATATTTTGGGCCTCACTTATTGTATAAGTCCCTCTGTACATTTTTAAAATTGGCACGATCGTCGCCAGTTTAAAATTAACCACCTGGGCCTCTCCTGGAGCTATAAGACCCATTCAAAACTTTTGGGCCTCTAATAGAGTGTAAGACCCAATCCCCTTTTAACCAAAAACATTTTGGGCCTCACTTATTGTATAAGTCCCTCTGCGTTAAAAGGAAACCTCGGCGCGATCGCCATTTTCAAACTGAAAATCAACTGGGCCTACCCTCGAGTAGTAAGACCCATTTCTTTTCTTTTAAACTTTTTGGGCCTCTTGAGAGAGTGTAAGACCCATCCCTTTGTACAGAAAACCTTTTTTGGGCCACAGTCACTTGTATAAGTCCCTCTGTACAAATTCAAACAGTGCGCTCACTGATAAAATCCTGGGCCTCTCCTTGAGCTGTAAGCCCCAAATCTTTCTTTTTCAAAGCACTTTCTCCTTTGATTTTGAATATACTGTTGTTTTCAATCTTTCTTTGTTGAACAACTAAACAAACAGCATGGAAGCTCTACAACCAAGTAAGTGTTTATACGCTTTCATTTACCGCTTTCATATACATATAACTGTATTGTGGGGCTGTTTCGCTGTAAGTCTTCTTTCATAAACTCATATCAACTGTGTAATAATAGTATAGATATTTAGAGTTCCCCCGGCAACTACGTCTAGCATTAAGCCCGTTGATCACTCTTAGAAATAGTCAAAACTAGATCCCCATAGGATTACCAGACACAGTCTTCCCTCCTCTTGGGGTTAAACAATATGGAGACATGAAAGGCAGCATTCTCGGTGAACCCTTTCATAGACTGTCACTCATAGAAGTTGTCAAAGAAACTATATTCCCCAGAGATGATCTTTTCTCCATGAATGGCATCTCTTGAGTTTCTTCCAAATTCTCGAACTTTCCTGGCTTGATCTATTCTCGGTGAATGACATGTCTTGAATTTCTCGGGGTTTGGGGACCCACAGGCTTCTTAAAAGTACTTTTCAAGAAACTCTATTCCCCAGGGATGATCTTTTCTCCGTGAATGGAATCTCTTGAGTTTCTTCCAAATTCTCGAACTTTCCTGGCTTGATCTATTCCTTGTGAATAGCCTGTCTTGAATTTCTCGGGGTTTGGGGACCCACGGGTTTCTTAAAAGCATCGGCCTCCTCTTGGGCATCGTACAAGGACCCACATGCTTCCTAAAAGCAGCCCCGCCTCCTCTTGGGCTTAGTACAAGGACCTCTCGGCTTCTTAGAAGTATTCACAACCTCCTCTTAGGCTTCGTATAATGATCTCTTCCTCCAGGAATGATAGCCTCCTCTTGGGCTTAGTACAAGGACCCGTCGGCTTCTTAAAAGCTTCCAGCCTCCTCTTGGGCTTCGTACAAATTGTCCCGATGACCTCCTAGAGGTATAGGAACAGAACCTAGTCATCTGCATAGAACAGTCCTTTCAAAGAGTCTACTACTGTTTCTCAAAGCATAGTACAAAAGATGAAACTCTAGACTTGGACAGTCTAATCTCCTTGAGTCTCAAAGACATTCTCAAGTGACCCCTTCGTTAAATAGGAAGGAAACCCGTAGACTCGGACAGTCTCAATACCCTTTGGATTTCCCACTTCCTTAAAGAACAAGAATATCCCTGGTCCTTGAATCAAATCCTTGAGTACAGTGTTGCTCATATAAGAACTAATTTTCTCTTTCAAAATCAGTATACTGGACCTGTCACTCAACTGAAACAGTCACCATAGCCTCCTCTTGGGCTTTGTACAATGATTCTCCCCCAGGGAGTCAAACAACATTTAGCCTCTCTCTTGGGCTTTGTACGAGACACATAAGAGACTCCCTCGTTGAGTCAATCACCCCTTTCGCCTCCATCTCGGGCTTCGTACGAGATACAAAACTCCCTTGTTGAGTCAAATAGCCTCCATCTCGGGCTTTATACGAGATACCAAAAGATTCCCTCGTTGAGTCAAAACCTTTTAGCCTCTCTCTCGGGCTTTGTACGAGACACATAATAGCCTCCTCTTAGGCTTTATATAAGAAAACCACTGGTTGATCCAATCAACCTTTTAGCATCAAAGTTGTGCCACGTTCACAGTACACAAACATCAACAACTCCTTCCCCTTCATCTAATTGCTGTAAGCGGCAAGCCTCTGGATCATCTACATCCATGCCACTGTCCCTCTTTTAGCATGAGAAATTCCTAAGGAAAGATAGCATTGCTCAACACTGAGTTAAAGTCTTCCCCTTCAGGTTAAAAATCTCCTATAAAGGAAATTATGGCATTGCCGGATTCACACATTCCGGTTAAAGTAATTCTCCCTGATAAACGGTTGTGACAAATAAACCCTTTAGCTTCACATCTTGGGCTTTGAACAAGATACAAACCACCTTTCGCTTCACGTCTTGGGCTTTGAACAAGACACCAAAACAACCATTTCCTCCCATAGAATAGGAGGAACTACGAACGCTCTGATTTCCCTGTTTCGGTAAACGGGAATACGTAGGCATAAGATTGAAAGAAAAGATCTTAGCGAGCACACTAAACAAAAACCCAAAATCCCATACTCTCACATATCTATCAAGAAGCATCCGTCCTAACATCTAAACCTCCCGCCACTTTTAAAAAAATAAACCCGATAGAGACCCCGAATCTTTGTAGCATCTGTAACCTAACAGACCGCTGTTTAACCTCAGTTTGTAAGCAGGGTTAATTTGAGACATCTATTTCCCTTCCTTCATCAGCTTTAATAGGATAAAAAATGAATCGAGCTGTAGACACCAATGAGCGATAGAGCTTCGCAACCGCGTCCAAAATCGTTCGCTACACCAAGACCATTTTTAATCACATGACACACTCTATCAGAGTCTCAAGAAATAAGAGGTCCTTTCACATTCCTTATGGAAGAATAATATCTGAAATAATTTTGAAAGAAAAAGCCTGGGGATTAATAAGCAGGATCGGACTAGGACCTACGCCAGCCGAAACTAGATGTGAAAAAGTGGATGAAGTGGAAGATTTTGATGATTAAGTCTTAAACCTTGATGTCTTTTAAAATAGTTGTTGTTTTTGTGTTGACGTACTTATCTCTACCTCATGTATGACTCCTTATTAATCAATGAAAATATTTTGTGTTTAAATTAGGAATATGTTCATTTTTTTATTTCGTATTATGCTCAAAGCTCAAAACGCTCTGAACTTTTTGATGATGTCAAAAAGGGGGAGAAAATATAATATGATAATATGATTTTGATTAATATGAATTGATGAATATACATTGATTGAAAAGAAGAAATCTTAAAACAGAAAGAATGTAAACTCAAACAAGTAATCAATCATATAAAATGCGTTTACCACTAACGATGTTGTTTGATGTTTATCCGAGGAACTATGAACAAGTTCACTAGGCATTCTAAGAACAGGTTGAGAAAGAAGAACTTGCAAAAGTTCTTATGAACTTTTGTTCGTATGATAGAAGTTGTACACTTCGTGAACATGTGTACAGAATCAGATCTACCGAGTACTGTTCAGAAGTTGAGAACTATCTGAAAGTCAAAGTTTATCTTGATCTCTGTCTCACTTGGTTCAGAAGCTATAAGCTGTATAAGAATATGAGATTCAGAACGTAAGAATCAGAAGAAGAAATCTATGAAAGCAGTCAAGACAAAGTCTGCATCTCAAGATGCTTATTCAGAAGAACTGTGCAAATCAGAAGTCAAGAACTGTCTGAAGATCTGGATTAAAGATCCAAGAACAAGTAGTTCTGATGTCTACCAAGAACCAATTAAGAAGAAAATGATTTGGTATCAGACTAAATCAACAAATGGTAATCAGACTCAGTATACATAAAGATTGGTATCAGACTCAGTCTGCAGTAATATCAATCAGAGCTAAGTTATGAAATGTTTTCTATACCTTCATTGGTATCAATCTCAGCACACTAAGGAAATACCCTTCAAGTGGTATGAAAAGAATTCCTTCAGTTGGAATCAGACACAACATACTCTGGTATAACTCAGTATAAGACTAAGCTAAAAACATGTGTACAAGTTTCAGAATCAAGCGTTGATTGATCATAATAATTAACCTTCAATTGGTATCTGATCAAAAATCAAGCTTTGATGAACCACTGAGTTGTGACAGTAACAAGGTTTTGAGATGAAGACCTGTGTTCAAAAGTCAAACTCTGAAAAAGTCATGATCTATATTGGTGATTAAAAACTCATATTCCTGAAATACAATTCTGAAGATCCCAATATCTAACTTATGGAAATTAGGGGGAGACTACCCAGAAGATTCAATTGCAAAATCTAAAATCTTCACAAAGTCTGAAACTCAGGGGGAGTTTCTCAAAAGACAGTGTCCGTCTCTGATGAATACTGATGATATGTTATTAGATAAGAACTGTTTTGTTTGTGCTTAAATGAATCTGCTGAAAAGTAGAAATGCTTCAGATGTCTCTGAAGATTATAAGCTCTGATACGACTACAAAGGAACTGAGTTCTGAAGATCTGAAGATGGAAGTTCTGATGAACCAGTCCAGATGCTAAAGACTCTCTGTTTTCTTATAGACAAGATAGAGAAGTAATCATTTTCTATTCTTTGTTCTGGCAACTCAAGTTGTTATTCGGTATATCTTTGGGTCATATAAGATTCTAGATGATCACGGATTTGAGGATAACACATTCAGGGGGAGCTGCTGTTCCAGATTCTGAATATGTTTGTTTGGTGATTACCTTGTATAAAATGTTCAATCAAAATACTTGGTTTTGTCATCATCAAATAGGGGGAGATTGGAGAGCAAGAGTTATCTCTACAAGTCAATCTATGTTTTGATGATAACGATACGTATTTGTGAAAGAACGATTTTATGTTCTAACGTGTGTTGTGTGCAGATCATAATCATAGAAGATATCAGATCCAACAAGCACCAGCCAGATGTGCGTAACTGATAATATGTGAAGTTACTATGTGTGACACAAGTCCCAAGAAGCAAGAACGCTTCTGTATCTGATCATGATCAGTCAGATCCAAGGATGCTGATATTGCTGTTGCAATGCTCTTGTGGATGCTCTCTGAAAGTGGTTGAGATTCTGAAGATAGCAAAGCTTTTGAAGGAGATAATCTTCTAGAGAACCGAAGTGCTGAAGACTCTCATGACTTGAAGCTCTGAAGGCGGAAGGCTCTGAAGACCAAGTGCAGAAAGACTCTGAAGACTTATGTGTTCTGAAGATTACGGTTCCAAAGGTCAAGTGTTGAAGACTCTGAAGACAGATTCCTAATGGACGAGTTCTGAAGTTTCGGAAGACTTGAAGTCGTAAAGGATAATGTTCTTAAAGATAAGTGCTGAAGTTTTGAAGACTGATTCCTAATGGACTTCTTCAAAAGACTGAAGACTTGACGTATCAGATATCCTGATAAGAAGGCTCTACTCATGCTTCAATTAATTACCATTATAAGCCTCTAAAGTTTGGAAGTCAAATGTTACCGTTGTGAACGACTCTTCACAGTGCCCAAGAAAGATATATCCCGTCACTTCTCCCACAGCAAAAAGGATATGTGTCAATACAGCTAATTATTACACAACGTCTCTTTTCCAATAGCCAACAGTATTTCAAACGGCTATATTTCTACTGGGCTATTTAAGGAAATTAGTAAACGCTTCTGAGAGTATCGATTCAGTCCATGAATGGAAAACTGATCAAAGTCATTGTGTGAAGATAGCAACAACGATGAGTTCTCGTTGTAACACTTAAACATTCAAAGCTATCACCATTTACACATGGCCATTGTTGTTGGAGCTCAATGATCAACATTCAACACAACAACAATAAATTGGTACAGAAGTTGTTGATGAAGAAGACAACATTGCAAATCAGTCAAGTCATCGACCACCTTCTCGTCAGTGCTACATTGAATATCTGAAGCAAGGAGTTGTTGCTCAAAGCTTGCTCAACCAAGAAGACGAAGAAGAAGAATATCTACAAGATGTCAACAACTGTCAAATCATTATACATCTCTGTAGTTTCTTAAGATAGCAAGGAGTTGTTGCTCATATCTTGCTCGAACACTTGTGTGTTCTTTGTACTTATACTTAGGAGTAATCTGCTTGTTAAGAAGCATTATTGTAATCTCCTGTTAAACTAATGCTTGGTGAATTAGGATTCCTTGAGTGGTCAGTGTAACCAGAGACTCGAGAAGACAATGGCGAGATGTCATTGTGGGAAATCCTGAAATAGGGTCAGTAGCATTATATTCATTGCGATGAATCCCTGAACGTCTAGTTGTGAAAGCCTAGCGGTAGATCTTCCGAGATTGGAACCTGCAGGTCAATGTTCGTTATATTCATTAAGTTGAATCCCTGAACGGTTCATTGCATGTTAGTCACAATGCGGATGTGCATGTTGTTAGTCACCGGCTGTTGCACGTGCATCTGTAATCGAGATTGATTATAGTGGATTAAGACCTTGTGTTAAAGGCGAAATCACCTGAGGAGGGTGGACTAGATTAGCCTTTGTGGTGAACCAGGATATATCGTGTGTTCCTTACTCTTATGCTTAATGTCTTTGTTTATGTTTCTATATTGAGGATCAGAACCTTACATAAGCAAGTCAGAACCTTGCAACTCTGATAAGCTTCTGCTCGACAAGTTCTGAATGATGTACATAGCATCCAGACACTTATTGGTTCTCACGCTCCTAGCATTGCCAAGTCTGAATATAACTTCGCAAGTCAGAGTCTCTCAACGAACTCTGATGTAACATAAAGTGTCTTATTGACAAGAAGCGAAAAGTTGTTAAAAGAGTAAATACACAATTCAAACCCCCCCTTTCTTGTGTCTTTCTCGTACCTTCAAATTGTACCCTCGTTGTGCCAATCTCGCCCGGCGACCACGTCGAATTTTGTAGAAATACCAATAGAACAAGGCTGCCATGGAGGGGATTTTCCCTCAACACACAAACATGTTGCAATCATAACCAATAATCCACATTTAACATTATATTTCCTCATTATCAACATGAATAACAACACATTCATAAAATATTCATGGAAATTGAAGAATTACATGTTGACAATTCAACCTCTATTTCAAAACCTAACATCTTTAATCTCTACACTTATGGTATCTACGCAGTACCCACCTTACAATGAGAAGAAGAAGTTGTGGATGAAGAGAATGAGATGATGTTGATGAAGGATGATGGAAATTCCAATTTTTTTCTTCTTCTTCCACTTCTAGGTTTTCTTCCTCTTCTTTCTATTTTCTGTTTCTATCTTTCTCTCTAAGTCTTCCACTTTTTTGGAAAGGAAAGGAAAAATGATACATAGAGTTGTCATTTGGGAAGTTAGTAAGACTAATAGGCATGTGTTGTAGAAACATGTGGTAGAAAATAATAAGTTTAGTAGTAACATGAATATTAAGTGGTACAATGCTTAATATTTGTTCTACTAGAGCAACTAGTTCACTATTAATGTTATGAAAATGTCTCAATTGTACCAATTAATAAAATGTCAGTGTTGAATAATATTAATTAAGTCAATCTGAGCTCACTAGTCACTAGAAATATCTTAACCAATAACTCTCAGACCACATAGGAACTCAGTTGATCTTAACTGATATTATTTAGAGCATTTTAGGAAATACGGGGTATTACATCCTCCCCCCCGGTTAAATAAAATTTGTCCTCGATTTGAAATATTACATGAAAAAAGTGAGGGTAAGCTTCTCGCATCTTCGACTCAAGCTCCCAAGTAGCATCACCCAGATGTGATTCGTCCCACTGTACCTTAACAAGGGGAATCTCTTTGTTTCTCAACACCTTAGTTTCCCTTCCTACAATACGACTTGGTCGAGGTTCAAAATTTAGGTTCGCTTCTATTTCCACAGAATTCTGAAGGATTAGCTGAAGAGGATCAGAAATGAACTTTCAGAGTTGAGACACGTGAAAAACATCATGCATTTTAGATAGAGAATGTGGTAATACCAATCTGTAAGCTTCTTCACCAATCCTCTCTACAATCTGATATGGCCCAACCTATCTCGAACTTAACTTTCCCGAATTAAATGGCCCTTTCAATCTCAATCTTGGAGTAACCTTCAATAATACATGATCACCTTCCTCAAATTCTAAAGGTCACCTTCGATTATCCGTATAACTCTTCTGACGGTCTTGTGCCTTCTTTACCTTATCATGAATCATTCTTATCTTCTCCATAGTTTCTTGAACAATTTCTGGTCCGAAAATCCATTCTTCACTAACTTCCGCCAACACAAGGGTGTTATGCATTTCCTTCCGTACAAAGCTTCATAAGGAGCCATTCTAATACTCGCGTAGTAACTATTGTTGTATACAAATTTGATCAATGGAAAAAGCTCTTTCAAATTTCCTCCACTTTTAAGCACACAAGCTCTTAACATATCTTCCAACGTTTGTATCGTCCTTTCCGTCTGACCATCCGTCTGAGGGTGATTCGACGTGCTTAAACACAACTTAGATCATATGGCCTGGTGAAAAACTCTCCAAATTCTTGAAGTAAACTTTGGGTCTCTATCGGACATAATACTAGAGGGGACACCATGTAGTCTTACAATTTCTGCAACAAACAACCGTGCAAGATGACTTTCCTTATAATTATTTTTCACTACTAAGAAATGTGTGGACTTCATCAACCGATCCACGATCACCCATATGGAGTCATAATCACCTTGCGTACGAGGTAACCCAACTACAAAATCCATTGAAATGCTATCCCATTTCCATACTGGAATCTCTAAAGGTTGCAACAAACCACTTGGTTTTTGATGCTCACTCTTTACCTGTTGGCATAGTACACATTCAAACACATACTCCACAATATCTCTTTTCATCCTAGACCATCAATTGTCCTTTTTAATGTCTTGATACATATTTGAGGAATTGGGGTGAATTATAAAAGCGAATTTATGAGCTTCTTCCAAAATCTTTCCTTTTTAACTCAGCTTGGTGTATCTCTTTTCGACTTAACGCATCTGCCACCTTATTTGCTTTACCTGGATGGTACTTTAGTTCAAAGTCAAAATCCTTCAAATACTCCATCTATCTCCTTTGACGAATGTTCAACTCCTTCTGATCAGACAAATATTTTAAACTCTTGTGATCACTGAACATCTCAAAACGTAATCCATATAAGTAATAATGTGACACCTTCAGTGTAAAAACAACAGCCGCTAACTCCAGATCGTGAGTCTGATAGTTCTCTTCATGGACCTTCAACTGACGGGAGGCATAAGCTACAGCTTGACTACCATGCATTAACACTCCTTCTAATCCCTTCTTCAAGGCGTCACAAAAAAATTCAAATGGATTACTAGGATTAGGAATAATCAAAACAGAAGCAATCATCAACCTTTCCTTCAAACTCATAAAACTTTGTTCACAACTCGATCCCAATTATAAGGAATCTCTTTCTGGGTAAGTCGAATCATTGGTAAAGCGAAATGAGAAAAGCTTTTAATGAACCTCCTATAATAACCTGCCAATCATAAGAAAATTCTGACTTTAGAAGCATTCTTCGGTCTCTGCCAATTTATCACCGCTTCTACTTTAGACTGATCTACTGCCACACCTCCTTGAGATATTACATGAACAAGACACTTAACTTCCGTCATCTAAATCTCACCCTTGCTTAACTTGGAAAAAGTTATTTCTCTTGTAAAACTGATAGAACGATTCTCAGATGTCTCCGTGCTCTTGTGGAGTACAAGAATAAATAAGAATGTCATTAATAAATATCACCACAAATTGATCCAAGTATGGTTGGAATATCCTATTCATGTATTCCATGAAAATAATTGGAGCATTCGTCACACCGAAAGGCATCACAAGAAACTCATAACGGCCATATCGGGTCCTGTCATACCCCAAATTTGTCCTACCCTACCATTCAAATCTATATGACTTACGCATCTCATATTCCTCATGTACATACCTTCCATTAAGTCATGCGTTTAACATATCATTCATCACATTTTGCATAGCACAATCATTAAGTCAAGGTTCAATAATAGTGGATTTAATCGGTTCAAGTGGATTTTCAAGGCGGATCTGATTTTATTTGGTAATTATTCAGGTTTATTTCTCGTATTGGCGCGGATCATCTCTTTATTTGAGATTCATGGTTATTTGGGAGGTTCGAGTGATTGTCACTCAATTCAGAAGTTTGCTTAAATTCAAAGAAAATGGGCAAAGTTGGAATAAAAACAAGATTTCATTCATTTACTGGAAATTCATGGTACGATGCTTATTACTTGAGATACAAGTTGAAAGAATGGATTACAATGAAAGAGAATAAAAAATTACATCAATTTGGTAAAGTTGACTTTTTGGTCAACTATTGACTTTCGGTCAACTTTTGACCATCGACTCAATTTTTATTCCCGAATTTTCGTAGACCACTTCCCTAAAGCACGTAAGTCCATAGTTTAATTCATAAAAAAGGCATGGAAAAAATCCAAAGTAAAATCAAATTAAATTCAAGTCAATTTCAAGTTCTAACCAAATGACCATTCACCTTACCCATAAACTTGGTACTTATGCTAAACTCAAACATGTCTTATTTCTAACTACCTTTAAATACCTATTTTAACACAAAATCATGCATTTACCCATTTGCCCTTAAGCCCATTATCTAACTTTTAACTTCCTTAAAGCTCACAGACTAACACAAAACCAAACCATTTTTCATCAAACCTCAATCATTGATAACAATTAATCCAACAGCTAAGATTCGTGATCCGTAACTAACATTCGGATTAATTCCTAACCATTAATAAAGTAATGACTTGGATCACAATCCAATGAACTACAATTAACCAAAAATCTATATAAACCTTCCTTTTTCCCAATTTTTGGGGGTTAACCACTTTGAACCATTTTAACCACTTTGAACCATTTTCCATTTTTCTCACCATCTCTCACAATCTCTCGTCATTATCTTCATTTCCATAACCTCCACCAAAGTTCATCATCATCACCATCTAGAATTTCACATTGAAATTCTAGATTTTGTGAAACTTAACCACAAACATTCAACAATCATCATTCAACAATTCAAGTATTCAGCAATTTTCAATAATTTCATCAATATTCAAGCATGAATGATTTTTCTATCATCTCCTAATCACCAATTCTTGGAAGCTAATTGAAGCTTATTCTTGAAGTTTTCTGTATTACACTTCGACACTCCAAATTTCAACAATAACCAGAGCAAACCTCCGCTCCGTCGGTAATTCTTTATCTCTTTCATATTCTTGTCATGAATTGTTGATTGCTTGTTGGTTAATTTAACTTAAATTGCTATTTTGGAATTGCTTATTGGATAATCACTTATTCGTTGATGAAACACATAAACTCGAAAATAGTGATATTTCAATTTTTAACCTTAATAACATGTGAATATACCATTCAAATCAATTTTTTGCGCTGATCATGAATATATAATTATTTTTTCGTTCCAATATATAGTTTAACCCAAACTGACGCATTTTTTAATCGAAATTTTCACTCATTTTATGCTACTTACTTTGATATTTTACATGCTCTGTTTTTATTATAAGCTTTATTCTTATTATATTATACTTCATCCTTTCTATCTTATTAACATGTTATGTTTTTATTTTACTTAATATATAATTCCATGCCATGTGTCGATTTCTGATTGACATTGACTTTTCAAAGTAGAACAAGCATGTGAAACATTTCTTTTCCACTTTCTTCACTTACTACTACTTACTTTTTCTGACATTACATGCTAAATGCGAATATTACTACTGTTTTCTCTTTCTCCTTCCATTTCAACATTATTATTATATTATTAAAATAGTTGAAATTAAAACTATAGCTATAGAGATTTTGCTTTTCAAATCCTGTTTTCACATACTGCAATATATATATGTCATGTTTTCTACCTTAAGTTTTTTTCTTCTTTTAATTTCTATTATCACTATTTCTATTATTCCTTTTCTTTTTCTTATAGGTAGTCTTATTTTATTCAATTTTATTAGCCACGTGTTAATTTTTGGTTGTCTATTAGATTAAGTTTAGACAATAATCTTATGTTTTTGGGTTTAACTCATTTTATCCTTTTATTCAATTTTATTAGTAACGTTATGATAAAAAGTCTAAAGTTTCTTTTAAAAGAGTGGGCAAAGGACCTGCTTGGTTCAATTTAGTGAGATTTTAATTTTAATTGCAGAATTTTATTTTAAGAGGCTTAGGCCCAATTTAGTTTTTAACCCTAAGTATATAAAGGGGACTTTTGTAATAGTTTGGTTTTAATGAAATATTTTCACAAGTTGTTTTATGTTTCGTCTTCTTATGCAACCATAGATCTAGTCTAGCTTAGTGTAGTCTATCAATTGGTATTTTCATACCTTGTTCTCATGGCTCCCCCAAAACCAACCAACCCTCCTTCAAGGGACATTGTTGAAGAAGCTGTCCAAACTGCTCATCTTCACCTAGACAATGTTGTGGCAGAAATTCAACAACAAATGGATGAGAGATTTGACAGGGTCAATGCAGATCTAGAGTAGAACTTGGGTCAGATCCATACTAGAATGGACAATGAAAAACAAATCTCAGACTCTAGACATGAATCTATCATGTCCACCCTCCACAAGCTCCTTTTCCCAAAAGGAGCAGCAACCACCTACTACTGTTCATTCAGCAGCAAGCTCTTCAGGTAATACTCAACACGTTTCCTTTACACCTATGTTTCTCACCCCTGTTATTCATATCCTATCACCCATTAATACACCCATACGACCTTCACCACATTTTTCCAATACAACCACACAACCCACCGTCACATCTATGCTGCGAACTACAGGAGCTCAACCCCTACCCCACTTTACTCCTTACATTTCCAACCAACCAGTTTTTTCACAACAACCTAACTACAACTTCCCAATTTATCAGCAAAACCCTTACCCACAGATTTCCAATATTCCACCTTTACCCCCTTTTAGGACCCCAAAGCTTGAACTTGCGCTGTTTGATGGTTCAAATCCGTTAGATTGGTTGTTTCAAGCCGAACAATTTTTCAGTTTTTATAATATGCCACATGAAAACAGACTGTCCTTGATCTCTTTTTATATGAAAGATGAGGCATTAGGGTGGTTTAAATGGATGCATCAGAATTCATTTTTAACCAATTGGGTTTCTTTCACAAAAGCCCTTGAATTACGTTTTGGTTCATCCTCTTATGAGAATCACCAAGCTGCATTATTCAAATTAAAACAAGAAGGGTCTGTTGTCGAATACCAAGCTAATTTTGAAAAATTAGGCAATCAAATTGTTGGGTTGCCTCCCGACGCCATTCTAAATTGTTTCATTTTAGGGCTAACATCTGAAATTCATAATGAGATAGCTATTCTAAAACCTACTTCTATCTCCCAAGCCATTGGCCTTGCAAAACTCATTGAATCAAAACTCAAGGACTCTAAAGCTAAATTCTCTAAACCTTTCACTAGTACCTACCAAAAGGCCAGCAATTCACTACATTCGAAACCCCAACCCACTATTTCCCCCCAAGGAACTAATACCTCTAAACCTCCAGCCAACACACCCTCGAATGGAAACATACCCATAACCAATCCCACAACTTCCCAACCACCAAAAATGCCTATTAAACGTTTGTCTCAAGCCCAAATGCAAGAAAGGCGAGCCCAAGGGTTGTGTTACAATTGCGATGAGAAATTTGTGATAGGTCACAAATGTGCTACAACTAAGTTCTTATTACTCCTGGCAGAGGATGACAATATTGAAAAAGAATCAGAACAAGTGATAGAGGCAGTTGAACAACAACCCTTACAATCAGAACGTGGAGACACTTATTTTCAACTGTCAACTCAGGCTATGACAAGACAGTTCTTTCCTCAAACTCTTAAGTTTAAGGGATCAATTAGAGGCCTTTCAGTTATGGTTTTTGTTGATACCAGAAGTACACACAACATCCTTCAACCCCAAATAGCCCAACACCTTAACCTTACAGCTACTCCTATCCCACAATTTTCTGTTATGGTGGGAAATGGATCCCATTTACAATGCCAAGGAATTTGTAACAATGTCAAAATTCTACTCCAAGACAAACCTTTCACATTACCCTTCTATTTACTTCCCATTGAAGGGGTTGATGTTGTTCTTGGCATGGCCTGGTTACAGACTTTGGGTCCAATTCAGGATGATTTTTCAATTCCTTCCCTCACATTTAACCACAATGACCACTCTTTAACCCTCAAAGGTGACCCAAAATCCCACCCAACACAAACCTCTTTTCATCAATTATGTCACCTCGTACACACCAACTCTATTGCTTCACTCCACCTTATGACCATTCAAACCCTAGATCCTAACTCAGAGGTTTCCAACCTTCCTACATCTACTCTCACCCCCTTCCCAAAACACTTCAATCAGAAATTGCCAAACTGCTACACCAATTCCCAACAGTCTTTCAACCACCTAGTGGTCTTCCACCACCTAGACCTCATGATCATCACATTCCACTCCTTCCAAATAAACCTCCTATCAATGTCAAACCATATCGTTACCCCATTCCCAAAAAACTGCTATAACTTCAATCATAGAGGAAATGCTTAAAGAGGGTATCATTACACCTAGCACCAGTCCATTTTCCTCCCCTGTCCTTCTTGTCAAAAAAGGATGAAACGTGGCAATTTTGTGTTGACTACCGAGCCTTAAACGCAGTTACCATTAAAGACAAATTTCCCATACCTACTGTCATACCCCAAATTTTGACCACTTAGATTTCCCATCATTGTGAAACTCATCATCACAATATGGATGTACCATCATACTTCATCAGTCTCCCCAAAGATGGGTGAGCATCCACTACAATCAAAATTAGGGTTTCAAGCCCTCTCAGAGCTTTTAGGCAAAGGATCAATCAAGGAATGACATGATCTTCAACTTGTCTAGCCTCTAACATATCCACAATGGATCAAAAGGACTCCCACTTCAAGGATCAAGCACAAGGCTGCTCCCTTCTAGGTGGATCAAGTCTCAAGATCGACAGTGTCACCAAATTAGGGTTTTGGTCGACCAGGGCCTCCAGATGGAAATTTTTCAACTGGGCACAATCCAATGATCCAAAACACAACCTAATATACTCCATGGAACCTCATGGACCCAATCATCAAGTCAATTTTGCCTCAGGGGATGCATTACTCAAAAATCAGGAATTAAGTTTTCTTGACCTAATTCACCCCTAAGTAGACTTTTAGGGAAAATCATGAGCCAAGACCTCAAGAGAGGGTTTGAGGGTCTCTAATGAACTATATTGATCCATTTGCAACAATGGATTAATCCAAGAAGCTTGAGCAACAAGTTTCAATTTCATCTGCACCACAATTAGGGTTTCGCGAGGAAAGTCAACTGTAATTTTGACTTTTGACCAGGACATGCTCCCAAGCCCTAATACATGATTCAATATACCCTATGACACCCATGGAACATGTCCATCAAGTTTGATTTAGGTCAAGGCCATGATTTCATGAAGAATTGCACAGTTTGGCATTCATCTGATAAAAAGTCAACTGTGCACAAAAGTCAACTTCGACTTTTTGAGATTTTTCACCAAAATGGATTTTTTACCCTAAAATGATGTTAATGTATGATTTGAATCATCATTCATCAAGAAAAATCAAAGAAAGTGGGATAACTTGTAAAAGGGGTAACCATAAAAACTTAGAAAAATTTCTAAGTTATGGAAAAAGTGACACTAATGTGCCAACTTTGGAGGACCATAACTCCTAAACCACAAGGCCATTGTTCCCCATTCAAAGCTTGATTTGTAGATCTCATTGTCCTCTACAAAAGCTTCATACTGATCTATGTCCAAATTCCTCATGGATTTTGAGTTATGGAGTGATCAAAATCAAGAAAACTCACTTTGTTCCAAGACTTAGTGAAAATTTCACTAAGTCAGATTTTACCTTACTTTTTCCCAAATGTAGGGGGATTTTTCACTTGGATTCAAAGGAGATCAAAACCAAACATGTTCAAACAGTTGTTGCGTCATGTAAGGGCTTTCCAAAATGGCCAAGAACATTACCAAATTCAATTTGAGTCATGAGATATGACATTGGCAAGTTGCCTTGCTGAAATCTGCCAAGGCAAGGTAGATTTTCACACTTTTGGTCGATTTGCCAAAATCATCCAAATCCAAATGCTCCTATCCACTTGGACACATCTGAGGATTGAATCTAAAGGGGACAATCACTGAGCCAAGCCTCCAAAGTCTTTGGAACAAGAAATATCATGTTGAACCTAGAATTGCCAAAATAGGGACAAGACTCCAATTTTGGATTGGAGCATTCAATGGAAGCATAAAGGTGGCATGGACTGAGCCATTCTCAACTGAATTCAGTCAAGACTTATCCAAGACCAAGGGAACCACAACCCTGTGCCCTAACCTCTAGTCAATGGCTAGAGGAGACTTGGATTTCCATTGGACAACATTAGCCAAACCTCTGCTGCAGTTGCAATTCACTGTGGATCCCAAAACAAATTGCTCTACTATAAATAGAGCTCAATTGTGATCAGTTTGAGTACACCAAAGCCATCTAACATATGCTTTCCTCAAAATCTCTTCTTTCACTCCAATTTTACCTTCTAAGGCAAGTCATTATCGGGTTTTGAGTTTGAAAGCTTTTCCAATCAAACCAATCACACACACACCTCATATACATCACATATGAGCTGATCAAACACTTAAACAACAACTGGAACACTGATTTCTCAGAATCACCAGTCAATTGCTCAAGGTTTTAACCAAGTTGCAGTTGAGATGCCATGAAGTGATCCAGCCAGTTTCAATCAAGTCCAAGCATTCAAACACACTCCATAGGGTATAGGGAAGCTGTTCAGATCATCACAACTCATCTGTAACACCTCCAACTCAGAAATCAATTTGCTCTTACTGTCACGACCTAGAGGTAAGCCTAAACTTGATCATCTCTCAATCTATGCATATTTCCTCGCACAATACTTTTGCCAAATGTTCATAATCATGCATGGAATGTTTCCCCTCAATTAATTGCATTGTTTGAATCGTGTATCAAAAATCCTAGCCTTCATGCAGAAATTAGGGTTCTTGAGGATTTTTCATGATTTCTTGTTATATGTTTAATTTAAATGAAATTAAATACCATAGACATGATCGTGAGGTTGAAACGAGTTGATTGGTATGTGGATTACATGATATGATTAAGTATTCAGTGAGATTGGAGAGAAAATGCAAACCTGGGCAAACCCAGAACACGCGCGTGTTCTTGGCGCCATTTTTTGAATATTTGAATATTTGAATTTTTTTATTTTATTTAATTGATTCAAAAATTAATTTCTCTCTGAGTTTTAATGATTTTGAGTTGATTCTTTTTTTAATAATTCACAAAAATGTTAAAATATTTTATTCTCCTAAAAAATCCCAAAAATATTATTTATTTTGTATAATTGATATTTTTGCAAAGAATTAATGTTTTAATTGATTTTGACATTTAAAATATTTTTTCCACCTTGATTTTGCAACTTTTAATGCTTTCTAATTATTTTGTAGGTCAATACTTAATTTTTGAAGCATTAATCCAAGATCACAATTTGTTTCCCATATGTTAAACAATTTTGATCATTTTAATTGAATTTTTATTCAATTAAATACATTTTTGAAAACAAATTAGGGTTTTGGATTATTTCAACCCTCATAAATCATTTTCAAAA
The DNA here is from genome assembly GCA_022829125.1 of Lathyrus tuberosus. Classification (NCBI taxonomy): domain Eukaryota; kingdom Viridiplantae; phylum Streptophyta; class Magnoliopsida; order Fabales; family Fabaceae; genus Lathyrus; species Lathyrus tuberosus. The sequence goes on along the minus strand of JALAZF010000124.1, from coordinate 1,029,034 downwards.
CACTTTTGGGCCTTTAATAAAGTGTAAGACCCAATCCTTTTTTTGACCAAATCATTTTTGGGCCTCAGTGCATTGTATAAGTCCCGATACCGTCAAAAACAAATGGCGCGATCGTCGCCTTTTGAAAAATAACCTTCTGGGCCTACTCTCGAGTAGTAAGACCCATTTCTTTTCTTAAAACTCTTTGGGCCTCTATTAGAGTGTAAGACCCAACCCACTTGTACAAAAACAATTTTTGGGCCTCACTTATTGTATAAGTCCCTCTGTACATTTTTAAATTCGGCACGATCGTCGCAAGTTTAAAAATAAACCATCTGGGCCTCTCCTCGAGCTATAAGTCCATTCAAAACTTTTGGGCCTCTATTAGAGTGTAAGATCCAATACCCTTTTAACCAAAACATTTTGGGCCTCAAATATTGTATAAGCCCCTTTGCGTTAAAAGAAAATCTCGGCGCGATCGCCATTTTTAACGAAAAGTCAACTGGGCCTACCCTCGTGTTATAAGCCCCACTTTTTTTCTTTAAACCTTTTGGGCCTCTTGAGAGAGTGTAAGACCCATCCCTTTGTACAGAAAACCTTTTTGGGCCTCAGTCACTTGTATAAGTCCCTCTGTACAAATTCAACAGTGCGCTCACTGATAAAACCCTGGGCCTCTCCTTGAGCTGTAAGCCCCAAATCTTTCTTTTTCAAAGCACTTTCTCCTTTGATTTTGAAATATACTGTTGTTTTCAATCTTTCTTTGTTGAACAACTAACCAAACAGCATGGAAGCTCTACAACCGAGTAAGTGGTTATTGCTTTCATTTACCGCTTTCATATACATATAACTGTATTGTGGGGCTGTTTCACTGTAAGTCTTCTTTCATAAACTCATATCAACTGTGTAATAATAGTATAGATATTTCGAGTTTCCCCGGCAACTACGTCTAGAACTAGGTAACGCTGTTTCGTTTATTCATAGAAATAGACAACTAGATCCCCAATAGGATCACCAGATACAGTCTTCTCTTCGGCTGTCCTCATTAGGAATTGTCAAGAAACTCTACTCCCAGAGATGAATGTATTCTCCGTGAATGGCATCTTTGAGTTTCTTCCAAATTCTCGAACTTTCCTGACTTGATCTATTCCTTGTGAATAGCTTGCCTTGAATTTCTCGGGGTTTGGGGACCCACGGGCTTCTTAAAAGCATCGGCCTCCTCTTGGGCATCATACAAGGACCCACAGGCTTCCTAAAAGAAACCCCGCCTCCTCTTGGGCTTAGTACAAGGACCCGCCGGCTTCTTAGAAGTATTCACAGCCTCCTCTTAGGCTTCGTATAATGATTCTTCCTCCGGGAATGATAGCCTCCTCTTGGGCTTCGTACAAGGACCGACCGGCTTCTTAAAAGTTTCCAGCCTCCTCTTGGGCTTCGTACAAATTGTCCCGACGACCTCCTAGAGGTATAGGAACAGAACTTAGTCATCTGCATAAAACAGTCCTTTCAAAGAGTCTACTACTGTTTCTCAAAGCATAGTACAAAAAATGAAACTCTAGACACGGACAGTCTAATCTCGTTAAATAGGAAGAAAACCCGTAGACTCGGACAGTCTCAATGCCTTTCGGATTTCCCACTTCCTTAAAGAACAGGAATAACCCGGATCCTCGAATCAAATCCTTGAGTACAGTGTTGCTCATATAAGAACTGATTTTCTCTTTCAAAGATCAGTATACTAGATCTGTCACTCAACTGAAACAGTAACCATAGCCTCTCTCTTGGGCTTTATACAATGATTCTCCCCAGCGGAGTCAAACAACGTTTAGCCTCTCTCTCGGGCTTTGTACGAGACACATAAAGAGACTCCCTCGTTGAGTCAATCACCCTTTTCGCCTCCATCTCGGGCTTTATACGGGATACAAAAAGGTTCTTATTGAGCCAAACAAATTTTAGCCTTCATCTCGGGCTTTGTACGAGATACAAAAACTCTCTTGTTGAGTCAAATAGCCTCCATCTCGGGCTTTATACGAGATACCAAAAGACTACATCGTCGAGTCAAAACCTTTTAGCCTCTCTCTCGGGCTTTGTACGAGACACATATTAGCCTCCTCTTAGGCTTTATATAAGAAAACCACTGGTTGATCCAATCAACCTTTTAGCATCAAAGCTGTGCCTCTTTCACAGTACACAAACATCAACAACTCCTTTCCCCTCCATCTAATCGCTGTAAGTGGCAAGCCTCTGGATCATCTACATCCATGCCACTGTCCCTCTTTTAGCATGAGAAATTCCTAATGAAAGATAACATTGCTCTACACTGAGTTAAAATCTTCTCCTTCAAGTTAAAAACCCCCTATAAAGGAAATTATGGCATTCCTAGGATCCGCGTATCCCGGTTAAAGTAATCCTCCCTTTATAACCAGTCACCCAACAGTGGTGACATACAGACCCCCTTTAGAGATGACAAATTCTCTCTAAAGTCAAACCTTTTCAGCTTCACATCTTGGGCTTTGAACAAGATACAAATCACCTTTAGCTTCACATCTTGGGCTTTGAACAAGATACCAACTACCTTTCGCTTCATGTCTTGGGCTTTGAACAAGACACCAAAACAACCATTTCCTCCCATAGAATAGGAGGAACTACGAACGCTCTGATTTCCTTGTTTCGGCAAACGGGAATACGTAGGCATAAGATCGAAAGAAAAGATCTTAGCGAGCACACTAAACAAAAACCCTAAATCCCATACTCTCATATATCTATCAAAAAGCATCAGTCCTAACATCCTAATCCTTGTTCCCCGCCAGAAACCTGTCTGTCAAAATAACACAAGAAAGGCCCCACCACATTGATCGCATCCGTAACCTAACAGACCGCTGTTTAAACTCAGTATGCAAGCAGGGTTAATTGGAGACATCTATTTCCCTTCCTTCGTAAGCTTTAATAGGATAAAAAATGAATCGACCTGTAGTAAACTGACCCCAGATAGCGACCGCGCTTAAGAACCGCGTCCAAAATCGCTCGCTACAGAAAAGTGGCGCCCACCGTGGGGCCGACTCTCTGTTTTTCTTCTTTCTTTTCATCTCTTGTGTGAAAACCATAGATTGGGGCTTCCGCCGGGGAACCCATTTTATGTCAGGAACTTAGGATTCATAACTTTAAAGGTCTAGGATGTTTAGGACAAATATATATACTGCTTTTCCTAATTGCTATACGTGTTTATTTTTCTGCTAATGGGAATGCGTGTGATGCCGCATGTGGAAAGATTGAGTATAAACTTAAGATAAGTGATGGCGACGAGGTCGACCATCAACCTTAATGGAGGCTGACCAATGCAACCCATTCTTTCACCTAGACAATGGGCCGATTGTGATGTCTGAGAAGCTGAGGAGCCAAACCCTTTTGTAATGCAGAAACTATCGGGAATAGTTGTTACACGATACTACCCTCATTTGAGGCTGGTGATCTATTCTCAGTGAATGACACTTACTCTAAGATTGCTCTACAACTCGCTGGCGATCCGCTTGTTGTTTTGCTTTCCTGGGAGGAGCTGATGATAATGATTACAGGTACAAAAATCACCCTAGTATAAACCTTTGGGGATGGGTAGAGCCTGGACTTCATGACAACGACCCTTTGACCCCATGTTTTTCTATGTTTTTGTGTGCTGCATCAATGCATTCATTTAAAAAACATTAAAACATTAAAAAAAAAATTCTCTTCTAGTCTCTCTGTTTTTCAAATTAAACTAAGACTGTGATTGTAAATATCAGAGAAAAGGATTGCGCTAATGGATTTCGGTAGAAGGAGAACCCATAAGTATACCTTCAAGGTTCCAAAGCTAGAGAATTTGAGAAGGTTAGCAGGGATGATCACAAACCAAGAGGCTTTCAGAGCCAAACACGGAGGTCTGCTACCACTTTTAAGAGTCCATGTGATTGAGGGAATCATGGACGCACTCGTTCAATTCTATGATCCAGTTTATCACTGTTTCACATTCCCGGATTACCGGCTCGCACCAACGCTGGAGGAGTATTCTCACCTGATTGATCTACACATTACAGATCGAGCTCCATTTTTTGGACTGGAAGAAATTCCAAAGAATCAGACCATTGCAAGAGCAATTCATTTGGACGAGTATGAGGTCAGGACTCACCTAACCACTAAGGGTGGCATCCAAGGTTTGCCAGCCCAGTTTCTGACAAAGAAGGCCCTGTATTTTGCCAGTATAGGAAATGTGTCTGCTTTTGAAAGCGTCTTTGTCTTGCTCACCTACGGGTTATTTTTGTTTCCCAACATTAATAACTTTGTAGATATCAACTCCATTAAGGTTTTTCTCATTGGAAACCCTGTGCCGACTTTGCTCGCAGATGCGTATCATTCTGTACACTTAGGGAATTTGTACAGCAGAGGGGATATCACATGTTGTGTACCTTTGCTTTACAAATGGTTTATCTCCCACTTGCCCAAGTCTTCTGCTTTTTGGGATTGCAAGAGTGCCTTACGTTGATCGCAGAAGATCATGTCCCTCACCAACTCTGATATAGATTGGTGTAATAGGATCTATGATGGAATCAGAATCATTGATCGTTGTGGAAACTTCCCCAACGTACCCCTCATAGGAACTAAAGGAGGAATAAACTACCATCTGGTATTGGTTCGTCGTCAATTTGGCTACCCAATGAGACACGTCCCACAGGGTGTTCATCTGGAAGGTCTTTTCTTCAAAGAAGGAGAAAACGACAGAGCACTAAAGATGGAAATAGTGCACGCTTGGAAACACGTTCATAAGAAAGGACGAGAGTCTCTAGGAAAATCGGACTGTGTCTCGGTGGAGCCTTATCTCCACTGGGTACAAACTAGAGCTCTCAAGCTAAAAATGCCTTATCCTCGTTACGGAATTCTTCCACCGAGGGAGTCTGTCATGTACTTCATGATGGAAACTGAAAAGCTTCAGGTTACTCTCAACAAAGTTCAAAAGGAGAGAAGGTCTTGGAAGAACAAGTACCGCACCCTCGATGTAGAGTGCATCAAAATACAGCAATTACTGAAAGATAAGGATGCTCTGATTGAGATTTTAGAGCAACATGCTGTCGAGAATCAAGATGACCAAAGGAATTTACTCGCTCCTTTCACTTGGCAAAGGAATGACAACCCGACAACGGCCCAAGAGCCCCGGTCAAAGAAAAGGAAAGTACCAGAGTCCGCACCCGATTTCTCTTCAGAGAGGACTCAGGACCCATTAGCTTAGGTTTCTGTTTCTGCACCTTGTAATCTACTGTATTTCCATTTCTGTAATCCTCTGAATTCAATAAAATGGGGGTTTCCCCACTGTTTGATATTTGCAATCTAATTGTCGAAGTTTATTTTGATTAAACCAAAAAAACAATTAATATAATCATTGCATTCATCATTCTCACATCGCGTATTCTTCTTACCTACGAATCTCACGTTAGTGTCTCGATTCTAGAGTTAAACTGTCTCATTCGTATAATACTCGGACCAATCGTCAGAAAAAGATGGATGATCTTGAGGAAGAAAACAGAGAGTTAAAGGAAGAGATCGACGCTCTGAGAGAGGATATGAGAAAGCTTCGTAACGACATGCAAGCCATGGCAGAAGCTCAGCTACAAAGGACTGTGATCTCAGAGATCACCTCAACGCCCGTAGTGGAGAAGTATGATCCTAGGTATCAAATGCAGAAAGATCGTCCTTGGGGGCATGACTGTTAACTATATCCCGGAAGGATATGTTCCGCCGATCGCTTAAGATCAGGGAATCAGAAAAGAAGCCACTGGGCCTGAAGGTTACAAACTTCGGGAAAGCGAAGATGCCAGAGGCATGTTGAAGACTCCTGAAGGTTACAAACTTCGGGAAACGCCAAGACTCACTGCCGTAGTCACGGTACCACCCCCTGTGGTGCACACTGTCCCGGAAGGACAGATTCCACAGATACCTTCTGGTAAAAAGGAAACTATGTTTGACCGAATGGATGAATTCCAGGAACAGTTCTTGGAAATGCAGAAGGAACTGCAAGCCATTCGCGGTCAGGATTTTTTTGGAAAGGACGTCGCAGACCTCTGCTTGGTCCCCAATGTGAAAGTCCCGCACAAGTTCCAAGTGCCCGACTTTGAAAAATACAAGGGTAACTCTTGCCCTCAGAGCCATCTGGGGATGTACGCTCGGCGGATGTCAGCTCAGACAGAGAATCAGGACCTACTGATTCACTACTTTCAGGATAGTTTAACCGGTGCCGCACTTAAATGGTACATGGGTTTAAACCGTGCCACGATCAGCACTTTCAGAGACCTTGGCACTGCCTTCGTCCAACAATACAAATACAATTTGGACATGGCACCCGACAGAGATCAACTCAGATCGATGTCGCAAAAGGACAAGGAAACCTTTAAAGAATATGCTCAAAGGTGGCGTGAAATTGCCGCTCAAATTTGTCCACCTCTTGAGGAAAAAGAGATGACAAAGATCTTCTTAAAAACCTTAAGCTCATTTTACTATGATAGAATGGTTGCCAGTGCGCCCAGTGACTTCATCGAAATGGTCGGCATGGGCGTACGTCTTGAGGAAGCCGTCCGGGAGGGACGTTTGGTAAAAGAAACTGGATCGACGAGCGGTACTAAAAAATACGGTAATGCTCTCCCTAAGAAAAAAGAGCAAGATATTGGGAATATCTCTCTCGGAAAGCAAAGGCGACGTTATCATCCGGTAGCAGCTGTAACTCCTGCTATCAGCCCTGCGCCTATTCCTACGTATCAACCTCAGGTTGCGCAGAGCCAACCTAATCAGCAAAGGACACAACAACCTCTTCAGCAGGCTCGTCATCCATATAACAACAACCGTACAACACGACCATCAGGGTTTGATCCTATAACCATGTTGTACGTAGAACTATTTCCGTTACTACTGGCTAAGGGGCACATTCAGACTAAGTCTCCTCTTACAGTACCAGAAAATCCGCCTTTCTGGTTTAAGGTGGATCAAACTTGCCCTTACCACCAAGGAGGATCAGGGCATAACATTGAGACTTGTATCAATTTCAAGTCCTACGTGCAAAAACTTGTTAGGAGTGGGCTCTTATCTTTCAAAGATACGAATCCCAATGTTCTCACAAACCCGCTGCCTCAACATGAGAAAGTTGCAGTCAATCTGATTGAGAGAGAGACTAATAATGTCTATCAAATTCACGATGTACTCTTGTTGAGGACCAATCTGGTCAAGATGCATTGTAGACAGAGTGGATATGGCCATGTGCCACCTCATAATTATCATCAATGTGATGTCTGCTCTAAAAGCAATCAAGGATGTTCGGTAGTGCAATCAGCTCTACAGGAACAGATGGATCTCAGATGGATCCAAGAGCACCGAGTTCGTGGAGTTAACATGGTTTACACGAACTCCAACGTCATTCAGAACCACGACATCCGTTCAATGAATGTCAACTTGGTGGCAATGCATTCAAGGCAAAGCCAGTATCATAATCTGCCGCGGCACGATTACAGTTCCTGTCTGACTTGCTCGGTAAACAAACAGGATTGCTCTTTTGTACAGGAGGCCCTCCAGCGTCAGATGGATCTTGGATGGATTCAAGACTACCATGATAGGAACCCTTATCAGATCAACATGGTTCAGATCTTCGATATTCGCGTGATGAATACCAACCTGGTAGAGTTACATGCTAAGCAAGTCCGACTCGGATTCTTAATATCACATGACTATCAAAGCTGTAAAGCGGGTTGCGAAAACGATCGAGGTTGTACCCTTGTCTAGGAGGCACTTCAGTACTTGTTAAATTACTAGTGGATGCCAATCTATATGGATGAAGATACTCAGCAGATTAGTATCAATAACAGGAATCCTACTCGGCATTAGAGTCAGGATGTCCGATCAATGGAAGTTAACCTAGTGAGGTTACATTGTATTCAAAGTGGGTGTGGCCAGGTGCCACCACACAATTATGAACGTTGTGGAGTCTGTTCGGAAAGTAACCAAGGGTGTTACCTTGTGAGAGCAGCTCTTCAGGGGCAGGTGGATCGTGGAGAGATTTGTCCATATCTGGGTTCTGGACCCATCAACTGGACGCCGAACTACCTTGCCGATCAAGTTGAGGATGTTGTTACAATCTCTGGTCATCATAGGACCAGGGATGTTTTTGCCATCATCCCTCTACTTGACGAATCTAAAGTTCCCAACCGGGAACAGATCAAGATTACTTACGATGGTCAGAAAAACCTGAAGGTTCCCATAGCCATCTATCTGCCGGGACCAACACCGTGTGAATCAACTAAGGCTATCCCTTACAAATATGGTGCAACAACAATTGAGAATGGAAAGGAAATTCCATTACCCTCCGTTGTGAATATTGCAGACATCAGTCGTGTAACACGGAGCGGTCGAATCTTCAACCGAGGAGTTGGAGAACCTAACATGGAAAAGGAACTTCAGACAGAAGCTCCCGATCCATCAGTCGGTCAATCCAGTAATCCCGACCTTTCAAAAAATAATGATGAGATGCTGAAGCTCATCCGAAGGAGCGAATACAACATTGTTGATCAACTGTTACAGACTTCTTCAAAGATCTCGGTATTATCATTATTACTCAGTTCAGAAGCCCACAGGGAGGCTCTACAGAAAGTCTTGGAGCAAGCCTTTGTGTAACAGGATGTAATAATCAGACAGTTCGATAGTATTGTCTCTAACATCACTTCCTACAATAATTTGGGATTTAGTGATGAGGAATTACCCGAAGAGGGTCGCCGTCATAACATGGCGCTCAACATTACAGTTAACTGCCAGGACGATGCTTTAGCCAACGTACTGGTAGACACAGGGTCATCCCTGAATGTTATGCCGTAGTCCACTTTGATGCAATTATCATTCAAAGGCCTTCCGATGAGAATCAGCGAGGTCGTTGTCAAAGCGTTCGACGGATCCAGAAAAACAGTTATCAGCGAAGTTGATCTTCCCATAACTATTGGTCCTCACACTTTCCAAGTCACTTTCCAGGTCATGGACATCCGGGCAACATACACTTGTTTATTAGGAAGACCTTGGATACATTAGGCTGAAGCGGTCACTTCGACCCTCCACCAAAAGCTAAAGTTCGTTCAGAACGATCAACTTATCACAGTCTGCAGGGAGCAGGCCTTGCTGGTGAGTAACTTGTCACCATCTACTGGTATAGAACCCGAGGAGGTAATTGGAACGTGTAATACCCCAAATTTTGACCACTAAGATTTCCCATCATTGTACAAATCATCATCACAATATGGATGTACCTTTGTGCCTCATCAATCTCCTCAAGGAATTGTTGAGCATTCACTACAATCAAGCTTAGGGTTTCAAACCCTCTCAGAGCCTTAGACAAATGATCAATAAAGGAATGACATGATCTTCAACTTGTCTAACCTCTTAAACATCCACAAAGGATCGACAGGACTCCGACATCAAAAATTGGGCAAGCCTCAAGTTCATCTAATACAAAGTCAACTGACGCAGAAAGTCAAAGTTTGACTTTTGGTCAACTTTGACCTTCACAAGCAATTACTCAAGAAAATATGATGGATGATTTAATTTGATCAAATTTAAATCAAGAAATCATGCAAAATTGCAAAATTGATCAAATTGAAAGAAACTTAGAAATTTTTTCTAAGTTAAAATCATGTTCAAGTGCACAACTTTTCAAGGTTGTAACTATTGATCCAAGCATCCATTGATTTTGAGTAAGAGCTACTTTTAAAGAGGGTATTTGATACTTCAACATTGTAGAAGGAATCAACTCAAAATATCATAAGGATTGAAAGATATAAGTGATCAAAGTTGGGAATTCTTAATGTCCAATGTTCTGACATTGCATAGGGACATCATTAATATTTTTTCAGCAAGAATGCCCCAACTTCAAGGACGTTTTTCTCCATGATCCAAGTTGAACTAGGTCTGGAGTCAAACATGAAAGTTGAAGTACGTCATCTCAGGTTTCCAGAAAGTCCTAGAACGTCCTTGTAGCATACTCGAGCAGGGAGATATGATTTTCGCAAAAAGCATTGATAAAGCAGAATTTTCATGACAGCTTTTAGGACAGATTTGACTACACAAGTTCAAGACCATTTTTGATGACTTAGCAAGCTGAACCAAGACCAAAGTCAAACATCAAAGTTAAAGTATGTCATTAGGGATTTCCAAAATGTATTAGAACTCCCATTAATTGAACTTGAGCAAGGAGTTATGAACCTCACAACAGGCCTTGCTCGAGCTGATTTTTTAGGACAGATTTTGTGCACTTTTCTTGTGCCACCCAATTTTCAAGCTTTGTCACCATGCAAGACAAGCATCAAAGATGCAATTCACTTTAACTCAAAATATCATAGTGGATTAAAATACACAAGTGATTAATGTTTGGAATTATTAATGATCAAAGTTGTCAAATGTTTCAACATTTCATAGGACATCATTAATATTTTTCCAGCAAGAATGTCCCAACTTCAAGGATGTTTTTCTCCATGATCCAAGTTGATTCAAGTCAAACCTTGAACATCAAAGTTGAAGTAGGTTGTCTCAGCTTTCCAGAAAGTTATAGAACGTCCTTGTAGCATACTCGAGCAGGGAGATATGATTTTCGTAAAAAGCATTGATAAAGCAGAATTTTCATGACAGCTTTTAGGACAGATTTGACTACATAAGTTCAAGACCATTTTTGATGACTTTTCAAGCTGAACCAAGACCAAAGTCAAACATCAAAGTTGAAGTACGTCATCTAAGCTTTCCAGAAAGTCCTAGAACGTCCATGTAGCATACTCGAGCAGGGAGTTATGAATTTTACAACAGGGCTAGCTGCAGCTGATTTTTAAGACATGTTTCAGGACAGATTTGCACACTTCTTGTGCCACACGAATTTCCAAGCCTTGTCATCACTTTGGACACCTCTGAGGATCAAATCTAAAGGGGACAATCACTGAGCCAAGCCTCCAAAGTCTTTGGAACAAGAAGTAGCATGTTATTCCTAAAAATCCCTAAAAGAGGGACAAGACTCCAATTTTGGATTGGAGCATTTAATAGATGCTTAGAGGTGGCATGGACTGACACATTTGCAACTGAATTCAGTCAAGATTCCTCCAACAAGTAGGGAACCAAAGCTCTGTGCTCTAACCTCTAGTCAATGGCTAGAGGAGACTTGGATTTTCATTGGCCAACATTGGCCAAACCTCTGTTGCAGCCACCATTCACTGTTGCTGTGAAAACAAACTTGCTCTACAATAAATAGAGCTCCTTTGTGTTCAATTTGAGTACACCAAAGCCATCAAACAGATGCTTTCCTCAAAATCTCTTCTTTCACCTCAAATTTGCCTTCCAAAGCAAGTAATTCTGAGTTTTTGAGTTAGAGAACAATTCCACTCAAACTAATCACACACACACATCATATATATCATATGTAAGCTGTGCAAACTATCACAAGTGACCTGTAATCACAAAATCACAAAGTCACTTCTCAAAACCTCAAAATGGCACTTTTTTTGCATTTTTCAAGCCATGTCTTGATTCAGTCACTTTCCAAACCAGATAAAACCTCAAACACACTCCAAATATCATCCTTGAACTGTCCCAAATGGTTCCCAACATCTGGAACACCATTTGAGAGAGTTGCTATTTTGGTCACTCTTAACCCCTTTTGTAAGAAAGGGACAGTTTGTGTTTTTGCGGGTACCAGTTGATTCCAGTCATCCTAAAAGCTTCTAAGGGATCATTTGAGTGTGTCTAAAGCATCAAATCATTTCTTGAACAAAAGGCTTGACAGATTGCACAAAAACTCCAAAAAGCTCAAAAAGAGGTAAGCATCACAACTTGGAATCCTTGAAATCATGCATTGCTTTGAAGTCCACTGATCATACACATCTCATACATGTTGTATATGTTGTGTTTGGGCTAATTCACCATGTAATCCATGCCTGTATCAAAGTGTAGCACAGAAAATGCAATTATAGGTCCTTTTCAAAACCACTATCGGGTTTTGAGGAGGGAGTGTGATCTGAAAAAACTACCACCACCATTGGATTCCTTGTGAAATTCTGGGCCAGATGCATATAAATTTTGTCTCAAACCATTGAGATTTGAGAAAGTTATGGGTGTTGGAAGTTTGATAAAAAAGATGTTGAAAACTCATGAAAGATGTCGAATGAGATGTTGTGACATCTTTCCTCTTTTTCTTAGTTTATCTTCAAAACTCAACCAATTTTTTCACATAGCAAAAATCATTATTTTCAAAATCTGTTTTACACACTTTTTATTCATACTCCATAATATTTTAATCCACCAAAAAATCACAAAAAATATTATTATTTGATATATTTTTAATATATTCAAAAATATTGGTTTAAATGCTTTTAAAATGATTTCTTTTTCTTGATTTTTAAAACCAAAATGATTTTAAATATTCATGTGGATAAAATACTTTTTTCATAAACCTTAATCACTGTTTATAACATGATTAATAATTTTATTTGATATTTTTTATCATATTTTACTTGATTTTTCTTTGAAAAAAGCTCTTTAAAAAATGAAATTAGGGTTTTTGATTAATTCAACCCTCATCAAACTTTTTCAAACACTTGGGCCTCTAATAGAGTGTAAGACCCAATCCTTTGTAAATACCAACCTTTTTGGGTTTCACTTATTGTATAAGTCCCGTTGTATTTCAAAAAGTTCGACGCGATCATCGTCCGTTGAAAAACAAACTTTGGGCCTACCCTCGAGTAGTAAGACCCATTTATTTTCTTTCAAACTCTTTGGGCCTCTAATAGAGTGTAAGACCCAATCCTTTTTTGACCAAATCATTTTTGGGCCTCAGTGTATTGTATAAGTCCCGATAGCGTAAAAAACAAACGGCGCGATCGTCGACTTTTTTGAAAAATAACCTTTTGGGCCTCTCCTTGAGCTATAAGACCCATTCAAAATACTTGGGCCTCTGTTAGAGTGTAAGACCCAACCCCCTTTTAACCAAAACAATTTTGGGCCTCACTTATTGTATATGTCCCTCTGCGTTAAAAGAAAACCTCGGGGCGATCGCCATTTTTAACGAAAAATCAATTGGGCCTACCCTCGTGTTATAAGCCCCACTCTTTTTCTTTAAACCTTTTGGGCCTCTTGAGAGAGTGTAAGATCCATCCCTTTGTACAGAAAACCTTTTTGGGCCTCAGTCACTTGTATAAGTCCCTCTGTACAAATTCAACAGTGCGCTCACTGATAAAACCCTGGGCCTCTCCTTGAGCTGTAAGCCCCAACCATTTTTATTTCAAAGCACTTTCTCCTTTGATTTTGAATATACTGTTGTTTTCAATTTTCTTTGTTGAACAACTAACCAAACAGCATAGAAGCTCTACAACCGAGTAAGTGTTTACTTGCTTTCATTTACCGCTTTCATATGTATATAACTGTATTGTGGGGTTGTTTCAGTGTAAGTCTCCTTTCATAAACTCATATATATATATATATATATATATATATATATATATATATATATATATATATATATATATAACTGTATTGTGGGGCTGTTTCGTTGTAAGTATTCTTTCATAAACTCATATCAACTGTGTAATAATAGTATAGATATTTTGAGTTTTCCCGGCAACTACGTCTAGAACTAGGTGACGCCGTTTCGTTTATTCGTAGAAATAGACAACTAGATCCCCAATAGGATCACCAGATACAGTCTTCTCTTCGGCTGTCCTCATTAGGAATTGTCAAGAAACTCTACTCCCAGAGATGAATGTATTCTCCGTGAATGGCATCTTTGAGTTTCTTCCAAATTCTCGAACTTTCCTGGCTTAATTTATTCCTTGTGAATTGCCTGTCTTGAATTTCTCGGGGTTTGGGGACCCACGGGCTTCTTAAAAGCATCAGCCTCCTCTTGGGCATCGTACAAGGACCCACAGGCTTCCTAAAAGCATCCCCGCCTCCTCTTGGGCTTAGTACAAGGACCCATCGGCTTCTTAGAAGTATTCACAGCCTCCTCTTAGGCTTCGTATAATGATTCTTCCTCCGGGAATGATAGCCTCCTCTTGGGCTTCGTACAAGGACCGATCGGCTTCTTAAAAGTTTCCAACCTCCTCTTGGGCTTCGTACAAATTGTCCTGACGACCTCCTAGAGGTATAGGAACAGAACTTAGTCATCTGCATAGAACAGTCCTTTCAAAGAGTCTACTACTGTTTCTCAAAGCATAGTACAAAAGATGAAACTCTAGACTTGGACAGTCTAACTTCCTTGAGTCTCAAAGACATTCTCAAGTGACCCCTTCGTTAAATAGGAAGGAAACCCGCAGACTCGGACAGTCTCAATACCCTTTGGATTTCCCGTTTCCTTAAAGAACAGGAAATATCCCTGATCCTCGAATCAAAATCCCTGAGTACAGTATTGCTCATATAAGAACTGATTTTCTCTTTCAAAATCAGTATACTGGACATGTCACTCAACTGAAACAGACACCATAGCCTCCTCTTGGGCTTTGTACAATGATCCTCCCCAGCGGAGTCAAACAACGTTTAGCCTCTCTCTCGGGCTTTGTACGAGACACATAAGAGACTCCCTCGTTGAGTCAATCACCTTTTCGCCTCCATCTCGGGCTTTATACGAGATACAAAAAGGTTCTTATTGAGCCAAACAACTTTTAGCCTCCATCTCGGGCTTTGTACGAGATACAAAAAATTCTCTTGTTGAGTCAAATAGCCTCAATCTCGGGCTTTATACGAGATACCAAAAGATTCCATCGTCGAGTCAAAACTTTTTAGCCTCTCTCTCGGGCTTCGTACGAGACACATAAAAACTCTCTGTTGTTGAGTCAAATAACCTCCATCTCGGGCTTTATACGAGATACCAAAAGACTCCCTCGTTGAGTCAAAACCTTTTAGCCTTTCTCTCGGGCTTTGTAAGAGACACATACTAGCCTCCTCTTAGGCTTTGTATAAGAAAACCACTGGTTGATCCAATCAACCTTTTAGCATCAAAGTTGTGCCTCGTTCACAGTACACAAACATCAACAACTCCTTTCCCCTCCATCTAATCGCTGTAAGCGGCAAGCCTCTGGATCATCTACATCCATGCCACTGTCCCTCTTTTAGCATGAGAAATTCCTAAGGAAAGATAGCATTGCTCTACACTGAGTTAAAGTCTTCTCCTTCAGATTGAAATCCCCTTTAAAGGAAATTATGGCATTGTTAGGATCCGCGCATCCCGGTTAAAGTAATCCGCCCTTTATAACCAGTCACCCAACAGTTGTGACAGACAAACCCTTCTTTAGAGATGACAAATTCTCTCTAAAGTCGAGGTCCTTCAGCTTCACGTCTTGGGCTTTGAACAAGACACAAATAGACTTTTCAGCTTCATATCTTGGGCTTTGAACAAGATACAAATCACCTTTAGCTTCACGTCTTGGGCTTTGAACAAGACACCAAAAACACCCATTTCCTCCCATAGACTAGGAGGAACTACGAACGCTCTGATTTCCCTGTTTCGGTAAACGGGAATACGTAGACATAAGATTGAAAGAAAAATCTTAGCGAGCACAATCTACAAAAAAACCAAATCCCATATCTCCATCAATCAAAAGCAGTAATTCAAAAACATCAGTCCTAACATCCTAGTCCTTGTTCCCCGCCAGAAACCTTCTGCCAGGATAAGAAGAAAGAAAACAGTATTGGCGAAAATACAAATAACCAGTACAAAGGCCCTCCACATTGATAGCATCCGTAACCTAACAGACCGCTGTTTAAACTCAGTATGCAAAGCAGGGTTAATTGGAGACATCTATTTCCCTTCCTTATTCAGCTCACAATAGGATAAAAAATGAATCGAACTGTAGTTTAAGCTCAACCGCAGAGAGCGACCTGTGCTTAAGAACCACGTCCAAAATCGCTCGCTACAGAAAAATGGCGCCCACCGTGGGGCAGATTCGTCTCTGTTTTCTTTCTTCCTTTTCATCTCTTGTGTGAATACCACAGATTGGGGCTTCCGCCGGGGAACCCATTTTCTGTCAGGAACTTAGGATTCATAGCTTTAAAAGGTCTAGGATGTTTAGGACAAATATATATACTGCTTTTCCTAATTGCTATACATGTTTATTTTTCTGCTAATGGGAATGCAGGTGATGCCGTATGTGGAAAGATTGAGTATACACTTAAGATAAGTGATGGCGACGAGGTCGACCATCAACCTCAGTGGAGGCTGACTAATGTAACCATTCTCTCACCTAGACAATGGGTCGGTTGTGATGCCTGAGAAGCTGAGGAGCCAAACCCTTTCGTAGTGCGGAAACTATCGGAAATAGTTGTTACGCGATGCTACCCTCATTTGAGGCTGGTGATCTATTCTCGGTGAATGGCACTTACTCTAAGATTGCACTACAACTCGCTGGCGATCCGCTTGTTGTTTTGCTTTCCTGGGAGGAGCTGATGATAATGAGTACAGGTACAAAAATCACCCTAGTATAAACCTTTAGGGATGGGTAGAGCCTTGACTTCATGACAATGACCCTTTGACCCCATGTTTTTTCTATGTTTTTGTGTGCTGCATTCATGCATTCATTTAAAAAAAACATTCAAACATTCAAAAAACTTCTCTTCTAGTCTCTCTGTTTTTCAAATTAAACTAAGACTGTGATTGCAAATATCAGAGAAGAGGATTACGCTAATGGATTTCGGTAGAAGGAGAACTCATACGTACACCTTCAAGGTTCCAAAACTAGGGGATTTGAGAAGGTTGGCAAGGATGATCACTAGCCCTGAGGCTTTCAGAGCCAAGTACGGAGGTTTGCTACCACTGTTAAGAGTCCATGTGATTGAGGGAATCATGGATACACTCATTCAGTTTTACAATCCGGTTTATCACTGTTTCACATTCCCGGATTACCAGCTTGCACCAACGCTGGAGGAATATTCTCATCTGATTGAAAGAATCAGACCATTGCAAGAGCAATTCATTTAGACGAGTCTGAGGTCAGGACTCACATGACCGCTAAGGATGGCATCCAAGGTTTGCCAGCCCAGTTCTTGACAAAGAAAGCCCTGTACTTCGCCAGTATCGGGAACGTGACTGCTTTTGAAAGCATCTTTGTCTTGCTCACCTACGGGTTATTTTTGTTTCCCAACATCAATAACTTCGTCGATATTAACTCCATTAAGGTTTTTCTCATTGGAAACCCTGTGCCGACTTTGCTCGCAGATGCGTATCATTCTGTACACTTGGGGAATTTGTACAGCGGAGGGGAGATCTCATGTTGTGTACCTCTGCTTTACAAATGGTTTATCTCCCATTTACCTAAGTCTGCTGCTTTTTGGGATTGCAAGAGTGTCTTACGTTGGTCGCAGAAGATCATGTCTCTTACCAACTCTTATATAGACTGGTGTAATAGGATTTATGAGGGAATCAGAATCATTGATCGTTGTGGAAACTTCCCCAACGTACCCCTCATAGGAACTAAAGGAGGAATCAACTATCATCCGGTATTGGTTCGCCGTCAATTTGGATACCCGATGAGGCACATCCCACGGGGTCTTCATCTGGAAGGTCTTTTCTTCAAAGAAGGAGAAAACGACAGAGCACTAAAGATGGAAATAGTGCACGCTTGGAAACACGTTCATAAGAAAGGATGGGAGTCTCTAGGAAAACCGGACTGTGTCTCGGTGGAGCCTTATCTCCGCTGGGTACAAACTAGAGCTCTCAAGCTAAAAATGCCTTATCCTCGTTACGGAATTCTTCCGCCGAGGGAATCTGTCATGTACTTCATGACGGAAACTAAAAGGCTTCATGTTACTCTCAACAAAGTTCAATAGGAGAGAAGGTCTTGGAAGAACAAGTACCGCACCCTCGACATATAGTGCATCAAAAAACAGCAATTACTGAAAGAAAAAGATGCTCTGATTGAAATTTTGGAGCAACAAGCTGTAGAGAATCAAGATGACCAAAGGAATTTGCTCACTCCTTTCACTTGGCAAAGGAATGACAACCCGACAACGACCCAAGAGCCCCGGTCAAAGAAAAGGAAGATACCAGAATCAGCACCCGATTTCTCTTCAGAGAGGACTTGGGACCCATTAGCTTAGGGTTCTGTTTCTGCACCTTGTAATCTACAGTATTTCCGTTTTTGTAATCCTTTGGAATTCAATAAAAAGGGGTTTCCCCACCGTTTTATATTTGCAATCTAATTGTCGAAGTTTATTTTGATTAAACCATAAACAATTAATATAATCATTGCATTCATCATTCTCACATCGCGAATTCTTCTTCTCTACGAATCTCACGTTTGTGTCTCGATTCTAGAGTCAAACTATCTCATTCGTATAATACTCAGGCCAATCGTCAGAAAAAGATGGATGATCTTGAGGAAGAGAATAAAGAGTTGAAAGAAGAGATCGACGCTCTAAGAGAGGATATGAGAAAGCTTCGTAACGACATGCAAGCCATGGCAGAAGCTCAGCTACAAAGAACTGTGATCTCAGAGATCACCTCAACGCCCATCTTGGAGAAGTATGATCCTAGGTATCAAATACCGAAAGATCGTCCTTGGGGCATGCCTGTTAACTATATCCCGGGAGGATATGTTCCGTCGATCACTAAGGATCAGGGAATCACAACAGAAGCCGTTGGGCCTGAAGATTACAAACTTTGGGAAAGCGAAGATGCCATGGGCATACTGAAGACTCCTGAAGGTTACAAACTTCGGGAGACGCCAAGATTCACTGCCGTAGTCATGGTCCCACCCCCTGTGGTGCACACTGTCCCAGAAGGACAGATTCCACAGATACCTTATGGTAAGAGGGAAACTATGTTTGACAGAATGGAGGAATTCCAGGAGCAGTTCTTGGAAATGCAGAAGGAACTGCAAGCCATTCGCGGTCAGGATCTATTTGGAAAGGACGCTGCAGATCTCTGCTTGGTCCCAAATGTGAAAGTTCCGCACAAATTCCAAGTGCCCGACTTTGAAAAGTACAAGGGTAACTCTTGCCCTCAAAGCCATCTGGTTATGTACGCCCGGCGAATGTCAACTCAGACGGAGAATCAGGACCTACTGATTCACTACTTTCAGGATAGTTTAACCGGTGCCGCATTAAAATGGTACATGGGTTTAAACCGTACTACGATAATTACATTTAGAGATCTTGGTACTGCCTTCGTCCAACCATACAAATACAATTTGGACATGGCACCCGACAGAGATCAACTCAGATCGATGTCGCAAAAGGACAAGGAAACCTTTAAGGAGTATGCTCAAAGGTGGCATGAAATTGCCGCTCAAATTTGTCCACCTCTTGAGGAAAAAGAGATGACAAAGATCTTCTTAAAGACCTTAAGCTCATTTTACTATGACCGAATGGTTGCCAGTGCACCTAGTGATTTCACCGAGATGGTCGGCATGGGTGTACGTCTTAAGGAAGCCGTCCGAGAAGGACGTTTGGTAAAAGACACTGGATCGACGAGCGGTACTAAAAAATACGGTAGTGCTCTCCCTAAGAAAAAAGAGCAAGATATTGGGAATATCTCTCTCGGAAAGCAAAGGCGACGTTATCAGCCGGTAGCAGCTGTGACTCCTGTATCAGCCCTGCGCCTATTCCTACGTATCAATCTCAGGTTACGCAGAGCCAACCTGATCAGCAAAGGACACAACAGCCTCTTCAGCAGGCTCGTCCTCCATATAACAACAACCGTACAACACGACCACCAGGATTTGATCCTATACCCATGTTGTACGCAGAATTATTTCTGTTACTACTGGCTAAGGGGCACATCCAGACTAAGTCTCCTCTTACAGTACCGAAAAATCCGCCTTTTTGGTTTAAGGTGGACCAGACATGCCCTTATCATCAAGGAGGTTCAGGGCATAACATTGAGACTTGTCTCAATTTCAAGTCCGACGTGCAAAAGCTTGTTAGGAGCGGGCTCTTATCTTTCAAAGATACGAATCCCAATGTTCTCACGAACCCGCTGCCTCAACACGAGAAAGCTGCAGTCAATCTGATTAAGAGAGAATCTAACGATGTCTATCAAATTCACGATGTACTCTTGTTAAAGACCAATCTGGTCAAGATGCATTGTAGACAGAGCGGATATGGCCATGTGCCACCTCATAACTATCACCAGTGTGATATCTGCTCTAAAGACAACCAAGGATGTTCTGTGGTGCAAGCAGCTTTACAGGAACAAATGGATCTCGGATGGATCCAAGAGCACCGAGTTCGTGGAGTTAACATGGTCTATACGAATTCTAACGTCATTCAGAACCACGACATCTGTGTGATGAATGCCAACTTGGTGGCGATGCACTCAAGGCAAAGCCAGTATCATAATCTACCGCGACACGATTACAGTTCCTGTCTGACTTGCTCTGTAAGCAAACAGGGATGCTCTTTCATACAAGAGGCCCTCCAGCGTCAGATGGATCTTGGATGGATCCAAGACTACCATAATAGGAATTCCTATCAGATCAACATGGTTCAGATCATTGACATTCGCGTGATGAATACCAGCCTGGTAGAGTTACATGCTGAGCAGGTCCGACTCGGATTCTTAATATCACATGACTATCAAAGCTGTAAAGCGGGTTGCAAAAACGATCAAGGTTGTACCCTTGTCCAGGAGGCACTTCAGCACTTGTTAAATCACTGGTGGATGCCAATCTATATGGATAAAGATACTCAGCAGGTTATCAGTAACAGGAATCCTACTCGTCGTCAAAGTCAGGATGTCCGATCTATGGAAGCTAACCTAGTGAGGTTACATTGTATTCAAAGTGGGCGTGGCCAGGTGCCACCACACAATTACGATCTCTGTAGCGTCTGTTCGGAAAGTAACCAAGGGTGTTACCTTGTGAGATCAGCTCTTCAGGGTCAGGTGGATCGTGGAGAAATTCGTCCATATCCAGGTTCTGGACCCATCAACTGGACTCCGAACTACCTTGCCGATCAAGTCAAGGATGTTGTCACAATCTCTGGTCATCACCAGACCAGGGATGTTTTTGCCATCATCCCTCTACTTGACGAATCCAAAGTTCCCAACCGGGGACGGATCGAGATTACTTACGATGGTCAGAAAAATCAGAGGGCTCCCATAGTAATCTATCTACCGGGACCACTACCGTATGAATCAACTAAGGCTATCCCTTATAAATACGGTGCAACGATAATTGAAAATGGAAAGGAAATTCCATTACCCTCCGTTGTGAATATCGCAGACATCAGTCGTGTAACACGGAGTGGTAGAATCTTCAACCGAGGGGTTGGGGAACCTAACAAGGAAAAGGAACTTCAGACAGAAGCTCCCGATTCACCAGTCGGTCAATCCAGTAATCCCGACCTTTCAAAAAATAATGATGAGATGCTGAAGCTCATCCAAATGAGTGAATACAACATTGTCGATCAACTATTACAGACTCCTTCAAAGATCTCGGTATTATCACTGTTACT
The DNA here is from genome assembly GCA_022829125.1 of Lathyrus tuberosus. NCBI lineage: Eukaryota > Viridiplantae > Streptophyta > Magnoliopsida > Fabales > Fabaceae > Lathyrus > Lathyrus tuberosus. Next base: position 1,007,599 of record JALAZF010000124.1, on the reverse strand, counting down.
CAGTTCAGAAGCCCACAGGGAGGCTCTACAGAAAGTCTTGGAGCAAGCCTTTGTGGAACAGGACGTAACAATCAGACAGTTCGATAGCATTGTCTCTAACATCACTTCCTGCAACAATTTGGGATTTAGTGATGAGGAATTACCCGAAGAGGGTCGTCGTCATAACATGGCGCTCAACATTACAGTTAACTGCCAGGACGATGCTTTAGCCAGCGTACTGGTAGACACAGGGTCAGCCCTGAATGTTATGCCGAAGTCCACTTTGATGCAATTATCATTCAAAGGCCCTCCGATGAGAATCAGCGAGGTCGTCGTCAAAGCGTTCGACGGATCCAGAAAAACAGTTATCGGCGAAGTTGATCTTCCTATAACTATCGGTCCTCACACTTTCCAAGGCACTTTCCAGGTCATGGACATCCGGGCAACATACAGTTGTTTATTAGGAAGACCTTGGATACATCAGGCTGGAGCGGTCACTTCGACCCTCCACCAAAAGGTAAAGTTCGTTCAGAACGATCAACTTGTCACGGTTTGTGGGGAACAAGCCTTGCTTGTAAGCAACTTGTCATCATCTACTGGTATAGAACCCGAGGAGGTTATTGGAACTCAGTTCCAAGCACTGTCGGTGAGCAAAGACAATCAGTTCAAAGAAGGAACTTCCATTTCTTCATACAACGATGCTATCAAAGCGGTCGAAAGTACCGATACGACAGGATGGGGACAACTTGTCATTCCTACTGGCAATACAACAAAGAAGTGTCTTGGTTTTTCTACAACCTGTACCCAGACAGCTGCCAACGATGAAAGTCTTCATCCCCTTCAAAACTTCTTCCACAGTGGAGGTTTCCTTCACCAAGTGTCTCAAGTAGTACATGCTATCAATGAGGAAGATCCCCCTGACACAGATGAAGAATGGAAGTCCTACCTCAACGAGGACGGTTATAAGTCTCAGGAAGAGGTGGCCATACCATTTTGCTATCCCGCACAGAGTCCGAGATTTATACCAAGATCAGATGTTGAAATTATCTACGAGGATTGTGATCCGGAAGGATGCCGTTCTCCGCATAATTCATTAGAAGAGGACACTCCGATGAAAGACAATTTTAACTACACCTATTATGGCCCAATGGATGGCCTGCCAATGTGGCAGCCTTACCCAGGAGACTTGGGGCAAGAGGGTCAGCCGAACAATGAAAATCAACTGACCATCATTGAACAGAATACCTGTGTCCCCACCATGTCATGGGATCAACACTCAGGTCATTCAGAAACTACTCAACATGACGATGAATTTGCAACGTTTGCAGGACTTGAATTCATCAACTATGCTTTTCCTGAGTTTAACGTCATCGAGAGGGATGACTCCTCCAGTTCGAAAGAAGTGTGGGACACCTTTGGAAAACCGAGTGGAAAATTTGACTATATGGTCAAATACACCGCTCCTGAAAGCTCTCGTATCAGGCTCGAAGACATCCAGCCTACTGGATGGGGATATACAGCTGAGAGCACAACTACTCCGCAAAATACCATTGAGGAATCCTCCTACGACAACTCTGCCTGGGAGACAGATTCCAATGATCCTGCTCCACCAGAAATCAGCGTCATTTCTGAAGACAAATCAAGGAAGGTGCCAGACTTTGTGATTCACCGAGGAGTTCGCCGCCAATGGATTGCCATCGAGGTTCCGAAGATCGTTCATCAGTCAAAGTAATTGCCATCTTTAACCTTTCACGCTGCCCAGGTGAAACGGATGTTTTGATAGGACTCGCTTTCTGTAAATTTCCCTCTTTGCTTTGCCCGAAGCGACAGAGTTTTGTTTTATAGGGCTGTAGTTTCAAGGATTGACTTGTTCATTAATAAAATAACGTCGTTCTATAATTTCCGCATTAATTGCTGTTTTCTCTTTTTGCTTTTTCAGAAAATGGTAATCCTAAAAAACAATCAATAATAAAAACAAGCAGTAAAATAAATACACTGCACACACTTTTGCATTTTCTCTATCTCTTCTAAACACAAATCATAACGTCATGCAGATTGCTTATTTTAAACCCCGTTGAAACATACGATCTGATGCCTTCTCCCAACTTTGAGTTTCCGGTATTTGGGGCTGAAGAAGAAGTTGACAACGAAATTCCAGAAGAGATCTCCCGATTACTCAGACAAGAGGAAAGATCCATTGAACCTCACAAAGAACCGTTGGAAACGGTAAACTTGGGTTCAGAGCAAGAGAGAAAGGAAATCAGGATTGGGGCACTACTCAGTCCAACTGCTAGAGAGAGTTTGATAAAGCTTCTCAAAGGATTCCCCGATGTATTCGCTTGGTCCTATCAGGATATGCCAGGGTTGGATACCAGCATCATGGAACATCGCTTACCGTTGAGATCAGAATGTCCGCCAGTAAAGCAAAGGTTGAGACGCACTCACCCAGACATGGCCATCAAAATCAAAGAGGAGGTACAGAAACAGATTGACGCGGGTTTCCTCGCTACGTCTGAATATCCTCAATGGTTAGCTAACATCGTACCCGTTCCCAAAAAGGACGGAAAGGTCAGAATGTGTGTCGACTACCGAGATCTGAACAAGGCTAGTCCAAAAGACGACTTTCCTTTACCACACATTGACATGCTGGTAGACAGCACAACGAAGTTCAAAGTTTTCTCCTTCATGGATGGATTCTCGGGCTATAACCAGATCAAAATGGCGCCGAAAGACATGGAGAAAACTTCGTTCATTACCCCATGGGGCACCTTTTGTTACAAGGTAATGCCGTTCGGTTTGAAGAACGCCAGGGCAACCTATCAAAGGGCCATGACTACTATGTTTCATGACATGATACATAAGGAAATCGAGGTATATGTCGATGATATGATTGCAAAATCAAAAACAGAGAGTGAGCACGTTGAACATCTGTCAAAATTGTTCGAACGTTTAAGAAAGTTCAAGCTCCGCTTGAATCCCAACAAGTGCACCTTCGGTGTCCGTTCAGGGAAACTATTAGGGTTCATCGTCAGCCAGAAAGGAATTGAGGTTGATCCTGACAAGGTCAAGGCCATTCAAGAAATGCCTTCTCCGAAAACTGAAAAACAAGTCATAGGATTCTTGGGACGTTTGAACTACATCTCCAGGTTCATATTCCTTATAACCGCGACATGCGCGCCGATCTTCAAACTACTCAAGAAGATACAATCATTTCTCACTGATTCGTGAGGCAAATGGACTCCGAATTATGATGGCCCCTATGTGGTCACGAAAGCTTTCTCAGGCGGCGCCTTGAGACTCACAACCATGGACGGAGAGGAATTTGCCTACCCCACAAATGTTGATGTAGTCAAGAAATACTTCGCCTAAACTAAAAAAAAAAACGTCTCGGTGGATTGAAAACCCGAAAGGGCGGTCCAGGCAAAAATTAGAGACATGAAAAAAATCATCCCGATGGATTGGAAATCTCATAGTACAATCCAGGCAAAAATTAGGGATAATGGCAAGTAACTATGTTCAACAGAGGCAAGTCCCTCAGCAGCAGCAGCAGTTACATCATCCATCAGAGGAAAACTCCAGTCAAGGTCATCTTCGACAGAAGCTCATGATGTCCCGAATTCAAAGTTGGTAGAAGAATAGTGGTGGTTATGTTTCAACGTAGCCCTTTTCCCTGTAAATTACCATTTTCTAACTTTGTAAATACTCTTTGGAATCACGCGTTTGGCTGATTTCCATCCTATCAATAAAATTTGAGCCCTTGTGCTTTTGTTTGTAATTCTTATTTGTTTTAGCTTTACAGAACGACGTTGTTAACATGATTAACAATTCTTGAAATAAAACAAAAATGAATTTACTTGTTAAAACTTTTTCTGCTTTTTAATAAAGATGGCAATTTCTTTTGACTGTTGAACATCGAAAGAGCATCGATTGCATCTCCAAAGGCGTTTGAACTTCGAAGTGTAGAATCAAAGTACTCCTTCTAGACCAGTACGCCTGAATGAAGGATCAACAATGTCAGAGACCATGTTTCGTCTGACACCCTCGTCCGAGTTCTTATCTCCTAAGCCCGACCAACGGTAGCTCCCAACAGGGACTATCTCTCCTAAGCAAGGTGGAATTGCTATCTTGAACCCGAGATCTTTCTACACGCCCGCGATGGCCGAGTATCCTGTCGTGTTCACCCGTCAGTTTGTATGTCGCATCAGTTTTGTCAGCATAAACATACATACATCATGCATTATTGATTTACATTCATATTCATATTGCATCACTATCACTCTAGTCAGTCTTGTCCCCTAGTGATAGGAGTTCTCTCAATCGAGTCGTCAGTTCTTGCCTCGTCAGGAAGTGTTACGTCTGAACAATCTCTCTCCTCCAGTTTTATTTCTGGATTGAAGTTGGGTCCTTGGCCACTTTGATAACTTGAACCTCTGAAAAACCAGAGAAACTTTTAGTTAACATCACTCTTCGCCATCGAAGATGATATCCTTGCTTTCCCAGATTAAGGAAAATCTACAGAGAAAGCCTCCTAATCGAAGATTCGGCAGTACGATAGTTTTTCTCTGAAAAACTCACTAATGAAAAGGTCATCGGCACCTCAAAATTGGATCCCATCATATGGCATTTCTCCGGGAAGATCCCGAGAAAAGTATGATGTAAGACCCCAAACGAAAACAGTCTCTCAAGAGACTCGCTTTCCCCAGTAGAATCGACAAATGGCGTCTCCAAAACAGAGAAGTTTGTGTACCTCTACAATTCAGACGAATGGGTTCCCCAGCAAGTCTGACATCAAAACTTTTTCCACTCAAATGGCATCTCCCCAGGAAAATTCGGCGAGAAGTTTGAAGGAAAACCGCTACAAATAGCGTCCCTTGTCAAGAAAGTTTATTGACAAAAGAAACTAAGACCAGTTCCTTGGTAGGAAACCAGGATCGAGGGGAAGTTTATTTCAAAAGAAAACTGAGACCAGCTCCTTGGCTGAAGACCAGGATCGAGGGGAAGTTTACCTTTTCTAAGCATCTTCGCTTAGCTAAAGAAGATGAATGCGTAAGCTACCATTCATAACCACCATCAAAATTTTGGGTATTCCGATATTTAATCCTCTTGCACCCCGAATGCCCGAATACCTTCTTCATTCACACCTTTGGGTCCAAGAAGATTAAATAGGGGCATCTGTAATACCCCAAATTTTGACCACTAAGATTTTCCATCATTGTGCAAATCATCATCACAATATGGATGTACCTTTGTGCCTCATCAATCTCCTCAAGGAATTGTTGAGCATTCACTACAATCAAGCTTAGGGTTTCAAGCCCTCTCAGAGCCTTAGACAAACGATCAATCAAGGAATGACATGATCTTCAACTTGTCTAACCTCTTAAACATCCACAAAGGATCAACAGGACTCCCACATCAAGAATTGGGCACAAGAGTGCAAAATTCCAGGTGGATCAAGCCTCAAGTTCATCTAATACAAAGTCAACTGACGCAGAAAGTCAAAGTTTGACTTTTGGTCAACTTTGACATTCACAAGCAATTACTCAAGAAAATATGATGGATGATTTAATTTGATCAAATTTAAATCAAGAAATCATGCAAAATTGCAAAATTGATCAAATTGAAAGAAACTTAGAAATTTTTTCTAAGTTAAAATCATGTTCAAGTGCACAACTTTTCAAGGTTGTAACTATTGATCCAAGCATCCATTGATTTTGAGTAAGAGCTACTTTTAAAGAGGGTATTTGATACTTCAACATTGTAGAAGGAATAAACTCAAAATATCATAAGGATTGAAAGATATAAGTGATCAAAGTTGGGAATTCTTAATGTCCAATGTTCTGACATTGCATAGGGACATCATTAATATTTTTTCAGCAAGAATGCCCTAACTTCAAGGACGTTTTTCTCCATGATCCAAGTTGAACCAGGTCTGGAGTCAAACATGAAAGTTGAAGTACGTCATCTCAGGTTTCCAGAAAGTCCTAGAACGTCCTTGTAGCATACTCGAGCAAGGAGATATGATTTTCGCAAAAAGCATTGATAAAGCAGAATTTTCATGACAGCTTTTAGGACAGATTTGACTACACAAGTTCAAGACCATTTTTAATGACTTTACAAGCTGAACCAAGACCAAAGTCAAACATCAAAGTTAAAGTATGTCATTAGGGCTTTCCAAAATGTATTAGAACTCCCATTAATTCAACTTGAGCAAGGAGTTATGAACCTCACAACAGGCCTTGCTCGAGCTGATTTTTTAGGACAGATTTTGTGCACTTTTCTTGTGCCACCCAATTTTCAAGCTTTGTCACCATGCAAGACAAGCATCAAAGATGCAATTCACTTCAACTCAAAATATCATAGTGGATTAAAATATACAAGTGATTAAAGTTTGGAATTATTAATGATCAAAGCTGTCAAATGTTTCAACATTTCATAGGACATCATTAATATTTTTCCAGCAAGAATGTCCCAACTTCAAGGATGTTTTTCTCCATGATCCAAGTTGATTCAAGTTAAACCTTGAACATCAAAGTTGAAGTACGTTGTCTCAGCTTTCCAGAAAGTTATAGAATGTCCTTGTAGCATACTCGAGCAGGGAGATATGATTTTCGTAAAAAGCATTGATAAAGCAGAATTTTCATGACAGCTTTTGGGACAGATTTGACTACACAAGTTCAAGACCATTTTTGATGACTTTTCAAGCTGAACCAAGACCAAAGTCAAACATCAAAGTTGAAGTACATCATATAAGCTTTCCAGAAAGTCCTAGAACGTCCATGTAGCATACTCGAGCAGGGAGTTATGAATTTTACAACAGGGCTAGCTGCAGCTGATTTTTAAGACATGTTTCAGGACAGATTTGCACACTTCTTGTGCCACACGAATTTCCAAGCCTTGTCATTACTTTGGACACCTCTGAGGATCAAATCTAAAGGGGACAATCACTGAGCCAAGCCTCCAAAGTCTTTGGAACAAGAAGTAGCATGCTATTCCTAAAAGTCCCTAAAAGAGGGACAAGACGCCAATTTTGGATTGGAGCATTTAATAGATGCTTAGAGGTGGCATGGACTGACACATTTGCAACTGAATTCAGTCAAGATTCCTCCAACAAGTAGGGAACCAAAGCTCTGTGCTCTAACCTCTAGTCAATGGCTAGAGGAGACTTGGATTTTCATTGGCCAACATTGGCCAAACCTCTGCTGCAACCACCATTCACTGTTGCTGCGAAAACAAACTTGCTCTACTATAAATAGAGCTCCTTTGTGTTCAGTTTGAGTACACCAAAGCCATCAAACAGATGCTTTCCTCAAAATCTCTTCTTTCACCTGAAATTTGCCTTCCAAAGCAAGTTATTCTGAGTTTTTGAGTTAGAGAGCAATTCCACTCAAACTAATCACACACACACCTCATATATATCATATGTAAGTTGTGCAAACTATTACAAGTGACCTGTAATCACAAAATCACAAAGTCACTTCTTAAAACCTCAAAATGGCACTTTTTTCAGTCACTTTCCAAACCAGATAAAACCTCAAACACACTCCAAATATCATCCTTGAACTGTCCCAAATGGTTCCCAACATCTGGAACACCATTTGAGAGAGTTGTTATTTTGGTCACTCTTAACCCCTTTTGCAAGAAAGGGACAATTTGTGTTTTTGCAGGTACCAGTTGATTCCAATCATCCTAAAAGCTTCTAAGGGATCATTTGAGTGTGTCTAAAGCATCAAATCATTTCTGGAACAAGAGGCTTGACAGATTGCACAAAAACTCCAAAAAGCTCAAAAAGAGGTAAGCATCACAACTTGGAATCCTTGAAATCATGCATTGCTTTGAAGTCCACTGATCATACACATCTCATACATGTTGTATATGTTGTGTTTGGGCTAATTCACCATGTAATCCATGCCTGTATTAAAGTGTAGCACAGAAAATGCAATTATAGGTCCTTTTCAAAACCACTATCGGGTTTTGAGGAGGGAGTGTGATCTGAAAAAACTACCACCACCATTGGATTCCTTGTGAAATTCTGGGCCAGATGCATATAAATTTTGTCTCAAACCATTGAGATTTGAGAAAGTTATGGGTGTTGGAAGTTTGATAAAAAAGATGTTGAAAACTCATGAAAGATGTCGAATGAGATGTTTTGACATCTTTCCTCTTTTTCTTAGTTTATCTTCAAAACTCGACCAATTTTTTCACATAGCAAAAATCATTATTTTCAAAATCTGTTTTACACACTTTTTATTCATACTCCATAATATTTTAATCCACCAAAAAATACAAAAAATATTATTATTTGATATATTTTTAATATATTAAAAAATATTGTTTTAAATTGTTTTAAATGCTTTTAAAATGATTTCTTTTTCTTGATTTTTAAAACCAAAATGATTTTAAATATTCATGTGGATAAAATACTTTTTCATAAACCTTAATCACTGTTTATAACATGATTAATGATTTCATTTGATATTTTTTATCATTTTTTACTTGATTTTTCTTTGAAAAATGCTCTTTAAAAAATGAAATTAGGGTTTTTGATTAATTCAACCCCCATCAAACTTTTTCAAACACTTGGGCCTCTAATAGAGTGTAAGACCCAATCCTTTGTAAATACCAACCTTTTTGGGATTCACTTATTGTATAAGTCCCGTTGTATTTCAAAAAGTTCGACGCGATCATCGTCCGTTGAAAAACAAACTTTGGGCCTACCCTCGAGTAGTAAGACCCATTTCTTTTCTTTCAAACTCTTTGGGCCACTAATAGAGTGTAAGACCCAATCCTTTTTTGACCAAATCATTTTTGGGCCTCAGTGTATTGTATAAGTCCCGATACCGTCAAAAACAAACGGCGCGATCGTCGCCTTTTTTGAAAAATAACCTTTTGGGCCTCTCCTTGAGCTATAAGACCCATTCAATTGGGCCTACCCTCGTGTTATAAGCCCCACTCTTTTTCTTTAAACCTTTTGGGCCTCTTGAGAGAGTGTAAGACCCATCCCTTTGTACAGAAAACCTTTTTGGGCCTCAGTCACTTGTATAAGTCCCTCTGTACAAATTCAACAATGCGCTCACTGATAAAACCCCGGGCCTCTCCTTGAGCTGTAAGCCCCAACCATTTTTATTTCAAAGCACTTTCTCATTTAATTTTGAATATACTGTTGTTTTCAATCTTTTTTTGTTGAACAACTAACCAAACAACATGGAAGCTCTACAACCGAGTAAGTGTTTACCCGCTTTTATTTACCGCTTTCATATGTATATAACTATATTGTGGGGCTGTTTCACTGTAAGTCTCCTTTCATAAACTCATATATATATAACTGTATTGTGGGGCTGTTTCGCTGTAAGTCTTCTTTCATAAACTCATATCAACTGTGTAATAATAGTATAGATATTTCGAGTTTTCCCGGCAACTACGTCTAGAACTAGGTGACGCCGTTTCGTTTATTCGTAGAAATAGACAACTAGATCCCCAATAGGATCCCCAGATACAGTCTTCTCTTTGGCTGTCCTCATTAGGAATTGTCAAGAAACTCTACTCCCAGAGATGAATGTATTCTCTGTGAATGACATCTTTGAGTTTCTTCCAAATTCTCGAACTTTCCTGGCTTAATCTATTCCTTGTGAATAGCCTGTCTTGAATTTCTCGGGGTTTGGGGACCCACGGGCTTCTTAAAAGCATCGGCCTCCTCTTGGGCATCGTACAAGGACCCACAGGCTTCCTAAAAGCATCCCCGCCTCCTCTTGGGCTTAGTACAAGGACCCATCGACTTCTTAGAAGTATTCACAGCCTCCTCTTAGGCTTCGTATAATGATTCTTCCTCCGGGAATGATAGCCTCCTCTTGGGCTTCGTACAAGGACCGATCGGCTTCTTAAAAGTTTCCAACCTCCTCTTGGGCTTCGTACAAATTGTCCCGACGACCTCCTAGAGGTATAGGAACAAAACTTAGTCATTTGCATAGAACAGTCCTTTCAAAGAGTCTACTACTGTTTCTCAAAGCATAGTACAAAAGATGAAACTCTAGACTTGGACAGTCTAACTTCCTTGAGTCTCAAAGACATTCTCAAGTGACCCCTTCGTTAAATAGGAAGGAAACCCGCAGACTCGGACAGTCTCAATACCCTTTGGATTTCCCGTTTCCTTAAAGAACAGGAAATATCCCTGATCCTCAAATCAAAATCCCTGAGTACAGTATTGCTCATATAAGAACTGATTTTCTCTTTCAAAATCAGTATACTAGACATGTCACTCAACTGAAACAGACACCATAGCCTCCTCTTGGGCTTTGTACAACGATCCTCCCCAGCGGAGTCAAACAACGTTTAGCCTCTCTCTCGGGCTTTGTACGAGACACATAAGAGACTCCCTCGTTGAGTCAATCACCTTTTCGCCTCCATCTCGGGCTTTATACGAGATACAAAAAGGTTCTTATTGAGCCAAACAACTTTTAGCCTCCATCTCGGGCTTTGTACGAGATACAAAAAATTCTCTTGTTGAGTCAAATAGCCTCAATCTCGGGCTTTATACGAGATACCAAAAGATTCCATCGTCGAGTCAAAACATTTTAGCCTCTCTCTTGGGCTTCGTACAAGACACATAAAAACTCTCTCTTGTTGAGTCAAATAGCCTCCATCTCGGGCTTTATACGAGATACCAAAAGACTCCCTCGTTGAGTCAAAACCTTTTAGCCTCTCTCTCGGGCTTTGTACGAGACACATACTAGCCTCCTCTTAGGATTTGTATAAGAAAACCACTGGTTGATCCAATCAACCTTTTAGAATCAAAGCTGTGCCTCTTTCACAGTACACAAACATCAACAACTCCTTTCCCCTCCATCTAATCGCTGTAAGCGGCAAGCCTCTGGATCATCTACATCCATGCCACTGTCCCTCTTTTAGCTTGAGAAATTCCTATGGAAAGATAGCATTGCTCTACACTGAGTTAAAGTCTTCTCCTTCAGGTTGAAATCCCCTTTAAAGGAAATTATGGCATTGCTAGGATCCGCGCATCCCGGTTAAAGTAATCCTCCCTTTATAACCAGTCACCCAATAGTTGTGACAGACAAACCCTTCTTTAGAGATGACAAATTCTCTCTAAAGTCGAGGTCCTTCAGCTTCACGTCTTGGGCTTTGAACAAGACATAAATAGACTTTTCAGCTTCACATCTTGGGCTTTGAACAAGATACAAATCAGCTTTAGCTTCACGTCTTGGGCTTTGAACAAGACACCAAAAACACCCATTTCCTCCAATAGACTAGGAGGAACTACGAACGCTCTGATTTCCCTGTTTCAGTAAACGGGAATACGTAGGCATAAGATTGAAAGAAAAATCTTAGCGAGCACAATTAACAAAAAAACCAAATCCCATATCTCCATCAATCAAAAGCAGTAATTCAAAAACATCAGTCCTAACATCCTAGTCCTTGTTCCCCGCCAGAAACGTTCTGCCAAGATAAGAAGAAAGAAAACAGTATTGGCGAAAATACAAATAACTAGTACAAAGGCCCCCCCACATTGATAGCATCCGTAACCTAACAGACCGCTATTTAAACTCAGTATGCAAAGCAGGGTTAATTGGAGACATCTATTTCCCTTCTTATTCAGCTCACAATAGGATAAAAAATGAATCGACCTGTAGTTTAAGCTCAACCGCAGAGAGCGACCAACGCTTAAGAACCGCGTCCAAAATCGCTCGCTACAGAACGCAGTTCCAAGCACTGTCGAAAAGTAAGAACAATCAGTTCAAAGAAGGAACCTCGATTTCCTCATACAAAGATGCTATCAAAGCGATCGTGAGTACCGATACAACCGTATGGGGACAGCTTGTCATTCCTATTGACAATAAAACAAAGAAGGGTCTTGGTTTTTTTGCAACCTGTACCCAGACAGCTGCTAACTATGAAAGTATTCATCCCATTTAGAACTTCTTCCACGGTGGAGGTTTTCTTCACCCAGTGTCTCAAGCAGTACATGCTATCAATGAGGAGGATCCCTCTGACACAGATGAAGAATGGAAGTCCTACCTTAAAGGGGACAGTTATATGTCTCAGGAAGAGGTGTCTATACCATTTTGCTATCCTGCATAGAGTCCAAGATTTATACCAAGGTCAGACGTTGAAATGATATATGGAGATTGTGATCTGAAAGGATGTCGTGCTCTGCCAAATTCATTAGAGGAGGACACTCTGATGAAAGACAACTTTGACCACAACTACTATGGCCCAATGGATGGTCTGCCAATGTGGCAACCTTATCCAGGAGATTTGGGGCAAGAGAGTCAACCGAACAATGAAAATCAACTGAGTATCATTGAACAGAATACCTGTGTCTACACCATGTTATGGGATCAACACTCAGGTCATCCTGAAACTACTCAACATGAAGATGAATTTGCAACATTTGCAGGACTTGAGTTCATCAACTTTGCTTTTCCCGAGGTCAACGTCATCTAGAGGGATGACTCCTCCAGTTCGAAAGAAGTGTGGGACACCTTGGGACAACCGAGTGGAAAGTACGACTATATGGTCAAGTACATTGCGCCCGAAAGCTCTCATATCAGGCTCGAAGACATCCAGCCTACTGGATGGGGAGATACAGCTGAGAGCACAAATGCTATGCAAAATGCAACTGAGGAATTCTCCTACGACAACTCTGCTTGGGAGACAGATTCCAATGATCCTGCTCCACCAGAAATCAGCGTTATTTCTGAAGACAAATCAAGGAAGGTGCCATACTTTGTGATTCACCAAGGAGTTCGCCGGCAATGGGTTGCCGTCGAGGTTCCGGAGGTCGTTCATCAGTCAAAGTAATTGCCATCTTTTAACCTTTCACCCTGCCCAGGTGAAACGGATGTTTTGATAGGGCTCGCTTTCTGTAAATTTCCCTCTTCGCTTTGCCCAAAGCGACAGAGTTTTGTTTTATAGGGCTGTAGTTTCAAGGATCGACTTGTTCATTAATAAAATAACGTCGTTCTGTAATTTCCGCATTTATTGCTGTTTTCTCTTTTTGCTTTTTCTCAGAAAATGGTAATCCTAAAAAACAATTCACTAATAAAAACAAGCAGTAAAAAAAATACACTGCACACACTTGCATTTTCTCTATCTCTTCTAAACACGAATCATCACGTCATGTAGATGGCTTGTTTTAAACCCCGTTGAAACATACGATCCGATGCCTTCTCCCAACTTTGAGTTCCCGGTATTTGGGGTTGAAGAAGAAGTTGACAACAAAATTCCAGAAGAGATCTCCCGATTACTCAGACAAGAGGAAAGGTCCATTGAACCTCATAAAGAACCGTTGGAAACGGTAAACTTGGGTTCGGAACAAGAGAGAAAAGAAATCAGGATTGGGGCACTTCTCAGTCCAACTGCCAAAGAGAGTTTGATAAAGCTTCTCAAAGAATTTCCCGATGTGTTTGCTTGGTCCTATCAGGATATGCCAGGGTTGGATACCAGCATCGTGGAACATCACTTACCGTTAAGATCGGAATGTCCGCCAGTAAAGCAAAGGTTGAGACAAACTCACCTGGACATGGCCATCAAAATCAAAGAGGAGGTACAAAAACAGATCGACGCAAGTTTCCTCGCTACATCTAAATATCCTCAATGCTTAGCCAACATCGTACCCGTTCCCAAAAAGGACGAAAAGGTCAGAATGTGTGTTGACTACCGAGATCTGAACAAGGCTAGTCCAAAGGACGACTTTCCTTTACCACACATTTACATGCTGGTAGACAGCACAACAAAGTTCAAAGTTTTTCCTTCATAGATGGATTCTCGGGCTATAACCAGATCAAAATGGCACCGAAAGACATGGAGAAAACTCCGTTCATCACCCCATGTGGTACCTTTTGTTACAAGGTAATGCCGTTCGGTTTGAAGAACGCCGGGGCAACCTATCAAAGGGCCATGACAACTCTGTTTCATGACATGATACACAAAGAAATCGAGGTATATTTCGATGATATGATTGCAAAATCAAAAACAGAGAAGGAGCATGTGACCCACCTGTCGAAATTGTTCGAGCGTTTGAGGAAGTACAAACTCCGCTTAAATCCCAACAAGTGCACCTTCGGTGTCCGTTCAGGGAAACTACTAGGGTTCATCGTCAGCCAGAAAGGAATTGAGGTTGATCCTGACAAGGTCAAGGCCATTCAAGAAATGCCTTCTCCAAAAACTGAAAAACAAGTCAGAGGATTCCTGGGACGTTTGAACTACATCTCCAGATTCATATTCCTCATGACCGCGACATGCGCGCCGATCTTCAAATTACTCAAAAAGAACCAGGATTGCGTTTGGTCAGAAGATTGCCAAACCGCCTTCGACAGTATTAAGGAATATCTGTTGAATCCTCCGATTCTATCACCTCCAGTGGAAGGAAGACCACTGATCATTTACCTCATAGTTCTAGAGGACTCAATGGGATGCGTACTTGGCCAACAAGACGAAACCAAAAGAAAAGAGTCTGTCATTTACTATCTAAGTAAGAAGTTCACTGACTACGAGGCTCGGTATACGATGCTTGAGAAAACTTGTTGTGCTTTGGCTCGGGCAGCCAAACGTCTTCGCCAGTACATGATTCGTCACACTACTTGGTTGGTCTCCGAAATGGATCCAATCAAGTACGTTTTCGAAAAACCTGCTCTCACGGGAAGAATCACCCGTTGGCAGATGCTGTTATCAGAATATGACATAGAGTACCACGCTCAGAAAGCCGTTAAAGGAAGTATTTTAGCCGATCATTTGGCTCATCAACCGATTGACGATCAAGAATCAACTGGGTTTGACTTCCCAGACGAAGATGTCATGTATCTAAAAATGAAAGATTGCGATGAACCGTTACCCAGTGAAGGGCCAGAACCAGGTTCCCAATGGGGACTTGTCTTTGACGGAGCAGTTAATCATTATGGAAACGGAATTGGGGAAATCATTGTTACCCCTCAGGGTACCCACATTCCTTTCACCGCTCGACTTATGTTCAAATGTACAAACAACGAGGCCGAATACGAAGCTTGTATTATGGGTCTCGAAGAAGCGATTGATTTAAGGATAAAAAACTTGGACGTATATGGCGACTCAGCCTTGGTTATCAATCAGATAAAAGGAGATTGGAACACATACCAAGCAGGACTGATTCCTTACAAAGACTATGCAAGAAGGTTGTTACCTTTCTTTAACAGAGTTGAGTTTCATCACGTCCCTCGTAATGAGAATCACATGGCTGATGCATTAGCCACTCTCTCTTCCATGATTAGTGTAGGTCAATGGACTGACCTACCTAAGATCGACATAATGCGCCTTGAATGGCCCACTTACGTCTTCACGATTGAAGCAGTCATAGACGACAAACCTTGGTATCACGATATCAAATGCTTCCTTCAGAAACAATAGTACCCACCTGGGGCACTAAGGAAGGACAGAAAAACCCTCAGAAGATTGGCTAGAAACTTCTTCTTGAGCGGTGACTCTCTCTATAAGAGAAATTTTGACATGGTCTTGCTCCGATGCGTAGACAGACCAGAAGCAGACATGCTTATGAAAGAAATTCATGAAGGATCCTTTGGCACTCATGCCAATGGACACGCAATGGCGAGAAAAATTCTCAGAGCAGGGTACTATTGGTTGACCATGGAATCCGACTGCTACAAGTACATGAGGAGGTGTCACAAGTGTCAGATATACTCCGACAAAATTCATGTACCGCCATCACATCTCAAAGTTCTCTCTTCCCCATGGCCATTCTCGATATGGGGAATCGATATGATTGGCATGATTGAGCCCAGGGCTTCAAACGGACATCGGTTCATTCTAGTAGCCATTGACTATTTCACCAAGTGGGTCGAAGCAGCGTCATTCACCAATGTAACCCGACAAGTGGTGGTCCCATTTATCAAAAACAATATCATCTGCCGTTATGGAGTTCCGAGCCAGATCATTACAGATAATGGATCTAACTTGAACAACAAGATGATGAAAGAGTTGTGCATTGAGTTCAAGATCAAACACCATAACTCATCTCCCTACCGACCCAAGATGAACGGAGCGGTAGAAGCGGCTAACAAGAACATCAAGAGGATTGTTCAGAAGATGGTTGTAACCTACAAAGAATGGCACGAGATGCTACCTTTTCCTCTTCACGGTTATCGCACATCTGTTCGCACTTCAACAGGGGAAACCCCTTTCTCTCTAGTATATGGCATGGAGGCAGTTCTCCCCATAGAAGTAGAGATCCCATCAATCCGGGTATTGATGGAAGCTAAGCTTTCAGAAGTTGAATGGTGTCAAAGTCGACACGACGAGTTAAACCTGATCGAAGAGAAGCGAATCATGGCACTATGCCACAGTCAGTTGTATCAGCAGAGAACGAAGAAGGCGTTTGACAAAAAAGTCCGACCTCGTGTCTTCAGGAAAGGAGACCTCGTGCTCAAAAAGATACAATCATTTCTCACTGATTCGCGAGGTAAATGGACTCCGAATTATGACGGCCCCTATGTGGTCACGAAAGCTTTCTTAGGTGGCGCCTTGAGACTTGCAACCATGGACGGAGAGGAATTTTCCTACCCCACAAATGTTGATGTAGTCAAGAAATACTTCGTCTAAACAAAAAAAAAACGTCTCGGTGGATTGAAAACCCAAAAGGGCGGTCCAGGCAAAAGTTAGAGACAAAATAAAAAAATCATCCTGGTGGATTGGAAACATCACACTACAATCCAGGTAAAAGTTAGGGATAATGGCAAGTAACTATGTTTAACAGAGGCAAGTCCCTCAGCAGCAGTTACATCATCCGTCAGAAAACTCCAGTCAAGGTCATCTTCGACAGAAGCTCAGGATGCCCCGAATTCAAAGTTGGTGGAAGGATAGCGGTCGTTATGTTTCAACGTAGCCCTTTTCCCTGTAAATTACCATTTTCTAACTTTGTAAATACTCTTTGGAATCACGAGTTTGGTTGATCTCCATTTTATCAATAAAATTTGAGCCTTTGTGCTTTTGTTTGTAATTCTTATTTGTTTTAGCTTTACAGAACGACGTTGTTAACATGATTAACGATTCTTGAAATAAAACAAAAATGAATTTATTTGTTAAAACTTTTTCTGCTTTTTAATAAAGACGGCAATTTCTTTTGACTGTTGAACATCAGAAGAACATCGGTCGCTTCCCCAGAAGTAATCGAACCTCAAAGTGCAGAATCAAAGTACTCTTTCTAAGCCAGTATGCCTGAACGAAGGATCAACTGTATGAGATGCGGCTTTCCCATCTGATACCCCATGGCAGAGTTCTTACCTCTTAAGCCCGACCAACGCTACACTCCCAACAGGGACTATCTCTCCTAAGCAAGGTGGAATTGCTATTCTGAACCAACGGTACTTCTTTGCCCCGCGATGGCCGAGTATCCAGTCATGTTCATCTTTTAGTTTGTATGTCGCGTCAGTTTTGTCAGCATATACATACATACATCATGCATTATTGATTTGCATATACATTTCATATTGCATCACTATCACTCTAGTCGGTCTTGTCCCCTAGTGATAACAGTCTCTCAATCGAGTTATCAGTTCTTGCCTCGTCAGGAAACGCTGCGTTTGAACAACCTCGCCTCCAGTTTATTTTTGGAAGGAAGTTGGCCCTTGACCACTTTGATAACTTGAACCTCTGAAAATCCAGAGAAGCTTTCTACAAATGTCACTCTTCGCCATTGAAGATGATATTCTTGCTTTCCCGGATTAAAGAAAAATCCCCAGAGAAAGCCTCCTAAGCAGAGATTTGGCAGTACAGCTGCCTTTCTCCAAAAGACCGCTGATGAAAAGGTCATCGGCACCTCAAGTTGGATCCCATCATATGGCATTTCTCTGGGAAGATCACGAGCAAAGTATGATGTAAGACCCCAAGCAGAAACAGTCTCTCAAGAGACTCATTTTCCCTAGTAGAGTTGACAAATGGCGTCTCCCAAAACAGAGAAGTTTGTGTACCTCTACAATTCAGACGAATGGGTTCCCCAGTAAGTCTGACGTCAAAACTTTTTCCACTCAAATGGCATCTCCCCAGGAAAATTCGGCGAGAAGTTTGAGGAGAACCGCTACAAATAGCGTCCCTTGTCAATAAAGTTTATTGACAAAAGAAACTTAGACCAGTTCCTTGGTATGAAACCAGGATCGAGGAGAAGTTTACAACAGAAACTTAGACCAGTTCCTTGGTAGGGAACCAGGATCGAGGGGAAGTTTACAACAGAAACTAAGACCAGTTCCTTGGTAGGAAACCAGGATCGAGGGGAGGTTTATCCCAAAAGGAAACTGAGACCAGCTCCTTGGCTGAAGACCAAGATAGAGGGGAAGTTTACCTTTTCTAAGCATCATTGCTTAGCAAAAGAAGATGAATGCGTAAGCTACCATTCATAACCACCATCAAAATTTCGGGTATTCCGATATTTAATCCTCTTGCACCCCGAATGCCCTAATACCTTCGTCATTCACACCTTCGTGTCCAAGAAGATTAAATAGGGGCATCTGTCATACCCCAAATTTTGACCACTTATATTTCCCATCATTATGAAACTCATCATCACAATATGGATGTACCATCATACTTCATCAGTCTCCCCAAAGATGGGTGAGCATCCACTACAATCAAAATTAGGGTTTCAAGCCCTCTCAGAGCTTTTAGGCAAAGGATCAATCAAGGAATGACATGATCTTTAACTTGTCTAGCCTCTAACATATCCACAATGGATCAAAAGGACTCCCACTTCAAGGATCAAGCACAAGGCTGCTCCCTTCTAGGTGGATCAAGTCTCAAGATCGACAGTGTCACCAAATTAGGGTTTTGGTCGACCAGGGCCTCCAGATGGAAAATTTTCATCTGGGCACAAGCCAATGATCCAAAGCACAACCTAATATACTCCATGGAACCTCATGGACCCAATCATCAAGTCAATTTTGCCTCAGGGGATGCATTCATAAAAAATCAGGAATTAGGGTTTCTTGACCTAATTCACCCCTAAGTATACTTTTAGGGCAAATCATGAGCCAAGACCTCAAGAGAGGGTTTGAGGGTCTCTAATGAACTATATTGATCCATTTGCAACAATGGATTAATCCAAGAAGCTTGAGCAACAAGTTTTAATTTCATCTGCACCACAATTAGGGTTTCGCGAGGAAAGTCAACTGTAACTTTGACTTTTGACCAGGACATGCTCCCAAGCCCTAAGACACGATTCAATATACCCTATTACACTCATGGAACATGTCCATCAAGTTTGATTTAGGTCAAGGACATGATTTCATGAAGAATTGCACAGTTTGGAATTCATCTGATAAAAAGTCAACTGTGCACAAAAGTCAACTTTAACTTTTTGAGATTTTTCACCAAAATGGATTTTTAACCCTAAAATGATGTTAATGTATGATTTGAATCATCATACATCAAGAAAAATCAAAGAAAGTGGGATAACTTGTAAAAGGGGTAACCATAAAAACTTAGAAAAATTTATAAGTTATGGAAAAAGTGACACTAATGTGCCAACTTTGGAGGACCATAACTCCTAAACCACAAGGGCATTGTTCCCCATTCAAAGCTTGATTTGTAGATCTCATTGCCCTATACAAAAGCTTCATACTGACCTATGTCCAAATTCCTCATGGATTTTGAGTTATGGAGTGATCAAAATCAAGAAAAGTCACTTTGTTCCAACACTTAGTGAAAATTTCACTAAGTCAGATTTTACCTTACTTTTTTCCAAATGTAGGGGGATTTTTCACTTGGATTCAAAAGAGATCAAAACCAAACATGTTCAAATAGTTGTTGTGTCATGTAAGGGCTTTCCAAAATGGCCAAGAACATTACCAAATTCAATTTGAGTCATGAGATATGACATTGGCAAGTTGCCTTGCTGAAATCTGCCAAGGCAAGGCAGATTTTCATACTTTTGGTCGATTTGCCAAAATCAGCCAAATCCAAATGCTCCTATCCACTTGGAAACATCTGAGGATTGAATCTAAAGGGGAACTGAGCCAAGCCTCCAAAGTCTTTGGAACAAGAAATAGCATGTTGAACCTAGAATTGCCAAAATAGGGACAAGACTCCAATTTTGGATTGGAGCATTCAATGGAAGCATCAAGGTGGCATGGACTAAGCCATTCTCAACTGAATTCAGTCAAGACTTATCCAAGACCAAGGGAACCACAACCCTGTGCCCTAACCTCTAGTCAATGGCTAGAGGAGACTTGGATTTCCATTGGACAACATTGGCCAAACCTCTGCTGCAGTTGCCATTCACTGTGGATCCCAAAACAAACTTGCTCTACTATAAATAGAGCTCAATTGTGATCAGTTTGAGTACACCAAAGCCATCTAACAGATGCTTTCCTCAAAATCTCTTCTTTCACTCCAATTTTACCTTCTAAGGCAAGTCACTATCGGGTTTTGAGTTTGAGAGCTTTTCCAATCAAACCAATCACACACACACCTCATATACATTACATATGAGCTGATCAAACACTTAAACAACAACTGGAACACTGATTTCTCAGAATCACTAGTCAATTGCTCAAGGTTTTAACCAAGTTGCAGTTGAGATGCCATGAAGTGATCCAGCCAGTTTCAATCAAGTCCAAGCATTCAAACACACTCCATAGGGTGTAGGGAAGTTGTTCAGATCATCACAACTCATCTGTAACACCTCCAACTCAGAAATCAATTTGCTCTTACTGTCACGACCTAGAGGTAAGCCTAAACTTGGTCATCTCTCAATCTATGCATATTTCCTCGCACAATACTTTTGCCAAATGTTCATAATCATGCATGGAATGTTTCCCCTCAATTAATTGCATTGTTTGAATCGTGTATCAAAAATCCTAGCCTTCATGCAGAAATTAGGGTTCTTGAGGATTTTTCATGATTTCTTGTTATATGTTTAATTTAAATGAAATTAAATACCATAGACATGATCGTGAGGTTGAAACGAGTTGATTGGTATGTGGATTACATGATATGATTAAGTATTCAGTGAGATTGGAGAGAAAATGCAAATCTGGGCAAACCCAGAACACGCGCGTGTTCTTGGCGCCATTTTTTGAATATTTGAATATTTGAATTTTGTGATTTTATTTAATTGATTCAAAAATTAATTTCTCTCTGAGTTTTAATGATTTTGAGTTGATTCTTTTTTTAATAATTCACAAAAATGTTAAAATATTTTATTCTCCTAAAAAAACCCAAAAATATTATTTATTTTGTATAATTGATATTTTTGCAAAGAATTAATGTTTTAATTGTTTTTACCATTTAAAATATTTTTTCCACCTTGATTTTGCATCTTTTAATGCTTTCTAATTATTTTGTAGGTCAATACTTAATTTTTGAAGCATTAATCCAAGATCACAATTTGTTTCCCATATGTTAAACAATTTTGATCATTTTAATTGAATTTTTATTCAATTAAATACATTTTTGAAAACAAATTAGGGTTTTGGATTAATTCAACCCTCATAAATCATTTTCAAAACACTTTTGGGCCTCTAATAAAGTGTAAGACCCAATCCTTTTTTTGACCAAATCATTTTTGGGCCTCAGTGCATTGTATAAGTCCCGATACCGTCAAAAACAAACGGCGCGATCGTCGCCTTTTGAAAAATAACCTTCTGGACCTACCCTCGAGTAGTAAGACCCATTTCTTTTCTTAAAACTCTTTGGGCCTCTATTAGAGTGTAAGACCCAACCCACTTGTACAAAAACAATTTTTGGGTCTCACTTATTGTATAAGTCCCTCTGTACATTTTTAAATTCGGCACGATCGTCGCCAATTTAAAAATAAACCATCTGGGCCTCTCCTCGAGCTATAAGACCCATTCAAAACTTTTGGGCCTCTATTAGAGTGTAAGACCCAATCCCCTTTTAACCAAAACATTTTGGGCCTCAGATATTGTATAAGCCCCTTTGCGTTAAAAGAAAATCTCGGCGCGATCGCCATTTTTCACGAAAAGTCAACTGGGCCTACCCTCGTGTTATAAGCCCCACTCTTTTTCTTTAAACCTTTTGGGCCTCTTGAGAGAGTGTAAGACCCATCCCTTTGTACAGAAAACCTTTTTGGGCCTCAGTCACTTGTATAAGTCCCTCTGTACAAATTCAACAGTGCGCTCACTGATAAAACCCTGGGCCTCTCCTTGAGCTGTAAGCCCCAAATCTTTCTTTTTCAAAGCACTTTCTCCTTTGATTTTGAAATATACTGTTGTTTTCAATCTTTCTTTGTTGAATAACTAACCAAACAGCATGGAAGCTCTACAACCGAGTAAGTGGTTATTGCTTTCATTTACCGCTTTCATATACATATAACTGTATTGTGGGGCTGTTTCACTGTAAGTCTTCTTTCATAAACTCATATCAACTGTGTAATAATAGTATAGATATTTCGAGTTTCCCCGGCAACTACGTCTAGAACTAGGTGACGCCGTTTCGTTTATTCATAGAAATAGACAACTAGATCCCCAATAGAATCACCAGATACAGTCTTCTCTTCGGCTGTCCTCATTAGGAATTGTCAAGAAACTCTACTCCCAGAGATGAATGTATTCTCCGTGAATGGCATCTTTGAGTTTCTTCCAAATTCTCAAACTTTCCTGACTTGATCTATTCCTTGTGAATAGCTTGCCTTGAATTTCTCGGGGTTTGGGGACCTACGGGCTTCTTAGAAGCATCGGCCTCCTCTTGGGCATCATACAAGGACCCACAGGCTTCCTAAAAGCAACCCTGCCTCCTCTTGGGCTTAGTACAAGGACCCGCCGGCTTCTTAGAAGTATTCACAGCCTCCTCTTAGGCTTTGTATAATGATTCTTCCTCCGGGAATGATAGCCTCCTCTTGGGCTTCGTACAAGGACCGATCGGCTTCTTAAAAGTTTCCAGCCTCCTCTTGGGCTTCGTACAAATTATCCCGACGACCTCCTAGAGGTATAGGAACAAAACTTAGTCATCTGCATAGAACAGTCCTTTCAAAGAGTCTACTACTATTTCTCAAAGCATAGTACAAAAAATGAAACTCTAGACACGGACAGTCTAATCTCCTTGTGTTTTCCAGACATTCTCAAGCGACCCCTTCGTTAAATAGGAAGAAAACCCGTAGACTTGGACAGTCTCAATGCCCTTCAGATTTCCCACTTCCTTAAAGAACAGGAATAACCCGGATCCTCGAATCAAATCCTTGAGTACAGTGTTGCTTATAATAAGAACTGATTTTCTCTTTCAAAGATCAGTATACTGGACCTGTCACTCAACTGAAACAGTAACCATAGCCTCTCTCTTGGGCTTTATACAATGATTCTCCCCAGCGGAGTCAAACAACATTTAGCCTCTCTCTCGGGCTTTGTACGAGACACATAAAGAGACTCCCTCATTGAGTCAATCACCCCTTTCGCCTCCATCTCGGGCTTTATACGAGATACAAAAAGGTTCTTATTGAGCCAAACAAATTTTAGCCTTCATCTCGGGCTTTGTACGAGATACAAAAACTCTCTTGTTGAGTCAAATAGCCTCCATCTCGGGCTTTATACGAGATACCAAAAGACTACATCGTCGAGTCAAAACCTTTTAGCCTCTCTCTCGGGCTTTGTACGAGACACATATTAGCCTCCTCTTAGGCTTTATATAAGAAAACCACTGGTTGATCCAATCAACCTTTTAGCATCAAAGTTGTGCCTTGTTCACAGTACACAAATATCAACAACTCCTTCCCCTTCATCTAATTGCTGTAAGCGGCAAGCCTCTGGATCATCTACATCCATGCCACTGTCCCTCTTTTAGCATGAGAAATTCCTAAGGAAAGATATCATTGCTCTACACTGAGTTAAAGTCTTCTCCTTCAGGTTAAAAACCCCCTATGGCATTGCTAGGATCCGCGTATCCCGGTTAAAGTAATCCTCCCTTTATAACCAGTCACCCAACAGTTGTGACATACAGACCCCCTTTAGAGATGACAAATTCTCTCTAAAGTCAAACCTTTTCAGCTTCACATCTTGGGCTTTGAACAAGATACAAATCACATTTAGCTTCACATCTTAGGCTTTGAACAAGATACCAACTACCTTTCGCTTCACGTCTTGGGCTTTGAACAAGACACCAAAACAACCATTTCCTCCCATAGAATAAGAGGAACTACGAACGCTCTAATTTCCCTGTTTTGGCAAACGGGAATACGTAGGCATAAGATCGAAAGAAAAGATCTTAGCGAGCACACTAAACAAAAACCCTAAATCCCATACTCTCATATATCTATCAAAAAGCATCAGTCCTAACATCCTAATCCTTGTTCCCCGCCAGAAACCTGTCTGCCAAAATAACACAAGAAAGGCCCCACCACATTGATCGCATCCGTAACCTAACAGACCGCTGTTTAAACTCAGTATGCAAGCAGGGTTAATTGGAGACATCTATTTCCCTTCCTTCGTCAGCTTTAATAGGATAAAAAATGAATCGACCTGTAGTAAACTGACCCCAGAGAGCGACGGCGCTTAAGAACCGCGTCCAAAATCGCTCGCTACACCTACCATAGATGAATTATTGGATGAGCTAGGCTCAGCCCAAATTTTTTCTAAGATAGACTTACGCTCTGGCTACCACCAGATCTGAATTGCATCAGAAGACACTCATAAAATAGATTTTCGTACATTTGACGGCCATTATGAGTTTTTCGTAATGCCTTTTTGGCTCACTAACACCCCTTCTACTTTCCAATCTGCAATGAATGATCTTCTTAGACCCCACTTGCGCAAATTTGTTTTATTGTTTTTTTATGACATTCTCATTTACAGTGCCAATTTTACGGATCATCTTATTCATTTGCAGGTTGTTTTCAATTTATTAAAGTCTCATACTTTTGTTGCCAAATTGTCAAAATGTGAGTTTGCTGTGGACAAAGTCGACTACCTTGGCCATGTAATTTTAGTTGGTGGTGTTGCACCTGACCCAGAGAAAGTTACGGCAATTTTGGAATTTCCTCAACCGCGTTCGCTCACGACACTGCGTGGATTTTTAGGCCTCACCGGATTCTATAGGCGCTTTGTGCGCAATTACGCCACTCTCGCCGCTCCTCTCACCGATTTATTACGTTCCACTAAGTTTACATGGAGTACAAAGGCTGGTATCGCCTTTACAGAGTTAAAGCAGATTTTGACCGACATGCCGGTCTTGGCTTTGCCAGACTTTACAAAAACATTTATGCTAGAAACTGATGCTTATGGAGTAGCGGTTGGTGATGTTTTATCTCAAGGAGGACATCCTTTGGCCTTGTTTAGCAAGAAGTTATGTCCGCGAATGCATGCTGCTTCTATTTATGTGCGGGAGATATATGCAATCACAGAGTCTGTCAAGAAGTGGCACCAATATCTGATAGGCCAGCAGTTCCATATCTACACGGATCAAAAGAGTTTAAGAAACTTATTGCTTCAAAAAATTCAGACACCAGAACAACAAAAATGGGCTTTGAAACTGTAGGGTTTTAATTTCGAAATCTTCTACGAACCTGGCAAATCCAACTTGGTCGTTGATGCCTTAAGTCGTAAAGATTGCACCCCTGAACACCTTTTCCTATCCATCTCCTCTCCTGTCCCAAAGCTGATCTCCCAATTGCAAGCCTTTTATGCTACAAACAAAGGACATAAACTGGTGACTCAGACACAACAGAACGACATAGTAAACTTATTCAAATTCTCTAATGGTCTGCTTTACTTTCTGGACAAACTTTTCATACCTGAGACTCATGATCTGCGTTCAACTTTGATTACTGAATATCACAACACTCCTTCAGTTGGTCACTCCAGCGTCAAGGCAACTGTTTCTCGTCTCGGTGCCTCCTTCACCTGGCCTAGCATGTACAACGATACAAAACTTTTCATTAAAAGGTGCAGTACATGTCAACACAATAAATATCTAACTCAAAAGAAGAAAGGTCTATTTCAACCCTTACCAGTACCGCAACAAGTTTGGGAAGATCTGACAATGGACTTCATCACTCATCTCCCTAATTCCTTCGGTCACACAGTGATATGGGTCATTTGTGACCGTTTGACCAAATATGTCCATTTTATCGCTCTTCCGACCAAGTTTTCTGCTGCTGACCTCGCTTCTCGTTTCTTTGCAGAAATATGTCGTTTACACGGCATACCAAAATCAATAGTGTCAGACAGAGATCCCATCTTCCTTAGCACATTCTGGAAGGAACTTTTTAAAATCCAAGGAACAGAACTTAAGTACAGTACGACTTACCATCCAGAAACTGACGGCCAAACCGAAGTCGTCAACCGTTGCCTTGAAACGTATCTCCGTTGTTTTGTCAGCAATCAACCAAAACGTTGGTACAAGTTCTTGTATCTCGCTGAGTTTTGGTTTAACACATCATACCACGCCGCCATCGAAATGACTCCCTTTACAGCCTTGTACGGACGTCTTCCTCCATCTATACCTGACTATATCATTGTGTCAGTCTCTACACCTGATTTAAACACCCTCCTGAAAATAAGACATGAGATCCTTCAGACTCTAAAGAAGAATTTGAGAAAAAGTAGAAAAATCATGGAAGCTCAAGCGAACAAAAAAAGAATGGACCATACCTTTGAATTTGGAGATCTCGTTCTTCTCCGCCTTTATCCGTACCGTCAGCAACCCACTTCTAGACGTCTCTCGCAGAAGCTTTCAAAGAGATTTTTTGGCCCATATACCATCATCAAACGAGTGGGTCAAGTGGCTTATGAGCTTGATTTACCAGCTTCATCGCGTATCCACCCAGTTTTTCACGTCTCCCTCCTCCGACCCTATTATACATCCAGATCTGCTGTTTCTAAGGTTACACCATCTCAACACCAACCGCCGGTTACATGCAACACCACTCCATTCGTGCGGACTCAAGATAGCTCACAGACGACTCAAGAAGTTTTAGCTAAAGGGGAACTAGGTTACAATGACCAAGGTAGAGGAAAAGACGAAAGAGTTTTGAAGGGCGGAGAAAAATGTAACGATGAAGTTTTAGAGAGTGTTTCAATATTTGGTCTGAGAAATATTGAAGTACCTCTCAACAAAAGTAACACAAGTAAAACTCCTCAAGCTACTTATGATTTTTCTGAAGTCCCATTTCTCTCTCTTACCCGTTTCCATACGCCTTTATCTCCATCCGAGCTATACACGTGTATTTCCCCTCAACCTTCCATTGCCACGTGCCTATCATCACTCCTCAAACCAGCTGCCACACAACCTTCAACAACCCATATTACACGCCAACCCCACATGCCTTATCTTTTCCCATCCCATTCTCCCATTAAGTCTGACAAACTCCCACCTAACACTCTACTACCCTCCTCGAGCTCCGTGTTGCCTTTCCCACTTGCTGATGCACGTTCTAAGACACTTAATGCTTCATCAACTCCCAACAAAATGCCCTTCTTCCCAATACCTCCAGCCTCTCTAGTTCCCTTCCTTAGCCCCACACATTCCTCTCTTGCCACGTCGGCTCATCCTACTTTAAGTGTGAACCTTGAGTACAAGGTTCTCTTTAGGGCCGGTAGTATTGATAAGAAGCCCAAAGTTTCTTTTAAAAGAGTGGCCAAAGGCCTGTTTGGTTCAAGGATTATTATACTTAGTATTTGAGCTTTACTTTAGTGAGACTTTAATTTTAATTGCAGAATTTTATTTTAAGAGGCTTAGGCCCAATTAAGTTTTTAACCCTAAGTATATAAAGGAGATCTTTGTAATAGTTTGGTTTTAATGAAATATTTTCACAAGCTGTTTTATGTTTCTTCTTCTTATGCAACTCTATATCTAGTCTAGCTTAGTGTAGTCTATCACGTTACGTGACTAAAGCTTATTCGTTATGTTTAAGTGATTAATTTTGATAACTAATTTTAATTAGTTTGATTTTAGTTATTTTAACTTAAAATGTTTCAAATACTATATAGATTAGTTCCTCCATTTTGCTTAATTAATTAGTTAATTCTCAATTGACTAATTGATTAAATACTTGAATATTAGGAATTTACCATGTACATTCATTTTTCATCCATTCCTAATCACATTTTTTATGCATGGTGTATGGTTATTAGTATGCTTGCTTTTATCATTGTCACTTGATTGACTTTGGGCATTATGATGATGCATGCTTGTATGAATTTTATAATTCTTGCATGATTTATGATCCATTCTCCCATTGTGGGTAATATGTCCCTCATTCCCATGAGCATGTAATATCTTAGACTTTTCTCTTCTTTGTTGCTTACTTCACATGTTAATAAATAAGATAAAATCGAAACGATAGAAAACGATTTAAAAAACAAGATACAAATAAAGCTTGATCCAACGTCAAGCCATTTTAGAAACTATCAATTGAATTTTCATCCTCCATTACGCCTTAAGGCTCCACCAATTTTTCAACCGTAAGTCGATCGCTTAGGCGCCGCTATCAACCTCCATCCATTCTCATCTTCAATTCAATCATCTCTATTTTCTTCTCACACTTCTCACATTGCAAACATCAAACACTTGATCCAATGCCAAGCATCTTTTCAAACTATTTTCACAATAACTTGGGAGAAAAAGAGTGGAGTGTACGTACTTGTGCACCCCATTTCTCAAGTACTTGGGTTGTTGGCCCTGATTTGCTTGTGGCCCGACGCTTGTCTTCCTTTCAAAACACCTAATCATAATAAGAGTTTAATCTGTTCCTATTAGGGCAAAAAGGAGTGGTTGGGATACCATTATCCCCTTAACTCTCGAGTATTTGATTGTGAGTCGTACTTAGTCTATGGTTGAATACTTGTTTTCCTCTAAGTACCTACAATTAAACTCGTCTCACAAATTTTAAAACAAATCTTTTCTATAAAAAACAACTTCACCAATCAAATGTGACATCTTGCTTCGAGGGAATAATTCCAAAACCTTTTCAAAATCGCATGTTATTTCTAATCTAGTGAAACACAGGCTAAGACGTCAGTCTCCTTACGTGCGGGCAACAAAACCTAATGCTAGAATGTGAACGTTAACATTGTCCACTCAAGCCAATCAACAAACACATACCTAATTCCACGAACTACAGAGCTCTAACTTCCTTATTGCACGAGAGGATACGTAGGCACAAGATTGTGAGATCTTGGCGAGCAACCTTCCTTCATTTTCACCCTTAGTTCTCCAAACTACGGAAGCTCTGATTCTTCATTTCACAATGAAGATACGTAGGTGTAGAACCCCAAAATTTGCCCTCTCATTTATTGCCTTATAACAGTGGCTTATGCTTCACATTCATCTGCATATCCATTAGGTCATAGCTCATTCATTCATTTGCATTGGGCTCCTGAGGCGTGGGATCATGGTTTCTTATTTTCTGTGCAACTTGGTTGATATTCATCAATTGAAGGTGGTGGTTAGGGTTCATGGGAAATGCATCTTGACATGAGATCCAGTTGTGGGTTCATATTGTGGTCAGGGCGGTGTTATTCTCTCAGTTGCTTATGGTTCGTTGCTTGTAACACAAGTTAATGAGGGTTGATATGAAAGTCGATTGGAGTCGGGAATTCGTTAAGTATTTGAGTTTTAATCTGGATGTGAATGTTGATTGATCAAGGTTTAAGCATGTTAAGTGTGGTCATGTAGATTTCTTGTAACTCAAGATTCGAAGTTCATTTCAACTCATGTTCATGTCTATTTTTATAACCATTTCAAATCACCAAAGTCCATAGCCATTCTTATCCACATTCTTTTTTTTCTTTTTCTGTCCAAATTCCAAATCCATTAACCATTTACAATATCCACTTTCATAAACCAATCCCAAATCCAATTTAAGTTCATAATCACATTTCAAGTCACGTTTCGTCTAACTCAAGCAATTTTTGATCTATTATCCACTTTTAACTCATAATCCACATTTTGATCCATTCTTGACCCATGTCCATTTTGGAATCCGTATTCAATTCTTAATCCATTTTACCAATATTTCAAAACCATTTATCCAAATAAGTTTCAAATAAAATAATTTTCAATTTATGACCATTTGTCAAGACCATAATCCATATCTGTTTTCATATCCCAGTCCAATAGATGCTTTATTGCAAATCTAAGAAATGGTCTTTCTCTACTGGGAATTCTATTATCATCTGTTGCATTTAGTTCTAGAACAGCTTCTCTATAATTGGGACCTCAACAACACATTTTGTTGCTGGTTTGGTAATAACCTCTGTAGCATGGTCAGCAGTGGGGTTACATATAGCGGTTCCTTGAATTCAAATAAAGAGGAATTTTAACAATAAGATATTGTTGAGATGGCTTTATGAACACCACTTATGCGATTCAGTGATCTCAGATTGGATACAATGCAAAGTTTTGTCATGCTTAACACATTGATTACCAGCGCTAAGACTGACAAGTAAGGTGCTCGGACAAGTTGTTTTAACATCAACAATTATTGGCTGTAGAGCTGGCAGTTTCACATCCACAACGGATCCATATCAGAAAAAAGGAAAATTACAACAGAATTTGCAGCAGTTTATTTTCACAGCAGGAAAAGAATCCAAATGCATTCACAAAAAATTCACAATTACTTCTAACAATTCCTAACAGAAACGCATCTCCAATTCAACATCATCACACACCAGAAAAGAAAAGAGATAACAGAATAACTAACTTCTAACAGAACCTTCAATCTCTAACTGTATCTTCTAACCAAAACCTAAGAGAAGAAAAACCTCTCTCTCCAAGCTTCATTCACCGGTGGAAAATTCAATCTTCCTCTTCATCCATCAATCCCCTCCATCATCCTGCAACATTATCAATTCCTGAAAATGCTCTTCAAAAACTTCTTCGATTCATAACATGAAAAAATTCCAGATTAATTCTTCATCTTGAAAGCTGCGAACCTTTGTCCTCAATTCATCGGAACATGCAAACAGTGCCATGGCTTTGAAGCACCTGCAACAGGGCTCAACATCAGCAATTTGCACAGATTAGAAGAATTCCATAAAGATTCAACAACTCAACGAACAACAATTCGCGCAAAGCTTGTGAATTCGGAACCTGCAATCAGCACATCGCTACAATCACAAAATCACACGCATAACAACTCCGAATCAGAAAGAAGAAAAAGAATTCCATATAGAAGAGAGAAGAGTCGAGAGAAGAAGAAGAAGAAAGGAGAACTCGGGAACGGAGAGGAGAGAAAGGAGAGCACCAAATTCATCGTCGTTAACGCCATTGTTGTGAAGGTACACACATTCTCACTTCAACCTTTAGTAGCTACGGCCTCGGATTCATAATCCGTTGTGGTTTAGTGTTGATGCTTCGAACTGTTGTTGATTTTGTGTTTTCGAATTTCTCTCCTCCGATCCGGTAGTTTGGCTGAGTCTTTGGAGAAACTAGTGGTGGATTCCTAATCACCATGCAAGAGTAGCTAGGGTTGGTGTTTAGTATTTTGTAATTGGTGGTGGTATGTCGCCGGAGAAGACGGCGGCGTCGCCGCCAGCCACCGGCCTTCTCCGGCCATATGTGTTTTCCAGTGAGTGAAGAAAATATCATAGAGAGAGACATGAGAGTGGGAGAGGAGTTTGAGAAATGGCATTCATGAGATTCCTATGTAAAGATAATGGAAGAGGATAAGAGATGGTGGTGGCAGTCCGCTCTGGCGGTGACACTTGTCACCGTCCGGTAGGACCACTTAGGTGATATATACTTGCACTCCCATTGTAGTTACCGTACACCCTTCATCATGACCCTTGGTTTGATCTCAGAGTATGATCACACGGTTAGGATTGATTCCAAGGTTATGAGGACCACCGTATGCCTTAGGCTAGCAATGTTCCTTGGGCCTATCCTTTTATTGCTAATTACACCCCTGCGCTTGAGCCCAATGAAGAATTTAAACTGAAGGTTTTACTTAGGCACACCCCCTTGTTCTTCCATGTTTTCTTTTAATTTTATTTTCGTAAGCGTTTCATAATTTGATACAAAAAATAGTTTCGTACCTCAGAAAATTCCAATAAAATTCATGTATATTCTGGGAGGTGTTAATTAATTTTTGGATATTTTTAATTCCATTTTGGGGGCTGTTTGATATTTCTTCTGGAATTTTATAAAGGGTTGTGTTCTTAATGGTGTATCTAGTGATGCAAGTTCTAAAATGTGATTTTCCCTTAACAATTTGGAGCTGATTTTTTTATGTACATTTAGGCATTTGATTTTTTAACATCATGGTGATTGATTGGTGCATCGTACTTGAGTTTTGGGATACTTTTGAAGTTAATCTTTTGAGCTTTAATTCGTATGATCATCATTGACGTTTGTGCTATGTTTGCAATTGATTGAGTACGTTTGATGCATGATATGAACCCTATCATTTGCATGTGATTACCTACTGGACTTGGAATAACTTGGTTGATTATCCATAATTTTCAAAGGCATTTTGCTATTCTTCACGAATTTTCCATGGTGAACATATTATGTGTAAGCATGCATAGAGATAGGATATGTTTAGGACTTGTATGAGGGCGCTTTGAGCCAACTTTGAATATGAGTTTTAGCATATTATTAAGTGTATTTTGATGCACAGTTGATACATGCTTGAGTATTTCATTGGATCATTTCACATGCCTTAAATGATGCCTACTTTGTGTGTATGCGAACTTGAATTTGTGTTTCACTTTGGCCACTTCTTTTGATGCCATTTGTATGCCATGTTCATGATTGTTTTTGGGATTCAATTACGACATTTTATAGGTCATTTTCCTCTGGTGTGTGAGCTTTAACATTGCCTTACCATGTCATTTCATTTGCCTTACTTGAGTGACAATTTTACATACTTGTATGAGAAGTTTAAATGTGATTTTGCTCATGGAATGAATTGACTTTGGAGAGAGAGTTTAATGCAAAACTTGGTGACACTTTGAGATTGGCTTTAAGCATACATATAAGTTGTTTCACTTCTGACCTTGGTCCATTTTCACGTTTTAATTCAATTCATCTAACTTGTAATGGCTTTCTTTTGTTGGTTTACCTTTAACTTCAAAGTAGATTAGTCTTGTAGCATAGTTGTAACTTGACTTGTAATTTCATAATCCTTTTAGGTCTTTCACTTTGACTAGTGTGACTCAAATGTACATAGTCATTAGACTTAGGTCTTTATGTTGTAAATACACCCTCTTGTTATTACTAATGTCTTTGGTTCACATGTGCAAGGTGCATAAAGGAGACACTCCAAAGGTGGTTTGACCATTTCAGTTTGTAAATAAAAACTTGTTTCTAACTTGGTTTGCTATTTGTTTATAGGTACTTTCGTGACTAGATTTCGTTGCTTTGCTACGGATTCATATCCGTTTGGTAGGACTTCTTGTCTCTTCACTTCTCTTTAATGCTTTCAAATGCCATGAGAAGTAGGAATAGTTGATGCCATGATAAGTAGGATTGTATGGGAAGCCCTCAATTGAGGCCATGATTGTGCTTGTTTAATATTGTGTCTAAAGACCTCCGAGGAGACATCCCATTCCCAGATCCCCTTGTAAGACCTCCAAGGAGGCAATTGACGGAAGGTAGGGTTCGCAATCGACCCTCGTTATTCTAGTTGAGTCATTCTTAGCTCTCATTACATGATTGAAGCTTTGAACATTACCTACTCTTGCTATCGATTCGGTCAAGTGGAATGAGGGTTTAGCAATCAAACCCCCAGCCTTGTCTATAGCTCGCATTGACCTGTGCTGATGCTTATGTGATCTGATTCACATCTTCCCCTTTCTTACTCTGCTCTCCATGGTTCTTGATACCATTGGCCGAGCACCCCTATTTCCCACACCTAGCTTGTTTGCCTCGGTTGATATGACCCCTTAGCTAAATCTCCCTCTTTCTTATTGTGAATGTGTGATATTATTGTTAACTGACACTGTTTACTCCTTAGTTGCTTTTATTTCATTTTGTGATTGATTCATCTTGTGTTTACTTGTCTGATGACATGATCCTGTAGGATTCCTAGCTCCACTTAATTTTCGATTAAGTCGGAGGTAGGAGAGACATTAGGATAGCAATCCATGCATGACAACATTAGGTAGACTTCCCTCTTGATCCTAACCTTAGGGCCACTTTTGCATGATAACATTAGGAACAAATTAGATTCCCTTTAGTGTTTTCTTTTCAACTTGAGTCTTCTCTTCTCATCTCATAATCTTTATAAAACACTTAATAAAGGATTAACATGTATTGCGCACGAGCCTTATATGTGGGAAATGAGATAGTGGGGGATTTTCCTTCACTTTCTTAGGATGTTTAGCATGCGTCCCGTCTTGGGTCGATACGCGAGACATTCGATCCTATGTTGTAGACTTGGGTGCAATGCAAGTTACAAACAACTTCAAAAACACTTCTGTCTAAAAAACACATAAAAAAAATTCAAACCTTTTTATCCTTCTGGATCGTTAAGTTTTAAACCTCATTTTCAGAAAAGGGCACGTTACTTCCGTCTCGTCGCAAACAGGCATCGACCCTAACTGCCGGACTCGAACTTAATGTCGCTCATAAAAAACACAGACTTGGTTAAGTTAAACTACGACTGCTCTGATTTCCTCTTTTTAGTTAGATTGAGGATACGTAGGCATGAGACGGCGATGTCTTGG
Organism: Lathyrus tuberosus; assembly: GCA_022829125.1. Lineage (NCBI taxonomy): Eukaryota > Viridiplantae > Streptophyta > Magnoliopsida > Fabales > Fabaceae > Lathyrus > Lathyrus tuberosus. The sequence goes on along the minus strand of JALAZF010000124.1, from coordinate 973,010 downwards.
CGAGCAACCTCCCCCTTAGTTCGCGTTCGAACTACATTGACTCTGATTTTCCCGTTCCCGAGGGAATACGTAGGCCTAGGACTCCGAGGACGTCCTATCGAGTCACTTATTTTTCTTTTCTTCTTCGTTTCTTCGTTCTTTTCCGTTCTCGTTCCTTCTCCTTTCCAGTAGCCGTGGAGCTCCAGACGATGACACCCTTTGATCGAGACAACAAGCGTGGATCCCATCGAGTACGATGGACGCATGGGGCGCTAACACCTTCCCTTCGCGTAACCGACTCCCTTACCCGTTTTTCTTGGTCATGAGACCATGCTTTTCTTTCCCTCAGGTTTACGCAGTGTTTCCTTTCCCTCTCTTGGGATAAATACACATTGCTGGCGACTTTGTTTCCGCGCCACTTTCGCATTTGTACTTGGATGAAAATATCGGGAGCGACAGCTGGCGACTCTGTTGGGGACTCTGGTTCCCTATGCGAGTCAATCCTAGCGCTTGGTTGTTGTATTTCATTGGGTGTTTACTGTTGTGCTTTATTTTACTGTATTACAGTATTACTGTTTTACTATTTTACTGTATTTACCGCATTTATTGCATTGGATGTCACTATATGCTGGACTGTGCTGTTGTTTTCTGTTTGGTGGGCAGGGTGTTCTGAGAGATAAGCCCATTACACATGCTTGAGTGCGCTTATAGGACTAGAGTGGAAAGTAGTGTGGCCTACGTAGCGTCTTGGTACATACGGTTTACATGAAATCCACGCCCAGACGAGGTTTTCTTGGGAGATGTTCTGATTTGCGCGTCTTGTGCATTTCAGAATGTTAACCTAGAAAGCTGTCGACTCTGGTGACCATTCCCGAGGACTCAGTTGCGGTACTCCTCCCGAGATGTGATAATGGCAGACTAGAAATGGCAAACCCATTACACTTATCGATCCGAGGACCCAATGCTGGGAACTTGCTATAGGATATCCTTTTTGAAAGAGAATCAGTGGAGGCACTCCTCGATTGGCGATAGTACTGTACCCCGAGGGATGAATGTACTATTGCTTCTCGACCTTAGTGCCAGAAGCTGAGGACCTTTCATTTTGAGGGGAATCAGTTGAGGTCTCCTCGATTGATGATGATGCCAAACCAGAAATGGTGAGTGTATCATCATTTCTCGACCTGAGAGCCCGTGATATTGAGGATCCTCGGTTTTCTAGTACCCACATGTGAGATGGGCGGGTGTTTACAGGTTTGCAGGTAACCTTGAATTTCATCCTACCTGGTATTCTGGTTTGCTTATCAGTGTAAACTTGTCGGCCTGGTATTCTGGTTATTAGGATATTCTAGTATTCGGGTATTTTCTTCAGAGCAGACCCTTGAACTTATCCATTCAGCAGCACAGCAGTACAGAGCTTTATGGAAGCCTTGATCCCATAACTGTTGCATCTGCATCATCATTTTTGCATACATGTTTTTGTATTTCCAAGGATCTTAACTTTGAGATTAGCTGTTGAGCATTTCCATCTGCTTCATGTGGTTCTTCTGTGAAAAAAAAAGCTTGAATCAAAGCAGATTGATTCCTTGGAAATACTCGAACATGGAATTTACATTGCATTTCCATACTCATATGCATGGCAGGTGTTTGAGGTTGGCCTTTTGATCCCGATTGGGTTTTCTCCATGGTTGCAGATTCAATCTTTTTAAGTCATGCCCTAATTGAGCAAAATCAGAAGAAAGTCATGGATCAGATGCAAGCCGAGTTGATTGAGATGCAGACTCGCATGGCTCAGTTTATGGAGTTAATGCAAGGTGTTGCTCAAGGTTAAGAGCAGTTAAGGACTCTGGTCCAGCCTCTGATTGCTAGAGTCGATGAGGATGTGGTTATGCATGGGGGTGTTCATACTGGTGCTATTCCTCCGGGGGAGGTGTTAACGGTAATGGTGTCCATACTGGTCCTCCGGGAGGAGGTATTCCCGTTCCTTCTATTGTCATCCCTCCGGGCGGAGGAGAGAATGTCGTGATTCCTTCTATAGTAGGGGGAGGAAACAGTATATGTGTAGTACATAGCCGTCGCCATGGTGATCAACAGGATGATGTGTTTTCTCTTCCAGGTGGGGATGCTGACCCTCGACTTGATAATGGTCAAAGAATCAGGATGATTGAAGAGCAGTTGAAAGGGGTTGTGAATCAGAATTCCTTGGGTATGGATTTGGACGATTTGGGACTGGTCCCTGGTGTCAAGATTCCGCACAAGTTTTAGAGCCTACTTTCGAGAAATATAATGGTGTTACTTGCCCAAAGACTCATGTCCGGGCCTATGCGAGGAAAATAGATGCATATTCTAAGGACGAAAAGTTAATGATGCATTTCTTCCAAGATAGCTTGACTGGGGCATCTTTGGAATGGTACATACAGTTGGAGAGGTCCCATGTTCAAAACTGGAGGGAGTTGGTATAAGCTTTTGTTAAGCACTATCAGTATAATACTGATATGGCTCCAAATAGGACACAGTTGCAAAACTTGTCGCAGAAGAATGATGAAAGCTTTAAGGAGTACGCCCAGAGGTGGCGGGAATTGGCAGCAAGGGTACAGCCTCCCATGTTAGAGCGGGAGATGATAAGTATGTTTATGGCTACCCTGCAAGGTCATTATTATGAAAAGCTGGTACCTTGTATGCCCGGAAAGTTTGCCGTCTTGATCTTAGTGGGAGAAATGGTCGAAAGCAGTATCAAAATGGGAAAGATTCAAGTTGCTCCCGGTTATTCTGAAAATTCGAAGAAACGTTACAGGGGAGAAGAAGGAGAGACTAATGTCGTTCAATACCAACAACCTTATGCTCCTCAACAACAGAAGTATCAGCGTCAGAATCAGCATAGGCCTCGCAACAACTTGGAAAGAAGGAATGCTCCTCTTCATCCAGTTCCCATGTCGTACAGTCAACTCTTGCCACACCTGGTTCAAAATTCATTGGTGGAGCCCAAGACTTTGAAGCCTGTTCCAGAACTATACCCTCCGGGGTACAATCCCCATGTGTAATGTGGATATCATGGAGGATCTATGGGGCACTCAACCGAAGATTGCAAAGCCTTCCAAGCCAAAGTGAAATAATTGATTGACAAAGTATACATATCATTTCCAGAAGGAGACTTGGTTGTGCATGTCGACCTCTCATATGTTTGAAGACTTCAAGGGTCGTCTCCTAAAGCCAGTAGTCTAAGTGGAGTCAAGTCTTCTCAACAACGGCAGTCATCAGTTTCTTTACTGCATTTTCATATGTAGCTTTCATTTGTTTGTTTAAACATTGTCTGCATGAAAAAAACTTGTTTGTATTTTGAATGTTGATTTAATGCAATGATGGGTTGTTCCTGAAGTACTTTACTTTTATGCACTCGTATCATGTTTATATGCACTGCAATACCAACTTTCTTGTCTAGAACTCTTAAGGGAGGATGATGAGGTGAAAGACGCAAAATCTTTGGTTGTGTGCTTTTGGATAAAACCCTGTTGAGGATGTACAAGCATTGTTTCAAATCCCTAAACACTGGAGATATAAGGGAGATAGATCCTCGTTAACCCCTTTGAGCCTTGAAGTAGGAGTTTTCTTTCGTACGAAAAAACCCTCACACTTAACCCAGGGGCAGGGTAGGCGTCAGTTAGTTGGACCGAGTGTTCAAATTTCAAGAGGAGTGTGCATCTGAGGATCCATTACCTTTCTTTCCTCACATGTCAGGAGGCCAAGAGATGCGAAACCACAATGGTTATCCATCAACAACCAAGGAGTGAGGCAGTCACAACCCTTTCAAACAAGTCAGACAAAACAGTGTCACACGATTTGTTCAAAAAAATAAAGAGAAAAAGGAAAAAGCCCGCTAAGTCGAAACTTGAAAACAAGCGACTTAGGCAAAAGTTAGGGCATCCCGCTGGACTTCAAAATTGAAAAACTCAAAAGAGTCAGTCCAGGCAAAACCAGGGATCAAAAAGCAAAAGAATGAAAAGCGAAAAGCGAAAAGGATTACAAAGAAAAATCCTCGATAAGAACAAAGTCATGTGGCTACAGACACAAAAGACAAAAAGGGGTGACTGTTGCTCCAAAACCTCATTAGGTGTCAAACCATCAGTTGCATAGGTTCCTTAAAGATCATGAAACCTTTTGAGAGATGAGCTCTTGTGTCAGATTAGCTGAACGTAGGACCGGAGAACATCATGGAGAATGGGTGGGCACCGATAAACTTTGAGCCTTAAATCCTTTTTCTCAAAACCACGAACCAGGCCACGTTACAACCCTTAAAAGTCCTAATTAAAGCAGGGTTTACGCCGAAAGTGCACTTCAGCGAGATAGCACTCTTGACTCCCATGAGTTATGCTAATAAGATTTTTGTTGGTATTGCATGTGCGTATTGTTTTCCATTCAAAAATCAATGTCGCATCCCAGCTAGTGATTCATTCACAAGGCTTGGCGACACATTTTCAATAAAACTTCAGGTTAACACGAGTGTTGCATTAGAATTGTCATTCTCATATTAAACGTTTTCTGCTCACATGTGTTTGACATCAAAGAAGCTTACATGATGAACATCAGTTGAGAAGCTCGATCACGCCAAGTTGAGATGGTGAAAACGCCGAAGGACAGTCATGTCAAGGGGTATGAGGCCAAGAGACTGTGCGCGGCCTAGAGGTTCCCGATAAATGGTGATAAGAAGTAGCCAAACTGGGGCAATTATGTCGAGATTCAATAAATCTCTCCACAAGCGCTTAATATGGGGCAATCAGAGCGATTTGAAAAATTTCTATAAGATCAGTCAGGGGCAAAGTTTCTTCAAGACTTGGGGCAGGCCACCTCTAGAGCGTGGGAAGTTGTCCACTCCTGAAGAAGGTTAATCGAAAGCACCTCTTCAAAGTTCAGAATACTGGGGCAGAGTATTTTCAAGTCATTACAAATCCTTTCGAGGTAATTTACTTCATGGGTTATGAAGTCTGGGGCAGTTGTGTCGAGATCTGATAAATCTCTCCAAGAGTTTGAAGACCCTGGGGCAGTGTGAATGCCCGGTCTTCTATAAAATCCTCTTGAGATGATTTCTTCCTTTAGACATGGTGGTCTGGGGCAAGTGGAGAGTTCAAAGGGTCGTTTATGACCATAGAGACAGGTCAGGCTGGGTAACAAGTTTGTTTTTCCCCAGTAGCGTTACTCTCCCCAACACTGAAAGTACATCATCCTCAGCAAAACTTATTCTCCCCAGCAAGAGTACAGAGGATTGTGTCCCCAGCCGAGGTCATGGTTGGTTTATTATTCCCTAGTAAGCAATCAGAAGTGGATTGCTCCAAGGTGGATATTGCTGTATCTCCAGCAGGAGATGTGTTAGATTTTTTTGAAAAGACTTTATTTTCCCCACAGAGCCTGGTACTCACTTTCCTCAGCAGGTCAGGAAGTGTATTTTCGTCAGCAATGGCATGCTCTAATCCCCAGCAGGGTAAAAACTTTTCTCCCCAGTAGAGTTATTCTCCTCAGCATGGAAATTTCATCATCCTCATCAGACTATCACTCTCCCCAATCAGAGTAAAAAAGATTGTTCCCCAGCCAGCATCTAGGGTTGATTGCTTTAGGATGGATGTTGTTTCGTTACCACAGGAGATTTGTGGAACGTATTCCCGAAACAAAGATGTTGTCTTCCCCGCAGAGTATTGGTGTCTACTCCCCTCGGCCAGTCAGGAAACGTGTTTTCACCAGCAATAGCAGGATAAGGGCGAAGTCATTTCTCCAACAGCGGGTTCAGCTCAATGGTGTCCCCAGCGGGTCTAGTATTGGTGATTTGTCTCCCCAAGCAGAGTTTGGTGGTAATCCTCGCAGCGGTTTGTTCAACCATGGTTGATATCCCCAGCAGGTTTTAAGTCCAAGTGATATTTGGCACTCTTCTGATTCAGGTCTATAATACCCCAAAATTTGCCCTCTCATCTTTCATATCATTTAGCATATACTTTCATTGCATTGCATTACATTCAAGTCATAGAAAAATAAAGCATTCATCTTTGGTTCAACATAGGGCATGTGTTCAGTTGATTTCAGAGTATTGAGTATCCAGAGCAAGAGAGCAAGAGCCAAGGGTCTTCAGATAAGCCTCAAAGGTCCCTTACATCTTATGTCATCTCATTTGATCCCACAAGTCAGTGGAAGATGGGAATTCATCAAGAAGATTGGGCAGTTCATCATCTCCTAACAAAGGCAGTAAAAATTAGTGTTTGTGATTCAAGCAGTCTCCTGATGAAATTTTGGTTCAAGCTTGTTCTCAATATTTTCTACACGATGTCAAGTATCTAAGGATGGAAGATTACCCTTTGGTTCATTTCAAAAGGTTTTCAATTAGTCAGTTGCTTGAGAATCAAGAAATTGGGGGAAAAGTCAACTATGCAGAGGAAAAAGTCAACTCTTGACTTTTTAGGTCAAATTCATGAAATTCAAGTCACATATGTTCATTGGACAAGATTTGATCAAAAAATGATGGAGGAATCATCAAAAATCAAGAATTGTACAAAACTGCCCAAAATAGAAACTTAGGGTTTCTATAAATGGAAAGTTTAGGCCATTTTGCATTCTACTTTAAGGCATTCTTTCTTCAAGATAAAAGTTTCAAACTTTAGGCCCAAGTTGAGCCAATTAAAGATCATATTCCAAGCTTCAAATCCATACCAAGAACTCTTCCATTGGATCAAAATTGAGGGAGTTGTGATCAATCAAAGTAGAGCAAAATCAAGGCAAATTTCAAGTCATGGCAAGGCAAGTTCAGGCCTCCAGGCCATAATTTCATCAAACAGGTGGTGTGCCAAATGTCAAGCCAATTTTCTCAATGAAGAAGGCTCCAAATGAAAAAATGTTGAACACCAAAATTGTTCCTCTCCATGCCCTCTACAATGTTCATGTTTATTACTTTTTCATTTGAGCAATGTATGAAGAGTTATGAGGGTTCCAAGACAAGGGACTCACTCTGAATTCCATAGGCCCATGAGTTAGGCACGCAAGCAGGTTTACCTTGCCAAAACTTCAGCCACAAGCAAGTGACTTTAGTATCATTTTTTAGTGCTTTGATGGTATTGTTTCACTTTGATTACAATTTCAAACTTGTTAATTGTTTTGTCCTTGATCCATAGGCCTTGGAATCATTCAATTTCATGAGCTATCCATGAAGATATTCCTCCATAGAGTTCATCAATTTCATTATGATCTTGCTGGTTCAAAGTGGAGGTTTTATGCATTATTCTTGGTCTGATCACTCATTTGTCATGCATAAAACATGAGCCCTTCATCCATTACTTCATTTATGCCCACCAAGTCTTACATGATCACATACACATGCATGCCATACATCAATATGGAAGCAATTCAAAATGAGAAGCTTATGTTGCAGCAGGCATTGCAACATCCATAACACATCATCATTTATCATGATCCTCACTTACACAAGAACACAACACACGAGCCAAGTCATTTTTTTCATTTGCTTCAGCCACCCTATCCGTTGCTACACTCACCACTAACCTAACCCAGCTTCCAACTGTTAACTGAGTTAGTTAGGATCTAACTCTATGTATAAGAATCAAACTCTAACTGGTTTTGGAGTTCACCCTCATTCTTCACACGCACACCTTCAAGGTCACACACTCTCTCTCTCTCTCTCTGATTACTTTTCATTTTCACTCTCACACCTCAAAGCTCTCAAGAATTTCTCTCTGAATCCTTTCTCTCTTTGCACGAATTCATCATAGTTTTTCTTCACTCTTCATCATCAAGGAATTAGAATCAAGCATAGCATCAACATTGTGGATCTGTTGCAGAGTGAAGCATCAAGTTTCTTTGATTTCATAGCTTTGGAAGCCTTTTATTTGGCCACATTAGAGTTCAAGGATTCAAGGCATCACCTCTGGATTTCTTTTAATCGAAGGATTTTACTTATTCAGGTTTGTTTTCATTGAACTGATTCTTGTAGATTTAGTTTGTTTTAAGCTGTTCTTGTTGATTATGGCTTAATAGAAGCAATGTGATTGATCTGGCTAGTGATAGGCACCTTAAGTGCTTAGATTTAATTTTTAGGGCAAAATGTTTGTTGTCGATTCTCTCTGATCATGCACTATTTGTGAATTTGAAGTATGGATCTGTGTTCTACATAAGTTCAGCTTTCTTTTGGTGTGCATTTCATAAATTTCTAGATGTTTGATTCGTTACAGGTGGCCGGAGATGGCCGGAGAAGATGACCGGAGGTCCTTCTCCGGCCGGTGAGGTTTAGTTAGGGTTTTAGAACCAGGTTATATTACATCCGTCCGATCATCATCATCCTAAGGCTATTAGCGCGCCAACACATTAATGAAACCCCCTCCCCCTCACGTGCTTCATTCTCTCTCAGATTTGACTTTGACTCTTTCTATGTGTGTGCGTGCGTGATTGTTGTGATGTGCTTTGCATATGGACCATTAGATTACATGACTTTCATGATCTTTGTGCATTGACTTAATTATGTGGCTCTGATTGGACCAACGTTTGACTGAGGTTCTACCACTACTACTTTAGAACACGCGTGTAAGTGGACTGGATTCAAATTACTTTTCACACACCACACGTTGGGCCCAAGGATGTTTTGAACTGCATTTTTACCTGCGGAGCACCCCCTGCATTATTTCTTTTACATTTTATTTTCTCTTCTATACATGTTTCATTTTCTTTTATTAAAAATATCAAATCATCCCCAAAAATTCCAAATAAATTCCCATGGCATCTAAACACATCTAAATAATTTTTCATATATTTTAATTCTGATTTTAATTGATTTTGTTCATATTTTCTTAATTTCCATTTAATTTCTTTTTAAGTCTTCTTCTTCATTACACATGTTTGATTTTTTATTTCTTTTGCATAAGTTCCAAAGTGATTTTGCATCCAATGTTTTTACCATGTCTAAACAACATATCAAGGCATCTCATGTAATTTTAGTAGTTTTTTAAAGTCATTTTTCCATAGTATTTGAACCATTTCTTTGTGCATTCTTCCTTCTTGACATAATGTGATTTGGTTGACTTGGTTGAGCATGTTTCTTTTTAAATTTTGCCATGATCTTTTGACATGTCATTAGCTTCTGACTTAGGTACTTTGTGATTTAATTTCGTAATATTCCTGAGATTCTTTCTATTTTTACTTTGTTTGATTGTTATAGGTCATAATTGTATGCTTCTCTTGAACTTCTAAACCTTGATTGGTTAGGAGGCACTTGTGCCATTGCATTAGGACTTGTGTGATCATTTTATAGGTCATTTCATAAATATTACAGGTCATTCATGTTAGATTATAGGTCACTTGCCTTTTGTATTTTGGTTCATGAATGTTTGTTGCTTATGTGAACTAAGTTTGACCTATTTGTGTGCATATTCTTCTATGTGCCTTAACATGTTTTGTGTGCATCTTTGTGACACCATTCTTGCATTCTATGATCAAGCATATCATACACTACTGACTTGCATCCATTCTTATTCACGTTTATGTTTCATTCCTTATTCATAACTTGCATTACAAGTGTGCCATCTTATGTGAACTTGAACAATGTTTGAACTTCTTTTCATCTTGTCTTCTCTTCTTGTACCATTTCACTCATGATTTGTATGATCATTCATCTACTTCCATATGCATTATAATATGTCATTCACTTCTGACTTTTACATTTGTTCATGCATTCATTCGTGTTTGTATGCCATAAACATTCATACTTCATTTTTAATGCATAACTTGAACTTGTGTGAATCCTTGGCATCTTTCTTGACATAGTTTGATCCCATTAGGTAACCTAACCCTAATAGAATACCTTTAGACATAGCTACTGACTTTAGAAGTCCTTGGACACTTAGGGTCCTTCCCCTTTAGGTTTAGGCTTTGTTTGATCCATAAGTTCATTTCATAAGTAGTTTGATGCTTAATTGTCTTCCTTCTTTCACTTATGCTTTCTTATTTCATTATTGAACTAACCTTTGCTTGTAGGGGCTAATGGTAAGTTGAGTGCGTCGATATGCTTCCACACACACCTTCTTCCCTCATCTTTTTAATGTTTTCTCTTTTGTGTTTGTGCAAATCATTTCAATGCTTTCTTTGTTCAACTTCTTTCTTCTCCCTCTTGGTTCATAACTCATCTTCTATCTTAGAAGTGAGTTATGTTACCTCTTGCTCTCTTCTTCTCTATTCTTTTAGACTTAGGTTTCTAAACCACACTAACCCTTAGGATCTCCAAGCATGATAACATTAGGGTGAGTCTTAGTCCCCTTTAGTCTTTACCTTTGTTTCTTTTGAGTCTCTCTTTTCTCATCTCAAAACAACTTCAAAACACCTAATAAAGGTTGAAACATCTTCATGTGCTATGAGCCTTATTCCATTGGGGGGGGGGGGGGGGGGGGGGCTTGCATACATTCCATCTTGGAATGTGTTGTAGGTTTTCTAGCATGATGTACAAGTCTTTAACATGAAGAGATTTCACAAACAAAATCAAAAAACACTTCTTCATTTAAAAACAACAAAAACATTTAATAAAGGGAATAATCTAGTGTACTTAAGCCTTTAACTTTGGAAGTAAGTTTGAGGATTTTCCTCATACTTAGTGTACTTCATCATCATTTCATTTTGGAATGATGCATGAGATGCACATTCCATTGAAAAAGACTTAGGTACACTTACCTACGCAAAACACTTCAACTAAAAACTTCTAAAACACTTCAAACAAACAAAAACGTCTTTCCTTCGGGAATCCTCTTCTCATCTCTTCACTCCTTCCTTAAGGATCCGTCATGTCCGTTCTACCGCAAACAGGTAACGCCTAAGTCTCCATACAGCGAGCTGCAACACCTAACTACTGGGATGCGTACTTTGACGTTTCCACTAAAAAACAAAAACAGTTTTCCCTTAGTCAGGGGAACTACGTCGCTCTGATTCTCATGTTCCCGATGAGATACGTAGGCAGTGGGGTAGGGCCCATTCGAGCACTTCTTTTATTTTCCCTACATTTGTTTCCTGTTCTCTCTCAGTTCCTTTTCGTTTATCACCCTTTGAGCAGTACTTCAAGCGTGGATCCCGTCGAGTACGACGGACGTGAAGGCATGCGATAACCTTCCCTTCACGTAACCGACTCCCTTACCCGTTCTCTTTGGTTCGCGAGACCTAGTTCTTTCCTTTATCCCGGGTTTGTGCAGTATTACCCTTCCCTTTCTCTGGGATAAAAATGCCTGGCTGGCGACTCTCTTTCTTTCTTCCGCGCCACTTTCGCGTTTGTACCTGGATGAAAATCCCGGGAGCGACAGCTGGCGACTCTGCTGGGGAAAGTTGACCTTTTGCTGGTCCCTCCCCGATGCGAGTTTCTCCTAGCACTTGTTTGTTTTTGCTTTTTGGATGTTTGATTTGTGTTTGCTTTAGTTTAGCTTTACTGCTTTTATTTACAGCTTTATCGCTTTACTTTACCGCTTTATTGCATTTTATTTATATCATGCATTATATATTCTGGACTGTCTGGTTTCCTTTGGCGGGATGGGATTGTTACTGTGAGATGAGCCCATTACCTAGGCTCGAGTGTACTTTAGGATTTAGAGTGGACAGTCACAGGGCTCTCATGGTATTTAGCCACGGGAGTAGTTGTGAGTTCCACAGCCAGAGTGCGACTTTCTTAGGATTATCTTGCTTTGAGGGTTTTCCTCATTCAGGGTATGACTTTAAGGGTTATGTGCATCTGGTGACCGATCATTGAGGACCTTAGTGGAACATCCCTCTTTAGAGGTGACAGTGGCAGACCACATTTTGTGGCAAACCCATTCGCACCCGGGGGCCCACTTTGGAACTTGCATAGGATGGCCTTTATTTTGTGGTGAATCGGATGCCGATTTCTTTATTTGGCGATAGCATTGTATCCTACGGGCTGAATGTGCTATTGCTTCTCATTCCGAGATCTGAATCTAAGGATCCTACCTTTTAGAACCTACATGTGAGATGGGGGGTTGTTTACAGGTTTTCAGGTAACCTTGACCTTCTACCCACCCTAAGTATGTTTCTCCTATGATCAGTGATAGTGGTACTCTATTATGGTATTCTGGATTTGGTTCTATACCGGCACTCGGTCCGGTATGCCTGATATGATTCTATTCAGACACTTGCTCATGGTTCTACACTGACAGGGCAGATCCATGTAAAGTATGACCATCAACCTACAGGGGTTCTTCTGGTTTTCTGGTTTTCTTGTTGGACCTTTGATCCCGCATACTTGACCGTTTATTGTTCAGCCAGATCGGTTCAGCACAGTTTTATTCAGGATACTTATGGAAACCCTGATCACATGTTTGTACATATGTAACATCATAGCATTTCAGCACACATGTTCTGTTATTTCCAAGGATCTTATATCTGAATTTTGCTATTGAGCAGTTTCCCCTTTTCTTGTGGATTATGCCGTACAAAATTTGAATCAAAGCAAATGGATTCCCTGGAAATAACCGAACATGGAATTTGTATACATTCATGTATTCATGCATTTATAACAGGTACCCGAATCTGAGGGTGTGGATTATCATTCTGACTGGGTATTCTCTGCAGAACGACCAACATGACTTCTTCTAACTACTCGATTCACCACAATCAAGGTTCAGATATGGAACAACTCCGAGCAGAGGTGACTGAGATGAAGGCCCAACTGGGGCATTTTATGGTGGACATTCAGGCGTTGTCCCGAGGTCAGGAACTGCTGAGAGAAGAAGTCAACCAGATAAAGACTCAGATGGGCCAGGTTATGGAAGTTCTGAATGCAGTGTTAAGAAAGGAAAACAATTAGGTGTCTGCTTCCGCAGCAGAGGTTCTCACTTCTCCTATCTCTTTGGGGTCTCCTCTAGACCATGGATTGCCTCGTGAATCTCCTTCGCAACCAAAATTTTCCTATAGGCAATCACTTCCTGTTCTCCAAGAGGATCCTAATCCAGGAAAACTTGAAAAGAAGTTTGATCCGATTCCAATGTCGTACGCTCAGTTGCTTCAGCACTTGCTCAAGTTTCAGCTAATTAATTTGACCGCTGTGGGACCTCCACACACCAAGTTTCGTATGGGTTCCAATGTCCATGATAGGTGTGAATTCCATTCAGGGGTACCTGGTCATAATGTTGAAAATTGTAAGATGCTCAAGTATAAGGTCCAAGAGCTTATTGATTCCGGGGCGATCAAGTTCGCGCCCATCAGCACTGTCAAGTGAAGAGATGTTCCTCCAACTGCTGTTAAAGAGGTGGATATTATTTCCCCCTCTCAGGGACCTTCCTCAATCCATAAGCCTTGGGTTCTGAAACTACCGCATCAGCAAATTACAGTCGGGACCCTCCCGGTTGCATCCTTTCATCATCAATAGAGGCAAGAAAGGGTTTTTGATCCTCTACCGATGTGTCATACCGAATTACTTCATCAACTACTTCAGTTAAGATTGATTGAGCTCCGGAAGTTGACTCCTCCTCCAAAGCTTCCAAAAGGATGGGATGCCAAGGCTTATTGTGATTTTCACTCAGGGGCACCAGGCCATGATATTGAGGGGTGTAGAGCATTCCAGCACCAAGTACAAGACTTAATTGACTCCAAAGCAATCGAGTTTGGACCAGTTGGCTTGAAGGTATCAGGTGATCTTACGCCAGTAGCTGCAAATGAAGTGAGTATTCCTTCCCCTTCTCTAGGGTCTACCTCAGGTCATGGGTGCATTCCTCAACTTCAGGTTTCAAAGTCATCACGTCAGTAACCTTTGTTTGTTCCTCGACAAAATGTGGAAAGAAAAGTACAGGGGCAGACTAGGTACCATAATCAACATTGGCAGCAAAACCGTCAGCAACAGAGGCAACAAGGACTTAGGAGGTCTGAGAGAGTGTCTGCTCTAGTTCCTATTTCTCAAAGCCAGCTTCTTGCTCGCCTTCTCCAAGGCTCTTTAATTCTGCTGGGCAAGGTAGTGCCAGTTCCGTTTCCTTTTCCTCCGGATTATGATATGAATGCCAGGTGTGAGTTTCACTCGGGAACGTTTGGACATACAATTGACAATTGCAGAGTGTTCAAACATAAGGTGCAAGACTTGATTGACTCAAAGATTATCACACCAGACGGGTGGCCCATAAATTGAACTTTCTTCATCAGATTGAGCACCCAGTTTGCAAAGACATCTTCAGAATTAATAAGTCCAGACGGAGTCAAGCCTCCTCAACAAGGACAATCATTTAGCTTCTTTACTGCATTCTCATGTGTAGCGTTTTATTTTTGTCAAAACATTTGTATGCATGCATGAAATCTGTTTTTCTTTTTATGTTAATCTTAATAAAGCGCGCATGTTTTTCCTGAAGTAATCCATTTGTATTCACTCATAAGTTTGTATATGTGCATTGCAATACCAACTTTCGTGCTTAAACTCTTGAAGGAGGAGGATGAGTTGAAAATGCAAAAATCTCTAATTGTGTGTTTTTGGATAAAACCCTGTTGACGATGTGTAAAGGCATTATTTCAAATCCCAAACACTGAAGATATAAGGAGATAGACCCTCTCACAAATAGGAGCCCTAAAGTAGGAGTTACTTTTAGTAAAAAAACCCTAACATTTAACCCCGGGGCAGGGTAGGCGTCAGTTAGTTTGACCAAGCGTTCAAAACTCAAAAGGAGTGTGCATCTGAGGATCCATTACTTTTCACTCTACCGCATCAAGAGGTCCAAAGAGCGGAAACCACAATGGTTATCCCTCATCAGCTGAGAAGTGAAACAGTCACAACCCTTCCAAAGAAATCAAGACAGCCGGTGTTACACGACGTGTTCAAGAAAAAAAAAAGAAATGAAAAAACCCGCTAAGTTGAAACTTGAAAAAAAGCAACTTAGGAAAAAGTTAGGGCATCCCGCTGGACTCCGAAATCAAAGATTCAAAAGAATCTGTCCAGGCAAAAGTTAGGGATAAGCAAAAGAATGTGGAAGCGAAATGTGAATAGGATTACCCAAGAAAGATCCTCAAGCGAAAGAACAAAGTCGTGTGACACAGACATAAAGACGAAAAGAGATGACTGTTACTCTAATATACTGATTGGTGCTTAAATTGTTAAAAGTCAATGGTTCCTCAACCATCACAAAGGTTTCTTTTGAGAGGTGAACGCTAGTGTCGAACTAACTGAAAATAGGACTGGAGGACATCACGAAGAGTGGGTGAGCACTAATAAATTTTGAGCCTTCCCTTGTTTCAATAACCGTGAACCAGGCCCCGTTACAAAACCGAAAGTCCTCAATTGAAACAGGGTTATTTCCAAAGCATACTACCAAGAGATAACGTTCCTGACTCCTGTGAGTTATGCTAAAAGATTTGTTGGTGTTGCATGTGCATTGCATTCTTTCATTCAAAATTTAATGTTGTATCCTAATCTGTGATCCGCTCACAAAGGGTTTGCGACATCTTTTCAGTAAAACTTCAAGATTAACATGTGTGTTGCATTATAATTTTCAATCTCAGACTAAAACATTTTCTGCTTGCATACATTTGTTTGACATCAAAATAAGTTTACATATGGAAATTCAGTCCAGAAGCTTAATCTTGCGAAGTTGAGAATCCTGAAACTCCCGAAGGACAGCCACATCTAGTGGTACTTCCTCAAGAAAATTTGTTGAGCGGGAGCTTTCCCAACAAGTTATGTTAAGACGTAGCCAATCTGGGGCAATCACGTCGAATCATCTCTTTAAGGTGTAGCCAACCTGAGCCAATCACGTCGAGAAATCTCTTCAGAGTTCAGCCAAACTGGGGCAATTACTTCAAGATTCAAATCTCTCTAAAGGCAGGTATTCGGGGTATTCTTTCGAAGATCGGTAGTCAGGGGCAAAACCACTTCAAGGTTCATACTGGAGCAGGTCATCCCAAGAGCATGAGAAGTTAGTCCATCCAGACGACTGGTCAGCCTATCCAGGGTTCAGAGTATTGGGGCAGAATATCTCACGGTGATATGAGATTGTTCATGAATCTTCTCGAGGCGAATTCCTCTATAGACTATACAGTCTGAGGCAGTTACTTCGAGATCCGACGAATCTCTCCAAGAGTTTGAAGACATTGAGGCATTTCGAATGTCAAGTCTTCTGTAAAATCCTCTTGAGACAATTTCTTCTGGTGAACCGTGTTGATCTGGGGTAAGTGGAAAATTATAAAAACTGTTGTTCACGCATATGCAGTCAATCAGCCAAAATGCTTGAAACAAAAGGGGCATTCCAACCCAAGGCATTTGTGGTCCCCTGTCTTCAGCAGGCTTCATTAATCATGTTCCCAGCGAGAGATGCATCAAAACCTTTCTCCCCAACAAGTGGTGGTTCAGAGTTGGATTTTCTCAGTTGCAGAAGTCGTATCCTGCACGGGGCATACGTGCATATCCTTTTGCTTACAGGTAACAGGTATAAGTGATTTCAAAGGTGAGAGCCATTTTCTTCCAGACAAGTGATAACTTATCCCTAGTCAGAATACCGGGGCAACCATATTCAGGAAAGGGTTCCCATGTCACCCTTTTGTTGCAACTTTTACTGATTGAGTTCACCGTGTGATTGGCGGCTGCTTACAGCAAGATGAGATCAACGAGGCAAAGCCAATAAGGGATCGGTGGATCCTATTAAGTCATTTCTCCCATTCAGAACGTCCAACAGTTACAAGCGTTTCTGTGTCGATAACGATTGCAAATTCCCCAGTAGAGTTGCTTCGCAGACCTCGCAGTTAATGCTCTAGACTCAGTGAGTGTCCAGGAGTTTGAAGATGCCAAATCTTCTATAAAATCCTCTTGGGACGATTTCTTCAGATCAGCCGCGTAATCTGGGGAAAAAGTGAGTTTGTGACCCTCCCAAGCATGGGGCATCGTGAAATCCCTCTGACAAGATGTGTTCCAGATCTATTATCTCCAGTAGAGTGACCTCTCAATTATTGTATTTTTAGCTCAAGTCTCGGTATTTGTTTAAGAGTTTAAAGATGCTTGGTCTTCTGTAAAATCCTCTTAAGGGGCATCTCCAGCACGAGACACTTTGAACCAGTTCTCCTCAGCAGAGTTTGTTGTAAACTCCTTATCCTCAGTGGAGTCGTCAAGCGGAAGGTGCACCTAACATGGGGCATTGTGGTACTTATTCTAAGCTCGACAGCTTTGTTCCTCAACAGACTACCGTGGATTTGCTTTGTGTTTTCCCAGTAGATCTCTAGGGACTCTTTCTCAGCATGTTGCAACGGAATGTCTTCTAACCAGGATTTGCGTACCCCCGGCGGAGTAGTTCCGATCCTTAGCAAGATTGTATTTCCGGCAGTTGTATCCCCACAGAGTTCAGCATTGAATCTTGTCAGTAATACTCCCCAACTGAGTTGGTTTTCTCCCCGCAGAGGTTTAGCAAATCAACATAATCTCTTCCTCAGTAGAGTGTTAGTACATTCTTTCCCCAACCAAGTCGGAAAGTTATCATTCTTCCAACGGAGTTGCTATGATCAGATTTCATCCCCAGACAGATGAAATAATTCATGGCAGAGTCATCACTTCCCCATATCTCAAAGTCCAATTTATTTTTGACAAGCATGGCAATTTGGAGCAGATGGATTGTTCATTCATTCTCCAGCAGAGATATTATCCTTTCAAGAGTGTCTGAGGTCAAATCAGTGATCATGGTTCCTCGGCAGAGTCAGCAGGGATGTCGAATATGTATGCAGAGCGTAATCCAGTGTTGAATTTTCGCAAAAGTCCACCCGTAGTGTGGCAAGCCAGTAGTCGTCTGGCGTCGTTCCAAAAGACATTGTTAAAGTCCACCTGTAGTGTGGCAAGCCAGTAGTCTTCTGGCGTCGTACAAAAGACATTCTTAAAGTCCACCCGCAGTGTGGCAAGCAAGTAGTCGTCTGGCATCGTACAAAAGACGTTGTTAAAGTCCACCCGTAGTGTGGCAAACCAGTAGTCGTCTGGCGTCATTTAAAAGTTGTTAAAGTCCACCCGCAGTGTGGCAAGCCAGTAGTCGTCTGGCTTCGTACAAAAGACGTTGTTAAAGTCCACCCGCAGTGTGGCAAACCAGTAGTCGTCTGGCGTCATTTAAAAGTTGTTAAAGTCCACCCGCATTGTAGCAATCCAGTAGTCGTCTGGCGTCGTTCAAAAGACATCTCTCCAGTGCTATTCTTCCCATCAGAGTTTTATCCAAGCAGAGTTCATTTGTGATCGGGTTTATATCCTTTTTTGTTCTTCTCCACAGAGTGCAAATTTTCTGGTTAGTTTCGGTATTCAATCCCTCCATACCTTGAAAGTCTGAAAGCGATTGCTATCATCCATTCAGGTCTACAGTGATTGAATAGGGGCAGCTGTAATACCCCAAAATTTTCCCTCTCATCTTTCATATCATTTAGCATATACTTTCATTGCATTGCATTACATTCAAGTCATAGAAAAATAAAGCATTCATCTTTGGTTCAGCATAGGGCATGTGTTCATTTGATTTTAGAGTATTGAGTATCCAGAGTAAGAGAGCAAGAGCCAAGGGTCTTCAGATAAGCCACAAAGGTCCCTTACATCTTATGTCATCTCATTTGATCCCACAAGTCAGTGGAAGATGGGAATTCATCAAGAAGATTGGGCAGTTCATCATCTCCTAACAAAGGCAGTCAAAATTAGTGTTTGTGATTCAAGCAGTCTCCTAATGAAATTTTGGTTCAAGCTTGTTCTCAATGTTTTCTACATGATGTCAAGTATCTAAGGATGGAAGATTGCCCTTTGGTTCATTTCAAAAGGTTTTCAATTAGTCAGTTGCTTGAGAATCAAGAAATTGGGGAAAAAGTCAACTATGCAGAGGAAAAAGTCAACTCCTGACTTTTTTAGGTCAAATTCATGAAATTCAAGTCACATATGTTCATTGGACAAGATTTGATCAAGAAATGATGGAGGAATCATCAAAAATCAAGAATTGTACAAAACTGCCCAAAATAGAAACTTAGGGTTTCTAAAAATGGAAAGTTTAGGCCATTTTGCACTCTACTTCAAGGTATTCTTTCTTCAAGATAAAAGTTTCAAACTTCAGGCCCAAGTTGAGCCAATTAAATATCACATTCCAAGCTTCAAATCCATACCAAGAACTCTTCCATTGGATCAAAATTGAGGGAGTTGTGATCAATCAAAGTAGAGCAAAATCAAGGCAAATTTCAAGTCATGGCAAGGCAAGTTTAGGCCTCCAGGCCATAATTTCATCAAACAGGTGGTGTGCCAAATGTCAAGCCAATTTTCTCAATGAAGAAGGCTCCAAATGAAAAAATGTTGAACACCAAAGTTGTTCCTCTCCATGCCCTCTACAATGTTCATGTTTATTACTTTTTCATTTGAGCAGTGTATGAAGAGTTATGAGGGTTCCAAGACAAGGGTCTCACTCTGAATTCCATAGGCCCATGAGTTAGGCACGAATGCAAGTTTGCCTTGCCAAAACTTCAGCCACAAGCAAGTGACTTTAGTATCATTTTTTAGTGCTTTGATGGTATTGTTTCACTTTGATTCCAATTTCAAACTTGTTCATTGTTATGTCCATGATCCGTAGGCCTTGGAATCATTCAATTTCATGAGCTATCCATGAAGATATTCCTCCATAAAGTTCATCAACTTCATTATGATCTTGCTGGTCCAAAGTGGAGGTTTTGTGCACTGTTCATGGTCTGATCACTCATTTTTCATGCATAAAACATGAGCCCTTCATCCATTACTTCATTTGTGCCCACCAAGTCTTACATGATCACATACACATGCATGCCATACATCAATATGGAAACAATTCAAAATGAGAAGCTTATGTTGCAGCAGGCATTGCAACATCCATAACACATCATCATTTATCATGATCCTCACTTACACAAGAACACAACACACGAGCCAAGTCATTTTTTTCATTTGCTTCAGCCACCCTATCCGTTGCTACACTCACCACTAACCTAACCCAGCTTCCAACTGTTAACTGAGTTAGTTAGGATCTAACTCTATGTATAAGAATCAAACTCTAACTGATTTTGGAGTTCACCCTCATTCTTCACACGCACACCTTCAAGCGCACACTCTCTCTCTCTCTGATTACTTTTCATTTTCACTCTCACACCTCAAAGCTCTCAAGAATTTCTCTCTGAATCCTTTCTCTCTCTGCACGAATTCATCATAGTTTTTCTTCACTCTTCATCATCAAGGAATTAGAATCAAGCATAGCATCAACATTGTGGATCTATTGCAGAGTGAAGCATCAAGTTTCTTTGATTTCATAGCTTTGGAAGCCTTTATTTGGCCACATTAGAGTTCAAGGATTCAAGGCATCACCTCTGGATTTCTTTTAATCGAAGGATTTTGCGCATTCAGGTTTGTTTTCATTGAACTGATTCTTGTAGATTTAGTTTGTTTTAAGTTGTTCTTGTTGATTATGGATTAATAGAAGCAATGTGATTGATCTGGCTAGTGATAGGCACCTTAAGTGCTTGGATTTAATTGTTAGGGCAAAATGTCTGTTGTCGATTCTCTCTAATCATGAACTATTTGTGAATTTGAAGTATGGATCTGTGTTCTACATAAGTTCAGCTTTCTTTTGGTGTGCATTTCATAAATTTTTGGATGTTTGATTAATTACAGGTGGCAGGAGATGGCCGGAGAAGATGACCGGAGGTCCTTCTCCGGCCGGTGAGGTTTAGTTAGGGTTTTAGAACCAGGTTATATTACATTCGTCCGATCATCATCATCCTAAGGCTATTAGCGCGCCAACACATTAATGAAACCCCCTCCCCCTCACGTACTTCATTCTATCTCAGTTTTGACTTTGACACTTTCTATGTGTGTGCGTGCGTGATTGTTGTGATGTGCTTTGCATATGGACCATTAGATTACATGACTTTCATGATCTTCGTGCATTGACTTAATCATGTGGCTCTGATTGAACCAACGTTTGACTGAGGTTCTACCACTACTACTATAGAACACGCGTGTAAGTGGACTAGATTCAAATTACTTTTCACACACCACACTTTGGGCCCAAGGATGTTTTGAACTGCATTTTTACTTGCGGAGCACCCCTTGCATTATTTCTTTTACATTTTATTTTCTCTTCTATATATGTTTCATTTTCTTTTATTAAAAATACTAATTCATCCCCAAAAATTCCAAATAAATTCCCATGGCATCTAAACACATTTATATAATTTTTCATATATTTTAATTCTGATTTTAATTGATTTTGTTCATATTTTATGAATTTCCATTTAATTTCTTTTTAAGTCTTCTTCTTCATTACAAATGTTTATTTTTTATTTCTTTTACATAAGTTCCAAAGTGATTTTGCATCCAATGTTTTTACCATGTCTAAACAACATATCAAGGCATCTCATGTAATTTTAGTAGTTTTTTAAAGTCATTTTTACATAGTATTTGAACCATTTCTTTGTACATCCTTCCTTCTTGACATAATGTGATTTGGGTGACTTGCTTGAGCATGTTTTTTTTTTAATTTTGCCATGATATTTTGACATGTCATTATTTTCTGACTTAGGTACTTTGTGATTTAATTTCGTAATTTTCCTGAGATTCTTTCTATTCTTACTTTGTTTGATTGTTATAGGTAATACTTGTATGCTTCTCTTGAACTTCTAAACCTTGATTGGTTAGGAGGCACTTGTGCCATTGCATTAGGACTTGTGTGATCATTTTATAGGTCATTTCATAAATATTACAGGTCATTCATGTTAGATTATAGGTCACTTGCCTTTTTTATTTTGGTTCATGAATGTTTGTTGCTTATGTGAACTAAGTTTGACCTATTTGTGTGCATATTCTTCTATGTGCCTTAACATGTTTTGTGTGCATCTTTGTGACACCATTCTTGCATTCTATGATCAAGCATATAATACACTACTGACTTGCATCCATTCTTATTCATGTTCATGTTTCATTCCTTATTTATAACTTGCATTACAAGTGTGCCATCTTATGTGAACTTGAACAATATTTGAACTTCTTTTCATCTTGTCTTCTCTTCTTGTACCATTTCACTCATGCTTTGTATGATCATTCATCTACTTCCATATGCATTATAATATTTCATTCACTTCTGACTTTGACATTTGTTCATGCATTCATTCATGTTTGTATGCCATACACATTCATACTTCATCTTTAGTGCATAACTTGAACTTGTGTGAATCCTTGGCATCTTTCTTGACATAGTTTGATCCCATTAGGTAAACTAACCCTAATAGAATACCTTTAGACATAGCTACTGACTTTAGAAGTCCTTGGACACTTAGGGTCCTTACCCTTTAGGTTTAGACTTTGTTTGATCCATAAGTTCATTTCATAAGTAGTTTGATGCTTAATTGTCTTCCTTCTTTCACTTATGCTTTATTATTTCATTATTGAACTAACCTTTGCTTGTAGGGGCTAATGGTAAGTTGAGTGTGTGGATATGCTTCCACACACACCTTCTTCCCTCATCTTTTTAATGCTTTCTCTTTTGTGTTTGTGCAAAGCATTTCAATGCTTTCTTTGTTCAACTTCTTTCTTCTCCCTCTTGGTTCATAACTCATCTTC
Organism: Lathyrus tuberosus; assembly: GCA_022829125.1. Classification (NCBI taxonomy): domain Eukaryota; kingdom Viridiplantae; phylum Streptophyta; class Magnoliopsida; order Fabales; family Fabaceae; genus Lathyrus; species Lathyrus tuberosus. The sequence continues at coordinate 950,458 of JALAZF010000124.1, read as the reverse complement.
TATCTTAGAAGTGAGTTATGTTACCTCTTGCTCTCTTCTTCTCTCTTCTTTTAGACTTAGGTTTCTAAACCACACTAACCCTTAGGATCTCCAAGTTAACATTAGGGTGAGTCTTAGTCCCCTTTAGTCTTTACCTTTGTTTCTTTTGAGTCTCTCTTCTCTCATCTCAAAACAACTTCAAAACACCTAATAAAGGTTGAAACATCTTCATGTGCTATGAGCCTTATTCCATGTGGGGGCTTGCATACATTTCATCTTGGAATGTGTTGTAGGTTTTCTAGCATGATGTACAAGTCTTTAACATGAAGAGATTTCACAAACAAAACCAAAAAACACTTCTTCATTTAAAAACAACAAAAACATTTAATAAAGAGAATAGGCTAGTGTACTTAAGCCTTTAACTTTGGAAGTAAGTTTGAGGATTTTCCTCATACTTAGTGTACTTCATCATCATTTCATTTTGGAATGATGCATGAGATGCACATTCCATTGAAAAAGACTTAGGTACACTTACCTACGCAAAACACTTCAAATAAAAACTTCTAAAACACTTCAAACAAACAAAAACATATTTCCTTTGGGAATCCTCTTATCGTCTCTTCACTCCTTCCTTAAGGATCCGTCATGTCCGTTCTACCGCAAACAGGTAACGCCTAAGTCTCCATACAGCGAGCTGCAACACCTAACTGCTGGGAGGCGCACTTTGGCGTTTCCACTAAAAAACAAAAATAGTTTTCCCTTAGTCAGGGGAACTATGTCGCTCTGATTCTCATGTTCCCGATGAGATACGTAGGCAGTGGGGTAGGGCCCATTCGAGCACTTCTTTTATTTTCCCTACATTTGTTTCCTGTTCTCTCTAAGTTCCTTTTCGTTTATCACCCTTTGAGCAGTACTTCAAGCGTGGATCTTGTCGAGTACGACGGACGTGAAGGGGTGCGATAACCTTCCCTTCACGTAACCGACTCCCTTACCCGTTCTCTTTGGTTCACGAGACCTCGTTCTTTCCTTTCTCCCGGGTTTGTGCAGCATTGCTCTTCCCTTTCTTTGGGATAAAAATGCCTGGCTGGCGACTCTCTTTCTTTCTTCCGCGCCACTTTCGCGTTTGTACCTGGATGAAAATCCCGGGAGCGACAAGGTCTTGGTTTCCTTTTCAAAGAGTTATGTATAATCCCCGGTAGAGTGGATGTTCTTTTGGGATTTCATCTCCAGCAGAAGTTGTTGATCAAAGGGGTTGCTCAGTGTGATTCTTCTCAGCAGAGTTCTTGGACTCAGAGGACAATTTATTTTGTCATCCCCGGTGGAGTCGCCTTCGTTTTTAGCATTTATTTTGCTGGAGTGTTTCTTTTTACATTGCATTAGCATCGTTTGCATGGCATCCTCCCAAACGCGTAGCATTTCCATTTCGTATGGAGCGTTACGCCATAGAAAAATTCAAACATATGCATTCAAAGCATAAGCCAGGTTTGATACTTTCTTTGCCAGTTATCTTTCTCAGCAGAGATGGCATAACCCAGGATATTTTGTTTGCCAGTTCTCTTCCTCAACAGAGATGGCATAACTCAGGAGATTTTAGTTTATCCTCGGTGAGATTGCCGAGGAATGTGTTCATCCTACCTGTGCTCCCTGGCAGAGTCTTTTATTTAGAATTCTTCTTTCCCTAGCAGAATAATCTTATCTGTGGGTTGTAAGCCCGTCAATTTTTTACCTTTCACCCTTTTGGTTCACGACCGTATCTTTGCTTGGAGTTTGCCTTTGATTGGCCAATCTCTTTTGTAAACCCAGTTCTCGTCTGGTAGTCAGTTCTCGTCTGAATTATTTGGTGTAAACCCAGTTCTCGTCTGACTTATTTGGTGTAAATCCAGTTCTCGTCTGGTAGTCAGTTCTCGTCTGACTTATTTGGTGAAAGCCAGTTCTCGTCTGGTAGTCAGTTCTCGTCTGACTTATTTGGTCAAAGCCAGTTCTCGTCTGGTAGTCAGTTCTCGTCTGACTTATTTGGTGAAATCCAGTTCTCGTATGGTAGTCAGTTCTCGTCTGGCTTATTTCGTGAAAGCCAGTTATCGTCTGGTAGTCAGTTCTCGTCTGACTTATTTCGTGAAACCCAGTTCTCTTCCTCAGCAGAGATGGCATGACTCAGAAGAGTTTATTTCACTTTATCCCCAGCGAAGTCCACATTCGGCTTGGTCTTCCTTTTCGAGTTCGTCTTCGGCCGTCCTCATATTATTTTTGTTGGGTAGCCCGTCTGTGGCCGGTCTTCCTTTTCGAGTTCGTCTACGGGCGTCCTCGCATTATTTTTGTTGGGTAGCCCGTCTGTGGTCGGTCTTCCTTTTCGAGTTCGTCTGCGGCCGTCCTTGAATTATTTTGTTGGGTAGCCCGTGTGTGGCCGGTCTTCCTTTTCGAGTTCGTATGCGGCCGTCCTCGTATCATTTTTGTTGGGTAGCCCGTCTGTGGCCGGTCTTCCTTTTCGAGTTCGTCTGTGGGCGTCTTCGTATTCTTTTGTTGGGTAGCCCATCTGTGGCCGGTCTTCCTTTTCGAGTTCGTCTGCGGCCGTCCTCATAAACAACTATATTTCGTTATCCCCACAGTTTGCAAATTTCAGGGTTCTTTTGGTATTCAATCTCCGTGTATCCTTGAATGTCTGAAAGTTGTTGCTATCATACCTTCAGGTCCAAGTTTATTGAATAGGGGCAGCTGTAGCACCCCAAAATTTGCCCTCTCATTTATTGCCTTATAACAGTGGCTTATGCTTCACATTCATCTGCATATCCATTAGGTCATAACTCATTCATTCATTTGCATTGGGCTCCTGATGCGTGGGATCATGGTTTCTTATTTTCTGTGCAACTTGGTTGATATTCATCAATTGAAGGTGGTGGTAAGGGTTCATGGCAAATGCATCTTGACATGAGATCCAGTTGTGGGTTCATATTGTAGTCAGGGCAGTGTTATTCTCTCAGTTGCTTATGGTTCGTTGCTTGTAACACAAGTTAATGAGGGTTGATATGAAAGTCGATTGGAGTCGAGAATTCGTTAAGTATTTGAGTTTTAATCTGGATGCGAATGTTGATTGATCAAGGTTTAAGGATGTTAAGTGTGGTCATGTAGATTTCTTGTAACTCAAGATTCGAAGTTCATTTCAACTCATGTTCATGTCTAGTTTTATAACCATTTCAAATCACCAAAGTCCATAGCCATTCTTATCCACATTCTTTTTTTTCTTTTTCTATCCAAATTCCAAATCCATTAACCATTTACAATATCCACTTTCATAAACCAATCCCAAATCCAATTTAAGTTCATAATCACATTTCAAGTCACGTGTCGTCTAACTCAAGCAATTTTTTATCTATTATCCACTTTTAACTCATAATCCACATTTTGATCCATTCTTGGCCCATGTCTATTTTGGAATCCGTATTCAATTCTTAATCCATTTTACCTATATTTCAAAACCATTTATCCAAATAAGTTTCAAATAAAACAATTTTCAATTTATGACCATTTGTCAAGACCATAATCCATATCCGTTTTCATATCCCAGTCCAATAGATGCTTTATTGCAAATCTAAGAAATGGTCTTTCTCTACTGGGAATTCTATTATCATCTGTTGCATTTAGTTCTAGAACAGCTTCTCTATAATTGAGACCTCAACGACACGTTTTGTTGCTGGTTTGGTAATAACCTCTGTAGCATGGTCAGCAGTGGAGTTACATATAGCGGTTCCTTGAATTCAAACAAAGAGGAATTTTAACAATAAGATATTGTTGAGATGGCTTTATGAACACCACTTATGCGATTTCAGTGATCTCAGATTGGATACAATGTAGAGTTTTATCATGCTTAACACATTGATTACCAGCGCTAAGACTGACAAGTAATGTGCTCGGACAAGTTGTTTTAACATCAATATTATTGGCTGTAGAGCTGGTAGTTTCACATCCACAACGGATCCATATCAGGAAAAAAGGAAAATTACAACTGAATTTGCAGTAGTTTATTTTCACAGCAGGAAAAGAATCCAAATGCATTCACAGAAAATTCACAATTACTTCTAACAATTCCTAACAGAAACGCATTTCCAATTCAACATCATCACACACCAGAAAAGAAAAGAGATAACAGAATAACTAACTTCTAACAGAACCTTCAATCTCTAACCGTATCTTCTAACCAAAACCTAAGAGAAGAAAAACCTCTCTCTCCAAGCTTCATTCACTGGTGGAAAATTCAATCTTCCTCTTCATCCATCAATCCCCTCCATCATCCTGCAACATTATCAATTCCTGAAAATGCTCTTCAAAAACTTCTTCGATTCATAACATGAAAAAATTCCAGATTAATTCTTCATCTTGAAAGCTGCGAACCTTCGTCCTCAATTCATCGGAACCTGCAAACAGTGCCATGGCTTTGAAGCACCTGCAACAGGGCTCAACATCAGCAATTTGCACAGAGTAGAAGAATTCCATAAAGATTCAACAACTCAATGAACAACAATTCGCGCAAAGCTTGTGAATTCGGAACCTGCAATCAGCACATCGCTACAATCACAAAATCACACGCGTAACAACTCTGAATCAGAAAGAAGAAAAAGAATTCCATATAGAAGAGAGAAGAGTCGAGAGACGAAGAAGAAGAAAGGAGAACTCGCGAACGGAGAGGAGAGAAAGGAGAGCACCAAATTCATCGCTGTTAACGCCATTGTTGTGAAGGTACACACTTTCTTACTTCAACCATTGGTAGCTGTGGCCTCGCATTCATAATCCGTTGTGGTTTAGTGTTGATGCTTCGAACTGTTGTTGATTTTGTGTTTTCGAATTTCTCTCCTCCGATCCGGTAGTTTGGCTGAGTCTTTGGAGAAACTAGTGGCGGATTTGTAATCACCATGCAAGAGTAGCTAGGGTTGGTGTTTAGTATTTTGTAATTGGTGGTGGTATGTCGCCGGAGAAAACGGCGGCGCCGCCGCCGGCCACCGGCCTTCTCCGGCCATATGTGTTTTCCGGCGAGTGAAGAAAATATCATAGAGAGTGGGAGAGGAGTTTGAGAAATGGCATTCATGAGATTCCTATGTAAATATAATGGAAGAGGATAAGAGATGGTGGTGGCGGTCCACTCCGGCGGTGACACTTGTCACCATCCGGTAGGACCACTTAGGTGATATATACTTGCACTCCCATTGTAGTTACCGTACACCCTTCATCATGACCCTTGGTTTGATCTCAGAGTATGATCACACGGTTAGGATTGATTCCAAGGTTATGAGGGACCATCGTGTGCCTTAGGCTAGCAATGTTCCTTGGGCTTATCCTTTTATTGCTATTGCACCCATGTGCTTGAGCCCAATGAAGAATTTAAACTGAAGCTTTTACTTAGGCACACCCCCCTTGTTCTTCCATGTTTTCTTTTAATTTTCTTTTTGGTACGCGTTTCATAATTTGATACAAAAAATAGTTTCGTACCTCAGAAAATTCCAATAAAATTCATGTATATCCTGGGAGGTGTTAATTAATTTTTGGATATTTTTAATTCCATTTTGGGGGCTGTTTGATATTTCTTCTGGAATTTTAGAAAGGGTTATGTTCTTAATGGTGTATCTAGTGATGCAAGTTCTAAAATGTGATTTTCCCTTAACAATTTGGAGCTGATTTTTTATGTACATTTATGCATTTGATTGTTTAACATCATGGTGATTGATTGGTGCATCGTACTTGAGTTTTGGGATACTTTTGAAGTTAATATTTTGAGCCTTAATTCGTATGATCATCATTGACGTTTGTGCTATGTTTGCAATTGATTGAGTACGTTTGATGCATGATATGAACCCTATATTTTGCATGTGATTACCTACTGGACTTGGAATGACTTGGTTGATTACCCATTATTTTCAAAGGCATTTTTCTATTCTTCACGAATTTTCCAAGGTGAACATATTATGTGTAAGCATGCATAGAGATAGGATATGTTTAGGACTTGTATGAGGGCGCTTTGAGCCAAATTTGAATATGAGTTTTAGCATATTATTAAGTGTATTTTGATGTACAATTGAGACATGCTTGAGTATTGCATTGGATCATTTCACATGCCTTAAATGATGCCTACTTTGTGTGTATGCAAACTTGAATTTGTGTTTCACTTTGGCCACTTCTTTTGATGCCACTTGTATGCCATGTTCATGATTTTTTTTGGGATTAAATTAGGACATTTTATAGGTCATTTGCCTCTGGTGTGTGAGCTTTAACATTACCTTACCATGTCATTTCATTTTCCTTACTTGAGTGACAATTTTACATACTTGTATGAGAAGTTTAAATGTGATTTTGCTCATGGAATGAATTGACTTTGGAGAGAGAGTTTAATGTAAACCTTGGTAACACTTTGAGATTGGCTTTAAGCATGCGTATAAGTTGTTTCACTTCTGACCTTGGTCCATTTTCACGTTTTAATTCAATTCATCTAACTTGTAATGGCTTTCTTTTGTTGGTTTACCTTTAACTTCAAAGTAGATTAGTCTTGTAGCATAGTTGTAACTTGACTTGTAATTTCATAATCCTTTTAGGTCTTTCACTTTGACTAGTGTGACTCAAATGTACATAGTCATTAGACTTAGGTCTTTATGTTGTACATACACCCTCTTGTTATTACTAATGTCTTTGGTTCACATGTGCAAGGTGCATAAAGGAGACACTCCAAAGGTGGTTTGACCATTTTAGTTTGTAAATAAAAACTTGTTTCTAACTTGGTTTGCTATTTGTTTATAGGTGCTTTTGTGACTAGCTTTCGTTGCTTTGCTACGGATTCATATCTGTTTGTTATGACTTCTTGTCTCTTCACTTCTCTTGAATGCTTTCAAATGCCATGAGAAGTAGGAATAGTCGATGCCATGATAAGTAGGATTGTATGGGAAGCCCTCAAGTGAGGCCATGATTGTGCTTGTTTAATATTGTGCCTAAAGACCTCCAAGGAGGCATCCCATTCCCAGATCCCCTTGTAAGACCTCCAAGGAGTCAATTGACGGAAGGTAGGGTTCACAATCGACCCCCATTATTCTAGTTGAGTCGTTCTTAGCTCTCATTACATGATTGAAGCTTTGAACATTACCTACTCTTGCTATCGATTCGGTCAAGTGGAATGAGGGTTTAGCAATCAAACCCCCAGCCTTGTCTATAGCTCGCATTGACCAATGCTGATGCTTATGTGATATGATTCACATCTTCCCCTTTCTTACTCTGCTCTCCATGGTTCTTGATACCGTTGGGCGAGCATCCCTATTTCCCACACCTAGCTTGTTTGCCTCGGTTGATATGACCCCTTGGCTAAAGATCCCTCTTTCTTATTGTGATTGTGTGATATTATTGTTAACTGACACTGTTTACTCCTTAGTTGCTTTTATTTCATTTTGTGATTGATTCATCCTGTGTTTACTTGTCTGATGACATGATCCCGTAGGATTCCTAGCTCCACTTAATTTTCGATTAAGTCTGAGGTAGGAGAGACATTAGGATAGCAATCCATGCATGACAACATTAGGTAGACTTCCCTCTTGATCCTGACCTTAGGGCCACTTTTGCATGATAACATTAGGAACAAATTAGATTCCCTTTAGTGTTTTCTTTTCAACTTGAGTCTTCTATTCTCATCTCATAATCTTTATAAAACACTTAATAAAGGATTAACATGTATTGTGCATGAGCCTTATATGTGGGAAATGAGATAGTGGGGGATCTTCCTTCACTTTCTTAGGATGTTTAGCATGCGTCCCGTCTTGGGTCGATACGCGAGACATTCGATCCTATGTTGTAGACTTGGGTGCAATGCAAGTTACAAACAACTTCAAAAACAATTCTGTCTAAAAAACACATAAAACAAATTCAAACCTTTTTATCCTTCGGGATCGTTAAGTTTTAAACTTCATTTTCAGAAAAGGGCACGTTACTTCCGTCTCGTCGCAAACAGGCATCGACCCTAACTGTCGGACGCGAACTTAACGTCGCTCATAAAAACACAGACTTGGTTAAGTCGAACTACGACTGCTCTGATTTCCTCTTTCTGGTTAGATTGAGGATACGTAGGCACGAGACGACGATGTCTTGGCGAGCAACTTCCCCCCTTAGTTCGCGTCCGAACTACGTTGACTCTGATTTTCCTGTTCCCGAGGGAATACGTAGGCCTAGGACTCCGAGGACGTCCTATCGAGTAACTTCTTTTTCTTTTCTTCGTTCTTTTCCGTTCTCGTTCCTTCTCCTTTCCAGTAGCAGTGGAGCTCCAGACGACGACACCCTTTGGCCGAGACAACAAGTGTGGATCCTATCGAGTACGATGGACGCGTGGGGTGCTAACACCTTCCCTTCGCGTAACCGACTCCCTTACCCGTTTCTCTTGGTCGTGAGACCATGCTTTTCTTTCCCTCAGGTTTACGCAGTGTTTCCTTTCCCTCTCTTGGGATAAATACACATTGCTGGCGACTCTGTTTCTGCGCCACTTTCGCGTTTGTACTTGGATGAAAATCCCGGGAGCGACAGTAGGCACGAGGGCCCCAATCCTTGGTGAGCACACTAATTTAAAACTTATTTTTTCTCCATTAGCAAGTAACCTTTAGATGAACGACACCCATTTACGCATAAACAAACAAGATGGTTCCTGTCGAGTACGACGGATGTGAGGGGTGCTAATACCTTCCCCTTACATAACCGACTTCCGAACCCGAATTTGGTTGTGAGACCATATTCAACACCTTTAGGGGGTTTTATTGATATTTTCCATTTCTTCAGAATAAATAAAGTTCGGTGGAGATTGTGTATTTTTCGCGTAGCGACAGGTCCAGAATACGGTATTTGGTACATCAGAACTCTTTACACGGATTTGATGATATCCTGACCGTAATTCAATCTTCGAGAACACACAGGCTCCTTTCAATTGATATAGCAGGTAATTAATACACAAACACATACTACCATCCTTCTTCTTTACTAGCAGTACTGGAGCTCCCCAAGGTGAGACACTAGGTTGAACAAAATTTTTAGCCAACAACTCTTCCACTTGTTCATTCGAATTTCTCAATTCATGTGGCACCAAACGATACAGAGAAATATATATTGAATTTGTTCCACATATCAGATCAATAGAGAATTCCACTTACCTTTTTAGAGGAAGAGAAGTGACATCCTCAGGGGAAAATTTGGGTAACTTGCAGACTACAGAAATTTTTGAAACCTTCATGTCGCCACTTGTTTCCTTATTGAGAACTAACAAAATAAACTTTTCCTTCTCGAACAAGAAATTAAACATGCCAACTGTACCTTCCAATATAGTAGTTAATACATTATGTGTAGTAGCTTCACTAGACAAAATAATGATTAGCTTCTCTTCACACCCAATAAACACCGAATTAGCAGAAAGCAAATCCATCCCCAAGACTACATCAACTTTCTTAAGTGGAAAACAAATAAGCTCAATCTGAAAAACTCTACCATCCACCAATAGAGAAATTTTTTCACAAATCAACGGTGTCTCGACAACATCGTCCATGGAGGTAGTAACCGCTAAGGGAAGAGACAAAGGAATTGCTTGCAAGCCAAGTTACTTCATACATTGCATTGACACAAAAGAGTGTGTTGCTCCATAATTAAACAATAGAAAACAAGGATGACCATTCACGTAACACGTACCAACAATCAAAGTGTTGTTACCCTTAGCCTTATTTGCATCCAAAGTATACGCCCAACCGGTACTCTTCCCTTGATCTCTAATTCCTATTCTGAGAATAATCTCTGGGCATATGACGTTCTCCTTGACATTGATAACACTTCACTCCTCCAACATTACACTTCCCATAAATATTCTTACCACATATACGACATTAGGGAGGAGGGTAAGGCCTCGCATTCTGCACATGTTTCCCTTTGAAGGGTTGAGGTATATGCTTAAATTGGTGACTTGGTCTTCCCTGGTCCTTCTGACCACTCCTATTCAGATCCCTCTCTTATTGAAATTTCTTTAAGCTATTCTCTGCCACATAACATTGCCTTAGCAACTCAGCATAAGTAGTGAACTCCCTCTGAGACACACTATGAGAGATTTCAACCCTTAATTCAAACAGAAAATGATCAATCTTCCACTTTTTATCTGGTGCATACATAAACTACTTAGAATAAGTTTCCATGTCCTCAAATTTCTCCACTTAAGTAGCCACCGTCATATTACCTTGTATAAGCTGTTGAAATTCAAAATCTTTCTGATTCCTCAAAGGGATAGGAAAATACTTATCCAGCAAAGTAGCCTTAAAATGCTCCCACACCTTAGGAAATCCTTGATTAGTCATCTGTGTTGACTCACTCTCCCACTACCTCATAGCGGGACCTCTTATCATGTGGGAAGCAAACATAACCTTGTTATCCTTAAAAACTGTGCACTATCTGAAAGATTCTTTCCATGCCAGGCACCTATTCATGAGCCTTCATAGGATCTAGTCCGCCATAAAACTCGAGAGGATTCATGCTGAAGAAATCCCGGAAAACCCCCACCTGCAGCTTCTTATTGAATCCCTTGAGGTTGAAGAACACCAATCAACAACTGCATCTTCTGCTGCATGAATTGGTTATGTTGCTGCTGCATCTTTTGCACAAACTGGGGCCACTGAACACCTTCATTGCCACTTGGTGGATCCGAATCAGAAGCCTGAGTTCTGGGCCTGCTACGACATCTGCGTCTGTCAACCATGACCATAAACTTCATACAAATAAAATCAAGTTGATCATGCTCAATACTATGAATATAACATCCAGGACAATGATGACAACACACATATGAGGCAAAAAGAAATATTTATAATATTTCACAGCTAAGTCGAGGATACTACCTGCTCTGATACCAACTATAACACCCATATATAATATATGTATAGAATATGCATATTATACATAGTTGCAAATTTTTTATTGAAATACATAATTTCACAGTGACACATTGTACATATTACATGCCCAAAATAAAACAACTAGCAATGACACAATATATACAAGATGCCCAAAATGAAACTAAGAACTAGATCGTCATGGAATGATCTCAAAATAACCAACTTGTCATACCCTAAATTTTGACCACAAGACTTCACATCATTATGCAAATCATCACCACAATATGGATGTACTTTAATACCTCATCAATCCTCTCAAAGATTGTTGAGTGTTCACTCTAGCCAGGAATAAGGGTTTTGAGCCTTCTCAGAGCATTCAGGCAAATGATCAATCAAGAATTGACATGATCTTTAACTTTTCAAGCCTCTCAAACATCCATGAAGGATCAAGATGTCTTCCATATCAAGAATCTAACACAAGATTGCATCATTTTAAGTTGATCAAGCCTCAAGATCACCAATGTCACCAAATTAGGGTTTTGGTCGACTAAGGCCTCCAGAGAGAAATTTTCATATGGGCATGAGCCAATACTTCAATATATGATTCAAGAAGCTCAAAATAACCTTATAAGTCCATTCATAAGTTTAAAACAGCCTCAGGGGATGCATCTATAAAAAATCAGGAATTAGGATTTTGACCTAATTCAGTCCCTAAGTTGACTTTTGGAGCAAGGCATGAGCCAAGACCTAAAGATATGCTTTAAGGACCTCAAATACATCATATTAATCCATTCAAAATATTTAATTTATTAAAAGAACTTGGTTCATAAGCAATATAAGGATTCAAATTCATCTGGACCACAAAATAGGGTTTTTGAGATAAAAGTCAACCATACATTTGACTTTTGAGCAAAACATGATCTCAAACCTTGGGACATGATTCAAGGCACTAAAAAACACCTTTGGAATCCATCCATTAGGTACAATTTTACCCAAGTACTTGATTTCATAAAGGATCACAAAGTTTAAGATTCATTTGATACAAAAAGTCAACTGTGATCAAAACCAAGTTTGACTTTTGGAATTTTTTGGCAAACATGGCCTCTTTAAGTCAAGAACCATGTTAACTTGTGATTTGGATCATGATCAATCAAGAAAAAACAAAAAAAGTGAGGTTACTTGCAAAAGGGGCAACCTTGAGAAACTTGAAATTTCACTAAGTTATGAAAAATAATGGTTTTCCCCCAACTTTGCAAGGCCATAACTTGTGATCCAAGCAACCATTTTCTTTCATCCAAAGCTCAAAAGATAGCTCATCTTACATACAACAAGATTGTCAAACAGAGGTACCCCCAAAAAATGCCTAGATTTTGAGTTATAAGGCCATAAAGTTAGAGTTTCATGAGATTTTGACTTTGACACTTATAAATTTTTAGACAGAATCTGTCTCATGTTTTGCCCAACTTTGGAGGTATTTTTCATTATGATCCAAGATGAATCATGGCCAAATGTAAACATCAAAGTTGAAGTATGATATACAAGCTTTCCAAAGAATACAAGAACTTCCATTAATTCAACTTGAGCAAGAAGTTATGATCCTCACAACATGCCTTGATACAAACTATTTTTTGACAGCATTTGGCACATAACTTGAATCCCACGATTTTGAGTTCAAATTTGGAACATAACTTGCTCCGAAAGTCCTATTTGTTGTTGAGATCTAATCATGTATTCAAATATGATTTTACACCTACCACATCAAAGGCTTAGGTAAAGCGGTCAGTGGGGATGTGGCACCAATGATTTATGCCTCAATTGAGTTTGAGTCCCAACCATGGCGAACATGGAGGAAAGGTGGACACCTAAATGGGTTAGAGTCCCATACGGTGAAAGATACCCTAATTGGGTTAGAGTCTCATACAGGTGAAAGTCGCTTGAACTTGGTTTGAATCTCATAGAGGTCTCGATATCCACTACGAAAGTCGAATCATAAGACCATGCGTGAACCAAGTCTGGCTTACATGTAAGTCTGTTCAGGGATTGATGTTTTGTTAATCCGAATAGTGATTGTTTGAGTTGCAAGAACTAAGTGACATGTTTCCATACATTGCAAATTACCCATAGACAAGTAACTCTTAGTTATATTGTGTGATGATATACAAGTAATGGAGGATAAAGACTTGAGTTAGGATTTGATTAGAAAACCCTGTAGAGCCGAGTGGACCCATAGGATAGGGGAACTCTGTGAGATTATTTTCTCACCCCAATATTTTTGTTGTTTTTCAGGCGTTGTTTACAGGTTATATATGCAAGAGGAGCGGTGCATTGATGTTTCAAGGAATGTTGATTATTGTGATCTTCCGTTGTGGATTGGTGTATAATGAAAATATTGTACATAGTTCTTAGATTTTATTTTTAGGCTTTATTGTATAACATGTTCCATAGATGTATTTAGTTGGACATGTTTATATAATGATGCCATTAGGCTCTTATGTTGTGTCTGTACTAAAAATTAACACTTGTATGATATTATTCTAAATATATATTACACGGGTGGTTACAGTTGGTATCAGAGCAGGTCGATTCTCGAACTAGCCTTGAAACATCATAAGTAAATCTCTTTTTGCTTTAAATGTGTGTCTAGCCAACATGATACTTAATATCACAGTATGTATTATTGGGCCTGATCAACCTAATTCTATGTGCGTGGTAGGTACGATCATGGTTGAGCGAGCACGAGAACTCTGAAGGTCGTGGAGAGCTTGTGTTCCAAGGGTGGACTCAAGCCGAGAGTAGGAAGTAAGGAGGACTGATGAGCTCTGTTGAAGTCTTAGTGGGATTTGTGATTCTGGTAATGTGGAATTAAATGGTGGTGTTATGTTTGAGCAACCATGTAGTACTAAAGTATTCAGAAGTAGGGGACTTTCTGTTGGATGAATTCGTCAGAGTTTTGAGGATAAGTGAATATGCTAGTAGATCAAGATTGACGCACTGGTATGGAATAAGAGTTATAGGTAATTCTATGCATTAAAGGAGGAAAGACGGTTGCTCGTATGATATAAGGTCTAGAAGTGAGGTATTATATCAGTGTTCGAGATTCTAAGGTTGTTAGAGAATATTCGAAGAATGGGAGTACTTCAGAGAATATGTTCAGAATGGTACCTTCCAAGTAGTTGATAGTTCGAGATATAGGGAGGTTCACCGTCTTTATAAGGGTCTAATGCAGTGGTGAATTGTGAGTGGAGACTAGAGGACATGCATGCCTTTTTCAAGTGGAACATGTATGTATCAGACGAATGGTAGAAGACAAACCAAGTATACCCAGTCTTAGAAGGGATATTGAGTTCATGGTGCTTTTTCTGAGATTTAGTGTTAGTAGCATCCTGGTCATAAATATATGTAATTGGTTATCTTATGTTGGGTTAAGTGGTGGAGTATCACACTCTTTGTTTTTAGTAGTGAGTCTTGTGTGTTGAGAAGTTTGAGTCTGTGGTAACCAATGAAAGACAAACCAAGATTGAGTACGGGACTAAGTGTGAATCATGGAATGAACTATATCGGCTGACGACGAAGTATGATGTTCATACCTTGGTGGGAATAATTATATCCCAAGTCTCATTGGTCTACAATTATGGATGTGTGGTTTTAATAATTGAGTTGCAAGTTATTGCAAGTTAAGTTAATAGTTTTGAAATTGAAATTTTTGAAGTGTATTGCATAGCTGATCGTCCGTAAAAATATCAAAGATGTTAGAAGTTGGGGAACCAACCTAGTGAACCATACTCAGTGTGAGTGAGTCTTGTGAGTATCACTATTATGAATATGGAGAACTATAAGGTTAAAAGTAGGAAGAGGCTTACCGAGTGGTGATCTTGAGGAGGTCAGTTCTGTATTTTGCATATATGTTAGTAAGGTTTAAGTGATTAGTTAGAGTATGACATTGGATAAATCTCTCTAATTCATGGCCTCAAATATAGATCCAATCAGAGTGGTAACAAATGTGTACAATGATACTCTACCCTATTGGAAGGTTTTGTAAGTTATACTTCTAAGAAGGAGCGCGAATCAGATATTCCCGAAGTTAAACATGTAACCCATACTGTATATGAGTAAGAGCACAAGCTAGAATTACAGAAGATGGAACAATACAATTGAGATGAATGATTTTAGATGGGAAATACATTGTTATCTCCAGATGTGTGGCCATGTTGTGTGACTCTGTGAGAAGTATGAAAATTCATAGATACATCCTAGTTGGTTAGAGTTCCTTTAACACGTTTTTTTTTGTCGATGACTTGAAAACCCTTGTTAGTACTATTTTTCCAGCTGGACGGAATTTCGTGTGTGGGCGAGAGCTCTATAAAGAACTTAGGATTGAAGGCCCCAACTTTTTCACAAAGTTTGTTTATTTAAATGTTTTTTAAAATTGTTATTTATAAAATCTAAAGAATGTACATAATATATTTTAGGGTTAAATATACAAACCCCCCCTGCAATGTTAGCGAGTTCTCATTTTAGCCATTGACAAAGTTTTTTTTTTAAAAACCCCCTCATCTTAATTAGATTCCCTCACTTAGGCCTCTGACTGCCACATTGCAGCAAAGATTCCTTTCTATTGCTTGCGTGGCAGTCCACATGGCATTTTTAATATTTTTTTATTTTTTTATTTTTTTTATTTTTTTTAATTTTTTAATTTTTTTTTATTTTTTTGTTATTTTTTTTTATTTTTTTTATTTTTTTTTTATTATTTTTTATTTTTTTTAAAATTTTTATTTTATTTTTTTAATTTGTTTTAATTTTTTTAAAAAATTTTTTATTTGTTTTTATTATAATTTTTTTTCGTTTTTATTTATATATTTTATATTTTTTTATTTTTTTTATTTTTTGTTTTTGGACCTAATTTTTATTTTTAATTCTATTTTAAACAAATTGTTATTTTAAAAATTAGTTTCATTATACTAATCCATTTATTTCAATTTATTATCATACTAATCCATTTATTCTCATACTAATTTCAATTCAACAATACTTATGAGTGATTTCTTTATAAACACTAGTGGTGCCCCCTAACCAACCGATGTGGGACATTGAAAACACTTCAAACCTGTTGAAACTTTACCAGCAAAAACACTTCATATATGTTAATAATTTGAGAGGAGAACACAAACACCACATACTTATTCCCTTATATTACAACACTCATCAACCATCTTTATAACCTCTCTCCACTTCTTCTTCTTTTTTCGCTACAGTATTGTTTCATTTCTTCTCCATTGTTTTCAATACTCATCAACCATCCAAAACTCAATACAAAGCATACTCACAACACAACAATACCACACACCCTAATAAACAAGAATCTCAAGCTCTCATCACTCTCCAAACCTCCATCACCATATTGTAACATCATATCTATACTATAACCATAACACAACCGTCCACATCCTCTTAACACCATATATCACTCACACACATAATGTAGCAACATCACAACAACAAACCTTCACTCCATCGAAACAACATAACAACTCAACCTTGCTGTAACAACCACCACCCCCATCTTGTATCTTTCCTTTCTCGAACTCAACCCACACAGTTCCACACGACCACCTCCATCAACTTAGAGTGTGTGATATAATATAGTTTTCAACTTACTATATCATTATCCTTTGGTATGAACAATTTTTTGTACAAAGAACATATGAATGTGCATGTAAGGGGAGGATAAGGATGTTGTATCTATCTTGAATCCAAAGAGAAGAGTCCAAAAGGCTAATACTCACAAGTGTCCCACATCGAAAACTATTTACTAAATAAAAGTGTTTATATATGTTACTTGTCAATCATATAACAAATGAAATAATATATGGGCCAGAAAAATTGGAGTTATAATGGGCTTGTGTGTGTTTGTTTGTGGCCTAATTAAACTAATTTTTAAAATAACAATTTGTTTAAAATAGAATTAAAAATAAAAACTAGGTACAAAAACGAAAAATTAAAAAAAGTAAAAAAATAAAAAATATATAAATAAAAATGAAAAAAAAAGAAAAAAAATTATAAAAATTATAAAAAAAACGTACAAAAAATAAAAATTAAAAATTAAAAAAAAATTAACAAAAATTAAAAAAAATAAAAAATATAAAAAAATATAAAAAAATAAAAAATAAAAAAAAAAAAAATCAAAAAAATCAAAAAATAAAAAAAATAAATAAAAAAATAAAATAATATTAAAAATGCCACGTGGACTGCCACACAAGTAATAGAAAGGAATCTTTGCTGCAATGTGGCAGTCAGGGGCCTAAGTGAGGGAATCTAATTAAGATAAGGGGGTTTTTTGAAAAAAAACTTTGCTATGGGCTAAAATGAGAACTCGCTAACATTACAGGGGGGTTTGTATATTTAACCCTATATTTTATTACGTTTTCAAAAATCAAAATCAAATTTTAAATTTTTTTAAAAAGAAAAAATTTTAAAATATATTTTCTTCTGATAAAATATCATTTTTTTATTTTTTAGAATAAAAAATATTTTTGAAATTAGTTTACAAAAATATTTATTTTTTATTGTTTTTTAAAATACATAATATAAATCAATCAAAGTAGATTTTAAGCCTGTTACTCAAGCCCTCTAAAAAATAAAAATATAATGCTTAAAATATTTATTTAATAGGAAGGTAACAAATGGGGCAAAGTAACGACCTTAATTATTGGGGTTTTTTTTATATAAGGATTTTTTTACACTACTCTAATTAGGGAGAATTTGAAAGAGATAGTGTTTCGTTTTAATGATAATTATGTTTATATTTTATTTTTATTTATTTATTTAAATTATTAAAATGATTAAAAAATTATTTTTGAAAAAAAATCTTACTCTTGCTTTTATTGTATTTTTGTATCTTTATATTATTATTCATTGAATATGTTTAAACTTGAGTTGACTTAACGAGATAATTTTATAATTTATTTTAATATATATGTCAGTGAACAAATTAAGTCAAATAGTACAACACTTTGAATAAATTTAACTTTTTTGACAAAAGAGTATTATCATTAAAAATTTAAATTTTTTTAATTTAAAAAATGACTTTGAATAATGAATATATATATAAGACCTCATGATCAGAATCCTAGATCATATGAAAGGCCAATTCTTTACTGCCTCCCCCACAGTCAGAGAAGATAGCTCGTCCATGAAGACCAGCTCCTCACATGGGTCTATGGATGCAATTCTAGCTGGCGAATCTCAAGAGCCAGAACCTACTGCTGATGACTTTTGGGATTCTCTCACAGTTTTTTGCTTAATAGCCCAATATTTTGGGTCGATCCTGAAACAGGTATGGTTTGTTCTGTAGTTTTAACAGCAAACCTGGACATTACATCAAACATACCAAATTTATAAATTTGTTTTGAAGGTACTGATGGAATGATCCATTTGTTTAACTTTTCCATATTCGATTGATCCAAGTCGCTTTAAAACCTTTAACCATGCTTGGATTAAACTCTAGTCTTATGGCATATGTCAGAGATGGAAGATGCGAAAATTTTAAACAATCTTTGGCTGCTGTCATAGAAACTAGTCTATGTCATGGGCCAGTCTATTTTGAAGTTTTTCCAAACTTAAGTCTCTCTATGTCTGATAAAAATCTTTTTGATGCCTTGAGATTGACAATTCATACTCATGGTTATAATTTTAAACCAGGAAGTGAAATCATAGCAATATGCTATAGAGTTTATTATAAAGTTTTAAATACTTTAAATCCTAGGGTGAAAAATATTTCACCACAAGGATCTACAACGTTAGTGCAAACAAATTTGCTTACATCTAATGTTGCTACTAATAGATTAATTAGGTGGAATGAAATAGAATTCCACGAGAGTTGGTCTTTGCCTCAAGAAATTGAGCCAAAACCTATCCTCAATCAGGAGGTAGATCAAATAATTCAAACTTCAGAAGGAGATGTTGAAATTAAATTCAACCAACAACGTAGGTTCACCATACCTAGAACCATGTCTGCTAGATATTCTACCCGTAGTGACTATGTCACAGCGCCTAGCGTCCTACCTAGGGTTTCCACTTCCACTTCTAGAATTAGAGAAGAAGCTTTAGAGCAAGAATACGTGGAAAATATCAAATTAGGTGAAAACAAAATCCCCTTTGGAATTTACCAAGGCAAAGAGCCCAGGGTTGAATCGCCAACTCAATCAGAAATGTCCTTCCATTTATGATAGATTTCTCTGAAGGAAGTGACACGAGGAAACTCATTAACAATGAGTTTAATAAAAGGGAAAACCAAGAGTTTAGAAAGTGGTATTTTAAAAATTTTTCCAAAACCACCGTCCTTGAATTTAAGAGACTCTTCTATGAAGAATTATCTAAGGGCCAAACCCTTATCCCTTTTATCCACTGGTTTGTGAAATTCTTTATTCAAAAAACACAAACTGATATCCTTGTTATACAAAGGTCGTGGAATACCCCTGAAGGAGAATTTCTTGAAGCTCCCTATCCCCCTGAAAGAGCTATACAACTAGCGGAGAATGCAGAGGCTAGCGCGTATAATACCATAAAAAAACTTAAAATAGTCATGTCTCTATTAGAGAATTAAACTCTTTAACAAGAGCCCAAAACTTCACCAATGCCTTCCTTACTTGCCTAGGAGATCATATGGTCTCGTTAGAAAAACTGATTATATCTGTTAAAGAAGACTTGGAAAAATAGATGAAACAACATAGCCTGATAATGGATCAGCTATCAAAGAACAAAATTGTTCCTTTCCAGGAAGAATCTTCGTCTAGGAATATCCCAGACACTCCTATTATCCAACCTCCAGTTCAAGTTAGTGGTTTTAAGATGGAAGAAGACCACAATGAGTTCATAAAGATCCTTGAAAATAAACTTAAGGATTTACACCTCAGAGTCTTATCTCATGGAGATAATTCTTCAGGAGAAGATTATACTTCTGAAGAAGACGGAGAAGTCTTGGGTAACATCAATCAATTGACCCATATGTTTAAAGATCAAAACAATAGCTATGAGATAAATCATGTCCATATGACTAAACCTGTAGAAAAATATTACTACAAGAGGCCTACTCCTCAAGATGTTCTTTTTGAAGAACCAGATAATTACCAGAATTCTTATTCAGGAAAAACCATTTATGAATGGTACATAGATGGATTAAATGAGAAGCAAATTGTGGATACCATACATAGGATGCTTATGTATGCTACAGTTTGCAAGAAAAATGGAAATTCTGATAATTTCGTTGCTTCTTTCATTACAGCTGGCTTTGTTGGTCAACTCAGAGGATGGTGGGATTTCTACCTCTCAGACTCTCAAAGGAAAGATATTCTTTCTCATAAAAAGCTGGTTAAGACTGAAGGAACCAACACACCTACAGTTGCCACAACTGGAGAGGAAGACGCCGTTTATACCTTGAGTCTTTCTATCCTCCAACATTTTGTTGGAACTAACCAACCCATTGGAGAAAAACTCCAAACCCTTCTTCAAAACCTTAGATGTCCTTCTTTGACACACTTTAGGTGGTATAAAGATACCTTCCTATCTAGGGTTTTCCAGTTAAATAACTCTAATTCCGTCCATTGGAAAGCAAAGTTTATAGACTGTCTTCCACACCTTTTCTCTGAAAGAGTTAGGAAAGCTCTTAGAGACAAGAATGACGGTATCAACATCAATTACCCAGACTTAACCTATGGCCAAATCATTAATAGCTGCATAACAGAAGGATTAGCGTTATGCAATGACATTAAACTCAAACATAAGCTCAAGAAGCAGAAACTCTCGGAGAAACACCAATTAGGTGAATTCTGTGACCAATTCGCTTTTGATATTGGAAAACCTCCAGGGGAAAGAAGAAAGAATTCTCTTAAGCATGGTAAGAAGAAAGATTCTTACAAAAGTAAAGCTCATAGTTCTTACCCAAAACATAAGAAAAGGAGTTTTAGGAAAAGAGAACCAGGACCTGAAACAAAACCTTCTTATAAGAAGGGAAAGAGAAAAGCTAAGAAGCTTGATATAACCTGCCATAAATGTGGAAAGCCAGGTCATTATGCTAACAGATGTTGGACTAAAAAGGCCCTTAACGAAGTTGAAGATGAAAAGCTTCGTGCTCAGCTAGAAAAGGTCTTGCTGATAAATTCCAGCTCTGAAGAAGAAGAATCTTCTAATGAAGAAGTTGACATTATCAGCTCTTCTGATTCTGAATCTTCAGAATCCTCCACTAATGACTGCGAGTGCAATGAGCTTAACTACTAGAAGTCCATTGCAGATATGAATGGAGTTTTTGTCCTTACTAGCGATCAGGACCAAGCCTTAAAGGCTATTGAAGCCATTTCAGATCCTAACGTAAAAAGAAAAATGTTAGAGATCCTCATTCATAATCAACCTAGGGTTGAGGCTCCTAAAATGATTGAAGCCCCTTACCAATTAAGTGAAGTCCTAACTAGATTTCACAAGTCCAATATTAGAGAAGTTCCAGCTTCCTTAAATGATCTTAAAGGGGAAATTTCACAACTTAAGTCTGAGATTAGTCAGATTAAGAAAAGCAATAAGCTTCTCAACCAGAGGATAACTACTCTTGAAAAAGGGAAAGGAGTTATCCAATCCATTGACGTAGAATATTTAAGTCTTCAAGAAAGAATCAATACCCTTAAAACAATTAGTCAGCAGATAGGATCTTCTAAAGAAGAAGATGATAAGGACGAAGAAGATCAACTTCCTGATGAAGAAAATTATTTAAACCTTCTTGATAGGGTCACTTCTCAGAAGTGGTACATTAAAATTACCCTTGTTATTGATAGGAAGTACATCATTAAGAATGAGATTGCCCTTGTGGACAGTGGTGCAGATTTAAATTGCATCCAGGAAGGAATGATTCCCACCAAGTTTTTTGACAAAACCACTCAATCCCTCACTCAAGCAGGCGGGAAAAAACTTAAAGTCAATTATAAATTGTCTAAAGCCCACATCTGCAACCAAGAGGTTTGCCTTCCTACATCCTTTATTCTTGTCAAGAATCTTACAAGAAGAATAATATTAGGAACCCCTTTCCTGAACAATATTATGCCTATGGCCAGAATTGATCACCAAGGTATAACAGGAGAAGTTAAAGGAAAACCCATTAGGTTTGACTTTATAACTGATCCCCAAACTAGGATGATTAATGAAGTCAAGGAAATGCTCCTCGAGCATAAAGAAAAACAATTATGTTTTCTTCAAGAAGAGATCAACTTGCTAAGTATTGAGGATCAACTTAGTAAAGAGAATATGAAGAAAAAAATTAAGACTATAGAAAACCAATTCAAAGCAGAAGTCTGCAGTGACCTTCCCAATGCTTTTTGGGAAAGGAAGAAACATGTTGTTTCTCTTCCTTATTTGGATGACTTTAATGAAAGACAGATTCCTACCAAGGCTAGACCAGCCCAAATGAACAAAGATTACTTGAATCTTTGCCAAAAGGAAATCGAGTCTTTACAATCGAAAGAACTAATTAGACCATCTAAATCTCCTTGGTCTTGCACTCCATTTTACGTCAACAATGCAGCTGAGAAAGAACGTGGCGTTCCTAGACTTGTCATTAATTACAAACCCCTCAACAAAGTCCTCAAGTGGATTAGGTATCCTATTCCTAATAAAAAGGATTTACTTGATAGATTAAGCAATGCTTTAATCTTTTCTAAATTTGATATGAAATCAGGTTATTGGCAGATCCAGGTTGAAGAATCTGACAAGTATAAAACTGCTTTCACCGTGCCTTTTGGTCACTTTAAGTGGAATGTTCTTCCCTTTGGTCTGAAGAACGCCCTTTCTGAATTTCAGAATATTATGAATGATATTCTTAATCCTTATTCTGAGTTTATTATCGTTTATATTGATGATGTGTTGATATTTTCTCAATCTTTAGATCAGCATATCAAGCATTTAAAATTTTTTAAAGGAGTTATCAAGCATAATGGTCTTATCATTTCAGCCCCTAAAATGAAACTCTTTCAAATGAAAGTGAGATTTTTGGGTCATGAAATCAATAAAGGAACCAGTGTTCCTATTAGAAGAAGCATTGAATTTGCTTCTAAATTCCCATATATTTTAGCAGAGAAAAAGCAACTGCAGAGATTTCTAGGAAGCCTTAATTATATTTCTGATTATTACAAAGACTTGGCTAAAGATACAGCCATCCTTTACAAAAGACTTAAGAAAGTCCCTGAGCCTTGGACTGAAAAACATACCCTTGCAGTCCAAGATATTAAGAAGAAAGTCAAATATTTACCTTGTCTTTCCCTTGCTAACCCTAGCTATTTCAAAATAGTTGAAACTGATGCCTCTGGCCAAGGGTATGGAGGAATTCTAAAACAGGTAAATCCTGAAACTTCTAAAGAAGTCTTAGTAAGATTCACTTCTGGTAAATGGAACCAGACTCAGGCCAAGTACTCTACTGTTAAGAAAGAAATGCTTTTTATAATTAAGTGTGTTTCGAAATTTCAAACCGATTTGTTAAATAAAAAATTTTTGTTAAGAATTGACTGCAGTTCTGCTAAATCCATCATAGAAAAAGATATTAAAAATCTTGTTTCAAAGCAAATTTTTGCTTCTTGGCAGGCATCATTAAGTGTTTTTGAGTTTGATATTCAATATATTAAAGGAGAAAATAATTCTCTGGCTGACTTTCTCACCCGTGAATTTTTGTAGGGTAATGAGTATCCCTTATAGGACCAGATGAGGAGGTCGCCCTTTGGCCGAGGAGGGAGAGGGAGCAACAATTTGTTGCCCCAAGCGGGGCAAAGCGTTCCCCTAATAGGGGATTGGACAACTGTCTATCCAAATAGACAGAGAATGCAGACATTAACTGCATCTTCAAAAAATAATAATAAGGAAGAATCTTCCTCATCCAATTCCAAGAACAAAGATTCTTACAAGAATGTTGCTTCTAGTGATCCTGTTCAAGAACAAGCAGCTGATTACTTTGAAAATCCAACAGTCGAATTCATAATGTATATCGAAGAAGAAGATATTCAAGTAACCAACAATGATGGTTGGGCAATCCAGACTAGATACCTTGAATCTAGAGGGTATGCTGGTCTCTCTGGAAAATCCAGACCTAATATGGAGATATTACTCCTGATAACCGGATCGGTTACTATTACTCATCACTATCAGAATAATAATCCTGGTAGTTTTATTAATTTTTCAAAATGCCATATCAATAAGGTATTGCATCCCAGAGAATGGGGTTTGAATCCAAACAGTGAAACGGCAATAAAAATTGCAGAAGGTAAAATGGTTTACTACAATTACTGGGACTATGTCCAAGCCTTCTCTAAGGCATTTTATTACCAGAACCCCAAGAATAAGCATTCTTGGTTTTTCTCTATAAACCCAGAAATTCTGGAAAAACCTTTACCAAATTGGTTCTTTACTTGGTGGTCTAAATTTGGACATTCTTTGGAAATTTTACCAAAAGAATTAATGGATCTATATACACCATAGTGTGATGAAAGCCCTTTAATTGCAAAGGTTATATCAAAAAATTTAATTACAGGACAATGTCCATTTTTGTATTTCACTAAATTTCAGATCCCATGGATATGGAGGTGGACAATTTCAATCTCCAAAAATAATCTCAATATCCCTCTTTTGCAAAGACATTTCTTTACCAAATGGTGGGTCAAAATGAATCCTAAAGATTTCCAAGATAAAGTGATGCTAATTAAAGCCACAATTACTGAGGATAAAAATAATTCTACTGAGAAGCAGAGTTCTTCCCAAATGACACTAATCCAGTTAAAGGAATATTTCCAAAAGAAATTTCCCCAGGAAGACGATGAAGACCTAATGATCATAATCCTAGATCATATGAAAGGCCAATTCTTTACTGCCTTCCCCACAGTCAGAGAAGATAGCTCGTCCATGAAGACCAGCTCCTCACATGGGTCTATGGATGCAATTCTAGCTGGCGAATCTCAAGAGCCAGAACCTACTGCTGATGAATTTTGGGATTCTCTCACAGTCTCCATGGCTCAACGAGTCAACAAAGGGAAGGACCCACAACAGTAAGATAGGGACCAGAGCTGTAATCCACAGCTGTTTTCCACCAGCTACAGCTGACCGCCTTAACCAATAAAGTTGAGCCAGACAGCAGAATCTGCTTTTGCTTTACTTTTTCTTTTTCTTTTTCTTTGTTGGTTGTCGTTTGTTATCATTAAGCGTCGATGGGGCCCAAAGAGCACCCAGCTTAAATGATTTACTTTCTCAACCTGTTAGTGTGGGTTTTCTTTGCTTTTTACAGGTTACAATAGGTAACCCTTTCCCTATATAAGGGACTTTGTTTTCCTTTTGTGAGCACGCTTCCAATGTACAATTCTCTCTCTATAAATAAATCTTCAGTTTCTCTACCTTCTCTCTTATTATTTTCCTTAAGTTTTTTCAGAAATAATCCCCAACTACCAAATAGTAACCAAATTCATCAAGTATCCAGGTTGCGCTACTGTTCCTGGATATATATATATATACATATATATATATATATATATATATATATATATATATATATATATATATATATATATATATATATATTTGTGGATTCATAAATTTAATTAGTATATACATTGACTTTGAATAATGATTTTTATATTATATATTTTCTGATTTATATAGATGAAAGTTATTTTAATTCAATATTTTTTAATTGTTTTATATTGACTTTCTTCTTAAGTAATTAATTATTGATGACAATATAAATTAAGCATGCCCATTCAATCCTTAAACAATTTTTTATATATACATTTTTTTTGTGTCACACTGTTTAGGCGTATCCAATTAACGCCTTTTTCTAATGTTGAGCCAATCTACGTGATACAAAATGGTTCCACCAATTTGTGGTAGTAATATATGTGGAATTTATGATCATGCTGGTATCGAAAATATTTGTGGAAAATGTTGCTTGGCAAGTCTGAAAGAAAGCACCAGCAATAAATCAGAAAATATGAATGATGTGTTTTAGAGAGACTCTATAAACAATAAGAATAAAAAGTAGTCTTCACTTCTAAATTTGAATGCATAATTTGTTAAGATATTTTCATGTATATTGATTATTAGTTTTATATTTTGTTAATTAATATTTTCTATTTTTAATTTTCAGACCAACTGATATGACCCAATCCAAAGAACATTTGAGCAGACCAGATACAAGAGCTAAATGATGAGATTAAAGAGAAAGCCTTAAAGAAAAGCAAACTTTAACGAAAACTTCTAAGGCGGATGACGAATTATCTATCATCTATTTTCATCTCTGTTATGTCCATTATGTAATTCACGCTCGTTTCCTATGTCTTGTTATTTTATAAACTTTGTATTTGTGTATGTAGAATGATATTATATTTTTAGTCTATCTCAATATAAATTGTATTTAATTTGGTTTTTATCATTTTCTCAATAATAAAAAAAAATTGAATTTTCTTCTTTTACATCTTTCTATGAAATTTAATTTGTACTTAATTTGTTTCATATTCATCATTTTCTCCAAGTGATTATACACTACAAGAAAGTTTTCATATACCAATGGCTATTTATAGTGACAACAAATATAATATAGTTGAAGGTATAGAGCATAAGTGTCATACACCATCAACCTCTAAATTTTTTCCTTAACTAACATAGTCACATATTTAGTTTTATGGGTATAGGCATTATATATTAAAACATGAATTTCTATAAATTTAAAAATATAAAATTAAATATTATTGTTAATTTATTTTATTTTTTAAATTAAATTTTTGATAAATGATAAATTTTTTTCTTCACAATTACCAAGATATAATTAATGAATATTTTAAGATTAAATTAAACTATTTTATGAAAATATTATATTTTTTAAAAAATGTAGTTTCGCATTTTATTGAAAAGATTATTTTTTATAATGTTAAAAAGAAAGAAAAAGTAAACTAATACTTACGTCATCCAAAAAGACTCTAACTTGTTTATTCATTTAATTTTAATTTTTTAAATAATATTAATTTTTGTGTTTGTCTAAGCGGACGTAAATAAGAAAAAGGCTTAAATACACTTTTGGTCCCCCTAGTTTGGAGTTTTTATACTTTTGATCCCCCTATTACAAAATCTGTGTTTTTGGTCCATTTAGTTTGATGCGCCTTGCATTTTGTTGGTCTCCCTTGCAAATATGATGATGTGTTATATTTTTTAATGAGGTGGCATTGATCCATGTATTCCATGTCATCAAATCTTATTATTTTATTATAAAATTGAATAATTTAATTTATAAATTACCTAAATCATTATTTAATCAAATATAACATATTTTAATTAAATATAACATAATTATTATTGTTAAAAAATCATGGATCACTACAACAAAAAGGACTTATAACATCTCACCTTAGACAGCGCTTTATTACAAAAGCGCTGCTATAGGTCAAAAACACGGAATCTATTAATTTAATAAAGGAAAAGCGCAAAAAAATATAAGACCTTAGACAGCGCTTTAGTTAAAAGCGCTGTCTAAGGCCTTCTAAATTTTTAAAAAAATTTAATGGAAAATATTAGACAGCGCTTTCCTTAAAAGCGCTGTCTAAGGCCTTTTAAATTTAAAAAAAATATAAGACCTTAGACAGCGCTTTTAAGGAAAGCGCTGTCTAAGGTCTTAAATATTTAAAAAAATAAAAACAAAAGCGCTGTCTAAGGCCAATCTTAGAAAGCGCTTTTAAAGCGCTGTCTAAGGGCCACCTTAGAAAGCGCTTTGTTTAAAAGCGCTGTCTAAGGTCTAATAAAATTAAAATATATGAATATACTCAGTTTTCATTTTCAGTTTTGCGCTCTTTCTTCTCCCTCCCCTGTTGCGAACGGATACTTGCGAACCTGAGCTAAACCCTTGCCGTCGTCCACCGCGCCGTCGTCCACCGTTCCTCCCTCATTTCGCGACTCCGACGACCTTTACTCCACCGTGACCGTCTGTTCCTCTCTCATTTCGCGTTTTCGTCACTCAGTTTGGAAGTTTAAGAGTTTCAGATTATTACACATTTTATAAGGTATGCTGATAATGTTGCTGTTGATAATGTTGTTGTTGATGTTGATAATAATGTTGTTGTTGATGTATTACACATTTTACACGTTTCAGAGTATTACACATTTTATACGTTTCAGAGTTTCAGTTTGGAAGTTTCAGAGTTTCAGAGTTTCAGTTGATAATGTTGCTGATAATGTTGATAATGTTGTTGTTGATGTTGATAATAATGTTGTTGTTGATGTTGATAATAATGTTGTTTATGTTGTTGCTAATGTTGGACTGTTGCTAATGTTGATAATGTTGCTAATGTTGTTAATGTTGTTGCTAATGTTGGACTGTTGTTGGATATAAGAATAAAATATGTGCTAACTTCATTTTTGGTGATATAGGAATAGAATCAATATAATGTGTTAGTTTAGTTTGTTCTTGTTAACATTTTTCTACATTGTTAACTATTGCTATATAATGTGTTTGTTTAGTTTAGTTTAGGTTAGTGTTAGTGTTAGTGTTAGGTTAGTGTTAGTGTTAGTGTTAGTGTTAGTTTAGAACATCTATTATAGTTTGTTCTTGTTAACATTTTTCTACATTGTTAACTATTGCTATATAATGTGTTTGTTTAGTTTAGTTTAGTTTAGGTTAGTGTTAGTGTTAGTGTTAGGTTAGTGTTAGTGTTAGTGTTAGTGTTAATGTTAATAATGTAAATTCTTGAGGTTGTTGTTCTAAAGAACCGAAATTCAAAGCAATTTTGTTAATGAAGTTAATTGCTTTGAATTTCTTAGTTTGGACTTGTTATGCTAATGTTAAATTCTTTCTAACTGTTAGGATTAATAAGTAGGAAAACCATGGATAAAAAATGGATGGATGCCGATCGATTGTCCAAAGAGTACGAGAATGGGGTATTGGATTTCGTTAAGTTTGTTGTTCAACACGCTGACGCTGAAGAGCTCAATCGAATAAAATGTCCTTGCTTGGGTTGTTGTTATGTTGGTAGGGTTGACGCAGATGGGTTGAAATCGCATTTACTGATGAATGGAATTGATCGAAGTTATAAGTGTTGGATACATCATGGTGAGAAAATTAACGAGAATGTTGAACCGACGAGGAAAAGTAATACAACCTATGCTTCAGATGACAAAGACACGGAAACATACGATTGTGATCGAGTCGAAGAGATTGCAGAAGCAGTTGTAGAAGATCTTCATGATTGTCCCGAAATGTTTGAGAGGTTGGTAAGCGATGCAGAGAAACCGCTCTATCAAGGTTGCACTAAATTCACAAGACTGTCTGCGGTATTGAAGTTGTACAACTTAAAGGCGGGCAATGGATGGTCGGATAAAAGTTTCACAGAGTTGTTGGCCCTTTTGAGAGAAATGCTACCGGAAGATAATGTTCTTCCCAATCGAACCTATGAGGCCAAAAAAATGTTGTGCTCTATTGGCATGAGCTATGATAAAATACATGCTTGTCCAAACGATTGCGTTTTGTTTCGAAAGGAATATGCATCGTTAACTGAGTGCCCTAAATGCGGTTTGTCTCGATATAAGAAAAAATTGTCTCCAGCCAAGGTCTTATGGTATTTTCCTATAATACCGAGATTTAGGCGCATGTTTCGTAGTGAAACCGATGCAAGACACCTGACTTGGCATGCAGATGAAAGAATTATTGATGGAAAGTTGCGACATCCGGCTGATTCACCACAGTGGTCGAAAATTGATAATGATTATCCTGACTTTGGGGAAGAAGCAAGAAACCTTCGTCTGGCATTATCTACTGATGGAATGAACCCGCATGGTCTTCAAAGTATCTCACATACCACATGGCCTGTGATTCTTATGATTTATAACCTACCTCCGTCGCTATGCATGAAGCGTAAGTACATGATGTTATCTATGTTAATCTCTGGGCCTAAACAACCAGGGAATGACATAGACGTATACTTGACACCTTTGATCGAAGATTTAAAGATATTGTGGGAGAACGGTGTGGAGGTTTATGATGGATATAGGAAAGAAAGTTTCAATTTGAGGGCGATGTTGTTTGGCACAATTAATGATTTTCCAGCTTACGGGAATCTATCAGGGTACAGCATAAAAGGTGAAAAAGCGTGTCCTATTTGTGAAGATAAAACAGTTTCGAAGCGATTGGACTTTGGTCATAAGAATGTCTTTCTCGGTCATCGTAGATTCTTAAATGCCAAACATCACTACCGTGGGTGGAGTCAAGAATTCAATGGAGACACCGAAGAAGGTAGAGCTCCACCTATGTTGTCAGGTGACCAAGTTTTTAAAAAGGTGAAAGATATGCGTACTGAGTTTGGCAAACCTTTTGCACATAAGGTTGTCAAAGGTGGGTGGAAAAAGAGGTCGATATTTTTTGAATTGCCATATTGGAAGTCTTTGTACGTGAGACATTTTCTCGATGTTATGCATATTGAGAAAAATGTATTTGAAAGTGTTATTGGTACGTTACTCAATATAAAAGGAAAGACTAAGGATGGCCTTAAAGCAAGAAAAGACTTGGAAGCGATGGGGATTAGAACTGAATTAGCACCCGTGAAGAAAGGAAGACGGACATATCTACCACCTGCTGCTTTTACTCTGTCTAGAAAGGAGAAGAAAATATTGTGTAAGTTTCTGAGTGAAGTTAAAGTTCCAGAAGGATACTCTTCAGATGTCAGAAGACTTGTGTCTATGAAAGATCTCACGTTGAAGAGTTTAAAGACACACGACTGCCATGTTATAATGGAACACTTTCTACCAATAGGTATACGTTCTATTTTGCCAGTGAAAGTAAGAAGCGCCATAACTAATTTGTGTTTTTTCTTTAGGTCAATTTGTAGTAAGGTAATCGATCCCGATATCTTACCAACACTACAAAAACAGATAGTTATTACCTTGTGTGAGCTTGAAATGTATTTTCCTCCCTCTTTTTTTAACATAATGGTACATCTTGTTGTTCATCTTGTGAAAGAGACACAGATGTGTGGACCAGCTTATATGAGATGGATGTACCCTGCTGAACGTTATATGAAAATATTAAAAGGGTACGTGAAAAGCCGAAGTCGACCAGAGGGGTGTATTGTTGAACGATACATTGTTGAAGAAGCGGTTGAGTTTTGTACTGAATATTTGTCCAATGTTCAATCGATTGGACTCCCCAAAGCTCATATTTTCGAAAAAAAGGATGGTAAAAAATTAATTGGAAATAAAATTGTGACAGTATCAAGGGATGAACGGGATCAAGTGCATTTGTATGTTCTGCACAATGATAATGAGGTTGAGCCATATGTTGAGATGCACAAGGATGTACTCCGAAGGTTAAATCAGAACAGAAATGAAAATTGGATAGTACGAGAGCACAATCAAAGTTTCATACAATGGTTAAAGGATCATATTTATTTGAAGCGCTCTTCAGATCCTGCTTCAGTAACAGAAAGGTTGAGATGTTTGGCATATGGTCCAACTTTGCATGTGTATTCTCATAGCGCATACGCAATTAATGGATACACATTTTATACCAAAGAACAAGACGATAAAAGTACTATGCAAAATAGTGGTGTCACCGTCCTAGCTGAAGCAATGCACATATCAAGTATGAAGGACTTAAACCCCAAATATGCAAATCTGTCATATTTTGGAGTTATTGAGCACATTTGGGTGTTTGATTACGAGAAGTTTCAGATTCCAATCTTTGGTTGCAAGTGGGTAAATAGTAGTGGCATACGAATGGATAAGTCTGGATTTTTGCAAGTGGATCTTAATAGGGTGGGGTACAAAGATGAGCCTTTTATTCTAGCATCGCAAGCTAGACAAGTGTTCTATGTCACTGACCCGACGAGTATGAAATGGTCTATAGTGCTTCTATCTAACAAAGTGGTTGATGATAGCGGTGTAGATCAATGTGATAGCGGTGTAGATCAATGTGATATTGATGTTGAGAATGGGTTGAATAGAAATGATCAAGATGAGGATCTTATAGCGGATGGGTCATATATCAGAAATGACCATAACGAGGGAATTTGGATCCATTCATCCGTCCGCATTGATAAGAAACAAGTAATTCATATTCCAACCAAGAAAAGAAAGAGATGTTAGTGAAAGAGGTAAAATTTGTTATATACTTGAATTTGTATGGCTTTGAATTTGACCAGAATGTTGGTAATGAAGACTTCGAGCAAGTTTTCCAACATACAGAATTGGGCGTCACTGTTGTCAATATATACTTGAGGTATATCCGATCTACTTTGGTAATTGAACAACTTATTTACTTTATTTTTCAAATGAATATTCTAATGTTAATGATGTTTTTATTTCAGGTTTCTGTATGACAGTTTTATGCGCCCCCGGGGATTGGAGCAAAGATTTGCATTCTTATGCCCCAGCGCTGTCAACTTAACCGAAATATTGACGAAACCAAATGAGGTCCATGCGTATATACGCAACGTCTTTATGGACAACCAAGAAACGGAAAAGTTGTACTTTTTACCGTTTAATACTGGGTTAGATTTTCATTCTAAATTCATCTATTATATTTTTTTTTGTATTTTGACTTCGTGTAGAAAGTTTCTATCTAACACTTGTTTAATCTTACAGTGGACATTGGTTGTTGGTTGCAATCAATCCTATTCGCGGAGTAGTGTATTATCTGGATTCCTTAGGAAATGATTGGACCACATACCCGGATATGAAGGACTGTATTGACACGTAAGTGAAATTGTTCTAAATAGAAATGTGTATATTTATTTATTTATGTGAATTGTTCTAAATATTCATTTATATTTTATTAGCACTATACAAGCATTCCTAGAACATCGGGGAATCGACCACACCATTACATGGAATTACGTGAAGGTATATTAATTATCACATGTTTTATTATATTAGTGATGCTTACTTGATAAAACTTAGAATTTATCCATATTTTATTTTCATTTGTAGTGTCCTCGGCAACGCAATCAAATAGATTGCGGCTATTTCATGTTGAGATTTATGAGAGACACTATTTCGTTGGATCGAATGGAGATTCCACCCGATGTATGTATTTCTAACTTATGAGTTATTTTAACACATATCTCTCATATTGTCTAATGAAATAGTTAAAACTAAATCAAACTATATGTTATATTATTATGTAGTATTTTGAAGAATTCAGGAGTGCTACTTACACAAAGGCTCTATTGGATGAAATCAAAGAGGAGTGGTGTCAATACATTATGGAGCTCGGAATTTTACAAACTTAAGGTATAATATTATACTCTTACTTTAATTGATGAGAATTTTAATATGTGTAACTTTGGTTGGAGTAATGCTTTGGTTGGATGCAATTTTGGTGTATATACTTTGAATTGCAATTTTGGTGTATATACTTTGAATTACAAACTTTGAATTACAATTTTGGATGCAATTTTGGTGTATATACTTTGAATTACAATTTTGGTGTATATACTTTGAATTGCAATTTTGGTGTATATACTTTGAATTACAAACTTTGAATTACAATTTTGGTGTATATACTTTGAATTACAATTTTTGGTGTATATACTTTGAATTTTAATACTTTGAATTACAATCTTTGTGTTTTCAGGACCTATAATGTAGATTGAAGCAATGTTTTGGTTGGATGCAATTTTGGTGTATATACAATTTTGGTGTATAAGTAATATGTGCATTGTAGAAAAAATGCTTTGGTTGGAAGCAATAACTTTGGTTGGAAGCAATGCTTTGGTTGGATGCAATTTTGGTGAATAAGTAAAATGTGCATTTGTAGAAAAATGTAATGATTTGTAATTATAAATAGGTGTATATACAATTTTGGTTTGTAATTTTAAATATATATATTGGTATGAAATGCCAATTTTGGATATATAATTTTGGTGTAGAAAGGCCAATGGTTTGAATTGCCAATTCTGAAAAAAATTGCTGGTTGAAAATTACAGGTCAAATTCTGGTTGAAAAAACCTGGTAAAATTGTGGTTAAAAAAAAATTATATAAAATTTTTCGTACACCTTAGACAGCGCTTTTGGTGAAAGCGCTGTCTAAGGTCCACTTTAGACAGCGCTTATGGTGAAAGCGTTGTCTAAGGTGTACTAAAAAAGTCAAAAATGGAAGGTCTTAGACAGCGCTTATGGTGAAAGCGCTGTCTAAGGTGTACTAAAAAAGTCAAAAAAGGAAGGTCTTAGACAGCGCTTTTGGAGAAAGCGCTGTCTAAGGTGTACCAAAAAAGTCAAAAAAAGGTAGGGCTTAGACAGCGCTTTTGACGAAAGCGCTGTCTAAAGTAATCCATATAATGTGAAAAAGCGCTGTCTAAAGGTACCATAGACAGCGCTTTTCATTAAATACACGCCCCTTTAGACAGCGCTTTTGGTAATACCAGAAGCGCTGTCTAAACCTATAGCGTCGCTGGCTTATACAGCGCTTTAAAGCGCTGTCTAAAGGCTAAAAAAGCGCTGTCTAAAACCGTTTTTGCGCTAGTGGATATTATCCAATTTTTTCATTCACTCCTCCAGGTTACCTTCAACCCTAATTCCCTTTTGTTCATCTCTCTTCAATCCCACCAGAACAAGAATTTCATCATCTTAATCTTCTTATAATTTCTTCATCTTCATCTTCGAAAACTAAAAAAACCCAACAAAAACCCAAATCAAAACATGACTAGTCAAATCCGGATTCGCTATTTCATAGATTCCTTAAGAAAATTGCTCACACTGTATTTTTCCGGTGGTTGCATTTGAATGAGGGAGAAAGAGGTTCACCGTCTGCTCATGGCGGCACACGGTGGTTTTGATGGAGAGTTTTGGGATGAAGTGAATGAAGCTTGAAGGGTTTGTGAATGGCAGCAGAAGGTTGATGGAGATTTAGGGTTTTGAGGAGGTGTGGAAAGATGAAGAGGATGTGTGTTGGAACGGTGGCGGAGAATGGCGGAAGAGAGTCTTTAGGTGATGGTGATGAGTTCAGTTTGGTTGTGTGAAAGTTAGAGGAGGTTGCTCATGTGGTCGAGGTTGCGCCGGTGAGGGAGAGCAGAAGTTTTTTTGGCAGGAAAGTAACGGTGGGGGAGAGTAGAGGTAAAGTGGTGGTGGTTTGAGTAGATTTAATGTGTAGCAGATAGGATGATGATAAAGAGTTGAATGTGTTTTTTATTGAATTTAATCTGTGCAAGGATTTAATCTGGGTTGATGATGAAGGATAAATATTAGAAAAGAAGATGATAAATATGTGGTTGATGATGAAGGATAATTAGGAATTTAATTATCTATTTGGCAGATTTAACATAACAATAATAATTATGTTATATTTAATTAAAATATGTTATATTTGATTAAATAATGATTTAGGTAATTTATAAATTAAATTATTCAATTTTATAATAAAATAATAAGATTTGATGACATGGAATACATGGATCAATGCCACCTCATTAAAAAATATAACACATCATCATATTTGCAAGGGGGACCAACAAAATGCAAGGCGCATCAAACTAAAGGGACCAAAAACACAGGTTTTGTAATAGGGGGATCAAAAGTATAAAACCCCAAACTAGGGGGACCAAAAGTGCATTTAAGCCTAAGAAAAAATAAAATTATTTTAGCTTCCCAAAATGTTGACTCACGTAATATTTTAATTTTTAGATTTATTTTTTTAAAATATTAGAATATGTTTTAGATGACGCTAACTGAATAAAAAATTGCTCTGTTATGCTTTAAAACGTGAAAACGCCAAATTTAAATTTAGACCCTAATTTTTACTCAAGATACGCTATTTTAATTGCTGCTAGAATTTCTCATATCTGCAGATTTCACTGGGCGAGACATACAGTCTTTGAGCGAAAATGACAGGACAAAAATCTCCAAAATCTCACTTAAAATCTCCTCTTCTTCAATATCTAACCATTCCAACCATACCCTATCATGTTATAACATATTCAAGCATTCCATAACAATAACGTTATTCCAAGGTATCCGATCTCTTGTTAATCGGAACTACGATTCCTATTTTATGGTGGAAACAAGGAAACAAAGTATTTTTCAAAACATCAGAACTCTCGCTTAGCGAACTCAGGCGATCTCTATGCGAGGCGAGGCCTCAAAGCAAGCTCCCAGCAAGGCTCATACGAGACAAGTCAGAATACCAAATTTCCTCACAAACACCCTGCTAGCTTAGCAAGCCCAACCTTTGCTTAGTGAAGTTAGCAAAAAATCTTATGCTTCTAGTTATTGCTATGCTTGCTTAGCGAGATGTGCATTCTCCTAGCGAGGATGCCAGAATCCAACCAATAGAAAAAATATGATACGATGAGGGAAAATGAACAACATAACTTCACAAAACATCATATTACACCAAAATAACATATAAGGGTCATGGGATAACACATAGAAGCATGAAAAACAACAAAAGCATTATGTATTAATAATAACTTCATGATTAAGCAACTATGCATAAACCATAACCCCATTCCTATGAAATTTCTTCAAATGCTAACTCTACCTAGAACCCACTTTGGTAGATGAAGATGATGAGAGATTTGAGATGGAATCTTGATGATTCAATCTTCTTCTTTCTTCTTCCAAGATTTTCCCATTTTTCCTCTACTTTATCTTCTCTTTCTCTTTCTCTTTTCTCCTTTTCTATCTCTTGTATTCTCTTCTTTCTCTTTTATTATCATCTTTTCTTTCTCTTACCAACAATAGGATGGAATGAGTGGTAAGAGAGAGTAAGATAAAATATCTAAGGCAAGGAATTTGTCTCTAATAACAAATTATGGTTAACCATTATACAAAAATGTTACATTTCTACTAATTAGAAAGGATCAAGCTAATTGAGTAAGAGTTGATCTCTTTTGAGTTCACTAATTACTCTATTTGTCGCAACTGACAACGAATAAAGCATTTAGAAACTCAGTTTGTCCCAACTGACAAGGATTATAGGGTCTTAGAGGATATGGATTATTACATCATTAACCAATTCAGAAGAGGCCATGGCAACAGTGATCTGTCAAGTAGCTGAAGTTGAGGATTCCTTGAAATAGGAGAGGGTTATGGTTGAGGAGGAGAGGAATAAAGTGAATTCCATTGATGATAGTTTGGTAGCCATGAGGAAGGAATTCAAATATTCCATAGTCAATAGCATCCAAGTTGCTTTTAAGGCCTTCAACAATACCATCAACAATATGGAAGTTTTATACATAGGCATTCATATTCCCCAAGATTCGAAGGATTATAAGAAGGAGGTCGTGGATGGGAAAATAGTTGTTGTTTTATACGAGGAAGATTCGTAGCTTTTATGAAGAATATTTATACTTTTTGTCATTTAAGTCCCTTGTAAAGGATTTGTATTAACAAATTATGATTTTTGTGATAATCTATCCTTTCTTTTTGCTAAGTGTTTTGGCCTTCTTTTTTGTTTTGTCTTGCATAAATTAATTCATCATTTAACCACCCATGCTTTTGTTTCACTATTTTATCATTAATGGTTTTATTTCATCATTTAGTTGTTCATGATTTTTGTTCCATCGTTTCGTCATTAATGATTTTATTTCATCATATAGTCTTCTATAGTTTTATTACATCATGTGTATACTATGATTTTATTTTATCAAGTGATCTTCCATGATTTTGTTTCATCATATAATGTTTCATGATTTTATCTCATCATGTTAGTACCTCAGGATAGAGGTTAAAGAATTTTTTGATGTCTCTAGAGATCGTGACCAGCCAATGTTCAATTCCCATTCCCTTCCCCTAAGTGGAGACATGGTTCTAGGTCGACGAATTATAGGCTTCATCGCCTGAACTCTAGAGTGTCTAGCTAACATGATGGATTGTACATGCTCAGGCTTCGTGTTCCTAATTGTTCTTCGATCCTAATTTTTTTGGGAGACAATGATACAAATTTCAATAAAAGGTCATTGTATCATTTATCTAAAAAGCATTACATCAATCAATAGTTATTTATTTAGTGTTTGGGCAACATGTGAGGTATTTGGCTAAAGTACCATATGGTCTTGATTTCTACGCCTTGGGGATTGGTTCCGCAATCAGGGGATCTAAAGTGCAGGGTCTATTTTTGGTGCTAAACATGATCGTGTATGGTCATTCCCACTTGTTTGTAAGCTTCTCATCTCGGACATTCATCCTTTCGATTTCGACTCAATTTAGTGCAAGGTCTACAA
The DNA here is from genome assembly GCA_022829125.1 of Lathyrus tuberosus. Classification (NCBI taxonomy): domain Eukaryota; kingdom Viridiplantae; phylum Streptophyta; class Magnoliopsida; order Fabales; family Fabaceae; genus Lathyrus; species Lathyrus tuberosus. Next base: position 912,408 of record JALAZF010000124.1, on the reverse strand, counting down.
GTTAGAACTCTCGAGGTGTGGCCTGCTTATGGTACCTATGGAACTCGTGAAGGCCTTAAATGCCCTCCCTTCTTTTAAAAGGTCGACTTCCTCCTTGATTACCCGGGCGTTGTCTTCTTTTAGAAAGGGGTGCGCCATCCTTAGCTAAGCTTCTCTATTTCAACAGGAATGAAACCTTTAGTTCCATAAGTAAGTCTATATGATGTTTTGTGTGTCATTGAGGGGGGTATAGTCGGATATTCCCAAAGGAAATGTGGAATCTCATCAGCCTAGTTTTCCTAAGTCGCCTCCAGTCAACACTTAATTCCTCTCAACAAAACTCGGTATTCCGCTTCAGCCTTCCTATTTATTAGAGGATGTTCCAATAAGGTGAAGTGTTGTCTAACCTTTAAATCATCCAGTAGTTTCTTTAAGTTCTTATCTAAAAATTGTTTCTTGTAATCTGTTATGATGCATTGAAGGATTCCATACCTAGCCAATATGTTATTCTTAATGAAATTATAATGTTGAATAGAGTAACTTTCTCTAAAGCCTCTTCTTCGGCCTACTTGGTGAATTAATACAGTGAAAAAATTATAAATTTGAGATGGCCTAGTGTTAGGTGAAAATCTTCGAGGACATCTATACCCCACATTAAAAAAAGCAAAAGTTGATGGGGAGGCTTTCTGGATGTCCATGTGCTTTCTAGAACCGATCACATTTCTTCATATACTCCTTGACATCTTATGAAATTGTGGCACACATATACCAGATGTCAAGACAGATGTCGGGACACTGGGGTCAAGACATCAAACAACACTTATGTAGAAAAAAATAAAAGCTTGAATGTAAACAATAACACAATCAATTATTAATCCAGTTCGGTGCAACATCACCTACATCTGGGGGAATCCAAGCCAGGAAGGAAATCCAGTATAATAGTATTAGTTCAAAGCCATAACAAACAACCACATGTTTACAAGATTCTCATCTAATCACTACTCATGCTAACTTCTACCTAGGAACTCCTAGAAATGAGACCCCTCTCACTTCCCACCAGTCACACAACAGTGACAAACTCAACAATAAAGAAGAAAGGAAGTCACACTTCCAAAGACAAAAAAATCTACCCTTTGCTTAAAAGCTTAGGAGTGATTACAACTTAAAACATAGTCCAATTCAAGTACCTAAGGAGTACATGAATGGCTCACAAATGCACAAACAGAAACAATCCAACTCAAATGTTAAAAGACATAAGAGAGGATCACAAAGAACAAATAACACAAAACTCTCTAAACCCTAAAACACACTTTCTTCCAATACACGGCTTCACCACTTTATTAGGTTTAGAACTCATCTTTAAATATCCTTCAGGTCAACATGGGATTGGTCTCTTCAATTAAATAAAACGCAAATCACAAAATAACAACTTCAAATCTTCTTCACATAAATAGGAACTGAGTTGAAAGTTTCCTAAAAAAGCTCTAAGATCCTTTTTATGAAAAACATGCAAATCTGTTAAGACAGAAGTTCCTAAAATATCCCTCATTGGATTACGACATTGTGTGAATTAAAATATTATCAAATCTCACACTTTAAATACCAAATCATCCCAGCCCTAAACTTCTGGTATAACATGTCCTACCACATGTCCCAATATCATGCTGAACATGCTGTCTGACTAACTTGTCAAGACATTTGTCTCAACATCTTGTTGTGAACTTGTTTTACAAAATTGCTGCCAAACTAAAACCACAAAACTTACAATCCCCCCTTTGGCAAATTTTGGTTAAAACAACCTTTGCATGGAACCCTAGAGAAGTACAGTCAAACAAAACAACAACAACCCATAAGAACAAAAACAAACATACATAATAAAACCAAAAGCACACTAGCACAAATCATAGGCACACGCAGCGGAGATATAAAACAACTCACAAAGAGAAATAAACTCTCACACAACAAGAACCAAGAACTTCAAAAAAACATCATCCCAAAACAGCAAGAACTCCCCCTGAATTTCATAGCCATTAATTCGGAAAACAAAACTAAATACAATGTCAAGACATCATGTCTGACATCACAAAATCAGCAGAACTCCCCTTGTCACAAAGCTCCCCCTTAAGAATACAACCACACAACTCCCAGGAACATGATGAAATGATGTCAGAACATATAGAATGACATCCCAGCACCACCAGCAAAGACCTCCCAGCAACACAAAAGAAAACATAGAAAAGTAGGGATCATCATTATTCCCATGCTCCACACTACCATCACTACTACACCCCCTTTTTAGGCATAAGTTTGACACCAACTTTCTCCTATGCCTAGTATCCTCCACATTCAAGACTAATTGCTATAATTCTTCAAAAATGAAAATTCCCAGTTCACTCCTTAGCTTGTCAAACTTATTTGCATCCAAAACCTTTGTAAAGATGTCATCCAGTTGCTTCTTAGTGCCTACATGTTCCAGAATGACTACTTTGGCTTCAACAAGTTCCCTGATAAAATAATGACGAATGTCAATATGTTTTGTCCTGCTATGTTGAACAGGATTCTTGGAGATGTTGATAGTACTCAAGTTGCCACAGTATAATGTCATGACATCCTGCTTGACATTGTACTCCTTCAGGATCTGCTTCATCCAAAGTAGCTGAAAACAACTGTTGCCTGCTGCAATATACTCAGCCTCAACAGTGGATATGGACACACAATTCTACTTCTTACTGAACCAAGAAATAAGTTTGTTTCCCTAGAAGAAGAAGCCTCCTGATGTGTTATTCCTATCATCAGTACTACCTGCCCAATCTGCATCACAATATCCCACCAGCATGGAATCAGATCCATGAGAGTATAACATGCCATAGTCACATGTGCCATTTACACACTTCAACATTCTCTTCACTTGATTGATGTGACTCATCTTAGGTTCAGATTTATATCTTGCACAAACACCTACTGCAAATGTAATGTCAGGTCTGCTGGCTGTAAGGTATAACAAGCTACCTATCATGCTTTTGTAGAGACTTTGATCCACATCAACACCATTTTCATCTTTAGAGAGCTTCAAGTGAGTAGGAGAAGGTGTTCTCTTGTGACTGGAATTCTTCATCCCAAACTTCTTCAATATATTCTTTGCATACTTGCTCTGAGGTATGAATATAAAGTCTTCCATCTGTTTGACTTGCAACCCAAGAAAGTAGGTTAATTCACCCACAAGACTCATCTCAAATTCAGGTTGCATCTGTTTGATAAACTGTTGGACCATCTGGTCTGACATCCCACCAAAGACAATATCATCCACATATATCTGAGCAATCATGATCTTGCCATCCATTTCTTTAACAAACAATATCTTGTCTATTCCTCCTTTTTTGTATCCATTTCTGACTAGGAATTCTGTTAACCTTTCATACCAAGCCCTAGGGTCTTGCATTAGACTATAAAGAGCCTTCTTCAGTTTGTACACATGAGTTGGAAAAGTGGGATCAAGAAACCCTTTTGGTTATTCAACATACACCTCTTTTTGTAAGAACCCATTCAAGAAGGCATTTTTCACATCCATCTAAATCAGCTTGAATCTCAGCAAACATGCCACTCCTAGTAATAGTCTTAGGGATTCAAGGAGAGCAACTTGAGCAAAGGTCTCATCAAAATCAATACCCTCAATTTGAGTCTACCCTTGAGCCACAAGTCTGGCATTATTTATGGTAACCACTCCATTTTCATCATATTTATTCTTATAAACCCACTTTGTGCCAATGATATTTGTTCCCTCAAGTCTAGGAATGAAGTCCCAAACCTCATTCCTCTTGAACTGCTCCAATTCTTCTTGCATGGAATTAATCCAAAATTCATCAGTTAGAGTCTCTTTCACATTTTTTGGTTCCATCTTAAAGACAAAACAAGCATTGGGTACCACCTCCCTTAATCTAGTAATAATCCCTTCATTAGGATTTCCTATTATGAGTTCCTTGAGATGATCCTTATGAATTATGATAGAGGGGCCCTTTATTTGCTTGATTTCCATCATCCTCCACAACAGCAGGTTTATTGTTGTTGTGATTATCAACACCATTATCTGCAGTGGTCGTTACCTGTGGTGATGTTTCAACATCATCTTCGATATCTGCCCGCTTCTCTATAGTTGAGTCATCTATCACAACATTAATAGACTTCATCATTACCTTGATTCTAGGGTTTTAGAACCAGGTTATATTACATCCGTCCGATCATCATCATCCTAAGGCTATTAGCGCGCCAACACATTAATGAAACCCCCTCCCCCTCACGTGCTTCATTCTCTCTCAGATTTGACTTTGACTCTTTCTATGTGTGTGCGTGCGTGATTGTTGTGATGTGCTTTGCATATGGACCATTAGATTACATGACTTTCATGATCTTTGTGCATTGACTTAATTATGTGGCTCTGATTGGACCAACGTTTGACTGAGGTTCTACCACTACTACTTTAGAACACGCGTGTAAGTGGACTGGATTCAAATTACTTTTCACACACCACACGTTGGGCCCAAGGATGTTTTGACCTGCATTTTTACCTGCGGAACACCCCCTGCATTATTTCTTTTACATTTTATTTTCTCTTCTATACATGTTTCATTTTCTTTTATTAAAAATATCAAATCATCCCCAAAAATTCCAAATAAATTCCCATGGCATCTAAACACATCTAAATAATTTTTCATATATTTTAATTCTGATTTTAATTGATTTTGTTCATATTTTCTTAATTTCCATTTAATTTCTTTTTAAGTCTTCTTCTTCATTACACATGTTTGATTTTTTATTTCTTTTGCATAAGTTCCAAAGTGATTTTGCATCCAATGTTTTTACCATGTCTAAACAACATATCAAGGCATCTCATGTAATTTTAGTAGTTTTTTAAAGTCATTTTTCCATAGTATTTGAACCATTTCTTTGTGCATCCTTCCTTCTTGACATAATGTGATTTGGTTGACTTGGTTGAGCATGTTTCTTTTTAAATTTTGCCATGATCTTTTGACATGTCATTAGCTTCTGACTTAGGTACTTTGTGATTTAATTTCATAATATTCCTAAGATTCTTTCTATTTTTACTTTGTTTGATTGTTATAGGTCATAATTGTATGCTTCTCTTGAACTTCTAAACCTTGATTGGTTAGGAGGCACTTGTGCCATTGCATTAGGACTTGTGTGATCATTTTATAGGCCATTTCATAAATATTACAGGTCATTCATGTTAGATTATAGGTCACTTGCCTTTTGTATTTTGGTTCATGAATGTTTGTTGCTTATGTGAACTAAGTTTGACCTATTTGTGTGCATATTCTTCTATGTGCCTTAACATGTTTTGTGTGCATCTTTGTGACACCATTCTTGCATTCTATGATCAAGCATATCATACACTACTGACTTGCATCCATTCTTATTCATGTTTATGTTTCATTCCTTATTCATAACTTGCATTACAAGTGTGCCATCTTATGTGAACTTGAACAATGTTTGAACTTCTTTTCATCTTGTCTTCTCTTCTTGTACCATTTCACTCATGATTTGTATGATCATTCATCTACTTCCATATGCATTATAATATGTCATTCACTTCTGACTTTGACATTTTTTCATGCATTCATTCGTGTTTGTATGCCATACACATTCATACTTCATCTTTAGTGCATAACTTGAACTTGTGTGAATCCTTGGCATCTTTCTTGACATAGTTTGATCCCATTAGGTAACCTAACCCTAATAGAATACCTTTAGACATAGCTACTGACTTTAGAAGTCCTTGGACACTTAGGGTCCTTCCCCTTTAGGTTTAGGCTTTGTTTGATCCATAAGTTCATTTCATAAGTAGTTTGATGCTTAATTGTCTTCCTTCTTTCACTTATGCTTTCTTATTTCATTATTGAACTAACCTTTGCTTGTAGGGGCTAATGGTAAGTTGAGTGTGTGGATATGCTTCCACACACACCTTCTTCCCTCATCTTTTTAATGTTTTCTCTTTTGTGTTTGTGCAAATCATTTCAATGCTTTCTTTGTTCAACTTCTTTCTTCTCCCTCTTGGTTCATAACTCATCTTCTATCTTAGAAGTGAGTTATGTTACCTCTTGCTCTCTTCTTCTCTATTCTTTTAGACTTAGGTTTCTAAACCACACTAACCCTTAGGATCTCCAAGCATGATAACATTAGGGTGATTCTTAGTCCCCTTTAGTCTTTACCTTTGTTTCTTTTGAGTCTCTCTTTTCTCATCTCAAAACAACTTCAAAACACCTAATAAAGGTTGAAACATCTTCATGTGCTATGAGCCTTATTCCATTGGGGGGGGGGGGGGGGGGGCTTGCATACATTCCATCTTGGAATGTGTTGTAGGTTTTCTAGCATGATGTACAAGCCTTTAACATGAAGAGATTTCACAAACAAAATCAAAAAACACTTCTTCATTTAAAAACAACAAAAACATTTAATAAAGGGAATAATCTAGTGTACTTAAGCCTTTAACTTTGGAAGTAAGTTTGAGGATTTTCCTCATACTTAGTGTACTTCATCATCATTTCATTTTGGAATGATGCATGAGATGCACATTCCATTGAAAAAGAGTTAGGTACACTTACCTACGCAAAACACTTCAAATAAAAACTTCTAAAACACTTCAAACAAACAAAAACGTCTTTCCTTCGGGAATCCTCTTCTCATCTCTTCACTCCTTCCTTAAGGATCCGTCATGTCCATTCTACCGCAAACAGGTAACGCCTAAGTCTCCATACAGCGAGCTGCAACACCTAACTACTGGGATGCGTACTTTGACGTTTCCACTAAAAAACAAAAACAGTTTTCCCTTAGTCAGGGGAACTACGTCGCTCTGATTCTCATGTTCCCGATGAGATACGTAGGCAGTGGGGTAGGGCCCATTCGAGCACTTCTTTTATTTTCCCTACATTTTTTTCCTGTTCTCTCTCAGTTCCTTTTCGTTTATCACCCTTTAAGCAGTACTTCAAGCGTGGATCCCGTCGAGTACGACGGACGTGAAGGCATGCGATAACCTTCCCTTCACGTAACCGACTCCCTTACCCGTTCTCTTTGGTTCGCGAGACCTAGTTCTTTCCTTTATCCCGGGTTTATGCAGTATTACCCTTCCCTTTCTCTGGGATAAAAATGTCTGGCTGGCGACTCTCTTTCTTTCTTCCGCGCCACTTTCGCGTTTATACCTTGATGAAAATCCCGGGAGCGACAGCTGGCGACTCTGCTGGGGAAAGTTGACCTTTTGCTGGTCCCTCCCCGATGCGAGTTTCTCCTAGCACTTGTTTGTTTTTGCTTTTTGGGTGTTTGATTTGTGTTTGCTTTAGTTTAGCTTTACTGCTTTTATTTACAGCTTTATCGCTTTACTTTACCGCTTTATTGCATTTTATTTATATCATGCATTATATATTCTGGACTGTCTGGTTTCCTTTGGCGAGATGGGATTGTTACTGTGAGATGAGCCCATTACCTAGGCTCGAGTGTACTTTAGGATTTAGAGTGGACAGTCACAGGGCTCTCATGGTATTTAGCCACGGGAGTAGTTGTGAGTTCCACAGCCAGAGTGTGACTTTCTTAGGATTATCTTGCTCTGAGGGTTTTCCTCATTCAGGGTATGACTTTAAGGGTTATGTGCATCTGGTGACCGATCATTGAGGACCTTAGTGGAACATCCCTCTTTAGAGGTGACAGTGGCAGACCACATTTTGTGGCAAACCCATTCGCACCCGAGGGCCCACTTTGGAACTTGCATAGGATGGCCTTTATTTTGTGGTGAATCGGATGACGATTTCTTTATTTGGCGATAGCATTGTATCCTACGGGCTGAATGTGCTATTGCTTCTCATTCCGAGATCCGAATCTAAGGATCCTACCTTTTAGAACCTACATGTGAGATGGGGGGTTGTTTACAGGTTTTCAGGTAACCTTGACCTTCTACCCATCCTAAGTATGTTTCTCCTATGATCAGTGATAGTGGTACTCTGTTATGGTATTCTGGATTTGGTTCTATACCGGCACTCGGTCCGGTATGCCTGATATGATTCTATTCAGACACTTGCTCATGGTTCTACACTGACAGGGCAAATCCATGTAAAGTATGACCATCAACCTACAGGGGTTCTTCTGGTTTTCTGGTTTTCTTGTTGGACCTTTGATCCCGCATACTTGACCGTTTATTGTTCAGCCAGATCAGTTCAACACAGTTTTATTCAGGATACTTATGGAAACCCTGATCACATGTTTGTACATATGTAACATCATAGCATTTCAGCACACATGTTCTGTTATTTCCAAGGATCTTATATCTGAATTTTGCTATTGAGCAGTTTCCCCTTTTCTTGTGGATTATGCCGTACAAAATTTGAATCAAAGCAGATGGATTCCCTGGAAATAACCGAACATGGAATTTGTATACATTCATGTATTCGTGCATTTATAACAGGTACCCGAATCTGAGGGTGTGGATTATCATTCTGACTGGGTATTCTCTGCAGAACGACCAACATGACTTCTTCCAACTACTCGATTCACCACAATCAAGGTTCAGATATGGAACAACTCCGAGCAGAGGTGACTGAGATGAAGGCCCAACTGGGGCATTTTATGGTGGACATTCAGGCGTTGTCCCGAGGTCAGGAACTGCTGAGAGAAGAAGTCAACCAGATAAAGACTCAGATGGGCCAGGTTATGGAAGTTCTGAATGCAGTGTTAAGAAAGGAAAACAATTAGGTGTCTGCTTCCGCAGCAGAGGTTCTCACTCCTCCTATCTCTTTGGGGTCTCCTCTAGACCATGGATTGCCTCGTGAATCTCCTTCGCAACCAAAATTTTCCTATAGGCAATCACTTCCTGTTCTCCAAGAGGATCCTAATCCAGGAAAGCTTGAAAAGAAGTTTGATCCGATTCCAATGTCGTACACTCAGTTGCTTCAGCACTTGCTCAAGTTTCAGCTAATTAAATTGACCGCTGCGGGACCTCCACACACCAAGTTTCGTATGGGTTCCAATGTCCATGATAGGTGTTAATTCCATTCAGGGGTACCTGGTCATAATGTTGAAAATTGTAAGATGCTCAAGTATAAGGTCCAAGAGCTTATTGATTCCGGGGAGATCAAGTTCGCGCCCATCAGCACTGTCAAGTGAAGAGATGTTCCTCCAACTGCTGTTAAAGAGGTGGATATTATTTCCCCCTCTCAGGGACCTTCCTCAATCCATAAGCCTTGGGTTCCGAAACTACCGCATCAGCAAATTACAGCCGGGACCCTCCCGGTTGCATCCTTTCATCATCAATAGAGGCAAGAAAGGGTTTTTGATCCTCTACCGATGTATCATACCGAATTACTTCATCAACTGCTTCAGTTAAGATTGATTGAGCTCCGGAAGTTGACTCCTCCTCCAAAGCTTCCAAAAGGATGGGATGCCAAGGCTTATTGTGATTTTCACTCAGGGGCACCAGGCCATGATATTGAGGGGTGTAGAGCATTCCAGCACCAAGTACAAGACTTAATTGACTCCAAAGCAATCGAGTTTGGACCAGTTGGCTTGAAGGTATCAGGTGATCTTACGCCAGTAGCTGCAAATGAAGTGAGTATTCCTTCCCCTTCTCTAGGGTCTACCTCAGGTCATGGGTGTATTCCTCAGCTTCAGGTTTCAAAGTCATCACGTCAGCAACCTTTATTTGTTCCTCGGCAAAATGTGGAAAGAAAAGTACAGGGGCAGACTAGGTACCATAATCAACATTGGCAGCAAAACCGTCAGCAACAGAGGCAACAAGGACTTAGGAGGTCTGAGAGAGTGTCTGCTCTAGTTCCTATTTCTCAAAGCCAGATTCTTGCTCGCCTTCTCCAAGGCTCTTTAATTCGGCTGGGCAAGGTAGTGCCAGTTCCGTTTCCTTTTCCTCTGGATTATGATATGAATGCCAGGTGTGAGTTTCACTCGGGAACGTTTGGACATACAATTGACAATTGCAGAGTGTTCAAACATAAGGTGCAAGACTTGATTGACTCAAAGATTATCACACCAGACGGGTGGCCCATAAATTGAACTTTCTTCATCAGATTGAGCACCTAGTTTGCAAAGACATCTTCAGAATTAATAAGTCCAGACGGAGTCAAGCCTCCTCAACAAGGACAATCATTTAGCTTCTTTACTGCATTCTCATGTGTAGCGTTTTATTTTTGTCAAAACATTTGTATGCATGCATGAAATCTGTTTTTCTTTTTATGTTAATCTTAATAAAGCGCGCATGTTTTTCCTGAAGTAATCCATTTGTATTCACTCATAAGTTTGTATATGTGCATTGCAATACCAACTGTCGTGCTTAAACTCTTGAAGGAGGATGATAAGTTGAAAACGCAAAAATCTCTAATTGTGTGCTTTTGGATAAAACCCTGTTGACGATGTGTAAAGGCATTATTTCAAATCCCAAACACTGAAGATATAAAGAGATAGACCCTCTCCCAAATAGGAGCCCTAAAGTATGAGTTTTTTTTAGTAAAAAAACCTTAACATTTAACCCCGGGGCAGGGTAGGCGTCAGTTAGTTTGACCAAGCGTTCAAAACTCAAAAGGAGTGTGCATCTGAGGATCCATTACTTTTCACTCTACCGCATCAAGAGGTCCAAAGAGCAGAAACCACAATGGTTATCCCTCATCAGCTGAGAAGTGAAACAGTCACAACCCTTCCAAAGAAATCAAGACAGCCGGTGTTACACGACGTGTTCAAGAAAAAAAAAGAAATGAAAAAGCCCGTTAAGTTGAAACTTGAAAACAAGCAACTTAGGCAAAAGTTAGGGCATCCTGCTGGACTCCGAAATCAAAGATTCAAAAGAATCTGTCCAGGAAAAAGTTAGGGATAAGCAAAAGAATGTGGAAGCGAAATGTGAATAGGATTACCCAAGAAAGATCCTCAAGCGAAAGAACAAAGTCGTGTGACACAGACATAAAGACGAAAAGAGATGACTGTTACTCTAATATACTGATTGGTGCTTAAATTGTTAAAAGTCAATGGTTCCTCAACCATCACAAAGGTTTCTTTTGAGAGGTGAACGCTAGTGTCGAACTAACTGAAAATAGGACTGGAGGACATCACGAAGAGTGGGTGGGCACTAATAAATTTTGAGCCTTCCCTTGTTTCAATAACCGTGAACCAGGCCCCGTTACAAAACCGAAAGTCCTCAATTGAAACAGGGTTATTTCCAAAGCATACTACCAAGAGATAACGTTCCTGACTCCTGTGAGTTGTGCTAAAAGATTTGTTGGTGTTGCATGTGCATTGTATTCTTTCGTTCAAAATTTAATGTTGTATCCTAATCCGTGATCCGCTCACAAAGGGTTTGCGACATCTTTTCAGTAAAACTTCAAGATTAACATGTGCGTTGCATTATAATTTTCATTCTCAGACTAAAACATTTTCTGCTTGCATACATTTGTTTGACATCAAAAGAAGTTTACATATGGAAATTCAGTCCAAAAGCTTAATCTTGCGAAGTTGAGAATCCTGAAACTCCCGAAGGACAGCCACATCTAGTGGTACTTCCTCAAGAAAATTTGTTGAGCGGGAGCTTTCCCAACAAGTTGTGTTAAGACGTAGCCGATCTGGGGCAATCACGTCGAATCATCTCTTTAAGGTGTAGCCAACCTGAGCCAATCACGTCGAGAAATCTCTTCAGAGTTCAGCCAAACTGGGGCAATTACTTCAAGATTCAAATCTCTCCAAAGGCAGGTATTCGGGGTATTCTTTCGAAGATCAGTAGTCAGGGGCAAAACCACTTCAAGGTTCATACTGGAGCAGGTCATCCCAAGAGCATGAGAAGTTAGTCCATCCAGACGACTGGTTAGCCTATCCAGGATTCAGAGTATTGGGGCAGAATATCTCACGGTGATATGAGATTGTTCATGAATCTTCTCGAGGCGAATTCCTCTATAGACTATACAGTCTGAGGCAGTTACTTCGAGATCCGACGAATCTCTCCAAGAGTTTGAAGACATTGAGGCGTTTCGAATGTCAAGTCTTCTGTAAAATCCTCTTGAGACAATTTCTTCTGGTGAACCGTGTTGATTTGGGGTAAGTGGAAAATTATAAAAACTGTTGTTCACGCATATGCAGTCAATAAGCCAAAAGGCTTGAAACAAAAGGGGCATTCCAACCCAAGGCATTTGTGGTCCCCTGTCTTCAGCAGGCTTCATTAATCATGTTCCCAGTGAGAGATGCATCAAAACCTTTCTCCCCAACAAGTGGTGGTTCAGAGTTGGATTTTCTCAGTTGCAGAAGTCGTATCCGGCACGGGGCATACGTGCATATCCTTTTGCTTACAAGTAACAGGTATAAGTGATTTCAAAGGTGAGAGCCATTTTCTTCCAGACAAGTGATAACTTATCCCTAGTCAGAATACCGGGGCAACCATATTCAGGAAAGGGTTCCCATGTCACCCTTTTGTTGCAACTTTTACTGATTGAGTTCACCGTGTGATCGGCGGCTGCTTACAGCAAGATGAGATCAACGAGGCAAAGCCAATAAGGGATCGGTGGATCCTATTAAGTCGTTTCTCCCATTCAGAACGTCCAACAGTTACAAGCGTTTCTGTGTCGATAACGATTGCAAATTCCCTAGTAGAGTTGCTTCGCAGACCTCGCAGTTAATGCTCGAGACTCAGTGAGTGTCCAGGAGTTTGAAGATGCCAAATCTTCTATAAAATCCTCTTGGGACGATTTCTTCAGATCAGCCGCGTAATCTGGGGCAAAAGTGAGTTTGTGACCCTCCCAAGCATGGGGCATCGTGAAATCCCTCCGACAAGATGTGTTCTAGATCTATTATCTCCAGTAGAGTGACCTCTCAATTATTGTATTTTTAGCTCAAGTCTCGGTATTTGTTTAAGAGTTTAAAGATGCTTAGTCTTCTGTAAAATCCTCTTAAGGGGCATCTCCAGCACGAGACACTTTGAAGCAGTTCTCCTCAGCAGAGTTTGTTGTAAACTCCTTATCCCCAGTGGAGTCGTCAAGCGGAAGGTTCACCTAACATGGGGCATTGTGGTACTTATTCTAAGCTCGGCAGCTTTGTTCCTCAACAGACTACCGTGGATTTGCTTTGTGTTTTCCCAGCAAATCTCTAGGGACTCTTTTTCAGCATGTTGCAACGGAATGTCTTCTTACCAGGATTTGCGTACCCCCGGCGGAGTAGTTCCGATCCTTAGCAAGATTGTATTTCCGGCAGTTGTATCCCCACAGAGTTCAGCATTGAATCTTGTCAGTAATACTCCCCAACTGAGTTGTTTTTCTCCCCGCAGAGGTTTAGCAGATCAACATAATCTCTTCCTCAACAGAGTGTTTGTACATTCTTTCCCCAACCAAGTCGGAAAGTTATCATTCTTCCAGCGGAGTTGCTATGATAAGATTTCATCCCCAGACAGATGAAATAATTCATGGCAGAGTCATCACTTCCCCATATCTCAAAGTCCAATTTATTTTTGACAAGCATGGCAATTTGGAGCAAATGGATTGTTCATTCATTCTCCAGCAGAGATATTATCCTTTCAAGAGTGTCTGAGGTCAAATCAGTGTTGAATTTTTGCAAAAGTCCACCCGTAGTGTGGCAAGCCAGTAGTCGTCTGGCATCGTTCCAAAAGACATTGTTAAAGTCCACCCGCAGTGTGGCAAGCCAGTAGTCTTCTAGCGTCGTACAAAAGACATTCTTAAAGTCCACCCGCAGTGTGGCAAGCAAGTAGTCGTCTGGCGTCGTGCAAAAGACGTTGTTAAAGTCCACCCGCAGTGTGGCAAACCAGTAGTCGTCTGGCGTCATTTAAAAGTTGTTAAAGTCCACCCGCAGTGTGGCAATCCAGTAGTCGTCTGGCTTCATACAAAAGACGTTGTTAAAGTCCACCCGCAGTGTGGCAAACCAGTAGTCATCTGGCGTCATTTAAAAGTTGTTAAAGTCCACCCGCATTGTAGCAATCCAGTAGTCGTCTGGCGTCGTTCAAAAGACATCTCTCCAGTGCTATTCTTCCCATCAGAGTTTTATCCAAGCAGAGTTCATTTGTGATCGGGTTTATATCCTTTTTTGTTCTTCTCCACAGAGTGCAAATTTTCTAGTTAGTTTCGGTATTCAATCCCTCCATACCTTGAAAGTCTGAAAGCGATTGCTATCATCCATTCAGGTCTACAGTGATTGAATAGGGGCAGCTGTAATACCCCAAAATTTGCCCTCTCATCTTTCATATCATTTAGCATATACTTTCATTGCATTGCATTACATTCAAGTCATAGAAAAATAAAGCATTCATCTTTGGTTCAGCATAGGGCATGTGTTCATTTGATTTTAGAGTATTGAGTATCCAGAGTAAGAGAGAAAGAGCCAAGGGTCTTCAGATAAGCCACAAAGGTCCCTTACATCTTATGTCATCTCATTTGATCCCACAAGTCAGTGGAAGATGGGAATTCATCAAGAAGATTGGGCAGTTCATCATCTCCTAACAAAGGCAGTCAAAATTAGTGTTTGTGATTCAAGCAGTCTCCTGATGAAATTTTGGTTCAAGCTTGTTCTCAATGTTTTCTACATGATGTCAAGTATCTAAGGATGGAATATTGCCCTTTGGTTCATTTCAAAAGGTTTTCAATTAGTCATTTGCTTGAGAATCAAGAAATTGGGGAAAAAGTCAACTATGCAGAGGAAAAAGTCAACTCCTGACTTTTTTAGGTCAAATTCATGAGATTCAAGTCACATATGTTCATTGGACAAGATTTGATCAAGAAATGATGGAGGAATCATCAAAAATCAAGAATTGTACAAAACTGCCCAAAATAGAAACTTAGGGTTTCTAAAAATGGAAAGTTTAGGCCATTTTGCACTCTACTTCAAGGCATTCTTTCTTCAAGATAAAAGTTTCAAACTTCAGGCCCAAGTTAAGCCAATTAAAGATCACATTCCAAGCTTCAAATCCATACCAAGAACTCTTCCATTGGATCAAAATTGAGGGAGTTGTGATCAATCAAAGTAGAGCAAAATCAAGGCAAATTTCAAGTCATGGCAAGGCAAGTTTAGGCCTCCAGGCCATAATTTCATCAAACAGGTGGTGTGCCAAATGTCAAGCCAATTTTCTCAATGAAGAAGGCTCCAAATGAAAAAATGTTGAACACCAAAGTTGTTCCTCTCCATGCCCTCTACAATGTTCATGTTTATTACTTTTTCATTTGAGCAATGTATGAAGAGTTATGAGGGTTCCAAGACAAGGGTCTCACTCTGAATTCCATAGGCCCATGAGTTAGGCACGAATGCAAGTTTGCCTTGCCAAAACTTCAGCCACAAGCAAGTGACTTTAGTATCATTTTTTAGTGCTTTGATGGTATTGTTTCACTTTGATTCCAATTTCAAACTTGTTCATTGTTATGTCCTTGATCCGTAGGCCTTGGAATCATTCAATTTCATGAGCTATCCATGAAGATATTCCTCCATAAAGTTCATCAATTTCATTATGATCTTGCTGGTCTAAAGTGGAGGTTTTGTGCACTGTTCATGGTCTGATCACTCATTTGTCACGCATAAAACATGAGCCCTTCATCCATTACTTCATTTGTGCCCACCAAGTCTTAAATGATCACATACACATGCATGCCATACATCAATATGGAAACAATTCAAAATGAGAAGCTTATGTTGCAGCAGGCATTGCAACATCCATAACACATCATCATTTATCATGATCCTCACTTACACAAGAACACAACACACGAGCCAAGTCATTTTTTTCATTTGCTTCAGCCACCCTATCCGTTGCTACACTCACCACTAACCTAACCCAGCTTCCAACTGTTAACTGAGTTAGTTAGGATCTAACTCTATGTATAAGAATCAAACTCTAACTGATTTTGGAGTTCACCCTCATTCTTCACACGCACACCTTCAAGCGCACACTCTCTCTCTCTCTCTGATTACTTTTCATTTTCACTCTCACACCTCAAAGCTCTCAAGAATTTCTCTCTGAATCCTTTCTCTCTCTGCACGAATTCATCATAGTTTTTCTTCACTCTTCATCATCAAGGAATTAGAATCAAGCATAGCATCAACATTGTCGATCTATTGCAGAGTGAAGCATCAAGTTTCTTTGATTTCATAGCTTTGGAAGTCTTTATTTGGCCACATTAGAGTTCAAGGATTCAAGGCATCACCTCTGGATTTCTTTTAATCGAAGGATTTTGCTCATTCAGGTTTGTTTTCATTGAACTGATTCTTGTAGATTTAGTTTGTTTTAAGTTGTTCTGGTTGATTATGGATTAATAGAAGCAATGTGATTGATCTGGCTAGTGATAGGCACCTTAAGTGCTTAGATTTAATTGTTAGGGCAAAATGTATGTTGTCGATTCTCTCTGATCATGAACTATTTGTGAATTTGAAGTATGGATCTGTGTTCTACATAAGTTCAGCTTTCTTTTGGTGTGCATTTCATAAATTTTTGGATGTTTGATTAATTACAGGTGGCCGGAGATGGCCGGAGAAGATGACCGGAGGTCCTTCTCCGGCCGGTGAGGTTTAGTTAGGGTTTTAGAACCAGGTTATATTACATCCGTCCGATCATCATCATCCTAAGGCTATTAGCGCGCCAACACATTAATGAAACCCCCTCCCCCTCACGTGCTTCATTCTATCTCAGTTTTGACTTTTACACTTTCTATGTGTGTGCGTGCGTGATTGTTGTGATGTGCTTTGCATATGGACCATTAGATTACATGACTTTCATGATCTTCGTGCATTGACTTAATCATGCGGCTCTGATTGAACCAACGTTTGACTGAGGTTCTACCACTACTACTATAGAACACGCGTGTAAGTGGACTGGATTCAAATTACTTTTCACACACCACACGTTGGGCCCAAGGATGTTTTGAACTGCATTTTTACTTGCGGAGCACCCCTTGCATTATTTCTTTTACATTTTATTTTCTCTTCTATATATGTTTCATTTTCTTTTATTAAAAATACTAAATCATCCCCAAAAATTCCAAATAAATTCCCATGGCATCTAAACACATTTATATAATTTTTCATATATTTTAATTCTGATTTTAATTGATTTTGTTCATATTTTATTAATTTCCATTTAATTTCTTTTTAAGTCTTCTTCTTCATTACAAATGTTTGATTTTTTATTTCTTTTACATAAGTTCCAAAGTGATTTTGCATCCAATATTTTTACCATGTCTAAACAACATATCAAGGCATCTCATGTAATTTTAGTAGTTTTTTAAAGTCATTTTTACATAGTATTTGAACCATTTCTTTGTGCATCCTTCCTTCTTGACATAATGTGATTTGGGTGACTTGCTTGAGCATGTTTTTTTTTTAATTTTGCCATGATATTTTGACATGTAATTATTTTCTGACTTAGGTACTTTTTGATTTAATTTCGTAATTTTCCTGAGATTATTTCTATTTTTACTTTGTTTGATTGTTATAGGTAATAATTGTATGCTTCTCTTGAACTTCTAAACCTTGATTGGTTAGGAGGCACTTGTGCCATTGCATTAGGACTTGTGTGATCATTTTATAGGTCATTTCATAAATATTACAGGCCATTCATGTTAGATTATAGGTCACTTGCCTTTTGTATTTTGGTTCATGAATGTTTGTTGCTTATGTGAACTAAGTTTGACCTATTTGTGTGCATATTCTTCTATGTGCCTTAACATGTTTTGTGTGCATCTTTGTGACACCATTCTTGCATTCTATGATCAAGCATATAATACACTACTGACTTGCATCCATTCCTATTCATGTTCATGTTACATTCCTTATTTATAACTTGCATTACAAGTGTGCCATCTTATGTGAACTTGAACAATATTTGAACTTATTTTCATCTTGTCTTCTCTTCTTGTACCATTTCACTCATGCTTTGTATGATCAATCATCTACTTCCATATGCATTATAATATTTCATTCACTTCTGACTTTGACATTTGTTCATGCATTCATTCATGTTTGTATGCCATACACATTCATACTTCATCTTTAGTGCATAACTTGAACTTGTGTGAATCCTTGGCATCTTTCTTGACATAGTTTGATCCCATTAGGTAAACTAACCCTAATAGAATACCTTTAGACATAGCTACTGACTTTAGAAGTCCTTGGACACTTAGGGTCCTTACCCTTTAGGTTTAGACTTTGTTTTATCCATAAGTTCATTTCATAAGTAGTTTGATGCTTAATTGTCTTCCTTCTTTCACTTATGCTTTCTTATTTCATTATTGAACTAACCTTTGCTTGTAGGGGCTAATGGTAAGTTGAGTGTGTGGATATGCTTCCACACACACCTTCTTCCCTCATCTTTTTAATGCTTTCTCTTTTGTGTTTGTGCAAAGCACTTCAATGCTTTCTTTGTTCAACTTTTTTCTTCTCCCTCTTGGTTCATAACTCATCTTCTATCTTAGAAGTGAATTATGTTACCTCTTGCTCTCTTCTTCTCTCTTCTTTTAGACTTAGGTTTCTAAACCACACTAACCTTTAGGATCTCCAAGTTAACATTAGGGTGAGTCTTAGTCCCCTTTAGTCTTTACCTTTGTTTCTTTTGAGTCTCTCTTCTCTCATCTCAAAACAACTTCAAAACACCTAATAAAGGTTGAAACATCTTCATGTGCTATGAGCCTTATTCCATGTGGGGGCTTGCATACATTTCATCTTGGAATGTGTTGTAGGTTTTCTAGCCTGATGTACAAGTCTTTAACATGAAGAGATTTCACAAACAAAACCAAAAAACACTTCTTCATTTAAAAACAACAAAAACATTTAATAAAGAGAATAGGCTAGTGTACTTAAGCCTTTAACTTTGGAAGTAAGTTTGAGGATTTTCCTCATACTTAGTGTACTTCATCATCATTTCATTTTGGAATGATGCATGAGATGCACATTCCATTGAAAAAGACTTAGGTACACTTACCTACGCAAAACACTTCAAATAAAAACTTCTAAAACACTTCAAACAAACAAAAACGTCTTTCCTTCGGGAATCCTCTTCTCGTCTCTTCACTCCTTCCTTAAGGATCTGTCATGTCCGTTCTACCACAAACAGGTAACGCCTAAGTCTCCATACAGCGAGCTACAACACCTAAATGCTGGGAGCCGCACTTTGACGTTTCCACTAAAAAACAAAAACAGTTTTCCCTTAGTCAGGGGAACTACGTCGCTCTGATTCTCATGTTCCCGATGAGATACGTAGGCAGTGGGGTAGGGCCCATTCGAGCACTTCTTTTATTTTCCCTACATTTGTTTCCTGTTCTCTCTTAGTTCCATTTCGTTTATCACCCTTTGAGCAGTACTTCAAGCGTGGATCTCGTCGAGTACGACGGACGTGAAGGGGTGCGATAACCTTCCCTTCACGTAACCGACTCCCTTACCCGTTCTCTTTGGTTCACGAGACCTCGTTCTTTCCTTTCTCCCGGGTTTGTGCAGCATTGCTCTTCCATTTCTCTGGGATAAAATGCCTGGCTGGCGACTCTCTTTCTTTCTTCGGCGCCACTTTCGCGTTTGTACCTGGATGAAAATCCCGGGAGCGACAAGGTCTTGGTTTCCTTTTCAAAGAGTTATGTATAATCCCCGGTAGAGTGGATGCTCTTTTGGGATTTCATCTCCAGCAGAAGTTGTTGATCAAAGGGGTTGCTCAGTGTGATTCTTCTCAGCAGAGTTCTTGGACTCAGAGGACAATTTATTTTGTCATCCCCGGTGGAGTCGCCCTCGTTTTTAGCATTTATTTTGCTGGAGCGTTTCTTTTTACATTGCATTAGCATCGTTTGCATGGAATCCTCCCAAACGCGTAGCATTTCCATTTCGTATGGAGCGTTACGCCATAGAAAAATTCAAACATATGCATTCGAAGCATAAGCCAGGTTTGATACTTTCTTTGCCAGTTATCTTTCTCAGCAGAGATGGCATAACCCAGGATATTTTGTTTGCCAGTTCTCTTCCTCAGCAGAGATGGCATAACTCAGGAGATTTTAGTTTATCCTCGGTGAGATTGCCGAGGAATGTGTTCATCCTACCTGTGCTCCCCGGCAGAGTCTTTTATTTAGAATTCTCCTTTCCCCAGCAGAATAATCTTATCTGTGGGTTGTAAGTCCGTCAATTTTTTACCTCTCACCCTTTTGGTTCACGACCGTATCTTTGCTAGGAGTTTGCCTTTGATTGGCCAATCTCTTTTGTAAACCCAGTTCTCGTCTGGTAGTCAGTTCTCGTCTGACTTATTTGGTGTAAACCCAGTTCTCGTCTGACTTATTTGGTGTAAACCCAGTTCTCGCCTGGTAGTCAGTTCTCGTCTGACTTATTTGGTGAAAGCCAGTTCTCGTCTGGTAGTCAGTTCTCGTCTGACTTATTTGGTCAAAGCCAGTTCTCGTCTGGTAGTCAGTTCTCGTCTGACTTATTTGGTGAAATCCAGTTCTCGTATGGTAGTCAGTTCTCGTCTGACTTATTTCGTGAAAGCCAGTTATCGTCTGGTAGTCAGTTCTCGTCTGACTTATTTCGTGAAACCCAGTTCTCTTCCTCAGCAGAGATGGCATGACTCAGAAGAGTTTATTTCACTTTATCCCCAGCGAAGTCCACATTTGGCTTAGTCTTCCTTTTCGAGTTCGTCTTCGGCCGTCCTCGTATTATTTTTGTTGGGTAGCCCGTCTGTGGCCGGTCTTCCTTTTCGAGTTCGTCTGCGGGCGTCCTCGCATTATTTTTGTTGGGTAACCCGTCTGTGGTCGGTCTTCCTTTTCGAGTTCGTCTGCGGCCGTCCTCGAATTATTTTGTTGGGTAGCCCGTGTGTGGCCGGTCTTCCTTTTCGAGTTCGTATGCGGCCGTCCTCGTATCATTTTTGTTGGGTAGCCCGTCTGTGGCCGGTCTTCCTTTTCGAGTTCGTCTGTGGCCGTCTTCGTATTCTTTTGTTGGGTAGCCCGTCTGTGGCCGGTCTTCCTTTTCGAGTTCATCTGCGGCCGTCCTCATAAACAACTATATTTCGTTATCCCCACAGTTTGCAAATTTCAGGGTTCTTTTGGTATTCAATCTCCGTGTATCCTTGAATGTCTGAAAGCCGTTGCTATCATACCTTCAGGTCCAAGTTTATTGAATAGGGGCAGCTGTAGCACCCCAAAATTTGCCCTCTCATTTATTGCCTTATAACAGTGGCTTATGCTTCACATTCATCTGCATATCCATTAGGTCATAACTCATTCATTCATTTGCATTGGGCTCCTGATGCGTGGGATCATGGTTTCTTATTTTCTGTGCAACTTGGTTGATATTCATCAATTGAAGGTGGTGGTAAGGGTTCATGGCAAATGCATCTTGACATGAGATCCAGTTGTGGGTTCATATTGTAGTCAGGGCAGTGTTATTCTCTCAGTTGCTTATGGTTCGTTGCTTGTAACACAAGTTAATGAGGGTTGATATGAAAGTCGATTGGAGTCGAGAATTCGTTAAGTATTTGAGTTTTAATCTGGATGCGAATGTTGATTGATCAAGGTTTAAGGATGTTAAGTGTGGTCATGTAGATTTCTTGTAACTCAAGATTCAAAGTTCATTTCAACTCATGTTCATGTCTAGTTTTATAACCATTTCAAATCACCAAAGTCCATAGCCATTCTTATCCACATTCTTTTTTTTCTTTTTCTATCCAAATTCCAACTCCATTAACCATTTACAATATCCACTTTCATAAACCAATCCCAAATCCAATTTAAGTTCATAATCACATTTCAAGTCACGTGTCGTCTAACTCAAGCAATTTTTGATCTATTATCCACTTTTAACTCATAATCCACATTTTGATCCATTCTTGGCCCATGTCTATTTTGGAATCCGTATTCAATTCTTAATCCATTTTACCAATATTTCAAAACCATTTATCCAAATAAGTTTCAAATAAAACAATTTTCAATTTATGACCATTTATCAAGACCATAATCCATATCCGTTTTCATATCCCAGTCCAATAGATGCTTTATTGCAAATCTAAGAAATGGTCTTTCTCTACTGGGAATTCTATTATCATCTGTTGCATTTAGTTCTAGAACAGCTTCTCTATAATTGGGACCTCAATGACACGTTTTGTTGCTGGTTTGGTAATAACCTCTGTAGCATGGTCAGCAGTGGAGTTACATATAGTGGTTCCTTGAATTCAAACAAAGAGGAATTTTAACAATAAGATATTGTTGAGATGGCTTTATGAACACCACTTATACGATTTCAGTGATCTCAGATTGGATACAATGCAGAGTTTTATCATGCTTAACACATTGATTACCAGCGCTAAGACTGACAAGTAATGTGCTCGGACAAGTTGTTTTAACATCAATAATTATTGGCTGTAGAGCTGGCAGTTTCACATCCACAACGGATCCATATCAGAAAAAAGGAAAATTACAACTGAATTTGCAGTAGTTTATTTTCACAGCAGGAAAAGAATCCAAATGCATTCACAGAAAATTCACAATTACTTCTAACAATTCCTAACAGAAACGCATTTCCAATTCAACATCATCACACACCAGTAAAGAAAAGAGATAACAAAATAACTAACTTCTAACAGAACCTTCAATCTCTAACCGTATCTTCTAACCAAAACCTAAGAGAAGAAAAACCTCTCTCTCCAAGCTTCATTCACTGGTGGAAAATTCAATCTTCCTCTTCATCCATCAATCCCCTCCATCATCCTGTAACATTATCAATTCCTGAAAATGCTCTTCAAAAACTTCTTCGATTCATAACATGAAAAAATTCCAGATTAATTCTTCATCTTGAAAGCTGCGAACCTTCGTCCTCAATTCATCGGAACCTGCAAACAGTGCCATGGCTTTGAAGCACCTGCAATAGGGCTCAACATCAGCAATTTGCACAGAGTAGAAGAATTCCATAAAGATTCAACAACTCAACGAACAACAATTCGCGCAAAGCTTGTGAATTCAGAACCTGCAATCAGCACATCGCTACAATCACAAAATCACACGCATAACAACTCTGAATCAGAAAGAAGAAAAAGAATTCCATATAGAAGAGAGAAGAGTCGAGAGACGAAGAAGAAGAAAAGAGAACTCGCGAACGGAGAGGAGAGAAAGGAGAGAACCAAATTCATCGCCGTTAACGCCATTGTTGTGAAGGTACACACATTCTTACTTCAACCATTGGTAGCTGTGGCCTCGAATTCATAATCCGTTGTGGTTTAGTGTTGATGCTTCGAACTGTTGTTGATTTTGTGTTTTCGAATTTCTCTCCTCCGATCCGGTAGTTTGGCTGAGTCTTTGGAGAAACTAGTGGTGGATTTGTAATCACCATGCAAGAGTAGCTAGGGTTGGTGTTTAGTATTTTGTAATTGGTGGTGGTATGTCGCCGGAGAAAACGGTGGCGCCGGAGAAAACAGCCGCGCCGCCGGCGGCCACCGGCCTTCTCCGACCATATGTGTTTTCCGGCGAGTGAAGAAAATATCATAGAGAGTGGGAGAGGAGTTTGAGAAATGGCATTCATGAGATTCCTATGTAAATATTATGGAAGAGGATAAGAGATGGTGGTGGCGGTCCACTCCGGCGGTGACACTTGTCACCGTCCGGTAGGACCACTTAGGTGATATATACTTGCACTCCCATTGTAGTTACCGTACACCCTTCATCATGACCCTTGGTTTGATCTCAGAGTATGATCACACGGTTAGGATTGATTCCAAGGTTATGAGGGACCATCGTGTGCCTTAGGCTAGCAATGTTCCTTGGGCTTATCCTTTTATTGCTAATTGCACCCATGCGCTTGAGCCCAATGAAGAATTTAAACTGAAGCTTTTACTTAGGCACACCCCCCTTGTTCTTCCATGTTTTCTTTTAATTTTCTTTTTGGTACGCGTTTCATAATTTGATACAAAAAATAGTTTCGTACCTCAGAAAATTCCAATAAAATTCATGTATATCCTGGGAGGTGTTAATTAATTTTTGGATATTTTTAATTTCATTTTGGGGGCTGTTTGATATTTCTTCTGGAATTTTAGATAGGGTTATGTTCTTAATGGTGTATCTAGTGATGCAAGTTCTAAAATGTGATTTTCCCTTAACAATTTGGAGCTAATTTTTTATGTACATTTATGCATTTGATTGTTTAACATCATGGTGATTGATTGGTGCATCGTACTTGAGTTTTGGGATACTTTTGAAGTTAATCTTTTGAGCCTTAATTCGTATGATCATCATTGACGTTTGTGCTATGTTTGCAATTGATTGAGTACGTTTGATGCATGATATGAACCCTATCTTTTGCATGTGGTTACCTAATGGACTTGGAATGACTTGGTTGATTACCCATTATTTTCAAAGGCATTTTGCTATTCTTCACGAATTTTCCAAGGTGAACATATTATGTGTAAGCATGCATAGAGATAGGATATGTTTAGGACTTGTATGAGGGCGCTTTGAGCCAAATTTGAATATGAGTTTTAGCATATTATTAAGTGTATTTTGATGTACAATTGAGACATGCTTGAGTATTGCATTGGATCATTTCACATGCCTTAAATGATACCTACTTTGTGTGTATGCAAACTTGAATTTGTGTTTCACTTTGGCCACTTCTTTTGATGCCACTTGTATGCCATGTTCATGATTTTTTTTGGGATTAAATTAGGACATTTTATAGGTCATTTGCCTCTGGTGTGTGAGCTTTAACATTACCTTACCATGTCATTTCATTTTCCTTACTTGAGTGACAATTTTACATACTTGTATGAGAAGTTTAAATGTGATTTTGCTCATGGAATGAATTGACTTTGGAGAGAGAGTTTAATGCAAACCTTGGTAACACTTTGAGATTGGCTTTAAGCATGCGTATAAGTTGTTTCACTTCTGACCTTGGTCCATTTTCATGTTTTAATTCAATTCATCTAACTTGTAATGGCTTTCTTTTGTTGGTTTACCTTTAACTTCAAAGTAGATTAGTCTTGTAGCATAGTTGTAACTTGACTTGTAATTTCATAATCCTTTTAGGTCTTTCACTTTGACTAGTGTGACTCAAATGTACATAGTCATTAGACTTAGGTCTTTATGTTGTACATACACCCTCTTGTTATTACTAATGTCTTTGGTTCACATGTGCAAGGTGCATAAAGGAGACACTCCAAAGGTGGTTTGACCATTTTAGTTTGTAAATAAAAACTTGTTTCTAACTTGGTTTGCTATTTGTTTATAGGTGCTTTTGTGACTAGCTTTTGTTGCTTTGCTACGGATTCATATCTGTTTGGTATGACTTCTTGTCTCTTCACTTCTCTTGAATGCTTTCAAATGCCATGAGAAGTAGGAATAGCCGATGCCATGATAAGTAGGATTGTATGGGAAGCCCTCAAGTGAGGCCATGATTGTGCTTGTTTAATATTGTGCCTAAAGACCTCCAAGGAGGCATCCCATTCCCAGATCCCCTTGTAAGACCTCCAAGGAGGCATCCCATTCCCAGATCCCCTTGTAAGACCTCCAAGGAGTCAATTGACAGAAGGTAGGGTTCACAATCGACCCCCATTATTCTAGTTGAGTCGTTCTTAGCTCTCATTACATGATTGAAGCTTTGAACATTACCTACTCTTGCTATCGATTCGGTCAAGTGGAATGAGGGTTTAGTAATCAAACCCCCAGCCTTGTCTATAGCTCGCATTGACCAATGTTGATGCTTATGTGATATGATTCACATCTTCCCCTTTCTTACTCTGCTCTCCATGGTTCTTGATACCGTTGGGCGAGCATCCCTATTTCCCACACCTAGCTTGTTTGCCTCGGTTGATATGACCCCTTGGCTAAAGATCCCTCTTTCTTATTGTGATTGTGTGATATTATTGTTAACTGACACTGTTTACTCCTTAGTTGCTTTTATTTCATTTTGTGATTGATTCATCCTGTGTTTACTTGTCTGATGACATGATCCCGTAGGATTCCTAGCTCCACTTAATTTTCGATTAAGTCGGAGGTAGGAGAGACATTAGGATAGCAATCCATGCATGACAACATTAGGTAGACTTCCCTCTTGATCATGACCTTAGGGCCACTTTTGCATGATAACATTAGGAACAAATTAGATTCCTTTTAGTGTTTTCTTTTTAACTTGAGTCTTCTCTTCTCATCTCATAATCTTTATAAAACACTTAATAAAGGATTAACATGTATTGCGCACGAGCCTTATATGTGGGAAATGAGATAGTGGGGGATCTTCCTTCACTTTCTTAGGATGTTTAGCATGCGTCCCGTCTTGGGTCGATACGCGAGACATTCGATCCTATGTTGTAGACTTGGGTGCAATGCAAGTTACAAACAACTTCAAAAACACTTCTGTCTAAAAAACACATAAAACAAATTCAAACCTTTTTATCCTTCGGGATCGTTAAGTTTTAAACCTCATTTTCAGAAAAGGGCACGTTACTTCCGTCTCGTCGCAAACAGGCATCGACCCTAACTATCGGACGCGAACTTAACGTCGTTCATAAAAACACAGACTTGGTTAAGTCGAACTACGACTGCTCTGATTTCCTCTTTCTGGTTAGATTGAGGATACGTAGGCACGAGACGGCGATGTCTTGGCGAGCAACCTCCCCCCTTAGTTCCCGTTCGAACTACGTTGACTCTGATTTTCCTGTTCCCGAGGGAATACGTAGGCCTAGGACTTCGAGGACGTCCTATCGAGTAACTTCTTTTTCTTTTCTTCTTCGCTTCTTCGTTCTTTTCCGTTCTCGTTCCTTCTCCTTTCCAGTAGCAGTGGAGCTCCAGACGACGACACCCTTTGGCCGAGACAACAAGTGTGGATCCTATCGAGTACGATGGACGCGTGGGGTGCTAACACCTTCCCTTCGCGTAACCGACTCCCTTACCCGTTTCTCTTGGTCGTGAGACCATGCTTTTCTTTCCCTCGGGTTTACGCAGTGTTTCCTTTCCCTCTCTTGGGATAAATACACATTGCTGGCGACTCTGTTTCTG
The DNA here is from genome assembly GCA_022829125.1 of Lathyrus tuberosus. Taxonomy (NCBI): domain Eukaryota; kingdom Viridiplantae; phylum Streptophyta; class Magnoliopsida; order Fabales; family Fabaceae; genus Lathyrus; species Lathyrus tuberosus. The sequence continues at coordinate 885,460 of JALAZF010000124.1, read as the reverse complement.
CGCCACTTTCGCGTTTGTACTTGGATGAAAATCCTGGGAGCGACAGTAGGCACGAGGGCCCCAATCCTTGGTGAGCACACTAATTTAAAACTTATTTTTTCTCCATTAGCAAGTAACCTTTAGATGAACGACACCCATTTACGCATAAACAAACAAGATGGTTCCTGTCGAGTACGACGGATGTGAGGGGTGCTAATACCTTCCCCTTACATAACCGACTTCCGAACCCGAATTTGGTTGTGAGACCATATTCAACACCTTTAGGGGGTTTTATCGATATTTTCTATTTCTTCAGAATAAATAAAGTTCGGTGGAGATTGTGTATTTTTCGCGTAGCGACAGGTCCAGAATACGATCTTTGGTACATCAGAACTCTTTACACGGATTTGATGATATCCTGACCGTAAATCAATATTCGAGAACACACAGGCTCCTTTTAATTGATATAGCAGGTAATTAATACACAAACACATACTACCATCCTTCTTCTTTACTAGCAGTACTGGAGCTCCCCAAGGTGAGACACTAGGTTGAACAAAATTTTTAGCCAACAACTCTTCCACTTGTTCATTCAACTTTCTCAATTCATGTGGCACCAAACGATACAGAGAAATATATATTGAATTTGTTCCACATATCAGATCAATAGAGAATTCCACTTCCCTTTTTAGAGGAAGAGAAGTGACATCCTCGGGGGAAAATTTGGGTAACTTGCAGACTACAGAAATTTTTGAAACCTTCATGTCGCCACTTGTTTCCTTATTGAGAACTAACAAAATAAACTTTTCCTTCTCGAACAAGAAATTAACCATGCCAACTGTACCTTCCAATATAGTAGTTAATACATTATGTGTAGTAGCTTCACTAGACGAAATAATGATTAGCTTCTCTTCACACCCAATAAACACCGAATTAGCAGAAAGCAAATCCATCCCCAAGACTACATCAACTTTCTTAAGTGGAAAACAAATAAGCTCAATCTGAGAAACTCTACCATCCACCAATAGAGAAATTTTTTCACAAATCAACGGTGTCTCGACAACATCGTCCATGGAGGTAGTAACCGCTAAGGGAAGAGACAAAGGAATTGCTTGCAAGCCAAGTCACTTCATACATTGCATTGACACAAAAGAGTGTGTTGCTCCATAATTAAACAATAGAAAACAAGGATGACCATTCACGTAACACGTACCAACAATCAAAGTGTTGTTACCCTTAGCCTTATTTGCATCCAAAGTATACGCCCAACCGGTACTCTTCCCTTGATCTCTAATTCCTATTCTGAGAATAATCTCTGGGCATATGACGTTCTCCTTGACATTGATAACACTTCACTCCTCCAACATTACACTTCCCATAAATATTCTTACCACATATACGACATTAGGGAGGAGGGTAAGACCTCACATTCTGCACCTGTTTCCCTTTGAAGGGTTGAGGTATATGCTTAAATTGGTGACTTGGTCTTCCCTGGTCCTTCTGACCACTCCTATTCAGATCCCTCTCTTATTGAAATTTCTTTAAGCTATTCTCTGCCATATAACATTGCCTTAGCAACTCAGCATAAGTAGTGAACTCCCTCTGAGACACACTATGAGAGATTTCAACCCTTAATTCAAACAGAAAATGATCAATCTTCCACTTTTTATCTGGTGCATACATAAACTACCTAGAATAAGTTTCCATGTCCTCAAATTTCTCCACTTAGGTAGCCACCGTCATATTACCTTGTATAAGCTGTTGAAATTCAAAATCTTTCTGATTCCTCAAAGGGATAGGAAAATACTTATCCAGCAAAGTAGCCTTAAAATGCTCCCACACCTTAGGAAATCCTTGATTAGTCATCTGTGTTGACTCACTCTCCCACTACCTCATAGCGGGACCTCTTATCATGTGGGAAGCAAACATAACCTTGTTATCCTTAAAAACTGTGCACTATCTGAAAGATTCTTTCCATGCCAGGCACCTATTCATGAGCCTTCATAGGATCTAGTCCGCCATAAAACTCGAGAGGATTCATGCTGAAGAAATCCCGGAAAACCCCCACCTGCAGCTTCTTATTGAATCCCTTGAGGGTGAAGAACACCAATCAACAACTGCATCTTCTACTGCATGAATTGGTTATGTTGCTGCTGCATCTTTTGCACAAACTGGGGCCACTGAACACCTTCATTGCCACTTGGTGGATCCGAATCAGAAGCCTGAGTTCTGGGCCTGCTACGACCTCTGCGTCTGTCAACCATGACCATAAACTTCATACAAATAATATCAAGTTGATCATGCTCAATACTATGAATATAACATCCAGGACAATGATGACAACACACATATGAGGCAAAAAGAAATATTTATAATATTTCACGGCTAAGTCAAGGATACTACCTGCTTTGATACCAACTATAACACCCATATATAATATATGTATAGAATATGCATATTATACATAGTTGCAAATTTGTTATTGAAATACATAATTTCACAGTGACACATTGTACATATTACATGCCCAAAATAAAACAACTAGCAATGAGACAATATATACAAGATAACCAACTAGATCATCATGGAACTAAGAACTAGATCATCATGGAATGATCTCAAAATAACCAACTTGTCATACCCTAAATTTTGACCACAAGGCTTCACATCATTATGCAAATCATCACCACAATATGGATGTACTTTCATACCTCATCAATCCTCTCAAAGATTGTTGAGTGTTCACTCTAGCCAGGAATAAGGGTTTTGAGCCTTCTCAGAGCATTCAGGCAAATGATCAATCAAGAATTGACATGATCTTCAACTTTTCAAGCCTCTCAAACATCCATGAAGGATCAAGATGTCTTCCATATCAAGAATCTAACACAAGATTGCATCATTTTAAGTTGATCAAGCCTCAAGATCACCAATGTCACCAAATTAGGGTTTTGGTCGACTAAGGCCTCCAGAGAGAAATTTTCATATGGGCATGAGCCAATACTTCAATATATGATTCAAGAAGCTCAAAATAACCTTATAAGTCCATTCATAAGTTTAAAACAACCTCAGGGGATGCATCTATAAAAAATCAGGAATTAGGATTTTGACCTAATTCAGTCCCTAAGTTGACTTTTGGAGCAAGGCATGAGCCAAGACCTAAAGATATGCTTTAAGGACCTCAAATACATCATATTAATCCATTCAAAATATTGAATTTATTAAAAGAACTTGGTTCATAAGCAATATAAGGATTCAAATTCATCTGGACCACAAAATAGGGTTTTTGAGATAAAAGTCAACCATACATTTGACTTTTGAGCAAAACATGATCTCAAACCTTGGGACATGATTCAAGGCACTAAAAAACACCTTTGGAATCCATCCATTAGGTTCAATTTTACCCAAGGACTTAATTTCATAAAGGATCACAAAGTTTAAGATTCATTTGATACAAAAAGTCAACTGTGATCAAAACCAAGTTTGACTTTTGGAATTTTTTGGCAAACATGGCCTCTTTAAGTCAAGAACCATGTTAACTTGTGATTTGGATCATGATCAATCAAGAAAAAACAAAAAAAGTGAGGTTACTTGCAAAAGGGGCAACCTTGAGAAACTTGAAATTTCACTAAGTTATGAAAAATAATGGTTTTCCCCCAACTTTGCAAGGCCATAACTTGTGATCCAAGCAACCATTTTCTTTCATCCAAAGCTCAAAAGATAGCTCATCTTACATACAACAAGATTGTCAAACAGAGGTACCCCCAAAAAATGCCTAGATTTTGAGTTATAAGGCCATAAAGTTAGAGTTTCATGAGATTTTGACTTTGACACTTATAAATTTTTAGACAGAATCTGTCTCATGTTTTGCCCAACTTTGGAGGTATTTTTCATTATGATCCAAGATGAATCATGGCCAAATGTAAACATCAAAGTTGAAGTATGATATACAAGCTTTCCAAAGAATACAAGAACTTCCATTAATTCAACTTGAGCAAGAAGTTATGATCCTCACAACATGCCTTGATACAAACTATTTTTTGACAGCATTTGGCACATAACTTGCATCCCACGATTTTGTGTCCAAATTTGGAACATACCTTGCTCCGAAAGTCCTATTTGTTGTTGAGATCTAATCATGTATTCAAATATGATTTTACACCTACCACATCAAAGGCTTAGGTAAAGCGGTCAGTGGGGATGTGGCACCAATGATTTATGCCTCAATTGAGTTTGAGTCCCAACCATGGCGAACATGGAGGAAAGGTGGACACCTAAATGGGTTAGAGTCCCATACGGTGAAAGATACCCTAATTGGGTTAGAGTCTCATACAGGTGAAAGTCGCTTGAACTTGGTTTGAATCTCATAGAGGGCTCGATATCCACTACGAAAGTCGAATCATAAGACCATGCGTGAACCAAGTCTGGCTTACATGTAAGTATGTTCAGGGATTGATGTTTTGTTAATCCGAATAGTGATTGTTTGAGTTGCAAGAACTAAGTGACATGTTTCCATACATTGCGAATTACCCATAGACAAGTAACTCTTAGTTATATTGTGTGATGATATACAAGTAATGGAGGATAAAGACTTGAGTTAGGATTTGATTAGAAAACCCTGTAGAGCCGAGTTGACCCATAGGATAGGGGAACTCTGTGAGATTATTTTCTCACCCCAATATTTTTGTTGTTTTTCAGGCGTTGTTTACAGGTTATATATGCAAGAGGAGCTGTGCATTGATGTTTCAAGGAATGTTGATTATTGTGATCTTCCGTTGTGGATTGGTGTATAATGAAAATATTGTACATAGTTCTTAGATTTTATTTTTAGGCTTTATTGTATAACATGTTCCATAGATGTATTTAGTTGGACATGTTTATATAATGATGTCATTAGGCTCTTATGTTGTGTCTGTACTAAAAATTAACACTTGTATGATATTATTCTAAATATATATTACACGGGTGGTTACTGTTGGTATCAGAGCAGGTCGATTCTCGAACTAGCCTTGAAACATCATAAGTAAATCTCTTTTTGCTTTAAATGTGTGTCTAGCCAACATGATACTTAATATCACAGTATGTATTATTGGGCCTGATCAACCTATTTCTATGTGCGTGGTAGGTACGATCATGGTTGAGCGAGCACGAGAACTCTGAAGGTCGTGGAGAGCTTGTGTTCCAAGGGTGGACTCAAGCCGAGAGTAGGAAGTAAGGAGGACTGATGAGCTTTGTTGAAGTCTTAGTGGGATTTGTGATTCTGGTAATGTGGAATTAAATGGTGGTGTTATGTTTGAGCAACCATGTAGTACTAAAGGATTCAGAAGTAGGGGACTTTCTGTTGGATGAATTCGTCAGAGTTTTGAGGATAAGTGAATATGCTAGTAGATCAAGATTGACGCACTGGTATGGAATAAGAGTTATAGGTAATTCTATGCATTAAAGGAGGAAAGACGGTTGCTCGTATGATATAAGGTCTGGAAGTGAGGTATTATATCAGTGTTCGAGATTCTAAGGTTGTTAGAGAATATTCGAAGAATGGGAGTACTTCAGAGAATATGTTCAGAATGGTACCTTCCAAGTAGTTGATAGTTCGAGATATAGGGAGGTTCACCGTCTTTATAAGGGTCTAATGCAGTGGTGAATTGTGAGTGGAGACTAGAGGACATGCATGCCTTTTTCAAGTGGAACATGTATGTATCAGACGAATGGTAGAAGACAAACCAAGTATACCCAGTCTTAGAAGGGATATTGAGTTCATGGTGCTTTTTCTGAGATTTAGTGTTAGTAGCATCCTGGTCATAAATATATGTAATTGGTTATCTTATGTTGGGTTAAGTGGTGGAGTATCACACTCTTTGTTTTTAGTAGTGAGTCTTGTGTGTTGAGAAGTTTGAGTCTGTGGTAACCAATGAAAGACAAACCAAGATTGAGTACGGGACTAAGTGTGAATCATGGAATGAACTATATCGGCTGACGACGAAGTATGATGTTCATACCTTGGTGGGAATAATTATATCCCAAGTCTCATTGGTCTACAATTATGGATGTGTGGTTTTAATAATTGAGTTGCAAGTTATTGCAAGTTAAGTTAATAGTTTTGAAATTGAAATTTTTGAAGTGTATTGCATAGCTGATCGCCCGTAAAAATATCAAAGATATTAGAAGTTGGGGAACCAACCTAGTGAACCATACTTAGTGTGAGTGAGTCTTGTGAGTATCACTATTATGAATATGGAGAACTATAAGGTTAAAAGTAGGAAGAGGCTTACCGAGTGGTGATCTTGAGGAGGTCAGTTCTGTATTTTGCATATATGTTAGTAAGGTTTAAGTGATTAGTTAGAGTATGACATTGGATAAATCTCTCTAATTCATGGCCTCAAATATAGATCCAATCAGAGTGGTAACAAATGTGTACAATGATACTCTACCCTATTGGAAGGTTTTGTAAGTTATACTTCTAAGAAGGAGCGCGAATCAGATATTCTCGAAGTTAAACATGTAACCCAGACTGTATATGAGTAAGAGCACAAGCTAGAATTACAGAAGATGGAACAATACAATTGAGATGAATGATTTTGGATGGGAAATACATTGTTATCTCCAGATGTGTGGCCATGTTGTGTGACTCTGTGAGAAGTATGAAAATTCATAGATACATCCTAGTTGGTTAGAGTTCCTTTAACACGTTTTTTTTGTCGATGACTTGAAAACCCTTGTTAGTACTATTTTTCCAGCTGGACGGAATTTCGTGTGTGGGCGAGAGCTCTATAAAGAACTTAGGATTGAAGGCCCCAACTTTTTCACAAAGTTTGTTTATTTAAAATTGTTTTTTAAAATTGTTATTTATAAAATCTAAAGAATGTACATAATATATTTTAGGGTTAAATATACAAACCCCCCTGCAATGTAAACGAGTTCTCATTTTAGCCCTTGGCAAAGTTTTTTTTTTTAAAAACCCCCTCATCTTAATTAGATTCCCTCACTTAGGCCCCTGACTGCCACATTGCAGCAAAGATTCTTTTCTATTGCTTGCGTGGCAGTCCACGTGGCATTTTTAATATTTTTTTATTTTTTTATTTTTTTTTATTTTTTTTATTTTTTTTTATTTTTTTGTTATTTTTTTGTTATTTTTTTGTTATTTTTTTTATTTTTTTTTATTTTTTTTTATTTTTTTTAAAATTTTTATTTTATTTTTTTTTAATTTGTTTTAATTTTTTTAAATTTTTTTTTATTTTTTTTTATTATATTTTTTTTTTCGTTTTTATTTATATATTTTTTATTTTTTTATTTTTTGTTTTTGGACCTAATTTTTATTTTTAATTCTATTTTAAACAAATTGTTATTTTAAAAATTAGTTTCATTATACTAATCCATTTATTTCAATTTATTATCATACTAATCCATTTATTCTCATACTAATCTCAATTCAACAATACTTATGAGTGATTTCTTTATAAACACTAGTGGTGCCCCCTAACCAACCGATGTGGGACATTGAAAACACTTCAAACCTGTTGAAACTTTACCAGCAAAAACACTTCATATATGTTAATAATTTGAGAGGAGAACACAAACACCACATACTTATTCCCTTATATTACAACACTCATCAACCATCTTTATAATCTCTCTCCACTTCTTCTTCTTTTTTCGCTACAGTATTGTTTCATTTCTTCTCCATTGTTTTCAATACTCATCAACCATCCAAAACTCAATACAAAGCATACTCACAACACAACAATACCACACACCCTAATAAACAAGAATCTCAAGCTCTCATCACTCTCCAAACCTCCATCACCATATTGTAACATCATATCTATACTATAACCATAACACAACCGTCCACATCCTCTTAACACCATATATCACTCACACACATAATGTAGCAACATCACAACAACAAACCTTCACTCCATCGAAACAACATAACAACTCAACCTTGCTGCAACAACCACCACCCCCATCTTGTATCTTTCCTTTCTCGAACTCAACCCACACAGTTCCACACGACCACCTCCATCAACTTAGAGTGTGTGATATAATATAGTTTTTAACTTACTATATCATTATCCTTTGGTATGAACAATTTTTTGTACAAAGAACATATGAATGTGCATGTAAGGGGAGGATAAGGATGTTGTATCTATCTTGAATCCAAAGAGAAGAGTCCAAAAGGCTAATACTCACAAGTGTCCCACATCGAAAACTATTTACTAAATAAAAGTGTTTATATATGTTACTTGTCAATCATATAACAAATGAAATAATATATGGGCCAGAAAAAGTGGAGTTATAATGGGCTTGTGTGTGTTTGTTTGTGGCCTAATTAAACTAATTTTTAAAATAACAATTTGTTTAAAATAGAATTAAAAATAAAAACTAGGTCCAAAAACGAAAAATTAAAAAAAGTAAAAAAATAAAAAATATATAAATAAAAATGAAAAAAAAAGAAAAAAAATTATAAAAATTATAAAAAAAACGTACAAAAAATAAAAATTAAAAATTAAAAAAAATTTAACATAAATTAAAAAAAAATAAAAAATAAAAAAAATAAAAAATAAAAAATAAATAAAAAATAAAAAAAAATCAAAAATCAAAAAAATCAAAAAAATAAAAAATAATAATAAAATAATATTAAAAATGCCACGTGGACTGCCACGCAAGCAATAGAAAGGAATCTTTGCTGCAATGTGGCAGTCAGGGGCCTAAGTGAGGGAATCTAATTAAGATAAGGGGGTTTTTTGAAGAAAAAACTTTGCTATGGGCTAAAATGAGAACTCGCTAACATTGCAGGGGGGTTTGTATATTTAACCCTATATTTTATTACGTTTTCAAAAATCAAAATCAAAATTTAAATTTTTTTAAAAAGAAAAAATTTTAAAATATATTTTCTTCTGATAAAATATCATTTTTTTATTTTTTAGAATAAAAAATATTTTTGAAATTAGTTTACAAAAATATTTATTTTTTATTGTTTTTTAAAATACATAATATAAATCAATCAAAGTAGATTTTAAGCCTGTTACTCAAGCCCCCTAAAAAATAAAAATATAATGCTTAAAATATTTATTTAATAGGAAGGTAACAAATGGGGCAAAGTAACGACCTTAATTATTGGGTTTTTTTTTATATAAGGATTTTTTTTACACTACTCTAATTAGGGAGAATTTGAAAGAGATAGTGTTTCGTTTTAATGAAAATTATGTTTATATTTTATTTTTATTTATTTATTTAAATTATTAAAATGATTAAAAAATTATTTTTTAAAAAAAATCTTACTCTTGCTTTTATTGTATTTTTGTATCTTTATATTATTATTCATTGAATATGTTTAAACTTGAGTTGACTTAACGAGATAATTTTATAATTTATTTTAATATATATGTCAGTGAACAAATTAAGTCAAATAGTACAACACTTTGAATAAATTTAACTTTTTTGACAAAAGAGTATTATCATTAAAAATTTAAATTTTTTTAATTTAAAAAATGACTTTGAATAATGAATATATATATAAGACCTCATGATCAGAATCCTAGATCATATGAAAGGCCAATTCTTTACTGCCTCCCCCACAGTCAGAGAAGATAGCTCGTCCATGAAGACCAGCTCCTCACATGGGTCTATGGATGCAATTCTAGCTGGCGAATCTCAAGAGCCAGAACCTACTGCTGATGACTTTTGGGATTCTCTCACAGTTTTTTGCTTAATAGCCCAATATTTTGGGTCGATCCTGAAACAGGTATGGTTTGTTCTGTAGTTTTAACAGCAAACCTGGACATTACATCAAACATACCAAATTTATAAATTTGTTTTGAAGGTACTGATGGAATGATCCATTTGTTTAACTTTTCCATATTCGATTGATCCAAGTCGCTTTAAAACCTTTAACCATGCTTGGATTAAACTCTAGTCTTGTGGCATATGTCAGAGATGGAAGATGCGAAAATTTTAAACAATCTTTGGCTGCTGTCATAGAAACTAGTCTATGTCATGGGCCAGTCTATTTTGAAGTTTTTCCAAACTTAAGTCTCTCTATGTCTGATAAAAATCTTTTTGATGCCTTGAGATTGACAATTCATACTCATGGTTATAATTTTAAACCAGGAAGTGAAATCATAGCAATATGCTATAGAGTTTATTATAAAGTTTTAAATACTTTAAATCCTAGGGTGAAAAATATTTCACCACAAGGATCTACAACGTTAGTGCAAACAAATTTGCTTACATCTAATGTTGCTACTAATAGATTAATTAGGTGGAATGAAATAGAATTCCCCGAGAGTTGGTCTTTGCCTCAAGAAATTGAGCCAAAACCTATCCTCAATCAGGAGGTAGATCAAATAATTCAAACTTCAGAAGGAGATGTTGAAATTAAATTCAACCAACAACGTAGGTTCACCATACCTAGAACCATGTCTGCTAGATATTCTACCCGTAGTGACTATGTCACAGCGCCTAGCGTCCTACCTAGGGTTTCCACTTCCACTTCTAGAATTAGAGAAGAAGCTTTAGAGCAAGAATACGTGGAAAATATCAAATTAGGTGAAAACAAAATCCCCTTTGGAATTTACCAAGGCAAAGAGCCCAGGGTTGAATCGCCAACTCAATCAGAAATGTCCTTCCATTTATGATAGATTTCTCTGAAGGAAGTGACACGAGGAAACTCATTAACAATGAGTTTAATAAAAGGGAAAACCAAGAGTTTAGAAAGTGGTATTTTAAAAAATTTTCCAAAACCACCGTCCTTGAATTTAAGAGACTTTTCTATGAAGAATTATCTAAGGGCCAAACCCTTATCCCTTTTATCCACTAGTTTGTGAAATTCTTTATTCAAAAAACACAAACTGATATCCTTGTTATACAAAGGTCGTGGAATACCCCTGAAGGAGAATTTCTTGAAGCTCCCTATCCCCCTGAAAGGGCTATACAACTAGCGGAGAATGCAGAGGCTAGCGCGTATAATACCATAAAAAAACTTAAAATAGTCATGTCTCTATTAGAGAATTAAACTCTTTAACAAGAGCCCAAAACTTCACCAATGCCTTCCTTACTTGCCTAGGAGATCATATGGTCTCGTTAGAAAAACTGATTATATCTGTTAAAGAAGACTTGGAAAAACAGATGAAACAACATAGCCTGATAATGGATCAGCTATCAAAGAACAAAATTGTTCCTTTCCAGGAAGAATCTTCGTCTAGGAATATCCCAGACACTCCTATTATCCAACCTCCAGTTCAAGTTAGTGGTTTTAAGATGGAAGAAGACCACAATGAGTTCATAAAGATCCTTGAAAATAAACTTAAGGATTTACACCTCAGAGTCTTATCTCATGGAGATAATTCTTCAGGAGAAGATTATACTTCTGAAGAAGACGGAGAAGTCTTGGGTAACATCAATCAATTGACCCATATGTTTAAAGATCAAAACAATAGCTATGAGATAAATCATGTCCATATGACTAAACCTGTAGAAAAATATTACTACAAGAGGCCTACCCCTCAAGATGTTCTTTTTGAAGAACCAGATAATTACCAGAATTCTTATTCAGGAAAAGCCATTTATGAATGGAACATAGATGGATTAAATGAGAAGCAAATTGTGGATACCATACATAGGATGCTTATGTATGCTATAGTTTGCAAGCAAAATGGAAATTCTGATAATTCCGTTGCTTCTTTCATTACAGTTGGCTTTGTTGGTCAACTCAGAGGATGGTGGGATTTCTACCTCTCAGACTCTCAAAGGAAAGATATTCTTTCTCATAAAAAGCTGGTTAAGACTGAAGGAACCAGCACACCTACAGTTGCCACAACTGGAGAGGAAGACGCCGTTTATACCTTGAGTCTTTCTATCCTCCAACATTTTGTTGGAACTAACCAACCCATTGGAGAAAAACTCCAAACCCTTCTTCAAAACCTTAGATGTCCTTCTTTGACACACTTCAGGTGGTATAAAGATACCTTCCTATCTAGGGTTTTCCAGTTAAATAACTATAATTCCGTCCATTGGAAAACAAAGTTTATAGACGGTCTTCCACACCTTTTCTCTGAAAGAGTTAGGAAAGCTCTTAGAGACAAGAATGACGGTATCAACATCAATTACCCAGACTTAACCTATGGCCAAATCATTAATAGCTGCATAACAGAAGGATTAGCGTTATGCAATGACATTAAACTCAAACATAAGCTCAAGAAGCAGAAACTCTCGGAGAAACACCAATTAGGTGAATTCTGTGACCAATTCGCTTTCGATATTGGAAAACCTCCAGGGGAAAGAAGAAAGAATTCTCTTAAGCATGGTAAGAAGAAAGATTCTTACAAAAGTAAAGCTCATAGTTCTTACCCAAAACATAAGAAAAGGAGTTTTAGGAAAAGAGAACCAGGACCTGAAACAAAACCCTTTTATAAGAAGGGAAAGAGAAAAGCTAAGAAGCTTGATATAACCTGCCATAAATGTGGAAAGCCAGGTCATTATGCTAACAGATGCTGGACCAAAAAGGCCCTTAACGAAGTTGAAGACGAAAAGCTTCGTGCTCAGCTAGAAAAGGTCTTGCTGATAAATTCCAGCTCTGAAGAAGAAGAATCTTCTAATGAAGAAGTTGACATTATCAGCTCTTCTGATTCTGAATCTTCAGAATCCTCCACTAATGACTGCGAGTGCAATGAGCTCAACTACTGGAAGTCCATTGCAGATATGAATGGAGTTTTTGTCCTTACTAGCGATCAGGACCAAGCCTTAAAGGCTATTGAAGCCATTTCAGATCCTAACGTAAAAAGAAAAATGTTAGAGATCCTCATTCATAATCAACCTAGGGTTGAGGCTCCTAAAATGATTGAAGCCCCTTACCAATTAAGTGAAGTCCTAACTAGATTTCACAAGTCCAATATTAGAGAAGTTCCAGCTTCCTTAAATGATCTTAAAGGGGAAATTTCACAACTTAAGTCTGAGATTAGTCAGATTAAGAAAAGCAATAAGCTTCTCAACCAGAGGATAACTACTCTTGAAAAAGGGAAAGGAGTTATCCAATCCATTGACGTAGAATATTTAAGTCTTCAAGAAAGAATCAATACCCTTAAAACAATTAGTCAGCAGATAGGATCTTCTAAAGAAGAAGATGATAAGGACGAAGAAGATCAACTTCCTGATGAAGAAAATTATTTAAACCTTCTTGATAGGGTCACTTCTCAGAAGTGGTACATTAAAATTACCCTTGTTATTGATAGGAAGTACATCATTAAGAATGAGATTGCCCTTGTGGACAGTGGTGCAGATTTAAATTGCATCCAGGAAGGAATGATTCCCACCAAGTTTTTTGACAAAACCACTCAATCCCTCACTCAAGCAGGCGGGAAAAAACTTAAAGTCAATTATAAATTGTCTAAAGCCCACATCTGCAACCAAGAGGTTTGCCTTCCTACATCCTTTATTCTTGTCAAGAATCTTACAAGAAGAATAATATTAGGAACCCCTTTCCTGAACAATATTATGCCTATGGCCAGAATTGATCACCAAGGTATAACAGGAGAAGTTAAAGGAAAACCCATTAGGTTTGACTTTATAACTGATCCCCAAACTAGGATGATTAATGAAGTCAAGGAAATGCTCCTCGAGCATAAAGAAAAACAATTATGTTTTCTTCAAGAAGAGATCAACTTGCTAAGTATTGAGGATCAACTTAGTAAAGAGAATATGAAGAAACACATTAAGACTATAGAAAACCAATTCAAAGCAGAAGTCTGCAGTGACCTTCCCAATGCTTTTTGGGAAAGGAAGAAACATGTTGTTTCTCTTCCTTATTTGGATGACTTTAATTAAAGACAGATTCCTACCAAGGCTAGACCAGCCCAAATGAACAAAGATTACTTGAATCTTTGCCAAAAGGAAATCGAGTCTTTAAAATCGAAAGAACTAATTAGACCATCTAAATCTCCTTGGTCTTGCACTGCATTTTACGTTAACAATGCAGCTGAGAAAGAACGTGGCGTTCCTAGACTTGTCATTAATTACAAACCCCTCAACAAAGTCCTCAAGTGGATTAGGTATCCTATTCCTAATAAAAAGGATTTACTTGATAGATTAAGCAATGCTTTAATCTTTTCTAAATTTGATATGAAATCAGGTTATTGGCAGATCCAGGTTGAAGAATCTGACAAGTATAAAACTGCTTTCACCGTGCCTTTTGGTCACTTTGAGTGGAATGTTCTTCCCTTTGGTCTGAAGAACGCCCTTTCTGAATTTCAGAATATTATGAATGATATTCTTAATCCTTATTCTGAGTTTATTATCGTTTATATTGATGATGTGTTGATATTTTCTCAATCTTTAGATCAGCATATCAAGCATTTAAAATTTTTTAAAGGAGTTATCAAGCATAATGGTCTTGTCATTTCAGCCCCTAAAATGAAACTCTTTCCAATGAAAGTGAGATTTTTGGGTCATGAAATCAATAAAGGAACCAGTGTTCCTATTAGAAGAAGCATTGAATTTGCTTCTAAATTCCCATATATTTTAGCAGAGAAAAAGCAACTGCAGAGATTTCTAGGAAGCCTTAATTATATTTCTGATTATTACAAAGACTTGGCTAAAGATACAGCCATCCTTTACAAAAGACTTAAGAAAGTCCCTGAGCCTTGGACTGAAAAACATACCCTTGTAGTCCAAGATATTAAGAAGAAAGTCAAATATTTACCTTGTCTTTCCCTTGCTAACCCTAGCTATTTCAAAATAGTTGAAACTGATGCCTCTGGCCAAGGGTATGGAGGAATTCTAAAACAGGTAAATCCTGAAACTTCTAAAGAAGTCTTAGTAAGATTCACTTCTGGTAAATGGAACCAGACTCAGGCCAAGTACTCTACTGTTAAGAAAGAAATGCTTTCTATAATTAAGTGTGTTTCGAAATTTCAAACCGATTTGTTAAATCAAAAATTTTTGTTAAGAATTGACTGCAGTTCTGCTAAATCCATCATAGAAAAAGATATTAAAAATCTTGTTTCAAAGCAAATTTTTGCTTCTTGGCAGGCATCATTAAGTGTTTTTGAGTTTGATATTCAATATATTAAAGGAGAAAATAATTCTCTGGCTGACTTTCTCACCCGTGAATTTTTGCAGGGTAATGAGTATCCCTTATAGGACCAGATGAGGAGGTCGCTCCTTTGGCCGAGGAGGGAGAGAGAGCAACAATTTGTTGCCCCAAGCGGGGCAAAGTGTTCCCCTAATAGGGGATTGGACAACTGTCTATCCAAATAGACAGAGAACGCAGACATTAACTGCATCTTCAAAAAATAATAATAAGGAAGAATCTTCCTCATCCAATTCCAAGAAAAAAGATTCTTACAAGAATGTTGCTTCTAGTGATCCTGTTCAAGAACAAGCAGTTGATTACTTTGAAAATCCAACAGTCGAATTCTTAATGTATATCGAAGAAGAAGATATTCAAGTAACCAACAATGATGGTTGGGCAATCCAGACTAGATACCTTGAATCTAGAGGGTATGGTGGTCTCTCTGGAAAATCCAGACCTAATATGGAGATATTACTCCTGATAACTGGATCGGTTACTATTACTCATCACTATCAGAATAATAATCCTGGTAGTTTTATTAATTTTTCAAAATGCCATATCAATAAGGTATTGCATCCCAGAGAATGGGGTTTGAATCCAAACAGTGAAAAGGCAATAAAAATTGCAGAAGGTAAAATGGTTTACTACAATTACTGGGACTATGTCCAAGCCTTCTCTAAGGCATTTTATTACCAGAACCTCAAGATAAGCATTCTTGGTTTTTCTCTATA
Organism: Lathyrus tuberosus; assembly: GCA_022829125.1. Classification (NCBI taxonomy): domain Eukaryota; kingdom Viridiplantae; phylum Streptophyta; class Magnoliopsida; order Fabales; family Fabaceae; genus Lathyrus; species Lathyrus tuberosus. Next base: position 869,683 of record JALAZF010000124.1, on the reverse strand, counting down.
AACCCAGAAATTCTGGAAAAACCTTTACCAAATTGGTTCTTTACTTGGTGGTCTAAATTTGGACATTCTTTGGAAATTTTACCAAAAGAATTAATGGATCTATATACACCATAGTGTGATGAAAGCCCTTTAATTGCAAAGGTTATATCAAAAAATTTAATTACAGGACAATGTCCATTTTTGTATTTCGCTAAATTTCATATCCCATGGATATGGAGGTGGACAATTTCAATCTCCAAAAATAATCTCAATATCCCTCTTCTGCAAAGACATTTCTTTGCGAAATGGTGGGTCAAAATGGATCCTAAAGATTTCCAAGATAAAGTGATGCTAATTAAAGCCACAATTGCTGAGGATAAAAATAATTCTACTGAGAAGCAGAGTTCTTCCCAAATGACACTAATCCAGTTAAAGGAATATTTCCAAAAGAAATTTCCCCAGGAAGACGATGAAGACCTAATGATCAGAATCCTAGATCATATGAAAGGCCAATTCTTTACTGCCTTCCCCACAGTCAGAGAAGATAGCTCGTCCATGAAGACCAGCTCCTCACATGGGTCTATGGATACAATTCTAGCTGGCGAATCTCAAGAGCCAGAACCTACTGCTGATGAATTTTGGGATTCTCTCACAGTCTCCATGGCTCAACGAGTCAACAAAGGGAAGGGCCCACAACAGTAAGATAGGGACCAGAGCTGTAATCCACAACTGTTTTCCACCAGCTACAGCTGACCGCCTTAACCAATAAAGTTGAGCCAGACAGCAGAATCTGCTTTTGCTTTACTTTTTCTTTTTCTTTTTCTTTGTTGGTTGTCGTTTGTTATCATTAAGCGTCGATGGGGCCCAAAGAGCACCCAGCTTAAATGATTTACTTTCTCAACCTGTTAGTGTGGGTTTTCTTTGCTTTTTACAGGTTACAATAGGTAACCCTTTCCCTATATAAGGGACTTTGTTTTCCTTTTGTGAGCACGCTTCCAATGTACAATTCTCTCTCTATAAATAAATCTTCAGTTTCTCTACCTTCTCTCTTATTATTTTCCTTAAGTTTTTTCAGAAATAATCCCCAACTACCAAATAGTAACCAAATTCATCAAGTATCCAGGTTGCGCTACTGTTCCTGGATATATATATATATATATATATATATATATATATATATATATATATATATATATATATATATATATATATATATATATATATATATATTTGTGGATTCATAAATTTAATTAGTATATACATTGACTTTGAATAATGATTTTTATATTATATATTTTCTGATTTATATAGATGAAAGTTATTTTAATTCAATATTTTTTAATTGTTTTATATTGACTTTCTTCTTAAGTAATTAATTATTGATGACAATATAAATTAAGCATGCCCATTCAATCCTTAAACAATTTTTTATATATACATTTTTTTTGTGTCACACTGTTTAGGCGTAGCCAATTAACGCCTTTTTCTAATGTTGAGCCAATCTACGTGATACAAAATGGTTCCACCAATTTGTGGTAGTAATATATGTGGAATTTATGATCATGCTGGTATCAAAAATATTTGTGGAAAATGTTGCTTGGCAAGTCTGAAAGAAAGCACCAGCAATAAATCAGAAAATATGAATGATGTGTTTTAGAGAGACTCTATAAACAATAAGAATAAAAAGTAGTCTTCACTTCTAAATTTGAATGCATAATTTGTTAAGATATTTTCATATATATTGATTATTAGTTTTATATTTTGTTAATTAATATTTTCTATTTTTAATTTTCAGACCAACTGATATGACCCAATCCAAAGAACATTTGAGCAGACCAGATACAAGAGCTAAATGATGAGATTAAAGAGAAAGCCTTAAAGAAAAGCAAACTTTAACGAAAACTTCTAAGGCGGATGACGAATTATCTATCATCTATTTTCATCTCTGTTATGTCCATTATGTAATTCACGCTCGTTTCCTATGTCTTGTTATTTTATAAACTTTGTATTTGTGTATGTAGAATGATATTATATTTTTAGTCTATCTCAATATAAATTGTATTTAATTTGGTTTTTATCATTTTCTCAATAATAAAAAAAATTGAATTTTCTTCTTTTACATCTTTCTATGAAATTTAATTTGTACTTAATTTGTTTCATATTCATCATTTTCTCCAAGTGATTATACACTACAAGAAAGTTTTCATATACCAATGGCTATTTATAGTGACAACAAATATAATATAGTTGAAGGTATAGATAGCATAAGTGTCATACACCATCAACCTCTAAATTTTTTCCTTAACTAACATAGTCACATATTTAGTTTTATGGGTATAGGCATTATATATTAAAACATGAATTTCTATAAATTTAAAAATATAAAATTAAATATTATTGTTAATTTATTTTATTTTTTAAATTAAATTTTCGATAAATGATAAAAAAATTTCTTCACAATTACCAAGATATAATTAATGAATATTTTAAGATTAAATTAAACTATTTTATGAAAATATTATATTTTTTAAAAAATGTAGTTTCGCATTTTATTGAAAAGATTATTTTTTATAATGTTAAAAAGAAAGAAAAAGTAAACTAATACTTACGTCATCCAAAAAGACTCTAATTTGTTTATTCATTTAATTTTAATTTTTTAAATAATATTAATTTTTGTGTTTGTCTAAGCGGACGTAAATAAGAAAAAGACTTAAATGCACTTTTGGTCCCCCTAGTTTGGGGTTTTTATACTTTTGATCCCCTATTACAAAATCTGTGTTTTTGGTCCCTTTAGTTTGATGCGCCTTGCGTTTTGTTGGCCCCCCTTGCAAATATGATGATGTGTTATATTTTTTAATGAGGTGGCATTGATCCATGTATTCCATGTCATCAAATCTTATTATTTTATTATAAAATTAAATAATTTAATTTATAAATTACCTAAATCATTATTTAATCAAATATAACATATTTTAATTAAATATAACATAATTATTATTGTTAAAAAATCATGGATATTATCCAATTTTTTCATTCACTCCTCCAGGTTACCTTCAACCCTAATTCCCTTTTGTTCATCTCTCTTCAATCCCACCAGAACAAGAATTTCATCATCTTCATCTTCTTATAATTTCTTCATCTTCATCTTCGAAAACTAAAAAAACCCAACAAAAGCCCAAATCAAAACATGACTAGTCAAATCCGGATTCGCTATTTCATAGATTCCTTAAGAAAATTGCTCACACTGTATTTTTTCGATGGTTGCATTTGAATGAGGGAGAAGGAGGTTCACCGTCTGCTCATGGCGGCACACGGTGGTTTTGATGGAGAGTTTTGGGATGAAGTGAATGAAGCTTGAAGGGTTTGTGAATGGCAGCAGAAGGTTGATGGAGATTTAGGGTTTTGAGGAGGTGTGGAAAGATGAAGAGGGTGTGTGTTGGAACGGTGGCGGAGAATGGCGGAAGAGAGTCTTTAGGTGATGGTGATGAGTTCAGTTTGGTTGTGTGAAAGTTAGAGGAGGTTGCTCATGTGGTCGAGGTTGCGCCGGTGAGGGAGAGCAGAAGTTTCTTTGGCAGGAAAGTAACGGTGGGGGAGAGTAGAGGTAAAGTGGTGGTGGTTTGAGTAGATTTAATGTGTAGCAGATAGGATGATGATAAAGAGTTGAATGTGTTTTTTATTTAATTTAATCTGTGCAAGGATTTAATCTGGGTTGATGATGAAGGATAAATATTAGAAAAGAAGATGATAAATATGTGGTTGATGATGCAGGATAATTAGGAATTTAATTATCTATTTGGCAGATTTAACATAACAATAATAATTATGTTATATTTAATTAAAATATGTTATATTTGATTAAATAATGATTTAGGTAATTTATAAATTAAATTATTCAATTTTATAATAAAATAATAAGATTTGATGACATGGAATACATGGATCAATGCCACCTCATTAAAAAATATAACACATCATCATATTTGCAAGGGGGACCAACAAAATGCAAGGCGCATCAAACTAAAGGGACCAAAAACACAGGTTTTCTAATAGGGGGATCAAAAGTATAAAACCCCAAACTAGGGGGACCAAAAGTGCATTTAAGCCTAAGAAAAAATAAAATTATTTTAGCTTCCCAAAATGTTGACTCACGTAATATTTTAATTTTTAGATTTATTTTTTTAAAATATTAGAATATGTTTTAGATGACGCTAACTGAATAAAAAATTGCTCTGTTATGCTTTAAAACGTGAAAACGCCAAATTTAAATTTAGACCCTAATTTTTACTCAAGATACGCTATTTTAATTGCTGCTAGAATTTCTCATATCTGCAGATTTCACTGGGCGAGACATACAGTCTTTAAGCGAAAATGACAGGACAAAAATCTCCAAAATCTCACTTAAAATCTCCTCTTCTTCAATATCTAACCATTCCAACCATACCCTATCATGTTATAACATATTCAAGCATTCCATAACAATAACGTTATTCCAAGGTATCCGATCTCTTGTTAATCGGAACTACGATTCCTATTTTATGGTGGAAACAAGGAAACAAAGTATTTTTCAAAACATCAGAACTCTCGCTTAGCGAACTCAGGCGATCTCTATGCGAGGCGAGGCCTCAAAGTAAGCTCCCAGCAAGGCTCATACGAGACAAGTCAAAATACCAAATTTCCTCACAAACACCCTGCTAGCTTAGCAAGCCCATCCTTTGCTTAGTGAAGTTAGCAAAAAATCTTATGCTTCTAGTTATTGCTATGCTTGCTTAGCGAGATGTGCATTCTCCTAGCGAGGATGCCAGAATCCAACCAATAGAAAAAATATGATACGATGAGGGAAAATGAACAACATAACTTCACAAAACATCATATTACACCAAAATAACATATAAGGGTCATGGGATAACACATAGAAGCATGAAAAACAACAAAAGCATTATGTATTAATAATAACTTCATGATTAAGCAACTATGCATAAACCATAACCCCATTCCTATGAAATTTCTTCAAATGCTAACTCTACCTAGAACCCACCTTGGTAGATGAAGATGATGAGAGATTTGAGATGGAATCTTGATGATTCAATCTTCTTCTTTCTTCTTCCAAGATTTTCCCATTTTTCCTCTACTTTATCTTCTCTTTCTCTTTCTCTTTTCTCCTTTTCTATCTCTAGTATTCTCTTCTTTCTCTTTTATTATCTTCTTTTCTTTCTCTTACCAACAATAGGATGGAATGAGTGGTAAGAGAGAGTAAGATAAAATATCTAAGGCAAGGAATTTGTCTCTAATAACAAATTATGGTTAACCATTATACAAAAATGTTACATTTCTACTAATTAGAAAGGATCAAGCTAATTGAGTAAGAGTTGATCTCTTTTGAGTTCACTAATTACTCTATTTGTCGCAACTGACAACAACTGACAACGAATAAAGCATTTAGGAACTCAGTTTGTCCCAACTGACAAGGATTATAGGGTCTTAGAGGATATGGATTATTACATCATTAACCAATTTAGAAGAGGCCATGGCAACAGTGATCTGTCAAGTAGCTGAAGTTGAGGATTCCTTGAAATAGGAGAGGGTTATGGTTGAGGAGGAGAGGAATAAAGTGAATTCCATTGATGATAGTTTGGCAGCCATGAGGAAGGAATTCAAATATTCCATAGTCAATAGCATCCAAGATGCTTTTAAGGCCTTCAACAATACCATCAACAATATGGAAGTTTTATACATAGGCATTCATATTCCCCAGGATTCGAAGGATTATGAGAAGGAGGTCGTGGATGGGAAAATAGTTTTTGTTTTATACGAGGAAGATTCGTAGCTTTTATGAAGAATATTTATACTTTTTGTCATTTAAGTCCCTTGTAAAGGATTTGTATTAACAAATTATGATTTTTGTGATAATCTATCCTTTCTCTTTGCTAAGTGTTTTGGCCTTCTTTTTTGTTTTGTCTTGCATAAATTAATTCATCATTTAACCATCCATGCTTTTGTTTCACTATTTTATCATTAATGGTTTTATTTCATCATTTAGTTGTTCATGATTTTTGTTTCATCGTTTCGTCATTAATGATTTTATTTCATCATATAGTCTTCTATAGTTTTATTACATCATGTGTCTACTATGATTTTATTTTATCAAGTGATCTTCCATGATTTTGTTTCATCATATAATGTTTCATGATTTTATCTCATCATGTTAGTACCTCGGGATAGAGGTTGAAGAATTCTTTGATGTCTCTAGGGATCGTGACCAGCCAATGTTCAATTCCCATTCCCTTCCCCTAAGTGGAGACATGGTTCTAGGTCGACGAATTATAGGCTTCATCGCCTGAACTCTAGAGTGTCTAGCTAACATGATGGATTGTACATGCTCAGGCTTCGTGTTCCTAATTGTTCTTCGATCCTAATTTTTTTGGGAGACAATGATACAAATTTCAATAAAAGGTCATTGTATCATTTATCTAAAAAGCATTACATCAATCAATAGTTATTTATTTAGTGTTTGGGCAACATGTGAGGTATTTGGCTAAAGTACCATATGGTCTTGATTTCCACGTCTTGGGGATTGGTTCCGCAATCAGGGGATCTAAAGTGCAGGGTCTATTTTTGGTGCTAAACATGATCGTGTATGGTCATTCCCACTTGTTTGTAAGCTTCTCATCTTTGGCATTCATCCTTTCGATTTTGACTCAATTTAGTGCAAGGTCTACAAGTTAGAACTCTCGAGGTGTGGCCTGCTTGTGGTACCTATATGCGATATCTTATTTCAAATTGGAACTCGTGAAGGCCTTAAATGCCCTCCCTTCTTTTAAAAGGTCGACTTCCTCCTTGATTACCCGGGCGTTGTCTTCTTTTAGAAAGGGGTGCGCCATCCTTAGCTAAGCTTCTCTATTTCAACAGGAATGAAACCTTTAGTTCCATAAGTAAGTCTATATGATGTTTTGCGTGTCATTGAGGGGGGGGGGGGGGTATAGTCGGATATTCCCAAAGGAAATGTGGAATCTCATCAGCCTAGTTTTCCTAAGTCGCCTCCAGTCAACACTTAATTCCTCTCAACAAAACTCGGTATTCTGCTTCAGCCTTCCTATTTATTAGAGGATGTTCCAATAAGGTGAAGTGTTGTCTAACCTTTAAATCATCCAGTAGTTTCTTTAATTTCTTATCTAAAAATTGTTTCTTATTATCCGTTATGATGCATTGAAGGATTCCATACCTAGCCAATATGTTATTCTTAATGAAATTATAATGTTGAATAGAGTAACTTTCTCTAAAGCCTCTTCTTCGGCCTACTTGGTGAATTAATACAGTGAAAAAATTATAAATTTGAGATGGCCTAGTGTTAGGTGAAAATCTTCGAGGACATCTATACCCCACATTAAAAAAAGCAAAAGTTGATGGAGAGGCTTTCTGGATGTCCATGTGCTTTCTAGAACCGATCACATTTCTTCATATACTCCTTGACATCTTATGAAATTGTGGCACACAAATACCAGATGTCAAGACAGATGTCAGCACACTGGGATCAAGACATCAAACAACACTTATGTATAAAAAAATAAAAGCTTGAATGTAAATAATAACACAATCAATTATTAATCCAGTTCGGTGCAACATCACCTACATCTGGGGGAATCCAAGCCAGGAAGGAAATCCAGTATAATAGTATTAGTTCAAAGCCATAACAAACAACCACATGTTTACAAGATTCTCATCTAATCACTACTCATGCTAACTTCTACCTAGGAACTCCTAGAAATGAGACCCCTCTCACTTCCCACCAGTCACACAACAGTGACAAACTCAACAATAAAGAAGAAAGGAAGTCACACTTCCAAAGACAAAAAAATCTACCCTTTGTTTAAAAGCTTAGGAGTGATTACAACTTAAAACATAGTCCAATTCAAGTACCTAAGGAGTACATGAATGGCTCACAAATGCACAAACAGAAACAATCCAACTCAAATGTTAAAAGACATAAGAGAGGATCACAAAGAACAAATAACACAAAACTCTCTAAACCCTAAAACACACTTTCTTCCAATACACGGCTTCACCACTTTATTAGGTTTAGAACTCATCTTTAAATATCCTTCAAGTCAACATGGGATTGGTTTCTTCAATTAAATAAAATGCAAATCACAAAATAACAACTTCAAATCTTCTGCAAGATCTTCTGCACATAAATAGGAACTGAGTTGAAAGTTTCCTAAAAAAGCTCTAAGATCCTTTTTATGAAAAACATGCAAATCTGTTAAGATAGAAGTTCCTAAAATATCCCTCATTGGATTACGACATTGTGTGAATTAAAATATTATCAAATCTCACACTTTAAATACCAAATCATCCCAGCCCTAAACTTCTGGTATAACATGTCCTACCACATGTCCCAATATCATGCTGAACATGTTGTCTGACTAACTTGTCAAGACATTTGTCTCAACATCTTGCTGTGAACTTGTTTTACAAAATTGCTGCCAAACTAAAACCACAAAACTTACAATCCCCCTTTGGCAAATTTTGGCTAAAACAACCTTTGCATGGAACCCTAGAGAAGTACAGTCAAACAAAACAACAACAACCCATAAGAACAAAAACAAACATACATAATAAAACCAAAAACACACTAGCACAAATCATAGGCACACGCAGCGGAGATATAAAACAACTCACAAAGAGAAATAAACTCTCACACAACAAGAACCAAGAACTTCAAAAAAACATCATCCCAAAACAGCAAGAACTCCCCCTAAATTGCATAGCCATCAATTCGGCAAACAAAACTAAATACAATGTCAAGACATCATGTCTGACATCACAAAATCAGCAGAACTCCCCTTGTCACAAAGCTCCCCCTTAAGAATACAACCACACAACTCCCAGGCACATGATGAAATGATGTCAGAACATATAGAATGACATCCCAGAACCACCAGCAAAGACCTCCCAGCAACACAAAAGAAAACATAGAAAAGTAGGGATCATCATTATTCCCATGCTCCACACTACCATCACTACTACACCCCCTTTTTAGGCATAAGTTTGACACCAACTTTCTCCTATGCCTAGTATCCTCCACATTCAAGACTAATTGCTATAATTCTTCAAAAATGAAAATTCCCAGTTCACTCCTTAGCTTGTCAAACTTATTTGCATCCAAAACCTTTGTAAAGATGTCATCCAGTTGCTTCTTAGTTCCTACATGTTCCAGAATGACTACTTTGGCTTCAACAAGTTCCCTGATAAAATAATGACGAATGTCAATATGTTTTGTCCTGCTATGTTGAACAGGATTCTTGGAGATGTTGATAGTACTCAAGTTGCCACAGTATAATGTCATGACATCCTGCTTGACATTGTACTCCTTCAGGATTTGCTTCATCCAAAGTAGCTGAAAACAAATGTTGCCTGCTGCAATATACTCAGCCTCAACAGTGGATATGGACACACAATTCTACTTCTTACTGAACCAAGAAATAAGGTTGTTTCCCTAGAAGAAGAAGCCTCCTGATGTGTTATTCCTATCATCAGTACTACCTGCCCAATCTGCATCACAATATCCCACCAGCATGGAATCAGATCCATGAGAGTATAACATGCCATAGTCACATGTGCCATTTACACACTTCAATATTCTCTTCACTTGATTGATGTGACTCATCTTAGGTTCAGATTTATATCTTGCACAAACACCTACTGCAAATGTAATGTCAGGTCTGCTGGCTGTAAGGTATAACAAGCTACCTATCATGCTTCTGTAGAGACTTTGATCCACATCAACACCATTTTCATCTTTAGAGAGCTTCAAGTGAGTAGGAGAAGTGTTCTCTTGTGACTGTAATTCTTCATCCCAAACTTCTTCAATATATTCTTTGCATACTTGCCCTGAGGTATGAATATAAAGTCTTCCATCTGTTTGACTTGCAACCCAAGAAAGTAGGTTAATTCACCCACAAGACTCATCTCAAATTCAGGTTGCATCTGTTTGATAAACTGTTGGACCATCTGGTCTTACATCCCACCAAAGACAATATCATCCACATATATCTGAGCAATCATGATCTTGCCATCCATTTCTTTAACAAACAATATCTTGTCTATTCCTCCTTTTTTGTATCCATTTCTGACTAGGAATTCTGTTAACCTTTCATACCAAGCCCTAGGGTCTTTCTTTAGACTATAAAGAGCCTTCTTCAGTTTGTACACATGAGTTGGAAAAGTGGGATCAAGAAACCCTTTTGGCTATTCAACATACACCTCTTTTTGTAAGAACCCATTCAAGAAGGCATTTTTCACATCCATCTAAATCAGCTTGAATCTCAGCAAACATGCCACTCCTAGTAATAGTCTTAGGGATTCAAGGAGAGCAACTTGAGCAAAGGTCTCATCAAAATCAATACCCTCAATTTGAGTCTACCCTTGAGCCACAAGTCTGGCATTATTTATGGTAACCACTCCATTTTCATCATATTTATTCTTATAAACCCACTTTGTGCCAATGATATTTGTTCCCTCAAGTCTAGGAACGAAGTCCCAAACCTCATTCCTCTTGAACTGCTCCAATTCTTCTTGCATGGAATTAATCCAAAATTCATCAGTTAGAGTCTCTTTCACATTTTTTGGTTCCATCTTAAAGACAAAACAAGCATTGGGTACCACCTCCCTTAATCTAGTAATAATCCCTTCATTAGGATTTCCTATTATGAGTTCCTTGGGATGATCCTTATGAATTATGATAGAGCGGCCCTTTATTTGCTTGATTTCCATCATCCTCCACAACAGCAGGTTTATTGTTGTTGTGATTATCAACACCATTATCTGCAGTGGTCGTTACCTGTGGTGATGTTTCAACATCATCTTCGATATCTGTCTGCTTCTCTATAGTTGAGTCATCTATCACAACATTAATAGACTTCATCATTACCTTGATTCTAGTGTTGAATAATCTATAGGCTCTGCTGTTTGTGGAGTAGCCCAAGAATATCCCTTCATCACTTTTGGGATCCATCTTCCTCCTTTGATCACGATCATCCAGAATATTGCACTTGCTCCTAAAAAACATGTAAGTACTTTATAGTAGGCTTTCTTCCCTTCCACAATTCATAAAGAGTAGTTGAGGTGCTAGTTCTCAAGGTAACCCTATTATGAATATAGCATGCAGTATTCATTGCTTCAACCCAAAAATGATAAGGCAGATATTTAGCATGAATTATGACTCTAGCAGACTCTTGAAGAGTTCTATTTTTTTGTTCAACCACTCCATTTTGCTGAGAAGAGATGGGAGAAGAAAATTCATGGCCAATACCTTCTGAGGAACATAAATCAGCAAACTTTTTATTCTCAAACTGTTTTCCATGACCACTCCTAATTCTTACAATTTTTCTTTCCTTTTATCTTTGAAACCTTTGGCATAATTCCTCAAAAACATCAAACACATCTGATTTTTCTTTGATAAAATGAACCCAGGTGAATCTTAAGAAATCATCAGCCACCACATAGGCATACCTCTTACCTCCAAGGCTTTCAACTTGCATAGGACCCATCAAATCCATGTGAAGAAGTTCCAACACTTTTGAAGTAGCCAGATGTTGGACCTTTGGATGGGACATCTTGGTTTGCTTTCCAATTTGACATTCACCACAAATTCTTCCTTCCTCTATCCTGAGCTTGGGAATTCCTTTGATCGCTTCTGTAGACACGATCTTCTTCATACCTTTCAGATACAAATGACCAAGCTTTTGGTGCCACAGTTGAACTTCATCTTCTTTAGACATCAAACATGCAGGAGAAAATTTTGTTGATTGAGGTGTCCATAAGTAACAATTATCCTTAGATCTAACTCCCCTCATCAAAACTTCATCCTTCTCATTAGTCACCACACATTCAAATTTAGTGAAATTGACTTTCAACCCTTGATCACACAATTGACTTATGCTTATCATGTTGGCAGTCAATCCTTTTACCAGTAACACATTCTCAAGACTAGGGAATCTTGAACAGGCTAGTCTTCAAACCCCTTAAATCTTTCCCTTGGCACCATCCCCAAAGGTAACATAGCTAGTAGAGTGTGACCTGATGTTGATCAGGAAGTCCTCAACATTAGTCACGTGTCTAGAACACCCACTATCAAATACCAGTCTTTTCTAGCTGAAGCTCTAAGAGGAGTATGAGCAATAGGTGAAGTGATAGCCTCTTTGGGAACCAATTTCTTTGTAATCTTAATCACTTAATGATTGACCTTGGTCTGTATAGAAGTCCTTGGATACCCATACAGTCTGAAACAGTAGGGCTTGATATACCCAAATCTACCACAGTAATGACATCTCCAATGCAAGGCCTTGCTTCTTGATTGAGACTGCTGATGTCTGGTATGATTTGAAACATTTATTTTGACATCATTGAATCTTACTTCTTTCTAGTAGGAATAAAGTTTGTAACCAAAGGATCTCCCTTTAGAGTTTGATTATAAAACCTTATGCCTTTTAAGTCACCAGTTCTTTTTCCAACTTGAAGAATTTTGTCTAACATGTTAGAACCATTATTCAACATTCTCACAGACTTGGTCATATTTTCAAGTTTGGATGTCAACATGGTTACCTCATCCTGTAGACTATGGATGTTGGACAAATATTCTTCCTTCTCACTCTGAAGCTGAGAGACAATTTCCTGTTGCTTGTCACTTCTGATACACAGATCTTTGTAAGAAAAAAACAAGTTTAGTATATGAGTTTTCTTCATCACATGAATCTGCATCAGATGCCCATCTTCCAGTTAGAGCAGTAACATGTTTGGAAGATTCATCCTCAGTTTCACTTTCATCATCAGACCAAGAAATAGTTGAAGGTGTGAGAAAACACAAGCAATTGGGGTTTGAATTGGGTTTTCAAAATTAAAGCTTTTTATGAAACTTAAACAAAGATAAAAAATAAACTAGCAATTGAGAAAGACACACGGTATATCCTGGTTCACTTGAAAACTATCAAGTTAATCCAGTCCACCCGCCAAGGTGATTTCGCCTTATACATAAGGACTTAATCCACTATAACCAAACTGATTACAACTGCACTAGCAACTGCTGGTGACTAACATACTTAGAATAACCGTCTCTTCTTAAGGATTTTGACCCAACTGGTCCCTTAAGGAATATAAACAACTGTTTGATCAAATATGATGTTTAGAATGAAATGCTTCTACACAAGCTGATATAAACACAATTTTCAGCTCAAACTTGAAGGTACGAGAAAGACACAAGAAAGGGGGGTTTGAATTGTGTATTGACTCTTTTTACAATTTTTCGCTTCTTGTCATTAAGACGCCGAGATATCATCAGAGTTCGATGAGAGACTCTGACTTGCAAAGTTATATAATGCTTGAAACGAGAGAACTTCTTAAGAGTCTGAACACTATGTGAATCATTCAGATCTTGTAGAGCAAAAGCTTATCAGAGTTGCAAGGTTCTGACTTGCTTATGAAAGGTTCTGATACTCAATATAGAAACATAAATAAGAACATTAAGCATAAGAGTAAAGAACACACAATATATCCTGGTTCACCACAAAGGCTAATCCAGTCCACCCTCCTCAGGTGATTTCGCCTTGAACACAAGGTCTTAATCCACTATAATCAATCTCGATTACAGATGCACGGGCAACAGCCGGTGACTAACCACTTGCACAGCCGCACTGTGACTAACATGCAATGAACCGTTCAGGGATTCAACTTAATGAATATAACGAACATTGACCTGCAGGTTCCAATCTCGCAAGATCTACTGCTAGGCTTTCACAGCTAGACGTTCAGGGATTCATCGCAATGAATATAACGCTACTGACCCTATTTCAGGCTTTTCCCATAATGAAATCTCCCCATTGTCTTCTCGAGTCTCCGGTCACACTGACCACTCAAGGAATCCTAATTCACCAAGAATTAGTTTTACAGGAGATTACAAAGATGCTTCTTAACAAGCAGATTACTCCTAAGTTTAAGTACAAAGAACACACAAGTGTTCGAGCAAGATGTGAGCAACAGCTCCTTGCCTATTCTAAGAAACTATAGAGATGTATACTGATTTGACAGTTGTTGACATCTTTTAGATCTTCTTCTTCTTCGTCTTCTTGGGTGAGCAAGCTTTGAGCAATAACTCCTTGCTTCAGATCTTCAATGTAGCACTGACGAGAAGGTGGTTGATGACTTGAATAATTTGCAATGTTGTCTTCTTCATCAACAACTTCTATACCAATTCATTGTTGTTGTGTTGAATGATGATCTTTGAGCTTCAACAACAATGGCCATGTGTAAATGGTGATAGCTTTGGATATTCTAAGTGTTACAACGAGAACTCATTGTTGTTGCTATCTTCACACAATGACTTGATCAATTCATCTTTTGTGGGAGTAAATTGATTAGTGGACTTCGTCATCTAAAAGCGAATACTCTTTCCTTTAAATAGCCCAGTAGAAATATAGCCGTTTGAAATATTGTTGGTTGTTGGAAAAGAGACGTTGCGTAATAACTAGCTGTACTGACACATCTCCTTTTTACTGTGGGAGAAGTGATAGGATATATCTTTCTTGGGCGCCGTGTACAGTCACTCACAACGGTAACATATGACTTCCAAACTTCAGAGGCTTCTGATGGTTAATTGATAAAGCATGAGTAGAGTCTTCTTAATAGGATATCTGATACGTCAAGTCTTCAGTCATTTAAAGAAGTCTATTAGGAATCAGTCTTCAGAACTTCAGCACTTGTCTTTAAGAACATTATCCTTTACTTCTTCAAGTCTTCCGAAACTTCAGAACTTGTCCATTAGGAATCCGTCTTCAGAGTCTTCAGCACTTGATCTTCAGAACCTTAATCTTCAGAACACATAAGTCTTCAGAGTCTTTCTGCACTTGGTCTTCAGAGCCTTCCACCTTCAGAACTTCAAGTCATGAGAGTCTTCAGCACTTCGGTTCTCTTCTTCAGAAGCTTCGCAATCTTCTGAATCTCGACCACTTTCAGAGAGCATCCACAAGAGCATTGCAACAGCAATATCATCATCCTTGGATTTGACTAATCACGATCAGATACAGAAGCATTCTAGCTTTTTGCGACTTGTGTCACACATAGTAACTTCGCATATTATAAATTACACTCATCTGGTTGGTGCTTGTTGGATCTGATAACTTCTATGAATATGATCTGCACACAACACACATTAGAACATAAAATGGTTCTTTCACAAATACGTAATTTTATCATCAAAGCATAGATTGACTTGTAGAGACAATTCTTGCTCTCACAAAACTAACTTAGAGAAAATCTATAAAGTATGAACAATATTTCTTCTTTGTATTGTAGTGTTTTACTATTCACTCATGGATTTATCTTATTTGTATTTCTGTGTTTCTTTCTCGTATGAATCAGTGTCTCAGTATATGTGTCAATTTATTTTTTTCTTCTTCGAGGGATCAAGTCCCTATATAGCCAGAAAAAGATCCGTTGAAGGGCAGATCAGGAATATCAGTAAAATTACTGGCGACTTAAAATAATGTCGTTATGCTGGGATGAAAATCGTACGCTGAAGCTGTCCTTTATACTATCAAATTAGGGTAGTGGAATGGTAGTGGAAAAGAACGTGTTTGATCTATACTATGTACTATTTTTCCCTCGCGCATGTTTCATCTTCTTCTATTTATCAGAGGCTTCTGAATAGATATGGTTGAAGCATGATCAGAAGAATTAATCACTGGGTCTTCAAAGTCTTGAGTCTTCAGAGTCTTCAGAACTTGTTCAGCAGAACCTTGTCTTTAGAGTCTTCAGCACTCCTTCTTCAGAACCCTTGATAATCAAAAACTTAAAAGTCTTCAGAGTCTTCATATCGTTGTTCAGCAGAACCTTGTCTTTAGAGTCTTCAGCACTTAGTCTTCAGAAACTTAAGTCTTCAAAGTCTTTAGAACGTTGTTCATCAGAACCTTGTCTTCAGATTCTTTAGCACTTAGTTTTCAGAAGATAAATATTAGAGTTATATTCAGAGCCAGAATCCAAGAGAACATTACAGCAGCAACATATTGTTTTCTTAGAATCTTTATGAAGCATATCAGAAGCAAACTTGCTTCTTTGATGCAGATGCGACTTTTGATCAATTGAGAGTGACGTTCCACATGATCTCTATCAGAGTCAGATCTATCTTTATCAGAGTCAAAACCTGTATTTCAATTCTTTAGAAAACAAACGTTAGAGTACCAAAATTTTTCTCACACAAATACAACTTTGTTATTATCAAAACTTAGAGATATCTTGCAGAACCAAATCTTGTTCTAATAATCTCCCCCTTTTTGATAATGACAAAACAATGTATTTTGATAACACAATTTTGTACGAAGATAATTAATAAGAATTTACTCAGATAAGTTCAAAGTAAACTTCCCTTTATCAAGCTCCCCCTGAATCTAAGACTTAAAAAAAATCTTATCAGATTTGGGATATAAGAGCCTGATTGTAAGGATCTAGTCAGATCCAGAATATCAGAGCTTGATTATAGTGGTAATGCATTCTAATAACATAGCTTGATTACTTAAATCATAGCCTGATTGATATCAGAGTCAAATTGCCAATATAAATATTGTTCCTGAAAAGAATTCTAAGAAAATTTTGCAGTTAAAGTGTTAGAATGTTAGAGCTATGATTCAGAGACAAGATATTTATCAAAATAACTTTATTTAAATATTGCACCCTTTTGTCATAATCAAAAAGGGTAATCAATGGTTAACGTAAGCATTTTGATTTAAGAGAATTTAGATGAGTTAAATTCAGTACTTCTCCCCCTTTGTTGGCAATCATAAATAAATGCAATAAGATAAGATAGATGCAATAACGAAATTATCATTGATTAAAAAACAAAATTCTAGAGGCGCGGTACAAGAGCAGGACACAAAACAAGACAACAAACAAAAAAACAGAAGCAACAATGATGAAAAGAGAGACCAAGCAACTGAGAGACCAACAGAAACACCCGTCAACCAGCTATCTCATTTCTTGATGATGGTTTCAGAATAGTTCATGGGAGAACACCAATCAGTAACAAGTTTCTCAGTTATTCCAATTTTCTTTAAGTAAGCAACAATTCCATGAAGATCAAAAATGTGAGAAATAACTCTACTGTAGGGAATCTGAAACGATAACTCCTCTCTCGATGAAAGTATTTCTTCTTTCAAAAAGTTGAACATGGATTGAGGAAGATTGTCTTAATCTTGGAGATTAAGAAGAAAATGAAAAGCCTATCCAATGCAGAGAGCCTTCCTGTTCCCTTTTCTATGGGCCTAAGATTTGTTCCCAAAATTTGGTACTAGACTTTTGCCTCAGAGGTGAGAGAAGAGGGACTGTCAGCAGGTCCTTCATGAAGATAGATGATGTGAATGTGTTTAGCAAACTAGTTGTTTCCTCTGTAATATTCAACACATTCACTATCTTCTTTACATTCAATAGCTTGAGAGATGATAGTGAAGTTAATCATAATGGGAAAACCAGATACAGTAGACAATATGTAACAAATATCAGACTCATATGCAAGGACACGAGCATTGGACCAAAATTCCTTTACAAGTACTAGATATATAGGTCCATTGAGTATTTCAAGGTATTTATCCCAGTTCTGGTAGATAATATCTGAGAGAATATTGGAAAGACCATTGTCAACTAGAGCCTTGAAATCAATAGAGTATTCTTTCAAGAGATCTAAGTCAGAGATTTCTCCCTTAATGGTTTCAGAAGACATAGTGAATGAAAAAGGATAGGAATGAAAAGCAAGTTTATGAACAGATGAATAGTTAAGAGGAGAAGTGTGATATATAAAGAGAACAAAAAGTGTTAGCAATAAATGGCAATAAAGATTAAATGAATTGAAACGAAAAATTCATAATTTCTAATACAAGTGATACAAACAAGAACAAAGAATGATAAAGGAGTGTATCAGTCTCAAAAATATCACAGATCACGTATACGTTATTTAAATCTTGACATCGGTCAATAAATACGAATAAATGTATACTTGAAAGTGGGAGGGAAAAATCTGACAAAGAATAAAGGTTGGGAAGAGAAGTGTTTAGTTTCAAGAAATCTTTGTCTTACACACAGCTTAATGAATGCATAATAAAGGAGGAAGACGTACAGATTTAAACTATTTTCAAGTAAATTTTCAAATCCAATACGTTAAAACATGATTATAGGAATATTAATGAGTAATTATTTGAAACCTAGTCTCACAAAATCACAACGCTCGAGGTGTCTCTTCAATAGTATGTATGATTTGATTTTGGACAGGTGTCACAAATAATGATAACCGTTTGTTTTCAAGAGAGCACGTTTGATATTCCCAAAGTCAAGAATACTAAGAGGTATCTGACTGGACTAGTTTATGATCAAGACATCTTCTAACTTGTAGAAGTATCATTAATCAGAAAGTCATAATAAAATAATAAAACACTTTGCTTAACATCAGAATCTTATATCAGAAGTTCTGGTGACTTGACACATCAAAATATCATCTTTTCATTCTGGACAAGGTTTAATAAATAGATTTTCCTGAATGAATATGAATCTATCTTCAGCAAGGGGTTTTGTGAAAATATCAGCCCACTGGTGATCTGTATCCACAAATTTTAACTGAAAAGTACCCTTTTGAACTTAGTCACATAAAAGTGATGTTTTATTTCAATATGTTTTTCCCTAGAATGTATAATAGGATTCCTAGATAAACAAATGGCAGAAGTATTATCACAGAAGATAGGAATGTTACACTCGTGTATCTGATAATCTTCGAGTTGATTCTTCATCCAGAGTATATGAGTACTGCACAAAGATGCTGAAATATATTCTACTTCTACAGTTGAGAGAGAAATTGTTGATTGTCTTTTGCTTGCCCAAGAGACGAGGTTACTTCCCAAAAACTGACAGTTTCTAGAAGTACTTTTCCTTTCCAATCTGTCTCTAGCATAATCTGCATCAGAGTAACCAGAAAGCTTGTACTCTGATGTTTTCTTATACATCAAGACAAGGATAGTTGTTCCTTTTAGATACGTTAGGATTCTGTTAACAGCAGTTAAGTGAGTTTCCCTTGGATTTGATTGGAAACAAGCACAAAGACATACCCTGAACAGAATATTTGGACGAGAAGCATTCAAGTACAGAAGAGAGTCTATCATACCATGATAGAGCTTCTAACAAACTTTTTTACTTACTTCTTCTTTCTCCAGAATGCATGTCAGATGCATAGGAGTCTTAGCAGGTTTACTTTCTGACATATTGAACTTCTTCAGAAGTTCTTTTGTATACTTGTTCTGATGAATGTACGTTCTTTCTAGACGTTGATCAATCTAAATTCCCAGAAAGAATCTGAGTTCTCCCATCAGACTCATTTCAAATTCTACCTGCATTAACTTAGAAAATTCCTTGCACAAGGAAGTATTAGCAGAACTAAATATAATATCATCAACGTAGATTTGAACAACCAGAATGTCATTTTTAAAGGTTTTACAAAAGAGTGTTGTATCCACTTTTACTCTGGTAAAGTCATTTTCCAAAAGAAAGTTACTTAGCCTTTCATACCAAGCTCTGGGAGCCTGTTTCAGACCATATAACGATTTTTTAAGTTTGAAAACAAAATATGGGTTTTCAGAACTTTCAAAACCAGGAGGTTGGTGCACATACACTTCTTCAGAAATATACCCATTTAAAAATGCACTCTTTACATCCATATGATATAAAGTAATGTCAAGATTCACAGCAAATTAAATTAAAATATGAATTGATTCTAACCTGACAACTGGTGCAAAGGTTTCTGTTTAGTCTATTCCTTCTTACTGACTATAACCTTGTGCAACCAGTCGTGCTTTGTTTCTTACGACCTCACCTTTCTCATCTAGCTTGTTTCTGAATACTCACTTTGTTCCAATGACATAGACACCTTTGGGTTTCTGAACAAAATCCCAGACGTCATTTCTGGTGAATTGATTCAGCTCTTCTTGCATTGCAAGAATCCACTCACTCTCCCTAAGAGCTTCATCAACTGATGTTGGCTCTATCAAAGACACCAAACCCAGAAGAGTTTCTTCAGAAGGTTTGAATGATGAACGGGTTCTGACTGGATCAACTTTGTATCCCAGAATTAATTCTTCAGAATGAGAAGTCTTTACTCTATTCTTATTCTGATGAGATGGACTATTTTCAGTTTCTGGTAAGATTGTATCTGAATCTGGAGAGCCTGCATCTTTGTCTCCTTCTTTTGAATATTCTTTTTTGGATTCTGATAAGGTAATCTTCAGATCTGCAAACTTTTCAACTAGCTTTGACTTTTCAGGGTCAAGCTTATCATTGAATCTGACATGAATTGATTCCTCAATGATTCGTGTTTCTATGTTATAGATTTTGTAGCCTTTAGAGCGTTCAGAGTATCCTAACAGTAAACACTTTTGAGCTTTGGAGTCAAAGTTGCCAAGATTCTCTTTAGTGTTCAACATAAAACAAATACAGCCAAAAGGATGAAAATATGAAATATTGGGTTTTCTATTCTTCCATAATTCATAAGAAGTCTTACCCAGAATAGGTCTTATTGAAATCCTGTTCTGAATATAACATGTTGTATTTACTGCCCCTTCCCATAAGTGCTTAGCCATGTCAGTTTCTTGGATCATGGTACGAACCATTTCTTGCAAAGTCCTATTCTTCCTTTCCACTACTTCATTTTGTTGTGGAGTTCTTGGACGGGAGAAATCATGGGAAATGCCATGGGAATCAAAAAGATTCTCAAAGTATATGTTCTCAAATTCTCTGCCATGATCACTTTTGACTCTGACTATTTTACAACCCTTCTCTGTTTGCACTTGAGAGCAAAAGGTAGAGAACACAAAATGTGACTCATCCTTGTGTTTTAAGAATTTTACCCATGTCCAACGACTATAATCATCAACTATAACTAATCCATACTTCTTTCCACTGATTGAAGCAGTTTTCACTGGTCCAAACAAATCAATGTGTAGAAGTTTTAATGGCCTAGAGGCGGACACAACATTTTTTGCTTTAAAGGAAGTTTTAGAGAACTTTCCTTTCTGACATGCTTCACAAAGAGCATCTGAAGAATACTTCAGATTTCGCAAGCCTCTGACAAGTTTAAGCTTATTTAGCAGAGAAATCCTTCTCATGCTAATATGGCCTAAACGTCTATGCCATACCCATTGCTCCTCATTAACAGACATTAAGCAATTGACATTCTATTCACGGAGATCAGAAAGTCTAATTTTATAAATGTTGTTTTTCCTCTTTCTGACAAACAGGATTTAGCCATCTTTCTGATTTACAGCCTTACATGACTTTTGATTAAAGATGATATCATAACCATTTTCATGAAGTTGACTAATTGACAACAAGTTATGCATCAAACCATCGACCAGGAGAACATCAGTAATAGAAGGAAGGTTACCATTACCAATAGTTCTAGAGCCAATGATTTTTTCTTTCTGGTTTCCTCCGAAACCAACGAAGCCTCCAGGCTTAAGTTCCAGACTTTGGAACATTTTCCTTCTTCCCGTCATATGTCGCGAGCAACCACTGTCCAGCTACCATTATTGGTGTTTCAATTGAGCTGCTAAGGATATCTACAACATAGATTATCTTGTCCTTAGGTACCCACTTTCTGGATCCTCTCTTGTTAGTTTTCCCAGAGTGTTTAACAACTTTGGGCTTATGTGCAACAGGATAATCAAGTGGAATTTGTCCATGATATTTGATTTTAGAAATATATTTCTGTGTCGATGGGGGTTTTTGTGCAAGCTCAGTGCCAGAAGGCACAAAATGGTCGTAGAGAGGTTTTGGTTTAACAGGCTGACTTTCGTCAATTTCAAATGTTTCTGTACACCCCAAACCTTTCTTACCATTTCTACTAACTCCATAGATCATGGAAGTTATTCTGCTTCTATCTATGCTTTTAGCTAGAATATACTAGAATGCTCTATCATACTTGTTGATACAGCTTGTGTCAGAGACATTGGAGATTAATTCTTCTTCTAATTTAGAAATTTTTCTTTTCAAGGCCCAATTACTATGTTTTAAGGAAAAAATGTTTTCATTTAGAGAGGAATTATTATGCTCAAGCTTATCTTTTGCCTCAGAAGCAATTACGTGTGATCTTTTAAGATCTTTGTATTTACTCTGTAGAGTTTGATACTTTTCCAGCATTTCTGAAAGACATGACTCTAAATCACAACGAGAGAGTTTAGATAATACCTCCGAGTCTGAGTCTGAGTCTGATTCTGGTTCTGATGATATTTTGTCTTCTGGTTTTCCAGAAACTTCATCGTTAATTGTTGCTATTAGCGCAACGTTTGCTTGTTCCTCATCAAAGTCTTCTTCTTCTTCAGAATCAGAGTCATCCCAAGTTGCCATTAGTCCCTTATTCGCTTTGGAGAAGTTCTTCTTAGGCTTCTTGTCTTTCTTAAGCTTTAGACACTTATTCTTGTAATGACCTGGCTCATTACACTCATAGCAGATGACTTCTTTTC
Source organism: Lathyrus tuberosus (assembly GCA_022829125.1). Lineage (NCBI taxonomy): Eukaryota > Viridiplantae > Streptophyta > Magnoliopsida > Fabales > Fabaceae > Lathyrus > Lathyrus tuberosus. The sequence goes on along the minus strand of JALAZF010000124.1, from coordinate 847,169 downwards.
CAGAGTTCTGCTTCTTTTGTCCAGATGATGACTCAGAACAACCTTTGTTTCTTCTTGATCCTCTGAAGTTTCCATTCCTATGCTTCTAGAGTTTGTTGATCCTTCTGGAGATAAGTGATAGCTCATCTTCTGATTCTTCATCAGAATCTTCTGATTCTTCCTCAGCTTGATAAGCCTTTGCCTTTTCAAGTTTAGACTTAAGAGCAAGAGATTTACTTTTCTTCTGAGGTTCATCTTCTTCCAACTCTATCTCATGACTTCTTAAAGAACTAACAAGTTCTTCAAGACTTATGCTGTTAAAATCCTTGGATAACTTTAGAGCTGTTACCATAGATCTCCATTTCTTAGGAAGACTTTTTATGATCTTTTTAACATGATAAGCAGTTGAGTAACCTTTGTCCAGAACTTTAAGTCCTACGACTAGCATTTGAAACCTTGAAAACATAGTCTCAACTGTTTCATCATCCTTAATTATGAATGCCTCATATTTCTGGATTAGGGTCAGCGCCTTTGTCTCCTTAACTTGAGCATTTACTTCATGAGTCATTTTCAGAGAATCAAAAATGGATTTGGTAGTTTCTCTATTTGTTCTCTTCTCATACTCAGTATAAGAGATAGCATTTAGCAATATGGTTCTTGCCTTGTAATGATTCTTGTAATCTTTCTTTTGTTGGTTGGTCATAGCACTTCTAGACACTTTAACACCTATAGAATCAACTAGGTGAGTGTAGCCATCGACTATAAGATCCCAAAGATCTACATCATAACCAAGAAAGAAACTTCCAATTATGTCTTTCCAGAAGTCAAACTTTTCACCATCAAAAACTGGTGGTTTGGCACTGTAATGATCTTTCTCTTCTACTATAGGATTAACATTAGCTGCAGCCATGATATCTCACGTAAATACTGGATCGGTACTTAACACAGTGAAATGTTGATAAATCTTTTTATCATAATCAGAACCGGAGCCCTAATGCCAATTGAAGGTGTGAGAAAACACAAGAAATGGGGGTTTGAATTGGGTTTTCAAAATGAAAGCTTTTTGTGAAACTCAAACAAAGATCACAAATAAACTAGCAATAGAGAAAGACACACGATATATCCTAGTTCACTTGAAAGCTATCAAGTTAATCCAGTCCACCCACCATGGTGATTTCGCCTTATACACAAGGACTTAATCCACTATAACCAAACTGATTACAACTATACTAGCAACTGCTGGTGACTAACATACACAGACTAACCGTCTCATTTTAAGGATTCTGACCCAACTGGTCCCTTAAGGAATACAAACACAATTTTCAGCTCAAACTAACTTAGAGAAAATCTATATAGTATGAACAATATTTCTTCTTTGTATTGTAGTGCTTTACTGTTCACTCATGGATTTATCTTATTTGTATTTCTGTGTTTCTTTCTCGTATGAATCAGTGTCTCAGTATATGTGTCAATTTCTTTTTTTTTCTTCTTCGAGAGATCAAGTCCTTATATAGCCAGAAAAAGATCCGTTGAAAGGCAGATCAGGAATATCAGTAAAATTGCTGGCGACTGGAAATAATGTCATTATGCTGGAATGAAAATCGTACACTGAAGTTTTCCTTTGTACCACCAAATCAGGGTAGGGGAATGGTAGTGGAAAATAACGTATTTGATCTGTACTATGTACTATTTTTCCCTCGCAAACGTTTCGTCTTCTTCTATTTATCAGAGGCTTCTGAATAGATATGGTTGAAGCATGATCAGAAGAATTGATCACTGGGTCTTCACAGTCTTGAGCCTTCAAAGTCACCAGAACTTGTTTAGCAGCACCTTGTCTTTAGAGTCTTCAGCACTCCTTCTTCAGAACCCTTGATTATCAGAAACTTAAGTCTTCAAATTCTTCATAACGTTGTTCAGCAGAACCTTGTCTTCAACACTTAGTCTTTAGAAACTTAAGTCTTCAGAGTCCTTAGAACGTTGTTCATCAGAACCTTGTTTTCAGAGTCTTTAGCACTTAGTCTTCAGAAGATAAATATCAGAGAGAACATTGCAGCAGCAACATATTGTTTTCTTAGAATCTTTCTGAAGCAGATCAGAAGCAAACTTGCTTCTTTGACGCAGAAGCGACTTTTGATCAATTAAGAGTGACGTTCGACATGATCTCTATCAGAGTCAGAGCAATCTTTATCAGAGTCAGAACCTGTTTGTCAATTCTTTAGAAAATAAATGTTAGAGAACCAAAATTGTTCTCACACAAATACAACTTTGTTATTATCAAAAGTTGGAGATATCTTGCAAACCAAATCTTGTTCTTACAATAGTCAACCCTTTATGTTGTTTCTTGAGGTAGGCAGTTCATTCTTCTCTAATGTGTCCAAATCCATCACATTCATGATATTGAACCCCTCTATTCTGATTGGACTTTTCTTCTGTTCTTGTCTTTCTTTGAGAGTCATAGTTTTTTCCAGTGTCAAGACTGATGTTCTGGACATTAGGTCTCGACTTCATCTCCATTCTCTTTAGCACTTGGTTGAATTGCCGTCCAAGTAGAACAATGGCATTTGACATGCCTTCATCAGTGTCCTTATCACATTCTCCCACTCCATCTTTTGTGTTGGAGACAAAGTTATGCTTTTATTCTTCTTTTCAATTCTTTCATTAATGGTCAATTCAAAAGTTTGAAGTGACCCCACAAGTTCACCAACTCTCATGTTGCTGATGTTTTGGGCTTCTTCTATGGCTGCTACCTTCATATCAAACCTCTTGGGAAGAGACCTGAGAATCTTCATAACTAGCTTTTCTTCTGATATTTTCTCTCCTAGAGCACTAAAGGCATTAGCTGTTTCAAGAATATTCATGTGAAAGGCATGGATACACTCATCCTCCATCATCTTTAGATTTTTAAATTTGGTAGTGAGCAATTGAAGCCTAGACATCTTCACCTTAGATGTACCTTCATGAGTTACCTTGAGAATTTCCCAATCATCCTTGGCTATAGTACATGTGTTAATTAACCTAAACATGTTTTTGTCAACTCCATTGAATAGGGCATTCAAGGCTTTGGAGTTTCCAAGAGCATTCTCATCTTCTTCCTTGGTCCAATCCTCTTCAGTCTTCAGAGTTTTCTTCCCATCTTCATCTTCAATCACAAGATGTTCACAACCCTTGATGATAGCTTTCTAAGATTTGATATCCATGGATTTTAAGAAGGCCACCATGTGTGCCTTCCAATAGTCATAGTTGGTTCCATCCAATATGGGAGGTATGTTCGCATTCCCTCCTGCTTCCTTGTCCATTACGCCAGCAAGGATATCTCCCTAGAGTTCACCCAAAACAGAACATGGTGACCTACTCTGATGCCAATTGAATTTCTGGCACACAGATACCAGATGTCAAGACATTTGTTAGGACATTGGGATCAAGACAACAAACAACACTTATGCAGAAAATAATAAAAGCTTGAATGCAAATAATAACACAGTCAATTGGTAACCCACTTCAGTGCAACATCACCTACATCTGGGGGCATCCAAGCCAGGAAGATAATCCACTATAATAGTATTACTTCAAAGCCATAGAAAACACCTACAGGTTTACAAGTTTCTCACCTAATCACTACCCGTGCTAACTTCTACCTTGGAACTCCTAGATATGAGACCCGTCTCACTTCCCACCAGTCACACAACAGTGACAAACTCAACAATAAAGAAGAAAGAAAGTCACACTTCCAAAGACACAAAAATCCACCCTTTGCTTAAAAGCTCAGGAGTGATTACAACTCAAAACACGATCCAATTCAAGTACCTAAGGAGTACATGAATGGATCACAAATGCACAAACAAAAACAGTCCAACACAAATGTCAAAAGACATAAGAGAGGATCACAAAGAACAAATAACACAAAACTCTCTAAACCCTAAAACACATTTTCTTCCAATACACGACTTCACCACTTTATTAGGTTTAGAACTCCTCTTTAAATAGCCTTTAGGTCAGCATGGGCTTGGGCTCTTCAATAAAATAAAACACAAATTACAAAATAATAGCTTTAAATCTTGTGCAAGATCTTCTGAACACAAATAGGAACTGAATTGAAAGTTTCCTAAAAAAGCTCCAAGATCCTTTTTATGAAAAACATGCAAATATGTCAAGACAGAAGTTCCTAAAATATCCCTCCTTGGATTGTGACACTGTGTGAATTTAAACACTATCAAATCTTACACTTTAAATACCAAATCGTACCAGCCCTAAACTTCTGGTATAACATGTCCTACCACATGTCTGAACATCACGCTGGACATGCTGTCTAACTAACTTGTCAAGACATATGTCTCAACATCTTGCTGTTAACTTGTTTTAACAAAATTGCTGCCAAACTAAAACCACAGAACTTACATCTTGGACCATATAAGACCAATAATATCCCTCTCTAAGGACTTTGTTCGTCAAGGCTCGGGTTCAAATATGTTGATTGGCTACCACTTCATGTACTTTGGCGATAATGTAAGTGGTTATTCTCCTTCAAGGCATTTCAATAAGGGGTAGACAAGCCTATTCTATATAAGCCCCCTTATATCACAGGTTACTAACTGGCTCATCTCTTCACCAGAGTAGCATTTGTTGGATCAGAGGTAAGTGTTATATCCTCAATGAACTTTATAATGGGCCATATCCATGATGTTTGTGAGACATCTTTTATGTCCATCGTTGTTACTCTTAGAATATTGATTCTCTATCCCCTAAGTATCTCTTGGATAAAGGAGTGTTTCACCTAGAGCACCTGGTGCTAGCAAGCTTAGAAAGACTGTATGCTCTAGCGTTCTGCTCCATTGGGGTCATGCATGATTTTGAAGGATTTAAATTTTTCTAAAATTTCCCTTGTCAAGGTGACATACTTATGCAACAAAGGATATTTGGTATGAGCTTCCCTTATGAATAGTGAAACCACGAGTTGGGAATATGTTTGTAGCCTAATTTTCTCTACCCCCATCTCGATGGCCAACATGAGACCGATGTTTATCACTTTATATTTTGTTGATTATTGGTTGTAGGGAATTAGAAACTTATGGATACCTCAATCTCCAATATGGTTTCATTCTCCAAAATGAGATTGAGTCCACTTCCCAGACAGTTAGATGACTCATCCATGAACATGAACCAAGTGTGGATCAACTTTGATTTTTCTAGAGTCATTTCTATAATAATTTTTGAAAAATAACTAGTCTTTCAAATCTTTCATGGATTCAAAGAAGATGTTGAACTCAAAAAATTCTATAGACCTCTTTGTCGACTATCCAGCCAAATTAAGGTAGTGTAAAACTTGCATCAAGGGTAGAATTGTCCATACTACAATGGCATGTCCTAAAAAATATCATTGCAGCTTTGTGGATGAGGTCACCAAATCCAACACCACCTTTTCTATCTTCTGATAATGTATCTTTGTTCAGTCTATGGCCTTGGAGATAAAGTAAACTGAACTCTGAATTGAATTTGGCTCTTGTAAGAGGACAGCAATAATTTCTTCATCAGATACAAATAAATAAAGGAATAAGATCTCCCTAATAAAAGGCTGGAACAATATTGGTGTAGTTGATAGGGCCATTTTTGTAACACCCCGATCCTTCTAGTAGTTGTTTTGATGTTTTATTTGTTGAATATGCCTTTCATGATGTTTTTGGTTATTGTATGATAGTGGGTTATGTGTCGTTAAGTTGGGAGTGAAAAGAAATATTAGAGGAGAATAGATTAATTGGCTAATATGTGAAAATTGATAGTTTAGGGAGAATATGATGTTAATAATAGTTTTATACTATTATTCAATTTAAATGATAAGGAAAATAAAATAATTAGAAGTGTAGAGATTTAAAGGGCAATGGGGTAATAGTATGAGGATAAGTGAGGGCATATGAGGGAAAACAAAGAAAGGGTCTAGTGTTACTAGATAAAAAGGGAAGATAGAGATAAGTGAGATATTATTCTATTAGTATGTGAAAAGTTGAGAGAAAGGAGAAGAGAAGCTAGGGCAAGGAGAAAGCAAGAGAGCATTCATCCATAGACTTGGAAGAAAACAAATTTCTAGAAGAATTCTAAGGTAAGGATGGGTAATGGTTTTCAATTATGATTGGTATGAGGGGGGAGTAGAATAGGGTTTTAGTTTCCCTTTTGGTTGATAATGCTGAATATACATGTTTGATGGTGAATGGTAGTGGTAAGTGATTGAATTGTTATTGTTTTCTTGAGTTGGGTTGAATATAGATGATTTTAGGGCATGAGTTGAGTGAATGAATCATGATGGATGTGATGAAAAATTATGTTAATTGAGTTGTTAGTTATATATATATTGATGTTGTAATGTGTTTCTTTCACTTGATCCATGTACTATATGATATGACATGTTTTAGGGTTGTTGGAGGTTAAAATATGGGATTTGGGGTCTGTTGCAAGGCTGAAAAATAAGAGAGATCGCACAAATTCGCGAGAAAATGGGGGTTTTCTGGGCACTACTACGGGCCGTAGTAGACCCCTGGATTTTGGCAACAGGGACGTGACCAAATTGAGTTTTTGGAATGGGAGTGCTACGGGCCGTAGTCGCTGCTACGGGCGGCCGTAGTAGATCCATGGAATTCGTATTGCAAACTTGTTTCGGCCATAACTTTGTAATTGTAAGTCCAAATCGAGTGTCATTCGAAGCGTTGGAAAGCTAACATGAATTAATATCAAATGAAATTATTTCCAGAGGCTGATCATGATAATTAGTTGATGCTTTTTATATTTGAAAGAAATGTTGAACTTGAAACTTGTATATCTTCTGACAATTTTTGTTATATCTTTTTAACCGTATACCCAAGTGACGAGCCATTTGAAGTGTTAGAAAGCTAACACTCAGAGCTATAACATAGTAGTAATAAGTGAAATATTTAAATACTATTTCTTTGCCTATTGTATTGATGAAGTGTTAGTTTACATGTTTGGATAATGAATCATGGTATTGTTATGCTAATGTTATGTAATAATGATGTTGCTATGTTGAAACTATTATGATGATGTTGTTGAGATGTTGAGTTGATGAAGTTTGATATTGTTGTTATGATGTGATGTTGATGATTTTGATATGATGTGATGTTGATGATGTTTATATGATGCGACGTTGATGATGTTGATATAATGTGATGTTGATGATGTTGTTATAATGTGATGTTGATGTTGTGATAATGTTGTTAATCATGTGCATGTCCGAATATATGCATAATGTGTTTATGATGATTATGTTTATGGTAGCATACACGGTCAAAAGAGGGCCCAATGTGTATGTGTTGTTGTTGCATGTTGTGAATTATGCATCCATGTTGTTAGAACTTCGGTTCTATTTATGTTGTGGCTTTGATTCTATGGTGGGAATCAGGTGCAAGTAGCTAATTCCTATGGTGGGGAATTAGTGAAGCGTTACATATGGTGATGGTAACGAGTTTTGGTGAGCCTCGATCCCATTGTGATGGATCGGGTGCGAGTAGCTAATTTTTATTACGGGGGATTAGTGAAGTGTTACCTATGGTGATGGTAGCGATTTTGGTGTGCTCTGATTCCAAGAGGTAATCGATCCTATAGTGGGGATGATGGAGTGAAATGAATCTAAGTGTTCATAATTTGATACCACATGCATTGAGTCAATGAATTTACATTAGCATTCTATGTGGCATTGCATAATTTTGTTGGTGCTATATGATGTGGTGATAATTGTGAATGTTACGTGATTATATGTGAGCATTGTGATTGAAGTTGTATGTGAGTTACTTATGATGTTTGGGGTGTGACTTTATGATATGTTGATGTTGTTGACTTGTTGCATATAATTGATGTAATCTATTCTTTCTTATGTCTATTATAATTGGTTATGGTTACTCACCCATTTTGTTTGAATGTTGCATCCATGTGGGTAACTCGCAGATACTCAGAAGTAAAATCCAATGAAGTAAGTGAAAGCTAGCTATTGGAGTTCGTTTCAGTTTTTAGTTTTAAGTATGAGGGATTCTGCTCTGATTCATGTAACACTGGGTTTGGGTTGACGCTTGTCTTTTTAATTTCTTATGTTGTTTATTTCAAAGTATTTGCTAATAATTTCATGGTGATATTCTAATATGTTGAATTAAGTGTTGACGAAACTTATCCTTTGTTGATGTTAAGGATGTTGAAGTTTAAGACTCAATTTTTGTTGTAGAATCATAATTGAATTTCTTTATGTTGAATCCGATGTGTAATTTTTAAAAGAACTTAATGTATTAAAAGCCTCATAAATGAGTATGTTCGAATTAATATATGTTGTTTTTGTAACCCATGTTACAGAGTAGGGTAATTGTGATGTTTTATGAAGTGTGACATCTTTGTGGTTGTGTTTATCTAATTAAATTAATCGTTATTTTCGTCGGGTTTTTAGAAAGAAGTGAGATATTATTCTGTTAGTACGTGAAAAGTTGAGAGAAAGGAGAAGAGAAGCTAGGGCAAGGAGAAAGCAAGAGAGCGTCCATCCACGTGGGTAACACGCAAATACTCAAGGAGAAAGCAAGAGAGCATCTATTTTCACTTATGTCGATTATAATTGATTATGATTACTCACCCATTCTGTTTGAATGTTGCCTCGACGTGGGTAACGCGCAGATACTCTGGAGTAGACTCCAAGCAAGTAAGTGGAAGCTAGCTATTGGAGTTCGTTTCAGTTTTTCGTTTTAAGTAGGAAAGGATTCTGCTCTGATTCATGTAACACTAGGTTGGGGTTGAAGTTTGTCTTCTTGATTTATTATATTGTTTATTTAGAAGTATTTGTTAATAATTTCATGGTGATATTCTAAGATGTTAAATTAAGTGTTGATGAAACTTATCCTTTGTTGATGTTATGGATGTTGGAGTTTAAGACTCAATTTTAGTTGTAGAATCATAATTGAATTTCTTAATGTTGAATCCGTTGGGTTGTTTTTAAAAGAACTTGACGTCGTAAAAGCCTCATAAATGAGTATGTTCAAATTAATAAATGTTTTTGTGTAACCCGTATTACGGAGCAGGATAATTGTGATGTTTTATGAAGTGTGGCACCCTCGTGGTTGTGTTTATATGATTAAATTAATCGTTATTTTCGTGTGGTTTTTAGAAGGGTGTTACAGGTGTTGTCGGTGGAAGTATGACTTGGGATTTGAAGATCAAGATGTGTGAGGTGTATCCTGAGCTGTTTGGATCAGGTAAATTTTCGAGGACTAAAATATTCTAAGTATGGCAGAGTTGTAACACCCCGACTTATTTTATTTATTTTTCCGTAATTTATTTATGTGGTACGTGTGGTTGTGTTGTGCTATTGATGTGTTTGAGCTACCTTGGTGTGGGCTAATGGCCTTAAGAATAGACTTTAATGGTTGAAGGGTGTTTGACCCATTGTGGAGAACTTGGTGGTGTGGTGAGAACGACTAATTAAATAATATTAGTAATATTTAGTTAATTATAACATTAGTTGAATATTAATAAATTAATTAATTAGTAAATATTATTATTAATATTTTAATTAGTGGAATTAGTAATAATAATAATATTAAAATAAAAGAGGAAAAGGAGAGTGGGGAGTTAGAACTATCAGAACGTGTTTTGGGAGAAAAAGAGAAAGAAGAGGCTAGGGCTTAAGGAAGAGAGAAGACTCCATTGTTGGGAAGATTTTTACAAGAATCTAAGGTAAGGGTGGGGTTCTAATTATCTAAGGGTTAACATGATAATTGTGGGTAGATTATGCCATGTAGAGTTGTGTTTTTCTTCTCTTTGTTCATAATTTTGATGAATTTGTAATTGTTGGATTCGATGAATTTCTTGATGAATGTTGTGCATGGTATGTTGATGTTGTGACTGGTGTTAATCTGATGCATTGTTATAGTTGTTGCTGTTGAAATCATGTGATTAATGAATTGTATGATGTTGATGTTGTTTGTTGTGTGTGATCGCGAGTTAGAGTCGGAACTCAGGTTATGGATGTTTTCGAGAAGAATAATTAGGGTTTTGATGTTTATGAAAACTGATTTTTGAGTAAAACTATGTGTTACACAAATTTTATGAAAAGTAGGATTTTTGGGTGTGTCAATAAGTGCTTTTCGTACTGATAAGCAGCAGAAAAGTAATTTTGTTGCAGGTGTAATCGGTTACCAAAAGAGGGGTAATCGGTTACACTGTTGAAAAATGGTGTTTTTGGGCAAAACTGTGAGGGTATAATCGGTTACCCTTATTGTGGTAACCGGTCACACTGTGTGTATTTTGCGTGGCAGTAGTTGGTTACAAAAGGTGTAACCGATTACCTTATTTTGAGTAACCGGTTACACTGGGACCAATTTTTGAAAAATCTTTAAAAATTCATAACTTTTGTTTCGGGTGTCTGATTCGAGTGTCGTTCGAAGCGTTAGAAAGCTGACGTGACGATCTTTAATCTAGAAATGGTTATTGTACCAGAATTTGAATAATTTTGTTGTATGATGGTGTTGAGTGCATTATTACCATTATGTTGTGTTGTGAACATGATTGTACATGCCTTGTAGTTGCTTGCTATGTTGTATGTCGATGTTGCTGGACTATATAGCATATTGTGTTGTGGCCTGTAGTGGAATGATGCATTTCTTAGCTGATGGTCGTTGTTGTAGTTGTTGTTGTCATGCATTTCAAGATTGCATAAGTTGTGAGATAAGTCACGTGTTCATGTGGGGTGTGAGCATCTTATCTGGATTCTAGTTGTAGAATCGTATTATTGTTGTTGTTGTTGTTTAGGTGATCGTGTGCCCACGTGGGGTGTGAGCGATTGATAACACGAAAATGTATCATATATTTGTCTTGATTTACGACTAATAATTATGTTATTTCAGTCCAAGTGCCGATTATTCCACAAGTATTCTAGTGTTTTCACAGGTATTTCATTGTCCAAGCCAAAATGGAGCAAAGTAGGGAAACATGAGGAAAAGAGTAGAAAACAGGAAGAGATGTCAACAAAAAGAGCAAAAAATGAAAAGTGGTGTGTGTGACGACTGTCACGCAATCCAAAAGTGCACCACGCTCGTCACACAGTCATCACGACCGTCACGCGCACCAAATTTGTTATTACCTTCAGAAACGCAGACGTGGACAAAGCAGACCAATGCACATGCACGATCAGCACTTCCTACATTTTCTCAACTTCAGTTTCAACTCACTTGAGCCAGTCTCCCTTAGACTTCTCAACCACCAAAGTTGTGCTCCTATATTTTCTCGAACGTTAAGGCAATTCATTGGCTATAAATACAACATGGATTGAAGAGCAAAAGACACCAGATAGAGAATTTACCCGAATTGCTGCAGAATTATTTTTCCGAATTTTTACTTCCTTTGCATTCCTTGTTTGTTTTGTTTCCTATTCCTTGTTTACCATCACTTGAAATTGTGATAGTTTCTCACATTGAGGAGCTATTGCAACATAGTTAGAATTTTGTTTTCAATCTTGCCTTCATCATTCGTTATTCCGATACATCGAGCAAAAGCCTACCGACTTGTGGAGGAATTGCGAGAATCAACTTATTGCAAATTTATCAGGTTTTTATTTATTATCGTAATAATAGAATTATCGTTTCCCATTGCAATGTTTAATTTACTGTTTGTAATTTATTTTTATGCATGTTTGTTTTAATTAATATGTCTAGCTAAATCCGATTTATCGGTATGTAATTAAGTTAACCGGAATGGATTCGATAATTCTAAGCGAAAACCATAAACAACTTATTTTCTGGCCGCGATTTCTTAATTAAAATTCGACTTTTGTTACGAGAGTAAAAAAGTAGTAAAGGTTAGGATCAAGATCCACGAGAGTGTGAGATTTTAACCGGATAGCTGAAATCGGGCATTGGTTTTAAAAACAGCGAGAGCACTTTAAAGTTAATTAGACTGTATTAGTTTTCAAAAAGTGTTTTTAAACTCAAATGGGCTAGCGAGAGCAGACATTATGATTTAGGAATATAGTCCGAAGCAAGATCCACGAGAGTGTGAGGTGAGGGCTTTTAAATTGATATTTTCTACAGAAATATAATGTGACTTATTTTTATACGCTTAAGTCTTATTGAATCCACGATGGTATACTAAGTTACGTACCGATATCCTTATATTAACTAGTTTATTCTAAAAATTTAGATTCCCTTTAGTTTCCCTTTTTGAACTTAAAACCAAAACATCTTCGCCTTAGCTAAACACAGTAACAAACCGTAACACTAGGTTGATTATCAGGTCTCTGTGGGATCAATATCTTTATTACTACGCGATAGGCTGTGCACTTGCAGTTAGTAACCGTTAGACTCAGAAAGTCGCGATCAAGTTTTTGGCGCCGTTGCTGGGGACTTTGATTTAGTCAATAGTGCAATTCTTTGTTGCGCAGTATAGACTAAGGCAACAAATTTTATTTCCCTTTTTCTCGATTGTATGCCAAGTACTCGCTCACAAAGCGAAGACTTGCAACCACCAATCGCCGAATTAGAGCGCTTCTTACATTCAAGACGCAGAATACTTGAGTATCAACGCAAGTATAATATTCCCGATCTTCTCGCTCATACTCCTGAACCAGTCAAAGAACGAAACATGGATGAAGGACCACAAAACCGTCCTCTTAAGTATTATGCTACCCCATCTGAGCAAGAACCACACAACAGCATTGCTACCCCCACTATCAACCAGAACGATTTCGAGTTGAAACCCTCATTGTTGTCAGCCGTACAACAACATCAATTTTCTAGAAATCCTACGGACGATCCAAATGAACATTTGATCAAATTTGTGCAGTATGCAGACACAGTGAAGGCAAATGGTGTGACTGCAGACGCGATAAGACTACGTATTTTTCCTTTCTCATTAAGAGGCAGAGTTTGGGCTTGGTTGCAATCCTTGCCATGAAATTCCGTCACTACGTGGGATGAGTTGAAAAAGGTGTTCTAAGCCCGATATTTCCCACCAAGCAAAACAGCTATGCTGAGAGCCCAAATTAATGGATTTCGACAAAAAGATACTGAGTCTCTTTACGATGCTTGGGAGAGATACAAGGATATGATGAGGATGTGTCCGCATCACGGTCTTGAGGATTGGTTAGTCATCCATACGTTTTACAATGGTCTCTTGTACAATTCAAGAATGACAATAGATGCTGCCGTTGGTAGTACACTTATGGACAAACCTTATACCGAAGCCTATCAACTCATCGAAAGCATGACTCAAAACCATTACCAATGGGGAGGTGAAAGAACGCCAGTGGAGAAAGCTCAAACGAAAGGTGGAATGTACGAAGTTAGTAGTCTTGATCATGTCCATGCTAAGGTAGATGCCCTTGGTCAAAAGATAGACAACTTGACCATAACACCCGCAGCCACCGTGGCTGCCGTAGCTCCAAATTGCGAATTATGCGGAGTATCTGGACATGCTGCCCCCGAATGCCAAATTTTAGCAGGAGTCTCCGCAGATCAAGTGAATTATGCTCAAGGAAACCCATATGCAAATACCTACAATCCTGGTTGGAAGAACCATCCAAACTTTTCGTACAAGAACAATAACGCTTTGTATGCACCTGGCCAAGCGCCAGCTATGCCACCAGGATATCAAAAACCTGCTGCTAACGTTCCCAATGTTCCTAGGAAGTCAAACCTTGAAATTATGATGGAGAACTTCATTGCTGCACAAGCTCAACAGAACAAGGAGTTCCTTAACCAGAATGTTCACACCAGTGAGCAGATCAAACAATTAGCCAACAAGGTTGACGCTCTAGCCACTCACAACAAAATGTTAGAAACCTAAATCTCACAAGTGGCTCAACAACAAGCAGTTACTGCTACCCCAGCTGGGAACCTTCCAGTTCAAACTCAAATTAATCTGAAGGGACATGCAAACGCTATAACACTTCGGAGTGGAACAGAACTAGAAGGACCCACTGACCCAAGAATCAAAAATCCAGCCATGTACCAAAAGTCTAGTAAGGAGTCTGAAAAGGAAGGAGAACCAAAGGAAAACGAGAAGGAAGATAATGGCAAAGAGGACGAAGAGAAAGAAGAACCATATGTGCCTCCACCGCCTTATAAACCACCTATCCTGTATCCCCAAAGATTCGCTAAATCTAAAAACATAGGCCAATTTAAGAAATTTGTCGAACTTCTGAAACAACTAAATGTCACAATACCTTTTACAGAAGCAATCACACAAATGCCCTCATACGCTAAATTCCTAAAAGAAATATTAACTAATAAGAAAAAGCTCGAGGATACTGAAACTGTTATGCTTACTGCAGAGTGTAGCGCAATAATCCAAAACAACATGCCTCCCAAGCTAAAAGATCCTGGTAGTTTCTCTATACCATGTGTGATTGGAAAGTTTGTCATAAACAAAGCTCTGTACGATTTAGGAGCCAGCATCAGTTTAATGCCCTTATCTATTTGTAAAAGGCTCAACATGGGAGAACTGAGACCAACAAGAATGTCTGTACAACTAGCTGATAGATCAGTGAAATTTCCTCTAGGAATGCTAGAAAACGTTCTAGTACGTATAGGACAATTCTATATTCCTACAGATTTCATAATCATGGACATCCAGGAAGACTCAAACATCCCTATCATTTTAGGAAGACCATTCCTAGCTACTGTCGGAGCCATCATAGATATGAAAAAAGGAAAACTGACTTTCGAGGTTGGTGAAGAAAAAGTAGAATTCATTCTCTCACAATTTTTCAAATCACCTGCTATAGAAGATTCGTGCTGCTTAGATATAATTGATGAATGCGTTAAATAAATGGAAAAACACCAAAACACGTGTTCTGAAGTGCTGAGAATTCTGATGCCACCAATTTTTGAAGATGATAATTGGCGTGGTGAATACCAAGATAATGATCTAAGTGAATGTCTCGCACTCACTCTTGACCCTATGCCTCGCCCAAAGAAACCAGTCGTAGAACTAAAAACATTACCCAAAGATCTAAGGTATGAATTCCTAGATACAGAACTCGAACGACCAGTTATAGTCAACACAGACTTAGGACAAATAGAAACCGAGAAATTATTGCATGTGCTGAGAAAGTACCCGACTGCCTTAGGCTATAACATCTCAGACTTGAAAGGAATAAGTCCCTCTATCTGTATGCATCGCATTATGCTTGAGGAAGACTGTAAAACCTCTAGAGAACATCAAAGGAGAATCAATCCCATTCTGAGTGATGTCGTTAAGAGAGAAGTGCAAAAGCTATTAGAAGCAGGAATCATATACCCAATATCAGATAGTGAATGGGTTAGCCCAGTTCACGTGGTACCCAAGAAAGGAGGTGTTACAATCATCAATAATGAAAAAGGAGAATCTGTAGCACAACGTACTCGAACCGGATGGAGAATGTGTATCGATTATAGAAAACTAAACAAAGCCACTCGTAAAGATCATTTCCCTTTACCCTTCATAGATCAAATGCTTGAACGTCTAGCTAAACACTCCCATTTTTTCTATTTAGACGGATATTCAGGATTCCTCCAAATTCCTATCCATCCTGACGACCAAGAAAAGACTACTTTCACATGTTCCTATGGAACGTTTGCCTGACGGCGAATGCCTTTCGGATTATGTAACGCACCCGCAACATTTCAGAGATGCATGATGTCCATCTTCTCTGACTTCTTAGATGGTATAATGGAAGTCTTTATGGACGATTTCTCTGTCTGTGGGGAAAGTTTTAAAGGATGTCTATCAAACCTCGAAATGGTGCTCGAACGATGTGTAAAAGTCAACCTGGTGCTGAATTGGGAAAAATGCCATTTCATGGTCCGACAAGGAACCGTGCTAGGACATATAATATCCGACAGAGGAATCGAAGTCGACAAAGCAAAAATAGAAGTAATAGAAAATCTCCAGCCACCAAAAACCGTTAGAGAAATAAGAAGTTTCTTAGGACACGCCGGTTTTTACCGACGTTTCATTAAAGATTTCTCTAAGATAACCAAACCCCTAACTGAGCTGCTAATGAAAGATTCTGAATTCGTCTTTGATGATAAATGCTTGGACGCATTTCAAACACTCAAGCAAGCTTTAATATCAGCACCCATTATGCAACCCCTAGAATGGAATAAACCATTCGAAATCATATGCGACGCTAGTGACTATGCTGTAGGTACAGTCCTAGGACAAAGAAAGGACAAAAAGCTTCACGCAATCTATTATGCCAGTAGAACCTTGGATCATGCACAAATGAACTACGCTACCACAGAAAAGGAACTCTTAGTTGTCATGTTCGCATTAGATAAATTTCGTTCCTACCTAGTAGGAGCAAAAATAATCATCTACACCGGTCACGCCGCAATCAGGTACCTATTAAGCAAGAAGGACGCCAAACCGAGACTTCTGAGGTGGATTCTACTCCTACAAGAATTCGACTTGGAAATCAAGGACAAGAAAGGCACCGAAAATGTAGTAGCTGACCACCTGTCGAGAATGGAAAACATCCAACCAGACCAAGTACATATCAATGACGATTTCCCTTATGAAAGACTCTTAGCCCAGTTAGAAAGCAATACAATAGAACAATCCCTGACTTATACTGATACAGAAACTAATGAAGTGGTAGGATCTGTTTACACTAAGACCACGCTGCTGTGGTATGCTGACTTTGTCAACTATCTAGCAGCTAGAGTACTACCACCTGATCTAACCTATCAACAAAAGAAGAAATTTTTCCACGACCTTAAACATTATTATTGGGACGAATCACTTCTCTTCAAGAGGGGCGCCGATGGTATTTTCCGCCGTTGTGTACCCGAAGATGAGGTGGAAGACATAATTTCTCATTGTCATTCCGCGCCCTATGGTGGGCACGCAAGCACTTCAAAGACTTGTGCCAAGATTTTGCAAGCTGGCCTCTTTTGGCCTACTCTATGGAAAGATGTCCATATCGCGGTTATAAATTGCGACCGGTGTCAACGCACTGGTAACGTCTCTAGACGCGATGAAATGCCTCAAAAGGGCATTCTAGAAGTAGAAGTCTTTGACGTGTGGGGAATAGATTTCATGGGACCATTTCCGTCTTCTTTTGGTAACCAGTACATACTCGTCGCTGTCAATTACGCTTCCAAATGGATCGAGGCTGTAGCTTCTCCTATAAATGACACACGAGTAGTGATAAAGCTCTTTAAGAACATAATCTTTCCTAGATTTGGTGTGCCAAGACTCGTCATTAGTGACGGTGGCTCCCATTTCATATCTAAAATATTCGATAAACTGCTATCAAAATACGGAGTCAAACACCGTGTGGCAACACCATATCATCCACAAACCAGTGGACAAGTCGAGGTTTCGAATAGAGAAATAAAAAATTTTTTAGAAAAGATTGTCGCTACCTCTAGGAAGGATTGGTCAACTAAACTTAATGAAGCTTTATGGGCTTACAGAACCGCTTACAAAACCCCCATAGGAACCACTCCATTTAAGTTAGTCTATGGAAAATCTTGTCATCTGCCGGTAAAAATAGAGCACAAAGCCTATTGGGCTATTAAAACCCTCAATTTAAATACGCTGCCGCAGGAGAAAAACGAATCTTAGATTTGCACGAATTAGAAGAACTAAGACTAGATGCTTATGAGAACGCCCGCATATATAAAGAAAGAACTAAGAGATGGCACGATAAGTGATTATCTAGAAAATAATTTAGTGTGGGAGACGTCGTGCTCCTATTTATTCGAGACTTAAGCTTTTTCCAGGAAAACTTAGATCTAGGTGGTCCGGACCCTTTGAAATTTCTAAATTTTTTCAAAGTGGAGCAATAGAAATAAAAGGAAGAAATTGTGAACCATTCATAGTAAGCGGGAAACGCTTAAAACATTATCATAATATTGCAAACAGGGACTATTTGAATAGTCTAAGACTTTTAGAGCTGCCTGCTCATCCCTATAACTGAATTATCACTAAGCTTTCGTCAGGCTTATGACGTTAAAAACAGCGCTTAGTGGGAGGCAACCCACGAGATTATTTTCTTTCATTTTAACTTTCTTTTATTTTCATTCCCTTTTTAAATGTCTTTACATTTTTCTTAAGTCTATTTTTATTTCTTTTTGTTTCCCTTTACTTTCTTAATCTTATTTTCATTACTTTTTCATTTTTATTTATTTTCATTTCTCAAAAATTTAAAAATTTTATGGAAACTGCTTTGCTGATCTTATAATTACATGATATAGGATTTTAAAGTCTTTCTACCTTCTCCTTTTCCCTCTGATTTGATTTTCTACACTAATATTCATCATGCAACAAGTAGATTTTATGGAAACTGTGTTCAGAGGTAGAGCTCAGAGAGAGAGATTTGAAGTTTTGGCCAAGAAAAGCATGGCAATGACTTCGTATTATGATGGACCTACCATGGACAGCCTAGGTATCCACGATAGTGTTTTGTTTTTATTCAGCCATTTGGGTTGGGAGAATGCTGCTACTAGAAAGAGATTTGTTACCTACCGTGAGCTCACACTTGAGTTTCTTAGCTCCCTAGTTTACCTACCTGATCATGGTTTCGGATCTAATAAGGGGCTGATTAGTTTTAGGTTGTTTGGTATTAATTACACTTATAACCGTAGAGACTTAGTTGACCTTTTAGGATTTCCTAGTGGCCCATTTGTCTTTACAACCACCCAAGAAGAACTCATGGATGTTGAACTGAATTACTTTTGGGGTAGTCTAACTGGAAATAACCACCCTGAGCCGAATGACATGCATTCTCATGAGATACACGACCCTGCCATTCGCTATTTTCACAACATTCTAGCCCACACCTTATTTGGAAAAGAAGAGAACAATACTTTAGTGTCAAAGGATGAACTATTCATCTTATACTGTGCTTCCCAAGGCCGCCATGTTAATGCAGTCACCTTCATGATGGAAACCTTTATTTGCATTGCACAAGAACCTAATACCGCAATCATAATAGGAGGCTTAGTTACTATGATTGCGGACGCCATTGGACTTAGGTACCCACTTAACAAACTTACACCCTTAGGTACCATTCGTCTTATGAACTTGGAATTCTGTTTTAACCGACACATCATTGGAAACTTAGGACCTGCTCCCTTTGACTACTTAATTGCTAACAAGGTTGTCCACCTATTCACTTTACCGAACCATGAGCGAACAAGTGTCCATATTCGTAATAATTGGCTCTATGAGTTGAGTGAACTTAAGAACACTCCATTATCACCTCCTGAGACACCACATGATTATGAGTATTATGATGATATTATCTCTGAAGCTGAAACCGACCCTGAAACCCCTCCGAACTACCATAATTTTACTGAGCCTGACACTAGTGCATATGCTGGAATTTTGACAACCATCCTTGGCACTATGGATGGGTTCAAAACTGAGATTGCTGCGGTAAAAGATGAACTCAAGACTATGTTCCTCGATGTCATTAACTTAATGGACATCACAGTGGAGCAGTTTGATCATCTGAACCAAGCTGTGGAATCTTTAAAGAAGCAACGTGGCTAATTCTGTCTGTTGTAACCCAAATTTTACCCTTAGATTCGTTGTTAGGTCAATCATCTCGCATATCCCGTTTTGTCAGCTGGAATGAGCCTGTGGATTTACAACTGAGCCAGTCAAATTAAAAATCAGTCTTGATTTATTTCAAAATCTGATGAATGTTGTATTTTCCCGCGCTGTTAATTCCGGCATATTCATTTTTTCTTTTGTTTGTTTTGGTACTAAACTTTTATTTTCCTTATTTGTGATTTATTTTAATAGCATCTTTTTAAATTTATAATTCTTTTTTACTTCATTACATTCACTTTCTTACTACCTATTCATTTTGCTCAAATTAAATAGCTAATTTAGCTTGGTTTTGTTAAATTAAACTTTATTTTAGTTAACTTTGTTTTTTTATTCATTAGACAAATATTTTAATTAATAAGAAATTAGTTTGAATTAATTTAGCTATTTTTGTTAATTAGTTTTATTATTTATTTTTTTATTTTCCTTCCTTTTTATAAATTTAGTTTCTTTTATTTTTGTATTTTTATTATTCAGTAATTTTATTTCTGTACTTTTGTTTCTTTTATAAACTTATTATTCTGAATTTTTATTTTTCTGTAATTTCACTTTTGTTAACTTTATTCAAGTTTTTTTAAAAAACTTAGTTTCTTTTTTGAACCGGATTGTCTCAAAAGAAACAAGTACCACTTTATGTTGCCATTTTTTTTCTCCTCAGTATCTTTTCCACAAATCCCGTATCCAAATCTCCAAGCAACCACTTTTCATTTTTCCAAGTAACCGACCAAGAGTAAAAACCAAAATCCGGTATGCTTCACTCCAACACGGTGGGTTTTAGTTTTTTTTTCTAACTGAGAACTGAGAGCAAGCAAGCTTCTGTTACACGTTGCTTGGCTCAAGAAAAGCCACTCAAGATCAAACAGCAAAAATCTATTTGTGATCTTTCTCCCTTGTGCAAAAATGTTATCCTCTGTATCCTGAATCTATTGCCCATTTGATTTGCTTATAAAAGGAGAGCAATCCTCCTGTTTTGAAGACACCAGAGAAATTGCAAAAATACTCTCTCAAAAACTCTCCACTTTCCCACCTTATTTCTTATAAGTAACTCTCTAACACTTGCAAGAAAAATTGTTCTGTTTGCTTCCTGTAAAACACTTAGCCATCAACTTGTGCATTGCGGGTAGCTGAAGGAGGAGAAAAAGAGGCTCTTTGTTCCCAGAACTCATAGTTGAAGAAGCAGTAGATTTACTCTACTAGGTAACACACTTTCTGCTTCTCCTTTTTAGATGCTATACTGTTTCATTTTAGTGCATACTGTTATACTGTTACCATGCTGCTGGAAATGATATTCATGATTTGTATGTGAGTTTGTTATTATGTTGCTGGAAATAATATTCATGATAGTGTATAATGTTATATTGTTATTATGCTACTGGAAGTAATATTCGTGATGGGTTGTTCTGTGTGTCTGATTCATGTTTTGGAAAAAAAAGAAAAAGTACTGCACTGGTTTTGACCGCCACAGTGATAATGGCGTCTGTCACTTTGTAAACAGAAAAATAATAAAATGAAATAATACATTCAGACAGAATGTACACAAAAATAAAATAAAATAAAAAGGACTGGAACTCACCTGGAGAGAGCCACCAGGTGAGGGGTGGCGCACGCCACCCTTTATTTTTTATTTTTATTTTAAGTGATCATCAGTGGCGCAGGCCACCTGCAAACAGGTGGCGCAAGCCACCCTCCATTTTACTCTACCAGTGGTGCAAGCCACTTACAAGGGGTGGCGCAAGCCATGGTGTGCCTAGGTGGCACCCGCCACTAGTAGTTGTGGCGCAAGCCACACTGCTAGTGGCCCCCTTTTCCCTTTTTTTTATTTATTTCTTTTCATTCTTTTTTCAGCTCATGATAACAATTTCTAATACACCCTCTTTTGTTTTAAAATAATATTTTCTTTTCTTTTCCTCTTTTCATTTTAATTCCAATTAAAATATTTTCTATTACTTAAAAAAACTCCAAACAAAATCATAAATACATTTTAATACTTAATTTAATTTTCTAATTATTATTTTCACTTTTATTTTATTTTCACTTTATTTTAAAAGTTATTTTAATTTAGTGAACTTAATTCCTTCAAACTTTTTTGATAATTCTCTAAGATGTTTTAGGATATTTTTGAAAAGTTGTTTTTTTAGTGTGCTCATGTTATGAATTATCTCATTACCTTTTGTCATTGCCCTTACATGTATATTCACTTCATACTCTGATATTATGCTTTGATGTTATTCTAACTTGATTATTGTTCATCCCCTTTGAGTCCTTGAACTCACGTTGTTCACTCATACTTTAATCCCACTTCAACTCTTGTTTACAAGTTATTATCTTCCCCTCCTTCCAAAGGAAAGTCTCTCTATTGACCTCAAAGTCATAGAAAGCTCATAACCTCCCTCCTTGACCCCATAGTCATAAGTAACCATTCATTGCGCCTTTACAAATCCCTTTATAAGAGATAGCCATTAATCTCTTCTCCTAAACAATCAATCCTTACCAGCTTTGCTTTCAAGCTTTTCACTCTTTTACCCCGTATTGAGGGGAACTACGAATGCTCTTATTCTATTCCCGTCAGGATACGTAGGCACGAGATGCGATGTCTTGGCGAGCATACTTAGAAACTAACCCCTAGGTCTTTACCTTCACACATTTCCCTTAGCAAGCAAACTTTAACATAATACAAATAAACAAGAGGTTCCTGTAGAGTACTACAGATACTTAGGGTGCTAATACCTTCCTTTAGTATAACCAACCCCCGAACCTTATATCTCTAGCTGTGTTCCTACATAGCGCACTTAGGGTTTCGTTCTTTACCCTTTCCTTTGGATAAATCAAAGCTCGGTGGTGAATTTCAAAGTTTTGCGATGCAAGTTAATTTATAGCTTGTTATCTGATTCTCACCGCAACAGAAATGGCGACTTCACTGGGGATGTTCCCCTAAGAGGGTTAAGCCCACCTTGTTTGTATTTATGTTATTTATATGTTTGCTTGCTTGTATATCTGTACATATTCATATCTGTATATTTGCCTATTGTACTTGGATTTTTCTGCATGCAGGGTGGTTACTTTGAGTGGTGAGATAAGTCCTAAGCCGGACTTGAGAGCACTTATGATAGGATTGTGGTGTAATCAATAGTCGGTTGTTGGGAGTAGTCCTAACAATTTATGGCATATGATGACCACACTCAGATGAGGCCCTTTGGGATTGTTGATGTCTGATGTGAGCAGTCGCATTGATATTACTTTTTCAATTGGGAGCCATGGATTCTGAGGACCGTAGTTACCTTCACCCCACTTGGCCTTTTTTAGGATGTAGTGCGATGGCTATGAGGGAGTAGTCCCAAATGGTTGACACGCGATACTACACTCAGACGAGTTTATCTTGAGAATATTATTAACCCGCGCGAGTAGTCACGTAGGCCGATAATATCCGAAGGATTTATGTAGACTCTGGGAACTTTTAGAACCCTGTTCTACAGTTGATAAACCCTAGTACACACCCTATGGTTGGCTCTTTACCCAGACTCCATGCTGTGATCTCAAACCCTTGATCCTGTTGCATGTGTTTTGCATCCTGTTCGTATTGCATTGCATATTTGTATGTTTCATTGCATGCGCCTGTTTGTCCAGCAACTCATCTCTAATAGTCTCCATATTCCAGAGTTCACTTATGAGTCGTCAAGCTGATTCCTCGACACCTATACCGAACTAGAGCTAATTACAGACGCAGGATGTCAGAGCAAGAGGCACACAATGCTGAGGTCCGAATGGAAATCGATGACCTTAAGTCAAGTATGACTAAACTCACTGAGATGCTTCAGGTTTTGATTGCTAGAGGAGAGCCACCCCAAAGGATTGTCATCCAGGAAGTTTCAAGTGCTGATCCTCCACCGGTTCAAGTGCCACCATCAACTTGACCAGAGTTTGGTTTGCCACACAACTATTCTCCACCTCTTGCATCTACTGCTATGATTGGTCAGATTGCTAGACCAGTGTTTCAAGCTCCTGTTTTTTCCGAGCCTCAACCTATAGTTCAGACTACTCGAGCTCCCTTTGAGAATCCCCTCTATGAGTACAATGCTGCTAGTGCTCAAGGTGAGGACCATGAGGACTTTGTTGAACCTGAAGTTGTCCGAGAGCAGTTTCAAAGCATAGAAAAGAGACTCAAAGCCGTTGAGGGTACTGATTTCTTTAATGTGGATGCAGACAACATGTGTTTAGTATCTGACCTTGTTATGCCTGCTAAGTTTATAACTCCAGATTTTGTGAAGTATAAGGGCCACTCTTGCCCAAGAGCTCATTTGGTCATGTATCTTCGCAAGATGACTGCTCATGCCAAAAATCAAAAATTGCTTATCCACTATTTTCAAGACAGCTTGAGTAGAGCATCACTCAAATGGTACATGAGTCTCGAGCAAAGTTCTATTCACTGTTTCCAAGATCTCACAAATGCCTTCATGAAGCAGTATAAGTATAACCTTGACATGGCTCCTGATCGCCGTTAACTTCAAAACATGTCTCAGAATGATAAAGAGTCTTTCAAGGAGTATGCTCAGTGCTGGAGAGAGTTGGCTTCCCAAGTTGAACCTCCCCTGGCCGAGAAGGAGTTAACTGGAATGTTCATGGATACCTTGTCCCCGTTCTATCGGGAGAAGATGATTGGAAGTATTTCCTCCAACTTCACTGATTTGGTTACTATCGGCCAAAGACTCGAGGAAGGACTTAAGAAGGGAAAAGTATCCAAGGCTGTTGAATCTTCCAATGCTGTGAAGAAATCCTATGGGAATTTTCAGAAGAAGAAGGAAGAACAGACTAATGCTGTCATGGTTGAAGCAAGAAGGCCTCGTCCCCAACCTCGGTACACCATTCACCCTGTTGTTGCTGTTGTTACTTATGTGGTTACTGCACCACGACCAGCTCAAGCTCTCCAACGTCCTACTGTTGGACAAAACCAGTACCGTAATAGGGGTCAATTTGATCCTATTCCCATGACTTACACTGAACTTTATCCTGGTTTGGTTCAACAAGGTTTGATTACCACAAGGCCTTTGCCTCCTCCTCCAAATCCTCTTCCAGCCGGCTATAGGGCTGATCTTCATTGTGAATACCATCAAGGTGGTGCAGGCCATAATTTGGAAGGTTGCTTTGCATTGAAAGCTAAAGTACAAGAGCTTATGAGAAACAAAATCCTCTCCTTTAAGTACAATCCCAATGTTCAGAGCAATCCTCTGCCCGGACACGCCAAGTGAAGCCTCAATCGACTTTGGCTCAGCTACTTCTTAAAGACAGGACAGCTCATCCTTGTGTTTGATTAGTCACTAGGCCTTTGTTTCTTGTTGTTTGCACTTTCTTTATGTTGTAATACTTGTTTGCTTTCAACTATGTTTGTACTTTCAAAATTAATGAAATGAGCATTGCACTTTTTGATTCAATTCATTTGTGTTTGCTATTTACATCTCTATGCTTTCTTTTGCAAAATACTTTATCTCTTTTCCACTTTCCTTTTGATTATGTAAAGATCGGAGGGAGGATGATGATACTTAATACTCATAAGTGTTGTTGGTATGCTTTCAAATCAAAACTTTGCTGACGATGTAAGGCATTGTTTCAATCCCTAAACACTGGAGAAATAAGGAAGTTTATCCCTCGCCAAACTCTTCGAGCCTAGAAGTAGGAGTTTTCTTTCTTTACAAAAAACCCGCAATCTTAACCTGGGGCAGGGTAGTTCTCAGTTAACTTGGTTATGCATTCTAACGCAAGTGGTTCATGCAAGACACCGTTCAGCTCTCTCAAATCAAATGACAATAAGGAAAAAGAAGAGGTTTCAAAACCTTAGTAAAGACAAGAAGAGGTCTCAAAACCTCAGCAAAGACAAAAAAAGAAGTCTCAAAATCTCAGCAATAAAGGACAATCAAATGTTGTAAGGGAGTAATGATAACCCAAGGTGCCTAAACCATCATTACTATCATCGGTGCAATCCTAACCTGTGGGAACCTGAGTGCATAGTTCGAGTTAGCTGAGCATAGGACTGAAGTTCATCACGTAGATTGGGTGGGTCATAAATAAATTTTGAGCCTTTATCCTTTGTTTCTTAAACCGTGAACCAAGCCACGTTACAACCCTCGAAAGACCTAATTGAAGCAAGGTCATTTTGAAAGCATACTACAGCAAGGTTGCATAACCTGACTCCCAAAGATTTTTGCAGATCATTTGTTCTGGTATCACACCTTTTGCTTTACTTTTCACTCCTAAATGTCTTGAACCACCGTGCTCAGACCAGTGACCCATATGCTTAGCATCTTTCCAAAAATGTTTTTGAATTCAAAAGTTGCATGAACTTTGCATTTACCACGTTTGTACAAACACTTTTGTTTGTAAACTAGCTTTCTTCTTAAGGAATTTTCAAACAATTGAGAAACTTGGTCGGTGATCCAATCAGGGGCAACTTCCTTCCATATCCTGTTGAGAATCAGTTCAAGATTTTTGGTTCAATGGCGACTTCTCAGAATTGGTTTATACAGAAGATTTTTCAAGACTCATACTGGGGAAAGCTTTCCCAGTGTACAGCAAAACAATTATCTTTCAAGACTCAGACTGGGACAAGCTTTCTAAGAGCACCATGAAACGTTCATTTCCAGAATCAATCAAGCTGAAGCAATGATCAACTCATCTACAATAATCAGCTAGTCTGGGACAGTTTACCTGAAGAATCCCCAAGCAGCGCTTTATCCTTCCTACAAGGATCATCAATTTGGATACAATTTACCAGTGTGGCAGAGATGTGTTCAGCATTAGCATCTTTAATCCCAGACAGAATGGCAGCGATCTCCGTGTTGAGGAATCAGTCTTCTAG
The DNA here is from genome assembly GCA_022829125.1 of Lathyrus tuberosus. Taxonomy (NCBI): domain Eukaryota; kingdom Viridiplantae; phylum Streptophyta; class Magnoliopsida; order Fabales; family Fabaceae; genus Lathyrus; species Lathyrus tuberosus. The sequence continues at coordinate 820,771 of JALAZF010000124.1, read as the reverse complement.
TCTTGTCTTCTCCACAAAAGAGTCGAGCCATGTCGTCGACATCTGCATTTGCATTTGATCATATATCATCTGCATAATTCATATACATATGCATATCATGAGTGTTTCATCCTCATTTGCATTTCTCCCGAGGTCGTGTCATTATCCACGTCTTACCTCATGGTCAAAGTCAAACTACCAAAACATTATCCGTCCTTTCATTCAGTGCCATTCCTGAATGTTGTCATTCTCTTGCGCATCTAATCCTGTTAATAGACGTTGGTATTCTCTCATTCCAGTGCTATTCCTAGATCTTTATCTTCTTTCTTTCCAGTGCTATTCCTGGATCTTTATATTCTTTCATTCCAGTGTCATTCCTGGATGTCTGTCTCTTGTGATCTCCAGTGCCATTCCTGGATATCTTGTTTCTCCCAGTGCTATTCTTGGAAGTTTTGCCTCTCTTTTGTAATCCCCATCAAATTTACTTGGATATCTTTTAGTGTCATTCTTGAAAGTCTTATCTGTTCATTCAGTACCATCCCTGGATGAGTTTTCTCTGTTGCATTCAGTGCCATTCCTGGATGTCTTTCACACTATCATTCGATACCATTCCTGAATATAGTGATCTACCTTTACTTTCGGTGCCATTCCTGAAAGTTCACAGTCACTTAATGTTGTCTTGGATACTGTGATCACTTTTATCCATGCTTTCTTGGATTTCACCTTTTATCTCATTTACATCTGATGCCTTCTCAGATATTATGAGCTTACCTTTTATCTAAAGCCATTATTAGATGATTGGGTTCTTGCATCCAATGCCTTCTTGGATTCACCTTTTGTCTCATTTTCATCTGATGCCATTCTCAGATATTATAAGTTTACCTCTCATTCAAAGCTATTATTGGATGATCGGTTTCTTTATATCCAATGTTGTCTTAGACCTCGGTTTGTTCACTTTTATCTAAAGCCATTATTAGATATAGTGATTTATACCTTTCATTCAAAGCCATTATTGAATGACTGGTTTCTTTGCATTCAATGCCATTCTCGAATGTAGTCCCTGTTCACATTTATCTAAAGCCATTATTAGATATTGTGAGTCATACCTCTCATTCAAAGCCATTATTGGATGTCCGGTTTCTTTACCATCTGATGCCTTTCCGGATGCGTCTCTCTTTCTGATATTTTACCAGATCGAGTCTTTGTTCACTTTTATCTAAAGCCATTGTTAGATATTATGAGTCATACCTTCCATTCAAAGCCATTATTGGGTGACTGGTTTCTTTTAATTCAATGTCATTCTTTAATGTAGTCTCTGTTCACATTCATCTAAAGCCATTATTAGATATTGTGATTTGTACCTTTCATTCAAAGCCATTATTGAATGTCTGGTGTCTGCTTATCCAATGCTTTCTTGGATCCTTACTTGATTCACTTTCATCTAAAGCCATTATTAGATATTGTGTTTATACCTTTCATTCAAAGCCATTATTGGATGACCGATGTCCTCTTATCCAATGCCTTCTTGGATCCCTGCTTTGTTCACTTTCATTTGATGCCTTCTCAGATATTATTGAGTTTACCTTTCATTTAAAGCCATTATTGGATGTCTGGTTTCTTTTGTTATCTGATGCTTTTTTGGATGTGTCTTTCTTTGTCTTTTCTGGCTTTTCTTGAAGATCCCATTTGAACTCTTCAGTATAAGAAGATCCTAGAAAATCTTTTGTGGACGTCTATCCTTTCATTTCAAATTGATCCCCAGTGGAGATCATGTCTTCTTTCTGGTTTCATGCCCCGTAAGAATGTGTTTTTCCCCAGTGTCGTCAGGACACATTTAAACCTGTCGTCCGCCTCTCTGGATCCTTCCCTAATAAAGAACACCTTATGAACCCTATCTCCAGTGAGGACCTGTAAAGATTTCCCTTTCAGCTCCATCTTTCTATCCCAGTTTTTCCTCGGAATCTCCCCAGTGAGTCTCTTTTGTTGGTTAGGTTGTATCCCCAGTGAGTCTTTCTTATGGATACTTCCTTCATCTTTCCCCAGTAAAGCTCACCTGTGTTTGGTAGCTCTTTGGTGCCCTGTTTGTCTGCATTTTTGCACTATCATGACATCATATCATCATATTAGAGTTCATGGCATGTCAGCATATGCATGTTTGTTGCATGTCTTTAGCATCTGCATTCCATCTAAGGGCAAAATTTTCGGTTTGCTATATTTAAATATCTTCCACCTTGACGTCCCGAGGATTTCCATTCCTCGTGCCATCCGGTGAAGCTATTTAAATAGGGGCAACTGTTGTACCCCAAATTTTACCCTTAGATTCGTTGTTAGGTCAATCATCTCGCATATCCCGTTTTGTCAGCTGGAATGAGCCTGTGGATTTACAACTGAGTCAGTCAAATTAAAAATCAGTCTTGATTTATTTCAAAATCTGATGAATGTTGTATTTTCCCGCGCTGTTAATTCCGGCATATTCATTTTTTCTTTTGTTTGTTTTGGTACTAAACTTTTATTTTCCTTATTTGTGATTTATTTTAATAGCATCCTTTTAAATTTATAATTGTTTTTTTATTTCATTACATTCACTTTTTGTACTACCTATTCATTTTGCTCAAATTAAATAGGTAATTTAGCTTTGGTTTGTTAAATTAAACTTTATTTTAGTTAACTTTGTTTTTTTATTCATTAGACAAATCTTTTAATTAATAAGAAATTAGTTTGAATTAATTTAGCTATTTTTGTTAATTAGTTTTATTATTTATTTTTTTATTTTCCTTCCTTTTTATAAATTTAGTTTCTTTTATTTTTTTATTTTTATTATTCAGTAATTTTATTTCTGTACTTTTGTTTCTTTTATAAACTTACTATTCTGAATTTTTATTTTTCTGTAATTTCACTTTTGTTAACTTTATTCAAGTTTTTTAAAAAAAACTTAGTTTCTTTTTTGAACCGGATTGTCTCAAAAGAAACAAGTACCACTTTATGTTGCCATTTTTTTTCTCCTCAGTATCTTTTCCACAAATCCCGTATCCAAATCTCCAAGCAACCACTTTTCATTTTTCCAAGTAACCGACCAACAGTAAAAACCAAAATCCGGTATGCTTCACTCCAACACGGTGGGTTTTAGTTTTTTTTTTCTGACTGAGAACTGAGAGCAAGCAAGCTTCTATTACACGTTGCTTGGCTCAAGAAAAGCCACTCAAGATCAAACAGCAAAAATCTATTTGTGATCTTTCTCCCTTGTGCAAAAATGTTATCCTCTGTATTCTCAATCTATTGCCCATTTGATTTGCCTATAAAAGGAGAGTAATCCTCCTGTTTTGAAGACACCAGAGAAATTGCAAAAATACTCTCTAAAAAACTCTCCACTTCCCCACCTTATTTCTTGTAAGTAACTCTCTAACACTTGAAAGAAAAATTGTTCTGTTTGCTTCCCGTAAAACACTTAGCCATCAACTTGTGCATTGCTATGTAGCTGAAAGAGGAGAAAAAAAGGCTCTTTGTTCCCAGAACTCATAGTTGAAGAAGCAGTAGACTTACTCTACTAGGTAACACACTTTCTTCTTCTCCTTTTTAGATGCTATACTGTTTCATTTTAGTGCATACTGTTATACTGTTACCATGCTGCTGGAAATTATATTCATGATTTGTATGTGAGTTTGTTATTATGTTGCTGGAAATAATATTCATGATAGTGTATGTTGTTATATTGTTATTATGTTGCTGGAAGTCACATTCGTGATGGGTTGTTCTGTGTGTCTGATTCATGTTTTGGAAAAAAAGAAAAAGTACTGCACTGGTTTTGACCGCCACAGTGATAATGGCGTCTGTCACTTTGTAAACAGAAAAATAATAAAATGAAATAATACACTCAGACTGAATGTACACAAAAATAAAATAAAATAAAAAGGACTGGAACTCACCTGGAGAGAGCCACCAGGTGAGGGGTGGCGCACGCCACCCTTTATTTTTAATTTTTATTTTAAGTGATCATCAGTGGCGCAGGCCATGTGCAAACAGGTGGCGCAAGCCACCCTCCATTTTACTCTACCAGTGGTGCAAGCCACTTACAAGGGGTGGCGCAAGCCATGGTGTGCCTAGGTGGCACCCGCCACTAGTAGTTGTGGCGCAAGCCACACTGCTAGTGGCCCCCTTTTCCCTTTTTTTTTTTAATTTCTTTTCTTTCTTTTTTCAGCTCATGATAACAATTTCTAATACACCCTCTTTTGTTTTAAAATAATATTTTCTTTTCTTTTCCTCTTTTCATTTTAATTCCAATTAAAATATTTTCTATTACTTAAAAAACTCCAAAAAAATTCATAAATACATTTTAATACTTAATTTAATTTTATAATTATTATTTTCACTTTTATTTTATTTTCACTTTATTTTAAAAGTTATTTTAATTTAGTGAACTTAATTCCTTCAAACTTTTTTGATAATTCTCTAAGATGTTTTAGAATATTTTTGAAAAGTTGTTTTTTTAGTGTGCTCATGTTATGAATTATCTCATTACCTTTTGCCATTGCCCTTACATGTATATTCACTTCATACTCTGATATTATGCTTTGATGTTATTCTCACTTGATTATTGTTCATCCCCTTTCAGTCCTTGAACTCACGTTGTTCACTCATACTTTAATCCCACTTCAACTCTGGTTTACAAGTTATTATCTTCCCCTCCTTCCAAAGGAAAGTCTCTCTATTGACCTCAAAGTCATAGAAAGCTCATAACCTCCCTCCTTGACCCCATAGTCATAGGTAACCATTCATTGCCCCTTTACAAATCCCTTTATAAGAGATAGTCATTAATCTCTTCTCCTAAACAATCAATCTTTACCAACTTTGCTTTCAAGCTTTTCACTCTTTTACCCCGTATTGAGGGGAACTACGAATGCTCTTATTCCATTCCCGTCAGGATACGTAGGCACGAGATGCGATGTCTTGGCGAGCATACTTAGAAACTAACCCCTAGGTCTTTACCTTCACACATTTCCCTTAGCAAGCAAACTTTAACATAATACAAACAAACAAGAGGTTCCTGTAGAGTACTACAGATACTTAGGGTGCTAATACCTTCCCTTAGTATAACCCACCCCCGAACCTTAGATCTCTGGCTGTGTTCCTACATAGCGCACTTAGGGTTTTCGTTCTTTACCCTTTCCTTTGGATAAATCAAAGCTCGGTGGTGAATTTTAAAGTTTTGCGATGCAAGTTAATTTATAGCTTGTTATCCGATTCTCACCGCAACATGTCACAATGCATTTTTCCATTTAATTGCTTTTCTTTTAATGTTTTAGAGCCATTTACTTTACCGTCTATTTCTTTTTAATGTCAAGGAACAAGTTTATTTCAGTTCAATTTCTACTTTATTACTCTGCTACAATGTTATTTTGAGTACATTGTTATGAATTTCCAATTTTAAATAAAGTATTCAATTCGTGTTTATTGCTTGTGGTTGAGTTGATGATATAATGTTCCTGCTTATTTTGTTTCAGTCATTTTATATGCATTCTAATGTTTATGTCATATTTTACTGCTATATATAATTGCCATATCCAATATATATATAATATGCCAGATTTTATCTAGTTTTTGTGAGAATAGCAGATTTTGTAAGCATGACGGGCGTAACGCCCTTGTCACGACCGTCACACAGCTTACGACCGTGGCGGGTCCGTGACGAGCGTCATACTTGTTTAACGCGCTCTCTGTTTATAACAGAGACCCTTTTCTCTTCATCTTCTCTTCTCTTCAAATTCTTTTCAAACGACCCACTATCTTTTCACTCTTCTTAACCGTCCCACTCACATTACTCTCCATAAACCCTTCACATTAAATCCAAATTTCACTCCAACACTTCATATTTCCAAACCCTCTTATTTAAACCTCATGAAACACTCTCATTCTCACAAAACAACTCTTACTCATACCCACTTCCTCAATTAAACCTATTGCGCTTTGCATGCACCATGGCCAGACGCACAAGACAAGCTCCTGACCCTTCCACTGTTACATTCAGAGAGGGAGAAGCCGGAGACATCCAAAGAGCGAGTTACGTCAGCTTCTACCAGCGCTCTTTTCAACCGACGCAGTACGTCCACATTGTCACCTTGAAGAGTTGGGCATGCTAGAAGGTGTACGCTGGATGCTCCAAAATGCCGGTTTATAGCAGCTCTGACCTCTAGGAGAAACAAACCAACTTTTTGGTGTAGCTAGATTCCGCATGTTTGGCTCTGAATATTCGGTGAGCCAAACCCGACTCGCCCAAATGCTTGGATTCAATCATGGCGAGAATTTACATTGCCGTTTTCCTAACGATGCCTGGTTCCAGGAAGCTTTCGACCTATGGAATCGACTTACAGGTGTAGCTGCTTCAAGCTGGGACAGCCTCAACGCTACTTATATTCATAACCCAACAATACGGTATTTCCACAGAGTTCTGGGACACACAATTTTCGCAAGGGACAGCAACCACAAGGTAAACTCCAAGGAGCTCTTTTTCCTTCGCTGTGTGCTCCATCCTGAACCAATTAATGCAGCTCCGTTCCTTCTGTCGCACATCCACGCCAACTGTGCTAGAGGCTCTAAACCTTTCTACTTCGGAGGTATAGTAACTTCTATTGCACTCGGCCTTGGTCTAGAAGACAACCTCACTAATCTACCTTTCATACCACCTGAGTCCCTGGATACCGAGTATTGTCGCTCCTCCCACCTTATTAAAGCAAGGGCGGATGGACGATACCATCCAGTGGTCCGTACCGGTATAATCAGGAGCATCATCATGCCATGCAGAGACCGCATCGACCCTCAAAGACAAGAAAATTGGCTTTTTGATCTCCGTGCTCCTGAGCCTAATGTGGCTGCTCAAGAAAACCAAGATAATGAAGCAGTCGATGAAATGGAGCAAGAAATGGATCAGCCACCTCATGAAAACCCACCACCTCCTACCCAAGATGCCTCAACATCCACCAGACGTCGTCGTCGCGCCACTCCAGAACAAGACCCCATCACTAATGAAGAAATCTTAAGGGGCATATAGCTACAAAACCAATTGGCAGCCCAAAGAGAGGAACAGCAACATAGGCAGCACAATGAGATGATGAGCCTAATGCAACAAATCCAACAGGGGCAAGTCCACCAAGGACAACGGATCGATGGTATGATAGAAGAGATGGGTGCCCTGACGCTACACGTGCAAGACCTGCATGATTATATCCATCACGTAGGCATTCCAGATCATGTAGCCCAGAATGGACGCGCTCGCACCCGAGGCAGAGGACGTGGACCTCGTTAGATTTAGATTTTATTTTTGTTTTAGTTTTATCTCTTTTTGTAGTTTCTTTTCGCGTTTATATCGAAACATTGAGGACAATGTCCGATATAGTGTGGGAGAGGTACCTTTTATTTTCCCTTATGTATTCCCTTTCCGCATTTCCTTTCGAATAAAGAAGCATTTATATGAAATTTTCGCACATTTCAAAATTTCCCCACTTTATTCAGCTATAACAAAAAAATTTATGATCATTGCACAACTTAACATACCGAAACATAGGCTATGTTAGGAAATCAAGAAAAATTTAACAAGATTGATACCGTCTTGACACCTTAGACCTCTTGCATATGCGAGATCAGTTTCAATACCCATTATACCGATACCCTCAGTTCTAGTTCTAAAGTAACCCCAAGTAGTTTATATTAGCAGTCAGCACCGTCTTAAACACAAACCGCGTGGAGAGCCGATGAAGATAAGTCTTTGATGTCGAATCATTAAATAGCTTTCATATGCTTCGAGGTTGTGAAAAATTGAAAAATGCACCAAACCTACGGTTGCAAAAGTATTACGAAGAGAAAGAAAGACTCCATTGTTGGTTGGTTAAGAGGAACCTGGTTCTGAACTCGGTAGGGCGAACTACGGTTTGATCCCCCACAACCTACGATTAGGATATATATAAAGGGTTACCACACTTGTGTACCAGACCCCGTGCTAAGAAGGATCAAAGTCACTAACCGGCTACTCCACTACGTACGTGTAAAGGCAAAGGGCTTAATGTGATTGCGCTAGAATGAAACCGGGTGAAATAGATACGAGAAACTTTAGGTTGAGCTATAATAGAATGATTAGAACTAACTTGTGTAGAGGAGGGTCTATGATTATGCTTGTTGCTTGTGTCACTAATGTATCTTTATTGTTTTACTTGAGTATCCGTCATCTTAACAAAAATATCTTACAAAACATTTTCAAAACAAAAGGTATGTCATGTGTGTGCGGTTGATAAAACTTGTCCGACATTCTTACTGACTAATTGCTTGAGGACAAGCAAAGATTCAAGTGTAGGGGAGTTTGATAACACGAAAATGTATCATATATTTGTCTTGATTTACGAATAATAATTATGTTATTTCAGTCCAAGTGTTGATTATTCCGCAAGTATTCTAGTGTTTTCACAGGTATTTCATTGTCCAAGCCAAAAAGGAGCAAAGTAGGGAAACATTAGGAAAAGAGTAGAAAGCAGGAAGAAATGTCAAGAAAAAGAGCAGAAAATGAAAAGTGGTGTGTGTGACGACCGTCACACACTCACCACGACCGTCACGCAATCCAAAAGTGCACCACGCTCGTCACACAGTCATCACAACCGTCACGCGCACCAAAGTGGTTATTACGTTCAGAAACGCAGACGTGGACAAAGCAGACCAATGCACACGCACGATCAGCATTTCCTACATTTTCTCAACTTCAGTTTCAATTCACTTGAGCCAGTATCCCTTAGACTTCTCAACCACCAAAGTTGTGCTCCTATATTTTCTCCAACGTTAAGGCAATGCTTTGGCTATAAATACAACATGGATTGAAGAGCAAAAGACACCAGATAGAGAATTTACCCGAATTGCTGCAGAATTATTTTTTCGAATTTTTACTTCCTTTGCATTCCTTGTTTGTTTTGTTTCCTATTCCTTGTTTACCATCACTTGAAATAGTGATAGTTTCTCACATTGAGGAGCTATTGCACCATAGTTAGAAATTTGTTTTCAATCTTGCCTTCATCATTCGTTATTCCGATACATCGAGCAAAAGCCTACTGACTTGTGGAGGAATTGCGAGAATCAACTTATTGCAAATTTATCAGGTTTTTATTCATTATCGTAATAATAGAATTATCGTTTCCCATTGCAATGTTTAATTTACTATTTTGTAATTTATTTTTATGCATGTTTGTTTTAATTAATATGTCTAGCTAAATCCGATTTATCGGTATGTAATTAAGTTAACCGGAATGGATTTGATAATTCTAAGCTAAAACCATAAACAACTTATTTTCTGGCCGCGATTTCTTAATTAAAATTGGACTTTTGTTATGAGAGTAAAAAGGTAGTAAAGGTTAGGATCTAGATCCACGAGAGTGTGAGATTTTAACCGGATAGCTGAAATCGGGCATTGGTTTTAAAAACAGCGAGAGCGTTTTAAAGTTAATTAGACTGTATTAGTTTTCAAAAAGTGTTTTTAAACTCAAATGAGCTAGCGAGAGTAGACATTATGATTTAGGAATATAGTACGAAGCAAGATCCACGAGAGTGTGAGGTGAGGGCTTTTAAACTGATATTTTCTACAGAAATAGAATGTGACTTATTTTTATACGCTTAAGTCTTATTGAATCCACGATGGTATACTAAGTTACGTACTGATATCCTTATATTAACTAGTTTATTCTAAAAATTTAGATTCCCTTTAGTTTCCCTTTTTGAACTTAAAACCAAAACATCTTCGCCTTAGCTAAACACAATAACAAACTGTAGCACTAGGTTGATTATCAAGTTTCTGTGGGATCGATATCTTTATTACTACGCGATAGGCTGTGCACTTGCAGTTAGTAACCGTTAGACTCAGAAAGTCGCGATCAGTGATCATGGAGTCATGTGCCCGTGTGGGGTGTGAGTGATGTAATGGAAATTCTAAAGGAAATTGTGATTCTGAAAAAGGGATCGGGTTCTGAAATAGAAATCGAATGGTATTACATGCATTGAGTCAAGTCGTGAGTTATAATGCATTGCATATTAGTTGTATTTGTTGTTCTGGTTGGATTTTGGTTGTGATGGTTGTGTGAATGTATGTTGTGGATTGGGTGATATGCATGTGATAATCTAATGCTTGCTTATTATCATGCTTTGCTTTATATGATTATGATATCTCACCCATTTTATTTGAATGTTGCCTTTATATGGGCATCGTGCAGATAACTCGCAGTAGAGGAGTTGATGTGAGTGGAAAATGAAGTCTTTTGTTTTACGTTTAGTGTCGGCGTCTGCTCTGATGTGTAACACCGGGGTTATGGAACATTATGCCTGTTATGTTTTGATGGAGATTTTGGATATCTCTAGAATTGTGGTTGATTATGATTATTTTGAAAACATAGTATGTTCTGAACAATTATTTGATTTTTATGCTTTCGCTATTTCAATAAAAGTTTATGTTTCATATATGTTTGGTTGTTATAGTTGTTATAAATAAATTCTTAAAAGTTACATGTGTTACATATATTGTATAAGAGCAGCTGTTTTGTGGTTTTGTGTGACATCCTAAATATTATTGATTCAAATTTTCTCTGATATTTATTTAAATACGCAAGTTATATTTAGGGTGTTACAGCCATATCATTCAATTGTTGACCCTGATTAACTCATCGATTGTATGCTTGAAAGATAGGGTCACGGCAGAGATTCCACGAGGACCAGTAGATTGGGAGTGACTTGAGTACATGTAATGAATACTTGTTGAATTAGGGAGCGTTGAGAATTATCGGACGTGAAGGACGAAGTAGGCCCAAAGTGGTCGGCTTTCTCAACTTCCGTGACGAGAGTCAAAGGAATTTAGACTACTGGAATCTTGTATCAGGGTGAAGTGAACCCTCTAAAGTCTAACATAAAAATTGAATCAAGTAGATGATTCAATGGAGAGATAACGTAGTCAGGAGTAGCAGTTAAGAAAACCTAGTCACTTAGGAAGGATCTATCAAAGGGAAGTCCAAGAGAATTTTAGCAAGACTTCATGAAAGTACTAAGTCCGGAGCCAGTTATGATTCATTATCCAATAATGGCCTCTAGTCACAGATGATTAGGTTAAGGACCAACTGAATGAATATAGAGATATCAATAGTTGAACCCCGAAGGTTGGACCTTTCAAATCAATCTGGTGTGTAGCCAAGACTTGAATGGAAGAGGCATGGATCCAGAATCTACCCAATGGTATCTTGATTGGTAAGGATGACCTGGAGAAATTCTGGTAGCGAATATGGAACGTTGTGGCTCCAACACTATGTATGACCAAATATGAGCAAGTGTGACCCGAGTTTCACATGTATCACCTTTAATAGACGTTGGGTAATTATCCTAAGGAGTGGTTTACATTGAGGTTTGCCGCAATTGGATAATTACTTGATAATCATAATGGGTCACATTCCAAAAATAGAACGGCAGGCAAAATCGTAAGAATCATGCCTTAAGGGACCTGTTCCAAAAGTAGGTAGGCAGGTAAATTCGCAAGACTCATGCCTTGAGGACCGTCCCAAAAGTAGGAAAGCAGGTAAGCTATGAGACTAGTTCTTGAGGGTAATGTATAGGGAACTCAACTACGTCGTGAAATTTTGGCAATGGTGAATCGCTTGGACATGCTTGCATATGGAGTAGGCCTATACTACTAGGTGGTAATTTGCTTGTCGTTAATACATCTGAGATATCGATAGGGTGTGCTTGTGAGGCCTGTCTAGGCGTATACTCACTTAGGATACTCATCGGGACTATCAGTATGGTGTGACATGGTCTAAGGTTTACTAACATCACTTAATTATGAATACAAGTTAAGACATGGTTCAAGACACAGGGTAACAACCAAGGGGTTTATGTCAAAGGTTCATTGTGGTTACAATCAAGTCTAAGCATTTCAAAAGGTTTAAACATAACATGTATGAAGTTTAAGAACCAAACAAAGTCATGGTATCAAAGTTAAGGAAAATCATGAACATGTGATCAAAGATGATTCAAACACATAGCAAGCATGCATAAATGGTTCAATATAGTATAAATATCATGCCAAAGTCAAAGGGAAAGTTTAATAATCAAACATGAAGAAACAAGATATGTACACATGAAAATCATGCATTAAAGTCCTCCAAACTTAGGAAAAAAATCAAAGGGATCATGTTTCCAACATCAAACAAGGTTTACACAATGTACATGTCATTCATACACATCAATGTGATCAAGCAAAATCAAAGGATCAATAAAAAAGAATCACTTAATGACCTAAAAACACCTAAAAATATGCCTTACTTTGACTAAATAAAAATATGTGAAAATAAAATAATTTTTGGAATTTTTCATGGATTCACAAAATAGGCATGACAAAGAATGGGTGTACAAAAAATCAGCCCAAAATGATAAATGGTTAGTGAGATATGATCAAAACAAAATGAAAAAAAAATGGGAAAATGGACAAGTGATAAAAAAAGAGAGAAATGTCACATATAGGGCTTAAACCCACGCCCTTCTACTCACCAGCAAAACAACCAACCAACCTAGATAGCACTCATACGGTGACAAGCAATGCATTCCGTAAAATATATATAAAAAAACATTTGAATTTGAAAAAATGGCGTCAGCCCCCCTTCTTCTTCCTCGAACCCGTATTCTTCCATTCATGTATTTTTCAAACTTCAAACCTTCATAACTTTCTCATTTTTTAATCAAATTCAACGTTCTAATATACCATTTTGAAGGGAATTTCACGAGGAATTCAAATATGTGATTATATTTTATTTATTTTAAGTGTATCTCACGAATTTAAGTAAAAACCAAAAAACCCTAGAATTTAAAAAATGAAATTAAATAGTTATGAGCAACAATCAATGGCAGCTATGATAGGGCTTTCATTCCTCACATTGTGACAAGTATTTTAGGAATAAGAATGATAAGAAATGATACTCTAAACCATGCGTTCCAAAAACGAAAGTGTACCTTAAAAATGTAAAATTGTGAATCACCTTAGAGCACTTCCAGATATGATATGATGATTCCTACACCTTCAATGATGTCCTAGGAATGTGTTGCAATGCTTGATTGGCCTTGAGAATGTCTGAATCCCTCTATCCAAATCAATGTGTAAAAGTGAAAAGTGAGGTTGTGATTATGGTGTTCAAGGTGTTACAGATTGGTTTTGATGCTTTGGACAGTTTGTGTAATGTTTATGGAGGGTGTTAGAAAGATTAAATTGAGTGGAAATGGCTTGGATGACGATTTATGAGGTTTTGCCTCAAACGTCAACTAATGAGCAAGTGAAGGTTGACTTTTTGATTTGGATGTTTTCTGATGAAATAAAGGGTTTGGACAGCTTTGGTAGATGATTTGTGGTGTGTGTGGATAGGTAGTTTGATTGTTTTATGACTGTGGAAGGTTTTGGCAAGTTTTGTGAAAAGTGAAGTTTTGCTACAATGGAGGTTTTCTTGTGCAAATCTTGGTGTGTGATGTCTGAGGTCTTGCTCTCTATTTATAGTGGTTCCAAATGATCTATGTAACTTGCAGAATTTTGGTTTAGTTCAAATGGAAAGCTAGTTTAAAGTTTTGGTTCCAACTTGCACAAGTAACCATACATGATCATGATGAAATGGTGGAGTGAATTAAGGAAGATAGACAAGCTTTTTTGACTTATAGATGTTGCTTATGCACTTTAGAGATTTGTTTGTGATTTGATGAAACGAGTTGGAAGCTCAATGCTCAAGTGGTTGGCAAAAAGCAAACTTTATGAAAATGGATATGAAGCTTTATGTAAACCTTCTATAAATGGCATCAAATCTTGGACAAAGTTTTAATTCCTTGTGTAATGCATCAAGGACTTGGGTAATTCTCTGATCATGGCAATATTGAGAAGCAAAATAGCCTACAAAGCAAGATTATGCAGCATAGGCATTAGATTTGATCATGAGGTTCACCATGGAAATGACCTAAAATTCAGCTTGGAAGGGCCAACTTCATGTCTTCGAAACTCCTAGCTCAATCATGATAAAATTGTATTCTTGGACTCTTTGGAAAGCTTGAAACATACTCTACAACTTTCATGTTTTGAGTATTTCTTGAATCAAAACGGATCGTTGTGAAAAATGGCCAACAAGTGAGCTACTTTATAAGGCAGATTTTGTTGAAAATTTTTCTAAGTGTCTAGGTTCAAAAAGTGTGGAACCTCCCACTTCATGGCTTCATATCTCTCAATCCATGCATTTTTTTGGGAATTCATCCTCAGGGACAAAGTTGTAGTATGGAACAAGCTCTTCAATTTGGTCTTTGGAGTAAAGAAAATGGTTAACTTGATGAAGAAGTAATGGGCTTGGCAAGTTAAGTAAAAATCATTGAATTTCATAACTTAGAAAAAATCATGAAACCTAAACTTTACCTAATCTTGATTCCTTGATGTTTTCTCTTGATTTTCTTAATTGATCATGATCCAAATCACATGTCTCCATGATCCTTGACTTGAGAAACCCATGTTTGACCAAAAATTCAAAAGTGAAACTTGACTTTGATCAATGGTTAACTTTTGTATCAAATGACTTGAACTTTGTAATCTTCAATGAAATCAACCCTTGAGTTATTTGAACATTATGGATGGACTCCAAAGGTGTCTTTGAGTGTCTTGAATCATGTCCCAAGGCTTGAGCTCATGTCTTGGTCAAAAGTCAAAGATGCAGTTGACTTTGGCTCCAAAACCCTAATTTGTGGACCAGATGAATTTGAATCTTAATAAACTTGTAATGAGGCCACAATACTCTTTATTGTTGATGTAGGGAAGCTCTTGATCATGATAATTTGATATATTAATGATCAATCCAAGACTTTGACTGATCAACCAAATCTCCTTGAAGTAAACCCTAATTCACAGACAAAAGCAAACAAAGCAATATCTTGATAATCTTGAGGGTTAGCTATGCATGAATGATGCACCTAAGATGTTTTGGATGCTATACAAATGATGATGGAATCTAGGGATGAAATTTGGGGTATGACACCTGGTTTTGTCGGAGCATTAGTGAATCCTATGTGTAAAGGTCCTTAGGTAGGAATTTACGTATGTTGTCGCAACCTTATCAGTTTGTGTTTGGTTACCCGTCATCAGGATTAAGATGTACCACTGGAAACGTGAAGTATGTATTGTATTGGTTTAGTATGAGATCTCAAGTAGGAATATTAGTGACTCTGGAGTATTGAAGCAGTGTTAGTTCAATAGAACCGAGGTGCGCCAAGGTTTTGGAGTGTCAGAAATTTGGAGAACTCGTGTGCCCATACGGGTATGGGACTATATGAGCAGCAAGAGGTCACGAAGAATTATTAGTAAGAAATTTCGGCAAATGTGTAGTGTAAGGATAATTGAGCATATCAAGTTCTCGATAGGAAAGTAAGAAGTGAAGATTTTGGTTGAGAGGACCTAGTCAACGCTAATGCGTACACAACTCAAGCTCGTATTTTGTTGGGTTTTTGTCGAAAAGAGGTCAATAACATTTAAGGAGCAAGTCAAATTAGAATAACATCTAAGTGGTAGAGATAAGTGAAGCTTAAAGGATTTCAACAAGTAACACATCCTTTAAATCAGAGTAGTGCAGTGAAGATTTTTGGATAAACTAACAATTAGAGATGGAGGGAACACTTGCAAGATGTGTTGAGTGGGAGAAACCCTGACAACAATGTTGTCACCCAATCTTTCCTCAAGGATCCACCATAATCTAGAGGAGGGTTATCGACGAAATAACACAGGAGAAGCTTGTGGCTTAAGTAATTGGAAGTCCAGTGTGACGAATTGCAATTGTGGTAGACGCTTAAGTCAATCATCATGCAGTAGCTTTTGAGGGCGCCAATCAGACTTAATTGCAGAGGCTATTTAATCATGAGGCATTCAGTTGAAGGTCACTTTTGGGCGAGATCCTAAATTGCACCGGGGATGTGTGCGGAGCTGATGTGGAATGGCGTCGTTCGCATCTAGTGACTTAATAAGTAAGAACGAGCATGGATTTCGTGTGAAGACAAGTATGGGACAACGTTGATAGAAAAGGGAAGTTATTCATGAGGAGAAACACAAGTTGGAAGTTAATAAAAGACCTAGAGAGGAAGCAAAGTTGAGAACTTGTAAGGTATAATGAAGACGAACAGGACCAATTGAAGAGGCCAAGGAATGGAATCCATCATAAAGAGACACTAAGAGAACTTGCAGTAAGACAGTTGTGTGGTTGGAAAGGACTCGTGCACTGGTGGAGGCACGTTTTAACTAGTGGAAGAAAGGCGAAGAGTGTTTCATCCTCTTGTTTGGATGAAATTCGAGGACAAATTTCAATTTAGGGAGGGGTGGGGGTGTAATACCCCATTTTCTTAAATAGACATTTCCCCGCGATTTGGATAACAATATTAAGCAAATGGATTAATAGAATAATTACAATGCTTAATTAAAAGAATATAGAATGCTTGGTATTTAGCTCAAGTGATTATTTAGTGATATCAAGTTACTAATCCCATGATTATGACAAGATTGGCATGGATTAGAAAATTAGTCTTATGACAAGGGCAATTGGGTAGTTGAGCATGGTATTACTTAAGTGCAAAACCAAGAACAAAGTCTCATTCTTCCCATTTCATTCTCCCTCTAACATTCAGAAATTAGATCAGGGGTAGAGAGAGAGAGAAGAGGAAATGGTGAGAAGATGAGAGGAAAACTAATTAACAAAACCCTCTGTGGATGCATGTGTGTGATTGTTTGGATGCATGTTGATGAAACCTTGAAGTAGGAGCACTAAGGAGTTGTAATATCACCATTATCACCTTCAATTCATCTCTGTCATCATCTATTCGAGGTAGAAATTTAGAATCCCCATGAAAAGGAATTGGAGCTCTGGGGTCAAAGAAACATTGGCCAATCCTTGCAACTTTTGGTGAAACCCATAATCTGGGATAATCTTCACTAAACAGGTCATATATTTTTCCCTATAACTCAGATCAACACGATTCTTGATTTTTCATAATCTACACGAAATTTCCTCCAGTTTGAGTACTAATTTCGCTTGCTGGATGTTTGTTATGAGGTCGGAAGATGCAATTGAAGTTGGAGGTCTGATGCTGAAATTATATGCATATATAGGCTTACGGGTTTGAAGGAACTTTGGAGACAAGGCAAGAAATTGGTTGGAATTCAAGATTGTAAGTAAGTTGAGTTCATAGTTGGACTCTTGGGGGTTATTAGATGGTTTAGGTCTTGTTAATGGGAGAGTAGGATAGCCTTTTGATGCAATAGTTGTGTGGTGGCCTTGATGATGTTTGAATGTTTTGTTTTATGTTGCCATATGTGTCTTAATTATGTCGATGATTGTTGCCTATAATACATGTTTTCCTCACTAGTTAAGTGTTATCATGAATTGATTCATATGCATATGCCATACTATTGTTACTATAATTATATGATCATGATGATTGAGATAATTTTATAGGATGCTTGTATTCTGAATTAGGCATGTTGAAAATATGAATTGACTCCATCCTTAATCTTCCTTAAATATACGTGATGATACAATCTTCGTGACTATGACGTGTTATATTCGTTGCATGAATTATGAATTATAGAATGGATACATGTGTTGGCGTTAGTAGATGATTACACTATGTTGATGTACTCTAGTTCATTGTTATCATACTTTTGAAATTGGCATTATGCAAGTGTTAGTGCATGAATGATTTGGTATTTGAGCTTGCAAAACATGAAAATGATGTTGAACTATGTTGCTGCCAGCTTGTTTTTGTAGGACATAGCTATAATATTTTAGCAATAACTTCTTCTCTATGTATCATTTTCAAATTTTGGTTTGATTTATGGAAACTAGACTCAATTACCTTCAGCTTGAGCATAAGTCCGATCATGGTTGACAAAGAATGGAAACCTAAAAATCTGTTACAAGTTAGATAAAAAAAATTGGTGTTTGTTTTTGTAACATGTTTGACCTCTTATGATAAATTGTACTTACTGAAAACTCCAAATTGGATGGGACAAATTGTGTTAGAAAGATAACTCACGTATTACTGATACTGGAAAGTTTCATAGTTTTCTCATCTGAATGAATTTCTGGTACTATTATGAATTAAGGTATTCTATTTAGAATGTATACATAAAGTCTTGCCTAATAGAAATTACATGGTGAGTGGAACCATAGGACAAGTGTTATCCGAAACAAGGAATTATTTAGAACTGAAAAGAAGAAACTTTGGTACTACCAGATACACCCTAATTCTAGGATAATAGAATAAAGGGAGTGAAATTTGGGATTACCCGACTAATGTTAATGCGTATTTCAAAACATAAGAGAGTAAGCCCCATTAGATGGAAGGTAGGAGAACTCTGGATACCGCCTTGATAGACTAGTCCTAAGAGAAGACGAAGGAAAATTTCCAGAAACCACCTTATAGGACTTAGTCATTTTAGAAAGGGGCAGAAACTTCCATAAAACCTTGCCATGATGGGAAGCGGGTTGTCGACCGTCAACGACGTTTGAAACACTAGTTGGGATAGAGGTTTGTCAAAGGATTCAAAGTGATAGATCCGTAGCTCCTATTTTTCTACGTGGCTCGTACGTTTAAGTTATTAGCTTATACGTTTTGTGAAGCGTATTATGCTTTGTTCCTTAAATCCTATGAAATAGTATATATGTGATTACTAATAGGATGAGATAAGGATAGTTTACCCGATAGAGCCGAGTGGACCTATAAGATAGGTGAGATCACTGAGATTTATTAATCTCACCCCATGTTGTTGATTATCTTTGAGGTATGCCTTAGAAGCTGGGGGATTTGCAAGTAGGCTCGAAGATTTGAAGTTTGATGTCTGATGAGCATATTTTCGCCGCAGTTTTTAGTTGTTCTTCCTCAAACATCAAAATGCTTATTTATTTTATGAGTTTCACTACCAAATTAACATTTTATATAATACGATCCTAGGCAGTATTATGTGGGGTGTTACACGGTTTATCAGGGGAAAGTCATTCCAAGAGTCGGTTAGTCTGAGACGAATCTCTTCAAAGTGCATACTAGGGCATGCCACCTTAAAAGCACGGTAAAGCCAACCCTTCAAAGATCAGCCAATCAGTGGTAAATCGTTCTAAGAATCTATTATCAATGGTATAACACTTCAATAATCAAAATATTGGGGCAAGCAGTCTCAAAGGTAATCCTATGGAAAGATTGCTTCAAAAAATCATACTTAGATTACTCTCTTCAAAGACTCAACAGATTGAGGAAAAATGGGCTACAAAGGGGAAAGTCTTTTCCACACTTTCAAATTGTTCAAGTAAACTTTGTCGTACATCAACGACCATCGAGTTCGACATGAGTGTCAAGTGGTGATGCTATCAAAACACATTACAACCTTTTGACAAATATCCTAGTTACATAAACAACCTCTCTAAGTCATAATCGTCCATGACCCACCCTAGGGGAACTCGTTGAAACAATCAAGTCAAAGCATAAATCATCATCATGCATCGATCATGACGTTTCTCTCTAACATCTAATCATGCATATCATCTCATTGATCTTGCATATTACCATAGCAAGAAGCATGAAAAGTAAAAAATCCCAATTTTACTTGGCCCCTCACAAAAAGCCCAATTTTACTTCGAACCTCACAAAATTCCAATTTTACTTGGAACTTCACAAAAACCCCACCTTTCTTGGCCCCCAATACCTACAACAAAAAATGTCAATCTTGCTTGGCACCCAACATTTACAATCAAAGAACCCGACCTCGCCCGACGCCTCAAAAGCCAAGAGCACGGTCTCGCTCGACACATATAAAAAACCCAACCTTGCTTGACACCTTACAAAAGTCCAATATTGCTTAAAAACTTACAAAAGACTAGTTCCACTTGGCCCTTACCCTGAAACCCAATCGTGCTTGACAACACTTCAGGCATCATACCTCATGCATTGATTAGTCATCACATTTTATGCATTTCTAACACATATCACATAATCAATCATACTAATTCATGCATAAACACAAATATCAATCATCATAGCACAAGTGATGTGGGGCACTCGCCCTCATTCCTAAAGAGTGTTTGTCATCAACATTATACCATGTAAATCCATTAAAGCCCAATACTGTTTGGCACCCGCAAAGACTAATACTTGTCTGGCGATGTTCAAAACCCTTTTTCTTCTTCAAAATCTGATTTTCGCTCGGAACCCATTCATTTTAAAATCCAGTAATTAATAAAAGTCCAACCTCATTTGGCACCTGTCAAAGTCTAACTAGATGGCACACATACCTGCATGGATTAGTCATTACACTTCATGCGTCATTTCATGTGTAATATTCCCACAAGATGATACTCCCTAATGAATGTTTTCCATCAACCTTTTGATGATGATATTTCCCGGTGAATCTACTGAATATTTCTCCTCAAATAGAGGTTACCCTAAAAAAGTCTCGTTTAGAACTTTTTCTTTGCAGAGCTTTCCTTAGTAAATCTTCTACTGAAGGAGTCATTTTTAAGATGTTTCCACAACCGACTATCAATGTCTGTCAACCCACGAGTTGATGTTTTCTGGATTTGTTCTCGACCCCGAGTCGATATATGTCTTAATTTTCTCAACCCCCAAGGTGATTTGGTGTCTTGATTTGTTCTCGACCCTCGAGTCGATATTGTCTTTAGTTTCTCAACCCTCGAGTTGATTTGTTGTCTTAATTTGTTCTCGACCCCCAAGTCGATATTGTCTTTATTTTCTCAAACCTCGAGTTAATTTGTTGTCTTGATTTGTTCTCGACCCCTGAGATGATTTGTTGTCTCGATGCAACACCTTCTACGAAGGAAACTGGTAGGTCCATTGTAACGCCCCAGTTTTGATCATTTTATTAAATTGAGTCGATTTAATTATTTTGAGTATTATATTATTTTTACTTATGACTTTGGTGTGATAATATGTTGTTTTGCATTGTTATTATATTTTATCGCGTTTTGGGAACGTTTGCGGGATAATTGAGAGTAAGGGTATTTTAGTCTTTTCCTAATTATTTACTAAGTTAGAAAAGAAAGAAAATAGAAATATAAGGGGAAGAGAGAAAATAGAGAAAAAGAAATAGGAGGAGGAAAAAGAGAAGAAAGAAAGGAGAAGAGAGGAGAAAGAGAGAAAAAGAGGAAAGCTTGGAAATCAAAGAAAACAACTTCTAGGAATCGATTTAATCGGGTAAGGGTGTGAAATTCAATTATCTTATACATGTGTATGACTATGTATGTGTTTGTTTGTTGTTTTGTTGGATTATATGAAAAATATAACAAAACCCATTTTTGTAAAAAAATGTTGGAATTCGATTTAATCGATGTTTTCACGGATGGAAATCGATATAATTTGTGTTGTATGATCTCTATATGTTTATGAACCATTGCTATTAACTGTTTTGCTGATGGAAGTGATTTGGGGAAGAAATTGGAATTTTTGGGGTTTGGAACAGTGCCAAAAACGAAGCAGAAATTCTGCTTCTGGTGTGAAGCCCCGGGCGATGTGCCTGTTTCGCCGGGCGGTTCGTCCTTTCGCCGGGCGGTTTTGAGAGGCGTAGAGGTGCCAAGTTTCTGACTCTTTGAGTCATTTTGGTGGAATTGGCGTCGCCTGTGCTTCGCCGGGCGAAGTAGAGGCGAAGCGTGTTTCGCCGGGCGGTTGGCGTGCTTCGCCGGGCGGTTGGGAGTTTTTTTATATATAATTCTTTTCCTTAAAAATTCATAACTCTCGGACCGTAATTCCGATTTAAGCATTATTTATATCGTTGGAAAGCTATTGAGCTGTACTTTGTGATTATGATGATTTTGGAATTGTTAGCCGATTAAATTATGTCGGGAAATGTGAATAGTGTCGTTTTGTCGACTTTTGCCATTTTAATGGTGTGTAAATGATGTGTATTATGCTATGTGCTTTTGATATGGATATCGTATGACTTGTATGACGTTATATAATGTGAATGCATGTAATGACATGTTGTGGTGATGAATTGTGGCCGAAAGGCAAATAAATGCAATGTGTAGTATTTGGTTATAGATGCATGTTTGTGACTGCATATATGTGTGAAGATGCATTGGTTGTCATGAGTCCTTGTGTGTCAAGCATCATGATATGCATCATTGTTGAGTCCTGTGTGACGGCGGTTCCGGTGGGGAATCAGCTATAACATCGTGTGCCTCGAAAATATGAAAGGTATGAATAGCCTGAGGACCTAAAGCGATGGTTATATGCAATTGCGTCCTGTGTGACGGCGGTTCCGGTGGGGAATCAGCTATAACATCGTGTGCCTCGAAAATATGAAAGGTATGAATAGCCTGAGGACCTAAAGCGATGGTTATATGCAATTGCGTCCTGTGTGACGGCGGTTCCGGTGGGGAATCAGCTATAACATCGTGTGCCTCGAAAATATGAAAGGTATGAATAGCCTGAGGACCTAAAGCGATGGTTATATGCAATTGCGTCCTGTGTGACGGCGGTTCCGGTGGGGAATCAGCTATAACATCGTGTGCCTCAAAAATATGAAAGGTATGAATAGCCTGAGGACCTAAAGCGATGGTTATATGCAATTGCGTCCTGTGTGACGGCGGTTCCGGTGGGGAATCAACTATAACATCGTGTGCCTCAAAAATATGAAAGGTATGAATAGCCTGAGGACCTAAAGCGATGATTATCGACGATCGTGTGCCTCAAAAATATGAGGTGAGAAAAGCCTGAGGACTTAAAGCGATCGGGTTGTGTGCCCCTGTGGGGACTTAAAGCAATCCATAAACGTCGTGTGCCCATGTGGGGACCTAAAGCGACGGGTGAACATCGTATGCCCGACGGGGAGTTACAGTGATGTAACGAGCGATGGTTCTAGCAGAGTTCCTGAGTGAACTAGTGTTGAGATATGAAATCTTGGAGTCGGTACCGCATATGCATTTGCATAGAGAGTCGTTGTGTCAGTCTCTTTGCATCTGCATGAATTATGATTGCATTGGTTATACGTGGAAAATCATGATTTGGTTGATTATGTGCGAGACGTTGTGATGGCATTGGTGAATTGATGTGCATTCGCGTTAAATGCATGGAAGTATGAATGATATGTTTTTTGTATAAACATATGCACGATGTGTGAATATGGGATTATGTGATTATAAACTGTAGATGCTTTATGTGTTAGCATGTGGTATTTGTGGTGAGAATATTTGATATGTGTATATTTATGTTGATATATATATATATAATTATATGCATTTATATTATGGTTGTTTTTCTCACCCTTCTGCTCGTTTTATAATGCTCTATGAGGCATTGCAGATTAGAGTTGCTGGAGGTCTTTTGTGAAGCTTTGTGTCTTCACCCTATTTGTCGGTCGGCTCTGATATGTGACACCGGGTAGCTAGGGTGGCCGTTTGTGGTTGTTGTGTATATAAATCTTTTGGCTTGTGCATGTATAACCTGAAATATGACCAACTTTTTATGTGATATATAAATGATATTCAGTTTTTAGATTTTCCGCTTTTATTCTAAAAACTTAGAAATGTGGGTGTAAGGAATTGAGTTTCCTCTGTATGTATGCTACCCCACTGTTGCATATCTTTATGGGCAGGTGTTGTATGTATGTTTTGTTTCACATTGATGTGATTTCCCCGACTATGCCATGTTTTTAAATATACTCTGACGAAATTTCATTAAGTGTTATTTGTTTTACAATTATTTGGGGGTATAGAAAGGGGGCGTCACATCCATTGCTTCATATGGCTGAGTCGAAGAGTCATTAAATGTTATAAGGCTCTTGCCTTCACAAGGTTTTAGATCTTGCATGTGTAACCCTGACTTCCTAAAGGTTCCGAAATACATTAGGTCGCATAAACTTCCATCATCAATGAAGATTCTTGACAATAAATGATTGATTAAGGTGGCAGTTATGACTAATGGAAGTATCGTGCTAAGAGTCTCATCGATATTTTATGTCACTTCTCGATCAGTATATTGTTTGATTACAAAGCCTCTTTCTCGCTATGCAGCTTTTAGCCAATCGAATCCACAGAAAAGATCGGAGGTTGATCGAATTGGAAAGATTAAATGTGCTCTTTGAAGTAGGATCAAAAGTTGTTTTCTTTGTCTTAGTGTGATTGCTACATCAATCGTAGCTTGAATTAGACAGATTTAATTATTAAAAATTGTAGGAATCAGATATTGTATCCCACATACAATCCCACTGTTTAGTTCAAAATTTAAAATAATTGATGAAATGATGAGGTAAGGCTTTGCTTCGAGGAATTAATGTTTCTGGTGTAGTCAAGACTAACACGTCAACGTCCAAGTAGAGAGAGAATACAGAGTAATATGTGAGTGCGAGTAGATTTGTATCATACATTTTCTTTCATGTGAAATCTCTTGTATATTATAGTTGATCGATGTATTCAAAACTTTGAATCGCATATGGAATTTTTCTTAATGGGCCTTTCGCTAACAAAAACAAATTGTTAACATAATTGAAATTCGACGATTCATTCCATCGAAAATTTCTTTATGAAAAAAATAGGGTTAAATATACTTCACCCCCTACCAATATAATGAGTTTTGGTTTTGCCTCCTGAAGTATTTTTTTTGGACGCCCCCTCACCAAATTAAGATTCTATTTTCACTCCCCCTGTGCTGACTGGACAGGGAAAATCTGCACATGTAGCGAAAGAATCTGCCACGTGGCATTTGCTGACTGGATAATTATTTTTATTTTATTTTTTAGTTTTATTTATTTATTTATTTTTTATTTTTTTTAATATTTTTTATATTTTTTTGATTTTTTTTAAATTAAAAAAATTAAAAAAAATTAAAAAAAAAGTAAAAAAGTAAAATAAAACAATTAAAAAAATTTTAAAAAATAAATAATTATCCAATCAGCAAATGCTCCGTGGCAAATTTCTTCGTCACATGTGCAGATTCTTCCTGTCCAGTCAGGATAGGGGGAAGTGAAAATAGAATCTTTGTTTGATGAGGGAGCGTTCAAAAAAAATTACTTCAAGGGACAAAACCAAAACTCACTACATTGACAGAGAGTGAAGTAGATTTAACCCTAATATATAACAATAGACTTATCAAAAAAGAAGAAAATAATTGATTCTTAATAGCCTATTGTAAAAAATAATAAACTAATTTGATTTTGCTAATGATTATATGGCGAAGCTTGTGCGATCCTATTTTTTCTCTTTTGTAGAAACCGTTGCAAAGACATTTTCATTGAAACAGCAGGATCAGGACTATACAACTGACGCGGAGATTCTACTATTGTTGGTGTTGATGGCTCTGACCCTGTTGGTGTCTTCACTGTTTCTTGCACTTTTTCATTCGCCAGCATTAAGATGGATTTTGCCTGCAAGACATACACATTAACCCATTTCTTATTATTGTTGTCAAAGAATATATTCATTCACAGTTGCATCACTTATTGCTTCCTGTCACTTTCGTGTATATTCTAGATTTTTTTATGTCGGCAACAACTTGGTATTAGTCGCATACGCGGTTCTTTTTTTTTTTCTTTTTAGTTTTTTGGATAAGCATGAAGAATAAAGATAGTGATAAGTGAGATGATTTGCATTTTAAGAATAAACAAAATTACCTGAAACTCTGTGACATGAATAACACGCATCTTGCCATCGTAGAAAATGGTCAGCGGCTGTTGTTGATTTTCCATTGAGCTCAGATCATTATCTTCTTCTTCAACCCTTTAATTAACACAGAATTAATTGAATACCCAAATATAAAAATAAAAAACCAATAACAATAAAACATATAACAAATTAAATTGAAATGGGACGACAACAAAAAACCAAATTTCTTACATGTGATGTCTATCAGACATGTATGGACGATAAAGGCAGAGTTCCAAGTTGCAATTCCTCTTCATCTTTTCAAAAGAGAATATAGAGAGAGAAAGAGAGATAGGAAGTAAAAATGTGAAAATGTTGAAGATATAAAGATGAATAAGAGTAGCCGATATATATAAATGCACAGCAGCTGGAATGGAAAAGAAAGAGAAAGGGACACACATTGGGGATCAAAGAATTTAAGATTTTATGTCACGCGTTTGCGTAGCGCACACGAAACCGCATCCCGCAAGTAAGTGTCTCACTTGCGTGTCGGCACCACGGGATCATAATAAAATATTGACAACAGTATATTTGTGTGTCATCGTTTATGTTGCAAATTACAAAATCAAATAGAAACGTGAACAATATATCGACAAACAAATAGGAAAGGTGAAGGTTCACACTTCAGAAGTAAAATTTTGTGGTGAACTTGTTAAAATAATTTTTTTTTGTTGACATACTCACAATTCTAGTCAATCAATAAATAATTTTAATAAAATAAATGTAACATATGATTATATTAGTGGATTTCTTATTACACCATATATGTTTTTTAGGCACAAAGTGAATTTCTGCTTTTGCTCCCAGTTTTCGGATATGCACATTCGGACGTACCATTTTTTTTAAAAACGTTGATTTGTTCCGGATATGCATATTAGGAATAGTTTTTGATCTGCAGATCCGAAAAATAGCAGATTTTTTTTTTTTTTTTAAATCAGTTTTGTTGGTTGGTCGCAGATGTTAATATATCGTCGCAACTTAATATACATTCGAAAACATCCATATATAAAATAAAATGATATATACATAATAATACTCCTGTCAAAATACAGTACATCAATGTAATAAAAATAGAATACATCAAACAAAAAACTACTGTGTATGCCGAAGGATCTCTCCTGGCTCCCCTGCTCCTCTGCTCCTACCCGCCGTCCTGGCTCGATGTCTCAATAATCCTATCCATGGCAAGTCTGCCACCAGAGCTCTTAGGGAGGTGACCGTCCGCAATGGCCGCCCGCGCTATCTCCTCTATCTCACGACAACGAGGTAGGACATCCTGAGTATGGTCCAACTGAGACTGCTGCTCCTCTAATATCTCCTGATGAGCAGGTCTGGGTGGCGATCCCTTAGCAGTGGACACCATGCATGGGTGTGAGACGGTATAGAACCACATGATGTCTCATGGGGCCATCTCTCAACAAAGGCCATCAGCATACCGTACATGATCTGGGGATACCCAATCCTAGAAAAGGCCTCCGAGACCAGAGGTAGCAAGTGCAGACTGGAACGACTCATCCTCTGGCAGCTCCGCAATCATGTCTATAACCTTGCCCCCATGGTTATAGAACTTCTGGGAACCCTTCTCTTGAAAATTTCAAAATAAAACAATGTTACAAATGAAAATATTTTCAACAAAAACAATTCTATAAATAAACCGAGAAAGGTTATCTGTCCTAGCCAGCCATATCTGGCAGTATGCTCAGAGTACCCCAAGAGTAGGGACATATCAGACGGTCCCCCGGGGTAACCCTCCAGCTCATCGAAATCGTCATCGCCGTCACCACCCTCATGTGCTGGGTGATCACCCTCAGGAACAGGAACAGGGGATGGAATAGGAGCAGGTGATGGAACTGGAGTCTCCCGACAATGCCTGCGTGCGGGCGGGGACCCTGACGAACCAGCAGTAGAAACCCAACGCCTCCGAGATATAGAAACGGTGGCTGACAGAGGAGTGGCATGAACCTGTGATGTGGAAGGCTGTGGTGTAGGATATCCCTCAGCTGTAGGGGCTGCTGGAACTGCCTCTGCTGTAGACTCCATCCGCTCACGTCGGACAGATGCATGTTAAGCTGTCCGTCCATGTATCATACGATCGTCTATGGCAGCCATGTAATCTGCAAAGCATAATAAATAAATTATAATTTTTTAAAAATAATTAAAAAAACAACAAACAATAAACAAAAAAAAAATAGAAACCAAGTTGCTTCCAGATTTGCACATCAGGAAAATTTCCGTAGATGCACATCCGGAAGTACTCATAATATTTAACGTTGGGTTTTTCCGGATGTGCACATCAAGAAAGCAATCAACGTTAAAATTTTTCGGATCTGCACATCCGGTACGTATTTCAAGTTCTAAAAAACGCAGCCATGGCTACTGTACCATAGAAAAAGGTATTTGAATGCCCTGATCGTCCGTTTGAAGCAGCAAACAACACCTATATTGTCTCTAACCTATGTTATTCATACTACCTAACAATTTCTACACCTAAATGTCTACTCTAAATCGATTACTCGGAAATAACTCCGAAACTCTAAAATTCGAAAACTTACCGATTAAATTGAGATACAGAGGATTTGGAATGTCTTGATCGTTGTAGAAGTTGGTCTACGCCGAACTCAAGTAAAAAAGTCGGAATTTGTGGGAATGAGAAATTTAGAGTTTGAGAGAGTTTGATAGTTTAGAATGTAAAAATCTAAAGAATGAGGGGGGGAGAAGCTCTGGCGCCAAGTTATAAGAAATGGTTCCGGATTTGCACATCCGGAACAAATCAACGTTTTTAAAAAAATGGTGCGTCCGGATGTGCACATCCAGAATCAGGGGGCAAAAAAAGAATTTTGCGCGGTGCCTAAGAAACCCATGTAGTGTATTAAGAAATTCTCTTATATGATACATATCACTTATTGTATATCCTTATATTTATTAATATTACAACTAACTTTTTAATATATCAAATTTAAAATACTTAGGTCATTCAATATATTGTGTTTTAATTTTAATCTTATATCTTAAAAATTAAAGTTTAATAAAATAACAATTTCATCTTCTTTTTCCAATTTGTGGCTACATTCATCTTCTTCGTCGTCATTGTAGAATGACCACAAAAATTTTTTTTTTTCAACTGTGTAGAACGAATATATGTTCCATATTATTACATGCAATCTCTCATACCACTAAAGATGAAACCCTCGTTTCATCTTTTTCTTCCACTATTGTAGTATGAGAGAATTGAATTAAAACATAGAAAGAAAATGTAGAAAAATAAATAAGCACATCCAGGAGAACCTTTGTCTCCTTTAATTCAATTCCACCATTTGTATCACTATCATACTTATTGTCGTGGCGGTCATAAATGAGAGAAACGGTGGTCGACAACTAGGTTGTTAGAAACAACAATCCAACTGGTTCATTAGTTAAGCCACACTACGAAATGCACAAAACAAACCTCTTTTCTTTGTTTGGAGGCGCAATGGTCGGAGACAGAGCGGTGATCGCCGATAGTTGTTGGAATTAGATTAATAACGATTAATCAAAACATACTTGCTCAAGAAATTATAATATATAATTTAGGCGCGGAAAGCAAGCATGTATAAAAATTAAAGGATCGATAAAATAATTTTGAAATACCTGGATCCATTGAGAAAAATCCCTTTGATGGTAATCCTAAAACACAGGAGTTGGTGACTTTTGTGGTTCTTCCTCAACCGATACTCCTTATGCCTCGAATTCTCTTCAGACGGGGAGAAGAGATAATTTGTTTGTGTACGGTTGTTTATGTAGAAAAATGGTAAACAACCGCTGATCTCCAAATTAAGGATTACTTGCAGGATCAACCAGTGAATCCTGGGACATATTGCCAAATAACCATTTGTTTTTTATTCTCTTATGTTAACGTGACTGTTTTCGACTTGGTCGAACATAGGGTCTTAAGTAACTATAAGCACGTAGAGACGTCAACTTCGACTACTTTAGAAATGTGTAAAAGAAATTATAAAAACTAGAAATGCTGAATGAAATAACTTGAGTGGTGTCGTACTCCAAATTTTACCCCTAGATTCAATCATCATTTGCATAGCATTCTAGGTTAATCAATCATGCATAGTTAACTAATTATCAAGATTTTATTTTGTTTTGTTCATCTGTGAACTAGGGTTATCCCTAAGAGGCTCAAGGGACTAATCAGTCAAAGTCTTGGATAGATCGTCATCCAAAGAAGCTCTCATACACTGAAGGGACCCCCTTCCATCAATAATCAAGTGCAATGTGGCTTTCATTACAAGTTCTTCAAGATTCAATTTCATCTGACCAAGAATTAGGATTTTCTCAATCAAATTCAACAACATCTTTGACTTTTGATCAAGACATGATCTCAAGCCTTGGGACATGATTCAAGACATTCAAATACACCCTTGGAGTCTATCTATGGTGTTCAAATAGCCCAAGAGATTGATTTCATTAAAGATCAAGAAGTGAAGATTCATCTGATAAAAAGTCAACTGTTCCTCCAGATCAAGGTTTGACTTTTGGGAATTTTGGTCAACCATGGCTTCCTCAAGTCAAGGATGATGACAGCATGTGGTTTGGAAATGAGGATGAATTCCTAAAAAATGTTTAGATTTCAAGTTATGAGGCCATGAAGTTTGTGTTTCATTCAAAATTGTGTTCCAACACTTAGAAATTTTTTGAGACAAAATTTGCCTTCAAAAAGTAACCAACTTGTGAGCCAGTTTTCATCATGATCTATTTTGATTCAAGAAAAAATTAAAACATGAAAGTGTCGCGCCCGAGGATTTGCATCCATGGTACAAACGCGAAAGTGGCGCGGAAAACAGAGTCGCCATCAATGTGTATTTATCCCAAGAGAGGGAAAGGAAACACGGCGTAAACCTGAGGGAAGGGAAAAGAATGGTCTCGCGACCAAGAGAAACGGGTAAGGGAGTCGGTTACGCGAAGGGAAGGTGTTAGCACCCCACACGTCCATCGTACTCGACGGGGTCCACGCTTGTTGTCTCGATCAAAGGGTGTCGTCATCTGGAGCTACACTGCTGCTGGAAAGGAGAAGAAACGAGAACGGAAAGGAACGAAGAAGCGAAGAAGAAAAGAAAAATAAGAAGTGACTCGATAGGACATCTCTCGTCCTATGCCTACGTATTCCCTCGTGCAATGGGAAAGTCAGAGTCAACGTAGTTCGGACACGAACTAAGGTGGGAGGTTGCTCGCCAAGACATCGCTGCCTTGTGCCTACATATCCTCAATCGGACGAGAAAGAGGAAGTCAGAGCAGTCGTAGTTCGACCTAACGAGGTCGGTTAGTGTTTTTTATGAGCGACGTTAGATTCGCGTCTGGCAGTTAGGGTCGATGCCTGTTTGCGACGAGACGGAAGTAACGTGCCATTTTCTGAAAATGATTTGAACTTGAACGATCCCGAAGGATAAAAAGGTTTGAATTTTTTTTTTTGTGTTTTTTAGACAGAAGTGGATTGAAGTTAGTTCGTAACTTACATTGCACTAAAGTCTACCATGCGGGAACGAGTGAATCGCATGGTCGCCCCCAAATGGGACGTATGCTAAACACTCTTGAAAAGGAGGGGAGACCCCTCGTTCTTCATTTCCTACACTTAAGGCTCGAGCGCAATATACGTTATATTTTATTAAGTGTTTTGGAAGTGTTATGAGATGAGAAGAGAAGACTCAAAGGAAAAGAAAACACTAAGGGGAAACTAATGTCTTAATGTCATCATGCAAAGGTGACCCTATAGTTGAGTTTGAAAGGGAAACGTCTACCTAAGTTAGCATGCAAAGGGAAGCCTAATGCTAAACCTACTCCAAGCTTAATCGAAAATTAAGTTGGACTAGGTAGCTCTAAGGGAGTGAATTCAAGACTTAAACAAGTCTTGAGACTCAAGGGAAGAGAAAGAGTGAAAGAGATGAAGAAGAAAGAGAGGTATAAGATGAGAAATAAGATGGGGCAGCAAGCACGTCATTCACATCATACTCAAATCATATCATTAATCATGCTTCAAAAGATCACACAAGAAAACTCAAGTAAGCAAGTAAGAGCAAACAAGAAAGGATGCAAGCAAACTTGCATAAGAAGCACAATTAAATATCATTAAGACTCATACAAAGATGAAATGAATAAGGTAAGATGAAAATAGATCCAAGTTAGAATTCCAATCATATCACAATCATCCAATTAAAACATGTAAGAGTGCTCGACATCGTGATGCATTATGAGCCAAAGAAGCAACAAGTCAAATGATAATGATATGCAACATACAAATCAAATCATGATGATCATATGAGATGAAAGCAAGGAATTGAATCCAAGGGGCAGTAGCAAATGCATCATCAACAAACCAAAACCAACTCAAAACAATCAAGATGAATCATTAAACATCACATTCAAAGCATGCATCAAAACTAGACAAAGCATTCACTTATATCATTCATGCAAATCACAAAAGATCATGTGCAACAAAGAGTGAGAAAATGTCACATAAAAGAACCCTAAACCAAGAGGATCAAAACCTCTAGCATGTCACTCAAATCAAACAAAAGGCCTCACGCATTGATTGGATTACACAAGCAAACATCTCACAAGGTTAGGTCAAGCACCTTAGAGGATTCAAGTCAAAACAATGTCAACTTAGAAAATCAAGAACAAATAGGAAAATGGACAAATGAAGATGAATCCAAATCCACAAATAAGCTAAGACAGAATAGGATCACACCAAATAATCATCTCAAGCATCATTCAATCACAAGTAAACAAAGACATCCAAACCATGTCAAGTATCCAAGCATGTTTCAATCAAACTCAAACCACAAATAGACACCAATCAAAAATAGCAAAATTGTCCAATAAATTCCCAAAAATAATAATAGGCAATTTTAAACATCCAATTAACAAGTGAAAAAATATTGGAACAGAACTAGCTCAATAGCATGTTCAAAAGTGCTCCACAAGTCAAGATATGCACATAACCGAGCAAAGATCGAGGGTCCATAAAAGTTGAAGGGAAAGTCACTAAAAGCAACTCAAACCATCATAAAACCATCACCAAAACACCCTCATATGATGGCCTAAAAGTGACCAAAATATTGGCTTCAAATGGGTGAGCAAAGTCACAAAAATCCCTAACCCTTGATGAAGGGTATCATTGGAAACACATCTTCAAATTAAAACAAAATAAAATGTTAAAAAGAAATTAAAAATAAAATAAAATTCATCAAAAAATAAAGAAGACATTAAAGAACATACATGATTTTTTCTAGATTTTTTTCGATAAAATGAAGTATTTTTAATAATTAAAAAAATAACGAAAAAAAAAGAAAAAAAAATAGGTGATTGAAATGGAGGGTGTGTTAGTAACCCAAAAAAAAGGCCATAACGGTTTGGGTCTGGACAGGGGGGTGTGGAACGAAAGCGCGCAGGCCCAGGAGAGAAATTACTACATATGTTACGAATTTTAATAAAAAGAAAGATAAGTGAATTAAATGACATGTAACAAAAGTATGTGGAACTTATATCAATTGGTCCATTTCACTTAAGTGACTAAAGACAAAAATAAAAACATGAGCCTCCACAAATCTGCCACGTCATCATCTTCATGCTTGGACCATGCAACATTTCACGTGAATAGTGCAATGACGCCGGAACAGGAGCCCAGCCGCCGGAGAACGCGTTCCAGTCCGGCCGGCCACCGCCGGCGACGGCTAGCGCGGCCGGAAACGCAAACAAGGGTACCCCTTTTTGTATACTTTCCAAAAATGACCTCTGTTTCTTTTAAAAATCCCTCTAAATCCATGAAAAAGAAGCTTCAAGAATGGACACTCATGGAACTTTAATCACAAATCAAAACAACATACATACTACAATGTAGTGCACTCCATGGTGAGTCCAAATATGCAAAAATAATTGAGAAGCAACCATTAAAACTCAAGAAAACAAGGATTCAAGTTGCACACCATAAATAAAACTCCATTAAAACACAAAAATAATTATGTAAACATTGCCTACCCTAAGGTAGGACTTCAGATGCACCCAACATGAACATAAAATAGAGCTAAAATGCAAGCTTAGAGTTGAAGAAGATTACTCAACGGAGTAGCTCCGTTGGCCCTTGAAACCACGTAGCAACTTCAGACAAATGCTTCCAATGGTCTCTTTGTGTCTCAGTGATGAAGAACCAAGTGAAAAATGCAGAGAAACTTGGAGGAAATGAGATTTTTTTTAGAGAGAGGTTTTGAGAGTGAGAGTGAATTCTTGAGTTTGTGGCTGCTGAGAATGAGTCTCTGAAGCTAGAGTTTGGTATTTGGCTTATATATGAAGCTTTTACGTGGTTAAAATGAACTTTACTGTGGTTAGAGCTTGGGGTTAAAGTTTTGATGAAAATTTGAAAAAAACAATGGAGTGTGAGAGGGTGTAGTACAAAATGAGCTTTATGTGAGAGTGGTTTTGGTTGCTATTCTTCTGAGCAAAAGAAATCAGAATGAGAGAGAGTGGAGGGGACAAACTTGGTGCACAAGTTTATGGTATTCCTCATTTGGCAAGTGTTGTCTAAAATGGTGCATGGTAAAGAAACAGTGTTTGGTTATTTGGAGTAATGTTTTGAGTGGTGTTTTGGGATGATTTACGTGCAAGGGAATTATGTCTATTGGATACAATGACCATGCTGCAAGAACATCACAAAATATCATCAAGTGGTGCACTTGAAATCAAAACCGTGCCCACCACTTCCATGAACAATAACTTAATGAAATCAACACCATATCATGCCATCTTATGTCCAAAGGAAACTAGGAAGATCAATGAGTGGAAAACAAGTTGGAACCAACTTGATATAATGCTTGGATTAGGGTGAAAAATTGCCATGAAGAGTTGTCCACAAATCTGCTTAAAAACACTTAAAAAAAATTCTAAGTTTTTGCATTGTTTCAAGTTACAAATTCCTTACTTTGACCCCCATATCTCTCAAATGATTACTCATATGAAAAATTCCTCAACATCAAAGTTGTAGAGGGGAATGAGAGGAACAAAACTCATGTTGAACATATTTTCATTTGAAGTCTCCGTCATAGAGATAATTGGCCATAAACTTGAACACTGCATGCACACAAGGTGTTTGATGGTTTTACTCCGAGCCAGCTTGCCCATGACTTGCTTGCCTTGCCCAAAATGCCTTACAAGCCTCTAACTTTGAACAATCATAACTCCTTCAATTTTAATCCATTGGAGAAGTTCTTGCTATGGTTTTGAAGCTTAGAATATGAACTTTAATTAGGCCCCTTGAAATTTTCCATTTGAAGCTTGCATCATGAAGAAAGAAAGCTCCAAAGATGGTCCTTCACCTTGCCAAAACTTACTAAATTTAGAAACCCTAGTTTCTATTTTTAGCAACTTTTCATATTTCTTGATTTTTGATGAATCACCTGACATTTCTTGATCAATCCTCCATGAATGGACATATTTGACTTAAAAATCAAAATGTTGACCTCAAAAAGTCAGGAGTTGACTTTTTCACTGCACAGTTAACTTTATCCCCAATTCTCCTGATTTTCAATCTTCTGATCAATTGAAATCCTTCTGAACCAAATTGATGGACAATTCTCCAATCCTAGACACTTAGGGACATGAGGAATACCATAGAATCAAGTCTTGCCCAAAAAATCAGAAATAAACTAATTTTATGGCAAACCCTAGTTTGGGTGCCTTCAGTCTAGGAGGAATCAGCACATCCTCCAAATCCAAATTCCCCTGAGTATGATGTGTATCCTGTCAGACAATGATGAGATGTGCCATTTGGTGATGATAAAAACTCAAAGATCTTGCCCATTGGAGAGTAAAACCTAAGAATCTTAAAACCCTAATTTGAACCATCATGCTAGGAGAGTGTGATTCCTTAGGAGTTTCTTGCCAAGCTTGCCCTTTTGATCAGGTAATGAACAAATTAAGATGCCCTGAGGCCCGAGGCTTCTTTGTGACCCAAGTATTGATAGTATCAAGAACCATCTCTCCTCTTAGCCCCTTGGACAATACACATGAACTTTGCCTGAAACCCTGGAAAACATCCTCTTCTTGTGAATGAGGTTAGACCCCTTGATCCCATGCTAAGAACCAAATGATATGCAAAGATGATAATCCAAGGATGAAATGAAACATAAGCCAGTTAGTGCTAAAAGTAAGAGGGCAAACTTTAAGGTGTTACAGCTGCCCCTATTCAAACTTCTTGGATCTGAGGGTATGGAAGCAACGGCTTTCAGACAATCGGGATACACGAAGATTGAATACCAAAGTAAACTTGGAAATTTGCAACCTGTGGGGATGATGAAATAACACGAATACGAGAACGGCCGAAGGCGAACTCGGAAAGGCAGACCGGCCGAAGGCGGACTAAACTAGGGATATAAGAATAAACGAGGACGGCCGAAGACGAACTCGAAAAGGTAGACCGGCCGAAGGCGGACCATGCTGGGGAGATATAAAGGTACTACGAGAACGGCTGAAGGCGAACTTGAAAAGAAAGACTATGCCGAAGGTAGACTTTCAAACAAAGATACGAGACCATGCCGAAGGTGGACTCGAAAAAGAAAGACCAAGCCGAAGGTAGGCTTTCAAAGAAATACTATACCGAAGGTAGACTTTCAAACAAAGGATACGAGACCATGTCGAAGGTGGACTCGAAAAAGAAAGACCAAGCCGAAGGTGGGCTTTCAAAGAAAGACTATGCCGAAGGTAGACTTTCAAACGAAGGATACGAGAACGGCCGAAGGCGAACTCAAAAAGAAAGACCAAGCCGAAGGTGGACTCTCAAAGAAAGACTAAGCCGAAGTTAGACTTTCAAACAACATAATACGAGTACGACCGAAGGCGAACTCGAAAAGAAAGACCAAGCCGAAGGTGGACTCTCAAAGAAAGACTAAGCCGAAGGTAGACTCTCAAACAACATAATACGAGGACGGCCGAAGGAGAAATCAAAAAGAAAGACCAAGCCG
Source organism: Lathyrus tuberosus (assembly GCA_022829125.1). Lineage (NCBI taxonomy): Eukaryota > Viridiplantae > Streptophyta > Magnoliopsida > Fabales > Fabaceae > Lathyrus > Lathyrus tuberosus. The sequence goes on along the minus strand of JALAZF010000124.1, from coordinate 784,095 downwards.
AAGGTGGACTCTCAAAGAAAGACTAAGCTGAAGGTAGACTCTCAAATAACATAATACGAGGAAGGCCGAAGGCGAACTCAAAAAGAAAGACCAAGCCGAAGGTGGACTCTTAAAGAAAGACTAAGCCGAAGGTAGACTTTCAAACAAAGGGTACGAGGACGGCCGAAGGCGAACTCGAAAAGAAAGACCAAGCCGAAGGTGAGATTTCAAAGAAAGGATACGAGACCATGCCGAAGGTGGACTCGAAAAAGAAAGACCAAGTCGAAGGTGGGCTTTCAAACAAAGGGTAATAAGAGTCCAAGCCGAAGGTGGACTCGAAAAGAAAGACCAAGCCGAAGGTGGGCTTTCAAAGAAAGACTATGCCGAACAGGATAACTCTACTGGGGATAACAAGATAACAACGGGTGCGAGGACGGCCGAAGGCGAACTCGAGAAAAAAAGAAAGACCAAGCCGAAGGTGGACTTTTTAAAGAAAGACTAAGCCGAAGGCAGACTTTCAAACAATAATATGTAGAAACGACAGTTCTACAAAGATGACTCCGCCGTGGAAAAGAGAAATCTAAATAGACAACTCTGCGGGGGAGTACAAGATAACAGCGGGTGCGAGGACGGCCGAAGGCGAACTCGAGAAAAAATGAAAGACCAAGCCGAAGGTGGACTTTTTAAAGAAAGACTAAGCCGAAGGTAGACTTTCAAACAACAATATGTAGAATCAACAGTTCTACAAAGATGACTCCGCTGGGGAAAAGAGAAATCTAAACAGACAACTCTGCGGGGGAAGTATAGGAAGGACCAACAAGAAGGACAAATCCACTGGTTGCTGAAGACCAAGGCAGCTCCACTGGGGATGACAAACTAAATTGTCCTCTGAAATAAGAGACCCTGCTGAGAAAGACTTCACTCTGCTAAGGAAGACACTGATCAAAAACTCTGCTGGAGATGAAAACTCCGAGAGAATACCCACTCTGTTGGGGATAGATAAGAACGAATATTGAAGATGGAACCCAAAGAGAAATTCTCTTCGCTGGGGGATTACCAATGACTTCTACCTGGATCTGAAAGAATGCCAATAACAATTGGACTTAAGACCTGCTGGGGATATCAACCGATGTTAAACATACCACTGAGAAGATCACCACCAAACTCTGCTTGGGGAAACAAGTCAATAATTCTGAACCTGCTTGGGGATATTACCGAACTCAATCTGCTGCTGGGAGATGCTCTTACCTTAACCCTGCTGGGGAATATCAGCCAATATCAGCAAGTCTGCTTGGGGAACGGTAGATGATGACATTAACTCTGCCAGAAGATAACATCAAGCTTACCCATTTGAGGGGATTAACTCATACCGTTGCTGGTGAGAAAAACATTTCTTGACTAGCTGAGAGCTCAGGCCCTGCAGGGAAAATAACATCTTTACCCAAAGAAGATATTCCATAAGTCTCCTGTCGGGGATGCATCAGCATCAACTTCTGATTATTTGTTGAGAAAATGATGAATTTATCACAACTTTAGTTGGGGAATTAGTCTTCTGTACTCTGCTGAGGAAGATAATTCTCGACACTCTGGTTAGGGGAAGTAACAACCTGCTGAGGAGGATGAACTTTTCAATGTCGAGGAGAGTAGCTCTACTGGGGAAGGACAAACCTGTTACCCTACAAACAGAATCAACAGAAAGTTCCATATGCAAAAAAGGCTACTTCTATTACCATTACAACGACCGTTGCCTAAGCAATTCCCACTGTTTTCTGATATGATTCACAAAGCCTAACATTTTCGCATGCAATGTTTTATCAATATATCGGACGTTTTCACAAACAAAACAGTAAAAGCAAAAACACAAATGGAAAGCTTTTTTTTTTGAAGTTTTGTTCATTTTATTGTCAACTGCAAGTTGCAAGATCAAACCAAATCTGCAAATCCCTTGATTACAGGTCTTGAGACTAAATCCATCCATAATCAGAAGGTTGTACAAGCTTTAGTGGCATTACACGTTGAATTAAGGCATTAACCAAGTGATTATGCCATTTTTGAAAGAAAGTTCACAAAGTCATTTTGGAAAAGTGACTTTACTTACAAAGTTAACTTGTCTTGAGATTTTAACTTGTTGCTTCTGCAGAAACCTCTTCCTTCTCACAGAAGAAAAGCCTCTAAATCACTCAACAACTCTAAAGGAGTTGGTATTATGCATTGGAACTCAAAACTCCATGAATTGCCAAGTTACATTCCAACCAAACCATGGATTTTACAAGTTACAATTCTGCAGCACATTGAGCCTTAAGTTCCCCTATAGATAGAAGTTCATTTCATGCTTCTAACACACAACAAAAACCAGAGAAAACATCCCTCAAACCTCCCAAACTCAGCATCTTGCAAACCAAACCTTCACTTGTGCCAAACAACCTCATTTTGCATAAACACAACCAGTTTCACTTACACACCTCAATCCACCAAATAAACTGTCCTAACACACCACAAAACACATTTTGAAGGTGTTCAAACCTTCATCTTCATCAAAAACCATCAAGATAAAAAAGTCAACTCTCAAAACTGCAAACTGTTGACTTTCTGCATCTTCTATACCAAAACTTGATTGTGACCCTTTCCAAACCATTTGATCATCCAAAATCAACCCTCAAACATGTCTTGAACTATCCCCAACATCAAAACCTGACTGTAACTCCATTTGGCTAAGGTTCAAAATCTCACTTTTCCCATTTTTCCGAGAAGGGAAACACAACCTGTTCTAGTTGGTTCCATTAGGTTCTAAGCATTCTAAAGTTTCATAGGAGGTCCGTTGAAGGTATCCAGATCATCAAAACTACTCTGTAACATCTTTGGAGGATTCTGACTTTTTGCTCCAAGAGGTAAGTTCCCTTTAAAATGAAACTCAATGAACCATGCTATATCTTGTTGTACATTGAACTTAAGACTTGATTGTCATAATATTTATGATGTGTTCCCTCATTTATTTGTTGCTTATCATGAATGTATGCGACTATGCCATTGAAATTGCAAATGTAAGCTTTTTGAGGTTTTACTATCATGTTTTGAATTAGAAGCATAATTAGACAATTCCAATTGCACCACTGAATTCCTTGTTGAAAAATATGCAAGATTGGTTTTTGTTTCATTTGATTTCATGGAGTATTCAGAAAGTTAGAGTAGCTTTTGCAAATTGAAATTTTGAAGGTGATGATGCTTCAGCCATGGCGCCTTTGAGTAGCTTTCAGGTCTTTGTCTTGATTTATGTTTTATTCATTAGGGGTGATACAATGGATGTATCACCACCCCAGTGGTTAATGACCAGCGCGTATTGTGTGTTTGGGTGTAAGAACTGGGGTTTGAATCCCCCTCGCCTCAATTCTTTTTATTTCTTTTCATTTTTGAGTGGGTTTTAAATATATATGTATGCTTCTATTGTTATATCACCCGCGCATGCTGGTTGAGTTGGTATTGTTTTGAGTGGCAAGTTCAGTGGCCTGGGTTCAGCACCCACCAAGGTCATTCCATTATTTTTTATCACTTATTTTTCTCATTTTCTTCACAAATTGAAAACACTATAACTTCTTCATCCCAAATGATTTTTGAGCCATTCTTTTTGCTAAATGTTCATGAGGATGTCTACTTTCTGCTTGTAAAAATAAATTTCCAAAAACATTTATTTTTCTTTCACTTATGTGTGTTCAAAGTAAGTAACTTTTTAGGGTTTTCTTAGGGTTTCTTTGGCATTCTTTGATTGATCTTTTGATTTCCTTTGTGCATATTGACTTGTATAAACTTCTTACACTTTGTATATACATTATGTGATGTTGTGAACTTGTGCATCCTTGATTTAACTTGAGTTTGATGCATTTTTAATGTATGTTTACATGTTAAAGTGTAAGTTGAAGCATAAATCATCTGCATGCATCGATCATGACGCTTCTCTCTAACATCTAATCATGCCTATCATCTCATTGATCTCGCATATTCCCATAGCAAGAAGCATGGATAGTAAAAAAAATCCCAATCTTACTTGGCACCTCACGAAAAACCAAATTTTACTTGGAACCTCACAAAATTTCAATTTTACTTGGAACTTCACAAAAGCCCCACCTTGCTTGGCCCCCAATACCTACAACTAAAAATATCAATCTTGCTTGGCACCCAACATTTACAATCAAAGAACCTGACCTCATCCGACGTCTCAAAAGCCAAGAGCCCGTCCTCGCTCGACACATATAAAAAACCCAACCTTGCTTGACACCTTACAAAAGCCCAGCATTGCTTAAAAACTTACAAAAGACTAGTTCCACTTGGCACTTACCCTAAAACCCAATCGTCATTGACAACACTTCAGGCATCATACCTCATGCATTGATCATTCATCACACTTTATGCATCTCTAACACATATCGCATAATCAATCACACTAATTCATGAATAAACACAAATCTCAATTGTCATAGCACAAGTCATGTGGGGCACTCACCCTCATTCATAAAGAGTGTTTGTCGTCAACATTATATTATGTAAATCCTTTAAAGCCCAGCACCGTTTGGCACCCGCAAAGACTGATACTTGTCTGGCGATGTTCAAAACCCTTTTCTTCTTTAGAATTCGATTTTCGCTCGGAACTCATTCATTTTGAAATCTAGTAATCAATAAAAGTCCAACCTCATTTGGAACCTGTCAAATTCTAACTAGATGACACACATACCTGTATGGATCCATCATTACACTTTATGCGTCATTTCATGTGCAGTATTCCCACAAGATGATACTCCCTAGTGAATGTTTTCCATCAACCTTTTGATGATGATATTCCCCGGTGAATCTACTAAATTTTTCTCCCAAGAAGAGGTTACCCTAAAAAGTCACGTTTAGAACTTTTCCTTTGCAGCGCTTTCCCCAGTAAATCTTCTACTGAAGGAGTCCTTTTTAAGATGTTTCCACAATCAATTATCAATGCCTATCAACCCGTGAGTTAATTTTTTTTGGATTTGTTCTCGACCCCCGAGTTGATATTGTCTTTCTTTTCTCAACCCCCAAGTTGATTTGTTGTCTTGATTTGTTCTCGACCCCCGAGTCGATATTGTCTTAATTTTCTCAACCCTCGAGTTGATTTGTTGTCTTAATTTGTTCTCGACCCCCGAGATAATTTGTTGTGTTGATGCAACACCTTCTATGAAGGAAACTGGTTGGTCCATTGCTTCACATGGCCGAGCCGAAGAGTCATCAAACGTTATGAGGCTCTTGCCTTCACAAGGTTTTAGATCTTGCATGTGTAACCCTGATTCTACCCATCGAATATTAATAAAAATCAGAGTACTTTAAAAATTCCAACAAAATCAGGACGTCACATTTTTCAACTTAAAAACAACAAACTACTTGTATTTCACTTATCATTTGATACATAGCATTCGGCATACAACTGTCAACTTAAACTTCACTCACAACTTTATTCAGTTATTACAATTTTCAAATTAATATTATTCAACATTTAGTAATAACAACAACTTAGGAACAACTTCAAACAACTAGTAATAACAACTATTCATCAACTTATAATAACAACGACATAAACAAAACATTCCCCCCCCCCCCCCGAGTGCTACGTATCAGAGCATGACACCAACTCGAACTAACAGCAACTAAAGACTTCATAAAAATTACTTCACTCCCAAAGCTATTCTTCAGTACCTGCTCAATTACCCATAATAGGTAACATCATTACAGAAGGGGTGAGATATCGAATATTATAAACAAAAATATGATAATTAATATACTAGATTAGAATCATATAAATTTCACAGCTTCATACGACAGTCATGCAACAACTAGAAATAAACAACTTAATAGCAACCACAACTTATAACAACCAGCAACTCATAACCACAACTTGTATCGACAGCAACTTATAGTAATAACAACATATAACAACAACTTATATAAAAGATGCAAATTATAGTAATAACAACATATACAACAACAGCTCACGACATTAGCAACTTATATCAAGCAACAAGATATAGCAATAGCAACTTATAACAAGCAACAACTTCACAACAACGACAACTTCACAACAACAACAACTTCACAACAACAACGAATCAATAACAACAACAAATTCACAACGACTCAAAATGTGACACAACTATGCACATGCATGTGGTACCATTGGAGCAGAGCTCCCAACTTAAACATTGCCAAGTATCGAGGCATTTCAACGTAATCAGGTGCCATCAAGGCCAACTTAATCAATGCCATCAAGGCCAACTTAAACATTGCCATCAAGGCCAACGTGGTGTAAGCATACAGCCCCGACTCATGAATGCAATGTATGCGACAATTATCAAAGGCATACAATCAACTACATCATCAACAAGAACAACCAGAACAACAACAACGAAAACAACAACTCAAACATGCATCAATAGCATCAACTTAATCCAACATTGGTCGTTCGACCTACAACTTAATCAACAACAACATATTTAACATCAGCAGGTTCAATTAATAACATATTCAACGTCGCATAATCAAGACAACAACAACACAACTCAAACAACATTGGTCATAAGACCTGTAACTTAAATAGTTCGCCCGTAAATCGGGACAATTCAACTGTACCCGCAAATCAACTTAATCGACATAATTACCACAAAACAAACCAACCAAGAATACCTACTAATTTATATTAGTTATCCCGCCAATTTTCATTAAATTTCGGACAACTAATTTTCCGCTTAATTTGGCTAATCGGGACTGTTGTATAAATATTGTACTGCTACTTATAATTAAAGACTATATTATTTTTCTGCTATAATTGGACCAGATACAGACCTCAAAATCATTTTTCCTGGAAAGAACATCTCGTTAGCTTTCCAACGCTTCAAACGGGGGTCAAAACCGACTTACGGATCAAAAGATATGAATTTTTGAAGTTTTTCCAAAACAGAATTTTCTTCATAAAAACTGCTACGGGTTTCACTCAATTTTCCTCAAAATCTCATCTAAACATCACTATAATGCAAATTAAATACATAGCAACCCATATCTATCATGTATCAACAATTAGGAACCTCAAAACATGATTTCCAACACAAAAGTTTTGGATCCAAATCTCAAATCTCGACATATCAAATGTTGTAATTTTCCATCAAATTCACCCAAACATGTGAAATCATACAAATAAGCAAAATCATCCACTGGGAGCACGACTATTTTTAATAGAAAGAATATTTCGTTAGCTTTCCAACGCTTCGAACGGGGGTCAAAACCGACTTACGGATCAAAAGATATGAATTTTTGAAGTTTTTCCAAAACAGAATTTTCTTCATAAAAACAGCTACGGGTTTGAGCAATTTCGCCCGAAAATCCGACCGATTCAATTATTTTCTTCGAAACAAACACATACTCATTCATACCAAACATATAGTAGTGATTTGGAACCATCAAACGCGAATTCTACGACTTTCGATTTCAATCCGAATCTTAAATGGGTCTCTAAACTATTACTAAAAATCAATTTCTAAACACACAAGATTCATTCAGTGCAATTTCAACACATACGATAGAATTTATATAACCTCAATACTACGTATCAACTATCATACTCCCGGTTATAAAATTCGAATCCCACCCTTACCTGGATTGAAGGCGGCTCGAATCTCCGATCGGCTTTCCGACGGCAACTTCTCGTAACCGTTTTCTCCAATTTCCTCGTTCTCCCATTCTCCCATTTTGTTCCTCTTTCTCCTCTTGACTAATTCCTCATCTCTTTTTCTTATTATTAAAATAATATTAATAATAAAAATAATAATAATAATCCAATATAACAACTAATGAGCCTAAGTCATACACCCCTTAATTGCTAATCCCGACGAAATCCAAGCTCATTACCGAACATGCTCCAATAATCCATAATATCACTTATAATATTATTTCTTCGACTTTCCGACTAATATTCCGACTTAACGACTTAATTCTTCGAAACACAAAATTAACCGAAATAATAATTCGCGACCAACTACTTACTCCCGGCTTAATAGATTAATTCCGATTATCAACCAAATGGTCCAACAATCCAACTTAGTTAATTAAATAAGATAGTCCAATAAATAAATAATATTATTCTTAATATTATTCCTCCGATTTAACCGACTAAAATCCGACTTTAACTTAATAATCCCAATACGCCTCTTAAAATAATACTAACAAATCCAACTACTCCGATTAATTCTCAACTTCGTCTAAATCCAATAATTAAATCCTTCAATAATTTGATTAACTAATTAATTAAATTCAGGCGTTACAACTCTCCCCCACTTAGAATATTTTCGTCCTCGAAAATTTATCCGACACGACTATTCCAACAACTTAATTCTTCCGAGTAATCAAATCTCGTCCTCGCAAGGCAACTCCTCATATAACACAAACAACGGTTCTTAACCTCAACGGCGACAACAACGCGAATACTACCCAAGTGATGCAATTGACAACTAACATCGCAACACAAGAAGTAACCAACTTAAGAATTTACCAGTTTAAGAACCAGAACACAACAACATAAGAATACCAACTTAAACACAACCTCAACGTAGCCAAATATCAACATCGGTACAATTCACGTCTGAACAACCGCAATACACTACGCGTTCGCTGCGCACTCTGATTACTCTCAAGGTACTAACTCTACTCAGTTGACCTCCAACTTCCAATCATCAAAATCGACATAACAACGACTTAACTCTTCGGGATCTCCCCGTTAACACCACACATAAACTACAACTTTACTATCTTTTATCAACATAGTTCCCAAAATCACCTTAGGCGCATAACAACATTACAACAACATTTGACACCTGAGTCCACTTAAATTCAACAAGATAAATCATCTTTACCAACCAAAACTCCACTTTTACAAATCAACTTATAATTTAACTTCTTGTTCTACCTGTAACTCAACTCTCACATTATCCAGTCTCAACTGAAATTTTTCCATACTACTCATCAATCAAACACAGCTTCGTGCTGTCATCCTTAAATTCAACTAATATTCTAACATATGAACTTGTATCAGCAAAACAAACAACCTTCAAGCACTTGGCTTGACTTCGACCAATTCAACGTACATACTATACTAGTTGGCACGACACATCTATCCATCAATTATGACTCTGTCTACTATCAACAATGGATTAAGGGTGATCAGTTCCTCAATTTGTCAATAGACAGCCGACAACCATAACGGTGAAACAAATCATCAGTACCCAACACAATAGCGTACTTCAACTTGTGCCCAAAGTTCGTAAGCATAATGCCCCGCCAACTCTCTAAGGCTTACCAACGTCTTCTTAGTCTCCCTAATTTCAACTTCGTCAACGATACAAAACGTCCAAAATCCAATACACATTCTCTTATACACGCTCATAGCATAAGCACAACTATTAAATATTCTTCTAACATCGGAATTGCTACTACTTCAATTACTATCCAAGTTGGTTCGCTCCAATTACAACTTTCATCCAAGTCAAGATTTCAACAACACTAACCAACCAATCGTCTTTCATTTATTCTCAGAACCTTTATAATCCACCTAGTTTCACACTTTGCCTCATTCAATCCACAGCTCAACAATATTATCGCGGTCTCTCTTGAATTCGTTCTTCTCTCAACATCACCGTCTCGTAACATCGTCACTATAATTATTCTCATTCGACATAAATTACAGCTCTATGCATTTTCCAACAACGTCACATCCTTTCTAATACCAACATTTTATTCCTTATCAATATATCGCACTCGGCTTCATCTTTCTCAATTTTCAGCAATAGTCGCTCAACTTCGAACACATTTTCCTCATCCATTACAGACCTCCTAAAAACAAAATCATATTCCGAAATGAAGAGAATTTCGTTTAGATTCCAGAACTTCAAGAATCGCTCAAATCCGATTTACGAGTAAAGAGTTATCATCCTTACAATGGGACTGGTCCAGAATTCCCGTATGCAGAATTTTCCAACAATCAGCATCAGACCCAAACATTAAAACACACTTTTCTACCTCTTCACAAACTTCCTGAAGACAAATCTTATATGCATACTGTAGGGAATTTCGTAAGCTTTCCAAAAAGTCTAGGATCGCTTCAATCTGAATCACGAGTAAAACGTTATGCCTCTTTTACTGACAGCTGCTCCAAAATTGCAAAAATCAGAATTTGAGATCGATGAACATAAGTTCCATCTTTCTCTCTTGCTTCCAAAATTCACCAACATCCTTTCTTTTCATCCCACTACGAGAATCCCTCGACTTTAACCTAACTATACTCAAGGCATATTAATCTACCTATTGATCTACCAACTTAACATTTCCTTTGGGATAATTCCTTAATCTCAATCAATTCACCCTCCATAATATACACACACCTCGAACTCGACCGATACGAATTCATGAGTCCATACTCTCACCGGTTCGCAACAACATCGCCTCGACAACATTTGCACTCTTACAATCAACATCACCTTGAACCAACTTCTACATACTAACAACACGTCCGAAAGACAAGCCTCTCCCACACTTGTTTCAAACCAACACTTGCAGACAACAACTAGAAACTAACAAACAAGTACCGACAGTGTTTCACACACATGTCGAGTACTAAGGGACAAACAGCATTAGACAACATTGGCCGGACAGACCGACCTGCTCTGATACCACTAATGTAACACCCCAATTCTACCCATCGAATATTAATAAAAATCAGAGTACTTTAAAAATTCCAACAAAATCAGGATGTCACATTTTTCAACTTAAAAACAACAAACTACTTGTATTTCACTTATCATTTGATACATAGCATTCGGCATACAACTGTCAACTTAAACTTCACTCACAACTTTATTCAGTTATTACAATTTTCAAATTAATATTATTCAACATTTAGTAATAACAACAACTTAGGAACAACTTCAAACAACTAGTAATAACAACTATTCATCAACATATAATAACAACGACATAAACAAAACATTCCCCCCCCCCCCCCCCCGAGTGCTACGTATCAGAGCATGACACCAACTCGAACTAACAGCAACTAAAGACTTCATAAAAATTACTTCACTCCCACAACGATTCTTCAGTACCTGCTCAATTACCCATAATAGGTAACATCATTACAGAAAGGGTGAGATATCGAATATTATAAACAAAAATATGATAATTAATATACTAGATTAGAATCATATAAATTTCACCGCTTCATACGACAGTCATGCAACAACTAGAAATAAACAACTTAATAGCAACCACAACTTATAACAACCAGCAACTCATAACCATAACTTGTATCGACAGCAACTTATAGTAATAACAACATATAACAACAACTTATATAAAAGATGCAAATTATAGTAATAACAACATATACAACAACAGCTCACGACATTAGCAACTTATATCAAGCAACAAGATATAGCAATAGCAACTTATAACAAGCAACAACTTCATAACAACGACAACTTCACAACAACAACAACTTCACAACAACAACGAATCAATAACAACAACAAATTCACAACGACTCAAAATGTGACACAACTATGCACATGTGTAACACCCCAATTCCCCATCATAAATAAATAACAATTAATAAAATCAGAGTAACTAAAAATTTATTTTTCCGACAGAAACAAGGATGCCACATTTTAAAATAAGAATACACACTCCCTGCTCATAAATTTGATACATAGCATAAAATAGGTTACCCTCAATTGGGAAACTTTTCCATATAAAGGTAATACCAAATATATTCAACAATTATATACATAAATAAAATAATCGTTTCCCCGACTCCCGTGCTACGTATCAGAGCAGACACCAAGACCTAAGCAAAGACGAAGATCTAACTCTTCCACTTGCCTCCACGCCTCTAAAGCTGACAATCTGCACTATGCCATAAAAAGCATATTCCAGCAGAAGGGTGAGAAATAACAACTATAACAAGATTGCATAATAATATGCCACAACACAGATAAATTCACATATATAATATTTCTCACCAATTACATCACATACTAACACATATAGCATGCCACCAATACAAAACATATCACACATAATCCCACCACGATTATGACATATGGAACCACACCACCACATCACCACAAAATATAACATATATTAATCATACCGACATAATCACATATTCACACATAATGCATATGTTTATACACAAAACATATCACTCACAACCAATGCATTCATCTCTTATGCAAACTAATTCACCAAGGCTATCACAAGCTCACACATAATCAATCCATTTATAATTCTCACCACAATTCATCCCAACTCACTCATATACATCACAATGTATATATATATATAAATATATATATATATATATATATATATATATATATATATATAATCAAGCATATTCATCATGCATACTTTCACAATCCTTAATCATTCCACATAAACATACACATTTACGTTTACTCACCAACACATCATTATAAAGATGATAAATGCAAATCATAGAGACCGACTCACGACTCTATGCAAATGCAATGCGGTACCGACTCAACCTCGTAATTCATTAGTCCCCCAGGAACTCTTGGAATCATCGCTTGTTACATAGAGTAACTCCCCGTCGGGCCTACGATGTTCCCCGTCGCTATAAACCATTATTTCAGGGCGAACGACGTTTATGGATTGCTTTCGACCACTATTTCAGGGCGCACAATCATTTGTGATTAATCGCTTCTACCATTATTTCAGGGCGTAAGACGATAAAACTGATTGTGATTAATCGCTTCTACCATTATTTCAGGGCGTAAGACGATAAAACTGATTCATCTATGAATCTTCCAATGCAAGAATGCATATCATGATACTTGACACATTAATGACTCATGCCAACATCAAATGCTCATGCATTAACAATAATCATGTATTTCAAGTACATATAAAGTAATGCACACAATTGCCCAAAATGGCCACAAACACCAATATACCATTCCACAACATCAAATTCCCATCAAAGAATCATCACACAAGCCATCTCATAACATATCATAATATGTCTTACAATATTGAAAAATAACTCAAAATTCCATTTTTACGGTTTCTCGAAAAAGTCGGCTAAAAGTCGGCCAAAAATAATATTTTCTATCATCATCAAAAAGTGCTCATCGACAGCTTCGATTCGGTATAAAGAACACTTAAATACGATAAACAACGAAGAAGATATGAATATTTCAAAATAACGCAAAAACATAAACCGGACGCCCGACACTACGAAACGGTTCGAAAAAACTGTACCGATTGGACTAGGTTCAGACCTCAAAACTATTTTTCCTAGAAAGAACATCTCGTTAGCTTCCCAACGCTTCGAACGGGGATCAAAACCGACTTACGGTTCAAGAGATATGAATTTCCGAAGTTTTCCGAAAAATCAGGATTTTCCACCTACAGCACGCGTCCGTACGCCTGCGGGCTGCTACGGATTTCGGCTATTTTGCCCGAAAATCCGACCGATTCAATTCTATGATACGAAACAAATACACAATAATCCTTACCAAATATATATCAACGTTTTAGGACCATAAAACGATAATTCTACGACGTTCGATTTTCACCAAAATCTCACATTCTCAAAACCCAAAAATGTCAAAACTCACAATATCAACCGATTTCAACCAAACGAGTTTCTATAATCTCGGTCTAACCTCATACGACTAATCTACGCAATTTATTTCGAAATTCATCCGTGAAAACATCGATTTCTAACCATTTTTACCATTTCGACCTAAAATAAAAACTATATGAAACTATCCAAAACAATCAAGAAAACATACACATATACATACACAAGCAATATATAATTGAAACTTCTCACCCTTACCCGATTATTCGCGCTTGAAACGGAGTTCCCGCGATTTTTTCCCTTTTCTCCTCTTTTCTCTCTTCTTCCTCTTCTTTTCTCTTTTCCTTCTTTCTTTCTCTTTTTCTCTTCCTTACTATTTTTCTCTCTTTTCTTTCTATTTATATAAAAACATAAAACTTACCCAAGCAAAAGACCAAAATACCCCTCAGCTCAAATATCTCTCAAACGCTCTCAAAATGCGATAAAACATCAACAACGATGAAAAATAATATATTGCCAAATAAAAGTCAATAATAAAATAATCAAATAGACTCGATTAACTAAAACTGACAAAAACTGGGGCGTTACAATTCTCCCCCACTTAGACATTTTCGTCCTCGAAAATCTAACCGATACGAACAACTCCGGATACGACTCTCGCATCCGACTAACAAACCAACATGCCAACAAAAGTCACACCACGAATAACACAACTGACAAACCACCTTGCTAACTACCACAACGACACGACAACGACGACAACTACAACGACAAGATGCAAAGCCCATACAATGCACTTGACGACAAACTCACAACTCAAAGAAAAGCCAAGATACCAACACACAGGTTCACTCTAGAACCGAAACACAACAAGATCGTTACCCTACCCTAGGTAACACTCCCCTAATTCCCCACACAGGAATTAGCTACACACACTCGAACCATCACCATGGAAACGAGGCAATCAACACAAACAAGAACATAAAGTTACACGACACCACAAGGTCTCAACAACATCAACAAAACCAGAACACCAACATCCTTGTCACACAGCCATACTACAACAATGCTACGATTCACCAATCGAACATACAATCAAAACATCCATTTACATAGTAGCCCATGAATAATATTCAAACCTTCCACCTAACACTTCCATTCTGAAACGTCCAATAGTCTCCCCATTCCTACATGTTCTCAATGTTCAACCTATGAACTCTTACAAGTCTCACACGTAAATACAAAATGTGTCACCTCACGCTTCCGCTGCGCACTCTGATTACTCGCAACCATCAAAACTACCATGTATAAAAACTTCCAACTTAACTTATCCCGCACGACATTAACTTTACCAATAGGATAATCTGAGCCAAATTCATAACTCGTCACGAATTTTAACCATCCTCGCTGTCTCACCCTCTATGCCTTCAGACCAAACCAGTAATCCATATCCTTGTGATTACTAAACACTTCGAATCTGGAACCATAAAGATAATACCTCCAAATATTCCAACACAATACAACCGCGACCAAATCCAAACCCAAAAGAGTATAGATCCTTTTATAAATCCTCAATTGTCATAAAGCATAAGCCACGACTTTACCCCCTTGCATTAACACCTGACCACACTCTTCAGAGACACATCACAATACCTCACAAACGGTTTATTAGGATCACACAGAATCAAAACTGGAGCCGTAGACAACTTCTACTCCAGCTCACCAAAACTTACTCACAACGAACATCCAAACAAACGACTCACCCTTTGTAAGTCAACTGAGATACCAGAAGTACGAACTTAACAAAGTCTTCCATAACCTGTAATAACAACCAACTGAGTCCAAAAGTTTCTAATCTCCTTAACCAATTTCGGAGCCTCTCAATGTAGAACTACATCTACTTCCGATGAATCCCTTACCATACTCTCCTCTGAAATAACATATCCAAGAAAACTAACCTTTTTCAACCCAAATTCTCACTTGAATAACTTAGCATAAAACTTCATCTCTTTTTGACACTTGTAATTCAAATCCCAAACACTCTACCTGTTCTTCCTTTGATTTTACAACAGATCCGAATATCCTCCATCAAAGCCATTACGAACTTATCCAATTAAATATGGAAGATACGATTCCTCTACTCCATAAGCATTAGAGACGCGTTACTAACACCAAATACCATCACTATACGTTGCAATTCCCAACCAAAATCCAAAAGATATAAATCCTTAAAGCTTTTGCAAAACTTTTCACTGGGTAACTGGTTACTCACATACAAGCTTAACCGAGTAAATAACAACCTATTCCGAGGATAACAAACCTAACCAGTCACATTAAATCGATCAAAGGCTCAACTCACACAATTCACCACTCTTATCAAACATTCCAAACAATTGTAATTCACTCAAACTCAACCAAACCATTCTAGTCATCTGTTCATGAAAGTGGACACTTATTCTCAATCATTACCCTATTCAACTATTAGTAATCCATACCCAATTTCTTCTCCTGACCGTCCAATTCCGCAATTCCAACATGTATCAACAACCAACCAAAAAGAATTCTCAAACACAATGTTACATCCAAAAACACATCTGAAAATTATGCCCAACTGACGGCCCATCACTGCGACTTCCTGCCAATTCCCAGAACACTACCATCACAGACAAAACAAACATATTATTCCCATCTACTAAGAGTTTCCTACTTACTTAGCAGATATAAACCTCAACTATTCACCTTCGTCCAATTAAGTTCAATCTCTACTCTCTGTGAAGCAGTCCTTAAATAAAACCCAATCATTCTCTCTCAATGACTTCCCAACTGGACTAACACACCAAAACCTCTAATCCATTTCATCTTCCGATATTAGCATCTTCATCGACTCATCAAAACAATCTGTAATCATCTCCTTAAATTCCAAACAATTCATTTCACACACTATCAAAGCCGGAAAGACCCGCCTATTCCATCCAACATAATTTCCGTCTGCTATCAACAAGAGATTAAGGGTGATCAGTTCCTCAATTTGTCAATAGACAGCCGACAATCACGATGGGGCATAAACCGTCTTTACCAAACTATAATAACATTTCTTACATCCTGTACACAAAACTACCTAAGGCACAAATCCTTAGTTGACATAAACCTTACCTCCGCATCCCCTTCGGAACTGAGAACAACATTGTCCGAACAACACTTACAATCTTGCAATTCACAATACACTGAGCCAACGCTCCACACCTGAAGCAACATGGAGAAGTACCAACTTCTCCCCCACTTATCTCAAACTCAATCCTGAAAACAAAGGATTAGAAAACCCAGAAAGTACTGACAGTGTTCCACACACCTATCACGTACTAAGAGATAAACAACAACGACAGTATTCAACTGTCACACCAACTGACTCAATAGCTTGGCCGGACGGACCGACCTGCTCTGATACCACTAATGTAACACCCCAATTCCCCATCATAAATAAATAACAATTAATAAAATCAGAGTAACTAAAAATTTATTTTTCCGACAGAAACAAGGATGCCACATTTTAAAATAAGAATACACACTCCCTGCTCATAAATTTGATACATAGCATAAAATAGGTTACCCTCAATTGGGAAACTTTTCCATATAAAGGTAATACCAAATATATTCAACAATTATATACATAAATAAAATAATCGTTTCCCCGACTCCCGTGCTACGTATCAGAGCAGACACCAAGACCTAAGCAAAGACGAAGATCTAACTCTTCCACTTGCCTCCACGCCTCTAAAGCTGACAATCTGCACTATGCCATAAAAAGCATATTCCAGCAGAAGGGTGAGAAATAACAACTATAACAAGATTGCATAATAATATGCCACAACACAGATAAATTCACATATATAATATTTCTCACCAATTACATCACATACTAACACATATAGCATGCCACCAATACAAAACATATCACACATAATCCCACCACGATTATGACATATGGAACCACACCACCACATCACCACAAAATATAACATATATTAATCATACCGACATAATCACATATTCACACATAATGCATATGTTTATACACAAAACATATCACTCACAACCAATGCATTCATCTCTTATGCAAACTAATTCACCAAGGCTATCACAAGCTCACACATAATCAATCCATTTATAATTCTCACCACAATTCATCCCAACTCACTCATATACATCACAATGTATATATATATATAAATATATATATATATATATATATATATATATATATATATATAATCAAGCATATTCATCATGCATACTTTCACAATCCTTAATCATTCCACATAAACATACACATTTACGTTTACTCACCAACACATCATTATAAAGATGATAAATGCAAATCATAGAGACCGACTCACGACTCTATGCAAATGCAATGCGGTACCGACTCAACCTCGTAATTCATTAGTCCCCCAGGAACTCTTGGAATCATCGCTTGTTACATAGAGTAACTCCCCGTCGGGCCTACGATGTTCCCCGTCGCTATAAACCATTATTTCAGGGCGAACGACGTTTATGGATTGCTTTCGACCACTATTTCAGGGCGCACAATCATTTGTGATTAATCGCTTCTACCATTATTTCAGGGCGTAAGACGATAAAACTGATTGTGATTAATCGCTTCTACCATTATTTCAGGGCGTAAGACGATAAAACTGATTCATCTATGAATCTTCCAATGCAAGAATGCATATCATGATACTTGACACATTAATGACTCATGCCAACATCAAATGCTCATGCATTAACAATAATCATGTATTTCAAGTACATATAAAGTAATGCACACAATTGCCCAAAATGGCCACAAACACCAATATACCATTCCACAACATCAAATTCCCATCAAAGAATCATCACACAAGCCATCTCATAACATATCATAATATGTCTTACAATATTGAAAAATAACTCAAAATTCCATTTTTACGGTTTCTCGAAAAAGTCGGCCAAAAATAATATTTTCTATCATCATCAAAAAGTGCTCATCGACAGCTTCGATTCGGTATAAAGAACACTTAAATACGATAAACAACGAAGAAGATATGAATATTTCAAAATAACGCAAAAACATAAACCGGACGCCCGACACTACGAAACGGTTCGAAAAAACTGTACCGATTGGACTAGGTTCAGACCTCAAAACTATTTTTCCTAGAAAGAACATCTCGTTAGCTTCCCAACGCTTCGAACGGGGATCAAAACCGACTTACGGTTCAAGAGATATGAATTTCCGAAGTTTTCCGAAAAATCAGGATTTTCCACCTACAGCACGCGTCCGTACGCCTGCGGGCTGCTACGGATTTCGGCTATTTTGCCCGAAAATCCGACCGATTCAATTCTATGATACGAAACAAATACACAATAATCCTTACCAAATATATATCAACGTTTTAGGACCATAAAACGATAATTCTACGACGTTCGATTTTCACCAAAATCTCACATTCTCAAAACCCAAAAATGTCAAAACTCACAATATCAACCGATTTCAACCAAACGAGTTTCTATAATCTCGGTCTAACCTCATACGACTAATCTACGCAATTTATTTCGAAATTCATCCGTGAAAACATCGATTTCTAACCATTTTTACCATTTCGACCTAAAATAAAAACTATATGAAACTATCCAAAACAATCAAGAAAACATACACATATACATACACAAGCAATATATAATTGAAACTTCTCACCCTTACCCGATTATTCGCGCTTGAAACGGAGTTCCCGCGATTTTTTCCCTTTTCTCCTCTTTTCTCTCTTCTTCCTCTTCTTTTCTCTTTTCCTTCTTTCTTTCTCTTTTTCTCTTCCTTACTATTTTTCTCTCTTTTCTTTCTATTTATATAAAAACATAAAACTTACCCAAGCAAAAGACCAAAATACCCCTCAGCTCAAATATCTCTCAAACGCTCTCAAAATGCGATAAAACATCAACAACGATGAAAAATAATATATTGCCAAATAAAAGTCAATAATAAAATAATCAAATAGACTCGATTAACTAAAACTGACAAAAACTGGGGCGTTACAACATGCATGTGGTACCATTGGAGCAGAGCTCCCAACTTAAACATTGCCAGGTTATCAAGGCATTTCAACGTAATCAGGTGCCATCAAGGCCAACTTAATCAATGCCATCAAGGCCAACTTAAACATTGCCATCAAGGCCAACGTGGTGTGAGCATACAGCCCTGACTCATGAATGCAATGTATGCGACAATTATCAAAGGCATACAATCAACTACATCATCAACAAGAACAACCAGAACAACAACAACGAAAACAACAACTCAAACATGCATCAATAGCATCAACTTAATCCAACATTGGTCGTTCGACCTACAACTTAATCAACAACAACATATTTAACATCAGCAGGTTCAATTAATAACATATTCAACGTCGCATAATCAAGACAACAACAACACAACTCAAACAACATTGGTCATAAGACCTGTAACTTAAATAGTTCGCCCGTAAATCGGGACAATTCAACTGTACCCGCAAATCAACTTAATCGACATAATTACCACAAAACAAACCAACCAAGAATACCTACTAATTTATATTAGTTATCCCGCCAATTTTCATTAAATTTCGGACAACTAATTTTCCGCTTAATTTGGCTAATCGGGACTGTTGTATAAATATTGTACTGCTACTTATAATTAAAGACTATATTATTTTTCTGCTATAATTGGACCAGATACAGACCTCAAAATCAT
Organism: Lathyrus tuberosus; assembly: GCA_022829125.1. Classification (NCBI taxonomy): domain Eukaryota; kingdom Viridiplantae; phylum Streptophyta; class Magnoliopsida; order Fabales; family Fabaceae; genus Lathyrus; species Lathyrus tuberosus. Next base: position 763,699 of record JALAZF010000124.1, on the reverse strand, counting down.
TTTTCCTGGAAAGAACATCTCGTTAGCTTTCCAACGCTTCAAACGGGTGTCAAAACCGACTTACGGATCAAAAGATATGAATTTTTGAAGTTTTTCCAAAACAGAATTTTCTTCATAAAAACTGCTACGGGTTTCACTCAATTTTCCTCAAAATCTCATCTAAACATCACTATAATGCAAATTAAATACATAGCAACCCATATCTATCATGTATCAATAATTAGGAACCTCAAAACATGATTTCCAACACAAAAGTTTTGGATCCAAATCTCAAATCTCGACATATCAAATGTTGTAATTTTCCATCAAATTCACCCAAACATGTGAAATCATACAAATAAGCAAAATCATCCACTGGGAGCACGACTATTTTTAATAGAAAGAATATTTCGTTAGCTTTCCAACGCTTCGAACGGGGGTCAAAACCGACTTACGGATCAAAAGATATGAATTTTTGAAGTTTTTCCAAAACAGAATTTTCTTCATAAAAACAGCTACGGGTTTGAGCAATTTCGCCCGAAAATCCGACCGATTCAATTATTTTCTTCGAAACAAACACATACTCATTCATACCAAACATATAGTAGTGATTTGGAACCATCAAACGCGAATTCTACGACTTTCGATTTCAATCTGAATCTTAAATGGGTCTCTAAACTATTACTAAAAATCAATTTCTAAACACACAAGATTCATTCAGTGCAATTTCAACACATACGATAGAATTTATATAACCTCAATACTACGTATCAACTATCATACTCCCGGTTATAAAATTCGAATCCCACCCTTACCTGGATTGAAGGCGGCTCGAATCTCCGATCGGCTTTCCGACGGCAACTTCTCGTAACCGTTTTCTCCAATTTCCTCGTTCTCCCATTCTCCCATTTTGTTCCTCTTTCTCCTCTTGACTAATTCCTCATCTCTTTTTCTTATTATTAAAATAATATTAATAATAAAAATAATAATAATAATCCAATATAACAACTAATGAGCCTAAGTCATACACCCCTTAATTGCTAATCCCGACGAAATCCAAGCTCATTACCGAACATGCTCCAATAATCCATAATATCACTTATAATATTATTTCTTCAACTTTCCGACTAATATTCCGACTTAACGACTTAATTCTTCGAAACACAAAATTAACCGAAATAATAATTCGCGACCAACTACTTACTCCCGGCTTAATAGATTAATTCCGATTATCAACCAAATGGTCCAACAATCCAACTTAGTTAATTAAATAAGATAGTCCAATAAATAAATAATATTATTCTTAATATTATTCCTCCGATTTAACCGACTAAAATCCGACTTTAACTTAATAATCCCAATACGCCTCTTAAAATAATACTAACAAATCCAACTACTCCGATTAATTCTCAACTTCGTCTAAATCCAATAATTAAATCCTTCAATAATTTGATTAACTAATTAATTAAATTCAGGCGTTACAACTCTCCCCCACTTAGAATATTTTCGTCCTCGAAAATTTATCCGACACGACTATTCCAACAACTTAATTCTTCCGAGTAATCAAATCTCGTCCTCGCAAGGCAACTCCACATATAACACAAACAATGGTTCTTAACCTCAACGGCGACAACAACGCGAATACTACCCAAGTGATGCAATTGACAACTAACATCGCAACACAAGAAGTAACCAACTTAAGAATTTACCAGTTTAAGAACCAGAACACAACAACATAAGAATACCAACTTAAACACAACCTCAACGTAGCCAAATATCAACATCGGTACAATTCACGTCTGAACAACCGCAATACACTACGCGTTCGCTGCGCACTCTGATTACTCTCAAGGTACTAACTCTACTCAGTTGACCTCCAACTTCCAATCATCAAAATCGACATAACAACGACTTAACTCTTCGGGATCTCCCCGTTAACACCACACATAAACTACAACTTTACTATCTTTTATCAACATAGTTCCCAAAATCACCTTAGGCGCATAACAACATTACAACAACATTTGACACCTGAGTCCACTTAAATTCAACAAGATAAATCATCTTTACCAACCAAAACTCCACTTTTACAAATCAACTTATAATTTAACTTCTTGTTCTACCTGTAACTCAACTCTCACATTATCCAGTCTCAACTGAAATTTTTCCATACTACTCATCAATCAAACACAGCTTCGTGCTGTCATCCTTAAATTCAACTAATATTCTAACATATGAACTTGTATCAGCAAAACAAACAACCTTCAAGCACTTGGCTTGACTTCGACCAATTCAACGTACATACTATACTAGTTGGCACAACACATCTATCCATCAATTATGACTCTGTCTACTATCAACAATGGATTAAGGGTGATCAGTTCCTCAATTTGTCAATAGACAGCCGACAACCATAACGGTGAAACAAATCATCAGTACCCAACACAATAGCGTACTTCAACTTGTGTCCAAAGTTCGTAAGCATAATGCCCCGCCAACTCTCTAAGGCTTACCAACGTCTTCTTAGTCTCCCTAATTTCAACTTCGTCAACGATACAAAACGTCCAAAATCCAATACACATTCTCTTATACACGCTCATAGCATAAGCACAACTATTAAATATTCTTCTAACATCGGAATTGCTACTACTTCAATTACTATCCAAATTGGTTCGCTCCAATTACAACTTTCATCCAAGTCAAGATTTCAACAACACTAACCAACCAATCGTCTTTCATTTATTCTCAGAACCTTTATAATCCACCTAGTTTCACACTTTGCCTCATTCAATCCACAGCTCAACAATATTATCGCGGTCTCTCTTGAATTCGTTCTTCTCTCAACATCACCGTCTCGTAACATCGTCACTATAATTATTCTCATTCGACATAAATTACAGCTCTATGCATTTTCCAACAACGTCACATCCTTTCTAATACCAACATTTTATTCCTTATCAATATATCGCACTCGGCTTCATCTTTCTCAATTTTCAGCAATAGTCGCTCAACTTCGAACACATTTTCCTCATCCATTACAGACCTCCTAAAAACAAAATCATATTCCGAAATGAAGAGAATTTCGTGTAGATTCCAGAACTTCAAGAATCGCTCAAATCCGATTTACGAGTAAAGAGTTATCATCCTTACAATGGGACTGGTCCAGAATTCCCGTATGCAGAATTTTCCAACAATCAGCATCAGACCCAAACATTAAAACACACTTTTCTACCTCTTCACAAACTTCCTGAAGACAAATCTTATATGCATACTGTAGGGAATTTCGTAAGCTTTCCAAAAAGTCTAGGATCGCTTCAATCTGAATCACGAGTAAAACGTTATGCCTCTTTTACTGACAGCTGCTCCAAAATTGCAAAAATCAGAATTTGAGATCGATGAACATAAGTTCCATCTTTCTCTCTTGCTTCCAAAATTCACCAACATCCTTTCTTTTCATCCCACTACGAGAATCCCTCGACTTTAACCTAACTATACTCAAGGCATATTAATCTACCTATTGATCTACCAACTTAACATTTCCTTTGGGATAATTCCTTAATCTCAATCAATTCACCCTCCATAATATACACACACCTCGAACTCGACCGATACGAATTCACGAGTCCATACTCTCACCGGTTCGCAACAACATCGCCTCGACAACATTTGCACTCTTACAATCAACATCACCTTGAACCAACTTCTACATACTAACAACACGTCCGAAAGACAAGCCTCTCCCCCACTTGTTTCAAACCAACACTTGCAGACAACAACTAGAAACTAACAAACAAGTACCGACAGTGTTTCACACACATGTCGAGTACTAAGGGACAAACAGCATTAGACAACATTGGCCGGACAGACCGACCTGCTCTGATACCACTAATGTAACACCCCAATTCTACCCATCGAATATTAATAAAAATCAGAGTACTTTAAAAATTCCAACAAAATCAGGATGTCACATTTTTCAACTTAAAAACAACAAACTACTTGTATTTCACTTATCATTTGATACATAGCATTCGGCATACAACTGTCAACTTAAACTTCACTCACAACTTTATTCAGTTATTACAATTTTCAAATTAATATTATTCAACATTTAGTAATAACAACAACTTAGGAACAACTTCAAACAACTAGTAATAACAACTATTCATCAACATATAATAACAACGACATAAACAAAACATCCCCCCCCCCCCCCCCCCCCCGAGTGCTACGTATCAGAGCATGACACCAACTCGAACTAACAGCAACTAAAGACTTCATAAAAATTACTTCACTCCCACAACGATTCTTCAGTACCTGCTCAATTACCCATAATAGGTAACATCATTACAGAAGGGGTGAGATATCGAATATTATAAACAAAAATATGATAATTAATATACTAGATTAGAATCATATAAATTTCACCGCTTCATACGACAGTCATGCAACAACTAGAAATAAACAACTTAATAGCAACCACAACTTATAACAACCAGCAACTCATAACCATAACTTGTATCGACAGCAACTTATAGTAATAACAACATATAACAACAACTTATATAAAAGATGCAAATTATAGTAATAACAACATATACAACAACAGCTCACGACATTAGCAACTTATATCAAGCAACAAGATATAGCAATAGCAACTTATAACAAGCAACAACTTCATAACAACGACAACTTCACAACAACAACAACTTCACAACAACAACGAATCAATAACAACAACAAATTCACAACGACTCAAAATGTGACACAACTATGCACATGCATGTGGTACCATTGGAGCAGAGCTCCCAACTTAAACATTGCCAGGTTATCAAGGCATTTCAACGTAATCAGGTGCCATCAAGGCCAACTTAATCAATGCCATCAAGGCCAACTTAAACATTGCCATCAAGGCCAACGTGGTGTGAGCATACAGCCCTGACTCATGAATGCAATGTATGCGACAATTATCAAAGGCATACAATCAACTACATCATCAACAAGAACAACCAGAACAACAACAACGAAAACAACAACTCAAACATGCATCAATAGCATCAACTTAATCCAACATTGGTCGTTCGACCTACAACTTAATCAACAACAACATATTTAACATCAGCAGGTTCAATTAATAACATATTCAACGTCGCATAATCAAGACAACAACAACACAACTCAAACAACATTGGTCATAAGACCTGTAACTTAAATAGTTCGCCCGTAAATCGGGACAATTCAACTGTACCCGCAAATCAACTTAATCGACATAATTACCACAAAACAAACCAACCAAGAATACCTACTAATTTATATTAGTTATCCCGCCAATTTTCATTAAATTTCGGATAACTAATTTTCCGCTTAATTTGGCTAATCGGGACTGTTGTATAAATATTGTACTGCTACTTATAATTAAAGACTATATTATTTTTCTGCTATAATTGGACCAGATACAGACCTCAAAATCATTTTTCCTGGAAAGAACATCTCGTTAGCTTTCCAACGCTTCAAACGGGGGTCAAAACCGACTTACGGATCAAAAGATATGAATTTTTGAAGTTTTTCCAAAACAGAATTTTCTTCATAAAAACTGCTACGGGTTTCACTCAATTTTCCTCAAAATCTCATCTAAACATCACTATAATGCAAATTAAATACATAGCAACCCATATCTATCATGTATCAACAATTAGGAACCTCAAAACATGATTTCCAACACAAAAGTTTTGGATCCAAATCTCAAATCTCGACATATCAAATGTTGTAATTTTCCATCAAATTCACCCAAACATGTGAAATCATACAAATAAGCAAAATCATCTACTGGGAGCACGACTATTTTTAATAGAAAGAATATTTCGTTAGCTTTCCAACGCTTCGAACGGGGGTCAAAACCGACTTACGGATCAAAAGATATGAATTTTTGAAGTTTTTCCAAAACAGAATTTTCTTCATAAAAACAGCTACGAGTTTGAGCAATTTCGCCCGAAAATCCGACCGATTCAATTATTTTCTTCGAAACAAACACATACTCATTCATACCAAACATATAGTAGTGATTTGGAACCATCAAACGCGAATTCTACGACTTTCGATTTCAATCCGAATCTTAAATGGGTCTCTAAACTATTACTAAAAATCAATTTCTAAACACACAAGATTCATTCAGTGCAATTTCAACACTTACGATAGAATTTATATAACCCCAATACTACGTATCAACTATCATACTCCCGGTTATAAAATTCGAATCCCAACCTTACCTGGATTGAAGGCGGCTCGAATCTCCGATTGGCTTTCCGACGGCAACTTCTCGTAACCGTTTTCTCCAATTTTCTCGTTCTCCCATTCTCCCATTTTGTTCCTCTTTCTCCTCTTGACTAATTCCTCCTCTCTTTTTCTTATTATAATAATAATAATAATAATAATAATAATAATAATAATAATCCAATATAACAACTAATGGGCCTAAGTCATACACCCCTTAATTGCTAATCCCGATGAAATCCAAGCCCATTATCCAACATGCTCCAATAATCCATAATATCACTTATAATATTATTTCTTCGACTTTCCGACTAATATTCCGACTTAACGACTTAATTCTTCGAAACACAAAATTAACCGAAATAATAATTCGCGACCAACTACTTACTCCAGGCTTAATAGATTAATTCCGATTATCAACCAAATGGTCCAACAATCCAACTTAGTTAATTAAATAAGATAGTCCAATAAATAAATAATATTATTCTTAATATTATTCCTCCGATTTAACCGACTAAAATCCGACTTTAACTTAATAATCCCAATACGCCTCTTAAAATAATACCGACAAATCCAACTACTCCGATTAATTCTCAACTTCGTCTAAATCCAATAATTAAATCCTTCAATAATTTGATTAACTAATTAATTAAATTCAGGCGTTACAACTCTCCCCCACTTAGAATATTTTCGTCCTCGAAAATTTATTCGACACGACTATTCCAACAACTTAATTCTTCCGAGTAATCAAATCTCGTCCTCGCAAGGCAACTCCACATATAACACAAACAACGGTTCTTAACCTCAACGGCGACAACAACGCGAATACTACCCAAGTGATGCAATTGACAACTAACATCGCAACACAAGAAGTAACCAACTTAAGAATTTACCAGTTTAAGAACCAGAACACAACAACATAAGAATACCAACTTAAACACAACCTCAACGTAGCCAAATATCAACATCGGTACAATTCACGTCTGAAAAATTGCAATACACTACGTGTTCGCTGCGCACTCTGATTACTCTCAAGGTACTAACTCTACTCAGTTGACCTCTAACTTCCAATCATAAAAATCGACATAACAACGACTTAACTCTTCGGGATCTCCCCGTTAACACCACACATAAACTACAACTTTACTATCTTTAATCAACATAGTTCCCAAAATCACCTTAGGCGCATAACAACATTACAACAACATTTGACACCTGAGTCCACTTAAATTCAACAAGATAAATCATCTTTACCAACCAAAACTCCACTTTTACAAATCAACTTATAATTTAACTTCTTGTTCTACCTGTAACTCAACTCTCACATTATCCAGTCTCAACTGAAATTTTTCCATACTACTCATCAATCAAACACAGCTTCGTGCTGTCATCCTTAAATTCAACTAATATTCTAACATATGAACTTGTATCAGCAAAACAAACAACCTTCAAGCACTTGGCTTGACTTCGACCAATTCAACGTACATACTATACTAGTTGGCACGACACATCTATCCATCAATTATGGCTCCGTCTACTATCAACAATGGATTAAGGGTGATCAGTTCCTCAATTTGTCAATAGACAGCCGACAACCATAACGGTGAAACAAATCATCAGTACCCAACACAATAGCGTACTTCAACTTGTGCCCAAAGATTGTATGCATAATGCCCCGCCAACTCTCTAAGGCTTACCAACGTCTTCTTAGTCTCCCTAATTTCAACTTCGTCAACGATACAAAACGTCCAAAATCCAATACACATTCTCTTATACACGCTCATAGCACAAGCACAACTATTAAATATTCTTCTAACATCGGAATTGCTACTACTTCAATTACTATCCAAATTGGTTCGCTCCAATTACAACTTTCATCCAAGTCAAGATTTCAACAACGCTAACCAACCAATCGTCTTTCTTTTATTCTCAGAACCTTTATAATCCACCTAGTTTCACACTTGGCCTCATTCAATCCACAGCTCAACAATATTATCGTGGTCTCTCTTGAATTCGTTCTTCTCTTAACATCACCGTCTCGTAACATCGTCACTATAATCATTCTCATTTGACATAAATTACAGCTCTATGCATTTTCCAACACCGTCACATCCTTTCTAATACCAACATTTTATTCCTTATCAATATATCGCACTCGGTTTCATCTTTCTCAATTTTCAGCAATAGTCGCTCAACTTCGAACACATTTTCCTCATCCAATACAGACCTCCTAAACACAAAATCATATTCCGAAATGAAGAGAATTTTGTGTAGATTCCAGAACTTCAAGAATCGCTCAAATCTGATTTACGAGTAAAGAGTTATCATCCTTACAATGGGACTGGTCCAGAATTCCCGTATGCAGAATTTTCCAACAATCAGCATTAGACCCAAACATTAAAACGCACTTTTCTACCTCTTCACAAACTTCCTGAAGACAAATCTTATATGCATATAGTAGGGAATTTCGTAAGCTTTCCAAAAAGTCTAGGATCGCTTCAATCTGAATCACGAATAAAAAGTTATGCCTCTTTTACTGACAGCTGCTCCAAAATTGCAAAAATCAGAATTTGAGATCAATGAACATAAGTTCCATCTTTCTCTCTTGCTTCCAAAATTCACCAACATCCTTTCTTTTCATCCCACTACGAGAATCCCTCGACTTTAACCCAACTATACTCAAGGCATATTAATCTACCTATTGATCTACCAACTTAACATTTCCTTTGGGATAATTCCTTAATCTCAATCAATTCACCCTCCATAATATACACACACCTCGAACTCGACCGATACGAATTCATGAGTCCATACTCTCGCCGGTTCGCAACAACATCGCCTCGACAAATTTTGCACTCTTACACTCAACATCACCTTGAACCAACTTCTACATACTAACAACACGTCCGGGAGACAAGCCTCTCCCCCACTTGTTTCAAACTAACACCTGCAGACAACAACTAGAAACTAACAAACAAGTACCGACAGTGTTTCACACACATGTCGAGTACTAAGGGACAAACAACATTAGACAACATTGGCCGGACAGACCGACCTGCTCTGATACCACTAATGTAACACCCCAATTCTACCCATCGAATATTAATAAAAATCAGAGTACTTTAAAAATTCCAACAAAATCAGGATGTCACATTTTTCAACTTAAAAACAACAAACTACTTGTATTTCACTTATCATTTGATACATAGCATTCGGCATACAACTGTCAACTTAAACTTCACTCACAACTTTATTCAGTTATTACAATTTTCAAATTAATATTATTCAACATTTAGTAATAACAACAACTTAGGAACAACTTCAAACAACTAGTAATAACAACTATTCATCAACTTATAATAACAACGACATAAACAAAACATCCCCCCCCCCCCCCCCCGAGTGCTGCGTATCAGAGCATGACACCAACTCGAACTAACAGCAACTAAAGACTTCATAAAAATTACTTCACTCCCACAGCTATTCTTCAGTACCAGCTCAATTACCCATAATAGGTAACATCATTACAGAAGGGATGAGATATCGAATATTGTAAACAAAAATATGATAATTAATATACTAGATTAGAATCATATAAATTCACCGCTTCATACGACAATCATGCAACAACTAGAAATAAACAACTTAATAGCAACCACAACTTATAACAACCAGCAACTCATAACCACAACATGTATCGATAGCAACTTATAGTAATAACAACATATAACAACAACTTATATAAAAGATGCAAATTATAGTAATAACAACATATACAACAACAGCTCACGACATTAGCACCTTATATCAAGCAACAAGATATAGCAATAGCAACTTATAATAAGCAACAACTTCACAACAACGACAACTTCACAACAACAGCAACTTCACAACAACGACAACTTCACAACAACAGCAACTTCATAACAACAACGAATCAATAACAACAACAAATTCACAACGACTCAAAATGTGACACAACTATGCACATGCATGTGGTACCATTGGAGCAGAGCTCCCAACTTAAACATTGTCAGGTTATCGAGGCATTTCAACGTAATCAGGTGCCATCAAGGCCAACTTAATCAATGCCATCAAGGCCAACTTAAACATTGCCATCAAGGCCAACGTGGTGTGAGCATACAGCCCCGACTCATGAATGCAATGTATGCGACAATTATCAAAGGCATACAATCAACTACATCATCAACAAGAACAACCAGAACAACAACAACGAAAACAACAACTCAAACATGCATCAATAGCATCAACTTAATCCAACATTGGTCGTTCGACCTATAACTTAATCAACAACAACATATTTAACATCAGCAGGTTCAATTAATAACATATTCAACGTCGCATAAACAAGACAACAACAACACAACTCAAACAACATTAGTCATAAGACCTGTAACTTAAATAGTTCACCCGTAAATCGGGACAATTCAACCTATTCAACTGTACCTGCAAATCAACTTAATCGACATAATTACCACAAAACAAACCAACCAAGAATACCTACTAATTTATATTAGTTATCCCGCCAATTTTCATTAAATTCCGGACAACTAATTTTCCGCTTAATTTGGCTAATCGGGACTGTTGTATAAATATTGTACTGCTACTTATAATTAAAGACTATATTATTTTTCTGCTATAATTGGACCAGATACAGACCTCAAAACCATTTTTCCTGGAAAGAACATCTCGTTAGCTTTCCAACGCTTCGAACGGGGGTCAAAACCGACTTACGGATCAAAAGATATGAATTTTTGAAGTTTTTCCAAAACAGAAGTTTCTTCATAAAAACTGCTACGGGTTTGAGCAATTTCGCCCGAAAATCCGACCGATTCAATTATTTTCTTCGAAACAAACACATACTCATTCATACCAAACATATAGTAGTGATTTGGAACCATCAAACGCGAATTCTACGACTTTCGATTTCAATCCGAATCTTAAATGAGTCTCTAAACTATTACTAAAAATCAATTTCTAAACACACAAGATTCATTCAGTGCAATTTCAACACATACGATAGAATTTATATAACCCCAATACTATGTATCAACTATCATACTCCCGGTTATAAAATTCGAATCCCACCCTTACCTGAATTGAAGGCGGCTCGAATCTCCGATCGGCTTTCCGACGACAACTTCTCGTAACCGTTTTCTCCAATTTCCTCGTTCTCCCATTCTCCCATTCTATTCCTCTTTCTCCTCTTGACTAATTCCTCCTCTCTTTTTCTTATTATTAAAATAATAATAATAATAATAATAATAATAATAATAATACAATATAACAACTAATGGGCCTAAGTCATACATCCCTTAATTGCTAATCCCGACGAAATTCAAGCCCATTACCCAACATGCTCCAATAATCCATAATATCACTTATAATATTATTTCTTCGACTTTCCGACTAATATTCCGACTTAACGACTTAATTCTTCGAAACACAAAATTAACCGAAATAATAATTCGCGACCAACTACTTACTCCCGGCTTAATAGATTAATTCCGATTATCAACCAAATGGTCCAACAATCCAACTTAGTTAATTAAATAAGATAGTCCAATAAATAAATAATATTATTCTTAATATTATTCCTCTGATTTAACCGACTAAAATCCGACTTTAACTTAATAATCCCAATACGCCTCTTAAAATAATACCGACAAATCCAACTACTCCGATTAATTCTCAACTTCGTCTAAATCCAATAATTAAATCCTTCAATAATTTGATTAACTAATTAATTAAATTCAGGCGTTACAACTCTCCCCCACTTAGAATATTTTCGTCCTCGAAAATTTATCCGACACGACTATTCCAACAACTTAATTCTTCCGAGTAATCAAATCTCGTCCTCGCAAGGCAACTCCACATATAACACAAACAACGGTTCTTAACCTCAACGGCGACAACAACGCGAATACTACCCAAGTGATGCAATTGACAACTAACATCGCAACACAAGAAGTAACCAACTTAAGAATTTACCAGTTTAAGAACCAGAACACAACAACATAAGAATACCAACTTAAACACAACCTCAACGTAGCCAAATATCAACATCGGTACAATTCACGTCTGAACAACCGCAATACACTACGCGTTCGCTGCGCACTCTGATTACTCTCAAGGTACTAACTCTACTCAGTTGACCTCCAACTTCCAATCATCAAAATTGACATAACAACGACTTAACTCTTCGGGATCTCCCCATTAACACCACACATAAACTACAACTTTACTATCTTTTATCAACATAGTTCCCAAAATCACCTTAGGCGCATAACAACATTACAACAACATTTGACACCTGAGTCCACTTAAATTCAACAAGATAAATCATCTTTACCAACCAAACCTCCACTTTTACAAATCAACTTATAATTTAACTTCTTGTTCTACCTGTAACTCAACTCTCACATTATCCAGTCTCAACTGAAATTTTTCCATACTACTCATCAATCAAACACAGCTTCGTGCTGTCATCCTTAAATTCAACTAATATTCTAACATATAAACTTGTATCAGCAAAACAAACAACCTTTAAGCACTTGGCTTGACTTCGACCAATTCAACGTACATACTATACTAGTTGGCACGACACATCTATCCATCATTTATGACTCCGTCTACTATCAACAATGGATTAAGGGTGATCAATTCCTCAATTTGTCAATAGACAGCCGACAACCATAACGGTGAAACAAATCATCAGTACCCAACACAATAGCGTACTTCAACTTGTGCCCAAAGTTCGTATGCATAATGCCCCGCCAACTCTCTAAGGCTTACCAACGTCTTCTTAGTCTCCCTAATTTCAACTTCGTCAATGATACAAAACGTCCAAAATCCAATACACATTCTCTTATACACGCTCATAGCACAAGCACAACTATTAAATATTCTTCTAACATCGGAATTGCTACTACTTCAATTACTATCCAAATTGGTTCGCTGCAATTACAACTTTCATCCAAGTCAAGATTTCAACAACGCTAACCAACCAATCGTCTTTCTTTTATTCTCAGAACCTTTATAATCCACCTAGTTTCACACTTGGCCTCATTCAATCCACAGCTCAACAATATTATCGCGGTCTCTCTTGAATTCGTTCTTCTCTTAACATCACCGTCTCGTAACATCGTCACTATAATCATTCTCATTCGACATAAATTACAGCTCTATGCATTTTCCAACACCGTCACATCCTTTCTAATACTAACATTTTATTCCTTATCAATATATCGCACTCGGTTTCATCTTTCTCAATTTTCAGCAATAGTCGCTCAACTTCGAACACATTTTCCTCATCCAATACAGACCTCCTAAACACAAAATCATATTCCGAAATGAAGAGAATTTTGTGTAGATTCCAGAACTTCAAGAATCGCTCAAATCCGATTTACGAGTAAAGAGTTATCATCCTTACAATGGGACTGGTCCAGAATTCCCGTATGCCGAATTTTCCAACAATCAGCATCAGACCCAAACATTAAACGCACTTTTCTACCTCTTCACAAACTTCCTGAAGACAAATCTTATATGCATACTGTAGGGAATTTCGTAAGCTTTCCAAAAAGTCTAGGATCGCTTCAATCTGAATCACGAGTAAAAAGTTATGCCTCTTTTACTGACAGCTGCTCCAAAATTGCAAAAATCAGAATTTGAGATCGATGAACATAAGTTCCATCTTTCTCTCTTGCTTCCGAAATTCACCAACATCCTTTCTTTTCATCCCACTACGAGAATCCCTCGACTTTAACCCAACTATACTCAAGGCATATTAATCTACCGACTTGATCTACCAACTTAACATTTCCTTTGGGATAATTCCTTAATCTCAATCAATTCACCCTCCTAATATACACACACCTCGAACTCGACCGATACGAATTCATGAGTCCATACTCTCGCCGGTTCGCAACAACATCGCCTCGACAACATTTGCACTCTTACAATCAACATCACCTTGAACCAACTTCTACATACTAACAACACGTCCGGGAGACAAGCCTCTCCCCCACTTGTTTCAAACCAACACCTGCAGACAACAACTAGAAACTAACAAACAAGTACCGACTGTGTTTCACACACATGTCGAGTACTAAGGGACAAACAGTATTAGACAACATTGGCCGGACAGACCGACCTGCTTTGATACCACTAATGTAACACCCCAATTCTACCCATCGAATATTAATAAAAATCAGAGTACTTTAAAAATTCCAACAAAATCAGGATGTCACATTTTTCAACTTAAAAACAACAAACTACTTGTATTTCACTTATCATTTGATACATAGCATTCGGCATACAACTGTCAACTTAAACTTCACTCACAACTTTATTCAGTTATTACAATTTTCAAATTAATATTATTCAACATTTAGTAATAACAACAACTTAGGAACAACTTCAAACAACTAGTAATAACAACTATTCATCAACTTATAATAACAACGACATAAACAAAACATTACCCCCCCCCCCCCCCCCCCCGAGTGCTACGTATCAGAGCATGACACCAACTCGAACTAACAACAACTAAAGACTTCATAAAAATTACTTCACTCCCACAGCTATTCTTCAGTACCTGCTCAATTACCCATAATAGGTAACATCATTATAGAAGGGGTGAGATATCGAATATTATAAACAAAAATATGATAATTAATATACTAGATTAGAATCATATAAATTTCACCGCTTCATACGACAGTCATGCAACAACTAGAAATAAATAACTTAATAGCAACCACAACTTATAACAACCAGCAACTCATAACCACAACTTGTATCGACAGCAACTTATAGTAATAACAACATATAACAACAACTTATATAAAAGATGCAAATTATAGTAATAACAACATATACAACAACAGCTCACGACATTAGCAACTTATATCAAGCAACAAGATATAGCAATAACAACTTATAACAAGCAACAACTTCACAACAACGACAACTTCACAACAACAGCAACTTCACAACAACAACGAATCAATAACAACAACAAATTCACAACGACCCAAAATGTGACACAACTATGCACATGCATATGGTACCATTGGAGCAGAGCTCCCAACTTAAACATTGCCAGGTTATCGAGGCATTTCAACGTAATCAAGTGCCATCAAGGCCTACTTAATCAATGCCATCAAGGCCAACGTGGTGTGAGCATACAGCCCCGACTCATGAATGCAATGTATGCGACAATTATCAAAGGCATACAATCAACTACATCATCAACAAGAACAACCAGAACAACAACAACGAAAACAACAACTCAAACATGCATCAATAGCATCAACTTAATCCAACATTGGTCGTTCGACCTACAACTTAATCAACAACAACATATTTAACATCAGCAGGTTCAATTAATAACATATTCAACGTCGCATAAACAAGACAACAACAACACAACTCAAACAACATTGGTCATAAGACCTGTAACTTAAATAGTTCGCCCGTAAATCGGGACAATTCAACCTATTCAACTGTACCTGCAAATCAACTTAATCGACATAATTACCACAAAACAAACCAACCAAGAATACCTACTAATTTATATTAGTTATCCCGCCAATTTTCATTAAATTCCGGACAACTAATTTTCCGCTTAATTTGGCTAATCGGGACTGTTGTATAAATATTGTACTGCTACTTATAATTAAAGACTATATTATTTTTCTGCTATAATTGGACCAGATACAGACCTCAAAACCATTTTTCCTGGAAAGAACATCTCGTTAGCTTTCCAACGCTTCGAACGGGGGTCAAAACCGACTTACGGATCAAAAGATATGAATTTTTGAAGTTTTTCCAAAACAGAATTTTCTTCATAAAAACTGCTACGGGTTTCACTCAATTTTCCTCAAAATCTCATCTAAACATCACTATAATGCAAATTAAATACATAGCAACCCATATCTATCATGTATCAACAATTAGAAACCTCAAAACATGATTTCCAACACAAAAGTTTTGGATCCAAATCTCAAATCTCGACATATCAAATGTTGTAATTTTCCATCAAATTCACCCAAACATGTGAAATCATACAAATAAGCAAAATCATCTACTGGGAGAAAAACTATTTTTAATAGAAAGAATATTTCGTTAGCTTTCCAACGCTTCGAACGGGGGTCAAAACCGACTTATGGATCAAAAGATATGAATTTTTGAAGTTTTTTCAAAACAGAATTTTCTTCATAAAAACTGCTACGGGGTTGAGCAATTTCGCCAGAAAATCCGACCGATTCAATTATTTTCTTCGAAACAAACACATACTCATTCATACCAAACATATAGTAGTGATTTGGAACCATCAAACGCGAATTCTACGACTTTCAATTTCAATCCGAATCTTAAATGGGTCTCTAAACTATTACTAAAAATAATTTCTAAACACACAAGATTCATTCAGTGCAATTTCAACACATACGATAGAATTTATATAACCCCAATACTACGTATCAACTATCATACTCCCGGTTATAAAATTCGAATCCCACCCTTACCTGGATTGAAGGCGGCTCGAATCTCCGATCGGCTTTCCGACGACAACTTCTCGTAACCGTTTTCTCCAATTTCCTCGGTCTCCCATTCTCCCATTCTGTTCCTCTTTCTCCTCTTGACTAATTCCTCCTCTCTTTTTCTTATTATTAAAATAATAATAATAATAATAATAATAATCCAATATAACAACTAATGGGCCTAAGTCCTACACCCCTTAATTGCTAATCCCGACGAAATCCAAGCCCATTACCCAACATGCTCCAATAATCCATAATATCACTTATAATATTATTTCTTCGACTTTCCGACTAATATTCCGACTTAACGACTTAATTCTTCGAAACACAAAATTAACCGAAATAATAATTCGCGACCAACTACTTACTCCCGGATTAATAGATTAATTCCGATTATCAACCAAATGGTCCAACAATCCAACTTAGTTAATTAAATAAGATAGTCCAATAAATAAATAATATTATTCTTAATATTATTCCTCCGATTTAACCGACTAAAATCCGACTTTAACTTAATAATTCCAATACGCCTCTTAAAATAATACCGACAAATCCAACTACTCCGATTAATTCTCAACTTCGTCTAAATCCAATAATTAAATCCTTCAATAATTTGATTAACTAATTAATTAAATTCAGGCGTTACAACTTCCATCATCAATGAGAATCCTTGACACTGAATGATTGATTAAGGTGGCAGTTACGACCAATGGAAGTATTGCGCTAGGAGTCTCATCCATATTTTATGTCACTTCCCGATCTATATATTGCTTTATGGCAGAGGCTCTTTCTCGCTATGCAGCTTCTAGCCAATCGAATCTACGAAAAAGATCGGAGGTTGATCGAATTGAAAGGATTAAATGTGCTCTGTGAAGTAGGATCGAGAGTTGTTTTCTTTGTCTTAGTGTGATTGCTACATCAATCGTAGCTTGAATTAGACATATTTAATAGTTGAAAATTGTAGGAATCAAATATTGTATCCCACATACAACCCCACTGTTTAGTTCAAAACTTAAAATGATTGATGAAATGATGAGGTAAGATTTTGCTTCGATTGACTAATGATTCTGGTGCAGCCGAGATTAACACTTCAACGAAGTAAGTGAGAGAATAAGGAGTAATATGTGAGTGAGAGTGAATTTGTATCATACATTTTCTTTCATGTGAGATCCCTTATATATGACCGTTAATCGATGTATTCAAACTTTGAATCGCATATGGACTTTTTCTTAATGGGCCTTTGGCCAACCAAGAACAAATTGTATAATTTGAAATCTATCTCCAAATCTTCACTTAATTGAAATTCGTCTCAAATCCGTTTGAGACAAAATTCATTCCATCGAAAATTTCTTTATGAAAAAAATCATTTTTCTAATAGTGAATGAATAATAACTAATTTTTTAAGGTAAAAAAAAAGTGAAAGTGTAAGAAACTTAACAAGACTTATCAAAAAAGAAGAAAATAATTGATTCTTAATAGTCTATCGTAAAAAATAACAAACTAATTTTTATTTTGCTAATGACTATATGGAGAAGCTTGTTGGATCCTATTTTTTCTCTTTTGTAGAAACCGTTGCAAAGACATTTTCATTGAAAGAGCATGACCAGGGCTATACATTTGACGAGGAGATTCTACTATTGTTGGAGTCGATGGTTCTGACCCTGTTGGTGTCTTCACTATTTCTTGCACTTTTTTATTTGCCAGCATTAAGATGGATTTGGCCTGCAAGACATTCATTCACATTAAACCATTTATTACTATGGTTTGTCAACGAATATATGCTTTTTTTTTTTATGTCTTACCACCAACTTGTTGGTAACACTTGGTATCAGTCGCATACGCGGTTTATTTTTTATTTTTTATATTTTTTTTTTTTATGTTTTACTTTTTAGTTTTTGGGATAAGCATGAATAAAGATAGTGATAAGTGAGATGATTTGCATTTTAAGAATAATACATATAAACAAAATTACCTGAAACTCTGTGACATCAATAACACACATCTTGCCATCGTAGAAAATGGTCAGCGGCTGTTGTTGATTTCCCATTAAGCTCAGATCATTATCTATTTCTTCAACCCTTTAATTGAGATAGAAATTAACACAAAAATAATTCAATAACTAAACGTGAAAACAAAACAACAATAATAAAACATTTAACAGATTAAATCGAAATGGGAAAACAAATTGCTTACATGTGATTGGTATCAGAAACGTATGGAGGAAAAAGGCAGAGTTCTAAGTTGCAATTCCTTCTCATCTTTTTAAGAGAGATATGAAGTGAAGATGTGAAAATGATGAAGGTATAAATAAAGATAAAGGGACGGACTTTGCGGTGTATTGTACTGCTGTCTTACAATTACAATTAGATCATGTGTTTTATATTTAACAAAAACATGAAAGATGAAAGAATTAAGATTAGAGCTTGTTTTCAACCTCTTGTTTTAAATACTTAAATTTATGTCACGTGTTTGCATACCGCACACCATATGTAAGTGTGTCACTTGCGTGTCGGCACCACGGGATCATAATAAAAAATATATATATTTTTGAGTGTGATCATTATGTTAATATGTTAATGACAAAATCAAAGAGAAACGCAAACAATATTAACAAAGAAATTGCCTTTAAAAAAAATCGACAAAGGAATAGGAAAGGTGAAGGTTCACACTTCAAAGTTATCACAAGTTTCATATTCTTATTTATTGGAACGTTTTTTTATAGGCAATGAAATTATCATAAATCGAATATAAGAGGTACTCAAACCCCTTAAAAAAAGGCCGGCTATATTACATTCATACAAATAACATGATTGATAAACTAATCATAGAAATCGCAAATGGAAAGAAGAACCGATTCCTAGACACAACCATTTTCAGGAGAAAATTTTGATAGAATTAATCGTATAGTCTACGTTGAACGCCAAATTTTCAAAAACGAGGTTATTTTTACCAATCTCATTCCTTAACCTATTTTATTTTTTTATAAGCTTCCTTAACCTATTGTCAAAGCTGACAAAGGCATCTACACAATTGTGAGAACACACTAGCCCAAACTCCAACCACCTCTATACACCCTACCAAACTCTCATTGAACACTCACACTCCAGAAAAAAATGAAAAGAGGATTCTTCAAAGCAATTACAGAACACACGCCATATCTAATCCTCAGATATTAATACCTCGTTTCAAGAATTAAACCTTCAATGCTAACTTGTCTAGAAATAACCTCCACATGAATATCTGGATTTTTGAAGGAACCGCATAATTCCACAGAGTCTTCAACGTTGCACCAACTCCATCCTCGATCACGTTGGACATACGATCCTGATACAACAAAATATAACGGCTGCATAAAAAATTCAGCATATTCGTTAGGAATCCAAACAAAATTGTCCTTCCTATCCACTGCATGCTCACTCCTGCCAACAAAGATTCAATTTCCTTCGCTTCCCTTTTCAACTCCGATCCCGACTGGAATGAAGGGAGAGACAGATCGAAATCCACTCCGTCCCACACCAGAACCCAAAATCTGCAATGTTTCTATCACGCTTCAAAGAGACTTGGAATAGGCTAGGGAAAGCTTCCTTCAGAGTTTGGTTAGTCAACCACTTAACATGCCGAAATGGAATACTAAAACCATCACCCAAAGAACTAAAAACATTGATTGCGAACAGATCCTTGGACTTAACCTTATCGATACCCAAAGCCAATATACCCTTCCACCAGATTGAGTCGATTTTCAGGTCTCCCGCCCCATCTTTGCTAAAAAATGACAAGACTAAATTAGACGACGGAGAAGGATACCTCTGTTCTAGGAGCCCTTTCCATAATGCGTCCTCCTCCGAAATGAATCTCCATTTCCTTTTCAACAAGTGAGAGTTATTGAAAGATGCAATATCCTTAACACCCAATCCACCATTCTCTTTCGGCATGTATACCGTCCTCCAACTTGTCCAATGGAAATGCTTATGATCAGAATTGTCACTCCAAAGAAAATTGCTCTGGCTTTTAATAATTTCCGTAACAATAATCGCTAGAGCTTTATAAAATGAAAGCGTGAATATCAGCTAAGCCTTAAGCACCAAGTTAATCAATGTCGCTCCCGGGATTTTCATCCAAGTACAATATGCAATACATGTTAATCCTTTATTAGATGTTTTGATTTTTGTTTTGAGAGAGAGAATAGACTCAAAGGTGTTGAGAAAGGAAAAAGTCTAAGTGGGGAAAGACTAATAATCCTAACGTTATCATGCATGGAGATCCTATGGTTATGTGAGGTAGTAGGAACCACCTAAGTCTAAAA
Organism: Lathyrus tuberosus; assembly: GCA_022829125.1. NCBI lineage: Eukaryota > Viridiplantae > Streptophyta > Magnoliopsida > Fabales > Fabaceae > Lathyrus > Lathyrus tuberosus. The sequence goes on along the minus strand of JALAZF010000124.1, from coordinate 742,585 downwards.
GAAGAGAGGGATAACACTATCTAATGCTTATCCTACCTCACCTTAATCAAAAATTAATGATGAGCTAGGATCCCTAAGGGATGTGAGAAAGTTCTACACCATCAAGCATTATATCATGTAATCCATATAAGCAATGAGAGGCGAATAAACAAGAAAACATCGGCTATTACAGCGCATCTGCAACAATACAACAGTAAATCCAACACCATAAACCAAACAACATTCCACAGCTCATGTTCAGCACAAAAATTGGGTGTAAAAAAATAGTAGGCAGCACCATATATAACACATATGCACATAGACAGCAGTAGAAACAAGGCAGCATCCAATACATTTGAAGATGATTCAATCATGACATAATGAGCAAACATCAAACATCATACACTCTTTGACCAATCATGATCACAATCACACCACACACCATAGTAAGCAATGCTTGAAAACATCATGGAAGAATACATCACATCATGAAAGAATGCACAACATTTAGCACATGAACAAGTCCAATCAAATATGCATTTCATGAGGTTAGATGCAAGCACACATATACATCACAACAACTCCAGCAACACCAGTAATAATTCACAATTAACATGCTTAAGGAGTATGTGCAAAGTGTTCATCACATTAAGAAAACATCAATGCAAACATGAACATTTAACAATGAGAACTCAAAGATCGCTTGTCGAAGAATCATGTCCATGCAAGGATGTGGGGTGAGACAGATCAAGAATAATCCATAAATCATCAACATATTAATCCATGAAGTTTATACATGCAAAGGACCTCAAACACGCAAGAAAATCTCGTTCTGCAGCAGTGGTAACCGGTTACAGCATAACTGCTAACCGGTTACACAGTTCAAAATTGCACAAAAATTATGCAAAAAAAAACATGTTAACCGGTTACAGTATAACTACTAACCGGTTACACAACAACAGAATTCAAAAAAACAGCTCCAAAAGCACTTTTCAGCAGCAAATGACTTATTCAAACAACTCCAATGATCGTGTAATCACTTAATCACGAAATTCACGTCGAATAATAGCAATCAAACATCAATTGAATCCAATAATCATCAACATCAAGAATCAAATTCAAGCGCAATGGATCCAAATCAAAATTAGCGAAGATCTACATCGAATAAGTTGTAAATAAGCTAAACAAGCATAGATCTAAGGAAAACCAACCTACAAAGCCGAGATTTGCTTTGGTGATTGTTGCAAAGTGATCTTGGTGCAGAAAATTAAAGAAAACCAGAGATTCCTCGATTAGTAGCCGAAACGCGTAGAAACCGAGCAAAATCGCGAAAAATCACCGAGATCGAACTTGCACCAAAATAAATGGTGTGAAACCCGACAAAGGAGTTTAAGGTGGACCGAGGGTTGAGACAAGGAGATCCTTTATCTCCGTTTCTTTTTGTTCTTGTGGCGGAGGGTCTTTCGAGCTTGGTTAATAAGGCGGTGGAAATTGGCGAATATGAAGGAGTTCTTGTTAATAGGGGTTGCTCGGTTGATATCCTACAATTCGCGGACGATACGTTGTTAATCGGGGAAAGTTAGTGGAAACAAGTGTGGGCCTTTAAGGTGGTTCTTAGGAGTTTCAAACTTGTCTTGGGGTTGGGAATTAACTTTCATAAAAGTAAGTTAATCGGTATTAACTCGAATCCTAATTTTTTGGAGGCGGCGGCTTCCTTTCTTTCTTGTAGGTTGGAGGATAGTAATTTCAAATTTCTTGGCATTCTTATAGGGTCTAACCCGAGAAGAATATTTATGTGGAAGTGCTTGGTTGATAAGATTAAGAAGCGGATATCTTGTTGGAATTGCCGATTTCTTAGTCTTGGAGGAAAAATTACCCTATTAAAATCAGTGTTGTGTTTATTGTCTATCTTTATGCTATCTTTTTATAAAATACCGGTCAAGATAGCTAAAGAAATCACAAGTTTGCAAAGTAACTTCTTATGGGGGGCACGGAGGAGCGCAGACGGATTCATTGGATAGGATGGAAGGACGTGTGTTTGCCGTTATATAAAGGTGGTTTAGGAGTGAGAAGTGTAGCGAGCGATTTTGGACGTTGTTCTTAAGCACTGTCGCTCTGGAGGTACTACAGGTCGATTCATTTTTTGTCTTATTGAAGCTGATGAAGGAACGAAAATAGATGTCTCAAACTAACCCTGCTTACATACTGAGGTTAAACAGTCAAAACTGTTGATTTACAGATGCGGTTTTAGTTCGTGGGCCTCTCTCTGCTTATTTTGTTCAGAACGAATTACCGGGACTATTCATGGGGAAATTGTTGGGATACTGTGCTAGATTGGCTGGAGGTAGGGGACTTTGGGGTTTTTTGATTAGTGTGCTCGCTAAGATTTTTTCAATCTTATGCCTACGTATTCCTGGGATAGGGAAATCAGAGCGATCGTAGTTCCTCCTATTCTATGGGAGGAAATTGTGTTTTAGTGTCTTGTTCAAAGCCCAAGACATGAAGCTAAAGGTGGTTTGTATCTTGTTTAAAGCCCAAGATGTGAAGCTGAATGGTCTATTTGTATCTTGTTCGAAGCCCAAGATGTGAAGCTAAAAGGGTGTTGACTTTAGAGAGAATTTGTCATCTCTAAAGGGGAATATTTGATCTGTTTGTCACAACTGTTGGGTGACTGATTATAAAGGACAATTACTTCAACTGGGATATGTGAATCCAACAATGCTGTAATTTGCTTTATAGGGGATTTTCAACCTGAAGGAGAAGACTTTAACTCAGTTTAGAGCAATGCTATCTTTACTTAGGAATTCCTCATGCTAAAAGAGGGACAGTGGCGTGGATGTAAATAATCTAGAGGCTTGACGCTTACAGCAATTAGACGAGGGAAAAGGAGTTATTGATGTTTGTATGTTGTGACCAAAGCATGATTTGATGCTAAAAGGTTGATTGAATCAAATAGGGATTTCTTTATATAAAGCCTAAGAGGAGGCTATTGGCCCAACAAGAGGATGCTTTTGTGTCTCGTACGAAGCCCGAGATAGAGGCTAAAAGGGTTGACTCAACAGGAGAGTGTTTTTATATGTGTCTTGTACGGAGCCCAAGACGGAGGCTAAAAGGGTTTGACTCAACAAGAGAGTCTTTTATACTCACCAAGAGAGTGATTTGTATCTCGTACGAAGCCCGAGATAGAGGCTAAAAGGGTTTGACTCAACAAGAGAGTCTTTTATACTCACCAAGAGAGTGATTTGTATCTCGTACGAAGCTCGAGATGGAGGCTAAAAATATTTTACTCAACAAGAGAGTCTTTTATACTCAACAAGAGAGTGATTTTGTATCTCGTACGAAGCCCGAGATGGAGGCTAAAAGTGTTAGACTCAACAAGAGAGTCTTTTATACTCAACAAGAGAGTGTTTTATATCTCGTACAAAGCCCGAGATGAAGGCTGCAAAGGTTAACTCTGCTGGGGAGAATCATTGTACAAAGCCCAAGAGGAGACTAGGGTTACTGTTTTAGTTGAGTGACAGGTCCAGTATGTTGGTTAAAAGAGAAAATCAGTTCTTATATGGGTACTGTTGTACTCGTGGATTTGATCTGAGGACCGGTATTATTTTCTGTTCTTTAAGGAAACGGGGAATCTGAAGGGTATTGAGATTGCCCAAGTCTACGGTGTTTTTTCCTATTTTTGAAAGGAACTTTAGAATGTCTTCGAGACTCAAGGAGATTAGACTGTCCAAGTCTAGAGTTTTATCTTTTGTACTATGCTTAAGAGAGATTAAGAGACAGTACGTTCGCGGTAGAAAGATCTAGACTCTTTGAAAGACTGTTCTATTAAGATGACTAATTTCTATTCCTATACCTTTAAGAGGTTGTTGGGACAATTTGTACGAAGCCCAAGAGGAGGCGAGAAAAAATTTTAAGAAGCCGAAGGGACAATTTGTACGAAACCCAAGAGGAGGCTATCTTCCCGGAGGAAGAATCATTATACGAAGCCTAAGAAGAGGTTGTGAAAACTTCTAAGAAGCCGACGGGTCCTTATACAACGCCCAAGAGGAGGCGGTGATGCTTTTAGGAAGCCTGTGGGTCCTTGCACTAAGCCCAAGAGAAGGCTGATGAACAGTTCCAGAAGGGGTTTCACTTGGAACATTGGCCTTCTGTATATGAACTGTTAAAGGGGGAGATTTCTTAGATCTAGTTATCTAAAATTGTTGTAAAAGAAAATTCTCATGGTTTAGGTTATGTTGAAATATCCGGGAGAACGTCAGAGGTAAGGAGACGAGGTTATGTCTAGTTCTAGACGTAGTTTCCAGGGAAACTCTAAATATCTATACTAGTATTACACAGTCGATATGAGTTTATGAAAGAAGACTTACAGTGAAACAGCCCCACAATACAGTTATATACATATGAAAGCGGGTAAACACTTACTCGGTTGTAGAGCTTCCATGCTGCTTGGTTAGTTGTTCAACAAAGAAATTGAAAATAATAGTATGTTACAAAATCAAAGGAGAAAGTGCTTTTGAAAGGAAAATTGGGGCTTACAGCTCAAGGAGAGGCCCAATGTTTTATCAGTGATCGCACTGTTTTATCAGGGACTTATACAAGTGACTGAGGCCCGAGAAAGGTTTTCTGTACAAGGGAATGGGTCTTACACTCTCTCAAGAGGCCCAAAAATGATTGAAAGAAAAAGAAATGGGGGCTTATAACACGAGGGTAGACCCAGATGATTTATTTTTTTGAACTGCCGATCGCGTCGAGCTTTTCTTTTAACGCAGAGGGACTTAGACAATATCTGAGGCCTAAAGATTGTTTTGGTTAAAAGGGGATTGGGTCTTACACTCTATTAGAGGCCCAAAAAATGATTTTTGTAAAAGTGATGGGGCTTACAGCTCAAGGAGAGGCCCAGATGATTTTTGTTTTGAAATGGCGATTGCGCCGAGATTTTTGAAAACGCAGTGGGTCTTATACAATGACTGAGGCCCAAAAGTTTTGGTTTTCAAAGGGTTTGGGTCTTACACTCTAATAGAGGCCCAAAATGTTTTTGAATGGGTCTTATAGCTCGAGGAGAGGCCCAGATGGTTTGTTTTAAAAGGGCGATGATCGCGCCGAACTTTTGAAATACAACGGGACATATACAACATTTGAGGCCCAAAATAGGTTTGTATTTACAAAGGATTGGGTCTTACACTCTATTAGAGGCCCAAAGGGTTTGAAAAAGTTTGATGAGGGTTGAATAATCAAAAACCCTAATTTGATTCATAAATGTATTTTAATTGAATAAAAATTCAATTAAAATGATCAAAATTGTTAAACATGTGGAAAACAAATTATGATCTTGGATTAATGTTTCAAAAATCAAGTTTTGACCTACAAAATGATTAGAGGTCATTAAAATTTGCAAAATCAAGAAGGAAAAAATGTTTTAAATGTCAAAAACAATTAAAATATTAATTCTTTGCAAAAATATCAATTATATGAAATAAATAATATTTTTGGGATTTTTTGGTAAAATAAAATATTTTAACATTTTTGTGAATTATTAAAAAAAGAATTAACTCAAAATCATTAAAACTCAGAGAGAAATTCATTTTTGAATCAATTAAATAAAATCACAAAATTCAAAAATTCAAATATTTGAAAAAGGGCGCCAAGAACATGGCAAGAACACGCGCCCTTCCTCTGTTTCTGCAGATTTGCGTTTTCTATCTAATCTCACTGAATACATGATGATATCATGCAATCTACATATCAATATTCTCGTTTCAACCTCACGATCATGTCTATGCTCTTTAATTTCATTTATCTTAAACATGGAATAAGAAATCAAAGAGAAACCTCAAGAACCCTAAAATTTGCATGAAGGTTCAAAAATTCCATACACGATTCAAACAATGCAATTGATTGAGGGAAAACACTCCATGTATGATTATGAACATATGGCCAAATTATTGTGCAGCAAAAAATGTATGGATCATAGAGTTAGAAGAGCTCATGCTTACCACTTGCAGCTGGTGATCGTGTTTTGTGTTAGAGGTGTTACAGGTTGGTTCCAAGGTTATGGACAGCTTCCGTAGGTGCTATGGAGTGTGTCTGGATGATTGGAGTGGATTGATTTGCGCTGGAACTTGATTTGGCACCTCAACTGCAAATCTGTCAAAGGCTTGAGCAGTTGGCTGGTGATTTTGTGATTTTGGTGTTCCAGATGTTATGTGACCGTTTGGATCACTTCTATATGATGTTTATGAGGTGTGTGTGTGATTGGTTTGATTGGAATTGCTCTCAAACTCAAAACCCGATAGTGACTTACTTTGGAAGGCAAATTTGGAAGTGAGAAGGTGATTTTGAGGAAAGAATCTGTTTGATGGCTTTGGTGTACTCAAACTGAGCACAAATGAGCTCTATTTATAGTAGAGCAAGTTTGTTTTGCAAGGAATAGTGAATGGAAACTGCTGCATAGGTTTGGCCAATGTTGAGCAATGAGAATCCAAGTCTCCTCCAGCCATTGACTAGAGGTTAGGGCACTGGCTGCTGGTTCCCTTGGTCTTGGATAAGTCTTGACTGAATTTTGTTACAAATGTGTCAGTTCATGACACCTTGGTGTATCCATTGAATGCTCAAATCCAAAATTGGAGTCTTGTCCCTCTTTTAGGCAATTCTAGGTTTGACATGCTATTTTTGGTTCCAACGACTTGGGAGGCTTGGGATCAGAGTTGGTTCCTCCTTGGTCCCCCCTTGAGGTGTTCAGATGGATAGAGTTGCTTGGAATTGTACAAATTTCGAAAATCGAGCAAAACTCCAAAATCTGCCTTGCCTTGACAGTTTTCAGCAAGGCATGTTGCCATTGTCATATCTTATGGCTCAAGTGGAATTTGATGAAGTTCTTGGCCATTTTGGAAAGCCCTCATATGATACAATAACTATTTGATCATAATTGGTTTAGATACTTTTTGGATCCAAGTGAAAAATGCCCCTACATTTTGAAAAAAGTGAAGGCATATTCTGACTTAGTGAAAATTTCACTAAGTGTTGGAAAAAAGTGACATTTTCACTTTTTGTGATTTTGATCATTCCATAACTCAAAATCCATGGGGAATTGGAATGAGTGGTAGTTGAAGCTTTTGTAGAGGGTAATGAGAGCTACAAATCTAGCTTTGGATGGGAAAAAATGGCCTTGTGGTTTAGGAGTTATGATCCTCCAAAGTTGGTACCCTAGCCACTTTGTTCCATAACTTAGAAAATTTTCTAAGTTTTTTATGGTTACCCCTTTTACAAGTTATCCCACTTTTCTTGATTTTTCTTGATGAATGATGATTACAACCACACATTAACATCATTTTAGGGTTAAGGAACCATACTTGTGAAAAATCTCAAAAAGTCAAAGTTTGACTTTTGTGCACAGTTGACTTTTTGTCAAATGAATTCCAAACTGTGCGATCCTCTATGAAATCAAGTCCTTGACCTAAATCAAACTTGATGGATTGATTTTATAGGTGTTATAGGGTGTATTGAATCATGTCTTAGGGTTTGGGAGCATGTCCTGGTCAAAAGTCAAAGATACAGTTGACTTTTTCTGCGAAACCCTAAATGTGGTTCAGATGAAACTGAAACTTGTGAATCAAGCTTCTTGGATCAATCCATTGTTGCAAATGGATAAATGTGATGTATTTGAGACCCTCAAATCCCCTCTTGAGGTCTTGGCTCATGTTTGGTCCCAATAGTCAACTTAGGGGAGAATTAGGTCAAGAAACCCTAATTCCTGATTTTTTATGAATGCCTCCCCTGAGGTAAAATTGACGTAATGATTGAGTTTATGATGTCCCTTAGAGCATCATAGGTTATGCTTTGAAGCATTGGCTCATGCCCAGAGGAAAATTTCCATCTGGAGGCCCTGGTCGACCAAAACCCCAATTTGGTGACACTGTCGATCGTGAGGTTTGATCCACCTAGAAGGGAGAAGCCTTATGCTTAATCCTTGAAGTGGGAGTCCTATTGATCCTTTGTGGATGTTTGAGAGGCTAGACAGGTTGAAGATCATGTCATTTCTTGATTGATCCTTTGTCTAAGAGCTCTGAGAGGGCTTGAAACCCTAAGTCCGATTGTAGTGGATGCTCACCCATCTTTGGGGAGACTAATGGTTCATCCATATTGTGATGATGATTTGCACAATGATGAGAAATCTTAGTGGTCAAAATTTGGGGTATGACAGATGCTCCTATTTAATCTTCTTGGACCCGAAGGTGTGAATGGTGAAGGTATTCGGGCATTCGGGGTGCAAGAGGATTAAATATCGGAATACCCAAAATTTTGATGGTGGTTAAGAATGGTAGTTCACGCATCCTTCCTCTTTTGCTAAGCAATGATGCTTAGAAAAGGTAAACTCCCCCTTGATCCTGGTTTCCTACCAAGGAACTGGTCTCAGTTTCTGAAATAAACTTCCCCTCGATCTTGGTTTTCTACCAAGGAACAGGTCTTAGTTTTTGATTTAAACTTCCCCTCGATCCTGGTTTCCCACCAAGGAACTGGTCTTAGTTTCTAAAATAAACTTCCCCTCGATCCTGGTTTCCTACCAAGGAACTGGTCTTAGTTTCTTTTGTCAATAAACTTTATCGACAAGGGACGCTATGCGTAGTGGTTTTCCTCAAACTTCTCGCCGAATTTTCCTTGGGAGATGCTATTTGATGGAAAAAAATTTGATGTCAGACTTGCTGGGGAACCCATCTGTCTGAATTGAAGAGGTGTACAAACTTCTCTGTTGGAGATGCCATTTGTCAATTCTACCGGGGAAAACGAGTCTCTTTGAGAGACTGTTTCTTGCTTGGGGTATTTCATCATACTTTTCTCGGAGATCTTCTCGGAGAAATGCCATATGACGTGATCCAATTTTGAGGTGCCGATGACTTTGTTGACATTGACATTCTGGAGAGAAGGACCAATGTGTTGCTGAAAGTCTTTAGTTGAGAGGCTTTCTCTAGAGATTTTCCTTAATCCGGGAAAGCGAAGATATCATCTTCCATGGAAAAGAGTGATGTTGGCTGAGGGTTCTCTGGTTTTTCAGAGGTTCAAGTTATCAAAGTGGTCAAGGGCCGACTTCATGCCAGAAATAAACTGGAGGAGAGAGGTAGTGCAGACGCAACATTTCCTGACGAGGAAAGAACTAACAACTCGATTGAGAGGACTGTAATCACTAGGGGATAATACCGACGAGAGTGATAGTGATGCAATATGATTATGCATGTGAATCAATAATGCATGGTGTATGTATGTATATGCTGACAAAACTGACGCGACATACAGACTAGTAGATGAACACGACTGGATACTCGACCACAGTGGGGGATGAAAAGTATCACTGGTTCATGATAGCAATGCTGCCTTGCTTAGGAGAAGTAGTCCTCGTGGGGAGCTACGTTGGTCGGGCTTATGAAATAAGAACTCTGTCGGGGGTGTCAGATGAAACAATGGTCTCTGACACAACTGATCCTTCATTCAGGTGCACTGGTTTAGAAGGAGTACTTTGATTCTGCACTTTGAAGTTCGATTACTTCTGGAGAAGCGATCGACGTTCTTTCGATGTTCAACAGTCAAAAGATATTGCCATCTTTATTTTGAAAAGCAAAAAAATTTTGACAAGTAAATTCATTTTTGTTTTATTTCAAGAATCGTTGATCATGTTAAAATGTCGTCCTGTAAAGCTAAAACAAATAAGAATTGCAAACAAAAGCACAAGGGCTCAAATTTTATCGATAGGATGGAAATCAGCCAAACGCGTGATTCCATAGAGTATTTACAAAGTTAGAAAATGGTAATTTAAGGGAAAAGGGCTACATTGAAACATAACGACCACTATCCTTCTACCAACTTTGACTTCGGGGCATCCTGAGCTTCTGTCGAAGATGACCTTGACCGGAGCTTTCCTGACGGATGATGTAACTGCTGCCGAGGGACTTGCCCCTTTGTCGAACGTAGTTACTTGCCATTATCCCTAATTTTTGCCTGGATTGTACTTTGAGGTTTCCAATCCACCGGGATGATTTTTGATCATGTCTCTAATTTTTGCCTGGACCGCCCTTTCGGGTTTTCAATCCACCGAGACGTTTTTTTTTATTTTTTATTTAGGCGAAGTATTTCTTGACTACGCCAACATTTGTGGGGTAGGAAAATTCCTCTCTGTCCATGGTTGCAAGTCTCAGGGCACTGCCTGAGAAAGCTTTCTTGACTACATATGGGCCGTCATAATTCGGAGTCCACTTGCCCCGAGAATCAGTGAGAAATGATTGTATCTTCTTGAGCACGAAGTCTCCTTTCCTGAAGACGCGAGGTCGGACCTTTTTTTTGAACGCTTTCTTCATCCTTTGCTAATACAACTGACCATGGCATAGTGCCGTGATTCGCTTTTCTTCGATCAGGTTCAGTTCGTCGTGTCGACTTTGGCACCATTCAACTTTGTAAGCTTAGCTTCCATCAATACCCAGATTGATGGGATCTCTACTTCTATGGGGAGTACTGCCTCCATGCCATATACTAGAGAGAAAGGGGTAGCCCCTGTTGAAGTGCGGACAGATGTGCGATAACCGTGAAGAGCAAAGGGTAGTATCTCGTGCCAGTCTTTGTAGGTTACAACCAACTTCTGAACAATCTTCTTGATGTTCTTGTTAGCCACTTCTACCGCTCCGTTCATCTTGGGTCCGTAGGGAGATGAGTTATGGTGTTCAATCTTGAACTCTATGCACAACTCTTTCATCATCTTGTTGTTCAAGTTAGATCCATTATCCGTAGTGATCTGGCTCGGAACACCATAACGACAGATGATATTGTTTTTGATAAATCGGACTACCACTTGTCGGGTTACATTAGCGTACGGCGCTGCTTCGACCCACTTGGTTAAATAGTCAATGGCTACCAGGATGAACCGATGTCCGTTTGAAGCCTTGGGTTCAACCATGCCAATCAAGTCGATTCCCCATATGGAAAAAGGACATGGGGAAGAAAGAACTTTGAGATGTGTAGGCAGTACATGGATTTCGTCTGAGTATATCTGACACTTGTGACATCTCCTCATGTACTTGTAGCAATCAGATTCCATTGTCAACCAATAGTACCCTGCTCTTAAAATTTTTTTCGCCATTGTATGTTCGTTGTCATGAGTGCTAAAGGACCCTTCGTGAATTTCTTTTATCAGCATTTCTGCTTCTGGTCTGTCGACGCATCGGACCAAGACCATGTCAAAATTCCGCTTATAGAGTGTATCACCGCTCAGAAAGAAGCTTCCAGCATGCCTTCTAAGAGTTTTTCTGTCTTTCCTTAGTGCCCCAGGTGGGTACTCTTGTTTCTGAAGGAAGCATTTGATATCGTGATACCAAGGTTTGTCATCTATGACTGCTTCAATCGCGAAGATGTAAGCGGGCCGTTCAAGGCACTTTATGTCAATCTTAGGTAAGTCGTTCCATTGACTTACACTAATCATGGAAGAGAGAGTGACTAATGCATTAGCCATGTGATTCTCCTCACGAGGGATATGATGAAACTCGACTCTGTTGAAGAAGGGTAACAACCTTCTTGCGTAATCTCTGTAAGGAATCAATCCTGATTGGTATGTGTTCCAATCTCCTTTGATCTGATTGATAACCAAAGATGAGTCGCCCCATACATCCAAGTTCTTAATCCTTAAGTCGATCGCTTCTTCGAGACCCATAATACAAGCTTCGTATTTGGCCTCGTTGTTTGTGCACTTTAATGTGAGTCTGGCGGTGAAAGGAATGTGGGTACCCTGAGGTGTTATGATAATGTCCCCAATCTCGTTTCTGTAAAGATTGACAGCTCTGTCACAGATAAGTCCTCATTGGGAATCTGGTTCTGGACCTTCACTGGGTAGCGGTTCATCGCAGTCTTTCATTTTTAGATACATGACATCTTCGTCTTGGAAGTCAAATCTGACTAATTCCTGATCGTCAATCGATTGATGAGCCAAATGATCGGCTAAAACACTTCCTTTAACAGCTTTCTGAGCGTGGTACTCTATGTCATATTCTGATAACAACATCTGCCAACGGGCAATCCTTCCTGTGAGAGCAGGCTTTTCAAAGACATACTTGATTGGATCCATTTCAGAGATTAACCAAGTAGTGTGACGAATCATGTATTGGCGAAGACGTTTGGCTGCCCAAGCCAGAGCGCAGCAAGTTTTCTCGAGCATAGTGTACCGAGTCTCGCAGTCGTTGAATTTCTTGCTCAAATAGTAGATGGCAGACTCTTTTCTTTTTGTTTCGTCTTGTTGGCCAAGTACACAACCCATTGAGTCTTCCAAGACTGTTAAATATATGATTAATGGTCTTCCTTCCACTGGAGGTGATAGAATCAGTGGGTTCAACAGATATTCCTTAATACTGTCAAAGGCGGTTTGGCAGTCTTCTATCCAAACGTAGTCCTGATTCTTTTTGAGTAATTTGAAAATCAGCGCACATGTCGCGGTCATGAGGAATATGAATCTGGAAATATAGTTCAAACGTCCCAGGAATCCCCTGACTTGTTTTTCAGTCTTCGGAGAAGGCATTTCTTGAATAGCCTTGACCTTGTCAGGATTAACCTCAATTCCTTTTTGGCTGACGATGAACCCTAAGAGTTTCCCTGAACGGACACCAAAGGTGCACTTATTGGGATTCAAGCGGAGTTTGTACTTTCGCAAACGCTCGAATAGTTTTGACAGGTGTGTCACATGCTCCTCTTCTATTTTAGATTTGGCAATCATGTCATCGACATACACTTCGATTTCTTTGTGCATCATGTCGTAAAACAGAGTAGTCATAGCCCTTTGATAGGATGCCCCGACGTTCTTCAAACCGAAAGACATTACCTTGTAATAGAAGGCACCCCAGGGGGTAATGAACGAAGTTTTCTCCATGTCTTCCGGCGCCATTTTGACCTGATTATAGCCCGAGAATCCATCCATGAAGGAGTAGACCTTGAACTTTGTTGTACTGTCTACCAGCATGTCAATGTGTGGTAAAGGAAAGTCGTCCTTTGGACTTGCTTTGTTCAGATCTCGGTAGTCGACACACATTCTGACTTTTTCCGTCCTTTTTCGCAACTAGTACGATGTTGGCTAACCATTGAGGATATTCTGATGTGGTGAGGAAACCCGCGTCAATTTGTTTCTGTACCTCCTCTTTGATTTTGACAGCCATGTCTGGGTGAGTCCGTCTCAACCTCTGTTTTACTGGCGGACATTCCTATCTTAACGGTAGATGGTGTTCCACGATGCTGGTATCCAACCCTGGCATATCCTGATAGGACCAAGCGAATACATCGGGAAACTCTTTGAGAAGTTCCGTCAAACTTTCTTTGACAGTTGGACTGAGCAGTGCCCCAATCTTGACTTCTTTTCTCTCTTCTTCTGAGCCCAAGTTGACTGTTTCCAGCAACTCTTTGTGATGCTCAATGGACATTTCCTCTTGTCTGAGTAGCCGGGAGATCTCTTCTGGAATTTTGTTGTCAACTTCTTCTTCAGCCCCAAATACCGGGAACTCAAAGTCAGGAGAAGGCATCGGATCGTATGTTTCAACGGGGTTTAAAACAAGCAATCTGCATGACGTGATGATTTGTGTTTAGAAGAGATAGAGGGAAAATGCAAATGTGTGTGCAGTGTATTTCTTTTACTGCTTGTTTTTATTATTGAGTTGTTTTTTAGGATTACCATTTTCTGAAAAATGAAAAGAGAAAACAACAATTAATGCAGAAATTACAGAACGACGTTATTTTATTAATGAACAAGTCTATTCTTGAAACTACAGCCCTATAAAACAAAACTCTGTCGCTTTGGGAAAAACGAAGAGGGATATTTATAGAAAGTGAGCCCTATCAAAACATCCGTTTCACCTTGGCAAGGTGAAAGGTTAAAGTAAAGATGGCAATTACTTAGACTTATGAACAATCTTCGAAACATCGACAGCAACCCATTGGCGGAGAACTCCTCGGTGAATCAAAAAGTCTGGTACCTTCCTTGATTTGTCTTCAGAAATGATGCTGATTTCTGGTGGGTTGGATCATTGGAATCTGTCTCCTAGGCAGAGTTGTCGTAGGAGGATTCCTTAGTTGTATTTTGCGTAGTATTTGTACTCTCAGTTGTATCTCCCCATCCAGTTGGCTGGATGTCTTCGAGCCTGTTACAAGAGCTTTCAAGAGCGGTGTACTTGACCTTGAAGTCGTATTTTCCACTCGGTTGTCCCAAGGTGTCCCACACTTCTTTGGAATTGGAGGAGTCATCCCTCTCGATGACGTTGACCTCAGGAAAAGCATAGTTGAAGAATTCTAGTCCGGCAAGCTTTTCCAATTCATCATCGTACTGGATAAGTTCGGAATGACCTGAGTGTTGATCCCATGACATGGCGGGGACACAGGTATTCTGTTTAATGATGCTCAGCTGATTTTCATTGTTCGACTGATTTTCTTGCCCCAAGTCTCCAGGATAAGGCTGCCACATTGGCAGGCCATCCATTGGGCCATAATAGTCAGGGTCAAAGCTGTCTTTATCAGAGTGTCCTCCTCTAATGATTTTGGGCGAGCGCGGCATCCTTCCGGATCACAATCTCTGTATATCATTTCGACATCTAACCTTGGTATAAATCTCGGACTCTGTGCGGGATAGCAAAATGGCATAGGCACCTCTTCCTGAGACATATAACCGTCCTCGTTAAGATAGGACTTCCATTCCCTATCTGTATCAGAGGAATCTCCCTCGTTGATAGTATCCACTTCTTGAGTCACTGGTTGAAGGAAGCCTCCACTGTGGAAGAAGTTCTGGATGGGATGAAGACTTTCATCGTTAGCAGTTGTCTGGATGCAGGTTGCAGAAAAACCAAGACCCTTCTTTGTTTTGTTCTCAGTAGGAATGACAAGCTGTCCCCATCCTTTTGCATTGTTATTTTCGATCACTTCGAGAGCATCTCTGTATGAGGAAATCAAGGTTCCTTTCTCTGATTGATTCTCATTGCTCACCGACAGTGCTTGGAACTGAGTCCCAACAACATCCTCGGGTTCTACACAAGTAGATAATGACAAGTTGCTCACTATCAAGGCTTGTTCTCCACAGACTGTGATGAGTTGGCCGTTCTGGACGAACTTTAGCTTTTGGTGGAGGGTCGAAGTGACCACCCCAGCTTGATGTATCCAAGGTCTTCTTAATAAATAACTGTATGTTGCCCGGATGTCCATGACCTGGAAAGTGACTTGGAAAGTATGAGGACCAATAGTTATGGGAAGGTCGACTTCGCCGAAAACTATTTTTCTGGATCCGTCAAATGCTTTGACGACGACCTCGATGGTTCTCATCGGAGGTCCTTTGAATGATAATCGTATCAAAGTGGACATCGGCATAACATTCAGGGCTGACCCTGTGTCTACCAGTACGTTCGCTAAAGCATCGTCTTGGCAGTTGACTGTAATGTTGAGCGCCATGTTATGACGGCGACCTTCTTCAAGTAATTCCTCATCACTAAATCCCAAGTTATTGCAGGAGGTGATGTTAGAGACAATGTTATCGAACTGTCTGATTGTTACATCTTGTTCTACAAAGGCTTGCTCCAAGACTTTCTGTAGAGCCTCTCTGTGCGCTTCTGAACTGAGTAACAGTGATAATACCGAGATCTTTGAAGGAGTTTGTAACAGCTGATCAACAATGTTGTATTCGCTCCTTTGGATGAGCTTTAGCATCTCATCATCGTTTTTTGAAAGGTCAGTATTACTGGATTGACCGTCTGGTGGATCGGGAACTTCTGTCTGAGGTTCCTTTTCTTTGTTGGGTTCTCCAACTCCTCTGTTGAAGATTCTACCACTCCGTGTTACTCGACCGATGTCTGCAATATTCCCGACGGAGGGTAATGGAATTTTCTTTCCATTCTCAATTGTGGTTGCACCGAATTTGTAAGGGATAGCCTTAGTTGATTCATACGGTAGCGGTCCTGGTAGATAGATGACTATGGGAGCCTTCTGATTTTTCTGACCATCGTAAGTAATTTCGATCCGTTCCCGGTTGGGAACTCTCGATTCGTCAAGTAGAGGGATAATGGTACAAACATCCCTAGCCCTCTGATGATCAGAGATTACGACAACGTCCTCGATTTGATCAGCGAAGTAGTTGACTGATCCAGAACTTGACCATGGTTGAATCTCTTTGCGGTTCAACTGACTTTGAAGGACTGCTCGCACGAGGTAGCATCCTTGATTATCCAATGAGCAAACTCCACACCGCTCATAGTTGTGTAGTGGCACCTGGCCACGTCCGCTTTGAATACAATGTTTCCATCGACTGAACATCCTGACTTTGATATCTAGTAGGATTCCCGTTAGTGATACTAATTTGCTGGGTGTCTTCATCCATATAGATTGGAAGCCACCAGTGGTTCAACAAGTCCTGAAGTGTTTCCTGAACAAGGGCACAACCCTGATCATCTTCGCAGCCCGCTTTACAGCTCTAATAATCATGTGATACCAGGAACCCGAGCCGGACCTGTTTAGCATGTAACTCCACCAGGCTGGTATTTATCAAGCAAATATCGAATTTTTGAATCCATCCAAGATCCATCTGACGCTGGAGGGCCTCTTGTACAAAAGAGCATCCCTGTTTGTTTACTGAGCAAGTCAGACAGAAATTGTAATCGTGTCGTGGCAGATTATGATACTGGCTTTGCCTTGAGTGCATTGCCACCAGGTTGACATTCATCGCACGAATATCGTGGTTTTGAATGATGTTGGAATTCGTATAAACCGTTTTAACTCCACGAACTCGGTGCTCTTGAATCCATCCGAGATCCATCTGTTCCTGTAGAGCTGATTGCACCACAGAACATCCTTGATTGCTTTTAGAGCAGATATCACACTGGTGATAATTATGAGGTGGCACATGGCCATATCCACTCTGTCTACAATGCATCTTGACCAAGTTGGCCTTCAATAAGAGTACATCATAAATTTTATAGGTGTTGTTAGGCTCTCCCTATATCAAATTGACTGTAGCCTTCTCATGTTGAGGCAGCGGGTTCGTGAGAACATTCGGATTCGTATCTTTGAAAGATAAGGCCCCGCTCCTAACAAGCTTTTGCACGTCGGATTTGAAACTGAGACAGTTTTCTATGTTATGCCCTGGTCCTCCTTGATGGTAAGGGCACGTCTGATCCACCTTAAACCAAAAAGGCGGATTTTCCAGTACTGTAAGAGGAGACTTAGTCTAGACATGCCCCTTGGCTAACAGTAATGGAAATAGTTCTGCGTACGATACGGGTATATGATCAAATTTTGGTGGCCGCGTTGTACGGTTGTTGTTGTTGTATTGAGGATGAGCCTGCTGAAGAGGCTGTTGTGTCCTTTGCTGAAATTGTTGTTGATTCGGTTGGCTATGCGCAACCTGAGGTTGATATGTAGGAACAGGCGCAGGGTTGATAGCAAGAGTTACAACTGCTACTGGTTGGTACCGTCGCTTTTGCTTTCCGAGAGAGATATTCCTGATATCTTGCTCTTTTTTCTTAGGAAGAGCACTACCGTATCATTTTGTACTACTTGATGATCCAACGTCTTTAACTAAACGTCCTTCTCAGACGACCTCCTCAAGACGAACTCCCATGCCCACCATCTGGGTGAAGTCGCTGGGCGCACTGGCAACCATTCTGCTGCAGTAAAATGAGCTCAAGGTCTTTAAGAAAATCTTTGTCATATCCTTTTCCTCAAGAGGTGGACAAATTTGAGCGGCAATTTCACGCCATCTCTGAGCGTATTCCTTAAAGGTTTCCTTGTCCTTTTGCGACATTGACCTGAGTTGATCTCTTTCTGGTGCCATGTCCAAATTGTATTTATATTGTTGGACGAAGGCAGTACCAAGATCTCTGAAAGTGCTAATCGTAGTGTGGTTTAAACCCATGTACCATTTTAATGCGGCACCGGTTAAACTATCTTGAAAGTAGTGAATCAGTAGATCCTGGTTCTCTGTCTGAGCTAACATTCGCCGAGCGTACATCACTAAATGGCTTTGAGGGCAAGAGTTACCCTTGTACTTTTCAAAACCGAGTACTTGGAACTTATGTGGGACTTTCACATTGGGGACCAAGCAAAGGTCTGCGGCGTCCGTTCCAAATAATTCCTGACCACGAATAGCCCACAGTTCCTTCTGCATTTCCAGGAACTGCTCATAGAATTCATTCATTCTATCGAACATACTTTCCTTTCTACCCGAAGGTATCTGTGGAATCTGTCCTTCCGGGACAGTGTGCACCACATGGGGTGGTACTGTTACTAAGGTAGTGAATCTTGGCGCTTCCCGAAGTTTGTAACCTTCAGGAGTCCTCATTATTCCTCTGGCATCCTCGCTTTCCCGAAGTTTGTAACCTTCAGGCCCAACGGCTTCTGCAATGATTCCCTGATCTTCAGTGATCGGCGGAACATATCCTTCCGGGATATAGTTAACAGGCATGCCTCAGGGACGATCTTTCAGCATTTGATACCTAGGATCATACTTCTCCACTATGGGCGTTGAGGTGATCTCTGAGATCACAGTTCTTTGTAGCTGAGCTTCTGCCATGGCTTGCATGTCGTTACGAAGTTTTCTCATATCCTCTCTTAGAGCGTCGATCTCTTCTTTCAACTCTTTGTTCTCTTCCTCGAGATCATCCATCTTTTTTCGACGATTGGCCCAAGTATTGTACGAATGAGACAGTTTGACTCTAGAACCGAGACACAAATGTGAGATTCGTAGGTAAGAAGAATACGTGACGTGAGAATGATGAATGCAATGATTATATTAATTTTTTTTTTGTTTAATCAAAATAAACTTCGACAATTAGATTGAAAATATCAAACAGTGGGGACACCCCCATTTTATTGAATTCAAAGGATTGCGGAAATGGAAATACAGTAAATTACAAGGTGCGGAAACAGAAACCTAAGCTAATGGGTCCCGAATCCTCTCTAAGGAGAACTTGGGTGCTGATTCTGGTACTTTCCTTTTCTTGGGCCGGGGCTCTTGGGCCGTTGTCGGGTTGTCATTCCTTTGCCAAGTGAAAGGAGCGAGCAAATTCCTTTGGTCATCCTGATTTTCTACAACATGTTGCTCCAAAATCTCAATTAGAACATCCTTATCTTTCAGCAGTTGCTGTATTTTGGTACACTCCACATTGAGAATGCGGTACTTGTTCTTCCAAGACCTCCTCTCCTGTTGAACTTTGTTGAGAGTAACTGTCGCTCCCGGGATTTTCATCCAGGTACAAATGCGAGAGTGGCGCGGAAAAACAGAGTCGCCAGCCGTGTAAATTTATCCCAAGAGAGGGAAAGGGAACACCGCATAAACCTGAGGAAGAGGGAAAGGAATGGTCATCGCAACCATAACCTGGGTTCGGGAGTCGGTTACACGAGGGGAAGGTGCTAGCACCCCACGCGTCCATCGTACTCGATGGGATCCACGCTTGTTGTCTAATCTAAGGGTGAGTTATCCTATCATCTAGGGAAATACTAAGACGGAGAGGGAAAGACAAAGACAGACTCGGTAGGACGTCGACGTCCTAGGCCTACGTACCCCCTTTGTGCAATGGGGAATTCAGAGTCAACGTAGTTCGGACCAGGGTCTTTTTTGTGTTTTTTTATGAGCGACGTTAAGTTCACGTCCGGCAGTTAGGGTCGATGCCTGTTTGCGTCTCAGACGGAAAGTAACGTGCCCTTTTTGAAAATAGCCTTTAAGTTTGGAAATCCCGAAGGACAAAAAGGTTTGAGGTTGGTTTGTATTTTTTAGGACAGAAATGGCTTAAGTTAGTTCATAAGTTGCATTGCACCAAAGTCTAGGGCACAGGGGCGAATACTTAACGCATCGTCCTAAGACAGGACGCTCGCTAAGCAATCTAGAAAGATGAGAGGAAGCCCCTCATTTCTCATTCCCCATACTTAAGGCTCGTGCGCAATACACTTTATTCTTATTAAGTGTTTTAAAGAAATTTGAGATGAGAAGAGAGAAGACACAAGGGTAACTCTAAAGGGGGACTATGAGTCCTAAAGTTATCATGCATGGGTGACCTACGGTTAGTGAGGTTTGACGATAGCCTAAATCCTAAAGGAAGAAGATGAGGGAAGGAAAAAGTAAGAGTAAGGGTGACCATGGATACTTATCCATACCCTTAAAGAACTTACCTTAGTCCTTGCATAAAAGGTTAGTACGAAACGGACATAAATAATATCAAGGCAAGTGAAAATCAAACAATGGCAAACAATAGTGATAATAATCCAAACATGAATTCAGAAATCAAAGGAACAACCCCAAAGCAAATGGCACAAGTTCCTTTCAAACAAGGACTTAGGCAGGATCAGAAATACACATATAAGCAGATCTCAAGTGAAAATAAATAAAAAAAATAGAGAAATAACTCCCAAAATTCCCAAATTAAATATCAAGGTTCCTCAACCAGAGACAAACAACACATCAAAAGTTCCTGCAAAACTTCAAAGTGTTAGTCATTCAAACAATTGGGCCAAGTTCAGGTGAGAAGTAGGGTTCTCTGTGCCAAAGGGAAGGACCAAAATGCAATATGAAATAAATTTAAAAATGAAAGAAAAATGTTTTAATGCATTTTAGGATGTTAGTGAACAAATGCAAAAAGAATGGATTAAAAATACTTTATGGTTGCAGAGAAATAAAATAAAGAAATTAGGTATGCATGATATGAGTAATTCAAAAGGCAAATAAACAAATATTTAATTTAGATGATAAAAATAAAATAAAATAATAAAATAAAATTAAAACGCGTGGCAGTATATGGGCCACACGATCAAAGTCACGGACGGTGGGGATTTCATCTTCCTCACCCAAACCCTAATCTCGCCGGAACCCTCACCAGTCGCCGGAGCTAGGGCTCCGGTCACCACTTCTGGCCACCTGCAACAAAAAATTCACCAGAACACGCACACGAATACACTATTCTGACCAGAATTCCACGAGGATTAATAATATGTCATCAAAAGT
The DNA here is from genome assembly GCA_022829125.1 of Lathyrus tuberosus. NCBI lineage: Eukaryota > Viridiplantae > Streptophyta > Magnoliopsida > Fabales > Fabaceae > Lathyrus > Lathyrus tuberosus. The sequence goes on along the minus strand of JALAZF010000124.1, from coordinate 721,626 downwards.
CACAAATAACCAACGCATAAGGCAACACGAACGAAAAAAGGTTAGGTCCAAAACTTTGAAACTCACGATACAACCATGCCATTCGTCTAAACTCAAAGCAAAACACATTCAGAATCATCAGTACACACCACAGATCATCATGCATGTCAAAAAATAGAGTTTTAGGATCATGGAAAGTGTTACCAACCTGAGAACACGCAACCTTTACCCTTGCTATTAGCCTCTAATGATGGTTGCTTCGTGCTCCATGGACTCCAAGGATCAGGACTGTGAAGAAATTTTGTGAAAAGCTCTAAGGGATTGTGAGATTCGAATGATTGAGGCTTTTAGGGTTCAACTTTGTTCTCCTCAAAATCACGTGTCCTCCAATGAGTGTATGAGTTTTTGGTTTTTTGATCTTGTGAGAGTTGAGAGAAAAATTTGGGAGAGTTTTGAATATATAGTGGAGTCTAAAATGAAGGGCAAAAGATAGAATTTTGGCTTAAGTGAAAATAACACCGTCTTCGGCAAGGAATTTCGACTCTGAGCCTTCCACAACATCGTCAGCCTCTGAATCACGGTCACAACGCAAAAAGAACGGACGTCATACAATCAAAATCGAGTGCGATCGATATGTTTAACCTGCAAGACGTCACTAAATAAGTCGTTTTTTCAGCTTATTTGGTGTCCGCTACTCGAAAACGTGACGAGGTCAACCTCTTCGGAGCATAATCTCGACTCGACTTTGTCAGTAAAGTTGTAGATCTATGAGTCAGTGACCTCGTGTCAAAAGATGAGCGCAATCGGACAAAAAAACACTGAGATATGAATTTTCCCGTGAAATAACTTTCAGTCTTTTTCTTCGGTTCAGCACTTCCGTTTTGCGAAATAAACCAAAACGATGATCTTCGGAGCATCGTTCGAACTCGAGCTTGTCTTGGGACTTGAAGATGATAAAATTTGTGAACCAACGCTTCAAGAACGGACGCAATCCGATGAAAATTGACCGAGTTATGAATTTTACAAAGTCTGACAGACAGTGCACTGCATCAAAGAACCCCACTGATAATTCACATTTTCGGGGTCCTTCCGCTCGGACCTGACCCAAACTGAATTAACGGCAAGAAGATAACATCTAAACGGAATTTTAGGCACCGGAACGACATCAATCCGATAAACGAGCTGGGAGTTATGAATTTTTTAGTGTCCGAAATACACCGGTTCAGCACTATTTTTCACTGTTTTTTGCACTGTATCGACTCTGAAAACTCGCGCGTTCGGAGATCTTCCTCAAAGAATCAACCATCGGTCCAAACACAAAAGTTGCAGATAATTTCAATATGGAACTTTTTGGCATAGGAATAGCTCAGAAATGATGATCCAATTAGAAGTTAAGCCCTTTTGAATACCACTGACGCAATTACCCAGCGAAACCGAAATTCCAGAAACAAATAATTCCCACCACTTTCCTTGATGAATTGACTTCCGAGCCGAACATAAAATTTGTAGAGAATACCAAGACGGTTCTAACTGTTGAATATCCAGCCAAAAAGAGTTCCAGAGCAAGAGTTGTGAATTTTGCAAATTTGCACAGCAAACTGATTTTCTGCTCAAACTGTTCTGAATCGGCTGAAAACTTCGACTTTCTCTGAGATTCTTGACATGAAAAATTATGTTTGATAAGAGCTTTGCTGACCCGTTGATTATGTAACCCGGAGAAATTCTTTGCGCATATGTCGAGTGACGAAATAAATGTCTGTTGCAACCTGACGATGCTTGAACAGAGAACCTTGATCCCATAACCACAGAGCCAAATGATATGCATGTATGTACCCGATGACCTAGCTAAAATGCAAATGAAGCATAAGCTAGTTAGTACTAAAGTAAGGAGGGCAAATTTTGGGGTGCTACAGCTGCCCCTATTCAATCTTCTTGGACCTGAAAGGATGATAGCAACGGCTTTCAGACATTCACGGTAGATGGTGATTGAATACAAAAAGAACCACGAAATTTGCAAACTGTGGGGAGAAAAGATGATTGGAGCCCAGCCACACCTCGTCAATAAGATTTGACGGAAAGACAACATACCCAAGAAAGAAAAGTGAACCCCAAAGAATTGACGGAGAGAAAACATGAAACCCATGAAACACCTCGTCAAAGGGTTGACGGGAAGAAAAGATACCTAACGGACCACATCATCAAAGAATTGACGGAAAGAAAATCTGAACGAAGATAACACATTGTCATAGGGATGACAGAAAGAAGATGAACCCCAAAGAACATCTCGTCAAAGGGGTGACGGTAAGACAATCTGACCGAAGAGAACACATCGTCATAGGGATGACCGAAAGAAAATTCCACCGTAGGAACACATCGTCATAGGGTTGACAGAAAGAAGACCTGAACGAATGAGACACATTGTCATAGGGATGACAGAAAGAAAATCTGAACGAAGATAACACATTGTCATAGGGATGACAGAAAGAAAGTTCTACCGTAGAAAGCACATTGTCATGGGGATGACAGAAAGGAAATCTGCACGAAGGAAACACATTGTCATGGAGATGACAGAAAGGAGGCTCGACCGAAGAAAGCACATTGTCATGGGGATGACAGAAAGAAAATCTGAACGAAGATAACACATTGTCATAGGGATGACAGAAAGAAAATTCCACCGTAGAAAGCACATTGTCATGGGGATGACAGAAAGGAAACCTGCACGAAGGAAACACATTGTCATGGAGATGACAGAAAGGAGACTCGACCGAAGAAAGCACATTGTCATGGGGATGACAAAAAGATGACCAAGGGTAACACATTGTCATGGGGATAACAGAAAGAAAACCTGGCCGAGGAAACGCATCGTCAAAGGGGTTTGACGGAAAGAAAGCTGAAAAGGGAACACGTCGTCAATAGGGTTTGACGGAAAGAAAATCTGACCAAAATGTCGTCATCAAGGGGTTGATGGACAAAGACTGGTTGAGGGTAAGATCGACGTATGACCTACGACCCAAAAGAAAGGTAAGAAGAGGGGTTAATTGTAATGTCTGCTGGGGATATGTCACCGTCTTGATTGGAATTTGATTCGGGCTTTCGCGCAAGGTACCAAATCTGGCTTATGCTTCGCATGCATATGTTTGAATTTCTTTCTATGTAATGCTCCATACGAAATGGAAATGCTACGCGTTTTGAGGATGCAATGTAAACATGCTTACTATATGCAAAAGGACCACTCCAGCAAAATAAATGCTGAAGAAAAGAGGCCAACTCCGCTGGGGATGACACCCTGAACTGTCTCCGACGTCACAAACCCTGATGAGGAAGTCACACTGAACGACCTTCCTGATATAACTACTGCTGAAGATGAGCCTGAAGAGACCTGCAATAGAAAAGGCGCCAATAACCATTGGACTTGGAATCTGCCGGGGATGTCAACCACTGTTGATCAAACCGTTGAGATGACTAGCACCAAACACTGTTTGGGGAATGAATTCAATAACACCGAACCTGCCAGAGAATATCATTGAACTTAGCCTGTAGTCGGGGAAACACCCTTAACCTACTGGGGAATACCAGCCATCACCAACAACTCTGCTCGGGGAACGACGGTTGATGATATCCACTCTGCTAGGGGACAACATTGAGCTTACTCCTCTGCTTACTTTCTACCCTTACTCTGCTGGGGAGAGAAACTCTACTGGGGACGTCACGTGTCGACCATCAACATGAACCCTGCAGATGTGATATGACCAAAAGATGCCCTGATACAGGATAGCCCATAAACATTGAGCTTACTCCTCTGCTTACTTTCTACCCTTACTCTGCTGGGGAGAGAAACTCTACTGGGGACGTCACGTGTCGACCATCAACATGAACCCTGCAGATGTGATATGACCAAAAGATGCCCTGATACAACATAGCCCATAAAGGAACCTGTCTTCGAGAGGTCTCATGAAGATCTTATATATCTTGCCCCATGATCTTGATTAACCGTTCTCCTGAGAAAAACCCTTTTGCTTTTGGGGTGACCTGCCCCAGCCTTGAAGTGATTTTGCCCTTGACTGGATGATCTGTGAAGGAGTACCTCTGACTGACTGACCTTCGAGAGATTTGTCGAATCTCGACCTGATTACCCCAGATTGGCTGAATCTTGGAATGAATCGCCCATTTGATATGACTATTTGATGGCTTGCCCCTGCTCAACGGAGTACTTAGGCACTCTGCACTTATATCGATCAATCTTTTCATTGCAGAAACTTCCCTGATCAAGCACTTACTCGCAAGTAAAACAATTTGTTTTGAAAATGACAATTTTAATGCAATGCATATGACAGTTTTGAAATCCAAGTCTGTTCACTGGAAAAAGTTGTGAGATATAGTGAATGAATCACTAATCAAAGTGTCGCTGATACCAACATGAATGGTAAGAAGATCCTTTTAGGAGTCAGGTTCGACGTGATCTTTACCGAAGTATGCTTTCGAAACAACCTTGCTTCAATTAGGTCTTTTAAAGGTTGTAACGTGGCTTGGTTCACGGTTTGAGAAAGAAAGGATATAAGGCTCAAAGTTTTGTTTTAACCCCCCATTCTCCTTGATGTTCTCTAGTCCTACGTTCAGCTAACTCGACATAAGCGCTCACCTTTCAACAAGGTTAATGAATAGTATGAAGATAGGAAGAACCCACATGGTCTTCGGAGTGACAACCACCCCTTTTGCCTTTGGTGTCTGTAAACATACGACTTGTTCTTTATTTGAGGATTTTTCTTTTTTCGCTTTTTATTCTTTTGCTTTTCCCTGATTTTTCCTGGACTAACTCTTTTGAATTTTTCGATTTCGAAGTCCAGCGGGATGCCCTAACTTTTGCCTAAGCCATTTGTTTTCAAGTTTCGACTTAGCGGGCTTTCTTTTTCTTTTGATTATTTTTCTCTTTTTTTTTTGAACAAATCGTATGACACTGGCTTGTCTAACTTGTTTGAAAGGGATGTGACTGCCTCACTCTTCGGTTGGTGAGGGATAACCATAGATTTGATCGTCGACTTGAACGCTCGGTCAAATTAATTGACACCTACCCTGCCCCAGGTTAAGATTGAGGGTTTTTTCGTTTTCAGAAAGAAACTCCTACTTCTAGGCTCAAAGGGGTTGACAAGGGATTATCTTCCTTATATCTCCGGTGTTTAGGGATTTGAAGCAATGCCTGTACATCATCAGCAAGGTTTTGTCCCAAAAGCATACCATAAGAAGTTCTGCGCCTTTGAGTTTCATCATCCTCCCTCGGATCCTGCTTAAACAAGTGTTAGATACCAATAAAGAAAATATGAGTGAACACAGATGAATTTAATCAAAACATGCATATTCATTTCGTTATCATTATCAACTGAAAACAGACGAGTTTTACAAATGAGTTTGCACATTAACAGAAACGAAACTACAAATGACATGATCTAAAAGATAGTCAGCTCCGGGGAACTGGGCTTTCCAATCTTGACTTGCTAGCCATCTTCAGAATTGCTCGTCGAAGTCAGTCTGATAACCATTTGTACCACTGCTCTCGGTGACTTCTTCCATAACCTGAACTGATGAACACACATGACTGGATGAAGGAGAATTGTTGATCTGAATACCCTGAGGCGTGAATGAGAACATATTGGAGTTAAGCAGAGTCTGAATCTTGCTCATAAGCACCTTACAGTCTTCAGTTGAATGCCCCTGTGCCCCAGCATGGTAATCACAATGGGCGTTGACATCAAAACCTGGTGGATACGGAAAAGGCACTGGCTTCAATTCCTTTGGCACTATAAGTCCACCTCTGATTAAATCTGGCAACATCTGACTGAACGACATTGGCAACTGAGTGAAATGCCTCTCTGGCTTCCTAGGTCTTTGTCGGGCGTGCTGACGCGGCTGACGGCGGTATGACCATTGATTCTTAGGGGATCCCTGATACGAAAACCCAGAAGATTGTTAACTCTGAACCGTTAAAACACTTGAATACTGAGGATGAGGTGGGGGATATTCTTGGACGGAATTACCTTCTTCCACCCATTCTTCTTGAGAACTGACAACTGATCCACTTTCACTAGCCGGGAAGTTCGAGGCGCTTTGGATTTTTCCCCTCTTGATATCGAACTCAATGTGTTCTCCAAGAATTACCAAGTCAGAGAATTTTAATACAGTAATCAACTTATCAAAGTACGGTCCTTGCAAAGTATCCTTGAACATATTAACCAATTCTCTTTCCAAAAGTGGTGGTTGAACGCGAGCAGCTAACTCTCTCTATCTCCGAGCATATTCTCTGAATGATTCGTTATCCGCTTTAGATAAACCTTGCAACTGTAGGCGGCTAGGAGCCATGTCAAGATTATAACTGTACTGATTTACAAAGGCATTGGCTAGATCTGACCATGATCAGATGCTACCACTTTCCAACTGCACATACCAACTCAAAGATGCCCCACTCAGACTGCCCTGGAAACAGTGAATCATAAGCTCGTCATTATAGACATGTGAGGTCATTCTTCGGCTAAACATCACCAAATGTAGCTTCGGACAGCTATCCCCTTTGTATTTCTCAAAATTCGGCATCTCAAATTTCGGAGGTAACACAGGGTCGGGCACCAAACACATGCTCGCAGCATTCAGATCAAGAGTATCACGCTTCACTAGGGCATCCAACTTCTCTTCCAACACACGACATCTTTCATCAAACTGAACAGTCCGTGGGTCCTTAGGCTTCGCCTTTGGAATTACCCCTTGGAAATTTGGCACAGAGAAGGCAAAGCGCTGATAGTCTGTGGCATCAAGAGAAGAAGAATGTCCATCTCGGGCGATGGTACGCTCGTGTATAATATGATTCTCAACAGGGACTTGCACAGGCTGAGCTTGAGTAACATTGTTCACTGGAGGTGGAATGCCATTCCCAGTAACTGAAGTCCTCTGAACATTGGCCTCTCCCCTATTCATGGCTGTCATAACTTCCACAAGTTGATCCAACTGACTCTTCATCAATTCAACATCAGCCCTAGTTACAAACTGATTTTGTTCCCCTGAATTCATGATGATCTCCCCCAAAGCTGATTCAAGTCCGATGAGAAAGTCTAGAAATCAACTGCGGTTTAGACAAAGGATTGATGAGCTCTCTGATCCGGCTGGAGACAGATATGCAAAAATGATGCAAGATGCAAATGCAATGCAAAATGATTATGAATATGCAAATGCAAACAAACATGTTTAAAAATTCGCAGGGCGATCCACACCTTGATTCCAGTTTAACAATAAGATAGAACGGGACTTCTGCTCATATATTAAGAAAACCAGAGGAAAACCAGATGTCAACGATCACAGCTCGAGATAATAAGTCTGAACACAATAATCGTAGATCCCAACCAACACGCCTGGCGGTGGTCCAAATACAATAGAGAGAAAGAGAACTACGGCATGTCATCACAGTCCACAAGTGCCGATTCCCCAGGTTCTGCCATAGAAGCAATCTTGTGAACAGGATCCAGAATAAGTGATGGGAACTTGTATCCTATGATATTCTTTTTCTTCTCAGTACTCATCCTTGATAGTCTTCGGAAACCAGAATCAAGGTTAGGATGCAACCCTGCAAATGAATAAACATGTTAGGATGCAAAATGATGATGCAAATGCACACATGGGATCAAGGCAACACTGCTGGATGTGCTGTGCTATTAGCTGAACGAGAACCACAACCCAGAAAACCAGAATTCCAAAATACCGAACCACTGAGATAACCAGGAACCTAGATAATCAAACACTGACGAGAAATCCAGAAAACCGAGTAGGTTGAAAGTTTCGGTTACCTGCAAACCTGCAAACACCCATCCCCTCTCACGTGTGGGTACTAGGATCTTCAGTATCCCGGGCTCTCAGGTCGAGAAATGATGATACGTTCACCATTTCTGGTTTGGCATCATCATCAATTGAGGAGGCCTCAACTGATTCTCCAAAGCGGAAGGTCCTCAGCTTTGGCACTGAGGTCGAGAAACAATAGTACATTCATCCCTCGGGGTACAGTACTATCGTTAATCGAGGAGTGCCTCCACTGATTCTCTTCAAAAGATAGGGGCCATCCTATGCGAGTTCCAAAGTGGGCCCTCGGATGCGAATGGGTTTGCCACAGGATATGGTCTGCCACTGTCACCACTAAAGAGGGATGTTTCCACTAAGGTCCTCGATGATCGGTCACCAGAGTCGACAGCTCTCTAGATCAACACCCCAACATGCGCAAGACACACACGTTAGAATGCGCCCCAAGATAGCCTCGTCTGGTTGTGAATTTCGTAAACACACAAACGCACCAAGCGGGCACGTAGGTCCCACTACTTTCCACTCTAGTCCTAGGGTATACTCAAGCCTGGGTATTGGGCTTAGCTCTCAGTCCCACCCAACCTGCAAAACAAAGAACAACCAGCACATCACAGCAACATGACAGTAATAAAAATGAAATGCAGAAAATGTGGTAAAAATAAAAATAAAATACAACACATAAAGCAAAACAAAAACAAAACACCCAAAGGGAACAAAGGCAAGCAAGCGCTAGGATTGACTCGCTTAGGGATGGACCAGCATAGGTAAACCAGAGTCCCCAGCAGAGTCGCCAGCTGTCGCTCCCGGGATTTTCATCCAGGTACAAATGCGAGAGTGGCGCGGAAAAACAGAGTCGCCAGCCGTGTAAATTTATCCAAAGAGAGGGAAAGGGAACACCCCATAAACCTGAGGAAGAGGGAAAGGAATGGTCATCGCAACCATAACCTGGGTTCGGGAGTCGGTTACACGAGGGGAAGGTGCTAGCACCCCACGCGTCCATCGTACTCGATGGGATCCACGCTTGTTGTCTAATCTAAGGGTGAGTTATCCTATCATCTAGGGCTGTACTAAGACGGAGAGGGAAAGACAAAGAAAGACTTGGTAGGACGTCGACGTCCTAGGCCTATGTACCCCATTTGTGCAATGGGGAATTCAGAGTCAACGTAGTTCGGACCAGGGTCTTTTTTGTGTTTTTTTATGAGCGACGTTAAGTTCACGTCCGACAGTTAGGGTCGATGCCTGTTTGCGTCTCATACGGAAAGTAACGTGCCCTTTTTGAAAATAGCCTTTAAGTTTGGAAATCCCGAAGGACAAAAAGGTTTGAGGTTGGTTTGTATTTTTTAGGACAGTAATGGCTTAAGTTAGTTCATAAGTTGCATTGCACCAAAGTCTAGGGCACAGGGGCGAATACTTAACGCATCGTCCCAAGACAGGACGCTCGCTAAGCACTCTAGAAAGATGAAAGGAAGCCCCTCATTTCTCATTCCCCATATTTAAGGCTCGTGCGCAATACACTTTATTCTTATTAAGTGTTTTAAAGAAATTTGAGATGAGAAGAGAGAAGACACAAGGGTAACTCTAAAGGGGGACTATGAGTCCTAAAGTTATCATGCATGGGTGACCTACGGTTAGTGAGGTTTGCGACAGCCTAAATCCTAAAGGAAGAAGATGAGGGAAGGAAAAAGTAAGAGTAAGGGTGACCATGGATACTTATCCATACCCTTAAAGAACTTACCTTAGTCCCTGCATAAAAGGTTAGTACAAATCGGACATAAATAATATCAAGGCAAGTGAAAATCAAACAATGGCAAACAATAGTGATAATAATCCAAACATGAATTCAGAAATCAAAGGAACAACCCCAAAGCAAATGGCACAAGTGCCTTTCAAACAAGGACTTAGGCAGGATCAGAAATACACCTATAAGCAGATCTCAAGTGAAAATAAATCAAAAAAATAGAGAAATAACTCCCAAAATTCCCAAATTAAATATCAAGGTTCCTCAACCAGAGACAAACAACACATCAAAAGTTCCTGCAAAAATTCAAAGTGTTAGTCATTCAAACAATTGGGCCAAGTTCAAGTGAGAAGTAGGGTTCTCTGTGCCAAAGGGAAGGACCAAAATGCAATATGAAATAAATTTAAAAATGAAAGAAAAATGTTTTAATGTATTTTAGGATGTTAGTGAACAAATGCAAAAAGAATGGATTAAAAAAACTTTATGGTTGCAGAGAAATAAAATAAAGAAATTAGGTATTCATGATATGAGTAATTCAAAAGGCAAATAAACAAATATTTAATTTAGATGATAAAAATAAAATAAAATAATAAAATAAAATTAAAACGCGTGGCAGCATATGGGCCACACGATCAAAGTCACGGAAGGTGGGGATTTCATCTTCCTCACCCAAACCCTAATCTCGCCGGAACCCTCACCAGTCGCCGGAGCTAGGGCTCCGGTCACCACTTCTGGCCACCTGCAACAAAAAATTCACCAGAACACGCACACGAATACACTATTCTGACTAGAATTCCACGAGGATTAATAATATGTCATCAAATGTCACAAATAACCAACACATAAGGCAACACGAATGAAAAAAGGTTAGGTCCAAAACTTTGAAACTCACGATACAACCATGCCATGCGTCCAAACTCAAAGCAAAACACATTCAGAATCATCAGTACACACCACAGATCATCATGCATGTCAAAAAATAGAGTTTTAGGATCATGGAAAGTGTTACCAACCTGAGATCACGCAACCTTTACCCTTGCTATTAGCCTCTAATGATGGTTGCTTCGTGCTCCATGGACTCCAAGGATCAGGACTGTGAAGAAATTTTGTGAAAAGCTCTAAGGGATTGTGAGATTCGAATGATTGAGGCTTTTAGGGTTCAAACTTTGTTCTCCTCAAAATCACGTGTCCTCCAATGAGTGTATGAGTTTTTGGTATTTTGATCTTGTGAGAGTTGAGAGAAAAATTTGGGAGAGTTTTGAATATATAGTGGAGTCTAAAATGAAGAGCAAAAGATAGAATTTTGGCTTAAGTGAAAATAACACCGTCTTCGGCAAGGAATTTCGACTCTGAGTCTTCCACAACATCGTCCGCCTCTAAATCACGGTCGCAACACAAAAATAACGGACGTCATACGATCAAAATCAAGTGCGATCGATATGTTTAAGCTGCAAGACGTCACTGAATAAGTCGTTTTTTCAGCTTATTTGGTGTCCGCTACTCGAAAACGTGACGAGGTCAACCTCTTCGGAGCATAATCTCGACTCGACTTTGTCAGTAAAGTTGTAGATCTATGAGTCAGTGACCTCGTGTCAAAAGATGAGCGCAATCGAACAAAAAAAGAGTGAGATATGAATTTTCCCGTGAAACAACTTTCAGTCTTTTTCTTCGGTTCAACACTTCCGTTTTGCGAAATAAACCAAAACGATGATCTTCGGAGCATCGTTCGAACTCGAGCTTGTCTTGGAACTTGAAGATGATAAAATTTGTGAACCAACGCTTCGAGAACGGACGCAATTCGATGAAAATTGACCGAGTTATGAATTTTACAAAATCTGACAGACAGTGCACTGCATCAAAGAACCCCACTGATAATTCACATTTTCGGGGTCCTTCCGCTCGGACCTGACCCAAACTGAATTAACGGCACGAAGATAACATCTAAACGGAATTTTAGGCACCGGAACGACATCAATCCGATAAACGAGCTGAGAGTTATGAATTTTTTAGTGTCCGTAATACACCGGTTCAGCACTATTTTTAACTGTTTTTTGCACTGTATCGACTCTGAAAACTCGCGCGTTCGGAGATCTTCCTCAAAGAATCAACCATCGGTCCAAACACAAAAGTTGCAGATAATTTCAATATGGAACTTTTTGGCATAGGAATAGCTCAGAAATGATGATCCAATCAGAAGTTAAGCCCTTTTGAATACCACTGACGCAATTACCCAGCGAAACCGAAATTCCAGAAACAAATAATTCCCACCACTTTCCTTGATGAATTGACTTCCGAGCCGAACATAAAATTTGTAGAGAATACCAAGACGGTTCTAACTGTTGAATATCCAGCCAAAACGAGTTCCAGAGCAAGAGTTGTGAATTTTGCAAATTTGCACAGCAAACTGATTTTCTGCTCAAACTGTTCTGAATCGGCTGAAAACTTCGACTTTCTCTGAGATTCTTGACATGAAAAATTATGTTTGATAAGAGCTTTGCTGACCCGTTGATTATGTAACCCGGAGAAATTATTTGCGCATATGTCGAGTGACGAAATAAATGTCTGTTGCAACCTGACGATGCTTGAACAGAGAACCTTGATCCCATAACCACAGAGCCAAATGATATGCATGTATGTACCCGATGACCTAGCTAAAATGCAAATGAAGCATAAGCTAGTTAGTACTAAAGTAAGGAGGGCAAATTTTGGGGTGCTACAGTAACCTGAAGTTTTTCCGTTTCAGTCATGAAGTACATGACAGATTCCCTTGGCGGAAGCACTCCGTGACGAGGATAAGGCATCTTTAGCTTGAGAGCTCTAGTTTGTACCCAGTGGAGATAAGGCTCCACTGAGACACATTCCGGTTTTCCTAGAGACTCTCGTCCTTTCTTATGAACATGTTTCCAAGCGCGCACTATTTCCATCTTTAGTGCCCTGTCATTTTCTCCTTCTTTGAAGAAAAGACCTTCCTGATGAGCATTACGCGGGACAGGCCTCATCGGGTATCCAAATTGACGACGAACTAAGACTGGATGGTAATTGATTCCTCCCTTAGTTCCTATAAAGGGTACGTTGGGGAAGTTTCCACAATGGTCAATGATCCTGATCCCGTCATAGATTCGATTGTACCAATCGATGTCAGAGTTGGTAAGAGACATGATTTTCTGCAAACAACGTAAGGCACTCTTATGATCCAAAAAAGTAGCAGACTTAGGCAAATGGGAGATAAACCATTTATATAGTAGGGGTACACAGCACGTGATCATTCCTCCGCTGTATAAATTCCTTAAGTGTACAGAATGATACGCATCTACGAGTAAGGTAGGTACGGCGTTTCCAATGAGAAAAACCTTAATGGCGTTGATATCGACGAAGTTATCAATGTTGGGAAACAGAAATAACCCGTAGGTGAGCAAAACAAAGATGCTCTCGAAAGCAGTCACGTTCCCTATACTAGTAAAGTACAGAGCCTTCTTTACCAGAAACTTGGCTGGTAAACTTGGGATTCCTCCCTTGGTGGTCAGATGAGTCCTGACTTCTGACTCATCCAAATAGATTGCTCTTGCAATGATTTATTCCTTTGGAATTTCTTCTAGTCTAGAAAAGGGAGCTTGATCAGTAATGGGTAGATCAATCAGATGAGAATACTCCTCTAGCGTTGGTGCGAGCTGGTAATCCGGGAATGTGAAACAGTGATAGACCGGATCGTAAAACTGAATGAGTGCCTCCAGGATTCCTTCAATTACATGGACCCTTAACAGAGGTAGCAGACCTCCGTACTTGGATCTGAAAGCGTCAGGGTTAGTGATCATCCTTGCTAATCCTCTCAAGTCCTCTAGTTTTGGAACCTTGAAGGTATACTTGTGAGTTTTTCGTCTACCGAAATCCATGAGCGCAATCTTTTTCTCTCTGACATTTGCAATCATTGTTTTAGTTTAATTTGAAAAAGAGAGACTAGAAGAGAAAAAATTTATTTGCTTAATGTTTTTTTTAAAAATGAATGCATGAATGCAACACACAAAAACATAGAAAAAACATGGGGTCAAAGGGTCGGTGTCATGAAGTCAAGGCTCTACCCATCCCAAAGGTTTGTACCTGTCTCTCAAAATCATTGATTCTTGTCGAGATAACATCAGCGGGCTGGGAACCGTGCTAGGTGATGTATTTCGAAGAATCTCAGAAGAGGGTAGTATCACATGACAACTATTTCTGATAGCTTCCGCACTACTGAAAGAGGTTTTTTCTAGGTGTATACTCAATCTTTCCACATGCGGCATCACACGCATTTCCATTAGCAGAAAAATAAACACATATATCAATTAGGAAAAGCAGTATATATATTTGTCCTAATGTCCTAGACTTTTTAAGAGCTATGAATCCTATGATCCTAACAGAAAATGGCTCCCCGGCGGAGTCGCCATTCTGTGGTACCTTCCCAACTTAAAGGTTTTTGACCTAAGATTCTAGTGAGGGCCGATCCTAGCAATAATGACATTCCCCGACGGAACTGCCATTCGGTGATACCTTGTGAACCCAAGGACTTGTACTAAGAGAAGGTTTCAAGCAGAGAGATAAGAGAGACAAGATTCCTTTGTTTGGCCCCACGGTGGGCGCCATTTTTCGGTAGCGACCGATTTTGGACATGGTTCTTAAGCACTGTCGCTCTGGAGTACTATAGGTCGATTCATTTTTTATCCTATTGAAGCTGATGAAGGAAGGGAAATAGATGTCTCCAACTAACCCTGCTTGCATACTGTGGTTAAACAGTCAAAACTGTTGGTTTACAGATGCGTTTTTAGTTCGTGGGCCTCTCTCTACTTATTTTGTTCAGAACAAATTATCGGGACTGTTCATGGGGAATTTGTTGGGATACTGTGCTAGATTAGCTGGAGGTAGGGGACTTTGGGGTGTTTTGATTAGTATGCTCGCTAAGATTTTTTCAATCTTATGCCTACGTATTCCCGAGATAGGGAAATCAGAGCTATCGTAGTTCCTCCTATTCTATGGGAGGAAATGGTGTTTTGGTGTCTTGTTCAAAGCCCAAGGCAAGAAGCTAAAGGTGGTTTGTATCTTGTTTAAAGCCCAAGATGTGAAGCTGAAGGGTCTATTTGTATCTTGTTCGAAGCCCAAGATGTGAAGCTAAAAGGGTGTTGACTTTAGAGAGAATTTGTCATCTCTAAAGGGGAATATTTGGTCAGTTTGTCACAACTGTTGGGTGACTGATTATAAAGGAGAATTACTTTAACTAGGATATGCGAATCCAGCAATGCTATAATTTCCTTTATAGGGGATTTTCAACCTGAAGGAGAAGACTTTAACTCAGTTTAGAGCAATGCTATCTTTCCTTAGGAATTCCTCATGCTAAAAGAGGGACAGTGGCATGGATGTAAATAATCCAGAGGCTTGCCGCTTACAGCAATTAGACGAGGGAAAAGGAGTTGTTGATGTTTGTATGCTGTGACCAAAGCATGATTTGATGCTAAAAGGTTGATTGAATCAAATGGGGATTTCTTTATACAAAGCCTAAGAGGAGGCTATTGACCCAAGAAGAGGATGATTTTGTGTCTCGTACGAATCCCGAGATAGAGGCTAAAAGGGTTGACTCAATAGGAGAGTGTTTTTATATGTGTCTTGTACGGAGCCCAAGACGGAGGCGAAAAGGGTTTGACTCAACAAGAGAGTCTTTTATACTCACCAAGAGAGTGATTTGTATCTCGTACGAAGCCCGAGATAGAGGCTAAAAGGGTTTGACTCAACAAGAGAGTCTTTTATACTCACCAAGAGAGTGATTTGTATCTCGTACGAAGCCCGAGATGGAGGCTGTAACACCCCTTCTATACCCCGTACAAAAACCGGAATAAACTAATCTTATAAATAAAACATCAGAGCAAAGAATAATTTATCATGATATAGCCAGAGATGCCACATCAACGTGAACTAAAAACAACCTGCTCATAAAGATATATAACACCTGGATAGTTTTTATAAACAAAGGAACTCCGTTCCAAAATATCAGCATTCAGTTACAGAATTAAAGCGGAACATCCATAACTGATGTCATCACAAAATATAAGTATGTCATATACATATTCATACAAGGCCACTATATACAAGCTAAAAGAAACATCTACTCTCGAACCCCGACTACCCGTGTTACATATAAGAGCCGGCAGAACGACAAAAGACGAAGACACTAATCTTCGCAAAAGACCTCCAGCGTCTAATCTGCAATGCCATTACAGCATTAAACCACAGCAGAAGGGTGAGAAACAGGGTTATAATATAATTGCATATCATTATATAACACTTAGCAAAATATGCACAATTATTCTCACCACACAAATACGATACTTGTAAACAACACAAGACATATTAAACCCATTTCACACATCAATCACATAAGCATATACATTAACACAATGCATAACAAATCCTTCTCAAAATTCAACACATAAACATTCATGTAATGAATTATGCAAATGCACAGAGACCGACACAACGACTCTACGCATGCGGTACCAATCCAACCTTGTAATTCATTAGTCCCCCAGGAACTCTTGGAATCATCGCTCGTTACATAGAGTAACTCCCCGTCGGGCCTACGATGTTCCCCGTCGCTATAAACCATTATTTCAGGGCGTACGACGTTTATGGATTGCTTTCGACCACTATTTCAAGGCGCACAATCCGATTGCCATAGTCCACTATTTCAGGGCGCACAATCATTTGTGATTAATCGCTTCTACCATTATTTCAGGGCGTAAGACGATAAAACTGATTCATCTATGAATCTTCCAATGCAAGAATGCATATCATGATATTTGACACATTAATGACTCATGCCAACATCAAATGCTCATGCATTAACAATAATCATGTATTTCAAGTACATATAAAGTAATGCACACAATTGCCCAAAATGGCCACAAACACCAATATACCATTCTACAACATCAAATTCCCATCAAAGAATCATCACACAAGCCATCTCATAACATATCATAATATATCTTACAATATTGAAAAATAACTCAAAATTTCATTATTCGGTTTTCCGAAAAAGTCGGCTAAAAGTCGGCCAAAAATAATATTTTCTATTATCATCAAAAAGTACTCATCGACAGCTTCGATTCGGTATAAAGAACTCTTAAATACGATAAACGGTTAACAAGATATGAATATTTCAAAATAATGCGAAAACATAAACCGGACGCCCGACACTACGAAACGGTTCGTAAAAACTGTACCGATTGGACCAATTTCAGACCCCAAAACTATTTTTCCTAGAAAGAACATCTCGTTAGCTTTCCAACGCTTCAAACGGGGGTTAAAACCGACTTACGGTTCAAGAGATATGAATTTCCGAAGTTTCCCCGACAAACCCGAATTTATGGTTCAGCACAGTATGTATCGATACATAAGCCTATGTATCGATACAAAAAGCCACATGTATCGATACATAGCACGCATGTGTCGACACATGCTGTAGTGAAAATGCTGTTTTTCCCAATTTTCACAGTATGTATCGATGCATAAGGGTTATGTATCGATACATAAACCATTTCGTATCGATACATAGCTGTTATGTATCGATTCATAGCCCTGTTTTTCCCAAAAATCAGATTTTCTCAAAATACACCTTTGCTGCCATTTTTCCAAGTGCCCGTAAACTCGACTAAATCGAATATTTTCATCGAAACAAACATATACGCGCAACCACCAAATACATAAGAACAATTTAGAACACATAAACGAAATTTCTACGACATTCGATTTTTCGATTAAATTTCAACCTTTCAAAAACCAGAATTTTCAAACATCACCAAATCGAATAAAAAGCACGCTTTACGACGACCTAACCTTACTCGATACAACTACATAATTTATTTCGAATTCTAACTGTGAAAACATCGATTTTTATCGATTTCCTACAATTCGACCTAAACGGACAAAACAACGGAAACCTAACGAAAACTAACCAAAACATAACCAAACTTCATGAAACTTTAAACAGCAGCTCACATACATATAACCAACCAACACATGTAATTATACGACTTTTCGACCGTAAAATCATCGGTTTCTATCGATTTCGTTCAATACGGCATAAACGGAAACATATGGAAAACCAACCAAAACATCCACACAAAACATACATAATCATACACAATCAATATAATAACCGAGTTTCGCACCCTTACCCGATTTAATCGTGTTCTAGAAAGTCGGGAGATTGATTTCTTCCTTCACAAGTTTTTCCTCTCTTTTCTTCTTTCTCTTCTCTTTTCCTCTTCTCTCTTTTTCTTCTCTTTTGGGAAACTCTTACTAACTTTTCTTTTTCTTCTTTTTCTAAACTTATACTAACTATTTTCTTTTATATTTTCTTAACTTAAAAATTCTAAACATTTCTAATAAATATCTAAACTAACTATTATTAACTAACACTATTAATTATGAAATATGTCATATACCCTCTATTCCAATTTTCCCCGCAAACTCTCAAAAACGGTAAAAATACACAATGTGCAAAAATAACATATATTCACACCAATTAGCAATTAACATATATTGCTCAATTAAAAATAAAGACTCGACCAATTAACACCAAAAAGCACGGGAAAAGGAAATATTAAAAACGGACCGTTACAACTCTCCCCCACTTTAGAAATTTTCGTCCTCGAAAATATTACCTGATTCAAACAACTCCGGATACGACTCCCGCATCCGACTTTCCAATTCCCAAGTCAAATTGCCCTCAGCAGCGCCTCCCCACGCGACTTTCACAAGTGCAATCTCCTTGCCTCTTAACCTTTTCAACTCGCGATCTAAAATCCTCACCGGTAAAACCTCAACCGTAAGATTATCTCTTACCTCAACCTCATCCATCGGAATCACATGAGACAGATCTGGAACATACTTCCGTAGCTGTGAAACATGGAAAACATCATGTAGATTGGAAAGATTCGGTGGCAATGCTATCCTGTAAGCCACTGCACCAACTCTTTCGGATATCTGATATGGACCAATAAAACGTGAAGTAAGCTTCCTCGACTTCAAAGCACGTCCAACACCAGTCACCGGCGAAACCCTCAAAAACACATGATTACCCGCTTGAAACTCAAAATCTCTTTTCCTTTTATCATGATAACTCTTTTGCCTACTCTGAGAAGCTTTCATCTTCTCCCGAATAAGTTTCACCTTTTCCGTCGTTTGTTGAACTAACTCAGGTCCAACTACTGCACTTTCACCAGATTCATGCCAACACAAAGGTGTTCGACATCTTCTTCCATAAAGTGCCTCAAAAGGTGGCATTCCGATACTAGAATGGAAACTGTTATTATACGTAAACTCGATCAATGAAAGAAAACTGTCCCAAACTCTACCTTGCTCAAGAACACAAGATCTCAGTAAATCTTCCAATGACTGAATTGTTCTCTCCGTCTGACCATCAGTCTGCGGATGATAAGCAGAACTCAATCTCAGCTTAGAACCTAACGCCTTTTACAAACTTTCCCAAAATCTGGAAGTAAACCTCGGATCACGATCAGAAACAATACTCAACGGGACGCCATGTAACTTCACAACCACACTGATATAAATCTCAGCCAAACGCTCCATAGAATAACTGATATCAATCGGAATGAAATGCGCCGATTTAGTCAGTCTATCCACGATCACCCAAATAGCATTATGCCCACTCGGAGAATTAGGCAAACCCGTCACAAAATCCATCGATATACTATCCCATTTCCACTCTGGAATATCCAACGGTTGCATTAATCCTGCAGGCCTCTGATGTTCCACTTTCGACTTCTGACAAGTCAAACACGCATAAACAAACTGAGCCACATCTCGTTTCAAACCAGACCACCAAAATATTTTCTTCAAATCTTGGTACATCTTATTAGCACCAGGATGTATACTCATACTACTCCGGTGTCCTTCCTCAAGAATCATCTTTTTCAACTCTGCATCATCCGGTATACAAATTCTACCACGGAATCTCAAAATACCCTGATCATCCACTTTAAAGTCACCGTTCACTTCTTGATTTCCAACTAGCAACAAATCAACAAGTTTCAAGTCCAACTTCTGTTTCTCTATAACAGACAACAGAAAATCATTAGTGATCTTTAACATACCAAGCTTCACACTCTCATGTGAAAGCTCACAAACCAAACTCAAGTCTCGAAATTGTTCCAGAAGTTCCCACTCTTTCACCATCAAAGCAGATATACGCAGAGATTTCCGACTCAAAGCATCAGCTACCACATTAGCCTTACCAGGATGGTAATTCAAGCTAAAGTCATAGTCCTTCAGAAGTTCCAACCATCTCCGTTGCCTCATATTTAACTCTTTCTGATCAAACAAGTATTTTAAACTTTTATGATCACTAAAGACTTCGAATCTAGCACCGTAGAGATAATGCCTCCAAATCTTTAATACAAAAACCATCGCAGCTAATTCCAAATCATGAGTACGATAATTCTTCTCATGAACTCGTAACTGCCTCGAAGCATAAGCAACCACCTTACCATCTTGCATCAAAACACCACCTAAACCAATTAGAGATGCATCACAATACACAACAAACGATTCATTAGGATTCGGTAAGATCAAAATCGGAGCTGTAGTCAATCTCTTCTTCAGCTCGTTGAAACTTTCTTCACATTGAATATCCCAAATAAATGCCTTACCCTTACAAGTCAGTTGGGTCAACGGAAGTGCCAACTTGGAAAAACCTTCGATAAACCTTCGGTAATATCCAGCTAAACCCAGAAAACTTCGAATTTCAGTAACAGATCTAGGAGCCTCCCATTGTAGAACAGCCTCTACTTTGGATGGATCCACAGCAATACCATTACCTGAAATCACATGCCCAAGAAAACTCACTTCTGACAACCAGAACTCACACTTGGACAACTTAGCAAAAAGTCTCTTCTCCTTCAGAATCTGCAACACAATTCGCAAATGCTCCGCATGTTCTTCCTGAGACTTAGAATAAATCAAAATGTCATCAATAAAAACAACAACAAAATGATCTAAATTCTCATGGAATATACGATTCATATACTCCATAAACACACCCGGCGCATTAGAAACCCCGAACGGCATCACAGAAAACTCGTAATGTCCGTATCGTGTCCTAAAGGCCGTCTTCTGAATATCCTCCTCTTTAACCCGAATCTGATGGTATCCTGACCTCAAATCAATCTTACTAAACACACTTGCACCCACTAGTTGATCCATCAAGTCATCGATCCTTGGAAGTGGATACTTGTTCTTAATCGTCACTTTATTCAACTGCCGATAATCGATACACAAACGCATACTTCCATCTTTCTTTTTGACCAACAAAACAGGAGCACCCCAAGGTGATACACTAGGCCTTACAAACCTCTTTTCCAACAACTCATTCAATTGTCTTTTCAACTCCACCAACTCAGATGCTGACATCCGATATGGTGCCATAGATACAGGTCTAGTACCAGGAACTAGGTCTATAGAAAACTCCACCTCTCTTTCTGGCGGCACATCTGAAAAATCATCCGGAAACACCTCCTGAAAATCACACACAACAGGAAAACTTCCAATTGCAACTTGACTCTCCACAGACAACGATGCAAACAATCCAAACAACTGAGCTTCCTCCGCCAAAAGTTTCTTCAACTCTTTGGTAGATAAGAAACCAGATTCCCTTTCTTCTTCAAGAGAAGGAAATCTCACCTGCTTAAGATAACAATCAAGATGAACACGATTGAACTCTAACCAGTTCATTCCCAGAATCACATCCAAACCCTTCAATGGCAAACATACCAAGTCCATCACAAAATCTCTACCAAAAATTGTCAAAGGACAACTTAAACAAACGAAAGAAGTAGTTACTGACCCCGAAGCTGGAGTATCGATAACCATCTCTCCACCCATCTTAGACAACACCAAATTCAAACGTTTCGCACAATCAATCGAAATAAACGAATGAGTCGCTCCAGTATCAATAATAGCAATTAAAAGATTACTATTAATAAAGCAAGTACCTCTGATCAAACGATCTGCATTAGTAGGCTGAGCTCCCGCCAATGCAAATACTTTCCCTTTAGGTTGAGCTTGCTTCGGTTTCGTGCACCTCGTACTAACATGGCCAACTTCCCCACAATTATAACATGTAACCCCATTCTTCCTCCTACAATCAGCAGCCACATGACCCTTCAAACCACAATTAGCACACTTATCCACATTATTCATATTCCTCTTACATTCCGATATACGATGACCTAAACCACCACAATTGTAACATTTCACAGCAGAATTCATTCCTCCACCACTAGGCTTCCTATCAAAAGTAAACTTCTGTTTCCCTTTATCAACAGGGGTAGCATAAGGCCTACCTCTGAACTGCCCCTTTCCTTTCTTATCATTCAGATTCTTGTAATGAGTAGCACGCGCTTTGCTATCCTCATCAAAAATCTGCCTCTTGTTCACCAACACTGAAAACTGTCTTATCTCCTGATAACCGATACCTTGCTTGATTTCTGGCCTCAAGCCATTCACAAATTTCAGACACTTAGACCTCTCCGAACCAGCCGTATTATAATTGGGACAAAACTTCACCAGTTCTTCAAACTTAGCAGCATAATCCGCAACAGAGGAATTATCCTGCTTCAGTTCAAGAAATTCAATTTCCTTTTTACCTCTCTCATCTTCCGGAAAATACTTTTCAAGAAAAGCATCTTTGAACACAGCCCATGTAACCACTATCTCATCCTCCTCAAACCTCTGAGAAGCATTCGCCCACCAGTCTTCAGCTTCCTTTTCCAACACATGAGTACCAAACTGCACCTTCTGATCCTCGGAACACCTAATGAAACGGAAGATCTTCTCAATCTTCTTCAGCCAAATCTGTGCTCCCTCAGGATCATGAGTACCCTTGAAGCTCGGTGGATTATTCTTCTGAAACTTATCCATACTACGCGATTCCTCGTCCGCCGCAGCATTGGGTAAATTCTGCATCGCTTGCGCCATAGCTTGCATGGCCGCAGTCATAGCAGCATCGCGTCTTCCCGCCATAATCTGAACATTCCCAATGATAGTAAATTATGGTTAAACAACCACTCAACAGAGTGCAACAGTCCAACAACGACACAAAGACACGGTCGGACAGACCAAACAGACACTGGCTCTGATACCACTTAATGTAACACCCCTTCTATACCCCGTACAAAAACCGGAATAAACTAATCTTATAAATAAAACATCAGAGCAAAGAATAATTTATCATGATATAGCCAGAGATGCCACACCAACGTGAACTAAAAACAACCTGCTCATAAAGATATATAACACCTGGATAGTTTTTATAAACAAAGGAACTCCGTTCCAAAATATCAGCATTCAGTTACAGAATTAAAGCGGAACATCCATAACTGATGTCATCACAAAATATAAGTATGTCATATACATATTCATACAAGGCCACTATATACAAGCTAAAAGAAACATCTACTCTCGAACCCCGACTACCCGTGTTACATATCAGAGCCGACAGAACGACAAAAGACGAAGACACTAATTTTCGCAAAAGACCTCCAGCGTCTAATCTGCAATGCCATTACAGCATTAAACCACAGCAGAAGGGTGAGAAACAGGGTTATAATATAATTGCATATCATTATATAACACTTAGCAAAATATGCACAATTATTCTCACCACACAAATACGATACTTGTAAACAACACAAGACATATTAAACCCATTTCACACATCAATCACATAAGCATATACATTAACACAATGCATAACAAATCCTTCTCAAAATTCAACACATAAACATTCATGTAATGAATTATGCAAATGCACAGAGACCGACACAACGACTCTACGCATGCGGTACCAATCCAACCTTGTAATTCATTAGTCCCCCAGGAACTCTTGGAATCATCGCTCGTTACATAGAGTAACTCCCCGTCGGGCCTACGATGTTCCCCGTCGCTATAAACCATTATTTCAGGGCGTACGACGTTTATGGATTGCTTTCGACCACTATTTCAAGGCGCACAATCCGATTGTCATAGTCCACTATTTCAGGGCGCACAATCATTTGTGATTAATCGCTTCTACCATTATTTCAGGGCGTAAGACGATAAAACTGATTCATCTATGAATCTTCCAATGCAAGAATGCATATCATGATATTTGACACATTAATGACTCATGCCAACATCAAATGCTCATGCATTAACAATAATCATGTATTTCAAGTACATATAAAGTAATGCACACAATTGCCCAAAATGGCCACAAACACCAATATACCATTCTACAACATCAAATTCCCATCAAAGAATCATCACACAAGCCATCTCATAACATATCATAATATGTCTTACAATATTGAAAAATAACTCAAAATTTCATTATTCGGTTTTCCGAAAAAGTCGGCTAAAAGTCGGCCAAAAATAATATTTTCTATTATCATCAAAAAGTACTCATCGACAGCTTCGATTCGGTATAAAGAACTCTTAAATACGATAAACGGTTAACAAGATATGAATATTTCAAAATAATGCGAAAACATAAACCGGACGCCTGACACTACGAAACGGTTCGTAAAAACTGTACCGATTGGACCGATTTCAGACCCCAAAACTATTTTTCCTAGAAAGAACATCTCGTTAGCTTTCCAACGCTTCAAACGGGGGTTAAAACCGACTTACGGTTCAAGAGATATGAATTTCCGAAGTTTCCCCGACAAACCCGAATTTATGGTTCAGCACAGTATGTATCGATACATAAGCCTATGTATCGATACAAAAAGCCACATGTATCGATACATAGCACGCATGTGTCGACACATGCTGTAGTGAAAATGCTGTTTTTCCCAATTTTTACAGTATGTATCGATGCATAAGGGTTATGTATCGATACATAAACCATTTCGTATCGATACATAGCTGTTATGTATCGATTCATAGCCCTGTTTTTCCCAAAAATCAGATTTTCTCAAAATACACCTTTGCTGCCATTTTTCCAAGTGCCCTTAAACTCGACTAAATCGAACATTTTCATCGAAACAAACATATACACGCAACCACCAAATACATAAGAACAATTTAGAACACATAAACGAAATTTCTACGACATTCGATTTTTCGATTAAATTTCAACCTTTCAAAAACCAGAATTTTCAAACATCACCAAATCGAATAAAAAGCACGCTTTACGACGACCTAACCTTACTCGATACAACTACGTAATTTATTTCGAATTCTAACCGTGAAAACATCGATTTTTATCGATTTCCTACAATTCGACCTAAACGGACAAAACAACGGAAACATAACGAAAACTAACCAAAACATAACCAAACTTCATGAAACTTTAAACAGCAGCTCACATACATATAACCAACCAACACATGTATTTATACGACTTTTCGACCGTAAAATCATCGGTTTCTATCGATTTCGTTCAATACGGCATAAACGGAAACATATGGAAAACCAACCAAAACATCCACACAAAACATACATAATCATACACAATCAATATAATAACCGAGTTTCGCACCCTTACCCGATTTAATCGTGTTCTAGAAAGTCGGGAGATTGATTTCTTCCTTCACAAGTTTTTCCTCTCTTTTCTTCTTTCTCTTCTCTTTTCCTCTTCTCTCTTTTTCTTCTCTTTTGGGAAACTCTTACTAACTTTTCTTTTTCTTCTTTTTCTAAACTTATACTAACTATTTTCTTTTATATTTTCTTAACTTAAAAATTCTAAACATTTCTAATAAATATCTAAACTAACTATTATTAACTAACACTATTAATTATGAAATATGTCATATACCCTCTATTCCAATTTTCCCCGCAAACTCTCAAAAACGGTAAAAATACACAATGTGCAAAAATAACATATATTCACACCAATTAGCAATTAACATATATTGCTCAATTAAAAATAAAGACTCGACCAATTAACACCAAAAAGCACGGGAAAAGGAAATATTAAAAACGGACCGTTACAGAGGCTAAAAGGGTTTGACTCAACAAGAGAGTCTTTTATACTCAACAAGAGAGTCATTTTGTATCTCGTACGAAGCCCGAGATGAAGGCTAAAAGTGTTAGACTCAACAAGAGAGTCTTTTATACTCAACAAGAGAGTGTTTTGTATCTTGTACAAAGCCCGAGATGAAGGCTGCAAAGGTTAACTCTGCTGGGGAGAATCATTGTACAAACCCCAAGAGGAGGCTAGGGTTACTGTTTTAGTTGAGTGACAGGTCCAGTATGTTGGTTAAAAGAGAAAATCAGTTCTTATATGGGTACTGTTGTACTCATGGAATTGATCTGAGGACCGGGATTATTTCCTGTTCTTTAAGGAAACAGGGAATCCGAAGGGTATTGAGATTGCCCAAGTCTACGGTGTTTTTTCCTATTTTTGAAAGGAACTTGAGAATGTCTTCGAGACTCAAGGAGATTAGACTGTCCAAGTCTAGAGTTTTATCTTTTGTACTATGCTTAAGAGAGATTAAGAGACAGTACGTTCACGGTAGAAAGATCTAGACTCTTTGAAATACTGTTCTATTAAGATGACTAATTTTTGTTCCTATACCTTTAAGTGGTCGTCGGGACAATAGGAGGCGAGAAAAACTTTTAAGAAGCCGAAGGGACAATTTGTACGAGGAGGCTGTGAAAACTTCTAAGAAGCTGACGGGTCCTTATACAACGCCCAAGAGGAGGCGGGGATGCTTTTAGGAAGCCAGTGGGTCCTTGCACTAAGCCCAAGAGGAGGCTGATGAACAGTTCCAGAAGGGGTTTCACTTTGAACATTGGCCTTCAGTATATGAACTGTTCAAGGGGGAGATTTCTTAGATCTAGTTATCTAAAATTGTTGTAAAAGAAAATTCTCATGGTTTAGGTTATGCTGAAATATCCGGGAGAACGTCGGAGGTAAGGAGACGAGGTTTTGTCTAGTTCTAGACGTAGTTGCCGGGGAAACTCTAAATATCTATAATAGTATTACATAGTCGATATGAGTTTATGAAAGAAGACTTACAGTGAAACAACCCCATAATACACTTATATACATATGAAAGCGGTTAATGAAAGCGGGCAAACACTTACTCGGTTGTAGAGCTTCCATGTTGTTTGGTTAGTTGTTCAACAAAGAAATTGAAAATAACAGTATGTTACAAAATCAAAGGAGAAAGTGCTTTTGAAATGAAAATTAGGGCTTACAGCTCAAGGAGAGGCCCAGGGTTTTATCAGTGATCGCACTGTCATTTTGTACAGGGACTTATACAAGTGACCGAGGCCCGAGAAAGGTTTTCTGTACAAGGGGATGGGTCTTACAGTCTCTCAAGAGGCCCAAAAATGATTGAAAGAAAAAGAAATGGGGCTTATAACAAGAGGGTAGGCCCAGATGATTTGTTTTTATGAAATGCCGATCGCGCCGAGCTTTTCTTTTAATGCAGAGGGACTTATACAATATCTGAGGCCCAAAGATTGTTTTGGTTAAAAGGGGATTGGGTCTTACACTCTATTAGAGGCCCAAAAAATGATTTTTGTACAAGTGATGGGGCTTACAGCTCAAGGAGAGGCCCATATGGTTTTTGTTTAGAATTGGAGATTGCGCCGAGATTTTTGAAAACGCAGTGGGTCTTATACAATGACTGAGGCCCAAAAGTTTTGGTTTTCAAAGGGGTTGGGTCTTACACTCTAATAGAGGCCCAAAATGATTTTTAATGGGTCTTATAGCTCGAGGAGAAGCCCATATGGTTTGTTAAAAACGGGCGATGATCGCGCCGAACTTTTGAAATACAACAGAACTTATACAACATTTGAGGCCCAAAATAGGTTTGTACTTACAAAGGATTGGTTCTTACACTCTATTAGAGGCCCAAAGGGTTTGAAAAAGTTTGATGAGGGTTGAATTAATCAAAAACCCTAATTTGTTTCCAAAATGTATTTTAATTGAATAAAAATTCAATTAAAATGATCAAAATTGTTAAACATGTGGAAAACAAATTGTGATCTTGGATTAATGTTTCAAAAATCAAGTTTTGACCTACAAAAAGGTTAGAAGTCATTAAAATTTGCAAAATCAAGAAGGAAAAAATGTTTTAAATGTAAAAAAAAATTAAAATATTAATTCTTTGCAAAAATATCAATTATATGAAATAAATAATATTTTTGGGATTATTTGGTAAAATAAAATATTTTAACATTTTTGTGAATTATTAAAAAAAAGAATCAACTCAAAATCATTAAAACTCAGAGAGAAATTCATTTTTGAATCAATTAAATAAAATCACAAAATTCAAATATTCAAATATTTGAAAAAGGGCGCCAAGAACATGGCAAGAACACGCGCCCTTCCTCTGTTTCTGCAGATTTGTGTTTTCTATCCAATCTCACTGAATACTTGATGATATCATGCAATCTACATATCAATCTACTCGTTTCAACCTCACGATCATGTCTATGGTCTTTAATTTCATTTATCTTAAACATGGAATAAGAAATCAAAGAGAAACCTCAAGAACCCTAAAATTAGCATGAAGGTTCAGAAATTCCATACACGATTCAAACAATGCAATTGATTGAGGGAAAACACTTCATGCATGATTATGAACATATGGCCAAATTATTGTGCAGCAAAAATTGTATGGATCATAGAGTTAGAAGAGC
Source organism: Lathyrus tuberosus (assembly GCA_022829125.1). NCBI lineage: Eukaryota > Viridiplantae > Streptophyta > Magnoliopsida > Fabales > Fabaceae > Lathyrus > Lathyrus tuberosus. The sequence continues at coordinate 693,395 of JALAZF010000124.1, read as the reverse complement.
TCATGCTTACCACTTGCAGCTGGTGATCGTGTTTTGTGTTAGAGGTATTACAGCTTGGTTCCAAGGTTATGGACAGCTTCCCTAGGTGCTATGGAGTGTGTTTGGATGCTTGGAGTGGATTGATTTGCGCTGGAACTTGATTTGGCACCTCAACTGCAAATCTGTCAAAGGCTTGAGCAGTTGGCTGGTGATTTCGGTGTTCTAGATGTTATGTGAGTGTTTGGATCACTTCTATATGATGTTTATGAGGTGTGTGTGTGTGATTGGTTTGATTGGAATTGCTCTCAAACTCAAAACCCGATAGTGACTTGCTTTGGAACGCAAATTTGGAAGTGAGAAGGTGATTTTGAGGAAAGCATCTGTTTGATGGATTTGGTGTACTCAAACTGAGCACAATTGAGCTCTATTTATAGTAGAGCTAGTTTGTTTTGCAAGAAATAGTGAATGGAAACTGCTGCATAGGTTTGGCCAATGTTGAGCAATGAGAATCCAAGTCTCCTCTAGCCATTGACTAGAGGTTAGGGCACAGGCTGCTGGTTCCCTTGGTCTTGGATAAGTCTTGACTGAATTCCATTGCAAATGTGTCATTCCATGCCACCTTGGTGTATGTATTGAATGCTCCAATCCAAAATTGGAGTCTTGTCCTTCTTTTAGGCAATTCTAGGTTTGGCATACTATTTTTGGTTCCAAAGACTTGGGAGGCTTGGGATCAGAGTTGGTTCCTCCTTGGTCCCCCCTTGAGGTGTTCAGATGGATAGAGTTGCTTGGAATTGCACAAATTTGGAAAATCGAGCAAAACTCCAAAATCTGCCTTGCCTTGACAGTTTTCAGCAAGGCATGTTGCCATTGTCATATCTCATGGCTCAAGTGGAATTTGATGGAGTTCTTGGGCATTTTGGAAAACCCTCATATGATACAATAACTGTTTGATCATAATTGGTTTAGATACTTTTTGGATCCAAGTGAAAAATGCCCCTACATTTTGAAAAAAGTGAAGGCAGATTCTGACTTAGTGAAAATTTCACTAAGTGTTCGAAAAAAGTGACATTTTCACTTTTTATGATTTTGATCATTCCATAACTCAAAATCCATGGGGAATTGGAATGAGTGGTAGTTCAAGCTTTTGTAGAGGGTAATGAGAGCTACAAATCCAGCTTTGGATTGGAAAAAATGGCCTTGTGGTTTAGGAGTTATGATCCTTCAAAGTTGGTACCCTAGCCACTTTGTTCCATAACTTAGAAAATTTTCTAAGTTTTTTATGGTTACCCCTTTTACAAGTTATCCCACTTTTCTTGATTTTCTTGATGAATGATGATTCAAACCATACATTAACATCATTTTAGGGTTAAGGAACCATAATTGTGAAAAATCTCAAAAAGTCAAAGTTTGACTTTTGTGCACAATTGACTTTTTGTCAGATGAATTCCAAACTGTGCGATCCTTTATGAATTCGAGTCCTTGACCTAAATCAAACTTGATGGATTGATTTCATAGGTGTTATAGGGTGTATTGAATCATGTCTTAGGATTTGGGAGCATGTCCTGGTCAAAAGTCAAAGATACAGTTGACTTTTTCCGCGAAACCCTAACTGTGGTTCAGATGAAACTGAAACTTGTGAATCAAGCTTCTTGGATCAATCCATTATTGCATATGGATCAATGTGATGTATTTGAGACCCTCAAATCCCCTCTTAAGGTCTTGGCTCATGTTTTGTCCCAAAAGTCAACTTAGGGTTGAATTAGGTCAAGAAACCCTAATTCCTGATTTTTTATGAATGCCTCCCCTGAGGTAAAATTGACTTGATGATTGGGTTTATGATGTCCCTTAGAGCATCATAGGTTATGCTTTGAAGCATTGGCTCATTCCCAGAGGAAAATTTCCATCTGGAGGCCCTGGTCGACCAAAACCCTAATTTGGTGACACTGTCGATCGTGAGGCTTGATCCACCTAGAAGGGAGAAGCCTTATGCTTAATCCTTGAAGTGGGAGTCCTCTTGATCCTTTGTGGATGTTTGAGAGGCTAGACAAGTTGAAGATCATGTCATTTCTTGATTAATCCTTTGTCTAAGAGCTCTGAGAGGGCTTGAAACCCTAAGTCCGATTGTAGTGGATGCTCACCCATCTTTGGGGAGACTAATGGTTCATCCATATTGTGATGATGATTTGCACAATGATGGGAAATCTTAGTGGTCAAAATTTGGGGTATGACAAGAAGTATCGAAGATTTTAAGTTGCGCTTCTTCTTAAATGGAGGTGGAGGATTTTAAAAGGATCGGATTCCATGTGGTATCATATATTGAGAGCTCGATATGGAGACATTTGTTCGTGTATGGTTAATGGTGGTCTATATCTCAAGCCTAGCATCTCAAAATCGGAGTGGTGGAAAGATATTGGGAAGATAGACAGGAAGTTTAATGATGATTTATTTGTTAAGAATTGCAGGTTTGAGATAGGGAATGGTTTCAACACTTCTTTTTGGTTTTCTTTGTGGTTGGGCAACTTCAGCTTGAAGGATAAATTTCCTCTTCTTTTTTCTATTTTTGGGCTTCAAAACTCTTCTGTGGCAGGGATGAGAGGATGGGTGGAAGGGGGATGGAGTTGGGGAGATTTGGGAATGGAGGCGAGTGCCAACTCAGTAGTAGAAGCTAGTCGGCTTGAATTGATGCAGGTGCTGGCAATTTCCAGGGCTGTCAAGTCCGGTCGCGACTGCGTGATCTGGTTACCCGAGCCAGAAACTAGTTTTTCTGTTAGGTTCTATGCCAGTCTGTTAGCAGCCAGCAGGTCTGCCGCTGCAGGTACGGATGCCAACCATTATGCTATAGCTGTTCTAGTGCTAGCAATTTTGTTGGTTTGGCGTCCCTTTCAGACGAATCGTGGAAGTGGTTGTGGAAAACTGAAGCTCCATCGAGAATCAAGGCATTCGGTTGGCACATTTTTTGGAAGAGGATTCCAACTATGGAAAAACTTATTTCCTGAGGTATCATTTTGTCCGAAGCTAATTTTGTTTGTGCCTTTTGTTCTTCTGTTGATGAAACAATGTCTCATTTGTTTTTGAGTTGTAATGTAGTGAGGTTGATTTGGAGGGAGATTAGGGAGTGGATTGGTTTTTTTGATAATAGTGTGGATAATTTGGTTTGCTTCAAAGATAGCTTTTCGAGGTGGTTCCTCTTTTGCAAATCCCAGAATCTTAAAACTGGGAAAGCAGGAGTAATCTGGTTGGCTATTTGTTGGAATATTTGGATTATTAGGAACAGGATTATTTTCAAGAACCATTGTAAACCTAAAAACAGGAATATTTGGATTATTAGGCTATTGGATTATTTGGAACTAAAAATAGCATGCCAAACCTAAAAAACCCTAAAGAGGGGACAAGACTCCAATTTTTTTTGGAGCATTCAATGGATGCACCAAGGTGCCATGAACTGAGCCATTTCCAACTAAATGAGTCAAGGATGATCTCTGAACTAGGGAACCAAAGGCCTGTGCTCTAACCTCTAGTCAATGGCTAGAGGAGACTTGAGATTCCAAAATGCTCCAATTGGCCAAAGGTTTGCAGCAGCCTCCATTCACTATTGCTTGCAAAACAAACTGGCTCTACTATAAATAGAGCTCATTTGTGCTCAGTTCGAGTACACCAAAGCACTACAACACTTGCTTTCCTCAAAATCTCTTTCTCTAGGAAAAAATGCCTTCTTTAGCAAAGTAACTCTGATTTTTTGAGTTAGAGAGCAATTCCATCACAACTCATGATCCAAACACATCCAATATGTCATATCTAAGCTGTCCAAACTCTCACAAGTGACCTGTAACCCCAAAATCTCAAAGTCCCTTCTCAAAACCTCAAAATAGGACTTTTTTGCACTTTTCAAGCCATGTCTTGATTCTGTCACTTTCAAAACCAGATAAAGTCTCAAAAACACTCCAAATATCATCATTGAACTATCCCAAATGGTTCCCCACATCTGGAACACCATTTGAGAGAGTTGCTATTTTGGTCACTTTTGCCCCTTTTACAAGAAAGGGCCAGTTACCATTCCTGAGGTTTCCAGCTGATTCCAATCATCCTAAAAGCTTCTAACGGATCATTTTAGGGTGTCCAAAGCATTAAATTGTTTCTGGAACAAAGCACTTGACAAATTTCCCAAAAAGCTCCTAAAGAGGTTGTTAGTTCTTGTATTGGCTGGAATTTTGGTAAAACAATGGTGTTGTTAATGATGTCATATGTCTGATGTCTTAACATGAATTCTTAACATTGAGTTGACGTTAAGTTCAGAAGGGTTGCAGTTTTGTATGCTGTTGTTAAACCTGATGTCTTGACATCAGTTGACAGAACATTAGAACATCAGTCAGATGTGTTTTGTTAGGGCTACATTTGTTTAAGTGTGTCTTGAGAAGATCTGGTGGAGAGATTGTAGGCGAATATCATGGGACAAATATATTCTGTTGCAATCTTATATTGAGCAGATATTGTTACTATTTTCGTGAAAAAAGATATGGAGAATAATTAGATTTAATTGAAGATTTGATTGAAGATCTATTTAGTAGCAGAATCTTTTGCAGATTTGTAACAGCTAATTTTTTGTGATTTGAAGGCCCAAATCCAGTTGGGAAATAGGTTATGAATAGAAGCATTGTAACCTAGTTTGAGAAGCCAGCCATCATGTAGATTATAAGGGTTGTGTTAGTCGATGAACCACCCGGTTTGTGGGATGGTCATCATGTTTATCTCTAAGCCTGTAGGTAAGAGATGTATTGTTCTTAGAGGAAGCTGTTAAGCAACTCTAAGCATTATTCTTACCCATGAGGGTCATGTCTAGGTATTGTTATAGGAGTGTGTCTTCTATTTTTATGTGTTTGGAGAGTTGTTGGAAATCAAGCTGTTGATGCAGTGACTGAGATGTTGACTGCTAGACATCATTCCGATGATTGGAAGTGAGATGGAGTCTCTTACCTAGGGAGAACTTAGGTAGAAGGGTCATTGGGTAGGGATTAAGTGAGTAGATTGTCAACTGGTATTGTTGAGTCTGTTATTTAATACTACTAATAGTGGACTTCCTTCCTGGCTTGGTATGCCCCCAGATGTAGGTTGTTAGACCGAACTGGGTGAACAAATTCTGTGTGCACTTTTCTTTTCAGCAACTTATTTAATTGTCTATAACTGCCTTGCTGTTTATGTCAGACCAGATGTCTCGACATCATGTAGGACATCTGGGATCTGTTATACTAGAATTTCAATTGGTATCAGAGCAGGCATCCTGTCTGTTTCTGGATGAGATCTAGGGAAGATACTTTCTGGTTCATATGCAAGGAAGATAGTTTTGCTGAGTTATGGACTTGGTCAGTTCATATAGTTGTTTGTTTGATCCCTTGAAGTGAAGGATGGACTACTCTTGACAGGGTATGTATTGGACCTGTCTGTTGTTATCAGGTATGTAGCTTTGGTGGAGAACTGCTGTTGTGAGTTTGATTTATTTTCAAACCTTTTTGGTGTGCAAGGATTATTGAGTAGTGCCTGAAGGGTGTTGAGGAGTTGTTATGTGTTCCGCTGCATGGTATATGATGTAACCCTGGTTGTTTCTTGTGATGAGACGTTCGGAAGGTATTTTCTTGGAAAGACTTTAGAGTTTGGTCTCCTCAGCAGAAGAAGAATATATTTCAAATCAGGTATTAAAGACCAATCTGTCCAGAACACTGATTCCTTCCTTCTCAATTTTCTTGATGATGAAAGAAGAGGGTGGAGCCAAAGCAAAAGAGTATCACTGTCAAATCTTTCATGCAGGAGTGAAGATCTTGATAAGTTATCTCTTAAGCGTATTTATGGTGTCCAATGTAGTTCTGGTATATCTGAAGATGAATTCTCTTGTGAAGATACATGTTTCTGATTTTCAAAATCATGAACTGGAGGAAGTTTCATCAAGAAAGAAGCTGAGCTTGATATGTCAATCCTAATGTCTCGACATCGCGCTACACATCAGCAGTTTATGGTAAATGTTGAGTCAAAGTCCTATTAGATTGTAGCTGTTTTGAAGGATCACTGAAGCTGTGAAGTTGAACAATTTTTGAGATGCTGTTCATAATGTCATAGCATCTCAGCTGGAGCTGGTTGAAGAAAAGGGAAAATACATCCAAGAGTTTGTGTGCAGTAGCAGTGTAAATAATCCAGTGGTCAATTGGTGTATGCGTGAGCTCTTTCAATTTTGTGGCTTGAAGGATTGGATGTAGCAGATTGTCTATGGTATGTTATCACTCTTAAGTTAGACAAGAGGTCTGAACCTTGTGCTTATAAGAAGAAGTTTCTGGAAGAGTGTGTTATGCAAGTTACTGCAGTTTTGTTGGTCTAATCTTGGAAGTTGATCAGATGTTGATATGTTCTCGTGTGTTCGCTGCAAGAGATATGTGTGGATTACTATGGTTGTAGTCTCCAAATCCTTGTAGATGTTTAATGTGATTTAGAATGATGTCGGAACTGATGTTGAAACATCACTTCAGTTCTTTGCTAAGGGTGGAGTGAAAGATCAAGACACTGACCTAACCTGGAAGGCTTTTGTGGTATGAATGGTTGTCATGAAGAAGATTCAGAAGATGCTAGAATCTGAAGAAGGGTTAAACCACGGGGATTTAAGATCAATTGCTATTTGTGATATTCACAAGTATTTAATTGATTATCCTTGAAAGACAAGATTAAGGATGTTCTGTCAAGTGTTTTAACATCTTTTAATCAGAGGTTTGGAGAATCATGGAAGGGGTTCTACATTCGCTCACAAGTCGCCTAGGTGTTGACCTGGGATTATTGCTTAGCATCTGTTCCTAGAAAGTATTGTGAATGACTTGTCCAGATGGTGGTGTTGTTGAAGATGAAGACGGAAGACTATGTAGACATCATAATCTTGTTGGTTACAGCTTGGATCAGTTTATTTCTGATCTAAGTGGTCTGGAGCATGGTGTTTGCTCTGGTTGTGAAGGTCGAGGATAAGTGGCAGTTATCTCTGGCTTTCTACTGACGACTCTACTAAGGGAAGTGACTTTCTTTAGTATTGCTATGGGGTAGTCTTGGACTACTTATTTTCTGAAGATTCAGATGTGGTAGGTTTGAAGTCTTTGGAGGTTCTAAGCAGGATGGAGGTTGTCTAGTCAAACTTGATTATTGAATCAAGTCTATGAGAGCATGGAAATCTGTTTCTGCAAAGGGAGGAGGTTCTTCTGAGTGGCAGAAGGTAGAGCTGAATTCAACAGTTGGGTGACATAATGTTCTGACATCTAGCTTAACATCAGAAGTCTCAACTGGTGATGTGGCACATCAGCTTTTGATAAGGTGATCTACAGGAATGAACAATAGGATGCTTCAAAAAGATCGTTCTCATGGAAGTTTGCGGGAGCTGCAGGAAGGAGAAGATGTTACATAACCATGGCTTAGGGAGTCTAAGTGTGTTTGCTATTGAGCAATTGGAACATGTGACTTGAAGATCTGGTTTCCTTGGTGGATCAGGATATCTTTGTGAGAGTTCTGACAAACGTGAAAAAGGTCAAAATGTGGCATTTGGCTATTTTCATATGAGGATTCATGCTTGAGGTGATCAAACCGTGGCATTTGGTTGATCTCAAAAGTGAATTCGAAGAATCAAGATAATCAGAGTGTGGCAGCTGGTTATTATTGAGGATTGTCTTGGAACAAGTTACTCTTGGGCGGAAGGGTGATGAGTTGAAGACTCAAGGAGATTATTTTTCTTGAAGGAGGATGAGAGTTTATTCCTCTGGTTCTTTGGATTACTATGCTAGAGTAAGTCCAGTCGGTGGAGCATATCAAGAATCATGGTGTTGATGTGTTGGTGTGTGGAAGATGTTCTAACTTGTGATAGGACATTATCTTGGATGGTTACCTACATTGTATCTAAAGAGAATCTACCTAATCATATGGGAGAATGATGAAGTAGAAGGTCTGCTTTGGAAGGAGAATGTAAAGAAGACTGAAGTAGATCAGGTATTGATTGCTTGAAAGTCTGAATGTGGATATTCATCAATTGATCCAAATGTCAAAGATAGATGATTGGATGTGTATCGCTAAAGGCAAAAGAAAAGCCTGTGAAGGGGACATAGTCCTATTGTCAAGTTATGCTAGAGAGTAGTTGATCAGCCTGGCAAGATGTGGAGTTTTGGAGCATGTGAACAAACCCAGAGGGAATCATGTGAGTATACTAATTTGCAGTCTGAACTCTTTGCTTCAGAGAGGGTGTGCGAGCTCATGGTATTCAGGTGTGAATGTTAACCTGAATAAGCTGCTTTGACTGTGTTTTATTGGGAGCTTCTTGAAGGACTTCTATACGAAATGAGTCCTCTGAATGGTAATGAGAAGCTGATGTCTCCAAAAGATGTTGTTGAATGGTGATGTTGTAACATCATGATTGTTGATGGTTATATTTGGAAGATGATTGAGAGTGTGCGTGTGGAGTTGGATGCTCAAGCATTTTTGTCAAAACAGATGTTTCTGACTATGTGAATTAGAATGTGGAGATTCTGGTCTTGTTTTTAATAGTTTGTCCTGGCAAAGCATGGCTACTAATTTGAAGACTTCACTAGTATCAACAACTACTGGTGGATGTAATGGTAGAGGGATTGTGATGTGATCTGATCAAAATATTTTTTTAGAGTTGTTCCTTCTTCTGCTACAAGTATCTCTTGAATAGATTAGATCTCAGTAAAGCAGAGAATTTGTGGAGTCTGTGAGCAGTGTCAAACAAGTCAGGATACTTGGTTGTGTTCTCCAAAAGTGAAAGTACAGTATGTAAATGTGCTCAGAAAGTGTGCTCAAATGTTCATCTCCATCTAGAGCATTAGTTAACCATGACAGGGGGAGTACTTGTCTATGGATTATGCAGCAAAGGTGCATATATTGTGAAGCTTGCATGCTGATCAAGCTTGTGGATATTGGTTGCCTCTTATGAGGAGATAATGTCAGATAACATGTTATGGCATTAGGCTGTTGGATGGAATGTTGGTGTGGACATGAATGGTTCTAGCCATATGAAGCTAATTGTTTGTATCATGTGCGCACATGCTTCTGAGGAGAAGTCTGAAGACAATTTTATGCAGTTTTGGAAAAACTTTGTGAGGGTCTTTGTTGATGGGAGATGTCACACTTGTCTTGATGTGTGTTATTAATTCTAAGTAAGAGGAGTTTACTTAGAGTTCAGTGGAAGGAATTGTGAGTGTGTTTCAGAACTTGTGGATGATTGTGTGAAGCATTCCTGACTGGATGGATGAAGACTGTGTCTGGATTTTCCAAATGCTATGATGTACTGGTCAAGGAGCATCAGTTGTGAAATATAAGGGGAGAACTTCTGTCTGTACTAGTGTGGTACTTGGATTGTTTGAGGATTAAGCATTTTGTGAATACGTTCAGCAGGTGTGTTGAACAGAGGGTGCGCTCTTGAAGACATGAAGATGAGTCTTATGTTTTCCATTCATTTAACGTGTTCTTCTTGCAAAGGAGCACTGGTTATCTTAGATAGGGAGAGTTGATCTTTTGTTGAAGAAGTTGTTTATCCAGATTGTAATGTCAGACAAGATGTCGTGACATTGTGTTACTGGTGAAGTTCATGGTGTACTTGACAGTTTAGACCTGGTTCTATAGATTTGTGTGTCAATGGATTGAATCAGAAGTATACATTTACACCAATGTTTGTCAATTTTTGGCCAAAAAGGGGGAGAGAATGTACAGTAGTTGTTGTTGAGTCTGGATTTTGTATGTTGGTTGGCAGATTCATAGTTTGTCCAATTGTGGCTAAAAAGGGGGAGAGTTAGCCTAGTTGTTGCCTAGTTGTCTATTGTGGTTCTAGGCTTGAGGGGGAGTGTGTAGTTTGTGCAGTTGTTTTGATGGTTGCAGTTTTGAGGGGGAGTTGTTGCTGCTAGTTGTGTGCTGATGTTATTTTGTATGGTGTTTTTTCGCGACTGGTATCTCTGGTGTAGGCTGAGATTGTTTTAGCCAAAATTAGCCAAAGGGGGAGATTGTTAGTTCTTGTATTAGCTGGAACTTTGGTAAAACAATGGTGTTGTTAATGATGTCATATGTCTGATGTCTTAACATGAGTTCTTAACATTGAGTAGATGTTAAGTTCATAAGGGTTGCAGTTTTGTATGTTGTTGTTAAACCTGATGTCTTGACATCAGTTGACAGAACATCAGAACATCAGTCTAATGTGTTTTGTTAGGGCTGCATTTGTTTAAGTGTGTCTTGAGAAGATCTGGTGGAGAGATTGCAGGCGAATATCATGGGACAAATATATTCTGTTGCAATCTTATATTGAACAGATATTGTTACTATTTTCGTGCAAAAAGATATGGAGAATAATTAGATTTAATTGAAGATTTGATTGAAGATTTATTTAGTAGCATAATCTTTTGCAGATTTGTAGTAGCTGATTTGTTGTGATTTGAAGGCCCATATCCAGTTGGGAAATAGGTTATAAATAGAAGCATTGTAACCTAGTTTGAGAAGCCAGCCATCATGTAGATTATAAGGGCTGTGTTGGTCAATGAACCACCCGGTTTGTGGGATGGTCATCATGTTTATCTCTAAGCCTGTAGGTAAGAGATGTATTGTTCTTAGAGGAAGCTGTTAAGCAACTCTAAGCATTGTTCTTAGTCATGAGGGTCATGTCTAGGTATTATTATAGGAGTGTGTCTTCTATTTTTATGTGTTTGGAGAGTTGTTGGAAATCAAGTTGTTGATGCAGTGACGGAGATGTTGACTACTAGACATCATTGTGATGATTGGAAGTGAGATGGAGTCTCTTACCTAGGGAAAACTTAGGTAAAAGGGTCATTGGGTAGGGATTAAGTGAGTAGATTGTCAATTGGTATTGTTGAGTCTGTTATTTAATACTGCTAATAGTAGACTTCCTTCCTGGCTTGGTATGCCCCCAGATGTAGGTTGTTAGACTGAACTGGGTGAACAAATTCTGTGTGCACTTTTCTTTTCAGCAACTTATTTAATTGTCTATAACTGCCTTGCTGTTGATGTCAGACCAGATGTCTCGACATCGTGTAGGACATCTGGGATCTGTTATACCAGAATTTCAGAGGTAAGCATCACAACTTGAACTCTAAGAAATATGCATTGCTTTGAAGTCCACTGATCATACACATCTCATACATGTTATATATGTTGTGTTTTGACCAATTCATCATGTGATTCATGCCTGTACCAAGAGGTAGAACAGAAAATGCAAATGGAGGCCTATTTCAAAACCATTATCGGGTTTAAAAATGGGCACCTCATCTGAAAAAACCACCAGCACCATTGGATTCCTTTTGAAATTCTAGGCAGGATAGACCTAAATTTTGTCCCAATCCTTGGAGAAATGAGAAAGTTATAAGCTTCACGTTTTTTGCCAAAACCTTGCCTTGCCTTGGCCAGGTCAAAAACAAGGCAAGCCTTGTATATTTGTGGGTGGGCTTTGATACACGGATGTATCACCACCCTAGTGGTAGCAGGCGCACACTGCACACAAGAGGTCTGGGGTTCGAATCCCCCTCGCCCCAGACCCCTTTTTAATGTTTTTTTTTCCATTTTTATATTATTTTTCCTATTATTTTTAATGATTTGAAAAATTAATAACTCCCTCAATTTTAATTATTTTTTATTGGTTCTTTTTGCAAAAAATCACAAAAATGTTGAAATATTTTATTCCACAAAAAAATCAAGTTTATATTATTTATTTAATATAGTTGATATTTTTATGAATAACTTCATTTTTAATTGTTTTTAAACATTTTAAAAGTGAATATTCATCTTGAAAAATCAAAAACAAATGAGTTTTAATTCATCTTGTGATTAAAACCTCATTTTTGAAACCTTAACCAAAAATCACAAGTTGTTTATTCAAGATTATTTGGTGTTTTATCATTTTTTATCGATTTTCTTTAAGAATTCACTTTTAAAAATGATAAAATTAGGGTTTTGATCGATTCCACTCTCATCAATCATTTTCAAACACTCTTGGGCCTCTAATAGAGTGTAAGACCCAATCCCCTTTTAACCAAAACCTTTTTGGGCCTCAGATATTGTATAAGTCCTCAGCGTTAAAAGAAAAAATCTCGACGCGATCGCCAGTTTAAAATAAAAACAATTAGGGCCTCTCTTTGAATTGTAAGCCCCACCTCTTGTAAATCTTTGGGCCTGTATTAGAGTGTAAGACCCATCCCCTTTGTAAATACACCAATTTTTTGGGCCTCAGTCATTGTATAAGTCCCACTGTATTTTCAATAACAACGACGCGATCGTTGCCTTTTTAACAAAACCAATTGGGCCTCTCCTCGAGCTATAAGTCCCATTCCTTTTCAAAAAAAAACATTTTGGGCCTCTAATAGAGTGTAAGACCCAATCGCTTTTTGAAACCAAAATGATTTGGGTCTCAGATGTTGTATAAGGCCCACTGTGTTTTCAAAAACCTCGGTGCGATCGCCGTTTTCAAACCAATAACCCTGGGTTTCTCCTTGAGCTATAAGACCCATCTTTATTCATTTTCAAACTCTTTGGGCCTCTAATAGAGTTTAAGACCCATCCCCTTGTACATAGAAACAATCTTGGGTCTCACATATTGTATAAGCCCATCTGTACAGTTTTCAAAACAACGGTGCGATCATCGTTAAACCTTGGGCCTCTCCTTGAGCTGTAAGCCCCAACAATCTTTTCAAAGCACTTTCTCCTTTGATTTTGAATTCAAATATATGTTGTTATCAAAATTTTCTTTAATTTCTTTGTTGAACAACTAACAAAACAGCATGGAAGCTCTACAACGGGTAAGTGTTTATCCGCTTTCATTTACCGCTTTCATATGTATATAATTGTATTGTGGAGCTGTTTCACTGTAAGTCTTATTTCACATTCTTTTATATACTTGTCACATATCCACTGTGTAATACTAGTATAGTTATTTAGAGTTTTCCCTGGCAACTACGTCTAGAACTAGGTAAAGCCTTGTTGGTCAATCTTTAAATACAAACAAAACTAGATCCCCCATAGGATTCCAGATACAATCTTCCCTTCTCTTGGAGTTAAACAATATGGAACAAAGAGAAAGGCAGTATTCTCGATGAACCTTTTCTCAGACTGTCACTCTTATAAATTTTCAAAGAAACTCTAACTCCCCAGAGCTGATCTTTTCTCCGTGAATGTCATCTCTTGAGTTTCTTCCAAATTCTAGAACTTTCTTGGAATGATCTCTTCTCTGTGAATTGCATTTCTTGAACTTCTCTTGGTTTGGGGACCCACAGGCTTCCTAAAAGCATCCCTGCCTCCTCTTGGGCATTGTACAAGGACCCTTCGGCTTCTTAGAAGTTCTCATGCCTTCTCTTGGGCTTAATACAAGGACCCTGACGACCTCTTAAAGGTATAAGACAGAACTTAGTCATCCTTTGCTAGAGCAGTCTTTCCAGCGTCAAAACTCCGACCGTTGTAGGGTTGATACTCATCCCTTAATGCCCGCGCCTCCTCTTGGGCATTGTACAAAAGATAAAACTCTAGACTTGGACATTCTAAACCTCTTGAGTCTCAACGACATTCTCAAGTTCCTTTTAAACAATAGGAAAAAAACACCGATCACTCTGGATCAATCTCCCGCACAAACCTGGTCTCTCTCATGAGAGTTCCCCACACTTGGACATGCTTCAGGATCTGAATGATCCTCAGCAGTAAGTCAGCCTCCTCTTGGGCTTCGTACAAATGATTCTTCCTAGCGGATCTAACCTTTTCAGACTATCTTGTTGAGTCAACCACTTTTAGCCTCCGTCTTGGGCTTTGTACAAGACATACAAAACACTCTCTTGTGGAGTATAAAAGACTCTTTTGTTGAGTCAATCCCTTTTTAGCCTCAATCTCGGGCTTTGTACGAGATAGAAAAACACTCTCTTGTTGAGTATAAAAGACTCTCTTGTTGAGTCAATCTCCTTTTAGCCACAATCTCGGGCTTCGTACGAGACAGTCAATCACTCTCTTGTTGAGTATAAAAGAGTCTCTTTTTGAGTCAATCCACCTTCAGACTCTCTTGTTGAGTCAATCACCTGTTCAAGACTCTCTTGTTGAGTCAACCTTTTTTAGCTTCCGTCTTGGGCTTGATACAGGACAGATAAAAGTACTCTCTTGTTGAGTCAAACTGTTTCAGCCTCCATCTTGGGCTTTATACAAGATACATTCTCCCCAACGGAGTCAAAATCCCTTTTAGCCTCAATCTTGGGCTTTGTACAAGACAGAAAGAACCTTTTCCCCGAAAAAGTCAAACTTCCCGCCTCCTCTTAGGCTTTGTATAAAGAAACCCCGGTTGAGTCAATCAACCTTTTAGCATCATATTTGTGCCTTGCTCACAACATACAAACACCAACAATTCCTCTTTAGAGATGACAAATTCTCTCTCAGTCAAACCTTTAGCTTCATATCTTGGGCTTTGAACAAGATACAAATCACCTTTAGCTTCATGTCTTGGGCTTTGAACAAGACACCAAAACAATCCCTTTCCTCCCATAGAATAGGAGGAACTACGATCGCTCTGATTTCCCTGTTTCATTAAATGGGAATACGTGGGAATAAGATTGCAAAATCTTAGCAAGCATACTAATCAAAAACCCCAAACCCCGTACCTTCATACAAAGCATCAGACCTAACACCTTACCAGAAACCTAGTAAATAGTCTAGACACTGTTTTTAAGCAAATAACCTAAGACAGGCCCCCTCTTTTGATAGCATCTGTAAACCAACAATTTTGACTGTTTAATCTCAGTATGCAAGCAGGGTTAATTGGAGACATCTATTTCCCTTTCTTAATCAGCTTCACAGGAAAAAAAATGAATCGAACTGTAGTACCAAAGCGATAGTGATTCGAAACCACAAAAATCGCGCTACAGAAAAATGGCGACCACAGTGGGAGGCCTTCTCTCTTACAGGCTTAGGTAGAAGGCCTTAAATTCACCAAATACCACATAACTGGAGACTCTGCTGGGGAGTCATTGTCTGTATAGGATCATAAGACTAGAGGTCTAGGATGTTAGGACAAATATATATGCTGCTTTTCCTAATTGATACCCGTGTTTATTTTTCTGCTAATGGGAATGTGTGTGATGCCGCGTCTGGAAAGATTGGGTATACACCTAAGATAAGTGATGGCATTATACGGGTAATCTTACGGGGAGTGAATCCCAGATAAGAGGTCCCGATCGACCATCAAATCAGTGGAGATGCCCTTTACGGATTCAATGCCTATACGACTTCGGTTGTTGAAAGCATATTTGTTCCATTGGGTTATCCGAGAAGCTAAGGATTTTAGTAGATTGAAACCATTTTGTAGTGCAGAAGCTATCAAAAATAGTTGTCACGCGATACTACCCTCATTTGAGACTACTCTAAGATACTACAGCTCGCTGGCGATCCGCTTGCTGTCGTTATCCCAAGAGGGGTCAGTGATTTTGAGGACGGGTACAAAAATAACTAGTATAAACCTTTGGGGATGGGTAAAGCCTTGACTTCATGACATCGACCCTTTGACCCCATGTTTTTTCTATGTTTTTGTGTGCTGCATTCATGCATTCATCTAACAAACATTTAAAGAAAATTTTCTCTTCTAGTCTCTCTTTTTCAAATTAAACTAAGACAGTGATTGCAAATGTCAGAAAAAAGAGATTGCTAATGGATTTCGGTAGAAGGAAGACTCATAAGTACACCTTCAAGGTTCCAAAACTAGAGGATTTAAGAGGTCTAGCGAGGATGATAACCAACCCTGAGCCTTTTAGAGCTAAGTATGGAGGACTGCTGTCTCTGTTAAGGGTCCATGTAATTGAAGGAATCCTGTCCACACTAATCCAGTTCTACGATCCAGTCTATCACTGTTTCACATTCCCGGATTATTAGCTAGCATCAACACTGGAGGAATACTCTCACCTGACTAATTTGCATATTACTGACCAAGCTCCCTTTTCTGGACTGGAAGAAATTCCAAAGGATCAAAACATTGCAGGAGCAATCTATTTGGACGATTTAGAAGTCAGTACTCATATGACCACTAAGGGTGGAATTCAGGGTTTGCCAGCCCAGTTCTTAATCAAGAAAGCTCTGTTCTTTGCTAGTATAGGGAACGTGGCCGCTTTCGAGAGCATCTTTATTTTGCTTACCTACGGGTTATTTTTGTTTCCCAACATTGATAACTTCGTTGATATCAACGCCATTAAGATTTTTCTGATTGGAAACCATGTACTGACCTTGCTCGCAGATGCTTATCATTTTATACATTTAAGGAATTTGTTTAGCGGAGGAATGATCACATGCTGTGTACCCCTGCTGTACAAATGGTTCATTTCCCATTTGCCAAAGTCTGCTACATTTTGGGATCAAAAAAGTACTTTACGTTGGTCGCAGAGAATCATGTCCCTTACCAACTTTGACATCGATTGTTACAATCGAATCTATGACGGGATCAGAATCATTGACCGTTGTGGAAATTTCCCAAATGTACCCCTCATAGGAATTAAAGGAGGAATCAATTATCATCCACTTTTAGTTCGTCGTCAATTCGGATACCCGATGAGGCATGTTCCGTGTAATGCTCATCTGGAAGGTCTTTTCTTCAAGGAAGGAGAAAACGACAGGGCACTAAAGACAGAAATAGTGCATGCCTGGAAACACGTTCACAGGAGAGGAAGAGAGTCTCTAGGAAAACCAGATTGTGTCTCAGTGGAACCTTATCTCCACTGGGTACAAACTAGAGCTCTTAAGCTGAGGATGCCTTACCCTCGTCAGGAAGTTCTTCCATTAATGGACCCTGACCGTTATTTTATGTCTGATATGAAAAAACTTCAGGTTACTCTCAACAAAGTTCAACAGGAGAAGAGGTCTTGGAAGAACAAGTACCGTATTCTCAATGTGGAGTGCAACAAAATACAACAACTGTTAAAAGAAAAAGATGCTCTGATTGAGATTTTAGAGAAACATGCTGTAGAGAATTAAGATGACCAAAGGAATTTGCTCGCTCCTTTCACTTGGCAAAGGAATGACAACCCGACAACGGCTCAAGAGCCCTGGTCAAGGAAAAGGAAAGTACCAAAACCAGCACCCGAGCTCTCCTCAGAGAGGACTCGAGACCCATAAGTTTAGATTTCCTTTTACAGCACTATATAAATTACTGTACTTCCATTCCGCAATCTTTGAATTCAATAAAATGGGGTTTCCCCACTGTTTGATATTTGCAATCCAATTGTCGAAGTTTTGTTTTGATTAAACAAAAAAATATTAAAATATAATTATTGCATTCATCATTCTCAATCTCACATTTGCGTCTCGATTCTAGAGTCAAACTGTCTCATTTGTACAATACTCGGGCCAATTGACAGAAAAAGATGGATGATCTCGAGGAGGAGAACAGAGAGTTGAGAGAAGAGATCGACACTTTGAAAAAGGATATGAGAAAGCTTCATAACGACATGCAAGCTCTAGCAGAAGCTCAGATGCAACGACAAAGGACTGTGATCTCAGAGATCACATCAACGCCCATAGTAGAGAAGTATGATCCTCGGTATAACATGCCTAAAGATTGTCCATAGGGCATGCCTATTAACTATATCCTGGAAGGATATGTTTCGCCGATCACTGAAGATCAGAGAACCGCAGCAGGAGCCGCTGGGCCTGAAGGTTACAAACTTCGGGAAAGCGAAGATGCGTGGGGCATGACAGCAACTCCTGAAGGTTACAAACTTCGGGAGAGGGAAGGACCTAGAGTCATTGCCATGATGACTATACCACCACCCGTGGTACACACTGTCCCAGAAGGACAGATTCCACAGATACCTTCTGGTGGAAACGAAAGTATGTTCGACAGAATGAATGAGTTCCAGGAACAGTTCCTCGAGATGCAGAAAGAGCTGCAAGCCCTCCGCGGTCAGGATTTATTCGGAAAGGACGCCGCAGACCTTTGTCTGGTCCCCAATGTGAAAGTTCCGCCCAAATTCAAGGTACTCGAATTTGAAATGTACAAGGGTAACTCTTGCCCTCAAAGCCATTTGGTGATGTACGCCCGGCGAATGTCAACTCAGACAAAGAACCAAGAGCTACTGATTCACTATTTTCAAAATAGTTTAACCGGTGCCACACTCAAATGGTACATGGGTCTAAACCGCCCTAAGATCGCTACTTTCAGAGATCTCGGCGCTGCCTTCATTAAAAAATATAAGTATAACCTGGACATGGCACCGGACAGAGATCAACTCAGAGCCATGTCGTAGAAGGACAAGGAAACCTTTAAGGAGTACGCTCAGAGATGGTGTGAAATTTCCGCCCATATTTGTCCACCTCTTGAGGAAAAAGAAATGACAAAGATCTTCTTAAAGACCTTGAGCTCATTCTACTACGAACGAATGGTCACCAGTGCGCCCAGTGACTTCACCGAGATGGTGGGCATGGGAGTTCGTCTTGAGGAAGCAGTCCAAGAAGGACGTTTAGTTAAAGACGCTGGATCATCAAGTAGTACCAAACGATACGGCAGTGCTCTCCCTAAGAAAAAAGAGCAAGATATTGGCAATATCTCTCTCAGAAAGCAAAGGCGACGATATCAACCAGTAGCATCTGTAACTCCTGCTATCAACCCTGCGCCTGCTCCTACTTATCAACCTTAGGTTGCTCAGAGCCAACCGAATCAACAACAATATCAGCAAAGGACACAAAAGCCTCTTCAGCAGGCTCGTCCTCAGTACAACAACAACTGTACAACTCGACTGCCAGGGTTTGACCCTATATCAATGTTGTACGCAGAATTGTTTCCACTACTACTGGTCAAGGGGCATTTCCAAACCAGGGCTCCTCTTACAATTCCAGAAAATCTGCCTTTTTGGTTCAAACTCGATCAGACTTTCCCTTACCATCATGGAGGACCGGGGCATAACATAGAAAATTGTCTCAGTTTCAAATCCGATGTGCAGAAGCTTGTTAGGAGCGGGGTCTTATCCTTCAAAGATACGAATCCAAATGTTCAGACAAACCCGCTGCCTCAGCATGAGAAAGCTGCAGTAAATTTGATAGAGGGAGAGTCTAACAACAGGTATTAAATTCATGATGTACTCTTATTAAGGGCCGACTTGGTCAAGATGCATTGTAGACAGAGTGGATACATCCATGTGCCACCTCACAATTTTCATCAGTGTGATATCTGCTCTAAAAACAATCAAGGATGTTCTGTGGTGCAATCAACTCTACAGGAATAATTGGATCTCGGATGGATCCAAGAGCATCGGGTTCGTGGGGTCAACATGACTTATGCAAATTCCAACATCATTCAGAACCACGACATCCGTGCATTGAATGCCAACTTGGTGGCAATGCACTCAAGGCAAAGCCAGTATCATAATCTGCCGCGGCACGATTACAATTCCTGTCTGACTTGCTTAGTAAACAAACAGAGATGCTCTTTGGTACAAGGGACCCTTCAGCGTCCGATGGATCTTAGGTGGATCCAGGACTACCATGATAGAAATCCCTATCAGATAAACATGATTCAAATATTTGATATTCGTTTGATGAATACCAGCTTAGTGGAGTTACACGCCAAGCAAGTCCAACTCGGTTTTCTCACTTCACATGATTATCTGAGTTGTAAAGTATGTTGTGAGAGTAACCAAGGATGCGCTCTCGTTCAAAGAACTTTACAACACTTGTTAAACCATTGGTGGCTTCCGATCTATCTAGGCAAAGACACGCAACAAATCAGTGTGACAAATGGGAACCCTTCTAGACATCAAAGTCAGGATGTCCGATCTATGGAAATAGACCTAGTAAGGTTGCACTGCATTCAAAGCGGATGTGGCCAGGTGCCACCACACAACTACGAGCGCTGTAGAGTCTGCTTGGAAAATAATCAAGGATGTTACCTCGTGCGAGCAACTCTTCAAAGTCAGTTGAACCACAAAGAGATTCAACCATGTCCAAGTTCTGGATCAATCAGTTGGACGCCAGACTATTTCGCTAATCAGATTAAGGATGTTGTCATGATCTCTGATCACGAAAGGACCAAACATGTTTGTACCATCATCCCTCTACTTGACGAATCAAAGGTTCTCAACCAGGAACTAATTGAAGTTACTTACGACAGTCAGAGAAATCAAAAGGCTCATGTAGTTATCTATCTGCCGGGACCATTACCGTATGAATCAACTAAGGCTATCCCTTACAAATATGGTGCAACAACAATTGAGAATGGAAAGGAAATCCCATTACCCTCCATCATGAATATTGCAGACATCAGTCGAGTAACACGGAGCGGTCGAATCTTCAACAAAGGAGTTGGAGAACCTAACAGAGAAAAGGAACTTCAGACAGAAGCTCCCAATCCACCAGTCGGTCAATCTAGTGATCCCAACCTTTCAAAGAATGATGATGAGATGTTAAAGCTCATCCAAAGGAGTGAATACAACATTGTTGATCAGCTGTTACAAACTCCTTCAAAGAACTCTGTGTTATCTCTTTTACTCAGTTTTGAAGCCTACAGAGAGGCTCTACAGAAAGTCTTAGAGCAAGCCTTTATGGAACAGGATGTGTCGATAAGGCAATTCGACAATATCGTCTTTAACATCACTTCCTGCAACAACTTGGGGTTTAGTGATGAGGAATTGCCAGAAGAAGGCAAAAGCCACAACATGACGCTCAATGTCACAGTTAACTGCCAGGACGATGCCTTAGCCAGCGTACTGGTAGATACCGGATCGGCTCTCAATGTTACGCTGAAGTCTACTCTAATGCGACTATCATTCAAAGGATCTCCAATGAGAGGCAGTGAGGTCGTCGTCAAAGCATTTGACGGATCATGAAAAATAATTATCGGCTAATTCGACCTTCCCATAACTATCAGTCCTCACACTTTCCAAGTCACTTTCCAGGTCATGGACATCCGAGCAACATACAGCTGTTTTTTGGGAAGACCTTGGATACACCAGGCTGGGGGAGTCACTTCGACACTTCACCAGAAGCTAAAGTTCGTCAAGAATGACCAACTCGTCACGGTCTGTGGAGAACAAGCCTTGATCGTGAGTAACCTATCATTGTCCACTTGGGTAGAACCCGAGGAGATTATTGGAACTCAGTTCCAGGCACTTTTGGTGAGCAATGAGAATTAATCAGAGAAGGAAACATCAATATCCTCGTATAAAGATGCTCTCGAGGTGATCAAAAGTAACAATGCAAAGGGATGGGGACAGCTTGTCATTTCTACTGACAACAAAGCAAAGAAGGGTCTTGGTTTTTCCTCGACCTGTACCCGGACAACTGCTAATGATGAAAGTCTTCGTCCCATTCAAAACTTCTTCCATAGTGGAGGTTTCCTTCACCCAGTGTCTCAAGAAGTACATACCATCAACGAGGGAGATTCCTCTGATACAGATGAAGAGTGGAAGTCCTATCTTAATGAGGACGGTTATATGTCTCAGGAAGAGGTGCCTACGCCCATTTTCTATCCCGCACAGAATCCGAGATTTATACCTAGGTCAGACGTCAAAATAATATACGAAGAATGTGATCCGGAAGGATGTCGCGCTCCACCAAACTCATTAGAGGAAGACACTCTGATGAAAGACAACTTTGACCATGACTATTATGGCCCGATGGATGGTCTGCCTGTCTGGCAGCCGTACCCAGGAGACTTGGGGCAAGAAAATCAGCAGAACAATGAAAATCAGCTGGGCGTCATTGGGAAAAATACATGCGTCCCCCACCATGTCATGGGATCAACACTCAGGTCATTCAGAAAATATCCAGTGTGATGATGAATTCGCAAAGTTTACAGGACTAGAATTCATTAACTATGTTTTTCCCGAGGTCAATGTCATTGAAAGGGATGACTCCTCCAGTTCCAAAGAAGTGTGGGACACCTTAGGACAACCGAGTGGCAAGTTCAATTTCTTGGTTAAGTACACTGCTCCTGAAAGCTCTCATATCAGGCTCAAGGACATCCAGCCAACTGGATGGGTAGATTTACCTTAGAGCACAAATACTATGCAAAATACAACTGAGGAATCCTCCTACGACAACTCTGCCTGGGAGACAGATTCCAACGATCCTGCTCCGTCAGAAATCAGCGTTATTCCTGAAGACAAATCAAGGAAGGTACCGGACTTTGTGATTCACCGACGAGTTCGCCGCCAATGGGTTGCAGTCGATGTTCTGAAGATTGTTCATAAGTCAAAGTAATGACCATCTTTGTTTTAACCTTTCACCCTGCCCAGGTGAACCAGATGTTTTGATAGGGCTCACTTTTCTGTAAATCCCTCTTCGCTTCGCCAAAAGCGACAGAGTTTTTGTTTTATAGGGCTGTAGTTTCAAGAATCGACAAGTTCATAAATAAAATAACGTCGTTCTGTAATTTTCGCATTTATCGCTGTTTTCTCTTTTCGCTTTTTTCAGAAAATGGTAATCCTAAAAAAAAATTCAAATAATAAAAACAAGCAGTAAAAAAAAATACTCTGCACACACTCTTGCATTTCTCCCTCTCTCTTCTAAAAACAATCATCACGTCATGCAGATTGCTTGTTTTAAACCCCGTCGAAACACGCGATCCAATGCCTTCTCCCAACTTTGAATTCCCGGTATTTGAGGCTGAAGAAGAAGATGACAAAGACATTCCAGAGGAGATCTCCCGATTACTCAGACAAGAGGAAAGGTCCATTAAAACTCACAAAGAGCTGTTGGAAACGGTCAACTTGGGCTCAGAAAAAGAGAGAAAAGAGGTCAAGATTGAGGCACTGCTCAGTCCAACTGTCAAAGAAAGTTTGACAAAGCTTCTCAAAGAATTTCCTGATGTATTTTCTTGGTCCTACCAGGACATGCCAGGGTTGGATACCAATATCGTGGAACATCATCTACCGTTAAGATCAGAATGTCTGCCAGTAAAACAAAGGTTGAGACGGACTCATCCAGACATGGCCAACAAAATCAAAGAGGAAGTACAAAAACAGATTAACGCGGGTTTCCTCGATACATCAGAATATCCTCAATGGTTAGCCAACATCGTACCAGTTTCGAAAAAGGACAGAAAGGTCAGAATGTGTGTGGATTACAGAGATCTAAACAAGGCTAGTCCAAAGGACGACTTTCCTTTACCACACATCGACATGCTGGTTGACAGTACAGCAAAGTTTAAAGTCTTCTCCTTCATGCATAGATTCTCGGGATATAATCAGATAAAAATGGCGCCGAAAGACATGGAGAAAACTTCATTCATTACCCCATGGGGTACTTTTTGTTACAAGGTAATGTCGTTCGGTTTGAAGAACGCCGGGGCAACCTATCAACGGGCCATGACTACTCTGTTCCACGACATGATACACAAAGAAATTGAGGTATATGTCGATGACATGATTGCCAAATCTAAAACAGAGGAGGAGCATGTGACCCACCTGTCAAAACTATTCGAGCGGTTGAGGAAGTATAAACTCTGCTTGAATCCCAACAAGTGCACCTTCGGTGTCCATTCAGGGAAACTCTTAGGGTTCATTGTCAGCCAGAAAGGAATTGAGGTTAATCCTGACAAGGTCAAGGACATTCAAGAAATGCCTTCTCCAAAGACTGAAAAATAAGTCAGGGGATTCCTAGGACGTATGAACTACATTTCCAAATTTATATTCCTCATGACCGTGACATGCGTGCCAATCTTCAAATTACTCAAAAAGAATCAGGACCGTGTTTGGACAGAAGACTGCCAAACTGTCTTCGACAGTATCAAAGAATACATGTTGAACCCACCGATTCTATTACCTCCAGTGGAAGGAAGACCATTGATCATCTACTTAACAGTCTTGGAAGACTCAATGGGCTGTGTACTTGGCCAACAAGATGAAACCAAAAGGAAAGAGTCTGCCATTTACTACTTGAGCAAGAAATTCACAGACTGCGAGACTTGGTACACTATCCTTGAGAAAACTTGTTTTTCTTTGGCTTAGGCAACCAAACGTCTTCGCCAGTACATGATTCGTCACACTACTTGGTTAATCTCCGAAATGGATCCAATCAAGTATGTATTTGAAAAACCTGCTCTCACGGGAAGGATTGCACGTTGGCAGATGTTGTTATCAGAATACGACATCGAGTACCACGCTCAGAAAGCCTTTAAGGGAAGTGTTTTAGCCGATCACTTGGCTCATCAACCGATCGAAGATCAGGAATCAGTCAAATTTGACTTCCCATACGAAGATGTCATGTATCTAAAAATGAAAGATTGCGATGAACCGCTACCCAGTGAAGGGCCATAACCATGTTCCCAATGGGGACTAATCTTTGATGGAGCTGTCAATCATTATGGAAACGGAATTGGGGCAATCATCATAACACCTAAGGGTACCCACATTCCTTTCACCGCCCGACTAACATTCAAGTGCACAAACAACGAGGCCGAATACGAAGCTTGTATCATGGGTCTCGAAGAAGTGATTGACTTAAGGATCAAGAACTTGGATGTATATGGCGACTCAACCCTAGTTATCAATCAGATCAAAGGAGATTGGAACACATTCCAATTAGGACTGATCCCTTACAAAGATTACGCGAGAAGGTTACTACCCTTCTTCAACAGAATCGAGTTTCATCACATCCCCCATGAAGAGAATCACATGGATGATGCCTTAGCCACTCTCTCTTCCATGATTAGTGTAGGTCAATGGAACGACTTACCTAAGATAGACATAATGCGCCTTGAGAGGCCCGCCTACATCTTCGCGATTGAAGCAGTCATAGACGACAAACCTTGGTATCATGATATCAAATGCTTTCTTAAAAAACAAGAGTACCCACCTGGGGCATTAAGAAAGGACCGAAAAACCCTCAGAAGGCTGGCAGGCAACTTCTTCCCGAGCGGTGATACACTCTATAAGAGAAACTTTGACATGGTCTTGCTCTGATGCGTAGACAGACCAGAAGCAAACATGTTGATGAAAGAAATTCACGAAGGATCCTTTGGCACTCATGCCAACAGACACACAATGGCGAGAAAAATTCTAAGAGCAGGGTACTATTGGTTGACCATGGAATCTGATTGCTACAAGTACATGAGGATGTGTCACAAGTGTCAGATATACTCTGACAGGATCCATGTACCACCAACGCATCTCAAAATTCTCTCTTCCCCATGGCCTTTTTCCATATGGGGAATCGACATGATTGGCATGATTGAACCCAAGGCTTCAAATGGACATCGGTTTATCCTGGTAGCCATTGATTACTTCACCAAGTAGGTTGAAGCAGTGTCATACGCCAATGTAACCCGACAAGTCGTGGTCCGATTTATCAAAAACAATCTCATATGCCGTTATGGTGTTCCGAGCCAGATCATTACCGATAATGGATCCAACTTGAACAACAAGATAATGAAAGAGTTGTGCGCTGAGTTCAAAATCGAACACCATAACTCATCTCCCTACCAACCTAATATGAACGGAGCGGTAGAAGCGGCTAACAAGAACATCAAGAAGATCGTTCAAAAGATGGTTGTAACCTACAAAGATTGGCATGAGATGTTACCCTTTGCTCTTCACGGTTATCGCACGTCTGTCCGCACTTCAACAAGGGCAACCCCTTTCTCTCTAGTATATGGCATGGAATCAGTGCTCCCCATAGGGGTAGAGATCCCATCAATCCGGGTATTGATGGAAGCTAAGCTAACAGAGGCTGAATGTGTCAAAGTCGACACGACAAACTGAATCTGATCGAAGAAAAATTAATGACGGCACTATGCCATGGTCAATTGTATCAGCAAAGGATGAAGAAGGCGTTTGATAAAAAGGTCCAACCCTGTGTCTTCAGAAAAGGAGACCTTGTGCTCAAGAAGATACAATCATTTCTCACTGATTCTCGGGGCAAATGGACTCCGAATTATGACGGCCCCTATGTGGTCAAGAAAGCTTTCTCAGGCGGCTCCTTGAGACTCGCAACCATGGATGGAGAAAAATTTGCCTACCCCATGAATGTTGACGTAGTCAAGAAATACTTCGCCTAAATAAAATAAAATAAAAAAACATCTTGGTGGATTGAAAACCTGAAAGGGCGGTCCAGGCAAAAATTAGAGACATAAGCAAAAACCATCCCGGTGGATTGGAAACATCACATTCAATCCAGGCAAAAATTAGGGATAATGGCAAGTAACTACGTCTGATCAGTTCAACTCCGCAGCAGTTACACCATCCGAGAAAAACTCCAGTCAAGGTCATCTTCGACAGAAGCTCAGGATGCCCAAAATTCAAAGTTGGTAGAAGGATAGCGGTCGTTATGTTTCAATGTAGCCCTCTTCCCTTAAATTACCATTTTCTAACTTTGTAAATACTCCATAGAATCACGCGTTTGGCTGATTTCCCTCCTATCAATAAAATTTGAGGCTTAGTGCTTTTGTTTGTAATTCTTATTTGTTTTAGCTTTACAGAACAACATTTTAACATGATTAACGATTCTTGAAATAGAACAAAAAATGAATTTACGTGTCAAACTTTTTCTGCTTTTCATTAAAGATAGCAATTTTTTTTTACTGTTGAACATCGAAAGAATGTCGATCGCTTCTCCAGAAGTAATCGAGCTTCAAAGTGTAGAATCAAAGTACTCCTTCTAAACTAGTACGTGTTAACGAGGAATCAACTGTGTCGGATGCGAACATTCCATCCGACACCCCCGGCAGAGTTCTTATCTCCTAAGCCCGACCAACGTTGTTCCCCGCAGGGATCATCTCTCCTAATCAAGGCAGAATTACTACTTTTGACCCGTGGTAATCTTCGTCCCCCACAGTGGCCGAGTATCCAATCATGTTCATCTATTAGTCTATATGTCGCGTCAGTTTTGTCAGCATATACATACATACATCATGCATTATTGATTTACACTCATACTCATATTGCATCACTATCACTCTAGCCGGTCTTGTTCCCAAGTGATAAAAGTCCTCTCAATTGAGTTGTCAGTTCTTATCTTGTCAGGAAACGTCGTGTTTGAACAACCTCTCCTCTAGTTTATTTCAGGATTGAAGGTGGTCCTTTGACGACTTTGATAACTTGAACCTTTGAAAAGCCAAAGAGCTTTCGACAAACGTCATTCTTCGCCATTGAAGATGATATCCTCGCTTTCCTGGATTAAAGAAAATCCCCAGAGAAAGCCTCTTAATGAAAGATTCGGCAATACAGCAGTTCTCCTTCGGAAAATTCGCTGACAAAAAAGGTCATCAGTGCCTCAGAGATGGATTTCATCACATGGCATTCCTTCAAGTAGATCTCTTGGAAAAGTGTGATGTTATATCCCCAAGCGACAGCAGTCTCTCAAGAGACCTACTGGGGAAACATAGAAGTTTGTGCACCTCTGCAATCAAAACTTTTTCCATCAAATGGCATCTCCCCAGGAAAATTCGGCGAGAAGTTTGAGGAAAACCGCTACGAATAACGTCCCTTGTCAATAAAGTTTATTGACAAAAGAAACTGAGACCAGGTCCTTGGTAGAAAACCAGGATCGAGGGGAAGTTTATTTCAGAAACTGAGACCAGTTCCTTGGCAAAAGACCAGGATCGAGGGGAAGTTTATTTTAGAAACCTAGACCAATTCCTCGCTAGGGAACCAGGATCGAGGGGAAGTTTTACCTTTTCTAAGTATCAACGCTTACCAAAAGAAGATGAATGCGTAAACTACCATTCCTAACCACTGTCAAAAGTTCAGGTATTCCGATATTTAATCATCTTGCACCCCGAATGCCCGAATACCTTCGCCATTCACACCTTCGGGTCCAAGAAGATTAAATAGGGGCATCTGTCATACCCCAAATTTTGACCACTAAGATTCCCCATCATTGTGAAAATCATCATCATAATATGGATGGACCATCATACCTCATTGGTCTCCCCAAAGATGGGTGAGCATTCACTACAATCAAAGAATTAGGGTCTCAAGCCCTCTCAGAGCCCTTAGACAAAGGATCAATCAAGAAATGACATGATCTTCAACTTGTCTAACCTATCAAACATCCAAAAAGGATCAAGAGGACTCCAACGTCAAGAATCAAGCACAAAGTTGCAACAGTCCAAGTGGTACTTGCCTCAAGATCGACAGTGTCACCAAATTAGGGTTTTGGTCGACCAGGGCCTCCAGATGGAAATTTTCCTCTAGGCATGAGCCAATGCTTCAAAATATAACTCAAAATACTCTAAGGGACCTTATGGACCCCATCATCAAGTCAATTTAGCCTCAGGGGATGCATTCATCAAAAATCAGGAATTAGGGTTTCTTGACCTAATTCACCCCTAAGTTGACTTTTGGGACAAAGCATGAGCCAAGACCTCAAGGCATGATTTGAGGGACCCTAATACACTACATTGATCCATTTGCAACAATGGATTGATCCAAGAAGCTGGATTCACAAGTTTCAAGTTCATCAGAACCACCGTTAGGGTTTCGCAGAAAAAGTCAACTGTGTCGTTGACTTTTGACCAGGACATGCTCCCAAACCTTGGGACATGATTCAATACACCCTATAACACCTATGAAATCAATCCATATAGTTTTATTTAGGTCAAGGACTTGATTTCATGGAGGATCGCGCAGTTTAGAATTCATCTAATAAAAAATCAACTGTGCCCAAAAGTCAAAGTTTGACTTTTTAATTTTTTGGTCAAGAAAAGTGGGATAACTTGTAAAAGGGGTAACCATAAAAAACTTAGAAATCTTCTAAGTTATGGAACAAAGTGGCTAGGGTACTAACTTCCAAGGATCATAACTTGAGATCCAAGCAACCATTTGGGCTGATCCAAAGATGGATTTGTAGCTCTCATGGCATACTTTAAAAGTGTAAACTACACCTCATTCCAATTCATCATGGATTTTGAGTTATGGTTGGATCAAAATGGCTGAAAACATAAAATGTCACTTTTTCCAACACTTAGTGAAATTTTTACTAAGTCATAATCTGTTTCACTTTTTTCAAAATGTAGGGGCATTTTTCACTTGGATCAAAAAAGTTTCAAAACAAACTATGATCACACATGTGTTGTATCATATAAGGGTTTTCCAAAATGTCAATGAACCCCATCAAATCCCATTTGAGCTAAGAGTTATGACAGTGGCAATATGCCTTGCTGCAACTGTCATAACAAGGCAGATTTGTGCATTTTGCTCGATTTGAGCAATTTGTACAAATGACAAACAAGTTTATCCATCTGAACACCTCAGGGAGAGACCAAGGAGGGACAAACACTGATCCATAAGCCTCCCAGGTCTTTGGAACTAAAAATAGCATACCAAACCTAACAAACCCTAAAGAGGGGACAAGACTCCAGTTTTGTTTTGGAGCATTCAACGGATGCACCAAGGTGGCATGAACTGAGTCATTTCCAACTGAATGAGTCAAGGACGATCTCTGAACTAGGGAACCAAAGGCATGTTCTCTAACCTCTAGTCAATGGCTAGAGAAAACTTGAGATTCCAAAATGCTCCAATTGGCCAAAGG
This sequence comes from Lathyrus tuberosus, assembly GCA_022829125.1. Lineage (NCBI taxonomy): Eukaryota > Viridiplantae > Streptophyta > Magnoliopsida > Fabales > Fabaceae > Lathyrus > Lathyrus tuberosus. The sequence goes on along the minus strand of JALAZF010000124.1, from coordinate 663,920 downwards.
TCTGCAGCAGCCTCCATTCACTATTGCTTGCAAAACAAACTTGATCTACTATAAATAGAGCTCATTTGTGATCAGTTTAAGTACACCAAAGCACTACAACACTTGCTTTCCTCAAAATCTCTTTCTCTAGGAAAAAAAGCCTTCTTTAGTAAGGTAACTCTGAGTTTTTGAGTTAGAGAGAAATTCCATCACAGCTCATGATCCAAACATATCTAATATGTCATATTAAAGCTGTCCAAACTCTCACAAGTGACCTGTAACCCCAAAATCTCAAAGTCCATTCTCAAAACCTCAAAATAGGGCTTTTTGCACTTTTTAAGCCATGTCTTAATTCAGTCACTTTCAAAACCAGATAAAGCCTCAAACACACTCCAAATATCATCCTTGAACTGTCCCAAATGGTTCCCCACATCTGGAACACCATTTGAGAGAGTTGCTATTTTGGTCACTTTTGCCCGTTTTGCAAGAAAGAGCCAGTTTCCATTCCTGAGGTTTCCAGCTAATTCCAATCATCCTAAAAGCTTCTAAGGGATCATTTGAGGGTGTCCAAAGCATCAAATTCTTTATGGAACAAAGCACTTGATAGATTGCCCAAAAAGCTCCTAAAGAGGTAAGCATCACAACTTGAACTCTTAGAAATATGCATTGCTTTGAAGTCCACTGATCATACACATCTCATACATGTTATATATGTTGTTTTTGGACCAATTCATCATGTGATTCATGCCTGTACCATGAGGTAGCACAGAAAATCAAAATGGAGGCTTATTTCAAAACCACTATTGGGTTTTAAAATGGGGACCTCATCTGAAAAAACCACCACCACCATTGGATTCCTTATGAAATTATAGGAAGGATAGACCTAAATTTTGTCCCAATCCATGTAGAAATGAGAAAGTTAAAAGCTTCACGTTTTTGGCCAAAACCTTGCCTTGCCTTGGCCAGGTCAAAAACAAGGCAAGCCTTGTATATTTGTGGGTGGGCTTTGATACACGGATGTATCACCACCCCAGTGGTAGGAGGCGCGCACTACACACAAGAGGTCTGGGGTTCGAATCCCCCCGCCCCAGACCTCTTTTTAATGTTTTTTTTTCCATTTTTCTATTATTTTTCCTATTATTTTTAATGATTTGAAAAATTAATAACTCCCTCAATTTTAATTATTTTTTATTGGTTCTTTTTGCAAAAAATCACAAAAATGTTGAAATATTTTATTCCACAAAAAAATCAAATTTATATTATTTATTTAATATAGTTGATATTTTTATGAATAAATTCATTTTTAATTGATTTTAAACATTTTAAAAGTGAATATTCATCTTGAAAAATCAAAACCAAATGAGTTTTAATTCATCTTGTGATTAAAACCTCATTTTTCAAATCTTAACCAAAAATCACAAGTTGTTTATTCAAGCTTATTTGGTGTTTTATCATTTTTTATCGATTTTCTTTAAGAATTCACTTTTAAAAATGATAAAATTAGGGTTTTGATCGATTCCACCCTCATCAATCATTTTCAAAAACTCTTGGGCCTCTAATAGAGTGTAAGACCCAATCTCCTTTTAACCAAAACCTTTTTGTGCCTCAGATATTGTATAAGTCCCTCTGCGTTAAAAGAAAAAATCTCGACGCGATCGCCAGTTTAAAACAAAAACAATTAGGGCCTCTCCTTGAATTGTAAGCCCCTCCTCTTGTAAATCTTTGGGCCTCTAATAAATTGTAAGACCCAATCCCCTTTTAACCAAAACCTTTTTGGGCCTCAGATATTGTATAAGTCCCTTTGCGTTAAAAGAAAAAATCTCGGCGCGATCGCTAGTTTAAAACAAAAACAATTAGGGCCTCTCCTTGAATTGTAAGCCCCACCTCTTGTAAATCTTTGGGCCTATATTAGAGTGTAAGACCCATCCCCTTTGTAAATACACCACTTTTTTGGGCCTCAGTCATTGTATAAGTCCCACTATATTTTCAAAAACAACGGTGCGATCGTCGCCTTTTTAACAAAACCAATTGGGCCACTCCTCGAGCTATAAATCCCATTAATTATCAAAAACAAAAACATTTTGGGCCTGTAATAGAGTGTAAGACCCAACCCCTTTTTGAAACAAAAATTATTTGGGCCTTAGATGTTGTATAAGACCCACTGTGTTTTCAAAAACCTCGGCGCGATCACCGTTTTTAAACCAATAACCATGTGCTTCTCCTTGAGCTATAATACCCATCTTTATTAATTTTCAAACTCTTTGGGCCTCTAATAGAGTGTAAGACCCATCCCCTTGTACATAGAAACAATTTTGGGCCTCACATATTGTATAAGCCCATCTGTACAGTTTTCAAAACAACGGTGCGATCATCGTTAAACCTTGGACCTCTCCTTGAGCTGTACGCCCCAACAATCTTTTCAAAGCACTTTGTCCTTTGATTTTGAATTCAAATATATGTTGTTATCAAAACTTTCTTTAATTTCTTTGTTGAACAACTAACAAAACAGCATGGAAGCTCTACAACGGGTAAGTGTTTATCCGCTTTCATTTACCGCTTTCAGATGCATATAACTGTATTGTGGGGCTGTTTCACTATAAGTCTTCTTTCACATCCTTTTATATACTTGTCACATATCCACTGTTTAATACAAGTATAGTTATTTAGAGTTTTCCCCGGCAACTACGTCTAGAACTAGGTAAAGCCCTGTTGGTCACTCTTTAAATACAAACAAAACTAGATCCCCCGTAGGATTCTAGATACATTCTTCCCTTCTCTTGGGATTAAACAATATGGAACAAAGAGAAAGGCAGTATTCTCGGTTAACCTTTTCTCATACTGTCACTCTTAGAAATTGTCAAAGAAACTCTAACTCCCCAGAGATGATCTTTTCTCCGTGAATGGCATCTCTTGAGTTACTTCCAAATTCTCGAACTTTCCTGGAATGATCTCTTCTCTGTGAATTGCATTTCTTGAACATCTCTTAGTTTGGGGACCCACAGGCTTCCTAAAAGCATCCCCGCCTCCTCTTGGGCGTAGTACAAGGACCCTTCGGCTTCTTAGAAGTTCTCATGCCTTCTCTTGGGCTTAATACTAGGACCCTGACGACCTCTTAAAGGTATAAGACAGAACTTAGTCATCCTTTGCTAGAGCAGTCTTTCCAGCGTCAAAACTCCGGTCGTTGTAGGGTTGATACTCATCCCTTAATGCCCGTGCCTCCTCTTGGACATTGTACAAAAGATAAAACTCTAGGCTTGGATAGTCTAAACCTCTTGAGTCTCAAAGACATTCTCAAGCTCCTTTCAAACAATAGGAAAAAAACACTGATCACTCTGGATCAATCTCCCGCAGAAACCCGGTCTCTCTCATGAGAGTTCCCCACACTTGGACACGCTTCAGGATCTCAATAATCCTCAGCAGTAAATCAGCCTCCTCCTGGGCTTCGTACAAATGATTCTCCCTAGCGGAGCTAACCTTTTCAGACTCTCTTGTTGAGTCAACCACTTTTAGCCTCCGTCTTGGGCTTTGTACAAGACATATAAAACACTCTCTTGTTGAGTCAATCCCTTTTTAGCCTCAATCTCGGGATTTGTACGAGATAGAAAAACACTCTCTTGTTGAGTATCAAAGACTCTCTTGTTGAGTCAATCTCCTTTTAGCCACAATTTCGGGCTTCGTACGAGACAGTCAATCACTCTCTTGTTGAGTATAAAAGACTCTCTTGTTGATTCAATCAACCTTCAGACTCTCTTGTAGAGTCAATCACATATTCAAGACTCTCTTATTGAGTCAACCTTTTTTAACTTTCGTCTTGGGCTTGATACTGGACAGGTAAAAGTACTCTCTTGTTGAGTCAAACCGTTTCAGCCTCCATCTTGGGCATTATACAAGATACATTCTCCCCAATGGAGTCAAAATACCTTTTTGCCTCAATCTTGGGCTTTGTATAAGACAGAAAGAACCTTTTCCCCAGAAAAGACAAACTTCCCGCCTCCTCTTAGGCTTTGTATAAAGAAACCCTGGTTGAGTCAATTAACCTTTTAGCATCAAATTTGTGCCTTGCTCACAACATACAAACACCAATAATTCCTCTTTAGAGATGACAAATTCTCTCTCAGTCAAACCTTTAGCTTCATATCTTGGGCTTTAAACAAGATACAACCCACCTTTAGCTTCATGTCTTGGGCTTTGAACAAGACACCAAAATAATCCCTTTCCTCCCATAGAATAGGAGGAACTACGATCGCTCTGATTTCCCTGTTTTGTTAAACAGGAATACGTGGGCATAAGATTGCAAAATCTTAGTGAGCATACTAATCAAAAACCCAAAACCCCGTACCTTCATACAAAGCATCAGACCTAACACCTTACCAGAAACCTAGCCAATAGTCTAGACACTGTTTTTAAGCAAATAACCTAAGACAACCCCCCCCCCCCCCCTTTTGATAGCATCTGTAAACCAACAGTTTTGACTGTTTAATCTCAATATGCAAGCAAGGTTAATTGGAGACATCTATTTCACTTCCTTAATCAGCTTCACAGGATAAAAAATGAATCGAACTGTAGTACCAAAGCGATAGTGATTCGAAACCACAAAAATCGCGCTACAAACTGTACCGGGACTTATACAATGACTAAGGCCCAAAAATGTTTTATGTACAAAAAGATGGGTCTTACACCCTATTAGAGACCCAAATAATGTTTGAAAAAAAGAAGAAAAATGGGACTTACAACACAAGGGAAGGCCCAGATGAAAATGTTTTGAAAACGACGATCGCACCGAGATTTTTTAAGGTACTGGGACTTATTCAATGACTGAGGCCCAAAAAGATTTTTATTTACAAGGGATGGGTCTTACACTCTATTAGAGGCCCAAAGTGTTCTTGAAAAAGATTTGTGAGGATGTGAATGATCAAAACCCTAATTTGATAAAAATGTATTTTTATTTGAATAAAAAATCAAATAAAAATGATCTAAATTAAAAAATATGTGTAAAAACAAATTATGATCTAGGATAAATGTTTTAAAAATCATGTTTTATCCCTAGAATGATTTAAAAATCAATTGAGTTTGAAAAATCAAGAAAAGAAATATTTTTAAAATGTTAAAAACAAGTAAAAAATAAATTCTTTATGAAAATATTAAATATATCAAATAAATAATATTTTTGTGAAATTTTTGTAGAATAAATATTTTAACATTTTTATGAATTTTGAAAAAAAGAATTAATCCAAAAACATAAAAATTCAGAGAGAAATTAATTTTTGAATCAATTAAATAAAATAACAAAAATTCAAAAATTCAAAAGTTTGAAAAGGGGCGCCAAGAACAACTTGTTCTTGCCTGCGTGCCATGTTTTGCTCCAATTTTCATTTTCTCGATTTTCTCTCTGATTACTCAATGGTTTTGCATGATTCAAACACCAATCTTGCTCGTTTTTGAACAAAGATCACAACCATATAGATTAATTGCATTTATATTAAGTGTGGAGTGAGAAATCAGAGGACAACCTCAAGAACCCTAGTTTCAGCATGAACACAATGAAATTTCATACACGGTTGATTCATGGCAATTGACTGAGGGTTATCACTCAATATACATGCAGAAACAAGATGGTAACTCAAAAATTCATTTATGATGCAGGTAATATGGAGTTTGAAGGCTTCAGGCTTACCTATTGCAGCTGGTGATCGAGCTTGATGATTGAGGTGTTACAGATGTGTTGTAAGGACCTGGACAACTTCACTATACCCTATGGAGTGTGTTGAGATGCTTAGCCTCGATTGGAGATGCTTGGATCACCTTCTGGTACCTCAACTGCAACCTTGTCAAAAGCTTGAGCAACTGACTGGTGATTTTGTGATTCAAGTGTTTTAGATGTGTTTCAAGGCCATGGATCATTCATATATGATGTATATGAGGTGTTGGTATGATTGGTTTGTTTTGAATCACTTCCAATTTCAAAACCCGATAGTGACTTGAAGTGGAAGGCAAATTTGGAGTGAAAGAGAGATTTTGAGGAAATCATCAGTTTGGGTGCTTTAGTGTACTCAAACAGATCACAAATGAGCTCTATTTATAGTAGAGCAAGTTTGTTTTGCAAGCAATAGTGAATGGCAACTGGTACAGGTCTGTGGCCAATGGTGTTCAAATGGAATCTCAAGTCTCCTCTAACCATTGACTTGAGATTAGAGTACATGCCTATGGTCCTCTGTTGCATGAGTTTATATTGACTCATTTAGTTGATCATGGACTGATACATGTCATCTCTATGCATCCTTTAAATGCTCTATGACAAATTTGAAAGTTTTGGATTTTGAACTTTGAATGCTACTTGCCAAATGATGAGGTTCTTGACTTGCAAGGCTCTATGATGTTGTAGTTCTGCAGAGATCAGGTTCATTGTACTTTAGAAACTTGTCTTGTATAATGACAAGGCTTGCCAAGTCATGAAAATGCCAAAATCGTGTGGCGTGTACAAAGCTGTCTTGTGAAGAACAGTTTTGGAGGTGTCATGTTTTCATGCTTGTAACTCCCTACTCAAGTTGAATTAGGATGAGTTCTTATACATTTTGGAAAGCTCTCATGACATACTTTAACTTTGATGTTCACCAATGGACCTGGTTCAACTTGGATCAAGGTGAAAAATGTCCTCAAAGTTTGGAAAAAGTGAAACAGATTCTGACTTGTTGAAAATTTCACTAAGTGTTGGAAAAAGTGGCCATTTCCCATTTTTGTGATTTTGATCAATCCATAACTCAAATTCCATGAGGATTTGGAATCTCTTATAGTTGACATATTTGAAGTATGTAAGATGAACTTTCATTTGAGCTTTGAATGGGAGAAAAAGGCCTTATGGTTTAGGAGTTATGACCTTGCAAAGTTGGTACAAAATCACTTTTATTCCATAACTTAGAAAAATTTTGGTTTCTCATGGTTGCCCCTTTTGCAAGAAACCTCACTTTTCATGATTTTTCTTGATAAATTATGATCAAAATCATACATTAACATTGTTTTTGACTTAGGGGAACCATATTTGTGAAAAATTCCAAAAAGTCAAACTTGATTTTGGGCACAGTTGACTTTTTGTCAGATGAAATAAAAAATGTGTGATTCTTTGTGCAATCAAGTTCTTGACCCAATTAAAACCTAATGGATGGATTCCATAGGAGTTTTAGGGTGTCTTGAAGCATGTCCCAAGGTTTGGGAGCATGTCTTGGTCAAAAGTCAAAGATACAGTTGACTTTTTCTTCAAAACCCTAATTGTGGTCCAGATGAAATTGAAACTTGTGAATCAAGTTTCTTGGATCAATCCATTGTTATAAATGGATCAATGTAGTTTATTTGAGGCCTTCAAATCATGTCTTGAGGTCTTGGCTCATGCTTTGCTCCAAAAGTCAACTTAGGGGTGAATTAGGTCAAGAAACCCTAATTCCTAATTTTTGATGAATGCATCCCCTGAGGTTATTTTGACTTTATGGTTAGGTCCATGAAGTCCCTTTTAGCATATTGGGTTATGCTTTGAAGCATTGGCTCATGCCCAGAAGAAAATTTTCATCTGGAGGCCTTCGTCAACCAAAACCCTAATTTGGTGACACTGGCGATCTTGAGGCTTGATCCACTTGGAATGTTACAATCTTGTGCTTGATTCTTGATGTGGGAGACCTCTTGATCCTCCATAGGTGTTTGAGAGGTTAGACAAGTTGAAGATCATGTCATTTCTTGATTTATCCTTTATCTAAGTGCTCTGAGAGGGCTTAAAACCCTAATTCTTGATTGTGGTGAATGCTCAACCATCCTTAATGAAATTGATGAAGCATGATGGTACATCCATATTGTGGTGATGATTCTCACAATGATGGGAAATCTTAGTGGTCAAAATTTGGGGTATGACAGATGCCCGTATTTAACCTTCTTGGACACGAAGGTGTGAATGGCGAAGATATTCGGACATTCAGGGTGCAAGAGGATTAAATATCGGAATACCTGGAATTTTGATGGTGGTTATGAATGTTAGCGGTTTGCTCATCCATCTTCTTTTGCTAAGCAATGATATTTAGAAAAGGGTAAAACTTGCCCTCGATCCTGGTCTTCAGCCATATAACTGGTCTTAGTTTATTTTTGTAATAAACCTCCCCTCGATCCTTGGTCTTTACCCACGGAACTGGTCTCAATTTCTGAAATAAAATTCCCCTCGATCTTGGTTTTCAGCCAAGGAACTGGTCTCAGTTTCTTTTGAAATAAACTTCCCCTCGATCCTGGTCTTCAGCCACGGAACTAGTCTCAGTTTCTGAAATAAACTTCCCCTCGATCCTGGTTTTGAGCCAAGGAACTGGTCTCAGTTTCTTCTTGTTGAGTTTCTTCCTTGACAAGGAGTTCTATGCGTAGCAGTCTTCATCAAATTTCTCGCTGAGTTTTACTGGGGGAGATGCTATTTGATTGAAAAATTTGATGTCAGACTTGTCGGGGGTACCCATTTGTCTTAGCGGTAGAGGTGTGCAAACTTCTCTGTTGGAGACGCCATTTGTTGACTCTACTGGGGAAAAATGAATCTCTTGAGAGACTTCTTTTTGCTTAGGGATATTACATCATACTTTTCTTCGAGATCTTTTCGGAGAAATTCCATGTGATGTAATCCAAATTTGAGGTGCTGATGACTTCATTAACATCGACTTTTTTGGGAGAAAAACCGATGTATTGCTAAGAGTCTTCGGTTGAGAGGTTTTCTCTGGGGATTTTCCTTAATCCGGGAAAGCGAGAAATATCATCTTCGATGGTGAAGATTGATGTTCTGAAGGTGTCTGTCGAATGTATTCTTGCCTTTCAGAGGTTCAAGTTATCAAAATGGTCGAGGACCGTCTCCAATCCAGAAATAAATTGGGGAGAGATTGCTCAGACAATTCATTTCCTGACGAGGAAAGGACTTAAACCAGGATTTTATCTTATCTGACGCGGAAAGGACAACTGACAACTTGATTGACAAAAGGGGTTTTATCACTTGGGAAATGAGTATGACCAGAGCGATAGTAATGCAATATGATTATGAATATGAATCAATTATGCATGATGTATGTATGTTTATGCTAACAAAACTGACGCGACATACAGACTGGTGAATGAACATGACTAGATACTCGGCCACTGCGGGGGATAAAAAGTATCACTGGTTCAAAATAGCAATCCTGCCTTACTTTGGAGAGGTAGACCCTGTGGGGGAGCAAGAATCGTCGATCGGTCTTAAGAGGTACGAACTCTACCGTGAATGTCAGATCGGAAATTTTCATCTGAAACAAATGATCCTTCATTCAGGTGCACTTGTTTAGAAGGAGTACTTTGATTCTGTACTTTGAGGTTCAATCACCTTTGGAGAAGCTATCGATGTTCTTTTCGATGTTCAAAGTTAAAAGGAAATGCCATCTTTATTTTAAAAGTGGAAAATTTTTTGACAATTAAATTCATTTTTGTTTTGTTTCAAGAATCATTTATAAAGTTAAAAATGTCATTCTGAAAAGTAAAAATAAATGAGAATTGCAAACAAAAGCACTAGGGCTCAAATTTTATTGATAGGATGGAAATCAGCCAAGCGCGTAATCCCATAGAGCATTTACAAAGTTTATAAAATGGTAATTTTAATGGAAAGGGGCTACATTAAAACATAATGACTGTTATCCTTCTATCAACTTTGAATTCTGCACATCCTAAGCTTCTATCGAAGATGACCTTGACTGGAAGTTTTTCGACGAATAGTGTTACCGCTGGGGATTTAACCTTGTCGGACGTAGTTACTTGCCAGGAATCCCTAAATTTTTCCTGGATTATCTTTTGAGATTTCCAATCCATCGGGATGATTTTTGCTTATGTCTCTAATTTTTTCCTGGACCACCTTTTCAGGTTTTCAATCCATCGAGACATTTTTTTTATATTTCATTTAGGCTAAGTATTTCTTGACTACGTCAACATTCGTGGGGTAGGTAAACTCCTCTCCATCCATGACTGTGAGTCTCAAGGCGCCGCCTGAGAAGGCTTTCTTGACCACATATGGGCCATCATAATTCGGAGTCCATATGCCCCGGGAATCAGTGAGGAATGATTGTATCTTTTTGAGCACAAGGTCTCCTTTCTTGAAGACACCGGGTCGAACCTTTTTGTCGAACGCCTTCTTCATTCTTTGCTGATACAACTAGCTATGGCACAGAGCCGTTTTTCGCTTTTCTTCGATCAGATTCAGTTCATCGTGCCTGCTTTGACACCATTCAGCTTCTGTTAGCTTAGCTTCCATCAATACCCTGATTGATGGTATCTCTACTTCTATGGGGAGCACTGCTTCCATGCCATATACTAGAGAGAAAGGGGTTTCTCCCGTTGAAGTGCGGACAGATGTACGATAACAGTGAAAAGCAAAATGCAGCATTTCATGCCAGTCTTTGTAGGCTACAACCATCTTTTGAACAATCTTCTTGATGTTCTTGTTAGCCGCATCTATCGCTCCGTTCATCTTAGGTCGGTAGGGAGATGAGTTATGGTGTTCGATCTTGAACTCAGCGCACAACTCATTCATCATCTTATTGTTCAAATTAGATCCATTATCAGTAATGATATGGCTCATAACACCATAACTGCAATTAAGATTGTTCTTGATAAATCAAACCACCACTTGTTGGGTTACATTGGTGTATGACGCTGCTTCGACCTACTTGGTGAAGTAGTCAATGGCTACTAGGATGAACTGATGTCCATTTGAAGCCTTGGGTTTGATCATGCCAATCATGTCGATTCCCCATATAGAAAAAGGCCATGGAGAAGAAAGAACTTTGAGATGCGTAGGCGGTACATGGATTTTGTCAGCGTATATTTGGCACTTGTGACATTTCCTCATGTATTTGTAGTAATCGGATTCCAGGGTCAACCAATAGTATCTTGCTCTCAGAGTTTTCCTTGCCATTGTGTGTCTGTTGGTATGAGTGCCAAAGGATCCTTTGTGAATTTCTTTCATCAACATGTTTGTTTCTGGTCGGTCTACGCATTGGAGCAAAACCATGTCAAAGTTTCTCTTATAGAGTGTATCACCGCTGAGAAAGAAGTTTCCTGCCAGTCTTCTGATGGTTTTCCTGTCTTTTCTTGATGCCTCAGGTGGGTACTCTTGTTTCTAAAGGAAGCATCTAATATCGTGATATCAAGGTTTGTCGTCTATGACTGCTTCAATCGCGAAGATGTAAGCGGGCCATTCTAGGCGCATTATGTCAATCTTAGGTACGTCGTTCCATTGACCTACACTAATCATGGAAGAGAGAGTGGCTAATGCATCAGCCATGTGATTCTCTTCACGAGGGATATGATGAAACTCGATTCTGTTGAAGAATGGTAACAACCTTATCGCGTAATCTTTGTAAGGAATCAGTTCTGATTGGTATGTGTTCCAATCTCCTTTGATCTGATTGATAACCAGGGCTGAGTCTCCGTATACATCCAAATTTTTTACCCTTAAGTAAATAGCTTCTTCGAGATCAATGATACAAGCTTTGTATTTGGCCTCGTTGTTTGTGCATATGAAAGGCAGTCGGGCAGTGAAAGGAATGTGGGTACCCTGAGGTGTCACGATGATTGCCCCAATTCCATTTCCATAAGTGTTGACAGCTCCGTGAAATATAAGTCCCCATTGGGAACCTGGTTCAGGCCCTTCACTGGGTAGCGGTTCATCGCAATCTTTCATTTTGAATTACATGACATCTTCGTTTGGGAAATCAAATTCAAATGATTCCTAATTGTCAATCGGTTGATGAGCCAACTGATCGGCTAAAATACTTCCTTTGACGACTTTCTGAGCATGGTACTCGATGTCGTATTCTGATAACAACATCTGCCAACGGGCGATCCTTCCTGTGAGAGCAGGTTTTTTAAATACGTACTTGATCAGATCCATTTTGGAGATTAACCAAGTAGTGTGGCAAATCATGTATTGGCGAAGACGTTTGGCTGCCCAAGCTAAAGCACAACAAGTTTTCTCGAGTATAGTGTACCGAGTTTCACAGTCGGTAAATTTCTTGCTCAAATAGTAGATAGCAGACTCTTTTTCTTTTTGTTTTGTCTTGTTGGCCAAGTACACAACCCATAGAGTTTTCCAAGATTGTTAGGTAGATGATCGGCGGTCTTCCCTCCACTGGAGGTGACAGGATTGGTGGATTCAACAGATATTCCTTGATACTGTCGAAAGCTTTTTGGCAGTCTTCTGTCCACACGCAGCTTTGATTCTTTCGGAGTAGTTTGAAGATTGGCGTGCATGTCGCGATCATAAGGGGTATGAACCTTGAGATATAATTCAGATGTCCCAAAAATCCTCGGACCTGTTTTTCAGTCTTTGGCGAAGGCATTTATTGAATGGCCTTGACCTTGTCAGGACCAACCTTAATTCTTTTCTGGCTGATGATGAACCCTAAAAGTTTTCCCGAGCGAACACCGAATGTGCATTTGTTGGGATTCAAGTGGAGTTTGTATTTTCTCAAAAGCTCGAATAACTTGGACAGGTGTGTCACATGCTCTTCTTTTGTTTTAGATTTGGCAATCATGTCATCCACATACACTTTGATTTCTTTGTGTATCATGTCGTGAAACAGAGTTGTCATAGCCCTTTGATAGGTTGCCCCGATGTTCTTCAAACCGAACGGCATTACCTTGTAACAAAAGGTGCCCCATGGGGTGATGAATGATGTTTTCTTAATATTTTTCAGCGCCATTTTGATTTGATTATAGCCCGAGAATCCATCCATGAAGGAGAAGACTTTGAACTTTGTTGTATTGTCTACCAGCATGTCTTTGTGTGGTAAGGGGAAGTCATCCTTTGGACTTGCTTTGTTCAGATCCCTGTAGTCTACACACATTCTGACTTTTCCGTCCTTTTTTGAAACTGGCACTATATTAGCTAACCATTGAGGATATTCTGAGGTGGCGAGGAAACCTGCGTCAATCTGTTTCTGCACTTCCTCCTTGATTTTGATGGCCATATCCGGGTGAGTCCGCCTCATCCTTTGTTTCTCCGGAGGACATTCTGTTTTTAGCGATAAATGATGTTCCACGATGCTAGTATCCAACCCTGGCATGTCCTTATAGGACCAAGCAAATACATCTGGAAACTCTTTGAGAAGTTTTATCAAGCTTTCGTTGACAGTCGGAATGAGCAGTGCTCCAGTCTTAACTTCTTTCTTTTCTTCCTCTGATCCCAAATTGACCGTTTCCAACGGCTCTTTGTGAGGTTCAATGTACCTTTCCTCTTGTCTGAGTAGTCGGGAGATCTCCTCTGGAATTTCTATGTCCTCTTCTTCTTTAGCTTCAAATACCGGGAATTCAAAGTTGGGAGAAGGCCTTAGATCGTATGTTTCAACGGGGTTTAAAACAAGCAATCTGCATGACGTGATGATTCATTTTTTAGAAGAGATAGAGAGAATGCAAGAGTGTGTGCAGTGTATTTTCTGAAAAATGCTTGTTATTATTTTGGGTTGTTTTAGGATTACCATTTTTTGAAAAACGAAAAGTGAAAACAACAATAAATGCGGGAATGACAGAATGACATTATATATTTATGATTTGTCGATTCTTGAAATACAGCCCTATAAAACAAAACTCTGTCGCTTTGGGCAAAGCGAAGAGGGACATTTACAGAAAAGTGAGCCCTATAAAAACATCTGTTTCACCTAGGCAGGGTGAAAGGTTAAAACAAAGATGACAATTACTTAGACTTATGGACGACTTTCGGAACATCGACAACAACCTATTGGCGACGAACTCCTTGGTGAATCACAAAGTCTGGTACCTTCTTTCTTGGTTTGTCCTCAGAAATGACGCTGATTTCTAGCGGAGCAGGATTGTTGGAGTCTTCCTCCCATGCAGAGTTGTCATAAACGAAGTCTTTTGTTGTATCTTCCTTAGTGTTTTCACTCTCAAGAGGATCTCCCCATCCAGTTAGCTGGATGTCCTCGTATCTAATGCGAGAGCTTTCAGGAGCGGTGTACTTGATCAAGAAGTCGTACTTGCCACTCGGCTGTCCTAAGGTGTGCCATACTTCTGTGGGAACAGAGGAGTCCTCCTTCTCAATGACGTTGACCTCAGGAAAAGCATAGTTGATGAACTCTTGTCTTGCAATTTTTGCAGATTCATCGTTGTGCTGGATATCTTTGGAATGTCCCGAGTAATGATCCCATGACTCGGTGGGGACGTGAGTATTCCTTTCAATATTACTCAGCTGATAGGCGTCGTTTGGCTGACTCTTTTGCCTCAAATCTTCTGGGTACGACTTCCAGATAGGCAAGTCATCCAGGGGATCATAATAGTCTTGGTCGAAGTTGTCCTTCATTAGATCATCTTCTAGTGAGTTAGGTGGAGCACGACATCCCTCAGGATCACAATCTCCATAGATCATTCGGACGTCTGATCTTGGTATATATCTCGGGCTCTGCTTTGGAAAACAGAATGGCATGTGCGCTTCTTCTTGAGACATATAACCGTTGTCGTTGAGATAAGATTTCCATTCTTCGTCCGTATTGGAGGAGTCACTCTTATTGATGGAATGTACTTCTTGAGACACTGGGTGGAGGAAGCCTCCACTGTGGAAGAAGTCCTGAATGGGATGAAAATTTTCATCTTTCTTGGCAGTCTGGGTACATGCTAAGGAGAAACCAAGACTTTGTTTGTCTTGTTATCTGTAGGAATTACGAGCTGTCCCTATCTTTTTATGTTATTACTCTCGATCACTTTGAGAGCGTCTTTGTATGAGGAGATCAATGTCCCTCTTTCTGATCGATTCTCATTGCTCACCGATAGTGCTTGAAACTGGGTTCCAACAACCTCCTCGGGTTCTACACAGGAGAATGATGATAAGTTGCTCCCTATTAAGGCCTACTCTTTGCATACTGTGACTAACTTGTCATTCTTGACGAACTTCAGCTTCTGGTGAAGTGTCAAAGTGACTGCCCCAGCTTCGTGTATCCAAGGTCTTCCTAATAAACAGTTGTATACTGCCTGGATGTCTATGACCTAGAAAGTGACTTGGAAAGTGTGAGGACCGATGGTTATGGGAATATCAACTTCGCCGATAACTATTTTTCTGGATCCGTCAAAGGCTTTGAAGATGACCTCGCTGCCTCTCATCGGGGCTCCCTGAAATGATAGTCGCATCAGAGTTGATTTTGGCATAACATTCAAAGACGATCATTTGTCTACCAGTACGCTGGCTAGAGCATTGTCCTGGCAGTTGACTGTAATGTTAAGCGCCATATTGTGATTTTTGCCTTCTTCTGGCAGTTCTTCATCACTGAATCCTAAATCGTTGCAGGAAGTGATGTTGGAAATAATGATGTCAAACTGTCTTACCATCACATCTTGTTCAACGAAAGCTTGCTCCAAGACTTTCTACAGAGCTTCCCTGTAAGCTTCGGAACTAAGCAGGAGAGATAACACAGAGATCCTAGATGGAGTTTGCAACAGTTGGTCCACAATGTTGTACTCATTTTTCTGGATGAGCTTCAGCATCTCATCATTGTTCTTTACCATTTCTGGATTACAGGATTGCCCTATTGGTTGATTGGGAACTTCTGTTTGAGGTTTCTTCTCTTTGGTAGGTTCTCCAACTCCACTGTTGAAGATCCGGCTGCTCCGTGTGACTCGACTGATGTCGGAAATGTTTACGACGGAGGGTAATGGAGTTTCCTTTCCATTTTTGATGGTCGTTGCTCCGTACTTGTAAGGGATAACCTTTTCCGATTTGTACGGTATTGGACCTGGCAGGTAGATAACCCACAGGAGCTTTCTGATTTCTCTGACCATTATAGGCAACCTTAATTAGTTCCCGATTGGGAACCTTTCTACTATTAAGAGGAATTCTTGATTCGACGAGTAGAGGGATTATGGCACAAACGTCTTCGGTCCTCCCATGATCGGAGATTATGACAACGTCTTTGCCTTGATCAGGGAGATAGTTTTGTATCACGTTGATCGACCCGGAACTTGAACATGGTCGAACCTCTTTTTGGTCCAACTGATTTTGAAGAGCCGCTCGTACGAGGTAGCATCCTTGGTTATTCTCTGAACAAAGTCTACAGCGCTCATAGTTGTGGGGTGGCACCCGGCCACGCCCGCTTTGTATGCAGTGTATCTTTACTAGTTTTGTTTCCATCGAGCGGACATCCTGACTTTGATGCCTACCAGGATTCCCGTCAGTCATACTGATCTATTTTGTAGCTTCATCCAAGTAGATTGGAAGCCACCAGCGGTCCAACAAGTGTTGAAGTGTTTTTTGGACAAGTACACACCCTTGGTCGTCTTTACGACATTCTTCACAGTCCATATAATCATGTGAAGCCAAAAACCCGAGTCTGGCTTGCTTAGCGTGTAATTCTACCAGACTGGTATTCATCAAGCGTATGTCAAAGATATGAACCATATTAACTTAATTGTTATTTCTCTCACGGTAGTCTGTGATCC
Source organism: Lathyrus tuberosus (assembly GCA_022829125.1). NCBI lineage: Eukaryota > Viridiplantae > Streptophyta > Magnoliopsida > Fabales > Fabaceae > Lathyrus > Lathyrus tuberosus. The sequence continues at coordinate 647,471 of JALAZF010000124.1, read as the reverse complement.
ATCTGAGATTCATCTGACGTTGGAGGGCCTCTTGTACAAAAGAGCATCCCTGATTGCCTGTTGAGCAGATCGGATAAGTGTTGTAATCGTGCCGTGGCAGATTATGGTATTGACTTTGCCTCGAATGCATCGCCACCAAATTGACGTTCATCGCAAGAATGTTGCGGTTCTGAACAATGTTGGGATACGCATGGGCCATGTTGACTTCACGGATTCGGTGATCCTTGATCCAGCCCAGATCCATCTGTTCTTGTAGAGTTGATTGCACTACGGAACACCCCTGATTATTCTTTGAGCAGATATAACACTGGTGATAATTGTGAGGCAGTACATGACCGTACCCGCTCTGTCTATAATGCATCCTGACCAGATTGGTTCCTAATAGGAGTACATCGTGAATTTGATAACTGCGGCTAAATTCTTCTTCTATTAAATTTATAGCAGTCTTCTCATGTTGTGGTAATAGGTTCATCTGAACATATGGATTAGTATCTTTGAAAGATAGGATCCCGTTCCTAACAAGCTTCTGTACATCAGACTTGAAGCTGAGACAGTTCTCAATATTGTGCCCCGGTCCTCCTTGATGGTAAGGGCAAGTTTGATCCACTTTGAACCAAAAAGGTGGATTTTCTGGTATTGTAAGAGGAGTCCTGGTTTGGACATGCCCCTTGGACAGTAGAAGTGGAAATAGTTCTGCGTACAACATCGGTATAGGGTCGAACCCTGATGGTCATCTCGTATGATTGTTATTATTGTACTACGGAGGAGCCTGCTGAAGAGGCTGTTGTGTCCTTTGTTGATACTGTTGTTGACTTCGTTGGCTCTGAGTAACCTAAGGTTGATAAGTCAGAGCCGGCGTTGGTTTGATAGTGGGAGTTATGGCCGCTACTGGTTGATACCTTCGCCATTGTTTTCTGAGAGAGATATTACTAATATCTTGCTCTTTTTTCTTTTGGAACGCACTACCGTATCTCTTGGTAATGCTAGATGGCTCTGCATCTTTGACCAACCGTCCTTCTCAGAGTGCCTCTTCAAGGCGTGCTCCCATATTCACCATCTCAGTGAAGTCACTAAGCGCACTGGCAACCACTCGGTCGTAATAGTATGAGCTTAAGGTTTTCAAAAAGATCTTTGTCATCTCTTTTTCCTCAAGAGGGGGACAGATCTGGGCGGCAATTTCACGCCATCTCTGAGCATATTCTTTGAAAGTTTCTTTGTCCTTCTGCGACATTGCTCTGAGCTGATCCCTATTCGGTTCCATGTCCAAATTGTATTTATACTACTGAATGAAAGCTGCGCCGAGATCTCTGAAAGTACTGATCTTGGTGCGGTTTAAACCCATGTATCATTTGAGTGCGGAACCGGTTAAACTGTCTTGGAAGTAATGGATCAGTAGCTGTTGATTTTCTATCTGAGTTGACATATTTCGAGTGTACATCACCAAATGACATTGAGGGCAAGAGTTTCCTTTGTATTTTTCAAAGTCATGCACCTTGAATTTGTGCAGTATCTTTACATTAGACACCAGACAGAGGTCTGCAGCTTCCTTTCTGAATAAGTCTTGACCGCGAATGGCGTGCAGTTCCTTCTGCATTTCCAAGAATTGTTCTTGGAACTCATTCATTCTTTCGTACATGTCTTCGTTTCCACCAGAAATTACTTGTGGAATCTGTGCTTCCGGGACAGTATGGTCCACTGGTTGTGGTATAGACATTACAGCGGTGATTCTTGGCGCTTCAGTGTCCTGAAGTCTGTAACCTTCAGGAGTTTTTGTTATAAACCTTGCATCTTCACTTTCCCGAAGTTTGTAACCTTCAGGTCCAGTGGTTCCTGCTGCAGTTTCTTTGTCTTTTGTGACCGGTGGGATATATCCTTCAGTGACAAATTTGAGAGGCATGCCCCAGAGGCGACCTTTAGGCATGCTGTACCGAGGATAATTCTTATGTGTTTCCATAATGGGCGTAGATGTGATCTCTGAGATCACAGTCCTTTGTTGTTGCTTCTGAGCTGCTGCCAGGGATTGCATGTCATCGTGAAGTTTTTCCAAACCTTCCTTTAGAGCGTCGATTTCTTCTCTCAACTCTCTGTTCTCTTCCTCGAGATTGTCCATTTTCTTTTGTCGATTGGCCCGAGTATTGTATGAGTGAGACAGTTTGACTCTAGAATCGTGACACATACGTGAGACTCAAAGATAAGAAAAACACGTTATGTGAGAATGATGAATGATATGCAAAGACATATTTTTTAGTTTTTGTTTTAATCAAAAAGAACTTCAACAAATAGATTGCAAATATCATACAGTGGGGGGATACCCCTTTTATTGAATTCGAAAGATTGCAGTATTTTACAAGGAACAGTACAATATTTTACAAAGTGCTGTAGGAAAATGGCTAAGCTTATGGATCCTGAGTTCTCTCTGAAGAGATCTTAGATGTTGGTTCCGGTATTTTCCTTTTCTTTGACCGGGGTTCTTCAGCCGTTGTCGGGTCGTTAGTCCTTTGCCAAGTGAAAGGAGCGAGCAAATTTCTTCGGTTTTCTTGACTCTCTATAGCATGCTGTTCTAATATTTTAATTAGAGCATCCTTCTCCTTTAACATTTCTTGAATCTTGGTACACTCCACATTGAGGATTCGGTACTTGTTTTTCCAAGAGATCTTCTCATGTTGAACTTTGTTGAGAGCTACCTGGAGTTTTTCCGTATCAGACTGAAATAAAGGACAGATTCCTTTAACGGAAAAACTTCTTGGCGAGGGTAAGGCATCCTCAACTTGAGGGCTCTAGTTTTCACCTAGTGGAGATAGGGCTCCATGGAGGTACAATTTGGTCTTCCTAGAGACTTTCTTCCTTTCTTGTGAATATGTTGCCAAGCATGCACTATTTCTTTCTTTAGTGCCCTGTCATTTTCCCCTTCCTTGAAGAAAAGACCTTCCAGATGAACATTATGCGGAATATTCTTCATCGGGTATCCGAGTTGACGGCGAACTAAAATTGGATGATAGTTGATTCCTCCTTTAGTTCCAATAAGGGGTATGTTAGGGAAATTTCCACATCTGTCGATGATCTCTATCCCTTCGTAAATCCTATTATACCAATCTATGTCAGAGTTGGTAAAGGACATAATCTTCTGTGACCAACGTAGAGTACTCTTGTGATCCTAAAAAGCAACAGACTTGGGTAAATGGGAAATGAACCATTTGTAGAATAAGGGTACACAACATGTGATCATTCCTCCGCTGTACAAATTCCTTAAGTGTACAGAATGATAAGCATCCGCGAGCAAGGTTGGTACGGGGTTTCCAATCAGAAATATTTTAACAGCGTTGGTATCATTGAAGTGGTCGATGTTGGGAAAGAGGAATAACCCATATGTGAGTAGGACAAAGATATCTTCGAAAGCAGTTATGTTTCCTATACTAGCAAAGTATAGAGCTTTTTCTGTCAGGAACGTAGCTGGTAAACCCTAGATTCCTCCTTTGGTGGTCATGTGAGTCCTAACTTCTGACTCGTCTAAAGAGATTGCTCTTGCAATGGTTTGTTCCTTTGGGATTTCTTCCAGTCCAGAAAATGGAGCTCGATTAGTGATAGGTAAATCAATCAGATGAGAGTACTCTTCCAGTGTTGGTGCCAGTTGGTAATCCGAGAATGTGAAGCAATGATAAACCGGATCGTAAAACTGAATCAGCGTAGACAGGATTCCTTCAACTACGTAGACCCTTAAGAGAGACAACAGTCCCCCATGCTTAACTCTGAAACCCTCAGGGTTGGTAATCATCCTTGCCAACCTCATTAAATCCTCTAGTTTCGGAGCCTTGAAGGTGTACTTGTGCGTCTTTCTTCTACCAAAATCCATAACACAATCTCTCTGATATTTGCAATTAATATTTTAGTTTATTTTGAAAAATATTTTTCTTCTTTATTTAAAAAGAGTTTTTTATATGAATGCATGAATGCAACACACAAAAACATTGAAAAAACATGGGTTCAAAGGTTCAACGTCACGAGCATGGACTCATGGCTTTACCCATCCCCAAAGGTTGTACTATTTTGGTCAATTTTTGTACCTGTAGAACGGGTTCTAAGTTTCTCAAAATCATTGACCCCCTAGGGATATCGACAGCAAGCTGATTCACTTGAGCGAGTTGTAATATCCTAGGGTAGATCTCATTTGAGTGTAGTATCGCGTATCAACTATTCCCGATAGTTACCGCACTACCAAATGGTCATATGGTTAATGTCTACTAAATCCTCAGGGTCACGGGTACCATACTGGGAAAACTTTGCTTTCACGACAATCGGTCGTTCAACATTTAGTATCCACACGGGTACCTTGCCTGATTTGGTGGGCTACCAGGATCGCTTGTTCGGGATTCACTCCCTATAAGTTCTCCCGTCAATGCCACCTCTTATCTTAGTGTTCTCTCAAACTTTCCACATGCGTATTAATCGCATTCCCAATGGCAGAAAAATAAACACGGATATCAAGTAGGAATAGCAGTAAATATATAGATATATAGTATAGAAAATGCTAAACAACCTAGACCTCTTAGGAATTCTAATCCTAGTTTGGCTCCCCAGCAGAGTCGCCATTTTTCTGTAGCATGTGATTTTTGTCGGTGACGCGACCACCTTATCGCCATTGGTTGGAATTGGGTGCTACATTCTGATTTCTTATTTATCCTATGAAGCTGGAAAGGAAAGGGAAGCTATCTAAAACTAACCTTGCACGCAAATGTTTTCTTTAACAAATGCTTAAGAGATTGGGGGGTCCGGGGTCAGGTTATACAATGGGGAGTTGTCAATTACCCATCCTATATACGGTTATCCATAGATCGTTTAGCAAATTCTACTGTTATATACCTACTGGTGTTTATCTGTCATGGGTTGGGAAAGTTTCTCCTTTGGGAGTGTTTGAGAGAAAGAGTATTTTTATTTATTTCGGGTTTTCCGATGTTTTTTGGTAAGGTATTGGACCTAGGGTTTTTGTTATGTGTGCTCGCTAAGATTTCACAATCTTATGCCTACGTATTCCCGTTAAAGAAAACAGGGAAATCTGAGCAATCATAGTTCCTCCTATTTTATGGGAGGAAAAGATGATGTTTGGTGTCTTGTTCAAAGCCCAAGATTGAAGCTAAAGGGTATTTGTGTCTTGTTCAAAGCCCAAGATTGAAGCAAACGGTTTGACTGATAGAGAATTTGTCATCTCTAAAGGGAGATATCTCATCTGTTCATCACAGTTGTTGAAGGAGTGGTTATAAAGGGGGATTACTTTAACTGGAATGTATGGAATCCAGCAATACCATAATTTCCTTTATAGGGGATTTGTCCTGAAGAAGAAAACTTTAACTCAGTGTTGAGCAATGTCATTTTTCCTTAGAAATCTTTCATGCTAGGAGAGGGACATTGGCTTGGATGTAAATAATCCAGAGGCTTGCCACTTAATGCAATTAAATGAAAGAAGGGGATTTACCAGGATAAGAGATGGACTACCGCTTGGATTTTTGAATCAACAAGTGTGCCACTTATAGAAATTATCTGGAATTAGGTTTTGTTTTGATTTTCTGTTTTGATGTGTGATGTACAGAGAAATGTCTTCCTATAGAGAGAATTTGATTTTCTCTGAGGGGATGTTGATTTTTGTGTGCCTTGATCAAAGCCCAAGGTTGAAGCTAAAAGGTTGACTCTATTAGGGAGTTTTATTTCTGTCTTGTACAAAGCCCAAGATTGAGGCTGAAAAGAGACTGACTCTTTTGGGGGGATCATTATACAAAGCCTAAGAGGAGGCTGGAAGGGATTGACTCTTCCGGGGAATATTTTGTCTGTCTTATACAAAGCCCAAGATTGAGGTTAAAAGGGATTGACTCTACTGGGGAGAGCTTTTATCTGTCTTGTACAAAGTCCAATATTGAGGCTAAAAGAGGATTGACTCCACTGGGGAGGTTCCATATGTATCTTGTATAAAGCCCAAGATTGAGGCTAAAAGGGGTTAACTGACTCAGCGGGAGAATATTTATAGGTGTCTTGTACAAAGCCCAAGATTGAGGCTAAAAGGTGCTGAGGGATGATCATTATACAAAGCCTAAGAGGAGGCTGGTTGGGGAATTTCTTATATAAAGCCTAAGAGGAGGCTAACTTCTGCTGAGGATTATTGAGATCCAGAGGCAGTTCCAAAGTGGAAAATCAACTCTTGCTGAGGATTACAGAAGAGTTGAAATATCAGAAGCCTTGAGGTTCTAATTGAGGTTTATTGATAGTGATTTGACCCTAGCTAGGGAAATTTTAAAGTGAGAATTTTAGGGTTGAGTTTTAAAACCTATAGAGGTTTTAACTCTGTTGATGATTGATGAAATGATCAGGGTTTATCCTGTGTTTTTAGGAAACTTGAGGGTTTCTTGAGATCCAAAAGGAGGTGAGACTGTCCAAGTCTACAGGTATGAGGAGGTTTATCTTTGTATGATGCCCAAGAGGAGGCTAATGTTTTAAGGGATGAGAATCAACCCTAAATTGGTTGATGCTTTGAGATTCTGACTCTCCGGAGGATTGAACTATCAAAGGATGACTAAGTTTTGTCATATACCTATAAGAGGTCTTTGGGTCCTTGTACTAAGCCCAAGAGGAGGCATGAGAACTTCTAAGAAGCATGTGGGTCCTTGTACAAAGCCCAAGAGGAGGCTGGGGATGCTTTTAGGAAGTCTGTGGGTCCAAACCTAAGAAAAGTTCAAGAAAGGTTTCACCGGGAATAATCCTTTCTTTAGTGAATAGTTCTATGGTTTGAAGAAATTCAAGAGAGGTTTCACCGGGAATTAATCCTCTCTGTGGGAAATGAATTTCTTAGACAGATTCTAGTAGTGACAGTCTTGAGAAAAGTTTCATCGGGAATAATGCCTTTCTCTGTTTCATATTGTATAAGCCCAAGAGGAGGCAAGACCATATCTTGAATTTCCTATGGGGAACTAGTTTTGACTGTGTTGAAAGAGTGACCACTGGTTTGATCTAATTCTAGACCTAGTTGCCAGGGAAAACTCTAAGAAAGGTAATATACAGGCATATATATATATATATATACAAGTATGTAAAAGAAAGCTGATAGAACTTACAGGTGAGCAAGCTTCCAGTACTACAGCTGTATGGTTAGTTATTCAAGAAATTAAAGAAATTAAAGAAATTTTTGATAAGAACTATGAATTTGAATCTAAATCTAAAGGGAAGTTGTTTTGGAAGAAGATTGGGGCTTATACTCAAGGAGAGGCCCAAAAATAATAGTGATCGCACCGTTGTTTTTTAAAATCGTATCGGGACTTATACAATGACTGAGGCCCAAAAATTGTATTTTTACAAAAGAGATTGGGTCTTACACTCTATTAGAGGCCTAAAGTTTATTTTTATACAAGAGATGAGGCTTATAACTCAAGGAGAGGCCTAAAAATAACAGTAATCGCACTGTTGTTTTGAAAACTGTACCGGGACTTATACAATGACTGAGGCCCAAAAATGTTTTATGTACAAAAAGATGAGTCTTACACTCTATTAGAGGCCCAAATAATGTTTGAAAAAAAGAAGAAAAATGAGACTTACAACACAAGGGAAGGCCCAGATGAAAATGTTTTGAAAACGACGATCGCGCAGAGATTTTTTAACGTACTGGGACTTATACAATGACTAAGGCCCAAAAATATTTTTATTTACAAGGGATGGGTCTTACACTCTATTAGAGACCCAAAGTGTTCTTGAAAAAGATTTGTGAGGGTGTGAATGATCAAATCCCTAATTTGATAAAAATGTATTTTTATTTGAATAAAAAATCTAATAAAAATTATCAAAATTAACAAATATCTATAAAAAAAAAATGATCTAGGATAAATGTTTGAAAAATCATGTTTTATCCCTAGAATAATTTAAAATTCAATTGAGTTTGAAAAATCAAGAAGAGAAATATTTTTAAAATGTTAAAAACAAGTAAAAAATTAAATTCTTTATGAAAATATTAAATATATCAAATAAATAATATTTTTGTGAAATTTTTGTAGAATAAAATATTTTAACATTTTTATGAAATTTGAAAAAAAGAATTAATCCAAAAACATAAAAATTCAGAGAGAAATTAATTTTTGAAACAATTAAATAAAATAACAAAAATTCGAAAATTCAAAAGTTTAAAAAAGGGCGCCAAGAACAACTTGTTCTTGCCCGCGTGCCCTATTTTGTTCCAATTTGCATTTTCTCAATTTTCTCTCTGATTACTCAATGGTTTTGCACGATTCAAACACCAATTTTGCTCGTTTTTGAACAAGGATCACAACCATATAGATTAATTGCATTTATATTAAATGTGGAGTGAGAAATCAGAGGATAACCTCAAGAACCCTAGTTTCAGCATGAACATAATGAAATTCCATACACGATTGATTCGTGGCAATTGATTGAGGGTTATCACTCAATATACATGCAGAAACAAGATGGTAACTCAAAATTTCATTTATGATGCATGTAATGTGGAGTTTGAAGGCTTCAGGCTTACCTCTTGCAGATGGTGATCAAGCTTGATGATGGAGGTGTTACATATGTGTTGTAAGGACCTGGACAACTTCACTATACCCTATAGAGTGTGTTGAGATGCTTAGCCTCGATTGGAGATGTTTGGATCACCTTCAGGTACCTCAACTGCAACCTTGTCAAAAGCTTGAGCAACTGACTGGTGATTTTGTGATTCAAGTGTTTCAGATGTGTTTCAAGGCCATGGATCATTCATATATGATGTATATGAGGTGTTGGCATGATTGGTTTGGTTTGAATCATTTTCAATTTCAAAACCCGATAGTGACTTGAAGTGGAAGGCAAATTTGGAGTGAAAGAGAGATTTTGAGGAAAGCATCAGTTTGGGTGCTTTGATGCACTCAAACTGGTCACAAATAAGCTATACTTATAGTAGAGCAAGTTTGTTTTGCAAGCAATAGTGAATGGCAACTGGTACAGGTCTGTGGCCAATGGTGATCAAATGGAATCTCAAGTCTCCTCTAGCCATTGACTTGAGATTAGAGCACATGCCTTTGGTCCTCTATTGCATGAGTTTATCTTGACTCATTTGGTTGACCATGGACTGATACATGCCAGCTCTATGCATCCTTTAAATGCTCCATGACAAATTTGAAAATTTTGGATTTTGAACTTTGAATGCTACTTGCCAAATGATGAGGTTCTTGACTTGCAAGGCTCTATGATGTTGTAGATCTGCAGAGATCAGGTTCATTATACTTTAGAAACTTGGCTTGTATGACGAGAAGGCTTGCCAAGTCATGAAAATGCCAAAATCGTGTGGCATGTACAAAGCTGTCTTGTGAAGAACAGTTTTGGAGGTGTCATGTTTCCATGCTTGTAACTCTCTACTCAAGTTGAATTAAGATGAGTTCTTATACATTTTGGAAATATCTCATGACATACTTTAACTTTGATGTTCACCAATGAACCTAGTTCAACTTGGATCAAGGTGAAAAATGTCCTCAAAGTTTGGAAAAAGTGGAACAGATTCTGACTCGTTGAAAATTTCACTAAGTGTTGGAAAAAGTGGCCATTTCCCATTTTTGTGATTTTGATCAATCAATAACTCAAAATCCATGAGGATTTGGAATTTCTTGTAGTTGACATATTTGAAGTATGTAAGATGAACTTTCATTTGAGCTTTGAATGAGAGAAAAAGGCCTTATGGTTTAGGAGTTATGACCTTGCAAAGTTGGTACAAAATCACTTTTATTCCATAACTTAGAAAAATTTTGGTTTCTCATGGTTGCCCCTTTTGCAAGAAACCCCACTTTTCTTGATTTTTCTTGATTTTTCTTGATAAATAATGATCACAATCATACATTAACATTGTTTTTTACTTAGGGGAACCATATTTGTGAAAAATTCCAAAAAGTCAAACTTGATTTTGGGCACAGTTGACTTTTTGTCAGATGAAATCCAAAATGTGTGATTCTTTGTGCAATCAAGTTCTTAACCCAATTAAAACCTAATGGATGGATTCCATAGGTGTTTTAGGGTGTCTTGAATCATGTCCCAAGGTTGGGGAGCATGTCTTGGTCAAAAGTCAAAGATACAGTTGAGTTTTTCTTCAAAACCCTAATTGTGGTCCAAATGAAATTGAAACTTGTGAATCAAGTTTCTTGGATCAATCCATTATTGTAAATGGATCAATGTAGTGTATTTGAGGCCCTCAAATCATGTCTTGAGGTTTTGGCTCATGCTATGCTCCAAAAGTCAACTTAGGGGTGAATTAGGTCAAGAAACCCTAATTCCTGATTTTTGATGAATGTATCCCCTGAGGTTATTTTGACTTGATGGTTAGGTCCATGAGGTCCCTTTGAGCATCTTGGGTTGTGCTTTGAAGCATTGGCTCATGCCCAGAAGAAAAGTTTCATATGGAGGCCTTGGTCGACCAAAACCCTAATTTGGTGACACTGGCGATCTTGAGGCTTAATCCACTTGGAATGTTGCAATCTTGTGCTCGATTCTTGATGTGGGATACCTCTTAATCCTCCATAGGTGTTTGAGAGGTTAGACAAGTTGAAGATCATGTCATTTCTTGATTGATCCTTTGTCTAAGTGCTCTAAGAGGGCTTAAAACCCTAATTCTTGATTGTGGTGAATGCTTAACCATCCTTAAGGAAATTGATGAAGCATGATGGTATATCCATATTGTGGTGATGATTCTCACAATGATGGGAAATCTTGGCGGTAAAAATTTGGGGTATGATACACACCTCGAAAAATGAAATACGACCTTCGCGCAAAAGGCGCAAAAGAAATGGTTCGAATAGAGTCGCCATTGAACTTTAATTATCCCAAATAGGGAAAGGAAAATATTGAGAAAACCTTGAAGAGATAAGAACATGGTCATCGCAACCACATTCTAGGTTCGGGAGTAGGTTACGTGAGGGGAAGGTATTAGCACCCCTCACGTCTGTTGTACTCAACGGGAACCTATTAGTTCGATTTGTCATGAATGTTAGCTAATGATATATGTTTTCTTCTAAACGAATAATGCGAAAAGGAAGAGAAAAGGTTTTGATGGGAAAAGGTGGGAAAAAAAAGGTAGAAACGGTAGAAAAAAGAAAAAGGTATACGCAAAATAAGAAAAAGGTAGGAAAAGACGGAAAAAGAAAAAGGTAGCAAACGACAGAAAAAGAAAAAAGGTAGGAAACAACGGAAAAAGAAAAAGGTAGCAAACTGAGGAAAATGAAAAAGGTAGCTCGCCAAGGATTTGGGCCTTTGTGCCTTCGTATTTTCATTTGGAAGAGAATGAAAAATTTGAGCATCTGTAGTTTGAACTATGGGGGAGGTTTTGCTAAAGAAAAGAAAAGGTAGCTCGCCAAGGTTTAGGGCCCTTGTGCCTACGTATCTTCATTCGGACGAGAATGAAGAATCAGAGCGTTCGTAGTTCATGGACTACGAGAATGGGGGAAGGGTGCTCGCCAAGACTTCACCGTCTTGTGCCTACGTATCCTCATTCGGACGTGAATGAAGAAATCAGAGTGTTCGTAGTTCGTGAAACTACGACTTGTTAGTTGATTTACTTTAGAGGTGATAATTGTTCAAATACGAGAAAGGCAACTCGCACCCAAACAATCGAGGAGAGGAATCGAAGGCTCCAAACCCCTTATTTCACCTCGAAAAGCGTTTTGATATTTTTTATGTGTTTTTGATGTTTGATTGATAAAATCCATTTGATGTTGGATCAAAGGTTTGATTGTATTTGCGTCTGGTTGTGAAAAGAGTTTGATAGCGAGGCAAAAGGCACTCGGCTTACAAGTTTGAAGAAAATGCCACTTGACGTTGAATCTATGGTTTGCAAAAAGATTTGGATTGATCCTAGTCCCTAAGTGTGCTCCTAGTAACGAAACCACGACGAAAGGTGCAAGTGTGTGCATTAGGTTGATGACGATGCTGACGAGCAATCGACTTACAAAGGTGTTTTGAAAAGTGGATTGACATCAAATCAGGAGTTAGTTTGAAAATGGTTTAGTCTATGCTAGTCCCTATGAGGGCTCCATGTAAACAAACCACAATCAAAGCAAAGCGAGTAAAGTGTGTACTTCAAAAAAAGGAGCGGGGTACATGTAAAGTACACGGGATTGCAAGAAATAAATGGGGTCATTGTCAGGAAGCCCAAAAGGAAGCCGTGTGTGTGCGAGGTGTCCTAAACTAAGCCACGAACAAGAGTTCAGACAAAATCTCCTTTGCTAGGGTTTTTGTACAAGACCAAACTCTAATGCTCGTGATAGTAACCAACAATCGACCAATTGAAAGTGTTTTAGGGTTTCGATAGTTTTAGGGTGTTTTTGTGTTTTCGAATAATATGAACAAGATAACAATAATGATAGGAACAATATGATAATAAGAGATGAGCAATAATATGAATAATGATATATTGACAGAAAAATAAAACAAGATAATATTGGACAGAAATTAAAGTTAGCGGTCAATCGTTAATCGTTAATTGTCATTGATCGGATGAATCGGTTCACTTTAGTGCTAAGCAATCGTAGCACGATTTATGACGAAGATCATGCTATAGGAGGCCGTTCAATATGATGTTTGTGCTAAAACACGATAGAGAAACAATATGTAAATCGTTCTCAACGAATCATGCCACACGAAAAGAAAAAGAGAACGATCTCGTCTTAATTACAAACTTTTTTCGATTAATCGAATGTAACCTATCACAATCCCAAAGTATAGAAAATAATCTAAAGGATCATTCACTACAAATTTGAAATAATGAAGGTTAAACAACCTTAACAATTCAACATTCATGATGGTAAATACTTCATTGACCTAGAAGAAAATCGAAATGATAATTGACATAAGAATGAAAATCGAAATTAGTCACATATAAAATCCAAAACAAAAGCCTAAACAAATAAAATAAAGAACTTATAAGATAAATAGTTAATAAAAATAAAAAACAAATTGCTTAAGAAACAGGGGGTGGGGCATGAGATAACATGAGAGTGTGTATAGAATCATTATGGAATCATATGGGCTGCAAGCCCATCATCCACTCATCAAAAGAAAAAGAAGCACGGTTTGACAAAAAGTTGAAAGGGTGTGTGTATAGTAGAGCAAAACGGGCCACGAAGCCCAATAATAACTAGCACGGTTCAACACAAACCATCATGGTACATGCTGAAGTGCTTTCCCAAGAATGATGAAGGAGGTTCAACTTATAGAATAGGATTGAGGGTATTTGTGGAAGGAAAAAAGTTTTAGAATTTTGATGCTGTTTTTTGTATTTCTATGACGTTTTGGATTTTTGGAATATCCCATTTGCCGGCTGTGTTTTGATGAATTGCTTGCAGTTTTCGTGCGTTATGTACTTAGAAAGGGAAGGCGTTGTGTGAAATTCATGGAATGGGGTTTTGGTTTTGTTGTGATTGCAGGGTGGGGTCATGTAGTGTGTGTTTGTGGCTGCTTGGTTTACCTTGAGTTGGCTCTTGTATATCATGTTATTATTTTGAATCATGGTTGTGCGCAGGGTATTGTTTTGTGACGTGTTTTTTGGTTTTTATGAAGTCTATTGTGGTAGCTGTAATTGTGTGATGGCTTCGTTTGTATAAAAAGTGGTTACAAGGAATGGTGGCTTTGTGATGTTTGTTGCTTTGGGCAAGTGGGTGTGTATCACGTTGCAGTCTGGTTCTACTTATGCAGGATGTGATATATTGTGATGCTTTTGGTTTGTACGTGACTGTTGAACGAGGCTCATAAAGCAAATGGCGTGACTTGTTTCTTTGTGTATGACATGGCTTGAGTTTTATTGAGAAATTGTGTGATGAATATGGGTTGCAAGTTTTTGTGTTTCATTTTGCTGCGTCAAGTGGTTTATGGTTCAGGCAAAATCATGGTGTTTGCTGACTGATTGTGGTGTATAATGGCATGTTGTTATGGATGTGGGCACTTCTTGTATGGTTATTTTGTAAATTTTTTTGACAACAAGAGTTTGGTTCTTTGATAAACATCAATGGGCCTTTTGTGTAATATGAACTCTTTTTTTTTTTTTTTTAATTTTGTTGAAATGGGCTTTTTATAACAACAATGGTAATAACAAAAAGGTAATGGGTTTTGAAAAAAATGATTTTTTGTAGTATATATGGATTATCTTTTTATTATAACATGGGATTGTATGGAATTGTGATCTATGGACTCGAAAACAATATATGAATGAAACATGAATATTAGGAAACCAATATCGAAATGAAAATTGGATAATGGAATTGGGTTTAAAAAATGGAAAATCGTGGTTTTGAAATAGGTATTGACAACGATAACTGAAAATGAATTCCCGACTTAGAACCACAAATTTACACCTTGACTGATCTTAATTCAACACAACACTCCAACAATCCTTGATTCAATCTTGAAAAAGCATGAACATGAAGTAAATTGGATCTTCAAATACATAAGGGCCTTGAAACAATAAAATCAGAATATGACTTGAAATGTGAATTGTACTGTCCTGAAACCCTAATTGTAAATGAACTGATCCTTGATGATCTTCAACTATGAAACATTGATAAGATAAACGATTTCCAATGACAAGTAAAACAAAACTTGACTAAGCAATTTTATTGAACACTTAGTGTGCATTAATTTTATCGAACACTTGGTGTGAAATACACTAAGTTTGATTCTCTTTGTGTTGAAGTTATAACAAATCGATTGCAATGGTTTAGATTACAATGCTTTCACAAAAACAGTTTTAAGCACTTTAACACAATCAAAATTTTCAACAAATCAAATTACACACTAATTGTTCTCAAAATCAAGAGAGAGAGAGAGAGAGAGAGAACACCAATATTTGTTTAGGCAGTTCCCCAATTGTCCTCACTATGGGTACGTCCGCCCTCAATTCGAAATCTAGTTGAGATATTGTAATTAACCTTTGCAATATCAATTTACAAGAGAAGTAGTAGAAATTTAAACCCAAAACCTTATGTTTCAGGTTGATCATAGCTCCTTGTCTACCCTTGATCTTAGCAAGATCAACTCACACAATATCTCCAATATGATCCTCCACTTGCTGCTACTCCTTTGACTGGACTTTCCGTTCTTCAAATCTTTCACTCGGCTAAATCCAAATTGCAAAATCTTGCACCAATCCTTTCAATTGATCCTCTGGTTACTGATACTCCTTTGTCAGAACCCACGTTCTTCTAAGACTTCGATTGGCTGAATCCAATTTGACAAGACTTATGCAAAAACCTGACAATCAATCCTTGATCTTGGAGTACAAACCCTAAAGGTGATATCCTTGAATCCCCTAAAGAAAACCTAAACCCAATTTTGATTACACAACCTAGATTGGACTTTATCAATCTTATCTTGCCAGCAAACAATAAAAAATGATTATATGTAGTTGAAGAATGCTTCAAGAAAGTTTGAAGATGAAGAGAATTCTTTGTATCTTTCAGTTTTCAATACTTAGCAATGATGCATGAATGAGTATTTATACGTATGTGCGCGTGTAGAGATGAAATGAGTAAAATAGATTTTTAGCCAAAATGCAATTTTTAAAATTTGGTAGAGAATGTATTCACTCTAAAATGGAATGAGTCAATATATTACATGAATTAGTTAATATGAGACCAAATAGAGTCAATACATTTAAGGTAGTAGCTGAAGGTGTGAAAAACACAAGAAAGGGGGGGGGGGGGGGTTTGAATTGGGTTTTTAAAATAAAAATTGTTCTTTAAAAATAATTCCCTTTACAAATAATCTTCAGTTCTTGATAATAAAGCAAGAGAGCTGAAAAGAAAGAACACAATATGTTTATACTAGTTCACTTGAGAAACCCTCAAACTAGTCTAGTCCACCCGCCAAGGTGATTTTGCCTCTCTCAAGCGAGGTCTTAATCCACTATAACCAAACTGATTACAACTGCACTAGCAACTGCTGGTGACTAACAATACACAGACTAACCGTCTCTTCTTAAGGCTTCTGACCAAACTGGTCCCTTAAGGAATTAATCTCTAAGACACATTAGTCCTAGACTTCTCAAGAATTCTGACCTAACTGATCTCTCAAGAAAATCAAACAACTGTTTGAAAATACAACGTGTTTACAGAAAATTGTTTCTACACAAGCTGATATGTAAATAGATTTAAGAACATATTGACTTAAGAATGATAAGAACAATAGAGCGTATAAACAGTGAAAATTCCAGTATATTAGCTAGCTCATTCTTGAAGTCTTCAAGCCTTTATATAGCCATGCATGGATATGAAATTGAAGGATATTTCTGACATTTCAGAATTATGGCGGCTTGAAAGAACGTGGGGGACAAATGGTACACTTGCGTCCACCCTATCTGGAGTGGAGCAAAGCGTCCTCATCGTACTGTTGTACTGTTGTACCATGTTGATTAGTCTTCTCAACTTCCTGACTTCAGAGGCTTCTGAGAGCATGAGTTAGAAGAAGGGAAAACATAACTTGGGTCTTAAGAGCTTCAAGTCTTCAGAGTCTGCAGAGCTACATCTTCAGAGTCTTCAGCACTTAGTCTTCAGAACCTGTAGTCTTAAAAGCGCAAGTCTTCAGCATCTGGACTTGTCCATCAGAACTTCTATATTCAGATCTTCAGAACTTATTTTCTTAAGTCTTCAGCATCTGAACTTGTTCATCAGAACTTCTGTCTTCAGATCTTCAGAACTTGTTTTTCTTAAGTCATCGTATCAGAGTCATACAGCATCAGAGTCTTCTGAAGCAAATGCTACTTTTCAGCAGAACAAATGTAGCGTAGAAGCGGAATAATTCTCTTCTAATAACTTAGCCACGCTATTTATCAGAAGCAGAACCTGTTTGTTAAATTGTCAAAAATAAAAAACATTAGAATACCAAAATTTTTCATACAAACATACTTGTTTGTTATCATCAAAACTCAGAGGTATTATTGCAGAACCAAACCTTGTTCTAACAATCTCCCCCTTTTTTATGATGACAAAACTATGTATTTTGATGACACAATTTTGTACATAACATAAAAAGATAACCGAAATAAGAAGGTTAGGGAATACTTATCCTTCAGATGAGATTCCCCCCCTGAATCTCAGACTGGATGAAGATCAAATATCCTAACTTGTGAACTTTCTGGGTGAACTCCCCCTAGTTGCAATAGGTCAAATATTGAGATCTTTAGAGTCTTGATTCAGTTTCCAAATGTCAATTGTACCAATTGAGATCTTGAAATATCAGAGTCAAAAACATTGGATGCCAAAAATATTCGGATTCCATATTTCCTAAAAACGAAAACAAGAAGAAAAATCTAATAGAAACAGAAGTTTATTGGTTAGAATGTAAGCAACTTGTTTTTTAGAAATTGATTATGAGAATCAAAATATCACGTTCTATACTTCTCCCCCTTTTTGTCAAAATCAAAATTTTGAAATTTCATTAATTCAAAAAGATCAGAAGATCAAAACAAACAGAGTCCTAATATTCAGAGCCAAAAGGAAAAATAAACGCCTAATGTGCCTAGTTGCCTAAGCTCCAGAGGATGAGGGATTTGTAGGCAGTTTGTTCAAAACCTGTTGAAGCATATTCTGAAGAGAGTTGTTGACAACTTTCTGTTCAGCAATTTTTTCTCTGAAGATCTTCTGTTCTTATTTCATAGTCTGATGATCTTCTTTGATTTCTTCAATTGCACGTTCCAATTGCACAAGAACGGATTCAGAGGAGGAAGTAACGAGAGCGGCTTGTTTGGCTTTCTCTGCTGCTTCAGCTTCTTGTGCCAACCTGATAGCTTATGCATTTCTAGCTTCTTCTTCTTCTGCTAGAAGCCTTGCTGCTTCAGCAGCTTTTTCTTCAGCTGCTTTTTGCTTTGCAGCAATAAGCTTGAATTGCCTTATCCTTTCTTTCTCTTCTTCTTTATCCTTCACCATTTGAACTGAAGCAACTTTGGAAGCTTCCGAGAAATTTGAGATCCTTTCGAACTCAAAGTCTAACTATTTTTGAAACTCTTCCCAAGAACATTCAAGCTCCAGAGGTTTGGTGCTTGTGCTAGCTTCTGCTCTTAATTTAGCTGCCCTTTTCAAGGCCTTATTACGAAACAAATTAATGCATTCATCAAGGGTTTTAGGAAGGGGCTTTTCATAAACAACCAAGGAAAGGTTAGGTTCGGCAGAAATTGTTTCAGAAGGTATTGGTTCAGAAGTAGGAGTAAAAGGCTCAAGAAGATCTGAGACTGTATAAGGCTCAGAGGTGATAATTTCAATAGTATCAGAAATTGTTTCTTCAGAGAGGTTGGGGGAATGAGGATCAGAGTGTTGAGACACAAATTCAACAGTGTCTGTTCTGGGTTAATTGAAAGCAAAATGTAATAGATCTTGAGAAATTGGGGAAACAGGTGTATTGAGGTGAGGAAGTAAGGTGGTTATTGATGAAGTAAAAGTATGAATGCTTTCAGATGAAATGGGTGTGGTGATTGATGAGAATGGAGTTGATGGAATAGTAGTGTCAGATAGAGAGGTTGTTGGGGGTGGAACAGAAAATGAGGGTGGTTTAAAAGTGATAGATTTCTCAGAGTAAGAATCCAGAGCTAGATTCTTGGAAGTTCCAGACTTGTCATCCCTCTTTTTCCTCTTAGGTTCAGAGGCCTCTTCAACTTGCTTCCTTTTGCCTCTGGTAGGATCAACAAGAGGTGGTGCAGGAGCAAGGTTTTCATATCTGAACCCAGACATGTCATGTCCTGCTTCCATCATCATAACAACAAAAGCAGCGATTGTTGCAGGACTGTCGCCTTTGTGAAAGAGTGGATAGTCATCCACCGGAATCTTATTACTAATCACATACTAATGGGATACAGAATGAGGTTTCACACGTACTTCCTTAATCAATCCCATATTTCTAAGCTTAGTGGCATTGAAAGAATCTCCAATGCTTGGTGTCAAATCTTCTGTATACTTGGCTTCTTCAGTTAGAAATTTCACCAGACCACTTTCAACAAAAATATTAGAAAGCAACCTTCCAAACGAAATGTAAGTGTGCACATTCTTATCTGGCGAAGCTGTCCTTGTCTTGCTCACCATATCCCGTAAATAATAAAACAAAATGGAAGGTAGACACATCTTCTGATTTGTAAGCAGATAGTACAACATATACTTCTGATTTGCATTGAAGTAGTCAGAAGAACTTGATGAAGGTCTTGGATTGATGCAACTCAGAATGATCTTGTGCCAAATTCTGAGATTATCATGTAAATCCTTACTCTTATACTTTAATTTCTCAGGAGAGTAAGTAGAGAAGATAGCTTTGTCAATGGTTTCTTTCACGAACTTGGAGTTTCCTTTCATTCCATAAATTCACTTGTTTTCCAAGAAGTTCATCCCCAGAAGATTTGAGATTGATTTCTTAGTAATGACTATCTTCTTTCCTAGAACATGAGAAACTACATGACGACGGTCGCAACCTGTCTGTCTCCAGAAATCTTTCACAAGTGCCTCAAAAATAGGACCTTTCATCCTTTGAAAATAGTGATTTCAACCTTGAAAGTTTAGTTCAACGGAGAGATCGTGTCCATTCAAGGCAAGATTTTCAAAATCAACATCTAGTTCTTTAAGAACAACCAGATTTTCTGCATCAATAATGCAGTTAACTGAAGCAGCCCTTTGAGTAATATGAGTTTCATCAATCACAGGAAGTGACGATGAAGTTGAAGTGACAGTTGCACTGGTTGCTGAAGTTGTAGACGGAGGAGCTGATGAAGATGATAACCCAATGGAAGGGTTCAATGATTGTTCCATTTCAGTGGAAAAACAAACGGCTTCTTGTTGAGAGGTAGTCATCATGATGATTTTTGAAGTAGAAAGGATGAAGATGAAGTTTGTGGTTGAAGACGAAGAAAACACTCAAAGCGGTTTGGGGAAAAAGAGGTTTTAGGGTTTCTAAGACAAAAGTGTGAAAGAGAAGTGAAGTGGTGTGAGTGGATATATAACGTGTGAGTGGAGTGAATATTTAAACATAATAATGGGGATTAATAAATGAACGTAACCATGATTTAACCAATTCCAAGAAAAGTACTGCTCACGCGTTAATCACTCTTTAATTAAGTGTCACGTTCTGATATCCTCAGAGTCTGGAAGACCAAAAGGTTTCCGTTTGATCAGAGATACTTTTGAAAAAGCATCTTCTTATGACTAAGGTTAAAAACAAATGCTTCTTAGTTTAAATGAAAATCTTATATCTTCAGACTCTGACTAAACACATCTGATTCTGATGAAATCTTACTCTGGACAGTAGTCCATTTTCAGATGCTTCAGAATAAATAGAAATTTATCTTCAGCCAAGGGTTTTGTAAAAATATCAGCCCATTGATGGTCTGTATCTATAAATTTTAAACATAAGATTCCCTTCTGAACATAGTCTCTAATACAATGATGTTTAATTTCTATGATCTTAGCCCTAGAATGTAAGATTGGATTTTTACTTAAACAAATAGCAGCAGTATTATCACAAAAGATAGGAATGTTACTCTCATGTATCTGATAATCTTCTAGCTGGTTCTTCATCCACAGCATCTGCGTACTGCATAGAGATGCAAATATGTACTCTGCTTCTGCTATTGAGAGAGAAATTATTGACTGCCTCTTGCTTGACCATGAGATCAGATTCTTCCCAAGAAACTGACAGTTTCCAGAGGTGGTTTTTCTTTCCAATATGTCTCCTGCGTAATCTGCATCACAATAACCAGAAAGAGAGTACTCTGATGTATTCTCATACATACGGCCAAGGTGTAATACCCCAAAATTTGCTCTCTCTTTTGTCATCATAAGCATAGCGTTATCATATCATATATCACATCCACCTCATTAGCATTTACATTGCATATTTAACATAGAAAAATGAAGCATAGCATCCCTCTTACCATCAAGGCATGTGATCAGGTGAAAGGTGGACAATCAAGGAATCATTCAAGGCACAAAAGGTCAAAAAAGTTGCCTCAAGGCAAGCCAAGAGGTCTTTCATGTCTCATACTACCTCAATGATTATCCAAAACCTCTAGAGAGTGATATTCAATAGGAGATTGAAACACTACATCTTTCACTATGCAAGAGATCCAAAAAATTGAAGGAAAACCCTCAAAAGAGATAGTTCATTGGTTCAAAATCACCCTCAAGTGTCATATCTCATCATCCTTTAAGAGGATACACAACATACTCGGAGGAATTTGGATTTGGAAGATGTGCAATTTCCTCCTAACCAGAAGGGGCCAAAACTAGGGTTTCCAATTAAATCAGGGTATCTTTGATTTTTTGGAAAAAACTTGATGTCATGGTATTCTACATGTTCTTAAGTGTATGTGTGTGGAAAATTGCCTCTCAATTGGTTTTGGAAGTGGTTCAATTAGATGAAAGATAAAAAATCAGGAAAATTGGGGCTAAGTCAAATAATCAGAAGAAAAAGTCAACTCTTGACTTTTTGAGGCCAAATTCATGAAATTCATGTTATATGTGACCAATGTACAAAATTTGATCAAGAAAATCCAAAGGAATCATGAAAAAATCAAGATTTGGAAAGTTGCCATTTTTGGAAGAAATAGGGTTTCCAAAAATAGTAATTTTAGGCCATTTTGCATCAGACTTTGAACCAAGGCCATTCAAAATTGAGAACTTAAATGAAAATTTCACTTGGCCACAATAAAAGATCTTGTTTCAAGCTTCAAATCCATGTGTAGAACATCCCCATTGGATAAGAATTGAGAGAGTTATGGATGATCAAAGTTGAGGAAAACTTGGGCAAAAATGCAAGTCAGCTTGGGCAACTTTCAGGTCACGCGCAGTCATTTCCACAAACATGTGGTGGGCCAAATGTTTTGATCAATTACTCACGGTTAGAGGCCTCAAATGAAAAATCTTTCAACATGAAAGTTGTTCCTCTATGTGAAATCTTCAAAATTGGTGTTCATGATTTTTTCATTTGATCAAAGGTTAAGAAGTTATGTTGAGTCCAAGTTGCTATGATCTTGCTGAGATTCCATGCCATGCTTGCCTTACCAGTCAACCTCATTTCCACGCCCTTATATCAGTTCCAAATATGGATGTTCCAATCCATTTTCCAACCTCTTCCAAGCATCATTTCAACTCAATTTTAATACCAAACTTGTAGCATTACATCTCTTCTTTCCAATGACCTCAAAAACACACCAAATCATCCATTGAGTAGAGAGAAAAACATCATCAAATCACCCTATATTCCACTGATGCATTGATGGTTTTGATGCACAACTTGGTTCAGACATCCATCAAACAATTCTTTCCCTTATTTGAACACACCATGAACATCACATACACTGCTATAGCACGTGCCTTGCATAAAAGTGGAAAGAGCAAACTTGCTGAGCAAGTTTCTGATACACAGCCATGCCATTAATTTCACTTTCACCTCCACCATAGCTTACTATAAGTTATCATCACCATATCATTGCTCTCCCTAACTAACTTGACTCAGTTAGTTAGGGATGACTCACCTAAACCACTTCAACTCAGTTAACCAACTCAGGTTAACCATGGTTAGAGCACACTATAAATCAAAACCTCAGTCTCAAAATTCATTGCTGACACTGATTCTCACACTTTCACTCAGAAACTCTCTCTTCTCCTCTCTCAATCTCACCATTGCCATTGATTTTCGAAGCTCACCTTGTTCAATTCTCTCCAAAACTCTCTCTGATTATCTCTCAATTTCTCCACATTGCAACTGGTTTTGAAGTTTGGATTTCAATTCTTCTCCACTGAATCATCATCAAGTACCTCATCTAAGCCTTTATTTGGCCAAGAGTAGCTCAAAGAGGAAGCAGAATCTCTGGTTTTCTGAAGAACGTCTCAAGGTCTCAAATCTTCAGGTACGAATTTCCACCATTATAGACATGCTTTGAAGATTTTTCAGGTTCTTGAAGCTTCTTATAAGCTCAAGAACTTGTCTGGCTAGTTGATAGGTCTTTAGAGGCATAGTTGAGAAGTTAGGGCAAACCTTCTTCTGTTCGATTCTCTCATTTCGTGAACATTTTGGAAATTTTATCACTGGATCCGTGCTCTCCATTACTTCCTCTTCATTTTGGTATAATATTTGTGAAATTCTGGGAAACATGAAGTTGCAGACGGTGGTTGTGGACCGGAGAAGATGACCGGAGGTCATCTCCGGCCGGTGACTGTAAATGCTAGGGTTTTGGTGTGTTTTAATCGTGACCGTTGCTTTTGTTCCAATCGTGTGGTGAAAATGCTGCCAGCGCATTAAAATAGGTGTGCATGTCACATGTGTTATTTCTGAATTCACTTAAACTTTATGTGAGGCAGTGCATGGTAGTTAGTGTGCTTATTCGTGCGTGTGTGTTGGATTTAACTACTTTGACTTTGGTGTTGACCTGACTTGATCCAATGGCGTGGATTGCTTGACTTTTGTTTGACTGAGTGTGCACCATTGTTGGTATGGATTGCGTGTAATTGGACCTTGGACTACATTGCTGTTTGCACCCCATGTTTTAAAGCCCAAACCAATTTGAACTGGTTATTTGCTATGCATGCACCCCTCCCTTGATTTCCATTTCTTTTTATTTTCTTCATTTTATGCACGTTTACTTTTTAATTTTTAAAAATACTAAAAACCATAAGAAAATTCTAGAAAAAATCATGAACATTTTTAAGACATTTAGGAAATTTTTGACATTTTCATTTCATAATTTTATGACATTTTTACCCCTGTCTCATATTTTTCTTTGAATTTCCATTTATATGCATTCCAAATGTGATATGTGAATTTGTGGAATTTTGTTCTTGATTGTTATAAATTGTTTTGACTTGATTATTTTTGAATTGATTCACTAATTCATTGAAGCATGTTAGATGATTTTTGTTTGATTTTTTTTAGATAATTTTATGACATGTTTTGATGCTTGTCTTTGCACTACTTTGCATGATGAGTGAACTTGACCTAATTGCATTGTTTGAAGCCTTTTTGTTTTGAATTTTCACATGCTACCTTGATGTATGATTCACTTCTGATTTGGACCTTCCAATACCATGCTAGCATAATTTTCATAAGTCCATTTGATTTTTGTTTGATGAATTACAGTTGAAGCATAATGACATGTCATATCATTCTAATTTTTGTACATGTTTACATGAATTCTTTTGTGCATCTTTGTATGAGCATTTGCATATTGTATGATCTATTCATGTGAAATTATAGGTCATTGTTACACATTATAGGTCATCTTTACATGTTCATTTCCATTTGAAATTTGTGCATCCTTAACATGTTTTGTTTGCATTTTCTTTTTGAACTTCCACTTCACTTCTTCTTCTATTACTTCTTGAATGTCTTGATGGTGGATTCATGGATATTTTTAGATGTTCATAAGTCATTTTCCATTTAGTTTCAATTCTTATCCTTAGATTACATGTACCATTTATGCATGTTTCTTCCTTTTCTTTTCATCTTTCACCTATGCTTTCTTATGAAAACATGTTTAAATGCAATGGATGATGATTGTTGCTTACTCATTTGAACTTGTATGATGATATTCACTTGTTGTCCATATGATGCACATTCTGGTTGTGATCTTAAGATTTGATTTTTCATCTCTTTCTTTTGAACTTTAGTGTGTATTAAGTACTTTTTTACTTCTTATGCATGTTTCCTTGTTTACTAACCATGTAGGGGCTTTGGTAAGTTGAAATTGAGTGTGGATAAGGAATCCACATTCAAACTTCTCTCCTTTCATCTTTTACAATTCAATATTGTGTTTTGTTAAGCACTTATGTGCTTTCTTTGATTAACTCCTTACTTTCCCTTTTGAGTTACAATTCATCTTCTACTTTAGAAGTGAATTGTTTAATTCATTCCTTCTTTAGACTCTAGGCTTTGCAACCTCACAAACCTTTAGGATCACTCTCTTAACTAATCAATTAGGATTGAGTCTTAGATCACATAGATTTTTACCTTTCTCTCCCATTTGAGTCTTTCATCTTCTCATCTCAAAGAAAATTCAAAATATCTAATAAAGGTAGGCATTTATTACATTTAGGCCTTTCATATAAAGAAAAGATTATAAAGGGGTCTTCTCTTGTAATCTTAGAATGTATAGCATATGGCCCATCTTGGGTCAATGTGTTAAACATTTGATCTTGTATGAGGGACTTAAATGCAATAATTGTTGAAGATACAAATAATGAAAAACACTTCTTCATTTCATAATCAACAAAAACACTTAATAAACACAAGTATGCTAGTGTGTTTGAACCTTGACAATTGGAACTAAGTGTGGGGGTCTTCTTCACTCTTAGTATATTTTCTTACTCATTCCATCTTGGAATGTGAGAAGGCATACATTCCAATGACTAAGATTTAGATACACTATCATATGCAAACAAATGAAAAAAACTCTTAAAAGACAAAAACAAACAATAACGTCTTTCCTTCGGGAATTCTTCCCTCATCTCCTTCATTCATTCCTTAAGGATGCGTCATTTCCGTTCTACCGCAAATAGGTAACGCCTAAGTCTCCCTACAGCGAGCTGCAACACCTAAACTGCTAGAACGCGAACCCTGACGTATTCCACTAAAAAACACAAACAGTCCATCCCTAGTGAGGGGAACTACGTCGCTCGGATTCTCATGTTCCCGATGAGATACGTAGGCAGTGGGGTAGGGCCCATGCGAGCACTTCTTTTATTTTCCCTACATTTGTTTCTCTTTCTCTCTCCTTTCCTTTTTCATTCCTTTTCCAGTTCCTTTTCCAGTATTCTTTTCTATCACCCTTTGATCGAAACAAGCAAGCGTGGATCCCATCGGGTACGATGGACGCGTGGGGGTGCTAATACCTTCCTCTCGCGTAACCGACTCCCGAATCTAGTTCTCTTGGTCGCTTGACCATGCTCTTTCCCTCCTTCAGGTTTATGCGGTGTTTCCTTTCCCTCTCTTGGGATAAATACACATTGCTGGCGACTCTGTTTCAGTGCCACTTTCGCGTTTGTACTAGGATGAAAATCCCGGGAGCGACACAAGGTTAATAGTTCCTTTCAGTTACCTTAGAATTCTTTTAACAGCAGTTAAATGAGATTCTCTAGGATCTGATTGAAATCTAGCACACAAATGAACACTGAAAAGAATATCAGGTCTAGAAGCTGTTAAATACAGAAGAGAGCCTATCATACCACGATAGAGCTTCTGACAAACCTTTCCACTTACCTCTTCCTTTTCCAGAATACATGTTGGATGCATTGGAGTCTTGGCTGGTTTACAATCCATCATGTTGAATTTCTTCAGAAGTTCTTTGGTGTACTTACTTTGATGAATGTAAGTAGCTTCTGATTTTTGGTCAATTTGAATTCCCAGAAAGAACTTCAATTCACCCATCAGACTCATCTCAAATTATGCCTGCATTAGCTTAGAAAACTCTTCACAAAGAGAGGGATTAGTAAAACCAAAAATAATATCATCAACGTAAATCTGAACTATAAGCATATCATTGTTGAACATTTTACAGAAGAGAGTGGTGTCAACCTTGCCTCTGGTGAAGTTATTTTCCAAAAGAAAATTACTCAATCTGTCATACCAAGCTCTGGGAGCTTGTTTCAGACCATAGAGAGATTTTTTAAGTTTAAAAACAAAATCTAACTTCTCAGAATTTTCAAATCCAAGAGGTTGTTTGACATAAACTTCTTCTGAAATATAACCATTCAAAAATGCACTCTTAACATCCATCTGATATAATATGATGTTATGATTTATAGAAAAGGAAATTAATAAGCGTATGGCTTCTAACTTGGTGACTGGAGCAAAGGTTTCTGTATAGTCTATTCCTTCTTGTTGACTATAACCTTGTTCAACCAGTTGTGCCTTGTTTCTGACAACCTCACCCTTCTCATTGAGCTTGTTTCTGAATACCCATTTAGTTCTAATAACTTGGACACCTTTAGGCTTCTGAACAAGATCCCAAACATCGTTCTTTGAAAATTGGTTAAGTTCTTCTTCCATCGCCAGAATACAGTCTTTGTCCAGTAGAGCTTCATCAACAGATGTCGGCTCGATAAAGGACACCAAACCCAGAAGTGTTTCTTCAGAAGGTTTGAAGGCTGATCTGGTTCTGATAGGAGCGTCCTTATTTCCCAGAATCAATTCTTCAGGGTGTGAAGTTGCAACTCTGCTTTTCTTTTGTTGTGGAGGATCAGTGGGAGCAACAACAATATCAGAAGTAGGAGCTTCTGAATCTTTGATTTCCTTTGCCTTTTCCTTAGGTTCTGAAAAACTGATCTCCAAACTTTTCAACTAGCTTTGACTTTTTAGAGTCAAGCTTATCATCGAATCTGACATGAATTGATTCTTCCACAATTCGTGATTCTATGCTATAGACTCTGTAGCCTTTTGAACGTTCAGAATATCCTGACAACAAACACTTCTGTGCTTTGGAATCAAACTTGCCCAGATTCTCTTTAGTGTTTAACATAAAGCATACACATCCAAAAGGATGAAAATAAGAAATGTTGGGCTTTCTATTCTTCCACAATTCATAAGGAGTCTTACCCAAAATATGTCTTATTGAGATTCTATTTTGAATATAACATGCTGTGTTAACTGCCTCTGCCCAAAAGTGCTTAGCCATGTCAGTTTCTTGAATCATGGTGTGAGCCATTTCTTGCAATGTCCTATTCTTTCTTTCTACAACCCCATTCCGTTGTGGAGTTCTAGGACAGGAGAAATCATGGGATATGCTATAAGAATAAAAAAGTGTTTCAAAATCTTTGTTTTCAAATTCTCCACCATGATCACTTCTGACTTTGACAATTTTACAATTCTTTTCATTTTGCACTTGGGTGCAGAAGGAAGCAAACACAGAATGTGACTCATCCTTGTGTCTTAAGAATTTTACCCATGTCCAACGACTGTAATCATCAACGATGACTAGTCCATATTTCTTTCCATTGACTGAAGCAGTTTTCACTGGTCCAAATAAGTCAATGTGAAGAAGTTCTAATGGTTTTGAGGTAGAAACAATCATTTTTTCTTTAAAGGAAGTTATTGAGAATTTGCCTTTCTAACATGCTTCACAAAGAGCATCTGAAGAATACTTCAGATTGGGCATGCCCTTGACAAGTCCTAACTTGTTCAGCTGAGAAATTCTTCTTAAGCTAACATGACCTAGACGTCTGTGCCAGACCCATTGCTCTTCATTAATGGACAGAAGACATTTTACATTCTGATTTTTCAAATCTGATAGTCTGATCTTATAAGTATTGTTTTTCCTCTTACCATTGAATAGAATTGACCCATCCTTCTGACTAACAGCCTTACAGGACGTTTGATTAAAGATAACGTCATAACCATTGTCACTAAGTTGACTAATTGACAATAAGTTATGCATTAGACCCTCAACTAAAAAAACATTGTTAATGGAAGGAAGTTTACCATTACCAACAGTTCCAGAGCCAATGATCCTTCCCTTTTGGTTTCCTCCGAAACCAACGACGCCTCCAGACTTAAGTTCCAAATCTTGGAACTTACGTCTTTCTCCCGCCATGTGTCGCGAGCATCCACTGTCCAGGTACCATGACTGGTGTTTCAGTGGCACCATCAAGGATGTCTGCAACATAGATTATCTCACTTTTAGGTACCCATTTTCTGGGTCCTTTCTTGTTAGTCTTTCCAGAGGTTCTGACACCTTTGGATTTCTGTGCAACAGGATAATCAAGTGAAATTTATGCATGATATTTAGGCTTAGAAGTTTTCTTCTATGTCTGTGATCGTCGTGCAACAGAATCAGAACCCTCTAGTTCAGAACATGTCAGTTCGGTGCCAGCAGGGACAAAATGTTTAGACAGAGGTTTTAGTTTAATACTCAGAGTCTCATCAAATGGTTTTGATGGTCCTGAATATCCCAGACCTCTACTTTTGTTTCTGCTAACTCCATAGATAATTGAAGCCATCTTGCTTCTATCTATGCTTTTAGCAAGGAAATGTTGAAAAGCTCTATCATATCTGATTACTTCATCAGTAACAGATATGTTAGAAATAATCTCTTCTTCTAGCTTAGAGACTTTACTTTTTAGAGCAGCATTAGATTTTTCTAAAGAATTTTTTTATTTAAATCAGAAATATTTGGCTCGCTCTTAGTAGAATTCTCAGAAGAAACCACAAAAATCTTTTTCAGTATTTTGTGTTTACTTAGAAGAAGTTGATACCTTTTCATAAGTTCTGATAAACCTAATTCAAGTTCAGAAAGAGATAAGGAAGAAAGTACCTCTTTGTCGTCATCAGAGTCTGACTCTTCATCAAGTGTCAGTTGATCCTCTGATAAGTCTTCGGTTATGCTGGTCTTTGCCATGAGTGCCACGTTGGCATGTTCTTCATCAGAATCGTCTTCTTCTTATTCTGAATCATCCCATGTTGCCATAAGACCCTTTTTAGCTTTAAAAACCTTCTTAGGTTTTCTATCTTTCTTGAGCTTTGGACATTCATTCTTATAATGTCCAGGATCCTTGCATTCATAGCAAGTAGCTTCTTTTTCAGAAGCTTTCCTTTGACCAGATGTAGACTCAGATCTACCTTTTCTTCTCTGCCCTCTGAACTTGCTCTGTCTGTGTTTCCACATCTTATTTATCTTTCTTAATATGAGAGACAGCTCATCTTCGTCTGAATCTTCTTCAGATTCTTCTGAGTTCTCCTCTGCTTGGTAAGCCTTTGTCTTTTCAGACATAGACTTCAGAGCAACAGACTTACCTCTTCTCTGAGGTTCATCTTCTTGAAGTTTTATCTCATTACTTCTTAAATAACTAATCGGTTCCTCAAGACTCATGTTGTTCAGATCCTTTGCCAATTTCAAAGCGGTTACCATTGGTCTCCATTTTACAGGAAGAATCCTGATAATTTTCTTGACATGATCAGCAGTAGAATAACCTTTGTCTAGAACTCTGAGTCCTGCAACAAGCATCTGGAATCTTGAAAACGTAGTTTCCACAGATTCGTTGTCTTCCATTTTGAAGGCCTCATACTTCTGGATTAGGGCCAAAGCCTCTGTCTCCTTGACTTGAGCGTTGCCTTCATGAGTCATCTGAAGAGAGTCAAAGATAGACTTTGCAGTCTCTCTATCTGTAATCTTTTCATAATATGTATATGAAATAGAATTTAGTAAAATCGTTCTCGCTCTGTGATGATTCTTGTAGGTTTTCTTTTGAGCCTCTGTGAATGAGCTTCTAGCAATCTTTTTGCCTTCAGAGTCTACTGGGAATTTGTAGCCATCAACTACCAGATCCCATAGATCCAAATCAAGTCCCAGAAAGTAACTTTCGATTCTGTCTTTCCAATAGTCAAATTTCTCGCCATCAAAGATAGGAGGTTTTGCACTATATGAGTCTCTTTCATTATTATCAGAAGTGACATTAGAAGCAGTTGGGGCAACCATTGTTTTTCACACTTTGGATCAGTACTGAACACTATTAGGTACATGATAAAAATTCAAACTTTTTATCTTCTCTGAACCGGATCTCTGATGCCAATTGAAGGTGTGAAAAACACAAGAAAGAGGGGGTTTGAATTGTGTTTTTAAATTAAAAACTGTTCTTTAAAAATAATTCCCTTTACAAATATTCTTCACTTCTTGATAATAAAGCAAGATAGCTGAAAAGAAAGAACACAGTATGTTTATACTAGTTCACTTGAGAAACCCTCAAGCTAGTCTAGTCCACCCGCCAAGGTGATTTTGCCTCTCTCAAGCGAGATCTTAATCCACTATAACCAAACTGATTACAACTACACTAGCAACTGCTGGTGACTAACAATACACAGACTAACCGTCCCTTCTTAAGGCTTCTGAGCAAACTGGTCCCTTAAGAAATTAATTTCTAAGACACACTAGTCCTAGACTTCTCAAGAATTCTGACATAATCGGTCTCTCAAGGAAATCAAACAACTGTTTGAAAATACAATGTGTTTACATAAAATTGCTTCTACACAACCTGATATGTAAACAGATTTAAGAACAAATTGACTTAAGAATGATAAGAACAATAGAGCGTATAAACAGTGAAAATTCCAGTATATTATCTAGCTCATTCTTGAAGTCTTCAAACCTTTATATAGCCATGCATGTATATGACCGTTGAAGGATATTTCTGACATTTCAGAATTATGGCGGCTTGAAAGAACGTGGGGGACAAATAGTACATTTGCGTCCGCCCTATCCGGAGTGAGCAGAGTGTTCTCATCGTACTGTTGTACTATTGTGCCACATTTCTTAGTCTTCTCAACTTCCTGACTTCAGAGGCTTCTGAGAGCATGAGTTAGAAGAAGGGAAAATGTAACTTGGGTCTTAAGAGCTTCAAGTCTTCAGAGTCAGCAGAGCTACATCTTCAGAGTCTTCAGCACTTCGTCTTCAGAACCCGTAGTCTTAGAAGCGTAAGTATTCAGCATCTGGACTTGTTCATCAGAACTTCTATCTTCAGATCTTCAGAACTTGTTTTCTTAAGTCTTCAGCATCTGGACTTGTTCATCAGAACTTCTGTCTTCAGATCTTCAGAACTTGTTTTTCTTAAGTCATTGTATCAGAGTCATACAGCATCAGAGTCTTCTGAAGCAAATGCTACTGTTCAGCAGAATAAATGTAGCGCATAAGCTGAACAATTCTCTTCTAATAACTTAGCCACGCTATTTATCAGAAGAAGAACCTGGTTGTTAAATTCTAAAAAATAACAAGCATTAGAATACCAAAATTGTTCATACAAACATACTTGTTTGTTATCATCAAAACTCAGAGGTA
Organism: Lathyrus tuberosus; assembly: GCA_022829125.1. Lineage (NCBI taxonomy): Eukaryota > Viridiplantae > Streptophyta > Magnoliopsida > Fabales > Fabaceae > Lathyrus > Lathyrus tuberosus. Next base: position 615,685 of record JALAZF010000124.1, on the reverse strand, counting down.
TTATTGCAGAACCAAACCTTGTTCTAACAGTAGGTAAATTCAAAAAAAATTGTTCCAGGATGAGTCAACTCCAAACACGGGTGAGTCGACCCATTCAACCAATGTATCGACCCATTCATTCAATGTATCGATACTAAAGAATGAGTTGACCCATTCGTAGGATGTATAGACCCAGTTCTCCCATGTATTGACCCATTTAAGGCTGATCCAAATTCTTTAGAATTCCACTCAGTATGTATCAACCCATACTCTATATGTATCGACCCATGCATGTCTTTTTGTGAAAAACTCATATTTTTGCATGTGAAGGTTTATGTAATCTAGTCTTACATGTTCTATGATGATGATACATATTTAGACAAGACTATAAGGTCCAAATACAAAAATATCTAAGCTACCTAGTGTTGACATCATTCAAAATAGATTTAAGAGCATATTGCACTCACAAAGCATAAAGGTTTTTAGTTTTGAAAGAAACACCAACTTCTAAGCTCAAAGTGGTTAACTAGGGTTTAACTCATTATCTCTTTGGTGTATAAGGATTTGAAACAATGCCTTACATCATCGCTAAAGTTCTATTCGAAAGCGCATCGTAGCAATTTTGGGTATTCCATTTTTCTTCATTCTCCCTCTGATCTTTGCTTAAACAAAAGTTTGATAAAGAAAACGAGGTGGAGAAATATGAATATATTTTGTTTTTGTTTTTGATATAAGAGAAGAAAAACGAGTGAATACGAAATGGTTTATTCAAAAAATGTATGATCACTTCATTAATATTACCATTAAAAAACAATAATGTATAAAAAAAAAGTAGCCTTTCACAGAAAAAGAAATTACAAATGCAAATGATAAAACAACCTGTAGCCGTGCGAAAATACTCACCCTGTTACATGTGAACTTTTAATTTATCCCAAAGGCAGGGGAGGGGAAAAAATCTGAATAAACCCGTGAGTGTGTGCAATGCAAAAACAATGCACTTGGAGATCAAGAATCAGGATTGGTTATACAAAGGGAAGGTATTAGCACCCTAAATATCTATAGTATCCTATAGGAACCTCTTGCTTATATTTGTGTTACTGTTATTTTACTTGCTGTGTAATGGGAATTTATTGATTGGTTTTGAGTGAGTGAATGGGAAATGTTTTTGGTGTTTTTGTAATGCAAAGTAAACTAAGACAAAGGTGTAAGAACCTAATGGTTTTTTTTATTATTGTGCTCGCTAAGATCTCGCAATCTTATGCCTACGTATTCTCAAAAGAAAGATTAGAAATTAGAGCGTTCGTAGTTCCACATACTAATGGGTGGAATTGGGTTTGTTGAGTTTTTGAGAAGAGACAAATTGTCATCTCAAGGGAGATATCTCATCTATTCAGCACAAACATTTTTGAGAAAGAATAAAAATAAGGGAAGAAGCTTTAAACTTGGATGTAGGAAATCCAGAGTAATGCCACATCTTCCTTTAAATGAGTCTTTGCATATTAAGAGAAGGACTTTTACTTGGATATAGAATCAACAAGTGTGCCACTTACATCACTTAAATTAAAGAAGTGTTTTGTTTACCATAATAAGAGAAGGACTCCAGTGTGGATTTTGAATCAACAAGTGTGCCACTTATATCACTTAAATGGGAAAAAATGTTTGATTTATGTTGTGGAGACTAGAAAAGACATTTCCTCTATAGAGATGATTCCTGTCTCATCTCTGGGGAAAAGCTTTGAATTTTGTAGCCAAAGGTTGGCTAGGGTTTGACTTGAAGTTTGAGGTTTGAAGCCATAAGGGACAGTGTGTTGACTTTAGGACTCCAAAAGGGAATTCTCATATCTTTTTTGAAGGGTTTTGAGTTTGAAGTCTAACTTCCTTGTATAATGCCCAAGAGGAGGCTAAGTTTATAGTTGGAATTTCAATAAGGGAAACCTAATGTTTAAACTAAGTTATAGTTGAAGAGTATCCTAATGTTTTAATGTATAAACATAAAGGAAAAAGCTAAAAAAGGTTTGCTACTGTTCTCCCTGAGATCTTGCAATTTTATGCCTACATATCCTTAAGAAGGATGTGTAGTTCGGACGTAAGCCCGAAGTGTAAAAAATGTCAAGAGAAACTCAACAAGGTAAGTTTATTTAAGCTTTTAAACAAGTGTAGTCATCGAGGATGACATGAGCATGAAACGATTACGCATGATATATCAACAAGTGGAAGTGTATCAGACAAGGAGATATGTTCATTATGGTAAGAGTTTATGAAGGAAATACTTGAATGTGTGAGCAAAGATTTTAATATATGGAAGTAATCACAAAGAAGTTAAAGTAAATAAATATTCATAAATGAATCGAGGATCCGATGAATATGGTGAAGGGTAATAAAAAAACCCTAATGGAATTTTATGGAGATAAGAATATGGACAAAGCATTCAAACATGGTTGAATCAAGGGCTTTGGGGAATCTAAACCAAAGGTGTTCTCACAAAGTTGAAAACAAAACCCTAATTTCAAAACAATTAATCCAAGCTTTGTTCAAAGTTCAAAGTTCAATTAACCATGGTATGAAAGGCAAAATAACTCAAGATGACATGCTAGGAACATTGAACAAGAGTTAACCAAAGCATGTTATGGTCCTAGAAGATTTATGATCAATTAGGTCAAGAAATAATCAAGGAAAATCCTTTAGAAAGTATAAAAACACTTCAAAAGGATCATACTTTAACCTAATAAAAAATGATAAAATAAATAATAATTTTGGAATATTTTGTTGATTCATAAAATAGACAAGATAAATAGGAAGTGTGTAAAAAATTGGCTCAAAATAATTACTTTTGCTTGGTGAAATAAATTGATGAAGTTGTGAAGAAAAATAGAAAAATAGTGTTAAAAAATTAGGACTGGTCCCCATGGGTGTTGAACCTCCGCCGTTGGGGTAATGGGTTTAAAAGATAACCATCTGAACCACGCGCATGTGGTTGATAAACAATGGAAAGAGAAAATAATAAAGAGAGTTTAGTTGAAAATGATTGAAAAAAAAAAGCCAAAAGGACATGGGGCGAGGGGGATTCGAACCCCAGACCTCACACTCACAAGCCTCCCAAACACACGCCTTAACCACTGGGGTGGTGATACATCCATGTATCAAACCACACCTAATTATTTATATTTTAAAACAAAATGAATTTCAGAAATGGCGTCACCACCACCATTGTCGTCTTCATCATCTTCATTAGATTTTTCAAATTCCTATCTCCCTCAAAACGCAACCAAATCGAATGAAATAAAAATGAAAGTTGTTGGATTTTTCAAGAGGAATTGAATGGTTCTTTTCAATTTCATTTAAATACAATGTATTTAAAGATATTTATTTGAAAACCATATGAACCTTAACTGAACTTTTTAACATGAAATCTCATACAATCATGGTAATTGGAAATTAAATGATGGAAAATGATCACAATATCATGACAGACATGTCTGTAACTTAAATGATCAAATTTGATGCATGAATCATAGAGTTCAGGTTTTGATGAAACTTACCTTGCAAGTGAGAATCGAATTCTCTGTTGGAGGTGTTACATAAGTGATTTGATGATCCAGACAGCTTCCTTGACCCTCAAGGATGGTGTTGCAATGCTTAGGATGAGCTGAAACCTCCTGGATCACTTGGCTCGATTCAAACTGCAGACTTTAAGCAAATGGAGCAAAAGGGATGTGAACTGGTGATTCTGGTGTTACAGAAGTGATTTGGGGTTATGGGTCACTTCTATGATGATTATGTGAAGTGTTTGGATGCTTAGTTTGATTGGAAATGACCTTGAATTGAGATTTCATGTTTTCACTCTGAGACTTGAAAAAAAGTTGGAAGGAGGAGGAATGAGAGAAAACAAGCTTTTGCACTGTTTTGGTGTGTTTAGAATGATCAAAGTGACCTCTATTTATAGAGAAACTTGATTAGATATTTGTAAATTTGAGAGGATCATAATGCAAGCTATTATCCAATAGGTGATGTCATGAACCTATTACTTGAAAGCCAAGGTACACATGGGCTATTCATCACATGGCTTGAATTCTGATCTTTTGAGCTTGATCCCTCATGGTTTCATCCCATCCCTTTATGCTCTAATCAAGTTCTAACAGATTGGAGGGTTTTCGCTCAAAATCTCTATTCCACTTTAATGCTAGAGGACAAAACCTCACTTCTCACTTTTGAAATGATCATTTTCACCTACCAAGTGATGAATATTTGAAAATTCAGTTATGCTTTGCATAGCACATGCTTGTATGATCATTTGGGAGTTGATCTTGTGAAGATTGGAGGCTTGCAAAGCTTATCCAAGTCGTATGGATTTTGAGGTTTAGCAATTCTGTCTTGAAAACTAGTTGTGGCAAGGCATGCTGCAGCATCAATAACTTCTTACTCAAGTAAGGGATTTTGATGTTCTTGATCATTTTGGAAAGCTGGTATATCATACTTCAACTTTGATGTTTAAAGTTGGTCTTGAATCATTGTGGATCATAGTGAAAAATAGCCCTAAAGTTGGCTTAAACACAAAACATATTCTGTCCAAAATTTCACTAAGTGTTTAGCTTCAAAAGTATGGAACCTCCAACTTCATGGCCTTATATCTTAAAATCTCTGCACCATTTGGGAATCCACCCTTATTGACAAAGTTGTAGTATGTAGCAAGCTCTTCAATTTGATCTTTGGATAAAAGAAAATGGTTACTTGGTTTGGAATTTATGCCTTTGCAAAGTAGGGTAAAAATCATTGGGTTTTATAACTTAGAAAAATTTCAACTTCTCGAATGTTGCCCTTTTTACAAGTAACCTCTCAATTCTTGATTTTTCTTGATCAATCATGATCCAAATCACATATTAACATTGTTATTGACTTGAAGATACCATGTTTGACCAAAAACTCCAAAAGTCAAGCTTGGTTTTGACCACAATTGACTTTTGTATCAGATGAACTTTGAACATTGAACTTTGTGACCCTTTATGAAATCAAACCCTAGGGCTATTTAAACATCATGGATGGGATCCTAAGGTGTTTTTTAGTGTCTTGAATCATGTCCCAGAGTGTGAGATCATGTCTTGGTTAAAATTAAAATGTATAGTTGACTTTTCCTCAGAAACCCTAGTTTGTGGACCAGATGATTTTAACTACTTGTATTGCTTATGAATCAAGTTCTTTGGATTAATCCAATCATATGAATGGACCAATATGAGGCATTTGAGGTCCTTGACACATATTTTAAGGTGTTGGGATCATTCCTTGCTTCAAAAGTCAAACCAGGGATTAAATCAGGTTAAAACCCTAATTAGGGTGTACTGAGGGTTTTAAGGCTTGATGAGCTTGTTATGATGCAATTTTGAACTTGATTATTAATGGATGAAAACTCTTGATCTTCATGGATGACAAAAGGACCTGAGATGTTTGAATAGAATGACTATCCCTTTGATAATTCATCTGCTTGAGCTTTAGGGGGATCACCTAACCTGTGAAGCAAGTAAGCACACACATCTTGTACTTGTGATGGGTTAGGGATGCATAAAGACATGTATATATGTAATGATGAATGTTATGCCAATGATGCAAATGTGGTGGCATCTTGGGGGTAAAAAATTAGGGTATGACACAACCCAATGATCTTCAACATTGGGGATGACTTCTTGTCTAACCCACTAGCTTTGAGAGGTGTTCCCTGAAGTCTTCGCACTTATTCGGGCGAGGTGTTGTCGTTTAACCACATGTATCCTTCTAGAAATGCTAAGTATTTGTTGTCAATCAATTGTTGTACTTTAGCTTTGAAAGTCGTGTAGTCCTTAGTCGAGTGACCTATTGATCTGGCATGATATTAACATTGCATTAGGATCATACCCAGCTGGGAATGGTTATGGCACCGACTTGAGCGACCAGGGAACCACCAGTGAGCTTGGAGTCATATATGGTAGAAGTTGACTGTATGACATAAGAATTGGATTAAGGAGAGCATTCCTTCTTTCTAGATTATTTCGAGGCCTAAGCTGGTTCTAATGCTTATTCTGATATCCCTAGCCCTGGGATCGCCGATTTGAATGAGAAGTAGTCCATGGTTGATGGTATGGTGCTTTAGGAATTGTTGGTTGCCCTTATAAATTTGGCGACACCGCTGCCACATAAGGATAGTATCGCGCTGGTAATGGTAATTACTGAAAAGATGGGGGAACATAAGGTCCTTCGGGTGCACCATGTGAATACTCGATATCTTCCATGACTCCATTAGTTTCATCCTCTTCTTCCTCTTAGAAATTGCTAAGGGATTCAAACTCACTAGTTTGGCAGCTCAAGGTTCATTGGATTTTTCTGCTTTTCAGGCCGCTTTCAATGCACACTCCAATTATCACCAGGTCAGAGAAGCCTGGTGACGCGCAATCTATCATCATTTCGAAGTATGGGCCCTGCAGGGTATCCATGAATATGTTAACTAGTTCTTTCTCTAAGAGTGGTGGTTACACTTGGGCTTCCAATTCTCTCCAACGGTACATATATCCTTTGAAGGATTCGTTGCTCTTTTGAGATACGTTTTATAACTACATGTGACTAGGAGCCTTGTTCAAATTGTACTCGTACTACTTGAAAAAGGTTTTAGCTAGGTCACTCCATGAGTGAATATTGCTTTTTTATAACTTCGTGTACCAACTCAATGGTGCCCCACTCAAAATGTCTTGAAAATTGTGAATCAGTAGCTTATCATCGTGGGTATAGGAGGCCATTTTTTGGCAGAAGAACACTAAATCGTGTCTTGTACAACTATTTCCTTTGTACTTCTCGTTGTGAGGTACTTTAAATTTCATGGGTATAACCATGTCTGGAACTAAAAACATGTTTTCGAGACCTAATGCTTTAATCGTTTCTCCATATCACGACATTTTTCTGTGGTTTTAATAATCAGGGGATGCTCCATTTTTGTCACCGGGTGGGCACCCTAAAAATTTGGCATGTTCCTTGTAAATTGAGGACCCCCTTCATCAACATGAACATGGGGTTCTTCTGCATAATGAGAATCTCACTTGATTTTAGAATATGCACAGTCAGAGGTTGCGGTAGAAAGTCCAGTCGAGGAGAGGATATTTAAAGGGAAGACCGTACATTTGGTTAGTTACCACGGTAAAGCCAAATGGAGGGCGACATTCTTTGTAACATCATGGTGAAGATTGTTCGTAGGGCTAGCTAGTAGAGCTTGCATCATCTGATTCACCTTGCCTTTTATGACGTCTGTATCCTCTCTCATCTCTGCTTGATTATATTCTAAACGCTCTATTATCCTTCAAGAACTACCACATATTTGATATGGGTGTTGGGAAGTCAGCCTGCTTGTTCTGGGCAAAGGCTAGAATGAGTATTTTTTGTTGTAAAATGATATGAATGCATGCTGATGAAATGAGAATTCACAATTGTTTTTTTGGTGCAAGGAAAATGCAATGCCATGTTATGCATGTTTTTCTGTTTTGTGAGCAGTTTAGTTTCACACGATCTGCGATAGATTCCTTATCGAAAGGATTCTAACTGCTTTATACACAATGATTACACCAGGGTGGCTCTAGGGTTAAAGAAGGTTCCTAAGGTCATGGACCCTTCTTAAGGATATTGTCGTCAATAGAAAATTACTTGCTAGCCAAAACTATTCCCGAGAGAATCTACCCTAGGTGATGTTTTCGTGCCAACCCAACGAGATAAGTTAGTCAAGTAAGTCAACACCAGACAACAAATAACATTGGGCTTCTAGATGAGGTTCCTAGTCATGGATCTTTCTTCAAAATATTTCCCCCAATAGAAAATTACTTGCTCGAAGACAAATACTGCCAAGAGAATCTCTTCTAAGTGAGGCTTTTGTGCCAACCCAACGAGGCAAGTACATCAACAAAGTTGACACTATGCAACCATCAATCCTAATAGCCATGGGTTTAAAGGTTCTAAAAGGTTCTTAGAGTCACAGACCCTTATAGAGGATATTGTCATCTATAGAAAATTACTTGCTAGCCAACAATATTCTCAAGAGGATCTATTCTAAGTGGGGTTTTCATGCCAACCCAATGAGTTATGTACATCAAGTAGGCTAACACTATACAACCACCACTATATCTTATGTTTTCTCTCTACACTCTGGTGTAGAGCCTTCTCATAATATGCTAGAGCAAATAGAATATCCACCATGGTACAAGAGAACCATTATAGAAAATATATTAAAATAGCAATAAAATAACATAAGAGATAAAAGAGACGAAGGTAGAAAAAGGAAAATAGACAAAGCTAACATTCATCGCATAGTTAACTAAACTAGGCTCGACTCTCCTTAGGAAAGATTCCCCAGTATAGTCGCCAGCTGTCGAGGCGAAAAAAATGACCTAGAGCGCTTGCACGCTCAAGATGATTAACAGAGTTGCCATCAAACTTTATTAACAGAGCGCTTCTACGTATCTCCAGGTGCGATGGTGAACTCGAGGCTACATAGTTCAGGGTAGAAAATGTTTGTTTATTGGTCGATTTTATCGAAATCTATTTTGTAAGAATCAACGGAAAACATTGCTTAATACCCAAAATAGTGGAGGAAAGGAACATTTGCGTCATAGTAGAATAGATAGACATATCAATATTTACGGGAAAACTTCGCTAGCTTACTCACACATATATGGATGAAGCGTTGTTTTGCATCATCTCAAGATGAAACATCTTTCGTTTATGAAAAGGGTTTGACATCATGATAAGATAGAAAGAAATTTGATTGGTTGTTTTGTTTTAGGTGGATGACGAATATTTGAACAATATCTAATTACGGCTAGCACTTAAATAGGTGGGGAAGAGAGAAGATATTATGTCTGCCCCAATCCTTTTTCATCCACATTATTTATGAAATTTGTGAGGCAAATTAAGTCGTAAGTATTTTACTGGAAGACAAGTATTCTAACAAAAGCTAATTGAGACAAGCTCTCATATACTATAGTAGAAGAGAAGAATTTTCATTTACTCCAATCATTTTTCTTCTAATAACAACCAAACTAAACTTGGTTAATTTATTCTATTTTGAAAGGATGACAAGTATTCGAACAAAAGTTAATTGCGGCTAGCACTAAAAAAATCGGGGAAATGAGAAGATATTGCATCCGCCCCATTCCTTTTTTAACCGATTGATTAAGAAAAATATTTTCAACGCACTTCAGATAAGCGGAAAAGAAAATCGATGTGGATCAAGTGTTTTTATCGATTAGTTTGAAAATGATTTTAGACAATGTTTGACATTAATTTGAAAATAGTTTGGAAGCTATTTTGAATCGGTGGAATTGTTTTGAAATAAAATAAATGAAGGGAGAGAATTATAACACAAAGTCGCGAATTGCATCGCGAGGGTACGAATTCTAGCGTGATAACACAAACTCTAACACGATGGCATAACTACCACACATAAGCACGCAACGGAAAGACAAGATAAATGACGTGCATATAATATAACCACAAAAAGCACATATTCATCACAATTAAATCAAAAAGTAAACAAACACATAACGTGCACGTGTCAAATTAATAGAATGAGCACACACACAAATTATTTACATCATCACAGACTGTTCACATAATCCATAAATAAAAAATACAGCATACACAACAGAGTTGAGCGTAATCGACTTGAAATGTAGATACACGATAAAATAGATGATACATAGCAAAATACATATACACAAAATGCAAAATGGAAATTCAAGTTATTGTCATACCCTAATTTTTAACCCTAAGATCCCACCTCCATTTGCATCATTTGCAAGGCATCAACCACCTTTCGTGTGTGTTTTTATGTTTTTCTAACCCCATTGAAAATACAAAAAATATGTCTTGTTTGCTTCATAAGTTAGGGTTTTGCATCACGGAGTTCAAGTGGTTGATCAGTCAAAGTTTAGTGTGATCCCCAAAATCTCAAGCTCGACTACACATTCATGGTGATCAAGAGTTTTCCTTAATGAATATTCAAGTTTAAGTGTGCATGAATTCAAATTCATCAAGTTCCAATTCATCAAGTGCTCCAAATTAGGGTTTTGGTCAAAGTCAGCTTGGGATTGACTTTTTTATCAAGACATGATCTCATGGCTTGGAATATGATTCAAAGGATTCAAGTACATTTTTGTGGTCCATTCATGTGTTTAAACTGGCTCAAGAAGTTTAATTTGTTGACAATTGAAAGGCTTTGATTCAACTGGTGAAAAGTCAACTGATGCTCAAAGTCAAAGTTTGACTTTTGGAATTTTTGGTCAATTATGGACTTCTCAAATCAAGTATCATAAAAATGTGGAAGATGACTGATCAAAATGAAGATCAAGTACATTTTTGTGGTCCATTCATGTGTTTAAACTGGCTCAAGAAGTTTAATTTGTTGACAATTGAAAGGCTTTGATTCAACTGGTGAAAAGTCAACTGATGCTCAAAGTCAAAGTTTGACTTTTGGAATTTTTGGTCAATTATGGACTTCTCAAATCAAGTATCATAAAAATGTGGAAGATGACTGATCAAAATGAAGATCAAGATTTATCAAAATTAGGGTTTTTAAAATTTCCCTAAGTACAAAAATCAATGATCAAATGACCAACTTTCCAAAGTTGTAACTTCCTCCTCAAGCATCCAATGGAAACACTTGAGGGCTGTCTTAAAATATGGAATTTGATACTACAAGTTGATGAAAATTGGAAGCCAAAAGCTTTCATAAAGTGGAAGAAATTGGTGGCTAAAGTTGGAGTTTCAAGTTATTGCAAGATTCAAAATACTTAGAAATTTTTATAAGTTTTTGACCATTTCAAGTACATGACTTTATGGCCAATTTGTGAGCAATCTAAGAGTACAATTGAAACACTTGAGGGATATATTTAAATATCATACTTCCTAGTTTATCATGGTGGAAAATTTGAGATCAAAAGCTTTCTTGAGATGGAAGAAATTGAAGGCCAAAGTTGAGGATTCATATTGATGATCTAGGGCACATTTGAGCCAGATTTCACTAAATATAATTTAGCTTGCTTCGCGCGAATTGGGGGCCATTTTTCTCACCTTTCCAAGCCTTGCCTCAACTTGTTATGAACATAAAATTTGTTCCTTTACGCACCAGCTTTACAAAGGTACCATATTTGTGCAAAGTTGACCCCTACACATAGGACAAAAATCTATCCAAACTGATCACCCTGAAGTTGTACTTTTGGCATGTTGTTTGAAAACAACTTTGGTCAAAACTTGCTAGGTAAGTTGTCATGCTGATCCATTTGGTTTCTAATACATAAAAGCAAGCTGCACAAGCCAAGAAGGAAATCTTAATATGTCCATTACATGACAAAGTCCAAGCCATAGTACATGCCACTTTTTGCTATTTTCATGACTTGATACATACAGTGCAAGCTCCAAACCAAGAATCTGTTCAGGAGCTAGCACCAAACCTATTCCAAAATCTCTTCATAAACAAATTGAATCAGAAGAGATAAGTACACAAGCAAGAATATAGAGAGAGCATTGCATCCAAATTTTAAAAACCCCATTAGAGCCAAACTTCAAATATAAAAATTCTTTGACCTTCCTTCCACTTTGCCTTCACAAATACCCTTCAAACATCATCTCAAAGTCTCTGCACTAAAACCTGACTATAATCACTCAACCAACCTATCCCAAATCTCACATTCCACCTCTGTCAACCGATTTGGAGGGAGCAATCTAAGGGATTTCATGGAGTTCTAAACACATCCTCACAATCCTGGGACTTCAAGGAAGCTGAGGAAACACTCATCTCACCTCTGCAAGTGCATTACAAAGGAGCACGAGTTCACTTCACTGGGTAAAATTTCATGTTTCTGTTCTCACACTTGTGAATACCTTTTGGATTCGTTCTTGTTACTACCATGTTCATATTGGTATGATGATTGAAAGCCCTCTGATTTTGAACGTTGATTGCTTCTATATATATATATATATATATATATATATATATATATATATATATATTTAATTTCATTTTTAAGAATTAGGTTTTGTATGGTTTTGAGTTAAATTCATGAAGTAAAGCAATAATAAATAAAAACTGAGTCCATATTTGATTTCCTTGTTGAATTATGAGTGAAACCATATATTTACATGATTGTTTTGGTTCCCATTTGTGAATTTCGTATTTTAGAATTTCTTGAAGTTTCTTGGTTGGCCAGAGGAAAAAGACAAAGTCTTCGCGCCACATTTTCTTTTTTTTTTTTAATTTGTTTTTATATTTATTGTTCTCGTTGCATTTTGCTGGTTGGCCATGGGCCTCAGCGCAGTTGGTTGAAGGTTTTGTTGGATACCCCAGGGGTGCGGGTTCAACACCCAGCGTCCCATCCCTTCCTTTTTATTCACTCTTTCTTTTTTTTTCTCATTTTCCTTCCTCCTTTTTTATTTTCTCCTCCTTTTCTTTCTTTTTAATTTCTTTCTTTTCCCTCTTAATTTATTTATTGTTCACATATTAAAAGAGCTAAAAAATATTTCATTTATTTTTCATTTTTATTATTTACATTTTCACATTTAAAAACCTAAAAAGATTGTTTCATTTTGTTTTTGTTTTTATGTTTATAAAGATTTCATAATTTCTTTAGCTTGCTATGGCTCTTTGGTGGATGGATGTTTGACTTTTCTTTCATAGGCTTTTTGTGATAAATACAATGATTATGATACACTTTTGATTGTTACTTTAGTTTTGATTCATGAGTTGATTCTTGAGGTATGAATGCTTGTATGCTTTTCATGTGATGGTTGTTTAATCTTTGGCTATGCTCTAGGCTTTATGCTTGATAATGATGTATCCATGTGGATGGTTTGTGTCTTGACTTGAATCTTGACATATTTGAGATGCTTGAATGATTGTTCACTTGGCATTGACATCTTGATTAGGAGACATAATGATTTGATTAGCTTGTTTTGAATAATGATCTTTGACATGTATTGATACCTTGCATTAATAACTTGATGATTTCATGATAGACATTATTAAGTTTTTCATTTAAGGTTACTTGAGATGCTTTGCCTTGTGAGTTTGTGTTGATTACATGTCTTGATGCTTGCTTTACACATGAATTGGTACTTGTTGATGAGCTTAGGTTTGACACTTGATATTTTGTCTTGTGATTCTTGGATATTATCCTCATGATGTATATCTTGTTTGAGGTTTACTTGTGGCCCTTGAATCTTTATGATTGTTTATGCTTGAATCCAAGGGAAGGGATTATAGTTGGCTTTGTTGTCATGTGCATATGCATTGTGTTTCTTTTACATTTTCACCCATTGTATGATTATTGTTTACCCTTAGTTTATTGGTCTTTAGATTGACTACCTTAGGTTGTTTACCCTTAAATTGTTCACCCTTAGATTATTCATTATTAGGTCTTCTTTTCTAACTTGAATCTTTTATTAAGAAACCTTGACATTAGGTCATTGACTTTTCAAACCCTTTTGTTAATAAATGCTTCAAGACATCTTAAGCATATTAAAACCTTTTCATTAGAATAAAAGACATAAATCTCATTCAAATATTTTTCCACTTGACTTTTCCCCTTTAAAATATTTTTATAAGAGATTAGACATGAGTCATCCCTAGTTGAGATATAATTCTCCTATCCCATGACATTGTTGAAAAAGTTGTTGATTCTTTTCCACTTGAGAGAGGTATGAGGCATACTTATTGATTCTATATATAAGTTGTAGCCCTTCTCTCATTGTGAAGCCAAGATCCATCTTCCACATGTTTGTGGTGGATTAGTTGATTATTCTCCTTAAGATGACAATTTGTCTCTTCTTCATCAAAATCCACCATAACAAACTCTTTTGTATTTTTACCCCAAACTACGACGTTTTCATCCTTTATTGGTACGTAGGCACAAGACTTTATGTCTTGCCAAACACAAAAAACAATAAAAAAACTTTTCTTCTCATCTCCCCAATCTTTTTTCAGCAAACACTTTTAACCTAACACAAATAATACAAGAGGTTCCTAAAGGATACTATAGAGACTTAGGGTGCTAGTACCTTCCCTTAGTATAACCAATCCCCGTACCTTAGATCTCTTATTTGCTTAGCTTTTAGCCTTTATTCATGCTTTGCATGTTTATTTTGGGTTTATTCGTTCTTTTCCCTTGGAAAAATAAAAGATCGGTGGTGACATCTAGTTTTATGAGTCTAGCTAATCAATAGCTATGGTTTCTGATTCTTCACCACAACAATTATATCATTACCGAATGCCAAAGCAATGTGTATTCATCGTTCTAGGTAATTTGTCGGACTCATTCTCAAAGATTTCACGTAACGAATTTGACAACATCAGATCGGAGTTGATGCAACGAGGTGGTGTTATGAAAACACATGGGGGAAATTATGTGTGTTGAGTATGGTGGTTCCTGTAGCGACTGATTTTTGTCGGTGACATGACCACCTTATCGCTGGGTTTTCCTCACCGCAATGAGGAGGAGGGGGTGCTACTTTCTGATTTCTTATTTATCCCGTGAAGCTGGAAGGGAAAGGGAAGCTATCTAAAACTAACCTTGCACGCGAATGTTTAACTGAACAAACGCTTTTAAAGAGATTAGGGGGGTCCGGGGTCAGGTTATACAATGGGGAGTTGTCAATTACCCATCCTATATGTGGTTATCCATAGGATATTACCTTTAGGTTTCGCTTTATACTTGATAGTGTTTATCCATTAATGGGTTGGGAAAGTTTCTTGGGAAATATGAGTGAGTCAGTGAGTTTTTGTTGTTGTTCGGGTGTTTTTGGTAAGGTACTAGACCTAAGTTTTGATTGATGTATGAAGGTACTGGACCTAGAGTTTTTGTCTAGTATGCTCGCTAAGATTTTGCAATCTTATGCCTACGTATTCCCGTTTAAATGAAACAGGGAAATCAGAGCAATCGTAGTTCCTCCTATTCTAAGGGAGGAAAAAGATGTTTTGGTGTCTTGTTTAATGCCCAAGATTGAAGCTAAAAGGTTGTGTATTTGTGTCTTGTTCAAAGCCCAAGATTGAAGCTAAAAGGTTTGACTGTGAGAGAATTTGTCATCTCTAAAGATTGATTGTTGATTTTTGTGTGCCTTGATCAAAGCCCAAGGTTGAAGCTAAGAGGTTGATTGACTCCACTAGGAAAGTCCTTATACAAAGCCTAAGAGGAGACTGGAATTGATTAACTCAACAAGAGAGTGCTTACGTGTCTTGTACAAGGCCCAAGATTGAGGCAAAAAAGAGACTGACTCTTTGGGGATATCATTATACAAAGCCTAAGAGGAGGCTTGAAGTTTGACTTTTCCGGGGGAAAGTGTTTTATCTGTCTTGTACAAAGCCCAAGATTGAGGCTAAAGAGGTTTTGACTCCATTGGGGAGGTTTGTATGTGTCTTGTACAAAGCCCAAGATTGAGGCTGAAATGAGTTTGACTCTGCGGAAGAGTATTATCTGTCTTGTACAAAACCCAAGATTGATGCGGAGATAAGTTTGACTCTGCTTAGGAAATTATTTCTCAAAGCCTAAAGGTAGGCTGAGAGGAATTGACTCCGCTGGGGAGGATATTTGTCCCAAGCTTAAGAGAAGGTTATGAAGATTTATGTCTTGTACAAAGCCCAAGATTGAGGCTAAAAGGGTTGACTCAACAAGAGAGTGCTAAAAGGTGATTGACTCAACAAGAGAGTCTGAAAAGTTGATCGACTCAACAAGAGAGTCTGAAAAGTGATTGACTCAACAAGAGAGTCTGAAAAGTTGGTGGACTCAACAAGAGAGTCTAAAAAGGTTAGCATCGCTGGGAGAATCATATGTACAAAGCCCAAGAGGAGGCTAACTTCGCTGAGGAAGGATCATTATACAAAGCCTAAGAGGAGGCTAGCTTTCTACTGAGGATTAGTGAGATCCCTAGGCAGGTCCAAGTGGGGAAATCAACTTTTGCTGAGGTTTACAGAAGAGTTGAGATATCAGACACCCTGAGGTTCTGATTTGGGATAGTGTTATACTGACCCTAGTCGGGGAATTTTTAGGAGAGAGACTGGGTTTTAGAACCCACGGGTTTTAACTCGGCTGGAGATTTGATCGGATGATCAAGGTTTCTCATACGTTCGTAGGGAACTTGAGAATGTATTTGAGACTCAAGGGGATTTAGACTGTCCAAGTCTACTGGTGTTGAAGAGTTTTATCTTTTGTATGATGCCTAAGAGAAGGCGGGTGTTTTTTAAGGGATGAGAATCAACCCTAAATTGGTCTGATGGTTTGACACTAGAAAGACTGCTCTAGCAAAGGATGACTAAGTTCTGTCTTATACCTTTAAGAGGTCTTTAGGGTCCTTGTATTAAGCTCAAGAGAAGGCATGAGAACTTCTAAGAAGCCGAAGGGTCCTTGTACAAAGTCCAAGAGGAGGCGGGGATGCTTTTAGGAAGCCTGTGGGTCCCAAAACCAAAGAAAAGTTCAAGAAATGTTATTCACAGAGAATAAAACATTTAGTGAAAGTTCGGAGGTTTGAAGAAACTCAGGAGATGTTATTCACAAAGAATAGATCAACTCCGGGGAGTAGAATTTCTTTGACAATTTCTAGGGGTGACAGTCTGAGAAAAGGTTCACCGAGAATACTGCCTTTCTCTTTGTTCCATATTATTTAAGCCCAAGAGAAGGAAAAACTGTATCTGGAAATCCTATGGGGATCTAGTTTTGATTGTATTTAAAGAGTGACCAACAGGGCTTTACCTAGTTCTAGACCTAGTTGTCGGTGTCGCTCCCGGGATTTTCATCCAAGTACAAACGCGAAAGTGGCACCGAAACAGAGTCGCCAGCAATGTGTATTTATCCCACGAGAGGGAAAGGAAACACCGCGTAAACCTGAGAGAAAGGAAAAGCATGGTCTTACGACCAAGAGAAATGGGTTCGGGAGTCGGTTACGCGAGAGGAAGGTATTAGCACCCCCTCACGTCCATCGTACCCGATGGGATCCACGCTTGCTTGTTTCGATCAAAGGGTGATAGAAAAGAATACTGGAAGAGGAACTAGAAAAGGAACGGAAAGAGAAAGAGAAACAAATGTAGGGAAAATAAAAGAAGTGCTCGCATGGGCCCTACCCCACTGCCTACGTATCTCATCGGGAACATGAGAATCAGAGCGACGTAGTTCCCCTCACTAGGGATGGATTGTCTATGTTTTTTAGAGAACGGCATACGTCCTAGCTCAGGTGTTGCAGGCTCGCTGGTCCGAGTGCGTTACCATCTTGCAAGAGAACGAGTAGAAGCGCGTTCGTGCGTTGAGAATGAATGAGATGAGAAAAGAATTCCCGAAGGAAAGACGTTATTGTTTGTTTTTGTCTTTTAGAAGGAAGTGTTTTGGATTTGTTTGCATACGTCAGTGTATCTGGATCTTAGTCATTGGAATGTGTACATTCTCACATTCCAAGATGGAATGAGTAAGAAAGCACACTAAGGGTGAAGAAGACCCCCACACTTAGTTCCAATTGTCAAGGTTCAAACACACTAGCATACTTGTATTTATTAAGTGTTTTTTGTAAATTAAGAAATGAAGAAGTGTTTTTTATTATTTGCACCTTCAACAAGTATTGCATTTAAGTCCCTCATACAAGATCAAATGTTTAACACATTGACCCAAGATGGGCTATATGCTACACATTCTAAGATTACAAGAGAAGACCCCTTATAATCTTTTCTTTATATGAAAGGCCTAAATGCAATAAATGCCTACCTTTATTAGATATTTTGAATTTTCTTTGAGATGAGAAGATGAAAGACTCAAGAGAGGGTAAAGGTAAAAATCTATATGGACTAAGACTCAATCCTAATTGATTAGTTAAGGGAGTGATCCTAAAGTTTGTGAGGTTTCAACCTAAAGTCTAAAGAAAGAATGAATTAAACAATTCACTTCTAAAGTAGAAGATGAATTGTAATTCACAAAGGGAAAGTGATGAGTTATTAAAAGAAAGCACATAAGTGCTTAGCAAAACACAAAATGGAATTGTAAAAGAGAAAGGATAGAAGTTGAATGTGGATTCCTTATCCACACTCAATTGAAACTTACCGAAGCCCCTACATGGTTAGCACAATCACTTACAAGTAAAGTAAGAAAATATAATGAACAAATCAAATTCAAACAAGTTGACAAACAAAGTAAAATGAGATTGAATGCTATACATGCTTCCAAGTCAGAATGTAACTCATATTTACATAACCTAATGTTATCCTAAATGAGCATACCAAATCATGCAAACAAAATCTCAATCCAACAAGAAGCAAAGAAGAAAAGGTGAAGTGATGTGAATGTGGTTCATACTTGTGAAACAAGTGACTTAAGGTGCAAGATAAACATCAAACATGCAAAGATAAAACCCAAATGTCACAATCAGAAGTCAATTAACATGCTATACATCCTCAAACAAAACCACAACTCATGGCACAAGTGCCTTCATGATCAAGCAAACCAAACATGAGGCATGCATTCACAAAATGAACAAGTTAAACTTCATGCTTCAAACAAATAGCAATCATGCTTCAAAAATTATGACTTTCACCAATCAAACACCTTAAACACATGCCATTAACATATCAAGTCCACAAGCAATGAATCAGAACCAAAGTCACTCAACAATTAGGTCAAAGTCTCATGGAAGTTTCATGCATTCATGCTCAAAGCTACACATCAAAAGTCATCCAAAAAAGATTTAAAAATCATCTCATAAATCTCAAACATACCTCAACATATTGTGACCACAATGCAAAAAGAAAGGCATCAAAATCATTTTTTATGATCAAGAACAAAAATGCACAAAATCATATGTCACATTAAGTATGCATACAAATGGAAATTCAAAAGAAATAATGGAACAGGGGCAAAATTGTCATAAAATCAGAAAATAAAATCATAGAAAATTTCCTAAATGTTTTAAGAATACACATGAATTTTTGTAGAATTTTCCAATATGTCTTGGTATTTTTAAAAATTAAAAATCAAACGTGTAGAAAGAAATAAAAATGAAAAATAAAGGGGGGTATGAACATAGCAATTGGACAGTTCAAAATCATTTGGGCCTTAAAACAGGGAGGTGCGAACAGCATTCTGGCTAAGTCCACTAAGCGCGCAGAACACACTAACAACCATGCACTTCAGTCAACAATAGTCAAACCATTCACCACCATCAGATCAGGTCAAGGTCAAATCTAGGTCAAGGTAATCAAGATCAACGCGCACACTTGAATGTCCATACACACTACCATGTACCATACCACACAATGTTTAAAAAAAATTCAGAAAATCACACGTGACATGCACATGTATTTTAATGTGCTGTCATCACATAAGCCACACGATTGCGCAAAATGAACGGACGAGATTAAAACAACGCAAACCCTAACAGTTGAAGTCACCGGCCGGAGAATGACCTCCGGTCATCTTCTCCGGCGACCAAGCACCACCTGTAACTCACATTTTTTCCAGAAATTCACAATCCACATACCAAATGAAAGCTAAACTTACGTACATCAAGAATTTAGCACTGAAATCACCAAACAACGCACACACAGCAAGAAATGATCACAAACATTTTGCCCTAAGTTTAGATCTACACCTCTGAGAGGTCTATCAACTAGCCAGAAATGTTTCATTGCTTCTAATAAGCCATAATCAACATGAAACAAGCTTAAAAATCAATGAATCGCACCAGATGAGTTAAGAAATTCCAAACCTGAAACTTGAAGATTCTTTGTTCAAAAGAAAACCAGAGATGTTGCCTTGAGTTCTTGAGCTCCAATGTGGCCAAATAAAGGCTTGAGAGCTTGAATTCGTGCAGAAAATCAATTGGAATTTGATGCTGAGCTTCTTTAACTGAACCTATGCACTCTTGTTTTTGATCTCCAAAGCAGAATAATGATGAAGATGGAGATGAAGTGTAGAAACAAATGATTAAACCCGTGTGCAAGCAGAAGAAAGGTGGAGAGAATGTGAGAGAGATTCAGTGTGAAGAATGAGAAGAATCAAGCTGAGACTGAAATTAGAGGTGAGGTTTCTATTTATAATGTGAGTTAACCATGGTTTAGTGAGTGAGTTAAATGAGTCCAAGTTGGGTTAATTGAGTCCACCCTAACTAACTGAGCCAAGTTAGTTAGGGGACGAGTTGGTCATGGCTGGGTTATGGTGATGAAGGTTCATGGAGTTATGGTGAGGAGCAATTGCAAGGAATGGTGATGATGAGTTGTTCTGGTGTGGCAGCTTGAGAAACTTGTTTCATAAGTTTTGTTCTTCCTCTTTAGTGTATGGAAACAACATGGATAGCACGTGCTGCTCAAGTTTGTAAGGGGATGTTGGCTTAAATGAGGAAAGGAATAAAGAGTGTACATGTGAATTCTGAAACAATCAACCACAACCATGTTTATTTTCTGGTTTTATGACAGCTTGAAACCAATGCAATCATGGTGATTTGATGATGGAATTCTCTCAAATCCATGGATGATTTGATGTGTTTTTGGAGTCATTGGAAACAGGAGATGTAATGCTACACGTTTGGTGTGAAAATTGAATGGAAATGATGCTTGGAACATGCCTAAAAATGACCATAAACAGATGTAAAACAAACTGATGCATGGGCGAGCAATGAGGTTGGTTGGCAAGGCATGCTTGGCATGGATTTTCAGTTGCATTGACCAATCTTTGAGCCATCATAACTCCTTATCCTTTGATCAAATGAAAAATCCATGAACATCAATATTGAAGATCTCACATAGGGGAACAACTTTGATGTTGCAAGATTTTTCATTTGAAACCTTTAACCATGAGTAATTGATCTACACATCTTGCTCACCAACTGTTTGAGAAAATGACTGCGCGCAAACCTGGCCAAGCTTGGTCAAGACATGGTTTTTGGCCTACTTTCCTCCAACTTTGATTAATCATATCTCTCTCAATTTTTATCCAATGGAGATGCTCTACACATGGATTTGAAGCTTAAAACAAGATCTTTCATTGAGGCAGAGTGGATTTTTCATTTGGTGCTCCAAATTTAAATGGCCTTGGTTCAAATTCTGATGCAAAATGGCCAAAACTTGCTATTTTTAGTAACCCTACTTCATCCAAAAATGGCAACTTTCCACATCTTGATTTTTTCATGATTCCTTTGGAGTTTCTTGACCAAATTTTGTACATTGGACATATGTAACATGAATTTCATGAATTTGGCCTCAAAAAGTCAAGAGTTGACTTTTTCCTCTGATTATTTGACTTGGCCCCAAATTCCCTGATTTTTGATCTTTCTTCCAATTGAACCTCTTCTAAAACCAAGTGAGATGCAATCTTCCACACACATACACTTAAGGACATATGGAATACCATGACATCAAGTTTTGTTCAAAAATCAAAGATCCCCTGATTTAATGGGAAACCCTAGTTTTGACCCCCTTTGGTTAGGAGGAAATTGCACATCTTCCAAATCCAAATTCCTCAGAGTATGTTGTGTATCCTCTTAAAGGATGATGAGAAATGCCACTTGAGAATGATTTTGGATCAATGAGCTATCTCTTTTGAGGGTTTTCCTTCAGTTTTTGGACTTCTTGCATAGTGTAGGATGTAATGCTTCAATCTCCCATTGAATCTCACTTCTTTGAGGTTTTGGAAGATCAATTGAGATAGTATGAGACATGAGAGACCTCTTGGCTTGCATAGAGCCAACTTGATTGACCTTTTGTGCTTTGAATGATTCCTTGATTGTCCACCTCCTACCTGACCACATGCCCTAATGGTAAGAAGGATGCCATGCTTCATTTTTCTATGTTAAATGCAATGTAATGTTAATGAGGTGGATATGATATGACAAATGATAATGCCATGCTATGATGCCAAAAGAGGAGAGCAAATTTTGGGGTATTACAGCTGCCCCTATTCAAGCGTTGTAGACCTGAATGCCTGAAAGCAATTGCTTTCGGACTTTCAAGGTATATAGTGATTGAATACCAAAAATAACCAAAAATTTGCTCTGGATGGTGAGAAAGAAACCCCCCGACATTGCTGGATTGAATCTTCAATGAAACATTGTCGGAGAAATCTGCCTTTTGAACGACGCCAGACGACTACTGGCTTGCCACACTGCTGGTGGACTTTAATAATGTCTTTTATGCAATTCCAGACGACTACTGGCCTGCCACACTACTGGTGGACTTTGGAAATGTCTTTTTGAACGACGCCAGACGACTACTGGCTTGCCACACTACTGGTGGACTTTGCAGCTTCGTGCCACCCGAAGATGGACTTTTGCCAATCCACTGTTGGACTTTAAGAATTTGCCACCCTTAGATGGACCTTTCGCCAATCCACTGTTGGACTTTTGCCACCCGAAGACGGACTTTTGCCAATCCACTGTTGGACTTTTGCCACCCGAAGACGGACTTTTGCCAATCCACTGTTGGACTTTTGCCACCCGAAGACGGACTTTTGCCAATCCACTGTTGGACTTTTAGCTGCTTTGCCACCCGAAGATGGACTTTTGCCAATCCACTGTTGGACTTTTAGAATATGCCACCCTTAGATGGACCTTTCGCCAATCCACTGTTGGACTTTTAGAATATGCCACCCTTAGATGGACCTTTCGCCAATCCACTGTTGGACTTTTGCCACCCGAAGACGGACTTTTGCCAATCCACTGTTGGACTTTTGCCACCCGAAGACGGACTTTTGCCAATCCACTGTTGGACTTTTGCCACCCGAAGACGGACTTTTGCCAATCCACTGTTGGACTTTTGCCAATCCACTGTTGGACTTTTAGCTGCTTTGCCACCCGAAGATGGACTTTTGCCAATCCACTGTTGGACTTTTAGAATATGCCACCCTTAGATGGACCTTTCGCCAATCCACTGTTGGACTTTTAGAATATGCCACCCTTAGATGGACCTTTCGCCAATCCACTGTTGGACTTTTGCCACCCGAAGACGGACTTTTGCCAATCCACTGTTGGACTTTTGCCACCCGAAGACGGACTTTTGCCAATCCACTGTTGGACTTTTGCCACCCGAAGACGGACTTTTGCCAATCCACTGTTGGACTTTTGCCACCCGAAGACGGACTTTTGCCAATCCACTGTTGGACTTTTGCCACCCGAAGACGGACTTTTGCCAATCCACTGTTGGACTTTTGCCACCCGAAGACGGACTTTTGCCAATCCACTGTTGGACTTTTGCCACCCGAAGACGGACTTTTGCCAATCCACTGTTGGACTTTTAGAATATGCAAAATTGCATTACTCTCTGCATCTGTGTCAGACATCTATGCTGACTCTGCTGAGGAACAATGATCAATGACTTGACTTTAGAGGTTCCTGAGAGGATAATATCTCTGCTGGATAATGAATGAACAATCCGTCTGCTCCGAATTGTCAAGTTTGCCAAAAATAAATTGGACTTGAAGAATAATAGATCTGCCAGTAATCACTTCATCTGCTGGGGGAATGAATTCTGGTCACAGCGACTCCGCTGGGGATGAGAATTTCTTTGCATGGCGTCTTGCTAAGGAAGAAAAGTCATAAAAAAACTCTGCTTGGGGATCTATCCAATCCAAGACCCTTTGTAGGGGTTATCCACCTTTTGACCCGGCTGGGGAAAGACTGTGCCATCCTTGGTGAGGAATAGATTCTGCCGATCTTATAAACCTCTGCGGGGAGAACGACAACTCAGCTGGGGAGTATTGCTGACAAGATTCGATGCTGACCTTTGTGGGGATACCATGACCAGAGATACGATCTTGCTGGATATCAGGGCTACTCTGCCAGGGATATGCAAATCCTGGTTAGAACATTCCCCTGCAACTTGCTAGGAAAGAGTCCTTTGGGGAAACTCAAAGCAAATCCACAGTAGTCTGCCGCAGAATATGACTGTCAAGCTTAGGATAAGTACCACAATGCCCCATGTTAGGCGAGCTTCCCTTTAGACAATTCCGTTAGGGATGACGGGTTTATAACAAACTCTGCTGGAGGAAACTGCTTTAAAACGTCTCGTGCTGGGGAATGCCTTTTGAGAGGATTTTACAGAAGACCAACTGTCCTCAAACTCTACTGGGGGGTGATCAACACTTCATGCTGGGGAAACAACATGCCCCATGCTTAAGAAAACCAACAATTTGCCCCCGAAGCGGATGTCCTAAGAGGATTTTACAGAAGATCTAGCCTCTTCCAACTCTTGTGACTTCGCTGGGGATAATGATCATCAGTTTCGGTGTCGACGAGACCACCCTTTTGGGGAACCTGTGACCGTTATCGACACAGAAAGGCTTGTAGTTGTTGGAAGTACTGAATGAGAGAATCGACTTAATAAGATACAACGGTACCCAGTTGAACTTAATTCACTGAGATCGACCCGATGAACGCCGATCTCCTTACCCATAATTGCCCCAGTCTTTTGCGTGGAGTGATTTATTGCTAGTCTTGTGCTTAAAATCATCTGCACCTGCTACCTGCAACAAAAGAATATGCCCACATGCCCCGAATATTGCGTGGCTAGAATCCACCATCCGGGAGTATTCAACATTCGAAGTAATTTCAAATATTTTTTCTGCGCATGTTATTGCAAGGCTGCCATGTTTTCAAATGCAATGTTTTATCAAAAATTAGGACGTTTTTGCAAACAAAGCAATAAAACAAAAATAGGAGGCTTTTTATTGAAATTCAATTTATTGACTGAGAGCCCAGAATAGGCAATTACATCTGGAAGCAATCCCTGGAAAGAGGTGATCGCTGAAAATTGAGAAAAGAAACTATCCTAATGGCAATGTGAAAACGGACTTCCACTGAGTTTCCATTCTGTTATGACCAGTATGTCTTCAAAACTCCCCGACCTTGCCTTCTGAGGAATGATCAGACCGATTCCTATCTTTCAGAATGTCAGTTGTTCAAACGATAATGGGGTACAGATAACTCAGACCGTAGTCATTCGCTTAAATCCCTCTTTTGTGTGGACCGCCCTTTCAGGTTTTCGATCCACCAGGATACCCTCTTTTGCCTAAGTTGCCCTTTCAGGTTTTCAACTTACCGGGTGTACAAATTTTTCAATTATATCCCTAACTTTTGCCCGAACCTTATTCTGTTTTTGGTTCGCCGGGATGCCCTTTTTTGCCTGGATTTTTTTATTCTTATTATCCAGCGGGTCTATTCATGCGAAGTATTTTTTGACTACGTCTGAGTTGACAGGGGATGAAAAGTCTTCGCCATCCATGGTTGTAAGCAATAAGGCTCCGCCTGAAAAGACCTTTTTAACCACGAACGGACCTTCATAATTAGGAGTCCATTTGCCCCTGTGATCTGTACTGGGAGGAAGGATCCTTTTGAGTACCACATCTCCGACTTTATAAACCCGAGGACGCACCTTCTGGTCAAATGCCTGCTTCATTCTGCGCTGATATAGTTGCCCATGACATACAGCCGCCAATCGCTTTTCCTCGATAAGGCTCAACTGATCAAATCTGGCTCGTACCCATTCAGCTTCATCTAGCTTAACATCCATCATGACTCTGAGGGACGGAATCTCTACTTCAACTGGTAGCACTGCCTCCATACCATATACGAGTGAGAATGGGGTTGCCCCAGTGGACGTACGTACCGACGTTCGATACCCATGCAAAGCAAATGGTAACATCTCATGCCAATCTTTGTACGTGACAACCATCTTCTGCACAATCTTCTTGATATTTTTGTTGGCCGCTTCGACCGCGCCATTCATCTTTGGGCGGTACGGAGAAGAATTGTGGTGTTCGATTTTGAAGTCCCGGCATAACTCAGCCATCATCTTATTGTTCAAATTAGAACCATTATCAGTAATGATTCTTTCGGGAACTCCATATCGGCAAATGATATCCCGTTTTAAGAAACGAGCGACCACTTGTTTTGTAACATTGGCATAGGATGAGGCTTCAACCCATTTGGTGAAGTAATCAATTGCCACCAAGATGAAACGATGACCATTGGAAGCTGTAGGCTCAATCTTTCCGATCATATCAATGCCCCACATGGCAAACGGCCAAGGTGACGACATGATACTCAACGGATTTGGAGGTACATGCACTTTATCTGCGTAGATCTGGCATTTATGGCATTTGCGGGCATATTTGCAACAATCTGACTCCATAGTCAACCAATAATATCCCGACCTTAACAACTTTTTAGCCATTGCATGCCCTCCGGCATGGGTACCGAAAGAGCCTTCGTGCACTTCAATCATCAACAAGTCTGCTTCATGTCTATCCACACATCTAAGCAGGACCGTGTCAAAATTTCTTTTATACAGCACGCCATCTTTATTCAAGAAGAAACTACCAGCAAACCTTCTCAACGTCCTCCTGTCTTTGGACGATGCCCCGGGCGGGTACTCTTGACTTTTCAAGAAACACTTAATGTCATAAAACCATGGCTTGTCATCAGACGCTGCATCGACCGCAAACACAAATGCTGGTCTGTCAAGGCGGGATACCTCAATCTTAGGTACATGGTTCCATCCTTGCACTTTGATCATGGAAGACAAGGTGGCCAAGGCATCCGCGAACCTATTCTCATCTCGAGGAATATGGTACAGTTTCACTGTTGTGAAAAACGTCAGCAATCTCCTCGTATAATCTCTATACGGCACTAGATTTGCTTGGTGCGTGTACCAACTCCCTTTCACTTGATTGATTACCAAAGCTGAATCACCGAATATATCAAGGGTTTTAATCCGTAGATTAATCGCCTCCTCGATCCCCATTATACAAGCTTCGTACTCTGCTTCATTGTTGGTGCATCCGAAAGTTATTCGGGCAGTGAAAGGCATATGAACACCTTCCGGCGTGATAAGAACTGCTCCAACTCCGCACCCATTCATGTTGACAGCCCCATCAAACATCAGACTCCATTTGGATTCAGGGTCTGGCCCCTCCTCCGGAAGTGGTTCCTCGCAGTCTTTAGCTTTAAGAAACATGATGTCCTCATCAGGGAAATCAAATTTCATGGGTTGGTAATCATCAATCGGCTGTTGAGCAAGATAGTCAGACAAGATACTTCCTTTGATGGCCTTTTGTGAAGTGTACTGAATGTCATACTCTGTCAAGACCATTTGCCACCGTGCAACTCTGCCTGTCAATGCTGGTTTCTCGAAAATGTACTTGATAGGATCCATTTTTGAAATCAACAAGGTTGTGTGCCTAACCATATATTGCCTCAATCGCTTAGCGGCCCATGCAAGTGCACAGCATGTCTTTTCAAGCATTGAGTATCGGGACTCACAATCATTGAACTTTTTGCTCAGGTAGTAAATAGCATGCTCCTTCCTGCCTGTCTCGTCATGTTGACCGAGAACACAACCCATGGAACCTTCAAGCACAGTCAGATACATTATCAGCGGTCTCCCTTCAACTGGAGGCATTAGAATCGGAGGTTCCTGCAAGTATTCTTTTATCTTATCGAATGCCAATTGGCAATCGTCATTCCACCTGACCGTTTGATCTTTCCTTAACAATTTAAATATTGGTTCACACGTGGCTGTTAGGTGAGATATGAACCTTGCAATGTAGTTCAATCTACCCAAGAAACCACGAACCTCTTTTTCTGTTCTCGGTTCAGGCATTTCTTGTATTGCTTTCACCTTGGCAGGATCAACCTCGATTCCTCTTTCGCTCACAATGAAACCTAACAACTTTCCAGAACGCACCCCAAACGTGCACTTGTTTGGATTTAATCTCAGACGGAACTTTCTCAACCTTTCAAACAGCTTTTTCAGGTTAATCAGATGTTCCTCTTCTGTTCTCGACTTGGCAATCATATCATCTACATAACATTCGATCTCCTTATGAATCAAGTCATGAAACAATGTCACCATCGCCCGCTGGTACGTTGCCCCTGCGTTTTTCAACCCAAAAGGCATTACTTTATAACAATATGTACCCCACGGAGTAATGAACGTGGTCTTCTCCATATCTTCAGGTGCCATCTTGATCTGGTTGTACCCGGAGAAACCGTCCATAAATGAGAACACTGAAAACTGAGCTGTATTATCGACCAGCACATCAATATGAGGTAGTGGAAAATCATCTTTCGGGCTAGCTTTATTAAGATCTCGATAATCCACACACATTCTCACTTTTCCATCTTTCTTCGGTACTGGCACGATGTTGGCTACCCATGGAGGATACTTTGTCACAGCAAGAAAACCAGCGTCCCACTGCTTCTGGACTTCCTCCTTAATCTTTAAAGCCATGTCGGGGTGAGTCCGACGAAGTTTCTGCTTGACTGGCGGACATTCTTCTCTCAACGGTAGCCTGTGCACGACAATATCCGTATCCAACCCCGGCATGTCTTGATACGACCAGGCGAAGACGTCAACATACTCGCGCAACATTTCCGTCAAAGTTTGCTTCACATCTGCTTGCAAGCTGGCACCAATCCTGATCTCTTTCTTGGCGTCCTTGGTACCAATATTGATGATTTCTACAGTCTCCTGATGAGGCTGGATGACCCTTTCCTCTTGTTTCAACAATCTGGCCAGTTCTTCAGAAAGTTCACAATCTTTCTCATCCCCTTCTTCGGCTTGATAAATCGGATTGTCAAAGTCATACATGGCCATATCAAAATTGTTATCAGTGGTATCCGGAGGATCAAGTCTGCATGAACGGGTTCATGCCTTATTTTAGAATTTATTTTTAAGCAAAACAAAAGAAAATGAAACATTGCCATTTTATATTTTTTGTGCAAAAATAAAAACTGAAAGACAGAGAACAAAATTTGATTGCAAAACGTCCTTTATTAATGATTAAACATTGCAAATGCAACCATGGTGGCCCTACAAATGAATCTATACGCCTTGGGCAGAGCGCAAGATTTTGTCATGCATTATGGTTAGAAAAAACAAAGAAAAATTACTCTGTCTGAAGAGTAACCCGGATGACTTCTTCAACGGACCAGTTCTGCACTTGTTGTCCCGAAGCATGAGGGCGTACCCAGTTGTCCAGGTCACAATTACTGTCAACACTATCCTCTGTGGCTGCACAAGACTGGTCCATGTAGATAATTCCCCCACTATTGAAAGTAATGGGTCCCCTGCTCCCCGCATCTGAAGTTGTAGAGGGATGATAACCAATACCAAATTTGTCTTCCTTCATTGGGGTCTCTATCAACCTGCCCCAACCTTGGGCGTTGCCTGCCCTGACGACTTCGACAGCTTGTTTGTAAGATGAAATGGAGGTACCAGCCCCAACTGGTGCAGAAGAAGACTCAGGTGCATCGTCAATATTGACTGCTTCAAATGATTGGCACAGCATCTCATGAATTTCCCCATCCATTTCAATGTACTTGAACGTGGACAAGTGACTCACAAAGATGTCCTCCTCCCCACACACTGTCACAACCTGCCCTTCAAACTCATACTTCAGCTTTTGATGTAGAGTAGAAGTAACAGCCCCGGCTCCGTGAATCCAAGGGCGCCCCAATAGGCAGCTATATGCAGGTTGTATGTCCATTACATGGAACGTGGATTTGAATACCTGTGGTCCAATTTGTACGGGCAATTCCACCTCACCAAACACAGATCGTCTAGTTCCATCGAATGCTCTGACCACCAATTCACTAGGCCTTAAGATCAAACCATCAACTTCCAGCTTCATCAATGCCTTCTTGGGCAAGACATTAAGTGATGAACCAGTGTCTACCAGTACATGAGATAACACTGCGCCCTTACACTCCATCGTGATATGCAAAGCCTTATTATGGTTTCTTCCTTCAACCGTCAAATCTCTACTTGTAAAACCCAAGCCATGGCTAACATTAACATTGGAGATTACGCCCTCGAGCTGATTAACAGTAATTTCTTGTGGCACGTACGCACTCTTCAACACTTTCAACAACGCCTGCCGGTGTGCATCAGAGCACATCAATAGTGACAAGATTGAAATCTTTGAAGGGGTCTGATTCAGTTGGTCCACAATCTTATAATCGCTTTTCTTGATTATCTTCATAAATTCTTC
Organism: Lathyrus tuberosus; assembly: GCA_022829125.1. Classification (NCBI taxonomy): domain Eukaryota; kingdom Viridiplantae; phylum Streptophyta; class Magnoliopsida; order Fabales; family Fabaceae; genus Lathyrus; species Lathyrus tuberosus. The sequence goes on along the minus strand of JALAZF010000124.1, from coordinate 585,701 downwards.
CATTTCCTTATCAAAAGTAATCTTTGTCTCTGCTTCAGGTGTAGGCGCACTTTCAACCACCTGTTTACCCTTAGCCTTTGCTGCTGCTTCTACCTCCTTATCACTTCTCAAGGTTTGGGGAGCAAACAACCTTCCACTCCTTGTAAAGCCCCCTACACCCCCTACATTATCAATATTTGGGCTGACTGACGGCTCAACTTCCTGCTTTTTACCTTCGTAATATACATCTGCCCCATAGTGCCATGGGATAGCTTTCGTAGATGTGAACGGAATTGGTCCTGGCACCGTGATAGTGACAGGACTGGGCCTTTCTGGCGCAACACTCGCCACGGGAACTGCATTGACCGGCATTTGAATCTCAGCAGGAGTGTAATAGATGGTCACGGTTGATATCTCATCAGTGTCTTTCACGACTCTGTCGAACTGTAGACACCCTTCATCGATCAGATTCTGTAAACCCATCTTCAACTTATCACAGCCGTTCTCCTGATTCATACACTCAGAGCAATCTTGATTACAGCCCGGGAACACCTGTCCCTTCAATAAACGATCTTTTACAACCAACAAAGAAGTTTTCACTTGATGAACGTCTAACACCAAATTCAATCCCCTCCCATCTTCAATAGCGTACACATTGGCTGCACTATGATCAGGCATGGGATGCTGAGTAATATTAGGAGCGGGAGAGAAATTGATGGCCTTAGCATCAATCAAATCTTGTACTTTATGATGGAAAGCCCAGCATTTTTCAATGGAGTGCCCCTGAGCACCTGAGTGGAACTCACAACGAGCATTAGCATCGAAGTTAGGTGGCAGGTTTCCAGCAACCGGAGCTTTCATAGTACGGAGTTCTACCAACTTTAACTCGAGTAGTCGGGGCAACAGCGCGGCATAAGTCATAGGGAGAGGATCCATCTTACGATCCCTCTGTCTAGACCTTTGCTGGAAAAAAGGTTGTTGCTGTTGAACTTGTTGTTGGGGTTGTTGTTTCTGAACAGACGGTGTGGGGATTGTTACAGCATCTACCTGATAATAAGTTCGAGACCGCCCTCTGCCTCGTCCTCTAAACACAGCATTCGTATCACCTTCTCTTCTTTTCTGGTTACTAGCAAACGGTTTCTTCGTCCCCGAAGAGCCAGCCCCACTCACATCCTGGATCTTTCCAAGCTTTAACAGACTTTCTATTCTTTCTCCCGCAATCACAATGTCAGCAAATCCAGTTGACGGACAAGCAGCTAATCTATCAAGATAAGCCCCTTGCAAGGTGCCCATGAACATATCTGCCATTTCTCTGTCTGACAAGGGAGGTTGGACCTGGGCAGCCATTTCCCTCCACCTCTGTGCATATTCTTTGAAACTCTCCTTGGCATTCTGGGACAATCCCTGCAATTGGGTGCGGTTGGGCTCCATGTCGATATTATATTGGTATTGCTTCAGGAACGCTTCTGCCAGATCTTTCCAATTCTTCACAGCGGCTCTACTCAACTTCATGTACCAGGTCAAAGACGCCCCCGCCAGACTGTCCTGAAAATAGTGCATCCATAGCTTCTCGTCATCCGTATGGGCTGAAATCTTCCCAAAGTAAGCTTGAAGATGCGTTTGGGGACACGCATTGCCGTGATACTTATCAAAAGTGGGAGGTTTGAATTTAGGGGGAATTCTGACTCCTGAGACCAGCCCCAAGCTGGTAACATCAATACCCATAGAGTTCTTGCATTCTATGGCCCTGATCTTCTCTGCTAACTCATCATACCTTCGATCCCCTTGATTACCCACATCAGCATCCAGCAGAGTAAATTGGTCTTCCAGAGTATCTTCAATAGTAACACCAGCATGCCTACCATTTCCATTACCCCGATTGTTACCACCAGGAGGAGGGTTGCCACCGGGAGGAGGAATGCCATGTCCCTGTGAATTGTCATGATGATCACCTTCGGGCCCATTGTCGGGACACTCTACCAGAAGCCTCAGTCTCTCCTGATTTTGCGCCATGCTAGTCATGAGGGTCATGAACTGGTCCATACGCGCCCTCATTTCCGCCAAATCACTTTGCACTTGATCCATGATTCTTACTTGATTCCTTCGCGTCGAATATCGGTGAATATGACTCTCCGCTATACTGCCTGAAACCAAATAAAGGTTAGAGACCCCGCAACGAGTACCTGAAAAGTAACAAAAAATGCAAAATGATATGCAATGCCATGCAATGCCATGTTTGTCATTTCCGAGGTGCTTTATACCCTGATTCCAATCCAACCACAGAAATCTGAAGACCAGAAATTGTGATATAAAGAGACGTGTCGTGGTCCTGTGCTTGTGTGCAGCTATCTGATAAGGAATAATTCTGAATAAAACTGCTCATACTCATTCAATCAAAGTATTCAAGTACATTTAAGAAAGGCTCATCCGCAAATGCAATACAAGGAAAAATGGATCCATCAACAAGCCTGATGGTAACCATTAACAACAAAATATAAGGAAAAGAACATCAGTCTGACAATTCAACACCCTTCAGCTTATCACTCGAGTATTTGATCTCCTCAAAAAGTATACGGGTACGCTGGTGATTCGGCTTTTCAATCATTTCTTTGATCAAGACATCCCTTTTCTCAAGAGCTTCAGTTAAAGAACCCATGTGCAGCATCAGAGCCTCGTCATCACACACTCCTTTGTGTCTCTTTATGCCGGCTTGCGTCTTGAGTATCTCCCTTTCTATCATGACTTCTTCAAGCTCTTTCTTGGTATTCCTCAGCTCACCTCTAGCTTCTTCTAGCTGTTCTTGACTCTTACCGAGGCTTTCCCGATACTTTCTCCTCTGCTCATGCGCCTTTTCAAGCTCTTCGTCCTTAATCTGCAACCGTTCCTGTAATTCAGCATTCTCTATCCTAACTTCGTCCCAAGCGTGCTGAAACTTTGTTAACTTTTCTTTGGTCTGTGCTAACGCCTGTTTGGTTTGCTTGTGGGCTTGAGTAGCATCATCAGCACCTTTACTAATCTTCCGGAAATGTTGGGCTCTTCCAGCAAAGTCTTTTTCTTTTGCAGTTAGGATTTGTTCAGCATCTTGGGCTTTCCGCTCCAGCTCTTTGTTGGCATGTAGAGCATTCTGAAGACGGCTACTCAACTCGGAATTCTCTCCTTGGAGCTTTTTCACCAAGGCTTGCAACTTGTCAACTTCTTCCACCGTAGCAGTGCTTCTTGCTTTCTCATTCTCCGGATACAAAAGGGGTGCCTTACCAAAAGGCAAGAGAAAATCTTCAACTCTTTTCTTCACCCACTCTTCATATGCTGGATAAACCCGGTTGTTAGGCTTGCCTAGAGTAACTTTCCCCTTTTTCAGTATGCTACCCCAGCTTTCAGAAGCTTTCTGTGCTGCTTCCCATCCATCTGATGTATGAAAATAGAGGGACTCCTCCACATCTCTCTTAATAGGCGGACCTGTCAGGGCATACCCAAATTGTCGAATGGCCAAAGAAGGATTGTAGTTAATCCCACCCAGTCTTCCTATCAGTGGAACGTTAGGGAACTTACCACAGCTGTGGATAATATTCTTGCCAATCAGCCCATGATCTACCCATACGATGTCCTTGGCCACCAATCCCATTAAACGCTGTTTCCACTCTAGAGAATCTTTGGAGTCCACAAAAGCCCCTGATTGTGGTAAACGGCCCGCAAACCACTTATAGAACAAGGGTGCACAACAACGAATTATCCCTCCTCTTTTCTTTTCGTTTCGGTTGTACAATGAATAGTGAAGATCTCCCAGTAGCGTTGGCACCGGGTTCTTCATCATGAATATTCGTATAGCGTCCGTATCAATGAAATCCGGCTCGTTGGGAAACAACACTATGCCGTATATACAAAGGGCTAGCAAAGCATTAAAAACAAACCAATTCTCGCCTTTAGCTGCTTCCTGGGCCTTCTTAATCAGATATTCCAGCTTGTAACCACGAATCTTTCCTTTGTTGGAGACATTGTCACTTAACTCTGATTTGCTCAAATAAAGAGCACCAGCCAACTTCCCAAAGTCAAGATCCCCCACCGATCCAAAGAAAGGGGGCTCCTCCTTGATAGCAATCCCCAACATGTTGGAATACTCCTCCAGGGTAGGAACCAACACATAGTCTGGAAATACAAAACATCTCAGAGGCGGATCATAGAACTGCATCAACGTATGGAGACCTCTGGCTTCATAATCACTGACATTACGGACCATAGATAAAATCCACCCATACTTCTCTTCAAAAGCTTCTCGTACTGCAGGACTCGCCATTCCCTTCAGCATAACAATAGGGCCCAAAGTAGGCGTAAGGAACTTATAGCTGATGATATTCTTCCTCTCTTTAGTGTTCATCTTTGCAGGGACCTGATGATTGGAATCAAGGGTAATATATGCACCTGGAAATGAATAAACATGTATGTTAGGATATGATAATGCAATGCAAAGGGCAATGTGATCAGGTAATCAGGTGTCTGTGCTGGACTGTGAACGGTGTCAGTGTAGCTCTGAGACTAATATAGAACCATAGATAAGAACCATCTGAATACAATAGGATGAAACTTCCTTTTTGTGCAATGATGATAGAAAACCGGGTATGTAGGAGGTCATGGTTACCTGCAAACCTGTAAACAACCCGCCCTTCTCACATGTGGGTACTAGGATGTTCAGTATCCCGGGCTCTCAGGTCGAGAAATGATGATACGTTCACCATTTCTGGTTTGGCATCATCATCAATCGAGGAGGCCTCAACTGATTCTCCAAAACAAAAAGGTCCTCAGCTTCTGGCACTGAGGTCGAGAAGCAATAGTACATTCATCCCTCAGGGTACAGTACTATCGCCAATCGAGGAGTGCCTCCGCTGATTCTCTTTCAAAAAGGGATGTCCTATAGCAAGTTCCCAGCATTGGGTCCTCGGATCGAGAATGTGCAATGGGTTTGCCACAGAATGTGGTCTGCCACTGTCACAACTCGGGAGGAGTGCCGCAACTGAGTCCTCGGGAATGGTCACCAGAGTCGACAGTTCCTCAAGAGAATAACCACTGGCCTGCATAACATGCAGTAGCAGAAAGCTCCTGATAGAACCTCGTCTGGTTGTGGGTCTCATGAACAACAATACGTGGTCACCACCACGCAAGCGTCATGACTATCCACTCTAATACCTATGTATGTACTCAAGCCTTGGTAGTGGGCTTATCTCTCAGAACACCCATCCCGCCAAACAGACAAAACAGTGCAACACAATATAATATATGATATGTAATGCTAAAACGCGGTAAATACAGTAATGTACAGTAAAACAGTAAATAACCATACAATGAAACAATAAATACAGCACAACAGTAAACACCCAATGAAAGAAAAGCAGACAAGCGCTAGGATTAACTCGCTAAGGAAACCAGAGATTCTGGGTTCAATCCCCAGCAGAGTCGCCAGCTGTCGCTCCCGGGATTTTCATCCAAGTACAAACGCGAAAGTGGCACCGAAACAGAGTCGCCAGCAATGTGTATTTATCCCACGAGAGGGAAAGGAAACACCGCGTAAACCTGAGAGAAAGGAAAAGCATGGTCTTACGACCAAGAGAAATGGGTTCGGGAGTCGGTTACGCGAGAGGAAGGTATTAGCACCCCCTCACGTCCATCGTACCCGATGGGATCCACGCTTGCTTGTTTCGATCAAAGGGTGATAGAAAAGAATACTGGAAGAGGAACTAGAAAAGGAACGGAAAGAGAAAGAGAAACAAATGTAGGGAAAATAAAAGAAGTGCTCGCATGGGCCCTACCCCACTGCCTACGTATCTCATCGGGAACATGAGAATCAGAGCGACGTAGTTCCCCTCACTAGGGATGGATTGTCTATGTTTTTTAGAGAACGGCATACGTCCTAGCTCAGGTGTTGCAGGCTCGCTGGTCCGAGTGCGTTACCATCTTGCAAGAGAACGAGTAGAAGCGCGTTCGTGCGTTGAGAATGAATGAGATGAGAAAAGAATTCCCGAAGGAAAGACGTTATTGTTTGTTTTTGTCTTTTAGAAGGAAGTGTTTTGGATTTGTTTGCATACGTCAGTGTATCTGGATCTTAGTCATTGGAATGTGTACATTCTCACATTCCAAGATGGAATGAGTAAGAAAGCACACTAAGGGTGAAGAAGACCCCCACACTTAGTTCCAATTGTCAAGGTTCAAACACACTAGCATACTTGTATTTATTAAGTGTTTTTTGTAAATTAAGAAATGAAGAAGTGTTTTTTATTATTTGCACCTTCAACAAGTATTGCATTTAAGTCCCTCATACAAGATCAAATGTTTAACACATTGACCCAAGATGGGCTATATGCTACACATTCTAAGATTACAAGAGAAGACCCCTTATAATCTTTTCTTTATATGAAAGGCCTAAATGCAATAAATGCCTACCTTTATTAGATATTTTGAATTTTCTTTGAGATGAGAAGATGAAAGACTCAAGAGAGGGTAAAGGTAAAAATCTATATGGACTAAGACTCAATCCTAATTGATTAGTTAAGGGAGTGATCCTAAAGTTTGTGAGGTTTCAACCTAAAGTCTAAAGAAAGAATGAATTAAACAATTCACTTCTAAAGTAGAAGATGAATTGTAATTCACAAAGGGAAAGTGATGAGTTATTAAAAGAAAGCACATAAGTGCTTAGCAAAACACAAAATGGAATTGTAAAAGAGAAAGGATAGAAGTTGAATGTGGATTCCTTATCCACACTCAATTGAAACTTACCGAAGCCCCTACATGGTTAGCACAATCACTTACAAGTAAAGTAAGAAAATATAATGAACAAATCAAATTCAAACAAGTTGACAAACAAAGTAAAATGAGATTGAATGCTATACATGCTTCCAAGTCAGAATGTAACTCATATTTACATAACCTAATGTTATCCTAAATGAGCATACCAAATCATGCAAACAAAATCTCAATCCAACAAGAAGCAAAGAAGAAAAGGTGAAGTGATGTGAATGTGGTTCATACTTGTGAAACAAGTGACTTAAGGTGCAAGATAAACATCAAACATGCAAAGATGAAACCCAAATGTCACAATCAGAAGTCAATTAACATGCTATACATCCTCAAACAAAACCACAACTCATGGCACAAGTGCCTTCATGATCAAGCAAACCAAACATGAGGCATGCATTCACAAAATGAACAAGTTAAACTTCATGCTTCAAACAAATAGCAATCATGCTTCAAAAATTATGACTTTCACCAATCAAACACCTTAAACACATGCCATTAACATATCAAGTCCACAAGCAATGAATCAGAACCAAAGTCACTCAACAATTAGGTCAAAGTCTCATGGAAGTTTCATGCATTCATGCTCAAAGCTACACATCAAAAGTCATCCAAAAAAGACTTAAAAATCATCTCATAAATCTCAAACATACCTCAACATATTGTGACCACAATGCAAAAAGAAAGGCATCAAAATCATTTTTTATGATCAAGAACAAAAATGCACAAAATCATATGTCACATTAAGTATGCATACAAATGGAAATTCAAAAGAAATAATGGAACAGGGGCAAAATGGTCATAAAATCAGAAAATAAAATCATAGAAAATTTCCTAAATGTTTTAAGAATACACATGAATTTTTGTAGAATTTTTCAATATGTCTTGGTATTTTTAAAAATTAAAAATCAAACGTGTAGAAAGAAATAAAAATGAAAAATAAAGGGGGGTATGAACATAGCAATTGGACAGTTCAAAATCATTTGGGCCTTAAAACAGGGAGGTGCGAACAGCATTCTGGCTAAGTCCACTAAGCGCGCAGAACACACTAACAACCATGCACTTCAGTCAACAATAGTCAAACCATTCACCACCATCAGATCAGGTCAAGGTCAAATCTAGGTCAAGGTAATCAAGATCAACGCGCACACTTGAATGTCCATACACACTACCATGTACCATACCACACAATGTTTAAAAAAAATTCAGAAAATCACACGTGACATGCACATGTATTTTAATGTGCTGTCATCACATAAGCCACACGATTGCGCAAAATGAACGGACGAGATTAAAACAACGCAAACCCTAACAGTTGAAGTCACCGGCCGGAGAATGACCTCCGGTCATCTTCTCCGGCGACCAAGCACCACCTGTAACTCACATTTTTTCCAGAAATTCACAATCCACATACCAAATGAAAGCTAAACTTACGTACATCAAGAATTTAGCACTGAAATCACCAAACAACGCACACACAGCAAGAAATGATCACAAACATTTTGCCCTAAGTTTAGATCTACACCTCTGAGAGGTCTATCAACTAGCCAGAAATGTTTCATTGCTTCTAATAAGCCATAATCAACATGAAACAAGCTTAAAAATCAATGAATCGCACCAGATGAGTTAAGAAATTCCAAACCTGAAACTTGAAGATTCTTTGTTCAAAAGAAAACCAGAGATGTTGCCTTGAGTTCTTGAGCTCCAATGTGGCCAAATAAAGGCTTGAGAGCTTGAATTCGTGCAGAAAATCAATTGGAATTTGATGCTGAGCTTCTTTAACTGAACCTATGCACTCTTGTTTTTGATCTCCAAAGCAGAATAATGATGAAGATGGAGATGAAGTGTAGAAACAAATGATTAAACCCGTGTGCAAGCAGAAGAAAGGTGGAGAGAATGTGAGAGAGATTCAGTGTGAAGAATGAGAAGAATCAAGCTGAGACTGAAATTAGAGGTGAGGTTTCTATTTATAATGTGAGTTAACCATGGTTTAGTGAGTGAGTTAAATGAGTCCAAGTTGGGTTAATTGAGTCCACCCTAACTAACTGAGCCAAGTTAGTTAGGGGACGAGTTGGTCATGGCTGGGTTATGGTGATGAAGGTTCATGGAGTTATGGTGAGGAGCAATTGCAAGGAATGGTGATGATGAGTTGTTCTGGTGTGGCAGCTTGAGAAACTTGTTTCATAAGTTTTGTTCTTCCTCTTTAGTGTATGGAAACAACATGGATAGCACGTGCTGCTCAAGTTTGTAAGGGGATGTTGGCTTAAATGAGGAAAGGAATAAAGAGTGTACATGTGAATTCTGAAACAATCAACCACAACCATGTTTATTTTCTGGTTTTATGACAGCTTGAAACCAATGCAATCATGGTGATTTGATGATGGAATTCTCTCAAATCCATGGATGATTTGATGTGTTTTTGGAGTCATTGGAAACAGGAGATGTAATGCTACACGTTTGGTGTGAAAATTGAATGGAAATGATGCTTGGAACATGCCTAAAAATGACCATAAACAGATGTAAAACAAACTGATGCATGGGCGAGCAATGAGGTTGGTTGGCAAGGCATGCTTGGCATGGATTTTCAGTTGCATTGACCAATCTTTGAGCCATCATAACTCCTTATCCTTTGATCAAATGAAAAATCCATGAACATCAATATTGAAGATCTCACATAGGGGAACAACTTTGATGTTGCATGATTTTTCATTTGAAACCTTTAACCATGAGTAATTGATCTACACATCTTGCTCACCAACTGTTTGAGAAAATGACTGCGCGCAAACCTGGCCAAGCTTGGTCAAGACATGGTTTTTGGCCTACTTTCCTCCAACTTTGATTAATCATATCTCTCTCAATTTTTATCCAATGGAGATGCTCTACACATGGATTTGAAGCTTAAAACAAGATCTTTCATTGAGGCAGAGTGGATTTTTCATTTGGTGCTCCAAATTTAAATGGCCTTGGTTCAAATTCTGATGCAAAATGGCCAAAACTTGCTATTTTTAGTAACCCTACTTCATCCAAAAATGGCAACTTTCCACATCTTGATTTTTTCATGATTCCTTTGGAGTTTCTTGACCAAATTTTGTACATTGGACATATGTAACATGAATTTCATGAATTTGGCCTCAAAAAGTCAAGAGTTGACTTTTTCCTCTGATTATTTGACTTGGCCCCAAATTCCCTGATTTTTGATCTTTCTTCCAATTGAACCTCTTCTAAAACCAAGTGAGATGCAATCTTCCACACACATACACTTAAGGACATATGGAATACCATGACATCAAGTTTTGTTCAAAAATCAAAGATCCCCTGATTTAATGGGAAACCCTAGTTTTGACCCCCTTTGGTTAGGAGGAAATTGCACATCTTCCAAATCCAAATTCCTCAGAGTATGTTGTGTATCCTCTTAAAGGATGATGAGAAATGCCACTTGAGAATGATTTTGGATCAATGAGCTATCTCTTTTGAGGGTTTTCCTTCAGTTTTTGGACTTCTTGCATAGTGTAGGATGTAATGCTTCAATCTCCCATTGAATCTCACTTCTTTGAGGTTTTGGAAGATCAATTGAGATAGTATGAGACATGAGAGACCTCTTGGCTTGCATAGAGCCAACTTGATTGACCTTTTGTGCTTTGAATGATTCCTTGATTGTCCACCTCCCACCTGACCACATGCCCTAATGGTAAGAAGGATGCCATGCTTCATTTTTCTATGTTAAATGCAATGTAATGTTAATGAGGTGGATATGATATGACAAATGATAATGCCATGCTATGATGCCAAAAGAGGAGAGCAAATTTTGGGGTATTACAGTCGGGGAAAACTCTAAATAGCTATACTAGTATAATACAGTTGATATATGACAAGTATTTAAAAGAGATATGAAAGAAGACTAACCATGCGTAGCTTCCCACAATATAGTTATATATATGAAAGCGAGTAAATGAAAGCCGTTAAAACTTACAGGTAAGCAAGCTTCCATGCTGTGTTGTTAGTTGTTCAAAGAATTTAAAGAAAGTTTTGATAACAACATGTATATTTGAATCTACATCAAAAGGGAAATTATTTTGAAAAAATTGTCGGGGCTTGTACTCAAGGAGAGGCCCAAGGTTAAACAGTAATCGCACCGTTGTTTTGAAAATGTACAGAGGGACTTATACAATATGTGAGGCCTAAAATTGTTTTATTTACAAAGGGGTTTGGGTCTTACACTCCATTAGAGGCCCTAAGGATGTTAAAAAAAAAAATGGGACTTACAACACGAGGGTAGGCCCAAATGATCTTTTGTTTTGAAATGGCGATCCCGCCGAGATTTTTCTTTTAACGCAGAGGGACTTATACAATATCTGAGGCCTAAAATTGTTTTGGTTAAAAGGGGGTTGGGTCTTACACTCTATTAGAGGCCCATGAGTGTTTGAAAAAGATTTGTTAGGGTGAAAATCAAAGAAACCCTAATTTTGTTAAAAATGGAAATAATTTTGATTAAAAATTAATAAAAATCATTGAAAACATGTAAAAAATGAATGGTTATTTTGGATCAATGTTTCAAAAATCATGTTTTTTTCCACAAAATGATTAAAAACCATTCAAGTTTGGAAAATCAAGAGAAAGAAAATTTTCAAAATGTTGAAAAACACATAAAAATTAATTCTTTTCAAAAATATCAAATATGTGAAATAAATAATATTTTTGGGGAATTTTTGTAAAAATAAAATATTTTAACATTTTTGTGAATTATTAAAAAAATAATCAACTCAAAAACATTAAAATTCAGAGAGAAATTAATTTTTGAATCAATTAAATAAAATTATAAAAATTCAAAAATTCAAATATTTGAAAAAGGGCGCCAAGAACATCTTGGTTTTGCCCGCGTGACCTGTTTTGCCCAGATTTGCATTTTCTCATCAATCTCACTGAATACTTGATGGAATCATACAATCCATATATCAATCTGCTCGTTTTCAACTCACGATCATGTCTATGGTCTTTAATTTCATTTATTTTAAGCATGGAATGAGAAATCAAAACAAAACCTCAAGAACCCTAATTTCTGCATGAAGGCTAAGAAATTCCATACACAATTCATACAAAACAATTAATTGAGGGGAAACACTCCATACATGATTATGAACATATGGCAAAATTATTGTGCGAGGAAATATGCATGAATCATGAGATGACCAAGTTGAGGCTTACCTCTTGCAACTGGTGATCGAGTTTGGTGTTGGAGGTGTTGCAGCTTAGTTCTAATGATATGGACAACTTCCTTAGGTGCTATGGAGTGTGTCTGAATGCTTGGAGTGGATTGAATTGAGCTGGAACTTGATTTGGCACCTCAATTGCAAATATGTCAAAGGCTTGTGCAGATGGCTGGTGATTTTGAGAACCTGATGTTCCAGATGGGATTTTGTGTTATGGATCACTTCTATATGTTATATGTGAGGTGTGTGAGCCATTGGTTTGGTTGGAATTGCTCTCAAACTCAAAACCCGATAGTGACTTGCTTTAGAAGGAAAAATTGAAGTGAAAAAGGTGATTTTGAGGAAAGCATTAGTTTGGGTGCTTTGGTGTACTCAAACTAAGCATAAATGAGCTCTATTTATAGTAGAGAAAGTTTGTTTTGCAAGCAATAGTGAATGGCAACTGGTACAGGTTTGTGGCCAATGTGGATCAAATGGAATCTCAAGTCTCCTCTAGCCATTGACTTGAGGTTAGAGGACATGCCTATTGTTCTTTGATTCGAGGATAAGGCTTGACTGAAGTGTTCATGTTTGCTCTGATACATGCCACCTCTAAGCATCCATTGAATGTTCCAAAACAAAATTGGAGTCTTGGCACCTTTTTAGCTCTTTTAGGTTTGGTATGCTACTTGTAGATTTGGGGACTTTGGAGGCTGATAGATTAGTGCTTGTCCCTTGTTTGTTCCCCCTTGAGGTGTGCAGATGGATAACCATGCTTTTTGTTGCACAATTTGATCAAATCGAGCCCTTATGCACAAATCTGCCTTGCCAAGATAGTTTGCAGCAAGGCATGTTGCAGCTGTCATAACTCCTAGCTCAGATGGAGTTTGAGGGAGTTCTTAGACAATTTGGAAAGCTGATATATCCTATTTCAACATAATGTCCAAATTTGGTTTTGAACCAACTTGAATTACAATTAAAAATGCCTCTACATTTGGAAAAAAATAAGGCATATTCTGACTTAGTGAAAATTTCATTTAGTGTTGGAAAAATGTCATTTTCATGTTTTTTGTGATTTTGATCACTCCATAACTTAAAATCCATGAGGAATTGGAATGAGCTGTAGTTAAAGCTTTTAAAGTATGACATGAGAGCTACAGATCTATCCTTGGACCATCCAAAATGGTTGCATGGATCTCAAGTTATGGTCCTTGGAAGTTGGTACCCTAGCCACTTTGTTCCATAACTTAGAAAAATTCTATGTTTTTTATGGTTACCCCTTTTACAAGTTAACTCACTTTCTTTGATTTTTCTTGATAAATGATGATTCAAATCACATATTAACATTGTTTTAGTTTCAAAGAACCAAAATTGTGAAAAATCCCAAAAAGTCAAACTTGATTTTGTGCACAGTTGACTTTTTATCGGATGAAATCCAAACTGTGCGATCCTTGGTGAAATCAAGTCCTTGATCTAAATCAAACCCAATGGATATATTCCATAGGTGTTGTAGGGTGTATTGAATCATGTCCCAAGGTTTGGGAGCATGCCTGGGTCAAAAGTCTAAGGTACAATTGACTTTTTTCCTTGAAACCCTAATTGTGGTCCTGATGAAATTGAAACTTGTGGATCAAGCTTCTTGGATCAATCCATTGTTGCAACTGGATCAATGTAGTGTATTGGAGACCCTCAAATCATGTTTTGAGGTCTTGGCTCAGGTTTTGTCCCAAAAGTCAACTTAGGGGTGAATTAGGTCAAGAAACCCTAATTCCTGATTTTTTGATGAATGCTTCCCCTATGGTTAAATTGACTTGATGATTGGGTCCATGAGGTCCCTTGGAGTATCTTAAGTTGTGCTTTGAAGCAATGGCTCATGCCCAGAGGAAATTTTCCATCTGGAGGCCTCAGTCGACCAAAACCCTAGTTTGGTGACACTGACGATCTTAAGGCTTGATCCACTTGGAATGCTGCAACCTTGTGCTTGATTCTTGATGTGGGAGTCCTTTTGATCCTTTGTAGGTGTTTGAGAGGCTAGACAAGTTGGAGATAATGTCATTCCTAGATTGATCCTTTGCCTAAGTGTCCTAAGAGGGCCCAAACCCTGATTCTTGATTGTAGTGAATGCTCAACAATCCTTGAGGAGATTGATGAGGCATGAAGGTACATCCATATTGTGATGATGATTTGCACAATGATGGGAAATCTTGGTGGTCAAAATTTGGGGTATGACAGTTACCCCTGTTTAATCTTCTTGGACCCGAAGGTGTGAATGACGAAGGTGTTCGGGCATTCGGGGTGTAAGAGGATTAAATATCGGAATACCCGAAATTTTGATGATGGTTATGAATGGTATTTTGCTCATCCATCTTCTTTCGCTAAAAAATGATGCTTAGAAAAGGTAAAAACTTCCCATCGATCCTGGTTTTCAGCCACGAAACTGGTCTCAGTTTCTTTTGTAAACTTCCCCTTGATCCTGGTTTCCTACCAAGGAACTAGTCTAAGTTTCTGAAATAAACTTCCCCTCGATCCTGGTCTTCAGCCAAGGAACTGGTCCCAGTTTCTGAAATAAACTTCCCCTCAATCCTGGTTTCCTACCAAGGAACTGGTCTAAGTTTCTGAAATAAACTTCCCCTCGATCCTGGTCTTCAGCCAAGGAACTGGTCTCAGTTTCTGAAATAAACTTCCCCTCGATCCTGGTTTCCTACCAAGGAACTGGTCTCAGTTTCTGAAATAAACTTCCTTGACAAGGGATCCTATTCGTAGTGGTTTTCCTCAAACTTCTCGCCGAATTTTCCCGGGGATATGCCATTTGATGGAAAAGGTTTTGATGTCAGACTTACTGGGGAAACCCATTTGTCTAAGTTGTAGAGGTGTTCAAACTTCTCTGTTGGAGACGCCATTTGTTGACTCTACTGGGGAAAATGAGTATCTTAAAAGACTATTTTCTGTTTAGGGATATTACATCATACCTTTCCTCTAGAATTTTTTTGGAGAAATGCCATGTGATGTAATCCAATTTGGAGGTGCTGATGACCTTTTCGTCAGTGAATTTTTTGAAGAAGAATTATTGCATTGCCGAACCTTTGATTAAGAGGTTTTCTCTGGGGATTTTCCATAATCCAGGAAAGCGGAGATATCATCCTCAATGGCGAAGAGTGATATTTGTCTAATGCCTTCTTGCCTTTTAGAGGTACAAGTTATCAAAGTGGTCGAGGACCATCTCTAATCCAGAAATAAACTGGGAGAGAGATTGCTTAGACACAACATTTCCTGACGAGGAAAGAACTGACAACTGATTGAGAGGACTTTTACCACTTGGGAACAAGACCGACTAGAGTGATAGTGATGCAATATGAATATGAATGTAAATCAATAATGCATAATGTATGTATGTTTATGCTGACAAAACTGACACGACATACAGACTAGTGGATGAACACGACTGGATACTCGGCCACTGCAGGGGATGAAAAGTATCATTGGTTCAAAAGTAGAAACTCTGCCTTGCTTAGGAGAGATAGTCCCTGTGGGGAACAACGTTGGTCGGGCTTAGGAGATAAAAACTCTGCCGAGGATGTCGGATGGAATATTCGCATCTGACACAGCTGATCCTTCATTCAGGTGCACTGGTTTAGAAGGAGTACTTTGATTCCACATTTTGAAGCTTAATCGCCTTTGGAGAAGTGATCGATGTTCTTTCGATGTTCAACAGTCAAAAGAAATTGCCATCTTTATTTTAAAAGCAGAAAATTTTTGACAAGTAAATTCATTTTTGTTTTATTTCAAGAATCATTAATCATGTTAAAAACATCATTCTGTAAAGCTAAAACAAATAAGAGTTACAAACAAAAGCATTAAGGCTCAAATTTTATTGATAGGATGGAAATCAGCCAAGTGCGTGATTCCATGGAGTATTTACAAAGTTAGAAAATGGTAATTTAAGGGAAAAGGGCTACATTGAAACATAACGACCACTATCCTTCTACCAACTTTGAATTCTGGACCTCCTGAGCTTCTGTCGAAGATGACCTTGACTGGAGTTTCTTCTGATGGATGACATTACTGCCGCTGGGGAATTTGCCCCTTTGCTGGACGTAGTTACTTGCCATTAATCCCTAATTTTTTCCCGGATTGTACTTTGAGATTTCCAATCCACTAGGATGATTTTTGATTATGTCTCTAATTTTTGCCTGGACCGCCCTTTTGGGTTTTCAATCCACCGAGACATTTCTTATTTATTTATTTAGGTAAAGTATTTCTTGACTACATAGGGGCCGTCATAGTTCGGAGTCCATTTGCCCCGGGAATCAGAGAGAAAGAATTGTATCTTCTTGAGCACGAGGTCTCCTTTTCTGAAGACGCGAGGTCGAACCTTTTTGTCAAACGCCTTCTTCATTTTTTGCTGATACAACTGACCATGACCTAGTGTCGTTATTCGCTTTTCTTCGATCAGATTGAGTTCGTCGTGTTGACTTTGACACCATTCAGCTTCTGTTAGCTTAGCTTCCATCAATACCAGGATTGACAGGATCTCTACCTCCATGAGGAGCACTGCCTCCATGCCATATACTAGAGAGAAAAGGGTTTCCCCTGTTAAAGTGCGAACAGATGTGTGATAACCGTGAAGAGCAAAGGGTAACATCTGGTGCCAGTCTTTGTATTACAACCATCTTTTGAACGATCTTCTTAATGTTCTTATTATCCACTTCTACCGCCCCGTTCATCTTGGGTCGGTAGGGAGATGAGTTATGGTGTTCAATCTTGAACTCAGCACACAACTCTTTCATCATCTTATTGTTCAAGTTGGATCCATTATCAGTAATGATCTGGCTTGGAACACCATAATGGTAGATGAGGTTGTTTTTGATAAATCGGACCACCACTTGTCGGGTTACATTGGTGTATGACGCTGCTTCAACCTACTTGGTGAAGTAGTCAATGGCTACCAGGATGAACCGATGTCCGTTCGAAGCCTTGGGTTTAATCATGCCAATCATGTCGATTCCCCATATGGAAAAAGCCCATAGGGAAGAGAGAATTTTGAGATGTGTTGGCGGTACATGGATCTTATTTGAGTATATCTGACACTTGTGACATCTTCTCATGTACTTGTAGCAACCAGATTCCATGGTCAACCAATAGTACTCTGCTCTCAGAATTTTTCTCGCCATTGTGTGTCCGTTGGCATGAGTGTCAAAGGATCCTTCATGAATTTCTTTCATCAGCATGTTTGCTTCTGGTCTGTCTACGCATGGGAGCAAGTCCATGTGAAAGTTTCTCTTAAAGAGTGTATCACCGCTCAGGAAGAAACTGCCTACCAATCTTCTGAGGGTCTTTCTGTCTTTTCTTAATGCCCCAGGCGGGTATTCTTGTTTCTGAAGGAAGCATTTGATATCGTGATACCAAGGTTTGTCATTTATGACTGCTTCGATCGTGAAGATGTGAGCGGGCCTTCTCTAGGCGCATTATGTCAATCTTATGTATGTCATTCCATTGACCTACACTAATCATGGAAGAGAGAGTGCCTAATGCATCAGCCATGTGATTCTCTTCACGAGGGATGTGATGAAACTCGAATCTGTTGAAGAATGGTAACAACTTTCTTGCGTAATCTTTGTAAGGAATCAGTCCTAATTGGTATGTGTTCCAATATCCTTTGATCTGATTGATAACTAGGGTTGAGTCGCTATATACATCCAAGTTCTTGATCCTTAAGTCGATCGCTTCTTCGAGACCCATGATACAACCTTCATATTTGGCCTCGTTGTTTGTGCACTTGAGCGTTAGTCTGGCAG
Source organism: Lathyrus tuberosus (assembly GCA_022829125.1). Classification (NCBI taxonomy): domain Eukaryota; kingdom Viridiplantae; phylum Streptophyta; class Magnoliopsida; order Fabales; family Fabaceae; genus Lathyrus; species Lathyrus tuberosus. Next base: position 567,961 of record JALAZF010000124.1, on the reverse strand, counting down.
TGAAAGGAATGTGGGTACCCTGAGGTGTTATAATGATTGCCCCAATTCTATTTCCATAATGATTGACAGCTCCATCAAAGATTAGTCCCCATTGGGAACCTGGTTCTGTCCCTTCACGGGGTAGCGGTTCATCGCGATCTTTCATTTTTAGATACATGACATCTTCATCTGGGAAGTCAAACCCGACTGATTCCTGATCGTCAATGGTTGATGAGCCAAATGATCGGCTAAAATACTTCCTTTGACGACTTTCTGAGCGTGGTACTCGATGTGGTATTCTGATAACAACATCTGCCAACGGGCTATCCTTCCCGTGAGAGCAGACTTTTCAAAGACATGCTTGATTGGATCCATTTCGGAGATTAACCAAGTAGTGTGAAGAATCATATACTAGCGAAGACGTTTGGCTGGCCAAGCCAGAGCACAGCAAGTTTTCTCAAGCTTAGTATACCGAGTCTCACAGTCGGTGAATTTCTTGCTCAAATAGTAGATGGCAGACTCTTTCCTTTTTGTTTTGTCTTGTTCGCCAAGTACACAACCCACGGAGTCTTCCAAGACTGTTAAGTAGATGATCAGTGGTCTTCCCTCCACTGGAGGTGATAGAATCGGTAGGTTCAACAGGTATTCCTTGATACTGTCGAAGGCGGTTTGGTAGTCCTCTGTCCAAATACAGTCCTGATTCTTTTTGAGTAATTTGAAGATTGGCGCACATGTCACGGTCATGTGGAATATAAATCTGGAAATGTAGTTTAGACGTCCCAAGAATCCCCTGACTTGTTTTTCATTTTTTGGAGAAGGCATTTCTTGAATGGCCTTGACCTTGTCATGATCAACCTCAATTCCTTTCTGGCTGACGATGAACCCTAAAAGTTTCCCTGAGCAGACACCGAACAAGCACTTATTGGGATTCAAGCAGAGTTTGTACTTTCTCAGACGCTCAAATAGCTTTGATAGGTGGGTCACATGCTCCTCTTCTATTTTAGGTTTGGCGATCATATCATTGACATACACTTCTATTTTTTTGTGCATCATGTCGTGGAACAGAGTAGTCATGGCCCTTTGATAAGTTGCCCCGGCAGTCTTCAAACCGAACGTCATTACTTTGTGGCAAAAGGTTCCCCATGGGGTGATGAACGAAGTTTTCTCCATGTCTTTCGGCGTCATTTTGGTTTGATTATAGCCCAAGAATCCATCCATGAAAGAGAAGACTTTGAACTTTCTTGTACTACCTACCAGCATGTCTATGTGCGGTAAGGGAAAGTCATCTTTTGGACTGGCCTTGTTCAAATCCCTGTAGTCAACACATATTCTGACTTTTCCGTCCTTCTTTGGAACTGGTACTATGTTGGCTAACCATTGAGGATATTCTGATGTGGCGAGAAAACCCGCATCAATCTGTTTCTGTACTTCCTCCTTGATTTTGATTGCCATGTCTGGGTGAGTCCGTCTCAGCCTTTATTTTACTGGCGAACATTCTGATCTAAATGGTAGATGATGTTCCACAATGCTGGTATCCAACCCTGGTATATCCTGATAAGACCAAGCGAATACATCGGGAAATTCTTTGAGAAGTTTTATTAGCTTGAGAGCTCTAGTTTGTACCCATTGGAGATAAGGCTCCACCGAGACACAGTCCGGTTTTCCTAGAGACTCGTGTCATATCTTATGAACATGTTTCCAAGCGTGCACTATTTCCATCTTTAGTGCCCTGTCATTTTCTCCTTCCTTGAAGAAAAGACCCTCCAGATGAGCATTATGCGGGACATGCCTCATAGGGTATCCAAATTGACAACGAACTAAAACTGGATGGTAATTGATTCCTCCCTTAGTTCCTATGAGGGGCACGTTGGGGAAGTTTCCACAACGGTCAATGATCCTGATCCCTTCATAAATCCTATTGTACCAATCTATATTAGAGTTGGTAAGAGACATGATTTTCTGCGACCAACGTAAGGCACTCTTATGATCCCAAAAGGCGGCAGACTTAGGCAAATGGGAGATAAACCACTTATATAGCAGGGGTACACAACACATGGTCATTCCTCCGCTGTATAAATTCCTTAAGTGTACAGAATGATACGCATCTGCAAGCAAGGTTGGTACGGCGTTTCCAATGAGAAAAACCTTAACGGCGTTGATATCTACAAAGTTATCGATGTTGTAAAACAAAAATAACCCGTAGGTGAGTAAAACAAAGATGCTTTCAAAAGCAGCCACGTTCCCTATACTAGCAAAGTATAGAGCCTTCTTTACCGGAAACTTGGCTGGTAAACCTGGGATTCCTCCCTTGGTGGTCAGGCGAGTCTTGATTTCTGACTCATCCAAATAGATTGCTCTTACAATGATTTGATCCTTTGGAATTTGTTCCAGTCCATAAAAGGGGGCTTGATCAGTAATGGGTAGATCAATCAGATGAGAATACTCCCCCAGCGTTGGTGCGAGCTGGTAATCTGGGAATGTGAAACAGTGATAGACCGGATCGTAAAACTAAATGAGTCCCTCCAAGATTCCTTCAATTACATGGACCCTTAACAGAGGTAGCAGACCCCCGTAATTGGCTCAGAAAGCGTCAGGGTTAGTGATCATCCTTGCTAATCCTCTCAAATCCTCTAGTTTTGGAACCTTGAAGGTATACTTGTGAGTTTTTCTTCTACCGAAATCCATTAGCGCAATCCTTTTCTCTCTGACATTTGCAATCATTGTCTTAGTTTAATTTGAAGAAGAGAGATTAGAAGAGACAATTTTCCTTTGCTTAATGTTTTTTTTTAAAATGAATAAATGAATGCAGCATACAAAAACATAAAAAAAACATGGGGTCAAAGGATCGATGTCATGAAGTCAAGGCTCTACCCATCCCAAAGGTTTATACTAGTGATTTTTGTACCTGTCTCTCAAAATCATTGATTCTTGCCGAGATAACATCAGCGAGCCGGGAACCGTGCTAGGTGATGTATTTCGAAGAATCTCAGAAGAGAGTAGTATCGTGTGACAACTATTTCTGATAGCTTCCGCAGTACTAAAAGAGGTTTTTCCAAGGTGTATACTCAATCTTTCCACATGCGGCATCACACGCATTCCCATTAGCAAAAAAATAAACACAGATATCAATTAGGAAAAGCAGTATATATATTTGTCCTAATGTCCTAGACTTTTTAAGAGCTATGAATCCTATGATCCTAACAGAAAATGGCTCCCCGGCGGAGTCGCCATTCTGTGGTACCTTCCCAACTTAAAGGTTTTTTACCTAAGATCCTAGTGAGGGCCAATCCTAATAATGACATTCCCCGATGGAACCGTCATTCGGTGATAACTTGTGAACCCAAGGACTCATCCTAAGAAAAGGTTTCAACCAGAGAGATAAGAGAGACAAGATTCCTTTGTTTGGCCCCACGGTGGGCGCCATTTTTCTGTGAAATTGTCTAAAATTAAGGTTTCCTCCTAAGAGACGGGAGAAGAACAAGTCTCTCCCACTGTGGTCGCCATTTTTTCGTGGAAAATGGGGACGACGATGACTAGATCTTACTTTGACTCCCACTGTGGTCGCCATTTTTCTGTAGCGCGGTTTTTGTGGTTTCGAATCACTATCGCTTTGGTACTACAATTCGATTCATTTTTTATCCTATTGAAGCTGATGAAGGAAGGGAAATAAATGTCTCCAATTAACCCTGCTTGCATACTGAGGTTAAACAGTCAAAACTATTGGTTTACAGATGCGGCTTTAGTTCGTGGGTCTCTCTCTGCTTATTTTATTCAGAACAAAATACCGGGATTGTTCATGGGGAATTGGTTGGGATCCTGCACCAGATTGGAGGTAGGGGACTTTGGGGTTTTTTGATTAGTGTGCTCGCTAAGATTCTTTTTCAATCTTATGCCTACGTATTCCCGGGATAGGGAAATCAGAGCGATCGTAGTTCCTCCTATTCTATGGGAGAAAATGGTGTTTTGGTGTCTTGTTCAAAGCCCAAGACATGAAACTAAAGGTGGTTTGTATCTTGTTCAAAGCCCAAGATGTGAAGCTGAAAGGTCTATTTGTATCTTGTTCGAAGCCCAAGATGTGAAGCTAAAAGGGTGTTGACTTTAGAGAGAATTTGTCATCTCTAAAGGGGAATATTTGGCCTGTTTGGTACGACTGTTGGGTGACTGATTATAAAGGAGAATTACTTTAACTGGGATATGCGAATCCAGCAATGCCATAATTTCCTTTATAGGGGATTTTCAACCTGAAGGAGAAGACTTTAACTCAGTTTAGAGCAATGTCATCTTTCCTTAGGAATTTCTCATGCTAAAAGAGGGACAGTGGCGTGGATGTAAATAATCTAGAGGCTTGCCACTTACACCAATTAGACGAGGGAAAATGAGTTGTCGATGTTTGTATGTTGTGACTAAAGCATAATTTGATGCTAAAAGGTTTATTGAATCAAACGGGGATTTCTTTATACAAAGCCTAAGAGAAGGCTATTGACCCAACAAGAGGATGCTTTTGTGTCTCATACGAAGCCCGAGATAGAGGCTAAAAGGGTTGACTCAACAAGAGAGTGTTTTTGTATGTGTCTTGTACGAAGCCCAAGACGGAGGCTAAAAGGGTTTGACTGAACAAGAGAGTCTTTTATACTCACCAAGAGAGTGATTTGTATCTCGTACGAATCCCGAGATGGAGGCTAAAGGTGATCGACTCAACAAGAGAGTATTTTTATACTCAACAAGAGAGTGTTTTGTATCTCGTACAAAGCCCGAGATGAAGGATAAAAATGTTTGACTCAACAAGAGAGTCTTTTATACTCAACAAGAGAGTGATTTTGTATCTCGTACGAAGCCCGAGATGGAGGCTGCAAAGGTTAACTCTGCTGGGAATAATCATTGTACAAAGCCCAAGAGGAGGCTAGGGTTACTATTTCAGTTGAGTGACAGGTCCAATATGTTGGTTAAAAGATAAAATCAGTTCTTATATGGGTAATGTTTTACTCATGGATTTGATCTGAGGACCGGGATTATTTCCTGTTCTTTAAGGAAACGGAGAATCCGAAGGGTATTGAGATTGCCCAAGTCTACGGGTGTTTTTTCCTATTTTTGAAAGGAACTTGAGAATATCTTCGAGACTCAAGGAGATTAGACTGTCCAAGTCTAGAGTTTTATCTTTTGTACTATGCTTAAGAGAGATTAAGAGACAATACGTTCGCGGTAGAAAGATCTAGACTCTTTGAAAAACGGTTCTATTAAGATGACTAATTTCTGTTCCTATACCTTTAAGAGACCGTCGGGATAATTTGTACGAAGCCCAAGTGGAGGCGAGAAAAACTTTTAAGAAGCTGAAGGGACAATTTGTACGAAGCCCAAGAGGAGGCTATCTTCCCGGAGGAAGAATCTTTATACGAAGCCAAAGAGGAGGCTGGGAAAACTTCTAAGAAGCTGACGGGTCCTTGTACAACTCCCAAGAGGAGGCGGGGAAGCTTTTAGGAAGCCTGTGCGTCCTTGCACTAAGCCCAAGAGGAGGCTGATGAACAGTTCCAGAAAGGGTTTCACTTGGAACATTGGCCTTCTATATATGAACTGTTCAAGGGGGAGATTTCTTGGATCTAGTTATCTAAAATAGTTGTAAAAGAAAATTCTCATGGTTTAGGTTATGTTGAAATATCCGGGAGAACGTCGGATGTAAGGAGATGAGGTTTTGTCTAGTTCTAGATGTAGTTGCCGGGGAAACTCTAAATATCTATACTAGTATTACACAGTCGATATGATTTTATGAAAGAAGACTTACAGTGAAACAGCCCCACGATACAGTTATATACATATGAAAGTGGTAAATGAAAGCGGGTAAACACTTACTCGGTTGTAGAGCTTCCATACTGTATTGTTAGTTGTTCAACAAAGAAAGCTTTGATAACAATATTATATTCAAAATCAAAGGATAAAGTGCTTTTGAAAGGAAAATTGGGGCTTACAGCTCAAGGAGAGGCCCATGGTTTTATCAGTGATCGCACTGTCGTTTTGTACAGGGACTTATACAAGTGACTGAGGCCCAAGAAAGGTTTTTTGTACAAGGGGATGGGTCTTACACCCTATTTAAGAGGCCCAAAATGATTGAAAGTGAACAAAGATGGGTCTTATAGCTCAAGGAGAAGCCCATGGTTTATTTTGAAAAGAGCGATGATCGCGCCGAGGTTTTGAAAACACTGTGGGTCTTATACAACGACTGAGGCCCAAAAGTTTTTGGTTTCAAAAGGGGATTGGGTCTTACACTCTATTAGAGGCCCAAAATGGTTTTGAATGGGTCTTTTAGCTCGAGGAGAGGCCCAGATGGTTTGTTTTAAATGGGCGATGATCGCGCCGAACTTTTGAAATACAACGGGACTTATACAACATTTGAGGCCCAACATAGGTTTGTATTTACAAAGGATTGGGTCTTACACTCTATTAGAGGCCCATGAGTGTTTGAAAAAAGTTTTTTAGGGTGAAAATCAATAAAACCCTAATTTCATCATTTTTTGATATAATTATTCAAAGAAAATTAATACAAATGATAAAAATTCCAAATAAGTTTGAATAAATAACTTGTGATTTTGGTTTTAGATTTGAAAAACGAGGCTTTCATCACAAGATGAATTAAAACCTACTTGGTTTTGATTTTCCAAAATGGATATTTATTTTTAAAAGGTTTAAAAACAAATAAAAGACATTTATTCACAAAAATAATAATTAGATTAAATAAATAATATAAATCTATTTTTTTTTTGGGAATAAAATATTTCAACATTTTTTTTGATTTTTAGCAAAAAGAACCAATAAAAAATAATTAAAATTGAAGGAGTTATTAGTTTTCCAATTAATTAATAAAACATGAAAATATTGGAAAAAATAGCAAAATGTGAGAAAACACAAAATGGTCTGGGTGGGGTTTGAACCCACGACCTCAAGGCTATAGGGCGCGCGCCTTACCACTGGGGTGGTGATACATCCGTTGATTGAAACAAACCAACAAATACACAAGTATTGCCTTGTGTCCTAGGCCTGGCCAAGGCAAGGCAAGGCAAGTTATGGCTCAGAAACGTGAAGGCAATAACTTTCTCATTTCACCATGGTTGGGGACAAAATTTATATGCATCTGGCCTAGAATTTAACAAGCAATCCAATGGTGGTGGTATTTTTTCTAGATCATGCTCCCTCCTCAAAATCCGATAGTGGTTTTGAAATGGACCATATTTTACATTTTCTATGCCATCTCTTGGTACAAGCATGCATTACATGATAAATTGATGCAAACACAACACATATGACATGTAAAAGAGATGCATGATCAGTGGACTTCAAAGCAATGCATATTTTGGAAAGTTCAAGTCATGATGCTTACCTCTTTTTGAGCTTTTGGAGTTTTTTGTGAAATCTGCCAAGTTTCTGGTTCCGGAAATGGTTTGATGCTTTGGACACTCTCAAATGATCTCTTAGAAGCTTTTAGGATGATTGGAATCAACTAGAACCTGCAAAAACAAAAACTGGCCCTTTCTTGCAAAAGGGGTTTAAATAGCCAAAATAGCAACTCCCTCAAATGGTGTTCCAGATGTTGGGAGCCATTTGGGACAGTTCAAGGATGATATTTGGAGTGTGTTTGAGGTTTTATCTGGTTTGGAAAGTGACTGAATCAAGACATAGCTTGAAAAATGCAAAAAAGCCTATTTTGAGGTTTTGATAGGTGACTTTGAGTTTTAAGGATTACAGGTCACTTGTGTGAGTTTGGACAGCTTAGATATGACATATTGGATGTGTTTGGATCATGAGTTGTGGTGGAATTTCTCCCTAACTCAAAAACTCAGAGTTACCTTGCTAAAGAAGGCATTTTGGCCATGAGAAAGAGATTTTGAGGAAAACAAGTGTTGTAGTGCTTTGGTGTACTCAAACTGAGCACAAATGAGCTTTATTTATAGTAGAGCAAGTTTGTTTTGCAAGCAATAGTGAATGGCAACTGCTGCAGAGGTTTGGCCAATGGTTGCACTTTGGAATCTCAAGTCTCTTCTAGCCATTGACTAGAGGTTAGAGCACAGAGTTGTGGTTCCCTAGTTCTTGGATCATTCTTGTCTGAATTCAGTTGCAAATGTGTCAGTCCATGCCACCTTGGTGCATACATTAAATGCTCCAATCCAAAATTGGAGTCTTGTCCCTCTTTTAGGGATTTCTAGGTTTGTCATGCTATGTAACACCCCCAATCTATACCCCCAATTAAGTAAAGCAGTAAAAGAAAATTCGAAATTTTGTCAGTGTATATCTAAATTATCATGGCATAGACTGGGCGAATCACATCAAATTGAAACAAACATACAACACCTGCTCATAAAAATATGTAACAGTGGGGTAGCAATCAAACAGAGGAACTCAGTCCTTACACCCACATTTCAGATTTTAGAATAAAAGCGAAAAATCTAAAACTGAATATCATATATATATATATATATATATAGTACACAAATATCACAAACGGCCTCCTTAACTACCCGGTGTCACATATCAGAGTCGACCGACAAAAGAATGAAGACACAAAGCTTCACAAAAATACCTCCAGCAACTCTAATCTGCAATGCCTCATAGAGCATTATAAAACAGCAGAAGGGTGACAAAAACAACCATAATATAATTGCGTATAGTTATATATAACACAAAAATACACATATATACGATTCTCACCACAACTCACACCCTAATTCAAACACGAGGCAATACAAAGAATAATTCATGTTTCCATCACCAACACATATCCATATATCAATTTATCCACAATTCCTCACATAAACAACCATTAATGATTTATGCAATGCAAGAGACCGACACAACGACTCTATGCATATGCACATGCGGTACCGACTTCCAATGTTTCTCATCACTAGTTCACTCAGGAACTCTGCTGGAATCATCGCTCGTTACATCACTGCAACTCCCCGTCGGGCATACGATGTTCCCCGTCGCTCACACCTCTTTGTATAAGGCACACGACGTTTATGGATTGCTCACACCTCTTTGTATAAGGCACACGACCCGATCGCTTACACCGCTTTGTATAAGGCACACGATCGTCTATAATCATCGCTCACACCCCACATGGGCACACGACATTATAGCGGATTCCCTCTGGAATCAATCCGTCACTCAGGACGTCACAACAATGCATATCATGATTCATGACATTTAATATGCACACATAAATGCATTCATTTACATCAACAAAATCACACTTGGAACTTATGCCCAAAACAATGCATTTAGTTGCCATACGGCCACAAATCATCACAACACCGTCTAAACACATACATTTACATCATACAACAGCACCTTGCATAATACCCATCAATTACGTACACTTATAACGACAAAAGTCGACAACCGACACTATTCTCGATTTTCTGACATAATTAAATCGGATAACAATTTCAAAATCATCCTAATAAGAAAGTACAGCTCAATAGCTTTCCAACGATACCAAGAATGTAAAAATCAGATAGACAGAACCAAAGTTACGAAAGAAAACGAAAAACAATATTTTGAAAAGTCCCATTTTACCATTCTCCTGGCCATACGCGTAGTGCCCAAGGCCATACGCGTATTGCCCAAAATCCTCGCCATGCCATACGCGTATTGCCCAAGGCCATACGCGTATGGGCAGAAACCATTTTTCCCCAAAAATTCCGTTTTAATTCCAATACGCGTAGGGCCAACACCATACGCGTATTGCCCTGAAATGCTATGCGTATCATACGCAAATGGGAAGATGGCCGGGTAAAATGAAAATCCATACGCGTATTGGCCCATGCCCCGCCCACGTTACGCGTAATGCCAAGGTTCATACGCGTATGAACATGCCCCATACGCGTATGACCTGGAAAAACAAAAAAAATTCTGCAGAACTTTGTTCTGCGTTTTCTTAACCAAATTCATCCAATTTTTCACCTACACTCAAAAAATTACCAACACAATACATAGCAACATGTATCTATCATGTATCAACAAGGATGAACACCAAAAACATAATTTCCAACACATTTAATCAATTTCTAATCAATTTGACACAATATGGGTTTTACTAAATATTTTCATTTCAATCCAACAAACATCACAAATACACATACATAATCATACACAATCATACAATAATTGAGTTTCGCACCCTTACCCGATTAAATCGATTCTAGAAGTTGATTTTCTTGATTTTTCCAAGTTTTCTCACTATTTCTCTCCTTCTTCTCTTTTCTCCTCTTTTTCTTTCTTCTCCCTTTCTTTCTTTCTATTTTTCTCTCTTCTATTCTATTTTCTATTCTATTCTAACTTAACAAAATATTACGAAATGTCCAAAATACCTCTACACTCAAATATCTCGCAAACGATCCCAAAACCCAATAAAATATCATAACATTGAAAAATAACATATTTTCAGATAAAATTCGAAAATAAAATAAAATAATAATAAAATAATCAAAAAGACTCTATTAAATAAAAACACACAAAAACTGGGGCGTTACAACTCTCCCCAACTTAGAAATTTTCGTCCTCGAAAATATACCTGAGACGAACAACTCTGGATACAACTCCCGCATCCTACTCTCCAACTCCCAAATCAAATTGCCCTCAGCAGCGCCTCCCCATGTCACTTTCACAAGTGCAATATCCTTGCCTCTCAACCGCTTCACCTCGCGATCCAAAACCCTAACTGGTAATGCCTCGACCGTAAGGTTCTCCCTTACCTCCACCTCATCCATCGGAATCACATGAGACAGATCTGGAACATACTTTCGAAGCTGTGAAACATGAAACACATCGTGCAAATTCGACAGATTCGGCAGCAACGCCACCCTATACGCGACAACACCCACTCTCGCGGATATCTGGTAAGGACCAATAAACCGAGAAGTAAGTTTCTTCAATTTCAATGCACAACCCACACCCGTCACCGGCGTAACCCTCAAAAATACATGATCACCCTCTTGGAACTCAAGATTCTTCCGCCTCCGACCATGATAACTCTTTTGCCTACTCTGAGAAGCCTTCATTTTCTCACGAATAAACTTCACTTTCTCCGTCGTTTGTTGCGCCAACTCCGGTCCAACCACCGTCCTCTCACCAGATTCGTGCCAACACAACAGTGTTCGACATCTTCGTCCATACAATGCTTCAAACGGCATCATTCCAATACTCGAATGAAAACTGTTATTATACGTAAATTCAATCAATGCAAGATGACTATCCCACTCACCACCTTGTTCCAGAACACAAGCCCTCAACAAATCTTCCAACGACTGAATCGTCCTCTCCATTTGACCATCCGTATGCGGATGATAAGCCGAACTCAATCTCAATTTAGAACCCAAAGCCTTCTGTAAACTTTCCCAAAATCTCAAAGTAAATCTAGGATCTCGATCAGACACAATACTCAATGGAACCCCATGTAATTTCACAATCACAGTGATGTAAATCTCAGCTAACCGCTCCAAAGAAAAACTGATATCAATCGGAATAAAATGAGTCAATTTAGTCAGTCTATCAACAACCACCCAAATAGCATTATGCCCTTGCTGAGTATTCGGCAACCCCGTCACAAAATCCATGGAAATGCTATCCCACTTCCACTCAGGAATATCCAACGGTTGCAACGAACCACTAGGCCTCAGATGTTCTACCTTCGATTTCTGACAAGTCAAACATGCATAAACAAACTGAGCCACATCTCTTTTTAATCCAGACCACCTGAAAATCTTCTTCAAATCCTGATACATCTTATTCGCTCCCGGATATATACTCAAATTACTCCGGTGTCCTTCTTCCAAAATCATCCTTTTCAACTCCGCATCATCAGGAATACAAATTCTACCTCAGAATCTCAAAACACCATTAACATCCACTTGAAAATCACTATTCGTATCTTTTTCTCCAACCAACATCAAATCCACAAATTTCACATCCAGCTTTTGCTTCTCACTAACCGTCATCAGAAAATCATTAGTAATCGTTAGCATTCCAAGCCTAACGCTATCCGACGTCACTTCACATACCAAACTCAAATCTCTAAACGATTCCAAAAGTTGCCACTCCTTAACCATTAAAGCGGACATATGTAACGATTTCCGACTCAACGCATCGGCTTCCATATTAGCTTTACCAGGATGGCAATTCAAGCCAAAGTCGTAGTCCTTCAAGAATTCCAACCATCTACGTTGCCTCATATTTAGCTCTTTCTGATCAAACAAATATTTCAAACTTTTATGATCACTAAAGACTTCAAATCTTGCACCGTAGAGATAATGCCTCCAAATCTTCAACACAAACACCACACCCGCTAACTCAAGATCATGAGTAGGATAATTCTTCTCATGAACTCTTAACTGCCTCGAAGCATAAGCCACAACCTTACCTTCTTGCATCAGAACACCACCCAGACCAATCAAAGAAGCATCACAGTAAACCACAAATGGTTCATTAGGATTCGGTAAAATCAAAATCGGAGCTGTCATCAATCTTCTCTTCAGCTTATTAAAACTTTCCTCACACCAAATATCCCAAATGAACGCTTGCCCTTTACAAGTTAACTGGGTCAAAGGAAGTGCTAGCTTAGAAAAACCTTCAATAAACCTTCGATAATAACCAGCCAAGCCCAAAAAGCTTCGAATTTCAGTAACAGATCTCGGAGCCTCCCAGTGTATAACTACTTCTACTTTAGATGGATCCACAGAAATACCATTACCTGAAATTACGTGCCCAAGAAAACTCACTTCCGACAACCAGAATTCACACTTGGACAATTTGGCAAAAAGCTTCCTTTCTTTCAGAACCTGCAAAACAATACGCAAATGCTCTGCGTGCTCTTCCCGGGACTTAGAATAAATCAGAATGTCATCAATAAACACAACGAAAAATTGATCCAGATGCTCGTGAAAAATACAATTCATGTATTCCATAAACACACCTGGCGCATTAGAAACCCCGAACGGCATCACAGAATATTCATAATGACCGTAACGTGTCCTAAAAGCCGTCTTCTGAATATCTTCTTCCTTCACCCTAATCTGATGATACCCTGATCTCAAATCAATCTTACTGAACACACACGCACCAACCAATTGATCCATCAGATTATCAATCCTTAGAAGAGGATACTTATTGTTAGTTCCTGGATTGGCTGGAATTTTGGTAAAATAAGGTATGTTCAATGTTGATGTCAAAGTGCTGATGTTGCAACATTGAAGTCTTAACACTGGGCTGTGTTAAGTAATTAATAGCTGAAGTTGGATGTCTGATGTCACATAGGTGATGTTGTGACATTAGGTCTGCAGAATTAACAACAGCAGGCTGTGATGTTGTTAGGGTTGCGTATTAGCTGGAATTGTGGAGAGCAAGCTATCTCATTGGATGCGAATATCTTGGGATAGATATTTGCTGCTGCATAGGAGATATGTTGCAGATTTGTAGGAGATTTAAAAGGTTGAAGATTTAAAAAGATTTTAGGAGAAAATCTGTTTTAAATATTCAGTTTTAAATAACAAATCGGGGAGATATTGTAGCAAGTCCAAGACCAATTCAAGGAGCTATATAAAGCGCACAAGACCAAAGGAAAAAGTGACAGAAAACATTCAGAAGATCAGGAGTTGGAGGCTTAGTATCTAGAGTTTGTTTAGAGTGCTTGTATTTACACTATTCTAGGGTTTGAATAGGTGTTGTGTTTCTGTCCTCTCTAGAAGCTGTGAAGCAATAGAGAGTGGTTGCTTGATCGAAGCTGTGAAGTAAGATCAAGGTTACTCAAAGTGGTTTCTTTGAGAGTTTGTAAGGGATTGAGTGGTGTTCTCATACCTAAGTGGTTTCTTAGGTAGGAAGTCATTAGTAGAGTATAAGTATAGGAGATTGTCAGCGGGTTGTTGAGTCTGTAAATTATATCTACAAGTAGTGAATTCCATCCCTGGCTTGGTAGCTCCCAGAGTAGGTTGGTTGTAACCGAACTGGGTCAACAATTCTTGGTGTTATTTTACTTTTATTGTTGTCCATTGTGCAGAGTGTGTTGTTGTGACATCGCACCTTAACATCACACGTCTGATACCAGAATTTCAATTGGTATCAGAGCAGGCATCCTGTCTGTCTCTGGGTGAGATCTAGGGAAGTTACTTTCTGGTGTAAAGATGGACAAAGAAGTTGGAGGATTCGTCAACAGACCCCCTATTTTGGATGGATCCAATTATGATTATTGGAAGCCAAGGATTACCACCTTCTTAAAATCCTTGGACAGCAGGGCTTGGAAGGCTGTTATTAAAGAATGGAAAGCACCTGTCATGTGTGAGAAAGATGATGCCGGTAAAGATAAAGAAGGCACCTCTAAGCCTAAGCCTGAAGAAGAGTGGACCAAGGAGGAAGATGAGCTTGCCCTTGGAAATTCCAAAGCTCTAAATGCCATCTTCAATGGAGTGGATAAGAATATCTTCAGGTTAATCAATACCTGTGAAGTTGCTAAGGAAGTGTGGGATATTTTGCAGGCAACACATGAAGGAACATCTAGAGTCAAGATGTCAAGACTTCAGATTTTAACATCAAAATTTGAAAGCCTGAAGATGAAGGATGATGAGACTATTCATGACTTCCACATGAATGTTCTGGAGCTGGCTAATGTATCCAGTGCTCTTGGTGAGAAGATGTCAGATGAAAAGCTTGTGAGAAAGATACTTAGGTCCCTACCTAAGAAGTATAAGATGAAGGTTACTGCCATTGAAGAATCACAAGACATTAGCAAAATGAGAGTTGATGAGCTCATTGGATCTCTTCAAACTTTTGAGCTTGGGTTGAATGAGGAAGAACCAGAAAAGAAGCCAAAGAGTATAGCCCTGGTGTCAAATGGTGAAGAAGAAAAAGGGAAGAGTTCTGAATCTCAGGAGGATCTATCTCAGGCCATAGTTATGTTGGGAAGACAGTTCACCAAAGTGTTCAAGAGAATGAACAATAACTCCAGGCCTAATGTCAAGAACATATCTTCTGACATCAGCAAGTCAAAAGAGAAGGAGGAAGAGAAAACTGCCCAAGATAAAGGAGTCCAGTGCTTTGAGTGTGAAGGGTATGGACATGTCAAGAAAGAATGTCCCACCTTATTGAAAAAGCAGAAGAAGGGCATGACGGTTTCCTGGTCTGACTCTGATAGTGAAAGTGAAGGTGAGTCAGCAAAGCATGTGAGAGCTTTAACAGGAGATGTGGTTTCTGACGATGATTCTAGTGATGGAGAAGTAACTTATAAGGAGTTAGCATCTACCTATCAAGAGCTGTGTTTAAAAAGTGCTGAGATTTGTCAAGAAAACAAGTGCCACAAGCAACAGATTGCTCAGCTAGAGAATGAAAAGACTGATCTGGAAAATGAAGTGGTGCTAGTTAGAGCTCACCTTGATCAAATGACCAAGTCTGTTAGGATGCTGAGCTGTGGTACAGACACACTTGACAAGATCCTTCAGTCAGAAAAAGCTGCTGGAGACAAAGCTGGGATAGGGTATGTGACTGAGGATAAGGGAACTTCTGAAGAAAGCACTTCAGGTTCAAAGAAGGAAGTGTCACAAATTTCATCTCAACATCAGCCAAAGAAGCAGGATCCTACCCCTAATAAAGCTGATGTTTCACAACCTAAGAAGAAGACTGGTCTTTATCAGAAGAGAAAGCAGCCTCAAGGAGCTAGTCAGTATATGCCTCCCCAATATCACAAGAGCATGAAAGCTGTAAGGCTCAAACAGGACATGTCACATCAAGTGTCTCAACATCAGGACAACTGGTATAGTTATGGGTATGGATACAACAATGTTGTGCCTCATCACTATGGAAGAAGAAAGCCACACCATCATGGGAGACAATCCAGGAAACAAAATGGGAGAAGATACCAACATAATAGAAGGCAGGGCAGTTATGGTAGAAGGAGACCACATTATGGATCGCAGCCTAAGCAATCTCATCATGGCAGAAGATACAGAGATGAAAGGGTGAGATGCTATTATTGTGGAAAGTTTGGACATATGCAGTACTCTTGCTACAAGCTGCATGGATACCCTCAACCTCAAAACAGATGGAGAGAGTACAGGCCCAAGGTTGTTAAACAATGGGTACCTAAGGAGAAGGTGAAGTGCTTATTGGCTCACATGGCTGATAGAGAGTTTAAAGAAGGAACATGGTATTTTGACAGTGGATGTTCCAAACACATGTCTGGATGTAGATCCATGTTTCCTGAAGTCAGTCATTGTCCCTCTCATGAGGTTATATTTGGCAATGGAGAAATAGGTATTGTTGCAGGAGTTGGGAAAATGAAAGGTGATGGTAGACCTGAACTGGACAATGTTCTATTTGTCAGTGGTTTAAGTGCAAATTTGATCAGCATAAGCCAGTTGTGTGATGAAGGTTACAAGGTAAACTACACTAAGCATGAGTGTGTGGTTTCTGATGAGCATAATCTGGTTGTTATGAAGGGTGTCAGAACCAAAGATAATTGCTATCAGTAGATTTCTCTTGAAGGAAATTCAACTAATGATGTTCAAGTTGATGTTACAACATCAGACTATGACATCAAGATGCTGAAAGGTCACTCAGAGCTAGTGAGTCCTGATGTGAATTACTTAAAAGGAAAGTCTTTATAGAGGGAGAAAATTAGTAATTGGTCTTTAAAGAGTACACAAAATCTGGCGCCTTACCTCAGACCCTCATTTCCTATTATAGCAAAATCACAGTTCATCAAAACTCATATCTCTCCTCTGTTCGTCTCCTTCAACAAGAAGAATCATCTCACTCTATACTCCCTAAAAGGAATCATGTCAAAGCAGACAGCTTCTCCTTCTAAAATTTCATCGCGGAATAACGCTAGGGTTTCTACAGATGAGTACTCTGAAGACGAAGCTCTGAATATACAACCCATTTCCGTAATGTTACCAGAATCAGGTAAATCTAGACCTTCTAAACTTGCTTCAAAAAGGGCCGCAACTACTTTCAAAAATACTGAAACAAAGAAGCTGGTTACCAGTATCCTATTTAGTGATAAATCAACACCTAGGTCATCCACGTCTCAAACTGTGGTAGAAAAGTTTGATGTTGACAAGAGTATGGGTAATCTGGCAACCAAAATACTGGACAAAGGAATACCTGTGAAAGGAATTTCTGTACCGTTGAATCAGATGCCAGCAGAAAAGGTAGACATGCAAGGAGAAGAATTTGATCTTCATAGACTTGCCGTGTCTGTCATTGAGGATTCTGAAAGAGGAGGAGAAGAAGAAGATGTGCATGAGGGAATTAATGATAGAACTACTCCTGAAGAAGAAAAGAGTGAGGACATGATCAATGTGGATGACTTATCTGACAATGAAGTCATTGGAAATGCTGTCCCAAGTATTGCCAAGATACTACAGGCAAGGAAAGGAAAGACCAATGAATCCTCTCCTAAGAAGCCTACTGAAGGAAAGAAGAAAACTGCTGTTGGTCCCACAAAACCTTGGAGCAAGGTTGTTACACCTTCCAAAAAGAGAAAGGTTAGAGAAGAATCTGAGTCTGAGGATGAAGTTGAGGAAGATGTCCATGACATCACACCAGTCAGAAAGACCATTCTAAAGAGAATTTCTGATAAGGTCCCTGAAGTGCCAGTGGACAACATATCCTTCCATTATGTGAGCAGTGCATCCTTGTGGAAGTTTGTGTGCCAAAGGAGGTTAGCTCTGGAAAGGGAGCTTGGAAAAGATGTCTTGGAGATGAAAGAAATTATCGACCTCATTCATGGAGCTGGACTTCTAAAGACTGTGACCAGATTCTCCAAGTGCTATAGTGGACTTGTTAAGGAATTTGTTGTCAACATTCCCATAGACATTTCTGACAATAGAAGTGTGAACTACATGAAGGTGTTTGTTAGGGGACAGTGTATTGACTTCTCTCCTAGTACTGTCAATCAATATCTGGGAAGAGATGGGCAAGAGGAGTGTGAGCTGGAGGTGACTGATAATGAAGTGTGTAGAGAAATCACTGCTACTCAAGTTAAGGTGTGGCCACTGAAAAATAAATTAACAGCTAGCAAACTCAGTATCAAGTATGCTATATTGCACAGAATTGGTGTGGCTAACTGGGTACCTACTAATCACAAAACCACCATAACTGTGGGATTAGGAAGGTTCATCTATGCTGTAGGGAAAAAGGTCAAGTTCAACTATGGAAGCTATATATTTGACCAAGTAGTGAAGCATGGTGCCACCAATGCTATCAAAATGCATATATCATTCCCTTCCCTTATCTGTGGAATGATCTTAGATCAACATCCTGGAATCTTAACCAGTTCAGAGGTAGCATGTAAGAGGGAGTCAGCTTTATCTTTGCATCCCAAACTGTTTGCTGGGAGTCATGTTCCAGACATTGTTACAACATTAAGTTCTGGGATTAAGAAGGTCAGTACAAAATCTGAGCTGATTGAAGGATTAAAGGCAACCTGCAAGGATCTTGATATGGTTATCAAGACCAGCACTGACAGGAAAATGAAGATTGAGCAGATGATTAAGGACTTGGAACAGGGGGAAGACAATGGGAATGGTGACACTGAGGATTCCAGGTCAGATGAGGGTGATGAAAATGCTTATGGTACCAGCTCGGATGAAGACTAACCTCCATCTGCTGTTTTTAGATTGTAGTTTCTGTTTTTAGTGTTTTTGCTGTGATGGTTATGTAATTTGGATTCTGTGCTGTTATTTTGTAATACCCCAAATTTTGACCACTTAGATTTCCCATCATTGTGAAAATCATCATCACAATATGGATGAACCATCATGCTTCATTAGCCTCCCCAAAGATGGGTGAGCATCCACTACAATCAAAATTAGGGTTTCAAGCCCTCTCTGAGTGCTTAGACAAAGGATCAATCAAGAAATGACATGATCTTCAACTTGTCTAATCTCTCAAACATCCACAATGGATCAAAAAGGACTCCCACTTCAAGGATTAAGCACAAGGCTACTCCCTTCTAGGTGGATCAAGTCTCAAGATCGACAGTGTCACCAAATTAGGGTTTTGGTCGACCAGGGTCTCCAGATGGAAATTTTCATCTGGGCACAAGGCAATGATCCAAAAAATGACCTAATATACTTCATGGAACCTCATGAACCCATGCATCAAGTCAATTTTGCCTCAGGGGATGCATTCATCAAAAATCAGGAATTAGGGTTTCTTGACCTAATTCACCCCTAAGTTGACTTTTGGGACAAACCATGAGCCAAGACCTCAAGAGATGATTTGAGGGTCTCTAATACACCATATTGATCCATTTGGAACAATGGATTGATCCAAGAAGCTTGAGCAACAAGTCTCATTTTCATCTGCACCACAATTAGGGTTTTAAGGGAAAAGTCAACTGTAACTTTGACTTTTGACCAAGACATGCTCCCAAACCCTAATACATGATTGAATATACCCTATGACACCCATGGAACATGT
Source organism: Lathyrus tuberosus (assembly GCA_022829125.1). Lineage (NCBI taxonomy): Eukaryota > Viridiplantae > Streptophyta > Magnoliopsida > Fabales > Fabaceae > Lathyrus > Lathyrus tuberosus. Next base: position 548,527 of record JALAZF010000124.1, on the reverse strand, counting down.
CCATCAAGTTTGATTTAGGTCAAGGACATGATTTCCTGAAGAATTGCACAGTTTGAAATTCATCTGATAAAAAGTCAACTGTGCACAAAAGTCAACTTTGACTTTTTGAGATTTTTCACCAAAATGGATTTTTAACCCTAAAATGATGTTAATGTATGATTTGAATCATCACTCATCAAGAAAAATCAAGAAAAGTGAGATAACTTGTAAAAGGGGTAACCATAAAACTTAGAAATTTTTCTAAGTTAAAAATAAAGTGGCAAAGGTACCAACTTTGGAGGACCATAACTCCTAAACCACAAGGCCATTTTTTCTCATCCAAAGATGGATTTGTAGCCCTCATTATCACCTACAAAAACTTCAACTACAAGTCATTCCAATTCATTAAGGATTTTGAGTTATGGAGTGATCAAAGTGGCTGAAAAGTGAAAAAGTCACTTTTTCCAACACTTAGTGAAATTTTCACTAAGTCAGATTTTGCCTCACTTTTTGCCAAATGTAGGGGGATTTTTCACTTGGAATCAAAAGAGATCAAAACCAAACTTGTTCAAACAGTTGTTGTATCACGTAAGAGCTTTCCAAAATGGCCAAGAACATTGCCAAATTCAACCTACACCATGAGATACAACATTGCCAAGTTGCCTTGCTGAAATCTGTCAAGGCAAGGCAGAATTTGCAATTTTGCTCGATTTGCCAAAATCAGCCAAATTCAATTGCTCCAATCCACTTGGACACCTCAGAGGATTGAATCTAAAGGGGACAATCACTGAGCCAAGCCTCCAAGGTCCAAGGAACAAAGAATAGCATGTTGAACCTAGAATGGCCAAAATAGGGACAAGACTTCAAATTTGGAATGAGGCATTCAATGGAACCATCAAGGTGGCATGGACTGAGCCATTCTCATCTGAAATCAGTCAAGACTTATCCAAGACCAAGGGGACCAAAGCTCTGTGCCCTAACCTCTAGTCAATGGCTAGAGGAGACCTGCATTTCCATTGGCCAACATTGAGGAAACCTACTTACCAGCTGCCATGCACTATTTCTTGCAAAACAAACTTGCTCTACTATAAATAGAGCTCAATTGTGGTCAGTTTAAGTACACCAAAGCCATCTAACAGATGCTTTCCTCAAAATCTCTTTCTCTTGGCAAAAATGCCTTTCTTAGCAAGGTAGCTATCGGGTTTTGAGTTTGAGAGCAATTCTGCACAAACCAATCACTCACACACCTCACATACATCACATATGAGCTGATCAAACACTCACATAACTTCTGAAACATCAATTTCATGAAATCACCAGCTGGTTGCTCAAATTTTCAAACAAGGTGCAGCTGAGGTACCACAAAATGATCCAGCCAATTTCAATCAAGTCCAACCATCCAAACACAATCCATAGGGTGTAGGGAAGCTGTTCAGATCATCACCACTCATCTGTAACACCTCCAAATAAAAAATCACTCTGAACTTGCTGTCACGGCTTGGAGGTAAGCACATACTTGGTCATCTCTCAATCTATGCATATTTCCTCGCACAATAATTTGGCCATATGTTCATAATCATGCATGGAATGTTTTCCCTCAATTAATTGCATTGTTTGAATCGTGTATCAAAAATCCTAGCCTTCATGCATAAATTAGGGTTCTTGAGGTTTCTTCGTGATTTCTTGTTGTATGTTTAATTTAAATGAAATTAAAGTACATAGACATGATCGTGAGGCTGAGACGAGCATAATGATATGTGGATTGCATGATATGATTACGTATTCATGGAGATTGGATAGAAAACGCAAATCTGAGAAACCAAGAGCACGCGCGTGTTCTTCAGCTTGTTCTTGGCGCCTTTTTTTTCAAATTCAAATATTTGAATTTTGTGATTTTGTTTAATTGATTCAAAAATTAATTTCTCACTGAGTTTTAATGATTTTGAGTTGATTCTTTTTTTAATAATTCACAAAAATGTTAAAATATTTTATTTTATCAAAAAATCCCAAAAATATTATTTATTTCATATAATTGATATTTTTGTAAAGAATTAATATTTTGATTGTTTTTGGCATTTTAAATATTTTTTCTACATTGATTTTGCAACTTTTAATGCTTTCTAATTATTTTGTAGGTCAATACTTAATTTTTGAAGCATTAATCCAAGATCACAATTTGTTATCCACGTGTTAAACAATTTTTGATCATTTTAATTGAATTTTTATTCAATTAAATACATTTTGAAAACAAATTAGGGTTTTGGATTAATTCAACCCTCATAAATCATTTTCAAAAAACTTTGGGCCTCTATTAGAGTGTAAGACCCAATCCTTTTTTTTTACCAAATCATCTTTGGGCCTCACTTATTGTATAAGTCCCGATACCGTCAAAAAACAAACGGCGCGATCGTCGCCTTTTCAAAAATCATCTGGGCCTACCCTCGAGTAGTAAGACCCATTTATTTTTCTTCAAAACTCTTTGGGCCTCTTGAGAGAGTGTAAAACCCATCCCCCCTTGTACAAAACCTTTTTGGGCCTCACTCATTGTATAAGTCCCCTTGTACAAGTAAACGGCGCGAACGTCGCCCGTTTAAAAAATAAAAACCATCTGGGCCTACCCTCGAGTAGTAAAACCCATTTCTTTTTCTTTAAAACACTTTGGGTCTCTATTAGAGTGTAAGACCCAATCCCCCTTTTAACCAAAACATTTTGGGCCTCACTTATCGTATAAGTCCCTCTGCGTTAAAAGAAAACCTCGGCGCGATCGCCATTTTTAAACGAAAAATCATTTGGGCCTACCCTCGTGTTATAAGCCCCACTCTTTTTCTTTAAACTTTTTTGGGCCTCTTGAGAGAGTGTAAGACCCATCCCTTTGTACAGAAAACCTTTTTGGGCCTCAGTCACTTGTATAAGTCCCTCTGTACAAATTCAACAGTGCGCTCACTGATAAAACCCTGGGCCTCTCCTTGAGCTGTAAGCCCTAGATCTTTCTTTTTAAAAGCACTTTCTCCTTTGATTTTGAATATACTGTTGTTTTCAATCTTTCTTTGTTGAACAACTAACCAAACAGCATGGAAGCACTACAACCGAGTAAGTGGTTATCGCTTTCATTTACTGCTTTTATATTATAAACTGTATTGTGGGGCTGCTCACTGTAAGTCTCCTTTCATAAACTCATATCTACTGTGTAATAATAGTATAAATATTTCGAGTTTCCCCGGCAACTACGTCTAGAACTAGGTGACGCCGTTTCATTTATTCGTAGAAATAGACGCCTAGATCCCCAATAGGAGCACCAGATACAGTCTTCTCTTCGGCTGTCCTCCTTAGGAATCGTCAAGAAGCTCTACTCCCAAAGATGAATGTATTCTCCGTGAATGGCATCTTTGAGTTTCTTCTCAATTCTCGAACTTTCCTGACTTGATCTATTCCTTGTGGATAGCTTGCCTTGAATGTCTCGGGGTTTGGGTACCCACTACGGTCATAATCTTGGACCTTAACTAAGGAACCCTCTTTAAAAGCTAAAAGTCACTGGATAGTAAACCTCGCATGTTTACTAGTGGTTTTCATCTTTAAAAGAGTTATCTCTCCTAATGGAAAGGAGATGATAGACCCACGGGCTTCTTAAAAGCATCGGCCTCCTCTTGGGCATCGTACAAGGACACTACGGCTTCTTAGAAGTATTCACAGCCTCCTCTTAGGCTTCGTATAATGATCTCTTCCTCCGGGAATGATAGCCTCCTCTTGGCCTTCGTACAAGGACCCGTCGGCTTCTTAAAAGTTCCCAGCCTCCTCTTGGGCTTCGTACAAATTATCCCGACGACCTCCTAGAGGTATAGGAACAAAACCTAGTCATCCTCATAGAACAGTCCTTTCATAGAGTCTACTACTGTTTCTCGAAGCATAGTACAAAAGATAAAACTCTAGACATGGACAGTCTAACTTCCTTGAGTCTCAAAGACATTCTCAAGCACCCTTCGTTAAATAGGAAGGAAACCCGCAGACTCGGACAGTCTCAATACCCTTTGGATTTCCCGTTTCCTCAAAGAGAAGGAAATATCCCTGATCCTCAAACTAAATCCCTGTGTACAGTGTTACTCATATAAGAACTGATTTTCTCTTTTAAATCAGTATATTGGATCTGTCACTCAACTGAAACAGTTACAATAGCCTCCATCTCGGGCTTCGTACGAGATACCAAAATTCTCCCCAGTGGAGTCAAAACAACCTTTTCGCCTCTTACTCGGGCTAAGTACGAGATACAAAAACACTCTCTTACTGAGTATAAAAGATTCTCCAACTGAGTCAACTCTTTGCTAGCCTCCTCTTAGGCTTTGTATAACGATATGCCCCACTGGGTCAAAAACTTTTAGCCTCTCTCTCGGGCTTTGTACGAGACACAAAATAGCCTCCTCTTAGGCTTTGTATAATGATTTTCCTAGCGGAAATTAGCCTCCTCTTAGGCTTTGTATAAGAAAACCACTGGTTGATCCAATCGACCTTTTAGCATCAAAACTGTGTGTAGCGAGCGATTTTGGACGCGGTTCTTAAGCGCTGGTCGCTCTCTGCGGTTGAGCTTAAAACTACAGGTCGATTCATTTTTTATCCTATTGTGAGCTGAATAAGGAAGGGAAATAGATGTCTCCAATTAACCCTGCTTTGCATACTGAGTTTAAACAGCGGTCTGTTAGGTTACGGATGCTATCAATGTGGGGGGCCTTTGTACTGGTTATTCGTATTTCGCCAATACGGTTCTTTCTTTCTTTTTCCTAGGCAAAGGGTTTCTGGCGGGGAATAAGGATTAGGAGGTTAGGACTGATGTTTTTGAAATACTGCTTTTAATTGATGGAGATATGGGATTTGGGTTTTTTGTTGATTGCGCTCGCTAAGATCTTTTCTTTCGATCTTATGCCTACGTATTCCCGTTTACCGAAACAGGGAAATCAGAGCGTTCGTAGTTCCTCCTATTCTATGGGAGGAAATTGGTGTTTTGGTGTCTTGTTCAAAGCCCAAGACATGAAGCGAAAGGTGATTTGTATCTTGTTCAAAGCCCAAGATGTGAAGCTAAAAGACCTCGACTTTAGAGAGAATTTGTCATAAGAAAGGGTTTTTAACCTGAAGGAGAAGACTTTAACTCAGTGTAGAGCAATGCCATCTTTCCTTAGGAATTTCTCATGCTAAAAGAGGGACAGTGGCATGGATGTAGATGATCCAGAGGCTTGCCGCTTACAGCGATTAGATGAAAGGAAAGGAGTTGTTGATGTTTGTTTACTGTGAACGAGGCACATCTTTGATGCTAAAAGGTTAATTGGATCAACCAGTGGTTTTCTTATACAAAGCCTAAGAGGAGGCTAATTTCCGCTGGGAAAATCATTATACAAAGCCTAAGAGGAGGCTATTTTGTGTCTCGTACAAAGCCCGAGAGAGAGGCTAAAAATTTTTGACCCAGTGGGGCATATCGTTATACAAAGCCTAAGAGGAGGCTAGCAAAGAGTTCGACTCTCGCTTAAGGGATTTATATCTCGTACGAGGCCCGAGATGGAGGCAAAAAAGAGCGTGATTGACTCAACGAGGGAGTCTTTTGTGTCTCATACAAAGCCTGAGAGAGAGGCTAAAAGGTTGCTTTGACTCTATTGGGGAGAATTTTGGTATCTCGTACGAAGCCCGAGATGGAGGCTATTGTAACTGTTTCAGTTGAGTGACAGATCCAATATACTGATTTAAAAGAGAAAATCAGTTCTTATATGAGTAACACTGTACTCAGGGATTTAATTTGAGGATTAGGGATATTTCCTTTTCTTTGAGGAAACGGGAAATCCAAAGGGTATTGAGACTATCCGAGTCTGCGGGTTTCCTTCCTATTTAACGAAGGGTGCTTAAGAATGTCTTGGAGACTCAAGGAAGTTAGACTGTCCATGTCTAGAGTTTTATCTTTTGTACTATGCTTTGAGAAACAGTAGTAGACTCTATGAAAGGACTGTTCTATGAGGATGACTAGGTTCTGTTCCTATACCTCTAGGAGGTCGTCGGGACAATTTGTACGAAGCCCAAGAGGAGGCTGGAATCTTTTAAGAAGCCGACGGGTCCTTGTACGAAGCCCAAGAGGAGGCTATCACTCCCAGAGGAAGAGATCATTATACGAAGCCTAAGAGGAGGCTGTGAATACTTCTAAGAAGTCGTAGGGTCCTTGAATAATGCCCAAGAGGAGGCAGGGTTGCTTATAGGAAGCCTGTGGGTCCTTGTATGATGCCCAAGAGGAGGCCGACGCTTTTAAGAAGCCCGTGGGTCCCAAACCAAAGAAAAGTTCAGGAAAACTCTTTAAGAGTTAAAACCACAGGTAAACGTGCGAGGTTTACTATCCAGTGACTTTAACTTTTAGAGAGAGTCCGAACCGTTCGGCGGTTTGAAGAAATTCAAGAGAAGTTTCACCGAGAATAATTCATCTCTGGGGAATAGAATTTCTTGACGATTCCTAAGGAGGACAACCGAAGAGAAGATTGTATCTGGTGCTCCTATTGGGGATCTAGGCGTCTATTTCTACAAATAAGTGAAACGGCGTCACCTAGTTCTAGACGTAGTTGCCGGGGAAACTCGAAATATCTATATTATTATTACACAGTAGATATGAGTTTATGAAAGGAGACTTACAGTGAGCAGCCCCACAATACAGTTTATAATATGAAAGCAGTAAATGAAAGCGATAACCACTTATTCGGTTGTAGAGCTTCCATGCTGTTTGGTTAGTTGTTCAACAAAGGAAGATAAAAACAACAGTATATTCAAAATCAAAGGAGAAAGTGCTTTGAAAAAGAAAGATTTGGGGCTTATAACACGAGGGTAGGCCCAGATGGTTTTTAATTTTAAACGGGCGACGATCGCGCCGATTACTTATACAGAGGGACTTATACAATGAGTGAGGCCCAAAAAGTTTTTTGTACAAGGGGGGATGGGTCTTACACTCTCTTAAGATGCCCAAAAAGGTTCAAAGAAAAATAAATGGGTCTTACTACTCGAGGGTATGCCCAGATGATTTTTGAAAAGGCGACGATCGCGCCGTTTTTTTTTTTACGGTATCGGGACTTATACAATAAGTGAGGCCCAAAGATGATTTGGTCAAAAAAAGGATTGGGTCTTACACTCTAATAGAGGCCCAAAGTGTTTTGAAAATGATTTATGAGGGTTGAATTAATCCAAAAACCCTAATTTGTTTTCAAAATGTATTTAATTGAATAAAAATTCAATTAAAATGATCAAAAATTGTTTAACACATGGAAAACAAATTGTGATCTTGGATTAATGCTTCAAAAATTAAGTATTGACCTACAAAATAATTAGAAAGCATTAAAAGTTGCAAAATCAATGTAGAAAAAATATTTAAAATGCCAAAAACAATCAAAATATTAATTCTTTACAAAAATATCAATTATATGAAATAAATAATATTTTTGGGATTTTTTGATAAAATAAAATATTTTAACATTTTTGTGAATTATTAAAAAAAGAATCAACTCAAAATCATTAAAACTCAGAGAGAAATTAATTTTTGAATCAATTAAACAAAATCACAAAATTCAAATATTCAAATATATGAAAATGGCGCCAAGAACAACACCAAGAACACGCGCGTTTTTCAGTTTGCCCCGATTTGCATTTTCTATCCAATCTCACTGAATACGTAATTATAACATGCAATCCACATATCATTATGCTCGCCTCAACCTCACGATCATTTCTATGTACTTTAATTTCATTTAAATTAAACATACAATAAGAAATCACGAAGAAACCTCAAGAACCCTAATTTCTGCATGAAGGCTAGGATTTTTGATACACGATTCAAACAATGCAATTAATTGAGGGAAAACATTCCATGCATGATTATGAACATATGGCCAAATTATTGTGCGAGGAAATATGCATAGATTGAGAGACGCCCAAGTTTAGGCTTACCTTCAAGTCGTGACAGCAAGAGCAAATCAAATTTTGGGTTGGAGGTGTTACAGATGAGTTGTGATGATCTGAACAGCTTCCCTACACCACATGGAGTGTGTTTGAACACTTGGATTGAATTGAAATAGACTGGATCAGTTTATGGCATCTCAGCTGCAACTTCACTTCAAACTTGTGTGGATGGCAAGTGATTTTGAGATTTTGATGTTTCAGAAGCTATGTGAGTGTTTGATCAGCTCATATGTGATGTATGTGAGGTGTGTGAGTGATTGGTTTGTGCAGAATTGCTCTCAAACTCAAAACCCGATAGCTACCTTGCTAAGAAAGGCATTTTTGCCAAGAGAAAGAGATTTTGAGGAAAGCATCTGTTAGATGGCTTTGGGGTACTCAAACTGACCACAATTGAGCTCTATTTATAGTAGAGCAAGTTTGTTTTGCAAGGAATAGTACATAGCAGCTGGTAAGTAGGTTTCCTCAATGTTGGCCAATGGAAATGAAAGTCTCCTCTAGCCATTGACTAGAGGTTAGGGCACAGAGCTTTGGTCCCCTTGGTCTTGGATAAGTCTTGACTGATTTTAGATGAGAATGGCTCAGTCCATGCCACCTTGATGGTTCCATTGAATGCCTCATTCCAAATTTGAAGTCTTGTCCCTACTTTGGCAACTCTAGGTTCAACATGCTATTCCTTGTTCCTTGGACCTTGGAGGCTTGGCTCAGTGATTGTCCCCTTTGGATTCAATCCTCTGAGGTGTCCAAGTGGATTGGAGCAATTGCAATTGGCTGATTTTGGCAAATCGAGCCAAAATGCAAATTCTGCCTTGCCTTGACAGATTTCAGCAAGGCAACTTGCCAATGTTGTATCTCATGATGTAGGTTGAATTTGGCAATGTTCTTGGCCATTTTGGAAAGCCCTAACATGATACAACAACTGTTTGAACAAGTTTGTATTTGATCTCTTTTGATTCCAAGTGAAAAATCCCCCTACATTTGGCAAAAAGTGAAGCAGAATTCTGACTTAGTGAAAATTTCACTAAGTGTTGGAAAAAGTGACTTTTTCACTTTTCAGCCACTTTGATCACTCCATAACTCAAAATCCTTAATGAATTGGAATGACTTGTAGTTGAAGTTTTTGTAGGTGATAGTCAGGGCTACAAATCCATCTTTGGATGAGAAAAAATGGCCTTGTGGTTTAGGAGTTATGGTCCTCCAAAGTTGGTACCCTTGCCACTTTATTTTTAACTTAGAAAAATTTCTGTGTTTTATGGTTACCCCTTTTACAAGTTATCTCACTTTTCTTGATTTTTCTTGATGAATGATGATTCAAATCATACATTAACATCATTTTAGGGTTAAAAATCCATTTTGGTGAAAAATCTCCAAAAGTCAAAGTTGACTTTTATGCACAGTTGACTTTTTATCAGATGAATTCCAAACTATGCAATTCTTCAAGAAATCATGTCCTTGACCTAAATAAAACTTGATGGACATGTTCCATGGGTGTCATAGTGTATATTCAATCATGTATTAGGGTTTGGGAGCATGTCTTGGTCAAAAGTCAAAGTCACAGTTGACTTTTCCCTTAAAACCCTAATTGTGGTGCAGATGAAAATGAGACTTGTTGCTCAAGCTTCTTGGATCAATCCATTGTTCCAAATGGATCAATATGGTGTATTAGAGACCCTCAAATTATCTCTTGAGGTCTTGGCTCATGGTTTGTCCCAAAAGTTAACTTAGGGGTGAATTAGGTCAAGAAACCCTAATTCCTGATTTTTGATGAATGCATCCCCTGAGGCAAAATTGACTTGATGCATGGGTTCATGAGGTTCCATGAAGCATATTAGGTCATGTTTTGGATCATTTCCTTGTTCCCAGATGAAAATTTCTATCTGGAGGCCCTGGTCGACCAAAACCCTAATTTGGTGACACTGTCGATCTTGAGACTTGATCCACCTAGAAGGGAGCATCCTTGTGCTTAATCCTTGAAGTGAGAGTCCTTTTTGATCCATTGTGGATGTTTGAGAGATTAGACAAGTTGAAGATCATGTCATTTCTTGATTGATCCTTTGTCTAAGCACTCAGAGAGGGCTTGAAACCCTAATTTTGATTGTATTGGATGCTCACCCATCTTTGGGGAGGCTAATGAAGCATAAAGGTACATCCATATTGTGATGATGATTTTCACAATGATGGGAAATCTAAGTGGTCAAAATTTGGGGTATTACAGATGCCCCTATTTAATCTTCTTGGACCCGAAGGTATGAATGACGTTAGTATTCAAGCATCTGGGGTGCAAGAGGATTAAATATCGAAATATCCGAAATTTTGATGGTGGTTATGAATGGTAGCTTCCGCATTCATCTTCTTTAACTAAGTAATGATGCTTAGAAAAGGTAAACTTCCCCTCGATCCTAGTTTTCAGCCAAGGAACTGGTCTCAGTTTTCTTTTGTCAACTTCCCCTCGTTCTTGGTTTCCTACCAAGGAACTGGTCTCAGTTTCTTTTGAAATAAACTTTCCCTCGATCCTGGTTTCTTACCAAGGAACTGGTCTTAGTTTGTGATTTAAACTTCCCCTCGATCCTGGTTTCTTACCAAGAACTGGTCTTAGTTTCTTTTTTGAACTTCCCCTCAATCCTGGTTTCTTACCAAGGACCTGGTCTCGGTTTCTGAAGTAAACTTCCCCTCGTTCCTGGTTTCCCACCAAGGAACTGGTCTCGGTTTCTTTTGTCAATAAACTTTACTGACAAAGGACGCTATGCGTAGCGATTTTCCTTCAAACTTCTCGCCGAATTTTCCTGGGGAGATGCCATTTGAGTGGAAAAAGTTTTGATGTCAGACTTGCTGGGGAACCCATTCGTTTGAGTTGTAGAGGTGTACAAACTTCTCTGTTGGAGACGCCATCTGTTTCTACTGGGGAAAGCGAGTCTCTTGAGAGACTGCTTTCGTTTGGGATCTTTTATCATACTTTTCTCGGGATCTTCCCGGAGAAACGCCATATGATGGGGTCCAATTTTGAGGTGTCGATGACCTTTTCATCAACGAATTTTCAGAGAAATACTGATGTACTGCCGAATCTCTGATCACGAGGCTTTCTCTGTGGATTTTCCTTAATCCGGGAAAGCAAGGCTATCATCTTCAATGGCGAAGAGTGATGCTTATTGAGATTTTCTCTTGCTTTTCAGAGGTTCAAGTTATCAAAGTGGCCAAGTGCCGACTCTGATCTAAAGATACACTGGTGGCGAGATTGTGCAGACGCAACACTTCCTGACGAGGAAAGAACTGACAAACTCGATTGAGAAAACTATTTATCACTAGGGGACAAGACCGACTCAAGTGATAGTGATGCAATATGAAATGTGAATGCAAATAAAAAATGCATGAAGTATGTATGTATATGCTGACAAAACAGACGCGACATACAGACTAATGGATGAACACAATTGGATACTCGGCCATCGCGGGGCGAAGAAGTACCGTTGATTCATAATAGCAATTCCACCTTGCTTAGGAGAGATAGTCCACGCGGGGAGCTATGTTGATCGGGCTTAGGAGATGAGAACTCGGCCGAGGCGTGTCAGACGAAACAAGGTCTCTGACACAGTTGATCCCTTCATTAAGGCATACTGGCTTAGAAGGAGTACTTTGATTCTGCACTTTGAAATTCGCTTACTTCGGGAGAAGCAATCGATGTTCTTCTGATGTTCAACAGTCAAAAGAAATGCCATCTTTAATTTAAAAGCAGAAAAAGTTTTAACAAGTAAATTCATTTTTGTTTTATTTCAAGAATCGCTGATTAAGTTTAAACAACGTCGTTCTGTAAAGCTAAAACAAGTAAAGAATTACAAACACAATCACAAGGGCTCAAATTTTATTGATAAGATGGAGATCAGCCAAACGCGTGATTCCAAAGAGTATATACAAAGTTAGAAAATGGTAATTTACAGGGAAAAGGGCTACGTTGAAACATAACGACCACTATCCTTCTACCAATTTTGAATTCGGGGCATCCTGAGCTTCTGTCGAAGATGACCTTTGACTGGAGATTTCCTCAGATAGATGATGCTGTAACTGCTGCTGCTGAGGGACTTGCCTCTGTTGAACATAGTTACCTGCCATTATCCCTAATTTTTTCCTAGATTGTACTATGAGATTTCCAATCCATCGGGATGATTCCTTTTTTTTCATGTCTCTAACTTTTTCCTGGACCGCCCTTTCGGGTTTTCAATCCACCAAGACGTTTTTTTTAGGCGAAGTATTTCTTGACTACATCAACATTCGTGGGGTAGGCAAATTCCTCTCCGTCCATGGTTGCAAGTCTCAAGGCGCCGCCTGAGAAAGCTTTCGTGACCACATAGGGGCCATCATAATTTGGGGTCCATTTGCCTCGAGAGTCAGTGAGAAATGATTGTATCTTCTTGAGCACGAGGTCTCCTTTTCTGAAAATACGAGGTCGGACCTTTTTGTCGAACGCCCTTTTCATTCTCTGTTGATATAACTGACCGTGGCATAGTGTTGTGATTCATTTTTCCTCGATCAGATTCAATTCGTCGTGTCGACTTTGACACCATTCAGCTTCGGTGAGCTTAGCTTCCATCAATACCCGAATTGATGGGATCTCTACTTCTATGGGAAGCACTGCCTCCATGCCATATACTAGAGAGAAAGGGGTTGCCCCTGTTGAAGTGCGGACAGATGTGCGATAACCGTGAAGAGAAAAGGGTAGCATCTCGTGCCAATCTTTATAGGTTACAACCATTTTTTGAACAACCTTCTTGATGTTCTTGTTAGCCGCTTCTACCACTCCGTTCATCTTGGGTCGGTAGGGAGACGAGTTATGGTGTTCAATCTTGAACTCTGCACACAACTCTTTCATCATCTTATTGTTCAAGCTAGATCCATTATCAGTAATGATCTCGCTTGGAACACCATAACGGCAGATGATATTGTTTTTGATAAATCGGACCACCACTTGTCGGGTTACATTGGCGAATGACGCTGCTTCGACCCACTTGGTGAAATAGTCAATGGCTACCAGGATGAACCGATGTCCGTTTGAAGCCTTGGGCTCAATCATACCAATCATGTCGATTCCCCATATGGAAAAAGGCCACGGGGAAGAAAGAACTTTGAGATGTGATGGCGGTACATGAATTTTGTCGGAGTATATCTGACACTTGTGACACCTCCTCATGTACTTGTAGCAGTCGGATTCCATTGTCAACCAATAGTACCGTGCTCTGAGAATTTTTCTCGCCATTATGTGTCTGTTGGCATGAGTGCCAAAGGATCCTTCATGAATTTCTTTCATGAGCATGTCTGCTTCTGGTCTGTCGACACATCGGAGCAAAACCATGTCAAAATTTCTCTTATAAAGAGTGTCACCGCTCAGGAAGAAGTTTCAGCCAATCTTCTGAGGGTTTTCCTGTCTTTTCTGAGTGCCCCAGATGGGTACTCTTGTTTCTGAAGGAAGCATTTGATATCGTGATACCAAGGTTTATCGTCTATGACTGCTTCAATCATGAAGATGTAAGCGGGCCGTTCAAGGCGCATGATGTCGATCTTAGGTAGGTCGTTCCATCGACCTACGCTAATCATGGAAGAGAGAGTGGCTAATGCGTCAGCCATGTGATTCTCATCACGAGGGATGTGATAAAAGTCGACTCTGTTGAAGAAGGGTAACAACCTTCTTGCATAGTCTTTGTAAGGAATCAATCCTGATTAGTATGTGTTCCAATCTCCTTTTATCTGGTTAATAACCAAGGCTGAATCGCCGTATACGTCCAAGTTTTTTATCCTTAAATCAATCGCTTCTTCGAGACCCATGATACATGCTTCGTATTCGGCCTCGTTGTTCGTACATTTGAACGTAAGTCTGGCAGTGAAAGGAATGTGGGAACCCTGAGGGGTGACAATGATTGCCCCAATTCCGTTTTCGTAATGATTAACTGCTCCGTCAAAGATGAGTCCTCACTGGGAACCTGGTTCTGGCCCTTCACTGGGTAGCTGTTCATCGCAATCTTTCATTTTTAGATACATGACATCTTCGTCTGGGAAGTCAAACCCGATTGATTCTTGATCGTCAATCGGTTGATGAGCCAAATGATCGGCTAAAATACTCCCCTTAACGGCTTTCTAAGCGTGGTACTCTATGTCATATTCTGATAGTAACATCTGCCAACGGGCAATCCTTCCCGTGAGAGCAGGTTTTTCGAAAACGTACTTGATTGGATCCATTTCAGAGACCAACAAAGTAGTATGACGAATCATGTACTGGCGAAGACGTTTGGCTGCCCAAGCCAAAGCGCAACAAGTTTTCTCAAGCATAGTGTACCGAGTTTCGCAGTCGGTAAACTTCTTGCTCAGATAGTAAATGGCAGACTCTTTCCTTTTAGTTTCGTCTTGTTGGCCAAGTACACATCCCATTGAGTCCTCTAGGACTGTGAGGTAAACGATTAGTGGTCTTCCTTCCACTGGAGGTGATAGAATCGGAGGATTCAACAGATATTCCTTAATACTGTCGAAGGCGGTTTGGCAGTCTTCTGACCAAAGGCAATCCTGGTTCTTTTTCAATAACTTGAAAATCGGCGCACAAGTGGCGGTCATAAGGAATATGAATCTGGAGATGTAGTTCAAACGTCCCAGGAATCCTCTGACTTGTTTTTCAGTTTTCGGAGAAGGCATTTCTTGAATGGCCTTGACCTTGTCAGGATCAACTTCAATTCCTTTCTGGCTGACGATGAACCCTAGTAATTTCCCCGAACGGACACCGAAGGTGCACTTGTTGGGATTCAAGCGGAGCTTGAATTTTCTTAGACGTTCGAACAATTTTGACAGATGTTCAACGTGCTCATCCTCTGTTCTTGATTTTGCAATCAAATCATCGACATATACCTCGATTTCTTTGTGTATCATGTCATGAAACAGAGTAGTCATGGCCCTTTGATAGGTTGCCCCAGCATTCTTCAAAACGAACGGCATTACCTTGTAACAAAAGGTACCCCATGGGGTAATGAACGAAGTTTTCTCCATGTCTTTCGGCGCCATTTTGATCTGGTTATAGCCCGAGAATCCATCCATGAAGGAGAAAACTTTGAACTTTGTTGTGCTGTCTACCAGCATGTCAATGTGTGGTAAAGGAAAGTCGTCCTTGGGACTTGCCTTGTTTAGATCTCTGTAATCAACACACATTCTGACCCTTCCGTCCTTTTTGGGAACGGGTACGATGTTGGCTAACCATTGAGGATATTCAGATGTAGCGAGGAAACCCGCGTCGATCTGTTTCTGTACCTCCTCTTTGATTTTGATGGCCATGTCCGGGTGAATGCGTCTCAACCTTTGCTTTACTGGCAGACATTCCGATCTTAGCGGTAAGTGATGTTCCACGATGCTGGAATCCAACCCTGGCATATCCTGATAGGACCAAGCGAATACATCGGGAAATTCTTTGAGAATCTTTATCAAACCCTCTTTGGTAGTTGGACTGAGCAGTGCTCTGATCCTGATTTCTTTTCTCTCTTTTTCTGAACCCAAGTTTACCGTTTCCAACGGCTCTTTGTGAGGTTCAATGGACCTTTCCTCTTGTCTGAGTAGTCGGGAGATCTCTTCTGGAATTTCGTTGTCATTTTCTTCTTCAGCCTCGAATACCGGGAACTCAAAGTTGGAAGGAGGCATCGGATCGTATGTTTCAACGGGGTATAAAACAAGCAATCTGCATGACTTGATGATTCGTGTTTAGAAAAGATAGAGAAAATGTAAGTGTGTGCAGTGTTTTGATTTTACTGCTTGTTTTTATTATTGAATGTTTTTTAGGATTACCATTTTCTGAAAAAGCAAAAAGAGAAAACAACAATTAATGCGGAAATTATAGAATGACGTTATTTTATTAATGAACAAGTCGAATCTTGAAACTACAGCCCTATAAAACAAAACTCACTCGCTTTGGGCAAAGTGAAGAGGGAAATTTACAGAAAGTGAGCCCTATCAAAACATCTGTTTCACCTGGGCAGGGTGAAAGGTTAAAGATGGCAATTACTTTGACTGACGAATGACCTTCGGAACCTCGACGGCAACCCATTGGCGGCGAACTCCTCGGTGAATCACAAAGTCTGGCACCTTCCTTGATTTGTCCTAAAAAATGACGCTGATTTCTGGTGGAGCAGGATCATTTGAATCTGTCTCCCAAGCAGAATTGTTGTAGGAGGATTCCTCTGTTGCATTTTGCATAGCATTGGTGCTCTCAGCTGTATCTCCCCATCCAATTGGCTGGATGTCTTCGAACCTGATACGAGAGCTTTCGGGAACAGTGTACTTGACCATATAGTCGAATTTTCCACTTGGTTCTCCCAGAGTATCCCAAACTTCTTTGGAACTGGAGGAGTCATCTCTCTCGATGACGTTGACCTCAGGAAAAGCATAGTTGATGAATTCAAGTCCTGCGAACGTTGCGAATTCATCTTCATGTTGAGTAGTCTCTGAATGACCTGAGTGTTGATCCCATGACATGGCGGGGACACAGGTATTCTATTCAATGATGGTCAGCTGGGCTTTATTACTCGGCTGACTTTCTTGCCCCAAGTTTCCTGGGTAAGGCTGCCACATTGGCAGACCATCCATTGGGCCATAGTAGTTGTGATCAGAGTTTTCTTTCATCAGAGTGTCTTCCTCTAATGAATTTGGCGGAGCACGGCATCCTTCCGGATCACAATCCCCGTAGATCATTTCGACATCTGATCTTGGTATAAATCTCGGACTTTCTGTAGGAAAGCAAAAAGGCATAGGCACCTCTTCCTGAGACATATAGCCGTCCTTGTTAAGGTAGGACTTCCATTCTTCATCTGTGTCAGAGGGATCTTCCTCATTGATAGCATGAACTGTCTGAGACACTGGGTGGAGAAAACCTCCACTGTGGAAGAAGTTTTGAAGGGGATGAAGATTTCATCGTTGGCGGCTATCTGGGTACAGGTTGTAGAAAAACCAAGACCCTTCTTTGTTTTATTGTCAATAGGAATGACAAGCCGTCCCCATCCTGTCGTATCGGTACTCTCGACCACTTTGATAGCATCTTTGTATGAAGAAATTGAAGTTCCTTCCTCGGATTGATCATTCTTGCTCACCGATAGTGCTTGGAACTGAGTTCCAATAACCTCCTCGGGTTCCACACAAGTAGATGATGATAAGTTGCTCACAAGCAAGGCTTGTTCCCCATAAACCGTGACAAGTTGATCGTTCTTGCCGAACTTTAGCTTTTGGTGGAGGGTTAAAGTAACCGCTCCAGCCTGATGTATCCAAGGTCTTCCTAATAAACAACTGTATGTTGCCCGGATGTCCATGACCTGGAAAGTGACTTGGAAAGTGTGAGGACCAATAGTTATGGGAAGATCAACTTCGCCGATAACTGTTTTTCTGGATCCGTCGAATGCTTTGACGACGACCTCGCTGACTCTTATCGGAGGGCCCTCGAATGATAATTGCATCAAGGTGGACTTCGGCATAACATTCAGGGCGGACCCTGTGTCTACCAGTACGCTAGCTAAAGCATCGCCCTAGCAGTTAACTGTAATGTTGAGCGCCATGTTATGACGACGACCCTCTTCAGGTAATTCCTCATCACTAAATCCCAAATTGTTGCAGGAAGTGATGTTAGAGACAATGTTATCGAATTGTCTGATTGTTACATCCTGTTCCACAAAGGCTTGCTCCAAGACTTTCTGTAGAGCCTCTCTGTGTGCTTCTGAACTGAGTAACAGTGATAATACTGAGATCTTTGAAGGAGTCTATAACAGTTGATCAACAATGTTATATTCACTCCTTTGGATGAGCTTTAGCATCTCATCTTTGTCTTTTGAACAGTCGGGATTACCAGATTGACTGACTGGTGGATCAGGAATTTCCGCCTGAAGTTCCTTTTCTTTGTTGGATTCTCCAACCCCTCGGTTGAAGATTCGACCGCTCCGTGTTACACGACTGATGTCTGCAATATTCACAACGGAGGGTAATGGAATTTACTTTCCATTCTCGATTATTGTTGCACCGTATTTGTAAGGGATCGCCTTAGCTGATTCATACGGTAATGGTCCCGGTAGATAGATGACTATGGGAACCTTCTGATTTTTCTGACCATCGTAAGTAATCTCGATCCGTTCCTGGTTGGGAACTCTAGATTCGTCAAGTAGAGGGATGATGGCAAAAACATCCCTGGTCCTGTGATGACCAGAGATCGTGACAACATCCTCAGCTTGCTCGGCAAGGTAGTTCGGCGACCAAATGATGGGTCCTGAACCTGGATATGGACGAATTTCTCCATGATTGACCTGACCCTGAAGAGCTGCTCTCACATGGTAACACCCTTGGTTACTTTCCGAACAGACGCTACAACGGTCGTAATTGTGTGGTGGCACCTGGCCACGCCCACTTTGAATACAATGTAACCTCACTAGGTTACCTTCCATTGATCGGACATCCTGACTTTGACGACGAGTAGGATTCCTGTTATTGATACTAATCTGCTGAGTATCTTCGTCCATATAGATTGGCATCCACCAGTGATTTAACAAGTGCTGAAGTGCCTCCTGGACAAGGGTACAACCTCGATCGTTTTCGCAACCCGCTTTACAGTTTTGATAATCATGTGATATTAAGAATCCGAGTCGGACCTGCTCAGCATGTAACTCTACCAGGTTGGTATTCATTACGCGGATATCGAAGATTTGAACCATATTGATTTGATAGGAGTTCCTATCATGGTAGTCTTGGATCCATCCAAGATCCATCTGACGCTGGAGGGCCTCTTGTATGAAAGAGCATCCCTGTTTGTTTACCGAGCAAATCAGACAGGAACTGTAATCGTGCCGCGGCAGATTATGATACTGGCTTTGCCTTGAGTGCATCGCCACTAAGTTGATATTCATCGCACGGATGTCGTGGTTTTGAATGACTTTAGAATTCGTAGAGACCATGTTAACTCCACGAACTCGGTGCTCTTGGATCCATCCGAGATCCATCTGTTCCTGCAGAGCTGCTTGCACCACAGAACATCCATGGTTATTTTTAGAGAAGATATCACACTGGTGATAGTTATGAGGTGGCACATGGCCATATCCACTCTGTCTACAATGCATCTTGACCAGATTGGCCCCCAATAAGAGTACATCGTGAATTTGATAGACATTGTTAGTCTCTTTCTCAATCAGATTGACTGCAGCCTTCTCATGTTGAGGCAGCGGGTTCGTAAGAACATTAGGATTCGTATCTTTGAAAGATAAGAGCCCGCTCCTAACAAGCTTTTGCACGTCGGATTTGAAATTGAGGCAAGTCTCAATGTTATGCCCTGAACCTCCTTGATGATAAGGACATGTTTGATCCGCTTTAAACCAAAAAGGCGGATTTTCCGGAACTGAAAGGGGAGACTTAGTCTGGATGTGCCCCTTGGCTAGCAGTAACGGAAACAGCTCTGCGTACGTTACGGGTATAGGATCAAATCCTGGTGGCCGTGTTGTACAGTTGTTGTTATATGGAGGACGAGCCTGCTGAAGAGGCTGTTGTGTCCTTTGTTGGTCAGGTTGGCTCTGCTCAACCTGAGGTTGATACATAGGAACGGGCGCGGGGCCGATAGCAGGAGTAACAGCTGCTACTGGCTGATAACGACGCCTTTGCTTTCCGAGAGAGATATTCCCGATATCTTGCTCTTTTTTCTTAGGGAGAGCACTACCGTATTTTTTAGTACCGCTCTTCGATCCAGTGTCTTTTACCAAACGTCCTTCTCGGACGGCTTCCTCAAGACGTACACCCATGCCGACCATTTCGGTGAAATCACTGGGCGCACTGGCAACCATTCGGTCATAGTAAAATGAGCTTAAGGTCTTTAAGAAGATTTTTGTCATCTCTTTTTCCTCAAGAGGTGGACAAATTTGAGCGGCAATTTCACGCCACCTTTGAGCATACTCCTTAAATGTTTCCTTGTCCTTTTGTGACATTGATCTGAGTTGATCTCTGTCGGGTGCCATGTCCAAATTGTATTTGTATTGTTGGACGAAGGCAGTACCAAGATCTCTGAATGTACCGATCGTAGTACGGTTTAAACCCATGTACCATTTGAGTGCGGCACCGGTCAAACTATCCTGGAAGTAGTGAATCAGCAGGTCCTGATTCTCTGTCTGAGCTGACATCCGCCGAGCGTACATCACCAGATGGCTCTTAGGGCAAGAGTTACCCTTGTATTTTTCAAAGTCGGGCACTTGGAACTTGTGCGGGACTTTCACATTTGGGACCAAGCAGAGGTCTGCGGCTTCCTTCGTAAATAGATCCTGACCGCGAATGGCTTGCAGCTCTTTCTGCATTTCCAAGAACTGCTCCTGGAATTCCTCCATTCTGTCAAACATAGTTTCCTTCTTACCAGAAGGTGTCTGTGGAATCTGTCCTTCCGGGACAGTGTACACCACAGGGGGTGGTACCGTGACTACGGCAGTAAGTCTTGGCGCCTCCCGAAGTTTGTAACCTTCAGGAGTCTTGAGTATGCCCCTGGCATCTTCGCTTTCCCGAAGTTTGTAACCTTCAGGCCCAACGGCTTCTGTTTCGATTCCCTGATCTTCAGTGATCGGCGGAACATATCCTTCCGGGATATAGTTAACAGGCATGCCCCAAGGACGATCTTTCGGTATCTGATACCTAGGATCATACTTTTCTATGATGGGCGTTGAGGTGATCTCTGAGATCACAGTTCTTTGTAGCTGAGCTTCTGTCATGGCTTGCATGTCGTTACGAAGCTTTCTCATATCCTCTCTCAGAGCGTCGATCTCTTCTTTCAACTCTCTGTTTTCTTCCTCAAGATCATCCATCTTTTTCTGACGATTGGCCCGAGTATTATACGAATGAGACAGTTTGACTCTAGAATCGAGACACAAACGTGAGATTCGTAGGTAAGAAGAATACGCGATGTGAGAATGATGAATGTAATGATTATATTAATTGTTTTTAGGTTTAATTAAAATAAACTTCGACAATTAAATTGCAAATATCAAACAGTGGGGAAACCCCTTTTTATTGAAATTCAAAGGATTACAGAAATGGAAATACAGTAGATTACAAAGGGCAGAAACAGAAACCTAAACTAATGGGTCCCGAGTCCTCTCTGAAGAGAAACCGGGTGCTGACTCTGGTACTTTCCTTTTCTTTGACCGGGGCGCTTGGGCCGTTGTCGGGTTGTTATTCCTTTGCCAGGTGAAAGGAGTGAGCAAATTCCTTTGGTCATCTTGATTCTCTACAGCATGCTGCTCCAAAATTTCAATCAGAGCATCTTTCTCTTTCAATAATTGCTGTATTTGGATACACTCTACGTCGAGGGTGCGGTACTTGTTCTTCCAAGACCTTATTTCCTTTTGAACTTTGTTGAGAGTAACCTGAAGCCTTTCAGTTTCCGTCATGAAGTACATGACAATTTCCCTCGGCGGAAGAATTCCGTAACGAGGATAAGGCATCTTTAGTTTGAGAGCTCTAGTTTGTACCCAATGGAGATAAGGCTCCACCTAGACACAGTCCGGTTTTCCCAGAGACTCTCGTCCTTTCTTATGAACATGTTTCCAAGCTTGCACTATTTCCATCTTTAGTGCTCTGTCGTTTTCTCCTTCTTTGAAGAAAAGACCTTCCAGATGAACACCCAGTGGGATGTGTCTCATCGGGTATCCAAATTGACGAAGAACTAATATCGGATGATAGTTAATTCCTCCTTTAGTTCCTATGAGGGGTACGCTGGGGAAGTTTCCACAACGATCAATGATTCTGATTCCCTCATAAATCCTATTACACCAATCTATATCAGAGTTGGTGAGGGACATGATCTTCTGCGACCAACGTAAGACACTCTTGCAATCCCAAAAAGCGGCAGACTTGGGCAAGTGAGAGATAAACCACTTGTAAAGCAAAGGTACACAACATATGATCTGCCCTCCGCTGTACAAATTTCCTAAGTGTACAGAATGATACGCATCTGCGAGCAAAGTCGGCACAGGGTTTCCAATGAGAAAAACCTTAATAGCGTTGATATCGACGAAGTTATTGATGTTGGGAAACAAAAATAACCCGTAGGTGAGCAAGACAAAGATGCTTTCAAAAGCAGTCATGTTCCCCATACTAGCAAAGTACAGAGCTTTCTTGGTCAGGAACTGGGCTGACAAACCTTGGATGCCACCCTTAGTAGTCATGTGAGTCCTGACCTCAGACTCGTCCAAATGAATTGCTCTTGCAATAGTCTGATTCTTTGGAATTTCTTCCAGTCCAGAAAATGGAGCTCGATCAGTGATATGTAAATCAGTCAGATGAGAATACTCCTCCAGCGTTGGTGCTAGCTGGTAATCCGGGAATGTGAAACAGTGATAAACCGGATCGTAGAACTGAATGAGCGCATCCATGATTCCCTTAATCACATGGACTCTTAACAGTGGTAGCAAACCACCGTGCTTGGCTCTGAAAGCCTCTGGGATAACGATCATCCTTGCTAACCTTCTCAAATCCCCTAGTTTTGGAACCTTGAAGGTATACTGGTGAGTTCTCCTTCTACCGAAATCCATTAGTGTAATCCTTTTCTCTGATATTTGCAATCACAGTCTTAGTTTAATTTGAAAAACAGAGAGACTAGAAGAGAAATTTTTTGAATGTTTTAATGTTTTATTAAATGAATGCATGAATGCAGCACACAAAAACATAGAAAAAACATGGGGTCAAAGGGTCGTTGTCATGAAGTCAAGGCTCTACCCATCCCCAAAGGTTTATACTAGGGTGATTTTTGTACCTGTACTCATTATCATCAGCTCCTCCCAGGAAGGCAGACAACAAGCGGATCGCCAGCGAGTTGTGTGCAATCTTAGAGTAAGTGCCATTCACCGAGAATAGATCACCAGCCTCAAATGAGGGTAGTATCGCGTAACAACTATTTCCGATAGCTTCCGCACTACGAAAAAGGTTGGCTTTTCTTAAGTGTATACTCAATCTCACCACATGCGGCATCACACGCATTCCCAGTAGCAGAAAAATAAACACGTATAGCAATTATGAAAAGCAGTATATATATTTGTCCTAATCATCCTAGACTTATAAAGCTATGAATCTTAAGTTCCTGACAGAAATGGGTTCCCCGGCGGAAGCCCCAATCTGTGGTTCCCTGCCTAAGAGATGGACCAGCATAGGTCAATCTTTCTCTTCGGTAGAGTTCCCATTTTCCGTAGAAAACGGGGATGATGCCCTAAGGCAGAAAAGGAGACTCCCCAGCAGAGTCGCCATTTTACAAGGAAAACAGACAGAAATAAAAATTGGCCCCACGGTGGGCGCCACTTTTCTGTTGGCGGCCACCGCCATGAAAATGACTTACCCAAGGTTTAAATTGTAAGAAAGAAAGAATCGGCCCCACGGTGGGCGCCACTTTTCTGTAGCGAGCGATTTTGGACGCGGTTCTTAAGCGCTGGTCGCTCTCTGCGGTTGAGCTTAAAACTACAGGTCGATTCATTTTTTATCCTATTGTGAGCTGAATAAGGAAGGGAAATAGATGTCTCCAATTAACCCTGCTTTGCATACTGAGTTTAAACAGCGGTCTGTTAGGTTACGGATGCTATCAATGTGGGGGACCTTTGTACTGGTTATTCGTATTTCGCCAATACGGTTCTTTCTTTCTTTTTCCTAGGCAAAGGGTTTCTGGCGGGGAATAAGGATTAGGAGGTTAGGACTGATGTTTTTGAAATACTGCTTTTAATTGATGGAGATATGGGATTTGGGTTTTTTGTTGATTGCGCTCGCTAAGATCTTTTCTTTCGATCTTATGCCTACGTATTCCCGTTTACCGAAACAGGGAAATCAGAGCGTTCGTAGTTCCTCCTATTCTATGGGAGGAAATTGGTGTTTTGGTGTCTTGTTCAAAGCCCAAGACATGAAGCGAAAGGTGATTTGTATCTTGTTCAAAGCCCAAGATGTGAAGCTAAAAGACCTCGACTTTAGAGAGAATTTGTCATCTCTAAAGAAGGGAGAAGGAGAATTACTTTAACTGGGATACGCGGATCCGAGCAATGCCATAATTTCCGAAGAAAGGGTTTTTAACCTGAAGGAGAAGACTTTAACTCAGTGTAGAGCAATGCCATCTTTCCTTAGGAATTTCTCATGCTAAAAGAGGGACAGTGGCATGGATGTAGATGATCCAGAGGCTTACCGCTTACAGCGATTAGATGAAAGGAAAGGAGTTGTTGATGTTTGTTTACTGTGAACGAGGCACAACTTTGATGCTAAAAGGTTAATTGGATCAACCAGTGGTTTTCTTATACAAAGCCTAAGAGGAGGCTAATTTCTGCTGGGAAAATCATTATACAAAGCCTAAGAGGAGGCTATTTTGTGTCTCGTACAAAGCCCGAGAGAGAGGCTAAAAGTTTTTGACCAAGTGGGGCATATCGTTATACAAAGCCTAAGAGAAGGCTAGCAAAGAGTTCGACTCTCGCTTAAGGGATTTATCTCTCGTACGAGGCCCAAGATGGAGGCAAAAAAGAGCGTGATTGACTCAACGAGGGAGTCTTTTGTGTCTCATACAAAGCCTGAGAGAGAGGCTAAAAGGTTGCTTTGACTCTACTGGGGAGAATTTTGGTATCTCGTACGAAGCCCGAGATGGAGGCTATTGTAACTGTTTCAGTTGAGTGACAGATCCAATATACTGATTTAAAAGAGAAAATCAGTTCTTATATGAGTAACACTGTACTCAGGGATTTAATTTGAGGATCAGGGATATTTCCTTTTCTTTGAGGAAACGGGAAATCCAAAGGGTATTGAGACTATCCGAGTCTGCGGGTTTCCTTCCTATTTAACGAAGGGTGCTTGAGAATGTCTTGGAGACTCAAGGAAGTTAGACTGTCCAAGTCTAGAGTTTTATCTTTTGTACTATGCTTCGAGAAATAGTAGTAGACTCTATGAAAGGACTGTTCTATGAGGATGACTAGGTTCTGTTCCTATACCTCTAGGAGGTCGTCAGGACAATTTGTACGAAGCCCAAGAGGAGGCTGGAATCTTTTAAGAAGCCGACGGGTCCTTGTACGAAGCCCAAGAGGAGGCTATCATTCCCAGAGGAAGAGATCATTATACGAAGCTTAAGAGGAGGCTGTGAATACTTCTAAGAAGCCGTAGGGTCCTTGAATAATGCCCAAGAGGAGGCGGGGTTGCTTATAGGAAGCCTGTGGGTCCTTGTATGATGCCCAAGAGGAGGCCGATGCTTTTAAGAAGCCCGTGGGTCCCAAACCAAAGAAAAGTTCAGGAAAACTCTTTAAGAGTTAAAACCACTGGTATACGTGCGAGGTTTACTATCCAATGACTTTAACTTTTAGAGAGAGTCCGAACCGTTCGGCGGTTTGAAGAAATTCAAGAGAAGTTTCACCGAGAATAATTCATCTCTGGGGAATAGAATTTCTTGACGATTCCTAAGGAGGACAGCCGAAGAGAAGACTGTATCTGGTGCTCCTATTGGGGATCTAGGCGTCTATTTCTACGAATAAGTGAAACGGCGTCACCTAGTTCTAGACGTAGTTGCCGGGGAAACTCGAAATATCTATACTATTATTACACAGTAGATATGAGTTTATGAAAGGAGACTTACAGTGAGCAGCCCCACAATACAGTTTATAATATGAAAGCAGTAAATGAAAGCGACAACCACTTACTCGGTTGTAGAGCTTCCATGCTGTTTGGTTAGTTGTTCAACAAAGGAAGATAAAAACAACAGTATATTCAAAATCAAAGGAGAAAGTGCTTTGAAAAAGAAAGATTTGGGGCTTATAACACGAGGGTAGGCCCAGATGGTTTTTAATTTTAAACGGGCGACGATCGCGCCGTTTACTTGTACAGAGGGACTTATACAATGAGTGAGGCCCAAAAAGTTTTTTGTACAAGGGGGGATGGGTCTTACACTCTCTCAAGAGGCCCAAAAAGGTTTAAAGAAAAATAAATGGGTCTTACTACTCGAGGGTAGGCCCAGATGATTTTTGAAAAGGCGACGACCGCGCCGTTTGTTTTTTGACGGTATCGGGACTTATACAATAAGTGAGGCCCAAAGATGATTTGGTCAAAAAAAGGATTGGGTCTTACACTCTAATAGAGGCCCAAAGTGTTTTGAAAATGATTTATGAGGGTTGAATTAATCCAAAAACCCTAATTTGTTTTCAAAATGTATTTAATTAAATAAAAATTCAATTAAAATGATCAAAAATTGTTTAACACATGGAAAACAAATTGTGATCTTGGATTAATGCTTCAAAAATTAAGTATTGACCTACAAAATAATTAGAAAGCATTAAAAGTTGCAAAATCAATGTAGAAAAAATATTTAAAATGCCAAAAACAATCAAAATATTAATTCTTTACAAAAATATCAATTATATGAAATAAATAA
The DNA here is from genome assembly GCA_022829125.1 of Lathyrus tuberosus. NCBI lineage: Eukaryota > Viridiplantae > Streptophyta > Magnoliopsida > Fabales > Fabaceae > Lathyrus > Lathyrus tuberosus. The sequence continues at coordinate 522,198 of JALAZF010000124.1, read as the reverse complement.
TATTTTTGGGATTTTTTGATAAAATAAAATATTTTAACATTTTTGTGAATTATTAAAAAAAGAATCAACTCAAAATCATTAAAACTCAGAGAGAAATTAATTTTTGAATCAATTAAACAAAATCACAAAATTCAAATATTCAAATATATGAAAATGGCGCCAAGAACAACACCAAGAACACGCGCGTTTTTCAGTTTGCCCCGATTTGCATTTTCTATCCAATCTCACTGAATACGTAATTATAACATGCAATCCACATATCATTATGCTCGCCTCAACCTCACGATCATTTCTATGTACTTTAATTTCATTTAAATTAAACATACAACAAGAAATCACGAAGAAACCTCAAGAACCCTAATTTCTGCATGAAGGCTAGGATTTTTGATACACGATTCAAACAATGCAATTAATTGAGGGAAAACATTCCATGCATGATTATGAACATATGGCCAAATTATTGTGCGAGGAAATATGCATAGATTGAGAGATGCCCAAGTTTAGGCTTACCTTCAAGTCGTGACAGCAAGAGCAAATCAAATTCTGGGTTGGAGGTGTTACAGATGAGTTGTGATGATCTGAACAGCTTCCCTACACCACATGGAGCGTGTTTGAACACTTGGATTGAATTGAAATGGACTGGATCAGTTTATGGCATCTCAGCTGCAACTTCACTTCAAACTTATGTGGATGGCAAGTGATTTTGAGATTTTGATGTTTCAGAAGCTATGTGAGTGTTTGATCAGCTCATATGTGATGTATGTGAGGTGTGTGAGTGATTGGTTTGTGCAGAATTGCTCTCAAACTCAAAACCCGATAGCTACCTTGCTAAGAAAGGCATTTTTGCTAAGAGAAAGAGATTTTGAGGAAAGCATATGTTAGATGGCTTTGGGGTACTCAAACTGACCATAATTAAGCTCTATTTATAGTAGAGCAAGTTTGTTTTGCAAGGAATAGTACATGGCAGCTGGTAAGTAGGTTTCCTCAATGTTGGCCAATGGAAATGAAAGTCTCCTCTAGCCATTGACTAGAGGTTAGGGCACAGAGCTTTGGTCCCCTTGGTCTTGGATAAGTCTTGACTGATTTCAGATGAGAATGGCTTAGTCCATGCCACCTTGATGGTTCCATTGAATGCCTCATTCCAAATTTGAAGTCTTGTCCCTACTTTGGCAACTCTAGGTTCAACATGCTATTCCTTGTTCCTTGGACCTTGGAGGCTTGGCTCAGTGATTGTCCCCTTTGGATTCAATCTTCTGAGGTGTCCAAGTGGATTGGAGCAATTGCAATTGGCTGATTTTGGCAAATCGAGCCAAAATGCAAATTTTGCCTTGCCTTGACAGATTTCAGCAAGGCAACTTGCCAATGTTGTATCTCATGATGTAGGTTGAATTTGGCAATATTCTTGGCCATTTTAGAAAGCCCTAACATGATACAACAACTGTTTGAACAAGTTTGGTTTTGATCTCTTTTGATTCCAAGTGAAAAATCCCCCTACATTTGGCAAAAAGTGAAGCTGAATTCTGACTTAGTGAAAATTTCACTAAGTGTTGGAAAAAGTGACTTTTTCACTTTTCAGCCACTTTGATCACTCCATAACTCAAAATCCTTAATGAAATGGAATGACTTGTAGTTGAAGTTTTTGCAGGTGATAGTGAGGGATACAAATCCATCTTTGGATGAGAAAAAATGGCCTTGTGGTTTAGGAGTTTTGGTCCTCCAAAGTTGGTACCCTTGCCACTTTATTTTTAACTTAGAAAAATTTCTAAGTTTTATGGTTACCCCTTTTACAAGTTATCTCACTTTTCTTGATTTTTCTTGATGAATGATGATTCAAATCATACATTAACATCATTTTAGGGTTAAAAATCCATTTTGGTGAAAAATCTCAAAAAGTCAAAGTTGACTTTTATGCACAGTTGACTTTTTATCAGATGAATTCCAAACTGTGCAATTCTTCAGGAAATCATGTCCTTGACCTAAATCAAACTTGATGGACATGTTCCATGGGTGTCATAGGGTATATTCAATCATGAATTAGGGTTTGGGAGCATGTCTTGGTCAAAAGTCAAAGTTACAGTTGACTTTTCCCTTAAAACCCTAATTGTGGTGCAAATGAAAATGAGACTTGTTGCTCAAGCTTCTTGGATCAATCCATTGTTCCAAATAGATCAATATGGTGTATTAGAGACCCTCAAATCATCTCTTGAGGTCTTGGCTCATGGTTTGTCCCAAAAGTCAACTTAGGGGTGAATTAGGTCAAGAAACCCTAATTCTTGATTTTTGATGAATGCATCCCCTGAGGCAAAATTGACTTGATGCATGGGTTCATGAGGTTCCATGAAGCATATTAAGTCATGTTTTGGATCATTGCCTTGTTCCCAGATGAAAATTTCCATCTGGAGGCCCTGGTCGACCAAAACCCTAATTTGGTGACACTGTCGATCTTGAGACATGATCCACCTAGAAGGGAGCATCCTTGTGCTTAATCCTTGAAGTGGGAGTCCTTTTTGATCCATTGTGGATGTTTGAGAGATTAGACAAGTTGAAGATCATGTCATTTCTTGATTGATCCTTTGTCTAAGCACTCAGAGAGGGCTTGAAACCCTAATTTTGATTGTATTGGATGCTCACCCATCTTTGGGGAGGCTAATGAAGCATAAAGGTACATCCATATTGTGATGATGATTTTCACAATGATGGGAAATCTAAGTGGTCAAAATTTGGGGTATTACACTGTGCCTCGTTCGCAGTACACAAACATCAACAACTCTTTTCCTTTCATCTAATCGCTGTAAGCGGCAAGCCTCTGGATCATCTACATCCATGCCACTGTCCCTCTTTTAGCATGAGAAATTCCTAAAGAAAGATAGCATTGCTCTACACTGAGTTAAAGTCTTCTCCTTCAGGTTAAAACCTTTTCTTCGAAAATTATGGCATTGCTCGGATCCACGTATCCCAGTTAAAGTAATTCTCCTTCTCCCCCCTTTAGAGATGACAAATTCTCTCTAAAGTCGAGGGCTTTCAGCTTCACGTCTTGGGCTTTGAACAAGACACAAATAGACCTTTCAGCTTCACATCTTGGGCTTTGAACAAGATACAAATCACCTTTCGCTTCATGTCTTGGGCTTTGAACAAGACACCAAAACACCCCTTTCCTCCCATAGAATAGGAGGAACTACGAATGCTCTGATTTCCCTGTTTCGGTAAACGGGAATACGTAGGCATAAGATCGAAAGAAAAGATCTTAGCGAGCGCAATCAACAAAAAACCCAAATCCCATATCTTCGTCAATCAAAAGCAGTAATTCAAAAGCACCAATCCTAATATCCTAATCCTTATTCCCCACCAGAAACCTTCTGCCTAGATAAAAAGAAAGAACAGTATTGGCGAAAATACAAATAACCAGTACAAAGGCCCCCCCACATTGATAGCATCCGTAACCTAACAGACCGCTGTTTAAACTCAGTATGCAAATCAGGGTTAATTTGAGACATCTATTTCCCTTCCTTATTCAGCTCACAATAGGATAAAAAATGAATCGACCTGTAGTTTTAAGCTCAACCGCAGAGAGCGACCAGTGCTTAAGAACCGCGTCCAAAATCGTTCGCTACAGAAAAGTGGCGCCCACCGTGGGGCCAGTTCTTTCTTTCTTACAATTTAAACCTTGGGTAAGTCAATTTCATGGCGGTGGCCGCCAACAGAAAAGTGGCGCCCACCGTGGGGCTTTCCTTTCTTTCTACTTCTCTTGTGTGAAAAATTACATAAATGGCGACTCTGCTGGGGAGTCTCCTTTTCTGCCTTAGGGCATCATCCCCATTTTCTACGGAAAATGGGAACTCTACCGAGGAGAAAGATTGACCTATGCTGGTCCATCTCTTAGGCAGAGAACCACAGATTGGGGCTTCTGCCGGGGAACCCATTTCTATCAGGAACTTAAGAATCGTAGCTTTATAAGTCTAGGATGATTAGGACAAATATATATACTGCTTTTCCTAATTGCTATACGTGTTTATTTTTCTGCTACTGGGAATGCGTGTGATGCCGCATGTGGTGAGATTGAGTATACACTTAAGAAAAGCCAACCTTTTTTTGTAGTGCGGAAACTATCGGAAATAGTTGCTACGCGATACTACCCTTATTTGAGGCTGGTGATCTATTCTCGGTGAATGGCACTTACTCTAAGATTGCACACAACTCGCTGGCGATCCGCTTGTTGTTTTGCCTTCCTGGGAGGAGCTGATGATAATGAGTACAGGTACAAAAATCACCCTAGTATAAACCTTTGGGGATGGGTAGAGCCTTGACTTCATGACAACGACCCTTTGACCCCATGTTTTTTCTATGTTTTTGTGTGCCGCATTCATGCATTCATTTAATAAAACATTAAAACATTCAAAAAACTTTCTCTTCTAGTCTCTCTGTTTTTCAAATTAAACTAAGACTGTGATTGCAAATATCAGAGAAAAAGATTGCATTAATGGATTTCGGTAGAAGGAGAACTCACCAGTATACCTTCAAGGTTCCAAAACTAGGGGATTTGAGAAAGTTAGCGAGGATGATCGTTAACCCAGAGGCTTTCAGAGCCAAGCACGGCGGTTTGCTACCACTGTTAAGAGTCCATGTGATTAAGGGGATCATGGACGCGCTCATTCAATTCTACGATCCGGTTTATCATTGTTTCACATTCCCGGATTACCAGCTATCACCAACGCTGGAGGAGCATTCTCATCTGACTGATTTACATATCACTGATCGAGCTCCGTTTTCTGGACTGGAAGAAATTCCAAAGAATTAGATTATTGCAATAGCAATTCATTTGGACGAGTCTGAGGTCCGGACTCACATAGGGTGGCATCCAAGGTTTGCCAGCCCAGTTCTTGACAAAAAAAGCTCTGTACTTTGCTAGTATAGGGAACGGGACTGCTTTTGAAAGCATCTTTGTCTTGCTCACCTACGGGTTATTTTTGTTTCCCAACATCAATAACTTCGTCGATATCAACGCTATTAAGGTTTTTCTCATTGGAAACCCTGTGCCGACTTTGCTCGCAGATGCGTATCATTCTGTACACTTGGGAAATTTGTACAGCGGAGGGGAGATCACATGCTGTGTACCTTTGCTTTACAAATGGTTTATCTCTCACTTGCCCAAGTCTGCTGCTTTTTGGGATTGCAAGAGTGTCTTACGATGGTCGCAGAAGATCATGTCTCTCACCAACTCTGATATAGATTGGTGTAATAGGATTTATGAGGGAATCAGAATCATTGACCGTTGTGGAAACTTCCCCAGCGTACCCCTCATAGGGACTAAAGGAGGAATCAACTATCATCCGATATTAGTTCATCGTCAATTTGGATACCCGATGAGACACATCCCACTGGGTGTTCATCTGGAAGGTCTTTTCTTCAAAGAAGGAGAAAGTGACAGAGCACTATAGATGGAAATAGTACAAGCTTGGAAACAGGTTCATAAGAAAGGACGAGAGTCTCTGGGAAAACCAGACTGTGTCTCGGTGGAGCCTTATCTCCATTGGGTACAAACTAGAGCTCTCAAGCTAAAGATGCCTTATCCTCGTTACGGAATTCTTCCACCGAGGGAAACTGTCATGTACTTCATGACGGAAACTGAAAGGCTTCAGGTTACTCTCAACAAAGTTCAAAAGGAAAGAAGGTCTTGGAAGAACAAGTACCGCACCCTCGACGTAGAGTGTATCCAAATACAGCAATTACTGAAAGAGAAAGATGCTCTGATTGAAATTTTGGAGCAGCATGCTGTAGAGAATCAAGATGACCAAAGGAATTTGCTCACTCCTTTCACCTGGCAAAGGAATGACAACCCGACAACGGCTCAAGCGCCCCGGTCAAAGAAGAGGACTCGGGACCCATTAGTTTAGGTTTCTGTTTCTGCACTTTGTAATCTACTGTATTTCCATTTCTGTAATCCTTTGGAATTCAATAAAAAGAGGTTTCCCCACTGTTTGATATTTGCAATCTAATTGTCGAAGTTTATTTTAATTAAACCTAAAAACAATTAATATAATCATTGCATTCATCATTCTCACATCGCGTATTCTCCTTACCTACGAATCACACGTTTGTGCCTGGATTCTAGAGTCAAACTGTCTCATTCGTATAATACTCGGGCCAATCGTCAGAAAAAGATGGATGATCTTGAGGAAGAAAACAGAGAGTTGAAAGAAGAGATCGACGCTCTAAGAGAGGATATGAGAAAGCTTCGTAACGACATGCATGCCATGGCAGAAGCTCAGCTACAAAGAACTGTGATCTCAGAGATCACCTCAACGCCCATCATAGAAAAGTATGATCCTAGGTATCAGATGCCAAAAGATCGTCCTTGGGGCATGCCTGTTAACTATATCCCGGAAGGATATGTTCTGCCGATCACTGAAGATCAGGGAATCGCAGCAGAAGCCGCTGGGCCTGAAGGTTACAAACTTCGGGAAAGCGAAGATGCCAGGGGCATATTCAAGACTCCTGAAGGTTACAAACTTCGGGAGGCGCCAAGACTTACTGCCGTAGTCACGGTACCACCCCCTATGGTGCACACTGTCCCGGAAGGACAGATTCCACAGACATCTTCTGGTAAGAAGGAAACTATGTTTGACAGAATGGATGAATTCCAGGAGCAGTTCTTGGAAATACAGAAAGAGCTGCAAGCCATTCGCGGTTAGGATCTATTTGGAAAAGACGCCGCAGACCTCTGTTTGGTCCCAAATGTGAAAGTCCCGCACAAGTTCCAAGTGCCCGACTTTGAAAAATACAAGGGTAACTCTTGCCCTCAGAGGCATCTGGTGATGTACGCTCGGCGGATGTCAGCCCAGACGGAGAATCAGGACCTGCTGATTCACTACTTCCAGGATAGTTTAACCGGTGCCGCACCCAAATGGTACATGGGTTTAAACCGTACTACGATCAGTACTTTCAGAGATCTTGGTACTGCCTTCGTCCAACAAGACAAGTTCAATTTGGACATGGCACCCGACAGAGATCAACTCAGATCAATGTCGCAAAAGGATAAGGAAACCTTTAAGGAGTATGCTCAAAGGTGGCATGAAATTGCCGCTCAAATTTGTCCACCTCTTGAGGAAAAAGAGATGACAAAAATCTTCTTAAAGACCTTAAGCTCATTTTACTATGACTGAATGGTTGCCAGTGCGCCCAGTGATTTCACCGAAATGGTCGGCATGGGTGTACGTCATGAGGAACCGTCCGAGAAGTACGTTTGGTAAAAGACACTGGATCAACGAGCGGTACTAAAAAATACGGTAGTGCTCTCCCTAAGAAAAAAGAGCAAGATATTGGGAATATCTCTCTCGAAAAGCAAAGGCGTCGTTATCAGCCAGTAGCAGCTGTTACTCCTGCTATCGGCCCCGCGCCTGTTCCTATGTATCAACCTCAGGTTGCGCAGAGCCAACCTGACCAACAAAGGACACAACAGCCTCTTCAGCAGGCTCGTCCTCCATATAACAACAACCGTATAACACGACCATCAGGGTTTGATCCTATACCCATGTTGTACACAGAGCTGTTTCCGTTACTGCTGGCTAAGGGGCACATCCAGACTAAGTCTCCCCTTTCAGTTCAGGAAAATCCGCCTTTTTGGTTTAAGGTGGATCAGACATGCCCTTATCATCAAGGAGGTTCAGGGCATAACATTGAGACTTGTCTCAATTTCAAATCCGACGTGCAAAAGCTTGTTAGGAGCGGGCTCTTATCTTTCAAAGATACGAACCCTAATGTTTTTGCGAACCCGCTGCCTCAACACGAGAAGGCTGCAGTCAATCTGATTGAGAAAGAGACTAACAATGTCTATCAAATTCACGATGTACTCTTATTGGGGACCAATCTGGTCAAGATGCATTGTAGACAGAGTGGATATGGCCATGTGCCACCTCATAACTATCACCAGTGTGATATCTGCTCTAAAGATAACCAAGGATGTTCTGTAGTGCAAGCAGCTCTACAGGAACAAATGGATCTCGGATGGATCCAGGAGCACCGAGTTCGTGGAGTTAACATGGTCTACACGAATTCTAACATCATTCAAAACCACGACATCCGTCCGATGAATGTCAACTTGGTGGCGATGCACTCAAGGCAAAGCCAGTATCATAATCTGCCGCGGCACGATTACAGTTCCTGTCTGATTTGCTCGGTAAATAAATAGGGATGCTCTTTCATACAAGAGGCCCTCCAGCGTCAGATGGATCTTGGATGGATCCAAGACTACCATGATAGGAACTCCTATCAAATCAATATGGTTCAAATCTTCGATTTCCGCGTAATGAATACCAACCTGGTAGAGTTACATGCTGAGCAGGTCCGGCTCGGATTCTTAATATCACACGATTATCAAAACTGTAAAGCAGGTTGCGAAAACGATCGAGGTTGTACCCTTGTCCAGGAGGCACTTCAGCACTTGTTAAATCACTGGTGGATGCCAATCTATATGGACGAAGATACTCAGCAGATTAGTATCAATAACAGGAATCCTACTCGTCGTCAAAGTCAGGATGTCCGATCAATGGAAGGTAACCTAGTGAGGTTACATTGTATTCAAAGTGGGCGTGGCCAGGTGCCACCACACAACTATGACAGTTGTAGCGTCTGTTCGAAAAGTAACCAAGGGTGTTACCTTGTGAGAACAGCTCTTCAGGGTCAGATCGATCATGGAGAAATTCATCCATATCCAGGTTCAGGACCCATCATTTGGTCGCCGAACTACCTTGCCGATTAAGTTGAGGATGTTGTCACGATCTCTGGTCATCACAAGACCAGGGATGTTTTTTCCATCATCCCTCTACTTGACGAATCTAAAGCTCCCAACCGGGAACGGATCAAGATCACTTATGATGGTCAAAAAAATCAGAAGGTTCCCATAGTCATCTATCTACCGGGACCATTGCCGTATGAATCAGCTAAGGCAATCCCTTACAAATACGGTGCAACAATAATCGAGAATGGAAAGGAAATTCCATTACCCTCTGTTGTGAATATTACAGACGTCAGTTGTGTAACACGGAGCGGTCGAATCTTCAACCGAGGGGTTGGAGAGTCCAACAAAGAAAAGGAACTTCAGGCAGAAATTCCTGATCCGCCAGTCAGTCAATCTGGTAATCCCGACTTTTCAAAAGACAAAGATGAGATGCTAAAGCTCATCCAAAGGAGTGAATATAACATTGTTGATTAACTGTTACAGACTCCTTCAAAGATCTCAGTATTATCACTGTTACTCAGTTCAGAAGCACACATAGAGGCTCTACAGAAAGTCTTGGAGCAAGCCTTTGTGGAACAGGATGTAACAATCAGACAATTCGATAGCATTGTCTCTAACATCACTTCCTGCAATAATTTGGGATTTAGTGATGAGGAACTACCTGAAGAGGGTCGCCGTCATAACATGGCGCTCAACATTACAGTTAACTGCCAGGGCGATGCTTTAGCCAACGTACTAGTAGACACAGGGTCAGCCCTGAATGTTATGCCGAAGTCCACTTTGATGCAATTATCATTCAAGGGCCCTCCGATGAGAGTCAGCGAGGTCGTCGTCAAAGCATTCGACGGATCCAGAAAAACAGTTATCGGCGAAGTCGATCTTCCCATAACTATTGGTCCTCACACTTTCCAGGTCACTTTCCAGGTCATGGATATCCGGGCAATATACAGTTGTTTATTAGGAAGACCTTGGATACATCAGGCTAGAGCGGTTACTTCAACCCTCCACCAAAAGCTAAAGTTCGTCAAGAACGATCAACTTGTCACGGTTTGTGGGGAACAAACCTTGCTTGTGAGTAACCTGTCATCATCTACTTGTGTGGAACCCGAGGAGGTTATTGGAACTCAGTTCCAAGCACTATCGGTGAGCAAGAACGATCAATTCGAAGAAGGAACTTCAATTTCTTCATACAAAGATGCTATCAAAGCGGTCGAGAGTACCGATACGACAGGATGGGGACGGCTTGTCATTCCTATTGACAATAAAACAAAGAAGGGTCTTGGTTTTTCTGTAACCTGTACCCAGACAGCCGCCAACGATGAAAGTCTTCATCCCCTTCAAAACTTCTTCCACAGTGGAGGTTTTCTTCACCCAGTGTCTCAGACAGTTCATGCTATCAATGAGGAAGATCCCTCTGACACAGATGAAGAATGGAAGTCCTACCTTAACAAGGACGGCTATATGTCTCAGGAAGAGGTGCCTATGCCTTTTTGCTTTCCTACAGAAAGTCCGAGATTTATACCAAGATCAGATGTCGAAATGATCTACGGAGATTGTGATCCGGAAGGATGCCGTGCTCCGCCAAATTCATTAGAGGAAGACACTCTGATGAAAGAAAACTTTGATCACAATTACTATGGCCCGATGGATGGTCTGCCAATGTGGCAGCCTTACCCAGGAAACTTGGGGCAAGAAAATCAGCCGAGTAATGAAACTCAGCTGAGCTTCATTGAACAGAATACCTGTGTCCCCACCATGTCATGGGATTAACACTCAGGTCATTCAGAAGCTACTCAACATGAAGATGAATTCGCAATGTTTGCGGGACTTGAGTTCATCAACTATGCTTTTCCCGAGGTCAACGTCATCGAGAGAAATGACTCCTCCAGTTCCACAGAAGTGTGGGACACCTTGGGACAACCGAGTGGAAAATTTGACTTTATGGTCAAGTACACCGCTTCCGAAAGCTCTCGTATCAGGCTCGAAGATATCCAGCCAACTGGATGGGGAGATACAGCTGAGAGAACAAATGCTATGCAAAATGCAACAGAGGAATCCTCCTACGACAATTCTGCTTGGGAGACAGATTCCAATGATCCTGCTCCACCAGAAATCAGCGTCATTTCTGAAGACAAATCAAGGAAGGTGCCAGACTTTGTGATTCACCGAGGAGTTCGCCGCCAATGGGTTGCTGTCGAGGTTCCGAAGGTCGTTCATCAGTCAAAGTAATTGCCATCTTTAACCCTTTCACCCTGCCCAGGTGAAACGGATATTTTGATAGGGCTTGTTTTCTGTAAATTTCCCTCTTCGCTTTGCCCAAAGCGACAGAGTTTTGTTTTATAGGGCTGTAGTTTCAAGAGTCGACTTGTTTATTAATAAAATAACGTCGTTCTGTAATTTCCGCATTAATTGCTGTCTTCTCTTTTTGCTTTTTCAGAAAATGTTAATCCTAAAAAACAATTCAATCATAAAAACAACGCAGTAAAACAAATACACTGCACACACTTGCATTTTCTCTATCTCTTCTAAACACAAATCATCACGTCATGCAGATTGCTTGTTTTAAACCCCGTTGAAACATACGATCCGATGCCTTCTTCCGACTTTGAGTTCCCGGTATTCGGGGTTGAAGAAGAAGTTGACAACGAAATTCCAGAAGAGATCTCCCGACTACTCAGACAAGAGGAAAGGTCCATTGAACCTCACAAAGAACCGTTGGAAACGGTAAACTTGGGTTCAGAAAAAGAGAGAAAAGAAATCAGGATCGGAGCATTGCTCAGTCCAACTGTCAAAGAGGGTTTGATAAAGCTTCTCAAAGGATTCCCCGATGTGTTCGCTTGGTCCTATCAGGATATGCCAGGGTTGGATACCAGCATCGTGGAACATCACTTACCGTTGAGATCGGAATGTCCGCCAGTAAAGCAAAGGTTGAGACGCACTCACCCGGACATGGCCATCAAAATCAAAGAGGAGGTACAGAAACAGATCGACGCGGGTTTCCTCGCTACATCTGAATATCCTCAATGGTTAGCCAACATCGTACCTGTTCCTAAAAAGGACGGAAAGGTCAGAATGTGTGTTGATTACAGAGATCTGAACAAGGCAAGTCCAAAGGATGACTTTCCTTTAACACACATTGACATGCTGGTTGACAGCACATCAAAGTTCAAAGTATTCTCCTTCATGGATGGATTCTCGGGCTATAATCAGATCAAAATGGCGCCGAAAGACATGGAGAAAACTTCGTTCATTACCCCATGGGGTACCTTTTGTTACAAGGTAATGCCGTTCGGTTTGAAGAATGCCGGGGCAACCTATCAAAGGACCATGACTACTCTGTTTCATGACATGATACACAAAGAAATCGAGGTATATGTCGATGATTTGATTGCAAAATCAAGAACAGAGGATGAACACGTTTAACATCTGTCAAAATTGTTCGAACGTCTAAGAAAATTCAAGCTCCGCTTGAATCCCAACAAGTGCACCTTCGGTGTCCGTTCAGGGAAACTACTAGGGTTCATCGTCAGCCAGAAAGGAATTGAAGTTGATCCTGACAAGGTCAAGGCCATTCAAGAAATGCCTTCTCTGAAAACTGAAAAACAAGTCAGAGGATTCCTGGGACGTTTGAACTACATCTCCAGATTCATATTCCTCATGACCGCGACATGTGCGCCGATTTTCAAATTACTCAAAAAGAACCAGGATTGCGTTTGGTCAGAAGATTGCCAAACCGCCTTCGACAGTATCAAGGAATATCTGTTGAATCCTCCGATTCTATCACCTCCAGTGGAAGGAAGACCACTGATCATTTACCTCACAGTCCTAGAGGACTCAATGGGATGTGTACTTGGCCAACAAGACGAAACTAAAAGGAAAGAGTCTGCCATTTACTATCTAAGCAAGAAATTCACCGACTGCGAGACTCGGTATACGATGCTCGAGAAAACTTGTTGCGCTTTGGCTTGGGCAGCCAAACGTCTTCGCCAGTACATGATTCGTCATACTACTTGGTTGGTCTCCGAAATGGATCCAATCAAGTACGTTTTCGAAAAACCTGCTCTCACGGGAAGGATTGCCCGTTGGCAGATGTTACTATCAGAATATGACATAAAGTACCATGCTCAGAAAGCCGTTAAGGGAAGTATTTTAGCCGATCATTTGGCTCATCAACCGATTGACAATCAAGAATCAATCGGGTTTGACTTCCCAGACGAAGATGTCATGTATCTAAAAATGAAAGATTGCCATGAACCGCTACCCAGTGAAGGGCCAGAACCAGGTTCCCAGTGGGGACTCATCTTTGACGGAGCAGTCAATCATTATGGAAACGGAATTGGGGCAATCATTGTTACCCCTCAGGGTTCCCACATTCCTTTCACTGCCAGACTTACGTTCAAATGTACGAACAACGAGGCCGAATACGAAGCATGTATTATGGGTCTCGAAGAAGCGATTGATTTAAGGATCAAAAACTTGGACGTATACGGCGATTCAGCCCTGGTTATCAATCAGATAAAAGGAGATTGGAACACATACCAATCAGGATTGATTCCTTACAAAGACTATGCAAGAAGGTTGTTACCCTTCTTTAACAGAGTCGACTTTCATCACATCCCTCGTGATGAGAATCACATGGCTGATGCATTAGCCACTCTCTCTTCCATGATTAGTGTAGGTCGATGGAATGACATACCTAAGATCGACATAATGCGCCTTGAACGGCCCGCTTACATCTTCGCGATTGAAGCAGTCATAGACGACAGACCTTGGTATCATGATATCAAATGCTTCCTTCAGAAACAAGAGTACCCATCCGGGGCACTCAGAAAAGACAGGAAAACCCTCAGAAGATTGGCTGGAAACTTCTTCCTGGGCGGTGACACTCTTTATAAGAGAAATTTTGACATGGTCTTGCTCCGATGCGTCGACAGACCAGAAGCAGACATGCTCATGAAAGAAATTCATGAAGGATCCTTTGGCACTCATGCCAACGGACACACAATGGCGAGAAAAATTCTGAGAGCAGGGTACTATTGGTTGACCATGGAATCCGACTGCTACAAGTACATGAGGAGGTGTCACAAGTGTCAGATATACTCCGACAAAATTCATGTACCGCCATCACATCTCAAAGTTCTTTCTTCCCCATGGCCATTTTCCATATGGGGAATCGATATGATTGGTATGATTGAGCCCAAGGCTTCAAACGGACATCAGTTCATCCTGGTAGCCATTGACTGTTTCACCAAGTGGGTCGAAGCAGCGTCATTCGCCAATGTAACCCGACAAGTGGTGGTCCGATTTATCAAAAACAATATCATCTGCCGTTATGGTGTTCCAAGCGAGATCATTACTAATAATGGATCTAACTTGAACAATAAGATGATGAAAGAGTTGTGTGCAGAGTTCAAGATCGAACACCATAACTCATCTCCCTACCGACCCAAGATGAACGGAGCGGTAGAAGCGACAAACAAGAACATCAAGAAGATCGTTCAAAAAATGGTTGTAACCTATAAAGATTGGCACGAGATGCTACCCTTTGCTCTTCATGGTTATCGCACATCTGTCCGCACTTTAACAGGGGCTACCCCTTTCTCTCTAGTATATGGCATGGAGGCAGTGCTTCCCATAGAAGTAGAGATCCCGTCAATCAGGGTATTGATGGAAGCTAAGCTCACTGAAGCTGAATGGTGTCAAAGTCGACACGACAACCTGAACCTGATCGAAGAGAAGCGAATCACGGCACTATGCCACGGTCAGTTGTATCAACAAAGAATGAAGAGGGCGTTCGACAAAAAGGTTCGGCCTCGTGTCTTCAGAAAAGGAGACCTCGTGCTCAAGAAGATACAATCATTTCTCACTGATTCTCGGGGCAAATGGACCCCAAATTATGATGGCCCCTATGTGGTCACGAAAGCTTTCTCAGGCGGCGCCTTGAGACTTGCAACCATGGACGGAGAGGAATTTGCCTACCCCACGAATGTTGATGTAGTCAAGAAATACTTCGCCTAAACTAAAAAAAAAAAAAAACGTCTCGGTGGATTGAAAACCCGAAAGGGCGGTCTAGGCAAAAGTTAGAGACATGGAAAAAAAATCATCCCGATGGATTGGAAATCTCATAGTACAATCCAGGCAAAAGTTAGGGATAATGGCAAGTAACTATGTTCAACAGAGGCAAGTCCCTCAGCAGTAGTTACATCATCTATCGGAGGAAATCTCCAGTCAAAGGTCATCTTCGACAGAAGCTCAGGATGCCCCGAATTCAAAGTTGGTAGAAAGATAGTGGTCGTTATGTTTCAACGTAGCCCTTTTCCCTGTAAATTACCGTTTTCTAACTTTGTATATACTCTTTGGAATCACGCGTTTGGCTGATCTCCATCTTTTCAATAAAATTTGAGCCCTTGTGCTTTTGTTTGTAATTCTTGCTTGTTTTAGCTTTACAGAACGACGTTGTTTAAACTTAATCAGCGATTCTTGAAATAAAACAAAAATGAATTTACTTGTTAAAACTTTTTCTGCTTTTAAAATAAAGATGGCAATTTCTTTTAACTGTTGAACATCAGAAGAACATCGATCGCTTCTCCCGAAGTAAGCGAACTTCAAAGTGCAGAATCAAAGTACTCCTTCTAAGCCAGTATGCCTGAATGAAGGGATCAACTGTGTCAGAGACCTTGTTTCGTCTGACATCCTCGGCCGAGTTCTCATCTCTTAAGCCCAATCAACATAGCTCCCAATGGGACTATCTCTCCTAAGCAAGGTGGAATTGCTATTTTGAATCAACGGTACTTCTTCGCCCCGCGATGGCCGAGTATCCAATTGTGTTCATCCATTAGTCTGTATGTCGCGTCTGTTTTGTCAGCATATACATACATACTTCATGCATTTTATTTGCGTTCGCATTTCGTATTGCATCACTATCACTTGAGTCGGTCTTGTCCCCTAGTGATAAACAGTTTTCTCAATCGAGTTTGTCAGTTCTTTCCTCGCCAGGAAGTGTTGCGTCTGCACAATCTCGCCACCAGTGTATCTTTAGATCATAGTCGGCACTTGGCCACTTTGATAACTTAAACCTTTGAAAAGCCAGAGAAAACTCTCAATAAACATCACTCTTCGCCATTAAAGATGATATCCTTACTTTCCCGAATTAAGGAAAATCCATAGAGAAAGCCTCGTGATCAGAGATTCGGCAGCATGCCAGTTTTGCTCCGAAAGGACCGCTGATGAAAAGGTCATCGGCCCCACAAAATTGGACCCCATCATATGGCGTTTCTCCGGGAAGATCCCGAGAAAATTATGATGAAAGATCCCAAATGAAAATAGTCTCTCAAGAGACTCGCTTTCCCCAGTAGAAACAAATGGCGTCTCCAACAGAGAAGTTTGTACAACTCTACAACTCAGACGACTGGGTTCCCCAGCAAGTCTGACATCAAAACTTTTTCCACTCAAATGGCATCTCCCCAGGAAAATTTGGCGAGAAGTTTGAGGAAAGCCGCTATGAATAGCGTCCCTTGTCAAGAAAGTTTATTGACAAAAGAAATTAAGACCAGTTCCTTGGTAGGAAACCAGGATCGAGGGGAAGTTTAAATCAGAAACTAAGACCAGTTCCTTGGTAAGAAACCAGGATCGAGGGGAAGTTTAAATCAAAAGAGACTGAGACCAGTTCCTTGGTAGGAAACCAGGATCGAGGGGAAGTTTACCTTTTCTAAGAATCATCGCTTAGCTAAAGAAGATGAATGCATAAGCTACCATTCATAACCACCATCAAAATTTCGGATATTCCGATATTTAATCCTCTTGCACCCCGAATGCCCGAATCCCTTCGCCATTCATACCGTCGGGTCCAAGAAGATTAAATAGGGGCATCTGTAATACCCCAAATTTTGACCACTTAGATTTCCCATCATTGTGAAAATCATCATCACAATATGGATGAACTATCATGCTTCATTAGCCTCCCCAAAGATGGGTGAGCATCCACTACAATCAAAATTAGGGTTTCAAGCCCTCTCTAAGTGCTTAGACAAAGGATCAATCAAGAAATGACATGATCTTCAACTTGTCTAATCTCTCAAACATCCACAATGGATCAAAAAGGACTCCCACTTCAAGGATTAAGCACAAGGCTGCTCCCTTCTAGGTGGATCAAGTCTCAAGATCGACAGTGTCACCAAATTAGGGTTTTGGTCGACCAGGGTCTCCAGATGGAAATTTTCATCTGGGCACAAGGCAATGATCCAAAACATGACCTAATATACTTCATGTAACCTCATGAACCCATGCATCAAGTCAATTTTGCCTCAGGGGATGCATTCATCAAAAATCAGGAATTAGGGTTTCTTGACCTAATTCACCCCTAAGTTGACTTTTGGAACAAACCATGAGCCAAGACCTCAAGAGATGATTTGAGGGTCTCTAATACACCATATTGATCCATTTGGAACAATGGATTGATCCAAGAAGCTTGAGCAACAAGTCTCATTTTCATCTGCACCACAATTAGGGTTTTAAGGGAAAAGTCAACTGTAACTTTGACTTTTGACCAAGACATGCTCCCAAACCCTAATACATGATTGAATATACCCTATGACACCCATGGAACATGTCCATCAAGTTTGATTTAGGTCAAGGACATGATTTCCTGAAGAATTGCACAGTTTGGAATTCATCTGATAAAAAGTCAACTGTGCACAAAAGTCAACTTTGACTTTTTGAGATTTTTCACCAAAATGGATTTTTAACCCTAAAATGATGTTAATGTATGATTTGAATCATCATTCATCAAGAAAAATCAAGAAAAGTGAGATAACTTGTAAAAGGGGTAACCATAAAACTTAGAAATTTTTCTAAGTTAAAAATAAAGTGGCAAAGGTACCAACTTTGGAGGACCATAACTCCTAAACCACAAGGCCATTTTTTCTCATCCAAAGATGGATTTGTAGCCCTCATTATCACCTACAAAAACTTCAACTACAAGTCATTCCAATTCATTAAGGATTTTGAGTTATGGAGTGATCAAAGTGGCTGAAAAGTGAAAAAGTCACTTTTTCCAACACTTAGTGAAATTTTCACTAAGTCAGATTTTGCCTCACTTTTTGCCAAATGTAGGGGGATTTTTTACTTGGAATCAAAAGAGATCAAAACCAAACTTGTTCAAACAGTTGTTGTATCATGTAAGAGCTTTCCAAAATGGCCAAGAACATTGCCAAATTCAACCTACACCATGAGATACAACATTGCCAAGTTGCCTTGCTGAAATCTGTCAAGGCAAGGCAGAATTTGCAATTTTGCTCGATTTGCCAAAATCAGCCAAATTCAATTGCTCCAGTCCACTTGGACACCTCAGAGGATTGAATCTAAAGGGGACAATCACTGAGCCAAGCCTCCAAGGTCCAAGGAACAAAGAATAGCATGTTGAACCTAGAATGGCCAAAATAGGGACAAGACTTCAAATTTGGAATGAGGCATTCAATGGAACCATCAAGGTGGCATGGACTGAGCCATTCTCATCTGAAATCAGTCAAGACTTATCCAAGACCTAGGGGACCAAAGCTCTGTGCCCTAACCTCTAGTCAATGGCTAGAGGAGACTTGCATTTCCATTGGCCAACATTGAGGAAACCTACTTACCAGCTGCCATGCACTATTCCTTGCAAAACAAACTTGCTCTACTATAAATAGAGCTCAATTGTGGTCAGTTTAAGTACACCAAAGCCATCTAACAGATGCTTTCCTCAAAATCTCTTTCTCTTGGCAAAAATGCCTTTCTTAGCAAGGTAGCTATCGGGTTTTGAGTTTGAGAGCAATTCTGGACAAACCAATCACTCACACACCTCACATACATCACATATGAGCTGATCAAACACTCACATAACTTCTAAAACATCAATTTCATGAAATCACCAGCTGGTTGCTCAAATTTTCAAACAAGGTGCAGCTGAGGTACCACAAAATGATCCAGCCAATTTCAATCAAGTCCAACCATCCAAACACAATCCATAGGGTGTAGGGAAGCTGTTCAGATCATCACCACTCATCTGTAACACCTCCAAATCAAAAATCACTCTGAACTTGTTGTCACGGCTTGGAGGTAAGCACATACTTGGTCATCTCTCAATCTATGCATATTTCCTCGCACAATAATTTGGCCATATGTTCATAATCATGCATGGAATGTTTTCCCTCAATTAATTGCATTATTTGAATCGTGTATCAAAAATCCTAGCCTTCA
Organism: Lathyrus tuberosus; assembly: GCA_022829125.1. Classification (NCBI taxonomy): domain Eukaryota; kingdom Viridiplantae; phylum Streptophyta; class Magnoliopsida; order Fabales; family Fabaceae; genus Lathyrus; species Lathyrus tuberosus. The sequence continues at coordinate 503,231 of JALAZF010000124.1, read as the reverse complement.
TGCAGAAATTAGGGTTCTTGAGGTTTCTTCGTGATTTCTTGTTGTATGTTTAATTTAAATGAAATTAAAGTACATAGACATGATCGTGAGGTTGAGACGAGCATAATGATATGTGGATTGCATGATATGATTACGTATTCATGGAGATTGGATAGAAAACGCAAATATGAGAAACCAAGAACACGCGCGTGTTCTTCAGCTTGTTCTTGGCGCCTTTTTTTTCAAATTCAAATATTTGAATTTTGTGATTTTGTTTAATTGATTCAAAAATTAATTTCTCTCTGAGTTTTAATGATTTTGAGTTGATTCTTTTTTTAATAATTCACAAAAATGTTAAAATATTTTATTTTATCAAAAAATCCCAAAAATATTATTTATTTCATATAATTGATATTTTTGTAAAGAATTAATATTTTGATTGTTTTTGGCATTTTAAATATTTTTTCTACACTGATTTTGCAACTTTTAATGCTTTCTAATTATTTTGTAGGTCAATACTTAATTTTTGAAGCATTAATCCAAGATCACAATTTGTTTTCCATGTGTTAAACAATTTTTGATCATTTTAATTGAATTTTTATTCAATTAAATACATTTTGAAAACAAATTAGGGTTTTGGATTAATTCAACCCTCATAAATCATTTTCAAAACACTTTGGGCCTCTATTAGAGTGTAAAACCCAATCCTTTTTTTTGACCAAATCATCTTTGGGCCTCACTTATTGTATAAGTCCCGATACCGTCAAAAAATAAACGGCGCGATCGTCGCCTTTTCAAAAATCATCTGGGCCTACCCTCGGGTAGTAAGACCCATTTATTTTTCTTCAAAACTCTTCGGGCCTCTTGAGAGAGTGTAAGACCCATCCCCCCTTGTACAAAACCTTTTTGGGCCTCACTCATTGTATAAGTCCCCCTGTACAAGTAAACGGCGCGATCGTCGCCCGTTTAAAAAATAAAAACCATCTGGGCCTACCCTCGAGTAGTAAGACCCATTTCTTTTTCTTAAAAACACTTTGGGCCTCTATTAGAGTGTAAGACCCAATCCTCCTTTTAACCAAAACATTTTGGGCCTCACTTATCGTATAAGTCCCTCTGCGTTAAAAGAAAACCTCGGGGTGATCGCCATTTTTAAACGAAAAATCATTTGGGCCTACCCTCGTGTTATAAGCCCCACTCTTTTTCTTTAAACTTTTTTGGGCCTCTTGAGAGAGTGTAAGACCCATCCCTTTGTACAGAAAACCTTTTTGGGCCTCAGTCACTTGTATAAGTCCCTCTGTACAAATTCAACAGTGCGCTCACTGATAAAACCCTGGGCCTCTCCTTGAGCTATAAGCCCCAGATCTTTCTTTTTCAAAGCACTTTCTCCTTTGATTTTGAATATACTGTTGTTTTCAATATTTCTTTGTTGAACAACTAACCAAACAACATGGAAGCACTACAACCGAGTAAGTGGTTATCGCTTTCATTTACTGCTTTCATATTATAAACTGTATTGTGGGGCTGCTCACTGTAAGTCTCCTTTCATAAACTCATATCTACTGTGTAATAATAGTATAGATATTTCAAGTTTCCCCGACAACTACGTCTAGAACTAGGTGACGCCGTTTCATTTATTCGTAGAAATAGACGCCTAGATCCCCAATAGGACCACCAGATACAGTCTTCTCTTCGGCTGTCCTCCTTAGGAATCGTCAAGAAGCTCTACTCCCCAAGATGAATGTATTCTCCGTGAATGGCATCTTTGAGTTTCTTCCCAATTCTCGAACTTTCCTGACTTGATCTATTCCTTGTGGATAGCTTGCCTTGAATGTCTCGGGGTTTGGGTACCCACTACGGTCATAATCTTGGACCTTAACTAAGGAACCCTCTTTAAAAGCTAAAAGTCACTGGATAGTAAACCTCACACGTTTACCAGTGGTTTTCATCTTTAAAAGAGTTATCTCTCCTAATGGAAAGGAGATGATAGACCCACGGGCTTCTTAAAAGCATCGGCCTCCTCTTGGGCATCGTACAAGGACACTACGGCTTCTTAGAAGTATTCACAGCCTCCTCTTAAGCTTCGTATAATGATCTCTTCCTCCGGGAATGATAGCCTCCTCTTGGGCTTCGTACAAGGACCCGTCGGCTTCTTAAAAGTTCCCAGCCTCCTCTTGGGCTTCGTACAAATTGTCCCGACGACCTCCTAGAGGTATAGGAACAGAACCTAGTCATCCTCATAGAACAGTCTTTTCATAGAGTCTACTACTGTTTCTCGAAGCATAGTACAAAAGATAAAACTCTAGACATGGACAGTCTAACTTCCTTGAGTCTCAAAGACATTCTCAAGCACCCTTCGTTAAATAGGAAGGAAACCCGCAGACTCGGACAGTCTCAATACCCTTTGGATTTCCCGTTTCCTCAAAGAGAAGGAAATATCCCTGATCCTCAAACTAAATCCCTGTGTACAGTGTTACTCATATAAGAACTGATTTTCTCTTTTAAATCAGTATATTGGATCTGTCACTCAACTGAAACAGTTACAATAGCCTCCATCTCGGGCTTCGTACGAGATACCAAAATTCTCCCCAGTGGAGTCAAAACAACCTTTTCGCCTCTCTCTCGGGCTTTGTACGAGATACAAAAACACTCTCTTATTGAGTATAAAAGATTCTCCAACTGAGTCAACTCTTTGCTAGCCTCCTCTTAGGCTTTGTATAACGATATGCCCCACTGGGTCAAAAAATTTTAGCCTCTCTCTCGGGCTTTGTACGAGACACAAAATAGCCTCCTCTTAGGCTTTGTATAATGATTTTCCTAGCAGAAATTAGCCTCCTCTTAGGCTTTGTATAAGAAAACCACTGGTTGATCCAATCGACCTTTTAGCATCAAAACTGTGCCTCGTTCGCAGTACACAAACATCAACAACTCCTTTCCTTTCATCTAATCGCTGTAAGCGGCCAGCCTCTGGATCATCTACATCCATGCCACTGTCCCTCTTTTAGCATGAGAAATTCCTAAGGAAAGATAGCATTGCTCTACACTGAGTTAAAGTCTTCTCCTTCTGGTTAAAACCCTTTCTTCAGAAATTATGGCATTGCTCGGATCCACGTATCCCAGTTAAAGTAATTCTCCTTCTCCCCCATTTAGAGATGACAAATTCTCTCTAAAGTCGAGGGCTTTCAGCTTCACGTCTTGGGCTTTGAACAAGACACAAATAGACCTTTCAGCTTCACATCTTGGGCTTTGAACAAGATACGAATCACCTTTCGCTTCATGTCTTGGGCTTTGAACAAGACACCAAAACACCCCTTTCCTCCCATAGAATAGGAGGAACTACAAATGCTCTGATTTCCCTGTTTCGGTGAACGGGAATACGTAGGCATAAGATCGAAAGAAAAGATCTTAGCGAGCGCAATCAACAAAAAACCCAAATCCCATATCTTCGTCAATCAAAAGCAGTAATTCAAAAGCACCAGTCCTAATATCCTAATCCTTATTCCCCGCCAGAAACCTTCTGCCTAGATAAAAAGAAAGAACAGTATTGGCGAAAATACAAATAACCAGTACAAAGGCCCCCCCACATTGATAGCATCCGTAACCTAACAGACCGTTGTTTAAACTCAGTATACAAAGCAGGGTTAATTGGAGAGATCTATTTCCCTTCCTTATTCAGCTCACAATAGGATAAAAAATGAATCGACCTGTAGTTTTAAGCTCAACCGCAGAGAGCGACCAGCGCTTAAGAACCGCGTCCAAAATCGCTCGCTACATATATGCACTAGTTTTGTTTTCTTCTATGATTTGTTTTGCCTGGTTGCTAACTGTGAGGCTAACAATGAGAGCTACGGTGTACTGACTATAGTTAATAGGGCTTCTAACTGAAGTTTGCCTAATTGTGGCTAAAAAGGGGGAGAAAATAGCCAAGAGAGTCAAGAGTATCAAAGATAGTCAAGGGTGTTACTGCCAAATGCTGCTAATGTGATTCAGATATTAAGGGGGAGTTTTGACTGAGCTAGTGAAGATATCATAGCATTTGAAGAGTGCAGCCAAGCAGACATCAAGGGGGAGAAAAGTGCTGCACATTGTGAGCTACTGAACAACTGTGATGCTGGTTCATATTTTTGAGGGGGAGCACCAATTGGCTGTTGTCAATAATGAAGATGGTGCTGCAGCAGATCAAGTGATGAAGACTATGAGTGTTGTCAAACTGCTGCTGATGGAGTTTCAAATTTTTGAAGTTTTTCTGCTGCTGAAGTCTCTGAAGATGCAGAGTGCAGAGATTCTTTTAGCCAAAAATAGACAAAGGGGGAGATTGTTAGTTCCTGGATTGGCTAGAATTTTGGTAAAACAAGGTATGTTCAATGTTGATGTCAAAGTGCTGATGTTGCAACATTGAAGTCTTAACACTGGGCTGTGTTAAGTAATTAATAGCTGAAGTTGGATGTCTGATGTCACATAGGTGATGTTGTGACATCAGGTCTGCAGAATTAACAACAGCAGGCTGTGATGTTGTTAGGGTTGCGTATTAGCTTGAATTGTGGAGAGCAAGCTGTCTCATTGGATGCGAATATCTTGGGATAGATATTTGCTGCTGCATAGGAGATCTGTTGCAGATTTGTAGGAGATTTAAAAGGTTGAAGATTTAAAAAGATTTTAGGAGAAAATCTGTTTTAAATATTCAGTTTTAAATAACAAATCGGGGAGATATTGTAGCAAGTCCAAGACCAATTCAAGGAGCTATATAAAGCGCACAAGACCAAAGGAAAAAGTGACAGAAAACATTCAGAAGATCAGGAGCTGGAGGCTTAGTATCTAGAGTTTGTTTAGAGTGCTTGTATTTACACTATTCTAGGGTTTGAATAGGTGTTGTGTTTCTGTCCTCTTTAGAAGCTGTGAAGCAATAGAGAGTGGTTGCTTGATCGAAGCTGTGAAGTAAGATCAAGGTTACTCAAAGTGGTTTCTTTGAGAGTTTGTAAGGGATTGAGTGGTGTTCTCATACCTAAGTGGTTTCTTAGGTAGGAAGTCATTAGTAGTGTATAAGTTTAGGAGATTGTCAACGGGTTGTTGAGTCTGTAAATTATATCTACAAGTAGTAAATTCCATCCCTGGCTTGGTAGCCCCCAGAGTAGACTGGTTGTAACCGAACTGGGTCAACAATTCTTGGTGTTATTTTAATGTTATTGCTGTCCATTGTGCAGAGTGTGTTGTTATGACATCGCACCTTAACATCACACGTCTGATACCAGAATTTCACTTATTCTTAATTGTCACCTTATTCAACTGGCGATAATCAATACACAACCGCATACTTCCATCCTTCTTTTTCACCAATAAAACTGGAGCACCCCAAGGCGAAACACTAGGTCTTACAAACCTCTTTTCCAACAACTCACTCAACTGTTTCTTTAACTCAACCAACTCAGATGCCGACATACGATAAGGTGCCATAGATACAGGTTTAGTACCAGGAACTAGATCTATAGAAAACTCCACCTCTCTCTCTGGTGGCAAATCTGAAATATCCTCAGGAAACACTTCCGGAAATTCACACACAACAGGAAACACATCAAGTGAAACTTGACCATCCACAGTCAAAGATGCAAACAACCCAAACAACTGAGCTTCATCTGCCAAAAGTCTCTTTAACTCTTTGGTAGATAAGAAACTCGAGTCTTCGTCTTCCTCCAGAGAAGGAAACCTTACCAACTTATGATAACAATCAATATGAACTCAATTGAATTGCAACCAATTCATTCCCAGAACCACATCTTAACCCTCCAACGACAAACACACCAAATCCATCTCAAAGTCTTTACCATAAATGGTCAAAGGACATCTTAGACAAACCAAAGAAGTAGTTACTGACCCCATTGCTGGAGTATCAATAACCATCTCACCACCCATCAAAGACAACACAAGATTCAAACGCTTCACGCACTCAGACGAAATAAACGAATGAGTCGCTCCAGTATCAATAATAGCAATCAAAGGAGTACTATTAATAAAACAAGTACCTCTGATCAGACGATCTGCACTTGAAGTCTGAGTTCCTGCCAAAGAAAATACCTTCCCACTAGCTGGAGCTTGCTTCGGTTTTGGACACTTTGTACTAACACGTCCCAGCTCACCACAATTAAAGCACTTCACCACGTTCCTCTTACAATCAGCTGCAATGTGTCCTATACCTCCACAGTTAGAACACTTTCTAAAATCTTTCCTGCACTCAAACTGACGATGCCTCACTTCACCACATCTATAACATCTCATAGGACCAGACATCCCTCCTCCACCTGACCTTTTCTCAAAATTCCCCCTTTGTTTACCTTTATCAGCTGGTGTCACATACGGACCACCACGGAACTGTTGCTTCCCTTTCCTCTCGCTCACTCTCTTGTAATGAGTAGAACGAGCCTTACTGTCTTCTTCATAAATCCTACAACAATCTACCAAACACGAGGGTGACAGTTTTGTCAAACTAAGGGTGACAAAAACAACCACAATATAATTGAAAATGATATTATTGGAAATGAACCATAATACCCACAACCACAACCATAATATGGTGACAAACTAAGGGTGACAAAAACAACCATAATATAATTGCGTATAGTTATATATAACACAAAAATACACATATATACGATTCTCACCACAACTCACGCCCTAATTCAAACACGAGGTAATACAAAGAATAATTCATGTTTCCATCACCAACACATATCCATATATCAATTTATCCACAATTCCTCACATAAACAACCATTAATGATTTATGCAATGCAAGAGACCGACACAACGACTCTATGCATATGCACATGCGGTACCAACTTCCAATGTTTCTCATCACTAGTTCACTCAGGAACTCTGCTGGAATCATCGCTCATTACATCACTGAAACTCCCCGTCGGGCATACGATGTTCCCCGTCGCTCACACCTCTTTGTATAAGGCACACGATGTTTATGGATCGCTCACACCTCTTTGTATAAGGCACACGACCCGATCGCTCATACCTCTTTGTATAAGGCACACGATCGTCTATAATCATCGTTCACACCCCACATGGGCACACGACGTTATAGCGGATTCCCTATGGAATCAATCCGTCACTCAGGACATCACAACAATGCATATCATGATTCATGACATTTAATATGCACACATAAATGCATTCATTTACATCAACAAAATCACACTTTGCACTTATGCCCAAAACAATGCATTTAGTTGCCATATAGCCACAAATCATCACAACACCATCTAAACACATACATTTACATTATACAACAGCACCTTGCATAATACCCATCAATTACGCACACTTATAACGACAAAAGTCGACAACTGACACTATTCCTGATTTTTTGACATAATTAAATTAGCTAACAATTTCAAAATCATCCTAATAAGAAAGTACAACTCAATAGCTTTCCAACAATACCAAGAATGTAAAAATCGGATAGACAGAACCAAAGTTACGAAAGAAAACAAAAAATGATATTTTGAAAAGTCCCATTTTACCATTCTCCTGGCCATACGCGTAGTGCCCAAGGCCATACGCGTATTGCCCAAAATCCTCGCCATGCCATACGCGTATTGCCCAAGGCCATACGCGTATGGGCAGAAACCATTTTTCCCCAAAAATTCCGTTTTAATTCCAATACGCGTAGGGCCAACACCATACGCGTATTGCCCTAAAATGCTACGTGTATCATACGCAAATGGGCAGATGGCCGAGTAAAATGAAAATCCATACGCGTATTGGCCCATGCCCCGCCCACGTTACGCATAATGCCAAGGTCCATACGCGTATGACCTGGAAAAACCAGAAAAAATTCTGCAGAACTTTGTTCTGCGTTTTCTTAACCAAATTCATCCAATGTTTCACCTACACTCAGAAAATTACCAATATAATACATAGCAACATGTATCTATCATGTATCAACAAGGATGAACACCAAAAACATAATTTCCAACACATTTAATCAATTTCTAATCAATTTGACACAATATGGGTTTTACTAAATATTTTCATTTCAATCCAACAAACATCACAAATACACATACATAATCATACACAATCATACAATAATTGAGTTTCGCACCCTTACCCGATTAAATCGATTCTAGAAGTTGATTTTCTTGATTTTTCCAAGTTTTATCACTATTTCTCCCCTTCTTCTCTTTTCTCCTCATTTTCTTTCTTCTCCCTTTCTTTCTTTCTATTTTTCTCTCTTCTATTCTATTTTCTATTCTATTCTAACTTAACAAAATATTACGAAATGTCCAAAATACCTCTACACTCAAATATCTCGCAAACGATCCCAAAACCCGATAAAATATCACAACATTGAAAAATAACATATTTTCAGATAAAAGTCGAAAATAAAATAAAATAATAATAAAATGATCAAAAAGACTCGATTAAATAAAAACACATAAAAACTGGGGCGTTACATGCTACTTCTTGTTCCAAAGACTTTGGAGGCTTGGATCAGTGTTTGTTCCCTTTAGATTTGATCCTCAGATGTGTCCAAAGTGATGACAAGGCTTGGAATTATTTGATTTTGCCAAACCGAGCAAAAGTGCAAAATTCTGCCTAGCCTTGGCAGTTTTCAGCAAGGCATATTGCCATTGTCATATCTCATGGCTCAAGTGGAATTTGATGGAGTTCTTGGCCATTTTAGAAAGCCCTCATATGATACAATAACTGTTTGGTCATAATCGGTTTTGATACTTTTTGGGTCCAAGTGAAAAATGCCCCTACATTTGGAAAAAAGTGAAGGCAGATTCTGACTTAGTGAAAATTTCACTAAGTGTTGGAAAAAGTGGCATTTCATGTTTTCAGCCACTTTGATAATTCCATAACTCAAAATCCATATTGAATTGGAATGAGGTGCTGTTAAAGCTTTTGTAGAGGGCCATGAGGGCTACAAATCCAGCTTTGGATGGGGAAAAATGGCCTTGTGGTTTAGGAGTTATGATCCTCCAAAGTTGGTACCCTAGCCACTTTGTTCCATAACTTAGAAAATTTTCTAAGTTTTTATGGTTACCCCTTTTACAATTTATCCCACTTTTCTTGATTTTTCTTGATTAATGATGATTCAAATCACACATTAACATCATTTTAGGGTTAAAAAACCATAATTGTGAAAAATCTCAAAAAGTCAAAGTTTGACTTTTGTGCACAGTTGACTTTTTGTCAGATGACCTCAAAACTGTGTGATCCTCTATGAAATCAAGTCCTTGACCTAAATCAAACTTGATGGATTGATTTCATAGGTGTTATAGGGTGTATTGAATCATGTCTTAGGGTTTGGGAGCATGTCCTAGTCAAAAGTCAAAGGCACAGTTGACTTTTTCCAAAACACCCTAATTGTGGTTCTGATGAAATTGAAACTTGTTGCTCAAGCTTCATGGATCAATCCATTGTTACAAATGGATCAATGTGGTGTATTAGAGACCCTCAAATCATCCTTTGAGGTCTTGTCTCATGTTTTGTCCCAAAAGTCAACTTAGGGGTAAATTAGGTCAAGAAACCCTAATTCTTGATTTTTAGTGAATGCATCCCCTGAGGCTAAATTGACTTGATGATTGGGTTTATGATGTCCCTTAGAGCATCATAGGTTATGCTTTTAAGCATTGGCTCATACCCAGAGGAAAATTTCCATCTGGAGGCCCTGGTCGACCAAACCCTAATTTGGTGACACTGGCGATCTTAAGGCTTGATCCACCTAGAAGGGAGAAGCCTTGTGCTTAATCCTTGAAGTGGGAGTCCTCTTGATCCTTTGTCTAAGAGCTCTGAGAGGGCTTGAAACACTCAGTCTGATTGTAGTGGATGTTCACCCATCTTTGAGGAGACTAATGGTTCATCCATATTGTGATGATGATTTGCACAATGATGGGAAATCTTAGTGGTCAAAATTTGGGGTATGACAACAAGTAATCTACACGACGTGATGATTTGTTTTAGAAGAGATAGAGAGAATGCAAAGTATGTGCAGTGTATTTTCTGAAAACTGCTTGTTTTTATTATTTAAGTTGTTTTTAAGATTACCATTTTCTGAAAAAGCGAAAAGAGAAAATGGCAATAAATGCGAAAATTGCAGAACGACGTTATTTTACTTATGATCTTGTCGATTCTTGAAACTACAGCCCTATAAAACAAAACTCTGTCGCTTTGGGAAAAGCGAAGAAGTACATTTACAGAAAGTGAGCCCTATCAAAACATCCGTTTCACCTGGGCAGGGTGAAAGGTTAAAACGAAGATGGCAATTACTTAGACTTATGGACAATCTTCGGGACATCCATAACAACCCATTGGCGGCAAACTCCTCGGTGAATCAGAAAGTCTGGTACCTTCCTTCGTGACTTGTCTTCAGAAATGACGCTGATTTCGGGTAAAGCAGGATCATTGGAATCTGTCTCCCAGGCAGAGTTGTCGTAGGAGGATTCTTCAGCTGTATCATGCACAGTGTTTGCATTCTCAGGTATATCTCTCCATCCGGTTGGCTGAATGTCATCGAGCCTGATGCGAGAGCTTTCGGGAACGGTGTACTTGACCATGAAGTCGTATTTGCCACTCGGTTGTCCTAAGGTGTCCCATACTTCTTTGGAACTGGAGGAGTCATCTCTCTCGATGACGTTGACCTTGGGAAAGGCATAGGTAAGGAACTCTTATCCTGCAATTCTTGCAAATTCATCGTCGTACTGGATATTTTCTAAATGCCCCGAATAATGATCCCATGATTCTATGGGGACACAGGTATTCTTTTCAATGATGCTCAGCTGATATGCATCTTTCGACTGACTCTTTTGCCCCAAGTCTCCTGGCTACGGCTGCCAGATAGGCAGGCCATCCATTGGGCCATAATAGTCGTGGTCAAACTTGTCTTTCATCAGAGTGTCTTCCCCTAATGAGTTTGGTGGAGCACGACATCCTTCCGGATCACAATCTCCGTATATCATTTTGACATCAGACCTCGGTATATATCTCAGAATCTGTGCGGGATAGCAAAGTGGCGTAGGCACATCTTCCTGAGACATATAACCGTCCTTGTTAAGACAGGACTTCCATTCTTCATCTGTATTAGAGGAGTCACCCTCGTTGATAGTATGTACTTCTTGAGATACTAGGTGAAGGAAACCTCCACCGTGGAAGAAGTTTTGAATGGGATGAAGACTTTCATCGTTAGTAGCAGTTCGAGTACAGTTTGAAGAAAAACCAAGACCTTTCTTCACCTTGTTATCAGTAGGAATGACAAGCTGTCTCCATCCTTTTGTATTGTTACTTTTGATTACTTCGAGAGTATCTTTGTACGAGGAAATCAACGTTCCTCTTTCTGATTGATTGTTATTGTTCACTGAAAGTGCTTGAAACCGGGTTCCTACAACCTCTTCTGGTTCTCCACAAGTGGACGACGATAAGTTACTCACGATCAAGGCTTGTTCTCTATAGACTGTGACTAATTGGTCGTTCTTGACAAACTTCAGCTTCTGGTGAAGTGTCGAGGTGACAACCCCAACCTCATGTATCCAAGGTCTTCCTAACAAACAACTGTATGCTTCCCGGATGTTCATGACCTAGAAAGTCACTAGGAAGGTGTGAGGACCAATAGTTATGGGAAGGTCGACTTCGCCGATAACTGTTTTCCGGGATCCATCAAATGCTTTGACGATGACCTCATTGCCTCTCATCAGAGATCCTTTACATGATAGTCGCATTAGTGTGGACTTCGTCATAACATTCAAAGTCGATCCGGTGTCTACCAGTACGCTGGCTAAAGCATCGCCCTGGCAGTTAATTGTAATATTGAGCGCCATGTTATGACTTTTGCCTTCTTCTGGCAATTCCTCATCACTAAACCCCAAGTTGTTGCAAGAAGTGATGTTGGAGATGATGCTGTCGAATTGTCTTATTGTTACTTCTTGTTCCACAAAGGCCTGCTCTAAGACTTTCTGTAGAGCCTCTCTGTGAACTTCGGAACTGAGTAAAAGAGATAGCACGGAGATTTTTGAAGGAGTTTACAACAGTTGATCAACAATGTTGTACTCACTCTTCTAGATGAGCTTCAACATCTCATCATTGTTCTTTGAAATGTCGGGATCACTGGATGGACCGATTGGCTGATCAGGAACTTCTGTTTGAGGTCCCTTTTCCTTGCTGAGTTCCCCAACTCCTCGGTTGAAGATTCGACCACTCCGTGTCACTCGACTGATGTCTGCAATATTCACAACGGAGGGTAATGGAGTTTCCTTTCCAATCTCAATTGTTGTTGCACCATATTTGTAATGGATAGCTTTATCGGACTTGTACAGTATTGGTCCCGGCAGATAGATAACTACATGAGCCTTTTGATTTTTCTGACCATCATAGTTGGCCTCGATTGGTTCAAGGTTGAGAATCCTTCCACCATCAAGTAAAATTCTTGATTCATGGAGTAGAGGGATTATGGTGCAGACATCTTTGGTCACTTCTTGTTTAGGGATTAAAACAACATCTCTATCTTGATTAGGATGATAGTCTGATATTGAACCAGAGCTTGACCATGGTTAAACCTCTTTGTGGTCTAGCTGACCTTGAAGGGCTTCTCACATGAGGTAGCATCCTTGATTATTCTCTGAGCAAACTCTACAGCGCTCATAGTTGTGTGGTGGCACCCGGCCACTTTCGCTTTGTATGCAGTGTAACCTAACTAGATCTGTTTCCATTGATCGAACATCCTAATTTTGATGCCTAGTAGGGTTCCCATTAATCATACTGACTTGTTGTGTGTCTTCATCGAGATAGATCAGAAGCCACCAGTGGTTTAACAAGTGTTGAAGTGTCCTCTGAACGAGTGCATATCCTTGGTCACTCTCACGACATCCTTTATAGTTATGATATTCGTGCGAAGTCAGAAAACTGAGTTGGACTTGCTTAGCATGTAATTCCACCAAGCTGGTATTCATCAAGTGAATATCAAAGATTTGAATTATATTCACTTGATAATGACTTTTGTTGCGGTAATTCTGAATCCATCCAAGATCCATCTGACGCTGGAGGGCCTCTTATACAAAAGAGCATCCCTGATTGTTTGCCGAGCAAATCAGACAGGAATCGTAATCGTGTCGTGGCAGATCATGATGTTGGCTTTGCCTTGAGTGTATTGCCACTAAGTTGACATTCATCGCACAGATGTCGTGGTTTTGAATGATGTTGGAATTCGTATAAGTCATGTTGACCTCATGGATTCGGTGATCTTGGATCCATCCGAGATCCATCTGTTCCTGTAGAGCTGATTGCACCACAGAATATCCTTGATTATTTTTAGAGCAGATATCACACTGGTGATAGTTATGAGACGGTATATGCCTGTATCTGCTCTGTTTGCAATGCATCTTGACCAGGTTGGTTCCCAATAAGAGTACATCATGAATTTGATAGCTGTGCTTAGACTCTTCTTCTATCAAACTTACTGCAGCCTCCTCATGTTGAGGCAATAGGTTCGTCTAAACATTTGGATTTGAATCCTTGAAGGATAAGACCCCGTTCCTGACAAGCTTCTGCACATCGGATTTGAAGTTGAGAAAATTTTCTATGTTATGCCCTGGTCCTCCTTGAGGGTAAGGGAAAGTCTGATCCGCTTTTTACCAAAAAGGCGGATTCTCTGATATTGTAAGAGGAGACCTGGTTTGGACGTGCCCCTTGACTAGTAGTAGCGGAAGCAGTTCCGCGTACAACATTGGTATAGGGTCGAACCCTGGTGGTCGCGTTGTACGGTTGTTGTTATACTGAGGACGAGCCTGCTGAAGAGGCTGTTGTGTCCTTTGCTGATACTGTTGTTGATTCGGTTAGCTCTGAGCAGCTTGAGGTTGATACGTTGAAACAGGCGCGGGGTTGATAGCAGGAGTTATTCCCGCTACTGGTTCGTACCGTCGCCTTTGTTTTCTGAGAGAGATATTACTAATATCTTGCTCTTTTTTCTTAGGGAAAGCACTACCATATCTTTTGGTACTACTTGATGGTCCAGCGTCTTTAACTAAACGTCCTTCTCAGACTGCTTCCTCAAGACGAACTCCCATGCCCACCGTCTCAAGAAGATCTTTGTCATCTCTTTTTCCTTAAGAGGTGGACAAATCTGGGCGGAAATTTCATGCCATCTCTGAGCATATTCCTTGAAGGTTTCCTTATCCTTCTACGACATGGCTCTGAGTTGATCTCTGTCCGGTGCCATGTCCAGGTTATACTTATATTTTTGAACAAAGGCAGCACCAAGATCCCTGAAAGTGATTATCTTATTGCGGTTTAAACCCATGTACCATTTGAGTGCGGCACCGGTTAAACTATCTTGGAAATAGTGGATCAGTAGCTGTTGGTTTTCTGTCTAAGTTAACATCCTCCGAGCATACATCACCAAGTGGCTTTGAGGGCAAGAGTTACCCTTGTACTTTTCAAATTCGGGCACCTTAAATTTGTGCGGAACTTTCACATTGGGGACCAAACAAAGGTCTGCGGCATCCTTTCCGAATAGATCCTGACCGCGAATGGCTTGCAGTTCCTTCTGCATCTCCAGGAATTGTTCCTGGAACTCATTCATTCTTTCGTACATACTTTCGTTACCAGCAGCCGATATCTGTGGAATCTGTCCTTTCGGGACAGTGTGAACCACAGGTGGTGGTATAGTCATTACGTTAGTGACTCTTGGTGCTTCCCTCTCCCGAAGTTTGTAACCTTCAGGAGTTGCTGTCATGCCCCTTGCATCTTCGCTTTCCCGAAGTTTGTAACCTTCAGGCCCAGCGGTTCCTGCTGCAGTTTCCGAATCTTCCATGATCGGTGGAATATATCCTTCCGGGATATAGTTGAGTGGCATGCCCCAGGGACGATCTTTAGGCATGTTATACTGAGGATCATACTTTTCCACTATGGGCGTCGATGTGATCTCTAAGATCACAGTCCTTTGTTGTTGCATCTGAGCTGCTGCCAGAGCTTGCATGTCATTGTGAAGCTTTCTCAGATCCTCTTTCAGAGCGTCGAGTTCTTCTCTCAACACTCTGTTCTCTTCCTCGAGATTATCCATTTTCTTTTGTTGACTGGCCCGAGTATTATACGAATGAGACAGTTTGACTCTAGAATCGAGACACAAACTTGAGATTCGTAGGTAAGAAGGATGTTTTAGGGAGAATGATGAATGATATGCCATGATTATATTAATAATTTTTTTTTTCGTTAAATCAAAAGAAACTTTGACAATTGGATTGCAAATATCATACAGTGGGGAAACCCCATTTTATTGAATTCAAAGATTGCGGAAATGGAAATACGGTAATTTACAAAGTACTGTAAAAGGAAAGGTCTAAACTTATGGATCCTGAGTCCTAGGTGCTGGTTCTGATACTTTTCGCTTTTTTGACCGGGGCTCTTTAGCCGTTGTCGGGTTGTCATTCCTTTGCCAAGTGAAAGGAGCGAGCAAATTCCTTTGGTCTTCTTGATTTTCTACAGCATGTTGCTCTAAAATCTCGATCAGAGCATCTTTTTCTTTTAACAGTTGTTGTATTTTGTTACACTCCACATTGAGAATGCGATATTTGTTCTTCCAAGACTTCTTCTCCTGTTGAACTTTGTTGAGAGTAACCTAAAGCTTTTCCGTATTAGACATAAAATACAGGACAAATTCCTTTAACGGAAGAACTCCTTGACGAGGGTAAGGCATCCTCAGCTTGAGAGCTCTAGTCTGTACCCAGTGGAGATAAGGTTCCACAGAGACACAATCTGGTTTTCCTAAAGACTCTCTTCCTTTCCTGTGAACAAGTTTCCAGGCATGCACTATTTCTGTCTTTAGTGCCCTGTCATTTTCTCCTTCTTTGAAGAAAAGACCTTCCAGATGAACATTACGCGGGACATGTCTCATCGGGTATCCAAATTGACGACGAACCAAAACTGGATGATAGTTGATTCCTCCTTTAATTCCTATGAGGGGTACACTGGGGAAATTTCCACAACGGTCAATGATTCTTATTCTGTCATAGATTCGATTGTACCAATTGATGTCAGAGTTGGTAAGAGACCTGATTCTCCGGGACCAACGTAAAGTATTCTTAGGATCCCAAAATACAGCAGACTTGGGTAAGTAGGAAATGAAGCATTTGTATAACAGGGGTACAGAACATGTGATCATTCCTCCGCTATATAAATTCCTTAAGTGTACAGAATGATAAGCATCTGCGAGCAAGGTCGGTACAAGGTTTCCAATCAGAAAAATCTTAATGGTATTGATATCAATGAAGTCATCAATGTTGGGAAATAGAAATAAGCCGTAGGTGAGCAAAACAAATGTGCTTTCGAAAGCAGTCACGTTCCCTATACTAGTAAAGTACAGGGCCTTCTTTATCAGAAACTTTGCTAGTAAACCTTGGACTCCACCCTTAGTGGTCATGTGAGTCTTGACTTCTGACTCATCCAAATAGATTGCTCTTGCAATGGTTTGATCTTTTGGAATTTCTTCCAGTCCAGAAAAGGGAGCTTGGTCAGTGATGGGTAAATCAGTCAGGTGAGAGTACTCCTCCAGCGTTGGTGCCAGTTGATAATCCAGGAATGTGAAACAATGATAGACCGGATCCTAAAACTGAATTAGCGTAAACAATATTCCTTCAATTACATGGACCCTTAACAGAGATAGCAGTCCTCCATACTTAGCTCTTAAAGCATCAGGGTTGGTGATCATCCTTGCCAACCCTCTCAAATCCTCTAGTTTTGGAACCTTGAAGGTGTATTTGTGAGTCTTCCTTCTACCGAAATCCATAACGCAATCTTTCTCTTTGATATTTGCCATCATTGTCTTAGTTTAATTTGAAAAAGTGAGACTAGAAGAGAAAATTTTTCTTTGTTTAAAGTTTTTTAATGAAATGAATGCATGAATGCAGCACACAAAAACATAGAAAAAATATGGGGTCAAAGGTTCGGTGTCATGAAGTCATGGCTCTACCCATCCCCAAAGGTTGTATTGGTGATTTTTTGTACATGTCTTCACAATTATTTACCCCCTTGGGATAACAATAGCAAACTGGTTCACCCGAGCGAGCAGATGTATCTTAGAGTAATCTCAAATGAGGGTAGTATCGCGTGAAAACTATTTCCGATAGCTTCCTGATAACAATCCAAAAGTACAAATATCATTAGTCAAACCTTATACGAATCGCATTGTTCCTTTGCATTTTTTATGATAATTGACTAACAAAAGACCCAAAAGATTGGTACATGGGGATTTGAATGGTTTTGCAGGTTTTAGGTTGAAGAAAAACTAGTTGAAGCAAAGAAAAGGCCATGCCCTGCAACTTTCGCATCGCGACCAAATGCTTTGCGATGCGAAGGTTCGCTAGACGACAGAAGGCGAGATAAAAGTGATGGACAGTGATGGACAACGACAGGTAGTGATGCAAGACAGAACCAAACCATCCTTGAAGCGAAGGAGGCGAGAGAGAGCGAGCAAGTTCGCGACACGAACAATACTTCGCATAGCGAAGTTTGGCGGTTTCAACAAAGGCGGTGAAATTTAAATTTTCTTAATGGAGAAGACAAGGGAGTTCGCATAGCGAACTTCCTCTCGCTATGCAAACTGTGGCGGCCAAAACTAATATAAAAAGGGGTCAAGGGCTGTGCAGATGGATTTTTTTTTATTTTTTATATCCTTTATGTAATAGTTAGTAAGAGTGCATTGTAATAGAATTTTAAGAGAGAGAATCGAAGAATCGAGCTGGATACGCATCAATACTCGAGAAATCGGTTTTGATGCTCATTCATCTCCACCTCTTCCTTTTTGTGCAAGCTACCATGAGAATGGATAGTTAAACTCTCTCTTACTAGGATTGGAAGAATCTACCATAATCGTATGTATCTATAAAGTTTTTAATCGTAATGCAATCATGTTTTTCATTAAGTATTGATTCTATCTATTCCTTATCGTCAAATCTTATACAATTCGGTTATTAGTGAAAATTGATTCCGTTTTCAGATCCTATAAGATATGAATCTATTAAACTCAAATCTCTAGATATAGAATTTAGTTTAATATACACTTCAATTACTTGTTCATCATATAGTTTGCTTGTTTAATCGGTCGAGACATCATCGATTCAACAAACCGATTGAAATATATGAACAGTTATGTAGACATACATATTGTTTGGTAAAAGTATTTGGAAATATGAATGGAACCATGATTGTATCAAAATTAATCGGTATTGCATACGTGAACGGTAGAAGAAATCCAATCCCGGCAAGATAAAACTATCAGTTAACAAATCCCTTTAAATGATTTCATTTATGTTCATTATTTCACGTTAAAAGTACAATAAAAAAACTTTATCAAAACCACTTTCACTTAAAGTTTCTCAGTAATCTAAAAGGTTGTTCGTAATATCGCTCCAGTCTCTGTGGATACGATAATACAATACTTACTTTGATAAACCCAACATCAAAATGGCGCCGTTGCCGGGGACTGGCGTTTAGATCTGACGAACACAACGATCATTATTATCCTTTAAGTATGTATATTTGTTAAAAATACTGTATATAATATCTATCTTACCTTTTCCTAACATTTGTGTTTAGAAATTACCAAGCTTTGTGTATGCGAGGTACGAGCTCAAGAGAACTAGTACCATTTGATACCGAGATCGAAAGAACAGCCTGGAAAAACAAAAGACGTACCAAGAAGCAAAAAAATCAACTAAACACAAGAAAAAAGAGTCTTGTTCTGTTTCATCAGCACCACCAACAACTGAAAAAATGGCAGAAATACCAGAGATTGTCAACGGTGGACCTTGCCGGAGCAGCCCAAGACGACTAGCTCGTCTGACCACCACTCCAAATAACCGACATGCTGAGATGAAGACTGGACTGTTACAAATTATCTACGCTAATCCGTTTGCAGGTTTAGATCATGAAGATCCATATAGTCATCTCACCAAGTTTTACGAGCTAGCTGGTACATTAGGAGCACCAGAAGCAGAAGAAGAAGTAGTCTTCATGAGATTGTTCCCACACTCTTTAATTGGAAAAGCAAAGGATTCGTACTTAGACCAACCGACGGACATCATGACCAATTGGAATGTACTTGAAGAACACTTCCTGAATAGGTTCTTCCCATAGAACAGGTTCATGGATACCAAGGCAGCTATTGCCTCATTCGCACAAAGTGCAACTGAAACTCTGCGCGAGGCTTGGGAGCGATACAAATCTATGTTGCAGAAGTGTCCTAATCACGAGTTTGATGAGCGTACACAAATCCACATTTTCAGAAATGGACTTCAGCCACAACCCAAGCTTTTACTCGATGCAACCGCAGGTGGATCTTTGTTATCTAAAAGCGCAGAGGATTCTGTATCTATCATCAACCGTATGGCCTTGAATGATCATCAGGTGCAGTATAGTCGTAGCGCAACACAAAGACAGCCTGGAATCCTGGAGTTAGGCAGTAATGATGCAATCTTGGCATAAAACAAAATACTCACTCAAACAGTGGAGGAATTAACTAAACAACTATCCAAACTTCCACAACAACTGAAGGAGATGCACAGTTCAACCAACACACCAAAACAAGTATCCTTTTGTGAGTTATGTACTAGAGACCATCAGACTGGTTTTTGTCCCCCAATCAATGAAGAAGCTAACTATTTGGGAAATTAACAAAAACCAGCACCATATCAAGGGAATCAGAATTTTCAACGCGGAAACAACTCCAACTATAATCAAGGGTGGAGACAAGAGTATGGAACAACCAGCTGGCCAAATCAATATCAAAACTACCAGCAAAACACGACAGCACAACCTGATAGAACATCCAAACTCGAAAAAACCTTGCAACAATTCATGCAACTGTCTATGGCAAATCAGAAAAATATCGATGCATCCATTAGAAACCTTGAAACACAGGTCGGACAGATCGCCAAACAATTGGCAGAACAACAAGGAGGAACTTTCACTGCCACAGCACAACCAAATCCGAAAGAACACTGCAAGGCGATAGTCACAAGAAGTGTAAAGACACTAAATGAAAATGAGTAAAAAGAAAGAAGTGTTGTTGAGAATCATGAAAAATAAGAAAAGAAAAAAGAAGAAGAGAAAAAAAGAGAGAACAATGAAAAAGAGTTAGTTGAAAAAAAAGCATGAAGAAAAAGAAGAAGAAACAAATGAAAAAAAAGAAAAATGGGAAAACAAGGGAAGAAAAAAGAAAAATGGTGAGTCCACCGATACAACACTTACCATACCCTCATGCTCCAACCAAGAAGGATAAAGAAAGGCAATACGCTCGATTCTTAGACATCTTCAAATGGTTACAAATTAATATTCTGTTTGCAGAAGCACTTGAACAAATGCCAACATATGCTCGATTCATGATAGAAATTCTCACAAAAAAGAGACGAATTACTGACGAGGAGACCGTACATTTGGATGCGAGCTATAGTACAATCATTCAACGAACTCTTCCACAAAAAAGGATCCAGGAAGAGTCACACTGCCAGTTACAATTGGAAACGTGAATGTTGGTAAAGCACTGATAGATATTGGTTCAAGTATCAATCTCATTCCACTCTCGGTAATCCGAAGAATTGGCGACTTGGACATGAAAAATACTAGGATAACTTTGCGACTTGCCGACAAATTAGTCACAAAGCCATCCGGTATTGCAGAAGACGTGCTGGTCAAGGTAGATAAATTTTTATTCCCTATTGATTTAGAGGTCATGGACATAGAAGAAGATGATGATGTGCCACTGATCTTGGGGCGTCCATTCATGAAAACCGCACGTATGATGATTGATATTGATGACGGTTTAATGAAAGTACGTGTTCAAGATGAGGAAGTTACTTTCAACCTCTTTGATGCTATGAAACACTCCAAGGATAAGGGAGCATGTTTTCACATTGACACAATTGATGAAGAAGTACTACAAGTACAAAAACAAGCCTACATAGCATCACCATTGGAAAGAGTTCTAATGGATGCTGTCAATGTTCTTGACCCAGAAGAAGAAAAAGAACTTAATGAGTGCCTGGCAAAGCTTGACACGACAAGAGAAATTCCTACAAAACAAGCAAAAATCGAGGATTTAAAAAAAGAGATTGTGCAAAAGAAAGACCAGCTGGAATTAAAGATGCTACCAAACCACTTGAAGTATGTTTTCCTTGATAAAGAAGGGAAGAAACCTACCATTATCAGCAATTCCTTGACAAATCGTGAAGAAGAAAAACTGGTGCAAGTTCTCAAGGAAAATCAAAGTGCAATTGGTTGGTTGCTGTCAGATTTGAAAGGCATCAGTCCATCATATTGTATGCACAAGATAAATATGGAAGAGAATTACAAACCAATTGCTCAACCACAGCTACGGTTGAATCCAACAATGAAGGAAGTCGTACGCAAAGAGGTGGTAAAGTTGTTAGAAGCATGCATGATTTATCCCATATCAGATAGTGCTTGGGTAAGTCTCGTGCAAGTAGTGCCAAAGAAAGGTGGCATGACAGTGATAACGAATGAGAAAAACGAGTTAATTCCAACCAGGACGGTCACTGGATGGCGTATGTGCATTGATTATAGAAGATTAAACCAAGTAACAAGAAAGGATCATTTCCCACTTCCATTCATGGAACAAATGTTGGAAAGATTATCCGGGCAGCAGTTCTATTATTTCTTAGATGGCTACTCTGGATACAACCAAATCACTGTAAACCCCGAGGATCATGAGAAAACAGTATTCACCTGTCCCTTTGGTATCTTCGCATATAGACATATGTTGTTTGGCCTTTTCAATGCACCTGCAACCTTTCAACGATGTATGCAAGCCATTTTCTCCGATTTGATTGAAAAGTCTATTGAGGTCTTCATGGATGATTTCTCCATTTTTGGAGAATCATTCGATTTGTGCTTGAGCAATTTGGACACCGTACTGAAGCGGTGTGTGGAAACCAACTTAGTTTTGAATTGGGAGAAGTGTCACTTCATGGTCACCGAAGGCATAGTACTTGGACATAAAATTTTAGCGAAAGGAATTGAAGTTGACCAGGCCAAAATTGATGTCATTGCCAAGCTTCCTCCACCAATCAACGTTAAGGGAACTCGAAGTTTTCTTGGCCATGCCGGGTTCTATCGCAGATTCTTAAAGGATTTTTCAAAGACTGCAAAGCCATTAAGCAACCTCCTGAACAAGGACAGGTCATTTAATTTTGATAATGATTGCTTACTTGCATTTGAAAGTTTAAAGAAAAATCTAAGCACTGCACCCATAATCACTGCACCTGATTGGACAATTGAATTTGAACTAATGTGTGATGCCAATGATTATGCGGTAGGTGCAGTTTTAGGCCAACGAAAGAACAAAATTTTCCATGCCATACATTACGCAAGCAAAGTCTTAAATGATGCACAAATTAATTATGTAACAACAAAAAAAGAATTGCTTGCTATTGTGTACGCATTGGAAAAGTTTCGTTCTTATCTCATAGGATCAAAGATTATTTGTTATACTGACCATGCAGCTATAAAATACTTGATCACTAAAGCGGATTCCAAACCAAGAATAATCCGATGGATGCTCCTCTTGCAAGAGTTTGATCTAGAGATCCGTGACAAGAAAGGCACTAAAAATCTTGTTGCGGATCATCTGTCAAGATTGATGAACCCGGAAATTACAAAAGAAGAACGAGAGGTACTTGAAGAATTCCCTGATGAGAAATTACTCATGTTTGAAGAAAGACCATGGTTCGCTGATCTTGCAAATTATAAGGCATCCGGTCTCATTCCCGAATATCTCAATTGGCAGCAAAAGAAGAAATTCTTACGTGTTGCCACTCAATATGTATGGGATGACCCTTATTTGTTCAAAATAGGATCTGATGGATTACTAAGGAGATGTGTCACCAAAGAGGAAGCCAAAAGCATCACATGGCATTGCCATAATTCACCATATGCTGGCCATTATAGCGGAGAAAGAATGACTGCCAAAGTCTTACAAGCAGGATTCTATTGGCCCTCTCTATTCAAAGATACATATGAGCATGCCAAGAATTGTGACAATTGTCAAAGAGCTGGTGGAATCTCCAAGCGAAACGAAATGCCACTTCAAAACATGTTAGAGGTAGAAGTATTCGATTGTTGGGGGATTTATTTTGTCGGACCTTTTCCCTCGTCTTTCAACAACGAGTATATTTTAGTGGGAGTAGATTATGTATCCAAGTGGGTGGAGGCAATCGCATCACCAAACGCAGACAGCAAAACGGTGATAAAGTTCTTGAAGAAACACATTTTAACGAGGTTTGGAACACCAATGGTGTTGATCAGTGACGGTGGCTCTCACTTCTGTAATACACTTCTTGCCAAAGCCCTTGAACACTATGGAGTTAGGCATAAGGTCGCTACACCATATCTCCCACAGATAAATGTACAAGCTGAGATTTCCAACCGTGAAATTAAAAGAATTATGGAAAAAACAGTTTCAAGTTCACAGAAGGATTGGTCATTAAAGCTAGATGAAACTCTTTGGGCCTACCGTACCGCCTACAAGTCACCAATAGGACTCACACCGTTTCAAATGGTATACGGTAAGGCATGTCATTTACATGTGGAACTAGAACACAAGGCTTTTTGGGCTTTAAAATTTCTAAATTTTGATCAACAAGAAGCCGGCACGAAAAGGAAGTTTCAGTTACATGAATTGGAAGAAATGCGACTCCAAGCATACGAATCATCCAAGCTATACAAAGAAAGGATCAAAAGATATCATGACAGAAAAATTCTTCCAAAGGAGTTCAAAATTGGGTAAATGGTTCTCCTCTTTAATTCCCGTTTACGTTTGTTTCCCAGGAAACTTAAATCAAAGTGGTCCGGACCATTGCAAATAAAAGATGTCAATCCATATGGAGCAGTGGAATTAGAGGATCCAGTTTCAAAAGCAACCTGCACTGTTAATGGCCAAAGAATCAAATTGTACATGGGCGGTGACGTGGATAGACATACCACGATGATTCCTTTGAATGAACCTTGAGGAGCTACCTCAAACATCGAGCTAATGACGTTAAACAAAGCGCTTGTTGGGAGGCAACCCAACCTTGTAAGTTCTTTTCTTTGTTATTTTCAATTTTTAAGAATAGATTAGCTTGAAAAACAGGTGACCATCCTTCTGCAAGAAAAACAGAGATGAGACAAGTTCGCTACGCGAAACTTATTTCGATATGCGAACGTTCGCGACGCGACGAATATTTTGCAACGCGAAATTAGGTTGGCCAAACCTGCATTTATGACAGTTATTGCACACACCCACTCTCTGCATACCCTAGAAGACCGTGTCTGCACATCTTCTGTGCCTTTACTTCTTTATTTCTTTACTTTTCTCACTTTATCTCTTCACCTTTCACACAATTATCAAATCTCATGAAAAAAGTTTGCATTTCTCACTTCTCTCAAGAGCTTCAAGGTATGTTCATTTTCACTAATTTTTTTCTTCTGTAAATCTAGATTTTAAGGGGCTGCATCTCTTCACTTGTTAATTCTTCAAAACTTGAACAAAACCTTTGAAAAAAAATGAAAAAAGAAAACCCCATGAATCTCCTTGGCCTGAATCATTCGTTCTTGCTAAATCCTTAGGCTTTGAGTTTTGAAATTTTTGTTCACTCTTTTAAAAGATAGTTTTTTTTTTATTTACTGTAGAAGCTTGAAGGATATTTTTAACTCTTGTTGTGGTATATGAGAAACTTACTGTGATTATCATTGTTGGGTAGTTTGGTAGTACAAGCTGTCAAGATTTGCCTAAGAACTTAGAAAAGCAAATCAAATTGCAGCCACCGAATCCTTGTTCACAGTAAATCCAAGCCAAACAGATTCATAAATATATTGTGCTAACCAAAGTTATCCTTGTGCTGTAAAAATTTTGCTGTTTTGTAGACATGGCACCAAAAAAGCAAGTCCAACAAAAGAAGCAAAAGGTGGGAGGAGAAACTTCAAGAAGCAGACCCTTTGATCAATCGCGTTTTGTCAGCCCTGAACAAGCAGAACAGTTCAGAGAACTTGAGTCAAGAAGTATCTGGCCTGAGCGTAGGTTTGAAATAGACGAGGAAGGTGATTATCACGAGATCATGGAAGTGATAACAATTCGGAAATGGTAAAAGTTGGTCACCCCTCCCAAGCATCTCAATTATGATATGGTCAGAGAGTTTTACGCCAACGCTCTTCCTTCGAGTGACGGAACCTTTACTTACAAAACCATGGTCCAAGGTCGCAATATTGATTTCAGCCTCAAAGCCATCAACGAATATCTTGGAAATCCTCTGGTTATTTCAGAAGGCCACGCTTGTGATTATGAGTTTAATTTGAATGCATTACCGGATGTCAAACAACTCACCAAGTACCTTTTATGTCAAGGAAAGAGAGTGCAGAAGAATGCAGCAGGGGTGGCAACACACTTTCTCCGTAAGGACCTCAGGCAACATGCTCAGGTGATATTAATGGTTATTCTACACAACGTCCGTCCTCGGAGTCACACCAGAACATTCACCATGGATACCGCTCAGTTACTCTATTTCATCTTGAAAGGTAAAAGTGTGTGTGTGGCACACATCATTTCAAATGAAATGAAAATTGTGGCAGAAAGTGGGAAAGAACCAGGATTGGGAACCAAAACATCGTCTCCATTGGTTTTTCCGGGGCTAATCATGGGATTACTATGCGCTGCCCGCATGGTAATCCCTAACCAAGGGCACCAAACTCTCAATGAGACTGTGAATGATGCATATATTACTCGTTTTTGCAAGGAGGAACCAAACACAAGGGCAACTCCCGACCAACCTAGTTCTGACAACTTGATTTTCGATGAGTGGGATCCACAGTTCTGCTCTTCATTGTTCTATACATGGGACCAAAATGAGGCCACCAACCGTGCCATGACTAGTATTCAGAACTCCATGTATCGGATGCAATTGCAAATGGGCAGGCCCGAGGACGCTGAACAGCAGATCCTTACCCCCGAGGCTTATCAGACTCATGTATCTTGGCCTGGGGACAGGCCATTCTATTTAGGAGGGGCTGCTGGTGAAGGTACAGTTGATGCAGCAGCCGAGACTGTAGAAAATGAGGGGGATGAAAATGAAGATGAAGAAGAGGAGGAAGGAGAAGAAGAGGAAGTGGGAGATGATGGAAGTGAGGAGATGGATGAGGAGTAGGATGCTAAAATCATGAAGGAAAGCGCGCCAAAAATAGGAAATTTATTGCTTTCAAAGTTAATTTTATATGTTTCTATCTTTAGTTGTCAAGTTTAATTTCATCTTGTCTGGAATTTTGTTGTTTTGTAAGATGTTGGTACTTGTGTGATTTTCGCATGTTTGTTTTTAGCGGTCGAGAACCGTTGAACAAGTTTGTTTTTCAAATCAAATTTTGTTTTCACAAGTTGTTCCAAAGTCATGAGCATGGAATGGTGCTGTGCAAATTTAAAAAGTAAGCTGACAAATCAACAAATGAACTTGAGTGGTGATGATAAAATCAGATGAAATTCAAAGCAAGGTACATGTTTATATGCTTTGTAGAATGTTGGCATGATTCTGAATTTTGTGGTTCTTACAAAATCATGTCGTGCCTCATTTTTCAAGCATAAAACTTTTGCTTGAATCATGTAGCCAAAACCAGAAATGAGAGGAAGACTTCCATTGTGCACTTAAATAATTTACATGATCGATAATCCTTGTTTTAACTTGGTCGATTCATGTTTAATCTGCAAATTTCCTTTGAATTTCTTGGAGCATAAAAAGGATCAAGGCAATTCTTTGTTTTTGAGTAAAACAACTTAGCCAAAAAAGCCTTATCATACCTTGTGAGTGAGTGAGTATTTGCAAACCTTTTTGAGCCTTGAAATGCCATGAATGGATCAATTGTTGAAAGTAACAAATCACTGAGTAAACCACTTAGTGAGTTTGTTTTGTAACGAACAAATCAATTCATCATTGATCCATTCTTTTCTTTGAAAACCCCGAAACCAATGTACGATTGAATCATCAAGAATGAAGAGTTGACTTATAAATAAAAGTGAGAATCAATCAAGTTGGGGAGAATTTGTCAATTTGGACAAAGAAAAAAAAAGCATCAAAAAGAAAAAGAATACAATCAAGAAAAGAAAAGAATTGTGAAAGAAAGAAAAAAAATGGGCATGAAAATGGAGGATGAGTACATAAAAGAAAATTAAGGAGTGAAAAAGAAAATGAACACAAAAGGGAAACAATAAAGAGTTTTCTTTGACATACTCTTCATTAACTTGGACCAAACCTTTTTGAACCAATATAGCCTTAGGAAACATCCCTTCCTTGAAAGAACCAGCCAAGTTACAACCATAGCAAGCCCTTAATGATTTATGCTCTTGAGAATTTTTCAAAACATGAATTGTTCAGATAAACACATGAATTGATCAAGATGTTAACAAGGTTATTGAATGAGAGTCCACTCACCACATACAATTGAAAGTAAAAAAATCTTCATCCCACATATGAAAAAGTGTGTTAGGACGATTCAGTAAAAGTCTTTGTCTTTCTTTTTTGAGGCATGTGCTGATTTTGAAGAAAAACATGATTCTTAATCATGCTTTGGATTCTGGAAGGCATTTGAACCATGACTTGTGTAAAGTTGAGTAGTCATTTGAACCATTCAAAGTTTCATATTTTGTTTACGACAAATTGATTGATGGAAGTCATTGCTTTGTTAAAAATCTCATGCTCTAGATTATGGACAAACAAGAATTTAAGTTGGGGATAATTTGATAACAATCCAAAAGTACAAATATCATTAGTCAAAACTTATACGAATCGCATTGTTCCTTTGCATTTTTTATGAGAATTGACTAACAAAAGACCCAAAAGGTTGGTACTTGGGGATTTGAATGGTTTTGCAGGTTTTAGGTTGAAGAAAAACCAGTTGAAGCAAAGAAAAGGCCATGCCCTGCAACTTTCGCATCGTGACCAAATGCTTCGCGATGTGACGGTTAGCTATGCGACAGAAGGCGAGATAAAAGCGATGGACAGTGATGGACATCAACAGGCAGCGATGCAAGACAGAACCAAACCATCCTTGAAGCGAAGGAGGCGAGAAAGAGCGAGCAAGTTCGCGACGCGAACAATACTTCGCATAGCGAAGTTTGGCAGTTTCAACAAAGGCGGTGAAATTTAAATTTTCTTAATGGAGAACACAAGGGAGTTCGCATAGCGAACTTCCTCTCGCTATGCGAACTGTGGCGGCCAAAACTAGTATAAAAAGGGGTCAAGGGCTGTGCAGATGGATGGTTTTTTTAGTTTTTATATCCTTTGTGTAATAGTTAGTAAGAGTGCATTGTAATAGAATTTTAAGAGAGAGAATCGAAGAATCGAGTTGTATACGCATCAATACTCGAGAAATCGGTTTTGATGCTCATTCATCTCCACCTCTTCCTTTTTGTGCAAGCTACCATGAGAATGGATAGCTAAACTCTCTCTCTTACTGGGATTGGAAGAATCTACCGTAATCGTATGTATCTATACCGTTTTTAATCGTAATGCAATCATGTTTTTCATTAAGTATTGATTCTATCTTTTCCTTATCGTCAAATCTTATACAATTCGGTTATTAGTGAAAACTGATTCTATTTTCAGATCCTATAAGATATGAATCTATTAAACTCAAATATCTAGATATAGAATTTAGTTTAATATCCACTTCAATTACTTGCTCATCATATAGTTTGTTTGTTTAATCGGTTGAGACATCATCGATTCAACAAACCGATTGAAATTTATGAACAGTTATGTAGACATACATATTGTTTGGAAAAAGTAATTGGAAATATGAATGGAACCATGATTGTATCATAATTAATCGGTATTGCATACATGAACGGTAGAAGAAATCCAATCCCGGCAAGATAAAACTATCAGTTAACAAATCCCTTTAAATCATTTCATTTATGTTCATTATTTCACGCTAAAAGTGTAGCGAGCGATTTTGGACGTGGTTCTTAAGCACTGTCGCTCTGGGGTATTACAGGTTGATTCATTTTTTATCCTATTGAGCTGATTAAGGAAGGGAAATAGATTTCTCCAATTAACCATGCTTGCATACTGAGTTTGAACAGCGGTCTGTTAGGTTACAGATGCTATGTGGATGTGGGGCCCAATCTTTGGTTATTTTGTTAAGAACACAGTGTCTGGATTATTTGTGAGGTTTTTGGTAATGTGTTTAGATTTGATGCTTTTGGGTTGATTCGGTGGAAATAATGGATTCTGGATTTTTTTATTGGTATGCTCGCTAAGATTTTTTCAATCTTATGCCTACGTATTCCCGTTTGATGAAACAGGGAAATCAGAGCGATTGTAGTTCTTCCTATTCTATGGGAGGAAAAAGGTCGTTTTGGTGTCTTGTTCAAAGCCCAAGATGTGATGCTAAATGTGGTTTGTATCTTGTTCAAAGCCCAAGATGTGAAGCTGAAGGGTCTATTTGTATCTTGTTCGAAGCCCAAGATGTGAAGCTAAAGGGGTTTGACTTTAGAGAGAATTTGTTATCTCTAAAGGGGATATTTAGTCTGTTTGTCACACCTGTGGTGATTATAAAGGAGAATTACTTTAACTGGGATATGTGAGTCCAGCAATGCCATAATTTCCTTTATAGGGGATTGTTAACCTGAAGGGGAAGACTTTAACTCAGTTTAGAGCAATGCCATCTTTCCTTAGGAATTCCTCATGCTAAAAGAGGGACAGTGGCGTGGATGTAAATAATCCAGAGGCTTGCCGCTTGCAGCAATTTAGATGAAGGAAAAGGAGTTATTGATATTTGTGTACTGTGAGCGAGGCACAGATTTTGATGCTAAAAGGTTGATTGACTCAACCGGGGTTTTGTTATACAAAGCCTAAGAGGAGGCTATTGACCCAACAAGAGGGTGTTTTTATGTGTCTCGTACGAAGCCCGAGAGAGAGGCTAAAAGGGTTGACTCAACAAGAGATTGCTTTTGTATGTGTCTTGTACGAAGCCCAAGACGGAGGCTAAAGGTGTTTGACTCAACAAGAGAGTGTTTTTGTATCTCGTACGAAGCCCGAGATGGAGGCTAAGGGGGAAGTGACTCAACAAAAGAGTCTTTTTGTATCTTGTACAAAGCCCGAGATGGAGGCTAAAAGGGAGATTAACTCAACAAGAGAGTCTTTTTGTCTCTCGTACGAAGCCCGAGATGGAGGCAAAAGTGGGTGACTCAACAAGAGAGTCTGAAAAGTTTAGCTCCGCCGGGGAGAATCATTGTACAAAGCCCAAGAGAAGGCTATTGTGCTGGTGACTGTTTCAGTTTAGTGACAGGTCCAGTATGTTGGATAAAGAGAAAATCAGTTCTTATATGGGTAATGTTGTGCTCAGGGATTGATAGGAGGATCAGGGCTATTTCCTGTTCTTTAAGGAAATGGGAAATCCAAAGGGTATTAAGACTGTCCAAGTCTACTGGTGTTTTGAGGAATCGATTCTCAGGTAGTGAATGATCTTTCTATAATGCCCAAGAGAAGGCTGGTATGTTAAGGGATGAAGGTCAACCCATTAACGAGTCTGACACTTGACTCAGAAATACAGCTCTAGCAAATTGATGACTAGGTTCCCTTCCTATACCTGTAGAGGTCTCTGGGTCCTTGTACTAAGCCCAAGAGAATGCATGAGAGCTTTTAAGAAGCTGAAGGGTCCTTGTACAACGCCCAAGAGAAGGGGGGATGCTTTTAAGAAGCCTGTGGGTCCCCAAACCCCGAGAAGTTCAAGACATGCCATTCACCGAGAATAGATCAAGCCAGGAAAGTTCGAGAATTTGGAAGAAACTCAAGAGATGCCATTCACGGAGAAAATATCATCTCTGGGGAGTTAGAGTTTCTTTGACGATTTATAAGGGTGACAGTCTAAGAAAGGGTTCACCGAGAATGCTGACTTTCAGGTCTCCATATTGTTTAACCCCAAGAGGAGGGAAGAGTGTGTCTGGTAATCCTATGGGGATCTAGTTTTGTTTGTATTTAAGAGTGACCAACAGGGCTTTACCTAGTGCTAGACGTAGTTGCAGGAGAAAACTCTAAATAACTATACTAGTATTACATAGTTGATATTCGACAAGTATATAAAAGTTTGTGAAATAAGACTTACAGTGAGAAGCCCCACAATACAGTTGTATATATATATATGTAAGCGGATAAAGAAAATGGGTAAACACTTACTCGGTTGTAGAGCTTCCATGCTGTTTGGTTAGTTTGTTCAACAAAGAGAGCTTTGATAACAATATTATATTAAAAATCAAAGGAGAAAGTGCTTTGAAAAGATTGTTGGGGCTTACAGCTCAAGGAGAGGCCCAATGTTTTATCAGTGATTGCACTGTTGTTTTGTACATTGTACAGGGACTTATACAAGTCACTGAGGCCCAAAAAGGTTTTTTGTACAAAGGGATGGGTCTTACACTCTCTCAAGAGGCCAAAA
Organism: Lathyrus tuberosus; assembly: GCA_022829125.1. Classification (NCBI taxonomy): domain Eukaryota; kingdom Viridiplantae; phylum Streptophyta; class Magnoliopsida; order Fabales; family Fabaceae; genus Lathyrus; species Lathyrus tuberosus. The sequence goes on along the minus strand of JALAZF010000124.1, from coordinate 471,791 downwards.
GGTGTTTAAAGAAAAAGAATGGGGCTTATAACATGAGGGTAGGCCCAGATGATTTGTTTTTTGAACTAGCGATTGCGCCGAGATTTTCTTTTAACGCAGAAGGACTTATACAATATCTGAGGCCCAAAATTGTTTTGGTTAAAAGGGGATTGGGTCTTACACTCTATTAGAGGCCCAAAGAATTAGTTTTGTACAAGTGATGGGGCTTACAGCTCGAGGAGAGGCCCAAGGTTTTATTTTGAATTGGCGACAATCGCGCCGAACTTTTTGAAATACAACGGGACTTATACAACATTTGAGGCCCCAAAAGGTTTGTATTTACAAAGGATTGGGTCTTACACTCTATTAGAGGCCCAAAGGTGTTTAAAAAAGTTTGATGAGGGTTGAATTAATCAAAAACCCTAATTTGTTTTCAAAATGTATTTTAATTGAATAAAAAATTCAATTAAAATGACCAAAATTGTTTAACATGTGGAAAACAAATTGTGATCTTGGATTAATATTTCAAAAATTAGGTTTTGATCCACATAATGATTGGAAATCACTAAAATTTGAAAAACCAAGAAGGAGAAAATATTTTAAATGTAAAAAACAATTAAAATATTAATTCTTTACAAAAATATCAAGTATATGAAATAAATAATATTTTTGGGACTTTTTTAGAAAATAAAATATTTTAACATTTTTGTGAATTATTATAAAAAGAATCAATTCAAAATCATTAAAACTCAGAGAGAAATTAATTTTTGAATCAATTAAATAAAATCACAAAATTCAAATATTCAAATATTTGAAAAAGGGCGCCAAGAACATGGCAAGAACACGCGCCCTTCCTCTGTTTCTGCAGATTTGTGTTTTCAATCCAATCTCACTGAATACTTGATGATATCATGCAATCTACATATCAATCTACTCGTTTCAACCTCACGATCATGTCTATGGTCTTTAATTTTATTTATTTTAAACATGGAAACCTCAAGAACCCTAAAATTTGCATGAAGGTTTAGAAATTCCATACATGATTTAAACAATACAATTGATTGAGTGAAAACACTCCATGCATGATTATGAACATATGGCCAAATTATTATGCAGCAAAAAGTGCATGGATCATAGAGTTAGAAGAGCTCATGCTTATCACTTACAGCTGGTGATCGTGTTTTGTGTTAGAGGTGTTACAGCTTGGTTCCAAGGTTATGGACAGCTTCCCTAGGTGCTATGGAGTGTGTCTGGATGCTTGGAGTGGATTGATTTGAGCTGGAACTTGATTTGGCACCTCAATTGCAAATCTGTCAAAGGCTTGAGCAGTTGGCTGGTGATTTTGTGATTTTGATGTTCCAGATGTTATGTGAGTGTTTGGATCACTTCTATATGATTTTTATGAGGTGTGTGTGTGATTGGTTTGATTGGAATAGCACTCAAACTCAAAACCCGATAGTGACTTGCTTTGGAAGGCAATTTTGGAGTGAAAGAAGAGAGTTTGAGGAAAGCATCTGTTAGATGGCTTTGGTGTACTCAAACTGATCATAAATGAGTTCTATTTATAGTAGAGCAAGTTTGTTTTGCAAGGAATAGTGAATGGCAACTATTGCATAGGTTTGGCCAGTGTTGAGCAATGAGAATCCAAGTCTCCTCTAGCCATTGACTAGAGGTTAGAGCACAAGCTGCTGGTTCCCTTGGTCTTGGATAAGTCTTGACTGAATTCAGTTGGAAATGGCTCAGTCCATGCTACCTTGGTGCATCCATTGAATGCTCCAAAACAAAATTGGAGTCTTGTCCCTCTTTTAGGGATTTCTTGGTTTGGCATGCTATTTTTGGTTCCAAAGACTTGGGAGGCTTGGGATCAGAGTTGGTTCCTCCTTGGTCCCCCCTTGAGGTGTTCAGATGGATAGAGTTGCTTTCCCTTTGCAAAATTTGAGCAAATCGAGCAAAACTCCAAAATCTTCCTTGCCATGATAGTTTGCAGTAAGGCATATTTGTATTGTCATATCTCATGGCTCAAGTGGATTTTGATGGAGTTCTTGGCCATTTTGGAAAGCCCTCATATGATACAACAACTGTTTGATCATAATTGGTCTTGATACCTTTTGGATCCAAGTGAAAAATTCCCCTACATTTTGAAAAAAGTAAGACAGATTCTGACTTAGTGAAAATTTCACTAAATGTTGGAAAAAAGTGACATTTTCACTTTTTGTGATTTTGATCATTCCATAACTTAAAATCCATGAGGAATTGGAACGAGTTGTGTTTGGAGCTTTTGTATAGTGCCATGAGAGCTACAAATCCAGCTTTAGATGGGGAAAAATGGCTTTGTGGTTTAGGAGTTATGATCCTCCAAAGTTGGTACCCTAGCCACTTTGTTCCATAACTTAGAAAAAATTCTAAGTTTTTATGGTTACCCCTTTTACAAGTTATCCCACTTTTCTTGATTTTTCTTGATGAATGATGATTCTAATCACACATTAACATCATTTTAGGGTTAAAAATCCATAATTGTGAAAAATCTCAAAAAGTCAAAGTTGACTTTTGTGCACAGTTGACTTTTTATCAAATGAATTCCAAACTGTGCGATCCTCTATGAAATCAAGTCCTTGACCTAAATCAAACTTGATGGATTGATTTCATAGGTGTCATAGGGTGTATTGGATCATGTCCTAGGGTTTGGGAGCATGTCCTGGTCAAAAGTCAAAGCTATAATTGACTTTTTCCACGAAACCCTAACTGTGGTTCAGAAGAAATTGAAACTTGTTACTCAAGCTTCTTAGACCAATCCATTGTTATAAATGGATCAATGTGGTGTGTTAGGGACCCTCAAATCATCTCTTGAGGTCTTGGTTCATGATTTGTCCCAAAAGTCAACTTAGGGGTGAATTAGGTCAAGAAACCCTAATTCCTGATTTTTTATTAGTGCATCCCCTGAAGTAAAATTGACTTGATAATTGGGTTCATGATGTTCCATGGAGTATTTTAGGATATGCTTTGAAGCCCTGGCTCATGCCCAGGGGAAAAATTCCATCTGGAGGCCTTGGTCGACCAAACCCTAATTTTGGTGACACTGGTGATCTTGAGGCTTAATCCACTTGGAATGTTGCAGCTTTGTGCTTAATCCTTGAAGTGCGAGTCCCCTTGATCCCTTATGGGTGTTTGAGAGGTTAGACAAGTTGAAGATCATGTCATTCCTTGATTGATCCTTTGTCTAAGCACTCAGAGAGGGCTTGAAACCCTAAATTTGATTGTAGTGGATGCTCACCCATCTTTGGGGAGACTAATTTGGTATGATGGTTCATCTATATTGTGATGATGATTTGCACAATGATGGGAAATCTTAGTGGTCAAAATTTGGGCTATGACTGATGCCCCTATTTAATCTTCTTTGACCCGAAGGTGTGAATGGCGAAGGTATTCGGGCATTCAGGGTGCAAGAGGATTAAATATCGGAATACCCAAAATTTTGATGGTGGTTAAGAATGGTAGTTTACGCATTCTTCTTCTTTTTCTAAGCAATGATACTTAGAAAAGGTAAAAAGTTCCCCTCGATCCTGGTCTTCAGCCAAGGAACTGGTCTCAGTTTCTGAAATAAACTTCCCCTCGATCCTGGTTTCCTACCAAGGAACTGGTATTAGTTTCTGAAATAACCTTCCCCTCGATCCTGGCTTTCTACCAAGGAACTGGTCTTAGTTTCTTTCGTCAATAAACTTTATTGACAAGGGACGCTGTGCGTAGCAGTTTTCCTCAAATTTCTCGCTGAATTTTCCTGGAGAGATGCCATTTGATAGAAAAACTTTTGATGTCAGACTTGCTGGGGAACCCATCTGTCTGAATTGTAGAGGGGTACAAACTTCTCTGTTGGAGATGCCATTTGTTGACTTTATCGGGGAAAACGAGTCTCTTGAGAGACTGTTTTTTGCTTAGGGATATTACATCATACTTTTCTCGGAGATCTTCTCGGAGAAATACCATATGATGTGATCCAATTTTGAGGTGCTGATGACTTTATTAACATCGAAGCTCCAGAGAGCAAAATCAATGTGTTGCTGAAAGTCTTTAGTTGTGAGGCTTTCTCTGGGGATTTTCCTTAATCTGGGAAAGCGAAGATATCATCTTCAATGGCGAAGAGTGATGTTTGTCGTAAGCTCTCTGGCTTTTCAGAGGTTCAAGTTATCAAAGTGGTCAAGGGCCAACTCTAATCCAGAAATAAACTGGAGGAGAGAGATTGTGTCGACGCAACATTTCCTGACGAGGAAAGAACTGGCAACTCGATTGAGAGGATGGTTATCACTAGGGGACAAGACCGACTAGAGTGATAGTAATGCAATATGAATATTAATGTAAATCAATAATGCATGATGTATGTATGTTTATGCTGACAAAACTGGCGCGACATACAGACTTGTAGATGAACACGACTGGATACTCGGCCACAGTGGGAGATAAAAAGTATCGCTGGTTCAAGATAGCAATTCTGCCTTGCTTAGGAGAAGTAGTCCCTGTGGGGGAAGAACCGTTGATCGGGCTTAGGAGGTAAGAACTCTGCCGAAGATGTCAGATGGAGTATTCGCGTCTGACACAGTTGATCCTTCATTCCGGCGTACTGGTTTAGAAGGAGTACTTTGAATCTGCACCTTAAAGCTCGCTTACTTCTGGAGAAGCGATTGAGGTTATTTCGATGTTCAATAGTCAAAAGAATTGCCATCTTTATGTTAAAAGCAGAAAAAGTTTAACAAGTAAATTCATTTTTGTTTTATTTCAAGAATTGCTGATCATATTAAAATGTCGTTCTATAAAGCTAAAACAAATAAGAATTGTAAACAAAAGCACAAGGGCTCAAATTTTATTGATAGGTGGAAATCGGCCAAACGCGTGATCCCATAGAGTATTTACAAAGTTAGAAAATGGTAATTTAAGGGGAAAGGGCTACATTGAAACATAACTACCACTATCCTTCTACCAACTTTGAATTCGGGGCATCCCGAGCTTCTGTCGAAGATGACCTTGACTGGAGTTTTCTTTCGATGGATGGCATTACTGCTACTAGGGGATTTGCCCCTGTTGGACGTAGTTACTTGCCATTATCCCTAACTTTTTCCTGGATTGTACTTTGAGATTTCCAATCCACCGGGATGATTTTTTTTATTATGTCTCTAATTTTTGCCTGGACCGCCCTTTTAGGTTTTCAATCCACCGAGACATGTCTTTTTTTAGTTTAGGCGAAGTATTTCTTGACTACATCAACATTTATGGGGTAGGAAAATTCCTCTCCATCCATGGTTGCAAGTCTCAGGGCACCGCCTGAGAAAGCTTTCTTGACCACATAAGGGCCGTCATAATTCGGAGTCCACTTGCCCCGAGAATCAGTGAGAAATGATTGTATCTTCTTGAGCACAAGGTCTCCTTTTCTGAAGACGCGAGGTTAGACCTTTGTGTTGAACGCCTTCTTCATTCTTTGCTGATATAACTGACCGTGGCATAGTGTCGTGCTTCGCTTCTTTTCTATCAGATTTAGTTCGTCGTGCCGGCTTTGGCACCATTCAGCTTCTGTTAGCTTAGCTTCCATCAATACCCGGATCGATGGGATCTCTACTTCTATGGGGAGCATTACTTCCATGCCATATACTAGAGAGAAAAGGGTTGCCCTGTTGAAGTGCGGACAATTGTGCGATAACCGTGAAGAGCAAAGGGTAGCATCTCGTGCCAATCTTTGTAGGTTACAACCATCTTCTGAACAATCTTTTTGATGTTCTTGTTAGCCGCTTCTACTGCCCCGTTCATCTTGGGTCGGTAGGGAGATGAGTTATGGTGTTCAATTTTGAACTCAACACACAACTCTTTCATTATCTTATTGTTCAAGTTAGATCCATTATCAGTAATGATGTGGCTTGGAACACCATAACGGCAAATGATATTGTTTTTGATAAATTGGACCACCACTTATCGGGTTACATTGGTGAATGATGCTGCTTCGACCCACTTGGTGAAGTAATCAATGGCTACCAGGATGAACCGATGTTTGTTCGAAGCCTTGGGTTCAATCACGCCGATCATGTCGATTCCCCATATGGAAAAAGGCCAAGGGGAAGAAAGAACCTTGAGATGCGTTGGCGGTACATGAATTTTGTCGGAGTATATCTGACACTTGTGACACCTCCTCATGTACTTGTAGCAGTCGGATTCCATGGTTAACCAATAGTACCCTACCCTTAGAATTTTTCTCGCCATTGTGTGTCTGTTGGCATGAGTGCCAAAGGATCCTTCGTGAATTTCTTTTGTCAGCATGTCTACTTCTGGTCTGCCTACACATCGGAGCAAGACCATGTCAAGGTTTCTCTTATAGAGTGTATCACCGCTTAGGAAGAAACTGCCAGCCAGCCTTCTGAGGGTCTTTTTGTCTTTCCTTAGTGCCCCAGGTGGGTATTCTTATTTCTGAAGGAAGCATTTGATATCGTGATACCAAGGTTTATTGTCTATGACTGCTTTGGTCGTGAAGATGTAAGCGGCCCTTTCAAGGCGCATTATGTCGTTCTTAGGTAAGTCGGTCCATTGACCTACACTAATCATGGAAGAGAGAGTGGCTAACGCATCAGCCATGTGATTCTCTTCACGAGGGATATGATGAAACTCAATTCTGTTAAAGAGTGGTAACAACCTTCTCGCATAGTCTTTGTAAGGAATCAATCTGGATTGGTATGTGTTCCAATCTCCTTTGATCTGATTGACGACCAAAGCTGAGTCGCCATATACATCCAAGTTCTTGATCTTTAAATCAATCGCTTCTTTGAGACCCATAATACAAGCTTCGTATTCAGCCTCGTTATTTGTGCACTTAAATGTAAGTCTAGTAGTGAAAGGAATGTGGGTACCCTGAGGTGTTATGATGATTTCCCCAATTCCATTTCCGTAATAATTGACAACTCCGTCAAAGATTAGTCCCCATTGGGAACCTGGTTCTGGCCCTTCACTGGGTAGTGGTTCGTCGCAGTCTTTCATTTTTAGATACATGTCATCTTCATCTGGGAAGTCAAACCCGACTGATTCCTAATCGTCAATCGGTTGATGAGCCAAATGATTGGCTAAAATACTCATTTTAACGGCTTTCTGAGCGTGGTATTCGATGTCGTATTCTGAAAACAACATCTGCCAATGGGCAATCCTTCCCGTGAGAGCAGGTTTTTCAAAGACGTACTTGATTGGATCCATTTCGGAGACCAACCAAGTAGTGTGACGAATCATGTACTGGCGAAGACGTTTGGTTGCCCAAGCCAAAGCGCAACAAGTTTTCTCAAGCATAGTGTACCGAGTCTCACAGTCGGTGAATTTCTTACTCAAATAGTAGATGGAAGACTCTTTCCTTTTGGTTTCGTCTTGCTGGCCAAGTACACAACCCATGGAGTCCTCTAGGACTGTTAAGTAGATAATCAGTGGTCTTCCTTCCACTGGAGGTGATAGAATCGGCAGATTCAATAGGTATTCCTTAATACTGTCAAAGGCGGTTTGGCAATCTTCTGTCCAAACGTAGTCCCGGTTCTTTTTGAGTAATTTGAAAATCGGCGCACACGTCGCGGTCATGAGGAATATGAATATGGAGATGTAGTTCAAACGTCCCAAGAATCCCCTGACTTATTTTTTTAGTTTTCGGAGAAGGCATTTCTTGAATGGCCTTGACCTTGTCAGGATCAACCTCAATTCCTTTCTGGCTTACGATGAACCCTAAAAGTTTCCCTAAACGGACACCGAAGGTGCACTTGTTGGGATTCAAGTGGAGTTTGTACTTTCTCAACCGCTCGAATAGTTTTGACAGGAGGGTTACATGCTCCTCTTCTGTTTTTGATTTAGCGATCATGTCATCGACATATACCTCAATTTCCTTGTGTATCATGTCATGAAACAGAGTAGTCATGACCCTTTGATAGGTTGCCCCGATGTTCTTCAAACCGAACGACATTACCTTGTAACAAAAGGTACCCCATGGGGTGATGAACGAAGTTTTCTCCATGTCTTTCAGCGCCATTTTTATCTGATTATAGCCCGAGAATCCATCCATGAAGGAGAAAACTTTGAACTTTGTTGTACTGTCTACCAGCATGTCAATGTGTGGTAAAGGAAAGTCGTCCTTTGGAATAGCCTTGTTTAGATCTCTGTAATCGACACACATTCTGACTTTTCCGTCCATTTTCCGAACGGGTACTATGTTGGCTTACCATTGAGGGTATTCTGATGTGGCGAGGAAACCTGCGTCAATCTGTTTCTGTACCTCCTCTTTGATCTTGATGGCCATGTGTGGGTGAGTCCATCTCAACCTTTGTTTTACTGGCGGACACTCTGGTCGTAACGGTAAGTGATGTTCCACGATGCTGGTATCCAACCCTGGTATGTCCTGGTAGGACCAAGCAAACACATCGGTAAATTGTCTGAGAAGATTCGTTAAACTCTCTTTGGCAGTTGGACTGAGCAGTGCCCCAATCCTGATTTCTTTTCTCTCTTTTTCTGAACCCAAGTTGATCGTTTGCAATGGCTCTTTGTAAGGTTCAATGGACCTTTCCTCCTGTCTGAGTAATCGGGAGATCTCTTCTGGAATTTCTTCGTCAACTTCTTCTTTAGCCCCAAATACCGGGAACTCAAAGTTGGGAGAAGGCATCGAATCATATGTTTCAATGGGGTTTAAAACAAGCAATCTGCATGACATGATGATTTGTGTTTAGAAGAGTTAGAGAAAATGCAAGTGTGTGCAGTGTATTTTTTTTGAAAAACTGCTTGTTTATTTTATTGATTTTTTTTTAGGATTACCATTTTATGAGAAAAGCCAAAAGAGAAAACATCAATTAATGCAGAAATTACAGAACGACATTATTTTATTTATGAACAAGTCGATTCTTGAAACTACCGCCCTATAAAACAAACTTTGTTGCTTTGGGCGAAGCGAAGAGGGAAATGTACAGAAAGCGAGCCCTATCAAAACATCCGTTTCACCTGGGTAGGGTGAAAGGTTAAAGACGACAATTACTTTGACTTATGAATAATCTTCAGAACATCGACAGCAACCCATTGGCGGCGAACTCCTCGGTGAATCACAAAGTCTGGTACTTTCCTTGATTTGTCTTCAGAAATGACGCTGATTTCTGGTGGAGCAGGATCGTTGGAATCTGTCTCCCAGGCAGAGTTGTCATAGGAGGATTCCTCTGTTGTATTTTGCAGAGTACTGGTGCTCTCAGGCAAATCTCCCCATCCAGTTGGCTGGATGTCTTCGAGCCTGATACGAGAGCTCTCAAGAGCGGTGTACTTGACAATGAAGTCAAATTTTCCACTTGGTTATCCCAAGGTGTCCCACACTTCTTTGGAACTGGAGGAGTCATCTCTCTCGATGACGTTGATCTCGGGAAAAGCATAGTTGATGAATTCTAGTCCGGAAAGCTTTGCCAATTCATCGTCATACTAGATAGGTCGATAGGTTCTGAATGACCTGAGTGTTGATCCCATGACATGGTGGGGACGCAGGTATTCTGTTCAATGATGCTCAGCTGATTTTCATTGTTCGGCTGATTTTCTTGCCTCGAGTTTCCTGGGTACGGCTGCCAGATAAGCAGACCATCCATTGGGCCATAATAGTCGTGGTCAAAGTTGTCTCTCATCAGAGTGTCTTCCTCTAACGAGTTTGGTGGAGCACGACATCCTTTCGGATCACAATCTCCATATATCATTTCGACGTCTGACCTCCGTATAAATCTCGGACTCTGTGCGAGACAGGAAAAGGGCGTAGGCACCTCTTCCTGAGACATATAACCGTCCTCGTTGAGATAGGACTTCCATTCCTCATCCGTATCAGAGCGATCCTCCTCGTTGATTGTATGGACTGCTTGAGGTACTGGGTGAAGGAAACCTCCACTGTGGAAGAAGTCATGAATGGGATGAAGACTTTCATCGTTAGCAGCTGTCTGGGTGTAGGTTGCAGAAAAACCAAGACCCTTCTTCATTTTATTATTAGTAGGAATGACAAGTTATCCCCATCCTTTTGCACTGTTATTTTTTATCACTTCGAGAGCATCTCTGTATGAGGAGATCGAGGTTCCTTTTTCTGATTGATTCTCATTGCTCACCAACAATGCTTGGAACTGCGTTCCAACAACCTCCTCGGGTTCTACACAAGTAGATAATGACAAGTTGCTCACGAGCAAGGCTTGTTCTCCACAAACCGTGACGAGTTGATTGTTCTTGACGAACTTCAGTTTCTGGTGAAGTGTCGAAGTGACTGCCCCAGCCTGGTGTATCCACGGTCTTCCTAATAAGCAACTGTATGTTGCCAGGATGTCCATGACCTGGAAAGCGATTAGGAAAGTGCGAGGACCGATAGTTATGGGAAGGTCAACTTCGCCGATAACTGGTTTCCGAGACCCGTCAAATGCTTTGACGATGACCTCACTGCCCCTCATCAGGGGTCATTTGAATGATAGTCGCATTAAAGTAGACATCGGCGTAACGTTGATGGTCGATCCTGTGTCTACCAGTACACTGGCTAAAGCATCGTCCTGGCAGTTAACTGTGATATTGAGCGCCATGTTGTGACTTTTTCCCCCCTCTGGAAAATCCTCATCACTGAATCCTAAGTTGTTGCAGGAAGTGATGTTAGAGATGATGTTATCGAACTGTCATATTGACACATCCTCTTCCTCATAGGTCTGCTCTAAGACTTTCTGTAGAGCCTCTATGTGGGCTTCGGAACTGAGTAAAAGTGATAGCACTGAGATCCTTGAAGGATTTTGTAACAGCTGATCAACAATGTTGTATTCACTCCTTTGGATGAGCTTCAGCATCTCATCATTGTTTTTCGAAAGGTCGGTATCACTGGATTGACCGACTGGGGGATTAGGAACTTCTAACAGTCCCGGTAGATAGATAACTACAGGAGCCTTCTGATTTTTCTGACTGTCGTAAGTAACTTCAATCAACTTCTTGCTAAGAACCTTTGATTCGTCCAGTAGAGGGATGATGGTACAAACATCCTTGTTCCTCTCAGGGTCAGAGATTACAACCACGTCTCTGATTTGATCTGCGAAGTAGTCTAGTGTCCAGTCAATGGACCCCGAAGCTAGGTATGGGTGAATCTCCTTGCGATCCAACTGACCTTGAAGGGCTGCTCGTACGAGGTAACATCCTTGGCTATTTTCCGAACAGACTCTACAACGTTCATAGTTGTGTGGTGGCACCTGGCCACGTCCGCTTTGAATGCAGTGTAACAAGTGTTGCGTGTCTTCATCCATATAGATTGGAAGCCACCAGTGGTTTAACAAGTGTTGCAAAGTTATTTGAACGAGAGCGCACCCTTGGTTACTCTCACAACATCCTTTACAGTTCAGATAATCATGCGAAGTGAGACAACCAAGTGGAACCTGCCTGGCGTGTAACTCCACCAAGCTGGTATTCATTAAACGAATATCAAAGATTTGAACCATGTTGATCTAATAGGGATTCCTATCCTCGTAGTCCTGGATCCATCCAAGATCCATCTGACGCTGGAGGGCCTCTTGTACAAAAGAGCATCCTGTCGCTCCCGAGGATTTTCATCCAGGTACAAACGCGAAAGTGGCGCCGAAAACAGAGTCGCCAGAAATGTGTATTTATCCCAAGAGAGGGAAAGGAAACACTGCGTAAACCTGAGGGAAGGAAAAGAGCATGGTCTCACGACCAAGAGAAATGGGTAAGGGAGTCGGTTACGCGAGGGGAAGGTGTTAGCACCCCACACGTCCATCGTATTCGATGGGATCCACGCTTGTTGTCTCGATCAAAGGGTGTTGTCATCTGGAGCTCCACTGCTACTGGAAAGGAAAAGGAACGAGAACGGAAAAGAACGAAGAAACGAGGAAGAAAAGGAAAAGAAGTGACTCGATAGGACATCTCTCGTCCTATGCCTACGTATTCCCTCGTGCAATGGGAAAGTCAGAGTCAACGTAGTTCGAACACGAACCAAGGGGGGAGGTTGTTCGCCAAGACATCGTCGTATTGTGCCTATGTATCCTCAATCGGACGAGAAAAAGGAAATCAGAGCAGTCGCAGTTGGACCTAACAATGTCGGTTAGTGTTTTTTATGAGCGACGTTAAGTTCGCGCCCGGCAGTTAGGGTCGATGCCTATTTGCGACGAGACGGAAAATAACGTGCCCTTTCCTGAAAATGATTTGAGATTAACGATCCCGAAGGATGAAAAAGGTTTGAGTTTGTTTTTTTTTGTTTTTTAGACAGAAGTGGATTGAAGTTAGTTCGTAACTTACATTGCACTAAAGTCTACCATGCGGGAACGAGTGAATCGCATGGTCGTCCCCAAATGGGACGTATGCTAAACACTCTAGAAGAGGAGGGGAGACCCCTCGTTCTTTATTTCCTACACTTAAGGCTCGAGCGCAATATTCGTTATATTTATTAAATGCTTTAGAAGTGTTATGAGATGAGAAGAGAAGACTCAAAGGAAAATAAAACACTGAAGGGAAACTAATTGTTCCTAATGTTGTCATGCAAAGGTGGCCCTATGGTTGAGGTTGAAAGGGAAACGTCTACCTAAGTTAGCATGCAAAGGGAAGCCTAATGCTAATCCTACTCCAAGCTTAATCAGAAATTAAGTTGGACTAGGTAGCTCTAAGGGAGTAAATCTAAGACTTAAACAAGTCTTGAGATTCAAGGGAAGAGAAAGAGTGAAAGGGGTGAAGAAGAAAAGGTGAATAAAACAAACAAGCAGTAGCTACAACAGCTCCTCCGTACCTGCACAGCAGTTAAAGACAACACACAAGTAAGACAGCTTTTAACAGCACACGCATTCAGCGCAAAATAGGTGTAAAAGGCAGCAAGCAACAAGTGTGAACAATAGACAGCACATGAACAAACTTAGAACAACAGTTGTACAAACAGGGCAGCATGCATCCAAACAAGAAGTGATTGCAAATGAACATGCATAACAATGCAAATCAAGCATAGAGGTTGCAAACATCAAGGATGAACAAGCATGATCATGTTAACCACTCAAGAATAAACACACTCAACATAATTGTACGGTTAACACATTGATCAAAACAAATCATGCACAAACAACCATGGAGACAAACATCAATCATTCATCATATGTCCAGCAAGTTGAGCATTAACCAAGAATTAACATGGTTCGAAGGTGTGTGCAACGTGTTCATCGCATCAAGAATGCAACAACGCAAACATGTTCATAAACGATACAAGTCCAAGAATCGCGTGTCGGAAAATTGTGTTCATGCAATAGTGTGAGGTGCAACAGCTCATGAATGATCCACAAATCATCATCATATCAATCCATAAAGTTTAGACATGAAAAGGATCTCAAACAACCAAGAAAATGCAAGAAAATCAAGTTTTGCTTCAGTGGTAACCGGTTACAGCATAACTGCTAACCGGTTACACAGTTCAAAATTGCTCCAATTGCGCTGAAAATACACAGTGTAAGCAGTTACAGCATAACTGATAACCGGTTACTCTGGGACAGTGGTGAAAAAAATCAGTTTCAAAAGTACTTTTCAGCAGCAAATCACTTATGTAATCATGTCCAATGATCATGTAATCAACAATGCACGAAAATTAAGTTCAAACACAATATTCAAACATCATTTAGATCCAGTAATCATCAACATCCACAATCAAAACCAAACAAAATGATCAAAACACAACAAAAATCATGGATCTACATTGTGTATGTTGCAATTAAGCTAAAATGAGTGTGGATCTGAGATTAACTAACCTACAAAGCTAAGATTTGCTTTGGTAAGTGTTGTAAACAGAATTTGATGAATCCAAGTAGAGAAATCCAAGATCCACAAGCTCCTTGCACTCAAAAGTTGAAAATCCAAGCAATAAGCAACAAAAACTCCAAAATCACTTTTAATAATCACTTTTGAAATTCCAGATCTAGATCCAAACGAAAATCACTAATGAAATGCAGTAATGAAGTGGTAATGAGTGGCTTTAGCTCAAGAATTAACAAGTTCCAATGAAGAACTTGTTAATCTCTATGGAAGAGCTTTGAGTGTGGTTGGAAATGGAGGTTGAGAGTGAAAATGTGAGAGAGAATTGAAAGAGAATTCTGAAAATTGAGAGTGAAAAAATGATCTAGGCTTTAGAGGTTTGGAATGAATTGGTTTAAATAACCCCTAGGCTAGGAGTTAAGTTTGGGTTTGGAGTGAGGTTAAGTGGGTGGAAATTGGGGTGAAAATGGATTAGGAAAAGAAAATGAGGAATTTGAGTAGAAGAATGATGGAGAGAATTTGAATTTTGGATGGAAAATGATGAAATTGGATCAATTCTAGATCCTTCCCACACATGCACAAGCCAAGCACATGATCACTAATGATGCAAACTTAATTTTTTTCAAACTGCGCCCAGAGTAACCGGTTACAGCATATCTGCTAACCGGTTACACAGTTCAAAAACCTTGAGAATATGCTGAAAATGAATGAGTAATCGGTTAACACATATGCTGTAACCGGTTACACAGTTCAAATTTTGAATTTTGGCGCCTTTTGGAGGGAAACTTGGAAAAGTGACTTCTGATAGCTGTTTTTGAACCCGTTAAGCCTCCGAAACTCAAAACTTGATATTTCTACTGAGTAACACCTGAAAAGAACACAAATTCTTGCTGACACCTCAAAATATCCTGTTGAATTAATAATGTCCGATACCGGATCGCTTGATCAAAATGACTGTCGGAGCTTCTGATTATCAAAACATCTAACGAGCTAAATAAAAGCTCAAAAGGACCTTGAAAGCTATTTGCTTGGCTCTGAATATTGCTAAAAATCAAACTGGGACTGATAACACCATGAGCTGCTGATAGATACCTTGACCCCATGCTCAAAGGAAACATGCAAAATGCAAAAAAGAACGATGCTAATGAAATGAAGCATAAGCCAAAAAGAGTTAGAATCAAGGGGTCAAATTTTGAGGTGTTACACATCCCTGTTTGTTTACCGAGCAAGTCAGACAGGAATTGTAATCGTGCCACGGCAGATTATGATACTGGCTTTGCCTTGAGTGCATCGCCACCAAGTTGACATTCATTGTACGGATGTTGTGATTCTGAATGATGTTGGAATTCGTATAGGTCATGCTGACTCCACGAACTCGATGCTCTTGGATCCATCTGAGATCCAATTGTTCTTGCGGAGCTGATTGCACCACAGAACATCCCTGACTGTTCTTAGAGCAGATATGACACTGGTGATAATTATGAGGTGGCACATGGCCATATCCACTCTGTCTACAATGCATCTTGACCAAGTTGGCCCTTAATAAGAGTACTTCATGAATTTGATAGATGTTGTTAGACTCTCCCTCTATCAAATTGACCGTAGCTTTCTCATGTTGAGGCAGCGGGTTCGTGAGAACATTAGGATTCGTATCTTTGAAAGATAAGACCCCGCTCCTAACAAGTTTTTGCACATCGGATTTGAAACTGAGACAGTTCTCTATGTTATGCCCTGGTCCTCCTTGATGGTAAGGACAAGTCTGGTCCGTTTTGAACCAAAAAGGAGGATTTTCCGTTACTGTAAGAGGAGACCTAGTCTGGACATGCCCCTTGACCAGTAAGAGTGGAAACAGTTCTGCGTACAACATCGGTATAGGGTCGAACCCTGGTGATCACGTTGTACGGTTGTTGTTGTACAGGGGACGAGCCTGCTGAAGAGACTGTTGTGTCCTTTGTTGAAATTGCTGGTGATTCGGTTGGCTCTGCGCAACCTGAGGTTGATACGTAGGAACAGGCGCAGGATTGATAGCAGGAGTTATAGCTGCTACTGGTTGATAACGTGGCCTTTGCTTTCCGAGAGAGATATTCCCAATATCTTGCTCTTTTTTCTTAGGGAGAGCACTACCGTATCGTTTTGTACTACTTGATGATCCAACGTCTTTAACTAGGCGTCCTTCTCGGACCGCTTCCTCAAGACGAACTCCCATGCCCACCATCTCGGTGAAGTCATTGGGTGCACTGGCGACCATTCTGTCGTAGTAATATGAGCTTAAGGTTTTTAAAAAGATCTTTGTCATCTCTTTTTCCTCCATAGGTGGAGAAATCTGAGCGGGAATTTCATGCCATCTTTGAGCATATTCCTTAAAGGTTTCTTTGTCCTTTTGTGACATCGATCTAAGTTGATCTCTGTCCGGTGCCATGTCCAAATTGTATTTGTACTACTGAACGAAAGCAGCACCAAAATCCCTAAATGTGCCAATCGTGGCGCGGTTTAAACCTATGTACCATTTGAGTGCGGCACCTGTTAAACTATCCTGAAAGTAATGAATTAGTAGCTCCTGGTTCTTTGTCTGAGCTGACATTCGCCAAGCGTACATCACTAAATGACTCTGAGGGAAAGAGTTACCCTTGTATTTTTCAAAGTCGGTCACTTGGAACTTGTGTGAAACTTTCACATTAGGGACCAAGCAGAGGTCTGCGGCGTCCTTTCCAAATAGATCCTGACCGCGAAGGGCCTACAGTTCTTTCTGCATCTCCAGGAATTGCTCCTGGAACTCATTCATTCTGTCGAACATACTGTCGTTTCCACCAGAAGGTATATGGGGAATCTGTCCTTCCGGGATAGTGTGTACCACGGGTGGTGGTATAGTCATTATGGCTGAGACTCTCGGTGCCTCCCGAAGTTTGTAACCTTCAAGAGTTGCCACCATGCCCCTGGCATCTTCGCTTTCCCTAAGTTTGTAACCTTCAGGCCCTGTGGTTCCTGCTACGGTTCCCTGATCCTCAGCAATCGGCGAAACATATCCTTCCAGGAAATAGTTAAGTGGCATGCCCCAGGGACGATCTTTCGGCATCTTGTACCTAGGATCATACTGTAAGAGCAAGAGTTGTTTCTACAAGTCAATCTATGTTTTGATGATAACAACATGTATTTGTGAAAGAACCATTTTATATTCTAACGTGTGTTGTGTGCAGATCATAATTATAGAAAATATCAGATCCAACAAGCACCATCCAGATGAGCGTAATTGATAAATATGCGAAGTTACTATGTGTGACACAAGTCGCAAGAAGCAAGAACGCTTCTGTATCTGATCGTGATCAGTCAGATCCAAGGATGCCGATATTGCTGATGCAATGCACTTATGGATGCTCTCTGAAAGTGGTCGAGATTCTAAAGATTGCTTATCTTCTGAAGAAGAGAACTGAAATGGTGAAGACTCTCATGACTTGAAGTTATGAAGGCGGAAGGCTCTGAAGACCAAGTGCAGAAAGACTCTGAAGACTTATGTGTTCTAAATATTAAGGTTCTAAAGATCAAGTATTGAAGTCTCTGAAGACAGATTCCTAATGGACAAGTTCTGAAGTTTCGGAAGACTTGAAGAAGTAAAGGATAACGTGCTTAAAGACAAGTGCTGAAGTTCTGAAGACTGATTCATAATGGACTTCTTCAAATAACTAAAGACTTGACGTATCAGATATCCTGTTAAGAAGACTCTACTCATGCTTCATCAATTAATCATCAGAAGCCTCTGAAGTTCAGAAGCCACATGTTACCGTTGTGAGTAACTACTATACACGGCACCCAAGAAAGATATATCCCGTCACTTCTCCCATATCAAAATGGAGATGTGTCTGTACAACTAATTATTACACAACGTATCTTTTCAACAGCCAACAGTATTTCTACTGGGCTATTTAAAGGAAAGAGTTCTCGCTTCTGAAGGCATCGATTCATTCCGTAAAAGATGAATTGATCAAGTCATTGTGTGAAGATAGCAACAACGATGAGTTCTCGTTGTAACACTTAGAATATCAAAAGCTATCACCATCTACACATGGCCATTATTGTTGGAGATTAAGATCAACATTCAACACAACAACAACAAATTGGTACATAAGCTGTTGATGAAGAAGACAACATTGAAGATCACTCAAGTCATCAACCACCTTCTCGTCAGGGCTACATTGAAGATCTGAAGCAAGGAGTTGTTGCTCAAAGCTTGCTCACCCAAGAAGACGAAGAAGAAGAAGATCTACAAGATGTCAACAACTGTCAAATCTTTATACATCTGTGTAGTTTCTTAGAATAGCAAGGTGCTACTGCTCACATCTTGCTTGAACACTTGTGTGTTCTTTTGTACTTAAACTTAGGAGTAATCTGCTTGTTAAGAAGCATCTTAGTAATCTCCTGTTAACTAATTCTTGGTGAATTAGGATTCCTTGAGTGGTCAGTGTGACCGGAGACTCGAGAAGACAATGGCGAGATGTCATTGTGGGAAAAGCCTGAAATAGGGTCAGTAGCATTATATTCATTGCGATGAATCCCTGAACGTCTAGCTGTGAAAGCCTAGCAGTAAATCTTGCGAGATTGGAACTTGCAGGTCAATGTTCGTTATATTCATTATGTTGAATCCCTGAATGGTTCATTGCATGTTAGTCACAGTGCGACTGTACAAGTGGTTAGTCACCGGCTGTTGCCCGTGCATCTGTAATCGAGATTGATTATAGTGGATTAAGACCTTGTCTTCAAGGCATAATCACCTGAGGAGGGTGGACTGGATTAGCCTTTATGTTGAACCAGGATATATCGTGTGTCCTTTACTCTTATGCTTAATATTCTTATTTATGTTTCTATATTAAGTATCAGAACCTTACATAAGCAAGTCAGAACCTTGTAACTCTGATAAGCTTCCGCTCTGCAAGCTCTGAATGTTACACACAATATTCAGCCTCTTGTTGGTTCTCATGCTTCATGCATTGCAAGTCTGAGTGTAACTTCGTTAGTCAGAGTCTCCCAACAAACTGTGATGTTATTATAAGGGCTTTAACGACAAGAACCCAAAAGTTGTTAAAAAGAGTAAATACACAATTCAAACCCCCCCTTTCTTTTGTATTTCTCATACCTTCAATTGGTATCAGAGCGCCGATTCTATTATTGATGGATATCAAACACTTAACAGTGTCAGAAAAAGATCCAGATGAGGTGCATAGAAATACTCTAGCTTAGATTGAAATCCACTTACAATTTCTGTAACAGTTCAGAAGATGATTGTGTACAAAATTGTAATCAATCTGAGTACTTGAGCAAATCACTGATTCTGGAAGTTTTTACAGTTGTCAAACAACTAAATCTTCCTCACTTAAGTTTTAATAAAGATTAGAGAATCAGCTGATAAGATAACTTCATCTGATAAGCAGTAGTATCTGTTGAAAGCTTATCTTGGAAAATACGTGTGGATGAACCACGTATTTGCTCAAAGTTGAATCATCAGAAAACAAGATGAAGATCAATTCTTTATGAGTTTTTGAGATGTTTTCAAGAAACAGATTAGGTCCACCCTTGACTTTCTCGTATAGAAACTCATTCAGAACTTCTTCATGTAAAGAAGAAAGATTGTTGTTCTATGATCTTGAACTTCAGAGTGAAGTCTGTTGAAGTCAGAAAATCTGAAGAGTTCAAACTCTTAGAAATGATTCAACATTTGAATCTTGAATGATCTAGAAGTTAAAAGATTCAATGAAGAACTAAATATTGTTTTCATGGAGAGCTATGCTGAAATCGGAAAGGAAATTCAGGAAGAAGAAGAATGTCAAGGATTCATCAAATACTTGATCAAAAATGATCTCTTAAGTGTGGATTGAATTAGTATAACCAAGTCCTGATGACTTGAGACTTTCTCATAGATGAATCAAACCTTGTTGATCAAATCATCTTCTAATAAGTGTCTCAGAATTTCTCATACATTGAAATCAGAAGATGCATGTCCAAGCACTTAAAGTCTTCTACCTAAAGTCAAAAGGATTTAAGTTACTGATGTCCTTCAAAAAGAAGAAATCAGTTAACATTCTGTTCAAAAGTTGATATGTTGTTAATTCATGATGGACTATTTCTGTGACAAGAAATACCAGCATTGTGAGATAAAGAAAATATCATGCAAACTATGCTACATGTTAACCACATGTTTCATGATACTTGGTTCTGAACTAACTCAGTGTGTGTCTGGAGAAACAAAGTCAAAATGAAGCTATGAAATGGCAATCGATGTCCTTAGCTCATAATAGTTCATGATTAAGCTAAAAACCTATTGATCTTCTAAAAACCAGAAAGCTTGATCGAAGCTTGCTGTTCTGACAATGAAGATTCAGAATCTCTGATTGGTTGTTCTCAAATGTCAGATGAATAAACAGAAAATTACAGAATCGTCTGGAATATGATTCTAGAAGCTCAGAATGGAAGAAATGTCAAATGTCTGTCGACTTCAAACTTTGATCTTTGAGAGAATCAACAAGTGTTCAACAGGACACTCAGAAGGAAGCAGGAAATGATAATCAGAAGCTCAGCATTGAAGTCAAAATACAAAGGAAAACCCTTGAAGAACGTGGAAACCAGCCGCAAGTCACTCAGATGCAAATAAATTCAATGATCAGCAGTTCTGAGTCAGAACTAAACACAAAGTATGACGATAGAAATTTCAGAATGTCCAAGGTACGACTCCTTTCACTTAAAACTAAAAATATATATAATCTGAAATATTTCTGTCTTATAAGAAAAATCTTTTGACAATACGTGCACTCAAAAGTAACTTTAATTGCACATCTTGGGTAATCATAACATATCTCTGACAACCCTAGCTCTTTAGAAATCATAATAAAATCTTTCTTGTTCTTGATCTATGTTTTTCTCTAGACTAGGCACAACTCATCCTATCTATTTATGTGTATAAAAATAAGCTTCTCCCCATCAAATAATTTCATACCTAAACCCTTATTTCATAAAACATAAGGGTCAAAACTTTGTTGTCTGTCCATCATCATGCCTCCACTAACCTTTCTAGGAAACCAAGACCTCCTTGAACTCATTCCTGAAAAACAGTTTGTAATCAACACCCCTCCTCTTCCGAGTCTCACTGCTTGCAGTCTAGCAGACGTGTTGTACATTCAACAATGGACTAGGTACTCCATGATGCTAGAAAAACCTATCTACGAAAATCTTGTTAAGGATTTTTGGAAACATGCTGATCTTGATCTTGAAAACAAGTGTATCACCTCCTATGTTTTTGAAATCCCAATCACCATCATTCCGTTCTCAGTCACGCTTGCGACTGGGTGTGATAATGTTGGAATCCCTTTTGACTTTGACAAAAACAAATTTTTTTTGCTGCTAAAAATTTTGCATCCCTTCATGACCTAACTTTAGAATACATACCCTTCAATCCGGAAAATCTCCTACCCATTCCCAAAGCTTGGTACAGGCTCATGTTATCCAAATTTCTTCCCAGAGGAGAAAGTCATGACTTACTTAGATTTCATGACCATGAATTCATTTATTTACTAATGAATGAATTTCAAATAAATCTACAACTCACTATCTTCAACTGTCTCTGGAAAACCATCTCTGAGTCCAGAAACCTCACAAAGTCCTACATTCCTTATGGAAGAGTTTTGTCTGAGATTTTCTTTAGAGATGGAATTGTGGACATGATCAAGCCTTCCAGATAACTGCTTGTTGAAGACTAAATGTGGAATTTTTAGCAACTAGAAAAACAATCTCTGTTTAATCTAGGTCTGGATTTTATTATGTATTGGTTTAATCGTATTTTGTCTAGGTAGTTGTATTCAGGTTGCTTCTAAACGATTTAGGGTAAATGGAGTGTCAAGCCTATCATCTAAATCAATGAAGTATCTCTTCTTTGTTATTCTAAGAATATGAGATTCTCTCATGACTAACCATTAATTGGAATTAAGAAAATCAAGTATCTGACAAAGCATTAATTGATATTATCTATCAAAAGATATTTGAAAGATATTATAGTGGCTCAAGAAATCGTCATTATTAACTTACCAGCCCTTTGGCCACTCGCGGTAAAACAGTTGTTAACACATTAACTCTTCCCAAATAAATTAGTAACTCCTCCATTTTTCTTTTCCCACACAGATACAACCCTTAGTATACCCTAAGTAATCATAACCTACCTAGGAAATAGTAAACATAAATCCTTTGCACCAAACCAGTCACTCTCTTACTTTAACTCGCTATAAATAGTTGGACGTTTCCCCTGCATAACTCATCCTCAAATCTAAACTTTTTTTTTAATAAAACTCTCATTTCAACAAGATGATGACCTCTCAAAGAACTGGTCCAACCTTTCTAGGAAGAAAAGAAAACTTAGATATCATTGCTGAGAAAATGCCAAATCTTGCTCGTCTCAGAAACGATGGTCTGGAAATAATCAGAAGCATGCAAGCTCAGTCTTGGCAGTGCTATTACTCTCTCATGTATGGTCCCATCTTTAAAAACCTTGTTAAAGAATTCTGGAACTACGCAAGAGTCAGCAACGATGGAAAAACTATCTGGTCTGAAGTCCACTATCAACCCATTGCTATCTCTGTCTCCTCGATAGAGAGAATCACGGGATGTGTCTCCTCCGGAGCCACAATTGATGACTATCAATCAGACTTAAGCATGGTTGAAAGGTGCAGAATTCTGTTTGACGATTCAGTTCCTTATGAACCGAACAACCCAAAGAAGGTTCTCCCTTCTCCAAAAACCTGGTTTAAGTTTTCCTTAACCAACCTTCATCCGCGTACTTCTGCAAGAAACACTATGACTCATGACGATAGAATCTTCGTCTTCCTCTTAACATATCACGTTACAATAGACCTTCCTAAGACCATCTTTAACCACATGAGGCATTCTATCAATGTCTCACGAAACAAGATGCATGCCTTCATTCCATATGCAAGAATAATATCTGAAATACTTCTTAAAGAAAAGGCCTGGGGACTGATCAGCAGGCTTGAACCAGGATCTTCGCTTGTTGAAACCAGGTGTCAGAGTGTGGACAATGTTGAGGATTTTGATGATTAAGCTTTAAGCCTTAGTGTATCTCAAATTGTTTTGTGTAGTTTTGTGTTGATGGTTCTATATCATTTTAATCGATGAATCAATGCTGCTTTCTGTTTTATCATCTATGACCATATAAGTATTAAATCTATAACTTAAAATTTTTATCATTCTCTGAGATGCTTACACTGCTTAAATAAAACATTTAAAACATTATCATAACCCAACGATGATCAATAAATTAACATCCTTCAAGGATGATGTTATCACAAGAATTCAGAACTTAATAGATGCTTCCAGTTTAAGCATAGATCCCTTAGAAGTGAGAAACATCTGGACTGAGTTCCATGAAAGGATCTCAGAAGAAATTGTGAAGAGCAAGAAATTGGCTGTCACTCAAGCAGAAGAAATGATGCATAACTCAAGAACAAATGATTCTGAAAGCTCGCTCTCATCTTCCTCGTCATCATTAGGCTCTTTTAGTCTAAACCCTAGGAACCTATTCTCATTAGGGCTATGTTTTGATTATCCTGAACTGTTCAAGATTAAGCTCAACCTATGCTCTGCATCTTAAAACTATTTTATGTTGTTGCTTCTATCTGATTGTTCATAAATGAAATGCTATAATTAATCTCTACAGATGATCTAAAACCTTCAATTGGTAATCAGATAATTCCATCTAATTGTCCTTAAAATGAATATGCTATGATTAAAGATGGTTATCACTAAATGACTTGGATTGTTCTTAACTGCTCAAATGCTGGCTCTATGGTTCTATGTTGTTTAGCATATCCAGAATATATAATGAAGTTGAAATGCTTAACTGATGAAGTAATTACATGCTTAAATGCTCATATGCTCTAGTACTTTTTTATGATGTTAAAAAGGGGGAGAAATATAATGATTTTGATTGAGAAAAGGAATTTTGAAAGAAGAAGAAAGAAAGAATGCAGAACTCAAACAAAACACTCATATAAAATATAAGTTACAGAAATTGTAAGTGGATTTCAATCTCAGCCAGAGTATTTCTACGCACCTCATCTGGATCTTTTTCTGACACTGTTAAGTGTTTGATATCCATCAATAACAGAACCGGCGCTCTGATACCAATTGAAGGTACGAGAAAGACACAAGAAAGGGGGGTTTGAATTGTGTATTTACTCTTTTTAACAACTTTTGGGTTCTTGTCGTTAAAGCCCTTAGAATAACATTAGAGTTCGTTGGGAGACTCTGACTAACGAAGTTACACTTAGACTTACAATGCATGCATGAGAACCAATAAAAGTCTGAATATTGTGCGTAACATTTAGAGCTTGCAGAGCGGAAGCTTATCAGAGTTGCAAGTTCTGACTTGCTTATGTTAGGTTCTGATGCTCAATATAGAAACATAAATAAGAACATTAAGCATAAGAGTAAAGGACACACGATATATCCTGGTTCACCACAAAGGCTAATCCAGTCCACCCTCCTCAGGTGATTTTTCCTTGAAGACAAGGTCTTAATCCACTATAATCAATCTCGATTACAGATGCACGGGCAACTGCCGGTGACTAACCACTTGCACAGCCGCACTGTGACTAACATGCAATGAACCGTTCAGGGATTCAACTTAATGAATATAACGAACATTGACCTGCAAGTTCCAATCTCGCAAGATCTACTGGTAGGCTTTCACAGCTAGACGTTCAGGGATTCATCGCAATGAATATAACACTACTAACCCTATTTCACGCTTTTCCCACAATGACATCTCGCCATTGTCTTCTCGAGTCTCCGGTCACACTGACCACTCAAGGAATCCTAATTCACCAAGAATTAGTTAACAGGAGATTACTAAGATGCTTCTTAACAAGCAGATTACTCCCAAGTTTAAGTACAAAAGAACACACAAGTGTTCAAGCAAGATATGAGCAGCAACACCTTGCTATTCTAAGAAACTACACAGATGTATAAAGATTTGACAGTTGTTGACATCTTGTAGATCTTCTTCTTCTTCGTCTTCTTGGGTGAGCAAGCTTTGAGCAACAACTCTTTGCTTCAGATCTTTAATGTAGCGCTGACGAGAAGGTAGTTGATGACTTGACTGATCTTCAATGTTGTCTTCTTCATCAACAGCTTCTGAACCAATTTGTTGTTGTTGTGTTGAATATTGATCTTAAGCTCCAACAACAATGGCCATGTGTAGATGGTGATAGCTTTTGATATTCTAAGTGTTACAACTGGAACTCATTGTTGTTGCTATCTTCACACAATGACTTGATCAATTCATCTTTTACGGAATGAATTAATGCCTTCAGAAGCGAGAACTCTTTCCTTTAAATAGCCCAGTAGAAATATAGTCGTTAGAAATACTGTTAGCTGTTGAAAAGAGACGTTGTGTAATAATTAGATGTACTGACACATCTCCTTTTTGCTATGGGAGAAGTGATGGGATATATCTTTCTTGGGCGCCGTGTACAGTAGTTACTCACAACGGTAACATGTGACTTCTGAACTTCAGAGGCTTCTGATGATTAATTGATGAAGCATGAGTAGAGTCTTCTTAACAGGATATCTTATACGTCTAGTCTTCAGTTATTTGAAGAAGTCCATTAGGAATCAGTCTTCAGAACTTCAGTACTTGTCTTTAAGCACGTTATCCTTTACTTCTTCAAGTCTTCCGAAACTTCAGAACTTGTCTATTAGGAATCTATCATCAGAGTCTTCAATACTTGATCTTCAGAACCTTAATCTTCAGAGCACATAAGTCTTCAGAGTCTTTCTGCACTTGGTCTTCAGAGCCTTCCGCCTTCAGAACTTCAAGTCATGAGAGTCTTCAGCACTTCAGTTCTCTTCTTCAGAAGCTACGCAATCTTCAGAATCTCGACCACTTTTAGAGAGCATCCACAAGAGCATTGCATCATCAATATCGGCATCCTTGGATCTGACTTATCACGATCAGATACAGAAGCGTTCTTGCTTCTTGCGACTTGTGTCACACATAGTAACTTCACATATTTATCGATTATGCTCATCTGGCTGGTGCTTGTTGGATCTGATACTTTCTATAATTATGATCTGCACACAACACACGTTAGAACATAAAATGGTTCTTTCACAAATATGTGTTGTTATCATCAAAACATAGATTGACTTATAGAAACAACTCTTGCTCTCACAATCTCCCCCTTTTTGATGATGACAAAACCAAGTATTTTGATTGAACATTTTATACAAGGTAATCACCAAAACAAACATATTCAGAGTCTGGAACAACAGCTCCCCCTGAATGTGTTATCCTCAAGGTTTTATCTGTGACCATCTAGAATCTCATATGATCCAAAGATATACAGAATAACAACTTGAGTTGTCAGTACGAAGAGTAGAAAAGAAATACTTCTCTATCTTGTCTTTAAGAAAACAAAGAATCTTTAGCATCTGGTCTAGTTCATCAGAACTTCCATCTTCAGATCTTCAGAACTCAGTTTCCTTTTGTAGTTTTATCAGAGCTTGTAATCTTCAGAGACTTCTGAAGCATTTCTACCTTTTACCAGATTCATTCAAGCACAAGCAGATCAGTTCTTATCTGATAACATAGCCTTGCTATTCATCAGAGACAGACACCGTCTTTTAAGAAAACTTCCCCTGAGTTTCAGACTTTGTGAAGATTATAAGATTTATCATTTGAATCTTCTGGGTAGTATCCCCCTAAGTTCCATAAGTCAGATATTGGGATCTTCAGAATCATAATTCAAGATGGTAAGATTTTAATCACCCATGTAGATCATGACTTTTTCAGAGTTTGACTTTTGAACACAGGTCTTCATCTCAGAACCTTGTTACTGTCACAACTCAGTGGTTCATAAAGGCTTGATTTTTGATCAGATACCAATTGAAGGTTTAATTATAGTGATCAATCAACGCTTGATTCTGAATCTGGTACTCATGATTTGATTTCTTCTCATACCACTTGAGAGGTATTTCCTTAGTGTGCTGAAATGATACCAATGAAGGTATTTTGATAATAATAATCCACAACTTTGTTCTGATTGACGAGTCTGATGCTAATCTTTGTGTACCGAGTCTAATTACCAATTGTTGATTTAGTCTGATACCAAATCGTTTTCATTTTATTTGGTTCCTGGTAAACATCAGAACTACTTCTTCTTTGATCTTCAATCCGGATCTTCAGACAACTCTTTGTCTTCTGATTTGCACAGTTCTTCTAAGTAAGCATCTTGAAATGTATACTTTGTCTTGACCTGTTCCTGTTCTTAGAATGCCTAGTGAACTTGTTTAGAGTTCCTCAGATAACATCAAACAACAAACGTTAGAAGTAACGCATTTTTATATTTTATATGAGTGCTTTGTTTGAGTTATGCATTCTTTCTTTCTTCTTCTTTTAGAATTCATTTTCTCAATCAAAATCATTATACATACTTCTCCACTATGGGCGTAGATGTGATCTCCGAGATCACAGTCCTTTGTTGTTGCATATGAGCTTCTACTAGAGCTTGCATGTCGTTATGAAGCTTTCTCATATCCTCTTTCAGAGTGTCGATCTCTTTTCTCAACTCTCTGTTCTCTTCCTTGAGATCATCCATCTTTTTCTGACGATTGGCCCGAGTATTGTACGAATGAGACAGTTTGACTCTAGAATCAAGACGCAAACGTGAGATTCGCAGGTAAGAAGAATGCGTTTATGAGAATGATGGATGCAATGATTATTAATTATTTTTGTTTATTCAAAGTAAACTTCGAAAATTAGATTGCAAATATCAAACAGTGGGGAAACCCCGTTTATTTGAATTCAAAGGATTGCGGAAATGGAAATACAGTAGATTACAAAGTGCTGGAAAAGGAAATCTAAACTAATGGGTCCTGAGTCCTCTCTGAGGAGAGCTCAGGTGCTGGTTCGGGTACTTTCCTCTTCTTTGACCGGGGCTCCTGGGCCATTGTCGGGTTGTCATTCCTTTGCCAAGTGAAAGGAGCGAGCAAATTCCTTTGGTCATCGGAGCATCCTTTTCTCTTAACAATTGCTGTATTTTCTTGCACTCCACATTGAGAATACGGTATTTGTTACTCCAAGACCTCTTCTCCTGCTGAACTTTGTTGAGAGTCACCTTAAGTTTCTCCATCTCAGACATGAAATAAAGGGCAGAGTCCCTTAATAGAAGAACTTCCTGGCGAGGGTAAGGCATCCTCAGCTTGAGAGCTCTAGTTTGTACCCAGTGGAGATAAGGCTCCACTGAGACACAGTCTGGTTTTCCTAGAGACTCTCGTCCTTTTTTGTGAACATGTTTCCAAGCGTGCACTATTTTCGTCTTTAGTGCCCTGTCATTTTTCTCCTTCCTTGAAGAAAAGACCTTCCAGATGAGCATTCCATGGGACGTGCCTCATCGGGTATCTGAATTAACGACGAACGAGAATTGGATGATAGTTGATTCCCCCCTTAGTTCCTATAAGGGGTACATTTGGGAAATTTCCACAACGGTCAATGATCCTGATCCCGTCATAGATTCGATTGTACCAATCGATGTCAGAGTTGGTAAGAGACATGATTCTCTGCAACCAACGTAAAGTATTCTTTTGATCCCAAAATGCAGCAGACTTGGGTTAGTGGGAAGTGAACCATTTGTAAAGCAAGGGTACATAGCACGTGATCATTCCTCTGCTGTATAAATTCCTTAAGTGTACTGAATGATACGCATCTGCGAGTAAGGTCGGTACAGGGTTTCCAATCAGGAAAATCTTAATGGCGTTGATATCTACAAAGTTATCGATGTTGGAAAACAAAAATAACCCGTAGGTGAGAAAAGCAAAGATGCACTCGAAAGCGTCCACGTTCCCTATACTAGCAAAGTACAGGGCTTTCTTTATCAAGAATTGGGCTGGCAAACCCCGGATGCCACGCTTAGTGGTCATGTGAGTCCTGACTTCTGACTCGTCCAAATAAATCGCTCTTGTAATGGCTTGATCCTTTGGAATCTCTTCCAGTCCAGAAAAGGGAGCTTGATAAGTAATATGTAAACCATTCAGGTGAGAATACTCCTCCAGCGTTGGTGCAAGCTGATAATCCGGGTATGTGAGACAGTGATAGACCGGATCGTAGAACTGGATTAACGTGGACAAGATTCCTTCAATTACATGGACCCTTAACAGAGATAGCAGTCCTCCATACTTGGCTCTGAAAGCCTCGTGGTTGGTGATCATTCTCGCCAAACCTTTTAAATCCTCTAACTTTGGAACCTTGAAGGTGTACTTATGAGTTTTCCTTCTACCGAAATCCATTAGCGCAATCTCCTTTCTCTGACATTTGCAATCATTGTCTCAGTTTAATTTGAAAAAGAGAGACTAGAAGAGAATATTTTTTTTGAATGTTTTTTAGATGAATGTATGAATGCAGCACATAAAAACATAGAAAAAACATGGGGTCAAAGGGTCGGTGTCATGAAGTCAAGGCTCTACCCCCCCCCCCCAAAGGTTTATACCGGTTGCCGCTTAAAGAAGGTTGCACTCTAGTTAAATAGAAACTGAGAAGAACAAAATCGGACATGTCTGTCAAGATTAAAGAGGAGGTTCAGAAACAGACAGATGCTGGATTTTTGGCTGTGACAAGTTATCCTCCGTGGGTTGCTAACATTGTGCCTGTACCTAAGAAGGACGGAAAGGTCAGGATGTGTGTTGATTACAGAGATCTGAATAGAGCAAGCCCGAAAGATGATTTCCCGCTCCCTCACATTGATGTGTTAGTGGATAACACTGCTCAATACTCTGTGTATTCCTTCATGGATGGCTTCTCTAGGTATAACCAAATCAAAATGGTCCCAGAGGACATGGAGAAAACAAAGTTCATAACACCATGGGGAACATTCTGTTACAAAGTGATGCCCTTTGGATTGAAAAATGCTGGGGCAACTTATCAGTGGACAATGGTGACTCTCTTTCATGATATGATTCACAAAGAGATCGAGGTCTATGTTGATGATATGATCGCGAAGTCACAAACGGAGGAAGAGCATCTGGTAAATCTTCAGAAGCTATTTGATAGGTTGATAAAGTTCAGACTGAGGTTGAATCCGAACAAGTGCACCTTCGGTGTGAGATCTGGAAAGTTACTGGGGTTTATTGTCAGCGAAAAGGGTATCGAGGTTGATCCTACAAAAGTAAAAGCCATACAAGAAATGCCTGAGCCGAGGACAGAGAAAGAGGTGTGTGGTTTCCTAGGGAGGTTGAACTACATTACTAGATTCATCTCTCATCTCACAGCCACTTGTGAACCAATATTCAAATTGTTAAGAAAATATCAAAAAGTCAGGTGGAACGAGAATTATCAAAAGGCGTTCGAAAAAATAAAAGAATATTTGCAGGAACCTCTGGTCCTTATGCCGCCAGTACCAGAAAGGCCATTGATTATGTATCTTACGATTCTTGAGAACTCAATGGGGTGTGTGCTCGGTCAACACGACGAGTCAGGTAGAAAAGAGCATGCCATATACTGCCTGAGTAAAAAATTCACTGATTGTGAGTCAAGGTACTCAATGCTGGAAAAAACATGTTGTGCACTCGCTTGGGCAGCTAAGCGTTTGAGGCAGTATATGTTAAACCACACAACCCTCTTGATTTCGAAGATGGATCCGATCAAGTATGTGTTTGAAAAGCAGGCGCTTTCTGGAAGAATAGCCCATTGGCAGATGGTTCTGATAGAGTACTATATTCAATATGTTTCCCAAAAGCCATTAAGGGAAGTGTTTTGTCAGAATATCTTGCTGAACAACCAACTGAGGATTATCAACCGATGAAGTTTGAATTTCCGGATGAACATATCATGTTTCTGAAGATGAAAGACTGTGAGGAGCCTTTGCATGACGATGGACCCAAAATTGGATCCCAATGGAAGCTGGTCTTTGATGGGGCTGTTAACTCATATGGTAATGGAATCGGGCCAATCATTACGACTCCACAGGGTTCTCATATACCCTTCACTGCCCGATTAGCATTCATATGCACCAATAATGAGGCAGAGTACGAAGCATGCATCATGGGGTTAGAAGAAGCAATTGATTTGAGAATCAAGAACCTCGATGTTTATGGTGATTCCGCGTTGGTGGTTAATCAGATTATAGGTGAATGGGAAACTCGTCAAGCGAATTTGGTGCCTTATAACAACTATGCCAGAAGGTTGTTACCTTTCTTTGACAGAGTCGATTTCCATCATATACCCCGGTTAGAGAATCAGATGGTAGATGCGTTGGCAACGTTATCTTCGATGTATCAGGTGAACTGTTGGAATGAAACTCCTTTAATCAGAATCATGCGTCTGGATAGACCAGCTTTTGTGTTTGCGGTGGAAGGTGTATCAGATGGAAAACCTTGGTATCATGATATTAAGATTTTTCTGAAGAGTCAAGAGTATCTAGTTGACGCGTCCACCAAAGATAAGAAAACTCTAATGAGGTTGGCGGGAAATTTATTTTTGAGTAAAGATGATGTGTTATACAAGAGGAACTTTGACATGGTCTTGCTACGCTGTGTTGATGAACACGAGGCAGGCCTGTTAATGGAAGAAGTTCATGAAGGTTCTTTCGGTACTCATGCCAATGGGCATGCTATGGCCAGAAAACTATTGAGAGCCGGGTATTACTAGATAACTATGGATTCCGACTGTTTTAAATACGCTCAGAAATGCCACAAATGCTAGATTTATGCTGATAAGGTGCATGTGTCGCCTACTCCTCTGAATATACTGTCATCTCCTTGGCCGTTTGCCATGTGGGGCATTGATATGATTGGAAAGATTGAGCCAGCCGCTTCCAATGGGCATCGTTTCATTTTGGTTGCCATTGATTACTTCACGAAGGAGGTGAAAGCAGCCTCATATGCCAACGTTACCAAACAAGTGGTAGCCTGGTTTATCAAGAAGGACAACATCTGCCTGTATGGAGTCTCGGAGAGAATCATTACTGATAATGGTTTGAATTTGAATAATAAGATGATGAAGGATCTATGTCAGAGCTTTAAGATTGAACATCATAACTCTTCTCCCTATCGTCTGAAGATGAATGGGGCTGTTGAAACGGCAAACAAGAACATTAAGAAGATTGTGCTGAAATTGGTAGTGACCTATAAACACTGGCATGAGATGTTGCCTTATGCTTTACACGGTTATCGTACTTCGGTGCGCACATCAACTGGGGAAACTCCTTTCTCACTTGTATATGGTATGGAAGCAGTTCTACCAGTAGAGGTTGAGATTCCTTCTTTAAGAATTCTGGCAGATGTGAAGCTTGATGAAGCCGAATGGGTACGTTCCTGATTGAACCAGCTGAACCTTATTGAAGAGAAGAGATTGGCAGCCATTGCACATGGTCGGTTGTATCAGAGCAGGATGAAGAAAGCCTTTAATCAGAAAGTGTGTCCTCGATGTTTCCAGGCCGACGAATTGGTTTTGAAAAGGATCCTTCCTCCTCAAACAGATCACAGGGGCAAATGGACTCCAAATTACGAAGGGCCATATGTAGTAAGACAGGTTTTCTCTGGTGGAGCCTTATTACTCTCAAATATGGATGGCGAAGATTTTACATCCCCTGTGAACGCAGATGTAGTCAAAAAATACTTTGCATAAAAGAGACCCGCTGGACATAAAAAGAAGATCCAGGCAAAAAAGGGGTATCCCGGCGAACCATAAAAATGAAAGGTTCGAGCAAAAATTAGGGATAAAAAGAAAAAGAATAAACCCGCGAAGTTGAAAACCTGAAAAGGAAACTTTGGCAAAAATGGGTATCTCGGTGGATTGAAAACCCGAAAAGGGCGATCCAGGCAAAAGTTAGGGATTTGAAAGCAAAAGGCTACGATCTGCATTCGATCTGTGAACACTTTCGATACATGGGAATTTCGAAGGAAAGGAATCAGCCCAGTCAGTCTCCTTAAAGGTCGAAACATATGCGTATAAGCGAGACATACGGGTCATAGCTGAATTGAATCATGGTGGATATCTGTTCCCCACATTTCCGACATGTGTATTTTCTTTTGCTTTTTACGCAATTACCTCCTTTCAGGAATTGCTTCCGGATGTAAATGCCTATTTACAGGCCAATTCATTCAATAAAATTCTCATTTCATTCAAAGAGCTTTCCATCTGTTGGTTCTTGGATTGGCTAGGATTTTGGTAAAACAAAGTGTTCAATGTTGATGTCATATGGGTGATGTCTTAACATTGAGTCTTAACATTGGTTTATGTTAAGGATTTAAGTTGTTGAAGTTTTGAAGTTTGATGTCGCATGCAATGTCATGACATCAGATATGCAGATCAGTTAAGCATCAGGTTTGAGATGTTTTTAGGGTTAAGCGTATTAGCTGGAATTTGGGAGAGCTGGCAGAGTAATTGGATGCGAATATCTTTGAGGAGATATTTTCTGTTACAAACAGATTTGATGCAGATTTGTAGGAGTGTTTAAAGGCTGAAGATCTAAGAAGATTTTGAGAGAGAAAATCTATTGAAGATTCAGTTTTAAATAACAAATCAAGTCAGATATTGTAGCAGGTCCAAACCCAACTCAAATAGCTATATAAAGCGCATCAATCCTGAAGGAAAAGTACAGAAGATAGAAAGCGTAGACTGAGGGTCATTCATTGTCTTTGTACGTGTATTTGTAAGCCATTCTAGGTTGAATTGGTGAGTTGTAAAGTGTACTCTCTTAGAGCTGTGAAGCAAGAGAGTTTTGTCACTTGATCAAAGCTTGTAAGCAGGATCAAGGAGTTTCTCAAAGTGTGATCTTTGAGGTGTTTTAGGAACTGAGTAGTGTTCTCATACCTAAGTGGTCTCTTAGGTAGAAAGTTCATTAGGTAGAGATTAAGTTTAGGAGATGTCAACTGGGTTGTTGAGTCTGTAAATTAATTCTACTGATAGTGAAATTCCTTCCTGGATT
Organism: Lathyrus tuberosus; assembly: GCA_022829125.1. NCBI lineage: Eukaryota > Viridiplantae > Streptophyta > Magnoliopsida > Fabales > Fabaceae > Lathyrus > Lathyrus tuberosus. The sequence goes on along the minus strand of JALAZF010000124.1, from coordinate 438,075 downwards.
GGTAGCCCCCAGAGTAAGTTGTTTAACTAAACTGGGTGAACAATTCTTTGTGTACTCTTCTGTTGTTTTACATTGTCCATTATTTAGTGTGTTGTTGTGACATCACACGTAACATCACATATCTGGTACCAGAATTTCAATTGGTATCAGAGCAGGCATCCTGCTCTGAATCTGGGTGAGATCTAGGGCTGATACTTTCTGGTAAAGATGGACAAGGAAGTTGGTGGATTTGTGAATAGACCCCCTATTTTGGATGGCTCGAATTATGATTATTGGAAACCAAGGATGATTACCTTCTTGAAATCCTTGGACAACAGGGCTTGGAAGGCTATCATAAAAGAATGGAAAACACTTGTTGTTGTTGAGAAAGATGATGCTGGTAAAGAAAAAGAAGGCAGCTCAAAACTAAAACCTGAAGAAGAATGGACCAAGGAAGAAGATGAGCTTGCCCTTGGTAATTCCAAAGCCTTAAATGCTATTTTCAATGGAGTTGATAAGAACATCTTCAGGTTGATCAATACATGTGAAGTTGCCAAGGAAGCTTGGGACATCTTGAAGACTACTCATGAAGGAACTTCAAAGGTTAAGATGTCAAGACTTCAACTTCTGACATCAAAGTTTGAAAGTCTAAAGATGAAGAAAGATGAAACTATTCATGACTTTCATATGAGTATTCTTGAGTTGTCCAATGCGTCTAGTGCTCTTGGAGAGAAGATGACTGAAGAAAAGCTGGTGAGGAAAATCCTTAGATCCCTTCCCAAGAGGTATGAGATGAAGGTGACTGCTATTGAGGAAGCTCAAGACATCAGCAAAATGAGAGTTGATGAGCTAATTGGATCTCTTCAAACCTTTGAGTTAGGGTTGAATGAAGAGGAACCTGAGAAGAAGTCCAAGAGTATAGCTTTGGTCTCCAGTTCTGAAGAAGCCAAGAAAGGGAATGGTGCTGAATCTCAAGAGGAGCTGTCTCAGGCCATTGCTATGCTGGGAAGACAGTTTAACAAGGTTTTCAAGAGGATGAATAAGAACTACAAACCTAATGTCAAGAACATCTCCTCTGACATCAGCAAGTCAAAGGATAAGGATGAAGAGAAGACTGTTCAAGACAAAGGGATTCAATGCTTTGAGTGTGAAGGATATGGACATGTCAAGAAAGAATGTCCTACATTCCTTAAGAAGCAGAAAAAGGGTATGACAGTTTCCTGGTCTGATACTGACAGTGAAAGTGAAGAAGAGTCAGCTAAGCATGTCAGAGCCTTGACTGGGACATGTGTGACTGATGGAGAATCAAGTGATGAGGAACTGACTTTTGAGGAGTTAGCAGCCTCCTATCATGAGTTTTGTCTGAAGAGTGCAGAAGTATGTCAAGAAAGTGAGAAACAAAAGAAACAAATTGTTCAGCTTGAGACTGTCAAAGCTGATCTTGAAAATGAAGTCTTGTTGGTTAAATCTCAACTTGATCAAATGACAAAATCTGTTAGAATGTTGAACAGTGGATTTGATACTCTTGATAAGATCCTTCAGGCTAAAAAAGTAGCAGGAGACAAATCTGGCTTAGGATTCGTTGAGGAGAAGGTTTCTGCTGAAGCTAGTACTTCAGGAACCAAAAAGGACATGTCTCAACCAATGTCTCAACATAACAAAAAGAGATATAATCCTAAACCCAAGCAGGTTCCTCGCCAACAGCATCAGAATGTTGGATAAGGGATGCTCATGGTCCTCATCAAGGGAAGGTACACACTTATGGAGCTAGGCAGTATATGCCTCCTCAATACCATAGGAGTATGCAGGCTCCTAGGTTCAACATGTCTCAACATCAGGGGAACATGTATGGCTTTGAATATAATAATGTTGTGCCTCATTATTATGGAAGAAGGAAGCCACATCACCATAAAAGACAGCCTAAGAGATAGAATCCTCACTACAGGAGACAGACAAACTATGGAAGAAAACAGCACCAGCACTATGGATGGCAGCCACAGCAGTTTCATTATCAAGGTGGCAGGAAGTTTAACAAGTTCAGAAAAGAAAGAGTAAGGTGCTTCTATTGTGGAAGATTTGGCCATATGCAATTTTCTTGCTTCAAGCTTCATGGTTATCCAAAGTCTATCCCTCAACCTAGACAGAAGGATAACAGGCCCAAGGTTATTAAGCAGTGGGTTCCTAAAGAAGAGGTTAAATGTCTATTGGCTCACTTTTCAGATAGACACTCTGCTAAGGATGGATGGTACTTTGACAGTGGCTGTTCAAAGCACATGACTGGATTCAAAAACCAATTGGTGGATGTCAATTCTTGCTCCTTAATTGATGTTACTTTTGGAAATGGAGAGACAGGGGTGGTAAAAGGTGTTGGAAAAGTGAAGTGTCATGATGGACCTGATCTTGACAATGTGCTTCTTGTCAAAGGATTGAGTGCTAATTTAATTAGCAAAAGTCAGCTGTGTGATGAAAGGTGTAAGGTCAGCTACACCAAAGATGAGTGTGTGGTGACAAATGAGCATAATGAGGTAGTGATGAAGGGAATAAGATCCAGAGATAACTACTATCAATGGGTATCTCAAGTGGACAGCTTATCTAGTGATGTTAAGGTTGATGTCGTAACATCAGAGTGTGACAACAAGTGTGAAAGTCTGCTGAAAGGTCAATTAGGGCTAATTACTCTTAATGTGAATCCTTTTAAATTTTAAAAAGGAAAGTTAATTTGGAGGGAGAAACTCATTGATTGGTCTTTAAGGGATACACAAAATCAGGCGCCATACCTTAGACCATCATTCCTTATTATAGCAATATCACATTTCATCAAAGCTCATATCTCCCGACTGTTCATCTCCTTCAACAAGAAGAATCATCTATCTCTGAACCTATACTGCTTCAAGGGAACCATGTCAAAATAGATGTCTTCTCCATCAAAGAAATCTTCCTCACAAAGTTCCTCGCGAGATATAGCTAGGGTTTCTATAGAAGAAGGGACTGCAGAAGAAGCTTTGAATGTAGAACCCATCTCTATGATGCTCCCAGAGTCAGGTAAATCTAGACCTTCTAAACTTGTTTCAAAAAGGGCTGCGACTACCTTTAGAGATAATGAAACAAAGAAGCTTGTTACTAGTATTCTATTTAGTGATAAAATAGCACCTAGGTCATCCATTTCTCAAACTGTTGAAGAAAAGTTTGATGTTGACAAGAGAATGGGTAATCTAGCTACCAAAATCCTGGACAAAGGTATAACTGTGAAAGGAATTTCTGTACCTTTGAATCAGATGTCTGTAGAAAAGGTAGACATGCAAGGAGTTGATTCAGATCTTCATAGACTTGCTATGTCTGTTATTGAAGATTCTAAAGTGGGAGTGGAAGAAGATGATGTGCAGGCAGATGTTAGAACATCACCTGTTGAAACTACTCCTGGTGAAGAAAAGAATGAGGATGTGATCAATGTGGTTGAGTTATCTGATGATGAAGTCATTGGAAATGCTGTTACAAGTATTTCTAAGAGACTGAAGACAAGGAAAGGAAAGACTGGTGAATCCTCTCCAAAGAAGTCTTCTGAAGGCAAGAAGAAAACTGCTGTTGGTCCTACAAAACCTTGGAGCAAGGTTGCTACATCCTCCAAAAAGAGGAAGATAAGGGAAGATTCTGATTCTGACTTTGATGTTAAGGATGATGTTCAAGACATCACACCTGTCAGAAAAACAATTTTGAAGAGAATCTCTGACAAAGTCCCTGAAGTGCCAGTTGACAACATTTCCTTTCATTATGCCAGCAGTGCATCAATGTGGAAATTTGTATGTCAAAGAAGACTAGCCCTAGAGAGGGAGCTTGGGAAAGAAGCTTTAGAGATGAAGGATATCATAGAGCTGATTAAGGCTGCTGGATTGGTGAAGATTGTTTGTAGGTTCTCCAAGTGTTATGACAGTCTGGTTAAGGAATTCATGGTCAATATTCCTATGAATATTTCTGACAAAAGAAGTATGGATTTCATGAAAGTGTTTGTGAGAGGAAAATGTATTGAATTCTCTCCTGAGGTTATCAACAATTACCTAGGAAGAAAAGAAGAAGAGTTTGCAGAGCTAGAAGTCACCGATAATGATGTCTGTAAGGAAATAATTGTTGGTCAAGTTAAAGTGTGGCCCTTGAAAGGAAAACTGCCAACTAGCACACTTAGTGTTAAGTATGCTATCTTGCACAAAATTGGAGCTGCAAATTGGGTGCCAACTAATCATAAAACCACAACAACTGTGAGATTAGGTAGGTTTATCTATGCTGTTGGGAAGAAGATCAAGTTTGACTTTGGAAGCTACACCTTTGAGCAAGTGGTGAAACATGCTGAAACAAATGCTATCAAGTTACCTATAGCATTCCCATCCCTTGTTTATGGAATCATCTTGGAGCAACATCCTGAAACTGTAACAAGTTCAAATATAGCTTGCAAGAGGGAGTCAGCCTTGTCCTTGCATCCTAAGTTGTTTGCTGGACATCATGTTCCAGACATTATTGTAACATCAGATGCTGGTGGCAAAAAGAGTACCAAGGCTGAATTACTTGAAGAACTGAAGGACACTTGCAAAGATCTTGATGAGGTCATTAGTACTAGCACAGTAAGAAAGATGAAGATAGAATTGCTAATAAAATCCTTGGAACAAGGTGATGGTGATAAAGGTACTAATGTCAATACTGAAAATTTAGAAACTGAAGATGATGAAGATGGGGCTAGCTCTGATGAAGATTAAATTTCTTTATCAATTAGTGGCTAAAAAGGGGGAGAGTTAGCCAAGTTAGCCAAGCCAAGGTGGGCAAGGTGGGGTTGTGAATCCTGTTTTTGATGTGCTGCAGATGTTGAGGGGGAGTTTGTGCAGCTGGTGCAGCTGTTTGCTGGTTCTGGTTTTGAGGGGGAGCTTGGCCCTTTGCTGAGCTGATGAAATATGTGCAGCATTTTGAGCTAGGAGCTGTGTTGATGGGAACTACTAACTGCTAGGAGTTTTTAACTAGCATTTTGAGCTAGGAGCTGTGTTGAAGGGAACTACTAACTGCTAGGAGTTTTTAACTGTTTTAAAATTTTATCCGCTACTGAAGTCTCTGATGCATAGATTGAGACTCAAGGCATGACTCAATGCATGAAGAGCTGGAACGTTGCAGAGATTGTTTTAGCCAAAATTAGCCAAAGGGGGAGATTGTTGGTTCTTGGATTGGCTAGAATTTTGGTAAAACAAAGTGTTCAATGTTGATGTCATATGGGTGATGTCTTAACATTGAGTCTTAACATTGGTTTATGTTAAGGATTTAAGTTGTTGAAGTTTTGAAGTCTGATGTCGCATGCGATGTCATGACATCAAATATGCAGATCAGTTAAACATCAAGTTTGAGATGTTTTTAGGGTTAAGCGTATTAGCTGGAATTTGGGAGAGCTGGCAGAGTAATTGGATGCGAATATCTTGGAGGAGATATTTTCTGTTACAAACAGATTTGATGCAGATTTGTAGGAGTGTTTAAAGGCTGAAGATCTAAGAAGATTTTGAGAGAGAAAATCTGTTGAAGATTCAGTTTTAAATAACAAATCAGGTCAGATATTGTAGCAGGTCCAAACCCAACTCAAATAGCTATATAAAGCGCATTAATCCTGAAGGAAAAGTACAGAAGATAGAGAGCGTGGACTGAGGGTCATTCATTGTCTTTGTACGTGTATTTGTAAGCCATTCTAGGTTGAATTGGTGAGTTGTAAAGTGTACTCTCTTAGAGCTGTGAAGCAAAAGAGTGTTGTCACTTGATCAAAGCTTGTAAGCAGGATCAAGGTGTTTCCCAAAGTGTGATCTTTGAGTTATTTTAGGAAGTGAGTAGTGTTCTCATACCTTAGTGGTCTCTTAGGTAGAAAGTTCATTAGGTAGAGATTAAGTTTAAGAGATGTCAACTGGGTTGTTGAGTCTGTAAATTAATTCTACTGATAGTGAAATTCCATCCTGGCTTGGTAGCCCCCAGAGTAAGTTGTTTAACTGAACTGGGTGAACAATTCTTTGTGTACTCTTCTGTTGTTTTACATTGTCCATTGCAGAGTGTGTTGTTGTGACATCACACGTAACATCACATATCTGGTACCAGAATTTCACCATCTATATTTTATATTTTACTATTTTGTTTGTGAAAACGTCCGATATTTTTGATAAAACATTGCATGCGAAAATGTTGAGCTTTGCGAAGCATATCGGAAAACAGTGGAAGTTGCTCATGAAACAGTCATTAAGATGGTAGTATAGATAGCCATTTTGCATTGTCTGTTGATTTTGTTTGCAGGGTAGTAGGATTTCTCCCTAGTAGGGCTAATATCTTCAACGTTGATATTTCATCTCCTCAGCAAGTTATTACATTCCTCAGCAGAGTATAGAGGATTAACTCCCCAGCTAGAGTCGTGGATGATTTATTACTCTCCCAGCAAGCAGTCAAAAGTTGATATCTCTGCATCCCCGGCAAGAGACTAATGGAATAACTTTCTTTGGACAAAGATGTTATTTCCCCACAGGGTCTGTATACCCATTTCTCCTCAGCTAGTCAGGAAATGTTTTCTCACCAGCAACGGTATGGGTTGATCCCCGACAGATGAGTAAGTTTGATGTCATCCTCTTGCAGAGTTGGCGCTGTCATCTACCGTTCTCCAAGCAGGTTTGCTAGTGATGGCTGATATTCCCCAGCAGGTGAAGACACAGATATCTCCTACCATCAGGTTTGAATTCAGTAATATCCCCAGCAGGTCTTAAGTCTAATTGTTATGGGCATCTTTCAGATCCAGGTTTTGAGTTCTATCTTTGGTAGAAGGCATCGGCTATCCCCAGCAGGGACAAATTTCTCTTTGGGTTCTACCTTTAATACTCATTTTTATCCATCCCCAACAGAGTGGATCTTCTCTCGGAGTTTTCACCTCCAGCAGAGTGTGTAATCAGGATCTTCCTCATTAGGGTCTTTTTTATTCAAAGGACAATTCAGTTTGTCATCCCTGGTGGAGCTTCCTTTGTCTTCAGCATTTATTTTGCTGAGACATTCCTTTTGCATCGCATAAGCATTTTTGCATGGCATCATCCCAAACGCGTAGCATTTCCATTTTGTATGGAGCATTATGCCATAGAAAAATTCAAACATATGCATTCAAAGCATAAGCCAGGTTTGATACCTTCTACCAGATTCTTTCCCCAGCAGAAAGGGATATAACTTGCGTGATGTAGTTTAACATTACACCGCGACCATCTTGGATTCGTCTTTCTTACTATTATTCATTCCTATACTCCCCTACAGAGTTATCTGTTTAGATTTCTTTTTTCACCAGCGGAGTCATCTTTACAGGTCTGTACCTATCTTGGGTTTGAAGGTCCATCTTCGGCTTAGTCTTTCTTTGAAAGTCCATCTTCGGCTAGGTCTTTCTGTTCGAGTTCGCCTTCGGTCGTCCTCACACTCTGTGGTTATTTTGGTATCCCCAGTTGGGTTATCCTATATGGTACATCCTTTCTTTGAAATTCCGTCTTCGGCCGGTCTTTCTTTTTGAGTCCGCTTTCGGTCGTACTCGTTTGTTGTTGAAATTCCGTCCTCGGCCAGTCTTTCTTTTCGAGTCCGCTTTCGGTCGTACTCGTTGGTGGTTGAAATTCCATCTTCGGCCGGTCTTTCTTTTCGAGTCCGCTTTCAGTCGTCCTTGTTTGTTGATGAAATTCCACTTTCGGTCGGTCTTTCTTTTCGAGTCCGCTTTCGGTCGTACTCATTAGTTGTTGAAATTCCGTCTTCGGCCGGTCTTTCTTTTCGAGTCCGCTTTCGGTCGTACTCGTTTGTTGTTGAAATTCCTTCCTCGGCCGGTCTTTCTTTTCGAGTCCGCTTTCGGTCGTAGTCGTTTGTTGTTGAAATTCCGTCATCGGCCGGTCTTTCTTTTCGAGTCCGCTTTCGGTCGTACTCGTTGGTTGTTGAAATTCCGCTTTCGGTCGGTCTTTTTCTGCGAGTCCGCTTTCGGTCGTACTCGTTTGTTGTTGAAATTCCGTCTTCGGCCGGTCTTTCTTTTTGAGTTCGCCTTCGGTCGCCCTCAAATTATCTTGTTTCTCCCCGGCGTAGTCTGCCTTCGGCCGGTCTACCTTTTCGAGTTCACCTTCGACCGTCCTTGTTTATTCTTATATTCCCAGTTTAGTCCACCGTCGACCGGTCTACCTTTCTGAGTCCGCCGTCGGCCGTTCTCATAGTCATTATATTTTTGTTATCTCCACAGATTGCAAATTTCCAGGTTATGTTGGTATTCAATCTCCGTTTATCCCGATCATCTGGAAGCCTTTGCTTCCATACTCTCGGATCCAAGAAGTTTGAATAGGGGCAGCTGTAACACCTCAAAATTTGGCCTCTTATTTTTTTAACTGGCTTATGTTTCATTGCATGCTTTGCATTGTCGTCCTTGCATTTCGTTGGTTTATTGGCATGGGATCAGGGTGTCTAAATTAAATCCAAGGAGCCTTGAGCCTCAAGAGATCTTAAATTGAGTCATCACCTTATCATATGATCAAACTTGGCAAGAGAATGCAAGGGAATCACATCATCCTAACTAGTGCAAAATTATGGTTTTGTACAAAAGTCAGTTTATTTCTTATTTTTTGGACAAGACTTGTTTCCATGATACTCCACATGTCTCTAAGTGCCTATGAAGGAAATTTGAGCCACCAATGCCTTTTACAAGGGTTCTAATTGGCCAGATGATTGAACATCAGATGCATTGGATTTAAAGTCAACTAATCAATGAAAAAGTCAACTCGTGACTTTTTGGGGTCAAATTCATTTCCATCATGCCAAATATATCCAATGGGTGAAATTTGATCAAGAATTGACAAAAGAATCATCAAGAATTAAGATTGTGTGGAAAGTTGCCATTTGTGGAAATCTTACTATTTTTGGAAATTCTCTTTTTAAGAACTTTCCTTTTATAGTAAGTTTCAAGTGTTAATGTGTTAACTTCCCAGCCAAATTCAACCATGATGCAAGCTTCAATCCAATTTTGGTTAAACATGAGAGTTGTAGAGTGTTTTTCAAGCTTTACAAATATGCCAAGAACTTATCATTTGGATCTACCAATCAAAAGTTAGGTCAATTCAAAGCATGGATCCCAAAATTGCATTTCTCAACATGATACTTAGAAATTTTTAAGTCCAAAAAGTCAGTTTTGTACCCATGATTTCAATGACATTTTTCTTCATGTTCTAGGCCTCCAATTCAATTCCTTTTAACATCAAATTTGTTGTGTCAAATCCCCTCCTTAATTTGATACCAAGATTACAACATTTGGCTTCATGTGCTTCAAGATATGATCCTTTAAAATCATCACCATGGAAAAGGCTCCCCAAGTGTTCAAGCCATGACATAACCTTCCAAATTCAAAATGCACTCCACCTCATTGTCTTTGTACCAATTCATGTGCATTATGCCACCACCATTGCCCCATATAACTATACAAGCTCTTACATATCATGCATACCTTACTAATATTACTTCACATAGCCATGAAAAAGAAAGTTGGAAAATAAGCTGTTATAGTTCTGACTTGTACCATTTACATCTCAATACATCATTATCATTGTAATACACTCTACCATAACCATACAATACACACCCATGAATAAAGAACAACCCGTGCCAACACTCCAATTAATATTCATTTTCCATTTTCTCATTTTCACTAACCAAGCTCCTAACCACACTCTAACCCTGGTTAACTCCCTCTAACAACATATATAAGCTTCTAACCCTCCATAACCGAATCAGTGACAACCACTTTTCACCACTCTCCAAACTTTCTCATTTTTGCTCTCTCTTTCGAATCTCTCTCCATAAGCTCTCTCTGCCTTCTCCTTCAAGGTTCATCATCAACAATCATCAATGAAGCTTCTGAACGCAGTAGATTGAAGCTGTAAGCACACTATCCTAATATTCGAGTTTCAGCTCCACTATCATCAATCTCAATTGCAAGCAAGTTTCAGGTTATTCTGTGCATTTATTTCGCATCCAGAGGTGATTTGAAGGCGTATACGAAGTTGCTAGAGGTTTCTTGAAGGATTCACAGCGAACTCCATTAACGGTTAGTGAGATTCTTTCAAGCATTTATGTAGTATCGTGCGGTTAGGAAAAGTGTAGATAGCTTGTTACTTGGGTCCTCCTTATGGAGGCATTGGTTCTGGATAGGAAGAGTAAGCCAAACGTGAGTTTCAGTTTTAGATCTTAGAGTATTCTTGCTTCGTTTTGTATGATCGATAGGGTTAGATTTAGGCAAAACCAGTGATGGATTCGAATTCAGTGAAGGAAAGCGAGTCGAACCATGGTGTTCTTGTTGATTTATGGAAAATATGTGTATAGCATCGGGGGTGCATGACCGGAGAAGGTGATCAGAAAATTGCTCCGGTGGCGGTTGTTATAAACCCTAGTTGATCACTGGTGTGTGCATGGCAAGTTGTTGTTCGCACATGTACTCGCATGTAAACCAATCAGAAGGCGCCACTGCATTAAAAGTCCACCCTCCCTGTCACGTGCTCACCCTTTCTCTTTTATTTCTCTGAAATAATTGAATAGATGATGGAAGTGTTCTGTGTGTGCATTCTATGGTGAGGAGTCATCGCTAGCCCTAGGATATGTATACCTTTAGTGATCATCATGGAATTCTTGATCCAACGCACCATGTTGAGTCAAAGATATTGACTGAAGACCATATCATGAACCATCAAGCTTCACGCGTATTGGACTTAACTCAATTGCTTCTCACACCCCCTCTGCGCAGCCCATGAATAATTGAACTGAAAGATTGCTAATGTTGCACCCCCCCTCCACTTGTTTTCTATTTGTGCTTGTTTTTTGCATATATGTTTGAAAATACAATTTTAAAAATACCTGTGAACATCCAAAAATTCTAAAAATATTCATGTAGTATCTTGACACCTTTAATGAATTTTTTTTGAATTTTAATTGCTGATTTGTTTTTTTTTTTTCATATTGTTAGTAAATTTTCGTTTAAGGGCATTTATATGAACCTCCCTTGTGATACATGTTTGGTAATTCATTTTTTAAGCACACTTAGAAGAGGGATTTTTGCATGGCATTTCGTATAGGATTTTAGGACATGTTAATGATCATAATACAATTTTATAGGATTTTTTAGGGGATGTTTGATTTGCTTTTGAATGCTATTTTGTATGTATTTGTTCAATGATTATAGAGCATGTTATAGGTCTTGTTTAAACATGATAACAAATGAATTTTTGCTCATTCTCTTGTATATGGTTTAGTCTCTAATTTCACTCCATCTCACTTGTTTCCTTTGAATTTTTACAACATTTAATCATGCTTGTGTTGATTGTTGAAGTACATTTTGTTTGTGTAGATGTTTAGATTGTTAATACTAGGGCTTTGTGTTCCTTGTGTAACCATTCACCATGATGCTTATGCATCATTTGTGTACATGTTTAGGCATCCTTATAGGTCTTCTAAACCCAAATTGTAAGTCTTTAACACCTAACTTTGATTGATTTGTATAGACTTACATGAACATGGATTGATACTTGGTGTTTGATCTTTCTTTGTCTACTTTTTCTTATGTGTTGCATGGCATATCTTCATGAAGACTTATGGGACCTAAGAGCTATCCAAACTTGAATCACTTTCTGTTTTAGATCATCACTAACCATTCATGTGTGACTTATAACTTCATTTCCCTTTTATTGAATTCATATGACCACAAATTGTCTTCACTTGCTCAACTTGTTTTAGTTTCATTTGTTTGTGTAATATGCTTTTGCTTGTTGCATCATTCCATTACACATGATCTCATATGACTTATAATATGTCCATGTACTTGTAAATACTCTTTTGACCCAAAAATGCTCATTTGTTTCATGCATTCGTACTTTGGCATATCATCTCCAAATTGAACAATTATTTGTTAATTTTGTTTGTACCTTATATGATGTATGTCTTCCATTTCTTTTAGGTTTTGTATGAGACCTATTAGAGGTCAATAGCCTCTGACCTTGACATGTCTAATGTGCTCTTGCCTCATTCTAACTTCATCTATCTTCATTGATTTCATATGTCATCTATACTTGACAATTTTGGTGGTGTTTTGCCCTTAACTTTTAACAAGTAATGACATGAGTTGTGTATGAACATTATAGGTCTTCCATTTTGATTTCAACTTCATTTAAAGTGTGATATGCTACTGAATTGGATGCTCACGCATGATCCATTTCACTTACATGACCTCTTTTGGTTTGTTTTAGCTAGTGTGTGCATAGTTTGAACTTGTATGAACTAGTTTGTTCTTCTTCTTCAATATGCTTCAATGTGAGACTTGTGTAGATTTTATGCTTCCATTCTTGACCTCCAAATATCATCTTAAATGTCATAAGCCACTGACTTTCATTCCTATGACATGATTTTTCATCTTACATCTTCATCTATTACTTGCCTCACAAGTATGCATTATTGTTGAATTTTTAATGGTTGTTTGTTCATTGCTCTTGGCTATATTTATTTTAATGCTTACCTCCATGACTTGTATGGTCATTCAAGGACATTCATATGCATTCTTAAGTGTCATTTACTTCTGACCTTGGTGCTCACATGTGCATTTATCCATGTTCATGATTCATTTGCATTCATATTACATTGTTAGTGCTTCACTTGCATTTGTATGATTGTTTGGTGCAATGTTTACCTTTGTTTGGTTTCATATGGCATGTTTACATTAGTAGAGACCATTAAGAGGTACCTACTGACCTTGGAGGTTCCTTAACCCTTAGGACCCTTCCCTTTTGGTTTAAACATTGTTTGCTCCTTAAGTTGTCTTCCTAAGACAACTAGCATTTGTTTGGTTTACTTTTGATGCTTGTATTCATTATTTGTAATCATTTGGTACTAACCTTTTGTGTAGGGCAGAGGTAAGGCATATGAGTATGTGGATGTTAATCCATACTCATTTCTTCTTTCATCTCTTATCTCTTTCATTATCCTTTCTCTTATGTGAATAGCATGATATAATGCCTGATTGTGTAGAACTTCTTCACATCCCCTTGGGATCCTTAATTTTTATTAAGGTGAGGTAGGATAAGCATTAGGTAGTGCTATCCCTCTCTTCTCTTTAGACTTAGGTTCTTAAACCTTGACTTTAGGGCCACCTTTGCATGATAACATTAGGAACAATATAGTTTCCCCTTAGTGTTTTCTTTTTAACTTGAGTCTTCTCTTCTCATCTCACAACTACTCCAAAATACTTAATAAAAATTAACGTGTATTGCACATGAGCCTTGTATATGGGAAATGGGGAATGGGGGAGGGGGGGGGGGGGTTCCTTCATTCTTTTAGGATACTTAGTGTACGTCCTGTTGGGGACGATACGCGACGTATTCGTTCCTATGTTGTAGACTTGGGTGCAATGCAAGTTACAAACTAACTTCAATCCACTTCTTGTCTAAAAAATACAAAAAAAAACTCAAACCTTTTACATCCTTCGGGATTGTTAAGTTTCGTAACTATTTTCAGAAAAGGGCACATTACTTCCGTCTCGTCGCAAACATGCATCGACCCTAACTGTCGGACGCGAACTTAACGTCGCTCATAAAAAACACTAAGACCTCGTTAGGTCGAACTACGACTGCTCTAATTTCCTCCTTCTGGTTAGATTGAGGATACGTAGGCACAAGACGGCGATGTCTTGGCGAACAACCTCCCCCATAGTTCGTGTCCGAACTACGTAGACTTTGACTTTCCCATTGCACGAGGGAATACGTAGGCCTAGGACTCCAAGGACGTCCTACCGACTCACTTCTTTTTCTTTTCCCCCCCGTTTCTTCGCTCTTTTCCGTTCCTGTTCCTTCTCATTTCCAGTAGCAGTGGAGCTCCAGATGACGACACACTTTGATTGAGACAACAAGCGTGGATCTCATCGAGTACGATGGACGCGTGGGGGTGCTAACACCTTCCCTTCGCGTGACCGACTCCCTTTCCCGTTTCTCTTGGTCGTGAGACCATGCTTTTCCTTTCCCTCAAGTTTACACAGTGTTTCCTTTCCCTCTCTTGGGATAAATACACATTGCTGGTGACTCTGTTTTCGCGCCACTTTCGCGTTTGTACTTGGATGAAAATCCAGGGAGCGACACCCAAGACGGAGGCTAAAGGTGTTTGACTCAACTAGAGAGTCTTTTATACTCAAAAAGAGAGTGTTTTTGTATCTCGTACGAAGCCTGAGATGGAGGCTAAGGGGGAAGTGACTCAACAAGAGAGTCTTTTTGTATCTCGTACGAAGCCCGAGATGGAGTCTAAAAGGGAGATTAACTCAACAAGAGAGTCTTTTTATCTCTCGTACGAAGCCCGAGATGGAGCCAAAAGTGGGTGACTCAACAAGAGAGTCTGAAAAGGTTAGCTCCACCGGGGAGAATCATTGTACAAAGCCCAAGAGGAGGCTATTGTGTTGGTGACTGTTTCAGTTTAGTGACAGGTCCAGTATGTTGGATAAAGAGAAAATCAGTTCTTATATGGGTAATGTTGTGCTCAGGGATTGATTGGAAGACCGGGGTTATTTCCTGTTCTTTAAGGAAATGGGAAATCCAAAGGGTATTGAGACTGTCCAAGTCTACTGGTGTTTTGAGAAATCGATTCTCAGGTAGTGAATGATCTTTGTATAATGCCCAAGAGAAAGCTGGTATGTTAAGGGATGAATGTCAACCCATTAACTGGTCTGACACTTGACTCAGAAAGACAGCTCTAGCAAATTAATGACTAGGTTCTGTTCCTATACCTGTAGAGGTCTCTGGGTCCTTGTACAAAGCCCAAGAGAAGGCATGAGAGCTTTTAAGAAGCCGAAGGGTCCTTGTATAACACCCAAGAGAAGGCGGGATGTTTTTAAGAAGCCTGTGGCTCCCCAAACCCCGAGAAGTTCAAGACATGCCATTCACCAAGAATAGATCAAGCCACGAAAGTCCGAGAATTTGGAAGAAACTCAAGAGATGCCATTCATGGAGAAAAGATCATCTCTGGGGAGTTAGAGTTTCTTTGACGATTTCTAAGGGGGACAGTCTGAGCAAGGGTTCACCGAGAATGCTGCCTTTCACATCTCCATATTGTTTAACTCCAAGAGGAGGGAAGACTGTATCTAGTAATCCTATGGGGATCTAGTTTTGTTTGTATTTAAGAGTGACCAACAGGGCTTTACCTAGTGCTAGACGTAGTTGCCGGGGAAAACTCTAAATAACTATACTAGTATTACACAGTTGATATTCGACAAGTATATAAAAGTTTGTGAAAGAAGACTTACATTGAGCAGCCCCACAATACAGTTATATATATATGAAAGCGGATAAAGAAAGCGGGTAAACACTTACTCAGTTGTAGAGCTTCCATGCTGTTTGGTTAGTTTGTTCAACAAAGAGAGCTTTGATAACAATATTATATTCAAAATCAAAGGAGAAAGTGCTTTGAAAATATTGTTGGGGCTTACAGCTCAAGGAGAGGTCCAAGGTTTTATCAGTGATTGCACTGTTGTTTTGTACATTGTACAAGGACTTATACAAGTGACTGAGGCCCAAAAAGGTTTTCTGTACAAAGGGATGGGTCTTACACTCTATCAAGAGGCCCAAAGGTGTTTAAAGAAAAAGAATGGGGCTTATAACACGAGGGTAGGCCTAGATGATTTGTTTTTTGAACTGGCGATCGCGCCGAGATTTTATTTTAACGCAGAGGGACTTATACAATATTTGAGGCCCAAAATTGTTTTGGTTAAAAGAGGATTGGGTATTACACTCTATTAGAGGCCCAAAGAATTATTTTTGTACAAGTGACGGGGCTTACAGCTCGAGAAGAGGCCCAAGGTTTTATTTTGAACTGGCGACAATCGCGCCGAATAGTGAATGGCAACTGCTGCATAGGTTTAGCCAATGTTGAGCAATGAGAATCCAAGTCTCCTCTAGCCATTGACTAGTGGTTAGGGCACAGGCTGCTGGTTCCCTTGGTCTTGGATAAGTCTTGACTGAATTCAGTTAGAAATGGCTCAGTCTATGCCACCTTGGTGCATCCATTGAATGCTCCAAAACAAAATTGGAGTCTTGTCCCTCTTTTAGGGATTTTTAGGTTTGTCATGTTATTTTTGGTTCCAAAGACTTGGGAGGCTTGGGATCAGAGTTGGTTCCTCCTTGATCCCCCCTTGAGGTGTTTAGATGGATAAAGTTGCTTGCCCTTTGTAAAATTTGAGCAAATCGAGCAAAACTCCAAAATTTGCCTTGCCATGACAGTTTGCAGCAAGGCATATTTGCATTGTCATATCTCATGGCTCAAGTGGATTTTGATGGAGTTCTTGGCCATTTTGGAAAGCCCTCATATGTACAACAACTGTTTGATCATAATTGGTCTTGATACCTTTTGGATCCAAGTGAAAAATGCCCCTACATTTTGAAAAAAGTAAGACAGATTCTGACTTAGTGAAAATTTCACTAAGTGTTGGAAAAAAGTGACATTTTCACTTTTTGTGATTTTGATCATTCCATAACTTAAAATCTATAAGGAATTGGAATGAGTTGCGTTTGAAGCTTTTGTAGAGTGTCATGAGAGCTACAAATCCAGCTTTGGATGGGGAAAAATGGCCTTGTGGTTTAGGAGTATGATCCTCCAAAGTTGGTACCCTAGCCACTTTGTTCCATAACTTAGAAAAATTTCTAAGTTTTTAAGGTTACCCCTTTTACAAGTTATCCCACTTTTCTTGATTTTTCTTTATGAATGATGATTCCAATCACACATTAACATCATTTTAGGGTTAAAAAACCATAATTGTGAAAAATCTCAAAAAGTCAAAGTTGACTTTTGAGCACAGTTAACTTTTTATCAGATGAATTCCAAACTGTGCGATCCTCTATGAAATCAAGTCCTTAACCTAAATCAAACTTGATGGATTGATTTCATAGGTGTCATAGGGTGTATTGGATCATGTCCTAGGGTTTGGGAGCATGTCCTAATCAAAAGTCAAAGCTACAGTTGACTTTTTCCTCGAAACCCTAACTGGGTTCAGATGAAAGTGAAACTTGTTGCTCAAGCTTCTTAGACCAATCCATTGTTGCAAATGGATCAATGTGGTGTGCTAGGGACCCTCAATCATCTCTTGATGTATTGGCTCATGATTTGTCCCAAAACTCAACTTAGGGGTGAATTAGGTCAAGAAACTCTAATTCCTGATTTTTTATGAGTGCATCCCCTGAAGCAAAATTGACTTGATAATTGGGTTCATGATGTTCCATGGAGTATTTTAGGATATGCTTTGAAGCATTGGCTCATGCCCAGGGGAAAAATTCCATCTGGAGGCCCTG
The DNA here is from genome assembly GCA_022829125.1 of Lathyrus tuberosus. NCBI lineage: Eukaryota > Viridiplantae > Streptophyta > Magnoliopsida > Fabales > Fabaceae > Lathyrus > Lathyrus tuberosus. Next base: position 420,748 of record JALAZF010000124.1, on the reverse strand, counting down.
GTAGACCAAACCCTAATTTTGGTGACATTGGTGATCTTGAGGTTTAATCCACTTGGAATGTTGCAACTTTGTATTTAATCCTTGAAGTGGGAGTCCCCTTGATCCCTTATGGGTGTTTGAGAGGTTAGACAAGTTGAAGATCATGCCATTCCTTGATTGATCCTTTGTCTAAGCACTCAGAGAGGGCTTGAAACCCTAAATTTGATTCTAGTGGATGCTCACCCATCTTTGGGGAGACTAATGAGGTATGATGGTTCATCCATATTGTGATGATCATTTGCACAATGATGGGAAATCTTAGTGGTCAAAATTTGGGGTATGACAAAAAGTACAATCAAAAAACTTTATCAAAACCACTTTCACTTAAAGTTTCTCAGTAATCTAAAAGGTTGTTCGTAATATCGCTCCAGTCTCTGTGGATACGATAATACAATACTTACTTTGATAAAACCAACATCACTTCCGCACTACAAAATAGTAACATGGTCTTAGCCTACTAAATCCTCATTTTCATAGAATACCACAATCGAACAATCTACTTTCAACAACCGAAGTCGTATAGGCATTGAATCCGTAAAGGGTCTCTCCACTGATTCGATGATCGACCGAGATCTCTTATTTGGGAGTCACTCCCGGTAAGATTACCCGTCTAGTGCCATCACTTATCTTAGGTGTCACTATAACTTTTCGGATGCGGCATCACCCGCAGTCCCATTAGCAAAAAAATAAACATGGATATCAATTAGGAAAAGAGATATATATATATATATATATTTATTCCAAAACCTAACATCCTAGACCTCTTAAGAGCTATAATCCTAGTCCTATACAGACAATGACTCCCCAGCAGAGTCGCCATTTTACTGTAGCGAGCGATTTTGGTCGGTGACGCGACCACCTTATCGCTGGGTTTTCCTCACCGCAATGAGGAGGAGGGGGTGCTACTTTCTGATTTCCTATTTATCCCGTGAAGCTGGAAGGGAAAGGGAAGCTGTCTAAAACTAACCTTGCACGCGAATGTTTAACTGAACAAATGCTTTTAAAGAGATTAGGAGGTCCGGGGTCAGGTTATAGAATGGGGAGTTGTCAATTACCCATCCTATATGTGGTTATCCACAGGATATTAACTTTAGGTTTCACTTTATACTTGATGGTGTTTATCCGTTAATGGGTTGGGAAAGTTTCTTGGGAAATATGAGTGAGTGAGTGAGTTTTTGTTGTTGTTCGGGTGTTTTTGGTAAGGTACTAGACCTAAGTTTTGATTGATGTGTGAACGTACTGGACCTAGAGTTTTTGTTTAGTATGCTCGCTAAGATTTCGCAATCTTATGCCTACGTATTCCCGTTTAAATGAAACAGGGAAACCAGGGCAATCGTAGTTCCTCCTATTCTAAGGGAGGAAAAAGATGCTTTGGTGTCTTGTTTAAAGCCCAAGATTGAAGCTAAAAGGTTTTGTATTTGTGTCTTGTTCAAAGCCCAAGATTGAAGCTAAAAGGTTTGACTGTGAGAGAATTTGTCATCTCTAAAGAGGGATTGTTGATTTTTTTGTGACTTGATCAAAGCCCAAGGTTGAAGCTAAGAGGTTGATTGACTCTACTAGGGAAGTCCTTATACAAAGCCTAAGAGGAGGCTGGAATTGATTGATTCAACAAGAGAGTGCTTATGTGTCTTGTACAAGCCCCAAGATTGAGGAAAAAAAGAGACTGACTCTTTGGGGATATCATTATACAAAGCCTAAGAGGAGGCTTGAAGTTTGACTTTTCCAGGGGAAAGTGTTTTATCTGTCTTGTACAAAGCCCAAGATTGAGGCTAAAGAGGTTTTGACTCTATTGGGGAGGTTTGTATGTGTCTTGTACAAATCCCAAGATTGAGGCTGAAATGATTTTGACTCTGCGAGAGAGTATTATCTGCCTTGTACAAAGCCCAAGATTGAGGCGAAGATAAGTTTGACTCTGCTTAGGAAATTATTTCTCAAAGCCTAAAGGTAGGCTGAGAGGAATTGTCTCCGCCAGGGAGGATATTTGTCCCAAGCTGAAGAGAATGTTATGAAGATTTATGTCATGTACAAAGCCCAAGATTGAGGCTAAAAGGGTTGACTCAACAAGAGAGTGCTAAAAGGTGATTGACTCAACAAGAGAGTCTGAGAAGTTGATCGACTCAAGAAGAGAGTCTGAAAAGTGATTGACTCCACAAGAGAGTCTGAAAAGTTGGTGGACTCAACAAGAGAGTCTAAAAAGGTTAGCTCCGCTGGGGAAAATCATTTGTATAAAGCCCAAGAGGAGGCTAACTTCGCTGAGGAAGGATCATTATGCAAAGCCTAAGAGGAGGCTAGCTTTCTACTGAGGATTAGTGAGATCCCTAGGTAGGTCCAAGTGGGGAAATCAACTCTTGCTGAGGTTTACAGAAGAGTTGAGATATCAGACACCCTGAGGTTCTAATTTGGGATAGTGTTATACTGACCCTAGTCGGGGAATTTTTAGGAGAGAGACTGGGTTTTAGAACCCCACGGGTTTTAACTCGGCTGGAGATTTGATCGGATGGTCAAGGTTTCTCCTACGTTCGTAGGGAACTTGAGAATGTCTTTGAGACTCAAGGGGATTTAGACTGTCCAAGTCTACTGGTGTTGAAGAGTTTTATCTTTTGTATGATGCCTTAGAGAAGGCGGGTGTTTTTTAAGGGATGAGAATCAACCCTAAATTGGTCTGATATTTTGACATTGGAAAGACTGCTCTAGCAAAGGATGACTAAGTTCTGTCTTATACCTTTAAGAGGTCTTCATGGTCCTTGTATTAATCCCAAGAGAAGGCATGAGAACTTCTAAGAAGCCGGAGGGTCCTTGTACAAAGCCCAAGAGGAGGCGGGGATGCTTTTAGGAAGCCTGTGGGTCCCAAACCAAAGAAAAGTTCAAGAAATGCTATTCACAGAGAATAGATCATTTAGTGAATGTTCTGAGGTTTGAAGAAACTCAGGAGATGCTATTCACAGAGAATAGATCAACTCCGGGGAGTAGAATTTCTTTGACAATTTCTAGGGGTGACAGTCTGAGAAAAGGTTCACTGAGAATACTGCCTTTCTCTTTGTTCCATATTGTTTAAGCCCAAGAGAAGGCAAGACTATATCTGGAAATCCTATTGGGATCTAGTTTTGATTGTATTTAAAGAGTGACCAACAGGGCTTTACCTAGTTCTAGACCTAGTTGTCGGGGAAAACTCTAAATAGCTATACTAGTATATATACAGTTGATATATGACAAGTATTTAAAAGAGATATAAAAGAAGACTAACCATGCGCAGCTTCCCACAATACAGTTATATATATGAAAGCGAGTAAATGAAAGCCGTTAAAACTTATAGGTGAGCAAGCTTCCATGTTGTGTTGTTAGTTGTTCAAAGAAATTAAAGAAAGTTTTGATAACAACATGTATATTTGAATCTACATCAAAAGGGAAATTGTTTTGAAAAGATTGTCGGGGCTTATACTCAAGGAGAGGCCCAAGGTTAAACAGTGATCGCACCGTTGTTTTGAAAATGTACAGAGGGACTTATATAATATGTGAGGCCCAAAATGTTTTATTTACAAAGGGGTTTGGGTCTTACACTCTATTAGAGACCCAAAGGATGTTCAAAAAAAAAAGAAATGGGACTTACAACACGAGGGTAGGCCCAGATGATCTTTTATTTTGAAATGGCGATCGTGCCAAGATTTTTCTTTTAACGCAGAGGGACTTATACAATATCTAAGGCCCAAAATGGTTTTGGTTAAAAGGGGGTCGGGTCTTACACTCTATTAGAGGCCCATGAGTGTTTGAAAAAGATTTGTTAGGGTGAAAATCAAAGATACCCTAATTTTGTTAAAAATGGAATTAATTTTGATTAAAAATTAATAAAAATCATTGAAAACATGTAAAAAATGAGTGGTGATTTTGGATCAATGTTTCAAAAATCATGTTTTTATCCACAAAATGATTGAAAACCATTCAAGTTTGGAAAATCAAGAGAAAGAAAATTTTCAAAATGTTGAAAAACACATAAAAATTAATTCTTTTCAAAAATATCAAATATGTGAAATAAATAATATTTTTGGGGAATTTTTCTAAAAATAAAATATTTTAACATTTTTGTGAATTATTAAAAAAAGAATCAACTCAAAATCATTAAAATTCAGAGAGAAATTAATTTTTGAATCAATTAAATAAAATCACAAAAATTCAAATATTCAAATATTTGAAAAAGGGCGCCAAGAACATCTTGGTTTTGCCCACGTGCCCTGTTTTGCCCAGATTTGCGTTTTCTCATCAAACTCACTGAATACTTGATGGAATCATACAATCCACATATCAATCTGCTCGTTTTCAACTCACGATCATGTCTATGGTCTTTAATTTCATTTATTTTAAGCATGGAATGAGAAATCAAAACAAAACCTCAAGAACCCTAATTTCTGCATAAAGGCTAAGAAATTCCATACACGATTCATACAAAGCAATTTATTGAGGGGAAACACTCCATACATGATTATGAACATATGGAAAAATTATTGTGCGATGAAATATGCATGAATCATGAGATGACCAAGTTGAGGCTTACCTCTTGCAGCTGGTGATCGAGTTTGGTGTTGGAGGTGTTGCAGCTTAGTTCTAATGATATGGACAACTTCCTTAGGTGCTATGGAGTGTGTCTGAATGCTTGGAGTGGATTGAATTGAGCTGGAACTTGATTTGGCACCTCAACTGCAAATCTGTCAAAGGCTTGTGCAGATGGCTGGTGATTTTGAGAACCTGATGTTCCAGATGTGATTTTGTGTTATAGATCACTTCTATATGTTATATGTGAGGTGTGTGAACCATTGGTTTGGTTGGAATTGCTCTCAAACTCAAAACCCGATAGTGACTTGCTTTAGAAGGCAAAACTGGAGCGAAATAGGTGATTTTGAGGAAAGCATCAGTTTGGGTGCTTTGGTGTACTCAAACTGAGCACAAATGAGCTCTATTTATAGTAGAGGAAGTTTGTTTTGCAAGCAATAGTGAATGGCAAGTGGTACAGGTCTGTGGCCAATGTGGATCAAATGGAATCTCAAGTCTCCTCTAGCCATTGACTTAAGGTTAGAGCACAGGCATATGGTTCTTTGATTCAAGGATAAGGCTTGACTGAAGTGTTCGTCTTTGCTCTGATACATGCCACCTCTAAGCATCCATTGAATATTCCAAAACAAAATTGGAGTCTTTGCACCTTTTTAGCTCTTTTAGGTTTGGCATGCTACTTGTAGATTTTGGGACTTTGGAGGCTAATAGATCAGTGCTTGTCCCTTGTTTGTTCCCCCTTAAGGTGTGCAGATGGATAACCATGCTTTTTGTTGCCCAATTTGATCAAATCGAGCCCTTATGCACAAATCTGGCTTGCCAAGACAGTTTACAGCAAGGCATGTTGCAGCTGTCATAACTTCTAGCTCAGATGGAGTTTGAGGGAGTTCTTGGACATTTTGGAAAGCTGATATATCCTATTTCAACATAATGTCCAACTTTGGTTTTTAACCAAATTGAATTATAATGAAAAATGCCTCTACATTTGGAAAAAAAATAAGGCAGATTCTGACTTAGTGAAAATATCACTGTGTTGGAAAAATGTAATTTTCATGTTTTTTGTGATTTTGATCACTCCATAACTTAAAATCCATGAGGAATTGGAATGAGCTGTAGTTAAAGCTTTTAAAGTATGCCATGAGAGCTACAGATCCATCCTTGGACTATCCAAAATGGTTGCTTGGATCTCAAGTTATGGTCCTTAGAAGTTGGTACCCTAGCCACTTTGTTCAATAACTTAGAAAAATTCTAAGTTTTTTATGGTTACCCCTTTTATAAGTTAACTCACTTTCTTTGATTTTTCTTGATAAATGATGATTCAAATCATATTAACATTGTTTTAGGGTCAAAGAACCAAAATTGTGAAAAATCCCAAAAAGTCAAACTTGATTTTGTGCACAGTTGTATTTTTATCGGATGAAATCCAAACTGTACGATCCTTTGTGGAATCAAGTCCTTGACCTAAATCAAACCTAATGGATATATTCCTTGAGCTGTAGTTAATGCCTGGGTCAAAAGTCAAAGGTACAGTTGACTTTTTTCCTTGAAACCCTAATTGTGGTCCTGATGAAATTGAAACTTGTGGATCAAGCTTCTTGGATCACTCCATTGTTGCAACTGGATCAATGTAGAGTGTTGGAGACCCTCAAATCAGTTTTGAGGTCTTGGCTCAGGTTTTGTCCCAAAAGCCAACTTAGGGTGAATTAGGTCAAGAAACCCTAATTCCTGTTTTTTTTTATGAATGTTTCCCCTGAGGTTAAATTGACTTGATGATTGGCTCCATGAGGTCCCTTGGAGTATCTTAAGTTGTGCTTTGAAGCAATGGCTCATGCCCAGAGGAAAATTTCCATCTGGAGGCCTCAGTCGACCAAAACCCTAGTTTGGTGACACTGGCGATCTTAAGGCTTGATCCACTTGGAATGCTGCAAACTTGTCCTTGATTTTTGATGTGGGAGTCCTTTTGATCCTTTGTAGGTATTTGAGAGGCTATACAAGTTGGAGATCATGTCATTCCTTGATTGATCCTTTGCCTAAGTGTCCTTAGAGGGCCCAAACCCTGATTCTTGATTGTAGTGAATGCTCAACAATCCTTGAGGAGATTAATGATGCATGAAGGTACGTCCATATTGTGATGATGATTTGCATAATGATGGGAAATCTTGGTGGTCAAAATTTGGGGTATGACAGTTCCGAGATGAAGAGGTTTGTGCGTTTACTGTTTCAAGGAGTAGGATGTATGCTTCGTTGTGGGTTGTTGTAGATATGGTGATGTTGTTGTGGATTGAAGAAAATGGTGAAGGAAGGGCATGTGTACGAGGAAGGTCATGGTTGGCCAAGGATGAGGGCACTGCTGGGCGGTTAGGAGATGGTCGGTGATAAGTGTATGATGGAGGGTGTAATACCCCCAATCTATACCCCAAAAAAAAGCGAAAACAAATAATCAGAGTATAATAAAAACATTCATGGCATAGACGGAGGCCTCACATCATTTGGAACAAAATACAACAACCTTCTCATATAGATATGCAACAATCAGGTAGCACATAACAGAGGAACTCAGTTCCTAACACCCACTATTCAGATACAGAATAAAAGCAGAAAATCTGCAACTGAATCTCATATATATATATATATATATATATATATATATATATATATATATATATATATCATAAAAGTTTGTCTGTCATATACAGAGCCATACATATGCAATCCAAAAAGAACATATACATATACACATAATCACACACGATCTCCTCGACTACCCGGTGCTACATATCAGAGCCGACCGACAAAAGAATGAAGACCTAAGCTTCACAAAAAGACCTCCAGCATCTAATTTGCAATGCCACATAGAGCATTCAAAACAGCAGAAGGGTGAGAAACACAATCATAATATAATTGCATACGATTATATAATAACACAAAAATACACATATAAAACATTCTCACCACAACTTACACCATAATTCAAATGCAAACCAACACAAAGCATATCTCATACATCCATCACAAAGGCATATCAATCACGCACAATACATTTATCACCAACATTTATATATATATATATATATATATATATATATATATATATATATATATATATATATATATATATATATATATCTCAACTCATCAATTCCATTCACAATTCCACACAAAATCAATCCATTCATGATTTATGCAAATGCACAGAGACCGACACAACGACTCTATGCAATGCAATGCGGTACCGTTCCATCCATCATTCTCATCATTAGTTCACTCAGGAACTATTGGAATCATCGCTTGTTACTTAGTGTAACTCCCCGTCAGGCAAACAATGGTCCCCGTCACTCACACCTCTTTGTATAAGGCACACGACATTTATGGATCGCTCACACCTCTTTGTATAAGGCACACGACCCGATCGCTCACACCTCTTTGTATAAGGCACACGATCGTCCATAATCATCGCTCACACCTCTTTGTATAAGGCACACGATGTTTTAGCGGATCCCCTCGGGAATCATTTCGTCGCTCACACCCACTAGGGCACACGACATCACAAGAATGCATATCATGATGCTTGGCATACAATGACTCATGACATTCAAATGCACACATATACACATCCATAATCATGCATATACAATCAAACACAACACAATGCATTTTCTTGCCCTTAGGCCACAAACCATCATCACAACATTTCATCACATGCATTTACATCGTATAACATCACTCAAGTCCTACGATACATATATTAAGCATATTGCATGATAACATATCAAATACACTCCATTAAAACGGTAGAAGTCGACAAAACGATACATTTCAAAATTCATGACATAATTAAATCGGCCAACAATCTCAAAACCATTTTAATAAGAAAGAACATTTCAATAGCTTTCTAACAGTACCAAGAACGCCTCAATCCGAGTTACGGATCAAAAGTTATGAATTTTCAAAGAAAATAATTTATTGAGAAACAGCCAGATTCGCCTGGCGACTTAGGATTTCGCCTGACGGATCCCCCTTCGCCAGCACTTCGCCTGGCGAACTAGTGGCAAACCACAAATTTATAAAAACCCCAAGAGTTACAGAAGCTAACCCATTTCTGTCTCTCCGTTTTCGCCTGGCGACTTACGATTTCGCCTAGCGAATCCCCCTTCGCTAGTACTTCGCCTGGCGAACTAGTGGCGAGACCTAATTCGCCTGGCGAATTTCCTATTCGCCTGACAAATCGCACCAGAACCAGAATTTTCTGCTGCGGGTTACATGGTTCCAAAACCCCCAAAAATCCCATTTTTCATCCCAAATCAATTCCAACAGCAAAACAAATATCAGCAATTGCTCATAAACACAGTGTGATCATACAACGCAATTTATATCGATTTCCGACCGCGAAAACATTGATCCCTAATCATTTTCTCATTTCCAACCTAGAAGTGAAAACTATGGAAAGGCAAGAGAACATTCAAACACACACATACATATTCATACACAAGCATAAGATAATCGAGTTTCACACCCTTACCCGATTTAATAGTGTTTGAAAAGTCGGTTGGATCAATTTCTTTCTCTCCAAGTTTTCTCCTTTTTTCTTCTTTTCTTTCTCTTTTCCTTCTTCTCTTTTTCTTTCTCTCTATTTTTCTCTCTAAGTTCTAGTTTAAATGAAAAACATAATATCTACCCATCAAAAGACCAAAATACCCCTACACTCAAATATCTCGCAAACGTTCTCAAAACGCGATAAAACATAATAACCCAGAATAAAATAATATAATAATAAAAATAATTAAATCGACTCGATTAAATAAATCTAACAAAACTGGGGCGTTACAACTCTCCCCCACTTAGAGATTTTGGTCCTCGAAAATATTACCTGAGACGAACAACTCCGGATACGACTCACGCATCTGACTCTCCAACTCCCACGTCAAATTGCCCTCAGCAGCGCCTCCCCACGCTAATTTCACAAGCGCAATATCCTTTCCTCTTAACCGCTTCAACTCGCGATCCAAAATTCTCACTGGTAATGCCCCAACCTTAAGGTTCTCCCTTACCTCAACCTCATCCATCGGAATCACATGCGACGAATCCGGAACATACTTCTGAAGCTGTGAAACATGGAAAACATCATGCAAATTCGAAAGACTCGGCGGCAACGCCACCCGATAAGCCACCGCACCCACTCTCACGGATATCTGATAAGGACCAATAAACCGAGAAGTAAGCATCTTCGACTTCAATGCACGACAAACACCCGTTACCGGTGTAACTCTCAAAAATACATGATCACCTTCTTGAAACTCAAGATCTTTCCTCCTTCGATCATGATAACTCTTCTGCCTACTCTGAGAAGCCTTCATCTTCTCACGAATAAGTTTCACCTTTTCCGTAGTTTGTTGCACTAACTCCGGTCTAACCACCGAACTCTCACCAGATTCATGCTAACACAAAGGTGTTTGACATCTTCTTCCATACAACGCTTCAAAAGGTACCATTCCGATACTTGAATGGAAACTGTTGTTATACGTGAATTCCACCAACGAAAGATAATAATCCCAAGCACCACCTTGCTCAAGAACATAAGCTCTCAGCAAATCTTCCAACGACTGAATAGTTCTCTCGGTCTGACCATCCGTCTGAGGATGATAAGCAGAACTCAACCTCAACTTGGAACCTAACGCCTTTTGCAAACTTTCCCAAAATCTGGAAGTAAACCTCGGATCTCGATCTGAAACAATACACAATGGAATACCATGTAGCTTCACAATCACACGGATATAAATCTCAGCCAACCTCTCCAAAGAAAAACTGATGTCAATCGGAATGAAATACGCCGATTTAGTCAGCCTATCCACAACTAACCAAATGGCATTATATCCCCTTTGTGTATTCGGCAACCCTGTCACAAAATCCATAGAAATGTTGTCCCATTTCCACTTGGGAATATCCAACGGTTGCAATAATCCAATATGCTTCTGATGTTCTACGTTTGACTTCTGACACGTCAAACACGCATAAACAAACTGAGCCACATCTCTCTTCAATCCATACCACCAAAATATCTTCTTCAAATCTTGATACATCTTATTAGCTCCCAGATGTATACTCAAATTACTCCGGTGTCCTTCCTCTAAAATCATCTTTTTCAAGTCCGAATCATCAGGAATACAGATTCTACCACGGAATCTCAAAACACCCTTATCATCCACTTTAAAGTCACCATTCACACTTTGATCTCCAACCATCATCAAATCAACAAATTTCACATCCAACTTCTGTTTCTCGCTAATGGTTAACAGAAAATCATTAGTGACCTTTAACATACCAAGCCTCACACTATCAGATGTCAATTCACACACCAAACTCAAATCTCTAAATGCTTCCAAAAGTTCCCACTCTTTAACCATCAAAGCGGACATATGCAAAGACTTCTGGCTTAACGCATCGGCTACCACATTAGCTTTACCAGGATGGTAATTCAAGCCAAAATCGTAGTCCTTCAAAAATTCCAACCATCTCCGTTGCCTCATATTCAACTCTTTCTGATCAAACAAGTATTTCAAACTTTTATGATCACTAAAGACTTAGAATCTTGCACCATAGAGATAATGCCTCCAAATTTTCAATACAAACACCACAGCCGCTAATTCCAAATCATGAGTAGGGTAATTCTTCTCATGAATCCTCAATTGCCTCGAAGCATAAGCCACAACCTTACCTCCTTACATCAACACTCCACCTAAACCAATCAAAGACGCATCACAATACACCACAAACGGTTCAGTAGGATTCGGTAAGATCAAAATCGGAGTTGTAGTCAATCTCCTCTTCAGCTCACTAAAACTTTACTCACACTGAATATCCCAAATGAATTCCTTACCTTTACAAGTCAGTTGGGTCAATGGAAGTGCTAACCTGGAAAAACCTTAAATGAATCTTCGATAATATCCAGCTAAACCCAAAAAGCTTCTAATTTCAGTAACCGATCTAGGAGCCTGCAATTGTAGAACTGTATCTACTTTGGATGGATCCACAGCAATACCATTACCTGAAATCACATGCCCAAGAAAACTCACTTCTGATAACCAGAACTCACACATGGACAACTTGGCATAAAGTCTTTTTTCCTTCAAAATTTGCAACACAACACGAAAATGCTCCGCATGTTCCTCCCGGGACTTAGAATAAATCAAGATGTCATCAATAAACACAACAACAAATCGATCCAAATGCTCATGGAAAATACGATTCATATACTCCATAAACACACCCGGCGCATTAGAAACCCCGAACGGCATCACAGAATATTCGTAATGACCGTAGCGTGTCCTAAAAGCCGTCTTCTGAATATCTTCCTCTTTCACTCTAATCTGATGATAAGCCGACCTCAAATCAATTTTACTAAACACACACGCACCTACCAACTGGTCCATCAAATCATCAATTCACGGAAGAGGATACTTATTCTTAATCGTCACCTTATTCAGCTGGCGATAATCAATACACAATCACATACTTCCATCTTTCTTTTTCACCAATAAAACTGGAGCACCCCAAGGAGATACACTCGGCCTCACAAACCTCTTCTCTAACAATTCATTCAACTGCTTCTTTAACTCAACTAACTCAGATGCCGACATACGATATGGTGCCATAGATACAGGTCTAGTACCAGGAACTAGATCTATAGAAAACTCCACTTCTCTTTCTGGTGGCACATCTGAAATATCCTCTGGAAACACCTCTGGAAATTCACACACAACTGGAAACACATCAATTGCAACTTGATTATCCACTGTCAATGATGCAAACAACCCGAACAACTGAGCTTCATCCGCCAAAAGCTTCTTCAACTCTTTGGTAGATAAGAAACTCGATTCCTTGTCTTCCTCAAGAGAAGGAAATCTTACCAGCTTATGATAACAATCAATATGAACCCGACTGAACTGCAACCTGTTCATTCCCAGAACAACATCTAAACCCTCCAACGGCAGACACACCAAATCCATCTCAAAATATTTACCATAAATGGTCAAAGGACAACTTAGACAAACCAAAGAAGTAGTCACCGACCCCATTGCTGGAGTATCAATAACCATCTCTCCACCCATCGATGACAACAAAAGATTCAAACGCTTCGCGCACTCAGACAAAATAAACAAATGAGTCGCTCCGGTATCAATAATAGCAACTAAAGGCATACTATTAATAAAACAAGTACCTCTGATCAGACGGTCTGCACTAGTAGTTTGTGTTCCTGCCAATGCAAATACTTTCCCCCCAGCTGGAGCTTGCTTTGGTTTCGGACACTTTGTACTAACATGACCAGGTTCCCCACAGTTGAAACACTTCACCACATTCATCTTACAATCAGCTGCGACATGTCCTATACCTCCACAATTGGAACACTTCCTCATATCCTTTCTACACTCAAATTGACGATGTCCTAAGTCACCACACCTAAAACATCTCAGAGGATTAGACATACCTCCCCCACTTGGCCTTTTATCCAAATTACCCCTTTGCTTACTATAATAGCCCAAAATTTTCCCTCTCTTTTCTTCATATCATTTAGCATGAGCTTTCATTGCATTGCATTGCATTCAAGCATAGAAAAAAACATTAAACATTTAGCATTGCATCTTGCATAAGGGCATGTGATCAGTTGTTCCTCAAAGGTGTGGATCATCCAAAGCAAGAGAATAAGAGCCAAGGGTTTCTCACAAGTCACAAAGGTCTCTTACATCATATATCAACCCCATTTGATCTCACATGTCATTGGAAGATGCTAGCTCATCAAGAAGTTTGGACAGTGCATCACCTCCTATCACAAAAAACAGTCAAAATTAGGGTTTTGGATTCAAGTGGTCTCCTGATGAAACTTTGATTCAAACTTGATCTCAATGTTTCCTACATGATATTAAGTGTCTAAGGATGGAAGATTGGCCATTGATTCATTTTAGAAGAGGTTCAATTGATCAGTTGCTTGATAATAAAGAAATTGGGGAAAAAGTCAACAGTTCAAAAGGGAAGTCCACCATGGGTTTTCAAAGGTTCAAATCATGTCTCCCAAGTCCATAGACCTTCATATGGTCCTTAAATGTTAATATTCATGTCATTCATCAAGAATCAATAAGTAGGGCAAAAGTTACTATTTTTGGAAAATGATCTATAATGTGAAATTTCCATTTTTGGCAACTTTTCAAACCATCTTCAACTTGACTTTTCATCATAAAAAAAGCTTCAAATGAATTTTACTCAAACATGAAAGTTGAAGATCTCTCTCTCCCCTTTCCAAAAAGTACTAGATCATTTCCATACCATTTGTGGTTCTCAAGTTATGATCAAAAGACTCAAGGGTGGTTTTTAGAGTTTTCACATGGTTCAATTTTTCCACTTTGTGCAAAAAGCTTCCAAATGACTTATATTGGTTTCAAGTTGACAAATTCAATTCATAAACTCAAAGTAAACTTCATTTAGTGCAGAATTGGTCTTGGAATCATGTCATTACATGAAGTATTTCTCACTTATTTCACAAAATGCAAATGTGCAAGATGATCCAAAACTCATAAACCAATCAACACAAGGCCCATTTTCAATTCATTGGTGATCAATACATGAAATGAGAGTGATCCATCATCATAGGCATGACCATGCACGTGTGGATGAGGGTGTACACACCAACTTGCCAATTTGCAAAACACCTCCAAGAGCATTAACCAAGGGTTTAACAAAACCCTAACCATGATCAGAATGATAACCAAGGATATATAAGAGGCTTCACACGTTCATTTCACACTCATGCACTCTCATTTGCTCATATTTCAAATTTTTGCTCTCAACATTCTTCTCTTCAAAACTCCACTCTCCTAGGGTTTCATTGAGTTCTCTTCACATTTTCTTGATCAGTGAACTTCATAGAAGACGAATCATCCATTGATTGAGGCTCATACAGAGGTTTTCACTAGGTTCAGTTTTGGAAGCTTCATCTTCAAATCTCAAGATCTAGCCTGATTCAAGCTTCTATTTACATTTATTTTGCAAATAGAGCTCAAAAGAGGAAGATATGCACTCTTACACTGGATTTCTAGGAGTATTTTGACTTGTTGCAAGTTTCAGGTGAGTTGAAATTCATCATCTTATTTCTTGTTTCTAAGGTGTGCATTATGTTCCTCCGGATTTGCTGATCATTCTGATATAATTTTTGTGTGTTTTGGACGTGTATCATGGTTGAATTGTAGATCTGATATTTTTGAGTTCAAACTTGTTTACTTCGATTTGATGGATACACGCAAGATCTGTTAATTTGAGTTGCATATTTGAGATCAGTGATGAATTTGGAGTAGAACTGTGGTCTTGTTTTTAGTTTCTGGAAAATATGGTGGATCTTCATCTTGCAGGTGGCCGGAGAAGGTGACCGGAGCTAGGGCTCCGGCCACCTGAACTTCTCTATGTGATTTGCAGGTGGTGTGAGGAAGATGAAATCTGGACCGTGTGTTTCCTTGATCTGACCGTTCACAGCGTGCCAACACATAAATGATGCACGCACCACGCACGTGCCTGTTTTTATTAATTCAGTTATAACGTGACCATTGGATTGTTTTACTGATTGCTTGACTCATTGATGTGCGTTGATTCTCTATACTTTTGGTTGACCATGCTTGTGTGTGTTGGATCAGAATACTGAATGCTTGACTTGATTTGCGTGCGTTGATCTTACATACTTTTCATTTGTTGACTGATCTTGGCACGTTGGATTGATCCAAGGGCAATGATTGAGTCAATCTTGTTGACTCTGAGCCTTCATAAGAAGCGCCTTGGGCTTCTTTGCTATTTGCACCCCTGTTTTGGCCTGGTCCAATTTTTGAACGTGGTTTTACTTTGTCTGCACCCCCTGGCTTGTTTTATTTCATTTTTATTTTCACATATTAGCCTTGTTTCATTTTTAATTTTTAAAATTAGTTAGATGCATCCAAAAATTCTCAAACAAATCATGAATCATCTTTATAGTTATATAAAATTTTTACAAATTTTATTTTCCATTTTTCTATTATTTTTGCATCTGAATTAATTGTTGTTTGAATTTCTTTTTTAAATGTTTCATTTGTGAACACTTTGCATTGCTGATTTTATTTCTCATCATTGGTACATAGTTTGATCCTCATCCTTTGCACATTTCAGAGGACACTTTGAAGCATTTAAAAACATTTTTGTCATATTTTTAAGATCATCTTTGCATCCTCTTTGAGCCATTTCTTTGTGTATGATCATGTGAAACCCTAATTACTTTACCATGCTTGTTTGTTTGAGTTTCTTTGTGGTTATTTGCATGAGCTTTTGGTATGATATTTTCCTCTGGTTGACGTATCTTGAGACCTATTTTGTTGATTTTTTAATCATGTTTGGTATTTGTTTGATGACTCTTGTTTGAGGTCCCTTTTTGTGAACTTCTTTGATCATGTTTTATTTATTTGCTTGAGAAGGCACTTGTGCCATTGTATGAGATCACTTTTTTTGACTTCTTGAGCCATGTTTAGATCATTATAGGTCTTTTGAATGAATTTATAGGTCATTGGTTTGAAGTTGATGCTTTCTTTGTGTACATGTTCAATACTTGTTTCACATGTTTCCTTTTGACCTAATTCCTCATCTTTTTTCATCTAAATTCCAACTTGACTTGTAATTGGTTTGTTTATGTGATGTCATACCATCCATTTGCATTTCATATGATGTATGCCTCTGACTTTAAAGCATTGCATTCATCCCATATGCCATTTATGTCTTACTTTGCATACTTGAACATGTTTCATCCAAATGCATGTTTCTTTTTCTTCTAGTTTCTAAATGACTTGTAATTGCTTGAATGTGATTGGTTTGTGCATCTTATCTTCATCCTAACATGTCATATAACTTCTGACTTTGATACTTGAGTTTCATCTTGAACTTTTTTAGGTTTGACTTATGCCTTAAGTAACTTCTTTCCATGTTAAATTCATGTTCATGTCTTCTCACTTCTTCTCCTAATCACTCTTAATGCTTGGATGCTTGATTGTATGCCTCATATGACATTTGTACATCATGTTTAGGCACATGTTTAGGTCATCGACATTCTGACTTTGACATTACTTGAAGCATTATTGCATGATCACTTTGCATATCCACTCATTCTTCATCTATTTCTTCCATGATTCACTTCTTTAGTGATTAGTGCTTTGTTTGTGCATAATTCATTTGTGTTTGATGTCTTAACATTAGAGATCACTCTTATTGTTTAGATTCTGACTTTGATTAGTTTGCATCTCTTAAGATCTTTGTTCTTAGTTCTTAATTGATTTGATCATTACTTGTTGTTTCTCCCTTTATTTCCTATTTGTAAATAGTTTTGTGAGCTAACCTTTTCATGTAGGTGCATGGTAAGTAAGGGTGTGGACTTAGTTCCACATACACTTCTCTCCCTCATCTTCTCTTATTGCTTTTAATAATTCAACTTGTGATCATGTTAAGCATTTATATACTTTCCTTGAATAACTTCTTCTTCATCCCTTCTTTAAGATCGACTTAACTTCCATCTTGGAAGTAAGTTGTTTCTTTCGTTCTTCTTCTCCTTTCTTTTAGGATTAGATTTCTTAAACCACATTAACCTTAGGATTTCCATGTATGATAACTCTAGGGTTGAGTCTTAGTCTCCCCGATTAGATTTTTACCTTTATCGATCATTTGACTCTCTCTTCTTCTCATCTTAAAACAAAAGTAAAAAACACCTAATAAAGGCAAAACAAATATTGTATTTGAGCCTTTCATGTAAGAATGAGATAGTGAGGGATCTTCTCTCATTTTCTTAGAATGTTTAGGGTACGTCCCATCTTGGGTCGATATGCGAGGCATTCGATCTTACATGAGGGACTCAAATACAATGTGCGTTACAAAATATAAAGTAATCAAAACACTTCTTTCTTAAAAGACAAAAACAAACAACAATTCTCTTCTCATCTCTTTCACTTCTTCCTTAAGGAATCGTCATGTCCGTTCTACCGCAAACTGGTAACGCCTAAGTCTCCCAACAGCGAGCTGCAACACCTAAACTGCTGGAACGCGCACTCTGACGTTTCCACTAAAAAACACAAACAAAGCGACCCTCGTTGAGGGGAACTACGTCGCTCTGATTCTCATGTTCCCGATGAGATACGTAGGCAGTGGGTAGGGCCCATTCGTGCACTTCTTTTATTTTCCCTACATTTGTTTCTTGTTCTCTCTCCTTTCTTTTTTCCTTTTTCCTGTTCCTTTTTCCTTTCCAGTAGCAGCGAAGCTCCAGTTTTCCACACCCTTTGATCGAGACAAGCAGACGTGGATCCCATCGGGTATGATGGACATGTGGGGGTGCTAATACCTTCCCCTCGCGTAACCGACTCCCTTACTCAGTTCTCTTGGTCGCAAGACCTTGCTCTTTCCTTTCCTTTAGGTTTATGCGGTGTTTCCTTTCCCTCTCTTGGGATAAATACACATTGCTGGCGACTATGTTTCGGTTCCACTTTCACGTTTGTTCTAGGATGAAAATCCTCGGGAGCGACAGCTGGCGACTCTGCTGGGGACAGATTGACCTCTTGCTGGTCCATCCCCTTTTGCGAGTCAATCCTTGCGCTTGTTTGTTTTCGTTCATTGGGTGGTTACTTTGATGCTATTTTGCTGTATTTACTGTTTTACTGTATTGTTTATCGTATTACCGCTTTACTGTACATTACTGTATTTACCGCATTTTAGCATTTCATATATTATATTATGCTATACTGGACTGTGATGTTTTCTGTTTGGCGGGATGGGGTATTCTGAGAGATAGGCCCAATACACAGGCCGGAGTGCACTTATGTTTAGTGTGTTTCATGTCATCTCGCATTCCATCTCGGTTCGAGGAGGGAATATGAAACACAATCTGGATGAGGTTCTCTCTAGAGAATTCTGCGTTGTGGATCTTCCACGATGGTAGAGCTATCTGGAAGAGCTATTAAGTCTGGATGACCTTTTAGGATGATCACTCTTTATTTTGAGGTGAATCAGAGGACGATCTCTTTGTTTGGCGGTAGCATTGTATCCTTCGGGCTGAATGTGCTATTGCTTCTCATTCCGAGATTCGAATTTGAGGATCCTCACTTTCTAGTACATACATGTGAGATTGGGGGGATTGTTTACAGGTGTGCAGGAACCCTTGACCTTCAGAATACCCGGTTTTCTTATTTGTTCTGGATTGGTTACTGAATCTTTGGTCCTGATCAGTTCACATTTGTTTTGGATTTGATACTGGACTTATTATCCTAGTTTTGTGTATCTCACCGAATTCAGACTGCAGTACAGTGGATTCAGCATTATTTGTGCAGCATTGATCACATGCCCTTGCATACATATCATCATTAGCATTCTTGCATTTAACCTTCATGTTTATTCATTTGCAGGGTATACTTCCTTTCGATTCCGGTTGACAGTTCCCTTTTGTAGTTATGGATGCTCCAAGGAAGAACAATGTGCATTATACTTTCTTTGACACCAAGGTGGGACAGTTACAAAAGATGGTTTCTCTTATTACTCCAGATCATGTGGGTTTGTTCCGAAAGGCTTATGGGGAGATTCTGACTGTGGTTGATGACTTGAATGCTTCAGAGAGGAGTGTCATCCATACGTGCTTACAGTTTTATGACCCATAACTAAGGTGCTTCACTTTCTCGGACTGTCAGTTGGCCCCGATGCTAGAAGAGTATGCACGTCTTCTAGGTGTGCCTCTCAAGTACTAGATCCCTTTCAACTCTGAGATGCCCCCTCCAAAGACTGAAGAGATAGCTAAGGCCCTCCATCTGAGCGTACCTATGGTAGCAGATAACCTCGCCACAAAAGGAGGTTTATCTGGTTTTCATTTAGACTTCTTGGTTGCCAAAGTTGAAGAGTGTGCTGCTAAGGCTCAGTGAGAAACTGTTTGTGCAATTCTGGCTTTGAGCATCTATGGAGTTATGCTGTTTGCTGATGAACCTAAGTTTGTGGACAAAAGTGCAATCCATATTTTTGTGAAGAAGAATCCTATACCTACACTCCTGGGTGATTTGTACTATTCTGTGCATTTTAAAAATGAGAAGAAACGAGGAGGTTTGGTTAGATGTTGCGCACCTCTGTTCCATAAGTGGCTCATGAGTCATTTACCAAATTCAAAGACTTTTTTGGATCCTCATCCTGCAAAGAATTGGGCTAAGAGGATGATTCAGTTGACAGCAAAGGACATTCGTTGGTTCAATCAAAGGACGATGGGTGGAGATTTTGTCAGTAGCTATGGAAGACATCCTAATGTGCCACTCTTGGGAATAAAGGATTGCATCAATTACAATCCTGTTATTCTCAGGAGACAGTTAGGATTTGCTTTGATAGAGCCTCTGAAGGACAGTGATTGGGAAGAATCTTTCTTTTTCCCTGTGAAAAATAATCCTTTCTTAGTAAGGCAAGCAGCTGGAGCTTGGGGCAATCTGCAAACGAAGGGTAAAGTCGTCTTCGGCGAGTGCAACAATGTGTCTTCTTCTCAATATGATGCCTGGTTGAAAAGAAGAGTTCAGATCACTCTTTTGCCATTTTCTCAGGAAAGACCATCAGATCCAGTTGCTGCTGAACCAGTGACCATGATAAGTGTTGCTAAATATAACAAGCTTAAGGCGGAGATGGATAAGACAGTCAAAATGAATGAGAAGTTGAGTGAAGGATTCTGAAAGACGCTTTGTGAAAAGCGTAATGTTGAGTATGAACTTCAAAAGTTGACTGAGCGTCATGAGGCTAATAAGAAAAGAATTGCCGAGGACACTATCTATATTCGCAAGGTCAAGCAAAACGAGATGGCATTAAAAGAAGCGTGCAAGCGTATCAACGAGCAGTTGTCAAAATCTAAAAATTCACTTGCCAAAGGGCAGCAGAGATGGGGTGAGTTCTCCGAGTGTCGAAGGGAGATCGAAGCGAGAATCAGGGCTAAGAATGATGAGTTGAGAAAGAACTTGAAGAGTAAAGAAGGTGAATTCCTCCAGCAGCTTAGTTCAGCCCACCGAGAGATTGAAGAGCTGAAAGTCCGCGCCGGAATAAAGAGAGTCAAAGAGTTAGACGTTAAAGATCAAATCAGAAAGCTGAAGGAAGCTGTCAAGATAAGAAGTCAGCTGAACAGGAGTCTGACGGAGCGCCCTAATGATCCAGTTACTGAACCACTTCTCAAGGAGGTCCGGGAGGATTTGTATGGGCTCAGTGTCTGAGTTGTTGTTATTCTGGAAATTCACCATCAGGCTTATTGATGGGTTTTCTTTTGCTTGTATTCATGCTATTCAGTTGTATCTATTCAGAACCAATTTGTATTTGACTGTTCCACACCTGGTTGTGGGTCTCATTTATGCTAATGGTGTTTTGTTTGGTATTATTGAGGTGGATTCTTCATCAAATTATACAATGATCCACACACTCACTGGGCCGTATATGATGGGTATTCTGAATTATTAATATGCACCTCGGGTGTTCTGTCACTGTTAACAATTGCAGGAGTATATTGTTCCCTTACGGTCAAACTGGAATTGAAGGAAGGAATGCCCCCAAATGAATAAACATTGCATTGCATTGCATATCATTTTGCATTCTGTTGCTTGTTTTTTCAGGTACTCGTTGCAGGGTCTCTAACCTTTATTTAGTTTCAGGCATTATAGCTGAGAATCACATTCACCGATACTCAACTCGAAGAAATCAAGTGAGGATAATGGATCAAATGCAGAATGATTTGGCTGAAATGAGGGCACACATGGACCAGTTCATGACTGGTATGGCACAGACTCAAGAAAGACTGAGGCTTCTGGTCGAGCGTCCAGAGGCCACGCCTGAAGGTAACCAAGTGGACAATTTACAGACAAGGGTCACTCCTCCTCCTGGTGGAAATCCTCCTCCTGGTGGTAATCTGGGTAATGGAAATGGCAGAAATGTTGGTGGTATTCAAGAAGATGTTCTGGAAGACCAATTCACCCTGTTGGATGCTGAATTGGGTAATCCTGGTGATAGAAGGTATGATGAGTTAGCTGAGAAGATCCGGGCTATAGAGTGCAAGAATTCTATGGGTATTGATGTTACTAGTTTGGGGCTGGTGCCAGGAGTCAGAATTCCTCCAAAGTTCAAGCCACCCACTTTTGACAAATATCATGGCAATGCGTGTCCCCAGACACATATCCAAGCTTATTTTGGGAGGATCTCATCCCATACTGATGATGAGAAGTTATGGATGCATTACTTTCAAGACAGTCTGGCTGGAGCTTCTTTGACCTGGTATATGAAATTGAACAGAGCTGCTGTGAGAAGTTGGAAAGATCTGGCAGAAGCATTTCTAAAGCAATATCAGTACAATATCGACATGGCGCCCAACCGCACTTAATTGCAAGGGTTGTCGTAGAATGCTAAGGAAAGTTTCAAGGAGTACGCTCAAAGGTGGAGAGAAATGGCTGCCCAGGTTCAGCCTCCTTTGCTGGATAGAGAAATGGCAGATATGTTTATGGGCACCCTGCAGGGGGCATTTCTTGAAAGGTTGGTTGCGTGTCCATCAACTGGATTTGCTGATATCGTGATTGCTAGAGAAAGAATAGAGAGTCTGTTGAAACTTGGGAAGATCCAAGATGTAAGTGGGGATGGATCTTCCGGAACAAAGAAACCATTTGCTAGTGGTCAGAAAAGGAGAGAAGGTGATACGAATACTGTGTATAGAGGACGAGGAAGAGGAGGGTCTCAAGCTTATCACCAGGTAGGTGCAGTGACAATCCCAACACCATTTGTTCAGCAACGACAACCACAATAGCAAGCTCAGCAGCAACAGCAGCAATCTCCTTTCCAACAGAGGTCTAGGCAAAGGGACCGTAAGATTGGCCCTCTCCCTATGACTTATTCAGCGTTGTTAACTCAGTTACTCAAATTAAAGTTGGTTGAGCTTCGTACTATGAGACCTCCTGCCGCTGGCAACTTGCCACCTAATTTTGATGTTAACTCTCGCTGTGATTTCCACTCAAGTGCTCAGGGGCATACCACTGAGAAGTGTTGGGCATTTCAGAATAAAGTGCAAGACTTGATCGATGCCAAAGCAATCAATTTCTCGTTACCTCCTAATGTTATCCAGAACCCCATACCTAATCATGGTGTGGCAAATGTGCATGCTGTTGAGAACAGAAAGAGATTGAACTTGGTGACAGATATCAGTCAGGTGAAAACTTCATTGCTAGTGGTGAAGGATCGTTTGTTGAAAGGACAGGTGTTCCCGGGTTGTGATCAAGATTGTTCTGAGTGTATGGGCCAAGAGAATGGCTGCGATAAGTTGAGATTTGGTTTGCAAAGTCTGATTGACGAGGGCCATCTACAGTTTGACCGGGTTATGAAAGATACTGATGAGGTGTCAACTGTGACCATCTATTATACTCCCACTGAAATTCAGGTGCCTGCAAGTACAGCTCCTGTAGCAAGTGTTGTGCAAGAAAGATCCAGTCCTGTTACCATCACGGTGCCGGGACCAGTTCCGTTTGCATCTACGAAAGCAATCCCATGGCACTATGGGGCAGACGTGTATTATGAAGGGAAAAAGCAGGAAGTCGAGACATCATCCAGTTTAAATATTGATAATGTGGGTGGTGTAGGTGGCTTTACTAGGAGCGGAAGGTTGTTTGCTCCCCAAACTTTGCGCAGTGATCAAGAAGTTGAGGCCGCGGAAAAAGCTAAAGGAAAACAGGTGGTTGAGAGTGTGCTTGTGCCTGAAACAAAGACAAAGATTACCTTTGACAATGAGGTAGAAGATTTCATGAGGATAATAAAGAAAAGTGATTACAAGATTGTCGATCAACTGAACCAGACGCCCTCGAAGATTTCAAATTTGTCATTGTTGATGTGTTCTGATGCGCACCGAGAGGCTTTGCTGAAAGTGTTGAAGAGAGCCTATGTTCCACAGGAAATTACCGTCAATCAGCTTGAAGGTGTGATTTCTAACGTCAATGTCAGCCACGGATTGGGTTTCACAAGCAGGGATTTTATGTCTGAAGGAAGAAATCACAACAAAGCTTTGCACATTACAATGGAGTACAGGGGTGCAGTGTTGTCTCACGTGTTGGTAGACACTGGTTCCTCACTCAATGTCTTGCCTAAGAAGGCGCTGATGAAGCTAGAAGTTGATGGTTTGATTTTAAGGCCAAGTGATTTGGTTGTCCGAGCGTTCGATGGAACGAAAAGATCTGTGTTTGGTGAAGTGGAGTTACCCGTGCAAATTGGACCGCAAGTGTTCAAATCTATATTCCACGTGATGGATATACAGCCTGCTTATAGCTGCTTATTAAGTCGCCCTTAGATTCATGCGGCCGGGGTTGTTACATCCACGTTACACCAGAAGCTGAAATACGAGTTCGAGGGACAAGTTGTGACAGTGTGTGGTGAAGAAGACATTTTTGTTAGCCACTTGTCCATATTCAAGTATGTTGAGATGGATGGGGAAATCCACAAAATGCTTTGCCAGTTGTTTGAAGCGGTAAATATTGACAACGTGCCTGAATCTTCCATTGCACCAGATAGAGCCGGTACATCCATTTCGTCCTATAAGCAAGCTGTCGAGGTTGTCAGAGCAGGCAATGCTCAAGGCTGGGGCAAGCTGATAGAGACAACAATGAAGGAGGACAAGTTTGGTATTGGTTATCATCCTTCTATGACTTCAGTTGCAGAGAACAGTGGACCCATCACTTTCAGCAGTGGGGGAATCATTTACCCAGATCAGTCTTGTGCAGCTACAGAAGATGGCGTTGACAGTGACTGTGACTTGGACAACTGGGTACGCCCACGCGCTCCGGGACAACCATTGTAGAATTGGTCCGTTGAAGAAGTCATCCGAGTTACTCTTCAAATAGAGTAATTTTCTTTGTTTTTCTAACCATAATGCATGTCAAAATCTTGCGCTCTGCCCAAGGCGTATAGATTCATTTGTAGGGCCACCCTGTTTGCATTTGCAATTTTAATCATCAATAAAGGACGTTTTGCACTCATATTTTTGTTCTCTGTCTTTCTTTTTTTATTTTTGCACAAAAATAATAAAATGACAATGTTTTGTTTCTTTTTTTATTTTTAAATAAATTCTAAAATAAAGCATGAACCCGTCCGTGCAGACTTGATCCTCCGGATTCCATTGATAACGGTTCTGCTATGGCTATGTATGACTTTGACAAACCGATTTATCAAGCCGAAGAAGGGGATGAGAAAGGCTGTGAACTCCCTGAGGAACTAGCCAGATTGTTAAAACAAGAGGAAAGGGTCATCCAGCCTCATCAAGAGACCATAGAGATCATCAATATTGGTACCGAGGATGCTAAGAAAGAGATCAAGATTGGCGCCAGCCTGCGAGCAGATGTGAAGAAAGCTTTGACTAAGATGTTGTGTGAATATGTTGATATCTTCGCCTGGTCGTATCAAAACATGCCAGGGCTGGATACTGATATTGTTGTGCACAGGCTGCCATTGAGAGAAAAATGCCCGCCAGTCAAGCAGAAACTTCGTCGGACTCATCCCGATATGGCCATAAAGATCAAAGAAGAAGTTCAGAAGCAGTGGGACATTGGGTTTCTTGCTGTGACCAATTATCCTCCTTGGGTTGCCAACATCGTGCCGGTACCAAAGAAAGACGAAAAGGTGAGAATGTGTGTGGATTATCGAGATCTTAATAAAGCTAGTTCGAAAGATGATTTTCCACTACCCCACAACGATGTACTGGTTGACAATACAGCTCAGTTTTCAGTGTTCTCGTTTATGGATGGTTTCTCCGGGTACAACCAGATTAAGATGGCACCTGAGGATATGGAGAAGACCACGTTCATTACTCCATGGGGTACATATTGTTATAAAGTTATGCCTTTTGGGTTGAAAAACGCAGGGGCAACGTACCAGCGAGCAATGGTAACATTATTCCATGACTTGATTTACAAAGAGATTGAATGTTATGTGGACGACATGATTGCCAAGTCGCGAACGAAAGAAGAGCATCTGATTAACTTGAAAAAGTTGTTTGAAAGGTTGAGAAAGTTTCGTTTAAGGTTGAATCCAAACAAGTGCACTTTCGGGGTGCGTTCCGGAAAGTTGCTGGGCTTCATTGTGAGCGAAAAAGGGATTGAGGTTGATCCTGCCAAAGTGAAAGCAATACAAGACATGCCTGAACCGAGAACAGAAAAAGTGGTTCGTGGTTTTCTGGGTAGATTGAACTATATTGCAAGGTTTATATCTCACCTAACAACCACATGCGAACCAATATTCAAACTGCTAAGAAAAGATCAAATGGTCAGGTGGAATGACGATTGCCAATTGGCATTCGATAAAATAAAAGAATACTTGCAGGAACCTCCAATCCTCATGCCTCCAGTTTTAGGAAGACCTTTGATAATGTATTTGACAGTGCTTGAAGGTTCTATGGGTTGTGTTCTCGGTCAACACGACGAGACAGGTAGGAAGGAGCATGCTATCTACTACCTGAGCAAAAAGTTCAATGACTGCGAGTCCCGGTACTCAATGCTTGAAAAGACGTGTTGTGCACTTGCATGGGCTGCTAAGCGATTGAGGCAGTATATGATCAGGCACACAACTTTGTTGATTTAAAAAATGGATCCTATCAAATACATTTTCAAGAAA
This sequence comes from Lathyrus tuberosus, assembly GCA_022829125.1. Lineage (NCBI taxonomy): Eukaryota > Viridiplantae > Streptophyta > Magnoliopsida > Fabales > Fabaceae > Lathyrus > Lathyrus tuberosus. The sequence continues at coordinate 394,501 of JALAZF010000124.1, read as the reverse complement.
CCAGCGCTAACAGGCAGAGTTGCACGGTGGCAAATGGTTTTGACAGAATATGATATCCAGTATACTTCTCAAAAGGCCATCAAAGGAAGTATCTTGTCAGACTATCTTGCGTAACAGCCGATTGATGATTACTAACCCATGAAATTTGATTTCCCTGATGAGGACATCATGTTTCTCAAACCTAAAGACTGCGAGGAACCACTCCCGGAGGAGGGGCCGGACCCTGAATCCAAATGGAGTTTGATGTTTGATGGGGCTGTCAACATGAATGGGTGCGGAGTTGGAGCAGTTCTTATCACGCCGGAAGGTGTTCATATGCCTTTCACTGCCCGAATAACTTTCGGATGCACCAACAATGAAGCAGAATATGAAGCTTGTATAATGGAGATTGAGGAGACGATTAATTTGCGAATTAAGACCCTTGATATCTTTGGTGATTCAGCTTTGGTAATCAATCAAGTGAAAGGGAGTTGGTACACGCACTAAGTAAATCTGGTTCCGTATAGAGATTATACAAGGAGATTGCTGACATTCTTCACAGCGGTGAAGTTGTACCATATTCCTCGAGATGAGAATAAGCTTGGCCACATTGTCTTCCATGATCAAAGTGCAAAGATGGAATCATATACCTAAGATTGAGGTGTCTCGCCTTGACAGACCTGCATTTGTGTTTGTTGTCGATGCAACGTCTGATGACAAGCCATGGTTTCATGACATTAAGTGTTTCTTGAAAAGTCAAGATTACCAGCCTGGGGCATCTACTAAAGATAAGAAGACGTTAAGAAGGTTGTCTGGTAGCTTCTTCTTGAATCAGGATGACGTGCTGTACAAACGGAATTTTGACATGGTTCTGCTCAGATGCGTGGATAGACACGAAGCAGACCTGTTAATGCAGGAAGTACGTGAAGGCTCTTTCGGTACCCATGCCGGAGGACATGCAATGGCTAAGAAATTATTGAGGTTGGGATATTATTGGTTGACAATGGAGGCAAATTGTTGCAAGTACGCCCGCAAGTGTCACAAATGCCAGATTTATGCAGACAAAGTACATGTTCCTCCAAATCCGTTGAGTGTCATGTCCTCTCCTTGGTCCTTTGCCATGTGGGGCATTGACATGATCGGAAAGATTGAGCCTACTACTTCAAACGGCCATCGTTTCATCTTGGTCTCCATTGATTACTTCACTAAATGGGTTGAAGTAGCATCTTATGCCAATGTTACTAAGCAGGTGGTAGCTCGTTTCCTGAAACGGGATATCATTTGTCGCTATATAGTGCCCGAGAGAATCGTTATTGATAATGGTTCTAATTTGAACAACAAAATGATGGTTGAGCTGTGCCGAGACTTCAAAATTAAACACCACAATTCTTCTCCGTATCGCCCGAAGATGAATGGCGTTGTGGAGGCGGCCAACAAGAATATTAAGAAGATTGTGCAGAAAATGGTTGTCACGTATAAAGATTGGCATGAGATGTTACCATTTTCTTTGCATGGGTACCGAACGTCAGTACGCACGTCCACTGGGGCAACACCCTTCTCACTTGTATACGGTATGGAGGCAGTACTACCGGTTGAAGTTGAGATTCCATCCCTAAGAGTTATGATGGATGTCAAGTTAGACGAAGCTGAATGGGTTCGTGCCAGATTTAATCAGTTGAGCCTTATTGAGGAGAAACGACTGGCAGCTGTGTGTCATGGGCAGTTATACCAACGGAGGATGAAGCAGGCATTCGACCGAAATGTGCGTCCTCGGGTTTACAAAGTGGGAGATGTGGTACTCAAAAGGGTCCTTCCTCCTAGTATAGATCACAGGGGCAAATGGACTCCCAACTATGAAGGTCCATTCGTGGTTAAGAAGGTCTTCTCGGGCGGAGCCTTATTACTTACAACCATGGACGGCGAAGACTTTTCATCCCCTGTCAACTCCGACGTAGTCAAAAAATACTTCGCATAAATAGACCAGCTGGACAAAAAAAGAAAAGTCCAGGCAAAAAAGGGCATCCCGGCGAACCACAAAAACAGAATAAAAAATTTTGGGCAAAAATTAGGGATAAAATAAAAAATTTGTACACCCGGTGAGTTGAAAATCCGCAAGGACAACTCAGGAAAAAAAGGGTATCCCGATGGATTGAAAACCCGAAAGGGCGGTCCATGCAAAAGAGGGATTTAAGTGAACGACTATGGTCCGAGTTATCTGTACTCCATCACCGTTTCAGCAACTGACTTTCCAAAGGGTAGGAATCGGTCTGATCATTCCTCAGAAGGCAAGGTCGAGGAGTCTTGAAGACATACTCGCCATAGCAGAATTGAAACTCAGTGGAATGTCGTTTTCACATTGCCATTAGGATAGTTTCTTTTCTCAATTTACAGCAATCTCCTCTTTCCAGGGTTTGCTTCTCATTTGTACTTACCTATGCTGTGCTTTTCAATCAATAAATTGAATTTTATTCAAAAGCTTCTCATTTTGTTTTATTGCTTTGTTTGCAAAAACGTCCGAATTATTGATAAAACATTGCATTTGAAAACACTGTGGCCTTACAAATAACATGCGCAGAAAAACATTTAAAATCATCTTGAATGTTGAGTAATCCTGGATGGTGGATTCAAACCACGCAATATCCTGGGGCACGTGTGCATATTCTTTTGTTGCAGGTAACAGGTACAAGTATTCCAAGAGCATGGATCATGTCTTCTAGACGAGTAATCACTTATTCCCATACAGAGTACCGGGGAAGTCAAGTTCAAGAAGGGTCCCCACGTCACCTTTTGCCACAACGTTTACTGATTGAGTCCATCCTCGGCCGACGGGCATTCACGACGGTTCGATATCGACAAGTTAATTGCCACTGGGTATCGTGGTATCTTATTAAGTCAATTCTCCCATTCAGTACTTCCAACAGCTACAAGCTTTTCTGTGTCGATAACGTTTGTGAATTCCCCAGTAGAGTTGATTCGCAGATCTCGCAGTTAATGTTCAAGCCTAAACGAGTGTCCAGGAGTTTGAAGACGCCGAAACTTCTGTAAAATCCTCTTAGGACGATTTCTTCAGGTTCGCCGTGAAAGTGAGTTGGTGACACTCCCAAGCATGGGGCATCATAAAATTCCCCAGCGGAATGCGTTCCAGATCTATTATCTCCAGCAGAGTAACCTCTCAAGTCTCAGCATCTGCCCTAGAGTCTGAAGATGTGTTGTCTTCTGTAAAATCTTCTTAAGAGATATTCCCCAGCAAGACGCTTTGAAGCGATTCTTCCCAGCAGAGTTTGTTGTCAACTCTTTATCCCCAGTGAGACGTCAAGCAGAAGGACATTGTGGTTCTTATTCTAAGCTTGACAGCTTTGTTCCTCAACAGATTACAATAGATTTCCTGTGTGTTCTCCCAGCAGATCCCCAAGGACTCTTTCCCAGCAAGTCACAACAGAATGTCTTCTAACCAGGATTTGTGTATCCCTGACGGAGTAGTTCTAGTCCCCAGCAAGATCGTATTTCTGGTAGTTGTATTGCCCAAAGAGTTTAGCATTGAATCTCGTCAACAATACTCTCCAGCTGAGTTGTTTTTCTTCCCCGCAGAAGTTTAGCAGGTCAACAGAATCTTTTCCTCAGCAGAGTGTTAGCATATTCTACTCGGATTTGATAGATCCCCAAGCAGAGTTTTAATGACTTGTCTTCTTCAGCAGAGTGTTAGTACATTCTTTCCCCAGCCAAGTCAGAAAATTCTCATCCCCAGCGGAGTTGCTATGACCAGGGACGAAGTAATTTCTGGCAGAGTCATCACTCTCTTATATTTCACAGTCCAATTTATTTTTGGAAAACGTGACAATTCGAAGCAAACAGACTGTTCATTCATTCTACAACAGAGATATCATCCTTTCAGGAGTCTCTAAAGTTAAATTATTGATCACTCTTCCTCAACAGAGTCAGCAGGGACGTCTGACATACATGCAGAGCATAATCCAGTATTGGAATTTTACAGAAGTCCACCCGTAGTGTGGCAAGCCAGTAGTCGTCTGGCGTTGTTTAAAAGACATTATCAAAGTCCAACCGTAGATTGGCAAAAGTCCATCCAAGGGTGGCAAATCAGTTTAAAGTCCAACCGTAGATTGGCAAAAGTCCACCCGCAGTGTGGCAAGCCAGTAGTCGTCTGGCGTTGTTTAAAAGACAGCAGCTAAGTCCAACCGTAGATTGACAAAAGTCCATCTTAGGGTGGCAAATCATCAGCAAGTCCACCCGTAGATTGTTAAAGTCCACCCACAGTGTGGCATGCCAGTAGTCGTCTGACATTGTACAAAAAACATTGCTAAAGTCCACCCGTAGTGTGGCAAGCCAGTAGTCGTCTGGCGTCGTTCAAAAAGACATCCCTTCAGTGTTATTCTTCCCATCGGAGTTTTATCCAAGAAAATTCCATTTGGTTGGGTTTATATCCCTTTTCTTCTTCTCCACAGAGTGCAAATTTTCTGGTTATTTTTGGTATTTAATCCCTCCATACCTTGAAAGTCTGACAACAATCGCTATCATCCATTCAGGTCTACAGTGATTGAATAGGGGCAACTATAATACCCCAAAATTTTCCCTCTCTTTTCTTCATATCATTTAGCATGAGCTTTCATTGCATTGCATTGCATTCAAGCATAGAAAAATAAAACATTAAACATTTAGCATTGCATCTTGCATAAGGGCATGTGATCAGTTGTTCCTCAAAGGTGTGGATCATCCAAAGCAAGAGAATAAGAGCCAAGGCTTTTTCACAAGCCTCAATGGTATCTTACATCATATATCATCCCCATTTGATCTCACAAGTCATTGAAAGATGCTAGCTCCTCAAGAAGTTTGGACAGTGCATCACCTCCTATCACAAAAAATAGTCAAAATTAGGGTTTTGGATTCAAGTGGTCTCCTGATGAAACTTTGATTCAAACTTGATCTCAATGTTTCCTACATGATATTAAGTGTCTAAGTATGGAAGATTGGCCATTGATTCATTTCAGAAGAGGTCCAATTGATCAGTTGCTTGATAATCAAGAAATTGGGGAAAAAGTCAACAGTTCAAAAGGGAAGTCCACCATGGGTTTTCAAAGGTTCAAATCATGTCTCCCAAGTCCATAGACCTTCATATGGTTCTCAAATGTTAAGATCCATGTCATTCAACAAGAATCAAGAAGTAGGGCAAAAGTTACTATTTTTGGAAAATGACCTATAATGTGAAATTTCCATTTTTGACAACTTTTCAAACCATCTTCAACTTGAATTTTCATCATCAAAAAATCTTCAAATGAATTTTACTCAAACATGAAAGTTGAAGATCTCTCTCTCCCCTTTCCAAAAAGTACTAGATCATTTCCATTCCATTTGTGGTTCTCAAGTTATGATCAAAAGACTCAAGGGTGGTTTTTAGAGTTTTCACATGGTTCAATTTTTCCACTTTGTGCAAAAAGCTTCCAAATGACTTGTATTGGTTTCAAGTTGACAAATTCAGTTCATAAACTCAAAGTAAACTTCATTTAGTGCATAATTGGTCTTGGAATCATGTCATTACATGAAGTATTTCTCACTTATTTCACAAAATGCAAATGTGCAAGATGATCCAAAACTCACAAACCAATCAACCACAAGGCCCATTTTCAATTCATTGGCGATCAGTACATGAAATGAGAGTGATCCATCATCATAGGCATGACCATGCACGTGTGGATGAGGGTGTACACACCAACTTGCTAATTTGCAAAACACCTCCTAGAGCCTTAACCAAGGGTTTAACAAAACCCTAACCATGATCAGAATGATAACCAAGGATATATAAGAGGCTTCACACGTTCATTTCACACTCATGCACTCTCATTTGCTCAGATTTCAAATTTTTGCTCTCAACATTCTTCTCTTCGAAACTCCACTCTCCTAGGGTTTCATTGAGTTCTCTTCACATTTCCTTGATCAGTGAACTTCATAAAAGACGAATCATCCATTGATTGAGGCTCATACAGAGGTTTTCACTAGGTTCAGTTTTGGAAGCTTCATCTTCAAATCTCAAGATCAAGCCTGATTCAAGCTTCTATTTGCATTTATTTTGCAAATAGAGCTCAAAAGAGGAAGATCTGCACTCTTACACTGGATTTCTAGGAGTATTTTGGCTTGTTGCAAGTTTCAGGTGAGTTGAAATTCATCATCTTATTTCTTGTTTCTACGGTGTACATTATGTTCCTCCTGATGTGCTGATCATTATGATATAATTTTTGTGTTTTGGACGTGTATCATGGTTGAATTGTAGATCTGAAATTTTTGAGTTCAAACTTGTTTGCTTCGATTTGATGGATACATGCATGATCTGTTAATTTGAGTTGCATATTTGAGATCAGTGATGAATTTGGAGTAGAACTGTGGTCTTGTTTTTAGTTTCTGGAAAATTTGGTGGATCTTCATCTTGCAGGTGGCCGGAGAAGGTGACCGGAGCTAGGGCTCCGGCCACCTGAACTTCTCTATGTGATTTGCAGGTGGTGTGAGGAAGATGAAATCTGGACCGTGTGTTTCCTTGATCTGACCGTTCACAGCGTGCCAACACATAAATGATGCACACACCACGCACGTGCCTGTTTTTATTAATTAAATTATAATGTGACCGTTGGATTATTTTACTGATTGCTTGACTCATTGATGTGCGTTGATTCTCCATACTTTTTCTTGACCATGCTTGTGTGCGTTGGATCTGATTACTGAATGCTTGACTTGATTTGCGTGCGTTGATCTTACATACTTTTTATTTGTTGACTGATATTGGCACGTTGGATTGATCCAAGGGCAATGATTGAGTCAATATTGTTGACTCTAAGCCTTCATAAGAAGCGCTTTGGGCTTCTTTGCTATTTGCACCCTTGTTTTGGCCTGGTCCAATTATTGAACGTGGTTTTACTTTGTCTGCACCCCCTGGCTTGTTTTATTTCATTTTTATTTTCACATATTAGCCTTGTTTCATTTTTAATTTTTAAAATTAGTTAGATGCATCCAAAAATTCTCAAAAAAAGCATGAATCATCCTCATAGTTTTATAAAATTTTTACAAATTTTATTTTCCATTTTTCTATTATTTTTGCATCTGAATTAATTGTTGTTTGAATTTCTTTTTGAAATGTTTCATTTGTCAACACTTTGCATTGCTGATTTTATTTCTCATCATTGGTACATAGTTTGATCCTCATCCTTTTTTGCATTTCAGAGGACACTTTGAAGCATTTAAAAACATTTTTGTCATATTTTTAAGATCATCTTTGCATCCTCTTTGAGCCATTTCTTTGTGCATGATCATGTGAAACCCTAATTACTTTGCCATGCTTTTTTGTTTGAGTTTCTTTGTGGTTCTTTGCATGAGATTTTGGTATGATATTTGCCTCTGGTTGAGGTCTCTTGAGACCTATTTTTTTTATTTTTGAATCATGTTTGGTATTTGTTTGATGACTCTTGTTTGAGGTCCCTTTCTGTGAACTTCTTTGATCATGTTTTGTGTACTTGCTTGAGAAGGCACTTGTGCCATTGTATGAGATCACTTTTTTGACTTCTTGAGCCATGTTTAGATCATTATAGGTCTTTTGAATGAAGTTATAGGTCATTGGTTTGAAGTTGATGCTTTCTTTAGGTACATGTTCAATACTTGTTTCACATGTTTCCTTTTGACCTAATTCCTCATCTTTTTTCATCTAAATTCCAACTTGACTTGTAATTGGTTTGTTTATGCCATTCCATACCATCCATTTGCATTTCATATGATGCATGCCTCTGACTTTAAAGCATTGCATTCATCCCATATGTCATTTATGTCTTACTTTGCATACTTGAACATGTTTCATCCAAATGCATGTTTCTTTTTCTTCTAGTTTCTAAATGACTTGTAATTGCTTGAATGTGATTGGTTTGTGCATCTTATCTTCATCCTAACATGTCATATCACTTCTGACGTTGATACTTGAGTTTCATCTTGAAATTTTTTAGGTTTGACTTATGCCTTAAGTAACTTCTTTCCATGTTAAATTCATGTTCATGTCATCTCACTTCTTCTCCTAATCACTCTTAATGCTTGGATGCTTGATTGTATGCCTCATATGACATTTGTACATCATGTTTAGGCACAAGTTTAGGTCATCCACATTCTGACTTTGACATTACTTGAAGCATTATTGCATGATCACTTTGCATATCCACTCATTCTTCATCTATTTCTTCCATGATTCACTTCTTTAGTGATTAGTGCTTTGTTTGTGCATAATTCATTTATGTTTGATGTCTTAACATTAGAGATCACTCTTATTGTTTAGATTCTGACTTTGATTAGTTTGCATCTCTTAAGATCTTTGTTCTTGGTTCTTAATTGATTTGATCATTACTTGTTGTTTCTCCCTTTATTTCCTATTTGTAAATAGTTTTGTGAGCTAACCTTTTCATGTAGGTGCATGGTAAGTAAGGGTGTCGACTTAGTTCCACATACACTTCTCTCCCTCATCTTCTCTTATTGCTTTTAATAATTCAACTTGTGATCATGTTAAGCATTTATGTGCTTTCCTTGAATAACTTCTTCTTCATCCCTTCTTTAAGATCAACTTAACTTCCATCTTGGAAGTAAGTTATTTCTTTCGTTCTTCTTCTCCTTTATTTTAGGATTAGATTTCTTAAACCACATTAACCTTAGGATTTCCATGTATGATAACTCTAGGGTTGATTCTTAGTCTCCCCCATTAAATTTTTACCTTTATCGATCATTTGAGTCTCTCTTCTTCTCATCTTACAACAAAAGTAAAAAACACCTAATAAAGGAAAAACAAATATTGTATTTGAGCCTTTCATGTAAGAATGAGATAGTGGGGGATCTTCTCTCATTTTCTTAGAATATTTAGCGTACGTCCCATCTCAGGTCGATATGCGAGGCATTCGATCTTACATGAGGGACTCAAATACAATGTGCGTTACAAAATATAAAGTAATCAAAACACTTCTTTCTTAAAAGACAAAAACAAACAACAATTCTCTTTTCACTCCTTCCTTAAGGACTCATCATGTCCGTTCTACCACAAACTGGTAACGCCTAAGTCTCCCTACAGCGAGCTGCAACACCTAAACTGCTGGAACGCCCACTTTGACGTTTCCACTAAAAACACAAAAAAAGCGACCCTCATTGAGGGGAACTACGTCGCTCTGATTCTCATGTTCCCGATGAGATACGTAGGCAGTGGGGTAGGGCCCATTCGAGCACTTATTTTATTTTCCCTACATTTATTTCTTGTTCTCTCTCTCCTTTCTTTTTTCCTTTTTCCTGTTCCTTTTTCCTTTCCAGTAGCAGCGAAGCTCCAGTTTTCCACACCCTTTGATCGAGACAAGCAGGCGTGGATCCCATCTGGTACGATGGACGCGTGGGGGTGCTAATACCTTCCCCTCACGTAATCGACTCCCTTACTCAGTTCTCTTGGTCGCAAGACCTTGCTCTTTCCTTTCCTTTAGGTTTATGCGGTGTTTCCTTTCCCTCTCTTGGGATAAATACACATTGCTGGCGACTCTGTTTCGGTGCCACTTTCGCGTTTGTACTAGGATGAAAATCCTCGGGAGCGACCCTTACCCTTGTCAGCTGGTGACACATAAGGACCACCACGAAACGGTTGCTTCTGTAACACCCCAATTTAAATTATTTAATCGTCGTGTTTTATTTTAATTATTAGCCTTGTTTAGGGTGCGTGTCTGAGTGCGTAGGGGTGATATTGATATAATATCGATGAGGTGGCAGTATGTCCATTAATAGTATTATGGAAATTATTTTTAGTTATTATTCCTACTATTATTATTCTTATTATTTTTAGTAATACTATAGATTTTATTAAATTAAAATCTAATGTGAATAATTAGATAATGGGTTGATATGAAATAATAAGGGTAGTTTAGTAATTAAAGGAAGATTAGTGAAATTAGTGGGGGTTTAGTCATATCAGAATTTTGGAGAGAAAAAAAAAGAGAAAAACCAAGGAGAGGAAGAACAAGGGTGTGCTAGGGCTAACATCTCCATCAGATTTTCGCAGGAATTAATCAGGAATTCGAGGTAAGGGGGAGAACGGGTTTAATATTGGTGAATTAATCATGTGAGGGTAGTGGGGAGTCCTTAACCCCGTAGGAATTCATTTGAATGTATGCTGTCATATGATTATGTGATGTATATGCGTGAATCTGTGATGAATATTATGTGTTGAACTTCTGATTTTGTCTGTCATCTTGATGTTGTTATTGTTGTTGAATGTGACATTGCAGAGTTGAATTTAATTTAGATTTGGAGGATGAATTTAGACAAAAATCTGAGTTAGTAATGTTAAGAGAAATATGTAGGATGAGTAATAGAACATGAAATTGATGTAGAACTAGTTTTAGGACTGTTTTGGAGTGAAAAAGTGAAGATCCCGTAGCAGAACTCAGACTGGTGTGGAGAAAACAGGTTTGCGTAATAGATCTGGCCATACGCGTATTGGGGAAGGTGTTACGCGTACGGCTAGGCAGGATTGGAGGCCTTACGCGTAACAGGCATGTTGTTACGCGTATGGTGTGACGCCCCCAATCTACACCCCCAATTAACAGGCAATTAAAGCACTAAAAGAAAATTCAAAAAGTGATCAGAGTATATTTGAAGCATCATGGCATAGAAAGGGAGGAATCACATCAATTGAAACAAACATACACACAACATGCAACACCTACTCATAGTGATATGCAACTGTGGGGTAGCAATCACACAGAGGAAACTTTGTTCCTCACACCCACTTATCAGAAATTAGAATTAAAGCGGAAAGATCTAAAATCTGAACATATATATACATATATACATGTCTGTCATACATCAAGTATCATATGTACAACCAAAATATATCATCAGATATACAAAATAATAACAAACGGCCACCCTATGCTACCCGGAGTCACATATCAGAGCCGACCGACCAAAATAATGAAGACGCAACGCTTCACAAAAGAGTACCTCCAGCAATCTAATCTGCAACGCCTCATAGAGCGTTATAAAACATCAGAAGGATGAGAAAAACAACCATAATATAATTGTATAAAATTATATATTAACACAAAAATGCACAAATAACATATTCTCACCACCAAAGCACCCAGATAAATTATAACAACACACAGTACAATTCACACGTAACAATTACCACTGCACATCAATCATTCCCAATACAATCACACACATTCATTTCATTAGTCACATTCACAATTCCATGCACAAATGACTCATGATGAATGCAAATGCACATAGATCGACACAACGACTCTATGCACATGCCATGCGGTACCGACTTCCTTGTCACGTCATGTCACGTCATTAGTCCACTCAGGAACTATTGGAACCATCGCTCGTTACTGAGAATCTCAAGTAACTCCCCGTCGGGCCTACGATGTTCACCCGTCGCTTTAGGTCCTCAGGCATCGCCTCATATTTTCGAGGCACACGGCGTTAAGGATTGCTTTAAGTCTCCAAAGGAGCCCACAATCGTCTATACCCATCGCTTTAAGTCCTCAGGCATCTCCTCATATTTTCGAGGCACACGATGGTATAGCATATTCCCTCAGGAATCCAACCGTCTCTCAGGACGTTTCCACAATGCACATTATGATGCTTGGCATACAATGACTCATGACACTCACATTGCATCCATGCACACATTCATAATCATGCATAAATCATCAAATACAACACTTAGCATTTCTTGCCTTTCGGCCACAACTTATCCTCACAACAGCATATAAGGCATACATATCCAAAGCACAACATATAGCATAATACATGACAATTATGCACCATTAAAACGACAAAAGTCGACCATTGACACTATTCATATGTACCGACAAAATAAAATCGGCTAACAAATTCTAAACCATCATAATAAGAAAGTACAGCTCAATGGCTTTCCAACGCATCAAACCACGCCTCAAACCGAATCACAGATCAAAAGTTATGCAGAAAACAAAATTACACGAACAGCACTGTTCGCTGGGCGAACCTCCCTCGCGAGCATTCGCTAGCTGCTTCGCTAGGCGAACCCCCTCGCGAGCATTCGCTAGCTCCTTCGCTAGGCGAATGTTCCAGCGAACCAACTGTTAGCTAAAAATAGACACAAAGTTCGCTAGGCGAGCACTTGGCGAACCAAGTCAGAACTAAACAGAACCAAAAACACCCAAAGTTCGCTAGGCGAACACTCTAGCGAACCTTCGCTCATGCCTTCGCTAGGCGAATGTCCGTAGCAAACCTTCGCTACCCTTCGCTGAATGGTTCGCTAGGCAAACCCGTGAAAATCTCACTCGCTGCCACCTTCGCCCCAGGTTCGCTAGGCGAACCAAGGAAAACCCAACATTTTTCTGCGCTGTTTGAAACCCCAAAAGTGATGTTTTCCAACCCAAACCATTTCCAAATCAACATATTTCAATCAAAACCTATTCTAATCATGTCAACAAGCAAACTACCACCTTTACATCGATTTCCAACCGTTAAACCATCGATTCTCACAATCCGACCTAAAATCAAAAGCTATAAAACACCTCCAAAACACACACACACACACATACATAACCATACACAAGTATAATATAATCGAGTTTCGCACCCTTACCCGATTTAATTCGATTCTAGAAGTTGATCTTGATGATTTTCACACTTTTTCTCCAATTTTCTCTCTTCTCCTCTTTTCTTCTCTTTTCCCTTCTTTCTTCTTTCTTTCTCTCTATTTTCTCTCTTTCCAATTCTATCTTATTAACTTAATGAAAAATATCTATGAAATGTCCAAAATACCCCCACACTCAAATTTCTCGCAAACGACCCCAAAACGCGATAAAATATATTCACGACTAAAAATAACACATTTTCACACAAAAGTAAAAAATACAATAAAATAATAATAAAATAATCCAAAAACGACTCAATTAAATAAAATTGGCAAAACGGGGCATTACAATTCTCCCCCACTTACAAATTTTAGTCCTCGAAAATCTTACCTGATACAAACAACTCCGGATACGACTCCCGCATCCTACTTTCCAACTCCCACGTTAAATTCCCCTCAGCAGCGCCTCCCCACGCCACTTTCACAAGTGCAATCTCTTTACCCCTCAACCGCTTCACCTCGCGATCCAAAATACTAACTGGTAATGCCTCGACCGTAAGGTTATCTCTTACCTCAACCTCGTCCATCGGAATAACATGTGAAGGGTCCGGAACATACTTCCGAAGCTGTGAAACATGATAAACATCATGCAAATTCGACAGATTCGACGGTAACGCCACACGATACGCTACAGCACCAACTCTCGCAGATATCTGGTAAGGACCAATAAATCGAGAAGTAAGCTTCTTAGATTTCAAAGCACGACCAACACCCGTTATCGGCGTAACTCTCAGAAATACGTGATCACCCTCTTGAAACTCAAGATCCTTCCGTCTCCGATCGTGATAACTCTTTTGTCTACTCTGAGAAGCCTTCATTTTCTCACGAATAAACTTTACCTTTTCCGTCGTCTGTTGTACCAATTCCGGTCCAACCACAGAACTCTCACCAGTTTCGTGCCAACACAACGGCGTTCGACATCTTCGTCCATACAAAGCCTCAAAAGGTGCCATTCCAATACTAGAATGGAAACTGTTATTATACGTGAACTCAATCAACGCAAGATAACCGTCCCACGCACCACCTTGTTCCAAAACACACGCTCTCAACAAATCCTCCAAAGACTGAATCGTTCTTTCGGTCTGACCATCCGTCTGCGGATGATAAGCCGAACTCAACCTCAATCTAGAACCCAAAGCCTTCTGTAAAATTTCCCAAAACCTCGATGTAAACCTAGGATCTCGATCAGAAACAATACTTAATGGAATCCCATGCAATTTCACCACCACACTGATATAGATCTCAGCTAACCGTTCCAAAGAAAAACTGATGTCAATCGAAATAAAATGTGCCGATTTAGTCAGCCTGTCTACAATCACCCAAATAGCATTATGCCCACGTTGAGTGTTCGGTAATCCCGTCACAAAATCCATCGAAATGCTATCCCATTTCCACTCAGGAATATCCAACGGTTGCAACAAACCACTAGGTCTCAAATGTTCCACTTTCGATTTCTGACAAGTCAAACACGCATACACAAACTGAGCCACATCCCTTTTCAAACCAGACCACCAGAAAATCTTCTTCAAGTCTTGGTACATCTTATTCGCTCCCGGATGAATACTTAAATTACTCCGGTGTCCTTCCTCCAAAATCATTCTTTTCAACTCCGCATCATCAGGTATACAAATACGACCACGGAATCTCAAAACACCAAAATTATCCACCTTGAAATCCACATTCTCATTCCTCATCAAATCAACGAATTTCAAATCCAGCTTTTGTTTCTCACTAACCGACATCAAAAATTCATTCGTAACTTTCAACATTCCAAGCCTCACACTAACCGATGTCACTTCACATACCAAACTCAAATCTCTAAACGATTCCAAAAGTTCCAACTCTTTCACCATCAATGCGGACATATGCAACGATTTCCGGCTCAATGCATCGGCTACCACATTAGCTTTACCAGGATGGTAATTTAAGCCAAAGTCGTAATCTTTCAAGAATTCCAACCATCTCCGCTGCCTCATGTTCAACTCTTTCTGATCAAATAAATATTTCAAGCTTTTATGATCACTAAAGACCTCGAACCTTGCACCATAGAGATAGTGCCTCCATATCTTCAACACAAAAACCACAGCCGCTAATTCAAGATCATGAGTAGGATAGTTTTTCTCATGAACTCTTAACTGCCTTGAAGCATAAGCTACAACTTTACCTTCCTGCATCAGAACACCACCCAAACCAATTAAAGAAGCATCGCAGTACACCACAAATGGTTCATTAGGATTAGGTAAAATAAGAATCGGAGCTGTCGTCAATCTTCTCTTCAGCTCACAAAAACTCTCTTCACATTGAATATCCCAAATGAATGCTTTGCCCTTACAAGTCAACTGCGTCAAAGGAAGAGCAAGCTTAGAAAAACCTTCAATGAACCTCCGGTAATAACCAGCCAAACCCAAAAAGCTTCGAATCTCGGTAATGGATCTAGGAGCCTCCCATTGTAGAACTGCTTCTACTTTAGATGGATCCACAGCAATACCATTACCCGAAATTACGTGCCCAAGAAAACTCACCTCAGACAACCAGAATTCACACTTGGACAATTTGGAAAAAAGCTTCCTTTCCTTCAAAACCTGCAAAACAATACGCAAATGCTCTGCATGTTCTTCCCGAGACTTAGAATAGATTAAAATATCATCAATAAACACCACCACAAAACGATCCAATTGCTCGTGGAAAATCCGATTCATGTATTCCATAAACACACCAGGCGCATTAGAAACCCCGAACGGCATCACCGAATATTCATAATGACCGTACCGTGTTCTAAAGGCCGTCTTCTGAATATCCTCTTCCTTCACCCTTATCTGATGATACCCCGATCTCAAATCAATCTTACTAAATACACAAGCACCAACCAACTGATCCATCAGATCATCAATCCTTGGAAGCGGATACTTGTTCTTAATCGTCACTTTATTCAACTGGCGATAATCAATACATAATCGCATACTCCCATCTTTCTTTTTCACTAACAAAACTGGAGCACCCCAAGGAGAAACACTTGGCCTCACGAACCTCTTTTCCAACAACTCACTTAACTGCTTTTTCAACTCCACCAATTCAGACGCCGACATTCGATAAGGTGCCATAGAAACAGGTCTAGTACCAGGAACTAGATCAATAGAAAATTCAACTTCTCTCTCAGGCGGCACATCTGAAATATCATCAGGAAACACCTCAGGAAATTCGCACACAACAGGAAACACTTCAAGAGAAACTTGACTATCCACAGTCAATGAAGCAAACAACCCAAATAACTGAGCTTCATCCGCCAAAAGTTTCTTCAACTCTTTGGTAGATAAGAAACTCGAGTCTTCATCTTCCGCAAGAGAAGGAAACCTTACAAGCTTATGATAACAATCAATGTGCACCCGATTGAATTGCAACCAATTCATTCCCAACACCACATCTAAACCTTCCAACGGTAAACACACCAAATCCATCGCAAAGTCTTTACCATAAATGGTCAAAGGACAACTCAAACACACTAAAGAAGTAGTTACTGACCCCATCGCTGGAGTATCAATAACCATCTCACCATCCATCGAAGACAACCCAAGATTCAAACGTTCCGCGCACTCAGACGAAATAAACGAATGAGTCACTCCAGTATCAATAATAGCAATTAAAGGCGTATTATTAATAAAGCAAGTACCTCTTATCAAACGATCAGCACTTGAGGTCTGAGTTCCCGCCAATGAAAACACTTTGCCACTAGTCTGAGCTTTCTTCTGATTAGGACACTTCGAACTAATGTGACCAGGTTCCCCACAATTATAACACTTCACCACATTCTTCCTTTTACAATCAGCTAAAACATGTCTGATACCACCACAATTAGAACACTTATCCACTTTCTTCCTACATTCCATCTGGCGATGACCCAATTCACCACACTTGAAACACCTAGGAGCATTGGACATACCTCCTCCACTTGACCTTCGATCAAAATTACCCCTTTGTTTACCTTTATCAGCCGGTGACACATACGGACCACCACGGAACTGTTGTTTCCCTTTTCTGTCACTTACACTTTTATAGTGAGCAGAACGAGCCTTACTATCTTCATCATAAATCCTACAGCATTCCACCAAATCAGCAAACCTTCGAATCCTCTGATAACCAATAGCCTGCTTTATCTCAGGACGCAAGCCACTTTCATACTTTACACACTTTGAAAATTCAGCAGTCGCTTCCACATAATGAGGATAAAATTGCACAAGTTCCACAAACTTAGCAGTATAGTCAATAACCGACATATTACCTTGTTTTAGCTCTAAAAACTGAATCTCCTTCTTTCCTCGGACATCCTCGGGAAAATACTTCCTTAGAAACTCTCGGCTAAACACCTCCCAAGTAATCTCTTCTTCCTCCTCATCAGCTTCCAACACCTGACGAGTACTGACCCACCAGTCGTCAGCCTCTTCGTGTAGCATATGAGTGCCCAGCCTCACCTTAACATCATCGTCATCACAATCCATTACCCTAAAAATCCTCTCAATCTCTTTCAACCACAACTGCGCACCATCCGGATCATGCCTCCCTTTAAAGACCGGCGGCTTATTCTTTCTAAACTCATCATTTCCTGCAGCATTCGGTGCTCCCTGCATAGCTCGTGCCATCGCTTCCATCGCAGCAGCCAAAGCAGCATCATTACGACCAGCCATATTCTGTTCGTCCAAAACAGAAACTATTGTTAAACAACAACTCGCTCAACACAACTCGCCCAATATGCCAGACACAACAGACACAACAAACACAACTGACACGGATGGCTCTGATACCACTTAGTGTGACGCCCCCAATCTACACCCCCAATTAACAGGAAATTAAAGCACTAAAAGAAAATTCAAAAAGTGATCAGAGTATATTTGAAGCATCATGGCATAGAAAGGGAGGAATCACATCAATTGAAACAAACATACACACAACATGCAACACCTACTCATAGTGATATGCAACTGTGGGGTAGCAATCACACAGAGGAAACTTTGTTCCTCACACCCACTTATCAGAAATTAGAATTAAAGCGGAAAGATCTAAAATCTGAACATATATATACATATATACATGTCTGTCATACATCAAGTATCATATGTACAACCAAAATATATCATCAGATATACAAAATAATAACAAACGGCCACCCTATGCTACCCGGAGTCACATATCAGAGCCGACCGACCAAAATAATGAAGACGCAACGCTTCACAAAAGAGTACCTCCAGCAATCTAATCTGCAACGCCTCATAGAGCGTTATAAAACAGCAGAAGGGTGAGAAAAACAACCATAATATAATTGTATAAAATTATATATTAACACAAAAATGCACAAATAACATATTCTCACCACCAAAGCACCCAGATAAATTATAACAACACACAGTACAATTCACACGTAACAATTACCACTGCACATCAATCATTCCCAATACAATCACACACATTCATTTCATTAGTCACATTCACAATTCCATGCACAAATGACTCATGATGAATGCAAATGCACATAGATCGACACAACGACTCTATGCACATGCCATGCGGTACCGACTTCCTTGTCACGTCATGTCACGTCATTAGTCCACTCAGGAACTATTGGAACCATCGCTCGTTACTGAGAATCTCAAGTAACTCCCCGTCGGGCCTACGATGTTCACCCGTCGCTTTAGGTCCTCAGGCATCGCCTCATATTTTCGAGGCACACGACGTTAAGGATTGCTTTAAGTCTCCAAAGGAGCCCACAATCGTCTATACCCATCGCTTTAAGTCCTCAGGCATCGCCTCATATTTTCGAGGCACACGATGGTATAGCATATTCCCTCAGGAATCCAACCGTCTCTCAGGACGTTTCCACAATGCACATTATGATGCTTGGCATACAATGACTCGTGACACTCACATTGCATCCATGCACACATTCATAATCATGCATAAATCATCAAATACAACACTTAGCATTTCTTGCCTTTCGGCCACAACTTATCCTCACAACAGCATATAAGGCATACATATCCAAAGCACAACATATAGCATAATACATGACAATTATGCACCATTAAAACGACAAAAGTCGACCATTGACACTATTCACATTTACCGACAAAATAAAATCGGCTAACAAATTCTAAACCATCATAATAAGAAAGTACAGCTCAATGGCTTTCCAATGCATCAAACCACGCCTCAAACCGAATCACAGATCAAAAGTTATGCAGAAAACAAAATTACACGAACAGCACTGTTCGCTGGACGAACCTCCCTCGCGAGCATTCGCTAGCTGCTTCGCTAGGCGAACCCCCTCGCGAGCATTCGCTAGCTCCTTCGCTAGGCGAATGTTTCAGCGAACTAACTGTTAGCTAAAAACGGACACAAAGTTTGCTAGGCGAGCACTTGGCGAACCAAGTCAGAACCAAACAGAACCAAAAACACCCAAAGTTCGCTAGGCGAACACTCTAGCGAACCTTCGCTCATGCCTTCGCTAGGCGAATGTCCGTAGCGAACCTTCGCTACCCTTCGCTGAATGGTTCGCTAGGCGAACCCGCGAAAATCTCACTCGCTGCCACCTTCGCCCCAGGTTCGCTAGGCGAACCAAGGAAAACCCAACATTTTTCTGCGCTGTTTGAAACCCCAAAAGTGATATTTTCCAACCCAAACCATTTCCAAATCAACATATTTCAATCAAAACCTATTCTAATCATGTCAACAAGCAAACTACCACCTTTACATCGATTTCCAACCGTTAAACCATCGATTCTCACAATCCGACCTAAAATCAAAAGCTATAAAACACCTCCAAAACACACACATACACACATACATAACCATACACAAGTATAATATAATCGAGTTTCGCACCCTTACCCGATTTAATTCGATTCTAGAAGTTGATCTTGATGATTTTCACACTTTTTCTCCAATTTTCTCTCTTCTCCTCTTTTCTTCTCTTTTCCCTTCTTTCTTCTTTCTTTCTCTCTATTTTCTCTCTTTCCAATTCTATCTTATTAACTTAATGAAAAATATCTATGAAATGTCCAAAATACCCCCACACTCAAATTTCTCGCAAACGACCCCAAAACGCGATAAAATATATTCACGACTAAAAATAACACATTTTCACACAAAAGTCAAAAATACAATAAAATAATAATAAAATAATCCAAAAACGACTCAATTAAATAAAATTGGCAAAACGGGGCGTTACATATGGCAAGGCTTTTTTAGGGCAATACGCGTAGCAGGTGTCATGTGACATGACCCTCTGCCCATACGCGTAAGGAGACGTGTATGGTGGCTTGGCAATACGCGTATGGAGTAGCTATACGCGTATCCAGATCTGAGAAAGGAATTCGTGAAGGAAATAGCTCTCTCCCATACGCGTATGGCAGGGCGAGGCAGAAGGCCTTACGCGTCTGGTACGCGTATGCTTGGGCGGGAGAGTGTGGCAATACGCGTATGACTCAGGTCAGTACGCGTATGACCAGTGTGCGTGGAAAATTTTGGTGTTCTGCGATTTCTTTCCCGATTTCGCGTCCAATGTAGTTTCTTAAGGTTTGGGAGGTTGGGATTAGATGCCAGAATTTGAGTAGTGTGAAATTGGTGACGAAAATAATTAATTTAATAATTTTAGGGAATTAATTAATTAATAGTTGATTGATGTTGTGTGAGGTAATCGTATGGTGTTGGATGTTGATGTGTGATTCAGGTGTGATCAGGAGGATCGTGAACATGTATATATATGCCATTGTACATGTATTTCATATGCATAATTGTGTCATGCATTTCATGGTGTTGGTGGGATGAATCATTGCTCAGGAGGAGTGTATGTGATTCATCCGTACTCCGATTTAGAGAATGGTGGGGATAGATCATTGCCAAGTAGGGGTGTATATGATCTATCCGGGTTCGATTGAATGAACCATGATGTTGGTACCACATGCATTGTGTCTGTGTCGATTCGCATTGCATTATTACTTTGTTGATTGATTAGTGATTAAATGTGACAGTAGGCTGTGATTGTATGTTTGTATGATGTATGTGAGTAACTACCTTCTAATATGTATTATTCACCTTTTAATATTGAATGTAGTTCTCATCCCTTTGTTGTTGTTGTGCCTGTGCTTCTTCGGAAGTACAGATAATCCAGGTACTTAGGTTGCTTGGAGTGTGTGTTGCTTGTTTGAGTCGTAGGAGTCGCTCTGATACGTAACACGAGAACTTTGGGGATTTTAATTGATTGTCATTTTGTTTTGAATTTAGTTACGTATCTTCCATTAGTTTAAATTTATGGTGGACCATGAGTATTAGTGGAGTTTTTTGTAGTTGTTGGCATGTGGCCGTGAAATGAATAAATAAACTATTTTCCGCTGTTTTATTTCATTTAATGAAAATATTTCATTTAATGAAAAGAGTTTTGATGTTGGGTTTATGAATGTGGCATCCTACTTTTACTGGTAAAACTCAGATTATTTTCATAGAACTTTGTATATTTTCTGAAATGGGAAAGTGGGGTATTACAGCTTTCCTTTCCTTTCGTTCACACTCTTATAGTGAGTAGAACGAGCTTTGCTATCCTCCTCATAAATTCTACAAAAATCCACCAAATCTGAAAACCTGCTAATCCTTTGATAACCGATTGCTTGCTTGATCTTAGGACGCAATCCGTTCTCAAACTTCACACATTTGGAAAACTCCGCAGTTGCTTCAGCATAATGTGGATAAAACTGAATAAGCTCCACAAACTTAGCAGTGTAATCCACAACATACATGTAACCCTGCTTCAACTCCAAGAACTCTATTTCCTTCTTTCCTCTAACATCTTCAGGAAAATACTTCCTCAAAAACTCCCTGCTAAACAAAGTCCAAGTGACCACTTCACCTGTAACTTCCCACACATGACGCGCACTAACCCACCAATCATCAGCCTCCTCCTGCAACATGTGAGTACCCAATCTTACCTTATGTTCCTCAGCACAGTCCATCACTCGAAAGATTTGTTCAATCTCCTTAAGCCAAATCTGAGCACCATCAGGATCATGACTCCCTTTGAAGACAGGCGGTTTGTTCTTCCTGAACTCATCATTCCCACCAGCATTAGGTGCACCCCGCACAACATGAGCCATAGCTTGCATAGCAGCAGCCAAAGCAGCGTCATTCATACCAGCCATATTCTGTTCATTTCCAATAACAGCAACTATGGTTAAACAAAAAGCTCACCCCAAACACAAGGACCGACACGGACTGGCACAGACTGACACAAACTGGCTCTAATACCACTTAATGTAACATCCCCAATCTATACCCCCAAAAAAATAAAGCGATAACAAATAATCAGAGTATAATAAAAACATTCATGGCATAGAAGGAGACGTCACATCATTTGGAACAAAATACCACAACCTGCTCATATAGATATGCAACAATTAGGTAGCACATAACAGAGGAACTCAGTTCCTAACACCCACTATTCAGATACAGAATAAAAGCGGAAAATCTGCAACTGAATCTCATATATATATATATCATAAAAGTTTGTCTGTCATATACAGAGCCATACAAATACAATCCAAAAAGAACATATACATATACACATAATCACACACGATATCCCCGACTACCCGGTGCTACATATCAGAGCTGACCGACAAAATAATGAAGACCTAAGCTTCATAAAAAGACCTCCAGCATCTAATCTGCAATGTCATATAGAGCATTCAAAACAGCAGAAGGGTGAGAAACACAATCATAATATAATTGCATACGATTATATAATAACACAAAAATACACATATAAAACATTCTCACCACAACTTA
Source organism: Lathyrus tuberosus (assembly GCA_022829125.1). Taxonomy (NCBI): domain Eukaryota; kingdom Viridiplantae; phylum Streptophyta; class Magnoliopsida; order Fabales; family Fabaceae; genus Lathyrus; species Lathyrus tuberosus. Next base: position 372,000 of record JALAZF010000124.1, on the reverse strand, counting down.
CGCCATAATTCAAATGCAAACCAACACAAAGCATATCTCATACATCCATCACAGAGGCATATCAATCACGCACAATACATTTATCACTAACATATATATATATATATATCTCAACTCATCAGTTCCATTCACAATTCCACACAAAATCAATCCATTCATGATTTATGCAAATGCACAGAGACCGACACAATGACTCTATGCAATGCAATGCGGTACCGTTCCATCCATCATTCTCATCATTAGTTCACTCAGAAACTATTGGAATCATCGCTTGTTACTTAGTGTAACTCCTTGTCGGGCAAACGATGTTCCCCGTCGCTCACACCTCTTTGTATAAGGCACACGACGTTTATGGATCACTCACACCTCTTTGTATAAGACACACGACCCGATCGCTCACACCTCTTTGTATAAGGCACACGATCGTCCATAATCATCGCTCACGCCTCTTTGTATAAGGCACACGATGTTATAGCGGATCCCTTCGGGAATCGTTTCGTCGCTCACACCCACTAGGGCACACGACATCACAAGAATGCATATCATGATGCTTGGCATACAATGACTCTTGACATTCAAATGCACACATATAAACATCCATAATCATGCATATACAATCAAACACAACACAATGCATTTTCTTGCCCTTAGGCCACAAACCATCATCACAACATTTCATCACATGCATTTACATCGTATAACATCACACAAGTCCTACGATACATATATTAAGCATATTGCATGATAACACATCAAATACACTCCATTAAAACGGTAAAAGTCGACAAAACGTCACATTTCCAAATTCCCGACATAATTAAATCGGCCAACAATCTCAAAACCATTTTAATAAGAAAGAACATTTCAATAGCTTTCTAACGGTACCAAGAACGCCTCGATCCGAGTTACGGATCAAAAGTTATGAATTTTCAAAGAAACGAATTTATTGAGAAACAGACAGATTCGCCTGGCGGATCTTCCTTCGCCAGCACTTCGCCTGGTGAACTAGTGGCGAACCACAAATTTAGAAAAACTCCAAGAGTTACAGAAGCTAACCCATTTCTGTCTCTCCGTTTTCGCCTGGCGACTTACGATTTCGCCTGGCGAATCCCCCTTCGCCATCACTTCGCCTGGCGAACTAGTGGCGAGACGTAATTCGCCTGGCGAATTTCCAATTCGCCTGGCGAATCGCACCAGAACCAGAATTTTCTGCTACGGGTTACATGGTTCCAAAACCCCCAAAAATCCCATTTTTCATCCCAAATCAATTCCAACAGCAAAACAAATATCAGCAATTGCTCATAAACACAGTGTGATCATACAACGCAATTTATATCGATTTCCGACCGCGAAAACATCGATTCCTAATCATTTTCTCATTTCCAACCTAGAAGTGAAAACTATGGAAAAGCAAGAGAACATTCAAACACACACATACATATTCATACACAAGCATAAGATAATCGAGTTTCACACCCTTACCCGATTTAATCGTGTTTGAAAAGTCGGTTGGATCAATTTCTTTCTCTCCAAGTTTTCTCCCTTTTTCTTCTTTTCTTTCTCTTTTCCTTCTTCTTTTTTTCTTTCTCTCTATTTTTCTCTCTAAGTTCTATTTTAAATGAAAAACATAATATCTACCCATCAAAAGACCAAAATACCCATACACTCAAATATCTCGCAAACGCTCTCAAAACGCGATAAAACATAATAACCCAGAATAAAATAATATAATAATAAAAATAATTAAATCGACTCGATTAAATAAATCTAAAAAAACTGGGGCGTTACATAGGGCGACCGTTATTTATGGTGGTTTGATGTGTGCTACATGTAGTGAAATGGACGGTGGTGTGGTTTATGAAGTGTGGATGGTTTGAAAAGAAGGCGTTTTTACATTTTCTGAAGGTGGAGTATTTGAATGGGGTTTTGTTGATGAAGAGTATAGTATGATTGTTATGTGTTATGGGGATAGGATAATGTTGAAGGAGTATGAATAATGGCTTTGCAGGTTGTAAATGGAGTAAAAAAGGTGGATAGCGTGAAGAGAGTAGTGAGGGATGATGATGAAAACGCGTATGACCACTGTAAAAGGGCTTGTATGTTTTGTAATGTGAGAAAGAAGAAGATCAATTCTTCTTTTTTATTCAAAAATTGAAAATTGGGAAAGAGTATTGGGATGATGAGGTGCAGCAAACTATGATTGACTCTCTCTCCCTTAAATGCATTGCTTTTAGCTTATATACTAGGGTTACAATTTATTTAATTCCAAAATTACTCCTATATATTTTGGTAAGTGATCAAATGAGCTAAATTAAATCACAAAAAATTCTAATCAACAGCAAATTAAACCAAATTAATTATTCTAATTATTCTTAATTATTTGATTAAAAAACAAAATAAAAGGAAATTAAAATAAAATGAATGCGTTAAAATAATTTGCGCGAAATAAAGTTCAGTAAAACACATAGTGGCAGATCAAATTTCGCAACAAAAAATGTCTGGAGGAAAAGGGTTGAACTAATCAAAATGCGAATGCAGTAAAATTAAACGAGCACGTAAGATTAAACTACGCAAAATGTATATCAATAAAACAGACAGTTGCAGACCCGAACTTGAAATCTTTCACCTGTTAATTTTACGCGCAATTGAAAATTGCTTCAATCTGTCTATCTATAAAATCAAAATTTTATTCTGTTTTATTTTTTAGACATTATGTTAAAAGAAATGCATGACATGATATACAGATGATGCAAATGTCATGTGAATAAATCAATTTATTAATTTAGGGGTAGAATTAGGGTGATATATATAAGTTGATAAGTCACTTAATAATTTTAGCGCCAAAATTGAGGGGAAGTTTGTAATTTGCTATTCATATTTTTATTTATTTAATTTTATTATTTACACCACTAACTAATAATTTTTTATTTAAATTAATTATGTATTTGATAACAATCCACTATTTAGTCTTTTTTTATGCTTACTCCCACTAACTTACTATTTTTTTCTTTTAACAAATAAAAACAATTATGTTTTTAAAAACGTAAAATCATCCTACTAAATTATAATCCTAAAAATTCTTCCACACAAATTTCCCACCAAAAAACTATAATAAAAAATATTAATAATTACTTAAATAAAAAATAATATTTTTTTAATTAACTTCTTAAAATAGGTAAAACTTTCCATAACCACACTAAGCTCTAAGCTATACATATATAATTTGATGATCATATCAACATCTACGAATCACATAAGAAGCACACCACAACTTTCATTTGTTATATTTTTCTCTCAATATTTTACTTCTCTACCCTCCTCTTCTTTAATCTATCAGCTAGATATGTTTTGTATTATAACATGCAATAATAATATTTTACTTGTTTTTGACTTATAGTTGTGTTAATTCAATTCTAATTGGATCAATAAATTAAATAAGAAGTTTTGTTTATAATTTATAAATGTATTGTGTTTGTAAAATGTAATATATGATTCTTTTGTTTTAATTTATTTGCTCTAATTTAATCTAACAGTCGATTACAACTTCTATGTTAAAAATGTTACTGCGTTGTGAATGTTGTATTGATAAAATTGACAAGTTTGTGTTGAAATCCAAAGGTGTGTGTTCTTTTTGTTAACTGTTTTACTTCTTATGTGATTTGGTAAATTTTATTTGAATAAATATTATTTTGATGGGTACAATGGATGTGAAAATGATAATAATCGTGATAATGGTCTTTTGGTGATTCTGTGAGGTAGGGAAAAAAGAGAGTAGTCAGTAACTACTAGAGTCTTCTCTTATTCTTTTCTTCTGTTAATAGGGTTTTCATGGAATCAAATTAAACAGGTTAATTTTTATATAAGCATGAAATAAGATATTTATTTATTGGACATGCTTTTTCATGTTGGATATTGTCGACAAGGGTAGCTTCACGGCTTGACACGAGTTGTACATGTTGTAGTCGAAGTATGTTCAAGCATGTTGTCGAAATATGTTAGCTTTATGTTTAAGTTAGCATGTAAAATTGGACCTTTCTTGTAAGCCTAACTCTTAAGTTAGATTATAGCCTAAGTTAGCTTAGTAGTATATAAATAGACTAGTTCTCTCAAGTTGTTGTGAGAGGTTAATTATTAGTATTCACTTGTAATCTTTGAACCCTTATTGAGAAAATAAATAGTAAAACAGTTTTAATCAATTCTTATTCTTCTTCTTCCTTCTTCTCTCCGTTTTGTAAACCTAAATATGGTTTCTTGTGTTTGTTCAAGAAACTCAATCTTTATCTCAAAGCTTTGTTCTGGTATTGATGACACAGTTTCACAACAAACTGGTGCGGTGAACATGGAGGAGAAGATGCAATCAACAAAGTATGAGATTGAGAAATTCACCGGTGCGAATAATTTTGGTTCGTGGCGCTTGAAGATGCAAGCCCTTCTTGTTTAACAGGGTTTGTTAGAAGCATTGAAAGGATCAGATAAGATGGACGTTGCCCTATCAGAGAAAGAGAAGACATCGATGATCGAAAAAAGTCCACAGTGCCATTGTAATTAGCCTTGGTGGTAATGTTTTGTGGCAGGTTTCAAAGGAGTAAACTGCAGCTGGTGTGTGGACGAAACTTGAAGGTTTGTACATGACGAAATCGTTGGTTAATCCTCTCTACCTGAAGTAAGTTTTGTATTCCTTCAAGATGAGTGAAGACAAAGCATTATCTGATGAGTAGCTGGATATGTTCAAAAAGTTGATTATTGATCTTGATAATATTGAGGTTAAGATTGGTGATGAAGATCAAGTGTGCTGCTATTGTGTTCGTTGAATTTTGATCTTATTCTTTGGTATGTTGTGGTAAAACAATTCTCTGATGTTATATTTAATGTTGGATAGGTTTAGTGCAAAAAGATAGAAAGTTCCAAGGGAGAAAAATCAAATTTTGGTAAGCTTGTTGCTAAGGGCTTCATGGGCTATGTCATCTTGAAGAGAAGGTATATCCAATGAAAGCTTAGAACCTGAAGATCACATTCTAAATTTTACGACATTTTAAGTTCTCTTTTTCTCTTGGTTAGGTTTAGATTTGTGTATCATATTTGGTATATGAAACTCCAAAATTGATGTAAACTCTTGTAACCTATGTTGAGTTTCCTTTTGTAACATGACATTCCAATTTCTTTGTTTGAAAAGCACAGAGGGTTACTGTATGAATGATATGGCCTAAAACATAATGTAGGGTGAATTGTTTATGAACTAGAATGAATAAATTGTGGCTTGTTTTTCTTTTAAAATATGAATGAATGATTTGAATGTGAGAAAAAGATTTGAATATGAATGAAAGAAACACTTTGATTTAATATGAGAGTCATTCGAATATGAGTAAAAGCTAATATAATGTGAATGGGATGAATGAAATGAAATATGAATGTGAATAAGCATGAAAGTGAGTTATGAGTATGAATGAAACATGAATGAATGTTATTTGGCTTAAAGATGATATACCTTTGAATGCATGACTTAAGGATATGAAGGAATGGTTTCACTTTGATAGCAAAAGTGGTATAAATATTTAAAGGAAACAAAACAAAACTTGTAACTAAGCAAAACAAAAGCCATTGAGAAGGGAATGTAACAGACGAGATTCAAACTAAAAAGAGAAATGTATTAAAGGCTTGGGATTAAAGGGTATAAAAAGGATTTATATCGGTCGATATGCCTCAATCTCCTGAACATCTGATGGGATCTGCAACTGCACGGAAATATCGAAGCAATATAAAAGATTGGCGAACGACAAATTTAGAAAAACCCCAAGAGTTACAGAAGCTAACCCATTTCCGTCTCTCCGTTTTCGTCTGGCGACTTACGATTTCTCCTGGCGAATCCCCCTTCGCCATCACTTCGCCTGGCGAACTAGTGGCGAGACCTAATTCGCCTGGCGAATCGCACCAGAACCAGAATTTTCTGCTGCGGGTTACATGGTTCCAAAACCCCAAAAAATCCCATTTTTCATCCCAAATCAATTCCAACAGCAAAACAAATATCAGCAATTGCTCATAAACACAGTGTGATCATACAAAGCAATTTATATCGATTTCCGACCGCGAAAACATCGATTCCTAATCATTTTCTCATTTCCAACCTAGAAGTGAAAACTATGGAAAGGCAAGAGAACATTCAAACACACACATACATATTCATACACAAGCATAAGATAATCAAGTTTCACACCCTTACCCGATTTAATCATGTTTGAAAAGTCGGTTGGATCAATTTCTTTCTCTCCAAGTTTTCTCCCTTTTTCTTCTTTTCTTTCTCTTTTCCTTCTTCTCTTTTTCTTTCTATCTATTTTTCTCTCTAAGTTCTATTTTAAATGAAAAACATAATATCTACCCATCAAAAGACCAAAATACCCCTACAATCAAATATCTCGCAAACGCTCTCAAAACGCGATAAAACATAATAACTCAGAATAAAATAATATAATAATAAAAATAATTAAATCGACTCGATTAAATAAATCTAAGAAAACTGGGGCGTTACATAGGGCGACCGATATTTATGGTGGTTTGATGTGTGCTACATGTAGTGAAATGGACGGTGGTGTAGTTGTTGGTGTGGTTTATGAAGTGTGGATGGTTTGAAAAGAAGGCGATTTTACATTTTCTGAAGGTGGAGTATTTGAATGGGGTTTTGTTGATGAAGAGTATAGTATGATTGTTATGTGTTACGGGGATAGGATAATGTTGAAGGAGTATGAATAATGGCTTTGCAGGTTGTAAATGGAGTAAAAAAGGTGGATAGCGTGAAGAGAGTGGTGAGGGATGATGATGAAAACGCGTATGACCACTGTAAAAGGGCTTGTATGTTTTGTAATGTGAGAAAGAAGAAGATCAATTCTTCTTTTTTATTCAAAAATTGAAAATTGGGAAAGAGTATTGGGATGATGAGGTGCAGCAAACTATGATTGGCTCTCTCCCTTAAATGCATTGCTTTTAGCTTATATACTAGGGTTACAATTTATTCAATTCCAAAATTACCCCTATATATTTTGGTAAGTGATCAAATGAGCTAAATTAAATCACAAAAAATTCTAATCAAAAGCAAATAAAACCAAATTAATTATTCTAATTATTCTTAATTATTTGATTAACAAACAAAATAAAAGGAAATTAAAATAAAATGAATGCGTTAAAATAATCTGCGCGAAATAAAGTTCAATAAGACACATAGTGGCAGATCAAATTTCGCAACAAAAAATGCCTGGAGGAAAAAGGTTGAACTAATCAAAATGCGAATGCAGTAAAATTAAACGAGCACGTAAGATTAAACTACGCAAAATGTAGATCAATAAAACAGACAGTTGTAGGCCCGCACTTGAAATCTTTCAACCGTTAATTTTACGCGCAATTGAAAATTGCTTCAATCTGTCTATCTATAAAATCAAAATTTTATTCTGTTTGATTTTTTAGATATTATGCTAAAAGAAATGCATGGCATGATATACAGATGATGCAAATGTCATGTGAATAAATCAATTTATTAATTTAGGGGTAGAATTAGGGTGATATATATATATATATATATATATATATATATATATATATATAAAAGTTGATAAGTCACTTAATAATTTTAGGGCCAAAATTGAGGGGATGTTTGTAATTTGCTATTCATATTTTTATTTATTTAATTTTATTATTTACACCACTAACTAATAATTTTTTATTTAAATTAATTATGTATTTGATAACAATCCACTATTTAGTCTTTTTTTATGCTTACTCCCACTAACTTACTATTTTTTTCTTTTAACAAATAAAAACAATTATGTTTTTAAAAACGTAAAATCATCCTACTAAATTATAATCCTAAAAATTCTTCCACACAAATTTCCCACCAAAAAACTATAATAAAAAATATTAATAATTACTTAAATAAAAAATAATAATTTTTTAATTAACTTCTTAAAATAGGTAAAACTTTCCATAACCACACTAAGCTCTAAGCTATACATATATAATTTGATGATCATATCAACATCTACGAATCACATAAGAAGCACACCACAACTTTCATTTGTTATATTTTTCTCCCAATATTTTGCTTCTCTACCCTCCTCTTCTTTACTCTATCAGCTAGATATGTTTTGTATTATAACATGCAATAATAATATTTTACTTGTTTTTGACTTATAGTTGTGTTAATTCAATTCTAATTGGATCAATAAATTAAATAAGAAGTTTTGTTTATAATTTATAAATGTATTGTGTTTGTAAAATGTAATATATGATTCTTTTGTTTTAATTTATTTGCTCTAATTTAATCTAACAGTCGATTACAACTTCTATGTTAAAAATGTTACTGCGTTGTGAATGTTGTATTGATAAAATTGACAAGTTTGTGTTGAAATCCAAAGGTGTGTGTTCTTTTTGTTAACTGTTTTACTTCTTATGTGATTTGGTAAATTTTATTTGAATAAATATTATTTTGATGGGTACAATGGATGTGAAAATGATAATAATCGTGATAATGGTCTTTTGGTGATTCTGTGAGGTAGGGAAAAAAAAGAGTAGTCAGTAACTACTAGAGTCTTCTCTTATTCTTTTCTTCTGTTAATAGGGTTTTCATGGAATCAAATTAAAGAGGTTAATTTTTATATAAGCATGAAATAAGATATTTATTTATTGGACATGCATTTTCATGTTGGATATTGTCGACAAGGGTAGCTTCTCGGCTTGATACGAGTTGTACATGTCATAGTCGAAGTATATTCAAGCATGTTGTAGAAAGAAATATGTTAGTTTTATGTTTAAGTTAGCATGTCAAATTGGACATTTCTTGTAAGCCTAACTCTTAAGTTAGATTATAGCCTAAGTTAGCTTAGTAGTATATAAATAGACTAGTTCTCTCAGGTTGTTGAGAGAGGTTAATTATTGGTATTCACTTGTAATCTTTGAACCCTTATTGAGAAAGTGAATAGTAAAACAATTTTAATCAATTCTTATTCTTCTTCTTCCTTCTTCTCTCCGTTTTGTAAACCTAAATAGGATTTCTTGTGTTTGTTCAAGAAAATCAATCTTTATCTCAAAGCTTTGTTCTGGTATTGATGACACCGTTTCACAACAAACTAGTGCGGTGAACATGGAGGAGAAGATGCAATCAACAAAGTATGAGATTGAGAAATTAACCGGTGTGAATAATCTTGCTTCGTGGCGCTTGAAGATGCAAGCCCTTCTTGTTTAACAGGGTTTGTTAGAAGAATTGAAAGGATCAGATAAGATGGACGTTGCCCTATCAGAGAAAGAGAAGACATCGATGATCGAAAAAAGTCCACAGTGCCATTGTAATTAGCCTTGGTGATAATGTTTTGTGGCAGGTTTCAAAGGAGTAAACTGCAGCTGGTGTGTGGACGAAACTTGAAGGTTTGTACATGACGAAATTGTTGGTTAATCCTCTCTACCTAAAGTAAACTTTCTATTCATTCAAGATGAGTGAAGACAAAGCATTATCTGATGAGTAGCTGGATATGTTCAAAAAGTTGATTATTGATCTTGATAATATTGAGGTTAAGATTGATGATGAAGATCAAGTGTGCTGCTATTGTGTTCGTTGAATTTTGATCTTATTCTTTGGTATGTTGTGGCAAAACAATGCTCTGATGTTATATTTAATGTTGGACAGGTTTAGTGTAAAAAGATAGAAAGTTCCAAGGGAGAAAAATCAAATTTTGGTAAGCTTGTTGCTAAGGGCTTCATGGGCTATGTCATCTTGAAGAGAAGGTATATCCAATGAAAGCTTAGAACCTGAAGATCACATTCTAAATTTTACGACATTTTAAGTTCTCTTTTTCTCTTGGTTAGGTTTAGATTTGTGTATCATATTTGGTATATGAAACTCCAAAATTGATGTAAACTCTTGTAACCTATGTTGAGTTTCCTTTTGTAACATGACATTCCAATTTCTTTGTTTGAAAAGCACAGAGCGTTACTGTATGAATGATATGGCCTAAAACATAATGTAGGGTGAATTGTTTATGAACTAGAATGAATAAATTGTGGCTTGTTTTTCTTTTAAAATATGAATGAATGATTTGAATGTGAGAAAAAGATTTGAATATGAATGAAAGAAACACTTTGATTTAATATGAGAGTCATTCGAATATGAGTAAAAGCTAATATAATGTGAATGGGATAAATGAAATGAAATATGAATGTGAATAAGCATGAAAGTGAGTTATGAGTATGAATGAAACATGAATGAACGTTATTTGGCTTAAAGATGATATAGCTTTGAATGCATGACTTAAGGATATGAAGGAATGGTTTCACTTTGATAGCAAAAGTGGTGTAAATATTCAAAGGAAACAAAACAAAACTTGTAACTATCCTCTTATGACGTGATTTTTCCCACAAAAACCTAAGTAAAACAAAAGCCATTGAGAAGGGAATGTAACAGACGAGATTCAAACTAAAAAGAGATTCAAACTAAAAAGAGAAATGTATTAAAGGGTTGGGATTAAAGGGTATAAAAAGGATTTAGATCGGTCGATATGCCTTAATCTCCTGAACATCTGATGGGATCTGCAACTGCACGGAAATATCGAAGCAATATAAAAGATTGTCGAACCCACAGAGACCAATGTCAACCTACCGTTATCTATTGCTGCGATGTAAAGCTAAGGCTAATGATTACTTGGTTTAAACGGAATTAAAATGAAAACTAAAAGGAAACTTAGAAAATATATCAATAAGGAGAAGCCGAAATATGGATTCCGTGTTCCTAAGGGATTATGTAGATTTTAGGCACTAAATATAATTAAACGACGTTCCGTAGAAAATATCAATTTAAAGACTCCGTCTCACACTCTCGCGCTATTGACAAAAGCCACACTCCCTATCCACAGGATTTTGCTCTCGCTCGCCTGTTTTAATTAGAAAGCATATTTTAAAAACCAATTAGATCCTAATCGATACCTAAAGCATTCTAGCTGTTTTTAGGATTGATGCCTAGTTTCCACTATACGGTTTAATCCTCACACTCTCGCGCTATCAGCTCGAACCTTAGTTTGTTCCTCACTCTCATGTCGAAACATTAAGACTTACAATTAGAAACTAAAACCAAAACATAATTTATTTAATGTTCCACGCCTAGTATTTTCTACTGAGTCCCGTCGGTATTGACAGTCCTCATACGCCGGACTCAGAACAATTTATCTAGACATGGTTACGGAAACAAATAAACAATTTGGGTTTTTGAATTAAACAAAGACATAATAAGCGGTTTAAATTAGTTTAAAGCGGTACTTGAAGAAAACGGTAAAAGCTTGAGAAGATAACAATGGCAGAAAGATAAAGCATAAATATAAATTGCGGAAAATAAATTGCGGTAAAAGTAAATGAACCTGAAATAAAAACTGAAATTAAATTGAAGGCAGGATTGTTGATCCAAGCAAGTTACATAGATTACAGGCCTAAACACTAATGGTGTGGTAGTTCCTCGATGTGAGAAACTACGACTTTTACAATGGTAATTTCTTCTTAAAATTATGAACAGCGCTTCCGCGTACAAAACTTGGATGCTAAAACTTGTGAATCTAAGGTCTATTTATATGAGGAACTTCCTTTACTAACTTCCATAGAGCATGCATGAGTCATGGAGGAAGTGGGAGAAACTTCCAAAGTAGTGTTGTAGTGGACGGTTACTTTCATGTTTCCGAACCCATGGCGAACGCCATAAGGGCAATGGCAAACCCCATCGCCATGGCGAACGCCATTTTCTCACGGCGAACGCCATATCAGTAAACTTTTTCTTCATTTTCTTGCTCTTTTCCTGGTTTTCTCGCACGGACACTCTAATTCGACAAATACCTAAAACACAAACATAATACGACATAATAATACGAAAAATAAGTAAAACGAAATTAAATTGCATGCGAATCGAGTAGAAATATACGATACATTTTCGCGTTTCAACACCCCCACACTTAAAGCATTGCTTGTCCTCAAGCAATCAACCAACACGGTAAAAAGAAAATAAGCTCAGTCCAAAACAACAGTACAATGAGACTCTAATCATACGTGGCTGCTAGGCTAATGGTAGATCGATAGGTACTAAATATCAATACCAAGGATACCGTAACGACGCAATTTAAAAAATTCCCTCCTTATGCAAACCAATCCGAATAATGCCATTATAACTCAACCTATATCTCTTGCTCTCTTTCACCCATTTCATTCTAGTGCAATCACATTAAGCTCATTATCCATACACATACATGGTAAGTAAACCTGTTAGTGACTATGATCTCATTGTTATTTCATTTTTTTCGGCAAATATGCTTAAGCATCAATTGAACTTAAAGAATTTGTACCGTTGGGCTAAGTGATCGGGTGAGAACCACCTAACTTAGAAGGATCATATCTTATTATTCATTTTTTTTCTTAATTTCTTATGTTGAACTAAATATCATACACTTATTTGCATCAACTTTTTACTTAGTGTGTGTTAGGATGGTGCTGACTGCTTAAATAAACTACTTAGGGATTACTTTGAAAACTATAGCCTAAGGTTTCGGCATAATGGGTACTCAAATTGATTTTGCATATTTAGGGGGTTTAGGGTGTCAGGACGGTATCGATTTTATCGAAACTTTCCCAAGTCTTTGTAACACAGCCTAAATTGAAAACAACCTATATACTTTCAGAGTGTCGTGGCATGAATCGAAAAAAAAATTGTTGGAGGTTAATTTTTTTTTTATTTCGGGGAGATTTAATAACAAGTGAAAACCACATATAAAGACTCGAAAGCACATGTAAAGACTCGACAAAACATTAAAAACAGATAAAATTCCTAAAAGCATGAAATAAACTAGAAAATGATAAATCTAACTAGAAAGCAGTAAAATCAAAACGGTAAAGTTCCTTCCCCACACTTAAACCAAACATTGTCCTCAATGTTTTGATAAAAGGTGGAAAAAGGAAAGATAGAACCTGTATGAATGCCACTACGTGACAAATCCTCTATGATCCTTCCCTTGTTGTCCATGTCTTCGCCGACCACTTCTACTTCGGTGGTGGGCATTTTGAGATACCTTCGTTTATGTAATTCTTGAACCAGCTCATCATATTGGCCTCTTCCAGAGGAAGTACATGCAAAAAGTGTTAGAAATATATGGTGCGGTGTGGGCAGGTGGAACTTGACCATACAAAGAACGAGGAAGAGGTGAGTTACAGACGAGAGAGACATGCTCTCTTCTATCATACTCATCATCGGTGTCACCACCAGCAGCAATATTCGTAGGAATGTCCGTGGGCACTAGCTCATATCCAGGATCGTTATCTAGAGAATTTTTGCCTAGATGTAGCTAAGACGTTTGCCAGCATTACATTTCTTTATTTTCTGCAAAAATCAAACAAACAACATTAAAACTTAAAATAAATACCCCGTGGGTTGCCTCCCACACAACGCTTTGTTTAACGTCGATAGCTCGATGGCTAAAGAGTGCAAGCACTCAAGGTGGTTCTTTCAAGGATGGATCCTCGATCGAAATTTTAATAATCTTCGGCTTTCATGGCCACTTATCAAGTCATCTCTCATATCCCTCACCTTTTCTTCTCTTCCTTCTATGGGGTGGTTCATTCTTTTGAACTTGTGGTGGTGGTTTTGGCTCTATCTAGAGTATCAGCTTTTCAAATTTGGGTTTAGTTCTTTCATCTACCACCTCGAAATCTAACCTTCCCCTCTTAACACTAATGATTTCCCTAGTTTCATGGTCCTCTAACTTTCTCTTTTTATGCAGGACCTCAGCCAAAGGTGCATTGGTGTGGATATTTTCCAATACCTCCATATACGTTTTGGATTGGGAGTCTACCTTAGTTTCTACAAACCTTTGCGGGAAAGGAATTGGTGGGGTATAGGGAGAAAGAAGAATAATATGTGCTTCATTCTCTACCTCTTCGACAACCTCCCTTTCGGGTGGTGTCGGTGGATTTTTCTTAATCTCTACACTTTTCTCACCAGAACTCTCTTCAACTTCATTATCACTCTCCCTAGGATTTTTATTTGTTTTTCACTACCGGTGGTAACAACATCCACATGTCTCTCAAGGTAGGGTCCTATAGGTGTCTGTGTAAGCAGAGAAACTTGAGTCTCCAATGCCTCGCTGTGAGTCGCGAGGGACTCGATCATAGTGTTCATCTGCTTAAGGTTTTCATTAATTTGGAGATGTTGTTTTCTAAATTCTTCATTTTGGAGAGTTTGTGTCTCCACAAAGCGCTCCATCATAGATTCTATCCTAGAGTGAGAAAGCTTCGCATTGTATTCCTCCATTAGTATTTCAAGTTTGGATTTATGGAAATCTTGCGGTTCCTCAAAATACTGGGAGTGGTAATCGTAGAGAAAGTTTGGTTGAGAATGAGTTAGCGTCGCATTGAAATCCTCCATTAATATTTCGAGGTCGGATTTAGGGGATTCTTGCGGTTCCTCAAAATTTTAGGAGTGGTAATTGTAAAGGAAATCTGGGTGATACATAGTAATCGAGATAAGAGTGCCTTAGTCTATACGATGCAACAACAGAATCACAATATTGGCTGTTGGTCCCCGACAACGGCGCCAAAAACTTGATGGGATCCCCATGTGCACAGAAATATCGAAGTAATATAAAATATTGTCGAACCCACAGAGACCAATGTCAACCTACCGTTATCTATTGCTGCGATGTAAAGCTAAGGCTAATGATTACTTGGTTTAAACGGAATTAAAATGAAATCTAAAAGGAAACTTAGAAAATATATCAATAAGGAGAGGCCAAAATATGGATTCCGTGTTCCTAAGGGACTGTAGATTTTAGGCACTAAATATAGTTAAACTACGTTCCGTATAAAATATCAAATTAAAGACTCCGTCTCACACTCTCGCGCTATTGACTAAAGCCACACTCCCTAACCACAGAATTTTGCTCTCGCTCGCCTATTTTAATTAGAAAGCATATTTTGAAAACCAATTAGATCCTATTTGATACCTAAAGCGCTCTCGCTATTTTTAGGATCGATGCCTAGTTTCCACTATCTGGTTCAATCATCACATTCTCGCGCTATCGGCTAGAACCTTAGATTGTTCCTGTAGCGTGTGATTTTTGTCGGTGACGCGACCACCTTACCGCAATGGTTGGAATTGGGTTCTACTATCTGATTTCTTATTTATCGTATGAAGCTGGAAAGGAAAGGGAAGCTATCTAAAACTAACCTTGCACGCAAATGATTTTCTTTAACAAATGCTAAGAGATTGGGGATTAGGGGTCAGGTTATACAAAGGGAAGTTGTCAATCATCCAGGGTATATATGGTTATCCATAGACTTTTTATATGTTTCTCTATTGATTTAAGTTTTTTCTCTTGTGTTTATCTATCATGGGTTGGGAAAGTTTCTCCTTTGGGAGTGTTGAGAGATTTTTTTGTTGTTTTAGGGTTTTCCGTTGTTTTTGGGAAGGTACTGGACCTAAATTTTTTATTTGTGTGCTCGCTTAGATTTGGAAATCTTATGCCTACGTATTCCTGTAAAGATAACTGGGAAATCAGAGTAATCGTAGTTCCTCCTATTTCTATGGGAGGAAAGAGTGTCTTGTTTAAAGCCCAAGATTAAAGCTAGATGAGTACTTGTGTCTTGTTCAAAGCCCAAGATTGAAGCTAAAGGGGTATTTTGTGTCTTGTTCAAAGTCCAAGATTGAAGCTAAAGGGGTATTTGAGAGAGAATTTGTCATCTCTAAAGGGAGATATCTCACCTATTCATCACAAATTTTGTGAAATTGATTATAAGGGAAATTACTTTGACTGGGATATGTGAATCCAGCAATGCCATAATTTCCTTTATAAGGGTGATGTCATGAAGGAAGAAAGCTTTAACTCAGTGTAGACCAATGCCACTTTTTCCTTATGAATCTTTCATGCTAAGAGAGGGACATTGGCTTGGATGTTAAGGATCTAGAGGCTTGCCACTTATAGCTATTAGATGAAAGATGATTTTAGCCAGGATAAAGGAAGGACTCCAGCTTGGATTTTGAATCAACAAGTGTGCCACTTACAACAATTATCTGGGAAAAAGATTTTGGTTATCTGTTTTGATGTGTGATGTATAGAGAAAATATCCTCCGGCGGAGTGGACTCAGGGTCTCATCTGAGGGGATGTTGATTTTTCCGTGCCTTGATCAAAGCCCAAGGTTGAAGCTAAAATATTGACTCTACTAGGGGAGTTTTATATCTGTCTTATACAAAGCCCAAGATTGAGGTTGAAAAGAGATTGACTCCACTGGGGAGGTTTTATCTGTCTTGTATAAAGCCCAAGATTGAGGCTAAATCTACTGAGGAAAATCATTATATAAAGCCTAAGAGGAGGCTGGATTGGGGAGATTCTTATATGAAGCCTAAGAGGAGGCTAGCTTATGTAGAGGATTGTTGAAATCTAGAGGCAAGTCCCATATGTATTGGGGAATCCAAAAGTTTTACTCTTTTTGGGGAGTTGAAGAAGAGTTAAAATATCAGAGACCAGGAGGCTCTGATTCTGTTAGGGTTTTATTGATGGTAAAGGTTTAAAACTTGAGTATGAAAACCTATGGAGGTTTCAAACTATGCTGGAGATTGATGAAATGATCAGGATTTTTCCTGTACTTTTAGGAAACTTGAGGGTTTATTTGAGATCCAAAAGGAGATGAGACTTTCCAAGTCTACTGGTGTGAAGAGGTTGACTCTTAGCTGGAGAGTGATATTTGTATGATGCCCAAGAGGAGGCTGATGTTTTAAGGGATGAGAATCAACCCTAGAATGGTCTGATGTTTTGGAATTCTGACTCTCCAGAGGATTGAACTAGTAGAGATGACTAAGTTATGTCCTATGCTTGTAGGAGGTCTTTGGGTCCTTGTACTAAGCCCAAGAGGAGGCTGAGAACTTCTAAGAAGCATGTGGGTCCTTGTACAAAGCGAGGAGGTTAGGGATGCTTTTAGGAAGCCTGTGGGTCTAAGCCTAAGAAAAGTTCAAGAAAGGTTTCACCGGGAATAAGTCCTTTCTTTGCAGAACCATTCTAAGGTTTGAAGAAATTCAAAAGAGGTTTCACTGGGAATTAATCCTCTCTGGGGAAATGAATTTCTTGTACACATATATTTCTAAGTTAGGATAGTCTTGAGAAAAGTTTAACCGGGAATAATGCCTTTATCTGTTCCATATTGTATAAGCCCAAGAGGAGGCAAAACTGTATCTGGAATTTCCTATGGTGAACTAGTTTTGGCTGTGTTAGAAGAGTAACAACTGGTTTGATCTAAACCTATACCTAATTGCTGGGGAAAACTCTAAGCAAGTATATACAAGCATATATATATATATATACAGATGAAATATATAAACAAGTATATATTGAAAAGATAGTGGAACTTACAGTTGTGCAATCCCAAGCATAGTAACTATAGCTGTATGGTTAGTTATTCAAGAAATTGAAGAAATTTTTGATAAAATTTTGAATTTGAATCTAAATAAAAAAGAAAGTTGTTTTAAAGGAAGTTTGGGGCTTATACTCAAGGAGAGGCCCAGATGATCTCTTTTGAAAAGGCGACGATCGCGTCGTAGTTTTGAAAACCACAGAGGGACTTATACAAGGACCGAAGCACAAATTATTTATGTACAAAGGAGGTTGGGTCTTACACTCTAATAGAAGCCCAAAAGTTTATTTTTATACAAGAGATAAGGCTTACAACTCAAGGAGACGCCCATATGAAAATACAGCGATCGCACCGTTATTTTGAAAATCGTATCGGGTCTTATACAATGACTAAGGCCCAAAAAGTTAGTGTGTGACAAGAGATGGTTCTTACACTCTATTAGAGGCCCAAAAAGTGTTTAAAAATTGAAGGGAAATGGGACTTACAACCAAAGGAAGGCCCAGATGAAAATTGTTTTTTTGAAAACGGCGATCGCGCCGAGATTTTTAATATCGTATCGGGACTTATACAATGACTGAGGCCCAAAAAGGTTTATTTATAGAGGGATGGGATTTACACTCTACAAAGAGGCCCAAAAGAGTTTGAAAAATTAAAATTAAGAGAAACCCTAATTTTAATTAAAGAAATAAATAATTTTTAAAGGAAATTAAATATAAAATGATACAAAATATCAAATATATTCAAAAACAAGTTGTCAACTTTAAAATGTATTTTTAAAAATCATGTTTAATCACATGAAAGCTTGAAATCCAATTGGTTTTGAAAATTCAAGGTGAGAATTTCTTTTAAAAAATGTTTAATACAAATAAAATGAAATTAAATTCAAAAAATCAAAATATATTAAATAAATAATATAAATGTGATTTTTTTGTAAAATAAAATAATTTAACATTTTTGTGACATTTTAAAAAAAGAATCAATAAAAAATGATAAAAAATGAGAGAGAAATTAATTTTTGAAATCAATTAATAAAACATAAAAATTCAAATATTTAAAAATTTAAAAAATGGCGCCAAGAACACATGTTCTTGGTCGCGCGTGTTCTTCCTCCCCAGATTTACAAAACCTCTCATATCTCTCTGATTACTCAATGATTTTGCGCGATTCAAACATCAATCTCACTCGTTTTTGAACAAGGAACAAGATGGTACCATTTAATTTCATTTCTTTTAAGTGTGGAGAGAGTTATCATGTATGAACACAGAAAGCCTAGAATTTGCAAAAACTATCATGAAATCCTAAACACGAATAAAACATGGCAATTGATTGAGGGTTATCACTCTATGAACTACCAGAAACAAGTTGGTAACTTGAAAATAAATTGATGATGCATGTAGTATAGAGTTTGAAGGTTTCAGACTTACCTTTTGCAAGTTGTGATCGAATTTGATGATGGAGATGTTACAGATGTTATGTAATGATTTAGACAGCTTCAGTGGACCTTATGTAAGGTGTATGAATGCTTGGAATGGATGGAAAGCACCTGGATCACTCTGTGGTACCTCAACTGCAAATGACCTCTAGGATGGCTATGGAGGTTTGTGATTTTGGTGTTATAGATGAAGGATGAGTGCTTGGATAGTTCATATATCATGTGTATGAGGTGTTAGCATCATTGGTTTTGGCAGAATTGCTTCGTATTTCAAAACTCGATAGTGACTTATAATAGAAGTAAAATCTGGCCTAGAGAGAGTGAAATGTGAGAAAGCATGTGTTTCTATTCTTTGGGGTACTCTAACTGATCACGAATGAGCTCTATTTATAGTGCAACAAGTTTGTTTTGGCAGCAATAGTGAATGGTGGCTGGTACAGACCTTTGTCCAATGGTTTTCAAAAGGAATCTCAAGTCTTCTTTAGCCGTTGACTTGGGTCAATCTTACAGGCCTATGGTCTTCCGTTGCTTGAGTTTATCTTAAATCATTTGCAATGTTGTGGACTGATACATGTCAGCTCTATGCATCAATTCAATGCCTCATGACAAATTTGAAAGTTTTGGATTTGAACTTTGAATGTCACATGCCAAATGATGAGATTTTGGACTTGCAAAGCTCTATGGTGTTGTAGCTCTGCATAGATCATGTTCATTGCACTTTAGAAACTTGTCTTGTATGGTGACAAGGCTTGCCAAGTCATGGAAATGACAAAATCGCGGGGCAAGCGCAAAACTGTCTTGCAAAACCAGTCATCGAGGGGTCATGTTTCCATGCTCATAACTCCCTACTCAAGTTGAATTAGGATGCGTTCTGGTACTCTTTGGAAAGCTTTTATATCCTACTTTGACTTTGATGTCCAACATTGGTCTGGAATCAACTTGGATCAAGGTGAAAAATTGCCTCAAAGTTGGTGAAAATCCAAGACAGATTCTGTCCAAAATTTTCACTAAGTCTTGGAAAAAGTGGTCATTTTTATGTTTTTGTGATTTTGATCAATCCATAACTCAAAATCCATGAGGATTCGGAATCTTTTGTAGTTGACAATTTTGAAGTATGTCATGTGAAATTTCATTTGAGCTTTGGATTGAAGAAAAAGGCCTTGTGGGTTGGAAGTTATGACCTTGCAAAGTTGGTACCAAATCAATTTTGTTCCATAACTTAGAAAATTTTAAGTTTCCTATGGTTGCCCCCTTTGCAAGTAACCCTATTTTTCTTTATGGATGATGATCAAAACCATGCATTAACATTGTTTTTGACTTAGGGGAGTGTAGCGTGCGATTTTTGTCGGTGACGCGACCACCTTACCGCAATGGTTGGAATTGGGTGCTACTTTATGATTTCTTATTTATCCTATGAAGCTGGAAAGGAAAGAGAAGATATCTAAAACTAACCTTGCACGCAAATGTTTTCTTTAACAAATGCTAAGAGATTAGGGGTCCGGGGTCAGATTATACAATGGGGAGTTGTCAATTACCCAGCGTATATATAGTTATCCATAGATTGTTTGGCATTTTCTTCTGTTATCTACTTACTAGTGTTTGTCTATCATAAATTTGGGAAAGTTTCTTCTTTGGGAATGTTGAGAGAGTATTTTTGTTGTTTTTCGGTTTTTTCGATGTTTTTGGTAAGGTACTGGACCTAAGGGTTTTTTATTAGTGTGCTCGCTAAGATTTCGCAATCTTATGCTTTTGTATTCCCGTTAAAGAAAACAAGGAAATCAGAGCAATCGTAGTTCCTCCTATTCTATGGGAGGAAAAATGTTTGGTGTCTGATCGGTTACCATTTCTACTAGTTTTCCGTCAATTATTCGGCATGAATCCATAAAATCGGTAGCACTTTGTTTGTCTTTTCATTGTTTATTAATTCAATTTTACTTGTCGTATTTTATTCTCGCATTTTATGATTTTTTGTTTTATTTCAATTATGTTGCATTCTATGCTTTGGTTTGGTAGTTTTCAATGGTTTCAGGTCTGAGTGGAAAAGCCCAAAGGACTCTTCCGAAGAAAATGGAAGTTCCGGGGATTTAGAAGAGTTTTTGGAATGAAGCAGAGGATGCCTGGACCTAAAATTCAACAAGAATGGAAAAATATTGGGCAACCAAGTTCCTTGTCGGCACTATGTTGTAGTTCTCCTCATTAGCTTTCTGACGCTTCAAACGGGGACCAAAACAGACTTACGGATCAAAAGTTATGATCGAAACAATTTCGGTTATAAAATCCAGCAAGCTGACACGGGCGACAGTGTTGGCTGACACGGCCCGTGTCAGCTTTGACGCTGATTTCCTGAATTTTTTCATATTTCCTCCATATATTAAGTTGTGGGGCGCTTTGGGTATTTTCGACCGATCTGAATGATTTGATACTATTTAGATGAGTTTTTAGGAAGGAAAAACGGACTTTTGGACATTACGAACAAAGTTACGAATTTTATGTGATCAAGGGTTTTTGGAGAATGGAGATCATTCAACCGCGGAAGCCATTAAAGATCAAAGTGATCCAAATACTATTGTAATGGCTGTTTCTTATCTTTTTCTTGTTATTGTTTTTAGTTTGAACATGAGAGGCTAAACCCCCAATGCTAGGGGGTGTCCCTGAATTGTGATGTATGAACCTATTTTGATTTAGTCAATGAGATTTTGTTTTCTTGCTTTAATTTTTTATTATGCAAATTATAAAATATTTGTTGCAATCGGTTAAATTGGGAACGATTTACGATTAGGGATTTGGTGTGAAAACCCCAATCTATCATTTTGCATAATAATACTTCGGTAGATATTGCCTAGGAATGGGGATACCCTGTAGTGACTTTTATAAACCTTGTCAGGACTATTGCTGGATGTTCTTTCTTGACCGCTAAGGAATTAGGGTCAAGGGAGAATATCAAAGGTTTTTCGATTAAGGAATTTAAGAAAAATATTATTAAGGGTTTGTAAAATTAGGGTTTGAGGTATTTCTCTTTGATTATAATTTAAGGTTCTTACTAAGTAATTTATACACCTTCCCTAGCATGTTTCATAATATTCGTAAAAAGAACTTTTTCCAGTTCTGCTTATTTTACCTTGTTATTATAATTTTCTCAAACAAACAAACCCCAAAGAAAACTTTTGTTTAATTGAATTAGCATCTGCACTTACATTGACGCGCAGTCCTCGAGAGATCGATTCTCGGGATAACCCCTACTATTACTACATCGTTAAAATAGTACACTTGCTATTTTATCGATCAAGTTTTTGGCTCCGTTGCCGGGGACTGCCAAATTATAAGTGTTGATTTTAATTCAATTGGAATTTTGTCACTCTGTGACCAAAATTATTATTTTTTATCTTATTTTCCTGTTTTTTTTATTACTAATAATTTCCTAACCTGTGTATGCGAGGTAAAGCCTCAGCTGAATTTTCTTTTGACGCAGAACCAGAGAGATCTTTGCACGCCAGACATCGTCAAGCTAGACTAGAAAGACTGGCCACGTTGAGTTCAGAACCAGTTATTTCTGAGCAAGAGAAAGAAGAGTCAGTTTTAGGGCACTCAGAGCACTCAGATTTCGGAACAGATTCAGAGCCGGAATCTCTTATCATGGTTGCTGATCCACCTCTAGTAGAGAGACTTCTGGGGGACTATGGAAGAGAAAATGCTCCAACAGGCCGGTTGACCATCGTAAATTAACCGGTTAATGTTGACCACTTTCAGTTGCATCCATCCACCATCCGACAGCTCGAGAGGAGACCTTTTACTGGAAAAATTAATGAAGATGCCAATAAGCACCTCCAAAGGTTTCTAACTATGAGCACGTCACTAAAAATTAAAGGACATTCTGAAGAAGTCAAAAAGCTGGTCATGTTCCCTTTTACCTTGTTAGATGATGCAGAAGAGTGGTTTTATTCCTTACCTGCCAGGAGTTTCACCACTTGGCAAGAGATGGAGACAACATTTTTGAATGAGTACTTTCCCGCCTCGGTGTATATTCAAAAAAGGTATGATATAGTAAGTTTTAAGCAGAAGGAGGGAGAGTTACTCGGAGATGCATATAAGAGATTTAAGAGGTTGTTGGTTGCATGTCCTACTCATAACCTGGATGCAACCGAACAGATGCAAAACTTCGTCAATGGCCTCCAGTTGAAGACCAAGCAACTAATTGATACAGCTGCCAGTGGCTCATCTAATTTTACAACAGCCACTGGTATCAAAAATATCATTGAAGCCATAGCTGCAAACGAGTATTTGGAGTTGTATGATCGCACTGTGAGCCAACCAGAAAGGATGATTGATTTGAAACTTACTGAGCAAGTGGTAAAGATGGAAGACCAGATTGCAGCCGAAGTCGAGAGAAGACTTAAGAAGATGAATCTTGGTACTCAGACTGTGGCTCAGGTTCAACCAGTTCAAGCAGTAAATTGTGAAATTTGTGGGGGGCCTCACTTCTCCATGTAATGTGTTGCTACAGCACAACAGGTAGAAGAAATTAAATTTTTGAGGCAGAACAATCCCTACTCCAATACTTATAATCTGGGGTGGAAAAATCATCCAAATTTCTCCTGGACGGATCAATAAGGGAATGTTCCGAAGTAAGGACCCATCCAATATCACCAACCATACCAGCAACAATATCAACAACCTCAACAACAATTCCAACAACAGGCTCCCCAAAAAGCACAATGGGAGATAGAAATTGAGAAGATGGCAACTCACAGTATGCAATTCCAAGAAGAGACCAGAAATAATCAAAGGAATAATACAGCTTCTATCAAAAATCTTGAAGTTCAGTTGGGACAAATAGCACAACAACTCTCCATGCATGCTCAAGGATCCCTCCCGAGTGCAACAATACCGAATCCAAAAAATCATGAGAATGTTAATGTTGTCACAACGAGAAGTCAGAGAGTTGTGGAAGAAGAGGAATAAATGGAAACAAATGATTATCAATGTATAGAGGTGGATCTGGAAGTGAGAGAAAACAGGAAAGAACCAGAAAGAGCTTTACCACCCGTGAAGCCAACTGAAGAGAAAAAGAAAGAGGAGGCTAAACCACAGATTAAGCTACCTTACCCTCAGAGAGTGACGAAGAAAGATCCTAAAGAGAAGGACTTTGAGAAATTTATCTCAATGTTCAAAAAGTTAGAAGTCCATATGCCATTCTTTGAAGCACTCGACCAAATGCCCTTGTATCATAAATTTATGAAAGAAGTGATAACTAATAAAAGACCTATTGGAGATGATCCGGTTGTTCCAAAGGAAAAGTGCAGTGCAATCTCGCCGGAAAGGAAGATCCCAATCAAGAAGAAGGATCCCGGATCGGTCGCAATACCTTGCACCATAAAAAACATAAATTTCAAGAAGGTCCTCATTGATTCAGGTGCGAGTGTAAGTCTTAAGCCATTATCCATTTTTTAAAAGTTGGGAATTGGGAAGGTGAGTGATGGGAGAACAAATCTTAAATTTTCTGACCACACAACTAAGCAATCATATGGGTTAGCTGAAGATGTGTTGGTGATGATTGATAAATTCGTCTTTCCAATTGATTTTGAGATCATGGATATTCCTGAGGATGAAGAGACTCCCATCATTCTTGGTCGACCATTCTTGTTCACTAGTAGATGAAATGTGGACATTGAAAAAGGTACTCTGACATTGAATCTTTTGAGGAGGAAATAACTTAAAAAGTGTTGGATATCAAGAAGCAGGGTGTAGGTGAAGGAAATCAAGCTTCAGTTGGAATGATCCAAATAGTGGGAAAAAGCAGAAGTGCAAGACCACCACCTGAAAAAGTCTCGGGCATAATCTCTAAGGTTACAGTATCTTGGTCATCTATTGCACATGGCAACACTTCAAGGTCCATTCATGAAATAAAGAAGAGAAAGAAAAAGAAACATCAACGGAAGTATATGGAGGTTGGAGGTGACTTAAGGGACAAAGTAGCTCTTATCTCTGAACCTGACTGGTTTTTTGTGGCGGAAAAGTCAAGAGACGAGGTGTATAAGCTAAAGTATTCCCCATAGCTTTGGGGAGTAACCCGTCGAGCCATGCGACGTTAAACGAAGCGCTTCGTGGGAGGCAACCCACGCGTTTTATTGCTAATCGTTTTGTTTTTATTTGTTTGTCTATTTTATTTTGTGAAGTACTCACAGATGCAGAATTAGTAGAGCGGAGGAAACAAAGAGAGAAAAAACGAAGAAAACGTAAAAAATATGGCAAAAATGTGAAAAACAGGGTCCTGACACGGCCGCCCGTGTCACCGGACACGGCCCGTGTCAGGAGGGCGAGAAAAGGCATGAAAAAAGTGAAGAAAAGTAGAATTTTAGTAGGCTGACACGGGCGGCCCTACTATAACGAGAAAAAAAAATAGTAGGCTGACACGGCACGTGTCAGGCCTACTGAAAAAAAAATGTCTTTCTTTTTTGTGTGGATTGAGGACAGAATCCTGACACGGCCCGTGTCTGACAGGCGTTCAGTTTGTATAACTTTGTCCCTCCGCAGTGAGGCTCTGTGAGTTCCCCTCTCTAGCTTGTTCAAAAACATTGAGGTCAATGTTTAGTTCAAGTGTGGGGGGGGGGGGGTTTATTGCTTTCAGTATTTTTATTTATGTTATTTCATCTTCGTACCGTTGATTGGTGTGTTTTGTATTTCATGTGTTACAGATTGAAGGTATTTGTGCCTGATGAATTATGAGGCTTGTAGCTAGTGGATGAGAAGACGCAACCCCTACTTGATCTCCAGGAAACCCCTGAAAGTTGGTACTGCTGAAGTGAATGATTGGACGCTACTTTCTGACACTGGACTCATACTGGAGTACTGTGCACCCGAGACGGAGATGAAGCTACATCACACTAAAAATACCTTGAAACCTGTAAGTTATACCAAACATGGCGAGGATCATAAAAGGCCAAACACATTATCATCATGAGAGTTCTTCAGGTATGTCTCTGTCACTTTTAGTTTGCGTACTTATCTGTTAGAATTTCAATGCACACGTATACACACTGAGGAACTTGTTTGTTTTTAACCCCGGGCCTTTCCAGCCATCCCTTTTTATGTTAACCTTTGTTAACCCCCCTCGATCCTTCTTCCCTTTATTTGTTTATTAACCGCATAATTAAACCATGAGCCCAAACACTCCCTCACCCTGCTCAGATAAGTGTTGTTGATTTTTGATCTGTGAAAAGTTCTAAGTTTGGGGTTAGGATACCTATAAGAACTAGGTAAGTGCAAAAAGAAACAAAAAGAATGAAAAGTTTTGAAAAAGAATAAAAAAAGAGAAAAGAAAGAAGAAAGCACTTACCTAGAGGAGGATTTAGTTTGAAGAATTCAAAAAGTAAGCTCAAAGAAACAATTGAGTAGAAACTAAAGAGCCCTAGCAAAATAGTGCCTGATACCCTTGATTGTGAAACAGAACAAATAACACAGTGATAAGAATGACGACACTGAGTCTGAGCCAAAAAACCACTCGTTTTTCCCTTTTGTTTGTTTATCCCACCTTGTCCATAAGCCCCGTTACAGCCATAAAAGCCCTCAAAAAGTGTGTGTTGTGTGCGTATGAGATGAAAATAGATGTTATTCAAGCTTATGAGTTGACTTTGCATGCTATGATTATTGAGTGTAAACACTTTAACCCGAGAGATTTGGTGAGAGTGTGAAAAACTGACAGGTAAAGAGGTACTTTGATGTGGAAGTGTAGCGGACCGTCAAAATTCAGGTAAGAAAGAAATGTTGAAAGAAAACTGGAAAGATAGTCGCGAAAGATCTTAGCGGTGTTGTAGTAAGAAAATTTTGATTAATTCGGTGGTGACCTTTCTACTGTCTCGAGCATTACTTGAGGACAAGCAATGAGATAATTTTGGGGTTGTGATCGGTCACCATTTCTACTAGTTTTCCGTCAATTATTCGGCATGAATCCATAAAATCGGTAGCACTTTGTTTGTCTTTTCATTGTTTTTTAATTCAATTTTACTTGTCGCATTTTATTCTCGCATTTTATGATTTGTTGTTTTATTTCAATTATGTTGCATTTTATGCTTTGGTTTGCTAGTTTTCAATAGTTTCAGGTCTGAGTGGAAAAGCCCAAAGGACTCTTGCGAAGAAAATGGAAGTTCCGGGGATTTAGAAGAGTTTTTGGAATGAAGCAGAGGATGCCTGGACCTAAAATTCAACAAGCATGGAAAAATATTGGGCAACCAAGTTCCTTGTCTATACTATGTTGTAGTTCTCCTCATTAGCTTTCCGATGCTTCGAACGGGGACCAAAACAGATTTACGGATCAAAAGTTATGATCGAAACAATTTCGGTTATAAAATCCAGCAAGCTGACACGGCCCGTGTCAGCTTTGACGCTGATTTCCTGAATTTTTTCATATTTCCTCCATATATTAAGTTGTGGGGGCGCTTTGGGTATTTTCGACCGATCTGAATGATTTGATACTATTTAGATGAGTTTTTAGGAAGGAAAAAAGGACTTTTGTACATTACGAACAAAGTTACGAATTTTATGCGATCAAGGGTTTTTGGAGAACGGAGATCATTCAATCGTGGAAGCGATTGAAGATCAAAGTGATCTAAATACTATTGTAATGGCTGTTTCTTATCTTTTTTTGGTTATTGTTTTTAGTTTGAACATGAGAGGCTAAACTTCCAATGCCAGGGGGGTATCCCTGAATTGTGATGTATGAACCTATTTTGATTTAGTCAATGAGATTTTGTTTTCTTGCTTTAATTTTTTATTATGCAAATTATAAAATATTTGTTGCAATAAGTTAAATTGGGAACGATTTACGATTAGGGATTTGGTCTGAAAACCCCAATCTATCATTTTGCATAATAACCTTGTCAGGACTATTGCTTGATGTTTTTTCTTGACCGCTAAGGAATTAGGGTCAAGGGAGAATATCAAAGGTTTTTCGATTAAGGAATTTAAGAAAAATATTATTAAGGTTTTGCAAAATTAAGGTTTGAGGCATTTCTCTTTGATCATAATTTAAGGTTCTTACTAAGCAATTTATACACCTTCCCTAGCATGTTTCATAATATTCGTAAAAAGAACTTTTTCTAGTTCTGCTTATTTTACCTTGTTATTATAATTTTCTCAAACAAACAAACCCCAAAGAAAACTTTTGTTTAATTGAATTAGCATCTGCACTTACATTGACGCGCAGTCCTCGAGAGATCGATTCCGGGGATAACCCCTACTATTACTACAGTTAAAACTCTATAAATTAATAATGTCAGGACCGGAGAAATTTATTAATTTAGAGAGTAATTAATTTATCGATAAATTAATAATTATTAATTTAAAGAGTTTTTAAGTAATTATACTGTACATACCAAACAAAAACGCAAATTAGTCTACTCTTCTTAGAATTACGTTGTAGCGAACCTTGTGACTCAACGTAAATTAGTAACTACTGTGTTCATATGCATTGGAAATCAATAATGACTTTTGAAGTACATTAAATGTAAACAAGAGGAACGCATGTGTTCAATGTATTCTTAAGCAAGTTTGGCATACTGCATTGGAAATCAATTATGATTTTCTTGGGACCGAAAATTATAAAGGGATCTCCCGAAAAATTATTATCTTATTATTTTATCGAGTTTTTCATTTTTTTACATTGGCCCAAGCCGGGACCGGACAAATTTATTATTTTAGAGAGTTTATTAATTTACCGAGTATTAATTTAAAGAGTTTCTACTGTACATCGTTAAAATAGTACACTTGCTATTTTACCGATCAATGTCTTGTTCAAAGCCCAAGATTGAAGCTATGGGTCATTTGTGTCTTGTTCAAAGCCCAAGAATGAAGCTAAATGGTTTGATTGAGAGAGAATTTGTCATCTCTAAAGGGAGATATCTCATTTGTTTATCACAGTTATTCGGGTAACTGATTATAAAGGGGTGATTACTTTAACTGGAATGTGTGGAATCCAACAATGCCATAATTTCCTTTATAAGGGATTTGTTCTAAAGGAGAAAACTTTAACTCAGTGTAGCACAATGCCATTTTTTCTTAGGAGTCTTTGATGCTAAGAGAGGGACATTGGCTTGGATGTAAACAATCCAGAGGCTTGCCACTTACAACAATTAGATGAAAGGAGGTTTTTACCATGATAAAGAGGGACTACAGCTTGGATTTTTGAATCTACAAGTCTGCCACTTACAACAATTATCTGGGATTAGGGTTTGTTTGATTGTCTGTTTTTGATGTGTGATTGTACAGAGAAATGTCTTTCTACAGAGAGATTTTTGATTTCCTCTAAGGGGTGTTGATTTTTGTGTGCCTTGATCAAAGCCCAAGATTGAAGGTGTTAGTTCTTGGATTGGCTGGAATTTTGGTAAAACAAAGTATATGCAATGTTGATGTCAAGGTATTGATGTTGCAACATTAAGTTTTAACACTGGGCTGTGTTAAGTTTGTAATTGCTGAAGTTGGATGTCTGATGTCACATAGGCGATGTTGTGACATTAGGTCTGCAGAATTAATAACATCAGGTTGTGATGTTGTTAGGGTTTGCGTGTTATTTGGAAATGCGAATATCTTGGGATAGATATTTTCTGCTGCATAGGAGATCTGGTGCAGATTTGTAGGAGATTTAAAAGGTTGAAGATTTAAAAAGATTTTAGGAGAAAATCTGTTTTGAATATTCAGTTTTAAATAACAAATCTGGTCAGATATTGTAGCAAGTCCAAGACCAATTCAAGGAGCTATATAAAGCGCACAAGACCAAAGGAAAAGGTACAGAAAACATTCAGAAGATCAGGAGCTGGAGGCTTAGTATCTAGAGTTTGTTTGAGTGCTTATATTTACACTATTCTAGGGTTTGAATAGGTGTTGTGTTTCTGTCCTCTCTAGAAGCTGTGAAGCAATAAATAGTGGTTGCTTGATCGAAGCTAGGAAGCAAGATCAAGGGTACTCAAAGTGGTTTCTTTGAGTGTTTGTAAGGGATTGAGTGGTGTTCTCATACCTAGGTGGTTTCTTAGGTAGGAAGTCATTAGTAGAATATAAGTTTAGGAGATTGTCAACAGGTTGTTGAGTCTGTAATTTGATACTACTAATAGTGAATTCCATCCCTAGCTTGGTAGCCCCCAGAGTAGGTTGGTTGTAACTGAACTGGGTGAACAATTCTTTGTGTTGCCTTGTTACTGTTATTGCTGTCCATTGTGCAGAGTGTGTTGTTGTGACATCGCACCTTAACATCACACGTCTGATACCAGAATTTCAATTGGTATCAGAGCAGGCATCCTGTCTGTCTCTGGGTGAGATCTAGGGAAGTTACTTTCTGGTGTAAAGATGGACAAAGAAGTTGGAGGATTCATCAACAGACCCCCTATCTTGGATGGATCCAATTATGACTATTGGAAGCCAAGGATGACTACCTTCTTAAAATCCTTGGACAGCAGGGCTTGGAAGGCTATTATTAAAGAGTGGAAAGCACCTGTTGTGTGTGAGAAAGGTGATGCTGGAAAAGATAAAGAAGGCACCTCTAAGCCAAAACCTGAAGAAGAGTGGACCAAGGAGGAAGATGAGCTTGCCCTTGGAAATTCCAAAGCTCTAAATGCAATCTTCAATGGAGTGGATAAGAATATCTTCAGGTTAATCAATACCTGTGAAGTTGCTAAGGAAGCGTG
The DNA here is from genome assembly GCA_022829125.1 of Lathyrus tuberosus. Classification (NCBI taxonomy): domain Eukaryota; kingdom Viridiplantae; phylum Streptophyta; class Magnoliopsida; order Fabales; family Fabaceae; genus Lathyrus; species Lathyrus tuberosus. Next base: position 341,495 of record JALAZF010000124.1, on the reverse strand, counting down.
GGATATTTTGCAGGCTACACATGAAGGAACATCTAGAGTTAAGATGTCAAGACTTCAGATTTTAACATCAAAATTTGAAAGCCTGAAGATGAAGGACGATGAGACTATTCATGACTTCCACATGAATATTCTGGAGCTGACTAATGCTTCCAGTGCTCTTGGTGAAAAGGTGTCAGATGAAAAGCTTGTAAGGAAGATTCTTAGGTCACTTCCTAAGAGGTACAAGATGAAGGTGACTGCTATTGAAGAATCACAAGACATCAGCAAGATGAGAGTTGATGAGCTCATTGGATCTCTTCAAACTTTTGAGCTTGGTTTGAATGAAGAAGAACCAAAAAAGAAGCCAAAGAGTATAGCCTTGGTGTCAAATGATGAAGAAGAAAAAGGAAAGAGTTCTGAATCCCAGGAGGATCTATCTCAGGCCATAGTTATGTTGGGAAGACAGTTCATCAAAGTATTCAAGAGAATGAATAATAACTCCAGGCCTAATGTCAAGAACATATCTTCTGACACCAGCAAGTCAAAAGAAACGGATGATGAGAAAACTGGCCAAGATAAAGGAGTTCAGTGCTTTGAGTGTGAAGGGTATGGACATGTCAAGAAAGAATGTCCCACCTTCTTGAAAAAACAGAAAAAGGGCATGACAGTTTCCTGGTCTGACTCTGATAGTGAAAGTGAAGGTGAGTCAGCAAAGCATGTTAGAGCATTAACAGGAGCTGTTGGTTCTGATGATGATTCTAGTGATGGAGAAATAACTTATGAGGAGTTAGCATCTACCTATCAAGAGCTGTGTTTAAAAAGTGATGAGATTTGTCAAGAAAACAAGTGCTACAAGCAACAGATTTCTCAGCTAGAGAATGAAAAAGTTGACCTGGAAAATGAAGTTGTACTGGTTAGAGCTCACCTTGATCAAATGACCAAGTCTGTTAGGATGTTGAGCTATAGAACAGACACACTTGATAAGATCCTTCAGACAGAAAAAGCTGTTGGAGACAAAGCTGGGATAGGTTATGTGGCTGAGGATAAGGGAACTTTAGAAGACAGCACTTCAGGAACAAAAAGGGAGATGTCTCAACCTTTGTCTCAACATCAACCTAAGAGACAGGGTCCTACCCCAAAGAAGGCTGTTCAGCCCCAGAATGCTGAGAAGAAGAATGGTCCTCATCAGAGGAAGATGCAGCCTCAAGGAGCTAGTCAGTATATGCCTCCCCAATATCACCAGAGCATGCAAGCTGCCAGGTTCAAGCAGAACATGTCTCATCAGAGGTTTCAACATCAAGGAAACTGGTATGGATATGAATATGGTTACACCAATGTTGTTCCTCATATCTATGGAAGAAGAAAGCCACACCATCATGGGAGACAATCCAGGAAACAACATTCTCAGCCTTCTTATGGAAGAAGATACCAGCATAATAGAAGGCCGGCCAGTTATGGTAGGAGGAGACCACATTATGGATGGCAGCCTAAGCAATCTCATCATGGCAGAAGATTCAGAGATGAAAGGGTGAGATGCTTTTATTGTGGAAGGTTTGGACATATGCAGTACCTTGCTACAAGCTGCATGGATACCCTCAGCCTCAAAATAGATGGAGAGAGTACAGGCCCAAAGTTGTTAAATAATGGGTACCTAAGGAGAAGGTGAAGTGCTTATTGGCTCACATGGCTGACAAAGAGTTTAAAGAAGGAACATGGTATTTTGACAGTGGGTGTTCCAAACACATGTCTGGATGTAGATCCATGTTTGCTGAAGTCAGTCATTGTCCCTCTCATGAGGTTATGTTTGGCAATGGAGAAAAAGGTGTTATTGCAGGAGTTGGGAAAATGAAAGGTAATGGTAGACCTGAACTTGACAATGTTCTATTTGTCAGTGGTTTAAATGCAAATTTGATCAGCATAAGCCAGTTGTGTGATGAAGGTTACAAGGTAAACTACACTAAGGATGAGTGTGTGGTATCTGACGAGCATAAACAGGTTGTTATGAAGGGTTCCAGAACCACAGATAACTGCTATCATTGGATTTCCCTTGAAGGTAGTTCAACTAATGATGTTCAGGTCGATGTTATAACATCAGACTATGACGTCAGGATGCTGAAAGGTCACTTAGAGTTAATGAGTCCTGATGTGAATTTTTTAAAAGGAAAGTCTTTATGGAGGGAGAAAATTAGTAATTGGTCTTTAAAAATTACACAAAATCAAGCTCCTTGCCTCAGACCCCCATTTCATGGTACTGCAACATCACGCTTCTTCAAAGCCCTGGTCTCATAACGAATTAACTTCTTTGCCTTCAAGAATCAACCCCCACTGAAAGGATTCATGGCGTCTCCATCCAACAAATCTGAGTGTCAGAGTTCCACAAAAGGAAGAGCTAGGGTTTCCACTGACGAAGGTTCAGCATCCGATCCTATGGACATTGAGCCCCTCTCAACCATTCTTCCTGAATCAGGTACTACGAGACCCACTAAACTAATTCCCAAGAGACCTGCTACTGTCTTTAAGAATCCTGAAACAAAGAAAGTTGTTACTAGTGTGTTATTGGAGACAAACCTAGAACTACCAACCCGCGTCCACAAACTGCTGAGGAAAGGGTAGATGTTGACAAGTGCATGGGGCAGATCGTTGACAAAATTCTTGAGAAAGGACTTCCTATTAAGGGTATATCTAGACCCCTGAGACAAATGGCTGCTGATTAGGGTACAAGAGAAAAGAGTGACATGCAATCTATTGATACAAATCTTCACAGATTAGCTGTCTCCGTGATCGAAGATGCTGAGAAGGAAGTAGAAGTTAATGCTGAAGCAGATGATACTCATGTTGAAGGGGATGTCAGAACATCGCCTAGTAAGGATGCTGAGACTACTGCTAGAGGAGAAAAGAGTACTGATGTGATTAATGTCGATGACTTATCTGATGATGAAGTCATTGTAAGAGCAGTGCCTGGTCTGGCTAAGAGACTAAAGACAAGGAAAGAAAAGCAGGGTGAATCGTCTCCAAAGAAGTCTTCTGATGATAAGAAGAAAAAGACTGTTGTTGGGCCAACAAAAGCTTGGAGCAAGGTCGAGGTGACTCCAAGAAAGAGGAAGATTGTGGAACAATGTGAGTCTGAGCATGATGATGAGGATGATGTTCAGAACATCACTCATGTCAGAAAATCTATTGCAAAAAGGATTGCAGACAAAGTCCCAGATGTGTCTGTGGATAACATCTCCTTCCACCGTGCAAGCAATGCCTATATGTGGAAGTTCATTTGCCAAAGGAGAATTGCTCTTGAGAGAGAGATTGGCAAAGAAGCCATGGAGATTAAAGAAGTGATGGAAGGAATTAAAGCTACTGGGTTAATGAAAACTGTGTGTGGATTTTCAAGGTGCTATGATGGCCTGGTAAAGGAATTCATAGTAAATCTTCCTGTAAATATCTCTGACAAGAGCAGTCCAGATTATATGAAGGTCTTTGTCAGAGGAAAATGTGTTGAGTTCTCACCTAAGATTGTCAATAGCTACTTAGGAAGAGAGGATGCCGAGTATACAGAACTGGAGGTGACTGATAATGAAGTGTGTAGAGAAATCACTACCACTCAAGTTAAGGTGTGGCCATTGATAAATAAATTGACAGCTAGCAAACTCAGTATCAAGTATGCTATCTTGTACAGAATTGGTGCTGCTAACTGGGTACCTACTAATCACAAACCACCATAACTGTGGGATTAGGAAGGTTCATCTATGCTGTAGGGAAAAAGGTCAAGTTCAACTATGGAAGCTATATATTTGATCAAGTAGTGAAGCATGGTGCCACCAATGCTATCAAAATGCCTATATCATTCCCTTCCCTTATCTGTGGAATGATCTTAGATCAACATCCTGGAATCTTAATCAGTACAGAGGTAGAATGTAAGAGGGAGTCCGCTTTATCTTTGCATCCCAAACTGTTTGCTGGGAGTCATGTTCCAGACATTGTTACAACATCAAGTTCTGGGGTTAAGAAGGTCAGTACAAAATCTGAGCTGATTGAAGAATTAAAGGCAACCTACAAGGATCTTGATAGGGTTATCAAAACCAGCACTGTCAGGAAAATGAAGATTGAGAAGATGATCAAAGACTTGGAACAGGGAGAAGATAATGGGAATGGCGACACTGAGGATTCCAGGTTAGATGAAGGTGATGAAGATGCTGATGGTACCAGCTTGAATGAAGACTAACCTCCATCTGCTGTCATTAGATAATAGTTTAGTTTTTTTTTTGTTTTTGCTATGCTGGTTATGTATTTTGAATATTGTGCTATTATATGCACCTGTTTATGTTTTTGGTGTCCTTCTATGATTTGTTTTGCCTGGTTGCCATTTGTGAGGCCAACAATGAGAGCTAGGGTGTACTGACCGTAGTTCATAGGGCTTCTGTTTGAGGCTAAAAAGGGGGAGTAATTGACAGTTGCTATGCTGGTTGTTGCATTGAGGGGGAGTGATCATTGCTGCTAATAATGAAATATGTGCAGCTGTTTGAAGACTGTAGCTGTTTTAAAGCATAATGATATATGCTGAAATAAATTGAAGATACTGCTAATGCCTGAAGTTGTTATGTGAGCAGCAGAGTTTTGTGAAGAAAAGATGTTACTGTAGATGCTGCTGCTTGGAGTTTCAAGTTTCAAGATTATAGATTGAAATCATTCCGCTGCTAAAGTCTCTGAAGATGCAGAGTGCAGAGTTTGTTTTAGCCAAAATTAGCCAAAGGGGGAGATTTTTAGTTCTTGGATAGGCTGGAATTTTGGTAAAACAAAGTATATGCAATGTTGATTTCAAGGAATTGATGTTGCAACATTGAGTTTTAACACTGGGCTGTGTTAAGTTTGTAATTGCTGAAGTTGAATGTCTGATGTCACATAGGCGATGTTGTGACATTAGGTCTGCAGAATTAATAACATCAGGTTGTGATGTTGTTAGGGTTTGCGTGTTAGCTGGAATTGTGGAGAGCAAGCTGTCTCATTGGATGCGAATATCTTAGGATAGATATTTTATGCTGCATAGGAGATCTGGTGCAGATTTGTAGGAGATTTAAAAGGTTGAAGATTTAAAAAGATTTTAGGAGAAAATCTGTTTTGAATATTCAGTTTTAAATAACAAATATGGTCAGATATTGTAGCAAGTCCAAGACCAATTCAAGGAGCTATATAAAGCGCACAAGACCAAAGGAAAAGGTACAGAAAACATTCAGAAGACCAGGAGCTGGAGGCTTAGTATCTAGAGTTTGTTTAGAGTGCTTATATTTACACCATTCTAGGGTTTGAATAGGTGTTGTGTTTCTGTCCTCTCTAGAAGCTGTGAAGAAATAGAGAGTGGTTGCTTGATCGAAGCTAGGAAGCAAGATCAAGGGTACTCAAAGTGGTTTCTTTGAGTGTTTGTAAGGGATTGAGTGGTGTTCTCATACCTAGGTGGTTTCTTAGGTAGGAAGTCATTAGTAGAATATAAGTTTAGGAGATTGTCAACGGGTTGTTGAGTCTGTAATTTGATACTACTAATAGTGAATTCCATCACTGGCTTGGTAGCCCCCAGAGTAGGTTGGTTGTAACTGAACTGGGTGAACAATTCTTTGTGTTGCCTTGTTACTGTTATTGCTGTCCATTGTGCAGAGTGTGTTGTTGTGACATTGCACCTTAACATCACACGTCTGATACCAGAATTTCAATTGGTATCAGAGCAAGATTGAGACTAAGAAAGGATTGACTCTTTTGGGGGACATTTAGCATGTCTTGTACAAAGCCCAAGATTGAGGTTAAAATGAATTGACTCTACTGGGGAGAGGTTTTATCTGTCTTGTACAAAGCCCAAGATTGAGGCTAAAAGTTATTGACTCAGCTAGAGAATATTTTATCTGTCTTGTACAAAGCCCAAGATTGAGGCTAAAACTATGAGGGAAAATCATTATACAAAGCCAAAGAGGAGGATGGTTGGGGAATTTCTTATATGAAGCCTAAGAGGAGGCTAACTTCTGCTGAAGATTATTGAGATCCAGAGACAGGTCCAAATTGGGGAATCAACTCTTGCTGAGGAATGGAGAAAAGTTAAAATATCAGATTCCTTGAGGTTATGACTGAGGGTTTATGGTTTCTAATTTGACCCTAGCTAGGGAATTTAGAATGGAAGCTTAAAGACCGAGTTTTAAAACCTATGGAGGTTTTAACTTTGTTGGAGATTGCTGAAATGATCAAGGTTTTTTCCTGTTCCTTTAGGAAACTTGAGGGTTTCTTTGAGATCCAAGAGGAGATGAGACTGTCCAAGTCTACTTGTATGAAAAGGTTGATCTTTGTATGATGCCCAAGAAGAGGGTGATGTTTTAAGGGATGAGAATCAACCCTAAACTAGTATGATGTTCTAAGATTCTGACTCTCTAGAGGATTGAACTATCAAAAGATGACTATGTTATGTCCTATACCTATAGGAGGTCTTTGGGTCCTTGTACTAAGCCCAAGAGCAGGCTGGGAAATTCTAAGAAGCCTGTGGGTCCTTGTACAAAGCCCAAGAGGAGGCAGGGGATGCTTTTAGGAAGCCTGTGGGTCCAAGCCTAAGAAAAGTTCAAGAAAGGTTTCACCGGGAATAAGTCCTTTCTTTGCAGAATCGTTCTATGGTTTGAAGAAATTCAAAAGAGATTTCACTGAGAATTAATCCTCTTTGGGGAAATGAATTTCTTATACGCATATATTTCTAAGTTAGGACAGTCTTGAGAAAAGTTTCACCGAGAATAATGCCTTTCTCTGTTACATATTGTATAAGCCCAAGAGGAGGCAAGACTGTATCTGGAATTTCCTATGGGGAACTAGTTTTGACTGTGTTGAAAGAGTAACCACTGGTTTGATCTAAACCTAGACCTAGTTGTTGGGGAAAACTCTAAGCAGATACATATATATACAAGTATATACAGATGAAATATATAAACATGTTGAAGAGTATAGTAATACTTACAAGTGAGCAACTATAAACATAACTGTATGGTTAGTTATTCAAGAAATTTAAGAAAATTTTGATACAACTATAAATTTGAATCTAAATCAAAAGGAAAGTTGTTGTTAAAAAAATTCTGGGACTTGTACTCAAGGAGAGGCCCTGATGAATTCTTTCGAAAAGGCGACGATCGCGTCGTAGTTTTAAAAATCACAGAATGAATGAGGCCCAAATGTATTGTATTTACAAAAGAGGTGGGTCTTACACTCTATTAGAGGCCCAAGAGTTTATTTTTATACAAGAGATGGGGCTTACAACTCAGGGAGAGGCCCAGATGAAAAACAACGACCGCACCATTATTTTGAAAACTATAGTGGGACTTATACAATGACTGAGGCCCAAATTTATTTATGTACAAAGGGGGGTTGGGTCTTACACTCTATTAGAGGCCCAAAAAGTGTTTAAAAAAAGAAATATGGGACTTATAACACAAGGGAGGCCCAGATTAAAATTGTTTGAAAAGCGGTGATCGCGCCGAGATTTTTGAAATCGTATCGGGACTTATACAATGACTGAGGACCAAAAAAAAGGTTTTGTATGACAAGGGATGGGTCTTACACTCTATTAGAGGCCCAAAAGTGTTTTGAAAAGGAAGTTTGATCAAGAGGAAACCCTAATTTCTTTTACAAATATAATTTTCAAAGAAAAAATAAGTAATAAATGATATAATATACAAAATATATTTTTGTGAATTTTCAAAAAAAGAACTAATAAAAAATATTTAAAATTGAGAGAGAAATTAATTTTTGAATTAATTAATAAAAACAAAAAAAATATGAAAAATAGCAAAATATGAGAGGAATAGCAAAATGGCCTGGGTGGGTGTTGAACCCATGACCTCTCAACCAAACACATATGCGCGCTACCACTGGGGTGGTGATACATCCGTGTATCAAAACCACCCCATATGCATATAAGGGTGACAAGGTTTTAGGCCTGGCTAAGGCGCCTTGGTGGCCCTTGCCCAAGGTTGTCCTGATTTTAGGCCTCTTGCATGAAGGCTATGACTTCTTCATTTCTCCATGGATTTGGAGAAAATTTAGATGGATCCTACCTAGAATTTCATGAGGAATCCAATGCTGCTTTTGGAATTTTCTAAAGATGCTTCTATTTTAAAACCCGATAGTGATTTCAAAATAGGCCAAGATTTGCAAGTTCTATGCTATCTTATCGTACAAGCAATAAAAACATGGTAAATTGGTTCAAACATAACACATATGATATCTATGAGATGTCCATGATCAATGGACATCAAAGCAATGCATATTTTTAAGAGTTCAAGTTGTGATGCACTTACCTCTTGAAGCTCCTTGTGCTAATTGTCAAGATGCTTGTGCCAGAAGTAATCCAATTCTTTAGACACCCTTGATTGATCCCTTAAAAGCTTTTAGGATGAACAAAACCAGCTGGAAATCTCAGGAACAAAAGTTGGCTCTTTCTTGCAAAAATGGTAATTCACTCAAATGGTGTTACAATTGAGGGAAACCAGTTGGGACAGTTTGAGGATGATATTTGGAGTGTATTTGAAGTTTTGTTTGGTTTTGAAAGTGACTGAATCAAGACATGGCTTGAAAAATGCAAAAAAGTTAAAATTTGAGGTTTTGGAGGTTGACTTTCTGATTTTGAGGTTGTGCAATGTGGATGAAGGTTTGAACACCTCCAATGGATGATTTATGATGTGTTAGGATGGTTATTTGAGTGGTTTTTGCTCTGGTTTCAAGAATTCTCAAATTGCTTCATAATGACTTGAAAATGAAGTAAGAGAGGGAGAGTGAGAAAACAAGGCTTTGGTATTGTTTTGGTGTGGTTTGAAACATCATAAATGACCTCTATTTATAGTAGAGGAGTTTTTTTTTTTGAAGGAATAGTGAATGGCAACTAGTTCACCCTATTATCCAATGGATATGCCCATGTATCACTTCCTTAAATGCCAAGGTACCAAGTCTTCACTTGGCCATTGACTTGGGCTGGTCTTGGTAGCTCTTGGTCTTATGATTATAATAACAACCTTGACTCAATTGGACTGATAAGGCTTGGTTCATGACGGCTCAATGCACCACATCAATTCCAAATGACAGAGCTTGGTTTTTGGATTTGCAACATTGATGATCACATGCCAAAGGGATTGGATTCTTGACTCAATGGTCCAATTTTGAAAATATCAAGTGAGTCATCAAGATTATCTCTGATCTTGGAAGAGGATAAAGCTTGCAAGATGACAGAATTTGAAATAGAAATCGTGTGGCACAAGAAATGCACAAAATCTGCCTTGAAAACCAGTTTGAGCAAGGCATGTTGTGAGATCCATAAATCCTTGATCATGTTGAATTAATAGGAGTTCTTGTACTCTTTGGAAAGCTCTCATGACATAATTTAACTTTGATGCCCAAGATTGGTCTTTGTTTAGCTTGGCTCAAGGTGAAAAATGGCCTCAAAGTTTGGAAAAAGTGAAACAGATACTGACCTTTTCAAAATTTCACTAAGTGTTGGAAAAAGTGGTCATTTTCACTTTTTGTGATTTTGATCAATCCATAACTCAAAATCCATGAGGATTTGGAATGATATGTAGTTGACATATTTGAAGTATGTAAGATGAACTTTCATTTGAGCTTTGGATTTGAGAAAAAGGCCTTGTGGTTTAGGAGTTATGACCTTGCAAAGTTGGTACCAAATCACTTTTGTCTCATAACTTAGAAAAATTTTGGTTTCTCATGGTTGCCCCTTTTGCAAGAAACCTTACTTTTCTTGATTTTTCTTGGTGGATGATGATCAAAACCGTACATTAACATTGTTTTTGACTTAGGGGAACCATATTTGTGAAAAATTCCAAAAAGTCAAACTTGATTTTGGGCACAGTTGACTTTTTGTCAGATGAATTCCAAACTGTGTGATTCGTTATTAAATCAAGTTCTTGACCTAATTCAAACCTAATGGATGGATTCCATAGGTGTTTTAGGGTGTCTTGAACCATGTCCCAAGGTTTGGGAACATGTCTTGGTCCAAACTCAAAGGTACAGTTGACTTTTTCTTCTAAACCCTAATTGTGGTCCAGATGAAATTGAAACTTGTGAACCAAGCTTCTTGGATCAATCCATTGTTGTAAATGGATAAAGTTGGTGTATTTGAGGCACTCAAATCATGTCTTGAGGTGTTGGTTCATGTCTTACCTCAAAATTCAACTTAGGGGTGAATTAGGTCAAGAAACCCTAATTCCTGATTTTTGGTGAATGTTTCCCCTGAGGTTGTTTTGACTTGATAATTGGGGTAATGAGGTCCCTTTGAGCATCTTGGGTCATGCTTTGAAGTATTGGCTCATGCCCAGATGAAAATTTTCATCTGGAGGCCTTGGTCGACCAAAACCCTAATTTGGTGACATTGTCGATCTTGAGGCTTGATCCACTTGGAATGTTGCACTCTTGTGCATGATTCTTGATGTGAGAGACCTCTTGGTCCTTTATAGATGTTTGAGAGGCTAGAAAAGTTGAAGATCATGTCAATTCTTAATTGATCCTTTGTTTAAGTGCTCTGAGAGGGCTTAAAACCCTAACCCTTGATTGTAGTGAATTCTCAACAACCCTTAAGGAGATTGATGAAGCATGATGGTACATCCATATTGTGGTGATGATTCTCACAATGATGGGAAATCTTGGTGGTCAAAATTTGGGGTATGACAGATGCCCGTATTTAATCTTCTTGGACCTGAAGGTGTGAATGGAGAAGATATTCAGACATTCAGGGTGCAAGAGGATTAAATATCAGAATACCCAAAATTTTGACGGTGGTTATGAATGGCAGTTTGCCCATCCATCTTCTTTTTCTAAGCAATTCTACTTAGAAAAGGGAAAAACTTCCCCTCGATCCTGGTCCTTAGCCATGGAACTGGTCTTAGTTTCCTTTGAAATTAACCTCCCGTCGATCCTGGTCTTCAGCCATAAAACTGGTCTCAGTTTCTGAAATAAACCTCCCCTCGATCCTGGTCTTCAGCCATGAAACTGGTCTTATTTTTTTTTTAAATTAACCTCCCCTCGATCTTGGCCTTCTGCCATGGTACTGGTCTCAATTTTTTTTGAAATAAACCTCCCCTCGATCCTTGCCTTCTGCCACGGAACTGGTTTCAGTTTCTTCTTGTCGAGTTTCTTTTCTCAACAAGGAACGTTATGTGTAGTGGTCTTTATCAAACTTCTCGCCGAGTTTTTACTGGGGAGACGCCATTTGATGGAAAAAATAAGGCCAGACTTGCTGGAGAAACCCATTTAGCTGAGCTGTAGAGGTGTCCAAACTTCTCTGTTGGAGATGCCATTTGTTGACTCTACTGGGGAAAACGAGTCTCTTGAAAGACCGTTTTCTTCTTGGGGATATTACATCATACTTTTCTTCGAGATCTTCTCGGAGAAATGCCATGTGATGTGATCCAATTTCGAGGTGCTGATGATTTCATTAACATCGAATTTCTTGGGAGAAAAGTCGATGTATTGCCGAGAGTCTTCGGTAAAGAGGCTTTCTCTAGGGATTTTCTTTAATCCAGGAAAGCAAAAATATCATCTTCAATGGTGAAGAGTGATGTTCCAGATGTGTCTGTTGAATGTCTTCTTCCCTTTCAGAGGTTCAAGTTATCAAAGTGGTCGAGGACAGTCTCCAATCCAGAAATAAACTGGGGAGAAATTGCTCAGACAATACATTTCTCGACGAGGAAAGAGCTCAAACCGGGATTTTGTCTTATCCGACGCGGAAAGGAAAATTGACAACTTGATCGACCAGAGGACTTTATCACTTGGAAATGAGTATGATCAAAGAGATAGCAATGCAATATGAATATGAATATGAATCAATTATACATGATGTATGTATGCTTATGCTGAAAAAATTGACGCGACATACATACTAGTGAATGAACACAACTAGATACTCAACTACTGCGGGGGATGAAACGTACCATCGGTCCAAGATAGCGATCCTTTCTTGCTTAGGAGAGGTAGAACCTGTGGGTAAGAACCATCAATTGGTCTTCAAAGGTACGAACTCTGCCGAGAATATCAGATGGGACATTATATCTGAAACGGTTGATCCTTCATTCAGGTGCACTGGTTTAGATGGAGTACTTTGATTCTGAACTTTGAGGTTTAATCACTTTCGGAGAGGCTATCGATGTCCTTTTTGATGTTCAAAGTTAAAAGGAATTTCCATCTTTATTTTAAAAGTAGAAGAAAATTTGAAAAGTAAATTCATTTTTTTTCGTTTCAAGAATCGTTGATCATGTTAAAAATGTCATTCTGTAAAGCAAAAATAAATGAGAGTTGCAAACAAAAGCATTAAGGCTCAAATTTTATTGATAGAATGGTAATCAGCCAATCGCGTGATCCCATAGAGCATTACAAAGTTTAGAAAATGGTAATTTACAGGAAAAGGGGATACATTGAAACATAACGACCGATATCCTTCTACCAATTTTGAATTCTGGACATTCTGGGCTTCTGTTGAAGGTGACCTTGACTGAAGTCTTTCGACGGATGGTGTTACCTGCTGGGGATTTAACCTTGTCGGACGTAGTTACTTGCCATGAATCCCTAACTTTTGCTGGATTATTTTTTTTTTTTTGAGATTTTCAACCCGTCGGGATAATTTTCGCTTATGTCTCTAATTTTTTCCTAGACCGCCCCTTCGGGTTTTAAATCCACCGAGAAGTTTTTTTATTTTTTATTTTTTTTTATTTAGGCGAAGTATTTCTTGACTACATCAACATTCGTGGGGTAGGTAAACTCCTCTCTATCCATGGTTGGGAGTCTCAAGGCGTCACCCGAGAAAGATTTCTTGACCACATAGGGGCCATCATAATTCGGAGTCCATTTGCCCCAAGAATCAGTGAGGAATGATTGTATCTTCTTAAGCACGAGGTCTTATTTTCTAAAGACACAGGGTCAGACCTTTTTGTCGAACGCTTTCTTCAATCTCCGCTGATACAACTGACCATGGCATAAAGATGTCATTCTCTTTTCTTCGATTAGGTTCAGTTCGTCGTGCCGGATTTGACACCATTCAGCTTCTGTTAGCTTGGCTTCTATTAATACCCTGATTGATGGGATTTCTACTTCTATTGTGAGTACTGCCTCCATGCCATATACTAGAGAGAAAGGGGTTTCCCCTGTTGAAGTGCGGACAGATGTGTGATAACTGTTAAGAGCGAAGGGCAGCATTCCATGCCAGTCTTTGTAGGTTACAACAATCTTCTGAACTATCTTCTTGATATTCCTATTAGTTGCCTCTACCGCTCCATTCATTTTAGGTCGGTAGGGAGATGAGTTATGGTGTTCGATCTTGAACTCAGCACACAACTCTTTCATCATCTTGTTGTTCAAGTTGGATCCAGTATCCGTAATGATCTGACTTGGAACATCATAATGGCTGATGAGATTGTTTTTGATAAAGCGGACTACCACTTGTCGGGTTACATTGGTGTATGACACTGCTTCGACCAACTTGGTGAAGTAGTCAATGGCTACCAGGATGAACCAATATCAGTTCAAAGCCTTGGGTTCGATCATGCCAATCATGTTGATTCCCCATATAGAAAAAGGCCACGGAGAAGAAAGAACTTTGAGATGCGTTGGCGGTATATGGATTTTGTCTGCGTATATTTGACACTTGTGACACCTCCTCATGTACTTGTAACAATCAGATTCCATTGTCAGCCAATAGTACCCTACTCTTAGGATTTTCCTCGCCATTGTGTCCATTGGCATGAGTGCCAAATGAGCCTTCGTGAATCTCTTTGATCAACAGGTTTGCTTCTGGTCTATCTACGCATCTGACCAAAACCATGTCAAAGTTTCTTTTGTAGAGTGTATCACCGTTCAGGAAGAAGTTGCCAGCCAGTCTTCTGAGAGTCTTCCTATCTTTTCTCGATGCCCCAGGTGGGTACTCTTGTCTTTGAAGGAAGCACTTGATATCATGATACTAGGGTCTGTCATCGATGACTGCTTCAATTTTTAAAATGTAGGCGGGCCTTTCAAGGCGCATTATGTCAATATTAGGTACGTCGTTCCATTGACCTACACTAATTATGTAAGAGAGAGTGGCTAGTGCATCAGCCATGTGATTTTCTTCACGAGGGATGTGACGAAACTCGATTCTGTTGAAGAATGGTAACAACCTTCTCGTGTAGTCTTTGTAAGGAATCAATCCTGATTGGTATGTGTTCCAATCTCCTTTGATCTGATTGATAACCAGGGATGAGTCTCCATACACATCCAAATTCTTTATCCTTAAGTCGATAGCTTTTTCGAGACCTGTGATACAAGCTTTGTATTCGACCTCATTGTTTGTGCATTTGAATGTCAGTTGGGCAGTGAAAGGAATATTGGTACCCTGAGGCGTTACGATGATTGCCCTAATTCCATTTCCATAAGTGTTGACGGCTCCGTAAAAAATTAGTCCCCATTGGGATCTTGGTTCTGGCCCTTCACTGGGTAGCAGTTCATCGCAATCTTTCATTTTTAAGTACATGACATCTTCGTCTGGGAAAGCAAACCGGACTGATCCGTGATCGTCAAACGGTTGATGATCCAAATGATCGGCTAAAATACTCCCTTTGACGGCTTTCTGAGCATGGTACTCGATGTCGTATTCTGATAACAACATCTGCCAATGGGCAAACCTTCCCGTGAGAGCAGGCTTTTCGAAGGCGTACTTGATTGGGTCCATTTTGGAGATTAACCAAGTAGTGTAACAAATCATGTACTGGCGAAGACGTTTGGCTGCCCAGGCAAGAGCACAGCAAGTTTTCTCGAGCATAGTGTACCGTGTTTCACAATCAGTGAACTTTTCGAAGGGTTTATGAATGAAGTTTTCTCCATATCTTCCGGCGCCATTTTGATTTGATTATAGCCCGAGAATCCATACATGAAGGAGAAGGCTTTGAACTTTGATGTACTGTCTACCAGCATCTCTATGTGTGGTAAGGGGAAGTCATTCTTTGGACTTGCTTTGTTCAGATCCCTGTAGTCTACACACATTCTGACTTTCCCATCCTTTTTTGGAACTGGCACTATGTTGGCTAGCCATTGAGGATATTCTAAGGTGGCGAGGAAACCTGCGTCAATCTGTTTCTGCACTTCCTCCTTAATCTTGATAGCCATATCTGGATAAGTCCGTCTCAGTCTATGTTTCACTAGAGGACACTCTGCTTTTAGCGGTAAATGATGTTCTACGATGCTGGTATCCAACCTGTAGCGTGCGATTTTTGTCGGTGATGCGACCACCTTATCGCACATGGGGTTCCTCCTCACCGCAATGGTAGGAGTGAGATGCTACTTTCTGATTTCTAATTTATCCCGTGAAGCTGGAAGGGAAAGGGAAGCTATCTAAAACTAACCTTGCACGTGAATGTTTAACTGAACAAACGCTAAAAGAGATTTGGGGAGTTCGGGGTCAGGTTATATAATGGGGAGTTGTCAGTTACCCATCCTATATGTGGTTATCCACAGGTTGATAGTTTTAGGTTCTGCTTTGTACTTGATGGTGTTTATTTGTAAATGGGTTGGGAAAGTTTCTTCTTTAGGAGATATGAGAGAGAGAGTTTTGGATGATTTTGGTGAGGTACTGGACCTCAGTTTTGATTGGTATGAAGGTACTGGACCTAGAGTTTTTGATTGGTATAAAGGTACTGGACCTAGAGTTTTTGATTGGTATGCTCGCTAAGATTTCGCAATCTTCTGCCTACGTATTCCCGTTTAAAGAAACAGGGAAATCAGAGCAATCGTAGTTCCTCCTATTCTATGGGAGGAAAGAGATGATGTTTTGGTGTCTTGTTCAAAGCCCAAGATTGAAGCTGAAGGTTCATTTGTGTCTTGTTCAAAGCCCAAGATTGAAGCTAAAAGGTTTGACTGAGAGAGAATTTGTCATCTCTAAAGGGAGACATCTCGTCTGTTTATCACAACTGTTGGGTGACTGTTTATAAAGGAGGAATACTTTAACTGGGATATGTGAATCCAGCAATGCCATAATTTCCTTTAGGAGGGATTTTTCCTGAAGGATAAAACTTTAACTCAGTGTTGAGCAATGTCATTTTTTCTTAGGAGTCTTTCATGCTAAGAGAGGGACAGTGGCGTGGATGTAAATAATCTAGAGGCTTGCCACTTACAACAATTATATGAAAGAGGAAGTTTGCCGGGATAAGAGATGGGTGACAACTTGGATATTTGAATCAACAAGTGTGCCACTAACAGCAGTTATCTAGGATTAAGGTTTGTTTTTTATTTATCTGTTTTGATATGTGATATCACGGAGAAATGACTTCCTGCAGAGAGATTTTGATTTCCTCTGAGGGGGATGTTGATTTTTGTGTGCCTTGATCAAAGCCCAAGGTTGAAGCTAAGAGATTGATTGAATCCACTAGGGAAGTCCTTATACCAAGCCTAAGAGGAGGCTGGAAAAGGCTGACTCAACGAGAGGGTGTTTATCTGTCTTGTGTCATACCCCAAATGTTGACCACTAAGATTCCCCATCATTGTGTAAATCATCACCACAATATGGGTAATCCATCATGCCTCACTAGTCTCCCCAAAGATGGGTGAGCACTCACTACAAACAAAAATTAGGGTTGCAAGCCCTCTTTGAGCCTTAGACAATGGATCAATCCAGAAATGACATGATCTTCAACTTTTCTAACCTCTCAAACCTCTACAATGGATCAAAAGGACTCCCACTTCAAGGATTAAGCACAAGGCTGCTCCCTTCTAAGTGGATTAAGCCTCAAGATCGCCAGTGTCACCAAATTAGGGTTTGGTCGACCAGGGCCTCCAGATGGAATTTTTCCTCTGGGAATGAGCCAATGCTTCAAAGCATATCCTAATATGCTCCATGGAACCTCATGGACCCAATCATCAAGTCAATTTTGACCTCAGGGGATGCATTCATCAAAAATCAGGAATTAGGGTTTCTTAACCTAATTCACCCCTAAGTTGACATCTGGGACAAAACATGAGCCAAGACCTCAAGAGAGGATTTGAGGGTCTCTAATACACCACATTGATCCATTTGCAACAACGGATTGATCCAAGAAGCTAGAGCAACAAGTTTTAATTTCATCTGAACCACGGTTAGGGTTTCGCGAGAAAAGTCAACTGTAGCTTTGACTTTTGACCAGGACATGCTCCCAAACCCTAAGACATGATTCAATACACCCTATAACACCTATGAAATTAATCCATCAAGTTTGATTTAGGTCAAGGACTTGATTTCATAGAGGATCGCACAGTTTGGAATTCATCTGATAAAAAGTCAACTGTGCACAAAAGTCAAACTTTGACTTTTTGAGATTTTTCACAATTATGGTTTTTAACCCTAAAATGATGTTAATGTGTGATTGGAATCATCATTCATCCAGAAAAATCAAGAAAAGTGGGATAACTTGTAAAAGGGGTAACCATAAAAAACTTAGAAATTTTCTAAGTTATGGAACAAAGTGGCTAGGGTACCAACTTTGGAGGATCATAACTCCTAAACCACAAGGCAATTTTTTCCCATCCAAAGCTGGATTTGTAGCCCTCATGGCTATCTACAAAAGCTTCAACTACACCTCATTCCAATTCATCATGGATTTTGAGTTATGGAATGATCAAAATGGCTGAAAACATGAAATGTCACTTTTTCTAACACTTAGTGAAATTTTCACTAAGTCAGAGTCTGCCTTACTTTTTTCACTTGGATCCAAAAAGTATCAAAACCAATTATGATAAAAAGTTGTTGTATCATATGGGGGCTTTCCAAAATGGCCCAGAACATCACCAAATTCCACTTGAGTCATGAGATATGACAATGGCAATATGCCTTGCAGAAAACTACCATGGCTAGGCAGAATTTTGTACTTTTACTCGATTTGGAAAAATCAGATAATTCTAAGCATTGTCATCACTTTGGACACATTTGAGGATCAAATCTAAAGGGAACAAACACTGATCCAAGCCTCCAAAGTCTTTGGAACAAGAAGTAGCATGCCAAACCTAGAAATCCCTAAAAGAGGGACAAGACTCTAATTTTGGATTGGAGCATTTAATGGATGCACCAAGGTTGCATGGACTGACATATTTACAACTGAATTCAGTCAAGAATGATCCAACAACTAGGGAACCAAAGGCCTGTGCTCTAACCTCTAGTCAATGGCTAGAGGAGACTTGGCTTCCCATTGATCAACACTGGCCAAACCTCTGCTGTGGTTGCCATTCACTATTGATCCCAAAACAAACTTGCTCTATTATAAATAGAGCTCATTTGTGCTCAATTTGAGTACACCAAAGCCATCAAACTGATGCTTTCCTCAAAATCCCTCTCTTTAGGCCAAAATGCCTTCTTTAGCAAGGTTACTCTGATTTTTTTAGTTAGAGAGCATTTCCATCACAGCTCATGATCCTAACACCTCCAATATATCATATCTAAGCTATCCAAACTCTCACAAGTGACCTGTAATCCTTAAATCACAAAGTCACCTCTCAAAACCTCAAAATAGTACTTTTGTGCATTTTTCAAGCCATGCCTTGATTCAGTCACTTTCCAAACCAGATAAAACCTCAAACACACTCCAAATATCATCCATGAACTGTCCCAAATGGTTCCCCCCATCTGGAACACCATTTGAGGGAGTTGCTATTTTGGCCATTTTAACCCCTTTTGCAAGAAAGGGCCAGTTTGTGTTTTTGCAGGTTCCAGCTGATTCCATTCATCCTAAAAGCTTCTAAGGGATCATTTGAGAGTGTCCAAAGCATCAAACCATTTCTGGAACAAGAAACTTGGCAGATTGAACAAAGAGAGGTAAGCATCATGACTTGAACTTTCCAAGATATGCATTGCTTTGAAGTCCACTGATCATGCACATCTCATCCATGTTATATATATTGTGTTTGAACCAATTCATCATGTAATTCATGCATGTACCAAAGTGTAGCATAGAAAATGCAGTTATAGGCCTATTTCAAAACCACCATCGGATTTTGAGGAGGGGGCATGATCTGAAAAAATACCACCACCATTGGATTCCTTGTGAAATTCTAGGCCAGATGCATATAAATTTTGTCCCCAACCATGGAGAAATGAGAAAGTTATGGACCTTCCCGTTTCTTGCCAAAACTTGCTTTGTCTTGCCTTGGCCAGGCCTAAAATACAAGGCAAGCCTTGTATATTTATTGGTTTGTTTTAATCAACGGATGTATCACCACCCCAGTGGTAAAGCGCGCGCCCTATAACCTTGAGGTTGTGGGTTCAAACCCCACCCATGCCATTTTGTGTTTTCTCACATTTTTGCTTTTTTTTCCCAATATTTTCATGTTTTGTTAATTAATTGGAAAATTAATAACTCCCTCAATTTTAATTATTTTTTATTGGTTCTTTTTTGCAAAAAATCACAAAAATGTTGAAATATTTTATTCCCAAAAAAAAATTAGATTTATATTATTTTTTTAATATAATTAGTATTTTTGTGAATAAATGTCTTTTATTTGTTTTTAAACTCTTTTAAAAATAAATATCCATTTTGGAAAATCAAAACCAAGTATGTTTTAATTCATCTTGTGATGAAAACCTCATTTTTCAAACCTTCAACAAAAATCACAAGTGGTTTATTCAAACTTATTTGGTATTTTTATCATTTAATTTGATTTTCTTTAAATATTTCCATTTAAAAGAAAACAAATTTAGGGTTTCCTTGATTTTCACTCAATTAAACTTTTTTCAAACACTCATGGGGCTCTAATAGAGTGTAAGACCCAATCCTTTGTAAATACAAACCTATTTTTGGGCCTCACTTATTGTATAACTCCCGTTGTATTTCAAAAGTTTGGCGCGATCATCGCCCGTTTAAAATAAACCATCTGGGCCTCTCCTCGAGCTATAAGACCCATTCAAAATCTTTGGGGCTCTAATAGAGTGTAAGACCCAATCCCCTTTTAACCAAAACAATCTTTGGGGGTCAAATATTGTATAAGTCCCTCTGCGTTAAAAGAAAAGCTCGGCGCGATCGCCAGTTCAAAAGAATCATCTGGGCCTACCCTCGTGTTATAAGCCCCATTCTTTTTTCTTTCAATCATTTTGGGCCTCTTGAGAGAGTGTAAGACCCATCCCCTTATACAGAAAACCTTTTGGACCTTAGTCACTTGTATAAGTCCTTGTACAATTTCAAACAACAGTGCAATCACTGACAAAACCCTGGGCCTCTCCTTGAGTTGTAAGCCCCGATTTTCCTTTCAAAAGCACTTTCTCTTTTGATTTTGAATATAATATTGTTATCAAAGTTTTCTTTGTTGAACAAACTAACCAAACAGCATGGAAGCTCTACAACCGAGTAAGTGTTTACCCACTTTCATTTACCGCTTTCATATGTATATAACTGTACTGTGGGGTTGTTTCACTGTAAGTCTTCTTTCATAAACTCATATCGACTGTGTAATTATAGTATAGATAATTAGAGTTTCTCCGGGAACTACGTCTAGAACTAGACAAAGCCTCATCTCCCTACATCCAACGTTATACCGGATATTTCAACATAACCTAAACCATGAGAAATTTCTTTCACAACAATTTTAGATAACTAGATTTAAGAAATCTCCCCCCCTTGAACAGTTCATATACAGAAGGCCAATGTTCCAAGTGAAACCCCTTCTGGAACTGTTCATCAGCCTCCTCTTGGGCTTATTGCAAGGACCCACAGGCTCCCTAAAAGCATCCCCGCCTCCTCTTGAGCGTTGTACAAGGACCCGTCGACTTCTTAGAAGTTTTCACAGCCTCATCTTAGGCTTTGTATAATGATTCTTCCTCCGGAAAGATAGCCTCCTCTTGGGCTTCGTACAAATTGTCCCTCGGATTCTTAAAAGTTTTCTCGCCTCCTCTTGGGCTTCGTACAAATTGTCCTGACGACCTCCTAGAGGTATAGGAACAGAAATTAGTCATCTTAATAGAACAGTCTTTCAAAGAGTCTAGATCTTACTACTACTGTTTCTTAAGCATAGTACAAAAGATAAAACCCGTAGACTCGGACAGTCTAAAGCTCCTTTGGATTCCCCGTTTCCTTAGAGAACATGAAATAATCCCGATCCTCATATCAAATCCATGAGTACAACATTACCCATATAAGAACTGATTTTCTCTTTTAACCAACATGCTGGACCTGTCACTCAACTGAAACAGTTACCCTAGCCTTCTCTTGGGCTTTGTACAAATGATTCTCCAGCGGAGCAAACCTTTTAGCCTCCATCTCGGGCTTCGTACGAGATACAAATCACTCTCTTGTTGAGTATAAAAGACTCTCTTGTTGAGTCAATCCCCTTTTAACCTCCGTCTCGGGCTTCATACGAAATACAAAACACTCTCTTGTTGAGTATAAAAGGCTCTCTTGTTGAGTCAAACACCTTCAGCCTCCATCTCGGGCTTTGTACGAAATACAAAACACTCACTTGTTGAGTATAAAAGACTCTTTTGTTGAGTCAAACAACCTTTAGCCTCCATCTCGGGCTTCGTACGAGATTCAAAAACACTATCTTGTTGAGTATAAAAGACTCTCTTGTTGAGTCAACCCTTTTAGCCTCTCTCTCGGGCTTCGTACGAGACACATAAAAACACCCTCTTGTTGGGCCAATAGCCTCCTCTTAGGCTTTGTATAAGAAAACCTCGGTTGAGTCAATCAACCTTTTAGCATCAAAGTTGTGCCTCTTTCACAGCATACAAACATCAACAACTCCTTTCCCCTTCATCTATTGGCTGTAAGCGGCAAGCCTCTGGATTATTTACGTCCACGCCACTGTCCCTCTTTTAGCATGAGAAATTCCTAAGGAAAGATGGCATTGCTCTAAACTGAGTTAAAGTCTTCTCCTTCAGGTTAAAAATCCCCTATAAAGTAAATTATGGCATTGCTGGATTCACATATCCCAGTTAAAGTAATTCTCCTTTATAACCAGTCACGCAACAATTGTGACAAACAGACCAAATACCCCTCTTTAGAGATGATAAATTCTCTCTAAAGTCAAAACCCTTTAGCTTCATATCTTGGGCTTCGAACAAGATACAAATAGACCCTTCAGCTTCACATATTGGGCTTTGAACAAGATACAAACCACCTTTAGCTTCATGTCTTGGGCTTTGAAAAAGACACCAAAACACCATTTCCTCCCATAGAATAGGAGGAACTACGATCGCTCTGATTTCCCTGTTTCGGTAAACGGGAATACGTAGGCATAAGATTGAAAGAGAAATCTTAGCGAGCACACTAATCAAAGACCCAAAATCCCGTACCTTCATACATCAATCGAAAAGCATCAGCCCTAACATCCTACCAATAGCATAGTCCCGTCATTTCAGTCTTAACAAAATAAGCAGAAAGAGGCCCCACTTCCACATAGCATCTGTAACCTAACAGACCGCTGTTTAAACTCGGTATGTAAGTAGGGTTAGTTGGAGACATCTATTTCCCTTCCTTCATCAGCTTCAATAAGATAAAAAATGAATCGACCTGTAGTACCCCAGAGCGGCAGTGCTTAAGAACCATGTCCAAAATCGCTCACTACACTATCCCTTACAAATACGGTGCAACAACAGTTGAGAATGGAAAGGAAATTCCATTACCCTCCGTCGTGAATATTGCAGACATCAGTCGAGTAACACGGAGTGGTAGAATCTTCAACCGAGGGGTTGGGGAACCTAACAAAGAAAAGGAACTTCAGACGGAAGCTCCGTATCCACCAGTCGGTCAATCTAGCGATCCCGACCTTTCAAAGAACAATGATGAGATGCTGAAGCTCATCCAAAGGAGTGAATACAACATTGTTGATCAACTGTTACAAACTCCTTCAAAGATCTCGGTATTATCACTATTACTTAGTTCAGAAGCGCACAGGGAGGCTCTACAGAAAGTCTTGGAGCAAGCCTTTGTGGAACAGGATGTAACAATTAGACAGTTCGATAACATTGTCTCTAACATCACTTCCTGCAACAACTTAGGGTTCAGTGATGAGGATTTGCCACAGGGGGGTAAAAGTCACAACATGGCGTTCAATATCACAGTTAACTGCCAGGACGATGCTTTAGCCAGCGTACTGGTAGACACAGGGTCAGCCCTGAATGTTATGCCAAAGTCCACTTTGATGCAATTATCATTCAAAGGCCCTCCGATGAGAACCAGCGAGGTCGTCATCAAAGCATTTGACAGATCCAAAAAAACGGTTATCGGCGAAGTCGACCTTCCCATAACTATAGATCCTCACACTTTCCAAGTCACTTTTCAGGTCATGGACATCCGGGCAACATACAGTTGTTTATTAGGGAGACCTTGGATACATTAGGCTAGGGCGGTCACTTAGACCCTCCACCGAAAGCTAAAGTTCGTCTAGAACGACCAACTCGTCACAGTCTGTGGAGAACAGGCTTTGCTCGTAAGCAACTTGTCATTATCTACTTGTGTAGAACACAAGGAGGTTGTTGGAACTCAGTTCAAAGCGCTTATGGTGAGTAATGAGAATCAATCAGAGAAAGGAACCTCGATTTCCTCATACAAAGATGCTATCAAAGCGGTAGAGATTACCAGCACAACAAGACGGGGGCAGCTTGTCATTCCTATTAACAATAAGAAAAGGAAAGGTCTTGGTTTTCCTCAACCTGTACACAGGCTGCTACCAACGATGAAAGTCTTCGTCCCATTCAGAACTTCTTCCACAGTGGAGGTTTCCTTCACCCAGTGTCTCAATAAGTACATACCATCAATGAAGATGATTTCGCCAATACGGAGGAAGAATGGAAGTCCTATCTCAACGAGGACGGTTATACGTCTCAGGCCGAAACACAAACTCCCTTTTGCTTTCCTGCACAAAGCCCGAGATTTATACTGAGGTCAAACGTCGAAATGGTATATGAAGATTCTGATCCGGAAGGATGTCGTGCTCCGCCAAACTCATTAGAGAAGGACACTCTGATGAAAGACAACTTTGACACCAGCTACTATGGCCCGATGGATGGCCTGCCTATCTGGCAGCCTTACCCAGGAAACTTGGGGCAAGAAAATTAGCCGAACAATGAAAATCAGCTGAGCATCATTGAAAAGAATACCTGCGTCCCCACCATGTCATGGGATCAACACCCTGGTTATCCTGAAAATACCCAGCACGACGATGAATTCGCAACGTTTGTAGGACTAGAATTCATTAACTATGCTTTTCCCGAGGTCAACGTCATCGAGAGGGATGACTCCTCCAGTTCCAAAGAAGTGTGGGACACCTTGGGACAATCGAGTGGAAAATACGACTTCAAGGTTAAGTACACTGCTTCTGAAAGCTCTCGTATCAGGTTCGAAGACATCCAGCCAACTGAATGGGGAGATACAGCTGAGAGTACAAATACTATGCAAAATACAACAAAGGAATCCTCCTACGACAACTCTGCCTGGGAGACAGATTCCAATGATCCTGCTCCGCCAGAAATCAGTGTTATTTGTGAAGATAAATAAAGGACGGTACCAGACTTTGTGATTCACCGAGGAGTTCGCCGCCAATGGGTCGCTGTCGATGTTTCGAAGATTATTCATAAGTCTAAGTAATTGCCATCTTTACTTTAACCTTTCACCCTGTCCAGGTGAAATGGATGTTTTGATAGGGCTCACTTTCTGTAAATTTCCCTCTTTGCTTCGCCCAAAGCGACAACGTTTTGTTTTATAGGGCTGTAGTTTCAAGAATCGACTTGTTCATTAATAAAATAACGTCGTTATGTAATTTCCGCATTAATTGCTGTTTTCTCTTTTTTCTTTTCTCAGAAAATTGTAATCCTAAAAAACATCTCAAATAATAAAAACAAGCAGTTTTTCAAAGAAAAAACACTGCACACACTTGCATTCTCTCTATCTCTTCTAAACACAAATCATCACGTCATGCAGATTGCTTGTTTTAAACCCCATTGAAACATATGATCCAATGCCTTACCCCAACTTTGAATTCCCGGTATTTGAGGTTGAAGAAGAAGATGACAAAGAAATTCCAGAAGAGATCTCCCGATTACTCCGACAAGAGGAAAGGTCAATTGAACCCACAAAGAGTCGTTGGAAACGGTCAACTTGGGTTCAGAAGAAGAGAGAAAAGAAATCAGGGTTGGGGCACTGCTCAGTCCAATTGCCAAAGAGAGTTTGACAAAGGTTCTCAGAGAATTTCTCGAAGTGTTCGCTTAGTCCTTTCAGGATATGCCAAGGTTGGATACCAGCATCGTGGAACATCACTTACCGTTACGGTCAAAATGTCCGCCAGTAAAAAAGAGGTTGAGACGGACTCATCCAGACATGGCTGTCAAAATCAAAGAGGAGCTACAGAAATAGATTGACGCGGGTTTCCTCGCTATGTCAGAATATCCTCAATGGTTAGCCAACATCGTACCCGTTCCAAAAAAGGATGGAAAAGTTAGAATATGTGTCGACTACAGAGATCTAAATAAGGCTAGTCCAAAGGACGGCTTTCCTTTACCACACATTGACATGCTGGTAGACAGCACAACAAAGTTCAAAGTTTTCTCCTTCATGGATGGATTCTCGGGCTATAATTAGATAAAAATGGTGCCGAAAGACATGGAGAAAACTTCATTCATTACCCCATGGGGGACCTTTTGTTACAAGGTAATGTCGTTCGGTTTGAAGAACGCCGGGGCAACCTATCAAAGGGCCATGACTACTCTGTTTCATGACATGATACACAAGGAAATCGAGGTATATGTCGATAATATGATTGCCAAATCTAAAACAGAGGAGGAGCATATGACCCACCTGTCAAAACTATTCGAGCAGTTGAGAAAGTACAAACTCCGCTTGAATCCCAACAAGTGCACTTTCGGTGTCCGTTCGGGGAAACTCTTAGAATTCATCGTCAGCCAGAAAGGAATTGAGGTTGATCTCGACAAGCTCAAGGCCATTCAAGAAATGCCTTCTCCGAAAACTGAAAAACAATTCAGAGGATTCCTGGGACGTTTGAACTACATCTCCAGATTCATATTCCTCATCATCGTGACATATGCGTCGATTTTCAAATTACGAAAAAAGAATCAGGACTGCGTTTGGACAGAAGATTGCCAAACCGCATTCGACAGTATTAAGGAATACCTCTTGAACCCCCCGATTCTATCACCTCTAGTGGAAGGAAGACCACTGATCATCTACTTAACAGTCTTGGAAGACTCCATGGGTTGTGTGCTTGGCCAACAAAATGAAACCAAAAGGAAAGAGTCTGCCATCTACTATTTGAGCAAGAAATTCACCGACAGCGAGACTCGGTACACTATGCTTGAGAAAACTTGCTGCGCTTTGGCTTGGGCAGCCAAACGTCTTCGGTAGTACATGATTCATCACACTACTTGGTTGGTCTCCGAAATGGATCCAATCAAGTATGTATTTGAAAAACCTGCTCTCAAGGGAAGGATTGCCCGTTGGCAGATGTTGCTGTCAGAATACGACATCGAATACCACACTCAAAAAGCCGTTAAAGAGAGTATTTTAGCCGATCATTTGGCTCATCAACCAATTGACGATCAAGAATCAATCGGATTTGACTTCCCAGACGAAGATGTCATGTATCTAAAAATGAAAAACTGCGAGGAACTGCTACCCAGTGAAGGGCCAGAACCAGATTCCTAATGGGGGCTTATCTTTGACGGAGCTATCAATCATTACGGAAACGAAATTGGGGCAATTATTATAACACCTCAGGGTACCCACATTCCTTTCACCGCCAGACTTACATTCAAGTGTACAAACAACGAGGCCGATTACGAAGCTTGTATCATGGGTCTCGAGGAAGCGATTGATTTGAGAATCAAGAACTTGGATGTATATGGAGACTCAGCTTTAGTCATCAATCAGATCAAAGGAGATTGGAACACATACCAATCCGGACTAATTCCGTACAAAGACTATGTGAGAAGGTTGTTACCATTCTTCAACAGAGTCGAGTTGCATCATATTCCTCGTGAGGAGAATCACATGGCTGATGCATTAGCCACTCTCTCTTCCATGATTAGTGTAGGTCAATGGAATGACATACCTAAGATCGACATCATGCGCCTTGAATGGCCCGCTTACATCTTTGCGATTGAAGCAGTCATAGATGACAAACCTTGGTATCACAATATCAAATGCTTCCTTCAGAAACAAGAGTACCCACCCGGGGCACTAAGATAAGACAGAAAAACCCTCAGAAGGCTAACAGGCAGCTTCTTCCTGAGCGACGATACACTCTATAAGAGGAACTTTGACATGGTCTTGCTTCGATGCATCGACAGATTAGAAGCAGACATGCTGATAAAAGAAATTCACGAAGGGTCTTTTGGCACTCATGCCAACGGACATACAATGGCAAGAAAAATTCTAAGAGCAGGGTACTATTGGTTGACAATGGAATCATACTACTACAAGTACATGAGGAGGTGTCACAAGTGTCAGATATACACAGACAAAATTCATGTATCGCCAACACATCTCAAAGTTCTCTCTTCCCCATGGCCTTTTTCCATATGGGGAATCGGCATGATTGGCATGATTGAACCTAAGGCTTCCAACGGACATCGGTTCATTCTGGTCGCTATTGATTACTTCACCAAATGGGTCGAAGCAGCGTCATAGGCTAATGTAACCCGACAAGTGGTGGTCCAATTTATTAAAAACAATATCATCTGTCATTATGGTGTTCCGAGCCAGATCATTACTGATAATGGATCTAACTTGAACAATAAGATGATGAAAGAGTTGTGCGCAGAGTTCAAGATCGAACACCATAACTCATCTCCCTACCAACCCAAGATGAACCGAGCGGTAGAATCGTCTAACATGAACATCAAGAAGATTGTTCAAAAGATGGTTGTAACCTATAAAGACTGGCACGAGATGCTACCCTTTGCTCTTCACGATTATCGCATATCTGTCTGCACTTCAATAGGGGCAACCCCTTTCTCTCTAGTATATGGCATGGAAGCAGTGCTCCCCATAGAAGTAGAGATCCCATCAATCTGGGTATTGATGGAATCTAAGCTCACAGAAGCTGAATGGTGTCAAAGTCGACACGACGAACTGAATGTGATTGAAGAAAAGAGAATCACGGCACTATGCCATGGTTAGTTGTATCAACAAAGAATGAAGAAGGCGTTCGACAAAAAGGTTCGACCTCGCGTCTTCAGGAAAGGAGACCTTGTGCTAAAAAAGATACAATCATTTCTCACCGATTCCCGGGGCAAGTGGACTCCGAATTATGACGGCCTCTATGTGGTCAAGAAAGCTTTCTCAGGGCGTGCCCTGAGACTTGCAACCATGGACGGAGAGGAATTTGCCTACCCCACAAATGTTGACATAGTCAAGAAATACTTCGCCTAAATAAATAAAAAAAAATGTCTCGGTGGATTGAAAACCCGAAAGGGCGGTCCAGGCAAAAATTAGAGACACGATAAAAAATCATCCCGGTGGATTGGAAACCTCAAAGTACAATCCAGGAAAAAATTAGGAATAATGGCAAGTAACTACGTTCAACAAAGGGGCAAGTCCCTTGGCAGCAGTTACATCATCCGTCAGGAAAACTCCGGTCAAGGTCATCTTCGACAGAAGCTCAGGATGCCCGGAATTCAAAGTTGGTAGAAGGATAGTGGTCGTTATGTTTCAACGTAGCCTTTTTCCCTGTAAATTACCATTTCCTAACTTTGTAAATACTCGATGGAATCACGCGCTTGGCTGATTTCCATCCTATCAATAAAACTTGAGCCCTTGTACTTTTGTTTGTGATTCTTATTTGTTTTAGCTTTACAGAACGCCATTTAAACATGATTAATGATTCTTGAAACGAAACAAAAATGAATTTACTTGTCGAACTTTTTTCTGCTTTTAAACTTAAGATGGCATTTTCTTTTGACTATTGAACATCGAAAGAACATCGATCACTTCTCCAGAAGTAATCGAACATCAAAGTGCATAATCAAGGTATTCCTTCTAAACCAGTGCGCCTAAACGAAGGATCAACTGTGTCAATGACCATGTTTCATTCGACATCCCCGACCGAGTTTTCATCTCCTAAGCCCGATCAACGTAGCTCCCCGCAGAGACTATTTCTCCTAAGCAAGGCAGAATTGCTATCTTGAACCAACGATACTTTTCATCCCCCAGCGGTGGCCGAGTATCCAGTCGTGTTCATCTACTAGTTTGTATGTCGTGTCAGTTTTGTCAGCATTACCTACATGCATCATGCGTTATTGATTTACATTCGCATTCATATTGCATCACTATCACTCTAGTCGGTCTCATCCCCTAGTGATAAAAGTATTCTCAATCGAGTTGTCAGTTCTTTCCTCGTCGGGAAGTGAAACATCTAAGCAATCTCTCTCCGGTTGACCTCTGGACTAGATACGGTCCTCGACCACTTTGATAACTTGAACCTCTGAGAAGGCCAGAGAAACTATCGGCAAATGTTACTCTTCGCCATTGAAGATGATATTTTTGCTTTCCCGGATTAAGGAAAATCCCTAGAGAAAACCTCTCAACTAAAGACTTTCAGCAACACATTGGTCCTTCTCTCCAGAATGTCAATGCCAACAAAGTCATCGGCACCTCAAAATTGGAATACATTGTATGGCATTTCTCCGAGAAGATCTCGAAGAAAAGTATGATGTAATATCCCCAAGCGAAGGCAGTCTCTCAAGAGACTAATTTTCCCCAGTAGAGTCGACAAATGGCGTCTCCAAACTGAGAAGTTTGTGCCTTTCTACAATAAAAACTTTTTCCATCAAATGGCATCTCCCCAGGAAAATTCAGCAAGAAGTTTGAGGAAAACCGCTACAAATAGCGTCCCTTGTCAATAAAGTTTATTGACAAAAGAAACTTAGACCAAGTCCTTGGTAGGAAACCAGGATCAAGGGGAAGTTTACAAAAGAAACCAGGACCAGTTCCTTGGTGGGAAACCAGGATCGAGGGGAAGTTTAAATCAGAAACTGAGACCAGTTCCTTGGTAGGAAACCAGGATTAAGGGGAAGTTTACCTTTTCTGAGCATCATTGCTTAGCAAAAGAAGAAGGATGCGTGAACTACAATTCTTAATCACCATCAAAATTTTGGGTATTCTGATATTTAATCCTCTTGCACCCCGAATGCCCGGATACCTTCGCCATTCACACCTTTGGGTCCAAGAAGATTAAATAGGGGCATCTGTCATACCCCAAATTTTTACCACTAAGATTCCCCATCATTGTGTAAATCATCACCACAATATGGGTAATCCAATATGCCTCATTAGTCTCCCCAAAGATGGGTGAGCACTCATTACAAACAAAAATTAGGGTTCCAAGCCCTCTTTGAGCCTTAGACAATGGATCAATCCAGAAATGACTTGATCTTCAACTTGTCTAACCTCTCAAACCTCTACAATGGCTCAAAAGGACTCCCACTTCAAGGATTAAGCACAAGGCTTCTCCCTTCTAAGTGGATTAAGCCTCAAGATCGCCAGTGTCACCAAATTAGGGTTTGGTCGACCAGGGCCTCCAGATGGAATTTTTCCTCTGGGCATGAGCCAATGCTTCAAAGCATATCCTAATATGCTCCATGGAACCTCATGGACCCAATCATCAAGTCAATTTTGACCTTAGGGGATGCATTTATCAAAAATCAGGAATTAGGGTTTCTTGACCTAATTCATCCCTAAGTTGACTTCTGGGACAAAACATAAGCCAAAACCTCAAGAGAGGATTTGAGGGTCTCTAATACACCACATTGATCCATTTTCAACAATGGATTAATCCAAGAAGCTTGAGCAACAAATTTCAATTTCATCTGAACCACAGTTAGGGTTTCGCAGGAAAAGTCAACTGTAGCTTTGACTTTTGAGCAGGACATGCTCCCAAACCCTAAGACATGATTCAATACACCCTATAACACCTATGAAATCAATCCATCAAGTTTGATTTAGGTCAAGGACTTGATTTCATAGAGGATCGCACAGTTTGGAATTCATCTGATAAAAAGTCAACTATGCACAAAAGTCAAACTTTAACTTTTTGAGATTTTTTACAATTATGGTTTTTTAACCCTAAAATAATGTTAATGTGTGATTGGAATCATCATTCATCAAGAAAAATCAAGAAAAGTGGGATAACTTGTAAAAGGGGTAACCATAAAAAACTTAGAAATTTTCTAAGTTATGGAACAAAGTGGCTAGGGTACCAACTTTGGAGGATCATAACTCCTAAACCACAAGGCCATTTTTTCCCATCCAAAGCTGGATTTGTATCCCTCATGGCCCTCTACAAAAGCTTGAACTACACCTCATTCCAATTCATCATGGATTTTGAGTTATGGAATGATAAAAATGGCTGAAAACATGAAATGTCACTTTTCTAACACTTAGTGAAATTTTCACTAAGTCAGAATCTGGCTTACTTTTTTCCAAATGTAGGGGCATTTTTTACTTGGATCCAAAAAGTATCAGAACCAATTATGATCAAACAGTTGTTGTATCATATGAGGGCTTTCCAAAATGGCCAAGAACATCACCAAATTCCACTTGAGTCATGAGATATGACAATGGCAATATGCCTTACTGAAAACTGCCAAGGCTAGGCAGAATTTTGCACTTTTGCCCGATTTGGCAAAATCAGATAATTCGAAGCGTTTTCATCACTTTGGACACATCTGAAGGTCAAATCTAAAGGGAACAAACACTGATCCAAGCCTCCAAAGTCTTTGGAACAAGAAGTAGCATGACAAACCTAGAAATCCCTAAAAGAGGGACAAAACTCCAATTTTGGATTGGAGCATTTAATGGATGCTTAGAGGTGGCATGGACTGACACATTTGCAACTGAATTCAGTCAAGAATGATCCAACAACTAGGGAACCAAAGGCCTGTGCTCTAACCTCTAGTCAATGGCTAGAGGAGACTTGGCTTCCCATTGATCAACATTGGCCAAACCTCTGTTGTGGTTGCCATTCACTATTGATCCCAAAAACAATTTCCTCTACTATAAATAGAGCTCATTTGTGCTCAGTTTGAGTACACCAAAGCCATCAAACAGATGCTTTCCTCAAAATCCCTCTCTTTAGGCCAAAATGCCTTCTTTAGCAAGGTAACTCTGATTGTTTGAGTTAGAGAGCATTTCCATCACAGATCATGATCCTAACACCTCTAATATATCATATCTAAGCTATCCAAACTCTCACAAGTGACCTGTAATCCTTAAATCACAAAGTCACCTCTCAAAACCTCAAAATAGTACTTTTGTGCATTTTTTAAGCCATGCCTTGATTCAGTCACTTTCCAAACCTGATAAAACCTCAAATACACTACAAATAACATCCTTGAACTGTCCCAAATGGTTCCCCCCATCTGGAACACCATTTGAAGGAGTTGCTATTTTGGCCATTTTAACCCCTTTTGCAAGAAAGGGCCAGTTTGTGTTTTTGCAGGTTCCAGCTGATTCCATTCATCCTAAAAGCTTCTAAGGGATCATTTGAGAGTGTCCAAAGCATCAAACCATTTCTGGAACAAGAAACTTGGCAGATTGCATAAAAACTCCAAAAGCTCAAAAGAGAGGTAAGCATCATAACTTGAACTTCCCAAAATATGCATTGCTTTGAAGTCCAGTGATCATGCACATCTCATACATGTTATATATGTTGTGTTTGAACCAATTCATCATGTAATTCATCCCTGTACCAAAGTGTTGCATAGAAAATGCAATTATAGGACTATTTCAAAACCACCATCGGATTTTGAGGAGGGAGCATGATCTGAAAAAAAATACCACCACCATTGGATTCCTTGTGAAATTCTAGGCCAGATGCATATAAATTTTGTCCCCAACCATGGAGAAATGAGAAAGTTAAGTACCTTCCCTTTTCTTGCCAAAACTTGCCTTGCCTTGCCTTGGCCAGGCCTAGAAAACAAGGCAAGCCTTGTATATTTGTTGGTTTGTTTTAATCAACGGATGTATCACCACCCCAGTGGTAAGGCGCGCGCCCTATAACCTTGAGGTCGTGGGTTCAAACCCCACCCATGCCATTTTGTGTTTTCTCACATTTTGCTATTTTTTCCAATATTTTCATGTTTTGTTAATTAATTGGAAAGTTAATAACTCCCTCAATTTTAATTATTTTTTATTGGTTCTCTTTGCAAAAAATCACAAAAATGTTGAAATATTTTATTCCCCCAAAAAATTAGATTTATATTATTTATTTAATATAATTAGTATTTTTGTGAATAAATGTATTTTATTTGTTTTTAAACTCTTTTAAAAATAAATATCCATTTTGGAAAATCAAAAGCAAGTAGGTTTTAATTCATCTTGTGATAAAAACCTCATTTTTCAAACCTTCTACAAAAATCACAAGTGGTTTATTCAAACTTATTTGGTATTTGTATCATTTTATTTGATTTTCATTAAATATTACCTTTTAAAAGAAAACAAATTTAGGGTTTCCTTGATTTTCACTCCAACAAATCATTTTTAAACTCTTTGGGCCTCTAATAGAGTGTAATACCCAATCCTTTGTAAATACAAACCTATTTTGGGCCTCACTTATTGTATAAGTCCCGTTGTATTTCAAAAGTTCGGCGCGATCATCGCCCGTTTAAAATAAACCATCTGGGCCTCTCCTTGAGCTATAAGACCCATTCAAAATCTTTGGGCCTCTAATAGAGTGTAAGACCCAATCCCCTTTTAACCAAAACAATCTTTGGGCCTCAGATATTGTATAAGTCCCTCTGCGTTAAAAGAATATCTCGGCGCGATCGCCAGTTCAAAAAAACAAATCATATGGGCATACCCTCGTGTTATAAGCCCCATTTTTTTCTTTCAATCATTTTTGGGCCTCTTGAGAGAGTGTAAGACCCACCCCCTTGTACAGAAAACATTTCTTGGGCCTCAGTCACTTGTATAAGTCCCTATACAATTTCAAACAACAGTGCAATCACTGATAAAACCCTGGGCCTTTCCTTGAGCTGTAAGCCCCAATTTTCCTTTCAAAAGCACTTTCTCCTTTAATTTTGTAACATACTATTATTTTCAATTTCTTTGTTGAACAAGCTAACCAAACAGTATGGAAGCTCTACAACCGAGTAAGTGTTTACCCGCTTTCATTTACCGCTTTCATATGTATATAACTGTACTGTGGGGCTGTTTCACTGTAAGTCTTCTTTCATAAACTCATATCGACTGTGTAATACTAGTATAGATATTTAGAGTTTCCCCAGCAACTACGTCTAGAACTAGACAAAACCTCGTCTCCCTACATCCGATGTTCTCCCGGATATTTCAACATAACCTAAACCATGAGAATTTTCTTTTACAACAATTTTAGATAACCATCTAAGAAATCTCCCCCTTGAACAGTTCATATACAGAAGGCCAATGCTCCAAGTGAAACCCCTTCTGGAACTGTTCATCAGCCTCCTCTTGGGCTTAGTGCAAGGACCCACTGGCTTCCTAAAAAAATCCCCGCCACCTCTTGGGCGTTGTACAAGGACCCGTCGGCTTCTTAAAAGTTTTCACAGCCTCCTCTTAGGCTTCGTATAATGATTCTTCCTCCGAGAAGATAGCATCCTCTTGGGCTTCGTACAAATTGTCCCGACGACCTCCTAGAGATATAGGAACAGAAATTAGTCATCTTAATAGAACAGTCTTTCAAAGAGTCTAGATCTTACTACTATTGTTTCTTAAGCATAGTACAAAAGATAAAACCCGTAGACTCAGACAGTCTAAAGCTCCTTTGGATTCCCCGTTTCCTTAGAGAACAGGAAATAATCCCGGTCCTCAGAACAAATCCATGAGTACAACATTACCCATATAAGAACTGATTTTCTCTTTTAAACATGTTGGACCTGTCACTCAACTGAAACAGTTACCCTAGCCTTCTCTTGGGCTTTGTACAAATGACTCTCCCCAGCGGAGAAAACCCTTTAGCCTCTATCTCGGGCTTCGTACGAGATACAAAAACACTCTCTTGTTGAGTATAAAAGACTCTCTTGTTGAGTCAAACACCTTCAGCCTCCATCTCGGGCTTCGTACGAGATACCAAAACACTCTCTTGTTGAGTATAAAAGACTCTCTTGTTCAGTCAAACAATCTTTAGTCTCCGTCTTGGGCTTCGTACAAGACACATACAAAAGCACTCTCTTGTTGAGTCAACCCTTTTAGCCTCTCTCTCGGGCTTTGTACGAGACACAAAAAAACACCCTCGTATTGGGCCAATAGCCTCCTCTTAGGCTTTGTATAAGAAAACCCCGGTTGAGTCAATCAACCTTTTAGCATCAAATTTGTGCCTCGTTCACAGTATACAAACATCAACAACTCCTTTCCCCTTCACCTATTAGCTGTAAGCGGCAAGCCTCTGGATTATTTACATCCACGCCACTGTCCCTCTTTTAGCATGAGAAATTCCTAAGGAAAGATGGCATTGCTCTAAACTGAGTTAAAGTCTTCTCCTTCAGGTTAAAAATCCCCTATAAAGGAAATTATGGCATTGTTGGATTCACATATCCCAGTTAAAGTAATTCTCCTTTATAATCAGTCACCTAACATTTGTGACAAACAGACCCTCTTTAGATATGACAAATTCTCTCTAAAGTCAAAACCCCTTTAGCTTCATATCTTAGGCTTCGAACAAGATACAAATAGACCCTTCAGCTTCACATCTTGGGCTTTGAACAAGATACAAACCACCTTTAGCTTCATGTTTTGGGGTTTGAACAAGACACCAAAACATCATTTCCTCCCATAGAATAGGAGGAACTACGATCGCTCTGATTTCCCTGTTTCGGTAAACGGGAATACGTAGGCATAAGATTGAAAGAGAAATCTTAGCGAGCACACTAATCAAAAACCCAAAATCCCGTACCTTCATACATCAATTGAAAAGCATCAATCCTAACATCCAACCAATAGCATATTCCCGTCATTTCAGTCTTAACTAAATAAGCAGAAAGAGGCCCCACTTCCACTTAGCATCCGTAACCTAACAAACCGCTGTTTAAACTCAGTATGCAAGCAGGGTTAATTGGAGACATATATTTCCCTTCCTTCATCTGCTTCAATAGGATAAAAAATGAATCGACCTGTAGTACCCCAGAGCGGCAGTGCTTAAGAACCACGTCCAAAATCGCTCGCTACATCTTGTACCAAGCCCAAGATTGTGGCTAAAAAGAGACTGACTCTTTTGGGGATATCATTATATAAAGCCTAAGAGGAGGCTATGAGGAATCGACTCCGCTGGGGAGGTATTTATCTGTCTTGTACGAAGCCCAAGATTGTGGCTGAAAGAAGATTTTTTGATTCCACTGGGGAATATTTATAGGTGTCTTGTACAAAGCCCAAGATTGAGGATGAAAAGGAGAAGATTGACTCTACTGAAGAGTATGGTTTGTCTTGGATAAAGCCCAAGGTTGAGGCTAGAAAGAGGTTTGACTCTGCTTAGGGAAATTTATATGTTGTCTTCTACAAAGCCCAAGATTGAGCCTAAAAAGGGTTGACTGACCCAGCTGAAGATATTTATGGGTGTCTTGTATAAAGCCTAAGATTGAGGCTGAAAGGGTTTGACTCAATAAGAGAGTGCTTTTGTCTGTCTTGTACAAAGCCCAAGATTGTGGCTGAACAAGCTGGAGAAATCATTATACAAAGCCTAAGAGGAGACTGACTTCTGCTGAGGATTATTGAGATCCAGAGACAGGTCCAAATCGGGGGATCAACTCTTGCTGAGGGTTTCCAGAAGAGTTGAGGTATCAGATACCTTGAGGTTTTGATGATAAGCTGGCCCTAGCTGGGAAAATTTAAGATAAAGATTGAGTTTTAGATCCTGTGAGGATTTTAACTCTACTGGAGATGGGTTAAATGACCAGGGTTTTTCTTGTGTTTGTAGGGAACTTGAGAATGTCTTTGAGATCCAAGAGGAGATTTGACTGTCCAAGTCTACTGGTATGGAAAAGTTTAACTTTGTATGATGCCCAAGAGGAGGCTGGTATTTTAAGGGATGAGAATTAACCCTAAAATTGGTCTGAGGTTTTGACTCTTTGGAAAGACTACTCTAACGAAGGATGACTAAGTTCTTATCTTATACCTTTAAGAGGTCTTCAGGGTCTTTGTATTAAGCCCAAGAGAAGGCATGAGAACTTCTAATAAGCCAGAGGATTCTTGTACAAAGCCAAAGAGGAGGCGGGGATGCTTTTAGGAAGCCTGTAGGTCCAAACTTAAGAAGAGTTCAAGAAAAGTTTCACCGAGAATAATCTTTTCTTTAGTGAACAGTTCTAGGGTTTGAATAAATTCAAGAGAGGTTTCACTGGGAATTAATCTTCTCTGGGGAAATGAACTTCTTTGACAATTTCTAATAGTGACATTCTGAGAAAAGTTTCACTGGGAATAATGCCTTTCTCTTTGTTCCATATTGTTTAAGCCCAAGAGAAGGCAATACTGTATCTGGAACTCCTATGGGGAACTAGTTTTGACTGTATTGAAAGAGTGACCAACTGACTTTGCCTAGTTCTAGACCTAGTTGCCGGGGAAAACTCTAAGCAGATATACAAGTATATATACAGGTGATATATGACAAGTATTTAAAAGGATATGAAAGAAGGACTTACAGGTGAGCAAGCTTCCTGCACAAACAATTATATATATATATATATATATATATATATATATATATATATATATATATATATATGAAAGCATGTAAATGAAAGCTGATAAAACTTACAGGCGAGCAAGCTTTCATTGTAACAGCTGTATGGTTAGTTGTTTAAGAAATTAAAGAAGGTTTTGACAACAACTATGAATTTGAACCTAAATCAAAAGGGAAGTTGTTTTTGAAAAAGTTGTTGGGGCTTATACTCAAGGAGAGGCCTAGATGAAAAAGGAACGGTAATCGTATCGTTGTTTTGTAAACTGTACTGGGGCTTATACAAGGACTGAGGCCCAAAGATTATTTATGTACAAAGGGGGTTGGATCTTACACTCTATTAGAGGCCCAAAGTTTATTTTATGTACAAGTGATGGGGCTTACAACTCAAGGAGAGGCCCAAATTATTTATTTTGAAAAGGCGACGATAGCGTCACGGTTTTGAAAACCACGGAGGGACTTATACAATGACTAAGGCCCCAAAATTATTTATTTACAAAGGGAATGAGTCTTACACTCTAATAGAGGCCCAAAAGTGTTTGAAAATTTAAAATCGAGAGGAAACCCTAATTTTAAATTAACATGTCATTTTTCAAAGGAAATTTAAATAATAAATGATAAAATATCAACTATATTCAAAAACAAGTTGTACACTTTGAAAAATATTTTGAAAAATCATGTTTAATCATATGAAAGCTTGAAATTCAATTGGTTTTGAAAGATCAAAGTGGGAATTTCATTTAAAAATTGTTTAAAAACAATAAAATGAAATTAATTACAAAAATTCTAACTATATTAAATAAATAATATAAATTGGATTTTTTTGGTTAAATAAAATATTTAATTATTTTAGTGAATTTTGAGAAAATGAATCAATTCAAAAACATAAATATTCAGAGAGATATTAATTTTTGAATCAATTAAACAAAATAACTAATATTCAAAATTTTGAATTATGGCGCCAAGAACACTTAGTTCTTGCCCACGCCCTCTGTCTACTTTTCTCCATGATTTCTCAATGGTTTTGCATGATTCAAGTATCAATCTTGTTCGTTTTTGAACAAGGATCACAACCATATAGTTTAATTGCATTTATATCAAGCACGGAGAAAGAAATCAACAGAAAACCTCAAGAACCAGCATGAACACAATGAAATTCCATACACGATTGATTTATGGCAATTGATAGAGGGTTATTACTCTATATGCATGTAGAAACAAGATGGTAACTCACAAATTCATTTATGATGCATGGAACATAGAGTTTGAAGGGTTCAGGCCTACCTCTTGCAGCTGGTGATCGAGTTTGGTGATAGAGGTGTTACATCTAGGTTCCAATGATCTGGACAGCTTCCTTAGGTGCCAAGTGTAACACCCCAAATTCGTAAGAATATTTATTTAATTTATTTAAATATAATATTTGTGATTTTTGGGGAATTTTAGTGTTTTGGGGCATTGCGTGGAATTTTGTGGAGTTTGGTTATTTAATTAAATAATAGTATATATTATGGGGTATAATGTCTTACTATTAATTTAAATAATATTCGAGGAGTTAAGGGTAAATTGGACTTTTGAGGAGGATTAGTGAGGGTATTATGGAGAAAGCCCAATTTTGAGGCCTAAGGTTTAAGTTTAATATAAAAGGAGGATTTGAGAATAGGTTTCATTTTTTTGGTAAACCGTGAAAAGAAGAAGGTGAGAGCTCTAGGGAAAAAGGAGGAGGCAAGGAATTCGAGAAGGGTTTCCGAAGGCTCAGAGAGAAAGCTTCGAATCGACAATCTAAGGAATGGGGAGTATTACCTTTCATTGTTTTCAATATAGGGATTCGATGTGTTTAAGGCCGATTTTGAGGTTTATGTGGGTTTATGATTATATTGATGATTTAGGTGTTGTTTTTGTGGGTTGATGATGAATATGAAGTGTAGGATTGAATTGGGTAAAATTAGGCCTTTGAGGCTATGTTTCTTGGATGTTGTTTTAACCTTGTAGAAAAAAGGGATTGTGAGGGTTTATGGGTTTTGAGAATTTTTGTGAATCGATTAATAATGTTGAATTGAACCGGTAAAATAGACCTTGGGGATGACTTCCCTGTTGATGTTGTTTCGACCTTCTGGCGAAAGGGATTTATGGAGTTTATAGGAAGCTTGAGAGTTTTGAAGGTTTAGGGGAATTAAGGTTTCCCGTAGTGTCCTGAATTGATCTAAAAGACGTAGGTTTTAGGCCTTTAATTCCAGTGATGCATTATAACTGTTGTAGGGATGTTTTTGGGTCATTTGGAGCTGTAATCGCAGGTACCTTTGAGGTTGTAGAGCTACTGATGTGTAGCAGCGATTTGCTGTAATCGTAGGTTCGCTAAGCGAACCATCGCTTTGCTAGGCGAATGTTCGCCAAGGTTCGCTAGGTGAACAGCGCAGCGAGTGCGCGATAACCTGAGTGTGGAGACTGAGATGATTCTGGAGTAGAAGGGGGGGGGGGATTCCCTGTAAGTCTCGCTAAGAGAATGAATCAACGAGTAGCTTCACCCAGCGAATAAACCAGCGAGCATCTGTGGGATTCGCTGGCCGCTTCGCTAAGCGAAGGTTGTAGCGAATAGGTTCGCCTAGCGAATCCTGGAGCGAACATTTGTTGTTCGCGAATTTGTTTTGTGTTGCTGTGCTGTTTTGATGTTTTGATGTTGTGATGTTTATGATGATTTACCATGATGATATTGATGAATATGAGATTATGATATTGTGATGTTTTGAT
The DNA here is from genome assembly GCA_022829125.1 of Lathyrus tuberosus. Lineage (NCBI taxonomy): Eukaryota > Viridiplantae > Streptophyta > Magnoliopsida > Fabales > Fabaceae > Lathyrus > Lathyrus tuberosus. The sequence continues at coordinate 301,133 of JALAZF010000124.1, read as the reverse complement.
GAATAATCGATGATGTGAATTACTATGAGATATGTTGATGATTTTATGACGATGATGCATGACTATTTGATGTGAATTACCATGAGTTATATTGATGATTATGAGATGCTGATTAATGATGTTTGATGTCGTATTTGACGATATCATGAATATGCGAGTTTGATGGATAATGATGCACGTAATGACTTTTGTTGATGATGATGATTAGGACGTTGTGCATCATGCATTCATAGAATTTGGACTTCGGTCTATTGATGATGTTAGGACTTCAGTCCAGTGACGATGTTAGGACTTCGGTCCAGTGGTGGCTTCAATCTCATTGTGTGGATTGAGGTGTTTCTAACGTGCTCCCATGTGGAGGGTTGATGGCCTAGTGTCCATCTTTTGTGATGATTGGTACCACGTGCATGGGTCTTGTTGTGCATTGCATTTTATGTGGCATTGATGTGATGTTGTGATATAGTGATTCCTGATGTTTTCCTTTATGATGACCTTGATGATGTTGTATATGATGATGACGCCATTTTGCATATCCTGTTTTTATATTGATTATAATGAATTGTGATTACTCACCCTGCCTTTTTGAATGTTGCCTCCACGTGGGTAACGTGCAGGTAATCAGGTTTAGCTGTGGATGCCTTCGAGGACTTTTAGAGTTGTACTTTACTTTTGGTCGATGTAGAGGGTCTGGCTCTGATAGTGTAACATCGGGTTGGGTTGTTAAGTCGAACCATTGTTGAGTTGTTGTTTTGTGATATTTGATGACTATGGGTTATTTGAAACCTTTTGATTATTGTGGGTATGGTGGTTCTGCTGCTAACTTTGATGGCTTTTGTTGAAAACCTTTTTATTTTGAATTATTGAGTTCCGTTGCCATATGAAGGCTTTTGAGTATTTTTGAGAAAAACCCGTGTTTACGGAGCAAGTGTTTAAATTGAATTTATTGAGAAATGTGCACCCTTGAGGTGGTTTTTTATTTTACTCTGATAAATTATATATTTTTCTGTGTTTATTCATGGGGTAGAAAAGGGTGTTACATTAGTTGTATCAGAGCAGGTCGGTCCGTCCTGTCAGGTTGTCTAATGTTGTCTATTCCCTAGTGTGCGACATGTGTGTGAAAACACTGTCGATACTTGTTTTGTTTTCCATTTGCAGGTTGGGAATGAAACAAGTGGGGGAGAAGATGGTGCTTCTCCAAGGTGTTTCGAGTGTGGAGCATTGGCTTAGTGTGGTGTTGGACGCTGCGATAGTTGGTGGAGATAGTTTGTACCGCCTCATGATATCGGCTGTTATTGACAAATTGAGGAATTGATCACCCTTAATCTCTTGTTGATAATAGACGGGGTCATGTTGGATGGTATAGAGGTGTCTTGCGAGCTTGAGTAGTGTGCGCAGTGAATTATTGGGGTTAAGCCGAGTGCTTAAGGATTGTTTTGATGAGTCGATGTAGACTAATAGACTTGAAGATCAGGCGAATTCGAGTTTCTTGTCTGATGGTCAAGTTGGGATACCTTGAAGAGAATGATCTGGTATGGTTGATGTCTTCCTTTTGAGGGATAGAGGACAGTGTGACGACTAGTGATGCGCCGGTGGTGTGTAATTCCTGACGATCACCTGAATATAATTTTGACGAAGGTATAGTGTTGTTCGTTCTGTGAAGCAAGGGGGTGAGTCTGTGAAAGATGGTGCAAAGGTGTTATGATGTTGGATTATTGGGAGGTATAAGGGATGCGGTGGTGTGTGATCTACCTATGGTGTGTGACTATTTGGAGGTGTTCCCAAGAGATATTAGTGATTTATCACTGTAGTGTGGAGTGTAACTTGCTATCGACCTGGTACTCGATGCAATGCTCGATGTCGGTGTTTGCATACAGAATGCACGTTTCTGAATAAGGGAGTTGAAGAAATAGCTAGAAAAACCGCTTGAGAGGAAGTTGTTCGACCGAGTGTTTCCCTATGAGGTGCCCCTGTGATGTCGGTGAAGGAGAAAGATGGTATTATGAGATTGTGTGTGGATTATAGACAGTTGAGTAAAGTGATGATCAAGAATAAGTGTCTACTTCCGAGGATTGAGGAATTGATGGATCAGTTAGTAGATGCCTGTGTGTTTATCAAGATTAATTTGAGGTCGGGTTATCATTAGATTTGTGTTAAGCTTGATGATATTCCGAAGACGACTTTCAGGACGAGGTATGGTGACTATGAGTATACTGTGATGTCGTTTGGTGTGTCTAATGCACCTGGTATTCATGGAGTACATGAATCGGAATTTTCTTGAGTATTTGGATAAGTTTGTAGTGGGTTTTATTCATGATCTTCTGATAGACTCTAAATCTGAAGAAAAGCATGCTGAGCATTTGAGGACTGTGTTGCAGGTGTTGAAAGAGAAGAAGTTGTAGGTGAAGCTGTCGAAATGTGAGTTCTGGTTGAAGGAAGTGAGTTTCTCGGCCATGTGATTGCAAGTGGTGGAATTGTTGTTGATCCTTCTAAGATTGATGTGATGTGACAGTGGGAGCCGCCGAGGTGTGCTACTAAGATGCGAAGTTTCTGGGATTGGCGGGTTATTACCGCAAGTTGATGGGAGTTTTTCTAAGTTGGCATTACCTTTGACTCAGTTGACTCGAAAGGGTCAAGCTTTTGTGTGGAATGGAGCTAGTGAAGAGAGTTATGTGGAATTAAAGAGGAGGTTAACGACCGCTCCAGTGTTGATTTTTCCTAATTCGAGTGAATCTTTTGTGGTATACAGTGATGCGTCGAAGATGAGTCTTAGTGGAGTATTGATGAAGAATGGACAAGTTGTTGCCTATGCTTCGAGACATTGAGAGTCTGTGAAGGGAATTATCCTAAGCCTGACTTAGAATTGGGCGCTGTGGTGTTTATGTTGGAAACTTGGAGACTTATCTGTTTGGCTCTAAATATGAAGTGTTCAGTGGTCATAAGAGTCTGAAGTACTTATTTGCTCAGAAGGAATGGAATATGAGGCAGAGAAGGTGGTTAGAGTTGTTGAAGGATTTCGATTTTGAATTGAGTTATCTTCCTGGCAAAGCAAATGTAGTGGCCGATGCATTGAGCGGAAAGTCATTGCATATGTTGATGCTTATAGTGAGAGAATTGGAATTAATCGAACTGTTTCGAGATTTGAGTTTGGTGTGTGAAGAGACTCCTGACAGGGTGAAGTTAGGAATATTGAAGTTGACAAGTGGTATATTGGAGGAAATCAAAGCGGGTCAACAAGTGGATTTGAAGTTGGATGACCAATTGACTTTGATTAACCAAGGTAACGGAGGAGAATTCCATATTGATGAGAATGGTGTGACGAGGTTTTGAGATAGAGTGTGCGTTCCAGAAATTCTAGAAATCGAGGAAAGTATTCAGTAAGGAAGGATATTGCTGAGTTGACTTGTCAGAAGTCAAAGATTAAGCATCAGAAGCTTTGGGTATGATGCAATCATTGAGTATTCCCGAATGGAAATGAGATAGTATGGTCGTGGATTTTGTGTCGGAGTGCCAAAAACTGAGAAAGGGAGTGATTCTATTTGGGTGATTGATGATGGATTAATTAAATCGGCTCATTCTTACTGATGAAGCTTAATCATTCTATGCAGAAGCTAACTAAGATGTATATTGAGGAAATTGTGATACCGTCGAATTTTGTGTCGGATAGAGACCTGAGATTTACGTCGAAGTTTTGGAAGAGTTTGCAAGATGCTTTGGGTACTAAGTTGAGGTTGAGTTCTGCCTATCATCCGCAGACAGATGGACAGACATAGAGGACTATCCAATCTTTAGAGGATTTGCCGAGAGCTTGTGTGTTGGACCAAGGAGGACCATGGGATAGTTATTTGTAGTCGATCAAGTTTATCTACAATAACAGTTTTTGTACTAGTATTGGGATGACGTTGTATGAAGCTTTGTGTGGAAGGAGGTGTAGGACTCCAGTGTGTTGGTATGAATCGGATGAGAGTGTTGTACTCGGACTTGAAGTGGTGTAAGGAGAGACCTAAAAAGGCTAAGATGATCCAAGAAGCAGGAAAGTTGGACTTGAGATGTGAAGATCAGATGAGGGAGTCGTATCCGACTCTTATTCCTTGAGGTAATTTTCGAGGGCGAAAATTCTGTAAGTGGGGGAGAGTTGTAACACCCCAAATTCGTAAGAATATTTATTTAATTTATTTAAATATAATATTTGTGATTTTTGGGGAATTTTAATGTTTTGGGGCATTGCATGGAATTTTGTGGAGTTTGGTTATTTAATTAAATAATAGTATATATTATGGGGTATAATGTCGTACTATTAATTTAAATAATATTAGAGGAATTAAGGGTAAATTAGACTTTTGAGGAGGATTAGTGAGGGTATTATGGAGAAAGCCCAATTTTGAGGCCCAAGGGTTAGGTTGAATATAAAAGGAGGATTTGAGAATAAGTTTCATTTTTTTGGTAAACCGTGAAAAGAAGAAGGTGAGAGCTGTGGGGAAAAAGGAGGAGGCGAGGAATTCGAGAAGGGTTTCCGAAGGCTCAGAGAGAAAGCTTTGAATCGACAATCTAAGGTATGGGGAGTATTACCTTTCATTGTTTTCAATATAGGATTCGATGTGTTTAAGGCCGATTTTGAGGTTTATGTGGGTTTATGATTATATTGATGATTTAGGTGTTGGTTTTGTGGGTTGATGATGAATATGAAGGGTTGGATTGAATTGGGTAAAATTAGGCCTTTAAGGCTAATGTTTCTTGGATGTTGTTTTGACCTTGTAGAAAAAGGGGATTGTGAGGGTTTATGGGTTTTGAGGTAAACTGAGGAATTTAAGGGCATTTTTGTGAATCGATTATTAATGTTGAATTAAACCGGTAAAATAGACCTTGGGGATGACTTCCCTGTCGATGTTGTTTCGACCTTGTGGCGAAAGGGATTTATGGAGTTTATAGGAAGCTTGAGAGTTTTGAAGGTTTAGGGGAATTAAGGTTTCCCTAGTGTCCTAAATCGACCTAAAATACGTAGGTTTTAGGCCCTTAATTTCCGTGATGCATTATAACTGTTGTAGGGATGTTTTTGGGTCATTTGGAGTTGTAATCGCAAGTACCTTTGAGGTTGTAGAGCTACTGATGCGTAGCAGCGATTTGCTGTAATCACAGGTTAGCTAAGCGAACCATCGCTTCGCTAGCCGAATGTTCGCCAAGGTTCGCTAGGCGAACACCGCAGCGAGTGTGCGATAACCTGAGTGTGGAGACTGAGATGATTCTGGAGTAGAAGGGGGGGGATTCGGTAGAAGTCTCGCTAAGCGAATGGATCAGCGAGTAGCTTTGCTCAGCGAATAAACCAGCGAGTATGACAGATGATTGTGTTTCTAGTGTTTAGTGTGGTGTGTGTGGGATTCATTGGCCGCTTCGCTAAGCGAAGGTTGTAGCGAATAGGTTCGCCTAGCGAATCCTGGAGCGAACATCTGTTGTTCGCGAATTTGTTTTGTGTTGCTGTCCTGTTTTGATGTTTTGATGTTGTGATGTTTATGATGATTTACCATGATGATATTGATGAATATGAGATTATGATATTGTGATGTTTTGATGAATAATTGATGATGTGAATTACTATGAGATATGTTGATGATTTTATGACGATGATACATGACTATTTGATGTGAATTACCATGAGTTATATTGATGATTACGAGATGCTGATTAATGATGTTTGATGATGTATTTGATGATATGATGAATATGTGAGTTTGATGGATGATGATGCACGTAATGACTTTTGTTGATGATGATGATTAGGACGTTGTGCATCATGCATTCATAGAATTTGGACTTCGTCTATTGATGATGTTAGGACTTCGGTCTAGTGACGATTTTAGGACTTCGGTCCAGTGGTGGATTCAATCCCATTGTGTGGATTGAGGTGTTTATGACGTACTCCCTTGTGGAGGGTTGATGGCCTAGTGTCCATCTTTTGTGACGATTGATATCGCATGCATGAGTCTTGTTGTGCGTTGCATTTTATATGGCATTGACGTGATGTTGTGATATAGTGATTCCTGATGTTTTCCTTTATGATGACCCTGATGATGTTGTATATGATGATGACGCCATTTTGCATATCCTGTTTTTATATTGATTATAATGAATTGTGATTACTCACTCTGCCTGTTTGAACGTTGCCTCCACGTGGGTAACGTGCAGGTGATCAGGTTTAGCTATGGATGCCTTCGAGGACTTTTGGAGTTGTACTTTACTTTTGGTCGATGTAGAGGGTCTTGCTTTGATAGTGTAACATCGGGTTGGGCTGTTGAGTCGAACCATTGTTGAGTTGCTGTTTTGTGATATTTGATGACTATGGGTTATTTTGAAACCTTTTGATTATTATGGGTATGGTGGTTCTGCTGCTAACTTTGATGGCTTTTGTTGAAAACCTTTTTATTTTGAATTATTGAGTTCCGCTGCCATATGAAGGCTTTTGAGTATTTTTAAGGAAAACCCGTGTTTACGGAGCAAGTGTTTAATTTGAATTTATTGAGAAATGTGCACCCTTCAAGGTGGTTTTTTATTTTACTCTGATAAATTATATATTTTGCCGTATTTATTCGTGGGGTAGAAAAGGGTGTTACACCAAGGAGTGTGTTTGAATGCTTGGAGTGGATTGAAATGAGCTGGAACTGGTTGTGGTACCTCAACTGCAACTCTGTCAAGAACTTGAGCAATTGGCGGGTGATTTTGTGAATTTGATGTTCCAGATGTGATTTTGTGTTATGGATCACTCATATATGATGTTTATGAGTTGTGTGTGTGATTGGTTTGGTTGGAATCACTCTCAATCTCAAAACCCGATAGTGACTTGAGTTAGAAAGCAAAATTGGAGTGAAGAAGATATTTTTGAGTAAAGCATCAGTTTGGGTGCTTTGGTGTACTCAAACTGATCACAATTGAGGTTTATTTATAGTGTGTCAAGTTTGTTTTGGTAGCAATAGTGTGTGGCAACTGCAGCAGGTCTATGGCCAATGTGGATCAAATGGAATCTCAAGTCTCCTCTAGCCATTGACTTGAGGTTAGAGCACAGGCCTATGGTCTTTTGGTTCAGAGATAAGGCTTGACTCATTCAGTTAAGCTTGCCTCAGTTCATGCCACCTTGATGCATCCATTGAATGCATTGAAACAAAATTGGAGTCTTGGGGATCAGATCATTTTCCTTTTTAGCTCTTTTAGGTTTGGCATGGCTATATGTAGATTCTTGGACTTGGGAGGCTTGGGGATCAAATCATTCTCCTTTTGTTTTATCCTCAGATGTGTCCAAATGGATGACAAGGCTTAGAGTTGTCCAAATTTGCCAAATCGAGCAAATGCACCAAATCTGCCTTGCTTGGGAAAGTTAGAAATGGTGATTTTGAGGGATTCATATCTCCATGCTCAGGTTGAGTTATGGGAGGCTCTTGTGCTTTTTAGAAAGCCCTCATATGATACAAAACATGTGTGACCATAGTTTGTTTTGAAACTATTTGGAACCAACTGAAAAAACCTCATGAACATTGATGTTCAAGGCTGGTAACATAGGCAGATTTTCACTAAGTGTTGGAAAAAGTGTCATTTTCATGTTTTTGAGATTTTGATCACTCCATAACTTAAAATCCATAAAGAATTGGAGTTGGAGGTAGTTGAAGCTTTTGTAGAGTGTAGCAAGACCAACAAATCCAGCTTTGGATCACCCAAAATGGTTGCTTGGATATCAAGTTATGATCCTTGGAAGTTGGTACCAAAATCACTTTTGTTCCATAACTTAGAAATATTTTGGTTTCTTATGGTTCCCCCTTTTGCAAGAAACCTCACTTTTCTTGATTTTTCTTAATGGATGATGATCAATATCATACATTAACATTGTTTTTGACTTAGGGGAACCATATTTGTGAAAAATTCCAAAAAGTCAAACTTGATTTGGTGCACAGTTGACTTTTTATCGGATGAAATCCAAACTGTGCGATCCTTTGTGAAATCAAGTCCTTGACCTAAATCAAACCTAATGGATGGATTCCATAGGAGTTATAGGGTGTAATGAATATTGTCCCAAGGTTTGGGAGCATGTCTTGGTCAAAAGTCAAAGATACAGTTGACTTTTTCCTTCAAAACCCTAATTGTGGTCCAGATGAAATTGAAACTTGTGAATCAAGCTTCTTGGATCAATCCATTGTTGTAAATGGATCAATGTGGTGTATTTGAGGCCTAAACCACTTGAGATGTGGCAACTTTTGTGCTTGATTTTTGATGTGAGGGTCCTCCTGATCCTTTGTGGATGTTTTAAGAGGTTAGACAAGTTGAAGATCATGTCCTTTCTTGATTGATCTTTTGTCTAAATGTTTTGGGAGGGCTCAAAACCCTAATTCTTGATATGTGGTGAATGTTCAACTATCTTTGAGGAGATTGATGAGGCATGAAAGTACATCCATATTGTGATGATGATCTGCACAATGATGGGAAATCTTGGTGGTCAAAATTTGGGGTATGACACAACTCTGGCATGTCCTAACAAGACCAAGCAAACATATCTGGAAACTCTTTAAGAAGTTTTATCAAGTCTTCTCTGACAGTTGGACTGAGCAGTGCCCCAATTTTAACTTCTTTCTTTTCTTCTTCTGAACCTAAATTGACCGTTTCCAACGGTTCTTTGTGAGGCTCAATAGACCTTTCCTCTTGTCTGAGTAATCAAGATATCTCTTCTGGAATTTCTTCGTCCTCTTCTTCTTTAGCTTCAAATACTGGGAATTCAATGTTGGGAGAAGGCATTGGATTGTATGTTTCAATGGGGTTTAAAACAAGCAATCTGCATGACGTGATGATTTGTTTTTTAGCAAAGACAGAGAGAAATGCAAGAGTGTGTGCAGTGTATTTTCTGAAAAATGCTTGTTTTTATTTTGGGTCATTTTTAGGATTACCATTTTCTGAAAAACGAAAAGTGAAAATAACAATAAATGCGGGAATTTAGAATGACATAATTTATGATATGTCGATTCTTGAAATACAGCCCTATAAAACATAAACTCTGTTGCTTTGGGCTAAGCGAAGAGGGACATTTACAGAAAGGAGAGCCCTATAAAACATCTGTTTCACCTGGGCAAGATGAAAGGTCAAAACAAAGAAGGTAATTACTTAGACTTATGGACGAATTTCGGGACATCGACAGCAATCCATTGGCGACAGACTCCTCGGTGAATCACAAAGTCGGGTACCTTCTTCCTTGGTTTATCTTCAGAAATGACGCTGATTTCTGGCGGAGTAGGATCGTTGGAGTCTTCCTCCCAAGCAGTTTTGTCGTAAATGAACTCTTCTGTTGTATCTTCCTTAGTGTTTTCACTCTCAAGAGGGTGTCCCCATCCAGTTGGCTGGATGTCCTCGTATCTGATGCGAGAGCTTTCAGTAGTGGTGTACTTGACTAAGAAGTCGTACTTGCCACTCGTCTATCCTAAAGTGTCCCATACTTCTGTGGGGATAGAGGAGTCATCTTCCTCGACGATGTTGACCTCAGGAAAAGCATAGTTGATGAACTCTTGTCCTGCAATCTTAGTAGATTCATCATTGTGCTGGATATCTTTGGACTGTCCAGAGTAATGTTCCTATGACTCGATGGGGACATGGGTATTCTTTTCAATACTACTTAGCTGATAGGCGTTATTAAGCTGTATCTTTTTCCCCAAGTCTTCTGTGTATGATTTCGAGATAGGCAAGTCATCCAGGGGATCATAATAGTCGTAATTGAAGTTGTCTTTCATTAGATCATCTTCTAATGAGTTAGGTGGAGCACGACACCCCTCATGATCGCAATCTCCATAGATCATCCGGACGTCTGATTGCGGTATATATCTTGGGCTCTGCTTTGGAAAATAGAATGGCATGCGCGTTTCATCCTGAGATATATAACCGTTATTATTGAGATAAGATTTCCACTCCTCATCCGTATCGGAGGAGTCACTCTCATTGATAGTGTGTACTTCTTGAGACACTAGGTGGAGGAAGCCTCCATTATGGAAGAAGTCCTGAATGGGATGAAAACTTTCATCTTTCTTGGCAGTCTGGGTACATGTTGAAATGAAACCAAGACCTTTCTTTGTCTTGTTATCTGTAGGAATTATAATCTGTCCCCATCCTTTTGTGTCATTATTCTTGATCATCTCGAGAGCGTCCCTGTTTGAGGAAATTGACGTCCCTTTCCTGGTCGATTCTCATTGCTCACCAAAAGTGCTTGGAACTGGGTTCCAACAACCTCCTCTGGTTCTATATAGGAGAATTATGATAAGTTGCTCACGATTAAGGCTTGCTCTCCGCAAACTGTGACTAACTTGTCATTCTTGACAAACTTTAGCTTTTGGTGAAATGTCGAAGTGACTGCCCCAACTTCTTGTATCCAAGGTCTTCCTAATAAACACTTGTATGCCGCTCGGATGTCCATGACCTGGAAAGTGACTTGGAAAGTGTGAGGACCGATGGTTATGGGAAGATCGACTTCGCCGATAACTGTTTTTCTGGATCCGTCAAAGGCTTTGACGATGACCTCACTGCCTCTCATCGGAGCTCCTTGAAATGATAGTCGTATCAGAGTTGATTTTGGCATAACATTCAAAGATGATCCTGTGTCCACCAATACGCTGGCTAAAGCATCGTCTTGGTAGTTGACTATAATGTTAAGCGCCATATTATTATTCTTGCCTTCTTCTGGCAGTTCTTCATCACTGAATCCTATATTATTGCAGGAAGTGATGTTGGAAATGATGTTGTCAAATTGTCCTACCGTCACATCTTATTCCATGAAGGCTTGCTCTAAGACTTTCTGCAGAGATTCCCTGTGAGCTTCTGAACTAAGCAGGAGAGATTGTACAGAGATTCGAGACAGAGTTTGCAACAATTGGTCCACAATGTTATACTCGCTTTTCTGGATGAGCTTCAACATCTCATCGTTGTTTTTTACAAGTTCTGGATTACTGGATTGCCCGACTTGTTGATTTGGAACTTCTATTTAAGGCTCCTTTTCTTTGGCAGATCCTTCAACTCCTCTGTTCAAGATCCGACCGCTCCAGATAATTCGACTGATGTCGGCAATGTTCACGATGGAAGGTAATGGAGTTTCCTTTCCATTTTCGATGGTTGTTGCACCGTACTTGTAAGGGACAGCCTTTTTCGATTTGTACGGTATTTGTCCTAGCAGGTAGATAACCACAATAGATTTTTGATTTCTCTGACCGTTATAGGCAACCTCAATCAGTTCCTGGTTGGGAACCTTTCTACCATCAAGAGGGATTCTGGATTCATTGAATAGAGGGATTATGGCGCACGCGTCCTTGGTTTTCCCATGATCGGAGATTATGACAACGTTTTTGCTTTGATGTCTACCAGGATTCCTGTCGGTCATGCTAATCTGTTGTGTAGCTTCGTCCAGGTAGATTGGAAGCCACCAGTGGTCCAATAGGTGTTGAAGTTTTCTTTGTACAAGCACACACCCTTGGTCATCTTCACAAAATTCTTCACAGTCTTAATAATCATGTGAAGCCAGAAAGCCGAGTCTGACTTACTTAGCATGTAATTCTACCAGACTGGTATTCATCAAGCATATGTCAAAGATCTGAACCATATTGACTTGATGGTCATTTCTTTCATGGTAGTCTTGGATCCATCCGAGATCCATCTGACGTTGGAGGGCCTCTTGTATAAAAGACCATCCCTGATTGCTTGTTGAGCAGATCGGACAAGTGTTGTAATCGTGTCGTAGCAGATTATGATATTGACTCTGCCTTGAATGCATCGCCACCAAATTGACGTTCATCGCAAGAATGTTGCGGTTCTGAACAATGTTGGGATGTGCATGGGCCATGTTGATTTCACGGACCCTGTGATCCTGAATCCAGCCTATATCCATTTGTTCTTATAATGTTGTTTGCCCTACGAAACACCCCTGATTGTTCTTTGAGCAGATATCACACTGGTGATAGTTGTGACATGGCACATGACCGTACCCGCTCTGTTTGCAATGCATCCTGACCAGATTGGTTCCTAATAGGAGTACATCGTGAATTTGATAACTACGGCTAAATTCTTCCTCTATTAAATTTACTGAAGTCTTCTCATGTTGCGGCAACGGGTTCGTCTGAACATTCGGATTCGTATCTTTGAAAGATAGGACCCCGTTCCTGACAAGCCTCTTTACGTCAGACTTGAAGCTTAGACATTTCTCAATGTTGTGCCCCGATCCTCCTTGATGGTAAGGGCAAGTTTGATCTGCTTTGAACCAAAAAGGCAGATTTACCAGTACTGTAAGAGGAGGCCTCATTTGGACGTGCCTCTTGGCCAGTAGAAATGGATATAGTTCTGCGTATAACATCGGTATAGGGTCAAACCTTGATGGTCGTGTCGTACGATTGTTGTTATTATACTGTGGACGAGCCTGCTGAAGAGGCTGTGGCGGCCTTTGCTGATATTATTTTTGACTTGGTTGGCTCTAAGCAACCTGAGGCTGATAAGTCAGAGTCGGCATTAAGTTGATAGCGGGAGTTATCGCCGCTATTGGTTGATACCTTCGCCTTTGCTTTCCCAGAGAGATATTATTGATCTCCTGTTCTTTCTTCTTTTAGAAAGCACTACCGTATCTTTTGGTACTGCTGGATGACTCTGCATCTTTGACCAATCGTCCTTCTCGGACTGCTTCTTCAAGGCGTACTCCCATGTTCACCATCTCAGTGAAGTCACTGGGCGCACTGGCGACCATTTGGTCGTAATAGAACGAACTTAAGGTTTTCAAAAAGATCTTGGCCATCTCCTTTTCCTCAAGATGGGGACAGATCTGAGCGGCAATTTCACGCCATCTCTGAGCATATTCTTTGATAGTTTCTTTGTCCTTTTGTGACATTGCTCTAAGCTGATCCCTATCCGGTGCCATGTCCAAATTGTATTTATACTGCTGAACGAAAGCAGCACCGAGATCTATGAAAGTACTGATCTTTGTCCGATTTAAACCCATGTACCATTTGAGTGAGGTACCGGTTAAACTGTATTGGAAGTAATGGATCAGTAGCTGTTGATTTTCTGTCTGAGTTGACATTTTTCGAGCGTACATCACCAGATGACTTTGAGGGCAAGAGTTGCCTTTGTATTTTTCAAAGTCAGGCACCTTGAATTTGAGTTGTATCTTTACCTTAGGGACCAAACAGAGGTCTGCGACTTTTGTCATACCCCAAATTTTGACCACTAAGATTTCCCATCATTGTGCAAATCATCATCACAATATGGATGTACCTTTATGCCTCATCAATCTCCTCAAGAATTGTTGAGCATTCCCTGCAGTCAAGCATTAGGGTTTTAAGCCCTCTTAGAGCCTTAGACAAAGGATCAATCAAGAAATGACATGATCTTCAACTTGTCTAACCTCTCAAACACCCATAAAGGATCAAGAGGACTCCCACATCAGGAATCAAGCACAAAGTTGCAACATTCCAAGTGGATCAACCCTTAGGATCGCCAGTGTCACCAAATTAGGGTTTTGGTCAACTGAGGCCTCCAGATGAAAATCTTCATCTGGGCATGAGCCAATGCTTCAAAATATAACTCAAGATACTCCAAGGGGCCTCATGGTCCCAATCAACAAGTCAATTTAACCTTTACCCAAAAATCAGGAATTAGGGTTTCTTGACCTAATTCATCCCTAAGTTGACTTTTGGGACAAAACATGAGCCAAGACCTCAAGGCATGATTTGAGGGTCTCTAACACACCACATTGATCCATTTTCAACAATGTATTGATCCAAGAAGCTTGATCCACAAGTTTCATTTTCATTTGGATCACAATTAGGGTTTCGGGGAAAAAGTCAATTGTACCTTTGACTTTTGACCAAGACATGCTCCCAAACCTTGCGACATGATTCAATACACCCTACAACACCTATGGAAGTTATAGGTTTGATTTAGGTCAAGGACTTGATTTCACCAAGGATCGCACAGTTTGGATTTCATCCGATAAAATGTCAACTGTGCACAAAATCAAGTTTGACTTTTTGGAATTTTTCACAATTATGGTTCCTTGACCCTAAAACAATGTTAATAGGTGATTTGAATCATCATTCATCAAGAAAAATCAAAGAAAGTGGGATAACTTGAAAAAGGGGGTAACCATAAAAAACTTAGAATTTTTCTAAGTTATGGAACAAAGTGGTTAGGGTACCAACTTCCAAGGATCATAACTTGAGATCCAAGCAACCATTTTGGATGGTCCAAAGATGGATTTGTAGCTCTCATGGCATACTTTAAAAGTTTCAACTACACCTCATTCCAATTCTTCATGGATTTTTAGTTATGAAGTGATCAAAATGGCTAAAAACATGAAATGTCACTTTTTCCAACACTTAGTGAAATTTTCACTAAGCCAGAATCTGTCTTGCTTTTTTTCAAAATGTAGGGGAATTTTTCACTTGGATCCAAAAAGTTTCAAGACAAACTATGATCACACATGTGTTGTATCACATGAGGGCTTTCCAAAATGTCCAAGAACTTCATTAAACTCCACCTGAGCTAGGAATTATGACAGCTGCAACATGCCTTACTGCAAACTATCTTGGCAAGGCAGATTAGTGCATTAGGGCTCGAATTTCTCAAATTGTTCAATTCATGCTTATCCATCTGCACACCTCAAGGGGGAACAACCAAGGGACAAGCACTGATTCATCAGCCTCCCAAGTCCAAGATTCCACAAGTAGCATGCCAAACCAAAAAAGCCTAAAAAAGGCCAAGACTCCAATTTTGTTTTGGAACATTTAATGGATGCTTAGAGGTTGCATGTATAAGAGCAAAGATGAACACTTCAGTCAAGCCTTATCCTTGAATCAAAGAACCATAGGCCTGTGCTCTAACCTCAAGTTAATGGCTAGAGGAGACTTGAGATACCATTTTATCACAATTGGTCACAGACCTGTACCGGTTGCCATTCCCTATTCCTTGTAAAACAAACTTGCTCTACTATAAATATAGCTCAATTGTAATCAGTTTGAGTACACCAAAGCACCCAAACTGATGATTTCCTCAAAATCACCTCTTTCACTCCAATTTTTCCTTCTAAAGCAAGTCACTATCGGGTTTTGATTTTGAGAGCAACTCCAGCCAAACCAATGGTTCACACACCTCACATATAACATATAGATGTGATCCAAACTCTTACATAACATCTGGAACGCCAATTTCCCAAAATCACCAGCCATCTGCACAAACCTTTGACAGATTTGCAGTTGAGATACCATCTCAAGTTCCAGCTTGTTTCAAACCATTCCAAGCATTCAGACACATCACTTGGCACCTAGGGAAGCTGTTCAGATCATTAGAACCAGCTTGTAACACCTCCAACTCAAAACACGATCACCAGCTGCAAGAGGTAAGCCTCAACTTAGTCATCTCATGATTCATGCATATTTCCCCGCACAATAATTTTGCCATATGTTCATAATCATGTATAAAGTGTTTACCCTCAATCAATTGCTTTGTATGAATCGTGTATGGAATTTCTGAACCTTCATGCAGAAATTAGGGTTCTTGAGGTTTCTCTTTGATTTCTTATTCCATGCTTAAAATAAATGAAATTAAAGACCATAGACATGATCGTGAGTTGAAAACGAGCAGATTGATATGTGGATTGTGTGGTTTCATCAAGTATTCAGTGAGATTGATGAGAAAATGGAAATCAGGGAAAAATCAGAATACGCGCGTGTTCTTGGTTTGTTCTTGGCGCCTTTTTCAAACTTTCAAATATTTGAATTTTTGTGATTTTATTTAATTAATTTAAAAATTAATTTCTCTCTGAATTTTAATGATTTTGAGTTGATTCTTTTTTTAATAATTCACAAAAATGTTAAAATATTTTATTTTACAAAAATTTCCCAAAAATATTATTTATTTCATATGCTTGATATTTTTGCAAGGAATTAATTTTTATTTGTTTTTTAACATTTAAAATATTTTTTTCCTCTTGATTTTCCAAATTTGAATGGTTTTCAATCATTTTTGTGGATAAAAACATAATTTTTGAGACATTGATCCAAAATCACAACTCATTTATCACATGTTTTCAATAACTTTTATTAATTTTTAAACAAAATTATTTCCATTTTAGACAAAATCAGGGTTTTGATTAATTCCACCCTCATCAACATTTTTCAAACACTTTAGGCCTCTAATAGAGTGTAAGACCCAACCCCTTTTAAAAACCAAAATAATTTGGGCCTCGGTCATTGTATAAGACCCATTGTGTTTTCAAACCTCGGTGCGATCGCCATTTTCAAACAAATAACTCCTTGGGCCTCCCCTCGTGTTGTAAGTCCCATCTTTATTTTTCAAAACACTTTTGGGCCACTAATAGAGTGTAAGTCCCAACCCCTTTTTGTAAATAAACATTTTTTGGGACTCACATATTGTATAAGTCCCTCTGTGTATTTTCAAAACAACGGCGCGATCGTCGCCTTTTCAAAATCAATTTGGCCTCTCCCTGAGTTGTAAGCCCTATCTCCTGTACAAAAATAAACTTTGAGCATCTAATAGAGTGTAAGACCCAATCCCCTTTTAACCAAAACCATTTTTGGGCCTCAGTGTATTGTATAAGTCCCGATACAGTTTCAGAAACTCCGACGAGATTGTCGTTTTCAAACTATTTTCAACCGGGCCTACCCTCGTGTTGTAAGTCCCATTTCTTTTCTTTAAATAATCTTTGGTCTTCTCTTTGAGTTATAAGACCCATCCCTTTGTACAGAAAACTTTTGGGCCTCCATCGTTGAATAAGTCCCGATATGATATTCAAAACAACGGTGCGATCACTGTTAAAACCTTGGGCCTCTCCTTGAGTATAAGCCCCAACAATCTTTTCAAAACAATTCCCTTTTGATTTAGATTCAAATATACAGTTGTTATCAAAACTTTCATTAATTTCTTTGAACAACTAACAATACAGCATGGAAGCTTGCTCACCTGTCAGTTTTATCCACTTTCATTTACTTGCTTTAATATATATATAACTGTATTGTGGGAAGCGACGCATGGTTAGTCTTGTTTCATTCTTTTAAATATACATCAGATATATATAATTGTATTGTGGGAAGCTGCGTATGGTTAGTCTTCTTTCATACCTTTTTAAATACTTGTCATATATCAACTGTATATATACTAGTATAGGTATTTAGAGTTTTCCCCGGCAACTAGGTCTAGAACTAGGTAAAGCTTTGTTGGTCACTCTTGAATACAAACAAAACTAGATCCCCCATTGGATTCCAGATACAGTCTTCCCTTCTCTTGGGGTTAAATAATATGGAACAAAGAGAAAGGCAGTATTCTCTGTGAACCTTTTCTCAGACTGTCACCCCTAGAAATTGTCAAAGAAATTCTACTCCCCGAAGTTGATCTATTCTCTGTGAATAGAATCTCTTGAGTTTCTTCAAACCTCGAACTTTCCTGAAATGATCTCTTCTCTGTGAATTGTATTTCTTGAACTTCTCTTAGTTTGGGACCCACGAGCTTCCTAAAAGCATCCCCGCCTCCTCCTGGGCTTTGTACAAGGACCCTTCGGCTTCTTAGAAGTTCTTATGCCTTCTCTTGGGCTTAATACAAGGACCCTGACGACCTCTTAAAGGTATAAGACAGAACTTAGTCATCCTTTGCTAGAGCAGTCTTTCCAGTGTCAGACCTCAGGCCCCTTTAGGGTTGATTCTCAATCCTTAATGCACGTGCCTACTCTTGGGCATCATACAAAAGATAAAACTCTACCACACCAGTAGACTTGGGCAGTCTAATCCCCTTGAGTCTCAAAGACATTCTCAAGTTCCTTACAACTATAGGAAAAACCCCGGGCATCCTGGATCGATCTCCAGCAGAAACCCAACCTCTCTCATGAGAGTTCCTCGACCAGGGTCAACACTATCTTAGATCAGAACCTCAAGGTATTTGATACCTCAACTCTTCTGTAATCCTCAGCAAGAGTTGACTCCCCACTTGGACCGGCCTCGTGATCTCAATTATCCCCAACCAAAGTTAGCCTCCTCTTAGGCTTTGTATAATGATCTTTTCTCAACATAGTCAGCCTCCTCTTGGGCTTTGTACAATGATTCTCCCCAAAGGAGCTAACCTTTTCAGACTCTCTTGTTGAGTCAATACCCTTTTAGCCTTAATCTCGGGCTTCGTACGAGACAACAAATCATTCAGACTCTCTTGTTGAGTATAAAAGACTCTCTTGTTGTGTCAGTCACCTTTAAGACTCTCTTGGTGAGTCAATCACCTTTCAGACTCTCTTGTTAAGTCAATCACCTTTTAGACTCTCTTGTTGAGTCAATCACCTTTTAGTACTCTCTTGTTGAGTCAACCCTTTTAGCCTCAATCTTGGGCTTTGTACAAGACAGATAAAAATACTCTCTTGTTGAGTCGATCTTTATCCAAAGCTTGGTATAAAGATTTCACCTAGTAGCAGTTAGCCTCCTCTCATGCTCTCCAGCTTGTTCAGCCACAATCCTGGGCTTTGTACAGGACAGATAAAAACACTCTCTTGTTGAGTCAGAACCCTTCAGCCTCAATCTTGGGCTTCGTACAAGACATAAATTTCCCTCTCTTGAGCTTGGGACAAATATCTTCCCTAGCAGAGTCATTTCCTCCTAGTCTCCTTTTAGGCTTTGAGGAAAGATTTTCCCCAAGAAGAGTCAAACTCACTTTAGCTTCAATCTTGGGCTTTGTACAAGACACACAAAACTATCCTCACCAGAGTCCGTTAAATTTCCCATTTCAGCCTCAATCTTGGGCTTTGTACAAGACGCATACAAACCCTCCCCAGCGGAGTCAAAATCCCTTTTAGCCTCAATCTTGGGTGTTGTACAAGACAGATAACACGCTTCTGCAGAGTCGAACTTTTAGCCTCCTCTGAGGCTTTCCATAATGATATCCCCAAAGAGTCAGTCTCTTTTTAGCTTCAATCTTGGGATTTGTACAAGACACATAAGCACTCTCTTGTTGAGTCAATCAACTCCTAGCCTCCTCTTAGGCTTTGTATAAAGAAATCCCCTAGCCGAGTCAATTAACCTTTTAGCATCAAACTTGTGCTTAGATCAAGGCACACAAAAGTCAATAATCTCTCTTTAGAGATGACAAATTCCCTCTCAAAACCCCTTAAGCTTCAATCTTGGGCTTTAAACAAGACACAAATACTCCTTTTAGCTTCAATCTCGGGCGTTGAACAAGACACCAAACATCTTTTTCCTCCCTTAGAATAGGAGGAACTACGATTGCTCTGATTTCCCTGTTTTTTTAAACGGGAATGCGTAGGCATAAGATTGCGAAATCTTAGCGAGCATACTAAACAAAAACTCTAGGTCCAGTACCTTCACACATCAATCAAACCTTAGGTCCAGTACCTTACCAAAAACATCGGGAGTAACCCGAACATCAACAAAAACTCACTCACTCTCTCATACTTCCCAAAAAACTTTCCCAACCCATCGGTAGATAAACACCATCAATTACAAAGCGAGACCTAAAGCTAACATCCTGTGGATAACCACATATAGGATGGGTAATTGACAACTACCCATTGCATAACCTGACCCCGGACCCCCCAATCTCTTTAAAGCGTTTGTTCAGTTAAACATTCGCGTGCAAGGTTAGTTTTAGATAGCTTCCCTTTCCCTTCCAGCTTCACGGGATAAATAAGAAATCAGAAAGTAGCACCTTTTCTCCTCGAAGAGGAAATCCTAAACTTCAGCGATAAGGTGGTTGCGTCACCGAAAAAAATCGCTCGCTACAGCGTCCTTTCCGAATAAGTCTTGACCGCGAATGGCATGCAGTTCCTTCTGCATTTCCAAGAACTGTTCCTGGAACTCATTCATCCATTTGTACATGTCTTCGTTTCCACCAGAAATTGCTTGTAGAATCTGTCCTTCCTGGACAGTGTGTACCACTGATTATGGTATGGCGATTATAGTGGTGACTCTTGGCGCTTCAGTGCCCTGAAGTTTGTAACCTTCAGGACTTGCTGTCATAACCCTTGCATCTTCACTTTCCCGAAGTTTGTAACCTTCAGGTCCAGCGGTTCCTGGTACAGCTTCTGGGTCTTCAGTGACCGGTGGGATATATCCTTCAAGTATAAAGTTGAGAGGCATGCCCCAAGGGCGACCTTTAGGCATGTTGTACCGAGGATGATTTTCATGTGTCTCCATTATGGGCATAGATGTGATCTCCAAGATTACAGTCCTTTGTTGCCGCTACTCCTGAGCTGTTGCCAGGGATTGCATGTCACTGTGAAGTTTCTCCAAACCTTCCTTTAGAGCGTCGATTTCTTCTCTTAGATCTCTATTCTCTTCCTCGAGATCGTCCATTTTCCTTTGTCGATTGGCCCGAGTATTGTATGAGTGAGACAGTTTGACTCTAGAATTGTGACACATACATGAGACTCAAAGATAAGAAGATGCGTTTATGTGAGAATGATGAATGATATGCAATGACATATTTTTTAGTTTTTGTTTTAATCAAAAAGAAACTTCAACAAATAGATAGCAAATATCACATGGTGGGGGGAGACCCCTTTTATTGAATTGAAAGATTGCAGTATTTTACAAGGAAAAAGTACAGTATTTTACAAAATGCTGCAAGGAAAATGTCTAAGCTCATGGGTCCTGAGTCCTCTCTGAAGAGATCTCAGATGTCGGTTCCTGTATTTTCCTTTTCTTTGATCTGAGCTCCTCAGCTGTTGTCGGGTTTTCAGTCCTTTTCCAAGTGAAAGGAGCGAGCAAATTTATTCGGTCGTGCTGACTTTCTATAGCATGCTGTTCTAATATCTCAATCAAAGCATCTTTTTCCTTTAAAAGTTCCTGAATCTTGGTACACTCCAAATTGAGGATTCGGTATTTGTTTTTCCAAGAGCTCTTTCCACGTTGAACTTTGTTGAGAGCGACCTGGAGTTTTTCCGCATCACACATGAAATAAAGGACAGATTCCTTTAATGTAAAAACTTCTTGACGAGGGTAAGGCATCCTTAGCTTTAGGGTTCTAGTTTGCACCCAGTGGAGATAAGGCTCTATGAAGATACAATTTGGTCTTCCTAGAGATTCTCTTCCTTTCATGTAAATGTTTTGCCAGGCATGCACTATTTCCTTCTTTAGTGCCCTGTCAATTTCCCCTTCCTTGAAAAAAAGACCTTCCAGATGAACATTATGTGGAACACTCTTCATCGGGTATCCGAGTTGACGGCGAGCTAAAATTGGATGGTAGTTGATTCCTCCTTTAGTTCCAATGAGGGGTACGTTAGGGAAATTTCCACATCTGTCGATGATCTCTATCCCTTCATAAATCCTATTTTACCAATCTATGTCAGAGTTGGTAAGGGACATAATCCTTTGTGACCAACATAAAGTACTCTTGTGATCCCAAAAAGCAGCAAACTTGGGCAAATGGGAAATGAACCATTTGTAGAAAAACTGTACACAGCATGTGATCATTCATCCGTTGTACAAATTCCTTAAGTGTACAAAATGATAAGCATCTGCGAGCAAGGTTGGTACGGGGTTCCCAATTATAAATATCTTAACAACATTTGTGTCGACGAAGTTGTCGATGTTGGGAAAATGGTATAACCCATATATGAGCAGGATAAAGATATATTTGAAAGCAGTTATGTTTCCTATACTGGCAAAGTATAGAGCTTTCTCCATCAGGAATTTAGCTGGTAAACCCTGGATTCCTCTTTTAGTGGTTATGTGAGTCCTAACTTCTGACTCGTCCAAAGAGATTGCTCTTGCAATGGTTTATTCCTTTGGAATTTCTTCCAGTCCAGAAAATGGAGCTTGGTCAGTGATAGGTAAATCAATCAGATGAGAGTACTCTTCCAGTGTTGGTGCCAGTTGGTAATTCGGGAAAGTGAAGCAGTGGTAAACCGGATCGTAGAACTGAATCATCGTAGACAAGATGCCTTCAACCATGTTAATCCTTAACAGAGACAACAGTCCTCCGTGCTTATCTCTGAAAGCCTCAGGGTTGGTAATCATCCTTGGCAACTTCCTTAAGTCCTCTAGTTTTGGAGCCTTAAAGGTGTACTTGTACGTCTTTCTTATACCGAAATCCATAACACAATCTCTCTGATATTTGCAATTACTGTTTAGTTTATATTAAAAAAAAGATTTTTTTCTTGTTTGAAAAGAGTTTTTTAGATGAATGCATGAATGCAGCACACAAAAACATTTGAAAACATGGGTTCAAGGGTTCAACGTCACGAGCATGGAGTCATGGCTCTACCCATCCCCAAAGGTTTTACTATTTTGGTCAATTTTTGTACCTGTAGAACGGGTTCTAAGGTTCCCAAAGTCATTGACCCCTCCTAGAGATATCAACAGCAAGCCGATTCACTCGAGCGAACTGTAATATTCTAAGGTGAATCTCATTTGAGTGTAGTACCGCGTATCAACTATTCCCGATAGTCACCGCACTACCAAATGTTCATATGGTTAATGTCTACTAAATCCCCAGGGTCATGGGTACCACACTAGGAAAGACAATGTTTTCACGACAATCAGTCGTTCAACATCGATACTTCCGTACGGGTACCTAGACTGATTCGGTGGGCTACCATGTTAGCTTGGTCGGGATTCACTCCCTATAAGCATTTCCTATCTATGCCACCCTTATCTTAATGTTCTCTCAAACTTTCCACATGCGTATCAATCGCATTCCCATTTGACATAAAATTAAACACGGATATCAAGTAGGAATAACAGTAAATATAAATAAATAAATAAATAATATATATATATATATATATATATATATATATATATATATAGAGAGAGAGAGAGAGAGAGAGAGAGAGAATATCTAACAACCTAGACCTCTTAGGAACTTTAATCCTATGACTCCCCAGTAGAGTCGCCATTTTGTAGCGTGCGATTTTTGTCGGTGACGCGACCACCTTACCGCAATGGTTTGAATTGGGTGCTACTTTCTGATTTCTTATTTATCCTATGAAGCTGGAAAGGAAAGGGAAGATATCTAAAACTAACCTTGCACGTAAATGTTTTCTTTAACAAATGCTAAGAGATTGGGAGGTCCGGGGTCAGATTATACAATGAGGAGTTGTCAATTACCCAGCGTATATATGGTTATCCATAGATTGTTTGGTATTTTCTTCTGTTATCTAGTTACTAGTGTTTGTCTGTCATAAATTTGGGAAAGTTTCTTCTTTGGGAATATTGAGAGAGTATTTTTGTTATTTTTCAGTTTTTTCGATGTTTTTGGTAAGGAACTGGACCTAAGGGTTTTTTATTAGTGTGCTCGCTAAGATTTTGTAATCTTATGGCTACGTATTCCTATTAAACAAAACAGGGAAATCAGAGCAATCGTAGTTCCTCCTATTCTATGGGAGGGAGGAAAAATGTTTGGTGTCTTATTCAAAGCCCAAGATTGAAGCTAGAGGTCATTTGTTTCTTGTTCAAAGCCCAAGATTGAAGCTAAATTGTTTAATTGAGAGAGAATTTGTCATCTCTAAAGGGAGATATCTCATCTGTTTATCACAGTTGTTCGGGTAACTGATTATAAAGGGGGAAGTACTTTTACTGGAATGTGTGGAATCCAGCAATGCCATAATTTCCTTTATAAGGGATTTTTCCTGAAGGAGAAAACTTTAACTCAGTGTAGAGCAATGCCAATTTTCCTTGGGAGTCTTTCATGCTAAGAGAGGGACATTGGCTTAGATGTAAATAATCCAGAGGCTTGCCACTTACAGCAATTAGATGAAAGGAGGTTTTTACCAGGATAAAGAGGGACTACAGCTTGGATTTTTGAATCTACAAGTGTGCCACTTACAGTAATTATCTAGGATTAGGGTTTGTTTGATTGTCTGTTTTGATGTATAATTGTACAGAGAAATGTCTTCCTACAGAGAGATTTTTTATTTCCTCTGAGGGGTGTTGATTTTTGTGTGCCATGATCAAAGCCCAAGGTTGAAGCTAAAAGGTTGACTTTACTAGGGAATTTTATTCCTGTCTTGTACAAAGCCCAAGATTGAGGCTAAGAAATGATTGACTCTTTTGGGGGACATTTAGTCTGTCTTGTACAAAGCCCAAGATTGAGGCTAAAAATAATTGACTCTACTGGGGAGAGGTTTAATCTGTCTTGTACAAAGCCCAAGATTGAGGCTAAAAGTTATTGACTCATCTAGAGAATATTTTATATGTCTTGTACAAAGCCAAAGATTGAGGCTAAAACTGCTGAGGGAAAATCATTATACAAAGCCTAAGAGGAGGCTGGTTGGGGAATTTCTTATATGAATCCTGAGAGGAGGCTGGTTGGGGAATTTCTTATATGAAGCCTAAGAGGAGGCTAACTTCTGCTGAGGATTATTGAGATCCAAAGACAGGTCCAAATTGGGGAATCAACTCTTGCTGAGGAATGGAGAAGAGTTAAAATATCAGATGCCTTGAGGTTCTGACTGAGGGTTTTTGGGTTGTAATTTGACCCTAGCTAGGGAATTTAGAATGGAAGCTTAAAGATCGAGTTTTAAAACCTATGGAGGTTTTAACTCTGTTGGAGATTGGTGAAATGATCAGGGTGTTTTATTGTTCCTTCAGGAAACTTGAGGGTTTCTTTGAGATCCAAGAGGAGATGAGACTGTCCAAGTCTACTGGTATGAGAAGGTTGATCTTTGTATGATGCCCAAGAGGAGGCTGATGTTTTAAGGGATGAGAATCAACCCTAAACTGGTATGATGTTCTAAGATTCTGACTCTCTGGAGGATTAAACTATAAAAAGATGACTAAGTTTTGTCCTATACGTGTAGGAGGTCTTTGGGTCCTTGTACTAAGCCCAAGAGGAGGCTGAGAACTTCTAAGAAGCCTGAGGGTCCTTGTACTAAGCCCAAGAGGAGGCTGGGGATGCTTTTAGGAATCCTGTGGGTCCAAACCTAAGAAAAGTTCAAGAAAGGTTTCACCGGGAATAATCCTTTCTTTAGTGAACAATTCTAAGGTTTGAAGAAATTCAGAAGAGGTTTCACTGGGAATTAATCCTCTTTGGGGAAATGAATTTCTTGTACAAATTTCTAATAGTGACAGTCTTGAGAAAAGTTTCACCGGGAATAATGTCTTTCTCTGTTCCATATTGTATAAGCCCCAGAGGAGGCAAGACTGTATCTGGAATTTCCTATGGGGAACTAGTTTTGACTGTGTTGAAAGAGTAACCATTAGTTTGATCTAAACCTAGACCTAGTTGTTGAGGAAAACTCTAAGCAGATACATATATATACAAGTATATACAGTTGAAATATATAAGCAAGTATGTTGAAGTGTATAGTAGTACATACAGGTGAGGAAGCTTCAAGCATTATAAACATAACTGTATGGTTAGTTATTCAAGAAATTGAAGAAAGTTTTGATAAAACTATAAATTTGAATTTAAATAAAAAGGAAAGTTGTTGTTAAAAAAATTTTGGGACTTGTGCTCAAGGAGAGGCTCTGATGAATTCTTTCGAAAAGGCGACGATTGCGTCGTAGTTTTGAAAATCACAGAGGGACTTATACAATGACTGAGGCCCAAATTTATTGTATTTACAAAAGAGGTGGGTCTTACACTCCATTAGAGGCCCAAGAGTTTATTTTTATACAAGATATGGGGCTTACAACTCAGGGACAGACCCTGATGAAAAACAACGATCACACTGTTATTTTGAAAACTGTATTGGGACTTATACAATGACTGAGGCCCAAATTTATTTATGTACAAAGAGGGGTTGTGTCTTACACTCTATTAGGGACCCAAAAATTGTTTGAAAAAAGAAAGATGAGACTTACAACACAAGGGAGGCCCAGATTAAAATTGTTTGAAAAGCAGCGATCGCGCCGAGATTTTTGAAATCGTATCGGGACTTATACAATGACTGAGGCCCAAAAAAGGTTTTGAATGATAAGGGATGGGTCTTACACTCTATTATAGGCCCAAAAGTGTTTTGAAAAAGAAGTTTGATCAAGAGGAAACCCTAATTTAATTTACAAATATAATTTTCAAAGAAAAAATAAGTAATAAATGATATAAAATACCAAATATATTGAAAAACAAGTTGTAAATTTTGATCAATGTTTTTAAGAATCATGTTTAATCACATGAAGGCTTGAAATTCAATTGGTTTTGAAAAATCAAGGTGGAAATCTCATTTAAAAATGTTTGAAAACAAATAAAATTAAATTAAATACAAAAATTCAAACTATACTAAATAAAAAATATAAATTCAATTTTTTTGGAATAAAGTATTTCAACATTTTTATGAATTTAAAAAAAAAGAACCAATCAAAAATATTAAAAATTGAGAGAGAAATTAATTTTGGAATTATTTAATAAAAACAAAAAAAAAATGAAAAATAGCAAAATATGAGAGGAATAGCAAAATGGTATGGGTGAGTGTTGAACCCATGACCTCTAAACCAAACACACATGCGCGCTACCACTGGGGTGGTGATACATCCGTGTATCAAAACCACCCCATGTGCATATAAGGGTGACAAGGTTTTAGGCCTGGCCAAGGCGCCTTGGCCTGGCCCTTGCCCAAGGATGACCTGATTTTAGGTCTCTTGCATGAAGGCTATAACTTCTTCATTTCTCCATGGATTTGGACAAAATTTAGATGGATCCTACCTAGAATTTCATGAGGAATCCAATGGTGCTTTTGGAATTTTCTAAAGATGCTTCTATTTTAAAACCCAATAGTGATTTCAAAATAGGCCAAGATTTGCAAGTTCTATGCTATCTTATCATAAAAGCAATAATAGCATGGTAAATTAGTTCAAACACAACACAATGCATATTTTTCAGAGTTCAAGTTGTGATGCACTTACCTCTTGAAGCTCCTTGTGCTAACTATCAAGATGCTTATGCCATAAGTAATCCAATGCTTTAGACACTCTTGATTGATCCCTTAGAAGCTTTTAGGATGATCAAAACCAGTTGGAAACCTCAGGAATAAGAGTTAGTTTTTTCTTGCAAAAGTTCCAAAAGTGACCAAAATGGTAATTCTCTCAAATGGTGTTACATATGAGGGAAGCCAGTTGGGACAGTTTGAGGATGATATTTGGAGTGTATTTGAAGCTTTTTTTGGTTTTGAAAGTGACTGAATCAAGACATGGCTTGAAAAATGCAGAAAAGTCAAAATTTGAGGTTTTGGAGGTTGACTTTCTGATTTTGAGGTTGTGCAATGTGGATGAAGGTTTGAACACCTCCAATGGATGATTTATGATGTGTTAGGATGGTTATTTGAGTGGTTTTTGCTCTGGTTTCAAGAATTCCCAAATTGCTTCATAATGACTTGAAAATGAAGTAAGAGAGGGAGAGTGAGAAAACAAGGCTTTGGTATTTTTTTGGTGTGGTTTGAAACATCAGAAATGAGCTCTATTTATAGTAGAGGAGTTTTGTTTTTGAAGGAATAGTGAATGGCAACTGGTTCACCCTATTATCCAATGGATATGCCCATGTATCACTTCCTTAAAAGGCAAGGTACCAAGTCTTCACTTGGCCATTGACTTGGGCTGGTCTTGGTAGCTCTAGGTCTTCTGATTTTTATAACAACCTTGACTCAATTGGACTGATAAGGCTTGGTTCATGATAGCTCAATGCACCACATCAATTCCAAATGGCAAAGCTTGGTTTTTGGATTTGCAACATTGATGATCATATGCCAAAGGGATTGGATTCTTGACTCAATGGTCCAATTTTGAAAATATCAAGTGAGTCATCAAGATTCTCTCTGATCTTGGAAGAGGACAAAGCTTGCAAGATGACAGAATTTGAAATAGAAATTGTGTGGCACAAGAAATGCACCAAACTTGCCTTGAAAACTAGTTTGAGCAAGGCATGTTGTGAGATCCATAACTCCTTGATCATGTTGAATTAATGGGAGTTCTTGTACTCTTTGGAAAGCTCTCATGACATACTTTAACATTGATGTCCAAGATTGGTCTTGGTTTAGCTTGGATCAAGGTGAAAAATGGCCTCAAAGTTTGGAAAAAGTGAAACAGATACTGACCTTTTAAAAATTTCAATAATTGTTGGAAAAAGTGGTCATTTTCACTTTTTGTGATTTTGATCAATCGATAACTCAAAATCCATGAGGATTTGGAATGATATGTAGTTGGGACAGTTTTAGGATGATATTTGGAGTGTATTTGAAGCTTTGTTTGGTTTTGAAAGTGATTGAATCAAGACATGGCTTGAAAAATGCAGACAAGTCAAAATTTGAGGTTTTGGAGGTTGGCTTTCTGATTTTGAGGTTGTGCAATGTGGATGAAGGTTTGAACACCTCCAATGGATGATTTATGATGTGTTAGAATGGTTATTTGAGTGGTTTTTTCTCTGGTTTCAAGAATTCCCTTATTGCTTCATAATGACTTGAAAATGAAGTAAGAGAGGGAGAGTGAGAAAACAAGGCTTTGGTATTTTTTTGGTGTGGTTTGAAACATCAGAAATGACCTCTATTTATAGTAGAGGAGTTTTGTTTTTGAAAGAATAGTGAATGGCAACTGGTTCACCCTATTATCCAATGGATATGCCCATGTATCACTTCCTTAAATGCCAAGGTACCAAGTCTTCACTTGGCCATTGACTTGGGCTGGTCTTGGTAGCTCTAAGTCTTCTGATTTTTATAACAACCTTGACTCAATTGGACTGATAAGGCTTGGTTCATGACAGCTCAATGCACCACATCAATTCCAAATGACAAAGCTTGGTTTTTCGATTTTCAACATTGATGATCACATACTAAAGGGATTGGATTCTTGACTCAATGGTCCAATTTTGAAAATATCAATTGAGTCACCAAGATTCTCTCTGATCTTGGAAGAGGATAAAGCTTGCAAGATGACAGAATTTGAAATAGAAATCATGTGGGACAAGAAATGCACCAAATCTGCCTTGAAAACCAGTTGGAGCAAGACATGTTGTGAGATCCATAACTCCTTGATCATGTTGACTTAATGGGAGTTCTTGTACTCTTTGGAAAGCTCTCATGACATAATTTAACTTTGATGTCCAAGATTGGTCTTCGTTTATCTTGGATCAAGGTGAAAAATGGCCTCAAAGTTTGGAAAAAGTGAAACAGATACTGACCTTTTGAAAATTTCACTAATTGTTGTAAAAAGTGGTCATTTTCACTTTTTGTGATTTTGATCAATCGATAACTCCAAATCCATGAGGATTTGGAATGATATGTAGTTGGGACAGTTTGAGGATGATATTTGGAGTGTATTTGAAGCTTTGTTTGGTTTTGAAAGTGACTGAATCAAGACATGGCTTGAAAAATGCAGAAAAGTCAAAATTTGAGGTTTTGGAGGTTGGCTTTCTGATTTTGAGGTTGTGCAATGTGGATGAAGGTTTGAACACCTCCAATGGATGATTTATGATGTGTTAGAATGGTTATTTGAGTGGTTTTTTCTCTGGTTTCAAGAATTCCCATATTGCTTCATAATGACTTGAAAATGAAGTAAGAGAGGGAGAGTGAGAAAACAAGGCTTTGGTATTTTTTTGGTGTGGTTTGAAACATCAGAAATGACCTCTATTTATGGTAGAGGAGTTTTGTTTTTGAAGGAATAGCGAATGGCAACTGGTTCACCCTATTATCCAATGGATATGCCCATGTATCACTTCCTTAAATGCCAAGGTACCAAGTCTTCACTTGGCCATTGACTTGGGCTGGTCTTGGTAGCTCTAAGTCTTCTGATTTTTATAACAACCTTGACTCAATTAGACTGATAAGGCTTGGTTCATGACAGCTCAATGCACCACATCAATTCCAAATGACAAAGCTTGGTTTTTCGATTTTCAACATTGATGATCACATATTAAAGGGATTGGATTCTTGACTCAATGGTCCAATTTTGAAAATATCAAGTGAGTCATCAAGATTCTCTCTGATCTTGGAAGAGGATAAAGCTTGCAAGTTGACAGAATTTGAAATGGAAATCATGTGGCACAAGAAATGCACCAAATCTGCCTTGAAAACCAGTTGGAGCAAGACATGTTGTGAGATCCATAACTCCTTGATCATGTTGACTTAATGGGAGTTCTTATACTCTTTGGAAAGCTCTCATGACATAATTTAACTTTGATGTCCAAGATTGGTCTTGGTTTATCTTGGATCAAGGTGAAAAATTGCCTCAAAGTTTGGAAAAAGTGAAACAGACACTGACCTTTTGAAAATTTCACTAAGTGTTGGAAAAAGTGGTCATTTTCACTTTTTGTGATTTTGATCATTCGATAACTCAAAATCCATGAGGATTTGGAATGATATGTAGTTGGGACAGTTTGAGGATGACATTTGGAGTGTATTTGAAGCTTTGTTTGGTTTTGAAAGTGACTGAATCAAGACATGGCTTGAAAAATGTAGAAAAGTCAAAATTTGAGGTTTTGGAGGTTGGCTTTCTGATTTTGAGGTTGTACAATGTGGATGAAGGTTTGAACACCTCCAATGGATGATTTATGATGTGTTAGAATGGTTATTTGAGTGGTTTTTTCTCTGGTTTCAAGAATTCCCTTATTGCTTCATAATGACTTGAAAATGAAGTAAGAGAGGGAGAGTGAGAAAACAAGGCTTTGGTATTTTTTTGGTGTGGTTTGAAACATCAGAAATGACCTCTATTTATAGTAGAGGAGTTTTGTTTTTGAAGGAATAGTGAATGGCAACTGGTTCACCCTATTATCCAATGGATATGCCCATGTATCACTTCCTTAAATGCCAAGGTATCAAGTCTTCACTTGGCCATTGACTTGGGCTGGTCTTGGTAGCTCTAAGTCTTCTGAGTTTTATAACAACCTTGACTCAATTGGACTGATAAGGCTTGGTTCATGATAGCTCAATGCACCACGTCAATTCCAAATGACAAAGCTTGGTTTTTCGATTTTCAACATTGATGATCACATACTAAAGGGATTGGATTCTTGACTCAATGGTCCAATTTTGAAAATATCAAGTGAGTCAACAAGATTCTCTCTGATCTTGGAAGAGGATAAAGCTTGCAAGATGACAGAATTTGAAATAGAAATCATGTGGCAAAAGAAATGCACCAAATCTGCCTTGAAAACCAGTTGGAGCAAGACATGTTGTGAGATCCATAACTCCTTGATCATGTTGACTTAATGGGAGTTTTTGTACTCTTTGGAAAGCTCTCATGACATAATTTAACTTTGATGTCCAAGATTGGTCTTGGTTTATCTTGGATCAAGGTGAAAAATGGCCTCAAAGTTTGGAAAAAGTGAAACAGATACTGACCTTTTGAAAATTTCACTAAGTGTTGGAAAAAGTGGTCATTTTCACTTTTTGTGATTTTGATCAATCCATAACTCAAAATCCATGAGGATTTAGAATGATATGTAGTTGACATATTTGAAGTATGTAAGATGAACTTTCATTTGAGCTTTGGATTTGAGAAAAAGGCCTTCTGGTTTAGGAGTTATGACCTTGCAAAGTTGGTACCAAATCACTTTTGTCTCATAACTTAGAAAAATTTTGGTTTCTCATGTTGCCCCTTTTGCAAGAAACATTACTTTTCTTGATTTTTCTTGATGAATGATGATCAAAACCATACATTAACATTGTTTTTGACTTATGGGAACCATATTTGTGAAAAATTCCAAAAAGTCAAACTTGATTTTGGGCACAGTTGACTTTTTGTTAGATGAATTCCAAACTGTGTGATCCTTTATTAAATCAAGTTCTTGACCTAATTCAAACCTTATGGATGGATTCCACATGTGTTTTAGGGTGTCTTGAACCATGTCCCAAGGTTTGGGAACATGTCTTGGTCCAAAGTCAAAGGTACAGTTGACTTTTTCTTCTAAACCCTAATTGTGGTCCAGATGAAATTGAAACTTGTGAACCAAGCTTCTTGGATCAATCCATTGCTGTAAATGGATCAATGTGGTTGTTTTGAGTTGATGATTAGGTTTATGAGGTCCCTTTGAACATCTTGGGTCATGCTTTGAAGTATTGGCTCATGCCCAGATAAAAATTTGCATCTTGAGGCTTGATCCACTTGGAATGTTGCACTCTTGTGCTTGATTCTTGATGTGGGAGACCTATTGGTCCTGTATAGATGCTTGAGAGGCTAGACAAGTTGAAGATCATGTCAATTCTTGATTGATCCTTTGTCTAAGTGCTTTGAGAGGGCTTAAAACCCTAACCCTTGATTATACTGAATGCTCAACAACCCTTAAGGAGATTGATGAAGCATGATCGTAGATCCATATTGTGGTGATGATTATCACAATGATGGGAAATCTTGGTGGTCAAAATTTGGGGTATGACAAGGAGCCACATTTGTGAAAAAATTCAAAAAGTCAAACTTGATTTTGGGCACAGTTGACTTTTTGTCAGATGAATTCCAAACTGTGTGATCTTCTATACAATCAAGTTCTTGTCCTATTTCAAAACTAATGGATGGATTCCGTAGGTGTTTTAGGGTGTCTTGAATCATGTCCCAAGGTTTGGGAACATGTCTTGGTCCAAAGTTAAAGGTACAGTTGAATTTTTCTCCAAAACCCTAATTGTGGTCCAGATGAAATTGAAACTTGTGAATCAAGCTTCCTGGATCAATCCATTGTTGTAAATGGATCAATGTGGTGTATTTGAGGACCTCAAATCATGTCTTGAGGTCTTGCCTAAAAAGTCAACTTATGGGTGAATTAGGTCAAGAAACCCTAATTCCTGATTTTTGATGAATTCTATTTTGACTTGATGATTGGACTCATAAGGTCCCTTTGAGAATTTTGGATCATGTTTTGAAGTATTGGCTCATGCGCAGATGAAATTTTCCTCTGGAGGCCTTGGTCGACCAAAACCCTAATTTGGTGACATTGTGGATCTCGAGGCTTGATTAGCTTGAGATGTTGCACTCTTGTGCTTGATTCTTGATATGGGAGACCTCTTGATCTATCATGGATGTTTGAGAGGCTTGACAAGTTGAATATTATGTCAATTCTTGATTGATCCTTTGTCTGAGTATTCTGAGCGGGCTCAAAACCCTAATTCCTGATTGTAGTGAATGCTAAACAATCTTTGAGGAGATTGATGAGGTATGATGGTACATCCATATTGTGGTAATGATCTTCACAATGATGGGAAATCTTGTGGTCAAAATTTGGGGTATGACAGTTCCTCACTCTCGTGTCGAAACAGTAAGACTTACAATTAGAAACTAAAACCAAAACATAATTTATTTAATGTTTCGTGCCTATTATTTTCTACTGAGTCCCGTCGGTAACGACGATCCTCATACGCCGGACTCAGAACAATTTATCTAGACATGGTTGCGGAAACAAATAAATAATTTTGGGTTTTTGAATTAAATAAAGACATAATAATCGGTTTAAATTAGTTTAAAGCGGTACTTGAAGAAAATGGTAAAAGCTTAAGAAGATAACAATGGCAGAAAGATAAAACATAAATGTAAATTGCGGAAAATAAAAGTAGGAAAATAAATTGCGGTAAAAGTAAATGAACCTGAACAAGATTGTTGATCCAAGAAAGTTACATAGATTACAGGCCTAAACACTAATGGTGTGGTAGTTCCTCGATGTGAGAAACTACCACTTTTACAATGGTAATTTCTGCCTAAAACTATGAACGGCGCTTCCGTGTACAAAACTTGGATGCTAAAAATTGTGAATCTAAGTTCTATTTATAGGAGGAACTTCCTTTACTAACTTCTATAGAGCATGCATGAGTCATGGAGGAAGTGGGAGAAACTTCCAAAGTAGTGCTGTAGTGGGCAGTTACTTTCATGTTTCCGAAACCATGGCGAACGCCATCGCCATGTCGAACGTCATTTGATCACGGCGAACGCCATATCAGTAAATTGGCAGAATTTGCTCTTTTTCTTTGTTTTCTTGCTCTTTTCCTGGTTTTCTCGCACAGACGCTCTTATTCGACAAATACCTGAAACACAAACATAATACAACATAATAATACAAAAAACAAGTAAAACAACAATAAATTGCATGCGAATCAAGTCGAAATATACGATACATTTTTGCGTTATCAACATCCTACAATAAGTGGAGCAAGCCAAATACAAAAGTGAAATGATGAGACTAGAAAGAAAATATTAATAAAAAACAAGCATTTAACAAAGTGTGTATTAATGAAGATTATTTCAATTAGAAATTACATTATCTTCATTGCAATGTATTATCTATATTTTTTTTTGCTATTATTTCTATTGTATAATTCAAGTTGTTTACCTATGCATTGTTATTTTATAAAGTTTTGTGTTTGTGTATTATTTGAATGATAAATAATATTTGTTTGTTCTCAATTTATATTTACAAATTTTATTATATTTAATGAGTTTAAAGTCACAAAAATAGTGTATCTTTGTTGGCCACATTGTATAAACAAGTTGTATTTATAGACATATATTATAAACAAGTTGTATCTTTGTTGGTGTTATAGTTTGTCGGAGATTTCATTTTATAACTTGCGCTATAGAGGGCCTTAGTGGGAAGACGATTTTATATTTTTATTATAGGTGTGTTGGTGTGTTTAATTGATAATACTTTATTACATTAAGGTGTGGGTGATGGTTAGCCAATTCAACTTTTATAATATTAGAGAGTCGGCCTATTGTCAAAGTGTAATATTCTATAAAAGAAGGAAATTAGGGTTTTGATTGAATAACCTATTGTGAGTTTTGGTTCAAATTTTCGGCTTTCCATGCCTCTGTGTTTTCCTCTTCACGCCATATCCTAGAAGAAAAGTACCAACATGATTTAGAAACCTTTGTGTCTTGAATTTTGTGACTTTGTGTTTTTCAATTTGGGGCTCCTTTTTTGTGTCCATATAGCCTTTGAGTTGTTCACTTTGTGTGTTCTTCTTCCCTTTATTTCCCCAATTAATTCGCGTGCGTGAAAAATTGGTTGGCCGACGGTTACGAGACAGTCGCACACCTAGAAACCCTAAGGATAATTTGGGAATCACAGGTGGGAAACTGTCTCAGCTTCAGTACTAAGGCGCTTGGAGCACCAAAAATTTGTTTCAGCTGCGCAAAGTTATTAATGTTTATAACACTAATAAAAGTTTTTCAAACTATTTTCAACAAAAATTTTAATTTTGAGGTCTTTTCACCCCTTTTAGACCATTGGATAATCTATATTCTCTCCAACATAACAAGCCAAATATAAGAGTAAAATGAAGAGACTAGAAAACAAATCTTAATAAAACCAAGTTTATAATAAAGAGTGTTGTATGGACGAATGATCATCTCAATTAGAATTAAATTATCTATATTGTGATACATTATATACCTTGTACTTTTTGGCTGTTATTTATATTTTGTAATTCAAGTTGTTTTTCTATGCATTGTTATTTTATGAAGTTTGTGTTTCTGTATAGTTTGAATGATAAAAAAAAATTAGTTTCTATCAGTTTGTAAATCCTCATTTTTTTAAATTATTAGAAGCACAAATTCACTCAAACTTTGGATCATCGCTAACCATTTTGTATCAACAATTTATATATAATGACATATCCCATAGACGTGAACAACTACTTTTATATTAAATTTGGTATGATTTTTCTATGTCAGTTTAAGTTTTTTTTATGTCAGTTGAATATACGGTATTAGAGTTATAATCTAAATTCCTTAATTAGTAACCAAAGAAAACTTTAGTACAATTTTTCTATGTCAGCTTAAGATTTTTTTTCTTTCTTAGATGGATTAGGTTAGAATAAGGGTTGTCTTATAATGATTTTCCATTCAATGGTCTGGACCTTATGCAAAATCTAAAATTAATTCATCTTTTTATATGATTAATGATTGATGAGGAGGTAATGGAAGTTAAGTATATATCGATTTACTGAACATGATGTTTTAGCAAGTTGTCACGGATATGCTTATTTTGTCCTTAGATGGCTTACGAATCCTATATTATTTATGTTCCAATAATTATTTAAGTGTTTCATTTGTTTTATTAGCGGTGTGATACTAAGCTACATGTAGAAGATATTTCCTGTTTGATAGTGGTTTGTTTCTTTTGAATTCTAATGTATTTTATTTGGTGGTATTTTGGTTACCTGAGTTTAAATTTTATCTTTTTTATGTTGTATGTTTCTTTGTTGGATTTAAGTGCATTTCTTGTACCGGTTTACTAGCTCCATTTTTTTATCTTCTACTCTTTTTTATCTCCTACCCTTTTTACCCTCTATTTATATATAGTTATTTTTCTTCAAAAATTATTTGGTATGATTTATTCTATTCCAAATCTTTAAACCAATATTTAATTGATTGAAATAAAATTTAGATATTTTTTTGAAATATGCATTTAGAGAATTAATTATCATAAATCTATGAGTTGTTTTATATAATTGGATATTTTATTTCTTTGTACTATCTTTCATTATATTTATTTAATTAGCTCTTTATAAAATTGACTTGGAATAATGATAAGGAATATATTACGTTTCCAAATTAATTTCAATATATAGGGAACCCATTTTAATGCATAATTATCCATACATAATGTTTTCTACGAAATCAACTATGGGAATGTATTTAAGACATTAAATATATTTAGGAGGTTATCCTATGAAGTTTTATTTCTCAAATACGTATTCTAATGACAATATAAATTTCACACAACCATTCGATTCTCACTCGACTCCATTATAAAGTAAGTTTCATCTTTTTCCAATCATCTTTGATCTAATCCGCCCGAAATAAAATGGGTCCACATATTTGTTCAAACAATATTTGTGGCCTTAATGGTTATGATGGTATCAAACTTATTTGCATAAAGTGTTTCTTGAAAAGTCTCAAAGAAAGTATCATTAAATCAGAAAAAATAAAAGACATGTTTTTGATAGATTCTACAAAGAAGAAGAAAAATAAAGAGTAAGTTTGTCATCAAATAATATATATTGTTGAATATATATATTTAATGATATGATTTTTTTTGTTTTCATTTTTATTTTTTTATTTTTAGATCGGTCGATATGCCTCAATCTCCTGAACATCCTACAACAAGTGGAGCAAGCCAAATACAAAAGTAAAATGATGAGACTAGAAAGAAAATCTTAAGAAAAAACAAGCATTTAGCAAAATGTGTATTGATAAAGATTATTTCAATTAGAAATTACATTATTTTCATTGCAATGTATCACTATATTTTTGTTGTTGTTATTTCTATTGTATAATTCAAGTTGTTTACCTATGCATTGTTATTTTATAAAGTTTTGTGTTTGTGTATTATTTGAAGGATATTAAATATTTATTTGTTCTCAATTTATATTTACAAATTTTTTTATATTTAATGAGTTTAAAGTCACTAAAATATAGTGTATCTTGGTTGGCCACTTTGTATAAACAAATTGTATTTAGAGACATATATTATAGACATGACCAACAACTTTTTTTTTTTAAACTCATTCAAAGACTGCAAAATTTGGTTATTATGTGCATTAAAACTTTTTTATTAATTATAAAAAAATATTGTAAATAACTAAAAAACTCATTTGAAATTTTTCAATGGGTTTGATGTATAGTTTTTATTATGGAAGAATTTATTTGTCATTGAATTATATTTTTCGGTATATTTTTAGTGTCTTGTTATTGAAGATATATTTTACCATTAAATACAATAAAATAATTTCGTGCATAAAGTATGATATGTGACTATATCTAACGTCTTAGTTATATGAAAAACTATTTATTGATATTTTATTTTAATTGTATTGTTAAGAAAGAATAAATTTATTTCCGAAATTTATTTAATTTTGATTATCATTGAATATTTTAATATTAGTGGTCAAGGGATAGTATTATGGGTTTTCGATTTAACTTAGCTATTAAAGATGATAAGTTAAACTAGGTGGGGAAGTTATTTGTAATACCCCGTCAATTATTTTACTCTAGATAATATTAGTATGATCAACTGGGTTCCGGTGTACTCTGAGAATTTATTGGATAAAATAATTAGAGTAAACTGATGAGCTCAGAGGAGATCAAATTAACATTTTCTAACTCTGAGGTTTTAACTTTTAGTGTTATAGAGACTTTTGGACATTTAGTAGTGTTACTATTTAATTGAGTTTCTCTATATCATTTCATTTTCCTCTTTCTCTTCATTTGGAACAAAGATAGAGAATAGAAAGAAAGGAGAGGTAGAGAGAAGGAAGAGGAAAGGAAAGAAAGGAAAGAAAGGAAGAAAACCCTAAGAGCTCAAGATCAAGAATCATCATCTCTTCTTCATCAATTCATCTCATCTTCTTCATCATCATCCTCTAATCCAGGTGAGTTCTAGATAGAGACTTTAGTTGTAGAGTTTCTTGAGTTCTAGAGTTAGGTTTGATATTGTGAGAAAATGAGTAATCTTGCTAAAATCATGAATCTAACGGTTGAAAATTGATATAAATTGCGTAGTATAATCGTATTATGCATATAATCATTGTTGATGCTTGTTTTGGTTGTTTGGAAATGTTTGGCTTGAGAAAGATGGATTTTTGAACCCTTGAACCATGGAAAACGCAAGCAGAATTTCTGCTTCTGGTGCATAGCGTCGGGCGGTGCGTGAAACGCTTTTGTAACTTTTATGTTTTTAGCAAGAGTCTTACGCCTCTGCTTCGCCGGGCGAAAGGGCACCGCCGGGCGCTCCTGGGACTTTTTCAAATGCTTTTCTTTTCTTTTAAATTCCATAACTTTTGAGTCATTCACCCGATTTAAGTATTCTTGGTACCGATAGAAAGCTATGAGAATATTCTATGCAATGGAAGTGAAAATGTCAGTTTTATTGCCCGATTATATAATCGAAGGGAAAAACCCAAAATGTGTATAAAGTATGATTGATTTATTATATGTACTTGTGGTACGATTGTATTATATTTTGCCTAATCTATTGTTTTTAAACATAATTGAGAGAATAAAATGCTTAAAATGAATTAGGAAGAGGGAGAATATTAGCCCAAACCTAATGATATGATTCTAGGTTGTGAATAGAATTGTGATAGAAAACCTAGATGGCAAGGCTCGGGCACTTGATGTAGGAAGGTGCATCCGTGACGAGATTAGTCTAGGAGAGAGTAAAACGCTAGTATGGAACATGTGGAACTTTTGTGGTTATGATAAAAGGCGAATGTGGCCTTAAGGCATTGTGGCCTTGTGATTGTCGAATACAATCACGTTTGTGTGTGTGATCATGTAATCGTAACTGTTTCACCCGAGTGCGTTTCATAAGTCTCGAGCTCCTCTGAAATATGTGCACAATAACTTGGTAGGTTTGATTCCCGTGTGTGAGTACAAATGGAGCCTAAGGGTAAAGAGACTTGTGACGGTTTGTGGCCCATGTGAAGTGACAGTTCATAATGGTTAATGGCCCGTAGAACCCGAATCCATTTCGTATGCCAAGTAACTACAAGGATCCATGACTCGGGTCGACTTCTAGACATAGAAGCGGACGAGAAAAGAGGATACCTTGGTACAGGTTATCGATTAGTGACATTTTGAGTTGATGAACTCATGAACATGTTTCCATATAGTGGGAGAATTTAGATTGTGAACTCGAAGTCCTTTCCCTTTTCCCTTGGACTTGAGTTAGGATTATTAGAACCTTGTAAAGTCGAGAGAATCCATAAGATAGGGAACTCACTGAGATTTAATATCTCACCCCATGTTGTTGATGATATTACACGTACAGCAGGTTCCGCGAAGGGTAAGGATAAGGCCGTTTGATTATCCTTACTTTCCTTGGCTTTTTGGGATGGCAAGACTTCCGTTGTGGAAATTATTTTGAGATCATTGTTTGATCTAGTTCTTAGTGTCTTGGGACATCTTGTATACATTGTGCCATAGTTTTTGTATTAGGTAGTTTGGGGCATGTAATGTATATAATGTGTCAACTAGGAACTTATGGTATTTCAGTACCAAACACTTGGATTCATGTATGATATTATGCTTTGATGTATGTATATTATATGTGGGTGTTACAGTTGGTATCAAAGCAGGTCGTATCCTCGACCTAGCCATGAAATAGTATAACTATTTCTTTCCGTTTCATATGTGTGGTGTCGCCAGTGGTCTTAAGTGTTATATTTATGGTATTGAGCCTGATCAACTTAATCCTATCTGTATGACATTTACGAACATGGCTGACGGACGCATAAGTAATCGTGGTAGACCCAGAACCACTCCTGCAGGGACAAATCTGCCGGGCAGCGAGGAGAATGTCCCATGGCCTCAATTTTTGCAATAGATACAGCAGCAACAGAACCAGTTCATGCAGCAGATGGTACAGCAAATGAATGAGGGCCTTCATCCTCAAGTGGTTGTTCCTGAAGTTATAGGTGGGAGTTTCTGATATTTCATCCGCATGAATCCTTCGGAATTTCATGGCGGGTTAGATCCTGTTAAAGCTCATGAATGGATAGCTGGCATGGAGAGAATTTTCTTGATAGTACATTGTAGTGAGGAGAATAAGGTGGTATTCGCTTCTCATTTGATGAAAGGTCCTGCCATGAGGTGGTGGGAGAGTGCCTCAACCTTGATGACTATTCAAGAGGTACCTAAGGTCTGGGAGCGATTTAAGATTAATTTCATGGAGAATTATTTCCCTAGTTCTTTGAGGACCCAGAAAGAATTTAACTTTCAACAATTGAGACAAGGTACTTTGACCGTGGCTGCTTATGCCGAGAAATTTGAGATTATGGCGGCTTATTCTAGG
This sequence comes from Lathyrus tuberosus, assembly GCA_022829125.1. Lineage (NCBI taxonomy): Eukaryota > Viridiplantae > Streptophyta > Magnoliopsida > Fabales > Fabaceae > Lathyrus > Lathyrus tuberosus. The sequence continues at coordinate 260,435 of JALAZF010000124.1, read as the reverse complement.
CAGGCCATGTATGCTCCGGACGAGAGGTGGAAAATTGACCAGTTTCTTTTTTATTTAAAGGCCGATATTTCGCATAGCGTGTCTCAAAGACAGTTCACTAGTTATGTTGAATTACTAAGGCAGTGTTATGTGGCAGAGAATAGTTTAAAGAAAGTTCAAGTTGAGGGGGATATGAGTAGGTCGAATCAAAGTGATCGTGGAAGATCAAATCAATAATTTAGGCCGAGACAACAAGCTTTTAAAGGGAAGCAAGTTCAAAGTTCTAGGACTAGTGTGCCTCCTGTGTGTCGTAATTGTGGAAGGAATCATTATGGAAGGTGTGGTATCGAAGGTGTGAGGTGCTTTCAGTGTCAGAAGATAGGTCATTTGGCGAGGGATTGTCCTCGGAATATGAATCAGACTCAAGGGAAGAGTGTCAGCCGAGTTTATACCTTAGATGCGAGGAAAGCAAATGGTGATTGTATTATTTGATTGTGGAGCAACACACTCTTTTGTGTCGATGCAATGTGTGAAGCGACTTGGGTTGCAAGCTATTCCGTTGTCTCCGCCCATGGTGGTTACTACTGCCATGGATGAGATGGTTGAAACACCATTAATGTGTGAAAATTGTGTTTTATCTGTGGATGGGAGAGTTTTTCAGATTGACCTTATTTGTTTGCCGCTTAAGAAAATGGATGTTGTTTTGGGAATGGATTGGCTTTCTGCTAATTCGGTATTTATTGTTTGTGAGGAAAAGCTAATCATCATTCTATCCGGTGAGGCTACTCCGAAGGATGTGTTAACTACTATTTTAGAAGGTACAATCGGAATGATAAATTTCTTGTTTGAGAAGGAAAAATCTACTCTTTTAGTTCTCACTAAGGAGGAGAGTAGCAACCTTCAAGTTCTGAGTATTCCTGTAGTCTGAAAGAAGAGATTTTGAGGAAAGCATCAGTTTTATGGCTTTGGTGTACTTAAACTGAGCACAAATGAGCTCTATTTATAGTAAAACAAGTTTGTTTGGCAAGCAATAGTGAATGGCAACTGCAGCAGATCATTGTCCAATTGGATCATTTTGGAATCTCAAGTCTCCTCTAGCCATTGACTAGAGGTTAGAGCACAGGCCTTTGGTTCCCTAGTTCATAGATCATCCTTGACTCATTCAGATGGATAAACTTGTTTGTCATTTGCACAAATTGCTCAAATCGACCAAAATACACAAATCTGCCTTGCCATGACAGTTGCAGCAAAGCATATTGACATTGTCATAACTCTTAGCTCAAATGGGATTTGATGGAGTTCTTGGCCATTTTGGAAAACTCTCATATGATACAACATATGTGTGATCATAGTTTGTCTTGACACTTTTTGGATCTAAGTGAAAAATGCCCCTACATTTTGAAAAAAGTGAAACAGATTCTGACTTAGTGAGAATTTCACTAAGTGTTGGAAAAAGTGGCATTTTCATGGTTTTGTCATTTTGGTCACTCCATAACTAAAAATCCATGAAGAATTGGAGTGAGGTGTAGTTGACACTTTTAAAGTATGCCATGAGAGCTACAAGTCAATCTTTGGATCAGCCAAAATGGTTTCTTGGATCACAGGTATGATCCTTGAAAGTTGGTACCCTAGCCACTTTGTTCCATAAATTAGAAAATTTCTAAGTTTTTTATGGTTACCCCTTTTACAAGTTATCCCACTTTTCTTGATTTTTCTTGATGAATGATGATTCCAATCACACATTAACATCATTTTAGGGTTAGGGAACCATAATTGATCAAAAAATCAAAAAGTCAAACTTTGACTTTTGGGCAGAGTTGACTTTTTATCAGATGAATTCCAAACTGTGCGATCCTCTATGAAATCAAATCCTTGACCTAAATAAATCTTGATGGATTGATTTTATAGGTGTTATAGGGTGTATTGAATCATGTACCAAGGTTTGGGAGCATGTCCTAGTCAAAAGTCAAAGGCACAGTTGACTTTTTCCGTGAAACCCTAACTGTGGTTTTGATGAACTTGAAACTTGTGAATCAAGCTTCTTGGATCAATCCATTATTGTAAATGGATAAATGTAGTGTATTAGGGTCCCTCAAATCATTCCTTGAGGTCTTGGCTCATGCTTTATCCCAAAAGTCAACTTAGGGGTGAATTAGGTTAAGAAAACCTTATTCCTTATTTTTGATGAATGCTTCCCCTGAGGCTAAATTGACTTGATGATTGGGTCCATGAGGTCCATTGGAGTACCTTGGGTTATGCTTTGAAGTATTGGCTCATGCCCGGATGAAGATTTCCATCTAGAGGCCATGGTCGACCAAAACCCTAATTTGGTGACACTGGCGACCCTAAGGCTTAATCCACTTGGAATCCTGCAGACTTGTGCTTGATCCTTGATGCGGGAGTCCTCTTGATCAGTTGTGGGAATTTTAGAGGTTTAGACAAGTTGAAGATGATGTCATTCCTTGATTGATCCTTTGTCTAGGTGCCCTGAGAGGGTTTGAAACCCTGTTTCTTGTTATAATGAATGCTCACCCATCGTTGGGGAGACTGATGAGGTATGATGGTTCACCCATATTGTGATGATGATTTGCACAATGATGGGAATCTTAGTGGTCAAAATTTGGGGTATGACAGTGTAGCGAGCGAAACTGGACGTGTTTTCTAAGCACTGTCGCTCTTTGGGGGTTACTACAGATCGATTCATTTTTTATCCTATTGAAGTTGATGAAGGAAGGGAAATAGATGTCTCCAATTAACCCTGCTTGCATACTGAGTTTAAACAGCGGTCTGTTAGGTTACGGATGCTATGTGGAAGTGGGGCCTCTTTCTGCTTATTTTTTTATAACTGAAATGACGGGACTATGCTATTGTTAGGATGTTAGGACTGAATATGAATATGAATATGAATGTGAATGCAAATCAATAATGCATGAAACAGAGTAGTCATGGCCCTTTTATAGGTTGCCCCGGCGTTCTTCAAACCGAACGGCATTACCTTGTAGCAAAAGGTTCCCCATGGGGTGATGAACGAAGTTTTCTCCATGTCTTTCGGCGACATTTTTATCTGATTATAGCCCGAGAATCCATCCATGAAGGAGAAAACTTTGAACTTTGATGTACTGTCTACCAGCATGTCAATGTGTGGTAAAGGAAAGTCATCCTTTGGACTAGCCTTGTTTAGATCCCTGTAGTCGACACACATTCTGACTTTTCCGTCCTTTTTTGGAACCGGTACAATGTTGGCTAACCATTGAGGATATTCTGATGTGGCGAGGAAACCTGCGTCAATCTGTTTCTGTACTTCCTCTTTGATTTTGATGGCCATGTCTGGATGAGTTCGTCTCAACTTCTGTTTTACTAGCGGATATTCTGATCTCAACGGTAAATGATGTTCCACGATGCTGGTATCTAACCCTGGCATGTCCTGATAGGACCAAGCAAACACATCGGGAAACTCTTTGAGAAGCTTTATCAAATTCTCTTTGGCAATTTGACTGAGTAGCGCCCCAATCTTGACTTCTTTTCTCTCTTCTTCTGAGCCCAAGTTGACTGTTTCCAGCAACTCTTTGTGAGGCTCAATAGACCTTTCCTCTTGCTTGAGTAGTCGGGAGATCTCTTCTGGAATTTCGTCGTCTTTTTCTTCTTCAGCCCCAAATACAGGGAACTCAAAGTCGGGAGAAGGCATCAAATCGTATGTTTCAACGGGGTTTAAAACAAGCAATCTGCATGACGTGATGATTCGTGTTTTAGAAGAGATAGAGAGAATGCAAGAGTGTGTGCAGTGTATTTTTGATAACTGCTTGTTTTTATTATTGATTTGTTTTTTAGGATTACCATTTTCTGAGAAACGAAAAGAGAAAACAGCAATTAATGTAGATATTACAGAACGACGTTATTTTATTAATGAACAAGTCGATTCTTGAAACTACAGCCCTATAAAACAAAACTCTGTCATTTTGGGCAAAGCGAAGAGGGAAATTTACAGAAAGCGAGCCCTATCAAAACATCCATTTCACTTGGGCAGGGTGAAAGGTTAAAAGACAGCAATTACTTTGACTTATGAACGATCCTCGGAACATCGATAGCAACCCCTTGGCGGCAAACTCCTCGGTGAATCACAAAGTCTGGTACCTTCCTTGATTTGTCTTCAGAAATGACGCTGATATCTGGTGGAGCAGGATCATTGGAATCTGTCTCCCAGGCAGAATTGTCGTAGGAGGATTCCTCTGTTGCATTTTGCATAGTATTTGTGCTCTCAGGTAAATCTCCCCATCCAGTTGGCTGGATGTCTTCGTGCCTGATACGAGAGCTTTCAGGAGCGGTGTACTTAACCATGAAGTCATATTTTCCACTCGGTTGTCCCAAGGTGTCCCACACTTCTTTGGATCTGGAGGAGTCATCCCTTTCGATGACGTTGACCTCGGGAAAAGTATAGTTGATGAATTCTAGTCCTGCAAACATTGCGAATTCATCGTTGTGCTGGGTAGGTTCTGAATGACCTGAATGTTGGTCCCATGACATGGTGGGGACGCAGGCATTCTGTTCAATGATGCTCAGCTGACTTTCATCGTTCAGCTGATTTCCTTGCCCCGAGTTTCCTGGGTAAGGCTGCCACATTGGCAGGCCATCCATCGGGCCATAGTAGTTGTAGTCGAAGTTGTCTTTCATCAGAGTGTCCTCCTCTAATGAGTTTGGCGGAGCACGACATCCTTCCGGATCACAATCTCCGTATATCATTTTGACATCCGACCGGGGTATAAATCTCGGACTCTGTGCAGGAAAGCAAAATGGAGTCTGCGTTTCATCCTGAGACATATAACCGTCCTCATTAAGATAGGACTTCCATTCCTCATCTGTGTTGGAAGGATCCTCCTCATTGATAGTGTGTACTTCTTGGGTCACCGATTGAAGGAAACCTCCACTGTGAAAGAAGTTCCGAATGGGATGAGGACTTTCATCGCTGGTAGTAGCTGTCTGGGTGCAGGTTGCAGAAAAACCAAGACCCTTGTTTGTTTTATTGTTAGTAGAAATGACTAGTTGTGCCCATCCTGTTGTATTGGCACTCTCGACCGCTTTTATAGCATCTTTGTATGAGGAAGTGGAAGTTCCCTCTTCGGATTGATTGTCCTTGCTCACTAACAGTGCTTGGGACTGAGTTCCAATAACCTCCTCAGGTTCTACAGAAGTAGATGATGATAAGTTACTCACGAGCAAGGCTTGTTCTCCACAGACCGTGACGAGCTGGTTGTTCTGAACGAACTTTAACTTTTGGTGGAGGGTCGAGGTGACCGCCCCATCCTGATGTATCCAAGGTCTTCCTAATAAACAACTGTACGTTGCCCGGATGTCCATGACCTGGAAAGTGACTTTGAAAGTGTGTGGACCGATAGTTATGGGAAGGTCGACTTCGCCGATAACCGTTTTTCTAGATCCGTCAAATGCTTAGACGACGACCTCGTTGGTTCTCATCGGGGGTCCTTTGAAGGATAGTTGAATCAAAGTGGACTTTGGCATAACATTCAGGGTTGACCCTGTGTCTACCAGTACGCTGGCTAAAGCATCGCCCTGGCAGCTGACCGTGATATTGAGCGCCATGTTATGATGGCGACCTTCTTCAGGTAATTCCTCATCGTTAAATCCCAAGTTATTGCAGGAAGTGATGTTAGAGACAAAGTTATCGAACTGTCTGATTGTTACATCCTGTTCCACAAAGGGTTGCTCCAAGACTTTCTTTAGAGCCTCCCTGTGCGCTTCTGAACTGAGTAACAGTGATAATACCGAGATCTTTGAAGGAGTTTGTAATAGCTGATCAACAATGTTGCATTCACTTCTCTGGATGAGCTTTAGCATCTCATCATTGTTTTTTGAAAGGTCGGGATTACTGGACTGACCGACTGGTGGATTAGGAACTTCTGTCTGAGGTTCCTTTTCTTTGCTGGGTTTTCCAACTCCTCTGTTGAAGATTCGACCGCTCCGTGTTACACGACTGATGTCTGCAATATTCACGAAGGAGGGTAATGGAATTTCCTTTCCATTCTCAATTATCGTTGCACCGTATTTGTAAGGGATAGCCTTAGTTGATTCATACGGTAGTGGTCCTGGTAGATAGATGACTATGGGAGCCTTCTGATTTTTCTGACCATCGTAAGTAATCTCGATCTGTTCTTGGTTGGGAACTCTCGATTCGTCAAGTAGAGGGATGATGGCAAAAACATCCCTGGCCCACTGAAGATCAGAGATTACGACAACATCCTCAATTTGATTAGCGAGGTAGTCCGGCGCCCAGTTGATTGGTCCGGAACCCGGGTATGGGCGAATCTCTCTACGATCCACTTGACCTTGAAGAGCTGCTCGTACAAGGTAACATCCTTGGTTACTTTTCGAATAGACTCTACAACGTTCATAGTTGTGTGGTGGCACCTGGCCACACCCGCTTTGAATGCAATGTAACCTCACTAGGTTAGCTTCCACAGATCAGACATCCTGACTTTGATGCTGAGTAGGGTTCCTGTTATTGATACTAATTTGCTGAGTATCTTCATCCATATAGATTGGCATCCACCAGTGATTTAACAAGTGCTAAAGTACCTCCTGGACAAGGGCACAACCTTGGTCGTTTTTGCAACCCGCTTTACAGCTCTGGTAATCATGTGATACCATGTAACTCTACCAGGTTGATATTCATTAAACGAATGATGAAGATTTGAACCATGTTGATCTGATAGGGATTCCCATCATGGTAGTCCTGGATCCACCCAAGATCCATCTGACGCTGGAGGGCCTCTTGTACAAAAGAGCATCCCTGTTTGTTTACCGAGCAAGTCACACAAGAACAATAATTGTGCCGTGGCAGATTATGATACTGGCTTTGCCTTGAGTGCATTGCCACTAAGTTGGAATTCATCACACGGATGTCGTGGTTCTGAATGATGTTGGAATTCGTGTAAACCATGTTAACTCCACGAACTCGGTGCTCTTGGATCCATCCGAGATCCATCTGTTCCTGTAGAGATGATTGTACCACGGAACATCCTTGATTGTTGTTAGAGCAGATATCACACTGATGATAATTATGAGGTGGCACATGTCCATACCCACTCTGTCTACAATGCATCTTGACCAAGTTAGTTTTCAACAAGAGTACATCGTGAATTTGATAGACTTTGTTAGACTCTCCCTCTATCAGATTGACTGTGGCTTTCTCATGTTGAGGCAGCGGGTTCGTGAGAACATTGGGATTTGTATCCTAGAAGGATAAGACCCCGCTCCTAACAAGCTTTTGTATGTCGGATTTGAAATTGAGATAGTTCTCTATGTTATGCCCTGGTCCTCCTTGGTGATAAGGGCATGTCTGGTCCACCTTAAACCAAAAAGGCAGATTTTTCGGTACTACAAGAGGGGATTTAGTCTGGATGTGCCCCTTGGCCAGTAGTAACGGAAATAGTTCTGCGTATGATACGGGTATAGGATCAAATCCTGGTGACCACGTTGTATGGTTTTTATTGTATGGAGGACGAGCCTGGTGAAGAGGTTGTTGTGTCCTCTACTAATTAGGTTGGCTCTGCGCAACCTGAGGTTGATACGTAGAAATAGGCCTAGGATTGATAGCAGGAGTCACAGCCTCTACTAGCTGATAACGTCGCCTTTGCCTTTCGAGAGAGATATTCCCAATATCTTGCTCTTTTTTCTTAGGGAGAGTACTACCATATCGTTTTGTACTACTTGATAACCTAGCGTCTTTTATTAGACGTCCTTCTCGAACAAATTCCTCGAGACGTACCCCCATACCGACCATTTCGGTGAAGTCACTGGGCGTACTGGCAACCATTCCGTCGTAGTAAAATGAGCTTAAGGTTTTTAAGAAGATTTTTGTCATCTCTTTTTCCTTAAGAGGTGGACAAATTTTGGTGGCAATTTCACGCCATCTCTGAGCGTACTCTTTAAAAGTTTCCTTGTCCTTTTATGACATCGATCTGAGCTAATCTCTGTCTGGTGCCATGTCCAAATTGTATTTGTATTGTTGGATGAAGGCAGTGCCAAGATCTCTGAAAGTGCTGATCATAGTACGGTTTAAACCCATGTACCATTTTAAGGCGGCACCTGTTAAACTATCTTGAAAGTAGTGAATCAGTAGATCCTGATTTTCCGTCTGAGCTGACATTCGCCGAGCGTACATCACTAAGTGACTCTGAGGGCAAGAATTACCCTTGTACTTTTCTAAGTTGGGAACTTGGAACTTGTGCGAAACTTTCACATTGGGGACCAGACAAAGGTTTGCGGTGTCCTTTCCAAATAAATCCTGACCGCGGATGGCTTGCAGTTCCTTCTGCATTTCCAGGAACTGTTCCTGGAACTCATTCATCCTGTCGAACATAGTTTCCTTTCTACCAGAAGGTATCTGCGGAATCTATCCTTCCGGGATAGTGTGCACCACAGGGGGTGGTACTGTTACTACGGCAGTGAATCTTGGCGTTTCCCGAAGTTTGTAACCTTCAGGAGTCCTCAATATGCCTCTGGTATCCTCGCTTTCCCGAAGTTTGTAACCTTCAGGCCCAACGGCTTCTGCTATGATTCCATGATCTTCAGTAATGGCGGAACATATCCTTCCGGTATATAGTTAACAGGCATGCCCCAGGGACGATCTTTCGGCATTTTGTACCTAGGATCATACTTCTCCACTATGGGCGTTGAGGTTATCTCTGAGATCACAGTTCTTTGTAGGTGAGCTTCTGCCATGGCTTGCATGTCGTTACGAAGCTTTCTCATATCCTCTCTCAGAGCGTCGATCTCTTCTTTCAACTCTATGTTCTCTTCCTCAAGATCATCCATCTTTTTCTGACGATTGGCCCGAGTATTGTACGAATGAGACAGTTTGACTCTAAAACCGAGACACAAACGTGAGATTCGTAGGTAAGAAGAATACGTGACGGGAGAATGATGAATGCAATGATTATATTAATTGTTTTTTTGGTTTAATCAAAATAAACTTCGACAATTAGATTGCAAATACCAAACAGTGGGGAAACCCCGTTTTATTGGATTCAAAGGATTGCAGAAATGGAAATACAGTAGATTACAAAGTGCTGAAAAAGGAAATCTAAACTAATGGATCCTGAGTCCTCTCTGAAGAGAGCTCAGGTGCTGGTTCGAGTAATTTCCTCTTCTTTGACTGGGGCTCTTGGGTCGTTGTCGGGTTGTCATTCCTTTGCCAAGTGAAAGGAGCTAGCAAATTCCTTTGGTCATCCTGATTTTCTACAGCATGTTGCTCTAAAATCTCAATCAGAGCATCCTTTTCTTTTAACAGTTGTTGTATTTTCTTGCACTCCACATTGAGAATACGGTACTTGTTCCTCCAAGACCTCTTCTCCTGCTGAACTTTGTTGAGAGTAACCTGGAGTTTTTCCGTTTCAGTCATGAAGTACATGACAGACTCCCTTGGCGGAAGAACTCCGTGACGAGGATAAGGCATCTTTAGCTTGAGAGCTCTAGTTTGTACATAGTGGAGGTAAGGCTCCACCGAGATACACTCCGATTTTCCTAGAGACTCTCTTCCTTTCTTATGAACATGTTTCCAAGCGTGCGCTATTTCCATCTTTAGTGCTCTCTCATTTTCTCCTTCTTTGAAGAAAAGACCTTCCAGATGAGCATTCTGCGGGACATGCCTCATCGGGTATCCAAATTGATGACGAACCAACACTGGATGGTAATTGATTCCTCCCTTAGTTCCTATGAGGGGTACCTTGGGAAGTTTCCACAATGGTCAATGATCCTGATTCCCTCATAAATCCTATTGCACCAATCTATGTCAGAGTTGGTAAGAGACATGATTCTCTGCAACCAACATAAAGTATTCTTTTGATCCCAAAAAGCAGCAGACTTAGGCAAATGGGTGATAAACCATTTGTATAGCAGAGGCACACAACATGTGATCTCCCCTCTGCTGTACAAATTCCCTAAGTGTACAGAATGATATGCGTCTGTGAGTAAAGTCGGCACAGGGTTTCCAATGAGAAAAACCTTAATGGAGTTGATATCGACGAAGTTATCGATGTTGGGAAACAAAAATAACCCGTAGGTGAGTAAAACAAAGATGCTTTCAAAAGCAGTCACGTTCCATATACTAGCGAAATACAGGGCCTTCTTTGTCAAGAACTGGGCCGGCATACCTTGTATGCCACCCTTGGTGGTCATGTGAGTCCTGACCTCTGACTCGTCTAAATAAATTGCTCTTGCAATGGTCTGATCCTTTGGAATTTCTTCCAGTCCAGAAAAAGTGCTCGGTCAGTGATGTGTAAATCAATCAGATGAGAATATTCCTTCAGCATTGGTGCGAGCTGATAATCCGGGAATGTGAAACAGTGATAGACCGGATCGTAAAACTGAATGAGTGCATCCATGATTCTTTCAATTACTTGAACCCTTAATAGAGATAGCAAACCTCCATACTTGGCTCTGAAAGCCTCTTGGTTCGTGATCATTCTTGCCAAACCTCTCAAATCCTCTAGTTTTGGAACCTTGAAGGTATACTTATGAGTTTTCCTTCTACCGAAATCCATGAGCGCAATCTTTTTCTCTGACATTTGCAATCATTATCTTAGTTTAATTTGAAAGAGAGAGACTAGAAGAGAAGATTTCCTTTGTTTTAATGTTTTTTTTATTTAAATGAATGCATGAATGCATCACACAAAAACATAGAAAAAACATGGGGTCAAAGGGTCGGTGTCATGGAGTCAAGGCTCTACCCGTCCCAAAGGTTTATACTAGTGATTTTTGTACCTGTCTCTCAACATCATCAACTCTTGTCGAGAAAAACACCAGCGGACCGGGAACCGTACTAGGTGGTGTTTTTTCGAAGAGTCCTCAGAAGAGGGTGGTATCGCGTGACAACCATTTCCGATAGCTTCCGCGACACTAAAGGGGTTTTTCCTAGGTGTATACTCTATCTTTCCACATGCGGCATCACACGCATTCCCATTAGCAGAAAAATAAACACATATATCAATTAGGAAAAGCAGTATATATATTCGTCCTAAAGTCCTAGACTTTAAAGAGCTATGAATCCTATGTTCCTAGCAGAAAATGGCTCCCCGACGGAGTCGCCATTCTGTGGTTCCTTCCCAATTTAAAGGTTTTGACCTAAGATCCTAGTGAAGTCAACCAAAGTCCTATCCCCAGTGAAGGCACTGCCAAGAAAAGGATTTGTCCAAAGTTTTCACCTTAGATTATAAGAACGAGAAGAATAAGGCCCCACGGTGGGCGCCACTTTTCTGTAGCGAGCGAAACTGGACTTGTTTCTTAAGCACTGTCGCTCTTTGGGGGTTACTACAGTTCGATTCATTTTTTATCCTATTGAAGCTGATGAAGGAAGGGAAATAGATGTCTCCAATTAACCTTGCTTGCATACTGAGTTTAAACAGCGGTCTGTTAGGTTACGGATGCTATATGGTAATGGGGCCTTTTTCTTCTTACTTTTTTTTCCAAGAGTGAAAACATTGGACGGTTCATGGGTAGGATGTTTAGGACTGAGGGTATGGGATTTTGAGTTTTTATTTAGTGTGCTCGCTAATATTTTTCTTTCAATCTTATGCCTACGTATTCCCGTTTTCTGAAACAGGGAAACCAAAGCGATCGTAGTTCCTCCTATTCTATGGGAGGAAATGGTGTTTTGGTGTCTTGTTCAAAGCCCAAGACGTGAAGCTGAAAAGGTAGTTTATATCTTGTTCAAAGACCAAGATGTGAAGCTGAAGGGTCTATTTGTATCTTGTTCGAAGCCCAAGATGTGAAGCTAAAGGGTTTTGACTTTAGAGAGAATTTGTCATCTCTAAAGGGGGCATTTATCATGACTGTTGAGTGACTGACTATAAAGGAGGATTACTTTAACCGGGATATGCGAATCCTAGCAATGCCATAATTTCCTTTATAGGGAGTTTTAACCTGAAGGAGAAGACTTTAACTCAGTGTAGAGCAATGCTATCTTTCCTTAGGAATTTTTCCTGCTAAAAGAAGGACAGTGGCGTGGATGTAAATAATCCAGAGGCTTGCCGCTTACAGTAGTTAGATGAAGGGAGTTGTTGATGTTTGTATCCTGTGAACGAGGCACAGTTTTGATGCTAAAAGGTTGATTGACTCGACCGGGGTTTCCTTATACGAAGCCTAAGAGGAGGCTATTGACCCAACAAGAGGGTGATTTTGTGTGTCTCGTACGAAGCCCGAGAGAGAGGCTAAAAAGGTTGACTCAACAAGAGAGTGCTTTGTATCTCGTACGACGCCCGAGATGGAGGAAATAGGGGTTTGACTCAACGAGAGTCTTTTTATACTCAACAAGAGAGTGTTTTGTATCCCGTACAAAGCCTGAGATGAAGGCTAAAAGGTTTGACTCAATAAGAGAGTCTTTTTGTATCTCGTACGAAGCCCGAGATGGAGGCTAAAAGGGTTGCTGTTTCAGTTGAGTGACAGGTCCAGTAGGTTGGTTAAAAGAGAAAATTAGTTCTTATAAAGAGACTGATTAAAGGTAAGGCTATGCTTTGGGTTTGATCAGAGGATCAGGGTTATTTCCTGTTCTTTAAGGAAATGGGAAATCCAAAGGGTATTGGAAACTGTCCGAGTCTGCCGGTGTTTTTTCCCTACTTGAGCATGCCTTCGAGACTCAAGGAGATTAGACTGTCCAGGTCTAGAGTTTCAACTTTTGTACTACGTTTAAGAAACAGCAGTAGCAGGATCTAGACTCTTTGAAAAATTGTTCTATTAAGATGACTAATTTCTGTTCCTATACCTCTAGGAGGTCGTCGAGACAATTTGTACAAAGCCCAAGAGGAGGCTGGAATCTTTTAAGAAGCCGAGGGACAATTTTTACGAAGCCCAAGAGGAGGCTATCATTCCCGGAGGAAGAAATCACTTATACGAAGCCTAAGAGGAGGTTGTGAATACTTCTAAGAAGCCGACCGGTCCTTGTACAATGCCCAAGAGGAGGCGGGGATGCTTTTAAGAAGCCTGTGGGTCCCCAAACCCCGAGAAGTTCAAGACAGGCTATTCACAGAGAATAGATCAAGCCAGAAAAGTTTGAGAATTTGGAAGAAACTCAAGAGATGCCATTCACAGAGAAAAGATCATTTATGGGTAGTAGAGTCTCTTGACAATTCCTAGGAGGACAGCCGAAGAGAATACTGTATCTGGTAATCCTATGGGGATCTAGTTTAGTCTATTTAAGAGTGATCAACAGGGCTCAGTGCAAGACGTAGTTGCCGGGGAAACTCTAAATAGCTATACTATTATTACACAGTTGATATGAGTTTATGAAAGAAGACTTACAGTGAAACAGCCCCACAATATATATATATATATATATATATATATATATATATATATATATATATATATATATATATATATGAAAGCGGTAAATTAAAGCGTATAAACACTTACTCGGTTGTAGAGCTTCCATGCTGTTTTGTTAGTTGTTCAACAAAGAAAGTTTTGATAACAATATTATATACAAAATCAAAGGAGAAAGTGCTTTAAAAGAAAAATTGGGGCTTACAGCTCAAGGAGAGGCCCAGGGTTTTATCAGTGATGGCACTGTGGTTTTGAATTTGTATAGAGGGACTTATACAAGTGACAGAGGCCCAAAAAAGGTTTTCTATACAAAGGGGTGGGTCTTACACTCTCTCAGGAGGACCAAAATATTTTTAAAGAAAAAAAAGGTGGGGCTTATAACACGAGGGTAGGCCCAGATGATTTTTCGTTTGAAATGGCGATCGCGCCGAGATTTTGAGAACGCAGTGGGTCTTATACAATGACTGAGGCTCAAGACAATTTGGTTTTCAAAATGGGTTGGGTCTTACACTCTAATAGAGGCCCAAAAGTTTTGAATGGGTCTTATAGCTCGAGGAGAGGCCCAGATGGTTTATTTTTAAACGGGCGACGATCGCGCCGAACTTTTCTTTTAACGCAGAGGGACTTATACAATACCTAAGGCCCAAAATTGTTTTGTTTAAAAGGGTATTGGGTCTTACACTCTATCAGAGGCCCATGAGTGTTTGAAAATGATTGATGAGGGTGAAAATCAAAGAAACCCTAATTTGTTTTCCTTTAAAAGTAAATATTAAAAGAAATTCAATGAAAAATACCAAATGAATTTGAATAAACCACTTGTGATTTTTGTTTAAGGTTTGAAAAATGAAGTTTTAATCACAAGAGATATTAAAACTCATTTGGTCTTGATTTTTCAAGATGAATGTTCATTTTAAAATGTTTAAAAACAATAAATATTTAATATAAACTTAATTTTTTTGTGGAATAAAATATTTCAACATTTTTGTGATTTTTTGAAAAAAGAACCAATAAAAAATAATTAAAATTGAGTGAGTTATTAATTTTCCAATTAATTAATAAAACATAAAAATATTGAAAAAATGGCAAAATATGAAAAAACACAAAATGGCATGGGTGGGGTTTGAACCCACGACCTCAAGTTCACAAGGCGCGCGCCTTACCACTGGGGTGGTGATACATCCATTGTTTGAATTTAAATCACAAATATACAAGTCATGCCTTGGTTTTAGGCCTGGCCCAAGACAAGGCAAGGCAAGTTTTGGCTCAGAAACGTGAAGGTCATAACTTTCTCAATTCTTAATGGTTTGAGACAAAATTAATATGCGTCTGGACTAGAATTTCATAAGTAATTCAATGGTGGTGATAGTTTTTTCAGATCACACTCCCTCCTTAAAACCCGATACAGGTTTTGAAAAAGGCCTATAATTGCATTTTCTATGCTACACTTTGATACATGCATGAATTACATGATCAATTGGTTCAAACACAACATATTTAACATGTATGAGGTGTGCATGATTAGTGGACTTCAAAGCATTGCATATTTTGGAAAGTTCAAATCATGAGGCTTACCTCTTTTTGAGCTTTTGGAGTTTTTGTGCAATCTGTCAAGCCTCTTATTCTAGAAATGATTTGATGCTTTGGACACTCTCAAATGATCCCTTAGAAGCTTTTAGGATGATTGGAATCAGCTGGTACCTGCAAAAACACAAATTGGCCCTTTCTTGCAAAAGGGGTTAAAAGTGACCAAAATGGCAACCCTCTCAAATGGTGTTCCAGATGGGGGGGACCATTTGGGACAGTTCAAGGATAATATTTGGAGTGGGTTTGAGGTTTTATCTGGTTTGGAAAGTGACTGAATCAAGACATGGCTTAAAAAATGCACAAAAATCCTATTTTGAGGTTTTGAGAGGTGACTTTGTGATTTTGTGATTACAGGTCACTTGTGAGAGTTTGGATCACCTACATATGATGTTTATGAGGTGTGTGTGTGATTGGTTTGATTGAAAAAGCTATCAAACTCAAAAACTCAGAGTTACCTTGCTAAAGAAGGAATTTTTGCCAAGAAAAAGGAATTTTGAGGAAAGCATCTGCTTGATGGCTTTGGTGTACTCATACTGAGCACAAATGAGCTCTATTTATAGTAGAGCAAGTTTTTTTTAGGATCAATAGTGAATGGAAACTGCAGAAGAGGTTTGGCCAATGTTGGCAAATGAAAATCCAAGTCTCCTCTAGCTATTGACTAGAAGTTAGAGCACAGAGCTTTGGTTCCCTACTTGTTAGAGGAATCTTGACTGAATTCAGTTGCAAATGTGTCAGTCCATGCCACCTCTAAGCATATATTAAATGCTCCATTCCAAAATTGGAGTCTTATCCCTCTTTTAGGCAATTCTAGGTTTGGCATGCTACTTCTTGTTCCAAGGACTTTGGAGGCTTGGCTCAGTGATTGTCCCCTTTAGATTTGATCCTCAGATGTGTCCAACATGATGACAAGGCTTGAAATTGGCTGATTTTGGCAAATCGACCAAAAATGCAAAATTCTGCCTTGCCTTGGCAGTTTTCAGCAAGGCATTTTGCCACTACCATAACTCTTAGCTCAAATTGAATTTGGTGATGTTCTTGGCCATTTTGGAAAGTCCTTATATGATACAACAACTGTTTGATCATATTTGGTTTTGATACTTTTTGGATCCAAGTGAAAAATGTCCCTACATTTGGAAAAAAGTGAAGGCAGATTCTGACTTAGTGAAAATTTCACTAAGTGTTGGAAAAAAGTGACATTTTCACCTTTTGTGATTTTGATCATTCCATAACTCAAAATCCATGAAGAATTGGAATGAGGTCTAGTTGATGTTTTTGTAGAGGGCCATGAGATCTACAAATTAATCTTTGGATGGGGAATAATGGCTTTGTGGGTTAGGAGTTATGATCCTCCAAAGTTGGTACCCTTGCCACTGTGTTCATAACTTAGAAAATTTTCTAAGTTTTTATGGTTACCCCTTTTACAAGTTATCCCACTTTCTTTGATTTTTCTTGATGAATGATGATTCAAATCATACATTAACATCCTTTTAGGGTTAAAAAACCATTTTTATGAAAAATCTCAAAAAGTCAAAGTTGACTTTTGTGCACGGTTGACTTTTTATCAGATGAATTCCAAACTGTGCAATCCTTTAGGAAATCATGTCCTTGACCTAAATCAAACTTGATGGACATGTTACAAGGGTGTTATATGGTATATTGAATCATGTCTTAGGGCTTGGGAGCATGTCCTGGTTAAAAGTCAAAGTTACAGTTGACTTTTCCCGCGAAACCCTAACTGTGGTTCTGATGAAATTGAGACTTGTTGCTCAAGCTTCCTGGATCAATCCATTGTTACAAATGGATCAATGTGGTATGTTAGAGACCCTTAAACCCTAATTTGGTGACACTGGCGATCTCGAGGCTTGATCCACCTAGAAGGGAGCAGCCTTGTGCTTAATCCTTGAAGTGGGAGCCCTCTTGATCCCTTGTGGATAGTTGAGAGGCTACACAAGTTGAAGATCATGTCATTCCTTGATTGATCCTTTGTCTAAGAACTCAGAGAGGGCTTGAAACCCTAATTTTGACTGTAGTAAGTGTTCACCCATCTTTGGGGAAACTAATGAGGCATAATGATACACCCATATTGTGATGATGATTTGTACAATGATGGGAATCTTTGTGGTCAAAATTTGGAGTATGACAGACAGATGCTCCTATTTAATCTTCTTGGAGCCGAAGGTGTGAATGGCGAAGGTATTCGGGCATTCGGGGTGCAAGAGGATTAAATATCGGAATACCCAAAATTTTGATGGTGGTTATGAATGGCAATTGGCTCATCCATCTTCTTTTGCTAAGAAATGATGCGTAGAAAAGGTAAAACTTCCCCTCGATCCTGGTTTCCTACCAAGGAACTGGTCTAAGTTTCTGATATAAACTTCCCCTCGATCCTGGTTTCCTACCAAGGAACTGGTCCCAGTTTCTTTTATAAACTTCCCCTCGATCCTGGTTTCCTACCAAGGAACTGGTCTCAGTTTCTTTTATAAACTTCCCCTCGATCCTGGTTTCCTACCAAGGAACTGGTCTCAGTTTCTTTTGTCAATAAACTTTCTTGACAAGGGACGCTGTTTGTAGCGATTTTCCTCAAACTTCTCGCCGAATTTTCCTGGGGAGATGCCATTTAATGGAAAAAGTTTCGATGTCAGACTTGCTGGGGAACCCATTCGTCTGAGTTGCAGAGGTGTACAAACTTCTTTATTGGAGACGCCATTTGTCGACCCTACTGGGAAAAACAAGTCTCTTGAGAGACTGCTTTCTACTTGGGGATATCACATCATACTTTTCCTCGAGATCTTCTCAAAGAAATGCCATGTGATGTAATCCATTTGTGAGGTGCTGATGACCTTTTCGTCAACGAATTTTTCAGAGAAAAACTGTTATATTGTCGAAGCTTTGATTAAGAGGCTTTCTCTGGGGATTTTCCTTAATCCGGGAAAGCAAAGATATCGTCATCGGTGATGAAGAGTGACATTTGTCGATTGTCTTCTTGCCTTTCAGAGGTTCAAGTTATCAAAGTGGTCGAGGACCAACTCTCATCCAGTAATACACTAGGGAGAAATTGTTTAGATGATTTGCTTCCTAACGAGGAAAGAACCGACAAATCAATTGACAAGATGACTTTTATCACTAGGGGACAAGACTGACTAGAGTGATAGTGATGCAATATAAATATGAATGTAAATCAATAATGCATGATGTATGTATGTATATGCTGACGAAACTGACACGACATACAGACTGATAGATGAACACAACTGGATACTCGGCCACCGCGGGGGATGAAAAGTATCACTAGTTCAAAAGTAGCAATTCTGCCTTGCGTAGGAGAAGTAGTCCCTGTGGGGAATAACCGTTGGTCGGGCTTAGGAGATAAGAACTCTGTCGGGGGTGTCGGAGGAAACACGGTCTCTGACACAACTGATCCTTCATTCAGGTGTATTGGTTTAGAAGGAGTACTTTGATTCTGAACTTTGAAGTTCGATTACTTCTGGAGAAGCGATCGATGTTCTTTCGATGTTCAACAGTCAAAAGAAATTGCCATCTTTAAAAGCAAAACAATTTGACAAGTAAATTCATTTTTGTTTTATTTCAAGAATCGTTGATCATGTTAAAAACATCATTCTGTAAAGCTAAAACAAATAAGAATTACAAACAAAAGCACTAAGGCTCAAATTTTATTGATTGGATGGAAATCTGCCAAGCGCGTGATTCCATAGAGTATTTACAAAGTTAGAAAATGGTAATTTAAGGGAAAAAGGCTGCATTGAAACATAACGACCACTATCCTGCTACTAATTTTGAATTCTGGACATCCTGAGCTTCCGTCGAAGATGACCTTGGCTGGAGTTTTCCTGATGGATGGCATGACTGTTGCTGGGGGATTTGCCCCTTTGTTGGACATAGTTATTTGCCATGAATCCCTAACTTTTTCCTGGATTGTACTTTGAGGTTTCCAATCCATCGGGATGATTTTTGATTATGTCTCTAATTTTTTCCTGGACCGCCCTTTCGGGTTTTCAATCCACCGAGACGTTTTATTTATTTATTTATTTATTTAGGCATAGTATTTCTTGACTACGTCAACATTTTGTGGGGTAGGCAAATTCCTCTCCATCCATGGTTGCGAGTCTCAAGGCGCCGCCTGAGAAAGCTTTCTTGACCTCATTATGGGCCGTCATAGTTCAGAGTCCATTTGCCCCAGGAATCAGTGTGAAATGATTGTATCTTCTTGAGCACAAGGTCTCATTTTCTGAAGACACGGGGTCGGACCTTTTTGTCAAACGCCTTCTTCATCCTTTGCTGATACAATTGACCATGGCATAGTGCCGTTATTCGCTTCTCTTCGATCAGATTGAGTTCATCGTGTCGACTTTGACACCATTCAGCTTCTGTTAGCTTAGCTTCCATCAATACTCGGATTGATGGGATCTCTACTTCTATGGGAAACACTGCCTCCATGCCATATACTAGAGAGAAAGGGGTTGCCCCTGTTGAAGTGCGGACAGGCGTGTAATTACCGTGAAGAGCAAAGGGTAGCATCTTGTGCCAGTCTTTGTAGGTTACAACCATCTTTTGAACGATCTTCTTGATGTTCTTGTTAGCCGCTTCTACCGCTCCATTCATCTTAGGTCGGTAGGGAGATGAGCTATGGTGTTCGATCTTGAACTCAACGTACAACTCTTTCATCATCTAATTATTCAAGTTGGATCCATTATCAGTAATGATCTGGCTAGGAACACCATAACGGCAAATGATATTGTTTTTGATAAATCGGACCACCACTTGTCGGGTTACCTTGGTGTATGACGCTGCTTCGACCCATTTAGTGAAGTAGTCAATGGCTACCAGGATGAACCGATGTCAGTTTGAAGCTTTGGGTTCAATCATGACAATCATGTCGATTCCCCATATGGAAAAAGGCCATGGGGAAGAGAGAACTTTGAGGTGCGTTGGCGGTACATAGATTTTGTCGGAATATATCTGACACTTGTGACACTTCCTCATGTACTTGTAGTAGTCAGATTCCATGGTCAACCAGTAGTACCCCGCTCTTAGAATTTTCCTCGCCATTGCGTGTCCGTTGGCATGAGTGCCAAAGGATCCTTCATGAATTTCTTTTATCAGCATGTCTTCCTCTGGTCTATCTACACATCGGAGCAATACCATATCAAAGTTTCTTTTATAGAGTGTGTCACCGCTCAGGAAGAAGTTGCCTGCCAGTCTTCTGAGGGTTTTCCTGTCCTATCTGGATGCCCCAGGTGGGTACTCTTGTTTCTGAAGGAAGCACTTGATATCGTGGTACCAAGGTTTATTGTCTATGACTGCCTCAATCGTGAAGATGTAGGCGGGCCTTTCAAGGCGCATTTTGTCGATCTTAGGTATGTCGTTCCATTGACCTACACTAATCATGGAAGAGAGAGTGACTAGTGCATCAGCCATGTGATTCTCTTCCCAAGGGATATGATGAAACTCGATTCTGTTGAAGAATGGTAACAACCTTCTTGTGTAGTCTTTGTAAGGAATCAACCCTGATTGGTATGTATTCCAATCTCCTTTGATATGATTAATAACCAGGACGGAGTCACCATATACATCCAAGTTCTTAATCCTTAAGTCAACTGCTTCTTCGAGACCCATGATACAAGCTTCGTATTCGGCCTCGTTGTTTGTACACTTGAATGTCAGTCGGGCGGTGAAAGGAATGTGGGTACCCTGAGGTGTTATGATGATTGCCCCAATTCCATTCCCATAATGATTGACAGCCCCGTCAAAAATTAGTCCCCATTGGGAACCTGGTTCTGGCCCTTCATTGGGTAGCGGTTCATCGCAATCTTTCATTTTCAAGTACATGACATCTTCGCCTGGGAAGTCAAATCCGACTGATTCCTGATCGTTAATCGGTTGATGAGCCAAATGATCGGATAAAACACATACTTTAACGGCTTTCTGAGTGTGGTACTCGATGTCGTATTCTGATAACAACATCTGCCAACGGGCAATTCTCCCCGTGAGAGCAGGCTTTTCGAAGACATACATGATCGGATCCATTTCGGAGATTAACCAAGTAGTGTGACGAATCATATACTGGCGAAGACGTTTGGCTGCCCAAGCCAGAGCACAACAAGTTTTCTCAAGCATCGTGTACCGAGTTTCACACTCAGTGAATTTCTTGCTCAAGTAGTAAATGGCAGACTCATTCCTTTTTGTTTTGTCTTTTTGGCCAAGTACACAACCCACGGAGTCTTCCAAGACTGTTAAGTAGATGATCAACGATCTTCCTTCCACTGGAGGTGATAGAATCGATGGATTCAACAGATACTCCTTGATACTGTCGAAGGCGATTTGGCAGTCTTCTGTCCAAACGCATTCCTGATTCATTTGGAGTAATTTGAAGATTGGCGCGCATGTCGCGGTCATGAGGAATATAAATCTGGAAATGTAATTCAAACATCCCAGGAACCCCCTGACTAGTTTTTCAGTCTGCGGAGAAGGCATATCTTGAATGGCCTTGACCTTGTCAGGATCAACCTTAATTCCTTTATGGCTGACGATGAACCCTAGAAGTTTCCCTAAACGGACACCGAATGTGCACTTGTTGGGATTCAAGCGGAGTTTGTACTTTCTCAGACGCTCGAATAGTTTTGAAAGGTGGGTCACATGCTCCTCCTCTATGTTAGATTTTGCAATCATATCATCGACATATACCTCTATTTCTTTGTGTATCATATCATGAAACAGAGTAGTCATGGCCCTTTGATACGTTGCCTCGTGTAATACCTCAAAATTTTCCCTCTTATTTATTACCTCATAATTGGCTTATGCTTCAATCATTTGCATTTCATAATAGGTTATACTTAATCATACATCATTGGTTGTAAGGCATGGGATCAGGTGTCTCAAGGTATGGACAGTTCAAAGGCAAAGGACAAGAGTAAAGCTTTTGCAAACAGGTCACAAGGGCTCCCCATATCTCAATTCATCTCATTTGAGCCCTCAAGTCATCAAGAGATGGGAATTCAATAAAGGATTGAAGCAACTCATCATCTTCTAGCATGGATGTTCAAATTAGGGTTTTGGAATTCATGGATATAACACACTAATGGGCAAGATTCTTGAGCTTTTATCATCACCCAATGGCATATCTCATCATTGTGAGAGGATACACATCATACTCAGAGGAATTTGGATTTGGAAGATGTGCTGATTTCTCCTAGACTGAGGGTACAAAACTAGGGTTTCCCATAAAATTAGTTTAATTCTGAATTTTTGGGCAAGGCTTAATCCTATGGTATTCTACATGTCCTCAAGTGTCTATGGATGAAGAATTGTCCATTAATTTGGTTTGGAGGGGTTTCAATTGATCAATTGACTGAGAATCAAGAGGATTGGGGAAAAGTCAACTGTGTAGGAGAAAAAGTCAACTCTTGACTTTTTAAGGTCAAATTCATGCTCTTCATCTTAAATATGATCATCAGTGAAGATTTAATCAAGAAATAATACGAGATTCATCAAAAATCAAGAAATGTACAAAGTTGCCAAAGATAGAAATTAGGGTTTCCATTTATGGCAAATTTTGGCAATGTGTGCACCCAACTTTAGGGCATTCTTTCTCCATGTTCCAAGGACCAAATGGAAAGGTTAGGGAGGCCTATCAAAACTTCACATTTTAAGCTTCAAAACCATACCAAGAACATGTCCATAGGATTAAAATCAGGAGAGATATGGTGCTTCAAAGTTGAGACAAATCATGGCATTTTTGGCAGCTAGGCAGGTCATGGGCGAGCCAGCACGCAGTCATTTCCACAAACACCTTATGTGCATGAAGGGTCTATGTTCATGGTCCTTTTTCTCTATGATGCAAGCTTCACATGGAAAAGTTGTCAACATCAAAGTTGTTCATCTTGCAGCCCTCTACAACTGTGATGTTGAAACTTTTTTCATTTGATCAACCTATCTGAAGATATTTGGGGTTAAAGTGGTGACAATCAAGGGATGAAAAGTTGCCCACCACGACCAAGTCATGTGCAGGCCAGCCTGGGCAATAATGCAGTGCAATGTCATGAATTCAACACCATTTTCCTCCATGATTCAGGCTTTGGTTTAAGTTGCTTTCAACATCAATGTTGTTCTACTTCATGTCCTCTTTCCAAAAAGCTAAAAAAACATGAAAATTCATCCACTATCCTCAGAAATAATCCTTGCCAAAGTTGCTATCATGATTTTTTCATAAACTCTTGTCAATTTCACTTTTCTTGTGGTTATTACATACCATGCGCATAACCTAGTCCTTACCACCCTTACTACATCTGCCCATGCATTTTTATGACACTCCATGCATACATCACCAAGCATACTCCATATGGCCATGAAAGAGACAATTTTGATAAACCCATGCCATCCATACACCATTACCATGCGCTGCCATCACAACAATACACCCTAAACATGATGAAACTCAACACTAACTCAAATCTAACCTTGGTTAATTTTCCCTAACTGCATATATAAGCTTGAACCAAGCTCTAACCAAAAACAGTTACAGTCATAACAAACTTTTCACTCTAAAAAATTTCTCACTTTTCTCTCTCTTTGAAGTTCCTTTTCCATCATTCTCCTTCTGGCATTTCCTCCGTTATTCTTCATCAGAGATCAACCATGGAAGCTTTGAAGGTGTAGAAGTAAAGAGTGCTGCTTCATCTTGTTCATCTCAAGATTCATCTCCATTTTAAGTTGGAATTTCAAGGCAATTTTCAGAGCTAGTTCGCCTTTATTTGGCCAGTGGTGGAGCTACAACTATCAAAGACTTCTCTGGTTTTCTTGCATTGAAAGTTTTCACCAAAGTTCAGGTTTTAGCTTCAAACTTTTCTTGCATTTTTTCATGTCTTGTAAGCTTTCTTCTTGCTACTTTGAAGTTCCCTAGGGATTATTGGACACTCTGGCTAGTTGATATGCACATTAGGTGCTTAGTTCAATTTTTAGGGCTCAATTGTTTGCCTTCGATTTAGACGATTTGTGCTTGATCTTTGAAAACAAATGCCATATTTGGAATCCTCATGAATTTCTGAGTGGAATAGTGTACTCATGTGTCTTTTCTGGGTAAGTCAACCACCTTGGCCGGCGGAGAGGTCACCGGAGAAGGTGACCGGAAAGACCAGTCCGGCCACCATCCATAAACCTTAGCCACTCTCATCTTATAATCTCAGCCTTTGATGTGTTTTGATCCTAAGGCTGGGAAGGCGCCAGCGTATTAATGAGGGGCCATCCCTCTCACGTGATCCAACTCTGATGTATTTTTGAACTGGATGATCTCATGTTTGAAACTCACCATAACGTATCATATGCCTTGCATCTAATTCGTGTGATTAAAATACTTGGTTGATCATCAGTTGTAGACCTGATCTAAAGGCTCTCAGTGGGTCAACCTGTTTACTACACCCCATAGCATGATCCTCAGTAACACGCACCATTGGGATGGGTTGATGTTCGCTTTTTACACCCCCTTTCTTAAGCCCACATAGAAAGTAACTGAGGCGTGTTACTAATTGCACCCCCTCCCTCTGTTTGCTATTTTTGTTTGTTTTTTGCATACATGTTTGAAAATGCATTTTTTAAAATACTTGTGAATATCCAAAAATTCTAAAAATATTTATGTGTTATCTTAACACCTTTAATAAATTTTTGATGAATTTTAATTGCTGATTTAGTTTTTTTTTCATATTTTTAGTGAGTCTTCATTTAAGTGCATTTGGGTGAACCTTCTTTGTGATACATGTTTGGTAGTTTTTTTTTAAGTACACTTAGAAGAATAATTTTTGCATGGAATTTGGTGTAGGATGATAGGACATGTTATTGATCATAATGAAATTTTATAGGATTTTTTAGGGGATGTTTGATTGGCTTTTGAATGCTATTTGGTATGTATTTGTTCAATGATTATAGAGCATGTTATCGGTCTTGTTTAAACATGATAACAAATGAATTTTTGCTCATTATTTTGCATATAGTTTAGCCTCTGATTGCACTCCATCGCACTTGTTTCCTTTGAATTTTTACAATATTTAATCATGCTTGTGTTGATTGTTGAAGTACATCTTGTTTGTGTAGATGTTTAGATTGTTAGTACTAGGGCTTTGTGTTCCTTGTGTAACCATTCAATAGGATACTTATGCATTTATTTGTGTACATGTTTATGCATTCTTATAGGTCTTCTAAAACCAAATTATAGGTCCTTAAATGCTAACTTTGATTGATTTGTATAGACTTGATAGAACATGAATTGGCACTTGGTATTTGACTCCTCTTTGTCTAATTTATCTTATGTGTTGCATACCATATCTTCATGAAGACTTATATGACCTAAAAGACATCCAAAATTGACTTGCTTTCTGTTTTAGATCATCTCTAACCATTCATGTGTGACTCATAACTTCATTTCACCTAATTGAATTCGCATGACCTTAAATTGTCTTCACTTGTTCAACTTGTGCTAGTTTCCATTGTTTATGTAGTATGCTTTTACTTGTTGCATCATTCCATCACACATGATCTCATATGACCTATAATATGTTCATATACTTGTAAATACTCCTTTGACTCACAAATGCCCATTTGTCTCATGCATTCCTACTTTGATATGTCCTCTCCAAATTGAACATTGTTTGTTAACTTTGTTTGTACCTTGTGTGATGTACTTCTCTCATTTCTTTTAGGACTTGTATGAGACCTATTAGAGGTCAATAGCCTCTGACCTTGACATGTCTAATATGCATTTTATCCATGTGAACTTTATCTTTCATTTACTTCAAAAGACATTAATTATTGAATACTTCTTTGCACTAGTTTTTGCACTTACTTCTTTTCTAACTTCTAAATAACATGAAAGTGTATGACTTCTAACTTCATTCAACATGCAGATAACCCCTGAATTTGACATGTTTACATGCCTTTAACTCATTCTAACTTCATCCATCTTCACTCATTTCATAAGTCATCCATACTTGACAACTTTGAATTTGTTTTGCTCTTAACCTTTAACAATTAATGACATGACTTGTGTATGAACATTATAGGTCTCTTATTTTGATTTCAACTTCATTTAAAGTGTGATATGCTACTGACTTGAATGCTCATGCATGATTCATTTCACTTACATGACTTCTTTTGGTTTGTTGTATCTAGTGTGTGCATAGTTTGAACTTGTATGAACTTGTTTGAACCTAGTTTGTTCTTCTTCTTCAATGTGCTTCTACATGAGACTTGTATGGGCTTTGTATGATCATTTTTATATGCTAAAGGACATCTAGCATGTCATAAGCTACTGATTTGCATCCATTCTTGCATGAGGCCATCTTATACTTTCATCTTTTACTTGTGATGTAAGCATGAATAATTGTATGAATCAAAAGGGTGTTTGCTTAGCTTATAGTTGCTTAATTATTGCATACCTTTGCCTTTGTGACTTGTATTTTCATCTAATGACATTCATAGCCACTCATAAATGTCATTCACTTCTGACTTTGATGTTTACATGTGCATTCATTCATGTTCATGATTCATTTGCATTCATCTTGCATAGTTATGGTACAACTTGTATTTGTATGTTCTTTTAGTGCATGTTTCAACATAGTTTGACTTTGTTTGATACCTTAGCATTAGTAGGATCTCTTGAATGTACCTACTGACCTTAAATGTCCCTTAACCCTTAGGACTCTTCACTTTTGGTTTAGCACTTGTTTGCCTTTCAAGTTGTCTTCTTAAAGCAACTAGCATTTGTTTGGTTTACTTTTGATATTTGTATTCATTACTTGTAATCATTTGGTACTAATCTTTTATGTAGGGGAAGAGGTAAGGTACTTGAATATGTGGATGGTTATCCATGTTCATCTCTTCTTTCATCTCTCATCTATCTTACTTGTCTTTTCCTTTTGTGAATAGCATGATATAATGCTTTGTGTAAAACTTTCTTACACCCTTTGGGATCCTAACTCATCCTTAATTTTCGATTAAGGTGAGGTAGGATAAGCATTAGGTAGTGCTATCCCTCTCTTCTCTTTATACTTAGATTCTCAAACCTTGACCTTAGGGCCACCTTTGCATGATAACATTAGGAACAATTAGTTTCCCCTTAGTGTTCTCTTTCCTTGAGTCTTCTCTTCTCATCTCACAACCACTCCAAGACACTTAATAAGGATTAACGTGTATTGCACATGAGCCCTGTATATGGGAAATGAGAAATGAGGGGTTTCCCTTCATTCTTCTAGGATGCTTAGCGTACGTCCTGTTGGGGACGATATGCGACGCATTCGTTCCTATGTTGAAGACTTGAGTGCAATGCAAGTTATGAACTAACTTCAATTCACTTCTGTCTAAAATATACAAAACAAACTCAAACCTTTTCTTCCTTCGGGATTGTTAAGTTTCAAACCATTTTCAGAAAAGGGCACGTTATTTTCCGTCTCGTCGCAAACAGGCATCGACCCTAACTGTCGGACGCGAATCTAACTTGGCTCATAAAAAACACTAAGACCTCGTTAGGTCGAACTACGACTGCTCTGATTTCCTCCTTCTGGTTAGATTGAGGATACGTAGGCACAAGAAGGCGACATCTTGGTGAGCAACCTCGCCCCTTAGTTCGTGTCCGAACTACATTGACTATGACTTTCCCATTGTACAAGAGAATACGTGGGCCTAGGACGGGCGATGTCCTATCGAGTCACTTCTTTTTCTTTTCTTCCTCGTTTCTTCGTTCTTTTCCGTTCCCATTCCTTTTCCCTTCCAGTAGCAGTGGACCTCCAGATGACAACACCCTTTGATTAAGACAACAAGCGTGGATCCCATCGAGTACGATGGACGTGTAAGGGTGCTAATACCTTCCCCTCGTATAACCGACTCCCTTACCCGTTTCTCTTGGTCGCAAGACCATGCTTTTTCCTTCCCTTCAGGTTTACGCAGTGTTTCCTTTCCTTTCCCTCTCTTGGGATAAATACACATTGCTGGCGACTCTTTTTCCGCGCCACTTTCGCGTTTGTACTTGGATGAAAATCCCGGGAGCGACAACTGGGTGTTCTTCAAACCGAACGACATTACCTTGTAACAAAAAGTTCCCCATGGGGTAATGAATGAAGTTTTCTCCATGTCCTTCAGCGCCATTTTGATTTGATTATAGCCCGAGAATCCATCCATGAAAGTGAAGACTTTTAACTTTGCTGTACTGTTTACCAGCATGTCAATGTACGGTAAGGGAAAGTCATCCTTCGGACTAGCCTTGTCCAGATCCCTGTAGTCCACGCATATTCTGACCTTTCTGACCTTTTTTGGAAATGGTACTATGTTGGCTAACCATTAAGGATATTCTGATGTGGCGAGGAAACCTGCGTCAATCTGTTTTTGTACTTCCTCTTTGATTTTGATGGCCATATCTGGGTGAGTCCTTTTCAACCTTTGTTTTACCGGCAGACATTCTGATCGCAACGGTAGATGATGTTCCACGATGCTGGTATCCAACCCTGGCATGTCCTGGTAGGACCAAGTGAATACATCAAGAAACTCTTTGAGAAGCTTTGTCAAATTTTCTTTGACAGTCGGACTGAGCAGTGCCCTAATCTTGACTTCTTTTCTCTCTTCTTCTGAACCCAAGTTGACCGTTTCCAACGGCTCTTTGTGAGCTTTAATGGACCTTTCCTCTTGTCTGAGTAATCGGGAGATCTCCTCTGGAATTTCTTCGTCATCTTCTTCTTCAGCCTTAAATACCGGGAATTCAAAGTTGCGAGAAGGCATTGGATCGTATGTTTCAATGGGGTTTAAAACAAGCAATCTGCATGACGTGGTGATTTTTTTAGAAGAGATAGAGAAAATGCAAGAGTGTGTGCAGTGTATTTTTTTTTGCTTGTTTTTATCATTTGAATTGTTTTTTAGGATTACCATTTTCTAAAAAAGCAAAAAGAGAAAACAACAATTAATGCGGAAATTATAGAACGACGTTATTTTATTTATGATTTTTTCGATTCTTGAAACTACAACCCTATAAAACAAAACTCTGTCGCTTTGGGCAAAGCGAAGAGGGACATTTACAGAAAGTGAGCCCTATCAAAACATCTGTTTCACCTGGGCAAGGTGAAAGGTTAATATAAAGACGGAAATTACTTAGACTTAAGAATGATCTTCGGAACATCGACTGTAACCAATTGGCGGCAAACTCCTCTGTGAATCACAAAGTCTGGTACCTTCTTTCTTAATTTGTCTTCAGAAATGACACTGATTTCTGGTGGAGCAGGATCATTGGAATCTGTCTCCCAGGCAGAGTTGTCATAGGAGGATTCTTCTGTTGTATTTTTCATAGTATTTGTACTCTCAGGTAGATCTCCCCACCCACTTGGCTGGATGTATTCAAACCTGATACGAGAGCTTTCAGGAGCAGTGTACTTGACCAAGAAGTCGTACTTGCTACTCGGTTGTCCCAGGGTGTCCCACACTTCTGGGGCACTGGAGGAGTCATCTCTCTCGATGACATTGACCTCAGGAAAAGTATAGTTAATGAATTCTATTCCTGCAAACTTTGCAAATTCATCGTCGTGCTGGATATTTTCTGAATGCCCTGAGTATTGATCCCATGACATGGTGGGGACGCAGGCATTCTTTTCAATGATGCTCAGCTAATTTTCATTGTTCGGCTGATTTTCTTGCCCCGAGTCTCCTCGGTACGGCTGCCAGATAGGCAGACCATCCATTGGGCCATAATAGTCATGGTCTAAGTTGTCTTTCATCAGAGTGTCCTCCTTTAATGAGTTTGATGGAGCACGACATCCTTTTAGATCACAATCTCCGTATATCATTTTGACGTCTGAGCTTGGTATAAATCTCAAACTCTGTGCGGGATAGCAAAATGGCGTAGGCACTTCTTCCTGAGATATATAACCGTCCTCGTTAAGATATGACTTCCACTCTTCATCTGTATCAGAGGAGTCTCCCTCGTTGATGCTATGTACGTCTTGAGACACTAGGTGAAGGAAACCTCCACTGTGGAAGAAGTCCTGAATGGGATGAAAACTTTCATCGTTAGTAGCAGTGTGGGTACATGTTGAAGAGAAACCAAGACCCTTCTTTGTTTTATTGTCAGTAGGAATGACAAGTTGTCCCCATCCCTTTGCATTGTTACTTTTGATCACCTCGAGAGCATATTTGTACAAGGATATTGATGTTCCCTTCTCTAATTGATTCTCACTGCTTACCGAAAGTGCCTGGAACTAAGTTCCAACAACCTCCTCGGGTTCTACACAAGAGGACAATGATAGGTTACTAACGATCAAGGCTCGTTCTCCACAGACCGTGACGAGTTGGTCATTCTTATCAAACTTCAGCTTCTGGTGAAGTGTCGAAGTGAATGTCCCAGCCTGGTGTATCCAAGGTCTTCCCAACAAACAGTCGTATGTTGCTCGGATGTCCCTGACCTAGAAAGTGACTTGGAAAGTGTGAGGACCGATAGTTATAGGAAGGTCAACTTCACCGATAAATGTTTTTCGGGATCCGTCAAATGCTTTGACGATAACCTCACTGCCTCTCATCAGAGGTTCTTTGAATGATAGTCGCATTAGAGTGGACTTCGGCATGACATTAAGAGCTGATCCGGTGTCTACCAGTACGCTGGCTAAGGCATCGTCCTGGCATTTGACTATAATATTGAGCGCCATGTTGTGGCTTTTGACTTCTTCTGGCAATTCCTCATCGCTAAACCCCAAGTTGTTGCAGGAAGTGATGTTAGAGATGATACTGTCGAATTGCCTTATCGACACATCCTATTCCACAAAGGCCTGTTCTAAGACTTTCTGTAGAGCCTCTCTGTGGGCTTCGGAACTGAGTAAAAGAGATAACACAGAGATCTTTGAAGGAGTTTATAACAGCTGATCAACAATGTTGTATTCTTTAGCATTTCATCATCGTTCTTTGAAAGGTCAGGATCACTAGATTGACTGACCGGTTGATTAGGAATTTTTGTTTGAGGTTCCTTTTCTTTGTTGGGTTCTACAACTCCTCAGTTGAAGATTCGACCGCTCCGTGTTACTCGATTGATGTCTGCAATATTCACGACGAAGGGTAATGGAATTTCCTTTCCATTCTCAATTGTTGTTGCACCATATTTGTAAGGGATAACCTTATCAGACTTGTACGGTAATGGTCCTGGCAGATAGATAACTACAGGAGCCTTCTGATTTCTCTGAGTGTCGTAAGTAACTTCAATCAGTTCCTGGTTAAGAACTTTTGATTTGTTGAGTAGAGGGATGATGGTACAAACATCCTTGGTCCTCTCAGGATCAGAGATTATAACAACATTTTTGATCTGGTCAGCGAAATAGTCGGGCATCAAGTTGATGGACCCCGAAACTGGACACGGTTGAATCTCTTCGCGGTCCAACTGACTCTGAAGGGCTGCTCGCACGAGGTAGCATCCTTGGTTATTCTCTGAGCAGACTCTACAGCGCTCGTAGTTGTGTGATGGCACCTGGCCATGTCCGCTTTGATGCCTAGTAGGGTTCCCGTTTGTCACACTGATTTGTTGGGTGTCTTCGTCTAGATAGATCGGAAGCCACCAATGGTTTAACAAGTGTTGCAAAGTTCTTTGAACGAGAGCGCACCCTTGGTTACTCTCACAACATACTTTACAGCTCAGATAATCATGTGAAGTGAGAAAACCGAGTTGGACTTGCTTGGCATGTAACTCCACCAAACTGGTATTAATCAAACGAATATCGAAGATTTGAATCATGTTAACTTGATAAGGATTCCTATCATGGTAGTCCTAGATCCACCCAAGATCCATCTGACGCTGGAGGGCCTCTTGTATAAAAGAGCACCCCTGATTGTTTACCGAGCAAATCAGACAGGAATTGTAATCGTGTCGCGACAGATTATGATACTGGCTTTGTCTTGAGTACATTGCCACTAAGTTGACATTCATTGCACGGATGTCATGGTTCTGAATGATGTTGGAACTTGCATGAGTCATGTTAACTCCACGAACTCGATGCTCTTGGATCCACCCGAGATCAAACTGTTCCTGTAGAGCTGATTGCACCATAAAACCTCCTTGCTTGCTTTTAGAGTAGATATCACACTGGTGATAATTGGGAGGTGGTACATGCCCGTATCCACTCTGTCTACGATGCATCTTGACCAGATTGGTCCTCAATAAGAGTACATCATGAATTTGATAGCTGTTATTAGACTCCCCCTCTATCAAATTTACCGCAACTTTCTCGTGTTGAGGCAGCGGGTTCGTGAGAACGTTCAGATTCGTATCTTTGAAAGATAAGACCCCGCTCCTAGCAAGCTTTTGTACGTCGGATTTGAAACTGAGACACTTTTCTATATTATTCCCTGGTCCTCCTTGATGGTGAGGGCAAGTCTGATCCGCTTTAAACCAAAAAGGAGGATTCTTCGGTACTGTAAGAGGAGGCTTGGTTTGGATGTTCCCCTTGACCAGTAGTAATGGAAACAGTTCTGCGTACAACATCGATATAGGGTCGAACCCTGGCGGTCGCGTCGTACGGTTGTTGTTATATGGAGGACGAGCCTGCTGAAGAGGCTGTTGTGCCCTTTACTGATATTGTTGTTGATTAGGTTGGCTTTGAGCAACCCGAGGTTGATATGTAGGAACAGGCGCAGGGTTGATAGCAGGAGTTACAGCTGCTACTGGTTGGTACCGTCACCTTTGCTTTCCGAGAGAGATATTACCAATATCTTGCTATTTTTTCTTAGGGAGAGAACTACCGTATCGTTTTGTACTACTTGATGATCTAGCGTTTTTAACTAAACGTCCTTCTCAGACTGCTTCCTCAAGACGAACTCCCACGCCGACCATCTCGGTGAAGTCAGTGGGCGTACTGGCGACCATTCGGTCGTAGTAGAATGAGCTCAAGGTCTTTAAGAAGATCTTTGTCATCTCTTTTTCCTCAAGAGGTGGACAAATCTGGGTGGCAATTTCACGCCATCTCTAAGGGTACTCCTAAAAGGTTTCCTTGTCCTTCTATGATATGGCTCTGAGTTAATCTCTGTCCGGTGCCATGTCTAGGTTATACTTATACTGTTGAACAAAGACAGCGCTAAGATCTCTGAAAGTGCCGATCTTAGTGCGGTTTAAACCCATGTACCATTTGAGTGCAACACCGGTTAAACTATCCTGAAAATAGTGAATCAATTGCTCTTGGTTCTTTGTCTGGGTTGACATTCGCCGAGCCTACATCACTAAATGGATTTGAGGGCACGAGTTACCCTTGTACTTTTCAAATTTGGGCACTTTGAACATGTGCGGAACTTTCACATTGGGGACCAAACAAAGGTCTGCGACGTCCTTTCCAAATAGATCCTGACCGCGAATGGCTTGCAGTTCCTTCTGCATTTTCAGGAACTGTTCCTGGAAATCCTTCATTCTGTTATCTATACTTTCATTTCCACCAGAAGGTATCTGTGGAATATGTCCTTCCGGGACAATGTGTACCACGGGTGGTGGTATAGTCATCATGGCGGTGACTTTAGGTCCCTCCCTCTCTCGAAGTTTGTAACCTTCAGGAGTTGCTGTCATGCCCCTGGCATCTTCGCTTTCCCAAAGTTTGTAACCTTCAGGCCCAGCGGTTCCTACTGTAGTTTCTGGATCTTCAGTGATCGGCAGAATATATCCTTCTGGGATATAGTTGAGTGGCATGCCCCAGGGACGATCTTTCGGCATTTTATACCTAGGATCATACTTCTTCACTATGGGCGTTGATGTGATCTATGATATCACAGTCCTTTGCTGTTGCATCTGAGCTTCTACCAGAGCTTGCATGTCGTTATGAAGCTTTCTCAGATTCTCTTTCAGAGTGTCGATCTCTTCCCTCAACTCTCTGTTTTCTTCCTCGAGATCAGCCATCTTTTTTCTGTCGATTGGCCCGAGTATTATACGAATGAGACAGTTTGACTCTAGAATCGAGACACAAACGTGAGATTCGTAGGTAAGAAGAATGTGTTACGTGAGAATGATGAATGATATGCAATAATTATATATTTTATATATATTTTTTGTTTATTCAAAGTAAACTTCGACAATTAGATTGCAAATATCAAACAGTGGGGAAACCCCGTTTTATTGAATTCCAAGATTGTGGAAATGGAAATACAGTAATTTACAAAGTGTTGTTAAAATGAAAACTCTAAACTAATGGATCCTGAGTCTTCTCTGAAGAGAGCTCAGGTACTGGTTCTGGTGCTTTCCTCTTCTTCGACCGGGGCTCTTGGGCCGTTGTCGGGTTGTCGTTCCTTTTCCAAGTGAAAGAAGCGAGCAAATTCCTTTGGTCATCCTGATTTTCTACAACATGTTGCTCTAAAATCTCGATCAGAGCATCTTTTTCGCTTAAAAGCTACTGTATTTTCTTGCACTCCACATTGAGAATACGGTACTTGTTCTTCCAAGACTTCTTCTCCTGTTGAACATTGTTGAGAGTCACTTGAAGTTTTTCCGTATTAGACATAAAGTAAAGGACAGGGTCCCTTAATGGAAGAACTTCTTGACTAGGGTAAGGCATCCTCAGCTTGAGAGCTCTAGTTTGTACCCAGTGGAGATAAGGTTCCACCGAGACACAGTCTAGTTTTCCTAGAGACTCTCGTCCTTTCCTATGAACGTGCTTCCAGGCATGCACTATTTTTGTCTTTAGTGCTCTGTCATTTTCTCCTTCCTTGAAGAAAAGACCTTCCAGATGAACATTACGCGGGATATGTCTCATCGAGTATCCGAGTTGACGACGGACTAAAACTAGATGATAATTGATTCCTCCCTTAGTTCCTATGAGGGGTACATTTAGGAAGTTTCCACAACGGTCAATGATTCTGATCCTGTCATAGATTCGATTGTACCAATCGATGTCAGATTTGGTAAGATACATGATTCTTTGCAACCAACGTAAAGTATTCTTTTAATCCAAAAATGTAGCAGACTTCAGCAAATGGGAAATGAAACATTTGTACAGCAGGGGTACACAGCATGTGATCATTCCTCCGCTGTACAAATTCGTTAAATGTACAGAATGATAAGCATCTGCGAGCAAGGTCGGTACAGGGTTTCCAATCAGAAAAACCTTAATGGCGTTTATATCTACAAAGTTATCAATGTTGGGAAACAAAAATAACCCGTAGGTAAGCAAAACAAAGATGCTTTCAAAAGTGGTCACGTTCCCTATACTAGCAAATTACAGAGCTTTCTTTATCAAAAACTGGGCTGGCAAACCTTGGATACCACCCTTAATGATCATATGAGTCCTGACTTCTGACTCGTCCAAATAGATCGCTCTTGCGACGGTTTGATCCTTTGGAATTTCTCCCAGTTCAAAAAAAGGGAGCTTGATCAGTAAAATGTAAATCAGTCATGTGAGAGTACTCCTCTAGTGTTGGTGCTAGTTGATAATCCAGGAATGTGAAACAGTGATAGACCGGATCATAGAACTGGATTAGTGTGGACAGGATTCCTTCAATTACATGGACCCTTAACAGAGACAGCAGTCCTCCATACTTAGCTCTGAAAGCCTCAGGGTTGGTGATCATCCTTGCCAACCCTCTTAAATCCTCTAGTTTTGGAACCTTGAAGGTGTACTTGTGAGTCTTCCTTCTACCGAAATCCATTAGCAATCTCTTTATCTGACATTTGTAATCATTGTCTTAGTTTAATTTGAAAAAGAGAGACTAGAAGAGAAGATTTTTCTTTGAGTTAATGTTTTTTTTAATGAAATGAATGCATGAATGCAGCACACAAAAACATAGAAAAAACATGGGGTCAAAGGGTCGGTGTCATGAAGTCAAGGCTCTACCCATCCTCAAAGGTTTATACTGGTGATTTTTTGTACCTATCCTCAAAATCACTGACCCCTCTTGGGATAACGACGGCAAGCGGATCGCCGGCGAGTAGAAGTATCTTAGAGTAGTCTCAAATGAGGGTAGTATCGCGTGACAACTATTTCTGATAGCTTCCGCACTAAAAATGGCCTTAGTCTACTAAAATCCTCAGCTTCTCAGATAACCTAATGGAACAATCTGCTTTCAATAACCAAAGTCGTATAGGCATTGAATCCGTAAAGGGCATCT
Organism: Lathyrus tuberosus; assembly: GCA_022829125.1. Lineage (NCBI taxonomy): Eukaryota > Viridiplantae > Streptophyta > Magnoliopsida > Fabales > Fabaceae > Lathyrus > Lathyrus tuberosus. The sequence goes on along the minus strand of JALAZF010000124.1, from coordinate 224,441 downwards.
CCACTGATTTGATGGTCGACCGGGACCTCTTATCTGGGATTCACTCCCCATAAGATTACCCGTATAGTGCCATCCCCTATCTTAGGTGTATACTCAATCTTTCCAGATGCGGCATCACACGCATTCCCATTAGCAGAAAAGTAAACACAGATATCAATTAGGAAAAGCAGTATATATATTTGTCCTAACATCCTAGACCTCTAGTCCTATGATCCTATACAGACAATGACTCCCCAGCAGAGTCGCCATTTCTGTGACACTTCGCAAATTTAAGGCCTTCTACTTAAAACTGTGAGAAAGAATGCCTCCCACTGTGGTCGCCATTTTTCTGTAGCGCGATTTTTGTGGTTTCGGATCACTATCACTTTGGTACTACATTTCGATTCATTTTTTATCCTATGAAGCTGATTAAAGAAGGGAAATAGATGTCTCCAAATAACCCTGCTTGCATACTGAGGTTAAACAGTCAAAACTATTGGTTTACAGATGCTATCAAAAGGGGGGTCTATCTTTAGTTATTTGCTTAAAAGAACAGAGTGTCTTGACTGTACAGGAGGCTTTTGGTTAGGATACTATACCTGATTTTCTTGATTGATGTATAGAGGTACTGGACTTTGGGTTTTTGATTAGTATGCTCGCTAAGATTTCACAATCTTATGCCTACGTATTCCCGTTTAACGAAACAGGGAAATAAGAGCAATCGTAGTTCCTCATATTCTACGGGAGGAAAAATGTGTTTTGGTGTCTTGTTCAAAGCCCAAGACATGAAGCTAAAGGTGGTTTGTATCTTGTTCAAAGCCCAAGATGTGAAGCTGAAGGGTTATTTGTATCTTGTTTAAAGCCCAAGATATGAAGCTAAAGGGGTTTTAACTGAGAATTTGTCATCTCTAAAGTGGGCTTGTTGATGTTTATATGGTATGAGCAAAGCGCCAATTTGATGCTAAAAGGTTGATTGACTCAACCGGGGATTTCTTTATACAAAGCCTAAGAGGAGGCTAGAAGTTTGACTTTTCTGGGGAAAATGTTTTTTTCTATCTTGTACAAAGCCCAAGATTGAGGCTAAAAGGGATTTTTGACTCCGTTAGGGAGAATGTATCTTGTATGAAGCCCAAGATGGAGGCTGAAATGGTTTGACTCAACAAGAGAGTACTTTTATCTGTCCTGTATAAAGCCCAAGATAGAGGCTAAAAAAGGTTGACTCACCAAGAGAGTCTTGAACGGGTGATTGACTCAACAAGAGAGTCTGAAGGTTGATTGACTCAATAAGAGAGTCTTTTATACTCAACAAGAGAGTGATTTATTGTCTCGTACGAAGCCCGAGATTGAGGCTAAAAGGAGATTGACTCAACAAGAGAGCCTTTTATACTCAACAAGAGAGTGTTTTATATGTCTTGTACAAAGCCCAAGATGGAGGTTAAAAGTTGACTCAACAAGAGAATCTTTTATACTCAACAAGAGAGTGGTTTTTTATATGTCTTGTACAAAGCCCAAGACGGAGGATAAAAGAGTTTGACTCAACAAGAGAGTCTGAAAAGGTTAGCTCCGCTAGGGAGAATCATTTGTACAAAGCCCAAGAGGAGGATGACTTACTACTGAGGATTAGATCTATAGGCAGGCCCAAGGGTGGGGAACTCTCATGAGAGAGACCGGGTTCCAGAGTGATCGGTGTTTCTTCCTATGTTTGAAAGGAACTTGAAAATGTCTTTTAGACTAAAGAGTTTTAGATTGTCCAAGTCTAGAGTTTTATCTTTTGTACAATGCCCAAGAGGAGGCACGGGCATTAAGGGATGAGTATCAACCCTAAAATGGTCGGTGTTTTGACTCTGGAAAGCCTGCTCTAGCAAAGGATGACTAAGTTCTGTCTTATACCTTTAAGAGGTCGTCAAGGTCCTTGTATTAAGCCCAAGAGAAGGCATGAGAACTTATAAAAAGCCGAAGGGTCCTTGTACAACGCCCAAGAGGAGGCGAGGATGCTTTTAGGTAGCCTGTGGGTCCCCAAACCAAGAGAAGTTCAAGAAATGCAATTCACAGAGAAGAGATCATTCCAGGAAAGTTCGAGAATTTGGAAGAAACTCAAGAGATGCCATTCACGGAGAAAAGACCATCTCTGGGGAGTTAGAGTTTCTTTGACAATTTCTAAGGGTGACAGTCTGAGAAAAGGTTCACTGAGAATACTGCCTTTCTCTTTGTTCCATATTGTTTAACCCCAAGAGAAGGAAAGACTGTATCTGGACATCCTATGGGGATCTAGTTTTGTTTGTATTCGAGAGTGGCCAACAGGCTTTACCTAGTTCTAGACGTAGTTGCCGGGGAAAACTCTAAATAACTATACTAGTATTACACAGTTGATATGTGACAAGTATATAAAAGGATGTGAAAGAAGACTTACAGTGAAACAACCCCACAATACAGTTATATATGAAAACGGTAAATGAAAGCGGATAAACACTTACTCGTTGTAGAGCTTCCATGCTGTTTTGTTAGTTGTTCAACAAAGAAATTAAAGAAAGTTTTGATAACAACATATATTTGAATTCAAAATCAAAGGAGAAAGTGCTTTGAAAAGATTGTTGGGGCTTACAGCTCAAGGAGACGCCCAAGATTTAACGATTATCGCACCGTTGTTTTGAAAACTGTACAGAGGGACTTATACAATATGTGAGGCCCAAAAAGTTTTTATGTACAAGGGGATGGGTCTTACACTCTATTAGAGGCCCAAAGCAATTTAAAGAAAAGAAATGGGGCTTATAACACGAGGGTAGGCCCAGGGTATTTGATTTTTGAACTGGCGATCACGCCGAGATTTTTCTTTTAACGCAGAGGGACTTATACAATATCAGAGGCCCAAAAAGGTTTTGGTTAAATGTGGATTGGGTCTTACACTCTATTAGAGGCCCAAATAGTTTGAAAATGAATAAAGATGGGTCTTATAGCTCAAGGAGAAGCACAAAGATTTTTGTTAAAAAGGCAACGATCATGCCAAACTTTTTGATGGTATCGGGACTTATACAATACACTGAGGCCCAAAACGGTTTTTTTTACAAAGGGGTTGGGTCTTACACTCTATTAGAGGCCCAAAGAGTTTGAAAATGATTTATTTAAGGTGATTAAGATCAAAACCCTAAATTAATTTCAAAATGTATTTTAATTAGATAAAAATTTAATTAAAATGATCAAAATTATCAAACATATGTGAAAAACAAGTTGTGCTCTTGGATTAATGTTTGAAAAATCATGTTTATATCCACAAAATGATTGGAAACCAATTAAATTTGGAAAATCAAGGAGGAAAAATTATTTTAAATGTTAAAAAACAAATAAAAGATTAATTCTTTGCAAAAATATCAAGTATATGAAATAAATAATATTTTTGGGAATTTTTGGCAAAATAAAATATTTTAACATTTTTGTGAATTATTAAAAAAATAATCAACTCAAAATCATTAAAACTCAGAGAGAAATTAATTTTTGAATCAATTAAATAAAATCACAAAATTCAAAAATTCAAATATTCAAAAAATGGTGCCAAGAACACACTTAGAACACGCACCACCCCTCTGTTTCTGCAGATTTGCATTTTCTCACCAATCTCACTGAATACTTGATGAAATCACACAATCCACATATCAATCTACTCGTTTTCACCTCACGATCATGTTTATGGTCTTTAATTTCATTTATTTTAAGCATGGAATAAGAAATCAAGACAAAACCTCAAGAACCCTAAAATTTGCATGAAGGCTGAGAATTTTGATACACGATTCAAACAAAGCAATTATTTGAGGGGAAACATTCTATGCATGATTATGAACATTTGGCAAAAGTATTATGCGAGGAAATATGAATAGATTAAGAGATTACCAAGTTTAGGCTTACTTGAAGGTCGTGACAACAACAGCAAAGTGATTTTTGAGTTGGAGGTGTTACAGATGAGTTGTGATGATCTAAACAACTTCCCTACACCATATGGAGTGTGTTTGAATTCCTGGACTTGATTGGAAATGGTTGGATCACTTCATGGAATCTCAACTGCAACTTGGTTGAAAACATGAGCAACTTGCTGGTGATTCTGAGAAATCAGTGTTCCAGATGTGGTTTAAGTGTTTGGATCACTTCTATATGATGTTTATAAGGTGTGTGTGTGATTGGTTTGGTTGGAATGGTCCTCAAACTCAAAACCCGATAGTGACTTGCTTTGGAAGGCAATTTTGGAGTGAAAGAAGAGATTTTGAGGAAAGCATCAATTTGATGGCTTTGGTGTACTTAAATTGAGCACAAATGAGCTCTATTTATAGTAGAGCAAGTTTGTTTTGCAAGCAATTGTGAATGGCAACTGCAGCAGATCATTGTCCAATTGGATCATTTTGGAATCTCAAGTCTCCTCTAGCCATTGACTAGAGGTTAGAGCACATGCCTTTGGATTCCTAGTTCAGAGATCATCCTTGACTCATTCAGTTAGAAAAGGCTCAGTTCATGCCACCTTGGTGTATCCATTGAATGCTCCAAAACAAAATTGGAGTCTTGTCCCCCTTTTAGGCATTTTAGGTTTGGCATGCTACTTTTAGTTCCAAAGACTTGGGAGGCTTATGGATCAGTGTTTGTCCCTTCTTGGTCTCCCCCTGAGGTGTTCAGATGGATAAACTTGTTTTTCATTTGCACAAATTGCTCAAATCGACCAAAATACACAAATCTTCCTTGCCATGACAGTTGCAGCAAGGCATATTGCCATTGTCATAACTCTTAGGTCAAATGGGATTTGATGGAGTTCTTGGCCATTTTAGAAAGCTCTCATATGATACAACATATGTGTGATCATAGTTTGTTTTGACACTTTTTGGATCTAAGTGAAAAATGCCCCTACATTTTGAAAAAAGTGAAACAGATTCTGACTTAGTGAGAATTTCACTAAGTGTTGGAAAAAGTGGCATTTTCATGTTTTTATCATTTTGGTCACTCCATAACTAAAAATCCATGAAGAATTGGAGTGAGGTGTAATTGACACTTTTAAAGTATGCCATGAGAGCTACAAATCCATCTTTGGATCAGCCAAAATGGTTGCTTGGATCACAAGTTATGATCCTTGAAAGTTGGTGCCCTAGCCACTTTGTTCCATAACTTAGAAAATTTCTAAGTTTTTTATGGTTACCCCTTTTACAAGTTATCCCACTTTTCTTGATTTTTCTTGATAAATGATGGTTCCAATCACACATTAACATTATTTTAGGGTTAGGGAACGATAATTGATCAAAAAATCAAAAAGTCAAACTTTGACTTTTGGACACAGTTGACTTTTTATCAGATGAATTCCAAACTGCGTGATCCTCTATGAAATCAAATCCTTGACCTAAATCAAACTTGATTTATTGATTTCATATATGTTATAGGGTGTATTGAATCATGTCCCAAGGTTTGGGAGCATGTCCTGGTCAAAAGTCAAAGGCACAGTTGACTTTTTCTGCGAAACCCTAACTATGGTTCTGATGAACTTGAAACTTGTGAATCAAGCTTATTGGATTAATCCATTGTTGCACATGGATCAATGTAGTGTATTAGTGTCCTCAAATCATGCCTTGAGGTCTTGGCTCATGCTTTGTCCCAAAAGTCAACTTAGAGGTGAATTAGGTCAAGAAACCCTAATTCCTGATTTTTGATGAATGCTTCCCCTGAGGCTAAATTGACTTGATGATTGGGTCCATGAGGTTCCTTTGAGTAACTTGGGTTACGCTTTGAAGTATTGGCTCATGCCCAGATGAAGATTTCCATCTGGAGGCTCTGGTCGACCAAAACCCTAATTTGGTGACACTGGCGACCCTGAGGCTTAATCCACTTGGAATCCCACAACCTTGTGCTTGATCCTTGATGTGGGAGTCCTCTTGATCAGTTGTAGGAATTTTAGAGGTTTAGACAAGTTGAAGATCATGTCATTCCTTGATTGATCCTTTGTCTAGGTGCCCTGAGGGGGTTTGGAACCCTGTTTCTTGTTATAGTGAATGCTCACCCATCTTTGGGGAGACTGATGAGGTATGATGCTTCACCCATATTGTGATGATAATTTGCACAATGATGGGAATCTTAGTGGTCAAAATTTGGGGTATGACAATGTGGGTGTTACATTATTAGTGTTATAGTTTGTGGGAGATTTCATTTTATAACTGGCGCTATATAGGGCCTTTGTGGGAAGAGGATTTTATATTTTTATAGGTGTGTTGGTGTGTTTAATCGATATTACTTTATTACATTAAGGTGTAGGTTATGGTTATCCAATTCAACTTTTATAATATTAGAGAGTCAGCCTATTGTCAAAGTTTAATATTCTATAAAAGAAGGAAATTAGGGTTTTGATAGACTAACCTACTGAGAGTTTTGGTTCAGATTTTTGTCTTTCGATGCCTCTGTGTTTTCCTCTTCACGCCATAGCTTAGAAGAAGAGTACCAACTTGATTCAGAAACCTTTGTGTTTTTAATTTTGTGACTTTGTGTTTTTCAATTTGGGGTTCCAATTTTTGTGTCCCTATAGCCTTTGAGTTGTTCACTTTGTGTGCTCTTCTTCCCTTTATTTTCCTAATTAATTAGCGTGCGTGAAAAATTAGTTGGTCGACGGTTACGAAACAGTCGCACACCAAGAAACTCTAAGGATAACTGTGGGATGACGGGTGGAAAATTGTCTCAGCTTCAGTATTAGTTGGAGCGCCAAGATTTTTTTCCGCTGCACAAAGTTATTAATGTTTATAACACTACTAAAAAATTTTCAAACTATTTTCAACAAACGTTTTAATTTTGAGGTCTTTTCACCCTCCTTTAGACCATTGGATAATTTGTATCCTCGCCACCTTTACAAGCCGAATATAAGAGTAAAATGAAGAGACTAGAAAACAAATCTTAATAAAACCAAATTTATAATAAAGAGTGTTGTATGGACGAATGATCATCAATTAGAATTTAATTATATACATTGTGATACATTATTTACCTTATACTTTTTGGCTGTTATTTATATTTTGTAATTCAAGTTGTTTTTCTATGCATTTTTATTTTATGAAGTTTGTGTTTCTGTATAGTTTGAATGATAAATAATTTAGTTTCTATCAGTTTGTACATCCTCATTTTTTAAAATTATTAGAAGCACAAGCTCATTCAAACTTTGTATCATTGCTAACCATTTTGTATCAACAAATTGTATATAATGACGTATCCCATAGACGTGAACAACTACTTTTATATTAAACTTTGGTATGATTTTTCTATGTCAGTTTAAGTTTTTTCTTATGTCAGTTGAATATACGGTATTAAAGTTATAATCTAAATTCCTTAATTAGTAACCAAAGAAAAATTTATTATGATTTTTCAATGTCAATTTAAGATTTTTTTTTTAGATGGATTAGGTTAGAATAGGGGTTGGCTTATAATGACTTTCCATTCAATGGTGTGGACCTTATGGAAAATCTGAAATTAATTCCACTTTTTATATGATTAATGATTGACGAGGAGGTCATGGAATTTAAGTATATATCGATTTACTGAACCTGATGTTTTAGAAAGTTGTCACGGATATGCTTATTTTGTCCTTAATTGGCTTACGAATAATATATTATTTATGTTCCAATAATTATTTAAGTGTTTCATTTGTTTTATTAGGGGTGAGATACTAAACTACATGTAGAAGATATTTTCTGTTTGATAGTGGTTTTTTTCTATTGAATTCAAATGTGTTTTACTTGGTGGTATTTTTATTATCTGAGTTTCATTTTTATCTTTTTTATGTTGTAAGTTTCTTTGTGGGATTTTAGTGCATTTCTTGTACCGGTTTACTAGTTGCATTTTTTTTTATCTTCTACTCTTTTTTTATCTCCTATTCTTTCTTCCCTCTATTTATATATAGTTATTTTTCTTTAAAAATGATTTGGTATGATTTATTCTATTCCAAATCTTTGAAACAGTATTTAATTTATTGAAATAAAATTTAGATATTTTTTTTAAATATGCATTTAGAGAATTAGTTATAATATATCTATGAGTTGTTTTGTATAATTGGATATTTTATTCTTTGTATTATCTTTGATTATATTTATTTAATTAGCTTTTTATAAAATTGACTTGGAATAATGATAAGGTATATATTACGTTTCCAAATTAATTACAAGATATAGGGAACCCATTTTAATGCATAATTATCCATACATAATGTTTTCTACGAAATCAACTATGAGAATTTATTAAAGACATTAAATATATTTTGAAGGTTATCCTATGAAGTTTTATTTCTCAAATATGTATTTTAATGACAATATAAATTTCGCACAACCATTCGATTCTCACTCCACTCTATTATAAAGTAAGTTTCATCTTTTTTCAATCATCTTTGGTCTAATCCTCCCGAAATAAAATGGTTCCACCAATTTGTTCAAACAATATTGGTGGCCTTAATGGTTATGATGGTATCAAACTTATTTGCATAAAGTGTTTCTGGAAAAGTCTCAAAGAAAGTATCATTAAATCAGAAAAAATAGAAGACATGTTTTTGATAGATTCTACAAATAAGAACAAGAATAAAGAGTAAGGTTTTCATCAAATAATATATATATATATATATATATATATATATATATATATATATATATATATATAATGATATTATTTTTTTAGTTCTTAGTTATTTTTTTTAGATCGGTCGATATGCCTCGATCTCCTGAACATCCTACAACAAGTGGAGCAAGCCAAATACAAAACTAAAATGAAGAGACTAGAAAGAAAATCTTAAGAAAAAACACAAGCATTTATCAAAATGTTTATTGATGAAGATTATTTCAATTAAAAATTACCTTATCTTCATTGCAATGTATCATCTATATATTTTGTTGTTGTTATTTCTATTGTATAATTCAAGTTGTTTACCTATGCATTGTTATTTTATAAAGTTTTGTGTTTGTGTATTATTTGAATGATAATAAATATTTATTTGTTCTCAATTTATATTTACATATTTTATTATATTTAATGAGTTTAAAGTTACTAAAATAGTGTATCTTTGTTGGCCACTTTGTATAAACAATATGTATTTAGAGACATATATTATAGACCTGACCAACTACTTTTTTTTTAAACTCCTTCAAAGACTACAAGATTTGGTTGTAATGTGCATTAAAACTTTTTTATTAATTATAAAAAAACATTGTAAATAACTAAAAAACTCATTTAAAATTTTTCTATGGGATGGATGTATAATTTTTATTAAGGAATTATTTATTTGTCGTTGAATTATATTTGTCAATATATTTTTAGTCTCTTGTTATTGAAGATATATTTTACCATTAAATACATTAAAATTATTTCGTGTATAAAGTATGATATGTGACTATATCTAAAATTTTAGTTACATGAAAAACTATTTACTGATATTTAGTTTAATTGTATTGTTAATAAAGAATAAACTTATTTTCGAAATTCATTGAATTTTGATTATCATTGAATTTTTTAATATTAGTGGTCAAGGGATAGTATTATGGGTCTTCGATTTAAATTCTTTGCTATTAAAGATGATAAGTAAAACTATGTGGGGAAGTTTTTAGTGCTAGAGTTTGTGGGAGATTTCATTTTATAATTGGCGCTATAGAGGGCCTTAGTGGGAAGACGATTTTGTATTTTTATAGGTGTGTTGGTGTGTTTAATCGATAAAACTTTATCACATTAAGGTGTAGGTGATGGTTAGCCAATTAAACTTTTATAATATTAGAGAGTCGGCCTATTGTCAAAGTTTAATATTCTATAAAACAAGGAAATTAGGGTTTTGATAGACTAACCTATTGTGAGTTTTGGTTCAGAATTTCGTCTTTCCATGCCTCTCTATTTTCCTCTTCATGCCATATCCTAGAAGAAGAGTACCAACATGATTCATAAACCTTTGTGTTTGGAATTTTGTGACTTTGGGTTTTTCAATTTGGGGTTCCAATTTTTGTATCCCTTTAGCCTTTGAGTTGTTCACTTTGTGTGTTCTTCTTCTCTTTTTTCCCCAATTAATTAGCGTGCATGAAAATTGGTTGGTCGACGGTTAGGAAACAGTCGCACACCTAGAAACTCTAAGGATAACTGAGGGATGATGGGTGGAAAATTGTCTCAGCTTCAGTACAGAGGCGCTTGGAGCACTAAGATTTGTTTCCGCTACACAAAGTTATTAATGTTTATAATACTAATAAAAGATTTTCAAACTACTTTCAACAAACGTTTTAATTTTGAGGTCTTTTCACCCCCCTCCCCCTTTAGTCCATTGGATAACCTGTATTCTCTCCAACATAACAAGCCAAATACAAGAGTAAAATGTAGAGACTAGAAAACAAATCTTAATAAAACCAAGTTTATAATAAAGAGTGATGTATGGACGAAGGATCATCTCAATTAGAAATAACTTATCTACATTGTGATACATTATCTACCTTATACTTTTTTGGTTGTTACTTATATTTTGTAATTCAAGTTGTTTTTCTATGCATTGTTATTTTATGAAGTTTGTGTTTCTGTATTGTTTGAATGATAAAAAAAATTTAGTTTCTATCAGTTTGTACATCCTCATGTTTTTAAAATATTAGAAGCACAAACTCACTCAAACTTTATATCATCGCTAACAATTTTGTATCAAAGAATTGTATATAATGACATATCGCATAGACGTGAACAACTAATTTTATATTAAACTTTGGTATTATTTTTCTATGTCAGTTTAAGTTTTTTTTTATGTCAGTTGAATATACGGTATTAGAGTTATAATCTAAATTCCTTAATTAGTAACCAAAGAAAACTGTAGTACGATTTTTCTATGTTAGCTTAAGATTTTTTTTTCTTTCTTAGATGGATTAGGTTAGAATAGGGGTTAACTTATGATGACTTTCCATTCAATGGTCTGGACCTTATAGAAAATCTAAAATTTATTCATCTTTTTATATGATTAATAATTGACGAGGAGGTCGTGGAACTTAAGTATATATCGATTTACTGAACATGACGTTTTAGCAAGTTGTCACGGATATGCTTATTTTTGTCCTTAATTGTCTTACGAATCCTATATTATTTATGCTCCAATAATTATTTAAGTGTTTCATTTGCTTTATTAGGGGTGTGATACTAAGCTACATGTAGAAGATATTTCCTGTTTGATAGTGGTTTGTTTCTTTTGAATTCTAATGTGTTTTATTTGGCGGCATTTTTTTTATTTTAGTTTCATTTTTATCTTTTTTATGTTGTATGCTTCTTTGTGGGATTCTAGTGCATTTCTTGTACCGCTTTACTAGCTCCATTTATTATCTTCTACTCTTTTTTTATCTCCTAATCTTTTTACCCTCTATTTATATATAGTGATTTTTCTTTAAAAATGATTTGGTATGATTTATTCTATTCCAAATCTTTAAACCAATATTTAATTGATTGATATAAAATTTAGATAATTTTTTGAAATATGCATTTAGAGAATTATTTATGATAAATCTATGAGTTATTTTGTGTAATTGGATATTTTATTTCTTTGTACTATCTTTCATTATATTAATTTAATAAGCTTTTTATAAATTTGACTTGGAATAATGATAAGGTATATATTACGTTTCCAAATTAATTTCAATATATAGGGAACCCATTTTAATGTATAATTATCCATACATAATGTTTTCTACGAAATCAACTATGGGAATTTATTTAAGACATTAAATATATTTTGAAGGTTATCCTATGAAGTTTTATTTCTTAAATAAGTATTCTAATGACAATATAAATTTCGTACAACCATTCAATTCTCACTCAACTCCATTATAAAGTAAGTTTCATCTTTTTTTTCAATCATCTTTGATCTAATCCACCCGAAATAAAATGGTTCCACCAATTTGTTCAAACAATATTTGTGTCCTTAATGGGAAACAAGTTCAGAATTCTAGATCAAGTGCACCTCCTGTGTGTCGTACTTGTGGTAAGATGCATTTTGGTAGATGTCGCTTCGAAGGAGTGGAGTGTCACCGGTGTCAAAAAGTAGGTCATATGGTGAAGGATTGTCCTCATAATAGGAATCAGACGCAAGGAAAGAGTACCGGTCGAGTTTATACATTGGATGCAAAGAAGGTTAGGGGTGATAACTCTTTGATTACTGGTAGGTGTTTTGTTAATGGGCATCCTTGTTTTGTATTATTTGATTGTGGAGCAACACACTCTTTTGTGTCAATAAAATGTATGAAGCGACTTGGGTTGCAAGCTATTCCGTTGTCTCGACCCATGGTGGTTACTACTGCCATGGATGAGATGGTTGAAACACCTTGAATGTGTGAAAACTGTGTATTATCTATGGATGGAAGAGTTTTTCAGATTGATCTTATTTGTTTGCCGCTTAAGAAAGTAGATGTTGTTTTGGGGATGGATTGGCTTTATTCTAATTCGGTATTTATTGGTTGTGAAGAAAACCTAATCATCATTCCGTCCGCTGAAGCTACTCTGAAAGATGTGTTAACAACTATTTTAGAAGGTACGGTTGGAATGATAAATTTCTTGTTTGAGAAGGAAAAATCTATTCTTTTGGTTCTCACTTAGGAGGAGAGTAGCGACCTTCAAGTTCTGCATATTCCTGTAGTTTGTGAATTTTCCAAAGTTTTTCCCAAGGATGTCACTTCTCTTCCTCCGGAGAGGGAAGTGGAATTCTCTATTGACCTGGTACTGGGAATGGCTCCTATATTCATTTTTCCGTATCGGATGACACCGCTTGAGTTAAGAGAATTGAAGGATAAATTGGAAGAGTTAATGGCCAAGCATTTTGTTCGACCCAGTGTTTCGCCCTAGGGAGCCCCAGTGTTGTTAGTAAAGAAGAAGGATGGTGGAATGTGGTTATGTATTGATTATCGGCAGTTGAATAAAGTCACCATTAAGAAAAAGTACCCATTACCCAGAATAGACGACCTATTAGATCAATTGAAGGGAGCCTGTGTGTTCTCGAAGATTGATTTACGGTCGGGTTATCACCAAATTCGCGTGAAGAGTTCAGATGTACCAAAGACCGCATTTAGAACCCGTTATGGCCATTATGAATTCTTAGTAATTCCTTTCGGTGTGACGAATGCTCCAGCAGTTTTTATGGATTATATGAATCAGATATTTCAACCTTACTTGGACCAATTTGTAGTGATCTTTATGATGACATCCTTATTTATTCTCGTACTTCTCAAGAGCATGGAGAACATCTAAGAATCGTTCTATCGATCTTACAAGAGAGACAACTTTTTTCCAAGTTAAGCAAGTGTGAGTTTTGGATGTCAGAGGTTAGTTTTCTTGGTCATGTCATATCTCAAGGAGGCATGGCAGTGGATCCATCAAAAGTTGAAGCAGTAATTAATTGGGAGAGGCCAAAGAATGTTTTAGAAGTTAGAATTTGCTTGGGACTAGCAAGTTATTATAGAAGGTTTATCAAAGGCTTTTCTCAATTGGCTTTACCAATGACCAAACTTACTCGAAAGGATTGTTCTTATGAATGGGATTCAGCTTGTGAACAAAGTTTTATGAGTTTGAAGGAAAGATTGACGACTGCTCCTGTTTTGATCATTCCTGATCCTAGTAAGTCGTATGAGGTATTTTGTGATGCATCAAAAATGGGATTAGGAGGTGTCTTAATGCAGGATAGTCACGTGGTGGCTTATGCTTCTCGACAATTAAAGGTTCACGAGAAGAATTATCCAACTCATGATTTGGAATTGGCGGCGGTTGTTTTTACACTGAAAGTGTGGCGTCATTATTTGTATGGGGTACGTTTTGAAATGTTCGGCGACCGCAAGAGTTTGAAGTATCTTTTTGACCAAAAAGAGTTGAACATGCGTCAAAGGAGATGGATGGAGTATTTAAAGGATTTTGATTTAGAATTGAAGTACCATCCGGGTAAAGCGAATAAAGTGGCAGATGCTTTGAGTCGGAAAGTGTCTCATAGTGCCGAATTGAGGATGTTAGAACATGCCTTATTGGAAAAGTTTCGGGATCTTAATCTTCAATTTGTTTGGACTCAGAAACGTGTGATTATGGGAAACTTGAATGTTAATTCTAGTCTTAGAGAGGAAATTCAACAAGGGCAAGTGTTGGATGAGAAGTTACAAGAAGTGTTGGTTCAACCGAGTTTCGTGCAAGCTACCGATGGAACCATTCTGTTTAACCAAAGGATTTGTGTTCTGGATGATGCGGTGTTAAAGAGAAGGATTTTGGATAAAGCTCATAAAGGTGCTTTTACTATACATCCTAGTTCTTCGAAGATGTATCAAGACTTGAAGAGAGACTATTGGTGGTCCGGAATGAAAAGAGATATTGCGGCGTACGTGTCGGAGTGTGCGGTATGCCAACAAGTAAAGATTGAACACCAGAGACTGGGTGGATTATTACAACCGTTAGAAATTCCAGTATGGAAGTGGGATAGCATTTCTATGGACTTTGCAGTTTGGTTGCCCCGTAAACATGGTGGTTTTGATTCTATTTGGGTGATTGTAGATCGGTTGACGAAATCTGCGCATTTCTTAGCCGTAAAGACTACTTACAAGGCAAGTCATCTTGCAAGGTTGTTTATTTTGGAAATTGTGGGGTTACATGGTATTCCCTCTAACATTGTGTCCGATAGAGATCGAAAGTTCACTTCAAGATTTTGGAGAGCTTTTCAACAAGCTATGGGAACAAAGTTGTGTTTGAGTACGTCGAATCATCCTCAAACGGATGTTCAAACGGAACGGGCGATACAAATTATGGAAGATATGTTAAGGGCTTGTGTGCTTGGAAGTGGAGGAAATTGGATAGAACTTTTACCATTGATTGAGTTTTCCTACAACAATAGTTATCATGAAAGTATTGGTATGGCTCCTTACAAAAAATTTTATGGAAGGAAATGTAGGATGCCTTTGTGTTGGGCGGAAGTTGGCGAAGATAGAATTTTGGGACCAGAGATTATCCAAGAGACTACAGAAAAGATTAGAATGATCCGTGATAAAGTTAAACAAGCACAAGATCGTCAGAAGAGTTATGTGGATAACCGTAGGAGACCTTTAGACTTTGATGAAGGTGATCATGTGTTGGTGAAAGTTACTCCAAGATTTAGGTTGAAAGGACCGTTTAAGTCGCGGAAGTTAAGTCCGAGATACGTGGAACCGTATCAAATTTTAGAAAGGATTGGTGAAGTAGCTTACAGGTTAGCCTTACCACTTTCTCTATCAAAGATGCACGATGTCTTTCATGTGTCTCAACTTCGGAAGTTTGTTCCAGATCCTCTTCAGCCAATTCTACCAGATACGATAGATATAGAAGTAGATCTAACGTTTGACCCTCAACCAAGTCGTATCACAGGAAGAGAAACTAAGGTACTAAGGAATAAAGAGATTCCTCTTGTGAAAGTTCAGTGGGATGAGACGCATCCGGGTGATGCAACTTAGGAACTAGAATCGGAAATACGGGATGCTTACCCTCATCTTTTCAGGTAATCTCTAAATTCGAGGACGAATTTCTATTTAAGGAGGGGAGGATGTAAATCCCCATATTTTATTTTGCTCTGGATAATATTAGTTTTGATCAACTGGGTTCCGGTGTACTCTGAGAAATTATCTGCAAAGATAATGTGAGCAACCAATGAGCTCAGACCAGATCAAATTAATATTATCTGACTCTGAGGTTTTATCAATTGATACATTAGAGACAAATTGGACATTTAAGTTAGTGTAATTAACTTAATGATACCTATACATATCATATTCATTTCTTTTCCTCTTCATTGTGACAAAAATAGAAACAAATTTGGAAAGAAGTATAGAGAAGAAGGAGCAAAGAGGAGAGAAAGAGAAAGAAACCTAGAAAGAAGAACAACTTGGAACTTCTTCATTCTTCATCAAATCATCTCACAATCTTCATCATTATCTTGTTTAGAGGTGGGTTCTAGTTAGTACTTAAGCTCTAGAAGTTTTGAAAATGTTAAAGTTTAGGTTAGAATTGGTTAATATCGAATATTGTGTGGAATCGATTGTTTTCACGGTTCAAATCTCGATTAAAATGCATAATATGATCAATACAGACATGAATATAATGTATGATAAGTGAATATTTGATCCTTTGAGTTTTTATGAGGTTTAAATTGGTTGGATGATTTTGAAACATGAGAAAAACCAGAATTTTCTGTTCTGCAGCAGAGTAATCGGTTAACCAATTAGGGTAATCAATTACTCTGTGGAAAAATTGATAATCTGTGCAAATTTTAAATTGAGTAACCGATTATCCTGTTTGGGTAATCGATTAGGAAATGTGTCTCTAACTCCCATTTAGCCTCTGTGTGAACAGTGAAGCTAGAGTAACCGGTTATCCTATTTGGCCATTTGGGTAACCGATTACCACTATAGGTTGAGGAAAAATATTGAAAAATTCATATCTTTTAGATCGTAACTCCGATCGAAACGTAGTAATAGTCGTTGGAAAGCTATGGAAATATCCTACACAATAAAAGTAAAAAATATTGATTTCGATACTCGATTAAATAAATCGGAGGGAACCCGAGAAATGTGTTAATTTTTTGATTGAATTATTACCTGTATTTTTATTACACAATTGTATTATGCCTTGTCTAACCAATTGTTGTTAAGCATGATTGAGAGAGTATGCATGTTTAAAATATGGAATATGAAGAGTGAAGAAACTTTAACATGAAACTATAGAAGAACCTAGTAGTGTGACTAAGATATTATAGATGATCTAGATGGCGACGCTCGTGCATTCGATGTTGAGGCGTGCATCCAAATATCGAGAATGGTCTAGAAGAGAATAAGACACTAGTATGTAACATGTGTGAACCCTTGTAATTATGAGAAAAAGGAAAATGTGGCCTCAAGGCAAATGTGGTCTAGAAATTGTTGAATACAATCACGGTTGTATGTGAGATCACGTAATCGTAACCATTTCCCTAATATTTTCTGTTCCATGAGTAACGGGCTCCTCTGGAATGTGCACATGATTACTAGGTAGGTTTGATTCCCGATTATAGTACGAATGGAACCTATAAGGTAAAGAGACTTGTGACGGTGTATGGACCGTGTGAAGTGACGATTCGTAAGGTGATAAAGTGTCCCTTAGTTTTCGAATCCATTTCGTATGCCAAGTAATCTACGAGGATCCATGACTCGTGCCGACTTCTAGACGTAGAAGAGGATGGGAAGAAGGAGATTCCTTGATGAGGTTATCGATTAGTGATAATTTTGAGTTAACAGACTCTTAAACATGTTTCCATACAGTGTGAGATTGTGAACTCAAGGTCTTTCCCTTCCTTTGACTTGAGTTAAGATTGATAGAACCTTGTAAAGCCAAGAGAATCCATAAGATAGGGAACTCACTGGAATTTAATATCTCACCCCACGTTGTTGATTATATTACAGGTACTTTAGGTTCCGTGAAGGGTAAGGATAAAGTCGTTTGATTATCCTTATGTACCTTGGATTTTGGGATGGCATAGCTTCCGTTGTGGAGATTTATTTTGAGATCACTTTGTTGATCTAGTTCTTCGTACTTTGGAACATCTTGTATATATTATGCCATATATTTTTAGTATTTTGTGCTTTGGGCATGTAATGTATACAATGTGTTAACTAGGGACTTATGGTATTTCAATACCAAAACTTGGATTCATGTATAATATATATGCTTTGATGTATGTTGTTATATGTGGGTGTTACAATATATATATATATATATATATATATATATATATATATATATATATATATATATATATATAGGTAATGATATGATTTATTTTGTTTTTTATTTTAGGTTTTTTATTTTTAGATCGGTCGATATGCCTCAATCTCCGGAACATCCTATAACAAGTGGAGCAAGCCATATACAAAAGTAAAATGATGAGACTAGAAAGAAAATCTTAAGAATACATAAGCATTTAACAAAATGTGTATTGATGAAGATTATTTCAATTAGACATTACCTTATCTTCATTTCAATGAATCATCTATATTTTTTTTGCTTTTATTTCTATTGTATAATTCAAGTTGTTTACATATGCGTTGTAATTTTATAAAGTATTGTGTTGGTGTATTATATGAATGATAATAAATATTTATTTGTTCTCAATTTATATTTACATATTTTATTACATTTAATGAGTTTAAAGTCACTAAAATAGTGTATCTTTGTTTGCCACTTTGTATAAACAATTTGTATTTAGAGACATATATTATAGACATGACCAACTACTTTTTTTTAAACTCCTTCAAAAACTACAAGATTTAGTTGTTATGTGCATTAAAAAATTTTTATTAATTATAATAAAAAACATTATAAATAACTAAAAAACTCATTAAAAAAATTTCTATGGGTTGGATGTATAGTTTTTATTACGGAATAATTCATTTGTCATTGAATTATATTTGTCAGTATATTTTTAGTCTTTTGTTATTGAAGATATATTTTACCATTAAATACAATAAAATTATTTTGTGTATAAAGTATGATATGTGACTATATCTAACGTCTTAGTTACATGAAAAACTATTTATTGATATTTTATTTTAATTGTATTGTTAAGAAAGAATAAATTTATTTTCGAAATTCATTGAATTTTGATTATAATGGAATTTTTTAATATTAGTGGTCAAGGGATAGTATTATGGGTATTCGATTTAACTTCTTAGCTATTAAAGATGAAAAGTTAAACCTGGTGGGTAAGTTGTTTGTAATACCCCGTATTTTATTACTCTGGATAATATTATATTGCGATCGACTGAGCCCAGTGTACTCTGAAAAATTATTTGACAAAATAATTAGAGTAACTGAGGAACTTAGAATAAATCCAACTAATATTATTTGACTCTGAGGTATTCTATTAATTTGGACTTTAGAGACTTTTTGGACATTTAGTAGTATTAATTCTAATACTAGATTTTGTTATTATTTTCCTTCCTTTTCCAAACATATAAGAAGAAGAAGTTAGTAAGAAGTGAGAGAAAAGAAGGAAAAGAAGAAGAAAGAAAGGAAGAGGAAATAGAGAGAAAGGAGAAAAGAAGAGAAAGAAGGTTTTGTGAAGAAAAGTTTAAGGAATCATCATCCATTGTTCAAAGCTCCAACCATTCATCTCATCTTCCTCATTTTCATCATCCTTGCAAGGTGGGTTTAGCTAGAAACCATTTTTTTCTTGAGTTTTGGTATTATGAGTTTTAGGTCGAAATCTTAGAAATCGATGTTACAACGGTTAGAATTGTTTTGAAATCGAAATGAATGATTGGTATGATCATAGAAACATGTTTTGATATTTGTTTTGATGATTTAGTTGATGTTGGTTTGTTTGAGAATTTTAGGTTTTGAAGAATGTTTGTATTCTTGAGAAAATATGAGTTTTGGAAATGTGGTTGTTCAAACCTTGCAAACTGTGTTTTAAGCCTCTATTGATAGTTATGTTGTGCTACGGATGAGTTTTGGGATGTAGGGGTGTTTACTGTGAATTTTGGTAAACAACCTCTGGTCTATCAATCTAAACGCAAATTGATTTAACTTGCAGGATCGACCACACAAATCCTAGAACATGTGCTAAGTTTGAGAGACAAGTGTAAATTAAAGAAAATGTAAACTGAACTCCACGTTCGACAATGCTGAAAATAAAGTCTAACTGAACTCCACGTTCGACTACGGGCAATAAAGTAAAGTGAAGACTCGAAATTTAAAGTAATGCAAGTAAAGGGTGCAGAAATTAAAGGCGTCGAATGAGTAAAAGCTTTGAAAGTAAAATGCAACGAACTCCACGTTCTTGGAAAGTAAAGGCTGGGATAATAAAAGTGTTGTCGAAGGTAAAGTGCAGGAAAGTAAAAGACTTTGAAAATAAATGCAATGGATTTAAAGGAGAACTCCACGTTCTTGAAAATGAAAGACTTTGAAAAGTAAAGGCTTAAACATTAAATGCTTGAACGTAAAAATGCAGTCGAAAGTAAAACGCAGAAAGTTTAAATGGCTTTGAACATAAATTTGGCATGGAAGATAAAGTTCAAGAAACTGTAAAGGCATGGAAAGTAAATGGCTGAATCTTAAACATGCTGAAGATAAATTAGATTAATGAAGACAATGGTGTTACATTACGTACATTCTCACGAACTCGTTTCTCTACACGCGGGTACTTTGAGTTTCTTAGAGTAACTTGTACAAAAATATGAACACTCCATTTACATAGAACCAACTCCTATTTATAGTGCTAGGAAATAACTACTCAGTGGTGGTTACTGCTTCGAACGTGTGGATTTTGGCGCCTTCCCCTTGATCTCAACTGTTCCCACGTTCACAACTGCTCTTATTTAAATTTCAAATATTGGAAATTCCCTCCAATCTTAATATAACCACTGCAGCGCTACATCCTCATGGTCGAAGAACCCTTTCAACACTTAGCCATTTTTAAAGGTTTCTCCACATTTATTCGACTCAGGCCTCTCAAAAAGTTAGGTCGAAGCCTTCTTTACCTTAAAAATAATTTTTTAACATTAAAATAGCTTTTATTTTGTCTAGCGTTGAAATTGAGGGTTAGCAAATTTCCCCCAAGGAATGTCCTTTCGTCAGACTTGGTAGGAAGGCCATTTCTTGATATAATGCTTATTTCGACGCCTATTTGCATGGCCTTAACTGAACATCCCACTAATTCCCTCATAGCCAAACTATTCAGTTTCTTTAACCCACGCCTCTGACGTCACGCCATCATGACAAATCCTTAAAACGTCTTTTCAGCCGTATTCATCATAACGCCTTTCTTGAAAACAGATGTTAACAGTCTGCGCATAACTGCTACTTTTCATCACGCCTTCAGGAGAAAGACACGCGTCTCACTAACCCCTCAACTTCAACGGTGGATCCAAGTCTCTTGAGATTTTCAAATGTCTATATATACCCATTTCAACCACTTTGCGAACTTTCCACACTTTTCATATTCTCAAGCAAACTCCTCTTCTCTTCAGTTTTCTTACGCAAACCCAGCGAAGACACCATCTTTTCATCTTCTTCAACAATGGCATCTACCCAAATTAACCCTCAAGCAAAGAAGACTCAAAGGGGCAAGGCCACTCCATTTAAGCAAACCATCCCATCGTTCTCTAACATCCCAGGCCCTCAACTAGTAGATAATCGCCGCTGCATGCCAGAACCTACCTCTACAGAATCAAGAGCCATCTACCAATCTCAGGTAATGATTCCCCTAGTTATGTCTGATAAAACTTATGCGTTATCTGGTCCTTTGGCTGAGGTGGACATTTCCAACGAGAGGCTGAGTGAGTTTTTCCCATCATACCGGAGATCTAGACCATTAGGGCAAAAGAGTTTCCCTAAAATTAATCCCGCTGCTGGAACTTCCCCTGAAGAGATCCCTTTACCCAAAATTAACATTGGCTATCTCACTGATGGCACCAGGCTAGTGAGAGCTGTCAATCCTTTAAAGGAATTCGACCAATGGATGGCAAAGATGGAGAAGGTTAAAGCTGACCATTGGAAGGAGATAGGGATTTATGACTTCCTTATGCTGTCGAAGACCAGCATACCCTATTGTCTGAACATGTTGGCAGCATCTTTATACTTTTGAGACAACACCCATTATACATTCCATCTGCCATGTGGAATGGTTACTCCAACCCTTTTCGACTTAGCTGCCATCACGAGGCTTCGTCCAGATGGCCTTGTCTATAATCCTGAGGTTGATGCTGAGGATACCATCAACATTTCAGGCTCCAAACTGACCTACACCCTCTTTATCAAGCACCACTTCAAACAAGAAGATGATGAGGTGTCTGATGAAGAACACATTGCTTTCCTCACAGTCTGGCTGTCGAGGTATGTTTTTTGTACAAAGTCTTTGCAGGTGGCTAAGAAGTACCTGCCCCTGGCGAACCAACTCCACCACAACAGAGGGACCTGCCTGAGTGAACTCATTCTGACGAACCTTTATGAATCTATCAGTGAGGTGGCTTCTCGACTTAAGAATGTGGAAGCCCAAGGTCCTATGCATTTGAGCGGTCCTCTTTGGCTACTTCAACTATGGCTCAATGCTACATTTGAGGCTAGCCTCCCCAGAAAAGGCATAGTCGATGAAGCTTCCGCCGAGATCAGGGAGAGGAGTGTCGAAGGGACACGTCTGGCTAAGCTCACTCCTAATGATGATGGTGAAAACCTCCAAAGGGATTTCACCAGTTATATAATGATGTTCGCCAAACGCTATGAGTTCACTCCTAGCATGGCACCCTTTGCTCGACGAAGCTATGGCCCTGAGTGGTTTCAAAGGCCATTTCCAAATCCTCTCCAGCCCCTTGATCCAGAGTCTGTTGCCATCTGGGAAGCCTTTTTAATTCCTAGATTCATCATCCACAGGCTGAACTTAGGGAGAGGTCTATCAGCATTGATTGCCTACCAACCAAACTTGGTCTCTCGACAATTTGGGCTGGCCCAAAGCTTCCCTCAGTGCCTGTATGAGAGAAAGGGCCAAGTAATTTTTCACACTGCTTGCCTCGACGAGGAAAACGTCTCCCAAACACTCGACAGCTGGAGTGAAAAAAGAAGAATCCTTTCTCCTGTGTTTTTTAAACCTACCTTTTTATGCACTTCATCCTTCCACCAATGGTGGTCGAAGCATTATAGTGAGCACTTTCTTGATGCGGCTACGTTTTCTTCGTTACTTAACCAAGCTTTTCTCCATGTGCAGGACAAAACGAAAAAAAGTAAGTTCACTCACATCGAAGAAATACAGGCTTTTCAAAAATACTTTGAAACTATCTATCGACCAGATGATCTTAGTCGAACCATTCATGAGGCTGCTGTTACTCTAAAGAGAAAATTTCTAGAAAAGCTGGATCAACTAAAAATTCATCCCAACGTCCCTCGTGAGAAACGTTATGAGGTAGCTTTTAAACTTTTTCCTCCAAAGTTCCCTCGACTGCCTAATGCTGATTTTGGAGTGGCGCTTGCCCCTGCATTTCCAGATTGGTTTGTCTGTGGGGAGCATTTAAAACTTCTTCGACAGCAGTCTCAGCAAAAAGCCCAACGAGTGGTTTCGACTAAGCATACGTTAGACAGTTTTAAAGGGCACCTTCATATAGGAATTCAGGACGTTCGTGTCGAATCTGAAATATATGAAGGTTTGAAATCCTTAATCCATGGCTTTATGACTAACCATGTAATCATTAACTTGTAACAATTGTATGTTATCTTTCAGCTGTGCCTAGGAAAGCTGCTTCGACTAGAGCTGCCAATTTGCAAAGTGGCAAGGAACAAGGGAGTACACATGTAAATTTCATCTCCCCTGTTTCTGTTTGTACTATGTGAATTTCTTTCTTATATTTGTACTGCCTCTTCAGACTGGTCGAAAACCTTCAACACCTTCCAAGAAAGGTAAGAAGGATACCCCAGCTATGGTTATAGCTTCGGAGGCCTCAGATGAATCTCCTGAGGAGGTTCTTACAAGAAAAAGGAAAAAACCCACAAAGGTTTGTTTACTGTGAATTTTGGTAAACAACCTCTGGTCTATCAATCTAAACGCAATTTGATTTAACTTGCAGGATCGACCACACAAATCCTAGGACATGTGCTAAGATTGAGAGACAAGTGTAAATTAAAGAAAATGTAAACTGAACTCCACGTTCGAAAATGCTGAAAATAAAGTCTAACTGAACTCCACGTTCGATTACGGGCAATAAAGTAAAGTGAAGACTCGAAATTTAAAGTAATGCAAGTAAAGGGTGCAGAAATTAAAGGCGTCGAATGAGTAAAAGCTTTGAAAGTAAAATGCAACGAACTCCACGTTCTTGGAAAGTAAAGGCTGGGATAATAAAAGTGTTGTCGAAGGTAAAGTGCATGAAAGTAAAAGACTTTGAAAATAAATGCAATGGATTTAAAGGAGAACTCCTTGTTCTTGAAAATGAAAGACTTTGAAAAGTAAAGGCTTAAACATTAAATGCTTGAACGTAAAAATGCAGTCGAAAGTAAAACGCAGAAAGTTTAAATGGCTTTGAACATTAATTTGGCATGGAAGATAAAGTTCAAGAAACTGTAAAGGCATGGAAAGTAAATGGCTGAATCTTAAACATGTTGAAGATAAATTAGATTAATGAAGACAATGGTGTTACATTACGTACATTCTCACGAACTCGTTTCTCTACACGCGGGTACTTTGAGTTTCTTAGAGTAACTTGTACAAAAATATGAACACCCCATTTACATAGAACGAACTCCTATTTATAGTGCTAGGAAATAACTACTCAGTGGTGGTTACTGCTTCGAACGTGTGGATTTTGGCGCCTTCCCCTTGATCTCAACTGTTCCCACGTTCACAACTGCTCTTATTTAAATTTCAAATATTGGAAATTCCCTCCAATCTTAATATAACCACTGCAGCGCTACATCCTCATGGTCGAAGAACCCTTTCAACACTTAGCCATTTTTTATGGTTTCTCCACATTTATTCGACTCAGGCCTCTCAAAAAGTTAGGTCGAAGCCTTCTTTACATTAAAAATAATTTTTTAACATTAAAATAGCTTTGATTTTGTCTAGCGTCGAAATTGAGGGTTAACAAGGGGGAAACCTGTTATTGCTGTCGCATTTTTCTGAGAAT
The DNA here is from genome assembly GCA_022829125.1 of Lathyrus tuberosus. Lineage (NCBI taxonomy): Eukaryota > Viridiplantae > Streptophyta > Magnoliopsida > Fabales > Fabaceae > Lathyrus > Lathyrus tuberosus. Next base: position 199,842 of record JALAZF010000124.1, on the reverse strand, counting down.
CGCGCTGCGCGCTGAGCGCGCAGGTTGCCCACTGAGCGCGGTGCCAAATCCTTGGAGCCTCTCGAGGAAGGGAGTTACGCGCTGAGCGCGGACCAGGGCGTGCTGAGCGTGACTTGGGAGTTGGAAGTGACGGTTCATAACGGTTAATGGCTCGTAGAACCCGAATCCATTCGTATGTCAAGTAGATTACAAGGATTTATGGCTCGGACCGCCTTCTAAACGTAGGAGCGGGCGGGAACAGGAAATACCTTGGTATGGTTATCGATTAGTGATGTTGTGAGTTAATGAACTCATGTCATGTTTCCATATAGTGTGAGAAATTCAAGTGTGTGAACTCTAAGTCCTTTCCCTTTCCCGGACTTAAGTTAGGATTATTAGAACCCATTAATCCGAGAGAATCTATAAGATAGGAACTCACTGAGATTTGATGTATCTCACCCCACGTTGTTGATGTATTTCAGGTACTTCAGGTTCCGAGAAGGGTAAGGATAAGGTCGTGTGAACTTTTCCTTGCTTGTTGATGGCTAGCTTCCGTAGCGGAGTTTATTTGGAGATTATTGTTGATCTAGTTCTTAGTTTTTATCATTTTGAACATCCTGTGTATAATATGCCTTAGGTTTTTGTACTATGCACTTTAGGGCATTTAATTGTATACAATGTGTTAACTAGGAGCTTATGTGTTTCAGTACTTGAAATTCTGGTACAGATGTGTGATGTTAAGGTGTAATGTCACAACATCAAACTCTGTTGCATGAACAAGACAATAATAGAAACAGTAAATGAACACAATCAATTGTTCACCCAGTTCGGTTCAACCAACCTACATCTGGGGGCATACCAAGCCAGGAAGGAAGTCCACTATTAGTAGTATCAAATTACAGACTCAACACACCAGTTGACAATCTACCTAATTCAATCACTACCCAATGACCCTTCTACCTAAGTCCTCCCTAGGTAAGAGACTCCATCTCACTTCCAATCATCTCGATGATGTCTAGCAGTCAACTACACTGTCACTGCATCAACAGCTTGACTCCTTACTCTTTTCTATTACATAGACTTTAGAAGACACTTCCATGACAACCCTTTGGAGTTGCTTCAAAGCTTCCTCCAAGAAAAATACAAAACTCATTACCTACAGGTTTCTGAGTTAACCATAGTGACCATCTCACACCCCGAGTGGTTCACTAGACAAAGCCCTAATGATCTACATCTTGGACCCGTACCTATTCTAGGTTACAAGTATTCTATTTATAGCTTTTTCCCACTGGATTTGGGCCTTCAAATCATATCCAATCTTCTGCTAAATCTGCAACAGATTATGCTCCCAAACAAATCTTCAATTTAAATCTTCAATGATTAACTCTAAATATTCTCCATATCTTTATGCATTAAATTCCCAACAAACACATCTTCTCTTTTTAAACCAGCTGCAAGATATTCTCCACACAAATAGGAACTGCAAGATCTTCTCCACACAAATAGGAACAATCTTCTCCACACAAATAGGAACAATCTTCTCCACACAAATAGGAATAATTCTCCATGTCTATTTGCACAAAAATAGTAACCCGATCTGCTCCACATTTGATTGTAACAGAATATATCTATTCCATGATATTCTCCTGCAATATCTCAATCAAATCTTATCCTTAACAAACTTGCACACGCGCAGCCCTAAAACTTCCCAAACTGATGTTCTGTCATCTGATGTCATGACATCGGGTTTAACATCAACACAAAACTGCAACCCTTAAAAACTTAACATAACCAGAATGTTAACTAAACATAACAAGGCTGTTAACAACTCATGTTGAAACATCAATCATGACATCAACATTGTTTTACCAAAATTCTAGCCAACTACAAGAACTAACAGTACCAAACACTTGGATCTATATATAATATTTTGCTTTGATGTATGAGTTTTATATATGGGTGTTACAGTTGGTATCAAAGTAGGTCGTATCCTCGACCTAGCCATGAAATAGTATAAGTATTTCTATCCGTTTCATATACGTTGTGTCGCCATTGGTCTTAAGTGTTATATTTATGGCATTGAGCCTGATAAACTTAATCCTATTTGTATGACCTTTAGGAACATGGCCGAAGGACGTAGAAACACTTGTGGTAGACCCCGCACCATTCATGAAGGGACAAATCTGTCGGGCGGCGATGGCAATGCTCCTCTGTATCAGTTCATGCAACAGATGCAGCAGCAACAGAATCTATTCATGCAGCAAATGGTGCAACAAATGAATGGAGGTTTGCATCCTACGGTAGTTGTTCCAGAAGCTAAAGGTGGGAAATTCCGGGATTTTATCCGCATGAATCCCCCAGAATTTCATGGTGGATTAGATCCCGTGAAGGCTCACGAATGGATTTCTGGTATGGAGAGGATTTTCTTGATAGTCCAATGCAGCGAAGAGAACAAGGTGTTGTTTGCTTCTCATTCACTGAAGGGTCGCGCTATGAGATGGTGGGAGAGCGCTTCGGCTTTGATGGATATTCAGGAAGTGCCTAAGGTTTGGGAACAGTTCAAAGTTATTTTCATGGAGAAGTATTTTCTGAGCTCATTGAGGACTCAGAAAGAATTTGAATTTCAGCAATTAAGACAATGTAGTATGACTGTGGCCAGTTATGCTGAGAAGTTTGAGGACATGGCTGCTTATTCTAGGTAGGCTATGTATGCCCCTGATGAAAGGTGGAAAATAGACCAGTTTCTGTTTGGACTAAAAGCTGAAATATTTCATAGTGTATCTCAGAGAGAGTTCACTACATATGCTGAAGTTTTAAGGCAATGCTATGTGGCCGAGCATAGTTTGAAGAAAGTCCAAGCTGAAGGTGTTGCGAGTAGAGTGAATCAAGGGGATCGCGGAAGATCCAACCAATAATTCAGGCCTAGACAACAACCCATCAAAGGGAAACAAGTTCAAGATTCAAAAGCGGGTACACCTCCGGTGTGTCGCACTTGTGGAAGGATGCATTATGGAAGGTGTGGTATAGACAATGTGAAGTGTTACCAATGTCAGAAGGTGGATCATCTGAAAAGAGATTGTCCTCAGAATAGGACTCAGACACAAGGAAGGGTTTATACCTAAGATGCAAGGAAGAAGAAGAGTGACAATTCCTTAATTGCTGGTACGTGCTTCGTTAACGGATTTCCTTGTTTTGTTCTATTTGATTGCGGAGCTACACACTCTTTTGTATTGATGCAATGTATGAAGCGACTTGGGTTGCGGTCCGTTCCTTTGTCTCCTCCTATGGTGGTCACTACCGCCATGGATGAAATAGTTGAGACACCATCGATGTGTGAAAATTGTGTTTTGTCTGTGGACGGTAGATTTTTTCAGATTGATCTTATTTGCTTACCACTTAAGAAAGTTGATGTTGTTTTGGGAATGGATTGGCTTTCTACTAATTCGGTGTTTATTGGGTGTGAAGAAAAGCTCATCATCATTCCATCTGTTGATGCTACCCCGAAAGATGTCTTAACAACTATTCTAGAAGGTACGATTAGTATGGTAAATTTCTTGTTTGAAGAAGAGAAATCGGTTTTGTTGATTATCACTAAGGAGGGTGGTACCGACCTTCAAGTGTCGGATATCCCAGTTGTTTGTGAGTTTTTCGAAGTCTTCCCTGAAGATGTCATTTCTCTTCCTCCGGAGAGAGAAGTGGAGTTTTCGATTGACTTGGTACCGGGAACGCCCCCTATATCCGTTTCCCCGTACCGGATGGCGCCTTTGGAGTTAAGGGAATTGAAGGACCAGTTAGAAGGACTTATGGCGAAACATTTTATGCGGCCTAGTGTTTCACCGTGGGGAGCCCCTGTTTTGTTGGTAAAGAAGAAGGATGGTGGGATGCGGTTGTGTATCGACTATCGTCAGTTGAATAAAGTCACCATTAAGAACAAGTATCCCTTGCCAAGGATAGATGACCTATTAGATCAATTGAAAGGAGCCTGCGTGTTCTCGAAGATTGATTTGAGGTCGGGTTATCACCAAATCCGAGTGAAGAGTTCCGATGTACCTAAGACTGCATTTAGGACCCGTTATGGTCATTACGAATTCTTAGTGATGCCTTTCGATGTGACTAATGCTCCAGCTGTCTTTATGGATTATATGAATCGGTTATTTCAAGCTTACTTGGATCAATTTGTTATGATATTCATTGATGACATTATTATCTATTCCCGTACTCCACAAGAGCACGAAGGACATTTGAGAATCGTCTTATCGATCTTACAAGAGAAGCAACTTTTTGCCAAGTTAAGCAAGTGCGAGTTCTGGATGTCTGAAGTTAGTTTTCTTGGTCACGTTATATCACAAGGTGGTGTAGTGGTGGATCCGTCAAAGGTTGAAGCTGTGATTAATTGGGAGAGACCGAAGAATGTATCGGAGATTAGAAGTTTCTTGGGTCTAGCAGGCTACTACAGAAGGTTTATCAAAGGCTTTTCGCAATTAGCATTACCTATGACTAAGCTTACTCAGAAGGATTGCCCCTTTGAGTGGGATTCGGCGTGTGAACAAAGTTTTATGAGTTTGAAGGAAAAATTGACTACAACTCCCGTTCTGATTATTCCCGATCCTAGCAAGTCGTATGAGGTATTTTGTGATGCGTCTAAGATGGGACTAGGAGGCGTTTTAATGCAAGAAAGTCACGTGGTGGCTTATGCTTCTCGAAAATTGAAAATTCATGAGAAGAATTATCCAACCCACGATTTGGAATTAGTGGCGGTGGTGTTTAGTTTGAAAGTGTGGCGTCACTATTTATATGGAGTACATTTTGAAATGTTTAGCGACCACAAGAGTTTAAAGTACCTCTTTGACCAAAAAAAGTTGAATATGCGTCAAAGGAGGTGGATGGAATATTTAAAGGATTATGATCTAGAGCTAAAATACCATCCGGGTAAAGCGAACAAAGTGGCCGATGCCTTGAGTAGGAAAGCTTTGAGAAAGGCCGAATTGATGATGTTAGAATATTCGTTGCTGGAAAAGTTTAGAGATTTGAATCTTCATTTTGTGTGGACTCCTAATGGAGTGATTATGGGGAATTTGAGTGTCAATTCTACGTTAAGAGTTGAAATTCAACAAGGACAATTATTGGATGAGGAGTTGCAAGAGATGCTAAGTCAACCGGGTTTTGTGCACGCTAGCGATAAAATGATTGTGTTTAACCAAAGAATTTGCGTTCCGAACGATGCGACCTTGAAAAGAAAGATTTTGGAAGAAGCGCATAAGGGTGCTTATACTATACATCCGGGTTCTTCAAAGATGTATCACGATTTAAAGAAAGACTATTGGTGGTCCGGTATGAAAAGAGACGTTGCGGTCTTTGTGTCGGAATGTGTGGTATGCCAACAAGTTAAGATTGAACATCAATAGAAATCCCAGTTTGGAAATGGGATAGTATTTCTATGGATTTCGCAGTAGGTTTACCCCGTACGCAAGGTGGCTATGATTCGATTTGGGTAATAGTAGATCGGTTGACAAAGTCGGCGCATTTCTTGGCCGTGAAGACTACTTTCAGGGCAAGTCATCTTGCGAGGTTGTTTATTGCGGAAATTGTAAAATTGCACGGTATTCCCTCTAATATTGTGTCGGATAGAGATCCGAAGTTTACTTCAAGGTCTTGGAAAGTTTTACAACAAGCTATGAGGACGGAGTTGCGTTTGAGCACGTCTAATCATCCACAGACGGATGGTCAAACTGAACGAACAATACAAACAATGGAGGATATGTTGAGAGCTTGTGTGTTAGAGAGTAAGGGGAATTGGAAAGAACTTCTACCATTAATTGAGTTCTCTTATAACAATAGTTACCATGCGAGCATTGGAATGGCTCCGTATGAAACGTTGTATGGAAGAAAGTGTAGGACACCTTTGTGTTGGGCGGAAGTTGGGGAAGATAGAATCTTAGGACCCGAAATCATCCAAGAGACTACGGAAAAGATTCGAATGATTCGCGAGAAAATTAAGCAAGCACAAGATCGACAAAAGAGTTATGCGGACAATCGAAGGAGACCTTTGGAATTTGAAGAAGGTGACCATGTGTTTTTGAAAGTTACCCCGAGATTAAGACTGAAAGGACCGTTTAAGTCACAGAAGTTAAGTCCGAGATACGTGGGACCGTATCAAGTTTTAGAAAGGATTGGCGAAGTAGCGTACAGGTTGGCCTTACCGCCTTCTCTGTCGGAAATGTACGATGTTTTCCATGTATCTCAACTTCGGAGGTTTGTTCCAGATCCTCTTCAACCAGTTTTACCAGATACTGTCGAAATAGAAGCAGATTTGACGTTTGAACCTCAACCGAGCCGCATTGTGGGAAGAGAAATAAAAGTATTAAGGAACAAGGACATCTCTCTCGTTAAGGTGCAGTGGAATGTAACGCATCCGGGTGATGCAACTTGGGAACTTGAATCGGAAATGCGAGATGCTTACCCTCATCTGCTCAGGTAATCTTTAAATTCGAGGGCGAATTTCTATTTAAGGGGGGAGGATGTAATACCCCGTATTTTATTACTCTGGATAATATTATATTGCGATCGACTGAGCCCAGTGTACTCTGAAAAATTATTTGACAAAATAATTAGAGTAACTGAGGAACTTAGAATAAATCCAACTAATATTATCTGACTCTGAGGTATTCTATTAATTTGGACTTTAGAGACTTTTTGGACATTTAGTAGTATTAATTCTAATACTAGATTTTGTTATTATTTTCCTTCCTTTTCCAAACATATAAGAAGAAGAAGTTAGTAAGAAGTGAGAGAAAAGAAGGAAAAGAAGAAGAAAGAAAGGAAGAGGAAATAGAGAGAAAGGAGAAAAGAAGAGAAATAAGGTTTTGTGAAGAAAAGTTTAAGGAATCATCGTCCATTGTTCAAAGCTCCAACCATTCATCTCATCTTCCTCATTTTCATCATCCTTGCAAGGTGGGTTTAGCTAGAAACCATTTTTTTTCTTGAGTTTTGATATTATGAGTTTTAGGTCGAAATCTTAGAAATCGATGTTACAACCGTTAGAATTGTTTTAAAATCGAAATGAATGATTGGTATGATCATAGAAACATGTTTTGATATTTGTTTTGATGATTTGGTTGATGTTGGTTTGTTTGAGAATTTTAGGTTTTGAAGAATGTTTGTATTCTTGAGAAAATATGAGTTTTGCAAATGTGGTTGTTCAAACCTTGCAAACTGTGTTTTGAGCCTCTATTGATAGTTATGTTGTGCTATGGATGAGTTTTGGGATGTAGGGGGAAACCTATTATTGCTGAGCATTTTTCATAGAATCGCGCTACGCGCTGAATGCGCAGGTTGCCCGCTGAGCGCGGTGCCAAATCCTTGGAGCCTCTCGAGGCAGAGAGTTACGCGCTGAGCGTGGACCAGGGCGCGCTTAGCGCGACCTGGGAGTTAGAATTTTGTACTTTTATGGAAAAATTCATAACTTTTGGCTTGTTTATCGATTTCGATCATTCTTTATATCGATGTAAAGCCGAGGAAATATTCTACGCAATGGAATTGAGAAATATCGATTTTACCGACCGATTACATAATCGAGAAACTTCAAAATGATGTAAATTATGTTTTAAATATTGGTAATCTATTCTATTATGTCAATATGATGTGTTTTGCCTAATCCATGATTGTTAAGCATGTATTATGAAAATGAAATAGGAAGAGTGAGGAAAACATCAACATTTAACTAAGGAGGAACTAGTTATGACTAGGATGATATGATTACTTAAACGACAATGCTTGTGCATAAGAATCCGAGACGTGTGCCCTTTTGGACGGTATAGAAAGAGTGAGACACTAGTATGGAACATGTGGTTAACTTTGTGGTTTTGTAAGGTTGAGAGGCCTTAAGGCGTTATAGCCTTGTGATTGTCGAATACAATCGTTTTATTTGTTGTGATCATGTAATCATAACCGGTTTGGCTCGAGTGTAGTTTCATGAGTCTCGGACTCCTCTGAAATGGATGCACAACTACTTGGCAGGTTTGATTCCCCGTATTGTACGAATGGCGCCCATGGAGCGTATGCTTGTGACGGTTAATGGCGCGTGTGAAGTGACGGTTCATAACGGTTAATGGCCCGTAGAACCCGAATCCATTCGTATGTCAAGTAGATTACAAGGATTTATGACTCGGACCGCCTTCTAGACGTAGGAGCGGGCGGGAACAGGAAATACCTTGGTATAGTTATCGATTAGTGATGTTGTGAGTTAATGAACTCATGTCATGTTTCCATATAGTGTGAGAAATTCAAGTGTGTGAACTCTAAGTCCTTTCCCTTTCCCAGACTTGAGTTAGGATTATGAGAACCCATTAATCCGAGAGAATCTATAAGATAGGAACTCACTGAGATTTGATGTATCTCACCCCACGTTGTTGATGTATTTCAGGTACTTCAGGTTCCGAGAAGGGTAAGGATAAGGTCGTGTGATCTTTTCCTTGCTTGTTGATGGCTAGCTTCCGTAGCAGAGTATAGTTGGAGATCATTGTTGATCTAGTTCTTAGGTTTTATCATTTTGAACATCTTGTGTATAATATGCCTTAGGTTTTTGTAATATGCACTTTAGGGTATTTAATTGTATACAATGTGTTAACTAGGAGCTTATGTGTTTCAGTACCAAACACTTGAATCTATATATAATATTTATGCTTTGATGTATGAGTTTTATATATGGGTGTTACATTGTTATTGTTATAGTTGATGGGAGATTTCATTTTATAACTGGCGCTATAGAGGGCCTTAGTGGGAAGACGATTTTGTTTTTGTATAGGTGTGTTGGTGTGTTGGTTTTGAATTTTGTGAATTTGTGTTTTTCAATTTGGGATTCCAATTTTTGTGTCCCTATGGCCTTTGAGTTGATCACTTTGTGTGTTCTTCTTCCCTTTATTTCCCCAATTAATTAGGGTGTGTGAAACATTAGTTGGTCGACGGTTACGAAACAGTCGCACACCTAGAAAATCTAAAGATAACTAGGGGATGACGGGTGGGAAATTGCCTCAGCTTCAGTAGAACGACGCTTGGAGCACCAAGATTTGTTTCCGCTGCGCCAAACGTTTTAATTTTGAGGTTTTTTCACCCCCTATAGACCAATGGATAATCTGTATTGTCTCCAACAAAACAAGCCAGATATAAGAGTAAAATGAAGAGACTAGAAAACAAATCTTAATAAAACCAAGTTTATAATAAAGAGTGTTGTATGGACGAAGGATCATCACAATTAGAATTAAACTATCTACATTGTGTTACATTATCTACCTTATACTTTTTGAATGTTTTTTATATTTTGTAATTGAAGTTGTTTTTCTATGCATTGTTATTTTATGAAGTTTGTGTTTCTGTATAGTTTGAATGATAACAAAATTTAGTTTCTATCAGTTTGTATATCCTCATTTTTTTAAATTATTAGAAGCACAAATTCACTCAAACTTTGTATCATCTCTAAACATTTTGTATCAACAAATTGTATATAATGACATATCCCATAGACGTGAACAACTACTTTTATATTAAACTTTGGTATGATTTTTCTATGTCAGTTTAAGTTATTTTTTTTATGTCAGTTGAATATACGGTATTAGAGTAATAATCTAAATTCCTTAATTAGTAACCAAAGAAAACTTTAGTACGGTTTTTCTATGCCAGCTTAAGATTTTTTTTCTTTCTTAGATGGATTAGGTTAGAATAGGGGTTGACTTATAATGATTTTCCATACAATGGTATGGTCCTTATGGAAAATCTAAAATTAATTCATCATTTTATATGATTAATGATTGACGAGGAGGTCATGGAAGTTAAGTATATATCGATTTGTTGAACATGATGTTTTAGCAAGTCGTCACGAATATGCTTATTTTGTCCTTAATTGGCTTAGGAATCCTATATTATATATGTTCCAATAATTATTTAAGTGTTTCATTTGCCTTATTAGGGGTGTGATACTAAGCTACATGTAGAAGATATTTCCTGTTTGATAGTGGTTTGTTTCTTTTGAATTCTAATGTGTTTTATTTGGTGGTATTTTAGTTATCTGAGTTTCATTTTAATATTTTTTATGTTGTATGTTTCTTTGTGGGATTTTAATGCATTTCTTGTACCGATTTACTAGCTCCATTTTTTTTTATCTTCTACTCTTTTTTTTATCTCCAACTCTTTTTACCCTCTATTTATATATAGTTGTTTTTCTTTAAAAATTATTTGGTATGATTTATTCTATTCCATATCTTTAAAACAATATTTAATTGATTGAAATAAAATTTAGATATTTTTCTGAAATATGCATTTAGAGAATTATTTATGATAAATCTATGAGTTGTTTTGTATAATTGGATATTTTATTTCTTTGTACTATCTTTCATTATATTTAGTTAATTTGCTTTTAATAAAATTGACTTGGAATAATGATAAGGTATAAATTACGTTTCCAAATTAATTTCAGTATATAGGGAACCCATTTTAATGCATAATTATCCATACATAATGTTTTCTACGAAATCAACTATGGGAATTTATTTAAGACATTAAAAATATTTGGAAGGTTATCCTATGAAGTTTTATTTCTTAAATAAGTATTCTAATGACAATATAAATTTTGCACTACCATTTGATTCTCACTTCACTCCATTATAAAGTAAGTTTCATCTTTTTTCAATCATCTTTCACTAGTGCAGAAATATAAAATTACACCCGTTTTTTATACATTTAACACCCGTTATTGGAGGGTGTGAATTCAACGGGTGAGAAATGTCCGACAAATTTACACCCGTTTTAAAACGGGTGTAAATTTGATGTTATATTACACTCTTTTTTATAGAAATTGGTTGTATATTTTTACATATATACATTTATAGATGGTATATTACACCCTTTTTTTGTTTAAAACCGGTGTATATACATTCCATTTTACACCCTATTTTATAGAAAACGGGTGTAAATTTGATGTTATATTACACCCTTTTTTATAGAAATCGGGTGTAAAATTTTGAATATATACATTTATAGATGGTACATTACACCTTTTTTTTGTCTAAAACGGATGTATATATTCCACTTTACACCCTATTTTATAAAAAAATAGGTGTAAATGTGTAAATAATAGCATTTCAATCAAACGAATTTACACCCAATTTCATAAACATCGGATGTAAAATGAGCAGTGAATACCTTAGAGGTTTGCAAATTTAGAGGTGTATTACACCCATTTTTGCTATTTATGTTGGCATGTTTACACCCAATTTTACTATTGATGTTGGCATTTTACACCCGATTTTACCATTGATGTTGGCAATTTTACACCCGATTTTACCATTGATGTTGACATTTTTACACCCTATTTTCTTTAAATAGAATGCTTGTTTTAGTTTCATAATTATATTATATTTAATTAGATTTAGAACCTATATTTTTATATAAAATCAAACGGTGAAACCCAGAAACTAAATTGAAATAAAAACGTTGTAATTGATATAAGTTGTGACTGTGATATCATATGAATAAGTGTGAAATTGCACTATACAGATGATAAGACATGGCTAAGATGGAAATCTCTACTGTAAGTAGGTGGAGTTTTGATAAATAGAATACAAACTGGTAGAATGAATCATAGGTGAGACTAACCAAACCCAATTTCATGTATATCCTATAAAAAAGCAAGGTGACAGCTACTAGGAAAGCTCCAGCAATTCTATTACAAATTGAAAGCGTTGAAGAAAGTCGGGGCTGATAAACAGGAAGATGAGGAGATAATGGGCAAAAACCGGAAGGCGGCTTTATCTCACTGGTTTTAATATCACCAAGCCACTTGTTGAATTCTCCAGCAGATGTCATATTGCTCATTATAAAACATTTGCATCATACATTGTGGATTGAATAATATTTATCCCAGAGAGCTTATGTTTTTGATATTTCATTCATAAGGTTCTTGAACTTGGCACTGCAATCTCCTCCGCTGCATGATTCATTCAAAAAAGACATACACCTTTCAGATAAAAGTGTTTTCAACAAACAGATAATAGTGATGATTTTATTATGCATCATTAGTGAAAAACAAATAGCTTGATTTAGATGAAGAAACAAATACAAACCTTATGCGGTTCAAGGAAGCAATAACTTGGAGTAAACTTCGGATCATGTCTTCATTATGATCTACTTCTTGCTTAACTGCATCTTGCTTTAGCTTAAAGTTGATAGTCTTCTGGAGAGGATCCACCAATGAATCCAACACTGAAAGGTGAAATTCAAGTTAGAAAAAAAGAAAGCCATGCAATAAGATTATAATGCTTTTAACATAGGCAACATAAACCTGCCAAGACTGCAGAAGGACACTTGTCCGCTAGTTTTGAAAGAATCAGGTGACAAGGCCTTTTAACATCATAATGATCTGAAAAAAATAAAAGAGTATCAATAAATTAGAACCAACATAATCACATGCATCAATAAGTAGAATCATCAACACCAGTCCAGAAGCAATAATAATAAATTAACATATATTTAACAAGGCAGGCTGGAGCTATAGAGTTCCTATTGTATCTAGGGCCTACTGGTATACGAAAGGATCAGATGTACTAAGTTTCCTAAGCTTGGTAGTGTAGAAAACAAACATGGTAAAGTTCCCTATGCTTGGATAAATGGATGAAGGGTAAATATAAAAGCCAATATGTTGGAAGTCATAACATGAAATGTAATTTACTGGGATGGGAGAAAGATTATATGACAAAGGCTCACCATCCAAACCAGATTTAAGATAAGGAACAATGAATGATGTGGGGTTCAGCTGATCAAGACAACCATTATCCACAGTATGCTTGAAAGGGCCAAGATCAAATATCCGTATCAGTTCTTGCTGTAAAAAAAATTATTATAAAATCAGAACACCGCCAGTAATATGAGACCTTTTATTTTCTATCAGGCATCAATCCATTGTAAAATATTAAAATTACTCAAAAAGTGCATATAACCAAAGAAAAGAAAATGTCACATTTATATTGTAATGTCATGTAATCAACAGAACTCCACAAAACAGAATGCCATATTACAGAATGTCATATAAAAGGCTACCTTTACAATTGTTTAATCATAAAGAAGAGACAACAGATTAGGAAGAAGCCCCTTGATGAGGTTTGGTTTATTATGCACAAATGTGCTCAGAGCCAAGACAGCAGCTCGCCTAACATGCTGCATGCTCACAATAAAAATCAGCAACAATAAAGTTGAAACCAAACAATATGCCGATAATCCCCAAATAGACAATAAAAAGAAAACGGATTTGGTCACTGATTGGGAAATCAATGTTTAGAATTTAAACAACCTCATTATTTATTATACATATGGAGGCATTCTTTTTAGGGAAATGTTAATAGTAAACTTTTAGAGGGAGAAGTAAATGTTAGAAGCAAACTTTTAGAGAGAGGGGAAATTGTTAGAAGTAAACTTTTAGAGGGATGGGAAAATGTTAGTAGTATCCATTTTTGAATCAGTAGTGTTACTCACCACTTTTCCTATAAAGTGACTCTTAAGAAAATCAACATCCAAAGAAAATTTTGTTACATTAATTTATCAATATTCAGTAAGTTGATTAAGAACTCACCCTATCATTATCTCTGATAAGCATCAGAAATGATGATATTTCAGGGTATATGATCGTATCTATCTTCTCTAGACGTTCAATTATAGAGTACTTCACAACTATAACCATCAAATGTAAAATATGTCGGGCACAAGCAATTGTACATAGTCTAAAGATAAATTTCAAATACCTTGAGGGCAGGAACTTAAAATTGGACTTAAACTATTACAAAATGATTACCATTGATTTGGGTGGAAGATTGGACTTAAACTTAGTATTTTCTGTTTAAAGCCAAAATCAAATTCTAAAGGGCATTGATCCTAATAAGGCTCACCTTTTTTTGACTCCCAGCACAACCAACAACATAACAACCCAATAGTTTGCATATTATCCTACAATATTTCCAACAGATCCAGATGCTGCTCAAACAAATATTGTAATACCCCGTAATTTTAGGAACGCTTTGGATAATATTATTATGATCAACTGGGTTTCGGTGTACTCTGAGCAATTATTGGATTAAAATAATTAGAGTAAACTGACGAACTCGGAACTGAGTAGATTAATATTATTTAACTTGGAGTTTTACTAATTGGTGCATTTGAGATAATTTGGACAATTAGTAGTATTACTAATTAATGTTTCTCTATATCTTTTTCCTTTTCCATTATTTGAAATATAGTAACTTTGGAGAGAGAAATTGAAGAGAAGGAAAAAAAAGGAAGGAAAAGGAAGGAAAAGGAGAGGAAAAATTCTCAAGAGCTCTAGGACTTGAATCATCAACCCATCTTCATCTTTTCATCTCAGCTTCTTCATCATCATCGTGTAATCCAGCTGGGTTCTAGTTAGATACTTTAGAGTATAGTTTTAATGAGTTTAGAGTTAGTTTTGATATTGTGAGAAATGAGATATTTTTGCAATAGAATCATGTTTTAATGTTCCTTATGGTTGATACATGTTAGATATGTGTTGTTGTATATCCAATTGGTATTTTTCTGGTGTTTAGAAGTGATTTGGAGGGGAAAATGGATCAATTTCGCAGAAAAATTATGCAGGAAAAATTGTGGTTTCCAATTGCCCATACGCGTATCACTCAAGGCAATACGCGTATTGGTTAAGGCAATATGCGTATGGCAATGAAGAAATGTGGGCAATACGCGTATGGAGTTCCATTTTCTCGGCCATCTGCTCATTTGCGTATTGGTACGCGTAAGGTTTTGGGCAATACGCGTATGAGGTAAGGCAATACACGTATTGGTGTTTTAGTGGACTTTTTAGGGAAAAATCAGCCTCTGCCCATACGCGTATCACTTTGGGCAATACGCGTATAGCTGGGCGAGCCAGCTGGGCAGTACGCGTATGGCACAAGGCAATACGCGTACGGCTAGTGAGAGTGCAGAATTGTGTTTTTCGCGATACCATTTCGTGTTATTTTCCATAACTCGTGTTCCGATTATCCATTTTTAACATTCTTGATATCGTTGGAAAGCTAATAAAATGTACTTTCTTATTAAAATTGTTTTGAGATTGTTGGCCGATTTAATTATGACAGGAATTTGGACAACTGTTGTTTTGTCGACTTTTACCGTTTAATGGTGTGTAATTGTTGTTGAATATGCATGTTAAAATATGAAACAGGTAGAGCGAGGAAACCTTAGTACAATAGAATGAATTATAGAATCGTGCGACAATGCTTACACTGATACTAGAAGAGTATCCTTGTTGAGTAGTTGTTAGTGGAGGATCGTTTTCCTCCGGTTTGTTGTGTGTGTGTCTTAATAAATACCGTGACCCGTGCTGAATTGCTCCTAGTGTGGGCTGGGCGGGGAGAAGTATTTATTAAGTAAGTAACTATAAGTTCTTGTAATTGGCTGAAATTTTGTTAAAACAATGTTGATTGATGTCATGGTTGATGTTGCAACATGAGCTTCTAACAGTATTGGTATGTTTTGGCTAACATTCTGTTTTGAGAATAAGAAGTAAAATGCTGAAGAGTGATGTCACATGCGATGTCTTAACATCACTATACCAGACATTAAAACATCAGGCTGTAATGGGCTGCGCTGATTATGTTTATTTAAGGTGATCTGTCAGTTAGATTGAATGTGAATTTCCTGGTACAATCAGTTATGAAGAAGATCAGGTTGTTGCGAATTTAAAGCATAAAGATATGGAGAATATTCATAGTTAATTATTGAAGATTTAATTGAAGATTTGATTGAAGATCTATTTAGAAGCAGGATCTGTTGCAGATTTGTTACAGAAGATTTGATATGATTTGTGTAATACCCCAAATTTTGACCACTTAGATTTCCCATCATTGTGAAAATTATCATCACAATATGGATGTACCTTTATGCTTCATTAGTCTCCCCAAAGATGGGTGAGCATCCACTACAATCAAAATTAGGGTTTCAAGCCCTCTCTGAGCTTTAGACAAAGGCTCAATCAAGAAATGACATGATCTTCAACTTGTCTAATCTCTTAAACATCCACAATGGATAAAAAAGGACTCCCACTTCAAGGATTAAGCACAAGGCTGCTCCCTTCTAGGTGGATCAAGTCTCAAGATCGACAGTGTCACCAAATTAGGGTTTTGGTCGACCAGGGCCTCCAGATGGAAATTTTCATCTGGGCACAAGGAAATGATCCAAAGCATAACCTAATATACTTCATGGAACCTCATGAACCCATGCATCAAGTCAATTTTGCCTCAGGGGATGCATTCATCAAAAATCAGGAATTAGGATTTCTTGACCTAATTCACCCCTAAGTTGACTTTTGGGACAAACCATGAGCCAAGACCTCAAGAGATGATTTGAGGGTCTCTAATATACCATATTGATCCATTTGGAACAATGGATTGATCCAAGAAATTTGAGCAACAAGTCTCAATTTCATCTGCACCACAATTAGGGTTTTAAGGGAAAAGTCAACTGTAACTTTGAATTTTGACCAGAACATGCTCCCAAACCCTAATACATGATTGAATATACCCTATGACACCCATGGAACATGTCCATCAAGTTTGATTTAGGTCAAGGACATGATTTCCTGAAGAATTGCACAGTTTGGAATTCATCTGATAAAAAGTCAACTGTGCACAAAAGTCAACTTTGACTTTTTGAGATTTTTCACCAAAATGGATTTTTAACCCTAAAATGATGTTAATGTATGATTTGAATCATCATTCATCAAGAAAAATCAAGAAAAGTGAGATAACTTGTAAAAGGGGTAACCATAAAACTTAGAAATTTTTCTAAGTTAAAAAATAAAGTGGCAAAGGTACCAACTTTGAAGGACCATAACTCCTAAACCACAAGGCCATTTTTTTCTCATCCAAAGATGGATTTGTAGCCCTCATTATCACCTACAAAAACTTCAACTACAAGTCATTCCAATTCATTAAGGATTTTGAGTTATGGAGTGATCAAAGTGGCTGAAAAGTGAAAATGTCACTTTTTCCAACACTTAGTGAAATTTTCACTAAGTCAGATTCTGCCTCACTTTTTGCCAAATGTAGGGGGATTTTTCACTTGGAATCAAAAGAGATCAAAACCAAACTTGTTCAAACAGTTGTTGTATCATGTAAGAGCTTTCCAAAATGGCCAAGAACATTGCCAAATTCAACCTACACCATGAGATACAACATTGCCAAGTTGCCTTGCTGAAATCTGTCAAGGCAAGGCAGAAGTTGCAACTTTGGTCGATTTGCCAAAATCAGCCAAATTCAATTGCTCCTATCCACTTGGACACCTCAGAGGATTGAATCTAAAGGGGACAATCACCGAGCCAAGCCTCCAAAGTCCATGGAACAAGAAATAGCATGTTGAACCTAGAATGGCCAAAATAGGGACAAGACTTCAAATTTGGAATGAGGCATTCAATGGAACCATCAAGGTGGCATGGACTGAGCCATTCTCATCTGAAATCAGTCAAGACTTATCCAAGACCAAGGGTACCAAAGCTCTGTGACCTAACCTCTAGTCAATGGCTAGAGGAGACTTGGATTTTCATTTGCCAACATTGGCCAAACCTACTTACCAGCTGCCATGCACTATTCCTTGCAAAACAAACTTGCTCTACTATAAATAGAGCTCAATTGTGGTCAGTTGAGTACACCAAAGCCATCTAACAAATGCTTTCCTCAAAATCTCTTCTTTCACTCCAATTTTGCCTTCTAAGGCAAGTCACTATCGGGTTTTGAGTTTGAGAGCAATTCCAATCAAACCAATCACTCACACACCTCATATACATCACATATGAGCTGATCAAACACTTAGATTACTTCTGAAACATCAATTTCACAAAATCACCAGCTGGTTGCTCAAGGTTTTAACCAAAGTGCAGTTGAGGTACCACAAAGTGATCCAGCCAATTTCAATCAAGTCCAACCATCCAAACACAATCCATAGGGTGTAGGGAAGCTGTTCAGATCATCACCACTCATCTGTAACACCTCCAAATCAAAAATCACTTTGAACTTGCTATCACGGCCTAGAGGTAAGCACATACTTGGTCATCTCTCAATCTATGCATATTTCCTCGCACAATAATTTGGCCATATGTTCATAATCATGCATGGAATATTTTCCCTCAATTAATTGCATTGTTTGAATCGTGTATCAAAAATCCTAGCCTTCATGCAGAAATTAGGGTTCTTGAGGTCTCTTCGTGATTTCTTGTTGTATGTTTAATTTAAATGAAATTAAAATACATAGACATGATCGTGAGGTTGAGACGAGCATGATGATATGTGGATTGCATGATATGATTACGTATTCATGGAGATTGGATAGAAAATGCAAATCTGAGAAACCAAGAACACGCGCGTGTTCTTCAGCTATTCTTGGCGCCATTTTTCATATATTCAAATATTTGAATTTTGTGATTTTGTTTAATTGATTCAAAAATTAATTTCTCTCTGAGTTTTAATGATTTTGAGTTGATTCTTTTTTAATAATTCACAAACTCATAAACTCATATCTACTGTGTAATAATGGTATAGATATTTCGAGTTTCCCCGGCTACTACGTCTAGAACTAGGTGACGCCGTTTCATTTATTCGTAGAAATAGACGCCTAGATCCCCTATAGGAGCACCAGATACAGTCTTCTCTTCGGCTGTCCTCCTTAGGAATCGTCAAGAAGCTCTACTCCCCAAGATGAATGTATTCTCCGTGAATGGCATCTTTGAGTTTCTTCCAAATTCTCGAACTTTCCTGACTTGATCTATTCCTTGTGGATAGCTTGCCTTGAATGTCTCGGGGTTTGGGTACCCACTACGATCATAATCTTGGACCTTAACTAAGGAACCCTCTTCAAAAGCTAAAGTTCGCTGGATAGTAAACCTCGCACGTTTACCAGTGGTTTTTATCTTTAAAAGAGTTATCTCTCCTAATGGAAAGGAGATGATAGACCCACGGGCTTCTTAAAAGCATCGGCCTCCTCTTGGGCATTATTCAAGGACCCTACGGCTTATTAGAAGTATTCACAGCCTCCTCTTAGGCTTCGTATAATGATCTCTTCCTCCGGGAACGATAGCCTCCTCTTGGGCTTCGTACAAGGACCCGTCGGCTTCTTAAAAGTTTCCAGCCTCCTCTTGGGCTTCGTACAAATTGTCCCAACGACCTCCTAGAGGTATAGGAACAGAACTTAGTCATCTCCATAGAACAGTCCTTTCATAGAGTCTACTACTGTTTCTCAAAGCATAGTACAAAAGATAAAACTCTAGACACGGATAGTCTAACTTCCTTGAGTCTCAAAAGACATTCTCAAGTGACCCCTTCGTTAAATAGGAAGGAAACCCGCAGACTCGGACAGTCTCAACACCCTTTGGATTTCCCGCTTCCTTAAAGAAAAGGAGACCACCCCGATCCTCAGATCTAACCCATGAGTACAGTGATGCTCATATAAGAACTGATTTTCTCTTTCAAAATCAGTATACTGGACCTGCCACTTAACTGACATAGCCTCCTCTTGGGCTTTGTACAATGACTCTCCCTAGCGGAGTCAAACAACGCTTTAGCCTCCATCTCGGGCTTCTTACGAGATACAAAGACTCTCTTGTTGAGTCAAACCTTGTAGCCTCCATCTCGGGCTTCGTACGAGATACAGAGACTCTCTTGTTGAGTCAAAACTTTTAGCCTCCATCTCGGGCTTCGTACGAGATACAAAAACAATCTCTTGTTGAGTATAAAAGATTCTCCTGTTGAGTCAAACAAAACTTTTAGCCTCTCTCTCGGGCTTTGTACAAGACACAAAATAGCCTCCTCTTAGGCTTTGTATAATTATTTTCCTAGCGGAAATTAGCCCCCTCTTAGGCTTTGTATAAGAAAACCACTGGTTGATCCAATTAACCTTTTAGCATCGAAGCTGTGCCTCGTTCACAGTACACAAACATCAACAATTCCTTTCCCTTCATCTAATCGCTGTAAGCGGCAAGCCTCTGGATCATCTATATCCACGCCACTGTCCCTCCTTTAGCATGAGAAATTCCTAAGGAAAGATGACATTGCTCTAAACTGAGTTAAAGTCTTCTCCTTCAAGTTAAAACCCTTTCTTCGGAAATTATGGCATTGCTAGGATCCGCGTATCCCAGTTAAAGTAATTCTCCTTCTCCCCTCTTTAGAGATGACAAATTCTCTCTAAAGTCGAGGTCTTTCAGCTTCACGTCTTGGGCTTTGAACAAGACACAAATAGACCTTTCAGCTTCACATCTTGGGCTTTGAACAAGATACAAACCACCTTTCGCTTCACGTCTTGGGCTTTGAACAAGACACCAAAACACCAATTTCCTCCCATAGAATAGGAGGAACTATGAACGCTCTGATTTCCCTGTTTCGGTAAACGGGAATACGTAGGCATAAGATCGAAAGAAAAGATCTTAGCGAGCGCAATCAACAAAAAACCCAAATCCCATATCTCCATCAATCAAAAGCAGTATTTCAAAAGCATCAGTCCTAACATCCTAATCCTTGTTCCCCGCCAGAAACCTTCTGCCCAGGTAAAAAAGAAAGAAAACAGTATTGGCGAAAATACAAATAACCAGTACAAAGGCCCCCCACATTGATAGCATCCGTAATCTAACAGACCGCTGTTTAAACTCAGTATGCAAAGCAGGGTTAATTGGAGACATCTATTTCCCTTCCTTATTTAGCTTACAATAGGATAAAAAATGAATCGACCTGTAGTTCAAGCTCAACCGCAGAGAGCGACCAGCGCTTAAGAACCGCGTCCAAAATCGCTCGCTACAATTTGAAGGCCCAAATCCAGTTGGGATTATATTATAAAAAGAATGCTTGTAACCTAGAAGGGTACGGGTCCAAGATGTAGATCATTAGGGCTTTGTCTAAGTGAACCACTCGGGCTGTGAGATGGTCACTGTGTTATTACTCAGAAACCTGTAGGCAATGAGTATTGTATTGTTCTTGGAGGAAGCTTGGAAGCAACTCCAAAGTGTGTCATGGAAGTATGTATTCTATGTGTCTATGATTGAACAGTTGTTGGTAATCAAGCTGTTGATGCAGTGGCGGTGAAGTTGACTGCTAGACATCATTGTGATGATTGGAAGTGAGATGGAGTCTCTTACCTAGGGAGGACTTAGGTAGAAGGGTCATTGGGTAGTGATTAAATTAGGTAGATTGTCAACTGGTCTGTTGAGTCTGTAATTTGATACTACAAATAGTGGACTTCCTTCATGGCTTGGTATGCCCCCAGACGTAGGTTGTTGAACCGAACTGGGTGAACAATTCAGTGTGTTATTTACTGTTTCTATTATTGCCTTGTTCATACAGCAGATTGTGATGTTGTGACATTGCATGAGACATCACACATCTGTACCAGAATTTCAATTGGTATCAGAGCAGGCATCCTGTCTGTTTCTGGATAAGATCTAGGGAAGATACTTTCTGGTTCATGAGCAAGGAAGATAGTTTTGCTGAGTGATGGACTTGGTCAGTTCAAATAGTTGTTTGTATGATCCCTTGAAGTGAAGGATGGGCTATTCATGACATGATCATCAGGAGAACTGCTGGCACTTGGGTTGTTGATGATGAGGAAGGATTATTGTTGAGGAGTTGTATGTTCCGCTGCATATGGTATAACCCTAATAAGGTCTTGTATCTCTGGTGGTGAGGTTCTAGGAAGGTATTCTCATGGAAAGACATTAGGGGTTGGTCTCCTCAGCAGGATATTCTTGATGTTATAGACAACTTTAACGAGGATTATTTCATATCTTTGTTTTGGGGAAAGAAGTGACTAAAAAGATGAATGGATCCTATTGAATATGACATGGAAGGTTCTATTTCTAATCAGGCATTGAAGACCAATCTGTTCAGAACTTTGATGAAGAAGGTAAAACCATAGCAAAAGAGTGCCACTGTCAAAATTTTCATGCGGGAGTGAAAATCTTGAAAAGTTATCTCTTAAGCTAGGTAATGGTGACCTAATTAGGAGGATCCTTCTGGTCATGATATAGTTCGTGTTTATCTGAAGATACATGAACTGGAGGACGTTTCATCAAGAAAGAAGTTGAGCTTGTTTTGTGTTCCCTCCAAGAGATTTGTGTGGATATAGTCTCCAAAGGCATAGCAGTTGCTTAATGTGATATAGACAGATGTTGGAACTAAAGTTGAAACATCATTCCAGTTCCAAAGAAAGTTAGTTGTGCTCTTGGTGAAGTATCAGGACAAGCTACTTACCTAATCTGAAGTGATTAGTGGTGTGGATCAGCAAAAGAGGGATCAACTAGTGCCTCAAGTCTGCAGGAAAAGGATGTCAGACCGGATAAAATGTTGTTTGTTGGGAATAATGTTGTGCATATACATTGACGGGAGACTTTGTATTTATCTGAGGTTGAAATGCAGGTCTGCAGAAGTGTTGAGAATTTACTCTTTGTGGCTGTTTTGGAAGTATTTTCAAAGGTTAAGTATCTTGGAGTTGAATCAACTGGTGGAGTTGATTGGTGGCTATGGCAAGTGTCTGGGATGAGAGGCAGACAGATTGTGGAATGTTGATGACATCCAACATCTCTAAGTCAGACAGTGGCTGAGGTTGTAAGATATAAAGACATCACATCTTGATGGTTACAGCATGGATCAGTGGTTTAGAGCATGGTGTTTGCTCTGGTTGTGAAGGTCGAGGATAAGTGGCAGTTATCTCTGGCTTTCTACTGACGGCTCTACTAAGGGAAGTGACCTTCTTTAGTATTGCTATGGGGTAGTCTTGGACTACTTACTTTCTGAAGATTCAGGTGTGGTAGGTCTGAAGTCCTTGGAGTTTCTAAGCAGAGTGGATGTTGTCTACTCAAACTTGATTGTTGAATCAAGTCTATGAGAGCATGGAAATCTATTTCTGCAAAGGGAGGAGGTTCTTCTGAGTGGCAGAAGGTAGGGCTGAATTCAGCAGTTGGATGTTCTGACATCTAGCTTAACATCAGGAGTCTCAGCTGGTGAAGTGGCACATCAGATAATGATAGGGTGATCTACAGGAAAGAACAATAGGATGCTTCAAAAAGATCGTTCTCATGGCAGTTTGCGGGAGCTGCAGGAAGGAGAATATGTTACATGACCATGGCTTAGGGAGTCTAAGTGTGTTTGCTTTTGAGCAAGTGGAACATGTGACTTGAAGATCAAGTTTTCTTGGTGGTTTGTTCTGGAAAACGTGAAAAAGGTCAAAATGTGGCATTTGGCTGTTTTCATGTGAGGATTGGTGCAAGTGATGATTGAGCTCAACTTGTGAGCTCTTGAAGACATGTAGATGTGAAGAAGCACATGTTATTCTTGATAGGGGGAGATTGTTACTGTTTTATGCAGCTGAACGTGGGATTGATATTACTGCAGGTGTGCATTGCATTTGTAGATGTGAAGAAGCACTTATTGGGAAGGTGCTTACATGAGGATTTAGTGTCTTGTGCAGGTGTGCATTGCATTTGTTTAGTATAAATGGAACAGAATTAAAACAGGAGTTTATTGCATTTTTGAAGCTTACAAGATCAGTAAAAACAACAGGCAAAGAGTCTAAAGATTATCCCAACCCCCCGAATCAAGAAAAGATTTCCAATCTTCATCCCATTCATCATCAGAAGCTTGAAGTTGCACTTGGTTTTTCTTGATGGTCTTCATCCTTGTTTCTGATGTCTTGCGTGTTCTTGTTGCTCCTGAAGATGCTCCAACTGTGGATAGTGTTGTGTCCTTCAACTTCTAAGGATCTGGCTTCCTGTCCTCCTGCATGTGTCTCTTTGCTGCATTTTTGTTAGACTGACTCATGATTCCTTCCTTGGTGTGCTGATAGGAGCAAGGAGGTTTGTTATTTATAATGGATAAAATGTTATTGTTTGTATCGCCTGACCAGTTAGTGTAGTCTTTGGTGTGGGAATCTGTCTTTCTTGGGAACCTGTTTTTCTTAGTACATTGGATCCCAGAACTTCGTGGTTGGTGCCTTGGTAGAGATGGTCCTAGTAGGATGAGCCTAGGTCTTGTCTCGTTGTCTGATGTTATTCCTTTTAGTTTGCTTTTGGTATCACTGCTGGTGCTGGTTAAGTGGTGTGGTCTTTTGTTTCGTACACTGTGGTACAACATTTTAGTTTGTTGTGTATCATACTTATGGTGTTGGAAGAAGCAGCATTATCGTCTGAAGTGGCAGTTCTGACATAATGTGGATTAGAATGGGCAGATTCTAATCTTGATGGTAAGTAGTTCTGGGAATACATGGCTACTTTCATGTTGAAGACTCTATTAGGATGGTAAGGTTGTAGCCAGGAGGTTCCTTCTAATATAAGTAAAAGGGGGGTGGCAGTACTTATCTTGTGTTACAAGATATTTGTCATGGAATATGTGAGAAACTTCAAATCAGGTGGGCGTGTGTTTATTGGAATTGGCAGACCATGTGTCCAAAATCAACATGGTGAGTGTTGTACCCCAAATTTTACCCTCATCTTTTTGGTAGATGCTCTGTGATTTTATTTTTCTCTGTTTATCTTAAATCTCTGTTTATCTATTTTTGCCTTGATTTATTTAGCATTTTATTTTATTTATCCTATCTTGATTTAACTTTAACATGTTCTTGTGTTTTTTTAATTGATTAGTAGCTTAATTAGTTAATTTAGTTGATTTAATTTTAGCCTAATTTGTTTAATTTTGAATTAATTACCTTTTATTATTTTGGTTAAGTCTTTTCAAATTACCTTAATTTTAATTTCAAGATAATTTATCAATTAAATTGGGCTAGATTTTATTAGCAATTAATTTAATTATAATTAGTTTTCTTTTAAAAAATATATAACATTAAGTTTTAATTTATGTGATAAGTTAATTGTCATTTAAGTATGCTTAAGAGAATTATACGTGTGATTTTTCCACTTGGTCTTGTTGGATTAATGGTGATCTTTGATTGGAGAATGAATAATACCATTGGCCAATCAGATTGCACCATTTTCCTTTGACTTTTCAACGGAGGGAAAGGACCAATGGGAATATGGCATGTGTTTTGGAACAGTTGTCTTCTTCCTCTCCTCGCCTCTTTTTCGTTTTTTGCAGAGAAGCCAATTCTTCGAACCCTTTTGCAAATTCTTTCGAATTCATCTCATCACAAATTGTGGCGCCATATCCAATCCCATCTTGCCCTAATTTTGCCTCATTTGCCTCACTTGATTTCGTTGGCACAAAGCAAGGATTCAACATTCCATTCTCGTTATTGTCTATACCAACTGCGAAAAGAGCAGAGCAATGTTGCTCTCAATTTCCCAAAGGATGCATACACAGGCTGATAGCGATGAAAGGTGGGGAGATGCTTTCTATTTCTACCTTGCAAGTCAGAAGGAGGGAGCGTTTTTCCCTTGAAGCAATTCAATTTCAAAACCCTAGCCACCAAGATTGGATTCGTGGATGAGTTCAACCCGGCCCATATCTCAGCCTATATAAAGGAGTTCAGTTTCAATGCAATTCATCAACAATTCTCCTCATAAACATTTGATATTTTTGAGCTTTGTGTGAACTGGGCAAGGGAGTTTCTGCGTAGAGTTCTGAACACTAAAAGTGTTAGCAAAACTTCTGTTTGGTATCATTCCTATTTCCCTTTCATTTTTTATCATGCTCATTTAATGCTTTTCTTGCTCATGATCGTCTTAAATCATATGAACACATGCTCTGAGTAACTTGTATGATTTTGTTATTTTATATGTTGTTAGCAATGTTGTTATACTGCTTATGCTGTTGTTGATTCATTATATGTTCTTTTCCTATTGAAATATTGAGGATGATTGTTGTTACATTCATAAAACCTGATGCCTCAGATACTTAGTTACCACTCATACTTGTTTAGGATTTTGGCTTAGGGAACTCATTTTTTATGTTCATTATTAATGTCTCATATATGTTTTTCACTTCCAATATGACTACAATCTTGATATGCTTAAAAATGCTTTCTATCATATTTGCCATATGCTTTTGGATTGATCTGCTGCTGAGTTATCGCATCTTGTTCATGACCTGCTTGACAAAATGGAAGCTTATGGTTAACTGATCTTAAACTGATTTGTGGTTCATGGCTCTTGTCATATGCTTGTTAAGTTTTATCAGATTGAGTTTTGCACTGAAATCATCAGAATAAATAATCTTGTGTGCACTGTTATGCTTTTCCTTTTTTGAAATTGGTTTTAATTTATGACCGTAACTTGATTACAGTATGCTCTTAATCAATCCATGTTAAACTTGTGTTTGCTACTAAACTGATGTACTGATATAGATTGCTGACTATTAAATGTATGTGCTAAGCTATTCTACTTTTTATTTGATACATGTTGTTTTCACTTGCCCTGTTGAAGTTGCCTCCGTCCCCTAAAGTCTTAATTTTGGTTTATGGTTTATATGTTGATTGATCAAGATATGTTCACTAGTTTCCTAAGTTTCACTGATGTATGTGTTGTTTAAGTTGGTATTCTAACCTTGTCCTGTTTAAACGCCACTGCCTATGATAATGAGATGTCTATTCTTTATGCTATCTAATTTACCATTACAAGTCTTGTTTATTTGACAAGTTAAATTGATATTTGAACCTTTTTTGTCATCTGTTAAACTAAATCTGAATAATCTTCTCTTGATCTTAAATTGATGACCGTCGTATGCTCTGCTCTACTTTTGGTATTGTGTTTGATCATTGATATACATGGACCTTCTTGAGTTTTGATTAAGATCTGCCATGCTGTTTTGCAATATAAGCTTTGCTATGTTGTTTTTATATAGCTTGTAAATGTATATTGATGTATGACTGTTTCTAAGTGTGTGTGACATTAGTACCAGCTATTGAAATGAGTTTTGCATCTTGGTTAAAATTGTTATTCCATCTCTGCATTATATGTGTTTCTACTAATCATGTCTGTTGCATTTTGTTATCATTCTACACTTGTATTATGCTTTTGTCCTAATGTGTGAATCTCTCAATAAGTTGTTCATATGTTTGTGTTTTAATCTCATGATGTTATCCATGGATATGTTATCATTGTGGTTGTTGTCTGTTGATTAAATCTTAATATCCTTAATTTCTGTTTGTGGACAATTACAATCTCATTGTGATGCAAACTATCAAAATTAATACTTGTTTCTGTTGACTTTTTTGATGTGTGTATTTGAATGTAATGTGACCAACATATGAACCTTTGCATCCTCTTGAAATGCTAGAACTTATGATTTTGCTTGTTTACTGTTGATGTTAATAAGTGATTTTTGGCATGTTTATCTTTTACATTAATGTTGTATACATGTTGGAGTATGTTTGCATAGACATTGTGTTCATGAAGTGTGTTGACCCCGATATTGTTTTAATATGATTCCAAGGCTGTCAATACATGATTGTTCTCCTAAGATGATTTAGTTATGTGGCTTGTAATGGCTGTTAGAGTTGATATTTATTTGAATTTATGCCAAGATGCTGTACTATGATTTGCTTTAGCTCTTTACTAAGAATCGAGTGAAGTTCTGAGTTAAGACTGTTGTTGTTGAGTTGCTAATTCATTAAATATGTGCTCACACAATCACACCTCACATAACATATCATTTGACTGATCCTGTACTTTGAATAGAAGACTTTGGACTATGCCGTTCTAAGCTGCCAATATATAGTTTGTCTTTATCATGTGTGTTATGGCTGCACCTATTTTTTTGATATGTGAATTGTTAGAGTTGTTAGTGTTGTGGTGTTGGCCTGTCTACAATCTGTTGGTATGCCTTAGTGTCTCTTTGTATGTCACCAATATGTTTGAGTTCTAGAATGTTCAACATGAGTTCTGTGGTTATATCCAAGCCAACCTTGCCATGTTCTAATTAATTTGCATTCTTAATTTGCATTCTGCCTTGTTTTGAGCTCATTTTGGGGTATGTCTGCAGTTATTTAACATTCACAATGCATTTCAATTGTGTAGTTTTGGTATCTATGAATTAAGTTTAGTTTGATGTATCATAAATGCTAATTACCTTCAATCTACTTAGTTTATTGCTTTCAACATGAACTGTCCTAATACCACTTAACATGTTGAAATTTTCCTAACTAATTGTGTTTTTATCACATTGTATGCCATACCATGTGCCTTTTTTATTTTGAACTCATGTTGTATTCTTGCCACGAATTGATGTTATATGTTGATCTACCTACTGTTTCCAAGCCTTTTTTATCTGCTGTGTCTGTTGCATTTTGCCATTATCCAGTTCAGTTGGGTCTATATATGTTTAAGTGAGATGCTTGACTTTGTATGCTTTGATGCTATGCTACCTGCTGCTATTGTTGTCATTTAAATGCCATGTTTTTGTTGCTTTTCTCATAAATCATTTGTTGATCAAGTTGATAACCTTGCGTATTATAAGTCTTGTGTACTAGTTGATTATTTCCTTTGCACTTAGCCTTGCTGGTAATGTGGCACTGAGTTTTGATATGGCTGCTAGTTTGGTTTAATTCACTTGGTTTTTATTTTTGAATCTATGCGCATAACTTAGATCATATATTTATCAAATCATAATTGTTACTAGACGTATTCCCGCCCCAGCGGATGGACTTGTGTTTGTGTTACTATTCCTCATTGCCATGCCTATAAGGACTGGGGTTCGATCCCTGCCCAGTCCTTTTGTTGTTTTTCTCCTCTGGTATTCGCTTCTTAAATATATATGCGCTTTTGTACTTCCTAAGCACCACACGCGTGTAGCCCAGCTGGCCTATGTTTTGGGTTGCTGAAGCCAAGGGCATGGGTTCAAACCCTTCATGGAACAATTTCTTTTTTAGTTAATTTTTTTTTATCTCACTATTTTTCCCTTATCTCAAGTTTATTAAAATGCAAAAAAAACACTTATTTATTTTTTAGAATGCTAGTTTTATTTCTAAAACTCCGAAATATTTATTTAGTAATTTATTTTATTTTCTTAAATAATTATTTAAATTGATTTATTATTAATATGAGTTTCCACTTTCTTGATTAATTTGTTGAACCTTTTATTGAGGACCTTATTGATATTTTTAATGTTGAACTCATTTATTAATCTTATTTTTTTGATTGTTGATTTGTATTGTCTAATTTGGAATATCATCTTAATTAATCCTTTATTCATGATTATTTGATTTATGATGTATCTTTCAAGTGTTCTTTTGGTTTGCCCGTGTCTAACTAATATCTTGATACTTATCTCATGTCTACACATCATGTGTCATATTGCCATCTTCATGTTCATTGTTGTATTCATTATTTTTATCTTATGACCAATGTTTTCTTTTTTTCTTTCATTATTTTCTCCCCCCACATTCTAAAGGAAGGTGAAATATGTTGACTCATAAGTCATGACCCCCACCTTAACCTAGGTAACCTTTTAGGATAAAACTTCAATTTCTTGGCCTCATCAGAACCATAGAAATTATGACTAGCATTAGGAGAGAGTTCCTCAACTCTTAGTGCTATTCATCATAATGAATTTATCACTTCTCCCGCTAACTAACCTTTAGCATAGAACCCTTTAGCAAACATAAGATAACATTTAACAAGAGGCTCCCGTAGAGTACTACGGACGTTTAGGGTGCTAATACCTTCCCTAAGCGTAACCAACCCCCGAACCTTAGATCTTTCCCTTTAGGTTTTTCTAACGATCTTGAACCTTTCCTTTGGATAAATCAAAGTCGGTTGTAAAAAAAATATGATGCAAATTAATTAATAATTTGTTATCCGATTTTCACCGCAACAGAAATGGCGACTTCACTGGGGATTGTTAGACCTATTGCTGGTCCTTTCCTAAGCGGGTTAAGCCTACCTTTGTTTTATGTTATTCATGTTTGCTTATCTACTTGTATGATTGCTTATATGTCATATCTGCTTGTATGCTCATATATCTGTTCTATATGTGATATTATCTTGTTTGGTTTGGGTTGACATGATATCAATGAGTGAGATAAGTCCTAACCCGGACTTGAGCGAACACATATGTTTAGGAACCGTGAACATAGTCAAGGGAAATTCGAGGGAGAAATCCCAAAGGAGGGAACTTGAAGTTCACACTCAGTTGAGGCCCTCACAAAAGTTGTATATGTTGAACGAGCAATCGTGAATGCGTTACTACTTGCGACCTAGGAGCCAGGGATACTGATGACTTTTAGTTACCCTTTACCCCACTTAGCCTGTTTAGGATGTAGTGCGAGGACTGTGAGGGAGCAATCCCAAATGGTTGCTACGCGATGCTACACTCAGATGAGACTCTCTTGAGAATTTTATTGATCACCAAGCAATTGGAAAGTCCATAAAATCCGAAAGATGGGTTGTCGACTCTGGGGACTCTTTTAGAACCTTGTCTTGCAGGTGAAAATCATAGTACATACCTTTGGGGTGGGTAGACCTTTGACTTCATGCTCGTGACTTTTAATCTAGGTTGCCCTGTGTTCTTTGTGTTTACCTATCTATGTGTGCTTGTTGCATCTATCCTTGCATCATGTGCATTGTGTATTCAAGAAACTCAGTGTTGTTTTGCAAAATTTATAGGATGGATTTCGGAAAAAGGAAAACGAAGAAGTACACCTTCATTA
Source organism: Lathyrus tuberosus (assembly GCA_022829125.1). Lineage (NCBI taxonomy): Eukaryota > Viridiplantae > Streptophyta > Magnoliopsida > Fabales > Fabaceae > Lathyrus > Lathyrus tuberosus. The sequence continues at coordinate 169,224 of JALAZF010000124.1, read as the reverse complement.
GTCCAAAATTAGAAGATCTAAAGAACCTGGGTAAGCCAATCAATGAATCATCAACATTCCAAGACAAGTATGGGAGGATTTTCTCTCTGATGAAGACCAAAATGGTAGACGGATTGCTCCCTACTCTCATACAGTTTTATGACCCCGTGTACCATTGTTTCACCTTTCCGGATTACCAGTTAATGCCTACACTTGAGGAGTACGCCATCCTAGTTGGTATTCCCATCACTCCAAACCTACCTTACTCCGGTCTGGAAAGGACGCCTAAAGAAAAGGAAATTGCAGAAGCGGCTCATCTCAAATTGTCAGAAGTTAAGGCTAACTTGGTTGTCAAAGGAGGACTTTTTGGGTTACCTGCCAAGTTTTTAATGGAGAAAGCTCGTCAGTATGCTAGTATGAAGAATATGGTGGATTTTGAAGCTGTTATGGCCTACTTATCTATGGATTGTTCTTGTTTCCCAATATTGAGAACTTTGTTGATATGAATGCAATCAAGATCTTCATCATCGAAAATCCAATTCCAACCCTACTTGCAGACGCCTACCACTCAGTGCACTTGAGGACTTCTTATAGGAGAGGGATGGTAACATGTTATGCCACACTATTGTATAGATGGTATATCTCCCATTTACCCCATTCTAAGACCTTTTGAGATCTCCAAGATGGGCTTCTTTGGTTAGAGAAGATCATGTCTCTCACCAACACCGATCTTGAGTGGTACCACCCATCGCTTAAAGGCAAGGGCATGATTGTTAGCTGTGGGGGATTTGCTAATGTACCGCTTCTTAGTGCAAAAGAAGGCATAAGCTACAATCCCGCTTTGGCTTGTCGTCAACATGGTTATTCTATGGGAGCTAAATATAGTAACATTTACTTGGAAGGTTTGTTCTTTGAAGAGGATAAGGACCCTGTACTTAAGGAAAAGATGGCTCACACTTGGCGACATGTTCACACCAGAGGTATATCTGCCTTGGGTTTGCCCGAGTGTTTGGCTTCAGAATCTTACACTCAATGGGTGCAAAAGAGGGCCATTGAATTGAAGATACCATATGATCATCATGATCCTATCCCATTAGCTCCCAGAGATCCTGTCCTCTATTTCACTAGCAATGAGGATGAATTAAAGATTCGATTGGCTCAAGCAGAGCAAGAAAGGAATGCTTGGATGAACAAGTATCAGATCCTTAACTTCGAAATGAATGAATTGCAGAAGAGTCTCCGGAGGAAGGAAGAAGAATCTGTCAAAAGAAGGAAGATGCAAAAAGACTTATTTTCTAGCTCATCATCTCCGCCCGAACCATGGAAGTCACAGTTGGTCGAGCTCATTGACCAGAATGAAAGGCTACAAAAAGAGAACCAGAAACTCGCCATGAGATTGAGGGGAGAGGATTGATTGATGGCTTAGGACCTAGTTTTCTTATTTTGTATTCTATTTTGGTTTTTGAAGATGTATTTGTTGTAATTCAAAACTTTATTATTAATGAAATGAGTTTTCCTCTAAGAAAAATGTTCCTTAAAATTTGCAAGGATACAATACTGAGTTCTCTTGAATCACAATCAGCATTTCGCATTGCATCAGCATTTTTTTGCTAACTATCAAGAAACCAATGATATTTTTGCAGACTTTGTTGATATGGAATCTAAGAAGCAAGTTTGGCCTTATTTCTTCGAGCTCCCGGAACTTCAACAACTGATTTGGATGTGCGACAGGATCGAGGATCCTTCAAACTTTGTTGACAAATATGGAAATCTCTCACAACTACTAAGGGTTCCAGTGACTGAGGGACCATTGGAGGTGTGGTGCAGTTGTATCACCCCAATTACCGATGCTTCCTATTCCCTGAATTCCAATTGGTTCCAACCTTAGAAGAGTTTTCTGCTATAATTGGGATTCCTGTCAAAGATGCTCCAGTTTTCTCTGGTTTGGAATCAATGCCATCAGCTAGAGATATTGCAACGATTACCGGAATCAGATTTACTGATATCCAGGAAAACTTAGTTGTTAAAGAAGGATGATTTGGACTATCTTCACTATTCTTTTTTGAGAAAGCAATGTACTTCAAGAATAGGAGAAAGGAGGAACTGTATGAGGCAACACTTGCCTTAATGATCTATGGACTAGTTATGTTTCCAGGGGCGAAGCAGTTCGTTGATACTCAGGCAATACAAATTTTCAGAATCCATAACCCGGTACCTACCTTGTTGGCTGATATGTACCACGCGGTCTACACAAAATACAACAAAGGATGTGGAGAGATTGTGTGCTGTATACCTCTTTTCTATAAGTGGTTCACAGCCTACATGCCAAAAACCCCTGCTTTCTGGGAGGTAGAACATTGTCAAGTATGGATTGAGAAACTGATGAGTTTGAAGCACACAGATGTCAAACGACATAGCCCAACAGAAGAAGGGATTATCATAATTACCAGTTGCGGGGACTGCCCAAATGTACCCCTGTTGGGAAGAAACGGTTGCATCAACTACAATCGTGTGCTCGCCCGTCGACAACTGGGTCATATGGGGAATGGACCCATAGTCAAGGAAGATTTACACATGATGTATTATGGGCAAAGAGATGGCTACGAAATGAAAATGCTTCTTGAGCAGGCATGGTGTCAAATCAATAGGCAGTTGTGGAAGGCGGAGTGCCCCGTCAATGAGGTGCATATGGAATGGTCTCGTGAGATAGCCAGTGTGATGAGGAGACCCTATTCCCGTCACAAGCCGCTCAGAACTAGACAATGGCTGGAGGAAACATTGACAGGGTTGTTACTCGAGAAGAAAAGGATCAAAGGACGCATTGAAAAGCTGATGAGGGAGATGGATGATGAAGGGGAAACATCCACTAGCGGATCTAACTTCTAAAAGAGCTTGTTACTGTTTCCCTTTGTTGTTGTTTTTTTCTTTGTTGTTGTTATGGGGACGACCCATCTTTGTACTAAGAGCATGAAAATACTCTGCTCCGAGTGTAATGAATGCCAAACATGTTTAATGAAGAAAATTTTTGAAATACTATTGTCAAAAGCCTTGCAAATTTTCTATGTTTCTTGATAGATTAGCTTTGCATCTGCATATCATAATGCATCATTTTGCATTTTGCTAAACTGTCGAGGTACTAAATTTTGTTTTGCAGACTTTGTAGAAAATGGACGCTACTAAGAACGTAAGTTGGCCTGTCACTTTCCTGATCCCTAATGTTGAACATTTGATAGAGATTGGAGGAAGAATTGAAGACCCACCAAGCTTTATTGATAGGTATGGGGACCTGTTATCATTAATGAAGCTGCAAGTAAAAGAGGGACTGCTAGAAACCTTGGTACAGCGGTATCATCCAGTATACCGATGCTTCATCTTTCCAAACTTTCAGTTAGTTCCAACCATAGAAGAATATTCACATATACTAGGGCTACCCGTTCTGTATCATCCCCCTTTTTTCGATGTGGAAGAGGAATTCATTAATCAGGAGATTGCTGAAGGATTGGGGATCCAAAAGAGACACATCCGGGAAGATATGACCACCAGAGGAGGGTATCGTGGGCTACCTGCCCAATTTTTAATTGAAACAGCTCTCCACTTCCAGGAAAGCGGAAACTCTGCAATGTTTGAGTCAATGTTTGCTTTGCTGGTATACGGGTTATTCCTATTTCCCAATGTCAAAGATTTTGTCGACGTCCAAGCAATCAGAATCTTTATGGGTCAGAACCCTGTTCCCACTTTACTGGCTGACATGTACTTCTCGGTTACCACGCAGACTATGAGGAGTAAAGGTGTGGTTGTTTGCTGTGCTCCATTACTATACAAGTGGTTTACTTCATACCTACCCACGACGCCATCTTTTTGGGAAGTGAGTGACAATGCTCTTTGGGTCAAGAAGCTAATGGAACTAAGGCATTCAGATATCAAGTGGTACGATACAGACCCTGAAGGAACCATAATAATCGTTAGTTGTGGAGACTATCCTAATGTGCCGCTCATGGGTCGACTTGGTTGTATAAACTATAACCCCATGCTCGCACGTTGCTAGTTGGGCCATCCAATTGAAGAGGAGCCTAGACCAGAAGAAATGGAGCTGATGTACTATGGTTACGGAGAAGGATTTGAAGAAAAACTCAGGATGAGGGAAGCATGGATTTTCATTAATTATCAAAAATGGATCACCAACGGTCCTGTCACTGAAACTCATATGAAATGGGTACGAGGAATTTCACTTAGCATGAGAAAGCCCACTCCGCATTATGAGGCATCCACGAGTACTGAACAGAGAAGGATAGAGTTATTAGGAGAGCTGACTTTGGAGAAAGCCAAGACCAAGCAACTTATCAAAGAACTCATGGAAGGGATCAGGGAAGGCGAAGGGTTGCCCTATTTTTCGTAGTTATAATCTATTGTTGTAATTCTATTTTAAAGTTGTATTTCTTTTAAATGTGATCCGAACGATGGTTGTAATATTTCTTTTCTGTAAGCACTTATCTTTTTTTAAATGGAAAACTTATGTTATTAGTAATCCTGTTATTTACACTGTTTGCAAACCCTTTTAGTTCTTGGTGGTTTAGCCTGCATGCGCATATCATTTGCATTTTCGCATGTGCATGTGCACTCCTTCCGAGTCTCATTGTCATTTTATCTTCTCCAGTTGTTGTTGTTACCGCCACCCTGAATTCCTCGCATCATTACAATACCCGGGCACAAGCTCGAAGAAGAAGAATGTTGGTAGATTGCGAGAACTTGGACCAAGTCAACAACGAGCTTAATGAGCTAAAAGGTGGTATGGGGCAGATCATGGAGGCCCTGAATATTATACGAGCAAAGATGGATACGCAAGCCACTGTGGTCTCAGAGGTCGCTGCTACAACTGTTGAACCACCTGTCATACCTGTTGAAGGCCTTACTTTGGGAATGCCATAGGACTTTATGAGAGTCACTGCTCCACAATCCACGCAACAAGAAGTGCCACTGTTTGATGGGAATCAGCAAGCTATTCCCACTTATGCCCCACTAGCGGTACAAACCCATTTTCAACCCGTTTTTCAGAATCAACGTCACTTTGACCATGACGAGATGTCTATGGAAGAAGATGACAGTAATGAGAAATTAAGAGCCAATATGGAGATTATGCAGAGAAAGCTGAAGGCCATGGAGGGAGACAATGTCTTCAGTTCCAACCTTAAGGATATGTGCCTGGTCACTGATCTGGTAATTCCACCAAAATTTAAGTTGCCAAGCTTTGAATTGTACTCTGGTGCTACGTGTCCTAAGGCACATTTGGTTATGTATCTTCGAAGAATGGCGACATATATGGATAACGATAAGTTAATGATCCGTTGTTTCCAGGACAGCCTGAAGGGCGCTGCCGCAAAGTGGTACTTAAGCTTAGACCAATCTCAGATTAAATGCTTCCAAGATGTTATGGACGTCTTCATAAAGCACTATAAGTATAACTTGGATTTAGCTCCTGATCGCAGACAGCTATTGACCATGACCCAGAAGAACACGGAGTCATTTAAAAAATACGCTCAAAGGTGGAGAGAGACTGCATCACAAGTTGAACCACCATTGACTGAGAAGGAATTAGCTGATTGGTTTGTGGACACTCTAAAGCCCGAATTCTATGAGAAAATGATTAGTAATATCGGTGCCAATTTTTCTGATATCATTGCAATTGGCATGAAAGTGGAGGCAGGTCTGAAAAGTGGAAAGGTAGCCAGTTCACCTAACAGTTCTGCTAGCGCTAGTGTCAAGAAGTCTCCAGGTAATTTTCATAAGAAGAAGGAAGGCGATACTAATGTTGTTATGACAGGGAAGAGGCAGAACCCTAAACGATCTCTATTCCAACCACAACCAAGTCCTAGTTTTCCTCAACAGCCGGTTTACCCCATGCAGTTCACACAACAACCATACGTGGCGTCTGTTATGCCCACTTTTAATCACCAGATAATGCAACAAGTTCCTGTTTCCCAGCCACATAACCAACAGCAGTGGCCGAAGAATCAAAATCAAAACTACCAACAGCAACGGCGGTCAGCGCCACCGCAAAATACCCCTCCAAGAAGACAGGCGGTAACACCAAATTTTCCACCCATACCAATGACGTATACAACATTGTATCCTTCTTTGGTGGAACAAGGATTAATTGTCACCAGGCCATTGGGGCCACCATCTGAAAAATCTATGCAGTACTTCAACCATAATGCAACATGCGCTTTCCATCAAGGAGGAGTAGGCCATGATTTAGAGGGGTGTTTGGCATTAAAGAATTTGGTGAAAAGTTTGATAGAAAAGAACATTCTGTCTTTTGCTAATAACCTGCCAAATGTGAAGAATAATCCTTTGCCAACTCATGGATCAACTAATGTTGTTGAGGACGAGAATGAGGAAGTATTGATCTCAGATGCAGCAAAGATTAAAACTCCCTTAAGAGTGTTTCATGCTAAGTTATTTAGTGTTGGATTGGTCAAAATTTGCCATGAGGGTTGTGGAGAATGCGGGGGTAGTAGTGAAGGGTGTCAGTTGGTTCAAGATGATATTCAGCGAATGATCGATGAAGGTTTTTTACAAGTTTTCAGAAAAGAAAGCAAAGTAGTAGTAATTGAACCAGTGTTTAATTTACCAAAACAAGTGTCAGTATTTGAGGAAGAAGAATATATGTCAGTGGTCCCTGTGTTCAACAATCCAGGGGCAAGTACCGTAAGTCCGGTGTTTAAACGGTCAGTTCTAAGAATCAACAAATCTGAAGTTGTTTCCCCTGTTAATCACGACAGGCAAAATAATTTCCCAAGGCCAGTCCCGTTCAGGTTCAGAGGGACCAAAGCATTACCATTTATCTACGAGGATGTTACAGGTAGTAAGAAGAAGGAGGAAATGATCCCAAGGAAAGAGGTGGGGGTCGTTATAGAAGAACCAGTCCCAAGGAAAGAGGTGGGGGCTGAGGAGAAGAATGTGTCCAATATAGTGGGGACAGGAAGAATGACAAGGAGTGGGAGGGTTTATACCCCTATGAACAAAGAAGTGTCTGGTAAAGAAAGTGATGTGCGTATACCTACCAATGACAAAGGTAATGAAGTGATCTCCAAGGAGGATGATGAGGAGTTTCTCAGGATAATAAAAAGAAGTGACTACCGGGTCGTGGATCAGCTTCACCAGACTCCGTCTAAAATTTCTATTTTATCCCTGTTGATTAATTCACCGGTCCACCGATCAGCATTACAGAAAGTATTGGCTCAGGCTCATGTGGCCCAGGACATTACCGTCGGACAATTTGATCACATTATCGCTAACATTACTACGTGCAATACGCTCAGCTTCAATGATGAAGAACTGACCCAATCAGGTCAGAAGCACAATCTTGCTCTGCATATATCAATGAAGTGTCAGGAGGATACATTGGCTAGAGTTCTTGTGGACACGGGATCCTCTCTAAATGTCTTACCAAAGAGGGCCCTAGACAAGCTGGCATACAAAGGAGGGATCATGAGACCCACATCGTTAATCGTCAAAGCTTTTGATGGTTCACGAAGATCCGTGATGGGGGAGATTGAACTGCCAGTTCTGATTGGACCCCAGGAATTCAATGTTCTATTTCAGGTTTTGGACATTAACCCTGCCTATAGCTGTTTACTTGGAAGACCCTGGATCCACGAGGCAGGTGCCGTTACTTCAACCTTACATCAGAAGATGAAATTTGTGGTCGACGACAAGCTGGTCATCGTCCATGGGGAAGAAGACTTGATGGTTAGTAACTTGTCATCCTTCCGTTATATTGAGGCTGATGAGGATGCATTGGAAACCTCTTTTCAAGCCCTGGAGATAGCTAACGCAATTATGATTGACAATGAGAAGCCAGTGGTACCAGAATATCCATCTTTTGCTTCAAATAAGAGTATCCAGTTTGCCCTTCAAGACGGCGTGCCCGCAGGTTGGGGTGAAGTTATTGAGATTGAGAAAAGGACTCGACACCGAGGGTTGGGTTACAGACCAACTCTAGAAGAGGAGGCTGCTTCAGGTACAAGGGAAAGAAGAATGAAGATAAAGACTGTGCAAGAGACATTTATCAGAGGTGGACATCAAGTCCATGCCATCATAGGAAGTACTGAAGAAGACGAAGACATTGATCGTTTGATTTTTCGCCAAGAAGGCGCATTAGGCAACTGGGAATCTGTTGAGATCCCAATCCTGTACCCGAAACCAGAGTAACTTGTTTAGATTTGTTGTTTTCATCTCCCTAGTCTTGCCCAAAGCTAGTGGATTGTTTTGTACGGGCCTCCGTTTTCAAACTTTAAATCAATGAAATGACTGTTTTGCTAAAATTTTATTGCTTTACTTTATTGCATTCTATTTCTAAAAATGGCAATCTTTTCAAAAAAAGCATCTTCATCTTGCATGTTCTTGAGTTGTTGTGGATTTTAATAATATAAGTCATTCTACCATGCAGAATGAATCATAAACCCATTGTATTCAATGACCTCACTCTTACCATTAACTTCGATTCCCCTGTCTATCAAGCTGAGGCAGAGGAGAATTATGAGGTGCCCAAGGATCTAACAGATGTATGTGACTACCAGTATACGGATCTCCAGCCTCATGAAGAGCAGGTGGATGTCATTAATCTTGGCACTGAGGATGAGAAGAAAGAAGTCAAGATTGGGGCATCACTGAAACCAGAAATTAGACAGCGGTTGATTTCGCTCCTTGAAGAGTATGTGGACGTATTCGCTTGGTCCTACCAAGACATGCCTGGTTTAAATACGGATATTGTGGTCCATAAGTTACCCCTTAAGCCTGAGTGCCTGCCAGTAAAACAAAAGCTTCGCAGAAGTCATCCTGATATGGCTCTCAAAATCCGAGATGAAGTTAAGAGACAATTGGATGCCGGATTTTTAGCAGTCTCCAAGTACCCAGAATGGGTAACTAATATTGTCCCTATTATGAAGAAGAATGGAAAAGTACGAATGTGTGTGGACTACAGGGATCTTAACAAAGCTAGTCCCAAGGATGATTTCCCTCTACCCCATATCGACCCACTGGTAGATAACACGGCTCGTTTTGCCATGTTCTCATTTATGGATGGCTTCTCAAGCTACAATCAGATTAAAATGGATCCGGCTGATATGGATAAAACCACTTTCATTACCCCATGGGGCACTTATTGCTACAAGGTTATGCCTTTTGGATTAAAGAACGTCGGGGCAACATACCAAAGAGCTATGGTGACTTTGTTTCACGATATGATCCACAAAGAGATAGAGGTGTACGTGGACGATATGATAGCCAAATCTCGAAATGAAGAGGAACATGTAGATCACTTGCTGAAATTGTTCAAGAGACTTCGGAAGTACCAGTTGAGGTTAAACCCTGCAAAATGTACCTTTGGAGTCAGGTCAGGGAAGTTATTGGGTTTCATTGTTAGCCAGAACGGCATTGAGGTGGATCCAGATAAAGTACAGGCGATTCAAGAAATGCCAGCTCCTCAAACCGAGTCTCAAGTCAGAGAATTTTTGGGCCGTTTGAATTACATCTCCAGGTTCATCTCCAACATGACTCCAATATGCGCTCCAATTTTTAAATTGCTTCGTAAGAATCAGCTAGTAGAATGGAATGCTGACTATCAACAAGCTTTCGAGAAACTCAAAAGTTACCTCCTATACTAATTCCTCCGGTTCCCGGAAGACCTCTTTTCATGTATTTGACTATTCTGGAGGAGTCTATGGGCTGTGTTTTGGGACAGCATGACGAGACCGGCCGGAAGGAGCATGCAATTTATTATCTGAGTAAGAAGTTTGCAGATAGTGAAAGTCGTTACTCATTACTTGAAAAAACTTGTTGCGCCCTGGCTTGGGCCGCCAAACGTCTAAGACAGTACCTAATTTGTCATACTACCTTATTGATTTCCAAGATGGATCCGATAAAGTACATTTTTGAGAAACCTGCCCAAACAAGTAGACTTGCCCGTTGGCACATGTTATTATCCGAATACGACATTCAGTATGTCACTCAAAAGGCCATTAAAGGAAGCATCCTTTCAGAATATCCTGCCGATCAACCAGTCGAAGACTATGAACCGCTCAAGTTTGACTTCCCTGACGAGGACATCATCGCAGTAAAAGATTGTGAAGGGTCCAGCTCTAAAGAAGATCCCAGAGCCGAGTATAGGTGGAAGATGATGTTCGACGGTTCGTCCAATTTTAAGGGACATGGAGTAGGTGTTGTTATAATTAATCCTGAAGGCGGCTACACCCCTTTTACGGCCAGGTTGGATTTTGGGTGTACAAATAATATTGCTGAGTATGAAGCCTGCATTCTGGGTCTGGAAGCTGCAATCGATCTTGGAATCTGCTTTCTTGAAGTCATGGGTGACTCGGCTCTAGTCATTTATCAAATCAAGGGCGAATAGGAAACAAAAGATGAGAAGCTTATCCCTTATCAGGCATATGCTTTGGAGTTGATTAAGTGTTTTGACGAGATAACATTTCGTCATGTGCCACGTACTGAGAATCATGTGGCTGATGCTTTAGCGACATTGGCTTCAATGTGGCAAGTTAGATTTATCAATGAAGATCCCGTAATCAGTATTGAAAGGAGAACTGGGCCTACTTACTGTCAGTCCATTGAAGAAGAATCTGACGGCAAACCTTGGTTCCATGATATTGTGAACTTTCTAAAGAATCAAGAGTATCCAGCCAACGCCTCCGTTCTCGATAAGAAGACTCTACGAAGACTATCAGCCAAGTTCTTTATCAGCAATGGTGTACTGTACAAAAGAAATCATGATATGGTTTTCCTACGATGTGTCGATAAAAGAGAAGCAGACCTGCTGATCCATGATATCCATGAAGGAGCTTTTGGCACCCACGCCAATGGGTATGCCATGGTTAGGAAAATTTTGAGGGCCGGATATTATTGGTTAACCATGGAAGCTGACTGCATTCAGTATGCTAGGAAATGCCATAAGTGTCAGATTTATGCAGACAAAATGCATGTCCCTCCTACTCTATTGAATGTGCTATCATCACCCTGGCCATTCTCTATGTGGGGCATTGACATGATTGGGGCAATTAAGCCTAAAGCGTCTAATGGACATCGATTCATTTTGGTGGCTATTGATTACTTCACTAAGTGGGTGGAAGCCGCTTCATACGCCAACGTGACTAAGCAAGTAGTTGCACGCTTCATCAAGAACAACATCATTTGTCGTTATGGGATCCCCAACAGGATCATAACTGACAACGGGACCAATCTTAACAACAAAACTATGAAGGAGTTGTGCGACAACTTCAAAATTGAACACCATAATTCTTCACCGTATCGTCCAAAGATGAACGGAGCGGTCGAAGCTGCGAACAAGAATATCAAGAAAATTCTCCAGAAGATGGTCAAAACATACAAAGACTGGCATGAGATGTTGCCATATGCACTACATGGGTACAGAACATCGGTTAGAACTTCAACAGGGGCAACCCCCTTTTCTCTGGTATATGGGATGGATGATGTCCTCCCCATAGAAGTTGAGATACCTTCATTAAGAATATTGATGGAAACCAAATTTGATGAAGCAAAATGGGTTCAAGAAAGATATGATCAGTTGAACCTAATTGACGAGAAGCGCCTGACAGCCATGTGTCATGGTCAACTGTACCAGAAGAAGATGAAAAGGGCATTTAATAAAAAGGTTCACGCTCGGGAATTCCGAGTAGGCGAGTTGGTACTTAAAAAGATTCTACCTTCACAAAGAGACGCCAGCGGAAAATGGGCACCCAATTATGAAGGACCATTTGTAGTCAAGACAGTCTTTTCAGGAGGGTCTTTGTTTCTTACAACTATGGATGGTGAACAGCTTGCGCACCCTGTGAATGCAGATTCGGTACGGAAGTATTATGCTTGAAAGACGTCTCACCTGTGTCTGGGAATCCCCCAGAGAAGTCAGCTGTTAGAGTTTTAGTCCGTAGAGTTTGTTAATGGTCATTGAATACAATGTAACCTTTATCAAATTACCATTTTGTTGCATTTGCAATATTTCATGGAACTCCGCTACTTGGCGAGTCACCATTTTTCAATGAATATCAGCCATTGAGACATTTTTCTTATTGTACTATTATCTTTATTCTGCAAAAATTTATCATTTTCACTTGATTTTGAAAACGGAAATGTTGCGATTTCTAAGAAAACACAAAATTGAACTAAGTTTTACTCTGGAATTAAGATGTTTTATGGAATCAAGTCGGTACAGGAAGAGTTAGTAGTACTGTATCTTTGGCATGGATCTGCCATCTCCAGTGAAAGAAGATCGCCCCGGTTATCCTTAATGTTTGGGTTTGAGGGTGTTGGCTTGTGCTTTCCTTTCTTCTTTCCTGTTTTGCGTCGTTCGCGTCGTTTCTGGCATATAGCTAAGCAAATGCATCATACCCTAGCATCTTCGCTCCTTGTGCTTTGTTTTGCTTGTGGTCTTGTGTTGGTGTCTATCTTTATCTCCCCAGGGAAGTAAAGACATTCACGGTTTGCTTTGTGTCGTGCTTGTTAGGTCTTAACCTTTGCGCGCCAGTTTGGAATCTTTAAACCTTTTGCCGTTCCCCAAGAAATTTAACATTAAAGATTTTGTAAAACTTGTTCTTGTATGAATCGTGTCAGACTTGAACTTGGACTTTGTTTGAATCGCGTCAAGCATCGTCTGCTTGTTTTAAAAAACTTTTTCTTGTTTGAATCATGTCAAACTTAAACTTGGACTATGTTTGAACCGTGTCAAGCATCGTCTGTTTGTTTTAAAACTTGTTCTCGTTTGAATCGTGTCAAACCTGAACTTGGGTTGTGTTCGAGTCGTGTCGGGCATTGCCTCGTGTTTTAAAAAACGTTCCCATCTGAATCATGTCAGACCTGAACCTGGACTTCGTTTGAATCATGTCAAGCATTGTCTTGTGCTTTAAAACATGTTCTTGTCTAAATCGTGTCAGACTTGAACTTGGACTTTGCTTGAATCATGTCAAGCATCGTCTATTCGTTTTAAAACTTGTTCTCGTTTGAATCATGTCAGACTTGAACTTAGACTTTGCTTGAATCATGTCAAGCATTGTCTATTCGTTTTAAAACCTGTTCATGTTTGAATCGCGTCAGACTCGAACTTAGACTTTGTTTGAATCGAGTCAAGCATCGTCCTTTCATTTTAAAGTTGTTCTCGTTTGAATCGTGTCAAACTTGAACTTGGACTTTGTTTGAATCGCGTCAAGCATTGTCTTCTGGTCTTAAAACCGTTCTTGTTCGAATCATGTCGGACATTGAACCCTTACCTTGGATTTTGAAAACTTGCTTTAAGCTAAGCTTCTTGGAACAATTTCTTCAACCCTATAAGACTTCTATCTGGTGCGCAGAGTTTGTCTCTATCTTTCTGGCTTTTCTTTAAGATCCCATTTTGAACTCTTCAGCTTAAGATCCCCAGGAAGTCTTTGTTTGGTTGTTTTTCTCCTTTGGACTGATCCCAAGTGATCATGTTTTTCTTTCTGGTTTCGTGCCCAGGAAGAGTGTGGGTTTGTTTTTTCCCCAGTAGTCCATCTCCCTGGATCTTTCCCCAGTGGAGATTGTCTTTTGGTTTTCCCCAGTTTTTCTTTGGAGTCTCCCCAGTAAGTCTCCTTTGTCGGTTGGTCTGTATCCCCAGTGAGTTTTTTTTCTCATGGATACTGTAGCTTTCGTCCTTCCCCAGTGAAGCTCTGTGATCTTTTTGCTTCCTGTTTGCCCCTTGGTGTCTTGTTGTGTCTGCATTTTCTTGCATCTACTTGGCATCATGTCTGTTGCATTGCATTGTGTGTGCATCTGAGGGCAAAATTTTTGGTTATCTGTATTTAAATATCTTTCACTGTTGATTACATGAAGATTTTCATCTCTCATGTCATCAGGTGAAGATATTTAAATAGGGGCAACTGTTGTACCCCAAATTTTACCCTCATCTTTTTGCAAGATGCTATGTGATTTTATTTTTCTCTGTTTATCTTAAATCTCTGTTTATCTATTTTTGCCTTGATTTATTTAGCATTTTATTTTATTTATCCTATCTTGATTTAACTTTAACATGTTCTTGTGTTTTTTTAATTGATTAGTAGCTTAATTAGTTAATTTAGTTGATTTAATTTTAGCCTAATTTGTTTGATTTTGAATTAATTACCTTTTATTATATTGGTTAAGTCTATTTAAATTACCTTAATTTTAATTTCAAGATAATTTATAAATTAAATTGGTCTAGATTTTATTAGCAATTAATTTAATTATAATTAGTTTTCTTTTAAAAAATATATAACATTAAGTTTTAATTTATGTGATAAGTTAATTGTCATTTAAGTATGCTTAAGAGAATTATACGTGTGATTTTTCCACTTGGTCTTGTTGGATTAATGGTGATCTTTGATTGGAGAATGAATAATACCATTGGCCAATCAGATTGCACCATTTTCCTTTGACTTTTCAACGGAGGGAAAGGACCAATGGGAATATGGCATGTGTTTTGGAACAGTTGTCTTCTTCCTCTCCTCGCCTCTTTTTCGTTTTTTGCAGAGAAGCCAATTCTTCCAACCCTTTTGCAAATTCTTTCGAATTCATCTCATCACAAATTGTGGCACCATATCCAATCCCATCTTGCCCTAATTTTGCCTCATTTGACTCACTTGATTTTGTTGGCACAAAGCAAGGATTCAACATTCCATTCTCGTTATTGTCTGTACCAACTGCGAAAAGAGCAGAGCAATGTTGCTCTCAATTTCCCAAAGGATGCATACACAGGCTGATAGCGAAGAAAGGTGGGGAGATGCTTTCTATTTCTACCTTGCAAGTCAGAAGGAGGGAGCGTCTGTCCCTTGAAGCAATTCAATTTCAAAACCCTAGCCACCAAGATTGGATTCGTGGATGAGTTCAACCCGGCCCATATCTCAGCCTATATAAAGGAGTTCAGTTTCAATGCAATTCATCAACAATTCTCCTCATAAACATTTGATATTTTCGAGCTTTGTGTGAACTGGGCAAGGGAGTTTCTGCGTAAAGTTATGAACACTCAAAGTGTTAGCAAAGCTTCTATTTGGTATCATTCCTATTTCCCTTTCATTTTTTATCATGCTCATTTAATGCTTTTCTTGCTCATGATCGTCTTAAATCATATGAACACATGCTCTGAGTAACTTGTATGATTTTGTTATTTTATATGTTGTTACCAATGTTGTTATACTGCTTATGCTGTTGTTGATTCATTATATGTTCTTTTCCTGTTGAAATATTGAGGATGATTGTTGTTACATTCATAAAACCTGATGCCTCAGATACTTAGTTACCACTCATACTTGTTTAGGATTTTGGCTTAGGGAACTCATTTTTTATGTTCATTATTAATGTCTCATATATGTTTTTCACTTCCAATATGACTACAATCTTGATATGCTTAAAAATGCTTTCTATCATATTTACCATATGCTTTTGGATTGATCTGCTGCTGAGTTATCGCATCTTGTTCATGACCTGCTTGACAAAATGGAAGCTTATGGTTAACTGATCTTAAACTGATTTGTGGTTCATGGCTCTTGTCATATGCTTGTTAAGTTCTATCAGATTGAGTTTTGCATTGAAATCATCAGAATAAATAATCTTGTGTGCACTGTTATGCTTTTCCTTTTTTGAAATTGGTTTTAATTTATGACCATAACTTGATTACAGCCTGCTCTTAATCAATCCATGTTAAACTTGTGTTTGCTACTAAACTGATGTACTGATATAGATTGCTGACTATTACATGTATGTGTTAAGCTATTCTGCTTTTTATTTGATACATGTTGTTTTCATTTGCCCTGTTGAAGTTGCCTCCTTCCCCTAAAGTCTTAATTTTGGTTTATGGTTTATATGTTGATTGATCAAGATATGTTCACTAGTTTCCTAAGTTTCACTGATGTATGTGTTGTTTAAGTTGGTATTCTAACCTTGTCCTGTTTAAACGCCATTGCCTATGATAATGAGATGTCTATTCTTTATGCTATCTAATTTACCATTACAAGTCTTGTTTATTTGACAAGTTAAATTGATATTTGAACCTTTTTTGCCATCTGTTAAACTAAATCTGAATAATCTTCTCTTGATCTTAAATTGATGACTGTCGTATGCTCTGCTCTACTTTTGGTATTGTGTTTGATCATTGATATACATGGACCCTCTTGAGTTTTGTTTAAGATCTGCCATGCTGTTTTACAATATAAGCTTTGTTATGTTGTTTTTATATAGCTTGTCAATGTATATTGATGTATGACTGTTTCTAATTGTGTGTGACATTAGTACCGGCTATTTAAATGAGTTTTGCATCTTGGTTAAAATTGTTATTCCATCTCTGCATTATATGTGTTTCTACTAATCATGTCTGTTGCATTTTGTTATCATTCTACACTTGTATTATGCTTTTGTCCTAATGTGTGAATCTTTCAATAAGTTGTTCATATGTTTGTGTTTTGATCTCATGATTTTATCCATGGATATGTTATCTTTGTGGTTGCTGTCTGTTGATTAAATCTTAATATCCCTAATTTCTGTTTGTGGACAATTACAATCTCATTGTGATACAAACTATCAAAATTAATACTTGTTTCTGTTGACTTTTTTTATGTATGTACTTGAATGTAATGTGACCAACATATGAACCTTTGCATCCTCTTGAAATGCTAGAACTTCTGATTTTGCTTGTTTACTGTTGATGTTAATAAGTGATTTTTGGCATGTTTATCTTTTACATTAATGTTGTATACATGTTGGAGTATGTTTGCATAGACATTGTGTTCATGAAGTGTGTTGACCCCGATATTGTTTTAATATGATTCCAAGGCTGTCAATACATGATTGTTCTCCTAAGATGATTTAGTTATGTGGCTTGTAATGGCTGATAGAGTTGATATTTATTTGAATTTATGCCAAGATGCTGTACTATGATTTGCTTTAGCTCTTTACTAAGAATCGAGTGAAGTTCTGAGTTAAGACTGTTGTTGTTGAGTTGCTAATTCATTAAATATGTGCTCACACAATCACACCTCACATAGCATATCATTTGACTGAACATGTCCTTTGAATAGAAGACTTTGGACTATGCCATTCTAAGCTGCCAATATATAGTTTGTCTTTATCATGTGTGTTATGGCTGCACCTGTTTTTTTGATATGTGAATTGTTAGAGTTGTTAGTGTTGTGGTGTTGGCCTGTCTACAATCTGTTGGTATGCCTTAGTGTCTCTTTGTATGTCACCAATATGTTTGAGTTCTTGAATGTTCAACATGAGGTCTGTGGTTATATCCAAGCCAACCTTGCCATGTTCTAATTAATTTGCATTATGATTTTCTCAAAGTGTAGCATAGATCTTTTTCTTATTGTGAACAATCCTGCCTTACCTTGGAAGTTGATCATTATCTTGTTTTGAGCTCATTTTGGGGTATGTCTGCTGTTATTTAACATTCACAATGCATTTCAATTGTGTAGTTTTAGTATCTATGAATTAAGTTTAGTTTGATGTATCATAAATGCTAATTACCTTCAATCTACTTAGTTTATTACTTTCAACATGAACTGTCCTAATACCACTTAACATATTGAAATTTTCCTAACTAATTGTGTTTTTATCACATTGTATGCTAACCATGTGCCTTTTTTATTTTGAACTCATGTTGTATTCTTGTCACGAATTGATGTTATATGTTGATCTACCTACTGTTTCCAAGCTTTTTTTATCTGCTGTGTCTGTTGCATTTTGCCATTATCCAGTTCAGTTGGGTCTGTATATGTTTAAGTGAGATGCTTGACTTTGTATGCTTTGATACTATGCTACCTGCTGCTACTGTTGTCATTTAAATGCCATGTTTTTGTTGCTTTTCTCATAAATCATTTGTTGATTAAGTTGATAACCTTGCGTATTATAAGTCTTGTGTACTAGTTGGTTATTTCCTTTGCACTTAGCCTTGCTGGTAATGTGGTACTGAGTTTTGATATGGCTGCTTGTTTGGTTTAATTCACTTGTTTTTTATTTTTGAATCTATACGCATAACTTAGATCATATATTTATCAAATCATAATTGTTACTGGACGTATTCCCGCCCCAGCGGATGGACTTGTGTTTGTGTTACTATTCCTCATTGCCATGCCTATAAGGACTGGGGTTCGATCTCTGCCTAGTCCTTTTGTTTTTTTTCTCCTCTGGTATTCGCTTCTTAAATATGTATGTGTTTTTGTACTTCCTAAGCACCACACGCGTGTAGTCCAGCTGGCCTATGTTTTGGGTTGCTGAAGCCAAGGGCATGGGTTCAAACCCTTCATGGAACAATTTCTTTTTTAGTTAATTTTTTTTTTATCTCACTATTTTTCCCTTATCTCAAGTTTATTAAAATGCAAAAAAAACAGTTATTTATTTTTTAGAATTCCAGTTTTATTTCTAAAACTCCGAAATATTTATTTAGTAATTTATTTTCTTTTCTTAAATAATTATTGAAATTGATTTATTATTAATATGAGTTTCCACTTTCTTGATTAATTTGTTGAACCTTTTATTGAGGACCTTATTGATATTTTTAATGTTGAACTCATTTATTAATCTTATTTTTTTGATTGTTGATTTGTATTGTCTAATTTGGAATATCATCTTAATTAATCCTTTATTCATGATTATTTGATTTATGATGTATCTTTCAAGTGTTCTTTTGGTTTGCCCGTGTCTAACTAATATCTTGATACTTATCTCATGTCTACACATCATGTGTCATATTGCCATCTTCATGTTCATTGTTGTATTCATTATTTTTATCTTATGACCAATGTTTTCTTTTTTTCTTTCATTATTTTCTCCCCCCACATTCTAAAGGAAGGTGAAATATGTTGACTCATAAGTCATGACCCCCACCTTAACCTAGGTAACCTTTTAGGATAAAACTTCAATTTCTTGGCCTCATCAGAACCATAGAAATTATGACTAGCATTAGGAGAGAGTTCCTCAACTCTTAGTGGTATTCATCATAATGAATTTATCACTTCTCCCGCTAACTAACCTTTAGCATAGAACCCTTTAGCAAACATAAGATAACATTTAACAAGAGGCTCCCGTAGAGTACTACAGACGTTTAGGGTGCTAATACCTTCCCTAAGCCTAACCAACCTCCGAACCTTAGATCTTTCCCTTTAGGTTTTTCTAACGATCTTGAACCTTTCCTTTGGATAAATCAAAGTCGGTTGTAAAAAAAATATGATGCAAATTAATTAATAATTTGTTATCCGATTTTCACCGCAACAGTGAGGTCTTGCTCAACATATACCAGATTGTGGCAATATCTTTGTGATAGCCTAAAGAGCATTGACTGTTAAGACTGTTGTCTATAAGCCTATTACTGCACGTAGCCTGTGGGCTGTGTAAGTTTGTGCAGTGTGATGTCAAACATCTTGATGAGACATATCATAACTGTGTGAAGATAGTGCCTATGCAGGAGAAGACTGAAAAGCAAAATTGGTGTATATGGGTGACTTTAGTTTTCTCTGCTATTTTGAAGGAATCTAGAAGGGATTGTGAGCAGTCGTCTCAGTATACATTAGATAAGAAGATGTGTTTGTTGAGTCCTGGGTTGTTATTTCTGTAAGCCAGCAGACAATGTCTAATACGATGTCAGAACAGGATATAGGACATGTTTTTCTTGAGCCAAACAAGGAAGTATTTTGGACGATAGTGCAAGGATAAGGTGTAACACGTGTCTCTGTCTATGCATGGAGCGTTATTAGCCTAATTTATGGTAAGATTCAGTTGTGAAATATTTAAGGCAGTCAAGGTAGTTTTTGGAAGGTAGGCATTGAATTTGAATGTAGTTTTTGATACCTAATATAACGTTTCTTTGACCAAGAACCTTGACATATTCAAGGCTCGTTAATTCCAAAGTTACTGGTCAGCTATTTATAGGGGTTATATTGTTCTTCTTCAGCCAGTGAGTGTGGTTGTTTCATAAGTCCTATGGCTTTTGTTCGTTTTTGGGTAAGCACTACTTGGGTCTGGTTCTGTGAGGGCTTCCTTTGCCAATTTGTGGCTAAAAAGGGGGAGAAAGGAAAGGGTCTGGCTAATTGGGTTGTGCAGATGTTATGCCTGGACTCTGCAGTTTCTGATGCTGCAGAAGAGGATGCTACATCCTTAAGTTGGTGTTGAGTCTTTGTGACTTGTGTCCTGAGTTATGAACACAGTTGTGACTTGTGTTCTGAGTTACCTGGGTTGGCAGAATGGCACTTCTTAAGTTTCCTCTTATGCCACGGACTAAACCCAGTGTCTGATCAATGAAGGTGTGCAAAATTATCTTATGCCACCATTGGTCTTTGATGAATAGACAAACATTTCTTTTCTGGAGGAGTCTTCTACAATTGGTCTGGGTCTGACCTGGAAGGAAAAAGAAATGTGTTGTAATTGAGGGGGAGTGTTGGATATCTTCTTCCTCATGTGCACCTCCTGATGTGCTGCCTGGGTTTGCTGGTATATGGTGATGTGATGTTGGTATATGGTGATGTGATGTCCTAACATCATTCAAAGTTAGCCAAGAAGATGATTCTCCATGGATGCAGCACACAGTAACTACTGGTGTTTATTGTTAGGATCAGATGACGTCGAACTGTAGCGTAGGGTTGTAATTACTGCTGTAATCTAAGCTGTAATGTTTATATATTTCTTTTAGCCAAAATTAGCCAAAGGGGGAGATTGTAAGTTCTTGTAATTGGCTGAAATTTTGTTAAAACAATGTTGATTGATGTCATGGTTGATGTTGCAACATGAGCTTCTAACAGTATTAGTATGTTTTGGCTAACATTCTGTTTTGAGAATAAGAAGTAAAATGCTGAAGAGTGATGTCACATGCGATGTCTTAACATCACTATACCAGAACATTAAAACATCAGGCTGTAATGGGTTGCGCTGATTATGTTGATTTAAGGTGATCTGTCAGTTAGATTGAATGCGAATTTCCTGGTACAATCAGTTATGAAGAAGATCAGGTTGTTGCGAATTTAAAGCATAAAGATATGGAGAATATTCAGAGTTAATTATTGAAGATTTAATTGAAGATTTGATTGAAGATCTATTTAGAAGCAGGATCTGTTGCAGATTTGTTACAGAAGATTTGATATGATTTGAAGGCCCAAATCCAGTTGGGATTATATTATAAAAAGAATGCTTGTAACCTAGAAGGGTACGGGTCCAAGATGTAGATCATTAGGGCATTGTCTAAGTGAACCACTCGGGCTGTGAGATGTTCACTGTGTTATTACTCAGAAACCTGTAGGCAATGAGTATTGTATTGTTCTTGGAGGAAGCTTGGAAGCAACTCCAAAGTGTGTCATGGAAGTATGTATTCTATGTGTCTATGATTGAACAGTTGTTGGTAATCAAGTTATTGATGCAGTGGCGGTGAAGTTGGCTACTAAACATCATTTTGATGATTGGAAGTGAGATGTAGTCTCTTACATAGGGAGGACTTAGGTAGAAGGGTTATTGGGTAGTGATTAAATTAGGTAGATTGTCAACTGGTCTGTTGAGTCTGTAATTTGTTACTACTAATAGTGGACTTCTTTCCTGGCTTGGTATGCCCCCAGACGTAGGTTGTTGAACCGAACTGGGTGAACAATTCAGTGTGTTATTTACTGTTTCTATTATTGCTTTGTTCATACAGCAGATTGCAATGTTGTGACATTGCATGAGACATCACATATCTGTACCAGAATTTCAGTAACCGTGACCCGTGCTGAAGTACTCCTTGTGTGGGCTGGGCGTGGAGAAGTTACTTAGTGGTTGGTACCGTGACCCGTGCTGAAGTGCTCTTTGTGTGGGCTGGGCGGGGAGAAGTACCAACTGTAGATAACCGTGACCCGCGTTGTATTTTCCTTGTATGGCTGGCCGGGGAGAAGTTATCTACGTTAAGAATCCATGACCCACGTTGTATTTGCCTTGTATGGCTGTCCGGGGAGAAGATTCTTAACTTGTATGCTGGTTTGTCTTTCGCACGATTGTTTCTCTAGTCAGAATGTTTGAACTCAAAGTCTAGTTCCCTTTCCCCCGACTTGATTTTGGTATTGATTAGAACCTTGTAAAACCGAGAGAATCTATAAGATAGAGAACTCACTAAGATTTGATGTATCTCACCCCACTGTTGTTGTTTACATCACAGGTTCTGCAGGTTCGGCGAAGTGTAAGGACAAAGTGGTTTGACTTTCCTTACGGATCGTAGCTTTTGTGTGGCAAGGCTTTCGTTGTGAAGATTTTTGAGATCATTATTTGATCTAGTTCTTAGTATTTGTCTTTGGAACATCTTGTAGATATACTATGCCGTAGTTTTTTTGTATTTAGGCTCTTTGGGCATGTATATGTATAATGTGTTTACTAGGAACTTATTGTATATTTCAGTACCAAAGGTGGAATTCATGTATAATATATGCTTTGATGTATGTATATATATATATATATATATATATATATATATATATATATATATATGGGCGTTACAAATACCTTTTAACCCTTTTGGGGTTTGAAAATTTTGAAAAATCCTACATAAGCTTACAATCCGCCAAATCCTACAATCACAATTTGAGTTCTTTAAACTAATAAAAGAAGCATTCTTGTTGTTACTGTCTAAACTTTATGACATTGTGTAAAAAAAACCAGAAAAGAAGAATTAAATAAATACCAAGAACTCCAAGATAATAAGTGAGTGGAAATTTAGAAGACTCAAATTTTTTTATCGTGCTTTGTTCCTTAACCACACTATACTCAGCCCAAGTGAATACTCCCAAAGCCAAATCATCTTTTTCAAACTTAGCATTCCCAGATGTCACAACCTTTCCAATAGTAATACCATCAATAGCCTACAAAAGTATAAAAAAGGACAGCAGCAACAACAACAACAAGAAGATGGTTAGCTCAATGTTTAAAAATCATACAGACCGATAAGACCAGTAGGCAAAGAACTGGTAAAGCCTCATGGTTCAATTTTCAGTACCTCGCCGGGAGTTACGGGAGTTGTAAAACTTATAACTCTGTGGCATGAGTTGTAGGTTTTCATGCAGTTTATAAGATATGGATCAATAGAGATGTATAAATTCTTGACTATGATATCATCAGAACCCGGGTCCAATGAAATAGCAAAAGCCTCAGTTTTGATCTCAAAATGGGACTCTTTTGGTGCATCCTCTATGTGATTATTTATTACTATGTATTTGTTGGTCACTTCCATTTTTCACTTTGTCTAGTTGCTAATGCTAAGTAAACCATCTGTTTTTCTATGGTTTGCTTTTACATTTAGAGTTGCGGAAAGTTAACAGGTAGTACTACAAAAAATGAACACCGAACAAGTTTAATATTCCTATTTTCCTGCAAGAAACAACAAAATGGGAATCATATCAAAACATCAAATCATTAAACTCTTGGATAATTTCAGATTCGACATGTTCTTGTTGATGCCTTCTATATTTTTTTTATATATGTTAATCTTAGAATCAACATTTTCATCGTATTCTAAAAATAAATGGCTGGAAAACAAGGACACATTATTAGGTTTTGGATAAAGAAAAATTGTGTAGTTGTGGGTATAGTAAAAAGAAGATATGCTATGTTATATTTTATTTGAATCTCATATAAAATAAGATATATCCAAGTATTTATAACATGAAAGCTATTATAGCCATTGTTCCCCAAATTTCCCATAGTCAATCCTAACAATAAATCAGAAATAGACTAAAGTTATGGTAGTAATGAACTTCAGGAGAAATTAATGCCCCGAAGCAGCTAGTGAAGAAGAGAAGAGTACACTGACTATAAGGTAGGCTTATGCTTCATAATTGAAGGGGAAATTAAAACAAGTCATGCCCAATAACAAAACAAAGTGCACTTATAGACACCAATAGACACCATGAATAATAATATTTATTCAATTTAAATGATTGCAAATATAAGATTTGTAATTAGATCCAGGAGTTTTACCTGTAACGGTCCCCAAATGCCAAGACTCCTGAGACAGAAGACCGCATTATTGTGCACCCGTGTAACGCCCATATATATATACATACATCGAAGCATATATTATACATGAATTCCACCTTTGGTACTGAAATATACAATAAGTTCCTAGTAAACACATTATACATATACATGCCCAAAAAGCCTAAATACAAAAAAACTATGGCATAGTATATCTACAAGATGTTCCAAAGACAAATACTAAGAACTAGATCAAATAATGATCTCAAAAATCTTCACAACGGAAGCCTTGCCACACAAAAGCTACGATCCGTAAGGAAAGTCAAACCACCTTGTCCTTACCCTTCGCCGAACCTGCAGAACCTGTGATGTAAACAACGACAGTGGGGTGAGATACATCAAATCTCAGTGAGTTCTCTATCTTATGGATTCTCTCGGCTTTACAAGGTTCTAACCAAAACCTAACTCAAGTCGGGGGAAAAGGAACTAGACTTTGAGTTCAAACATTCTGACTAGAGAAACAATCGTGCAAAACACAAAACAGCATACAAGTTAAGAATCTTCTCCCCGGCCAGCCATACAAGGAAAATACAATGCGGGTCATAGATTCTTAACGTAGATAACTTCTCCCCGGCCAGCCATACAAGGCAAATACAACGCGGGTCACGGTTATCTACAGTTGGTACTTCTCCCCGCCCAGCCCACACAAGGAGCACTTCAGCACGGGTCACGGTACCAACCACTAAGTAACTTCTCCCCGCCCAGCCCACACAAGGAGCACTTCAGCACGGGTCACAGTTACTTACTTAATAAATACTTGTCCCCGCCCAGCCTACACCAGGAGCACTTCAGCATGGGTCACGGTATTTATTAAGACACACACAACAAACCGGAGGAATACGATACTCCACTAACAACTACTTAACAAAGATACTTTTCTAGTATCGATGTAAGCATTGCCACACGATTCTCTAAGTCATTCTATGGTACTAAGGTTTCCTCGCTCTACCTGTTTCATATTTTAACATGCATATTCAACAACAATTACACACCATTAAACGGTAAAAGTCGACAAAACGACACTATCCCCAAATTCCCGACATAATTAATCGGCCAAGAATCTCAAAAGCATTTTAATAAGAAAGTACATTTAATTAGCTTTCCAACGATATCAAGAATGTTAAAAACGGATGATCGGTACACGAGTTATGGAAAATAACAAGAAATGGTATCGCAAAAAACACAATTCTGCACTCTCACTGGCCATACGCGTATTGCCTTGTGCCATACGTGTACTGCCCAGCTGGCTCGCCCAGCCATACGCGTATTTCCCAAAGTGATACGCGTATGGGCAGAGGCTGATTTTTCCCCAAAAAGTCCACTAAACCTCCAATATGCGTATTGCCTTACCTCATACGCGTATTGCCGAAAACCTTACGCATACCAATACGCAAATGAGAAGATGGCCGAGAAAATGGAACTCCATATGCGTATTGCCCACATTTCTTCATTGCCATACGCGTATTGCCTTAACCAATACGCGTATTGCCTTGAGTGATACGCGTATGGGCAGTGGGAAACCAGAATTTTCCCTGCATAATTTTTTTGCAAAAATTGATCTATTTTCCCTTCCAAATCACTTCTAAACACCAGAAAAATACCAATTGGATACACAACCACACATATCTAACATGTATCAACCATAAGGAACATTAAAACATGATTCTATTGCAAAATTTCTCATTTCTCACAATATCATAACTAATTCTAAACTAAAAAAAAAACTCTACTCTACGGTATCTAACTAGAACCCACCTGGATTACACGATGATGATGAAGAAGCTGAGATGAAAAGATGAAGACGGGTTGATGATTCAAGTCCTAGAGCTCCTTAGAATTTTTCCTCTCCTTTTCCTTCCTTTTCCTTCCTTTTTCCTTCTCTTCAATTTCTCTCTCTCCAAAGTTACTATATTTCAAATAATGGAAAAGGAAAAAGATATAGAGAAACATTAATTAGTAATACTACTAATTGTCCAAATTATCTCAAATGCACCAATTAATAAAACTCTAAGTTAAATAATATTAATCTACTCAGTTCCGAGTTCTTCAGTTTACTCAAATTATTTTAATCCAATAATTGCTCAGAGTACACCGGAACCCAGTTGATCATAATAATATTATCCAAAGCGTTCACAAAATTACGGGGTATTACATCCTCCCCCCCTTAAATAGAAATTCGTCCTCGAATTAAAAAGATTACCTGAACAGATGAGGATAGACCTCCCACATCTCCGATTCTAATTCCCAAGTTGCATTGCCCGGATGCGTCTCACCCCACTGGACCTTAACAAGAGGAATCTCTCTATTCCTTAACACCTTAGTTTCGCTTCCTGTGATACGACTCGGTTGAGGCTCAAACGTTAAATCTGCTTCTATTTCAATCGTATCTGGTAAAACTGGCTGAAGAGGATCTGGGACAAATTTTCAAAGCTGAGACACATGAAATAAGTCATGCATCTCCGATAGAGAAGGCGGTAAGGCCAATCTGTAGGCTACTTCACCAATTCTTTCCAAAATCTGATACGGTCCCACGTATCTCGGACTTAATTTCTGCGACCGAAACGGTCCTTTCAACCGCAATCTCGGAGTAACTTTCAAAAACACGTGATCGCCTTCTTCAAATTCTAAAGGTCTTCGACGGTTATCCGCATAACTCTTCTTACAATCTTGTGCTTGTTTGACCTTATCACGGATCATCCTAATCTTCTCCGTAGTTTCGTGAATAATCTCGGGTTCCAACATCCTATCTTCACCAACTTCTGCCCAACACAAAGGTGTCCTACACTTCCTTCCATATAATGCCTCATAAGGTGCCATACCAATACTCGCATGATAACTGTTATTATAAGAGAACTCGATCAACGGAAAAAGTTCTATCCAATTTCCTCCACTTTCAAGTACGCAAGCTCTCAACATATCCTCCATGGTTTGTATTGTCCATTCCGTCTGACCATCCGTTTGCGGATGATTCGACGTACTCAAACACAACTTTGTTCCCATAGCTTGTTGAAAAGCTCTCCAAAATCTGGAAGTAAACTTTGGGTCTCTATCCGAAATGATACTAGTGGGAATACCATGCAATCTTACTATCTCCAAAATGAACAACTTTGCGAGATGACTCGCCTTGTAGGTAGTCTTCACAGCTCAGAAATGCACAAATTTCATTAACCGATCCACAATTACCCAAATCGAATCATAACCACCTTGCGTACGGGGTAAACCTACTGCAAACTCCATAGAAATACCATCCCATTTCCATACCGGAATTTCTAGAGGTTTCAACAAGCCACCCGGTCTGAAATTCTGGTACCAGATATGTGATGTCATGTGTGATGTCACAACATCAATATCTGCAGTATGAACAAGACAATAACAGCACTGAATAGCACACAAGAATTGTTCACCCAGTTCGGTCTAACAACCTACATCTGGGGGCATACCAAGCCAGGAAGGAAGTCCACTATTAGTAGTATCAAATTACAGACTCAACAAACCAGTTGACAATCTACCTAATTTAATCACTACCCAATGACCCTTCTATCTAAGTCCTCCCTAGATAAGAGACTCCATCTCACTCCCAATCATCGCAATGATGTCTAGCAGTCAACATCTCCGCCACTGCATCAACATCTTGATTACCAACAACTTTCCAAACATATAAAAATAGATGTCACACTTCCATGACACACCTTGGAGTTGCTTAACAGCTTCCTCCAAGAACAATACAATACTCATTACCCACAGGTTTCTGAGTAAGAACACGGTGGCCATCTCACAACCCGAGTGGTTCACTTAGACTAAGCCTTAATGATCTACATCTTGGGCCCGTGTCTATTCTAGATTACAAGCATTCTATTTATAACTTTTTCCCAACTGGATTTGGGCCTTCAAATCACAACAAATCTTTTGCTACAAATCTGCAAAAGATTCTGCTACTAAATAGATCTTCAATTAAATTTTCAATCAATTCTGCATAATTAACGCTAATTATTCTCCATATCTTTTTGCATTAAATTAGCAACAGACTAATCTTCTTCCCAAATGATTGCAACAGAATATATCTAACCCATGATATTCGCCTACAATCTCTGATTCTCTTCAGCAGAATATCTTATTAAAACCAGCAACACGCGCAGCCTTAATAAATAATCTCTGACTGATGTTCACAACTGATGTCAAGACATCGGGTTTAACATCAGCACACAACTGCAACCCTTACACCTTTAACACACCAGAATGTTAAATAAACATAACAATAATGCTAGAAGCTCATGTTGAAACATCAACTATGACATTAACATTGTTTTACCAAAATTTCAGCCAATCAGAAGAACTAACAATCTCCCCCTTTGGTTAATTTTGGCTAAAACAAATATATAAACATTACAACTCAGATTACAGCCGCAATTACAACCCTATACTACTGTTAGTAGTCATCAGCAACTACTGAACCTAACAGTGACCAACAGTAGCTACTGTGTACAGCAACCATGGAGAATCATTTTCTTGGGAAATTTTGAATGATGTTAGGACATTATGTTTGACATAACATCACCACAGCACAGCAACTTCAGGAAGCACATTACAACCTAAGAAGTAGAAAGTCCTGAAGTCATTTGGTGCACATGAGGAAGAAGATATCTGACACTCCCCCTCAATACAACACATTTCTTTTTCCTTCCAGGAAAGACCCGGAACAAATGTAGAAGACTCCTCCAGAAAATAAATGTCTGTCTATACATAAACGACCAATGGTGGCATAAGAGAATTCTGCATACCTTCTTTGATCAGACACTGGGTTTAATCTGTGGCATAAGATGAAACTTAAGAAGTGCCATTCTGGAAACCCAGTCAACTCAGAACACAAGTCACAACTGTGTTCATAACTCAGGACACAAGTCACAAACACTCAACACCAACTTCAGGATAGGACATCCTCCTCTACATCTCTGAAACACATCTGGGACTGCAGACTCCAGACACAACATCTGCGCAAACCATATAGCAAACCCTTTCCTTTTCTCCCCCTTTTTAGCCAAAAATTGGCAAAGAAAGCCCTCACAGAACCAAACCCAAGTAGTGCTCACTCAAAACCGAACAAAAGCCATAAGAATTATGAAACAAGAACACTCACTGGCTGAAGGAGCAAGGAATAACCTCTATAAATAGCTGACCAGTTACATTGGAATTAACGAGCTTTGAATAGTCAAAGTTCTTGGTCACAGAAATGCTATTTTAGACTAAAAACTCCATCCAAATTCAATGTCTACCATCCAAAACAGTCTTGACCGCCTTTATTGCTACTAAACTGATTCTTACCATAAATTGTGCCAAAACAATTCCATGCATAGACGAAGACACGTGTTTCACCTTATCCTTACACCACCGTCCAGACTAATTCCTTGTTTGGCTCAAGAACACCATGTCCTGTACCATGTTCTGACATCTTATCAGACAATGTCTGCTTGCTCACAACATTATCAACCCAAGACTTCCACAGAAGATTATACATTCCAAACCAATAAAATTGTCTTCAGACTTCTCCTCAGAAGTATGTGCACACATGCTTCAAATACTTAGCTTCACATGGCTATGACCATTCATGTCCACACCAACATGTCATCCAACAGCCTAATGTCATAACATGTTATCTGACATTATATCCTCATAAGATTCAACCAATCTTCACAGTCTTGATCAGCATGCAATCTTCATAATATATGCACCATTGCAGCAAAAATCCATAGACAAGTACTCCCTCAGTCATGGTTAACTAATGCTCTCGATGAAGATGAACATTTAAGCACACTTGCTGAGTACATGCATTTTGGTACCATTGTCCCTTTCTCCAAAGGCAGTTATTCCCTATCATACTCTTCCTCTTCAGACTTCCAATCAATCAATACCTGATCTACTTCAGTCTTCTCTACATTCTCCATCCAAGGCAGACCTTCTACTTCATCATTCTCCCGTATGACTATGTAGACGCTCCTTAGGCATAATGTATGCACCAAGCTTCAGAAACAGAACAAAATCATCCTTCACCAAGGATATTCAACCAGATAATGTCCCAACACAACTTAGACCATTTGCCACACACCCAGATATCATCACCATGATTCTTGACATGCTCCACCAACTGGACTTACTATTGCATAGTAATTAAACTCTCATCCACCTTTAAGAAGAATAAAACTCCTTGAGTCTTCAACTCATCACCCTTCTGCCCAAAAGTAACTTGTTCTAAGACAATCCTCAATAATAACCAGCTGCCACACTCTGATTATCTTGATTCCACTTCTGAGATCAACCAAATGCCACAGTTTAACCTTTTTCACGTTTGTCAGAACTCTCACAAAGATATCTTGATCCACCAAGGAAACTTGATCTACAAGTCACATGTTCCACTTGCTCAAAAGCAAACACAGTTAGACTCCCTAAGCCATGGTTATGTAACATCTTCTCCTTCCTGTAGTTCCCACAAACTGCCATCAGAATGACCTTTTTGAAGCATCCTATTATTCATTCTTGTAGATCACCCTATCATTAGCTGAAGTACCACATCACCAGCTGAGACTCCTGATGTTAAGCTAGATGTCATAACATTATGTCATCCAACTGTTGAATTCAGCTCTACCTTCTGCCACTCAGAAGAACCTCCTCCCTTTGCAGAAACAGATTTCCATGCTCTCATAGACTTGATTCAACAATCAAGTTTGAGTAGACAACCTCCATCCTGCTTAGAAACTCCAAAGACTTCAAACCTACCACATCTGAATCTTCAGAAAATAAGTAGTCCAAGACTACCCCATACTAAAGAAAGTCACTTACCTTAGCAGAGCCGTCAGTAGACAGCCAGAGATAACTGCTACTTATCCTCGACCTTCACAACCAGAGCAAACACCATGCTCCAAACCACTTAGATCAGAAATAAACTGATCCAAGCTGCAACCATCAAGATTATGATGTCTTCATAGTCTTCCATCTTCATCTTCAACAGCACCACCATCTGGACAAGTCATTCACAATACTTTCTAGGAACAGATGCTAAGCAATAATCCCAGGTCAACACCTAGGCGACTTGTGATCGAATGTAGAACCCCTCCCATGATTATCCAAACCTCTGATGAAAAGATGTTAAAACAATAGACAGAACATCCTTAACCAATTAAATACTTATGAATTTCACAAATAGCAATTGATCCCTTTGGTTTAACCTTTCTTCTGATTCCAGCATCTTCTGAATATTCTTCATGACAGACCATTATGACAACTATTCATACCACAAAAGCCTTCCAGGTTAGGTCAGTGTCTTGATCTTTTACTCCACCCTGAGTAAAGAACTGACATGATGTTTCAACATCAGTTCCGACATTAGTCTAAATCACATTAAACATCTCCTATGGATTTGGAGACTACAACCATATTAATCCACACATATCTCTTATAGGGAACACACGAGAACATATCAACATCTGATCAACTTCCAAGACCAGACCAACAAAACTGCAGTAACATGCATAACACACTCTTCCAGAAGCTTCTTCTTATAAGCACAAGGTTCAAACCTCTTGTCTAACTTAAGAGTGATAATTGCCATCCTTCTGTATAAACATACCATAGACAATCTGCTACTTCCAATCCTTCAAGCCACAAAACTGAAAGAGCTCATGCAAACACCAATTGACCACAGGCTGATTTACACTGCTACTGCGCACAAACTCTTGGATGCATTTTCCCTATAAACTTGTCCTCAGACATTTTAGTTTAAAAAAGGATCATTTCCTTCTCTTCTGCTA
This sequence comes from Lathyrus tuberosus, assembly GCA_022829125.1. Classification (NCBI taxonomy): domain Eukaryota; kingdom Viridiplantae; phylum Streptophyta; class Magnoliopsida; order Fabales; family Fabaceae; genus Lathyrus; species Lathyrus tuberosus. The sequence goes on along the minus strand of JALAZF010000124.1, from coordinate 137,398 downwards.
TCAAGATAACTACCTTTTCTTCAACTAGCTCCACTGAAATGCTACAACATCTCAAAAATTATTCAGCTTCATAGCTTCAGTGATCCTTCAAAACAGCAATAATCTAATAGGTCTTTGACTTAGCATTTACCATAAACTGCTAATGTGTAGCGTGATGTCGAGACATTAGAATTGACATTATAAGATCAACTTCTTTCTTGATGAAACTTCCTCCAGTTCATGATTAGAAACATGTATCTTATCATAACCAGGAAGATCCTCCTTAATAGGTCACCACAACTAAGCTTAAGAGATAACTTATCAAGATCTTCACTCCCGCATGAAATATTTGACAGTGATACTCTTTTGCTTTGGCTCTACCCTCTTCTTTCACCATCAAGAAAAATGTTAAAGAAGGAATCATTGTTCTGGACAGATTGGTCTTCAATGCCTTTTAATCACTTCTTTCCCAAAGATATGAGATAATCCTCAAGTATCTTTGGCATCTCTAACCAAACGGTTGAAGCTGTCTTGCATACCCTACAACATCATAGAGTATCCTGCTGAGGAGACCAAACCCTAAGAGACTAACTTCCTAGAATCTCACCACTAGAGAAACAAGAACCAACCAGGGTTACATCAGATACCATGCAGCGGAACACACAACAACTCCTCAACAACCTTCAGGCACTACCATGTGCCAACAAATCAAACTCACAACAGCAGTTCTCCTGATAACAACAGACAGGTCCAATACATACCATTTCATGAATAGTCCATCCTTCACTTCAAGGGATCATACAAACAACTATATAAACTGACCAAGTCCATAACTCAGCAAAACTATCTTCCTTGCTCATGAACTAGAAAGTATCTTCCCTAGATCTCATCCAGAAACAGACAGGATGCCTGCTCTGATACCAATTGAAATTCTGGTACCAGATATGTGATGTCACGTGTGATGTCACAACATCAATATCTGCAGTATGAACAAGACAATAACAACACTGAATAGCACACAAGAATTGTTCACCCAGTTCGGTCTAACAACCTACATCTGGGGGCATACCAAGTCAGGAAGGAAGTCCACTATTAGTAGTATCAAATTACAGACTCAACAAACCAGTTGACAATCTCCCTAATTTAATCACTACCCAATGACCCTTCTATCTAAGTCCTCCCTAGATAAGAGACTCCATCTCACTCCCAATCATCACAATGATGTCTAGCAGTCAACATCTTTGCCAGTGCATCAATAGCTTGATTACCAACAACTTTCCAAACACATAAAAATAGAAGTCACACTTCCATGACACACCTTGGAGTTGCTTAACAGCTTCCTCCAAGAATAATACAATACTCATTACCTACAGGTTTCTGAGTAAGAACACAGTGACCATCTCACAACCCGAGTGGGTCACTTAGACTAAGCCCTAATGATCTACATCTTGGACCCGTGTCTATTCTAGATTACAAGCATTCTATTTATAACTTTTTCCCAACTGGATTTGGGCCTTCAAATCACAACAAATCTTCTGCTACAAATCTGCAAAAGATTCTGCTACTAAATAGATCTTCAATTAAATCTTCAATCAACTCTTCATAATTAACTCTAACTATTCTCCATATCTTTTTGCATTAAATTAGCAACAGACTAATCTTCTTCACAAATGATTGCAACAGAATATATCTAACCCATGATATTCGCCTGCAATCTCTGATTCTCTTCAGCAGAATATCTTATTAAAACCAGCAACACGCGCAACCCTAATAAATCATCTCCGACTGATGTTCACAACTGATGTCAAGACACCGGGTTTAACATCAGAACACAACTGCAACCCTTACACCTTTAACACACCAGAATGTTAAATAAACATAACAATAATGTTACAAGCTCATGTTGAAACATCAACCATGACATTAACATTGTTTACCAAAATTTCAGCCAATCACAAGAACTAACACGGTCTTTGGTGTTCAATCTTCACTTGTTGGCACACCGCACATTCCGACACATACACCGCAATATCCCTTTTCATCCCGGACCACCAATAGTCCCTCTTTAAATCTTGATACATCTTTGAAGACCCCGGATGGATAGTAAAAGCACCCTTATGCGCCTCTTCCAAAATCCTCCTTTTTAACTCCGTGTTATCCGAAACACAAATCCTTTGGTTAAACAAAATAATTCCATCGGTAGCTCGCGCAAAACCCGGTTGTACTAACACTTCTTATAACTTATTATCTAACCCTTGTTCTTGTTGGATTTCTTCCCTAAGAGTAGAATTGATATTCAAATTTCCCATCATCACACCATTAGGAGTCCAAACAAATTGAAGATTTAGATCTCGAAATTTTCCAATAAAGTATACTCTAGCATCATCAACTCGGCATTATGCAACACCTTTCTACTCAACGCATCTGCCACTTTATTGGCTTTACTCGGATGGTATTTTAGCTCCAAGTCATAATCTTTCAAATACTCCATCCACCTCCTTTGACGTATGTTCAACTCTTTCTGATCAAAGAGGTACTTTAAGCTCTTGTGGTCGCTAAACATCTCAAAATGTACACCATACAAATAGTGATGCCACACTTTCAAAGTAAATACAACTGCCGCCAATTCTAAATCATGCGTTGGATAGTTCTCTTCATGGAATTTCAACTGTCGAGAAGCATAAGCCACAACATGTCCATCTTGAATTAACACACCTCCTAATCCCATCTTCGATGCATCACAATATACTTCATATGACTTGCTAGGATCCGGAATAACCAAAACAGGAGCGGTTGTCAATCTTTCTTTCAAACTCATAAAACTTCTTTCACAAGCCGAATCCCACTCGTACGAATAATCCTTCCGAGTAACTCTCGTCATTGGTAAAGCCAGTTGCGAAAAACCTTTGATAAACCTTCTGTTATACCCTGCCAATCCCAAGAAACTTCTAACTTCAGAAGCATTCTTAGGCCTCTCCCAATTAATCACTGCTTTGACTTTTGATGGATCAACCGCTACACCTCCCTGAGATATGACATGACCAAGAAAATTAACCTCCGACATCCAAAACTCACACTTACTTAACTTAGCAAAAAGTTGCCTCTCTTGTAAGATGGATAAAGCAATTCTCAGGTGTTCTCCGTGCTCTTGAGGATCACGAGAATAGATAAGAATGTCATCAATGAAAATCACCACAAATTAATCCAGGTAAGGTTGAAATATCCGGTTCATATAATCCATGAAAACTGCCGGAGCATTCGTCACACCGAAAGGCATCACCAAAAATTCATAATGACCATAACGGGTTCTAAACGCGGTCTTTGGTACATCTAAACTCTTCACACGAATCTGATGATAACCTGACCGTAAATCAATCTTCGAGAACACACAGGCTCCTTTCAATTAATCTAACAGATCATTTATCCTTGGTAATGGGTATTTATTCTTGATGGTGACCTTATTCAACTGACGGTAATCAATACACAACCGCATTCCACCATCCTTTTTCTTTACCAATAACACCGGACCTCCCCAGGGCGAAACACTTGGTCGAACAAAATGCTTAGCCACCAATTCTTCCAATTGATCCTTTAGTTCCCTTAATTCAAGTGGTGCCATCTGATACGGAGAAACAGATATTGGAGTCGTTCCTGGTATCAGGTCAATAGAGAATTCCACTTCCCTCTCCGGAGGAAGAGAAGTGACTTCCTCGGGAAAAACTTCCAGAAACTCACAAACTACCGGAATACTCAAAACTTGAAGGTTGCTACCCTCCTCCTTAGTAAGAACCAATAGAATAGACTTCTCCTTTTCAAACAAGAAATTAATCATTCCAACCGTACCTTCCAAAATAGTAGTTAACACATCCCTTGGAGTAGCCTCATCGGATGGAATAATGATTAACTTTTCCTCACACCCAATAAATACCGAATTAGCTGAAAGCCAATCCATTCCCAATACGACATCAACTTTCTTAAGCGGTAAACAGATAAGGTCAATCTGGAAAACTCTATCATTCACAGACAACACACAATTTTCACACATCAACGGTGTCTCAACCATTTCATCCATGGCGGTAGTAACCACCATAGGAGGAAACAAAGGAACAGCTTGCAACCCAAGTCGCTTCACCCATCGTGTTGACACAAAAGAATGTGTTGCTCCACAATCAAATAAAACAAAACAAGGATGTCCATTTACGAAACACGTACCCGCAATCAAGGAATTATCATTCTTTCTCTTCCTTGCATCTAAGGTATAAACCCTCCCGGTATTTCATCCTTGCCCTTGGCTTTTATTCTGAGTACAATCTCTAGCTATATGACCCAAACCATTACAATTATAACACCTAAAATTCCCGTCGGTACACTTCCCAAAATGATGTTTATTGCACACTTTACACAGAGGAATAGCATTAGGTCTAACAACTTGCTTTCCTTTGAAAGTTGGTGATCTCGGCCCAAACTGTTGACTTGCTCTTCCACGATCACCTTGATTTACCCTACTTGCAACACTTTCAGCTTGCACTTTCATCAAACTATGCTCCGCCACATAACATTGTCTTAGAACTTCTGCATAAGTAGTAAATTCCCTCTGAGAGACACTATGAGATATTTCCGCTTTTAGTCCAAAAAGAAACTGATCTATTTTCCACCGTTCATATGGAGCATACATAGCCTGCCTAGAATAAGCAGCCATATTCTCAAACTTTTCAGCATAACTGGCCACAATCATATTACCCTGTCTTAACTGTTGAAATTCAAACTCTTTCTGAGTCCGCAAGGAGCTAGGAAAATATTTCTCCATAAAAGTTACCTTGAATTGTTCCCAGACCTTGGGCACACCCTGAATAGTCATAAGAGCCAACACACTCTCCCACCATCTCATGGCAGGACCCTTCAAGGAATGCGAAGCAAAAACCACTTTATTCTCCTCGGTACAAGGCACTATCAAGAAAATCCTTTCCATACCTAAAATCCATTCGTGAGCCTTTACAGGATCTAATCTGCCATGAAATTCCGAAGGATTCATGCGGGAGAAATCCCGGAAAGTCCTACCTACCACTTCTGGAACAACCACCTGAGGATGCAGACCCTCATTGAATTGTTGAACCATTTGTTGCATAAATTGATTCTGTTGTTGCTGCATTTGTTGCATAAACTGATACAGAGGAGCATTCCCATCGTCAACCGGCTGATTCGTCCCAGCTGGAGTAGTTCGGGGGCTACCATGGTTGTTTCTGCGCCTATCAACCATGTTCCTGGATGTCATACAGATAGGATTAAGTTGATCAGGCTCAATACCATAAATATAACACATAAGACCAAAGGCGAAACCACGCATATGAAACGGAAAGAAAAACTTATTCTATTTCATGGCTAGGTCGAGGATACGGCCTGCTCTGATACCAACTGTAACGCCTATATATATATATACATACATCTAAGCATATATTATACATGAATTCCACCTTTGGAACTGAAATATGCAATAAGTTCCTAGTAAACACATTATACATATACATGCCCAAAAAGCCTAAATACAAAAAAAACTATGGCATAGTATATCTACAAGATGTTCCAAAGACAAATACTAAGAACTAGATCAAATAATGATCTCAAAAATCTTCACAACGGAAGCCTTGCCACACAAAAGCTACGATCCATAAGGAAAGTCAAACCACCTTGTCCTTACCCTTCGTCGAACCTGCAGAACCTGTGATGTAAACAACAACAGTGGGGTGAGATACATTAAATCTCAGTGAGTTCTCTATCTTATGGATTCTCTCGGCTTTACAAGGTTCTAACCAAAACCTAACTCAAGTCGGGGGAAAAGGAACTAGACTTTGAGTTCAAACATTCTGACTAGAGAAACAATCGTGCAAAACACAAAACGGCATACAAGTTAAGAATCTTCTCCCCGACCAGCCATACAAGGCAAATACAACGCGGGTCACGGATTCTTAACATAGATAACTTCTCCCCGGCCAGCCATACAAGGAAAATACAACGCGGGTCACGGTTATCTACATTTGGTACTTCTCCCTGCCCAGCCCACACAAGGAGCACTTCAGCACGGGTCACGGTACCAACCACTAAGTAACTTCTCCCCGCCCAGCCCACACAAGGAGCACTTCAACATGGGTCACAGTTACTTACTTAATAAATACTTCTCCCCGCCTAGCCCACACCAGGAGCACTTCAGTACAAGTCACGGTATTTATTAAGACACACACAACAAACCGGAGGAATACGATCCTCCACTAACAACTACTTAACAAAGATACTCTTCTAGTATCAATGTAAGCATTGCCGCACGATTCTCTAAGTCATTCTATGGTACTAAGGTTTCCTCGCTCTACCTGTTTCATATTTTAACATGCATATTCAACAACAATTACACACCATTAAATGGTAAAAGTCGACAAAACGAAACTATCCCCAAATTCCCGACATAATTAATCAGCCAACAATCTCAAAAGCATTTTAATAAGAAAGTACATTTTATTAGCTTTCGAACGATATCAAGAATCTTAAAAACGGATGATCAAAACACGAGTTATGGAAAATAACAAGAAATGGTATCGCGAAAAACACAATTCTGCACTCTCACTGGCCGTACGCGTATTACCTTGTGCCATACGCATACTGCCCAGCTGGCTCGCCCAGCCATACGCGTATTGCCCAGAGTGATACGCGTATGGGCAGAGGCTGATTTTTCCCCAAAAAGTCCACTAAAACTCCAATACGCGTATTTCCTTACCCATACGCGTATTGCCCAAAACCTTGCGCGTACCAATACACAAATGAGCAGATGGCCGAGAAAATGGAACTCCATACGCGTATTTCCCACATTTCTTCATTTCCATACGCGTATTGCCTTAACCAATACGCGTATTGCCTTGAGTGATACGCGTATGGGCAGTTGGAAACCAGAATTTTGCCTGCATAATTTTTCTGCGAAATTGATCCATTTTCCCCTCCAAATCACTTCTAAACACCAGAAAAATACCAATTGGATATACAACAACACATATCTAACATGTATCAACCATAAGGAACATTAAAACATGATTCTATTGCAAAAATATCTCATTTCTCACAATATCAAAACTAAATCTAAACTCATTAAAACTCTACTCTAAAGTATCTAACTAGAACCCACCTGGATTACACGATGATGATGAAGAAGCTGAGATGAAAAGATGAAGATGGGTTGATGATTCAAGTCCTAGAGCTCTTGAGAATTTTTCCTCTCCTTTTCCTTCCTTTTTTTTCCTTCTCTTTAATTTCTCTCTCCAAAGTTACTATATTTCAAATAATGGAAAAGGAAAAAGATATAGAGAAACATTAATTAGTAATACTACTAATTGTCCAAATTATCTCAAATGCACCAATTAATAAAACTCCAAGTTAAATAATATTAATCTACTCAGTTCCGAGTTCGTCAGTTTACTCCAATTATTTTAATCCAATAATTGCTCAGAGTACACCGGAACTCAGTTGATCATAATAATATTATCCAAAGCGTTCACAAAATTACGGGGTATTACAACCCAATTTAGAAGTTTCTTTGTGTTCATCAATTTCTCAAAGTTGGGTTCTTCCTGTCTGTGTAGAAACTAGAAAGTGAACACCTACCCTGCAAGTTTCCTAGAAAGATACAGGAAAGGCTTCTCAAAGTTGTAGTTGCTCTTAGCCGATATCTCATAGTACTGCAGATTCTTCTTCCTATGGAAAGTAACTTGCTTGGCCTTCACTTGCTTGTTCTTCACATCAACCTTGTTTCTGCAAAAAACAATTGGGATGTTTTCACAAACCCGGAAAATAAGTTGCAAAAGGAAGTGTCCATAAAGAAATATAAGGAAAATGGTGGTGAATAAATAAACAGATTATTATGAAAAAAGGTTTCAAGGACTTCAATTACTAACTGACAAAGACCGCGGTGCCAGGTAGGAACATTTTTGTAGGTCAGTCGGGCAGTAACATCAAACATTATAATAGCACACTGTCCATGGATACTACAATATAAGGTAAAAGGTTAAAATCAACATTTATGAGTAGAAAAGAAAAAGCACAAATGTGACAGTGGATTATCATTGAAGCACAGAAAAGAACACATGTAATACCCGCAATACAGATACATTCAAGGGTGTCATGCCCAAGAAACAGCGACATCGATTGACTTGAAACAAAATCACCATATAGTAATTACATTGTCGGCAAAATCAGGGTTATCAAATGGCGGCCATGGCAGCACTATGGCAGATATATGTGGCGGATTATGGGACACAATGGTAAATATCAGCTGATATTGTTGGTTTTTCTGCCATAATCTTCTATAACAGCACCCTGGTATTTGGTTCTCCGCCATGGACCATCATCGACTGAGCACAATTATATGAGACAGAAACTCAATCTCATGTACAGGACATCATAGAACAGATGACTGAGAACAAACATGAGCGTAATTCATGTTGAAATGAAACTACCCACAAACTTGAGATCACAATACATTGAAACAAATGATGATACTTACTAGTATCTGTAACGCGCGTATTTAATTAAATATTTTAATTAAATAGTATTGAGCATTTTTTCGTATAATTGTTGAATATGTTGATTATGTTGTTTGATGCTAATAAGAGATAATCGGGTATTAGTCGTTTTAGTCGGGAGAAATTAATATTAGAAATAATATTTACTTTCGTAGAATATTAATTAATTTAGTTGGGTTAAGTTGTGTGTGAGAAATAACAAAGTTGGGGGTATCGTATAGTAAGCCCATTAAGTTAATTAGTAGGCCCATTATTTTAGTAGGTTTATAACTAAGAGAAATAAAATAAAAAGAATGGAAGTGGCAGTAAGGAAAAGAAGTTACAGAAAGTACACGAGGGTTTGGAAATAACGGTTGGAGAGGAGAGATTGCGATACGGGAGTTGCTGTTAAAGCTTCAATTTCGACCAGAAATTCGAGCTACCTTCAATCCAAGGTAAGGATGGGGTTCGAATTCTATAACCGGGAATATGATAATTGATATTTAGGATTGGGTGTTATATATTTGCTACTGTCTGTGTATTGAAACTTTTGTGTTGAATGAGTAAATTAATCCATGTTCTTGAATTGGACGTAGAAATACCTTATTGGTATGGATTAGTGTATAAGTTTTGTTGTGTTGCGATTGTATGATGTTTTGGAGGAATTAGGTTGAAGTGAATATAAGAAAATGCCGGGAACAGAGAAGCAGAATGGAAATAGAGAGAATGTAGGTTTGAGGAAAGCGCGGGTTTTGAGACCATGACGACCGTCATGGAGGGGTTACGACCGTCACACGGGTCACGGCCGTCACGCTCATGACGAGCGTCATGTTAGTAAAATATGGGATTGTTGTTCTGTTTTTCTGCGTTGATGTGTGTTGATGTTTAGGTGGCGCCTTCCACCATAAACATGTGGCGCAAGCCACTAAAAGGTGGGCCCAGCCACCATTAAACCATGTGGCGCCAGCCACCTAAAAAGGACAAGGAAGTGGCGCAAGCCACTTAAGTTATGGCAAGGGTGGCGCAAGCCACCCATATTAAAGGGGAAGTGCCACTTTGTTTTTGCCTTATTTTGTCTCCACCTTCAATTTTTGTCTTATTCCATGGTATGGTCGTTGCTGTAACATTAGGGATCATTAGTTTAAGTAACTTAAATTATATGTGTTCATGTTAATTAATAGTATGACTTTAGAATTAAAATAGTCCCATTTAGTTTAATTAAGTGGAGTACTGATACAAATAGTACTAGTAGTTCGTAGCAGCGAATATATAAATAGTAGCAGGTTTTATTTTAGTACAGGAATCAATTAGTAAGTGACAGACCAAAGAAGTTAGCAGAGTATTAAAACAGTACCGATTAGTAGATTTAAGTGGTATAATTAGTTGTCCAGTATTAGTTGGAAATTGTCGGAGTAAGTTGTGTATACGAGTAGGTATTCTTGGTTGGATTATTTTGTTGAAATTATGTCGAATAAGTTGATTTGCAGGTGAAGTTGAACTGTGTTGAATTGTCCCGATTTATGGACAAATTAAGTTGTAGGTTTTATGACCAACGTTGTTAAGTTGTTTTGCAGTTGCAGGTCTTATGACTAACGTTTTTAAGTTGTTTGCAGTTGTTGCATTTTGTCTTTGTTGTGTTGCGTTGAATAAGTCGATGTTGTAGATGTTGTCGCATGCATAGCATAACATTATCACGTTGGCCTGGATTGGAAATTTTTAAGTTGGAGCTAATGCTCACCCACGTTGGCCTGGATTGGCAAAAAGTTGAAGTTGAAGGCTTATGCCTTGTTGATGCCAGACAAATTGGAACTTTCTAAGTTGGGAGTTTTGCTCCATTGGTACCACATGCATATGCATAGTTGAGTTGCATCTCGAGTCGCATATTATGAGTTGATTGTTGACTGTTATTTTGTTGTTGTTGTAAAGTAGTGAAATTGAATGATCTTAATCTAACGTATTGATTATCATACTTCAGTTTATATTATACGATATCTCACCCCTTCCGTGTATGGTGATGGTTTATACGCCATCATGCAGGTAATCCGGAGTGAAGGCTTTCTATCTTCATTAGTTCGAGTCGGTGTCGTCGCTCTGATACGTAGCACTCGGGGGGATGAACGCATGTCTTTTATTTTGTGGATTTGTTTCAATGCTGAATTTTTAAGTTGATTTTCTGAATAAGTACTTTGTTATTCTAATTGAAGTTGATTTTAGTTGGATTAAGATGCTATAATTAAAAGTTTAAAGATGTGAATCCGCTGCGTGGTTATTTATTAAAGTTGATTTAGTTTAAAGACTAAATAGTTGTTAATTTGTTCTCTTTGATTTAGTGTTATGTATCCGTGATGATGACTTTTTATGTTGTTGGTTTTCAAGTTGAGAATGTGATATCCCATGCATCAAGTTTGAGAGGGGGTTGCGCCCCGAGATCAAGAAGGCAGTTGGATATCAGAAGATTTGTGTTTTTACTGATTTGGTTGATAGTTGCAGAATCTTTGAAGAAGATAACAATGCTCATTATAAGATCATGAATGAAAGGAGAGGCAAGCACCAATAGAATCGTGGCAAGCCTTATGATGCTCCAGCTGGAAAAGGTAAACAGAGAGCGGCTGATGGCAAGAGGACTAGTGGGGGAGATGCTCCTGCTGGCGTAGTTTGTTTCAAATGTGGGAAACCTGGTCATAAGAGTAACGTGTGCACTGCTAAGGTGAAGAGATGTTTCCGATGTTGTAAGACTGGACATACAGTATCTGATTGCAAGCATAAAGACATGATTTGTTTCAACTGTGGTGAAGAGGGACACATTAGTAGTCAGTTTCGGAAACCAAAGAAGGCGCAAACCGGTGGAAAAGTGTTTGCTTTGGCTGGGACTCAGACAACTAGTGAGCACAGACTCATCAGAGGTACATGTTTCATTAATAGTACTCCTTTAATTACTATGATTGATACTGGTGCTACCCATTGTTTTATTGCTGCTGAATGTGTTGAAAGATTGGGTCTGGTGTTGTCTTCTATAAATGGAGAGATGGTCGTCGAGATTCCTGCTAAGGGATCGGTGACTACTTCTCTTGTGTGTTTAAAGTGTCCTTTGACGATCTTCGACGGAGACTTTACCATTGATTTGGTGTGTTTACCGTTATCTGGGATGGATGTAATCTTGGGAATGAACTGGTTAGAATATAACTATATTCATATCAATTGTTTTAGCAAGTCGGTAAGATTTTCTACTGCTGAAGAAGAAGGAGCTAGTTTGTTGTCTTTTAAGCAGTTACAACAGTTGATGCAAGGAGAAACTCAGATGTTCGTGTTGATGGCGTCGTTATCTATTGAGAGCCGAGCTGTAATTGAGGAGTTGCAGGTGGTGCGTGAATTTCCTGAAGTTTTCCCTGATGAAATTCCTGCTGTACCGCCAGAAAGAGAAGTGGAATTTGCAATTGATCTTGTACCTGGTACCAGACCTGTGTCAATGGCACCATACAGGATGTCTACATCTGAATTGTCAGAATTAAAGAAGAAATTGGAGGAGTTACTTGAAAATAAGTTTGTGAGGCCAAGTGTAACGCCGTGGGGAGCTCCGGTGTTGTTAGTAAGGAAGAAAGATGGAAGTATGAGGCTCTGTGTTGATTATGGACAATTGAATAAAGTGACGATTAAGAACAAGTATCCGCTTCCGAGAATAGATGACTTGATGGATCAATTAGTAGGTGCTCGTGTGTTTAGCAAGATTGATTTGAGGTCGGGATATCATCAGATTAAAGTGAAGGATGAGGATATTCAGAAGACGGCCTTCAGAACGCGTTATGGACATTATGAGTATTCGGTGATGCCTTTCGGTGTTAATAATGCGCCGGGAGTATTCATGGAGTACATGAACCGTATCTTTCATACTTATTTGGATCGGTTTGTGGTGGTGTTTATCGATGATATATTGATTTACTCTAAATCGGAAGAAGAGCATGAAGAACACTTGAGACTAGTATTGCAAGTTTTGAAAGAGAATAAGTTATATGCAAAGTTGTCTAAATGTGAATTTTGGTTAAAGGAAGTTAGTTTTCTTGGTCATGTCATTTCGGGTAATGGTATTACTGTGGATCCATCCAAAGTAGATGTTGTGTTGCAATGGGAGACTCCAAAGTCGGCTACAGAGATTAGAAGCTTTTTGGGACTAGCCGGTTATTACCGAAGGTTTATTGAAGGATTTTCTAAGTTAGCACTTTCGTTGACTAAGTTGACTTGTAAAGGTAAAGCTTTTGTATGGAACATTCAATGTGAAGAAAGTTTTGCGGAATTGAAGAAGAGATTGACGTCGGCTCCGGTTTTGACATTACCTAATCCAGGAGAACCTTTTATGGTATATTGTGATGCATCCAGGATGGGTTTAGGTGGTGTGCTTATGCAGAATGGTAAGGTAGTTGATTATGCGTCGAGGCAATTGAGGACTCATAAGAAGAACTATCCTACGCATGATTTAGAACTTGCTGCAGTTGTTTTTGTGCTGAAGATTTGGAGGCATTATCTTTATGGATCTAGATTTGAAGTGTTTAGTGACCATAAGAGCTTAAAGTATTTGTTTGACCAGAAGGAATTGAATATGAGACAGTGAAGATGGTTGGAGTTATTAAAAGATTATGATTTCAATTTGAACTATCATCCGGGTAAAGCTAATGTTGTGGCCGATGCTCTGAGTCGGAAGACTTTGCATATGTCAGCAATGATGGTTAAGGAATTGGAATTAATTGAACAATTCAGAGATATGAGTTTAGTTTATGAAGTAACACCGCAGAGTGTGATGTTGGGGATGCTGAAGATTAACAATGATTTTCTGGATAATATTAAGGAAGCTCAGAAGTTAGACGTGAAGCTGGTAGATTCGATGGTTGGGATCGATCAGTCTGAGAATGATGATCTCAAGTTGGATGCGCAAGGTGTGTTGAGATTCCGAAATCGAATTTGTATTCCTGACGATGCAGAGATGAAGAAAGCAATTCTTGAGGAAGGTTATAGAAGTAAATTGAGTACTCATCCGGGAGCTACAAAAATGTACCAAGACTTGAAGAAATTGTTTTGGTGGCCTTGGATGAAATGAGATGTAGCTCGTTTTGTGTACGCATGTTTAACTTGTCAAAAGTCGAAAGTTGAACATCAGAAGCCTGCTGGGTTGATGCAACCGTTAGAAGTTCCAGAATGGAAATGGGATAGCATTTCAATGGACTTTGTGACGGGATTACCTAATACTTCAAGAGGACATGATTCTATTTGGGTGATTATTGATAGGCTTACAAAGTCGGCTCATTTTATTCCTATTAACATCAGTTTTCCAGTATCGAAGTTGTCGGAGATTTATACTAGCGTAATTGTGAAGCTGCATGGTGTTTCTCTGTGTATTGTGTCTGATAAGGATCTGAGGTTTACCTCTGATTTTTGGAAGAGTTTGCAAGAGGCGTTGGGTTCAAAGTTAAGGTTGAGTTCAGCGTATCATCCTCAGACGGATGGTCAAACGGAGAGAACTATTCAGTCATTTGAGGATTTGTTGAGGGCATGTGTTCTTGAGCAAGGAGGTTCGTGGGATACTTATCTTCCATTGATCGAGTTCACTTATAATAATAGTTACCATTCTAGTATTGGAATGGCCCCTTTTGAAGCCTTATATGGTCGAAGGTGTAGGACTTCTTTATGTTGGCACGAATCTGGAGAAAGTGTAGTGCTTGGTCCTGAAATTGTTCGAGAGACTACTGAGAAGGTGAAGTTTATCCGAGGAAAGATGAAATCTTCTCAAAGTAGGCCGAAGAGTTATCATGACAAGCGAAGGAAGGATTTAGAATTCCAAGCAGGTGACCATGTGTTTTTGAGAGTTACGCCGGTGACAGGTGTTGGGCGTGCCTTGAAATCTAAGAAGCTCACCCCTCGTTTTATTGGTCCGTATCAGATTTCAGACAGAGTTTGAAACGTGGCTTATAGAGTGGCTTTACCGCCTAATCTGTCAAATTTGCATGATGTGTTTCATGTGTCACAACTCCGGAAGTATGTTCCAGATCCGTCTCATGTAATTCATATGGACGATGTTCAAGTACGGGATAATCTTACTGTAGAGACGATGCCTGTACGGATCGCGGATCGGGAAATGAGGACTCTAAGAGGCAAGGAGATTGCGTTGGTGAAAGTAGTCTGGTTAGGAGCTGCTGGAGAAAGTATGACGTGGGAGTTGGAAAGCAAGATGCGGGAATCCTATCCTGAGCTGTTTGAGCAAGGTAAGATTTTTTAGGACAAAAATATTCTAAGTGGTGGAGAGTTGTAACGCCCGTATTTAATTAAATATTTTAATTAAATAGTATTGAGCATTTTTCTGTATAATTGTTGAATATGTTGATTATGTTGTTTGATGCTAATAAGAGATAATCGGGTATTAGTCATTTTAGTCGGGAGAAATTAATATTAGAAATAATATTTACTTTCGTAGAATATTAATTAATTTAGTTGGGTTAAGTTGTGTGTGAGAAATAATAAAGTTGGGGGTATCGTATAGTAAGCCCATTAAGTTAATTAGTAGGCCCATTATTTTAGTAGGTTTATAACTAAGAGAAATAAAATAAAAAGAATGGAAGTGGAAGTAAGGAAAAGAAGTTACAGAAAGTGCACGAGGGTTTGGAAACAACGGTTGGAGAGGAGAGATCGTGATTACGGGAGTTTCTGTCAAAGCTTCAATTTCGACCGGAAATTCGAGCTACCTTCAATCCAAGGTAAGGGTGGGGTTTGAATTCTATAACCGGGAATATGATAATTGATATGTAGGATTGGGTGTTATATATTTGCTACTGTCTGTGTATTGAAACTATTGTGTTGAATGAGTAAATTAATCCATGTTCTTGAATTGGACGTAGAAATACCTTATCGGTATGGATTTGTGTATAAGTTTTGTTGTGTTGCGATTGTATGATGTTTTGGAGGAATTAGGTTGATGTGAATATAAGAAAATGCCGGGAACAGAGAAGCAGAATGGAAATAGAGAGAATGCAGGTTTGAGGGAAGCGCAGGTTTTGAGACCATGACGACCGTCATGGAGGGGTTACGACCGTCACACGGGTCACGGCCGTCACGCTCGTGACGAGCGTCACGTTAGCAAAATCTGGGATTGTTGTTCTATTTTTCTGCGTTGATGTGTGTTGATGTTTAGGTGCCGTCGCCACCATAAACATGTGGCGCAAGCCACTAAAAGGTGGGCCCAACCACCATTAAACCATGTGGCGCCAGCCACCTAAAAAGGACAAGGAAGTGGCGCAAGCCACTTAAGTTATGGCAAGGGTGGCGTAAGCCACCCATATTAAAGGGGGAGTGCCACTTTGTTTTTGCCTTATTTTGTCTCCACCTTCAATTTTTGTCTTATTCCACAGTATGGTCATTGCTGTAACATTAGGGATCATTAGTGTAAGTAACTTAAATTATATGTGTTCATGTTAATTAATACTATGACTTTAGAATTAAAATAGTCCCATTTAGTTTAATTAAGTGGTGTACTGATACAAATAGTAGTAGTAGTTCGTAGCAGCGAATATATAAATAGTAGCAGGTTTTATTTTAGTACAGGAATCAATTAGTAAGTTACAGACCAAAGAAGTTAGCAGAGTATTAAAACAGTGTCGATTAGTAGATTTAAGCGGTATAATTAGTTGTCCAGTATTAGTTGGAAATTGTCAGAGTAAGTTGTGTATACGAGTAGGTATTCTTGGTTGGATTATTTTGTTGAAATTATGTCGAATAAGTTGATTTGCAGGTGAAGTTGAACTGTGTTGAATTGTCCCGATTTATGGACAAATTAAGTTGTAGGTCTTATAACCAATGTTGTTAAGTTGTTTTACAGTTGCAGGTCTTATGACCAACGTTGTTAAGTTGTTTGCAGTTGTTGCATTTTGTCTTCGTTGTGTTGCGTTGAATAAGTCGATGTTGTAGATGTTATCGCATGCATAACGTAGCATTATCACGTTGGCCTGGATTGGCAATTTTTAAGTTGGAGCTAATGCTCACCCACGTTGGCCTGGATTGGCAAAAAGTTGAAGTTGAAGGCTTATGCCTTGTTGATGCCCGACAAACTGGCACTTTCTAAGTTGGGAGTTTTGCTCCATTGGTACCACATGCATATGCATAGTTGAGTTGCATCTCGAGTCGCATATTATGAGTTGATTGTTGACTGTTATTTTGTTGTTGTTGTAAAGTAGTGAAATTGACTAATCTTAATCTAACGTATTGATTATCATACTTCTGTTTATATTATACGATATCTCACCACTTCTGTGTATGGTGATGGTTTATACGCCATCCTGAAGGTAATCCGGAGTGAAGGCTTTCTACCTTCGTTAGTTCGAGTCGGTGTCGTCGCTCTGATACGTAGCACTCGGGGGGATGAACGCATGTCTTTTGTTTTGTGGATTTGTTTCAATGCTGAATTTTTAAGTTGATTTTCTGAATAAGTACTTTGTTATTCTAATTGAAGTTGATTTTAGTTGTGTAGCGAGCGATTTTGGACGCGGTTCTTAAGCGCTGGTCGCTCTCTGCGGTTGAGCTTAAAACTACAGGTCGATTCATTTTTTATCCTATTGTGAGCTAAATAAGGAAGGGAAATAGATGTCTCCAATTAACCCTGCTTGCATACTGAGTTTAAACAGCGGTCTGTTAGGTTACGGATGCTATCAATGTGGGGGGGCCTTTGTACTGGTTATTTGTATTTTCGCCAATACTGTTCTTTCTTTCTAGGGCTTGGGCAAAAGGTTTCTGGCGGGGAATAAGGATTAGGATATTAGGACTGGTGCTTTTGAATTACTGCTTTTGATTGACGAAGATATGGGATTTGGGTTTTTTGTTGATTGCGCTCGCTAAGATCTTTTCTTTCGATCTTATGCCTACGTATTCCCGTTTACCGAAACAGGGAAATCAGAGCATTCGTAGTTCCTCCTATTCTATGGGAGGAAAGGGGTGTTTTGGTGTCTTGTTCAAAGCCCAAGACATGAAGCGAAAGGTGATTTGTATCTTGTTCAAAGCCCAAGATGTGAAGCTGAAAGGTCTATTTGTGTCTTGTTCAAAGCCCAAGACGTGAAGCTGAAAGACCTCGACTTTAGAGATAATTTGTCATCTCTAAAGAGGGGAGAAGGAGAATTACTTTAACTGGGATACGTGGATCCGAGCAATGCCATAATTTCCGAAGAAAGGGTTTTAACCTGAAGGAGAAGACTTTAACTCAGTGTAGAGCAATGCCATCTTTCCTTAGGAATTTCTCATGCTAAAAGAGGGACAGTGGCATGGATGTAGATGATCCAGAGGCTTGCCGCTTACAGCGATTAGATGAAAGGAAAGGAGTTGTTGATGTTTGTGTACTGCGAACGAGGCACAGTTTTGATGCTAAAAGGTCGATTGGATCAACCAGTGGTTTTCTTATACAAAGCCTAAGAGGAGGCTAATTTCCGCTAGGAAAATCATTATACAAAGCCTAAGAGGAGGCTATTTTGTGTCTCGTACAAAGCCCGAGAGAGAGGCTAAAAGTTTTTGACCCAGTGGGGCATATCGTTATACAAAGCCTAAGAGGAGGCTAGCAAAGAGTTGACTCAGTTGGAGAATCTTTTATACTCAGTAAGAGAGTGTTTTTGTATCTCTTACAAAGCCCGAGAGAGAGGCAAAAAGGTTGTTTTGACTCCACTGGGGAGAATTTTGGTATCTCGTACGAAGCCCGAGATGGAGGCTATTGTAACTGTTTCAGTTGAGTGACAGATCGAATATACTGATTTAAAAGAGAAAATCAGTTCTTATATGAGCAACACTGTACTCAGGGATTTGATTTGAGGATCAGGGATATTTCCTTCTCTTTGAGGAAACGGGAAATCCAAAGGGTATTGAGACTATCTGAGTCTGCGGGTTTCCTTCCTATTTAACGAAGGGTGCTTGAGAATGTCTTTGAGACACAAGGAAGTTAGACTGTCCGTGTCTAGAGTTTTATCTTTTGTACTATGCTTCGAGAAATAGTAGTAGACTCTATGAAAGGACTGTTCTATGAGAATGACTAGGTTCTGTTCCTATACCTCTAGGAGGTCGTCGGGACAATTTGTACGAAGCCCAAGAGGAGGCTGGGAACTTTTAAGAAGCCGACGGGTCCTTGTACGAAGCCCAAGAGGAGGCTATCATTCCCGGAGGAAGAGATCATTATAAGAAGCCTAAGAGGAGGCTGTGAATACTTCTAAGAAGCCGTAGGGTCCTTGAATAATGCCCAAGAGGAGGCCGATGCTTTTAAGAAGCCTGTGGGTCTATCATCTCCTTTCCATTAGGAGAGATAACTCTTTTAAAGATAAAAACCACTGGTAAACGTGCGAGGTTTACTATCCAGCGGCTTTTAACTTTTAAAGAGGGTTCCTTAGTTAAGGTCCAAGATTATGACCGTAGTGGGTACCCAAATCCCGAGACATTCAAGGCAAGCTATCCACAAGGAATAGATCAAGTCAGGAAAGTTCGAGAATTGGGAAGAAACTCAAAGATGCCATTCACGAAGAATACATTCATCTCGGGGAGTAGAGCTTCTTGACGATTCCTAAGGAGGACAGCCGAAGAGAAGACTGTATCTGGTGCTCCTATTGGGGATCTAGGCGTCTATTTCTACGAATAAATGAAACGGCGTCACCTAGTTCTAGACGTAGTTGCCGGGGAAACTCGAAATATCTATACTATTATTACACACTAGATATGAGTTTATGAAAGGAGACTTACAGTGAGCAGCCCCACAATACAGTTTATAATATGAAAGCAGTAAATGAAAGCGATAACCACTTACTCGGTTGTAGAGCTTCCATGCTGTTTGGTTAGTTGTTCAACAAAGAAAGATTGAAAACAACAGTATATTCAAAATCAAAGGAGAAAGTGCTTTGAAAAAGAAAGATTTGGGGCTTACAGCTCAAGGAGAGGCCCAGGGTTTTATCAGTGAGCGCACTGTTGAATTTGTACAGAGGGACTTATACAAGTGACTGGGGCCCAAAAAGGTTTTCTGTACAAAGGGATGGGTCTTACACTCTCTCAAGAGGCCCAAAAAAGGTTTAAAGAAAAGAGACGGGCTTATAACACGAGGGTAGGCCCAAATGAGTTTTCGTTTAAAAATGGAGATCGCGCCGAGGTTTTCTTTTAACGCAGAGGGACTTATACGATAAGTGAGGCCCAAAATGTTTTGGTTAAAAGGGGGATTGGGTCTTACACTCTAATAGAGGCCCAAAGTGTTTTAAAGAAAAAGAAATGGGTCTTACTACTCGAGGGTAGGCCCAGATGGTTTTTATTTTTTAAACGGGCGACGATCGCGCCGTTTACTTGTACAGGGGGACTTATACAATGAGTGAGGCCCAAAAAGTTTTTGTACAAGGGGGGATGGGTCTTACACTCTCTCAAGAGGCCCAAAGAGTTTTGAAGAAAAATAAATGGGTCTTACTACTCGAGGGTAGGCCCAGATGATTTTTGAAAAGGCGACGATCGCGCCGTTTGTTTTTTGACGGTATCAGGACTTATACAATAAGTGAGGCCCAAAGATGATTTGGTCAAAAAAAGGATTGGGTCTTACACTCTATTAGAGGCCCAAAGTGTTTTGAAAATGATTTATGAGGGTTGAATTAATCCAAAACCCTAATTTGTTTTCAAAATGTATTTAATTGAATAAAAATTCAATTAAAATGATCAAAAATTGTTTAACACATGGAAAACAAATTGTGATCTTAGATTAATGCTTCAAAAATTAAGTATTGACCTACAAAATAATTAGAAAGCATTAAAAGTTGCAAAATCAATGTAGAAAAAATATTTAAAATGTCAAAAACAATTAAAACATTAATTCTTTACAAAAATATCAATTATATGAAATAAATAATATTTTTGGGATTTTTTGTGAAAATAAAATATTTTAACATTTTTGTGAATTATTGCAAAAAGAACCAATCAAAAATGATAAAAATTGAAGGAGTTATTAATTTTTCAAATCATTAAAAATAATAAAATAAACAAGTGATAAAAAGAAGTCTGGGGCGAGGGGGATTCGAACCCCAGACCTCTCGCTCGCTAATACACACAAAACCAGCTGATGAACCGCTGGGGCGCAATGCCAATTCATTATGTATATGGCAAGTGAAGAATATATAGAGAACTTAGTTGGTTTTCTGAAAATGGCGCCATGGCCATCTCCTTCCTCCAGCTCATGCATGAAGCACCCTATCTCACTCATCTCTCAACCATTTGACATGATTCAAACACCAAACTCGTGCGTTTTTTCACAAGGAACAAGATGGCAATACCCAATTTTATTCATTTTCAGTGTGGAGTGAAATAATCATGATGAACACAGATGAACCCTAATTTGCAAAAGCAATCGTGCAAGCATGGTTATGAGGTCTATGATCAAATTTATTGAGGCAAAACAATCAACACATGATGGTAATCAAATGGCAAAATTATCATGCGAGGAAATATGCATGGATCATGGAGTTTGAGTTTGAAGCTCACCTTGATGCAAGCTGAAATGGAACTTTGCCCAGATGGTGTTCCAGTCATGAATTGATGAACCCTACAGCTTCAATGGATGTTATGGAGTGTGTTGCAAGCTTTGGAACACTTTGAAATGCTCTGGATCAAGCTGGAGACCTCCACCTGCAAAATTGAAGCAAAATGGCTTGGTTGAAGAGTGATTTTGAGCTGGGAGTGTTACAGATGATGTTTAAGCACTTGGACACCTCAAATACATCATATGTGATGTGTTTGAGCAATTGGAATTGATTGCTTATGGCTGCAACTCAAAACCCGATAGTGGTTACTCAAAAACAAGGAAACTTGAAGTTTAAGAAAGAATGAGAGAAAGCAGTGTTGTAACTGGCTTTGGGGTGAGTTGAATGATCCATTGAGACCTCTATTTATAGGTGATCAACTCTTGTCTTGGAGTAATAGTGAATGGCAGCTGGATCAGATCACATTTGCTTGGATTGGCTTGGCATAAATGCCTCTTGAACTAGGCATAACAGCTGCTCCAAATAGATCAGCTATGCCTTGACTGAAATCACATTCTTCAGATGTTTTTAATGTTGTTTAATCAGATAACTTGACTGAGGAGAGTGAGAATCTTGACAATGCACTATTCCACATAAATGCACTTTGAATTCAAAGCAAAATGAGCCAAAGTGGATGAATTTCAAGTTGGAAGGTTCTTTGGCTTTTTGACTCAGCTTTATCTATTGGATCAGATGCAATGTGATTGGTTTGAACACAGATGGCATACTGATCCTCAGTTTTTGGTTCAAAATCGTGTGAGATAATGCAAACATGCAAACTGATTTTCCAAAACAGCTTGCAGCAGCATGACTTTGAGCATGGATTTCTCATGGCTTGAGTTGAATCAATTCATGCTGTTGAGCCCTTTGAATTCTTGGCAACATTTGCAACAACATTGGTGTTTAACTTTGGAATTGATTCAGCTTGCAACTATGTGCAAAAATCCCACAAGTTTTGGTGTTTCAACAAAATTCTGTTTTAGGCAGAATTTTTCTAAGTGTTGGAAGATGGTATTCTTTCACATTTTCAGCCACTTTGGCTCACTCATAGCTCAAAATCCATAAGGAATTGGAGTTAGGCCTAGTTGAAGTTTTTGTAGAGGGCAGTGAGATCTACAAATCAAGCTTTGGATGGAAAAAATTGGCTTTGTGGTTTAGGAGTTATGGTCCTCCAAAGTTGGTACCTTTGCCACTTTATTTTTAACTTAGAAAAATTTCTAAGTTTTATGGTTACCCCTTTTACAAGTTATCTCACTTTTCTTGATTTTTCTTGATGAATGATGATTCAAATCATACATTAACATCATTTTAGGGTTAAAAATCCATTTTGGTGAAAAATCTCAAAAAGTCAAAGTTGACTTTTGTGCACAGTTGACTTTTTATCAGATGAATTCCAAACTGTGCAATTCTTCAGGCAATCATGTCCTTGACCTAAATCAAACTTGATGGACATGTTCCATGGGTGTCATAGGGTATATTCAATCATGTATTAGGGTTTGGGAGCATGTCTTGGTCAAAAGTCAAAGTTACAGTTGACTTTTCCCTTAAAACCCTAATTGTGGTGCAGATGAAAATGAGACTTGTTGCTCAAGCTTCTTAGATCAATCCATTGTTCCAAATGGATCAATATGGTGTATTAGAGACCCTCAAATCATCTATTGAGGTCTTGGCTCATGGTTTGTCCCAAAAGTCAACTTAGGGGTGAATTAGGTCAAGAAACCCTAATTCCTGATTTTTGATGAATGCATCCCCTGAGGCAAAATTGACTTGATGCATGGGTTCATGAGGTTCCATGAAGCATATTAGGTTATGTTTTGGATCATTGCCTTGTGCCGAGATGAAAATTTCCATCTGGAGACCCTAGTCGACCAAAACCCTAATTTGGTGACACTGTCGATCTTGAGACTTGATCCACCTAGAAGGGAGCAGCCTTGTGCTTAATCCTTGAAGTGGGAGTCCTTTTTGATCCATTGTGGATATTTAAGAGATTAGACAAGTTGAAGATCATGTCATTTCTTGATTGATCCTTTGTCTAAGCACTCAGAGAGGGCTTGAAACCCTAATTTTGATTGTATTGGATGCTCACCGATCTTTGGGGAGACTGATGAAGCATGATGGTTCATCCATATTGTGATGATGATTTTCACAATGATGGGAAATCTAAGTGGTCAAAATTTGGGGTATTATAAGTTGGATTAAGATGCAATAATTAAAAGTTTAAAGATGTGAATCCGCTGCGTGGTTATTTAATAAAGTTGATTTAGTTTGAAGACTAAATAGTTGTTAATTTGTTCTCTTTGATTTAGTGTTATGTATCCGTGATGATGAGTTTTTATGTTGTTGGTTTTCAAGTTGAGAATGTGATATCCCATGTTTGGTGGAAATTTTATCGCTCTGATTTTATTATAAATACCGGGTAGAAATGGGGTGTTACAATATCCATCTCTAAGACCACCAAACTTCTCTTCACCAGCAATATCCCAGCAGTAGAAACGAATCTTGCCACAGTTTGTGAAAAAATCCAATGGATGCATTTCCACACCAATAGTTGCTATACATAATCAAATCAAATCAACTTATCAGCCACTTAATTAAGCATGTATTAATCAAGTAAAACATGTATACAAGAGTCTTTACTGTAACCCTAAATTCAACATCAAATACCTCATAAATTAGTAAAAACAAGTGTCAACAAATTGTAACTGTAACAAATACGAATTATAAACCCTAGAAAGAAAATCTTAAGAAAAAACAAGCATTTAACAAAAATGTGTATCGATGAAGATTATTTCAATTAGACATTACATTATCTTCATTGCAATGTATCATCTATATATATTTTTTTTGTTATTATTTCTATTGTATAATTCAAGTTGTTTACCTATGCATTGTTATTTAATAAAGTTTTGTATTTGTGTATTATTTGAATGATAATAAATATTTATTTTTTCTCAATTTATATTTACATATTTTGTTATATTTAATGAGTTTAAAGTCACTAAAATAGTGTCTTTGTTGGCCACTTTGTATAAACAAATTGTATTTAGAGACATATATTATAGACAAGACTAACTAATTTTTTTTTAAACTGCTTCAAAGACTACAGGATTTGGTTGTTATGTGCCTTAAAACTTTTTTATTAATTAAAAAAAAAAACATTGTAAATAAATAAAAAAGTCATTAAAAAAATTTCTATGGGTTGGATATTTAGTCTTTATTACGGAAGAATTTATTTTTCATTGAATTAAATTTGTCGGTATATTTTTAGTCTCTTGTTATTGAAGATATAGTTTACCATTAAATACATTAAAATTATTTTGTGCATAAAGTATGATAGGTTACTATATCTAACGTCTTAGTTACATGAAAAACTATTTATTGATCTTTTATTTTAATTGTATTTTGATTAAACTTATATCCAAAATTCATTGAATTTTGATTATCACTGAATTTTTTAATATTAGTGGTCAAGGGATAGTATTATGGGTCTTCGATTTAACTTCTTAGCTTATAAAGATGATAAGTTAAATTAGGTGGGGAAGTTGTTAGTGTTATAGTTTGTGGGAGACCTCATTTTATAACTGGCGCTATAGAGGGGCTTAGTGGGAAGATGATTTTGTATTTTTATAGGTGTGTTGGTGTGTTTAATTGATACTACTTTATTACATTAAGGTGAAGGTGATGGCTAGCCAATTCAACTTTTATAATATTAGAGAGTCGGCCTATTGTCAAAGTTTAATATTCTATTTAAGAAGGAAATTAGGGTTTTGATAGACTAACCTACTGTGACTTTTGGTTCAGATTTTCGTCTTTCGATGCCCTGTGTTTTCCTCTTCACGCCATATCCTAGAAGAAGAGTTCCAACATGATATATTCAAAAACCTTTGTGTTTTGATTTTATGACTTTGTGTTTTTCAATTTGGGGTTCCAATTTTTGTGTCCCTATAGCCTTTGGGTTGTTCACTTTATGTGTTCTTTTTCCCTTTATTTCCCCAATTAATTAGCATGCGTGAAAAATTAGTTAGTCGACGGTTACGAAACAGTCACACTCCTAGAAACCCTACAGATAACTGGGGGACGACGGGTTGGAAATTGTCTCAGCTTCAGTACAAGGGCGGTTGGAGCGCCAATATTTGTTTCCGTTGCACAAAGTTATTAATGTTTATAACACTAATAAAAGTTTTTCAAACTATTTTCAACAAACGTTTTAATTTTGAGGTCTTTTCACCCCCTTTAGACTGTTGGATAATCTGTATTCTCTCCAACATAACAAGCCAAATATAAGAGTAAAATGGAGAGACTAGAAAACAAATCTTAATAAAACTAAGTTTATAATAAAGAGTGTTGTATGGACGAAGGATCATCTCAATTAAAATTAAATTATCTACATTGTGATACATTATCTACCTTATACTTTTTTGCTGTTATTTATATTTTGTAATTCAAGTTGTTTTTTTATGCATTGTTATTTTATGAAGTTTGTGTTTCTGTATAGTTTGAATGATACAAAAATTTAGTTTCTATCAGTTTGTACATCCTCATTTTTTTAAAATTATTAGAAGCACAAATTCACTAAAACTTTGTATCACTGCTAACTATTTTGTATCAACAAATTGTATATAATGACATATCCCATAGACGTGAACAACTACTTTTATATTAAACTTTGGTATGATTTTTCTATGTCAGTTTAAGTTTATTTTTCTGTCAGTTGAATATACGGTATTACGGTTATAATCTAAATTCCTAAATTAGTATCCAAAGAAAACTTTAGTACGATTTTTCTATGTCAGCTTAAGATTTTTTTTCTTTCTTAGATGGATTAGGTTATAATAGGGGTTGACTTATAATGATTTTCCATTCAATGATCTGGACCTTATGGAAAATCTAAAATTAATTCATCTTTTTATATGATTAATGATTGACGAGGAGGTCATGGAAGTTAAGTATATAAAGATTTAATAAACATGATGTTTTCGCAAGTCGTCACGGATATGCTAATTTTGTCCTAAATTGGCTTATGAATCCTATTTAAGTGATATATTTGCTTTATTAGGGGTGTGATACTAAGTTACATTATAATTTTTTTATGTTGTATGTTTCTTTGTGGGATTTTAGTGGTTTGTTTCTTTTGAATTCTAATGTGTTTTATTTGGTGATATTTTGGTGATATGTTGTATGTTTCTTTGTGGAATTTTAGTGCATTTCTTGTACCGGTTTACTAGCTACATTTTTTTTTATCTTCTACTCTTTTTTTATCTCCAACTCTTTTTACCCTCTATTTAATTGATTGAAATAAAATTTAGATATTTTTCTGAAATATGCATTTAGAGAATTATTTATGATAAATCTATGAGTTGTTTTGTATAATTGGATATTTTATTTCTTTGTACTATCTTTCATTATATTTATTTAATTAGCTATTTATAAAATTGATTTGTAATAATGATAAGGTATATATTACGTTTCCAAATTAATTAAAATATATAAGGAACCTATTTTAATGCATAATTATCCATACATAATGTTTTTGACGAAATCAATTATGGGAATTTATTTAAGACATTAAATATATTTTGAAGGTTATCCTATGAAGTTTTATTTCTTAAATAAGTATTCTAATGACAATATAAATTTTGCACAACCATTCGATTCTCACTCCACCCATTATAAAGTAAGTTTTATCTTTTTTCAATCATCTTTGATCTAATCCGCCCGAAATAAAATGGTTCCACCAATTTGTTCAAACAATATTTGTGGCCTTAATGATTATGATGGTATCAAACTTATTTGCATAAAGTGTTTCTTGAAGAGTCTCAAAAAAAGTATCATAAAATTAGAAAAAATAGAAGACATGTTTTCGATAGATTCTACAAACAAGAACAAGAATAAAGAGTAAGTTTGTCATCAAATAATATATATTGTTGAATATATATATATATATATATATATATATATATATATATATATATATATATATATATATATATATATATATATATATATATATATATATATATATATATATATATATATTTATTTGTTTATTTATTTAAATATATATTGATAGATATATAATGATATGATTTATTTTGTTTTTTTGTTTTATGTTTTTTATTTTTAGATCGGTCGATATGCCTCAATCTCCTGAACATCCTATAACAAGTGGAGCAAGCCAAATACAAAAGTAAAATGATGAGACTAGAAAGAAAATCTTAAAAAAACACAAGCATTTAACAAAATGTGTATTGATGAAGATTGTTTCAATTAATTAGAAATTACCTTATCTTCATTACAATGTATCATCAATATTTTTTTTGCTGTTATTGCTATTGTATAATTCAAGTTGTTTACCTATGCATTGTTATATTATAAAGTTTTGTGTTTGTGTATTATTTGAATGATAATAAATATTTATTTGTTCTCAATTTATATTTACATATTTTATTACATTTAATGAGTTTAAAGTCACTAAAATAGTGTATCTTTGTTGGCTACTTTGTATAAACAATTTGTATTTAGAGACATATATTCTAGACATGACCAAATATTTTTTTTTAAACTCCTTCAAAGACTACAAGATTTGGTTTTATGTGCATTAAACCTTTTTTATTAATTATAAAAAAACATTGTAAATAACTAAAAAACTCATTAAAAAATTTTCTATGGGATGGATGTATAGTTTTTTATTACGGAAGAATTTATTTGTCATTGAATTATATTTGTCAGTATATTTTTAGTCTCTTGTTATTGAAGATATATTTTACCATTAAATACCTTAAAATTATTTCGTGTATAAAGTATGATATGTGACTATATCTAACATCTCAGTTACATGAAAAACTAATTATTGATATTTTATTTTAATTGTATTGTTAAGAAAGAATAAACTTATTTTCGAAATTCATTGAATTTTGAATATAATGGAATGTTTTAATTTTATTGGTCAAGGGATTGTATTATGGGTCTTCGATTTAACTTCTTAGCTATTAAAGATGATAAGTTAAACTAGGTGGGGAAGTTGTTAGTGTTATAGTTAGTAGGAGATTTCATTTTATAACTGGCGCTATAGTGGACCTTAGTGGGAAGACAATTTTGTATTTTTATAGGTGTGTTGGTGTGTTTAATCGATAATACTTTATTACATTAAGGTGTAGGTGATGGCTTGCCAATTCAACTTTTATAATATTAGAGAGTCGGCCTATTGTCAAAGTTTAATATTCTATAAAAGAATGAAATTAGGGTTTTGATAGACTAACTTACTGTGTGTTTTGGTTCAGATTTTCCTCTTTCCATGCCTCTGTGTTTTCCCCTTCACGCCATAACCTAGAAGAATAGTACCTACATGATTTAGAAACCTTTGTGTTTTGAATTTTATGACTTTGTGTTTTTCAATTTGGGGTTCTAATTTTTGTGTCCCTTTATTTTCCCAATTAATTAGGGTTCGTGAAAAATTGGTTGGTCGACGGTTACGAAACAATCGCACACCTAGAAACTCTAAGGATAATTGGGGGACGACGGGTTGAAAATTGTCTTAGCTTCAGTACAACGGCGCTTAGAGCACCAAGATTTTTTTTCGTTGCGCAAAGTTATTCATCTTTATAACATTAATTGTAATAC
This sequence comes from Lathyrus tuberosus, assembly GCA_022829125.1. Taxonomy (NCBI): domain Eukaryota; kingdom Viridiplantae; phylum Streptophyta; class Magnoliopsida; order Fabales; family Fabaceae; genus Lathyrus; species Lathyrus tuberosus. The sequence goes on along the minus strand of JALAZF010000124.1, from coordinate 108,717 downwards.
CCCGTATTTTATTTTGCTCTAGATAATACTAGTTGTGATCAACTTGGTTCCGGTGTGCTCTGAGAAATTATCTGTTAAGATAATTAGAGTAACTGATGAGCTCAGGATATATCAAATTAGTATTATCTGACCCTGAGGTTTTATCAATTGATACTTTAGAGACAAATTGGACATTTAAGTTAGTGTTACTAACTTAATGATATCTCTATATATCATATTCATTTCCTTTCCTCTTCATTTTGTGCCAAGTTAGAAAGAAAAATAGTAAGAGGTAGAGAGAAGGAAGAGCAAAGGGGGAAAGAAGAGAAACCTATAAGGAAAAGAGGAAAGCTTAGATTCTTCTCCATTCTTCATCAATCATCTCCTAATCTTCATCATCTTGTTCCTAGGTCTGTTCTAGTTAGAACCCTAAGTGTAGAAACTTAGGTTAGAACTTTGAATAAAAATGGTAGATTTGGTTCAAATGTGTTAAATGTTGTTTCTATGGTTAAAACATGAAATAGAATGTATAACATGATTGGGATGTGTGAGAATTTGATGTATAATACTTGTTATTGTGATGGATCATGTTTTGGTTGGTTATGGTTTGAGTTTGCACCATTAAAAACAGGTTTTTGTGCTTCTGGTTTAGTGGTAACCGGTTACTCACTTTGAGGTAACCGGTTACTTGAAGGAAAATCTGAGGTTTTACGTGAAAAATGAACGAAGTACCCGGTTACTCATTTTGAGGTAACTGGTTACTAGAATGTGTCTCTAACTATGATTTTGATTCTGTTGTGAGCAGTGACACTTGAAGTAACCGATTACTCATTTTGAGGTAACCGGTTACCACTGTTGTGATTTTTGAAAAATGTTTAAAAATTCTTATCTTTTGGATCGTAATTCCGATCGAGGCATGATAATAGTCGTTGGAAAGCTATAAAAATATCCTACGTGATAAAAAGGAAAAATGTCGATTTCGATACCCTATTAAATGAATCGGAGGGAACCCAAGTTTTGTGTTAATTTTATGGGTGAATTTATTATATGCATTTGATTGTTCTATTGTATTGTGTTACATCTAATCTCTTATTGTGATAGGAAAATGAGTGATAACATGTTTAAAATATGGAATAGGAAGAGTGAGGAAATTTTACCATAAATCTAGAAATAGAACCCAGTAAGGTAACTAGGAATTGATAGATAATCTAGATGGCGATGCTCGTGCGTTTGATGCCAAAGTGTGCATCTTCGACGAGTGATGGTCTAGAGAAGAGTGAAACACTAGTATGGAACATGTGTGAACCACGTGTTTTGTGAAAAGGAGAATGTGGCCTTGTGATTGTCGAATACAATCCCATTTGTGTGTGTAATCGCGTAATCGTAACCGTTTCCCTAATACTTGTCGTTCCATGAGTAACGAGCTCCTCTAGAATTTGCACACGATTACTTGGTAGGTTTGATTCCCGATTATAGTACGAATGAAGCCTATAAGGTAAAGAGACTTGTGATGGTTCACAGGCCATGTGAAGTGACGGTTCACGGTTAACAGGCCAATGAACTTGAATCTATTTCCTATGCCAAGTAAATTACAAGGATCCATAACTCGGGTCGACTTCTAGATGTAGAAGCGGACGGGAAAAAGGGAAGCCTTGGTAAGGTTATCGATTAGTGATACTTTGAGTTGGTGAACTCGTGAACATGTTTCCATATAGTGTGAGATTGTGAACTCAAGGTCACTTCCTTTCCCTTTGACTTGATTTAGGATTGATAGAACCTTGTAAAGCCGAGATAATCTATAAGATAGGGAACTCACTGAGATTTAATATCTCACCCCATGTTATTGATTATATTACAGGTACTTCAGGTTCCGCGAAGGGTAAGGATAAAGTCGTTTGATTTTCCTTACTTGTCTTGGCTTTTGGGATGGCATGGCTTCTGTTGTGGAGATTTATTTTTGAGATCATTGTTTTAATCTAGTTCTTAGTACTTTGGAACATCTTGTATACATTATGCCATAGTTTTAGTTCTTTTGTATTTTGGGCATGTAATATATACAATGTGTTAACTAGGAACTTATGCTATTTCAATACCAAAACTTGGATTCATGTATAATATATATGCTTTGATGTATGTTATTATATATGGGTGATACAGTTGGTATCAGAGCAGGTTGTATCCTCGACCTAGCCATGAAATAGTATAAGTAATTATTTCCGTTTCATATGCGTTGTGTCGCCATTGGTCTTAAGTGTTATATGTATGGTATTGAACCTGATCAAATTATTCCTATCTATATGATGTTTAGGAACATGACTAGAGGACGCAGAAACCGAGGTAGACAGAGAACTACTCCTGCTGAGACGAATCTGCCAAGCGGCGAGGAATATGTCCCATGGCCACAGTTTTTGCAACAGATGCAGCAACAACAGAACCAATTCATGCAGCAGATGGTACAACAGATGAATGGGGGTTTTCATCCTCAGGTTGTTGTTCCAGATGTTGTAGATGGGAGTTTTTGGGTTTTCATCCGCATGAATCTTCCAGAATTTTATGAGTTTCCTGTGAAAGCTCATGAATGGGTGGCTGGTATGGAGAAAATCTTTCTGAAAGTTCACTGTAGTGAGGAGAACAAGGTAGTGTTTGCTTCTCACTCATTGAGAGGTCCTGCTATGAGGTGGTGGGATATTGCTTCAGCTTTTATGACTATGCATGGTGTGTCTAAAGTATGGGAGCAATTCAAGACTACTTTTATGGAAAAGTACCTTCCTAGTTCTTTGAGGACCCGGAGAGAGTTTGAATTCCAACAGTTGAGGCAAGGTAGTGTGGCAGTAACTGCTTATGCTGAGTCGCTAAGGCAATGCTATGTGGCTGAGAATGGTCTGAAGTGAGTTCAGGCAGAAGGAGAATTGGTTAGGATGAATCAGAATGATCGTGGGAGGTCAAGCCAACAGTTTAGGCCTAGACCACACACTTTCAAAGGGAAACAAGTTCAGAATTCTGAGACTAGTGCACCTTCTGTGTGTCGCACTAGTGGTAGGAATCATCCTGGAAGGTGTGGTGTCGAAAGTGTGAGGTGCTATCACTGTCAGAAGATGTGTTATCTAGCGAGGGATTGTCCTCAGAATAGGAACCAGACGCAAGGAAAGAGTACCGGTCGAGTTTATCCATTGGATGCAAAGAAGGCTAAGGGTGATAACTCTTTGATTGCTGGTACGTGTTTTCGTTATGGGCATCCTTGTTTTGTAATATTTGATTGTGGAGCAACACACTCTTTTGTGTAATACAATGTATGAGGCGACTTGGGTTGCAAGCTATTCCGTTGTCTCCACCCATGGTGGTTACTACTGCCATGGATGAGATAGTAGAAACACCTTTAATGTGTGAAAACTGTGTATTATCTGTGGATGGGAGAGTTTTTCAGATTGATCTTATTTGTTTGCCGCTTAAGAAAGTGGATATCGTTTTGGGGATGGATTAGCTTTCTGCTAATTCGGTATTTATTGGTTGTGAAGAAAGGCTAATCATCATTCCATCTGTTGAAGCTACTCCGAAAGATGTGTTAACTACTATTTTAGAAGGTACAGTTGGAATGATAAATTTCTTGTTTGAGAAGGTAAAATATGTTCTTTTGGTTCTCACTAAGGAGGAGAGTAACGACCTTAAAGTTCTGCATATTCCTGTAGTCTGTGAGTTTTCAACAGTTTTCCCCGAGGATGTCACTTTTCTTCTTCCGGAAAGGGAAGTGGAATTCTCTATTGACCTGATACCGGGAACGACTCCTATATCCATTTCTCCGTATCGGATGGCACCACTTGAGTTAAGAGAATTGAAGGACCAATTGAAAGCAGCCTGTGTAATCTTGAAGATTGATTTATGGTCGGGTTATCATAATATTCGTGTGAGGAGTTCAGATGTACCAAAGACCGCATTTAGAACCCGTTATGGCTATTATGAATTCTTAGTAATGCCTTTCGGTGTGACGAATGCTCCAGCTGTTTTCATGTGTTATTTCTGTGCTGTTGTGGTTGGCATTTATTTTGCTAAAACTATTATAGCAGCAAGATGTTGAATCTTAATGTTCTAAGTGGCTGCTTTCAACATGTCGGATGAAGATGTCCCATACCAGCTCATAGGACATCGCGTTGTAGATTCAGTTTTAATGCAGATTCTGTTTGTGGGAATTGTTACTGAATATTCTATGAATATTTGGTTATCCTATGTGGCATCCAAAGCATTTTTGGATTGTGGTTATTTGGTGGTTTTCGGATTTGTTGTTGTTTCTAATTATGGAGACATAATAGGAAACTTTGGATTGAAGACCTATTTTGTTGGAGTTATTTTTGCAGATTTGTGAGCAGTCTATTTGCTACGTTTTTGAAGCCCAATTCAATCCAAATTAATTACTATATATTGACTGATGTAAACCTAGTTTTAGGTGTGGAACTTACTTGTGTTTTTAGGGTTTTCGAGTGTATTTTGTGAGCCTAACTGGTATCATTCTGATAACAGTATAAGGATTGATTTCTTGTGTTGTAATTTCTGTCAAGTTACTCATAAGCTTTTAAGAATTGAGTTTCTTGTGTGTCAATCCTCATAAGCTGTGAAGTATTGAGGATTGTGTGTTTTGAAAGTGTGTCTTTCGTTTTTGTTTCTTGTGTGGAAAGGTACCAATCACGGGTTGTGGTTGTAGAGGGATTTGAGGAGGGCCTCATACCTAGGTGAGTCTTAGGTAGACGTCATAGGAAAGGTAGTGATTAAGTGAGCAGATTATCCGGTGTTTGTATGATCTGTGAATTGATACTATCGCATATTGATTTCGTCCCTGGCTTGGTAGCCCCCAGAGTAGGTGTGTTAGACCGAACTGGGTAAACATATCGCTGTGTTATGTACTTTCTGCACTGTTATTTTTAATTGTTATCTTGTTCATTGTGTTGGATATCAGTGTCTCAACATCCGTAAAGGACATCTGATATCTGTGCCAGAATTTCAATTGGCATCAAGAGCTTGCACCCTTATTTGATTCTGGGTGAGATTCAGGGAAGGTACTTTCTGGTACAATGGACAAGGATGGAGGATTTCTGAACAAACCACCTCTGCTTGATGGTTCCAACTATGACTATTGGAAACCAAGGATGATAGCTTTCATCAAATCCATGGATGATCAAGCATGGAAAGATGTTATAAAAGGATGGGAGCCCCCTAAGGTTAAAGATGAAAAAGGTGCCCCTACTGATGTGGTGAAGGAAGAGGAAGACTGGGATGATGCAGATTACAAAGGGTCCGTAGGGAATTCCAAAGCCATGAATGCTTTGTTCAATAGTGTTAACAATAATATCTTCAGGTTGATTGAACACTGCACCATTGCTAAAGAGGCATGAGAAGTCTTGAAGGTTGCTCATGAAGGGATTTCAAAGGTGAAGATGTCCAAACTTCAACTTCTCACTAGCAAGTTTGAGAGTTTGAAGATGAAAGAGGATGAGAGCATTCATGATTTTCATATGAACATTATTGAGATAGCTAATTCCTCTAGTGCCCTAGGTGAAAAGATGTCTGACAGCAAACTGGTCAGAAAGATTCTCAGATCTCTACTTAAGAGATTTGACATGAAAGTGACTGCTATAGAGGAGGCTCAGGATATAGACAAGATGAAAGTGGATGAACTGGTGGGATCGCTTCAAACATTCGAATTAGGGATCAGTGAAAAGTCAGAAAAGAAGAAGAGCATAGCTTTTGTGTCAAATACTGGTGACTCAGAAGATGAAGGTGACCTGGTCAGAGATGAAGGGGTGTCTAAAGATTTGGTACTACTTGGAAAACAAATTAACAAAGTGTTGAAAAGGATTGACTGGAAGTCGAGAGCAAATGCTCAGAACAAGTCACTCGACATCAGTAAGAACCAGGATGGAGGTAGAAGATCCAGAACTGAAGAAGACTCCAATCAAGGGAAGAGAGTTCAGTGCTTTGAATGTGAGGGATATGGGCACATAAAGACTGAGTGTCCCACGTATCTCAAAAGGCAGAAGAAGGGCCTATCAGTGTCTTGGTCAGAAGGAGAGTCTGAGAGTGATGTTGAAGAAGAATCAGCAAAATTGGTGACAGCTTTGATTGGAATCTGTAAGGCTGATGGAGAAACTACTTGCGAATCTGACTCTGACAAAGAATCCTATGTTGGAGAACTCACTAAGGAAGAAGTATTCACAGGGTTTTCAGAATTGTGTATCAAGAATGAAGAAAGGTGCCAGATAATATTGGAACAGAAGATTCTGATAGCTCAACTAGAAGCTGAGAAGGAAGAACATCTATCAACCATTGCTGATCTGAAGGAGGAGGTTGAATGGCAAAAGTCAAAACTTGACAATATGACCAAATCTATAAGAATGCTGAACAATGGTACCACGCAGCTGGATGAGATCCTTCAGAATGGGAAAGAAGCTGGAAATGTGCAAGGCCTTGGTTTTAACAATCAAGCAGAGACTTCCAAGAAGCCTGTATTGAAGTTTGTTCCTCAGAAAATAAAGCAAGAAGTGGGGATGTCAAATCACATGTTTCAACATCAGATGAAGCATCAAAAAAGAGTTTGTAGACCAAAGTATAAACCATGGAGATGCCATCACTATGGAAAGATTGGTCACTTAAAGTCCTTTTGCTACAAGCTGTACGGCTATCCAAAACTGCTCAGCAAGAAAATAAAGGACAAAGTTGGGGTAAAGTGAAGAGAAGATGGATTCCTAGACAAATGATGGCTGGTCTCATAGCACATACCTCTCTTAGAGCATCTGCAAGAGAAGATTGGTACTTTGACAGTGGTTATTCAAGACACATGACTGGTGTGAAGAAGTTCTTGTCAGATATCAGGCCCCACTCCACCAATTATGTCACCTTTGGGGATGGATCAAAGGGGGAAATAAAAGGGGTTGGAAAGCTGGACTACACAGGACAACCAAATCTAGATCGTGTTCTATTTGTCAAAGGGCTGACTGCAAATTTAATCAGTATAAGCCAACTGTGTGATGTAGGCCTCAAAGTAAATTTCACCAAATCTGAATGTCTAGTAACCAATGAGAAAGATGATGTTGTTATGAAGGGAACCAGATCTAAGGATAACTGATATCTGTGGAATCCTCAAGAACCTGAAAGTCTGTCTACTTGCTTGATGTCAAAGGAAGATGAAACCAAACTGTGGCATCAGAAATTGGGTCATTTACACCTGAAAGGGATGAAGAAAGTTATGTCAAGTGAAGCTGTTAGAGGTATTCCCAAGCTGAAGATTGATGAGGATAAAATATGTGGTGAATGTCAAGTTGGGAAGCAAACAAGGGTGTCACACAAGAGGCTTCAACATCTTACCATAACTTCTAGAGTTCTGGAACTTCTTCACATGGACTTATGGGACCTATGCAGGTTGAAAGTCTTGGTGGGAAGAAGTATGCCTATGTTGTAGTAGATGATTACTCCATGTTCACTTGGATAAGTTTCATCAGAAAAAAGTCTGAAGTATTTGCAGCCTTCAAAGAGTTGTGTCAAAGGATTCAACGGGAAAAGGACTGTGGTGTTGTTCGAATCAGAAGTGACCGTGGGAAAGAGTTTGAAAACAGCAGGTTTGAAGAGTTCTGCTTATCTGAGGGAATCACTAATGAATTCTCATCACCAATCACTCCTCAGCAGAATGGTGTGGTGGAACGCAAGAACAGGACTATACAAGAGTGTGCAAGAGTCATGATTCATGTCAAAAAGCTTCCATGTCATTTTTGGGCTGAAGCCATGAATACTGCTTGCTATATACACAATATGGTGACTATCAGATCAGGTACTTCAGTCACTCTTTATGAGCTATGGAAAGGTAGAAAGCCAAATGTGAAGTATTTCCATGTGTTTGGTAGTAAGTGTTATATCTTAGCGGATCGTGAGCAAAGGCGAAAGATGGATCCTAAGAGTGAGGAAGGAATATTTTTGGGATACTCTACAAACAGTAAAGCATATAGGGTATTTAATTCCAGAACTCATGTGATGATGGAATCCATAAATATGGTGGTTAATGACTCTGGCAAAGATGAAGATGTCCCAGATGATGTTGGAGCATGTCTGCCCATGAACAATGAAATCTCTCAAGACATTGAGTCTGTAGAAGATAGTGCTCAAGAAACCAACACTAGACCTGAGAATGAAGAGGTAGAGGATGCTAACCGGGGACCCTCTATAAGGATTCAGAAGGATCACCCTAAGGAATTGATTATTGGTGATCTGAATGATGGTGTAAGAACCAGAACGAGGGAGACTGTGTCAAATGCATGCTTTGTTTCAAAGATTGAACCAAAGAATGTCAAAGAAGCTTTGACAGATGAGTTCTGGATAAATGCTATGCAAGATGAACTTTGTCAGTTCAAGAGGAATGAAGTCTGGGAACTGGTACCACGACCAGTAGGAACAAATGTGATTGGAACAAAATGGGTTTATAAGAATAAGTCTGATGAGCAAGGAGTTGTTACCAGGAACAAAGCCAGATTAGTTGCTCAAGGATACACACAGATTGAAGGAGTAGACTTCGATGAAACATTTGCGTCTGTGGCTCGATTGGAATCCATCAGATTATTGCTAAGAGTGGCATGTTTGTTGAAATTCAGATTGTTTCAAATGGATGTCAAGAGTGCCTTTCTGAATGGCTATCTTAATGAGGAGGTCTATGTTGAACAGCCTAAAGGGTTTGTGGATCCAAACTTTCTTGATCATGTTTACAAGCTGAAGAAGGCTTTGTATGGGCTGAAACAAGCTCCACGAGCTTGGAATGAAAGACTGACTGAGTTCTTAGTTAACAATGGGTACATGAAGGGTGGTATTTATAAAACTATTTTTGTCAAGGAAAAGGATGGGAAACTAATGATTGCTCAGATTTATGTAGATGATATTGTGTTTGGCGGGATGTCGGATGAAATGGTCCAACATTTTGTCACTCAAATGCAGTCTGAATTTGAGATGAGCTTGGTGGGTGAATTGACCTACCTTATTGGATTACAAGTCAAGCAGATGGAAGACTCCATTTTTATTTGTCAAAGCAAATATGCGAGGAACATTGTGAAGAAGTTTGGACTGGATAATGCCAAGCATAAGAGGACTCCTGCTCCTACTCACTTGAAGTTATCCAAAGATGAAAAAGGAGTGAATGTTGAACAAAGTTTGTATAGAAGTATGATTGGTAGTATGCTGTATCTTACAGCAAGTAGGCCAGACATCACTTTTGTTGTTGGTGTGTGTGCAAGATATCAAGCTGAACCCAAGGTCAGTCACATCAATCAAGTGAAGAGAATTCTAAAGTATGTGAGTGGTACATGTGATTATGGGTTGCTTTACTCCCATGACTTAAGTCCTATTTTATTAGGTTATTGTGATGCTGATTGGGCTGGAAGTGCTGACGATAGGAAAAGTACCTCTGGAGGATGTTTCTTTTTGGGAAATAATCTTATTTCATGGTTTAGCAAGAAGCAGAATTCAGTATCCCTTTCTACTGCTGAAGCTGAGTACATAGCAGCTGGTAGTAGTTGTGCTCAACTGGTATGGATGAAGCAGATGTTATCTGAGTATAATGTCACACAAGATGTCATGACACTATTTTGTGACATTCTGAGTGCTATTAATATTTCCAAAAATCCTATTCAACACAGCAGGACTAAGCACATTGATATCAGGCATCACTTCATCAAAGAACTTGTGGAGGACAAAGTCATAACTCTTGAGCATGTGAACACAGAAAATCAGCTTGCTGACATATTTACCAAGGCTCTGGATGCAGTTCAGTTTGAAAACCTGAGGAGCAGACTTGGGGTGTGCATTCATGAAGAACTATAGCAATCAATGTTCCTTCTGGCTTCCAGATTGAAAAGACTAAAGGAGGTTCTGGTAGTACAGTGTGTGAAAGAAGGGAAAATGCTGAAGTTTGTGCATGACATTTGGGTATGTGATGTGGTGTGCATCTACTCGCTGATGCAGTTTACTCTGGTTTATTTTTATCTTAACTTGTTCTACTTGCCTCTGTCATATTTATGGCTAAAAACGGGGAGTAGTATGTGGGAGAATGTGGAATGTTGCTGCTGTTGAGGGGGAGTTTTTTTTTTGCTATGCTACTATGATGAGTTATTTGCTGTACTGAGTGTTGTATGCAGCTGAAGGGGAGTGTTGCTATACTGAATGTTTTTGCTGGATGTTTTTGCTGTGTGCTGTTGGTGTTTTCGCTGCTGTCTGATATATGGATATATGGATATTTTTTTGCTGTTTTGTGCTTCTTTACAAGTTTTTGCGTGTGTGTAGTTTTAGCCAAAATAAGCCAAAGGGGAAGATTGTTATTTCTGTGCTGTTGTGGTTGGCATTTATTTTGCTAAATGTGACGCCCCCAATCTAATACCCCCAATTAACACGCAATTAAGGCGGTAAAAAGAAAATTCAAAAATTGATCAGAGTATATTTGAAATCGCGGCATAGAAAGGGAGAATCACATCAATTGTAACCAAACACATAACATGCAACACCTGCCCATAATGATATGCAACTGTGGGGTAGCAATCATACAGAGGAAACTTTGTTCCTTACACCCACTTTTCAGAAATTAGAATTAAAGCGAAAAATCTAAAATCTGATTAACATATATACATATACGCATATAAACAGTTTGTCATACATCAGGTAGCATATGTACAACCAAAATATATCATCAGATATACAAAATAATAGCACGCGGCCATCCTAACTACCCGGAGTCACATATCAGAGCCGACCGACCAAAATAATGAAGACGCAACGCTTCACAAAAAGGAATACCTCCAGCAGCTCTAATCTGCAACGCCTCATAGAGCGTTATGAAACAGCAGAAGGGTGAGAAAAACAACCATAATATAATTGTATAAAATTATATATTAACACAACCATCACAAGTAACGCATTCTCACCACCAAAGCACACTGATAAATTATAACAACACACAGTACAATTCACACGTATCAATTACCACTGCACATCAATCATTCACAATACAATCACACATATTCCATTTCATTAATCACATTCACAATTCCATGCACAAATGACTCATGATGAATGCAAATGCACATAGATCGACACAACGACTCTATGCACATGCCATGCGGTACCGACTTCCATTGTCTCATGTCTCATCATCAGTTCACTCAGGAACTATTGGAACCATCGCTCGTTACTGAGAATCTCAAGTAACACCCCGTCGGGCCTACGATGTTCACCCGTCGCTTTAGGTCCTCAGGCATCGCCTCATATTTTCGAGGCACACGACGTTAAGGATTGCTTTAAGTCTCCAAAGGAGCCCACAATCGTCTATACCCATCGCTTTAAGTCCTCAGGCATCGCCTCATATTTTCGAGGCACACGATGGTATAGCATATTCCCTCAGGAATCAAACTGCCACTCAGGACGTTTCCACAATACATATCATGATGCTTGGCATACAATGACTCATGACATTCACATTGCATACATACACACATTCATGATCATGCATTTATCATCAAATATCACACATAGTATTTTCTTGCCCTTAGGCCACAAATTATCATCGACACATAGTATTCTTATCCCAACACAGCACACAATCCACACAACATTCATATTAACAGTACGGTGTACCTTACACATCCAATTCACACAATTATGACGGCAAAAGTCGACAAAACGACACTATTCCCAATTTTTCGACATAATTAAATCGGCTAACAATTCCAAAATCATCATCATCCAAAATTACATTTCGTAAGCTTTCCAACGATATAAATATCACTCAATTCGGAAATACGGTTCGAAAGATATGGATTTAAAAAAAAAGGAAGATTGTTTTCAAAAACGACCAACCGCTCGGCGGAGCATGCTCACCGCCCGGCGAAACGCACTTCGCCTCTGCTTCGCCCGCCGAAACACAGGCGATACCAATCCCCCAAAATAATTCAAAGAGGCAGAAGCTTGGCACCTCTGCGCCTCTCGAACCGCCCGGCGAAAAGAACGCATCGCCCGCCGCTCTGCACCAGAAGCAGAAAAATTCTGCTGCGTGAACACTGTTCCATACCTCCAATTTTTCCCATTTTCTTCCCCAAATCATTTCCAACAGCAAAACAATTACTAGCAATGGTTCATACACATACATAGATCATACAACACAAATTATATCGAATTCCGTCCGTGAAAACATCGATTTCTACTCGATTACACGATTTCGACCTATATCCGAAAAACTACCGAACGAAACAATACAACATGCAACCGCACATACATAATCATACACAACCATAAGATAATCGAGTTTCACACCCTTACCCGATTTAATCGATTCCTAGAACTTGTTCTCTTGATTTCCCATGCTTTTTCTCCAATTTCTCTCTTTTCTCTCTTCTCCTCTTTTCTTCTCTTTTCTTCTTTCCTTTCTCTTCTACTATTTTTCTCTCTATTTCTATTTTTCTTTTCTTTACTAACTTAACGAAATACACCCAAATGCCCAAAATACCCTTACACTCAAATATCTCGCAAACGTTCCCAAAACCCGATAAAATATATTCACGACGAAAAATAACATATTTTCACATAAAAGTCAGAAATAAAATAATATAATAATAAAATGATCAAAAACGACTCAATTAAAGTAAAAGACCAAAACTGGGGCGTTACAATTCTCCCCCACTTAGAAATTTTCGTCCTCGAAAATCTCACCTGAAACAAACAACTCTGGATACGACTCTCGCATCCGACTCTCCAATTCCCACGTCAGATTACCATCAGCAGCGCCTCCCCACGCCACTTTCACCAAAGCAATATCCTTGCCTCGCAACTGCTTCACCTCGCGATCCAAAATACTAACTGGTAATGCCTCGATCGTAAGGTTATCTCTTACCTCAACCTCGTCCATCGGAATCACATGTGAAGGGTCCGGAACATACTTCCGAAGCTGTGAAACATGAAAAACATCATGCAAATTCGACAGATTCGGCGGCAACGCCACACGATACGCCACAGCACCAACTCTCGCAGATATCTGGTAAGGACCAATAAATCGAGAAGTAAGCTTCTTAGATTTCAAAGCACAACCAACACCCGTTACCGGCGTAACTCTCAGAAATACGTGATCACCCTCTTGAAACTCAAGATTCTTCCGTCTCCGATCATGATAACTCTTTTGTCTATCCTGAGAAGCCTTCATTTTCTCTCGAATAAACTTTACCTTTTCCGTCGTTTGTTGCACTAATTCCGGTCCCACCACAGAACTCTCACCAGTTTCGTGCCAACACAACGGCGTTCTACATCTTCATCCATATAAGGCCTCAAAAGGTGCCATTCCAATACTAGAATGGAAACTGTTATTATACGTGAACTCAATCAAAGCAAGATAACTGTCCCACGTACCACCTTGCTCCAAAACACACGCTCTCAACAAATCCTTCAACGACTGAATCGTTCTTTCGGTCTGACCATCCGTCTGCGGATGATAAGCCGAACTCAACCTCAATCTAGAACCCAAAGCCTTCTGTAAACTTTCCCAAAATCTCGATGTAAACCTAGGATCTCGATCAGAAACAATACTCAATGGAATCCCATGCAATTTCACAACCACACTGATATAGATCTCAGCTAACCGTTCCAAAGAAAAACTGATGTCAATCGGAATAAAATGCGCCAATTTAGTCAGCCTGTCCACAATCACCCAAATAGCATTATGCCCACGCTGAGTGTTCGGTAATCCCGTCACAAAATCCATCGAAATACTATCCCACTTCCACTCAGGAATATCCAACGGTCGCAACAAACCACTAGGCCTCAAATGTTCCACTTTCGATTTCTGACAAGTCAAACATGCATACACAAACTGAGCCACATCTCTTTTCAAACCAGACCACCAGAAAATCTTCTTCAAATCTTGGTACATCTTATTCGCACCCGGATGAATACTTAAATTACTCCGGTGTCCTTCCTCCAAAATCATTCTTTTCAACTCTGCATCATCAGGAATACAAATACGACCACGGAATCTCAAAACACCAAAATTATCCACCTTGAAATCCACATTCTCATTCCTCATCAAATCAACGAATTTCAAATCCAGCTTTTGTTTCTCACTAACCGACAACAAAAATTCATTAGCAACCTTCAACATTCCAAGCCTTACACTAACCGAAGTCACTTCACATACCAAACTCAAATCCCTAAACGATTCCAAAAGTTCCAACTCTTTCACCATCAATGCGGACATATGCAATGATTTCCGGCTCAATGCATCGGCTACCACATTAGCTTTACCAGGATGGTAATTCAAGCCAAAGTCGTAGTCTTTCAAGAATTCCAACCATCTCCGTTGTCTCATGTTCAACTCTTTCTGATCAAATAAATATTTCAAGCTTTTATGATCACTAAAGACCTCGAACCTTGCACCATAGAGATAGTGCCTCCAAATCTTCAACACAAAAACTACAGCCGCTAACTCAAGATCATGAGTAGGATAGTTTTTCTCATGAACTCTTAACTGCCTTGAAGCATAAGCTACAACCTTACCTTCCTGCATCAAAACACCACCCAAACCAATTAAAGAAGCATCGCAATACACAACAAAGGGTTCATTAGGATTCGGCAAAATCAAAATCAGAGCTGTCGTCAATCTTTCCTTCAGCTCACAAAAACTCTCTTCGCATTGAATATCCCAAATGAATGCTTTGCCCTTACAAGTCAACTGCGTCAAAGGAAGAGCTAGCTTAGAAAAACCTTCAATGAACCTCCGATAATAACCAGCCAAACCTAGAAAGCTTCGAATTTCCGTAACGGATCTAGGAGCCTCCCATTGAAGAACTGCTTCCACTTTAGATGGATCCACAGCAATACCATTACCTGAAATTACGTGCCCAAGAAAACTCACCTCAGACAACCAGAATTCACACTTGGACAATTTGGCAAAAAGCTTCCTTTCCTTCAAAACCTGTAAAACAATACGCAAATGCTCTGTATGTTCCTCACGAGACTTAGAATAGATTAAAATATCATCAATAAACACCACCACAAAACGATCCAAATGCTCGTGGAAAATCCGATTCATGTATTCCATAAACACACCAGGCGCATTAGAAACCCCGAACGGCATCACCGAATATTCATAATGACCGTAACGTGTTCTAAAGGCCGTCTTCTGAATATCCTCTTCTTTCACTCTTATCTGATGGTACCCCGATCTCAAATCGATCTTACTAAATACACAAGCACCAACCAACTGATCCATCACATCATCGATCCTTGGAAGCGGATATTTGTTCTTAATCGTCACTTTGTTTAACTGGCGATAATCAATACATAATCGCATACTCTCATCCTTCTTTTTCACTAACAAAACTGGAGCACCCCAAGGAGAAACACTTGGCCTCACGAACCTCTTTTCCAACAACTCATTCAACTGCTTTTTCAACTCCACCAATTCAGATGCCGACATTCGATAAGGTGCCATAGATACAGGTCTAGTACCAGAAACTAGATCTATCGAAAATTCAACTTCTCTCTCCGGCGGCACATCTGAAATATCATCAGGAAACACCTCAGGAAATTCGCACACAACAGGAAACACCTCCAATGAAACTTGACTATCCACAGTCAAAGATGCAATTAATCCAAATAACTGAGCTTCATCCGCCAAAAGTTTCTTCAACTCTTTGGTAGACACGAAACTCGAGTCTTCATCTTCCTTACAAGCTTATGATAACAATCAATGTGCACCCGATTAAATTGCAACCAATTCATTCCCAACACCACATCTAAACCTTCCAACGGTAAACACACCAAATCCATCGCAAAGTCTTTACCATAAATGGTCAAAGGACAACTCAAACACACTAAAGAAGTAGTTACTGACCCCATCGCTGGAGTATCAATAACCATCTCACCATCTGTCGCTCCCGGGATTTTCATCCTAGTACAAACGCGAAAGTGGCACCGAAACAGAGTCGCCAGCAATGTGTATTTATCCCAAGAGAGGGAAAGGAAACACCGCGTAAACCTGAGAGAAAGGAAAAGCATGGTCTTACGACCAAGAGAAATGGGTTCGGGAGTCGGTTACGCGAGAGGAAGGTATTAGCACCCCCACGCGTCCATCGTACCCGATGGGATCCGCGCTTGCTTGTCTCGATCAAAGGGTGTAAAGAAAGGATACTGGAAAAGGAACTGAAAGAAAGAAAGGAGAAAGAAAAGAAAAGGAACGGGAAACAAATGTAGGGAAAATAAAAGAAGTGCTCGAATGGGCCCTACCCCACTGCCTACGTATCTCATCGGGAACATGAGAATCAGAGCGACGTAGTTCCCCTCACTAGGGAAAGTTGTTTGTGTTTTTTAGAGAACGGCTTACGTTCTAGCTCAGGTGTTGCAGGCTCGCTGGTCCGAGTGCGTTACCGTCTTGCAAGAGAACGAGTAGAAGCGCGTTCGTGCGTTGAGAATGAATGAGATGAGAAAAGAATTCCCGAAGGAAAGACGTTATTGTTTGTTTTGTCTTTTAGGAGCTTTTTTCATTTATTTGCATATGACAGTGTATCTGGATCTTAGCCATTGGAATGTGTACGTTCTCACATTCCAAGATGGAATGGGTAAGAATGCACACTAAGAGTGAAGAAGACCCCCACACTTAGTTCCAATTGTCAAGGTTCAAACACACTAGCATACTTGTGTTTATTAAGTGTTTTGTTGATTATGAAGTGAAGAAGTGTTTTTTATTATCTGCACCTTCAACAAGTATTGCATTTAAGTCCCTCATACAAGATCAAATATGTAACACATTGACCTAAGATGGGCCATATGCTACACATCTTAAGATTATAAGAGAAGACCCCTTATAATCTTTTCTTTATATGAAAGGCCTAAATGCAATAAATGCCTACCTTTATTAGATATTTTGAATTTTCTTTGAGATGAGAAAAGAGACTCAAGGGAGGATAAAGGTAAAAATCTATATGGACTAAGACTCAATCCTAATTGATTAGTTAAGGGAGTGATCCTAAGGTTTGTGAGGTTTAAACCTAAAGTCTAAAGAAAGAAAGAATTAAACAATTCACTTCCAAAGTAGAAGATGAATTGTAATTCAAAAAGGGAAAGTAATGAGTTATTAAAAGAAAGCAAATAAGTGCTTAACAAAACACAAAATGGAATTGTAAAAGAGAAAGGATAAAAGTTGAATGTGGATTCCTTATCCACACTCAATTGAAACTTACCAAAGCCCCTACATGGTTAGTAAACATGCATAAGAAGTAAAAGAACATGTAATGCATCATAAAACTCAAAAGAATTAAATGAGGAAACAAATCCTAGAACCACAACCAGAATGGGCATCATATGGAAACCCATGGTTATTATCATACAAGTGCAAGTGAATAAGCAACAAGCATCACCCATTAGCATTTAAACATGTTACAAGAAGAAGGGGTAGATGAAAGATGGAAAGAAATGAAGATGACATGCATAAATGGAACATGTAAATCAACAACCAGAATTGAAACTAAATGGAAAATGGTTTATAAACATCTCAAAAGTATTTATGAGGTAACTTCAAGACATTCAAGAAGTAATATAAGAAGAATTGAAATGAAAGTTCAAAAAGAAAGGGCAAACAATACATGTTAATGATGCACAAAGTTCAAATTGAAATGAACATGTAAAGATGACCTATAATGTGTATCAAAGACCTATAATATCATATGAATGGCTCATAACATATGCAAATGCTCATACAAATGTGCACAAAAGAATTCATGTAAACATGCACTAAAGTTGTAATGACATGCCATGGATTATACATCCAATGTGATGCATCAAACAAAGACCAAATGGATTCATGAAAATTATGCCAGCATATCATTGGAATGCCTAGGTCAGAAATGTATCATACATCAAGATAGCATGTAAAAATTCAGAGCAAAATGACTTCAAACAAAGCAATTAGGTCAAATTGAAACATCATGCAAAGTGGTGCAAATATAGGCATCAAAACATGTAATAAAGTGACCTAAAAAATCAAACAAAAATCATCTAACATGCTTCAATGTATTAGTGAATCAATGCAAAAAGAATCATGTCAAAACAGTTGGTAATGAGCAAGAACAAAATTAAACAAATTCAAGTATCATGCTTAGAATGCATCTAAATGGAAATTCAAAGAAAATTATGGAACAGGGGCAAAAAGGTCATAAAATCAGAAAATAAAATCATGAAAAATTTCCTAAATGTTTTAAGAATACTCATGAATTTTTGTGGAATTTTATGGTGATGTTTGATATTTTTAAAAATTAAAAAGAAAACGTGTAGAAAAATGAAAAAATAAAATGCAATGAAATGAGGAAAGGGGGTGCATGCCTAGTAACTATTCAGTTCAAATTACATTGGGCCTTAAACCAGGGGGTGTGGATATCAATCTGGATTAGGTCCAATTCAGCGCATAACAAAATAGCAAGCATGCACTTCAGTCAACGAGAGTCAATACATTCCAAGCCATCGGATTAAGTCATAGTCAAACGAAAGTCAAAGTAAACCAAATCAACGCGCACATGTGAATGACCACACAACATACAATGCACCACACCACAAAATGCTTAAGTGAAATCAGAAAAACGCACGTGAGGAGCACATGGATTTTAATGTGCTGTCATCATACAAGCCTTACGATCTTAGAAAATGGACGGGCATGATTAAAACAAGACAAACCCTAGCAATTACAGTCACCGGCCGGAGGTGACCTCCGGTCACCTTCTCCGGTCACACCGCCACCGTCTGCAACCTCAATTCTTCCAGAAATTCACAATCCACATACCAAATGAAAGCTAAACTTACGTACATCAAGAATTTAGCACTGAAATCACCAAACAATGCACACACAGCAAGAAATGATCACAAACATTTTGCCCTAAGTTTAGATCTACACCTCTGAGAGGTCTATCAACTAGCCAGAAATGTTTCATTGCTTCTAATAAGCCATAATCAACATGAAACGAGCTTAAAAATCAATGAATCGCACCAAATGAGTTAAGAAATTCCAAACCTGAAACTTGAAGATTCTTTGTTCAAAAGAAAACCAGAGATGTTGCCTTGAGTTCTTGAGCTCCAATGTGGCCAAATAAAGGCTTAGATACAAGAGTGGATGATACTTCAGTGAAGGAGAGCTGAAATCCAAGATTCAAAACAGTTGCAATGTGATGAAAATGGGAGAGAGAATCAGAGAGATTCTGAGAAGAAGATGAGGGAGATGAAGTGGAGCTCGAAAATCAGTTGAAATGTGGAGGAATTGAGAGAGAATGGAAAGAGTTTCTCAATTGAATATCAGAAAAATGAAGCTCAGCCAAATGAATTCGTGAAGGGAAGATTTGTTTTATATGTTGAGCTTAACCATGGTTAACTGGGTGAATCAACTGAGTCATGGTGGTTTTGGTGAGTCATCCCTAACTAACTGAGTCAAGTTAGTTAGGGAGAGCAATGATAAGGTGATGATAGTTCATGGTAAGCTATGGTGATAGTGACAAGAGAAATGGAATGGCAAGGCTGTGTAACACAAAACTTGTTCAGCAAGTTTGTCATTTCTACTTTCATGCATAGCACGTGCTATGGTGTGTATGCAATGTGTTTGGTTTAAAAAGGCAATGGATAGCTGGTATGAATAAAGCACGTGCAAGCTTGTACCAACAACATCAACAACATTGGTTTTTTTTATTCTGGTTTTTTATAACAGTTTGCAGACATGGGTGTTTAATGGTGATTTTCTCTTTGCATTGTGGATGATTTGATGAGTTCTTGGAGTCATTGGCAAGAGGGATTGTAGTAGAACTACTTTGGTATGAAAATTGAATGGAAATGATGCTTGGGAGAGGTTGAAAATGACTTAGAACAATAAGGTTTGGAAACTGGTTATGGGCGAGGAAATGAGGTTGGTTGGCAAGGTGTGCATGGCATGGATTTTCAGTTGTGTTGACCAATCTTTGAGCTATCATAACTCCTTATCCTTTGATCAAATGAAAAAATCATGAACCTCAATCTTGAAGATCTCACATAGGGGAACAACTTTGATGTTGCAAGATTTTTCATTTGAAGCCTTTAACCATGAGTAATTGATCCCTACATTTTGCCCACCAACTGTTTGAGAAAATGACTGCGCGCAGACCTGGCCAAACTTGGTCATGACATGGTTTTTGGCCTACTTCCCTCCAACTTTGATCAATCATATCTCCCTCATTTTTTATCCAATGGAAATGTTCTACCCATGGATTTGAAGCTTAAAGCAAGGCCTTTCATTGAGGCAGAGTGGAATTTTCATTTGGTGCTCCAAATTTGAATGGCCTTGGTTCAAATTCTGATGCAAAATGGCCAAAACTTGCTATTTTTAGTAACCCTAATTCATCCAAAAATGGCAACTTTCCAAATCTTGATTTTTTCATGATTCCTTTGGAGTTTCTTGATCAAATTTTGTACATTGGTCACATATAACATGAATTTCATGATTTTGGGCTCAAAAAGTCAAGAGTTGACTTTTTCCTCTGATTATTTGACTTTGCCCCAATTTCTCTAATTCTTGATCTTTCTTCCAATTGAACCACTTCTAAAACCAATTGAGATGCAATCTTCCACATCCATATACCTAGGGACATATAGGAAACCATGACATCAAGTCTTGCCCAAAAAAGCAAAGATTCCCTGATTTAAATGGAAACCCTAATTTTGGTGCCCACCTCCTAGGAGAAAAAATGTGCAGTCTCCAATTTCAAATTCCTCAGAGTATGTTGTGTATCCTCTTAAAGGATGATGAGATGTGCCACTTGAGGATGATCTTGAATCAATGAGCTATCTCTTTTGAGGGTTTTCCTTCAATTTTGACCCTCTTGCATGATGAAAGATGTATTGCTTCACTCTCCCATTGTATCTCTTATCCTTGAGGTTGTGGATGATCAATTGAGATGGTATAAGACATGAAAGACCTCTTGACTTGCCTTGAGACCACTTGATTGACCTTTTGTGCTTTGAATGGTCTCTTGATTGTCCACCTTCCACCTGATCACATGCCCTGATGGTAAGAAGGATGCCATGCTTCATTTTTCTATGTTAAATGCAAAGTAATGTTAATGAGGTGGATATGATATGATAAATGATAATGCCATGCTATGATGACAAAGGGGAGAGCAAATTTTGGGGTATTACACCATCCATCGAAGACAACCCAAGATTCAAACGTTCCGCGCACTCAGACGAAATAAACGAATGAGTCGCTCCAGTATCAATAATAGCAATTAAAGGCGTATTATTAATAAAGCAAGTACCTCTTATCAGACGATCTGCACTTGAAGTCTGAGTTCCCGCCAATGAAAACACTTTCCCACTAGTCGGAGCTTTCTTCTGATTCAGACACTTCGAACTAATGTGACCAGGTTCTCCACAATTGTAACACTTCACCACATTCTTCCTTTTACAATCAGCCACAACATGTCCTTCACCTCCACAGTTAGAACACTTATCCAAATTCTTCCTACACTCGGACTGACGATGTCCCAATCCACCACATTTAAAACACCTAGGAGCATTAGACATACCTCCTCCACTTGACCTTCGATCAAAATTACCCCTTTGTTTACCTTTATCAGCCGGTGACACATACGGACCACCACGGAACTGTTGCTTCCCTTTCCTGTCACTTACACTTTTATAGTGAGCAGAACGAGCCTTACTATCTTCATCATAAATCCTACAGCATTCCACCAAATCAGCAAATCTTCGGATCCTCTGATATCCAATCGCCTGGTTTATCTCAGGACGTAAGCCACTTTCATACTTCACACACTTTGAAAATTCAGCAGTCGCTTCCATATAATGAGGATAAAACTGCACAAGTCCCACAAACTTAGCAGTATAGTCAATAATCGACATATTACCTTATTTTAGCTCTAGAAACTCAATCTCCTTCTTTCCTCGGACATCCTCCGGAAAATACTTCCTCAGAAACTCTCGGCTAAACACTTCCCAAGTAATCTCTTCTTCCTCCTCCTCGGCTTCCAACACCTGACGAGTACTGACCCACCAGTCATCAGCCTCTTCGTGTAGCATATGAGTGCCCAGCCTCACCTTATCATCATCGTCATCACAATCCATTACCCTAAAAATCCTCTCAATCTCTTTCAACCACAACTGCGCACCATCCGGATCATGTTTCCCTTTAAAGACCGGCGGCTTATTCTTTCTAAACTCATCATTTCCTGCAGCATTCGGTGCACCCTGCACAGCTCGTGCCATTGCTTCCATCGCTGCAGCCAAAGCAGCATCATTACGACCAGCCATATTCTGTTCGTCCATAACAGAAACTATGGTTAAACAACAACTCATCCAACACATTTCGCCCAATATGCCAGACACAGCTGACACAACAGACACAGACTACACAACTGACACGGACTGCTCTGATACCACTTAATGTGATGCCCCCAATCTAATACCCCCAATTAACACGCAATTAAGGCGGTAAAAAGAAAATTCGAAAATTGATCAGAGTATATTTGAAATCGCGGCATAGAAAGGGAGAATCACATCAATTGTAACCAAACACATAACATGCAACACCTGCCCATAATGATATGCAACTGTGGGGTAGCAATCATACAGAGGAAACTTTGTTCCTTACACCCACTTTTCAGAAATTAGAATTAAAGTGGAAAATCTAAAATCTGATTAACATATATACATATACGCATATAAACAGTTTGTCATACATCAGGTAGCATATGTACAACCAAAATATATCATCAGATATACAAAATAATAGCACGCGGCCATCCTAACTACCCGGAGTCACATATCAGAGCCGACCGACCAAAATAATGAAGACGCAACGCTTCACAAAAAGGAATACCTCCAGCAGCTCTAATCTGCAACGCCTCATAGAGCGTTATGAAACAGCAGAAGGGTGAGAAAAACAACCATAATATAATTGTATAAAATTATATATTAACACAACCATTCACAAGTAACGCATTCTCACCACCAAAGCACACTGATAAATTATAACAACACACAGTACAATTCACACGTATCAATTACCACTGCACATCAATCATTCACAATACAATCACACATATTCCATTTAATTAATCACATTCACAATTCCATGCACAAATGACTCATGATGAATGCAAATGCACATAGATCGACACAACGACTCTATGCACATGCCATGCGGTACCGACTTCCATTGTCTCATGTCTCATCATCAGTTCACTCAGGAACTATTGGAACCATCGCTCGTTACTGAGAATCTCAAGTAACACCCCGTTGGGCCTACGATGTTCACCCGTCGCTTTAGGTCCTCAGGCATCTCCTCATATTTTCGAGGCACACGACGTTAAGGATTGCTTTAAGTCTCCAAAGGAGCCCACAATCGTCTATACCCATCGCTTTAAGTCCTCAGGCATCGCCTCATATTTTCGAGGCACACGATGGTATAGCATATTCCCTCAGGAATCAAACCGCCACTCAGGACGTTTCCACAATACATATCATGATGCTTGGCATACAATGACTCATGACATTCACATTGCATACATACACACATTCATGATCATGCATTTATCATCAAATATCACACATAGTATTTTCTTGCCCTTAGGCCACAAATTATCATCGACACATAGTATTCTTATCCCAACACAGCACACAATCCACACAACATTCATATTAACAGTACGGTGTACCTTACACATCCAATTCACACAATTATGACGGCAAAAGTCGACAAAATGACACTATTCCCGATTTTTCGACATAATTAAATCGGCTAACAATTCCAAAATCATCATCATCCAAAAGTACATTTCATAAGCTTTCCAACGATATAAATATCACTCAATTCGGAAATACGGTTCGAAAGATATGGATTTTAAAAAAAAGGAAGATTGTTTTCAAAAACGACCAACCGCCCGGCGGAGCATGCTCACCGCCCGGCGAAACGCACTTCGCCTCTGCTTCGCCCGACGAAACACAGGCGATACCAATCCCCCAAAATAATTCAAAGAGGGAGAAGCTTGGCACCTCTGCGCCTCTCGAACCGCCCGGCGAAAAGAACGCATCGCCCTGCGCTCAGGGCCTTTCGCCCGGCGCTCTGCACCAGAAGCAGAAAAATTCTGCTGCGTGAACACTGTTCCATACCTCCAATTTTTCCCATTTTCTTCCCCAAATCATTTCCAATAGCAAAACAATTACTAGCAATGGTTCATACACATACATAGATCATACAACACAAATTATATCGAATTCCGTCCGTGAAAACATCGATTTCTACTCGATTACACGATTTCGACCTATATCCGAAAAACTACCGAACGAGACAATACAACATGCAACCGCACATACATAATCATACACAACCATAAGATAATCGAGTTTCACACCCTTACCCGATTTAATCGATTCCTAGAACTTGTTCTCTTGATTTCCCAAGCTTTTTCTCCAATTTCTCTCTTTTCTCTCTTCTCCTCTTTTCTTCTCTTTTCTTCTTTCCTTTCTCTTCTACTATTTTTCTCTCTATTTCTATTTTTCTTTTCTTTACTAACTTAACGAAATACACCCAAATGCCCAAAATACCCTTACACTCAAATATCTCGCAAACGTTCCCAAAACCCGATAAAATATATTCACGACGAAAAATAACATATTTTCACATAAAAGTCAGAAATAAAATAATATAATAATAAAATGATAAAAAACGACTCAATTAAAGTAAAAGACCAAAACTGGGGCGTTACACTAAAACTATTATAGCAGCAAGATGTTGAATCTTAATGTTCTAAGTGGCTGCTTTCAACATGTCGGATGAAGATGTCCCATACCAGCTCATAGGACATCGCGTTGTGGATTCAGTTTTAATGCAGATTCTTTTTGTGGGAATTGTTACTGAATATTCTGTGAATATTTGGTTATCCTATGTGGCATCCAAAGCATTTTTGGATTGTGGTTATTTGGTGGTTTTCTGATTTGCTGTTGTTTCTAATTATGGAGACATAATAGGAAACTTTGGATTGAAGACTTATTTTGTTGGAGTTATTTTTGCAGATTTGTGAGCAGTCTATTTGCTGCGTTTTTGAAGCCCAATTCAGTCCAGATTAATTGCTATATATTGACTGATGTAAACCTAGTTTCAGGTGTGGAACTTACTTGTGTTTTTAGGGTTTTCGAGTGTATTTTGTGAGCCTAACTGGTATCATTCTGATAACAGTATAAGGACTGATTTCTTGTGTTGAGTTCTGTCAAGTTACTCATAAGCTTTTAAGCATTGAGTTTCTTGTGTGTCAATCCTCATAAGCTGTGAAGTATTGAGGATTGTGTGTTTTGAAAGTGTGTCTTTCGTTTTTGTTTCTTGTGTGGAAAGGTACCAATCACGGGTTGTGGTTGTAGAGGGATTTGAGGAGGTCCTCATACCTAGGTGAGTCTTAGGTAGAAGTCATAGGAAGGGTAGTGATTAAGTGAGCAGATTATCCGGTGTTTGTATGATCTGTGAATTGATACTATCGCATATTGATTTCGTCCCTGGCTTGGTAGCCCCCAGAGTAGGTGTGTTAGACCGAACTGGGTAAACATATCGCTGTGTTATTTACTTTCTGCACTGTTATTTTTAATTGTTATCTTGTTCATTGTGTTGGATATTAGTGTTTCAACATCCGTATAGGACATTTGATATCTGTGCCAGAATTTCATCATGGATTATATGAATCAGATATTTCAAGCTTACTTGGACCAATTTGTGGTGATCTTCATTGATGACATTCTTATTTATACTCGTACTTCTCAAGAGCACGAAGAGCATTTAAGAATCGTTCTATCGATCTTACAAGAGAGACAACTTTTTGCCAAGCTAAGCAAGTGTGAGTTTTGTTTGTCGGAGGTTAGTTTTCTCGGTCATGTCATATCTCAAGGAGGTGTGGCGGTTGATCCATCAAAAGTTGAAGCGGTAGTTGATTGGGAGAGACCAAAGAATGTTTTCGAAGTTAGAAGTTTCTTGGGACTGGCAGGTTATTATAGAAGGTTTATCAAAGGATTTTCTCAATTAGCTTTACCAATGACCAAACTTACTCGAAAGGATTGTCCGTATGAGTGGCATTCGGCTTGTGAACAAAGTTTTATGAATTTGAAGGAAAGATTGACGTCTGCTCCTGTTTTGATCATTCCTGATCCTAGCAAGTCGTATGAGGTCTTTTGTGATGCATCAAAGATGGGATTAGAAGGTGACTTAAAGCAGGATAGTCACGTGGTGGCTTATATTTCTCGACAATTAAAAGTTCACGAGAAGAATTATCCAACTCATGATTTAGAATTAGCGGCGGTTGTAATTACACTGAAAGTGTGGCGTCATTATTGGTATGGGGTACGTTTTGAGATGTTTAGCGACCACAAGAGTTTGAAATATCTTTTTGACCAAAAAGAGTTGAACATGCATCAAAGGAGATGGATGGAGTATTTAAAAGATTACGATTTGGAATTAAAGTACCATCCGGATAAAGCAAATACAGTAGCAGATTCATTAAGTCGTAAAGTGTTGCATAATGCTGAATTAATGATAATAGAGTATGCCTTATAGGATAAGTTTCGAGATCTTAATCTTTAATTTATTTGGACTCCTAATGGTGTGATTATGGGAAACGAATGTTAATTCTACTCTTAGAGAGGAAATTCAACAAGGGCAAGTGTTGGATGAGAAGTTACAAGAAGTGTTAGTTCAACCGGGTTTCGTGCGAGCTACCGACGAAATCATTTTGTTTAACCAAAGGATTTGTGTTTCGAATGATGCGGTGTTGAAAAGAAGAATTTTGGAGGAAGCGCATAAAGGTGCTTTTAAAATACATCCTGGTTCTTCAAAATTGTATCAAGACTTAACGAGGGACTATAGGTGGTCCGGTATTAAAAGAGATATTGCGGTATATGTATCAGAGTGTGCGGTATGCCAACAAGTAAAGATTGAACACCAAAGACTGGGTGGCTTATTGCAACCTTTAGAAATTCCGGTATGGAAGTGGGATAGTATTTCTATAGGTTTTGCAGTTGGATTACCCTGTGCACAAGGTGGTTACGATTCTATTTGGGTGATTGTGGATCGGTTGACGAAATCTGCGCATTTCTTAGTCGTAAAGACTACTTACAAGGCAAGTCATATTGCAAGGTTGTTTATTTCGGAAATTGTGAGGTTACATGGTATTCCCTCTAATATTGTTTCCGATAGAGATTCAAAGTTTACTTCAAGATTTTAGAGAACTTTTCAACAAGCTATGGGAACAAAGTTGTGTTTGAGTACGTCGAATCATCCTCAAACGGATGGCCAGACGGAATAGACGATACAAACGATGGAAGATATCTTAAGGGCTTGTATACTTGGAAGTGGAGGAAATTGGATAGAACTTTTACCGTTGATTGAGTTTTCGTACAACAATAGCTATCATGCAAGTATTGGTATAGCTCCTTACGAGGCATTGTATGGAAGGAAATGTAGGATGCCTTTGTGCTGGGCGGAAGTTGGCGAAGATAGAATTTTGGGACCCGAGATTATTCAAGACACTACGGAAAAGATTAGAATGATCTGTAACAAAGTTAAACAAACACAAGATTGTCAGAAGAGTTATGCGGATAACCGTAGGAGACCTTTAGAGTTTGATGAAGGTGACCATGTGTTTTTGAAGGTTACTCTGAGATTGAGGTTGAAAGGACCGTTTAAGTCGCGGAAGTTAAGTCCGATATACGTGGGACCCTATCAAATTTTAGAAAGGATTGGTGAAGTAGCTTACAGGTTAGCCTTATCGCCTTCTCTGTCAGAAATACATGATGTCCTTCATGTGTCTCAACTTAGGAAGTTTGTCCCAGATCCTCTTCAGCCAATTCTACCAGATAAAATTGAGATAGAAGCAGATTTGACGTTTGAACCTCAACCAAGCCGTGTCATAGGAAGAGAAACTAAGGTACTAAGGAATAAAGAGATTCTTCTTGTGAAGGTTCAGTGGGATGAGACACATCCGGGTGATGCAACTTGGGAACTCGAATCGGAAATGCGGGATGCTTACCCTCATCTTTTCAGGTAATCTTTAAATTCGTGGACGATTTTCTATTTAAGGGGGGAGGTTGTAATACCCCATATTTTATTTTGCTCTAGATAATATTAGTTGTGATCAACTGGGTTCCGGTGTGCTCTTAGAAATTATCTGTTAAGATAATTAGAGTAACTGATGAGCTCAGGACAAATCAAATTAATATTATCTGACCCTGAGGTTTTATTAATTGATACTTTAGAGACAAATTGGACATTTAAGTTAGTATTACAAACTTAATGATATCTCTACATATCATATTCATTTCCTTTCCTCTTCATTTTGTGCCAAGTTAGAAAGAAAAATAGTAAGAGGTAGAGAGAAGGAAGAGCAAAGGGGGAAAGAAGAGAAACCTAGAAGGAAAAGAGGAAAGCTTGGATTCTTCTCCCTTCTTCATCAATCATCTCCCAATATTCATCATCTTGCTCCTAGGTGAGTTCTAGTTAAACCCTAAGTGTAGAAACTTAGGTTTGAACTTTGAATAAAAATGGTAGATTTGGATCAAATGTTTTAAATGTTGTTTCTATGGTTAAAACATGAAATATAATGCATAACATGATTGGGTTGTGTGAGAAATTGATGTATAATACTTTTTATTGTGATGGATCATGTTTTGGTTGGTTTTGGTTTAAGTTTGCACCATTAAAAACATGTTTTTGTGCTTCTCTGGTTCAGTGGTAACCGGTTACTCACTTTGAGGTAACCGGTTACTTGAAGGAAAATTTGAGGTTTTACATGAAAAATGAACGAAGTAACCGGTTACTCATTTTGAGGTAACCGGTTACCAGAATGCGTCTCTAACTATGATTTTGATTCAGTTGTGAGCAATGACACTTTATGCAACCGGTTACTCATTTTGAGGTAACCGGTTACCACTGTTGTGATTTTTGAAAAATGTTTAAAAATTCATATCTTTTGGATCGTGATTCCGATCGAGGCATGGTAATAGTCGTTGGAAAGCTATGAAAATATCCTACGTGATAAAAGGGAAAAATATCGATTTCGATACACGATTAAATGAATCGGAGGGAACCCAAGTTTTATGTTAATTTTATGGGTGGATTTATTATATGCATTTGATTGTTCTATTGTTTTGTGTTACATCTAATCTCTTATTGTGAAAGGAAATTGAGTGATAACATGTTTAAAATATGGAATAGGAAGAGTGAGGAAATTTTACCATAAATTAATAAATAGAACCTAGTAAGGTGACTAGGAATTAATAGATAATCTAGATGGCGATGCTCGTGCGTTCGATGCCAAAGTGTGCATCTTCGACGAGTGATGGCCTAGAGGAGAGTGAAACACTAGTATGGAACATGTGTGAACCGTGTGTTTTGTGAAAAGGCGAATGTGGCCTTGTGATTGTCGAATACAATCACGTTTCTGTGTGTAATCGCGTAGTCGTAACCGTTTCCCTAATACTTGCCGCTCTATGAGTAACGAGCTCCTCTGGAATGTTCACATAATTACTTGGTAGGTTTGATTCCTGATTATAGTATGAATGGAGCTTATAAGGTAAAGAGACTTGTGATGGTTCACAGGCCATGTGAAGTGACGGTTCACGGTTAACAGGCCCATTGTAACGCCCCGTTTTGTTTGATTTATTTAATCGAGTCGATTTAATTATTTTCTTTTTTATATTATTTTATTATTGACTTTTATTTGGCAATATATTATTTTTCATCGTTATTATGTTTTATCGCGTTTTGAGAACGTTTGCGGGATATTTGAGTGTAGGGGTATTTTGGTCTTTTTACATGGTAAGATATTTTTCTTTATATAAGAAATAGAGATTTGAGAGAAATAGAGAAAAAAGGGAGAAAGATAGTAGAGGAAGAGAAAGGAAAACGTGAGAAAAGAGAAGAGAAGAAGAAAACATGGATTCATCATCTTCTTCAAACTCCTCTTCGTTTAATCGGGTAAGGGTGAGAAGTTTCGATTATATTTCGATTGTATATGTATATGTATGTGTTATTTGTATTTGTTTGGTTGAAATATATACTTTTCCTTATTTTTTGGATTGAAGAATAAATGTGTGGGAATCGATGTTTTAACGGTTAGAATTTGGAATAGATTGTGTAGAATAGTCGAGTAATGTTTGGGTTTAATCGGGAATACTCGTTGGTATGATTTAGGGAGTTTTGGATTGAGTTATATAGTTTGTGAGAGTTAGGGTAATAATGATGAAATGGTGAGAAATCGATGTTTTCACAGTTGGAATGGGGAATAAATTGCGTAGTATAGTCGGGTGATGATATGATTTACTCGGGTAAACTTGTTGGTATGTTTCCATAGGTGTTGATTGAGTTTTGGGGTGTGAATGTATTGATAAAATTATGTTTCAAAATATTTAAAAAATGGAAAATGTGTTGTATGACTTTTTAATGGTGAAAATATTGTAGTATTTCGAATTCTGAGACCGGGGCTTTTTACGGAATCGAAATCGGAGGTCCGGAAGTCATTTAACGATCGAAAACTGTTTTTTCAGCAAAATCTGCACATTGTGCGCTAACCCCCTGCAACTGTGCATCGACTCATGATTTCATGCGCTGACCCGGGCGAAATTCATAGGTTTATGCACTGACCCCCAAGCTTCATGCGTCGGTGCATGGTCACAAATTTTCCAAAATGTCAGATTTTGTTTTCTTCATAACTTTTGAACCGTAAGTCCGTTTTGACCCCCGCTCGAAGCGTTGGAAAGCTAATGAAATATTATTTCTATTAAAAATGGTTTGGAGGGTAAAATATGATTTAATTATTTCGTGTTTTTGAGAAATAATCGTGTTGTCGGGTTTCTATCGCGTTAAACGCTTGCAGTCGGTGTTTTACAGTGTGTTGTGCTATTGTTATATGATGTGGAGCTTTTATGTGGTTTATATGATGTTGAAGCATGTGATAAGTTGTTTTAATTGTTGTGGCCTTATGGCAAAATACTTTGTTTAATTGAATACAAATGTATGGTATTAATGTATGTTGTTGTGAGTAGCCTTCGTGGCGTGAATCCTAGTGTTGTGAGTATCATTGTATGATTGCAGGATTCTTGTGGTTGATGGTGAGTAATTCTTGATGTGAATTGTTATGAGTGTATATGCTAAAGTGGTAATTGTTGTGGTTTGTGGATTATGATGAAATGTGTTGTTTATGTGAACTTCAATGTGTGTTAATTGGTGGCCTTATGGCAAATAAATGCATTGTTTGAATTGATTTCCAATGCATGAATAATGATGATGAGATAATCCATATTGTTGATTTGTGAAGATGCATTTGATTGTCATGAGTCCTTGTATGCCAAGTATCATGATATGCATCTTTTGATGTCGTGTGCCCTAGTGGGTGTGAGCGACGAAACGATTCCAGTGGGAATCCGCTATAACATCGTGCGCTTTATACAAAGAGGACTTAAAGCAATGATTATAGACGATTGTACGCCTTATACAAAGAGGACTTAAAGCGATCCATAAACGTCGTGCGCCTTATACCAAGAGGACTCAAAGCGACGGGGAACATCGTTTTCCCGACGGGGAGTTACGTTGAGTAACAAGCGATGGTTCCAATAGTTCCTGAGTGAACTAGTGTTGAGATGATGGATGGATGGTACCACATATGGATTGCATAGAGTCGTTGTGTCGGTCTCTGTGCATTTTCATAAATCATGAATGGATTGATTATGTGTGAGAATCATGAATTGATTGATTATGTGTGAGAATCATGAATGGATTGATTATGTGTGGAAATCATGAATGGTTTGATTATGTGTGGAAATTGTGAATTGATTGAGTATGTGTTGAGATTTATGATTGGATTGGTGAATTGATGTGCATATGTGATAAATGCATTGGTTATCGATGATATGTGTTATGTATAGACACGTGTTATGTGATGTGGTGGTGTGTTTACATATGTTATGACTTTGGTGTGCCTTATGGGTGAGTATGTGATTATCTTGGTGTAATTGATATATGGTATGTGTATTAGTATGTGATGCTTGTGGTGAGAATAACTATGCATGTGAATTTTTTTATGTGTTTGCATATTAATATGCAATCTTGATTTAGTTGTTATTTCTCACTCTTGTGTTGTGGTTTGTTGCTCTATGAGGCAATTGCAGATTAGTAGTCTTGGAGGTTTCTGTGAAGATTAGTTCTCCATCCGTTTGTCAGTTTGTCTGCTCTGATACGTAGCACGGGAGTCGGGGAACGCTTTTGTGATATATGTGTATACATTTGTAGGATATGTTTTGTATTACCTTTGTATGACTATTTGGATGTTGTAAAACAATTTATTTTATAAATTAAGTCAGTTATGGATTTTTCCGCTTTATTCCATAATTGAGCTTTTCCTTTTGTTGGAAAAAGTTTCCCTTTGAGGGTATTCTATTTTGTGTTATGTATCAAATTTATGAGCAGGGAATGTGTTTTATTTCTTTAAATGTGGCATCCTTATTTCTGTCGGAAAAATAAATTTTTATTTACTCTGATTTATTTATGTATTATTTATTCGCGATGGGAATTGGGGTGTTACAATAGTGGTATCAGAGCAGGTCGGTCCGTCCAGCCAAGTTGTTGAGTCAGTTGGTGTGACAGTTGAATACTGTCGTTGTTGTTTGTCCCTTAGTACGTGATAGATGTGTGAAACACTGTCAGTGCTTTCTGGTTTCCTAATCCTTTGTCTGCAAGATTGAGAATGAGATAAGTGGGGGAGAAGTGGTGCTTCTCCAAGTTGCTTCGGTTGTGGAGCGTTAGCTCAGTGTGCCGTTGGTTGCAAGAGTGTAAGTGTTGTTTGGACAGTGTTGTTCCTGATTTCGG
Organism: Lathyrus tuberosus; assembly: GCA_022829125.1. Classification (NCBI taxonomy): domain Eukaryota; kingdom Viridiplantae; phylum Streptophyta; class Magnoliopsida; order Fabales; family Fabaceae; genus Lathyrus; species Lathyrus tuberosus. The sequence continues at coordinate 75,821 of JALAZF010000124.1, read as the reverse complement.
AGGGAATGCGGAGGTAAGGCTTATGTCAACTAAGGATTTGTGCCTTAGGTAGTTTTGTGCACAAGATGCAAGAAGTGCTATTATAGTTTGGTAAAGACGGTTTATGCCCCATCATGATTGTCGGCTCTCTATTGACAAATTGAGGAACTGACCACCCTTAATCTCTTGTTGATAGTAGATGGGAATTATGTTAGATGGAATAGACGTGTCTTTCCGGCTTTGATAGTGTGTGCAATGAATTGTTGGGAATTAAGAAAATGATTACGGATTGTTTTAATGAGCCGATGAAGATTCTAATATCGGAAGATGAGATAGATTAGAGGTTTTGGTATGTTGGTCCAGTTGGGAAGTCATTGAGAGAGAACGATTGGGTATCGTTAATGGTTGTTCTCAGAGAGTAGAGTGTGAACTCAAATTTGACGAAGGTGAGGATTTGAGGTTGGGATCTGCTAAGTAAGTAGAAGAACTTTTAGGAAGTGAAACTTAGATGTTTGTCATGTTTGTGATGATAGTGTCCTGGAAATTGGCAGGAAGCCACAGTGATGGGCCGTCACTTGTGCATGGTTTTCAGATGTGTTTTTGGATGAAACATTAGTGTGTCGACTTGAAGAGGTCCAACATGGTTGGTAAGGAAAAGGATGATAGCACGAGGTTGCGTGTTAATTAGTGAGTAGTATGGAAACTTGTAGTTGTGTTCAGGATAGCTTGAGTTTTGAATTGTGACGAATCGCGAATGATTTAAAGTTCCTTGATGGTATTACTTTTGGTTATGGGTTGAGATCTCATGTCAGTAGAAACCTTGAGTGAGTTGGAACTCCGTAAGAAGAATTGATATGGGATATGGTAACCAGAGATTATTAAGCTATTTTGGATAAATTGTTTCGAGCTCAGAATGAATTTTGAAGGTGGTATATGTTATGGTTGTGGAGTATATGAATCGTATCTTCCATACTTGTTTGGATAAGTTCGTAGTGGTTTTGATTGAGGATATTCGGATCTGTTATGAACTCAAAGGGAGAAAAAATGAAGTGTTTGAGAATCGAAATGCAAGTGTGGAAAAGAAAGGAATTTTTATGCTAAGTTATTTGGGTGAGAGTTTTGGTTGAAAGAGGTTAGTTTCTTGGATATGTTATTTCTGATGATGGTATTGTTATTGATCCATCGAAAATAGATGCAGTTCTATAATGAGAGGCTCCAAAGTTGGTTAATGAGATTAGAAACTTTTGGGCTTAGTTGGTTGTTACTGTAGGTTATGGAAGAATTTGCTAAGTCCGTACTTCTGTTATCTCAGTTGAATTGCAAAGGGTGAGTCGTTTGTTTTGGATGTTCGTTGTGAGTAAGTTTTGGTGAGCTGAAGTAGAAGTTGTCTACGGCTCTAGTTTTGATTCTGCGTGATCCTGATAAACCGTTTTTGAGGTATTGTGATGTGTCTTTGATGAGTTTAGTCAGTGTGTTAACGCAAGAAGGTAAGTCGTAGCTTATGCTTTACGACAATTGAGGGTTCATAGAAGGATCTATACTATTCAGGATTTGGAATTGGTTGCGGTTGTATTGTGTTGGGAAATTTGGAGGTATTATCTTTATGGTTCTAGGTTCGAAGTGTTTAGTAATCACAAGAATGTTGAGTGCTTGTTTGGCCTGAAGGAATAGAGTATGAGACAACGAGGACGGTTAGAATTCGTGACGAGTTATGACTTTGGCTCGAATTATCCTATTGGTGAAGTTAATGTCGTGCCTGATGAGTTAAGTCGAAAGTTTTTACATATGTCTACTTCGATGGTTAAAGAGTGGGAACTTTTGGAAGAATTTAGAGATTTGAGTTGGTGTGTGAATGGACATCTGTTAGTGTGAGGTTGGGTATATTAAAAGTGAACAGTGATTTTTGGTGAATATGAGAAAGAGTTAGACTTTGGACGTGGGATTGATAGTTTTGATGGTTTCGAGTAATCAGAGTACGCAGCGAAAGTGTGAAGTGGCACATTTCGTATTTGAGTGTGTGACTTGTAAGAGTTCATAGGTTGAACATTGTAAACATGTAGGAATGATGAGACCATTGGACGTTTCAGAATGGAAGTGATAAGTGGAAGGTTTCAATATTAATCAGGTACTAATATGTAGTTGGGTGTTTCGGTCGTATGTTCGATTGGTGAATCGTAGCATTGTTGTAATATTGTGGTGTGACAAGGATGTTGGTATTGTGGTTATGTAGAGGTTGTTAAAACGATGTTGTGTCGTGGAACTTTATGTTCCTGTTTGTGTTGTTGCCTCATTTCCATCATGTTGGTTCGAGTCCGAGTAGCTGATTCCTTGTGTGTTCGTACCTTGGGTATTCTTTGAGTCGTGAGTTGGTCGTCAAGTGCATTGTATGGGCTTTGCATCTTGTCGTTGTAGTTGCCGTCGTTGTCGTGTCGTTGTTGTAGTTGCTATTAGCAAGGTGGTTTGTCAGTCTGTGTTATTCATGTTGTGTCTTTTATTGGCATGTGAGTTGGTTAGTCGGATGCGAGAGTCGTATCCGGAGTTGTTCGTATCAGTATATTTTCGAGGACGAAAATGTCTAAGTGGGGGAGAATTGTAACGCCCCGTTTTGTCCGATTTATTTAATCGAGTCGATTTAATTATTTTCTTTTTTATATTATTTTATTCTTGACTTTTATTTGGCAATATATTATTTTTCATCGTTATTATGTTTTATCGCGTTTTGAGAACGTTTGCGGGATATTTGAGTGTAGGGGTATTTTGGTCTTTTTACATGGTAAGATATTTTTCTTTATATAAGAAATAGAGATTTGAGAGAAATAGAGAAAAAAGGGAGAAAGATAGTAGAGGAAGAGAAAGGAAAACGTGAGAAAAGAGAAGATAAGAAGAAAACATGGATTCATCATCTTCTTCAAACTCCTCTTCGATTAATCGGGTAAGGGTGAGAAGTTTCGATTATATTTCGATTGTATATGTATATGTATGTGTTGTTTGTATTTGTTTGGTTGAAATATATAATTTTCCTTATTTATTGGATTGAAGAACAAATGTGTGGGAATCGATGTTTTAAACGGTTAGAATTTGGAATAGATTATGTAGAATAGTCGAGTAATGTTTGGGTTTAATCAGGAATACTGTTGGTATGATTTAGGGAGTTTTGGATTGAGATATATAGTTTGTGAGAGTTAGGGTAATAATGATGAAATGGTGAGAAATCTATGTTTTCACGGTTGGAATGGGGAATAAATTGCGTAGTATAGTCGGGTGATGATATGATTTAATCGGGTAAACTTGTTGGTATGTTTCCACAGGTGTTGATTGAGTTTTCGGGTGTGAATGTATTGATAAAATTATGTTTCAAAATATTTCAAAAAATGGAAAATGTGTTGGATGACTTTTTAATGGTTAAAATATTGTAGTATTTCGAATTCTGAGACCGGGGCTTTTTACGGAATCGAAATCGGAGGTCCGAAACTCATTTAACCATCGAAACTGTTTTTCAGCAAAATCTGCACATCGTGCGCTAATCCCCTACAACTGTGCGTCGACTCATGATTTCATGCGCTGACCCGGGCGAAATTCCCAGGTTTATGCGCTGACCCCCAAGCTTCGTGCATCGACGCATGGTCACAAATTTTCCAAAATGTCAGATTTTGTTTTCTTCATAACTTTTGAACCGTAAGTTCGTTTTGACCCCCGTTCGAAGCGTTGGAAAGCTAATGAAATATTCTTTCTATTCAAAATGGTTTTGAGGGTAAAAGATGATTTAATTATTTCGTGTTTTTGAGAAATAATCGTGTTGTCGGGTTTCTATCGCGTTACACGCGTGCAGTCGGTGTTTTACAGTGTGTTGTGCTATTGTTATATGATGTGGAGCTTTTATGTGGTTTATATGATGTTGAAGCATGTGATAAGTTGTTTTAATTGTTGTGGCCTTATGGCAAAATACTTTGTTTAATTGAATACAAATGTATGGTATTAATGTATGTTGTTGTGAGTAGCCTTCGTGGCGTGAATCCTAGTGTTGTGAGTATCATTGTATGATTGCAGTATTGTTGTGATTGATGGTGAGTAATTCTTGATGTGAATTGTTATGAGTGTATATGCTAAAGTGCTAATTGTTGTGGTTTGTGGATTATGATGAAATGCATTGTTTATGTGAACTTCAATGTGTGTTAATTGGTGGCCTTATGGCAAGTAAATGCATTGTTTGAATTGATTTCCAATGCATGAATAATGATGATGAGATAATCCATATTGTTGATTTGTGAAGATGCATTTGATTGTCGTGAGTCCTTGTATGCCAAGCATCATGATATGCATCTTGTGATGTCGTGTGCCCTAGTGGGTGTGAGCGACGAAACGATTCCAGAGGGAATCCGCTATAACATCGTGCGCCTTATACAAAGAGGACTTAAAGCGGTGATTATACACGATCATGCGCCTTATAAAAAGAGGACTTAAAGCGATTGGATCGTCGTGCGCCTTATACCAAGAGGACTTAAAGCGACGGGGAACATCGTTTGCCCGACGGGGAGTTACGTTGAGTAACAAGCGATGGTTCCAATAGTTCCTGAGTGAACTAGTGTTGAGATGATGGATGGATGGTACCGCATATGCATTGCATAGAGTCGTTGTGTCGGTCTCTGTGCATTTGCATAAATCATGAATGGATTGATTATGTGTGAGAATCATGAATGGATTGATTATGTGTGAGAATCATGAATGGATTGATTATGTGTGGAAATCATGAATGGTTTGATTATGTGTGTATATTGTGAATTGATTGAGTATGTGTTGAGATTTATGATTGAATTGGTGAATTGATGTGCATATGTGATAAATGCATTGGTTATGGATGATATGTGTTATGTATAGACATGTGTTACGTGATGTGGTTGTGTGTTTACATATGTTATGACTTTGGTGTGCCTTATGGGTGAATATGTGATTATGTTTGTGTAATTGATATATGCTATGTGTATTAGTATGTGATGCTTGTGGTGAGAATAATTATGCATGTGAATTTTTTTATGAGTTTGCATATTATTATGCAATCTTGATTTAGTTGTTATTTCTCACTCTTCTGCTGTGGTTTGTTGCTCTATGAGGCAATTGCAAATTAGTAGTCTTGGAGGCTTCTGTTAAGATTAGTTCTCCATCCGTTTGTCAGTTTGTCTGCTCTGATTTGTAGCACGGGAGTCGGGGAACGCTTTTGTGATATATGTGTATACAATTGTAGGATATGTTTTGTATTACCTTTGTATGACTATTTGGATGTTGTAAACAATTTACTTTATAAAATAAGTCAGTTATGGATTTTTCCGCTTTATTCCATAATTGAGTTTTTCCTTTTGTTGGAAAAAGTTTCCCTTTGAGGGTATTCTATTTTGTGTTATGTATCAAATTTATGAGTAGGAATTGTGTTTTCTTTCTTTAAATGTGGCATCCTTGTTTCTGTCGGAAAAATAAATTTGTATTTACTCTGATTTATTTATGTATTATTTATTCGCGATGGGAATTGGGGTGTTACACCAATGAACTCGAATCCATTTCGTATGCCAAGTAAATTACATGGATCCATGACTCGGGTCGACTTCTAGATGTAGAAGCGGACGGGAAAAATGGATGCCTTGGTAAGGTTATCGATTAGTGATACTTTGAGTTGGTGAACTCATGAACATGTTTCCATATAGTGTGAGATTGTGAACTCAAGGTCACTTCCCTTCCCTTTAACTTGAGTTAGGATTGAAAGAGCCTTGTAAAGCCAAGAGAATCTATAAGATAGGGAACTCACTGAGATTTAATATCACCCCATGTTGTTGATTATATTACAGGTACTTCAGGTTCCGCGAAGGGTAAGGATAAAGTCGTTTGATTTTCCTTACTTGTCTTGGCTTTTGGGATGGCATGGCTTCTGTTGTGGAGATTTATTTTTGAGATCATTGTTTTGATCTAGTTCTTAGTACTTTGGAACATCTTGTATACATTATGCCATAGTTTTAGTTCTTTTGTATTTTGGGCATGTAATATATACAATGTGTTAACTAGGAACTTATGGTATTTCAATACCAAAACTTGGATTCATGTATAATATATATGCTTTGATGTATGTTATTATATATTGGTGTTACACTAATAAAAGTTTTTCAAACTATTTTCAATAAACGTTTTAATTTTGAGGTCTTTTCACCCCCTTTAGACCATTGGATCACCTGTATTCTCTCCAAGAAAACAAGCCAAATATAAGAGTAAAATTAAGAGACTAGAAAACAAATCTTAATAAAACCAAGTTTATAATTACGAGTGTTGTATGGACGAAGGATCATCTCAATTAGAATTAAGTTATCTACATTGTGATACATTATCAACCTTATACTTTTTGGCTGTTATTTATATTGTGTAATTCAAGTTGTTTTTTTGTGCATTGTTATTTTATGAAGTTTGTGTTTCTGTATAGTTTGAATGATAAAAAAATTTAGTTTCTATCAGTTTGTACATCCTCATTTTTTTAAAATTATTAGAAGCACAAATTCACTAAAACTTTGTATCATTGCTAACTATTTTGTATCAACAAATTGTATATAATGACATATCCCATAGACGTGAACAACTACTTTTATATTAAATTTTGGTATGATTTTTCTATGTCAGTTTAAGTTTATATTTATGTCAGTTGAATATACGGTATTACAGTTATAATCTAAATTCCTTAATGAGTAACCAAAGAAAACTTTAGTACGATTTTCCTATGTCAGCTTAAGATGTTTTTTCTTTCTTAGAGTGATTAGATTATAATAGGGGTTGACTTATAATGATTTTCCATTCAATGGTCTGGACCTTATGGAAAATCTAAAATTAATTCATCTTTTTATATGAATAATGATTGACGCGGAGGTCATGGAAGTTAAGTATATATCGATTTACTAAATATGATGTTTTAGCAAGTTGTCACGGATATGCTTATTTTGTCCTTAATTGGCTTACAAATCCTATATTATATATGTTCCAATAATTATTTAAGTGTTTCATTTGCTTTATTAGGGGTGTGATACTAAGCTACATGTAGAAGATATTTTCTGTTTGATAGTGGTTTGTTTCTTTTGAATTCTAATGTGTTTTATTTGGTGGTATTTTGGTTATTTGAGTTTCATTTTAATCTTTTTTATGTTGTATGTTTCTTTGTGGGCTTTTAGTGCATTTATTGTACCAGTTTACTAGCTCCATTTTTTTTATCTTCTACTCTTTTTTTTATCTCCAACTCTTTCTACCCTCTATTTATATATAGTTATTTTTTATTTAAAAATGATTTCGTATGATTCATTCTATTCCATATCTTTAAAACAATATTTAATTGATTGAAATAAAATTTAGATATTTTTCTGAAATATACATTTAGAGAATTATTTATGATAAATCTATGAGTTGTTTTGTATAATTGGATATTTTTTTTCTTTGTACTGTCTTTCATTATATTTATTTAATTAGCTTTTTATGAAATTGACTTGGAATAATGATAAGGTATATATTACGTCTCCAAATTAATTTCAATATATAGGGAACTCATTTTAATGCATAATTATCCATACATAATGTTTTCTACCAAATCAACTATGGGAATTTATTTAAGACATTAAATATATTTTGAAGGTTATAATATGAAGTTTTATTTCTTAAATAAGTATTCTAATGACAATATATATTTTGCACTACCATTCGATTCTCACTCCACTCCATTATAAAGTAAGTTTCATCTTTTTTCAATCATCTTTGATCGAATCCGCCTGAAATAAAATGGTTCCACCAATTTGTTCAAACAATATTTGTGGCCTTAATGATTATGATGGTATTAAACTTATTTGCATAAAGTGTTTCTTGAAAAGTCTCAAAGAAAGTATCATTAAATGAGAAAAAATAAAAGACATGTTTTTGATAGATTCTACAAACAAGAACAAGAATAAAGAGTAAGTTTGTCATCATATAATATATATTTTTGAATATATATATATATATATATATATATATATATATATATATATATATATATATATATACTGATATATTTTTTTTCATTTTTATTTTTATTTTTTGATTTTTAGATTGATCGATATGCCTCAATCTCCTGAACATCCTACAACAAGTGGAGCAAGCCAAATACAAAAGTAAAATGATGAGACTAGAAAGAAAATCCTAAGTAAAAACAAGCATTTAACAAAATGTGTATTGATGAAGATGATTTCAATTAGAAATTACCTTATCTTCATTGCAATGTATCCTATATATTTTTTTTGCTGTTATTTCTATTGTATAATTCAAGTTGTTTACCTATGCATTGTTATTTTATAAAATTTTGTGTTTGTGTATTATTTGAATAGTAATAAATATTTATTTGTTCTCAATTTATATTTACATATTTTATTACATTTAATGAGTTTAAAGTAATTAAAATAGTGTATCTTTGTTGGCAACTTTGTATAAACAAATTGTATTTAGAGACATATTATAGACATGACCAACTACTTTTTTTTAAACTCCTTCAAAGACTATGAGATTTGGTTGTTATGTGCGTTAAAACATTTTTATTAATTATAAAAAAACATTGTAAATAACTAAAAAAAAGTCATTTAAATTTTTCTATGGGTTGGATGTATAGTTTTATTAAAGAAAATTTTATTTGTCATTGAATTATATTTGTCGGTATATTTTTACTCTCTTCTTATTGAAGATATATTTTACAATTAAATATATTAAACTTGTTTACTGCATAAACTATGATATGTGACTATATAATAACGTCTTAATTACATGAAAAACTATTTATTGATATTTATTTTAGTTGTATTGTTAAGAAAGAATAAACTTATTTCCAAAATTCATTGAATTTTGATAATCATTGAATTTTTTAATATTAGTGGTCAAGGGATAGTATTATGGGTCTTCGATTTAACTGCTAAGCTTAATAAGATGATAAGTTAAAATAGGTGGGGAAGTTGTTAATGTTATAGTTTGTGGGAGATTTCATTTTTGTAATGCCCTGTATAATATTTGTCTAGAATAATACCATACAAGTGTTTTATTTGGTACTGACACCATCATAAGTGCCTAATTGCGTAATTCACATATTGGACCATTCTAAAAACATAAAATAACCTATGGTACAAGATATGGAAATTAGCCAAAACAATAAAAACTAAGATCAATATACAATATCCTCAATTATATACAACAAATACACAGCGGAAAAACAAAAGCTAAGCTTCTCTTGAAACATCTGAGCATAGCTCCACTTGTAAAATCATGCCTGCAAATACCTTCTGAAAATAATCAACAATAGTGGGGTGAGATACATCGAATCTCAGTGAGTTCCCTATCTTATAGATTCTCTCGGCTTTACAGGGTTCTATCAATCCTAACTCAAGTCAAAGGGGAAGGGAAATGACCTTGAGTTCACAATCTCGCAATCTTACACTAAGTGGAAACACTTTACGAGTCCGTTTACTCGGAAGTATCACTAATCAATAACCGTACCAAGGCATCCCCTTTTCCCGTCTGCTTCAACATCTAGAAGTCGACCCGAGTCATGGATCCTCGTAGTTACTTGGCATACGAAATGAATTCGGAAATAAGGGACATATTATCACCTTAAATCGTCACTTCACACGGCCCGTACACCGTCACAAGTCTCTTTACCCGTAGGCTCCATTCGTACTACACACGAGAATCAAACCTACCAAGTAATCATGCCTGTACTTCAGAGGAGCTCGAGACTCATGAAGGCCTCTCAAGGGCAACTCAAAAGAAAATGGTTACGATTACGTGATTTCACATACAACCATCATGGTATACAACAATTCTAGGCCACATTAGCCTTTAGGCCTCTCTTGCCTTTAACAATAAAACATAACAATCACACGTGTTCCATACTAGTGTTTCACTCTTTTTATATCATTCAGAAATGGACACACGCCTCGGCCTCTTCTGCACGAGCGTTGTCATTCAGTTATCTACTCTAGGCCAGAACTCGTCAATGAATGCACGAGCGTCGCCATCCAGAGTTTCTATCACGGTTCTAATCACATCCTAGAATTATACCATTAGGTTTGGGGTAAAGTTTCCTCACTCTTCCTAATTCGTTTTAAGCATGCATATTCTCTCATTCATACTTAATCACAATTATATAGGCATGGGATATCACATTTACACATAACAATATCAACCATAAAACACACATGATAACATAACAAGTCAAACATAATCCACATAGTAGTTCACACACATGGTTAAGGCATACAAGCCACTACTATACTCTACCAAGCATCCTTGGTTAAAACTCATGGTTTCTCATTACCATTCGTAGCACGTTACATAAACGTCACTTTCGGTTCCCTGCGATTCATTTAATCAGTTAAAGAAATCAATACTTTCATTTTCATATTAGCATGCATAATCACTCGCAATCATAATAAGTCAACAATAGAATAAGTAAAGCATCCAACAATTGTACAATTAACACAATTATTAATTTATCAATATTGTACCACTTCGGGTCTCCTCCGATTATTTAATCGGGCAATAAAACCGACATCTTTTACCATCATCGTAAAGATTATTTCCACAACTTTCTATTGATATCAAGAACACTCAAATCGGAATCACGGTTCGGGAGTTATGAATTTTTAAAGAAAAGAACTAGTTTCTTTGCTCCAGGTCGCGCTAAGCGCGCCCTACCCACGCTAAGCGCGCTCCCCATTGCCTGGAAGGAGTGGAAATTCTCCAGACCGCGCTAAGCAGGCATACCTGTGCTAAGCGCACTCTGCGTTATGCAGAAAAATACGCTTTTTGACAGCAGAATTCCAACCCCCAATTCATTCACAACACCATACCCAAACAACCAATAGAGGTATATTATCATGTTTCTATCATGGTTATCCATCAAATTTCATAAAACATGTCATCCAACATAAATACATAGTTTCTACACAAACCCTAAGATTTTCAATCAATCCAAACCAATCCAAACTTCATAACAATTATCAATAGATGTTTCTACATGTATAATGATCATGCTACACAATTTATACCACATTTCAACCGTTAGATTCTTTGATTTTGCAAAAAGACCCGTTTTTCCTAAAATCCAACTTAACTCTAAACCTCAAGAAATTCTACTCTAAAATCTCTATCTAGAACCCACCTGGTAATCGAAGAGGAGTTTGAAGAAGATGTTAAACATTGAAGATGATCCATGGCTTTTCTCTCTTCTTCCTCTTTCTCTTTTCTTCCTTTTTCATTTTCTTCTTCTTTCTCTCCTTTCTCTTTACTATCTTTTTCCTTTTTCTTATAACAAATATATATATATATATATATATATATATATAATACTATTATTATATACTATAATCCAATAGAGTAAAATATCTCCAATTGATGTTTTGTCATCTCAAACTAATTGATCAATTATTAGAGTTACCATAAAAAATTACTTTCTCGGATCAATAAATATTAATCCGTCTCTTTAATAAAATAATTGATCTCTTCTGATATCCAATTGAGCACTTAATTAATACGGGGTATTACACTCCCCCCCCCCCTTAAATTGAAATTCGCCCCCTAATTTCCTTCGTTCAACAATAACCACTACTTGCATCATTGTCTTAGTTCCACACTCAACTTCACTTCCGTTAACCTTTCTGTTCAAATTCTGACGTATACCAATTCCATATTCCTCTATTGAAACACACAACAAAATCGTAACACCTTATCTTGGTTCAGGATAACAACCGCTCGTCAAATTCTCGCAATGTAATTCAGTGATTCCTTAACTTCATACAATTACCGACAACTATTCTTCTGTAAATGCTTTTACATTCGAACCACTTCATAACTAGTCAACGACTTCTTTACTAGTTCCATATAGTCTGATACTAAACATTGTAACCATTACATCTGATAGTTCATCTCTTTCGTATCACATTAAAAGGTAAATCACTTAGAACGATATCTTCTTATTCCAAACGTATGAGCAACAATCCTTCGAATCCTTATTATTCTGACTTACCTCTTTCAACTGTCACCTAACTCCGCGAAATCCAAATTTTAACAGTAGAACGCCACGATTTCTTAAGCACTACCAAGTAACTAACAGTCCACGGAGAAACGCACTTATCCACTAGGATCCGTACTAATCAACGGTACAAGAAACTTGTTGACGTCTTATAGTAGAACAATTTCCTCGCTAACACCCAATATCTTAACATCTGTCCAACACTATCGAAACAATAAAGACACAAGAGTTACACTGCTATCACCATAACATATATAACTCCAAATTCATTCAAAACTCGAATAATTCATCCAAAAGTAGTTTAGCAACCTTCGGTTCTGGTTACCACATTCCATAATAATTCTTCTTACGGGTTTTCTGACTTACTCAAGGTTCCTTGTTGACACGAGATCTCATCCAATATCAACGTAACACCAACAGAGAACTACAATCATATGCGAGTCACCACTTATCAAACTTAAACCATTCAAGGCACAATTGTGAGTTTCCATACTACTCACCAATCCACGTACAACACTCCACACGCACACACATCCCCAAAGGACATGCCACGCTTCTCAATTAAATCCACTTTTCTAAATCGCTCTGTTCGATAAACGATTCCAAGTTACATGCTTAACTTCAGAAAGTCCAATTTCACTCTTACTTGGAATAATAACCTCCAAATTTCATTCTCTTGGTAAAACATAACTGCACACAACTGGTACCACTCTCACAGGGTCCAAAACCAAAACCATGAACTCACAGAAGATAACAATTACTAAACTCTGACCAACTGTTCATACCTTACTAACACCAAAATTTCAAGCCAAAACATTCTTTACAAGATCAATACTTCATGGGTATTCTTTAACTTCGTCCTCAAGACTCTCTACAGTAATGATAACAATACACTTAAGACTTTCCCACACTTAACACAGTTCACAAGATTATTTCACAAAAGTCAACCTACCTTGTCGTCTAAACAAATGTTCAATTATGCAACACCTTTCCAAAAGATATGATTCCAAGAACACTAATCCGTCTTTCATTTACTTGGAATCCCATTATCCATTCATACAATACTCTACACTCGGAGCAACATAAGGCAACAAAAAAAATGCAGATGATGGTTCTTAAGAGATTTCACAATTTACACACATGTTAATCGATTAACCACCCGAGCTAATTGGTTAACTCCTTAAAATTCAACACAAAATACCATCCTTGCACGTGTTAATCGGTTAACCCCATTGTGTTAATTGGTTAACACTACTGCAGAAACTGGAAACCAGCTCCTTCTTAATTCAAGCCATCCCTACTCAAACCATCAATCTGATTTGTTCTAACCTGAAATATCATTCTCAACTCGCGGCTTCATAGCTTGTATAACATTCACTAACCATGATCCACTCAGATAAAACCGACAAAGTCAAAACATGTAGACGACACACTCCAACCAAGTGACAAGGCAAAAATTCCAAATTCTGACGCAGTCACACCACCAAACTTCAGCGGGGTAGTCCCTCTCTGCTTAAACAACTACACTTGCGGGAAGTCAAAATGGCGACATTCTAAGGTTCGAGCCACAACTCATACTTGATTCGTCCATAAGAAAAACTCAGCACGCAACCATCATACTATACCACAAAAGCGATGGACATAATCTGCAACATACAACCTCGTTCTCTCACTTGAATTCCTTGGTGAGAAATAATACAACAACGTTCATAGTCCAACAAAAGGTAGATTCTGAATATTTTGATTATTCACAATTACATAATTTTCTCTATACTTGAAAATAAATCGGGGCAATGCATCCTCTTGCAGAACCTTTCCATCACTCCGTACACATCAACTGGGATTTCTTACCCTTCACTATCCATTGCATACCACACTTACACTAAATTACTTAATGGAAGATTCGCAACCGACAATTCTCATCAACTATTTACAAAACCATTCCGGTAGAAATCGTTCCACGATTTACACTTAGTCCGTAAAAATCTTGATTTGCTTCTCGTTGTTTTACCTCAATCTTACTTCTTAAAATACAATATTCACTGTTCCACACCGTACGTCCCTTCACACTTGTCGCAAGGATGCGAATCCATCACGTACACTTGTGACCACGGTGCTACTAATACGCTTGTTCTTAATACCAAAGGGTAACTTTTCTCATTCCACGTCATACTATTAGAGTTCCTCTCAGGTGAACCACCCGTAATTACACTTCCTTAACTGTAAGTTAATTAACACCTTAAGAACTCCATCGCACACTCGTCCCAATTCCATTCTGTTGTTGCTTCCTCTTAACATACCATCGATACCGCTTTCCACACCGCGTTTACTTCGCTTTCCTTTGTAATCCCCTTACGTCCAAATATAGAACCATCTTTCTAAGATTTCCTTAACACAACTGAAATTCTGGTACCAGATGTGTGATGTTAAGTGCGATGTCACAACAACACACTCTGCAATGGACAATGCAATAACAACAATAAATTAACAGAATGAATTGTTCACCCAGTTTGGCCTAACTACCTACGTCTGGGGGACTACCAAGCCAGGGATGAAATTCACTACTTGTAGAATTAAATTACAGACTCAATAACCCAGTTGACAATCTCCTAATCTTAATTCCTACTAGTGACTTTCTACCTAAGAAACCACTTAGATATGAGAACACTACTCAATCCCTAAAACACTTCAGTGATATAATTCAAAGATCACACACTTTGAATAACACTACTTGATTCTGCTTCACAGCTTTGATCAAGAACAACTCAAAACAACAATACCAATTCTCACTCGAATGGTTAACAAATCATACACGAAGACACAAACAACACTCAGTCTTTAGCTCACTTTCTTCGTTGCCTTTTCTTCATTACAGATGCGCTTTATATAGCTATCTGAATTGGGCTTGGACCTACTACAATATCTGACTTGATTTGTTATTTAAAACTGAATCTTCAAAACAGATTTTCTCCTAAAATCTTTTCAAATCTTCAACCTTTTAAATCTCCTACAAATATGCACCAGATCTCCTATGCAGCAGAGAATATCTAACCCAAGATATTCGCATCCAATGAGATTAACATCTCTCCCCAATTCCAGCTAATACGTAAACCCTAACAACATCACAAACCTGATGTTATTAATTCTGTAGATCTAATGTCACAACATCGCATGTGACATCAGACATCCAACTTAAGCAACTTAAACACTTAATACAGCCCAGTGTTAAGACTCAATGTTGTGACATCACCCATATGACATCAAACATTGAACAACCTTTGTTTTACCAAAATTCCAGCCAATCCAAGAAACTAACAATCTCCCCCTTTGGCTAATTTTGGCTAAAACAATCTCTGCACCTTCAGAGACTTCAGCAGCGGAATAAACTTCAATAATTTTGAAACTTTAAGCAGCAGCATCTTCAATACATAAAAGCTTCACTTCACCCAAAGCTCTGCTGCAGTACCATCTTTAACAGCAACAATCTACAAACAGCTGCACATATTTCAACAATGCCACAATGGTGCTCCCCCTCAAAACAAGAACCAGCATAACAGCTATTCAGCAGATCAGCAATAACTCCCCCTCAATTTCTGCACTTCTGAACTATAACATCAGCAATCAGCTACATTCCTTGACTTCAATCCTTAGCAACCACAACCAGCAACAGCATTAGACATATCAGAATATTTGACCACTCCAACTCCTTGGCTATTTCTCCCCCTTTTTAGCCACAATTTGACAAGCCCCATCAAGTAAGTCTAACTACAGTTAGTTCTACCCTAGCTCTCATTGTTAGCCTTACAGTTAGCAACCAGACATCACAAATCATAGAACAACAAACATAAAGGGTGCATATACAACACAATATTCATGTTACAAAGCAAGCACATTTAGTGCTGAAACAAGGACAACATTGCAGAAACATAAAACTAAAACTACTAGAAGCAAATGCAAATAAGCTAGTCTTCATTTGAACTAGATCCAACTCCAGTATCCTCTTTATTCTCCTCTGAGCTATCAGCACTGGCATTATCACACTCATCAACATTGACATCATCTCCACTGTCTTGTTCTAACTTCTGGATCAGCTTTTCAAGTTTCTCTTTTCTAACCAGATTGGTACTGATGACTGTATCAAGGTCTTTGCACATGGTCTTCAATTCTTCAAGCAGTTCAGCCTTTGTACTCTTCCTGTTACCACCAGCCTCTGATGTCACAACAATATCTGGAACATGATGTCCAGTAAACAGCTTAGGGTGTAGGGACAAGGTTGTCTTCCTCTGGCAAGCTATATCTGAGCTTGTTAAAGTCTTAGGTTGCTGATCTAAAATGATTCCACAAACCAAAGAGGGGAATGCTATAGGTAACTTGACAGCATTGGTTTCAGCATGTTTTACCACCTGGTTAAAAATGTAGCTTCCAAAGTCAAATTTCATCTTCTTTCCAACAGCATAGATAAACTTTCCAAGACCAACAGCAATTGTTGTTTTATGGTTGGTTGGCACCCAGTTAGCTGCACCAATCCTGTGAAGCACGACATACTTGATGCTGAGTTTGCTCGTCTTTAGCTTCCCTTTCAATGGCTAAATCTTCACTTGTCCAGCAGTAATCTACTTGCAGATATCATTATCAGTAGACTCAAGATCACTACACTCTCCATCATCTCTACCTAGATATTTGTTGATGATACTAGGAGAAAAATTAATACACTTCCCTCTAACAAAGTCTTTCATGAACTCTGTGCTTCTCTTATCAGTAATTTTAACAGGGATGTTTACAATAAACTCTTTGACAAGCCCTTCGTAACATTTAGGCAATTTTGTCACAGTCTTCTCCAATCCAGTAGTATTAATTGATTCCATGATTTCCTCCATTTCCAAAGCTTCTTTACCTAGTTCCCTTTCCAGGGCCAGTCTTCTCTGACAAACAAACTTCCACATAAATGCACTAATGGCATAATGGAAAGAAATGTTATCAATTGGAACTTCAGGAACCTTATCAGATATTCTCTTTAGAATAGTTTTCCTGACAGGCATGAAGTCCTGAACATCATCTTCGACATCATAGTCAGACTCTGACTGCTCCACAACCTTCCTCTTTTTAGGATTTACTTCCACTTTACTCCAAGCTTTTGCTGGCCCAACAACAATGTTCTTCCTCTTTTCATCAGATGACTTCTTAGGAGAGGGTTCAACCTTCTTTCCCTTCCTAGATTTTAATCTTTTTGCAATACTTGGGACAGCTCTTACTATCACCTCATCATCTGATAGATCATCTACATTGATCACATCAGCATTATCATTACCAACAGAAGTGGGTTCTGTAGATGTCCTAACATTCTCCTCAACATTTGTCTCTTCATGCATGTCTTCACTCTGATCAGCATCTTCAATAGCTGTTATAGCAAGTTGTTGAAGACTTGACTTTCCTCCTTGCATGTTATCTTTCTCAGCTGGCATCTGATTTAGAGGAATTGAAATTCCTTTAACAGGGATGCCTTTGTTCAGAATTTTTGAGGCAAGATTACCCATCATTTTGTCTACATCAAACTCTTCTTCAATAGACTGATAAGTAGATGATTTTGGCACAGTTTTTTCGCCAAATAACACACTAGTAACAACTTTCTTTGTTTCAGGATTTTTAAAGACAGTAGCAGGTCTCTTAGGAGTTAGTTTAGTGGGTCTCGAAGTACCTGATTCAGGAAGAATTTTTTAGATGGGCTCAATGTTCATAGGATCGTATGCTGAACGTTCGTCAGTGGAAACCCTAGCTATTCCTTTCGTAGATTTCTTGGAAGGAGAAGCCATGAATCCTTCGAGATAGGCGAGATTTAGTGAGGGTTGATTCTTGAAGGCGAAGAAGATGAACAATTGTGAGAACAGAGCTTTGAAGAAGCGTGATGTTGCAACACTAGGAAATGAGGGTCTGAGGCAAGGAGCTTGATTTTGAGTATCAATGACTTTCTCCCTCCATACACACTTTCCTTTTAAATTTTTAAAAGGATTTATGTCAGAATTCATTAATTCAGATTGCCCTTTCAGTATTCTTTCATGCTTGATGTTACCATCTGATGTTACAACATCAATCATAACATTACCATATAAGCTGACCTCTTTTGGTATCCATTGAAAGCAATTATCTTTGGATCTTGTACCCTTCATCACAACCTGATTATGCTCATCAGAAACCACACACTCATCTCTGGTGTAGTTAACTTTGTAACCTTCATCACACAACTGGCTTATGCTGATCAAATTTGCATTTAAACCATTGACAAACAGAACATTGTCAAGTTCAGGTCCACCGCCATACTTTACTTTTCCAACTCCTGCAACTACACCTTTTTCACCATTGCCAAAAATAACCTCATGAGAGGAACAATGACTGACTTCAACTAACAGAGTTTTGAATCCAGTCATATGCTTTGAACATCCACTGTCAAAGTACCATGTATCCTTATCAGCCTGTCTATCTAAGGTGTGGGCTAAAAGACATTTCACCTTCTCTGTAGGAACCCATTGTTTAACAACTTTGGGCCTGACCTCCTTTAGTTTTCTTTGAGGAGAAGATTGTGGATAACCATGCAGTTTAAAACAAGAGTACTGCATATGTCCAACCTTCCACAATAGAAGCATCTAACTCTGTCATCTCTGAATAGGTTTTTTCTTCTACCATGATGATGATATTGATGTGGCTCCCACCCATATAGTTGTTTCCTTCTTCCATAGTTGGCCTGTCTTCTGGGTTGTCTCCTATGGTGATGAGGCTTCCTTCTCCCATAGTAATGAGGCACAGCATTGTTGTATCCATATCCATCTCCATACCAGTTACCTTGATGTTGAGACATCTGATGAAACCTGTTCTGATTGGACCTAACAACCTCCATGCTCTTGTGAAATTGAGGAGGCATATACTGACTAGCTCCTTGAGGCTGCACCTTCCTTTGATGAGTACTATTTTTCTTCTCAACATTCTATGGCTGAACAACCTTCTTAGGTGTAGGATCCTGTCTCTTAGTTTGATGTTGAGATATCTCCTTCTTGGTTCCTGAAGTGCTTGCTTCAGCAGATACCTTTTTCTCAGCCACATATCCTATACCTGATTTATCTCCAGTAGCTTTCTCTGACTGAAGAATCTTATCAAGAGTAGCTGTACCACTGTTCATCATCCTAACGGATTTTGTCATCTGGTCAGTTTGAGATTTAATCAACAAAACCTCGTTTTCCAGATCAGCTTTAGCAGTCTCAAGCTGAGCAATCTGTTGCTTGTGACCCTTGTTTTCTTGACAAATCTCAGCACTTTTTAAACACAGCTCTTGATAAGTAGATGCTAACTCCTCATAAGTTATTTCTCCATCACTATCATCATCAGAAACAACTGTTCCTGTTAAGGCTCTAACATGCTTTGCTGACTCACCTTCACTTTCACTATCAGATTCAGACCAGGAAACTGACACGCCCTTCTTCTGCTTCTTCGAGAATGTGGGACATTCTTTCTTGACATGTCCATACCCTTCACATTCAAAGCACTGAACACCTTTATCTTGGGCAGCCTTCTCTTCATCTTTCTCTTTTGACTTGCTGATGTCAGAAGGGATGTTCTTGACATTAGGCTTGTAGTTATTGTTCATCCTCTTGACCACCTTGTTGAAATGCCTTCCCAACATAACAATGGCCTGAGATAGATCCTCCTGGGATTCAGCATTATTCCTTTTCTCTTCTTGATCATTTGACACCAAGGCTATACTCTTTGGCTTCTTTTCTGGTTCTTCCTCATTCAACCCAAGCTCAAAAGTTTGAAGAGATCCAATGAGATCATCAACCCTCATCTTGCTGATGTCTTGTGATTCTTCAATGGCAGTTACCTTCATCTTGTACTTCTTAGGGAGGGACCTAAGGATCTTCCTTACAAGCTTTTCATCTGACATTTTTTCACCAAGAGCACTGGATGCATTAGCCAGCTCAAGAACACCCATATGGAAGTCCTGGATAGTCTCATCTTCCTTCATCTTCAGACTTTCAAACTTCGATGTTAGAAGCTGAAGTCTTGACATCTTAACTCTAGATGTTCCTTCATGTGTAGCTTTCAAATTATCCCAAGCTTCCTTAGCAACTTTACAGGTATTGATCAACCTGAATATGTTCTTATCCACTCCATTGAAAATTGCATTTAAGGCTTTGGAAATTCCAAGGGCAAGCTCATCTTCTTCCTTGGTCTATTCTTCTTCAGGCTTCAGCTTTGAGGTGCCTTCTTTGTCTTTCCCAACATCATCTTTTTCACATACCACAGGTGCTTTCCACTCTTTAATAATGGCCTTCCATGCCCTGCTGTCCAAGAATTTTAAGAAAGTAGTCATCCTCGGCTTCCAATAGTCATAATTGGATCCATCCAAAATAGAGGGTCTGTTGACAAATCCTCCAACTTCTTTGTCCATCTTTACACCAGAAAGTAAGTTCCCTAGATCTCACCCAGAGACCGACAGGATGCCTGCTCTGATACCAATTGAAATTCTGGTACCAGATGTGTGATGTTAAGTGCGATGTCATAACAACACACTTTGCAATGGACAATGCAATAACAACAATAAATCAACACAATGAATTGTTCACCCAGTTCGGTCTAACTACCTACGTCTGGGGGCTACCAAGCCAGGGATGAAATTCACTACTTGTAGAATTAAATTACAGACTCAAAAACCCAGTTGACAATCTCCTAATCTTAATTCCTACTAGTGACTTTCTACCTAAGAAACCACTTAGATATGAGAACACTACTCAATCCCTAAAACACTTCAGTGATATAATTCAAAGATCACACACTTTGAATAACACTACTTGATTCTGCTTCACAGCTTTGATCAAGAACAACTCAAAACAACAATACCAATTCTCACTCGAATGGTTTACAAATCATACACGAAGACACAAACGACACTCAGTCTTTAGCTCACTTTCTTCGTTACCTTTTCTTCATTACAGATGCGCTTTATATAGCTATCTGAATTGGGCTTGGACCTGCTACAATATCTGACTTGATTTGTTATTTAAAACTGAATCTTCAAAACAGATTTTCTCCTAAAATCTTTTCAAATCTTCAACCTTTTAAATCTCCTACAAATCTGCACCAGATCTCCTATGCAGCAGAGAATATCTAACCCAAGATATTCGCATCCAATGAGATTAACAGCTCTCCACAATTCCAGCTAATACGCAAACCCTAACAACATCACAAACCTGATGTTATTAATTCTGCAGATCTAATGTCTCAACATCGCATGTGACATTAGATATCCAACTTAAGCAACTTAAACACTTAACACAGCCCAGTGTTAAGACTCAATGTTGCGACATCACCCATATGACATCAAACATTGAACAACCTTTGTTTTACCAAAATTCCAGCCAATCCAAGAAACTAACAACAACCTTTTCCGGTTCGTATCACTACACTTTCCGTTACTAAATGAATTCCAAACATTCTCCGACACAATACCTTATACTGTCCCTTGGGTAATTTAACAATTCCAAATTGGTCTCGAATTGAAAACAGAAATCCTGATGTAATATCTCGAACTTAATCACTCTACATAACTTAATATACTCAATTCATCACCCACTATTCGTCCAGCACATACTTGTTTCACTTGAAGCATGTAAACACATCCTTGTGCTCCTCCTCACACTTCTCCACTTCTTTAGGTTCTCATAAAAGTCGAACGTCCTTAACTCTCAACTTTTAGCCAGTTGGAAGACAATATTTCCGAACACATTCCTTAAGGTAGTCTCGTCCATTCAAGACACCTTAACGACCTGAGAAACTGAAGCACCCATAACTATCTCACTTCCTGACCTTACGTCACACATTCCATGAAACATCCTTTCTTTTTCACGGAACGAGATTTCTTGAAATCCTCGTTCATATCAGTGGTCAATCCAGCTCCACCAGCGACTTTACATATTCCTCAATACCTTGACTAATCGTCCGATAGAGATTCTTAACTTTCGGACTCCATCAATTCCAAAGGATTACTTGAACAACACATTACTCTTAAATTCCATGCTACCTAAGCACAACTTCTACTAAAACCTCACTGAGCTGACCAAAAATCTTCACTACTAACCCTTGGCTTGAGCCTACCCTCACAACACAAGTTCCAACAACACTACAGAGTCCTCGTGGTCGCTCAACCATGATTCTACCTATCACATACATAGTATTAGGTTGATCAGGCCCAACACTACATAGTATGATATTAAGTTTCATGATGGCAAGACACACTTAAGAGGCAGGAATAGATTTACTTATGATGTTTCAAGGCTAGGTCGAGGACACGACCTGCTCTGATACCAACTGTAACGCTCTGTATAATATTTGTCTAGAATAATACCATACAAGTGTTTTATTTGGTACTGACACCATCATAAGTGCCTAATGGTGTAATTCACATATTGGACCATTCAAAAAACACAAAAAAAACCTATGGTACAAGATATGGAAATTAGCCAAAACAATAAAAACTAAGATCAATATACAATATCCTCAATTGTATACAACAAATACACAGCGGAAAAACAAAAAGCTAAGCTTCTCTTGAAACATCCGAGCATAGCTCCACTTGTAAAATCATGCCTGCAAATACCTCCTAAAAATAATAAACAATAGTGGGGTGAGATACATCAAATCTCAGTGAGTTCCATATCTTATAGATTCTCTCGGCTTTACAGGGTTCTATCAATCCTAACTCAAGTCAAAGGGGAAGGGAAATGACCTTGAGTTCATAATCTCACAATCTTACACTATATGGAAACACGTTACGAGTCCGTTAACTCGAAAGTATCACTAATCGATAACCGTACCAATGCATCCCCTTTTCCCGTCCGCTTCTACGTCTAGAAGTCGACCCGAGTCATGGATCCTCGTAGTTACTTGGTATACGAAATGGATTCGGAAATAAGGGACATATTATCACCTTAAATCGTCACTTCACACGGCCCGTACATCGTCACAAGTCTCTTTACCCGTAGGCTCCATTCGTACTACACACGGGAATCCAACCTGCCAAGTAATCATGCCTGCACTTTAGAGGAGCTCGAGACTCATGAAAGCCTCTCAAGGGCAACTCAAAAGAAAATGGTTACAATTACGTGATTTCACATACAACCATCATGGTATACAATAATTCTAGGCCACATTAGCCTTTAGGCCTCTCTTGCCTTTAATAATAAAACATAACAATCACATGTGTTCCATACTAGTGTTTCACTCTTTTTATATCATTCAGAAATGGACACACACCTCGGCCTCTTCTGTACGAGCATTGTCATTCAGTTATCTACTCTAGGCCAGAACTCGTCAATGAATGCACGAGCGTCGCCATCCAGAGTTTCTATCACAATTCTAATCACAACCTAGAATTATACCATTAGGTTTGGAGTAAAGTTTCCTCACTCTTCCTAATTCGTTTTAAGCTTGCATATTCTCTCATTCATACTTAATCACAATTATATAGGCATGGGATATCACATTTGCACATAACAATATCAACCATAAAACACACATGATAACATAACAAGTCAAACATAATCCACATAGTAGTTCACACACATGGTTAAGGCATACAAGCCACTACTATACTCTACCAAGCATCCTTGGTTAAAACTCATGGTTTCTCATTACCATTCGTAGCACGTTACATAAACGCCACTTTCGGTTCCCTCCGATTCATTTAATCGGTTAAAGAAATCAATACTTTCATTTTCATATTAGCATGCATAATCACTCGCAATCACAATAAGTCAACAATAGGATAAGTAAAGCATGCAACAATTGTACAATAGAACACAATAATTAATTTATCAATATTATACCACTTTGGGTCTCCTCCGATTATTTAATCGGGCAATAAAACCGACATCTTTTACCATCATCGAAAATATTATTTCCACAACTTTCTATTGATATCAAGAACACTCAAATCAGAATTACGGTTCGGGAGTTATGAATTTTTAAAGAAAAGAACTAGTTTCTTTGCTCCAGGTCGCACTAAGCGCGCCCTACACGCGCTAAGCGCGCTCCCCACTGCCTGGAAGGAGTGAAAATTCTCCAGACCGCGCTAAGCGGGCATACCCGCGCAAAGCGCGCTCTGCGTTATGCAGAAAAATATCCTTTTTGACAGCAGAATTCCAACCCCCAATTCATTCACGACACCATACCGAAATAACCAATAGAGGTATATTATCATGTTTCTATCTTGGTTATCCATCAAATTTCATAAAACATGTCATCCAATATAAATACATAGTTTCTACACAAACCCTAAGATTTTCAATCAATCCAAACCAATTCAAACTTCATAACAATTATCAATAGATGTTTCTACATGTATAATGATCATGCTACACAATTTATACCACATTTCAACCATTAGATTCTTTGATTTTGCAAAAAGACCCATTTTTTCCAAAATCCAACCTAACTCTAAACCTCAAGAAATTCTACTCTAAAGTCTCTATCTAGAACCCACCTGGTAATCGAAGAGGAGTTTGAAGAAGATGTTGAACATTGAAGATGATCAATGGCTTTTCTCTCTTCTTCCTCTTTCTATTTTCTTCCTTTCTCCTTTTCTTCTTCTTTCTCTCCTTTCTCTTTACTATCTTTTTCCTTTTTCTTATAACAAATATATATATAATACTATTATTATATAATATAATCCAATAGAGTAAAATATCTCCTATTGAAGTTTTGTCATCTCAAACCAATTGATCAATTATTAGAGTTATCATAAAAAATTACTTTCTCGGATCAATAAATATTAATTTGTCTCTTTAATAAAATAATTGATCTCTTCTGATATCCAATTGAGAACTTAATTAATACGGGGTATTACAATTTTATAATTGGCGCTATAGAGGGTCTTTGTGGGAAGACGATTGTGTATTTTTATAGGTGTGTTGGTGTGTTTAATCGATAATACTTTATTGCATTAAGGTGTAGGAGATGGCTAGCCAATTCAACTTTTATAATATTAGAGAGTCGGCCTATTGTCAAAATTTAATATTCTATTAAGGAAGGAAATTAGGGTTTTGATACACTAACCTACTGTGAGTTTTGGTTCAGATTTTCGTCTTTTCATGCCTTTGTGTTTTCCCTTTCACGCCATATCCTAGAAGAAGAGTACCAACATGATTCAGAAACCTTTGTGTTTTGAATTTGTGACTTTGTGTTTTTCAATTTGGGGTTCCAATTTTTGTGTCCCCATAGCCTTTGAATTGTTCACTTTGTGTGTTCTTCTTCCCTTTATTTCCCCAATTAATTAGCGTGCGTGAAAAATTGGTTGGTCGACATTTAAGAAACAGTCGCACACCTAGAAACTCTAAGGATTACTGGGGGATGACAGGTAGGAAATTGTCTCAGCTTCAGTATAAGGGCGCTTGGAGCACCAAGATTTGTTTCCGCTGCGCAAAGTTATTAATGTTTATAACACTAATAAAAGTTTTTCAAACTATTTTCAACTAACGTTTTAATTTTGAGGTTTTTTCACCCCCTTAAGACCATTGGATAATCTATATTCTCTCCAACAAAACAAGCCAAATATAAGAGTAAAATGAAGATACTAGAAAAAAAAATCTTAATAAAACCTAGTTTATAATAAAGAGTGTTGTATGGATGAATGATCATCTCAATTAGAATTAAATTATCTACATTGTGATACATTATCTAGCTTATACTTTTTGGTTGTTATTTATATTTTGTAATTCATGTTGTTTTTCTATGCATTGTTATTTTTTGAAGTTGTGTTTCTATATAGTTTTAATGATAAGAAAATTTAGGTTCTATCAATTTGTACATCCTCATATTTTTAAATTATTAGTAACACAAATTCACTCAAACTTTGTATCATCGCTAACCATTTTGTATCTACAAATTGTATATAATGATACATCCCATAGTCGTGAACAACTACTTTTATATTAAACTTTGGTATGATTTTTTCTATGTCAGTTTAAGTTTTTTTTTTTGTCATTTGAATATACGGTATTAGAGTTATAATCTAAATTCCTTAATTAGTAACCAAAGAAAACTTTAGTACGATTTTTCTATGTCAGCTTAAGATTTTTTTTTCTTTCTTAGAGGATTAGGTTAGAATAGGGGTTGACTTATAATGATTTTCCTTTCAATGGTCAGTACCTTATGGAAAATCTAAAATTAATTCATCTTTTTATATGATTAATGATTGACGAGGAGGTCATGGAAGTTAAGTATATATCGATTTACTGAACATGATGTGTTAGCAAGTCGTCTCGGATATGTTTATTTTGTCCTTAATTGGCTTACGAATCCTATATTATTTATGTTTCAATAATAATTTAAGTGTTTCATTTGCATTACAAGGGGTGTGATACTAAGCTACATGTAGAAGATATTTTCTGTTTGATAGTGGTTTGATTCTTTTGAATTCTAATGTGTTTAATTTGGTGGTATTTTGGTCATATGAGTTTCTTTTTTATCTTTTATATTTAGTATGTTTCTTTGTGGGATTTTAGTGCATTTCTTGTACCGGTTTACTAGCTCCATTTTTTTATCTTCTACTTTTTTTCTATCTCTTACTTTTTTTACCCTCTATTTATATATTGTTATTTGTCTTTAAAAATGATTTGGTATGATTTATTCTATTACAAATCTTTAAAACAATATTTAATTGATTGAAATAAAATTTAGATATTTTTTTGAAATATGCATTTAGAGAATTATTTATGATAAATCTATGAGTTGTTTTGTATAATTGGATATTTTATTTCTTTGTACTATCATTCATTATATTTATTTAATTAGCTTTTTATAAAATTGAATTTGAATAATGATAAGGTATATATTTCGTTTCCAAATTAATTTCAATATACAGGAAAACCATTTTAATGCAAAATTATCCATACATAATGTTTTCTACGAAATCAACTATGGAAATTTATTTAAGACATTAAATATATTTTGAAGGTTATCCTATGAAGTTTTATTTCTTAAATGAGCATTCTAATCACAATATAAATTTCGCACAACTATTTGATTCCCACTCCACTCCATTATAAAGTAAGTTTCATCTTTTTTCAATCATCTTTGATGTAATCCGCCTGAAATAAAATGGTTCCACCAATTTGTTCAAATAATATTTGTGGCCTTAATTATTATGATGGTATCAAGCTTATTTGCATAAAGTGTTTCTTGAAGAGTCTCAAAGAAAGTATCATTAAATCAGAAAAAATAGAAGACATGTTTTTGATTGATTCTACAAACAAGAACAAGAATAAAGAGTAAGTTTGTCATCAAATAATATATATATATATATATATATATATATATATATATATATATATATATATATATATATATATATATATATATATATGATTTTTTTTTTCGAATTCATTTTTATTTTTTTATTTTTAGATCGGTGGATATGCCTCAATCTCCTGAACATCGTCCAACAAGTGGAGCAAGCCAAATCCAAAAGTAAAATGATGAGACTAGAAAGAAAATCTTAAGAAAAAACAAGCATTTAACAAAAATGTGTATTAATGAAGATTATTTCAATTAGAAATTACATTATCTTCATTGCAATGCATCATCTATATTTTTTTTGCTGTTATTTCTATTGTATAATTCAAGTTGTTTAGCTATGCATTGTTATTTTATAAAGTTTTGTGTTTGTGTATTATTTGAATGATAATAAATATTTATTTTTTCTCAATTTATATTTACATATTTTTTTATATTTAATGAATTTAAAGTCACTAAAATAGTGTATCTTTGTTGGCCATCACTTTGTATAAACTGTTGGTGTACAAGGTGAAATAATGATGAAAAGAAGAGAATATATTATAAAGAGAATGACGGCTACAAGGATTACAAAAGAATTATAAAAATACTCACTACCACTAGTCTATTTATAAGCTAAAACTAGGGCTACAAAAGCAACAATAAAATACTAAAATACCCTCTAACAAACTTGGTCACCAAGTTTGTGAATATTAATTAAAATATAAATTATTTCTAATACCATCCCTTAATTTATATTTCCTCAAAACTAACAACTCCAATTCAATCCCTTAAGCGAAGGAATTGATCAGTCTTGATAGCCTTCGTCAGAACATCTGTCAACTGCTTGTGGGTGCTACAGTGTAGAACTTCTAACACTCCATTCTGAACTTGACTTCTCAGATAGTGATACTTGGTCTCAATATGCTTGCTTCTCCCATGCAACACTGGGTTTCTGGCAAGATTGATTGCAGACTTGTTATCAATCATCAGCTTCAGAGGTTTGTCAACTTTGATCTTCAGATCCTCCATCAAGTTCAGAATCCACACAGCTTGGCAAGCAGTAACAGCACCTGCAATATATTCAGCTTCACAGGTTAATAGCGCAACAACAGATTATTTCTTGGAACACCAAGAAATAGGGCCTCCTAGAAACTTAAACAAGTATCCAGAAGTACTTCTTCTATCAACTCTGTCTCCACACCAATCAGAATCTGAGTAAATCAGAAGTTCTGATTCAGTCTTTCTTCCAGAAGGGAATAAGCCTCCATACTTCAGAGTTCCCTTGATATATCTCAGAATCCTGACAGCAGCTTGGTAATGGGACCACTTAGGTTTACTCATGAATCTACTAACCATTCCAACTGCATAGCAAATATCAGGTCTGGTATTACACAAATACCTCAGAGAACCAACCAACTGTTTGAAGGTTGTAGCGTCCACATCCTCACCATCAGAATCAGAATCTAGTTTCTGAATCGTATCTGCAGGTGTGATAGCAGCCTTACAATTCTGTAGCTTAAATCTCTTTAGAAGTTCTCGTTCATACTTCAGCTGATGCAAAATGATACCTTTCTCAGAATATCTGAACTCCATCCCTAGAAAGTATGTCATTTTCCCGAGATCAGTCATTTCAAACTCATTCATCAGCACCTTCTTGAACTTAGCTAATTCTTGTTCAGAACTTCCGGTCAGCAATATGTTATCAACGTACAAACACACCAGGATCATATTGCCTTCAGAAATATGCTGAACATAAACACCGTATTCCATCTCACATTTCTGAAAACCCTGCTTCTTGAAAAATGAATCAATCTTCTGATTCCAAGCTCTGAGCGCTTGGTTCAATCCATACAAAGCTTTATGTAATCTGTACACCATCCCTTCCTGATTCTTTTTCACAAATCCAGGAGGTTGTGACACATAAACTTCTTCTTCTAATAGACCATTCAGAAATGCAGATTTCACATCTAAATGCATCAGAGGCTAATTCCTGTTAGCAGCTATTGCAATCACCAATCTGATTGTTTCATGTCTCGCTACAGGTGCAAACACTTCAGAATAATCCAGCCCAGGTTTCTGCAGAAATCCTCTAGCTACCAACCTCGCTTTGTGTTTGCCAATTGATCCATCTGGCTTTAGCTTCTGCTTGTAAACCCATCTGACGCTGATGGCTTTCTTGTCCTTTGGAAGTTCTGTCAACTTCCAAGTCTTGTTTCTTTCTATGGCCTCAAATTCTTCTTTCATGGCCTTTAGCCAGAACTTCTGCTTGAGAGCCTCTTCTTTACTCACGGGTTCAGAGTCTACTAACATGGCACACTGAATAATCTCTCCCTCAGAATCTACTTCAGTGTCTTGCAACATGTCAAACTCTTCAAATCTTCTTGGAATGTTTCTGATTCTTTGTGGCCTCTGACCTCGTTCCGAAGTTTCTCCGGATGCTTAAACCTCAGAAGTTTCTCCTTCAGAAGCTCTTGCTCCAGAAGGTTGACTTCCTCCAGAACCTTGACCATCTTCAGAATCTGGCATATTCCCAGAATCTGAATCACCACCGGAATCTGGATCATCATCAGAATATCATCATCAGAATCTGGATCATCAGAATCACCTTCATCTTCTGAGTCTCCTTCAGAGTCAGAATCACCATCAGTTCTAGAAACTCTTATTTCTGACCTTTCTTCAGAAGTTCTCACATCAGAATCAGATTGAGACTTGTCCCAATTCCAAACTTCTGATTCCTTCATAATAACGTCTCTGCTGAACTCAAATTTATTAGTTTCTGGACAATACAACTTGTACGCACCTGTACTGTGGTACCCCACCAGTAACATTAATTTGCTTCTATCATCTAGCTTCTGTCTTCTAGCTTCTGGAACTTGTTTGTAACAAACAGAACCAAACACCTTTAGATGACTAACACTTTGCTTTTCTCCCGTCCACTTCTGAATAGGAACTATTTCCTTCAGCTTCTTCGTTGGAGATCTGTTGAGCACATATGCTGCGGTGGCAACAGCTTCTCCCCAGAAGTTCTGAGGAAGCTTCTTCTCCTTCAGCATGCTTTTCACCATATCAAGCAAAGTACGATTTCTTCTTTCAGCAAGACCATTGTGTTGAGGAGTGTAAGGAGCAGTAACCTCATGCTCAATTCCATTCTCCTCACAGAACTTCTGAAACTCTTTAGAGTTATACTCATCCCCACCATCGGTTCTGAGAATCTTCAGAGTCTGACCACTCTGATTCTGAACCTTCATTCGGAACTTCTTGAATTTAGCAAACACCTCGTGTTTAAACTTAATAAGGGATACCCATGTCATTCTCGTGAATTCATCAACAAATGACACGAAATATTTATTCCCTCCGATCAATGCTACTGGAAATGGACCACACACATCAGAATGTACTACTCCCAAGGCATGTTTTGCTCTTGGAGCAACTTCTGACGCAAATGGAAATCTTGGTTGCTTTCCTTCCTTGCACACTTTGCATGACTTCTCAGGCTTCTTAATTGTAGGAATTCCATGTACCAGCTTCTTCGAATTCAGATGTTCTAAGCTTCTGAAATTCAGATGACCAAATCTTCTGTGCCACAGCTCACTTTCTTTCACAACACTTGTTGCACTAAGACATTCAGAGTCAGAAGTTCTGACATTCACCTTGAATGTTCTATTCCTTCCCTGTTCTGACTCCATAATCAGCTTCTGATTACAGTCGTACAGCTTCAGAAGATTGTCCTTCATGGTAACTGAAAAACCTTTCTCAATTAATTGTCCCACGCTCATCAGATTGCTTTTTATGCCAGGTACATACAACACTTTCAGAATCAATGTTGTTTTCCCATTGTTCAGAACAACTCTGACATTTCCCATACCTTCAGCGTTAAGATATTTGTCATCAGCACATCTGATCTTTGTCCTCTTCTCAGAGTCAAAATCAACCAGCCATTTCTTATTTCCAGTAAGATGATTTGAGCAGCCAGTGTCCATATACCACCAGTCTGTCAAATTCGTATCATCAGATTCAGAAGCCATCAGTAGCACAGATTCATCATCAAAACTTCTGGCTATATTTGCTTCTTCTGACTTCCTTTCCTTGTTTGACCAACAATCTCTAGCAAAGTGACCAAACTTCTTGCAATAGTAACATTGGATCTTCTTCTTGTCATACTTCTCTTTTCCCTTCTGAGAATTCTTTTGCCTATCAGAAGTTGAAGTTTCAGACTTCTGACCACCATCAGATCTTCTCCTGGCTTCTGACCACGACTGTTTCTGATGCTTCTTATCAGAAACTGCTTTCAGAGCCTGCTGCTCTACTTCCCTTTCAGAAGTTCTCTCAGTCAAACGCAACTCTTGCGCTTCTAGACTGCTTTGCAGCTCTTCAATTCTCATGGTGCTCAGATATTTAGAATGTTCTATTGCTACCACAATGTAATCAAACTGAGGAGTAAGGGATCTCAATACCTTCTCAATGATTACTTGTTCAGAAAGAGTTTCTCCACACGCCTTCATCTCATTAGTGATCAGAATCACTCTGGAGATGTACTCAGAAACTTCTCATTGTTCTTCATGTTGAGATTCTCGTACTGCTTACGTAGAGACTGAAGCTTCACCTTCTTCACTGATGCGTCACCATCGTAACATCTGACCAGTGTGTCCCACGCCGACTTTGCCGTCGTTGAATCTGCAATCTTCTCAAACACATTCGCATCCACACACTGATGGATGTAAAACAATGGTTTCTGATCTTTCTTCCTTGTATCCTTCTGGGCGTTCTTCTTCTCCTCCGTCGCATCTTCTGCTACCGGAACATAACCTTTAGTGACAAGATCTAGAACATCTTGAGCACCGAACAATACACGCATCTGAATCATCCAACGATTCTAGTTTTTACCATCAAATACTGGAAGCTTGGTGTTCATGCCGCCGTTGCCGTTCATCATCTTCAACCTTGTACAGTACACTCAGAACTTACCACACACAGTGTTTCCCAACCCACAGAATCAAAGAATTATGATTCTGATCAGAATTTTGTTCAAGATTCAACACAAATCAGGAACCAAAATTCAATCATACAAGAATCCTCACGTTTCACTCGTGTTTCCCGTGTTTTTCCCGTTGATCCGAACCGGAGCTCTAGATACCAATTGTTGGTGTACAAGGTGAAATAATGATGAAAAGAAGAGAATATATTATAAAGAGAATGACGGCTACAAGGATTACAAAAGGATTATAAAAATACTCACTACCACTAGTCTATTTATAATCTAAAACTAGGGCTACAAAAGCAACAATAAAATACTAAAATACCCTCTAACAAACTTGGTCACCAAGTTTATGAATATTAATTAAAATATAAATTATTTCTAATATAAACAATTTGTATTTAAAGACATATATTATAGACAAGACCAACTACTTTTTTTTTAAACTCCGTCAAAGACTACAAGATTTGGTTGTTATGTGCATTAAAACTTTTTTATTAATTATAAAAAAAAAACATTGTAAATAACTAAAAAAGTCATTAATAACTTTTATATGGGTTGGATGTATAGTTTTTATTATGGAAGAATTTATTTGTCATTGAATTAAATTTGTCAGTATATTTTTGGTCTCTTGTCATTGAAGATTTAATTTACCATTAAATACATTAAAATTATTTCGTGCATAAAGTATGATAGGTGACTATATCTAACGTGTTAGTTAGATGAAAAACTATTTATTGATCTTTTATTTTAATTGTATTTTGATTAAACTTATTTCCGAAATTTATTGAATTTTGATTATCGTTGAATTTTTTAATATTAGTGGTCAAGGGATAGTATTATGGGTCATTGATTTAACTTCTTAGCTATTAAAGATGATAAGTAAAACTAGGTGGGGAAGTTGTTAGTGTTATACTTTGTGTGAGTTTTCATTTTATAACTGGCGCTATAGAGGGCCTTAGTGGGAAGACGTTTTTTATAGAGGACCAAGATTTGTTTTCGCTACGCAAAGTTATTAATGTTTATAACACTAATAAAAGTTATTCAAACTATTTTCAACAAATGTTTTAATTTTGAGGTCTTTTCACCCCCCCCCCCCCCCCCCCCCCCCCCCCCCCCCCCCCCCTCCCTCCTTTAGACCATTGGGTAATCTGTACTCTCTCCTACATAACAAGCCAAATATAAGAGTAAAATGGTGTAATACCCCATATTATCTAAGTACTCAATTGGATATCAGAAGAGATCAATTATTTTATTAAAAAGACAGATTGATATTTATTAGTTCAACAGAGTATTTAAGGTAACTCTGATAATTGATCAATTGGGTTGAGATGACAAAATATCAATTGGAGATATTTTACCGTGTTGGATTATATTATATTATAAGTTTATATATATATAAGAAAAGAAAAGAAAAGAAAAAGATAGTTAGAAGAAGAAAAGGAAAAGAGAAGGAGAAAGAGAGAAAGAAGAGAAAGAGGAAAATGGAAAAGAAGGAAGAGCTTGGATCTTCATCTCTTCATCGATTCATCATCTTCTTCAACCTCCTCTTCGTTTATCAGGTGGGTTCTAGTTAGACACTCTAAGTCCTAGAAATCTATGATTCGAACTTAGGTTAGTTTTGAGAGAAAATGATTAAACGGATAAATCAATGAAATCTAACGAACGAAATTCGATATAAATTGCGCAGAGTAGTCGTAATATGCATGTGATTAGTTGTTAATACTTGTTTTGGTGTTTGGAAATGTTTGGGTGTGGAAAAGATGGATTTTGGGTGGTTGGAACCCTAAAAACGTAGCAGAGAAATTATGCTTCTGATACGCACCGCCGGGCGATGCGGGCTTGCGTCGTTCGATGGCCAAGAGGCGCAACATAAAACGCTTCTGTAACTTTTGATTTTTAGATATGGGATTGACGCTTCTACTTTGCCGGGCGAAGTAGAGGTGAAGGGGCACCGCCGGGGGAAACCTTGACCGCCGGGCGCTCCTGGGAGTTTTCAAATAATTCGGTTTTCTTTAAAAATCCATAACTTTTGACCTGTAACTCGGATTGAGACGTTCTTGGTACCGTGGAAAGCTATGACAATCCTCTGCCCATTAAAAGTGAAAATTAGGGATATGAAGTGAGATTATTTTATTTAGTGGAAAAAGAAGGAAAATAATGTTATATGATATGTTCAGAAATTGATATCTTTTGGATCATAAGTCTGATCGCGGCTTAATGATAGCCGATGTAAAGCTGTGAAAATATCCTACAGGATTAAAGTTAAAAGTATTGACTTGATACCCGATTACATGATCGAAGGGAAACCAAGAGTTATGTGACTTGTGGGTGAATCATTATATGTGATTCTATTATCCAATTGTATATGTTCTTGTATAACTTGTGATGAAATTATTATATGTAATTCAAATGTACAATTGTAATATGCTTTGCCTAATATCGTTGTTAAACATTATCAAAAGAATATGCATGCTTAAAATATGAATTAGGTAGAGTGAGGAAACTTTACCCCAAAACAAATGGCATAGTTTAAACTAGTGGAACCTAGTAACGGCTAGGAAATTGATGTATGGAAAAATGACAATGCTCGTGCAGAAGAGGCCGAGGCGTATGTCCATTAACGAGTGGTATAGAAATGAGTGAAACACTAGTATGGAACACGTGTAATCTTTATGTTTTTGAGAAAGGCAAAAGAGGCCAAAAGGCTAATGTGGCCTAGAAATGTTGAATACAATTACGGTTGTATGTGAAATCATGAATTCGTAACCATTATCCTATTATGTGTCGTTTCATGAGTAACGCGCTCCTCTGAAATGATTTCACGATTTATTGGTAGGTTTCATTCCCAATGTTTTAGTACGAATGGAGCCTACGGGTAAAGAGACTTGTGACAGTGTACAGGCCGTGTGAAGTGACGATTTAAGGTGATAATGTGTCCCTTATTTCCGAATCCATTTCGTATGCCAAGAAATCTACGAGGGTCCATGACTCGTTCCTACTTCTAGACGTAGAAGAGGGCGGGAGAAAGAGGATGCCTTGACATGGTTATCGATAAGTGAATGTTTTGAGTAACGGGCTCAATAACGTGTTTCCATATAGTGTGAGTTTGTGAAATTGTGAAATTGTGAGATTGTGAACTCAAGGTCATTTTCCCTTCCCCTTTGACTTGAGTTAGGATTGATAGAACCCTGTAAAGCCGAGAGAATCCATAAGATAAGGAACTTACTGAGATTTGATGTATCTCACCCCACTATTGTTGATTATTTTCAGGAGGTATTTGCAGGTTTGGTTTACAAGTGGAGCTATACATGGATGTTTCAAGATAAGCTTAGTTGAGTCTATTCCGTTGTGTATTATTTTCTTGTATAATGAGGAATATTGTATATTGATCTTAGATTTTATTATTTTGGCTAGTTTCCATGACTTGTGCCATATGTTGTATTTATGTTTTAGAATTGGACAAGTATGTGAATTATGCCAATAGGCACTTATGATGGTGTCAGTACCAAATAAAACACTTGTATGGTATTATTCTAGATAAATAACACTTGTATGGTATTAATTCTAGATAAATATTATACAGGGCATTACAAATGGAGAGACTAGAAAACAAATCTTAATAAAACCAAGTTTATAATAAATAGTGTTGTATGGACGAAGGATCATCTCAATTAGAATTAAATTATCTGCATTGTGAAACATTATCTACCTTATACTTTTTGGCTGTTAGCTATACTTTGTAATTCAAGTTGTTTTTCTATGCATTGTTATTTTATGAAGTTTGTCTTTCTGTATAGTTTGAATGATAAAAAAATTTAGTTTCTATCAGTTTGTACATCCTTATTTTTTTAAATTATTAGAAGCACAAACTCACTAAAACTTTGTATCATCGTTAACCATTTTGTATCAACAAATTGTATATAATAACATATCCCATAGTAGTGAACAACTATTTTTATATTAAACTTTGGTATGATTTTTCTATGTTAGTTTAAGTTTTTTTATGTTAGTTGGATATACGGTATTAGAGTTATAATCTAAATTCTCCATATATAATTAGTAACCAAAGAACACTTTAGTACGATTTTTCTATGTCATCTTAAGATTTTTTTCTTTCTTAGATGGATTAGGTTAGAATAGGGGTTAACTTATAATGATTTTCCATTCAATGGTCTGGACCTTATGGAAAATCTAAAATTAATTCATCTTTTTATATGATTAATGATTGACGAGGAGGTCATGGAAGTTAAGTATATATCGATTTACTAAACATGATGTTTTAGCAAGTCGTCTCAGATATGCTTATTTTGTCCTTATTGGCTTACGAATCCTATATTATATATGCTCCAATAATTATTTAAGTGTTTAATTTGCATTATTAGGGGTGTGATACTAAGCTACATGTGGAAGATATTTCCTGTTTGATAGTGGTTTGATTCTTTTGAATTCTAATGTGTTTTATTTGGTGGTATTTTGGTGATCTGAGTTTCATTTTTATCTTTTTTATGTTGTATGTTTCTTTGTGGGAATTTAGTGCATTTCTTGTACCGGTTTACTAGCTCCATTTTTTTTTTTATCTTCTACTCTTTTTTTTTATCTCCTACTCTTTTTACCCTATATTTATATATAGTTATTTTTCTTAAAAATGATTTGGTATGATTTATTCTATTCCAAATGTTTAAAACAATATTTAATTGATTGAAAAAAAATTTAGATATTTTTTTGAAATATGCATTTAGAGAATTATTTATGATGAATCTACGAGTTGTTTTGTATAATTGGATATTTTATTTCTTTGTACTATCATTCATTATATTTATTTAATTAGCTTTTTATAAAATTGACTTGGAATAATGATAAGGTATATATTACGTTTCTAAATTAACTTCAATATATAGGAAACCCATTTTAATGCAAAATTATCCATACATAATGTTTTCTACGAAATCAACTATGGGAATTTATTTAAGACATTAAATATATTTTGAAGGTTATCCTATGAAGTTTTATTTCTTAAATGAGCATTCTAATGACAATATAAATTTCGCACAACCATTCGATTCCCACTCCACTCCATTATAAAGTAAGCTTCATCCTTTTTCAATCATCTTTGATCTAATCCGCCTGAAATAAAATGGTTCCACCAATTTGTTCAAATAATATTTGTGGCCTTAATGATTATGATGATATCAAACTTATTTGCATAAAGTGTTTCTTGAAGAGTCTCGAAGAAAGTATCATTAAATCAGAAAAAAAAAGAGGACATGTTTTTGATAGATTCTACAAACAAGAACAAGAATAAAGAGTAAGTTTGTCATCAAATTATATATATATATATATATATATATATATATATATATATATATATATATATATATATATATATATATATGATTTTTTTTTCGAATTCATTTTTATTTTTTTATTTTTAGATCGGTCGATATGCCTCAATCTCCTGAACATCCTCCAACAAGTGGAGCAAGCCAAATCCAAAAGTAAAATGATGAGACTAGAAAGAAAATCTTAAGAAAAAACAAGCATTTAACAAAAATGTGTATTAATGAAGATTATTTCAATTAGAAATTATATTATCTTCATTGCAATGCATCATCTATATTTTTTTTTGCTGTTATTTCTATTGTATAATTCAAGTTGTTTAGCTATGCATTGTTATTTTATAAAGTTTTGTGATTGTGTATTATTTGAATGATAATAAATACTTATTTTTTCTGAATTTATATTTACATATTTTATTATATTTAATGAGTTTAAAGTCACTAAAATAGTGTATCTTTGTTGGCCACTTTGTATAAACAAATTGTATTTAGAGACTGTAGCGAGCGATTTTTGGACGTGGTTCTTACGCACTGTTGCTCTGGGGTAGTACAGGTCGATTCATTTTTTATCCTCTTGAAGCTGATGAAGGAAGGGAAATAGATGTCTCCAGCTAACCCTGCATGTAAACTGAGGTTAAACAGTCAAAACTGTTGGTTTACAGATGCGGTTTGTGTTCGTGGGCCTCTCTCTGCTTATTTTGTTCAAAACGAAATACTTGGACTGTTCATGCGGGAATTTGTTGGGATACTGCGCTAGATTGGCTGGAGGTAGGGGACTTTGGGTTCTTTTGATTAGTGTGTTCCCTAAGATTCTTTTTCAATCTTATGCCTACGTATTCCCGAGATAGGGAAATCCGAGCGATTGTAGTTCCTCCTATTCTATGGGAGGAAATGCTATTTTGGTGTCTTGTTCAAAGCCCAAGACATGAAGCTAAAGGTGGTTTATATCTTGTTCAAAGCCCAAGATGTGAACCTGAAGGGTCTATTTGTATCTTGTTCGAAGCCCAAGATGTGAAGCTAAAAGGGTGTTGACTTTAGAGAGAATTTGTCATCTCTAAAGGGGTCTGTTTGTCACAACTTTTGGATGACTAATTATAAAGGAGAATTACTTTAACTGGGATATGTGAAGTAATGCCATAATTTCCTTTATAGGGGATTTTCAACCTGAAGGAGAAGACTTTAACTCAGTTTAGAGCAATGCCATCTTTCCTTAGGAATTTCTCATGCTAAAAGAGGGACAGTGGTATGGATGTAAATAATCCAGAGGCTTGCCGCTTACAGCAATTAGGCGATAGAAAAGGAGTTGTTGATGTTTCCATACTGTGAACGAGGCACAAATTTTGATGCTAAAAGGTTGATTAACTCAACTAGGGTTTCCTTATACAAAGCCTAAGAGGAGGCTATTGACCCAACAAGAGGATGCTTTTGTGTCTCGTACGAAGCCCGAGATAGAGGCTAAAAGGGTTGACTCAACAAGAGAGTGTTTTTATATGTGTCTTGTACGAAGCCCAAGAAGGAGACTAAAAGGGTTTGACTCAACAAGAGAGTCTTTTATACTCAACAAGAGAGTGATTTGTATCTCGTAGGAAGCCCGAGATAGAGGCTAAAAGAGGATTGACTCAACAAGAGAGTGATTTGTATCTCGTATGAAGCCCGAGATAGAGGCTAAAAGAGGATTGACTCAACAAGAGAGTTTTCTATACTCAACAAGAGAGTGTTCTTGTATCTCGTACGAAGCCCGAGATAGAGGCTAAAGGTGATTGACTCAATAAGAGAGTGTTTTGTATTTCGTACAAAGCCCGAGATGGAGGCTAAAAAGGTTTGACTCAACAAGAGAGTCTTTTATACTAAACAAGAGAGTGGCTTGTATCTCGTATGGAGCCCGAGATAGAGGCTAAGAGAGCTTAGCTCTGCTGGGGAGAATCATTGTACAAAGCCCAAGAGGAGGCTAGGGTTACTGTTTCAGTCGAGTGACAGGTCCAGTATGTTGGTTAAAAAAGAAAATCAGTTCTTATATGGGTAATGTTGTACTCATGGATTTGATCTGAGGACCGGGATTATTTCCTGTTCTTTAAGGAAACGGGGAATCCGAAGGGTATTGTGACTGCCCAAGTCTACGGCTGTTTTTTTCTATTTTTGAAAGGAACTTGAGAATTTCTTTGAGACTCAAGGAGATTAGACTGTCCAAGTCTAGAGTTTTATCTTTTGTATTATGCTTAAGAGAGATCAAGAGATAGTACGTTTGCCGTAGAAAGATCTAGACTCTTTGAAAGACTGTTCTATTAAGATGACTAATTTATGTTCCTATACCTTTAAGAGGTCGTCGAAACAATTTTTACGAAGCCCAAGAGGAGGCTAGAAAACCTTTTAAGAAGTCGTAGGGACAATTTGTACGAAGCCCAAGAGGAGGCTATCTTCCCGGAGGAAGAATCATTATACGAAGCCTAAGAGGAGGCTGTGAAAACTTCTAAGAAGCCCTAGGGACAATTTGTACGAAGCCCAAGAGGAGGCTATCTTCCCAGAGGAAGAATCATTATACGAAGCCTAAGAGGAGGCTGCGAAAACTTCTAAGAAGCCAATGGGTCCTTGTACAACGCCCAAGAGGAAGCGGGGATGCTTTTAGGAAGCCTGTGGGTCCTTGCACTAAGCCCAAGAGGAGGCTGATGAACAGTTCCATAAGGGGTTTCACTTGGAACATTGGCCTTCTGTATATGAACTGTTCAACGGGGAGATTTCTTAGATCTAGTTATCTAAAATTGCTGTAAAAGAAAATTCATGGTTTAGGTTATGTTTGAAATATCCGGGAGAACGTCGGATGTAAGGAGATGAGGTTTTGCCTAGTTCTAGACGTAGTTGCCGGGGAAACTCTAAATATATATACTAGTATTACACAGTTGATATGAGTTTATGAAAGAAGACTTACAGTGAAACAGCCCCACAATACAGTTATATATATGAAAGCAGTAAAGAAAGCGGGTAAACACTTACTCGGTTGTAGAGCTTCCATGCTGTTTGGTTAGTTTGTTTAACAAAGAAAGCTTTGATAACAATATTATATTCAAAATCAAAGGAGAAAGTTCTTTGAAAAGATTGTTGGGGCTTACAGCTCAAGGAGAGGCCCAAGGTTTTATCAGTGATTGCACTGTCGTTTTGTATAGGGACTTATACAAGTGACTGAGGCCCAAACAGTTTTTTGTACAAAGGGATGGGTCTTACACTCTCTCAAGAGGCCCAAAAATGATTGAAAGAAAAAGAATGGGGCTTATAACACGAGGGTAGGCCCATATGATATGTTTTTTTGAACTGGTGTAGCGAGCGATTTTTTGATGTGGTTGCGAAGCACTACCGCTCTTTGGTATCTACAGCTCGATTCATTTTTTATCCTATTAAAGCTGATGAAGGAAGGGAAATAGATGTCTCAAATTAACCCTGCTTGCAAACTGAGATTAAACAGCGGTCTGTTAGGTTACAGATGCTACAAAGATTCGGGGTCTCTATTGGGTGTATTTTGTTAAAAGTGCGTTTGGTCGATTGGTGGGAGGTTTAGATATTAGGACGGATATATGAAAGTATGGGATTTTGGGTTTTTGTTTAGTGTGCTCGCTAAGATCTTTTCTTTCAATCTTATGCCTACGTATTCCCATTTACCGAAACAGGGAAATCAGAGCGTTCGTAGTTCCTCCTATTCTATGGGAGGAAATGGTTGTTTTGGTGTCTTGTTCAAAGCCCAAGACGTGAAGCGAAAGGTAGTTTGTATCTTGTTCAAAGCCCAAGATGTGAAGCTAAAAGGTCTCAACTTTAGAGAGAATTTGTCATCTCTAAAGAGGGGTTTGTTTGTCACAACCGTTTATAAGGGAGAATTACTTTAATTGGGATATGTGCATCCGGCAATGCCATAATTTCCTTTATAGGGGATTTCCAACCTAAAGGAGAAGACTTTAACTCAGTGTAGAGCAATGATATCTTTCCTTAGGAATTTCTCATGCTAAAAGAGGGACAGTGGCATGGATATAGATGATCCAGAGGCTTGCCGCTTACAGCAATTAGATGAAGGGGAAGGAGTTGTTGATGTTTGTTGTATTGTGAATGAGGCACATCTTTGATGCTAAAAGGTTGATTGGATCAACCAGTGGTTTTCTTATACAAAGCCTAAGAGGAGGCTAATATGTGTCTCGTACAAAGCCCAAGAGAGAGGCTAAAAGGTTTTGACTCAACGAGGGAATCTTTTGGTATCTCGTATAAAGCCCGAGATGGAAGCTATTTGACTTAACAAAAGAGTTTTTGTATCTCGTACAAAGCCCGAGATGGAGGTGAAAGGAGTGATTGACTCAATGAGGGAGTCTCTGGTATCTCGTACGAAGCCCGAGATCGAGGCTAAAATTGTTAGCTCCGCTAGGGAGAATCATTGTACAAAGCCCAAGAGGAGGTTATTGTGACTGTTTCAGCTGAGTGACAGGTCTAGTATGCTGATTTAAAGAGAAAATCAGTTCTTATGTAGTAATGTTTGCACTCAGGGATTTGATTTGAGGATCAGGGTTATTTCCTGTTCTTTAAGGAAATGGGAAATCCAAGGGTATTGAGACTGTCCGAGTCTACGGGGTTCCTTCCTATTTTTGAAGGGGTCACTTGAGAATGTCTTTGAGACTCAAGGATGTTAGACTGTCCGTGTCTAGAGTTATATCTTTTGTACTATGCTTTGAGAAACAGTAGTAG
This sequence comes from Lathyrus tuberosus, assembly GCA_022829125.1. NCBI lineage: Eukaryota > Viridiplantae > Streptophyta > Magnoliopsida > Fabales > Fabaceae > Lathyrus > Lathyrus tuberosus. Next base: position 33,436 of record JALAZF010000124.1, on the reverse strand, counting down.
ACTCTTGGAAATGACTGTTCTATGAAGATGACTAAGTTCTGTTCCTATACCTCTAGGAGGTCTTCGGGACAATTTGTACGAAGCCCAAGAGGAGGCTGGAAACTTTTAAGAAGCCGAGTGGTCCTTGTATGAAGCCCAAGAGAAGGCTATCATTCCCGGAGGAAGAATCATTATACGAAGCCTAAGAGGAGGCTGTGAATACTTCTAAGAAGCCGACGGGTCCTTGTATAACGCCCAAGAGGAGGCGGGGATGCTTTTAGGAAGCCTGTGGGTCCTTGAACAATGCCCAAGAGGAGGTCGATGCTCTTAAGAAGCCGATGGGTCCCCAAACCCCGAGAAATTCAAGACAGGCCATTCAAGAGGAATGAATCAAGCCAGGAAAGTTCGAGAATTTGGAAGAAACTCTAGAGATGCCATTCACGGAGAAAAGATCATCTCTAGGGAGTAGTGTTTCTTGACAAGTGCTTTTAAGAAGCTTGTGGGTCCCCAAACCCCGAGAAATTCAAGACAGGCTATTCACGAGGAATAGATCAAGCCAGGAAAGTTCGAGAATTTGGAAGAAACTCAAGAGATGCCATTCACGGAGAAAAGATCATCTATGGGGAATAGAGTTTCTTTGACAACTTCTACGAGTGACAGTCTATGAAAGGGTTCACCGAGAGTGCTGCCTTTTATATCTCCATATTGTTTAACCCCAAGAGGAGGGAAGACTGTGTCTGGTAATCCTATGGGGATCTAGTTTTGACTATTTAAGAGTGATCAACGGGCTTAATGCTAGACGTAGTTGCTGGGGAAACTCTAAATATCTATACTATTATTACACAGTTGATATGAGTTTATGAAAGAAGACTTACAGCGAAACAGCCCCACAATACAGTTATAAGTATATGAAAGCGGTAAATGAAAGCGTATAAACACTTACTCGGTTGTAGAGCTTCCATGCTGTTTGATTAGTTGTTCAACAAAGAAAGATTGAAAACAACAGTATATTCAAAATCAAAGGAGAAAGTGCTTTGTAAAAGAAAGATTTGGGGCTTACAGCTCTAGGAGAGGCCCAGGGTTTTATCAGTGAGCGCACTGTTTAAATTTTTACAGAGGGACTTATACAAGTGACTGTGGCCCAAAAATTGTTTTCTGTACAAAGGGATTTGGGTCTTACACTCTCTCAAGAGGCCCAAAAAGTTTTAAAGAAAAAGAGTGGGACTTATAACACGAGGGTAGGCCTAGATGATTTTTCGTTTAAAATGGCGATCGCGCCGAGATTTTCTTTTAACGCAAAGGGGCTTATACAATATCTGAGGCCCAAAAATGGTTTTGGTTAAAAGGGGGTTGGGTCTTACACTCTAATAGAGGCCCAAAAGTTTTGCATGGGTCTTATATCTCAAGGAGAGGCCCAGATAGTTTATCTTTAAACTGGCGACGATCGTGCCGAATTTAAAAATGTACAGAGGGACTTATACAATAAGTGAGGCCCAAAATATTTCTGTACAAGTGGGTTGGGTCTTACACTCTAATAGAGGCCCAAAAAGTGTTTGAAAATGATTTGTGAGGGTTGAATTAATCAAAAACCCTAATTTATTTCCAAAATGTATTTTAATTGAATAAAAATTCAACTAAAATGATCAAAAATTGTTTAACATGTGGGAAACAAATTATGATCTTGGATTAATGCTTAAAAAATCAAGTATTAATCTACAAAATAATTAGAAGTCATTAATCTTTACAAAATCAAGAGGAAAAAAATATTTTAAATGTAAAAAATAATTAAAATATTAATTCTTTGCAAAAATATCAATTATATGAAATAAATAATATTTTTGGGATTTTTTTGGGAAAATAAAATATTTTAACATTTTTGTGAATTATTAAAAAAGGAATCAACTCAAAATCATTCAAACTCATAGAGAAATTAATTTTTGAATCAATTAAATAAAAATCACAAAATTCAAATATTCAAATGTTGGAAAATGGCGCCAAGAACAAGGGCAAGAACACGCGCGTGTTCTGAGTTTCCCAGATTTGCATTTTCTATCCAAGCTCACTGAATACTTAATCATATCATGCAATCCACATACCAATCAACTCGTTTCAACCTCACGATCATGTCTATGACAATTAATTTCATTTAAATTAAACATAAAACAAGAAATCATGAACAATCCTCAAGAACCCTAGATTCTGCATGAAGGATGGGATTTTTGATACACGATTCAAACAATGCAATTAATTGAGGGGAAACATTCCACGCATGATTATGAATATATGGCCAAATTATTGTGCAGCAAAAATTGCATGGATCATAGAGTTAGAAGAGCTCATGCTTACCACTTGCAGCTGGTGATCGTGATTTGTGTTGGAGGTATTACAGATGAGTTGTGATGATCTGAACATCTTCCCTACACCCTATGGAGTGTGTTTGAATGTTTGGACTTGATTGAAATTGGCTGGATCACTTCATGGCATCTCAACTGCAACTTGGTTAAAACCTTGAGCAATTGACTGGTGATTCTGAGAAATCAGTGTTCCAGTTGTTGTTTAAGTGTTTGATCAGCTCATATGTGATGTATATGAGGTGTGTGTGTGTGTGTGATTGGTTTGATTGGAAAAGCTCTCAAACTCAAAACTCGATAGTGACTTCCTTAGAAGGCAAAATTGGAGTGAAAGTAGAGATTTTGAGGAAAGCATCTGTTTGATGGCTTTGGTGTACTCAAACTGATCACAATTGAGCTCTATTTATAGTAGAGCAATTTTGTTTTACAAGGAATAGTGAATGGCAACTGCTGAGTAGGTTTGGCCAATGTTGGCAAATGAAAATCCAAGTCTCCTCTAGCCAATGACTAGAGGTTAGGGCACAGGCTGCTGGTTCCCTTGGTCTTGGATAAGTCTTGACTGAATTCAGTTGCTAAGAGCTCAGTCCATGTCACCTTGATGCTTCCATTGAATACTCCAATCCAAAATTGGAGTCTTGTCCCTATTTTGGCAATTCTAGGTTCAACATGCTATTTCTTGTTCCAAAGACTTTGGAGGCTTGGCTCAGTGATTGTCCCCTTTAGATTCAATCCTCAGATGTGTCCAAAGTGATGACAAGGCTTGGAATTGGATGATTTTGGCAAATCGACCAAAAGTGCAAAAATCTGCCTTGCCTTGGCAGATTTCAGCAAGGCATCTTGCCAATGTCATATCTCATAGCTCAAATTGAATTTGGTAATGTTCTTGGCCATTTTGGAAAGCCCTTACATGATACAACAACTGTTTGTACATGTTTGGTTTTGATCTCTCTTGAATCCAAGTGAAAAATCCCCCTACATTTGGAAAAAAGTAAAGGCAGATTCTGACTTAGTGAAATTTTCACTAAGTGTTGGAAAAAAGTGAGTTTTCTTGATTTTGATCACTCCATAACTCAAAATCCATGAGGAATTTGGACATAGGTCAGTATGAAGCTTTTGTAGAGGGCAATGTGATCTACAAATGAAGGTTTGAATGGGGAACAATGGCCTTATGGTTTAGGAGTTATGGTCCTCCAAGGTTGGCACATTAGTGTCACTTTTTCCATAACTTAGAAATTTTTCTAAGTTTTTATGGTTACCCCTTTTACAAGTTATCCCACTTTCTTTGATTTTTCTTGATGAATGATGATTCAAATCATACATTAATATCATTTTAGGGTTAAAAATCCATTTTGGTGAAAAATCTCAAAAAGTCAAAGTTGACTTTTGTGCATAGTTGACTTTTTATCAGATGAATTCCAAACTGTGCAATTCTTCAGGAAATCATGTCCTTTACCTAAATCAAACTTGATGGACATGTTCCATGGGTGTCATTGGGTATATTGAATCATGTCTTAGGGTTTGGGAGCATGTCCTGGTCAAAAGTCAAAGTTATAGTTGACTTTCCTCGCGAAACCCTAATTGTGGTGCAGATGAAATTGAGACTTGTTGCTCAAGCTTCTTGGATTAATCCATTGTTACAAATGGATCAATATAGTATATTAAAGACCCTAAAATCCTCTCTTGAGGTCTTGGCTCATGATTTGTCCCAAAAGTCAACTTAGGGGTGAATTTGGTCAAGAAACCCTAATTCCTGATTTTTGATGTATGCATCCCCTGAGATCAAATTGACTTGATGATTGGGTCCATGAGGTTCCATGGAGTATATTAGGTTATGTTTTGGATCATTGGCTTGTGCCCAGATGAAAATTTTCCATCTGGAGGCCCATGTCGACCAAAACCCTAATTTGGTGACACTGTCGATCTTGAGACTTGATCCACCTAGAAGGGAGCAGCCTTGTGCTTAATCCTTGAAGTGGGAGTCCTTTTGATCCATTGTGGGTATTCTAGAGGCTAGACAAGTTGAAGATCAAGTCATTCCTTGATTGATCCTTTGTCTAAGGCTCTGAGAGGGCTTAAAACCCTAGTTTTGATTGTAGTGAATGCTCAACAACCCTTGAGGCATTTGATGAGGCATGATGGTTCATCCATATTGAGATGATGATTTGCACAATGATGGGAAATCTTAGTGGTCAAAATTTGGGGTATGACAAATGCCCCTATTTAATCTTCTTGGACCGGAAGGTGTGAATGACGAAGGTATTCGGGCACTCAGGGTGCAAGAGGATTAAATATCGGAATACCCGAAATTTTGATGGCTATGAATGGCAGATCGCATTCATCTTCTTTTGCTAAGCAATGATGCTTAGAAAAGGTAAACTTCCCCTCGATCCTGGTTTCCTACCAAGGAACTTGTCTTAGTTTTTGATTTAAACTTCCCCTCGATCCTGGTTTCCTACCAAGGAACTGGTCTTAGTTTCTGATGCGAACTTCCCCTCGATCCTGGTTTCCTACCAAGGAACTGGTCTAAGTTCCTGATACAAACTTCCCCTCGATTTTGGTTTCCTACCAAGGAACTGGTCTCACTTTCTTTTGTCAATAAACTTTATTGACAAGGGACGCTATTTGTAGCGGCTTTCCTCAAACTTCTCGCCGGATTTTCCTGGGGAGATGCCATTTGAGGGAAAAAAATGACGTCAGACTTGCTGGGGAGCCCAATCGTCTGAGTTGTAGAGGTGCACAAACTTCTCAGTTGGAGACGCCATTTGTTTCTACTGGGGAAGACGAGTCTTCTGAAAGACTGCCTTCGTTTGGGGTCTTACATCATACTTTGCTCGGGATCTTCCCGGAGAAATGCCATATGATGGGATCTAATTTGAGGTGCCGATGACCTTTTCATCAGCGGTCTTTCGGAGAAAGGCAACTGTGATGCCAAATCTCTGCTTAGGAGGCTTTATCTGGATTTTCAGAGGTTCAAGTTATCAAAGTGGTCGAGTGCTGACTCTAATCCAGAGATACACTTGAGGCGAGATTGTTCAAACGCAGCATTTCCTGACGAGGCAAGAACCAACAACTCGATTGAGAAGACTGTTATCACTAGGGGACAAGACCGACTAGAGTGATAGTGATGCAATATGAATATGAATGCAAATCAAATGCATGATGTATGTATATATGCTGACAAAACTGACGCGACATACAGACTGGCGAGTGAACATGACTGGATACTCGGCCATCGCGGGGTGAAGAAGTACCGTTGGTCAAAAAAGTAGCAATTCTACCTTCCTTAGGAGAGATAGTCCCTGCGGGGAATACCATTGATCGGGCTTAGGAGATAAGAACTCGTGCGAGGGTATCAGATGGGAAAGCCACATCTCATACAGTTGATCCTTCGTTCAAGCGTACTGACCTAGAAGGAGTACTTTGATTCTGGGCTTTGAAATTCAAACGCCTTTGGAGACGCAATCGACGTTCTTCCGATGCTCAACAGTCAAAAGCAATTGCCATCTTTAATTTAAAATCGGAAAAAGTTTTAACAAGTAAATTCATTTTTGTTTCATTTCAAGAATCGCTAATCATGTTAAAACGTCATTTTGTAAAGCTAAAACAAATAAGAATTACAAACAAAAGCACTAGGGCTCAAATTTTATTGATAAGATGGAGATCAGCCAAACGCGTGATTCCAAAGAGTATATACAAAGTTTGAAAATGGTAATTTACAGGGAAAAGGGCTACGTTGAAGCATAACGACCACTATCCTTCTACCAACTTTGAATTCGGGACATCCTGAGCTTCTGTCAAAGATGACCTTGACTGGAGTTTTCCTCAGATGGATGGTGTAACCGCTGCTGAGGGACTTGCCTTTGTTGAACATAGTTACTTGCCATTATCCCTAATTTTTGCCTGGATTGTACTTTGATGTTTCCAACCCATCAGGATGATTTTTTCCATGTCTCTAACTTTTGCCTGGACCGCCCTTTCAGGTTTTCAATCCTCCGAGACGGTTTCTTTTTTTTTTTTTTAGTTTAGGCGAAGTATTTCTTGACTACATCAACATTTGTGGGGTAGGCAAATTCCTCTCCGTCCATGGTTGCAAGTCTCAAGGCACCGCCTGAGAAAGCTTTCGTGACCACATAGGGGCCATCATAATTTGGGGTCCATTTGCCCCGAGAGTCAGTGAGAAACGATTGTATCTTCTTGAGCACGAGGTCTCCTTTTCTGAATACGTGAGGTTGGACCTTTTTGTCAAACGCCTTCTTCATTCTCTGCTGATACAACTGACCGTGGCATAGCGCCGTGATTCGCTTCTCTTTGATCAGGTTTAATTCATCGTGTCGACTTTGACACCATTCAGCTTCTGAAAGCTTAGCTTCCATCAATACCCGGATTGATGGGATCTCTACTTCTATGGGGAGAACTGCCTCCATGCCATATACTAGAGAGAAAGGGGTTGCCCCTGTTGAAGTGCGGACAGATGTTCGATAACCGTGAAGAGCAAAGGGTAGCATCTCGTGCCAATCTTTATAGGTTACAACCATCTTTTGAATGATCCTCTTGATGTTCTTGTTAGCCGCTTCTACCGCTCCGTTCATCTTGGGTCGGTAGGGAGATGAGTTATGGTGTTCGATCTTGAACTCAACGTACAACTCTTTCATCATCTTGTTGTTTAAGTTAGATCCATTATCAGTAATGATCTGGCTTGGAACACCATAACGACAGATGATATTTTTTTTGATAAATCGGACCACGACTTGTCGGGTTACATTAGCGTACGACGCTGCTTCGACCCACTTGGTGAAGTAATCAATGGCTACAAGGATGAACCGATGTCCGTTTAAAGCCTTAGGTTCGATCAAGCCAATCATGTCTATTCCCCATATGGAAAAAGGCCACGGGGAAGAAAGAACTTTGAGATGTGATGGCGGTACATGAATTTTGTTGGAGTATATCTAACACTTGTGACACCTCCTCATGTACTTGTAGCAGTCGGATTCCATGGTGAACCAGTAATACCCTGCTCTTAGGATTTTTCTCGCCATTGTGTGTCTATTGGCATGAGTGCCAAAGGATCCTTCATGAATTTCTTTCATAAGCGTGTCTGCTTCTGGTCTGTCTACGCATCGGAGCAATACCAAGTCAAAATTCCTCTTATAGAGTGTATCACCGCTCAAGAAGAAGTTTCCAGCCAGTCTTCTGAGGGTTTTTCTGTCCTTCCTTAGTGCCCCAGGTGGGTATTGTTGTTTCTGAAGGGAGCATTTGATATCGTGATACCAAGGTTTATCGTCTATGACTGCTTCAATCGTGAAGATGTAAGCGGGCCTTTCAAGGCGCATTATGTTGATCTTAGGTAGGTCATTCCGTTGACCTACACTAATCATGGAAGAGAGAGTGGCTAAGGCATCAGCCATGTGATTCTCTCTTCGAGGGACGTGATGAAACTCGACTCTGTTAAAGAAGGGTAACAACCTTCTTGCATAGTCTTTGTAAGGAATCAGTCCTGATTGGTATGTGTTCCAATCTCCTTTTATCTGATTGATAACCAAGGCTGAATCGCCGTATACGTCCAAGTTTTTTATCCTTAAATCAATCGCTTCTTCGAGACCCATAATACAAGCTTCGTATTCGGCCTCGTTGTTCATACATTTGAATGTAAGTCTGGCAGTGAAAGGAATGTGGGTACCCTGAGGGGTAACAATGATTGCCCCAATTCCGTTTCCATAATGATTAACTCCTCCGTCAAAGATAAGTCCCCATTGGGAACCTGGTTCTGGCCCTTCACTGGGTAACAATTCATCGCAATCTTTCATTTTTAGATACATGACATCTTCGTCTGGGAAGTCAAACCCGATTGGTTCTTGATCGTCAATCGGTTGATGAGCCAAATGATCGGCTAAACCACTCCCCTTAACGGCTTTCTAAGCGTGGTACTCTATGTCATATTCTGATAATAACATCTGCCAACGGGCGATTCTTCCCGTGAGAGCAGGCTTTTCGAATACATACTTGATTGGGTCCATTTCGGAGATTAACCAAGTAGTGTGATGAATCATGTATTGGCGAAGACGTTTGGCTGCCCAAGCCAAAGCACAACAAGTTTTCTCAAGCATCGTGTACCGAGTCTCGCAGTCGGTGAACTTCTTGCTTAGATAGTAAATGGCAGACTCCTTCCTTTTGGTTTCGTCTTGTTGACCAAGTACACATCCCATTGTGTCCTCTAGGACTGTGAGGTAAATGATCAGTGGTCTTCCTTCCACTAGAGGTGATAGAATCGGCGGATTCAACAGGTATTCCTTAATACTGTCGAAGGCGGTTTGGCAATCTTCTGACCAAACGCAATCCTGGTTCTTTTTGAGTAATTTGAAAATCGGTGCACACATGGAGGTCATAAGGAATATGAATCTGGAGATGTAGTTCAAACGTCCCAAGAATCCTCTAACTTGTTTTTCAGTTTTCGGAGAAGGCATTTCTCGAATGGCCTTGACCTTATCAGGATCGACCTCAATCCCTTTCTGGCTGACGATGAACCCTAAGAGTTTCCCCGAACGGACACCGAAGGTGCACTTGTTGGGATTCAAGCAGAGTTTGTATTTTCTCAAACGCCCAAATAGTTTCGACAGGTGGGTCACATGCTCCTCTTCTGTCTTAGCATTTGCAATCATGTCATCGACATATACCTCTATCTCTTTGTGTATCATGTCATGAAACAGAGTAGTCATGGCCCTTTGATAGGTTGCCCTGGCGTTCTTCAAGCAGAACGGCATCACCTTGTAACAAAAGGTACCCCATGGGGTAATGAACGAAGTTTTCTCCATGTCTTTCGGCACCATTTTGATCTGGTTATAGCCCGAGAATCCATCCATGAAGGAGAAAACTTTGAACTTTGATGTACTGTCAACCAACATGTCAATGTGTGGTAAAGGAAAGTCGTCCTTTGGACTTCCCTTGTTTAGATCTCTGTAGTCAACACACATTCTGATCTTTCCGTCCTTTTTGGGAACGGGTACAATGTTGGCTAACCATTGAGGATATTCTGACGTGGCAAGGAAACCCGCGTCAATCTGTTTCTGTACTTCCTCTTTGATTTTGGATGGCCATGTCCGGGTGAGTCCGTCTCAACCTTTGTTTTACTGGTGGACATTCTGACCTTAACGGTAAGTGATCTTCCACGATGCTGGTATCCAACCCTGGCATATCCTGATAGGACCAAGCGAATACATCAAGGAATTCTTTGAGAAGCTTTATCAAACCCTCTCTGGCAGTTGGACTGAGCAGTGCCCCAATCCTGATTTCTTTTCTCTCTTCTTCCGAACCCAAGTTTACCGTTTCCAACGGCTCTTTGTGAGGTTCAATGGACCTTTTCTCCTGTCTGAGTAGTCGAGAGATCTCTTCTAGAATTTCGTTGTCAACTTCTTCTTCAGCCCCAAATACCGGGAACCCAAAGTCGGGAGAAGGCATCGGATCGTATGTTTCAACTGGGTTTAAAACAAGCAATCTGCATGACGTGATAATTCGTGTTTAGAAGAGATAGAGAAAATGCGAGTGTGTGTAGTGTATTTATTTTACTGCTTGTTTTTATTTTTAATTGTTTTCTAGGATTACCATTTTCTGAAAAAGCAAAAAAAGAAAACAGAAATTAATGCGGAAATTACAGAACGACGTTATTTTATTAATGAACAAGTCGATCCTTGAAACTACAGCCCTATAAAACAAAACTCTATCGCTTTGGGCGAAGCGAAGAGGGAAATTTACAGAAAGTGAGCCCTATCAAAACTTGTGTTTCATCTGGGCAGGGTGAAAGGTTAAAGATGGAAATTACTTTGATTGGCGAACGACCTTCGGAACATCGACAGCAACCCATTGGCGGCGAACTCCTCGGTGAATCACAAAGTCTGGCACCTTCCTTGATTTGTCTTTAGAAATAACGCTGATTTCTGGTGGAGCGGGATCATTGGAATCTGTCTCCCAGGCAGAGTTGTCGTAGGAGAATTCCTCTGTTACATTTTACATAGCATTTGTGCTCTCAGCTGTATCTCCCCATCCAGTTGGCTGGATGTCTTCGAGCCTGATACGAGAGCTTTCGGGAGCGGTGTACTTGACCACAAAGTCGAATTTTCCACTTGGTTGTCCCAATGTGTCCCACACTTCTTTCGAACTGGAGGAGTCATCTCTCTCAATGACGTTGACCTCGGGAAAAGCATAGTTGATGAATTTAAGTCCTGCAAATGTTGCAAATTCATCGTCGTGTTGAGTAGTTTCTGAATGACCTGAGTGTTGATCCCATGACATGGTGGGGACACAGGTATTCTGTTCAATGACGGTCAGCTAATTTTCATTGTTCGGCTGATTTTCTAGTCCCAAGTCTCCTGGGTAAGGCTGCCACATTGGCAGACCATCCATTGGGCCATAGTAGTCGTGGTCAAAGTTGTCTTTCATCGGAGTGTCTTCCTCTAATGAATTTGGCGGAGCACGGCATCCTTCCGGATCACAACCCCCGTATATAATTTTGATGTCTGACCTGGGTATAAATCTCGGACTCTCTGTAGGAAAGCAAAAAGGAGTTTGCGTTTCGTCCTGAGACATATAACCGTCCTTGTTAAGATATGACTTCCACTCTTCCTCTGTGTCAGAGGGATCTTCCTCATTGATAGCATGGACTGCTTGAGGGACTGGGTGAAGAAAACCTCCACTGTGGAAGAAATCCTGAATGGGATGAAGACTTTCATCGTTAGCAGCTGTTCGGGTACAGGTTGCAGAAAAACCAAGACCCTTCTTTGTTTTATTGTCAATAGGAATGACAAGCTGTCCCCATCCGGTTGTATCGGTACTCTCGACCGCTTTGATAGCATCTTTGTATGAGGAAATCGAGATTCCTCCTCGGGTTCTACACAAGTAGATGACGATAAGTTACTCACGAGCAAGGCCTGTTCTCCACAGACTGTGACAAGTTGATCGTTCTGAACGAACTTTAGCTTTTGGTGGAGGGTCGAAGTGACCGCTCCAGCCTGATGTATCCAAGGTCTTCCTAATAAATAACTGTATTTTGCCCGGATGTCCATGACCTGGAAAGTGACTTGGAAAGTTTGAGGACCGATAGTTATGGGGAGATCAACTTCGCCGATAACTGTTTTTCTGGATCCGTCGAACACTTTGACGACGACCTCGCTGATTCTGATCGGAGGGCCTTTGAATGATAATTGCATCAAAGTGGACTTTGGCATAACATTCAGGGCTGACCCTGTGTCTACCAGTACGCTGGCTAAAGCATCGTTCTGGCAGTTAACTGTAATGTTGAGCGCCATGTTATGACGGCGACCCTCTTCGGGTAATTCCTCATCACTAAATCCCAAATTATTGCAGGAAGTGATGTTAGAGACAATGTTATCAAACTGTCTGATTGTTACATCCTGTTCCACAAAGGCTTGCTCCAAGACTTTCTGTAGAGCCTCCCTGTGCGCTTCTGAACTGAGTAATAGTGATAATACCGAGATCTTTAAAGGAGTCTGTACAGCTGATCCATAATGTTATATTCACTCCTTTGGATGAGCTTCAGTATCTCATCATTATTTTTCGAACGGTCGGGATTACTGGATTGACCGAATGATGGATCGGGAGCTTCTGTCTGAAGTTCCTTTTCCTTGTTAGGTTCTCCAACTCCTCGGTTGAAGATTTGACCGCTCCGTGTTACACGACTGATGTCTGCAATATTCACGACGGAGGGTAATGGAATTTCCTTTCCATTTTCAATTGTCGTTGCACCGTATTTGTAAAGGATAGCCTTAGTTGATTCATACGGTAGTGTCCCGGTAGATAGATGACTATGGGAACCTTCTGATTTTTTTGACCATCATAAGTAATCTCGATCCGTTCCCGGTTGGGAGCTCTAGATTCGTCAAGTAGAGGGATGATGGTAAAAACATCCCTGGTCTGGTGACGACCAGAGATTGTGACAACATCCTTGACTTGATTGGCAAGGTAGTTCGGCGTCCAGTTGATGGGTCCAGAACCCGAATATGGGCGAATCTCTCGACGATCCACCTGACCCTGAAGAGCTGCTCTCACAAGGTAACACCCTTGGTTACTTTCCGAACAGACACTACAACGTTCATAGTTGTGTGGTGGCACCTGGCCACGCCCACTTTGAATACAATGTAGACTCACTAGGTTAGCTTCCACAGATCGGACATCCTGACTTTGACGTTGAGTAGGATTCCTGTTATTGATACTAATCTGCTGAGTATCTTCATCCATATAGATTGGCATCCACCAGTGATTTAACAAGTGGTGAAGTGCCTCCTGGACAAGGGTATAACCTCGATCGTTTTCGCAACCTGCTTTACAGCTTTGATAGTCGTGTGATATTAAGAATCCGAGTCGGACCTGCTCAGCATGTAACTCTACCAGGTTGGTATTCATCACGCGAATATCAAAGATCTGAATCATGTTGATCTGATAAGGGTTCCTATCATGGTAGTCTTGGATCCATCCAAGATCCATCTGACGCTGGAGGGCCTCTTGTATGAAAGAGCATCCCTGTTTGCTTACCGAGCAAGTCAGACAGGAACTGTAATCGTGTCATGGCAGATTATGATACTGGCTTTGCCTTGAGTGCATCGCCACCAAGTTAACATTCATTGCACAGATGTCATGGTTCTGAATGACGTTGGAGTTCGTGTAAACCATGTTAACTCCACAAACTCGGTGCTCTTGGATCCATCCGAGATCCATCTGTTCCTGTAGAGCTGTTTGCACCACAGAACATCCTTGATTGTTTTTAGAGCAGACATCACACTGGTGATAATTATGAGGTGGCACATGGTCGTACCCACTCTGTCCACAATGCATCTTGACCAAATTGGTTTTCAACAAGAGTACATCGTGAATTTGATAAACGTTGTTAGACTCTCCCTCTATCAAATTGACTGCAGCTTTCTCATGTTGAGACAGCGGGTTTGTGAGAACATTGGGATTCGTATCATTGAAAGATAAGAGCCCGCTCCTAACAAGCTTTTGCACGTCGGATTTGAAATTGAGACAATTCTCTATGTTATGCCCTGATCCTCCTTGATGATAAGGGCATGTTTGATCCACCTTAAACCAAAAAGGCAGATTTTTTGGTACTGTAAGAGGAGACTTAGTCTGGATGTGCCCCTTAGCCATTAGTAACAGAAATAGTTCTGCGTACAACATGGGTATAGGATCAAACCCTGATGGTCGTGTTGTACGGTTGTTGTTATATGGAGGACGAGCCTGCTGAAGAGGCTGTTGTGTCCTTTGCTGATTAGGTTGGCTCTGCGCAACCTGAGGTTGATACGTAGGAATAGGCACAGGGCTGATAGCAAGAATTACAGCTGCTACTAGTTGATAACGTCGCCTTTGCTTTCCGAGAGAGATATTCCCAATATCCTGCTCTTTTTTCTTAGGGAGAGCACTACTGTATCATTTTGTACTGCTTGATGGTCCAACGTCTTTTGCCAAACGTCCTTCTCGGACAGCTTCCTCAAGACGAACTCCCATGCCCACCATCTCGGTGAAATCACTGGGCGCACTGGCAACCATTCTGTCATAGTAAAATGAGCTTAAGGTCTTTAAGAAGATCTTTGTCATCTCTTTTTCCTCAAGAGGTGGACAAATATGAGCGGCGATTTCGCGCCATCTCTAAGCGTACTCCTTAAAGGTTTCCTTGTCCTTTTGTTACATTGATCTGAGTTGATCTCTGTCCGGTGCCATGTCCAAATTGTATTTGTATTGTTGGACGAAGGCAGTACCAAGATCTCTGAATGTGCTAATCGTAGCACGGTTTAAACCCATGTACCATTTGAGTGCGGCACCGGTTAAACTATCCTGAAAGTAGTGAATCAGTAGGTCCTGATTCTCCGTCTGAGCTGACATTCGCCAAGCGTACATCACCAGATGGCTCTGAGGGCAAGAGTTACCCTTGTACTTTTCAAAGTCGGGCACTTGAAATTTGTGTGGAACTTTCATATTGGGGACCAGACAAAGGTCTGCGGCGTCCTTTCCAAATAGATCCGGATCGCGAATGGCTTGCAGTTCCTTCTGCATTTCCAAGAACTGTTCCTGGAATTCATCCATTCTATCGAACATAGTTTCCTTCTTATCAAAAGGGATCAGTGGAATCTATCCTTCCGGGACAGTGTGCACCACAGGGGGTGGTACCGTGACTACGAAAGTGAATCTTGGCATTTCCCGAAGTTTGTAACCTTCAGGAGTCTTCAGTATGCCCCTGGCATCTTCGCTTTCCCGAAGTTTGTAACCTTCAGGCCCAACGGCTTCTGTTATGATTCCCTGATCTTCAGTGATCGGCGGAACATATCCTTCTGGGATATAGTTAACAGGCATGCCCCAGGGATGATCTTTCAGCACCTGATACCTAGGATCAAACTTCTCTACTATGGGCGCTGAGGTGATCTCTGAGATCACAGTCCTTTGTAGCTGAGCTTCTGCCATGGCTTGCATGTCGTTACGAAGCTTTCTCATATCCTCTCTCAGAGCGTCGATCTCTTCTTTCAACTCTCTGTTCTCTTCCTCAAGATCAACCATCTTTTTCTGACGATTGGCCTTAGTATTATACGAATGAGACTGTTTGACTTTAGAATCGAGACACAAACGTGAGATTCGTAGGTAAGAAGAATACGCGATGTGAGAATGATGAATGCAATGATTATATTAAATGTTTTTTTTTTTGGTTTAATCAAAATAAACTTCGACAATTAGATTGCAAATATCAAACAGTGGGGAAACCCCTTTCTATTGAAATTCAAAGGATTGCGGAAACGAAAATACAGTAGATTACAAAGTGCAGAAACAGAAACCTAAGCTAATGGATCCCGAGAGAACTCGGGTGCTGATTCTAGTATCTTCCTTTTCTTTGACCGGGGCTCTTAAGCCGTTGTCGGGTTGTCATTCCTTTGCCAGGTGAAAGGAGCGAGCAAATTCCTTTGGTCATCCTGATTTTCTACAGCATGTTGCTCCAAAATCTCGATCAGAGCATCCTTATCTTTCAGTAGTTGCTGTATTTTGATGCACTCCACGTTGAGGGTACTGTATTTGTTCTTCCAAGACCTCTTCTCCCGTTGAACTTTGTTGATAGTAACCTGAAGCTTTTTAGTTTCCGTCATGAAGTACATGACAGATTCCTAGGCGGAAGAATTCCGTAACGAGGATAAGCATCTTTAGCTTGAGAGCTCTAGTTTGTACCCAGTGGAGATAAGGCTCCACCGAGACACAGTCCGGTTTTCCCAGAGACTCCCGTCCTTTCTTATGAACATGTTTCCAAGCGTGCACTATTTCTGTCTTTAGTGCTCTGTCACTTTCTCCTTCCTTGAAGAAAAGACCTTCCAGATGAACATTCCAGGGAACATGTCTCATCGGGTATCCAAAATGACGGCGAACCAATATCGGATGATAGTTGATTCCTCCCTTAGTTCCTATAAGGGGTACGTTGGGGAAGTTTCCATAACGGTCAATGATCCTGATTCCATCATAAATCCTATTACACTAATCCATGTCAGAGTTGGTGAGAGACATGATCTTCTGCGACCAGCGCAAGGCAGTCTTATGATCCCAGAAAGCAGCAGACTTAGGTAAATGGGAGATAAACCATTTATAAAGCAGAGGTACACAGCATGTGATCTCCCCTCCGCTGTACAAATTTCCCAAGTCTACAGAATGATACGCATCTGCGAGCAAAGTCGGTACAGGATTTCCAATGAGAAAAACCTTAATGGAGTTGATATCGACGAAGTTATTAATGTTGGGCAACAGAAATAATCCGTAGGTGAGTAAAACAAAGATGCTCTCGAAAGCAGCCACGTTCCCGATACTGGCGAAGTACAAGGCTGTCGTTGTCAAGAACTGAGCTGGAAAACCTTGTATGCCACCCTTAGTGGTCATGTGAGTCCTGACCTCAGACTCGTCCAAATAAATTGCTCTTGCAATGGTCTGATTCTTTGGAATTTCCTCCAGTCCAGAAAATGGAGCTCGATCAGTGATATGTAAATTGATCAGATGAGAATATTCCTCCAGCGTTGGTGCTAGCTGGTAATCCGGGAATGTAAAGCAGTGATAAACCGGATCGTAGAATTGAACGAGCGCGTCCATGATTCCCTCAATCACATGGACCCTTAACAGAGGTAGCAGACCTCCGTACTTGGCTCTGAAAGCCTCTTGGTTTGTGATCATTCTCGCCAAACCTCTTAAATCCTCTAGTTTTGGAATCCTGAAGGTGTACTTATGAGTTCTCCTTCTACCGAAATCCATTAGCGCAATCCTTTTCTCTGATATTTGCAATCACAGTCTTAGTTTATTTTGAAAAACAGAGAGACTAGAAGAGAAATTTTTTGAATGTTTTAAAGTTTTTTTTAAATGAATGCATGAATGCAGCACACAAAAACATAGAAAAAACATGGGGTCAAAGGGTCGTTGTCATGAAGTCAAAGCTCTACCCATCCCCAAAGGTTTATACTAGGGTGATTTTTGTACCTGTACTCAAAATCATCAGCTCCTCCCAGGATAACAAACAGCAAGCGGATCGCCAGCGAGCTGTATGAAATCTTAGAGTAAATGCTATTCACCGAGAATAGATCATCAGCCTCAAATAAGGGTAGTATCACGTGACAACTATTTCCAATAGTTTCCGCACTACAAAAGGGTTGGCTCCCCAGCTTCTCAGACGTCACAATCGGCCCATTGCCTATGAGAGGGAATGGGTTGCATTGGGAAGCCTCCACTGAGGTTGATGGTCGACCTCGTCGCCATCACTTATCTTAAGTGTATACTCAATCTTTCCACATGCGGCATCACACGCATTCCCATTAGCAGAAAAATAAACACATATAACAATTAGGAAAAGAAGTATATATATTTGTCCTAATGTCCTAGACCTTTTAAAAATCTACGAATCTTATGTTCCTGACAGAAAATGGGTTCCCCGGTGGAAGTCCCAATCTGTGGTTAGAAGAGCCCCTACGGTGGGCACCACTTTTAAAATTTCCACCTAATAGATGGGAAGAGAATAAGATCTCGCTTCAAAGATGTAATGTCCCCAGCAGAGTCGCCAATTTTCTGTAGCGAGCAATTTTTGGATGTGGTTGCGAAGCACTACCGCTCTTTGGTATCTACAGCTCGATTCATTTTTTATCCTATTAAAGTTGATGAAGGAAGGGAAATAGATGTCTCAAATTAACCCTGCTTGCAAAATGAGGTTAAACAGCGGTCTGTTAGGTTACAGATGCTACAAAGATTCGGGGTCTCTATTGGGTGTATTTTGTTAAAAGTGGCATTTGGTCGATTGGTGGGAGGTTTAGATATTAGGACGGATATATGAAAGTATGGGATTTTGGGTTTTTGTTTAGTGTGCTCGCTAAGATCTTTTCTTTAAATCTTATGCCTACGTATTCCCGTTTACCGAAACAGCGAAATCAGAGTGTTCGTAGTTCCTCCTATTCTATGGGAGGAAATGGTTGTTTTGGTGTCTTGTTCAAAGCCCAAGATGTGAAGCGAAAGGTAGTTTGTATCTTGTTCAAAGCCCAAGATGTGAATCTAAAAGGTCTCAACTTTAGAGAGAATTTGTCATCTCTAAAGAGGGGTTTGTTTGTCACAACCGTTTATAAGGGAGAATTACTTTAACCGGGATATGTGAATCCGGCAATGCCATAATTTCCTTTATAGGGGTTTTCCAACCTAAAGGAGAAAACTTTAACTCAGTGTAGAGCAATGCTATCTTTCCTTAGGAATTTCTCATGCTAAAAGAGGGACAGTGGCATGGATGTAGATGATCCAGAGGCTTGCCGCTTACAACAATTAGATGAAGGGGAAGGAGTTGTTGATGTTTGTGTACTATGAACGAGGCACAACTTTGATGCTAAAAGGTTGATTGGATCAACCAGTGGTTTTCTTATACAAAGCCTAAGAGGAGGCTAATATGTGTCTCGTACAAAGCCCGAGAGAGAGGCTAAAAGGTTTTGACTCAACGAGGGAATCTTTTGGTATCTCGTATAAAGACCGAGATGGAGGCTAATTGACTCAACAAGGGAGTTTTTGTATCTCGTACAAAGCCCGAGATGGAGGCGAAAGGGGTGATTGACTCAACGAGGGAGTCTCTGGTATCCCGTACGAAGCCTGAGATGGAGGCTAAAATTGTTAGCTCCGCTGGGCAGAATCATTGTACAAAGCCCAAGAGGAGGTTATTGTGACTGTTTCAGCTGAGTGACAGGTCTAGTATGCTGATTTAAAGAGAAAATTAGTTCTTATATGAGTAATGTTTGCACTCAGGGATTTGATTCGAGGATCAGGGTTATTTCCTGTTCTTTAAGGAAATGGGAAATCCAAGGGTATTGCGACTGTCCGAGTCTACGGGGTTCCTTCCTATTTTTGAAGGGGTCACTTGAGAATGTCTTTGAGACTCAAGCATGTTAGACTGTTCGTGTCTAGAGTTTCATCTTTTGTACTATGCTTTGAGAAACAGTAGTAGACTCTTGGAAAGGACTGTTCTATGAAGATGACTAAGTTCTGTTCCTATACCTCTAGGAGGTCGTCGGCACAATTTGTACGAAGCCCAAGAGGAGGCTGGAAACTTTTAAGAAGCCGAGTGGTCCTTGTATGAAGCCGAAGAGAAGGCTATCATTCCCGGAGGAAGAATCATTATACGAAGCCTAAGAGGAGGTTGTGAATACTTCTAAGAAGCTGATGGGTCCTTGTACAACGCCCAAGAGGAGGCGGGGATGCTTTTAGGAAGCCTGTGGGTCCTTGAACAATGCCCAAGAGGAGGCCGATGCTTTTAAGAAGCTGCTGGGTCCCCAAACCCCGATAAATTCAAGACAGGCCATTCACGAGGAATGGATCAAGCCAGGAAAGTTCGAGAATTTGGAAGAAATTCAAGAGATGCCATTCACGGAGAAAAGATCATCTCTGGGGAGTAGAGTTTCTTGACAAGTGCTTTTAAGAAGCCTGTGGGTCCCCAAACCCCGAGAAATTCAAGACAGGCTATTCACGAGGAATAGATCAAGCCAGGAAAGTTCGAGAATTTGGAAGAAACTCAAGAGATGCCATTCACAGAGAAAAGATCATCTCTGGGAAATAAAGTTTCTTCGACAACTTCTACGAGTGACAGTCTATGAAAGGGTTCACCGAGAATGCTGCCTTTCATATCTCCATATTATTTAACCCCAAGAGGAGGGAAGACTGTGTCTGGTAATCCTATGGGGATCTAGTTTTGACTATTTAAGAGTGATCAACGGGCTTAATGCTAGATGTAGTTGCCGGGGAAACTCTAAATATCTATACTATTATTACACAGTTGATATGAGTTTATGAAAGAAGACTTACAGCGAAACAGCCCCACAATACATTTATATGTATATGAAAGCGGTAAATGAAAGCGTATAAACACTTACTCGGTTGTAGAGCTTTCATTCTGTTTGGTTAGTTGTTCAACAAAGAAAGATTGAAAACAACAGTATATTCAAAATCAAAGGGGAAAGTGCTTTGAAAAAGAAAGATTTGGGGCTTACAGCTCAAGGAGAGACCCGGGGTTTTATCAGTGAGCGCACTGTTTGAATTTGTACAGAGGGACTTATACAAGAATGTATTTTAATTGAATAAAAATTCAATTAAAATGATCAAAAATTGTTTAACATGTGGGAAACAAATTATGATCTTGGATTAATGCTTCAAAAATCAAGTATTAACCTACAAAATAATTAGAAGTCATTAATCTTTACAAAATCAAGAGGAATAAAATATTTTAAATGTCAAAAACAATTAAAATATTAATTCTTTGCAAAAATATCAATTATATGAAATAAATAATATTTTTGGGAAAATAAAATATTTTAACATTTTTGTCAATTATTAAAAAAGGAATCAACTCAAAATCATTAAAACTCAGAGAGAAATTAATTTTTGAATCAATTAAATAAAAATCACAAAATTCAAATATTCAAATGTTGGAAAATGGCGCCAAGAACAAGGGCAAGAACACGCGCGTGTTCTAAGTTTCCCAGATTTGCATTTTCTATCCAATCTCACTGAATACTTAATCATATCATGCAATCCACATATCAATCAACTCGTTTCAACCTCACGATCATGTCTATGACAATTAAATTCATTTAAATTAAACATAAAACAAGAAATCATGAACAATCCTCAAGAACACTAGATTCTGCATGATGGCTGGGATTTTTGATACACGATTCAAACAATGCAATAAATTGAGGGGAAACATTCCATGCATGATTATGAACATATGGCCAAATTATTGTGCAGCAAAAATTGCATGGATCATAGAGTTAGAAGAGCTCATGCTTACCACTTGCAGCTGGTGATCGTGATTTGTGTTGGAGGTATTACAGATGAGTTGTGATGATCTGAACAGCTTCCCTACACCCTATGGAGTGTGTTTGAATGTTTGGAATTGATTTAAATTGGCTGGATCACTTCATGGCATCTCAACGGCAACTTGGTTAAAACCTTGAGCAATTGATTGGTGATTCTGAGAAATCAATGTTCCAGTTGTTGTTTAAGTGTTTGATCAGCTCATATGTGATGTATATGAGGTGTGTGTGTGATTGGTTTGATAGGAAAAGCTCTCAAACTCAAAACCCGATAGTGACTTGCCTTAGAAGGCAAAATTGGAGTGAAAGAAGAGATTTTGAGGAAAGCATCTGTTTGATGGCTTTGGTGTACTCAAACTGATCACAATTAAGCTCTATTTATAGTAGAGCAAGTTTGTTTTGCAAGGAATAGTGAATGGCAACTGCTGAGTAGGTTTGGCCCATGTTGGCAAATGAAAATTCAAGTCTCTTCTAGCCATTGACTAGAGGTTAGGGCACAGGCTGCTGGTTCCCTTGGTCTTGGATAAGTCTTGACTGAATTCAGTTGCTAAGAGCTCAGTCCATGCCACCTTGATGCTTCCATTGAATGCTCCAATCCAAAATTGGAGTCTTGTCCCTATTTTGGCAATTCTAGGTTCAACATGCTATTTCTTGTTCCAAAGACTTTGGAGGCTTGGCTCAGTGATTGTCCCCTTTAGATTCAATCATCAGATGTGTCCAAAGTGATGACAAGGCTTGGAATTGGCTGATTTTGGCAAATCGACCAAAAGTACAAAAATCTGCCTTGCCTTGGCAGATTTCAGCAAGGCATCTTGCCAATGTCATATCTCATAGCTCAAATTGAATTTGGTAATGTTCTTGGCCATTTTGGAAAGCCCTTACATGATACAACAACTGTTTGAACATGTTTGGTTTTGATCTCTCTTGAATCCAAGTGAAAAATCCCCCTACATTTGGAAAAAAGTAAAGGCAGATTCTGACTTAGTGAAATTTTCACTAAGTGTTGGAACAAAGTGACTTTTCTTGATTTTGATCACTCCATAACTCAAAATCCATGAGGAATTTGGACATAGGTCAGTATGAAGCTTTTGTAGAGGGCAATGTGATCTACAAATGAAGCTTTGAATGGGGAACAATGGCTTGTGGTTTAGGAGTTATGGTCCTCCAAAGTTGGCACATTAGTGTCACTTTTTCCATAACTTAGAAATTTTTCTAAGTTTTTATGGTTACCCCCTTTTACAAATTATCCCACCTTCTTTGATTTTTCTTGCTGAATGATGATTCAAATCATACATTAACATCATTTTAGGGTTAAAAATCCATTTTGGTGAAAAATCTCAAAAAGTCAAAGTTGACTTTTGTGCACAGTTGACTTTTTATCAGATGAATTCCAAATTGTGCAATTCTTCAGGAAATCATGTCCTTGACCTAAATCAAACTTGATGGACATGTTCCATGGGTGTCATAGGGTATATTGAATAATGTCTTAGGGTTTGGGAGCATGTCCTGGTAAAAATTAAAAGTTACAGTTGACTTTCCTCGCGAAACTCTAATTGTGGTGCAGATGAAATTGAGACTTGTTGCTCAAGCTTCTTGAATTAATCCATTGTTGCAAATGGATCAATATAGTATATTAAAGAACCTCAAATCCTCTCTTGAGGTCTTAGCTCATGATTTGTCCCAAAAGTCAACTTAGGGGTGAATTAGGTCAAGAAACCCTAATTCCTAATTTTTGATGTATGCATCCCCTGAGATCAGATTGACTTGATGATTGGGTCCATGAGGTTCCATGGAGTATATTAGGTTATGTTTTGGATCATTGGCTTGTGCCCAGATGAAAACTTTCCATCTGGAGGCCGTGGTCGACCAAAACCCTAATTTGGTGACACTGTCGATCTTGAGACTTGATCCACCTAGAAGGGAGCAGCCTTGTGCTTAATCTTTAAAGTGGGAGTCCTTTTGATCCATTGTGGGTATTCTAGAGGCTAGACAAGTTGAAGATCAAGTCATTCCTTGATTGATCCTTTGTCTAAGGCTCTGAGAGGGCTTAAAACCCTAGTTTTGATTGTAGTGAATGCTCAACAACCCTTGAGGCATTTCATGAGGCATGATGGTTCATCCATATTGTGATGATGATTTGCACAATGATGGGAAATCTTAGTGGTCAAAATTTGGGGTATGACAACTGGAGATCGCGCCGAGATTTTCTTTTAACGCAGAAGGACTTATACAATATCTGAGGCCCAAAGATTGTTTTGGTTAAAAGGGGATTGGGTCTTACACTCTATTAGAGGCCCAGAGATTTTTAATGGGTCTTATAGCTCGAGGAGAGGCCCAGATGGTTTGTTTTAAACGGGCGATGATCGCGCCGAACTTTTGGAAATACAACGGGACTTATACAACATTTGAGGCCCAAGAAAGGTTTGTATTTACAAAGGGTTGGGTCTTACACTCTATTAGAGGTCCAGATATGTTTAAAAAAGTTTGATGAGGGTTGAATTAATCAAAACCCTAATTTGTTTCCAAAATGTATTTTAATTGAATAAAAAATTCAATTAAAATGATCAAAATTGTTTAACATGTGGAAAACAAATTGTGATCTTGGATTAATGTTTCAAAAATTATGTTTTGACCTACAAAATGATTAGAAATCATTAAAATTTGGAAAATCAAGAAGGAAAAAATATTTTAAATGTAAAAAACAATTAAAATATTAATTCTTGGCAAAAACATCAATTATGTGAAATAAATAATATTTTTAGGATTTTTTGGTAAAATAAAATATTTTGACATTTTTGTGAATTATTAAAAAAAGAATCAACTTAAAATCATTAAAACTCAAAGAGAAATTAATTTTTGAATCAATTAAGTAAAATCACAAAATTCAAATATTTGAATTTTCAATAAAGGCGCCAAGAACAAGGGCAAGAACACGCGCCACCCTCTATTTTTGCAGATTTACGTTTTCTATCCAATCTCACTGAATACTTGATTATAACATGCAATCTACATATCAATCTACTCGTTTCAACCTCACGATTATGTCTATGGTCTTTAATTTCATTTATTTTAAGAATGGAATAAGAACTCAAAGAGAAACCTCAAGAACCCTAAATTCTGCATGAAGGTTCAGAAATTTCATACACGATTCATACAAAGCAATTGATTGAGGGTAAACACTCTATTCATGATTATGAACATATGGCCAAATTATTGTGCAGCAAAAAATGTAGGGATAATAGAGTTAGAAGAGCTCATGCTCACCTCTTGCAGCTGGTGATCGTGTTTTGGGTTAGGGGTGTTACAGCTAGGTTCCAATGATCTGGATAGCTTCCCTAGGTGCCATGGAGTGTGTCTGGATGCTTGGAATGCATTGAAATGGTCTGGAACTTGAGATGGTACCCCAACTGCAAATATGTCAAAGGTTTGAGCAATTGGCTGGTGATTTTGTGATTTTCGTGTTCCAGATGTTACGTGAGTGTTTGGATCACTTCTATATGATGTTTATGACGTGTGTGTGTGATTGGTTTGATTGGAATAGCTCTCAAACTCAAAACTCGATGGTGACTAGCCTTAGAAGGAAAAATTGGAAGTGAGAAGGCGATTTTGAGACAAGCATTTGTTTGATGGCTTTGGTGTACTCAAACTGATCACAATTGAGCTCTATTTATAGTAGAGCAAGTACGTTTTGCAAGGAATAGTGAATGGCAACTGCTGAGTAGGTTTGGACAATGTTGGCAAATGAAAATCCAAGTCTCTTCTAGCCATTGACTAGAGGTTAGGGCACAGGCTGCTGGTTCCCTTGGTCTTGGATAAGTCTTGACTGAATTCACTTGCTAAGAGCTCAGTCCATGCCACCTTGATGCTTCCATTGAATGCTCCAATCCAAAATTGGAGTCTTGTCCCTATTTTGGCAATTCTAGGTTCAACATGCTATTTCTTGTTCCAAAGACTTTGGAGGCTTGGCTCACTGATTGTCCCCTTTAGATTCAATCCTCAGATGTGTCCAAAGTGACGACAAGGCTTGGAATTAGCTGATTTTGGCAAATCGACCAAAAGTGCAAAAATCTGCCTTACCTTGGCAGATTTCAGCAAGGCATCTTGCCAATGTCATATCTCATAGCTCAAATTGAATTTGGTAATGTTCTTGGCCATTTTGGAAAGCCCTTACATGATACAACAACTGTTTGAACATGTTTGGCTTTGATCTCTCTTGAATCCAAGTGAAAAATCCCCCTACATTTGGAAAAAAGTAAAGACAGATTCTGACTTAGTGAAATTTTCACTAAGTGTTGGAACAAAGTGACTTTTCTTGATTTTGATCACTCCATAACTCAAAATCCATGAGGAATTTGGACATAGGTCAGTATGAAGCTTTTGTAGAGGGCAATGTGATCTACAAATGAAGCTTTGAATGGGGAACAATGGCTTGTGGTTTAGGAGTTATGGTCCTCCAAAGTTGGCACATTAGTGTCACTTTTTCCATAACTTAGAAATTTTTCTAAGTTTTTATGGTTACCCCTTTTACAAATTATCCCACCTTCTTTGATTTTTCTTGCTGAATGATGATTCAAATCATACATTAACATCATTTTAGGGTTAAAAATCCATTTTGGTGAAAAATCTCAAAAAGTCAAAGTTGACTTTTGTGCACAGTTGACTTTTTATCAGATGAATTCCAAATTGTGCAATTCTTCAGGAAATCATGTCCTTGACCTAAATCAAACTTGATGGACATGTTCCATGGGTGTCATAGGGTATATTGAATAATGTCTTAGGGTTTGGGAGCATGTCCTGGTAAAAATTAAAAGTTACAGTTGACTTTCCTCGCGAAACTCTAATTGTGGTGCAGATGAAATTGAGACTTGTTGCTCAAGCTTCTTGAATTAATCCATTGTTGCAAATGGATCAATATAGTATATTAAAGAACCTCAAATCCTCTCTTGAGGTCTTAGCTCATGATTTGTCCCAAAAGTCAACTTAGGGGTGAATTAGGTCAAGAAACCCTAATTCTTAATTTTTGATGTATGCATCCCCTGAGATCAGATTGACTTGATGATTGGGTCCATGAGGTTCCATGGAGTATATTAGGTTATGTTTTGGATCATTGGCTTGTGCCCAGATGAAAACTTTCCATCTGGAGGCCGTGGTCGACCAAAACCCTAATTTGGTGACACTGTCGATCTTGAGACTTGATCCACCTAGAAGGGAGCAGCCTTGTGCTTAATCTTTAAAGTGGGAGTCCTTTTGATCCATTGTGGGTATTCTAGAGGCTAGACAAGTTGAAGATCAAGTCATTCCTTGATTGATCCTTTGTCTAAGGCTCTGAGAGGGCTTAAAACCCTAGTTTTGATTGTAGTGAATGCTCAACAACCCTTGAGGCATTTCATGAGGCATGATGGTTCATCCATATTGTGATGATGATTTGCACAATGATGGGAAATCTTAGTGGTCAAAATTTGGGGTATGACAACTGGAGATCGCGCCGAGATTTTCTTTTAACGCAGAAGGACTTATACAATATCTGAGGCCCAAAGATTGTTTTGGTTAAAAGGGGATTGGGTCTTACACTCTATTAGAGGCCCAGAGATTTTTAATGGGTCTTATAGCTCGAGGAGAGGCCCAGATGGTTTGTTTTAAACGGGCGATGATCGCGCCGAACTTTTGGAAATACAACGGGACTTATACAACATTTGAGGCCCAAGAAAGGTTTGTATTTACAAAGGGTTGGGTCTTACACTCTATTAGAGGTCCAGATATGTTTAAAAAAGTTTGATGAGGGTTGAATTAATCAAAACCCTAATTTGTTTCCAAAATGTATTTTAATTGAATAAAAAATTCAATTAAAATGATCAAAATTGTTTAACATGTGGAAAACAAATTGTGATCTTGGATTAATGTTTCAAAAATTATGTTTTGACCTACAAAATGATTAGAAATCATTAAAATTTGGAAAATCAAGAAGGAAAAAATATTTTAAATGTAAAAAACAATTAAAATATTAATTCTTGGCAAAAACATCAATTATGTGAAATAAATAATATTTTTAGGATTTTTTGGTAAAATAAAATATTTTGACATTTTTGTGAATTATTAAAAAAAGAATCAACTTAAAATCATTAAAACTCAAAGAGAAATTAATTTTTGAATCAATTAAGTAAAATCACAAAATTCAAATATTTGAATTTTCAATAAAGGCGCCAAGAACAAGGGCAAGAACACGCGCCACCCTCTATTTTTGCAGATTTGCGTTTTCTATCCAATCTCACTGAATACTTGATTATAACATGCAATCTACATATCAATCTACTCGTTTCAACCTCACGATTATGTCTATGGTCTTTAATTTCATTTATTTTAAGAATGGAATAAGAACTCAAAGAGAAACCTCAAGAACCCTAAATTCTGCATGAAGGTTCAGAAATTTCATACACGATTCATACAAAGCAATTGATTGAGGGTAAACACTCTATTCATGATTATGAACATATGGCCAAATTATTGTGCAGCAAAAAATGTAGGGATAATAGAGTTAGAAGAGCTCATGCTCACCTCTTGCAGCTGGTGATCGTGTTTTGGGTTAGGGGTGTTACAGCTAGGTTCCAATGATCTGGATAGCTTCCCTAGGTGCCATGGAGTGTGTCTGGATGCTTGGAATGCATTGAAATGGTCTGGAACTTGAGATGGTACCCCAACTGCAAATATGTCAAAGGTTTGAGCAATTGGCTGGTGATTTTGTGATTTTCGTGTTCCAGATGTTACGTGAGTGTTTGGATCACTTCTATATGATGTTTATGACGTGTGTGTGTGATTGGTTTGATTGGAATAGCTCTCAAACTCAAAACTCGATGGTGACTAGCCTTAGA
This sequence comes from Lathyrus tuberosus, assembly GCA_022829125.1. Classification (NCBI taxonomy): domain Eukaryota; kingdom Viridiplantae; phylum Streptophyta; class Magnoliopsida; order Fabales; family Fabaceae; genus Lathyrus; species Lathyrus tuberosus. The sequence goes on along the minus strand of JALAZF010000124.1, from coordinate 5,890 downwards.
AGGAAAAATTGGAAGTGAGAAGGCGATTTTGAGACAAGCATTTGTTTGATGGCTTTGGTGTACTCAAACTGATCACAATTGAGCTCTATTTATAGTAGAGCAAGTACGTTTTGCAAGGAATAGTGAATGGCAACTGCTGAGTAGGTTTGGACAATGTTGGCAAATGAAAATCCAAGTCTCTTCTAGCCATTGACTAGAGGTTAGGGCACAGGCTGCTGGTTCCCTTGGTCTTGGATAAGTCTTGACTGAATTCACTTGCTAAGAGCTCAGTCCATGCCACCTTGATGCTTCCATTGAATGCTCCAATCCAAAATTGGAGTCTTGTCCCTATTTTGGCAATTCTAGGTTCAACATGCTATTTCTTGTTCCAAATACTTTGGAGGCTTGGCTCACTGATTGTCCCCTTTAGATTCAATCCTCAGATGTGTCCAAAGTGACGACAAGGCTTGGAATTAGCTGATTTTGGCAAATCGACCAAAAGTGCAAAAATCTGCCTTACCTTGGCAGATTTCAGCAAGGCATCTTGCCAATGTCATATCTCATAGCTCAAATTGAATTTGGTAATGTTCTTGGCCATTTTGGAAAGCCCTTACATGATACAACAACTGTTTGAACATGTTTGGCTTTGATCTCTCTTGAATCCAAGTGAAAAATCCCCCTACATTTGGAAAAAAGTAAAGACAGATTCTGACTTAGTGAAATTTTCACTAAGTGTTGGAACAAAGTGACTTTTCTTGATTTTGATCACTCCATAACTCAAAATCCATGAGGAATTTGGACATAGGTCAGTATGAAGCTTTTGTAGAGGGCAATGTGATCTACAAATGAAGCTTTGAATGGGGAACAATGGCTTGTGGTTTAGGAGTTATGGTCCTCCAAAGTTGGCACATTAGTGTCACTTTTTCCATAACTTAGAAATTTTTCTAAGTTTTTATGGTTACCCCTTTTACAAATTATCCCACCTTCTTTGATTTTTCTTGCTGAATGATGATTCAAATCATACATTAACATCATTTTAGGGTTAAAAATCCATTTTGGTGAAAAATCTCAAAAAGTCAAAGTTGACTTTTGTGCACAGTTGACTTTTTATCAGATGAATTCCAAATTGTGCAATTCTTCAGGAAATCATGTCCTTGACCTAAATCAAACTTGATGGACATGTTCCATGGGTGTCATAGGGTATATTGAATAATGTCTTAGGGTTTGGGAGCATGTCCTGGTAAAAATTAAAAGTTACAGTTGACTTTCCTCGCGAAACTCTAATTGTGGTGCAGATGAAATTGAGACTTGTTGCTCAAGCTTCTTGAATTAATCCATTGTTGCAAATGGATCAATATAGTATATTAAAGAACCTCAAATCCTCTCTTGAGGTCTTAGCTCATGATTTGTCCCAAAAGTCACTTAGGGGTGAATTAGGTCAAGAAACCCTAATTCCTAATTTTTGATGTATGCATCCCCTGAGATCAGATTGACTTGATGATTGGGTCCATGAGGTTCCATGGAGTATATTAGGTTATGTTTTGGATCATTGGCTTGTGCCCAGATGAAAACTTTCCATCTGGAGGCCGTGGTCGACCAAAACCCTAATTTGGTGACACTGTCGATCTTGAGACTTGATCCACCTAGAAGGGAGCAGCCTTGTGCTTAATCTTTAAAGTGGGAGTCCTTTTGATCCATTGTGGGTATTCTAGAGGCTAGACAAGTTGAAGATCAAGTCATTCCTTGATTGATCCTTTGTCTAAGGCTCTGAGAGGGCTTAAAACCCTAGTTTTGATTGTAGTGAATGCTCAACAACCCTTGAGGCATTTCATGAGGCATGATGGTTCATCCATATTGTGATGATGATTTGCACAATGATGGGAAATCTTAGTGGTCAAAATTTGGGGTATGACAACTGGAGATCGCGCCGAGATTTTCTTTTAACGCAGAAGGACTTATACAATATCTGAGGCCCAAAGATTGTTTTGGTTAAAAGGGGATTGGGTCTTACACTCTATTAGAGGCCCAGAGATTTTTAATGGGTCTTATAGCTCGAGGAGAGGCCCAGATGGTTTGTTTTAAACGGGCGATGATCGCGCCGAACTTTTGGAAATACAACGGGACTTATACAACATTTGAGGCCCAAGAAAGGTTTGTATTTACAAAGGGTTGGGTCTTACACTCTATTAGAGGTCCAGATATGTTTAAAAAAGTTTTATGAGGGTTGAATTAATCAAAACCCTAATTTGTTTCCAAAATGTATTTTAATTGAATAAAAAATTCAATTAAAATGATCAAAATTGTTTAACATGTGGAAAACAAATTGTGATCTTGGATTAATGTTTCAAAAATTATGTTTTGACCTACAAAATGATTAGAAATCATTAAAATTTGGAAAATCAAGAAGGAAAAAATATTTTAAATGTAAAAAACAATTAAAATATTAATTCTTGGCAAAAACATCAATTATGTGAAATAAATAATATTTTTAGGATTTTTTGGTAAAATAAAATATTTTGACATTTTTGTGAATTATTAAAAAAAGAATCAACTTAAAATCATTAAAACTCAAAGAGAAATTAATTTTTGAATCAATTAAGTAAAATCACAAAATTCAAATATTTGAATTTTCAATAAAGGCGCCAAGAACAAGGGCAAGAACACGCGCCACCCTCTATTTTTGCAGATTTGGCGTTTTCTATCCAATCTCACTGAATACTTGATTATAACATGCAATCTACATATCAATCTACTCGTTTCAACCTCACGATTATGTCTATGGTCTTTAATTTCATTTATTTTAAGAATGGAATAAGAACTCAAAGAGAAACCTCAAGAACCCTAAATTCTGCATGAAGGTTCAGAAATTTCATACACGATTCATACAAAGCAATTGATTGAGGGTAAACACTCTATTCATGATTATGAACATATGGCCAAATTATTGTGCAGCAAAAAATGTAGGGATAATAGAGTTAGAAGAGCTCATGCTCACCTCTTGCAGCTGGTGATCGTGTTTTGGGTTAGGGGTGTTACAGCTAGGTTCCAATGATCTGGATAGCTTCCCTAGGTGCCATGGAGTGTGTCTGGATGCTTGGAATGCATTGAAATGGTCTGGAACTTGAGATGGTACCCCAACTGCAAATATGTCAAAGGTTTGAGCAATTGGCTGGTGATTTTGTGATTTTCGTGTTCCAGATGTTACGTGAGTGTTTGGATCACTTCTATATGATGTTTATGACGTGTGTGTGTGATTGGTTTGATTGGAATAGCTCTCAAACTCAAAACTCGATGGTGACTAGCCTTAGAAGGAAAAATTGGAAGTGAGAAGGCGATTTTGAGACAAGCATTTGTTTGATGGCTTTGGTGTACTCAAACTGATCACAATTGAGCTCTATTTATAGTAGAGCAAGTACGTTTTGCAAGGAATAGTGAATGGCAACTGCTGAGTAGGTTTGGACAATGTTGGCAAATGAAAATCCAAGTCTCTTCTAGCCATTGACTAGAGGTTAGGGCACAGGCTGCTGGTTCCCTTGGTCTTGGATAAGTCTTGACTGAATTCACTTGCTAAGAGCTCAGTCCATGCCACCTTGATGCTTCCATTGAATGCTCCAATCCAAAATTGGAGTCTTGTCCCTATTTTGGCAATTCTAGGTTCAACATGCTATTTCTTGTTCCAAATACTTTGGAGGCTTGGCTCACTGATTGTCCCCTTTAGATTCAATCCTCAGATGTGTCCAAAGTGACGACAAGGCTTGGAATTAGCTGATTTTGGCAAATCGACCAAAAGTGCAAAAATCTGCCTTACCTTGGCAGATTTCAGCAAGGCATCTTGCCAATGTCATATCTCATAGCTCAAATTGAATTTGGTAATGTTCTTGGCCATTTTGGAAAGCCCTTACATGATACAACAACTGTTTGAACATGTTTGGCTTTGATCTCTCTTGAATCCAAGTGAAAAATCCCCCTACATTTGGAAAAAAGTAAAGACAGATTCTGACTTAGTGAAATTTTCACTAAGTGTTGGAACAAAGTGACTTTTCTTGATTTTGATCACTCCATAACTCAAAATCCATGAGGAATTTGGACAATAGGTCAGTATGAAGCTTTTGTAGAGGGCAATGTGATCTACAAATGAAGCTTTGAATGGGGAACAATGGCTTGTGGTTTAGGAGTTATGGTCCTCCAAAGTTGGCACATTAGTGTCACTTTTTCCATAACTTAGAAATTTTTCTAAGTTTTTATGGTTACCCCTTTTACAAATTATCCCACCTTCTTTGATTTTTCTTGCTGAATGATGATTCAAATCATACATTAACATCATTTTAGGGTTAAAAATCCATTTTGGTGAAAAATCTCAAAAAGTCAAAGTTGACTTTTGTGCACAGTTGACTTTTTATCAGATGAATTCCAAATTGTGCAATTCTTCAGGAAATCATGTCCTTGACCTAAATCAAACTTGATGGACATGTTCCATGGGTGTCATAGGGTATATTGAATAATGTCTTAGGGTTTGGGAGCATGTCCTGGTAAAAATTAAAAGTTACAGTTGACTTTCCTCGCGAAACTCTAATTGTGGTGCAGATGAAATTGAGACTTGTTGCTCAAGCTTCTTGAATTAATCCATTGTTGCAAATGGATCAATATAGTATATTAAAGAACCTCAAATCCTCTCTTGAGGTCTTAGCTCATGATTTGTCCCAAAAGTCAACTTAGGGGTGAATTAGGTCAAGAAACCCTAATTCCTAATTTTTGATGTATGCATCCCCTGAGATCAGATTGACTTGATGATTGGGTCCATGAGGTTCCATGGAGTATATTAGGTTATGTTTTGGATCATTGGCTTGTGCCCAGATGAAAACTTTCCATCTGGAGGCCGTGGTCGACCAAAACCCTAATTTGGTGACACTGTCGATCTTGAGACTTGATCCACCTAGAAGGGAGCAGCCTTGTGCTTAATCTTTAAAGTGGGAGTCCTTTGATCCATTGTGGGTATTCTAGAGGCTAGACAAGTTGAAGATCAAGTCATTCCTTGATTGATCCTTTGTCTAAGGCTCTGAGAGGGCTTAAAACCCTAGTTTTGATTGTAGTGAATGCTCAACAACCCTTGAGGCATTTCATGAGGCATGATGGTTCATCCATATTGTGATGATGATTTGCACAATGATGGGAAATCTTAGTGGTCAAAATTTGGGGTATGACAACTGGAGATCGCGCCGAGATTTTCTTTTAACGCAGAAGGACTTATACAATATCTGAGGCCCAAAGATTGTTTTGGTTAAAAGGGGATTGGGTCTTACACTCTATTAGAGGCCCAGAGATTTTTAATGGGTCTTATAGCTCGAGGAGAGGCCCAGATGGTTTGTTTTAAACGGGCGATGATCGCGCCGAACTTTTGGAAATACAACGGGACTTATACAACATTTGAGGCCCAAGAAAGGTTTGTATTTACAAATGGTTGGGTCTTACACTCTATTAGAGGTCCAGATATGTTTAAAAAAGTTTTATGAGGGTTGAATTAATCAAAACCCTAATTTGTTTCCAAAATGTATTTTAATTGAATAAAAAATTCAATTAAAATGATTCAAAATTGTTTAACATGTGGAAAACAAATTGTGATCTTGGATTAATGTTTCAAAAATTATGTTTTGACCTACAAAATGATTAGAAATCATTAAAATTTGGAAAATCAAGAAGGAAAAAATATTTTAAATGTAAAAAACAATTAAAATATTAATTCTTGGCAAAAACATCAATTATGTGAAATAAATAATATTTTTAGGATTTTTTGGTAAAATAAAATATTTTGACATTTTTGTGAATTATTAAAAAAAGAATCAACTTAAAATCATTAAAACTCAAAGAGAAATTAATTTTTGAATCAATTAAGTAAAATCACAAAATTCAAATA